>JAPCWY010000009.1:12512500-15012500 GCA_028455895.1 Rhodomyrtus tomentosa | reverse complement strand
GGGTCAAAACTCCATCAAATTCATCCCAACTTTTTACCACAGCTCATCCAACTTTAATACTATAGGTGTATAAGACCTCACCGAAAATTTAAAGCAATTTGAAGTCCGAAAGACCCCGGAACAGGTCTTTCCCCAAAACTGGTCAGAATCTGACCTCGTCTGACCTTTGTCCACTCAAATCGAGTTACGAGAAGATCTACCAGATCAAATTGAGCTTATAATATGTCTATGGAAAAGTAAGATAATAAGCTTTCATTTGAAGGTAGTTTTACCTTGATCCAATATCAAAAGAAGAAGATATGGCCGGAATAGTGGGACCGTCGGGACTGGTCGGCTGGGAGCTCTCGGATTCAAAACTAACCAGCCTGACCTTTGCTCATTCAAATGGCTCTACAGGACAAACGGCTGGGTGGGTTTGGACCCATAATACCTTGTTAGAACGGCAAGACGATAAGCTTTTTATTGCCAGTGGTTTTACCTCAATCAACCATTAGACGAAAAAGTCATGGCCGGAATAGTGAGTTGGTCGGAATAAGGCAGCAAGCTGGCAAGCAAGAGAAGAAGAAGAAGAAATGGCAGATGAAGGGGATATGCTTGGCCAAAAGAGAGAGAGAGAGAGATTTTATCCAAATTCAAGAGTCAACTTGTTGAATGGTAGTTAAAAAGTGGATATGTCCACTCAAGGCCTAATTCATTGACACTTGTCCAATGTGTCATTCAAGTTCATCCAATGGCCATGATTCTCTCAAATTTTCGATGGCTTTGGGAGTGTGTCAAAGACCAAAATGCCCTCATCCAATTATATAAGTAAGGCTAAGGCTTGAGGGGAAAAATGATAATTTTACCCCGACGTCCTAAACGTCGTTTTTCTGATTATAATTTTCTTCGATAAGACAACGGTCAATCCAATTGTAATGTTGGAATTCTCGATTCTCCATTCTCGAATTTCAAGACTTATTTTTGAATCATTTCTCTATTCAATGCGATTCCAACCTATCCCGAACCGACGGGCAGCTTTTGCAGATGTTACGCGTATCGACCCTGTGATTCATATCACAATTAGGGCTCGTCAATTCATGGCGACTTTGGTTGTCATGTAATTGTGAGAGTCTACATTAGTTTCGATGGCCTCAATCGACACTGTTTGATTTAGGAAAATTTTGCAAATTATATATTGGTTTAAGCGGCATCACTCGCGCTCCAATCATATAATGCTAGAAATGTATTCCTTAATCGTTCTTAGATCGGCATTTTATGCCTTTAAACGTCCCCTCGACAATCCTTATGGTCAAAGCATCATTTCCTATTCGAATTCCCTAGGTCCACGTACCCTGTCTCGCATTAACATTTCTCTTTTGATCATTCGACTCGAGATTGATCAGATCCGAGCGAGATATGACTGAAATACATCGTTAGATACATTGTCATCAATGAGTCTTGAAATGACAGGAAAAATCAGAATATCACAAACTTCGTTGGCTCCGCAAGCACCATCTGTTCCGATAATTACTCTTAGATGCAAACTCGACCATGTTTATAGAAAACAAAAAAAAAAAGAAATTGACAAAAAAAAATGGAGAATTCAATGGACGTGTACATATAAGTAGTGATATTTGGAGTGATTCTTGGAATATTAATTCTTATATGGGTGTCACATGTCACTGGATAGGTGATGATTAAGTTATTAAAAAAGACTTCTTGCATTTCGAGTTTTTCCTAAAAAGCATACGACCCATAATATTTATAGATTAATTAGGCAAGTTTTAGAAGAATAAAATTTGATTAATAAAGTTTTTTCAATTGATTTTGATAATGCCGCTGCAAATACTGCTTCCATTCTCGAGTTAGAAAAAAAATTTGTAAACTCTCTTTTGGGGGACAATTTTTTCACATTAGATATGTTTGTCATGTTTTGAATTTATGTGTACAAGATGGTTTACAAGTTCTTGTGACTTCTCTCGACCCAATAAAGAGTGCAATTAGATTTTTTATGGAGCCGTCCTCATATTATGAAAGTATGAGGCAAATTTTATAAACAACAAGGGAGAAATGCAAAACGATTTCCAAAATATATTCCTACTCTTTGAATTCTACCTATGAGACTCTTCTACAAACTTTTGATTAAAAAAATTATTATGTTATTTTATTTCGAATATTGTTCTCAATATTGCTTTACTCCTGCAACATTGAGACGTTTGCAAAAAAAAATTAGATTTTTTGAAAGTTTGAACTTATGCTACTAATACTTTATTTGGTATTTATTATCTTATTACGCATTTATTTTTAATAGATTCCGTTAATATTGCTGGTGTTTTTAATGAATATGAAAAATATACCAAATTAGCTTCGAATATTTTAGTAATGCGAGAAAAATGGTTGCATTATTGTTTCAACATTTCTCATCTATTTAATTGATATTATTTTTTATCTCTACGTACTAAATTAGATAGTTTATTAGATTATCTTAAGGATTATTATTATGATTGTTTACATTTGGATGAAGCAATAGATATTTCAATTATACAATGAGAGGTTAAAGAAGCTTTATTAGCATTATAAAATGAATTTTGTAGTATATATGATTGTTTATTAGATTATTTTAGGGATCATTATTATGATTGTTTACATTTGGATGAAGCAATAGATATTTCAATTATACAATGAGATGTTAAAGAAGCTTTCCTAGCATTATATAATGAATTTTGTAATAGATATGGTTTGAGTGACAGTAGATCCGTCCAACATAGTGTCTCACGAAGCGATGCGGGTGTTCCACTTAGTAAAGAGTATAAAATGCAAATGAGTAGGAAAAAACAGAAGGGGACAACAGGTAGTATTTCTGAATTAGAAAACTATTTAACAATTGCTTTTGAATTTAGTGAAACTGAATACAGCGCAGATTTCAAGATTCTTTAGTGGTGGAATAACCGTTCAACTTAATTTTCAATTCTCTCCCTCATCGCAAAACAAATATTAACGACCCCTTCTTCAACAGTGGCAGTTGAACAAGCATTTAGCGCTAGAGGATTAATTTTGGACTCCCGCCATTCAAGATTAAGTCAAGAAAGTGTGGAAATTCAAGCTTGTGTCGATGATTAAACAAAGGCTAAATTTCAACAACAAGAGCTAGATCAAGAAAACGAAATCTTGAGCAAAGAATGTGGAGATATTACCACCATAACAATAACGGCTAGCAACGATTGATGATGAGGTTAGTTAAGGTTACCAAAGGTAAGAAAACTATATGAGCTTTGATTCTTCTATCTCCAAGAAGATATGTATGCGCTCAATGATAATTCATTAAGTTCAAGCCCATTCCTCCTCTTTTCCTTTTTTTTTTTTCAAATTTTATTACAATGTACAATTTGATTATAATTTATAATTTATAATTTTATAATTTTATTTCATTATTTATTTATTTTTTTAAAAAAAAAGTTCAAAATGGAATCGCTGGTTCCGCCTTTTTGTGGAATCGGAACCGACGGTTCCATGGAACCGCACACGACTAAATGTGTATGTGAAAATGGAAAATGGAAAAATTATTTATTTTCTTCAATTTAAAATATGATTGTTTCCTTGACCGTACAATCCTTTCAATTGATTATCCGCTATCCGTTTTTAGTTAACCAGACACATGAAAAAAAAAATTCTTGAAAATTTGTTTTCATAGGACAAACACACCTAAGAAGAAAATAGGTCAGTCCAGTTGGTAGGATCCTTCAGACAATTAAACTAATAATACTAGAACCTTGAAAGGCATAGTTAGACCCACAAAATCTCCAAGAACACCAAAGACAAAACAAAAACATTGCGATTTATTACACCTCTTGCGGTATGCAACATCCTCATTGGCATTACCTCCTAAGCAAAGCACGAAGAAAACGTGGCGTTTAAACTACAACAGATTTAAATTGATCCCCATACAGTCTACATATACAAACTCCTAAATCTACCATGAGCAGCTAGTCACCCAAGTTCTTCATCAGGCTAATTGGTTCATGCTCTGAAGAACATTTGCTGCGAAAACGACTTATCTCGGCTCATGGATTATGCGGTACCATCGCCTTATCTCGCGAGAAATTGACCCATCTTTCCTCCCCCCGAGTGGCTTCAGGTGGTCAAATGTCCGCCACATTTCACAGGATAAATGCCAGAGACAAAACAATGGACAATTGCATAGTGCGCTCTCCATCACTTCCATCGTGTCTATTGCGCTCAGAAACCAATGGTAAAGCACGTGGTATTCGAATTCTTAGAACCATGTAACCAAAGATTATTGCGTCTAACACGCCATTGCAATTTCTGGCCGGGATGGCATCTCGTCAGTTTTAGCAAGCAGAGGGATCTTCTGAAATTTGTTCCTCAATTGACCACAAGCTGCACTTGCATCCAGGCCCCTTGTTTGACGTACACTAACTGCTATTTTGTGGGACTCGAGAACACTTGCAAATGCCAAAACCTAAATATACCAGACAATCCAGTCACAAATTAGATTATACGAAAAGTTGATTCTTCACGCTAAAATGAACGGATCAGAATTCAACAACACCAACTTACCGCTTTTTTGGATGGACGCCTATAATCAGAGCCATCAATCGGATTAAAAGGAATCAGATTTACATGATTACCGCGCCCCCACTCATGCAGCAACTCAGCAAGTTCTACAGCATGGTCCTCTGCATCATTGACTCCAGCTACAGACATACATGAGTATGAGTTCTATGCATGTCTAAGTACCCATCTTCAAGCAAGATAAAGGAAAAAACTAGGCATAATGCACGATAACAGTAGAGCAAAAGTACCTAAAAGGGCATACTCAAACGACACCCTTCTACTCGTTTCTTGGAAGTAGTCCTGGCAATCCTTCATTATTGCATACAATGGATAAGCTTTGGCACTAGGCACTATCGACTCTCTAAGTTCCTGGTTTGGAGCATGCAAGCTGTAAAACAATTGAGTCAAAACTAATTCAACACAGATAAAAGAAAATGAAGCGGCATCAGTAACTAAATAAGCATTGCAAAATAATGTTATACTGCAACTGCTTAAGACTATTAAAGCAAAATGCAGAAGAAACAGATTGTTCAGTGCAAGAGGTCCATTATATCCTCATGTGCTAGTGAATAGAAACCAGACAACAGATTGCCAGGAAAATTTCCAGAGTCTATCTTAGTCCAACTATTAGGTGCTACAAAGTAAAAGAATCATGACAATAAAGCAAACCGCAAATTCTTCAGCTACTTGTAAGTTGATACCTGACTGCCAATGTAGACTGAATTTTGTGAGAAGCCAGTTTCTTTATTGTGTTTGGAACTCCCACCGTTGAAATTGTCATCATCCTTTGCCCAATTTGCACGTCCTTAATGAGAGAGAATGCAAATTGGTAAAGAAAATTTAGCCATCGTGTTACATAACCCAATTGAGAGAGAGAGAGAGAGAGCGCACCAGGCAATGAACACGAAAATCCAGAATTTCAAATCTCTTCTTTGATGGCCTAAAGAAAAAGATCTCTCTCTTCTTTTCCCTACTGTAGAAGTATCTGACTAAACAACTTGATTTTTTTTCGTTTTGAAAAGGACTTCAAATCCCCCCCCCCCCCAAAAAAAAAAAACCCGGGGGGGGGGGGGGGGGGGGGGTCGAGGGGACTTCAAAAAGGAATCTAGAGAAAGAAAACTGTTGCTTCCTAGATTTGAATATACCATCGAAATTATCACCGACAAAACTATACAAAATTAACCAGCAGAGCAACAGATCTGAATGATTCATGGTAAATGAGCTGACCTTATTCAAGCATCTGTGTGCTTCAAGAACAGATTTAAGATTTAACATCGGTTCACCCATTCCCATAAACACCACATTTTTCACCCTATGCTTGAAAGTCTCCTCAATAGCTAGCACCTGCATATATCCTTAATAAGAACATTGAATGGAACATAACATAGCTTTATACGTGTCATTCACCAGAGAAAAACATGTTGGACTCTAATGCTCCCATGCTCAAAGAAATATGTCCTCCCATAAGGACAAGATATAAAATAAGACAAACCTGTTCAACAATTTCATGTGCCAAAAGATTTCTTGAAAAGCCCCCTTTTCCAGTTGCACAGAATGAGCATCTTAGCGAGCAACCAACCTGAATGATTGAAACAAAAAATGATACCAAGAAGAAAAGACAGGAAACAATTCCCATGATGCATTTTCACCCAGCAGTACAAGAGACCACGTTCACCAGTTGATCAGCACTTTCGGATAGTACCTGAGATGAGACACATGCAGTAAGTCGAACCAAGCCTTTTTCATCTTCCACGGGTATGCCTACAGTTTCAATCAGTCTGCCGTCCTCCAGTTTTATCAGCAGCTGCAGATTAGAGGATAGCAGATGAGCTAGGGCCAAGATACTAAGAAAGAGTTATAAACAATCGTAAAGCACAAGATTTATTCTTACTAGAAGGCAGACGAGACGACTCCACGCAAATGAAAAAACATAAACCACAGAAGTGAGGGCAGCTTCACAGAAGAAAGCCAGCCAGAAAGGAAACAATGTCACTCCCAAAAGGTAGACACTTTCTAAGCTCTGTTGAAAATCTTCACAAGAGGCGACACAACTAGAACGACTCCCACAATACAATGGCCAAACTACACCATAGTTATCAAGGCGTCATCTAGGCGGCAAGGCGACCTCTGATGCCCAAGGCGTCCTGTCGCCTTGCTGGTTCTCCTCAAGGCAGAAGCCTTGGTTGTCTAGGCATCGCCCTATGGACGCCTTGAGCGCCTTGGACGCCTAGGCGATGCCTTGGACATTTCTGACAAATGATGATTTTTTCCATTTAATATTTGCATTTCGATGATTTCACTCCATAACAATAAAACCCATTTCTTATATCTCTCAAACAAATTAAATTCACGTATGAAAATACTCCAAAGGCAACATATATATGCTCTATTGAATCATGAATGTAAGTTTTGAAGTACAAATGTAAAATACATATATATTTAAAAATTTAGATACATTGTCGCCTTATCGCCTTGCAGACGACTAAGCGGGCGCCTAATCGCTTAGGCGTTTTAGAGGCCTCTAGCTCGTCTTGTTGCCTTAACAACTATGAACTACACAAGAAATGCAACCTTCACAAATCCACCAAATAAAAAACATGACAAAATAGAAAACATTTCAGAGGAAACTATAAGCTTAATCATACTCTTTGCACCCATTTCCCGAGACATGCCGTGGGATAAACATGATGTAATTAGGCAATACATTAAGACCCCGTCGTAAATCTTTTGGGCCTTTACCTTGATAGTTCCATCAGCTGCACTGACACTGCGATAAATTGGTGACCGACCGACCCTCCATCCGGCTTCTTGCAATTCATTCCTGAATGCCATAGGCACTGTCCGCACGTTTCCCAAACAAACACAGTATAAGCCAGCACTTCTACCCGCTTAAAAGGTAAAATGCCTCACAAGTGCCCAAGCTCAAGAAGGCAACAACGAATTTAGTGACAACAACACTCACGATGACTGAAATCCTCAATCTCTCTGACCTTCCTCTTGTATATAAGCTGATGGAGCTGCTTCCCCCTGTAGCTTTGCTAATGGCACGCAAAATTCACCACCATTACGAACAAACACACGTTTAAAGAAAAGGGAAAGAAAAACAATCCGAACAATTCAAACCTTACCCAAAAAAAACAATCCGAACAATTCAAACGCTAATTAGCAGAATCTACTCTCATCACCGACAACTTACAAAACGAATACAAAAAAACGAGAAAAGCCGGAGAATGAGAAATTTTCTGTTCACATCAGACCGTTCGTGTAGCGTCCGTGGATACCTGACCCAAGTCGACGGCGAGTTGCTGGAGCTGCTGCTCAGACATGCCAAGGAGCACGCGCGGCTCCCGCGCCGTTGAGGGCGCGCTCGGGACGGAGGACGAGGCGGCGAGGGAGAAAGATCGTACGGAGGCGGCACGCGCGAGAGGGACGGAGCAGCTTTGCTGGAGCAACGCCGTTGAAGTGGCAGCAATCCTCATCTCTGAAACTGAAACGAAGATGGAAAAGCGGCAAGCGAAAATGCCTTAAAACCTCATATTAAAATTTGGCTAGAAAAGCAAAAGCCTCTAGGTTGAGATGAAAAGACTATTCTAACCCTACATATATAACAATAGAGAGAATTTTCTCCACTCGATTCATTTTTTAATTTAAACCCCGTCTATATAGTTTACATAGCATGTATCAAGTCAGGTAAAGAAATAGTATTACGTCAGGCGTAGCGAGCCGGTTATAAAAAAAAATACTTTTATGAGATAAACTTTATTGATATTTCATTAGAGCGTACCCTTCTTAGTGACGCGTTGCATCGGCGCCCAAGTGTAGCGAAAAATGAGTAAAAATCTTTGCACCAAGATAACTGGGTGTAGGGGGTAAAGAAGCTAGCCTTGGGCCATCATTTCCAGAGTGATGCGCCGCATCGGTGCCCAAATGTGGTGATAAATGAGCTAGGGTCCTCACACTTCCATGGGCGAGTGTGGGGGCAAGAAAAGTCTAGGGGGTAGGGATTAGATTGAGGAGTTGGAATGTAGAAACCTTAACGGGTAAAATGAAGGAATTGATAGATAATTTCGCTAGAAGAAAAGTGGATATTGCTTGCCTGCAAGAGACTAAATGGAAAGTAGAGAAGGCTAAGGAAGTGAATGGCACCGGATTCAAGTTATGGTATACATGCACAACAAAGAATATAAATGGAGTTGGGATTCTGATCGATAAAAATTCAAGAATATAGTTGTTAATGTTAAAAAAATGAGAGATGTGATTATTTTAGTTAAGCTAGTAGTGGAGGATTTGATTCTGAATATCCTTAGTGTGTATGCCCCTCAAGTTGGACTGCAAGCGTCCGATAATAGCAGATTTTGGGAAGATTTGAAAGAGATTTTAAGGCGGATACCACACAAGGATAAGTTATTCATAGGAGAAGATCTAAATGGACATGTCGATCAGAGTAATATAGGTTTTGACAGAGTTCATGGAGGTTTTGGATATGGGACTAGAAATGAAACTAGTGAAGATATCTTGAGTGTGGCATTAGCTTATGATTTAATGTTGACAAATATCTTTTTTAGGAAAAGAGAGTCACATCTGATCACTTTTCGTAGCGGTCAAAATTGTAGCCAGATTGATTTCTTTCTTGCCAGAAAAGATGATAAAGTTTCGTATGTAAATTGTAAGGTATACCCTAGTAAATGTGTAACTACACAATATAAGTTGGTGGTCTTAGAAGTTCGGTATAACAAAATACAGAAAATGAAAAAAAGTGTGCAGCACCTCAAAGTAAGATGGTGAAAGTTACATGAAGAAAAATAAACAGAATTCAAGGAAAAAATGATGCAAGAAGGACCGCGGGGACTGGAGGGCGAAATAAATATGATGTGGAAGAATATGTCTAACTGCATTTAGACAGTAGCAAAAGGGGTGTTAGGGGAAAGTAGAAGGAATGGACATCAAATAAAGGAAATCTGGTGGTGGAATGAAGAGGTGCAAGAGTCAATTAAGCAAAAAAAATGAGTGTTTTATATGCCTATATAAATGTCATAATGAAGAGAATTTGCAAAAGTTTAGATTGGCGAGAAAATGTGCCAAGAAAGTTGCACGAGAGACCAGAGGCAAGGTTTTCACCGATATATACAATAAATTTGGGAGCAAAAAATGAGAAAAAGACGTCTATAGACTTGCATAGTCAAGGAACAAGAAAAGTAAAGACTTGACACAATTTAGATGTATTAAGGATGAAAATCAAACACTCTTGATAAGAGATGAAAAGTCAAGGACAGGTGGATAAGTTATTTTAACAAACTTTTTAATGGGGAGAGCGATAGAAGTGAGGTGGATTTGGAAGATGATTCTGATGATTCAAATAGAAGGTTTGTGCATAGAGTTAAAGTATGGGAAGTTAGGGAGGCATTAAAAAAGATGAAGACTAGTAAAATCTTGGGACCCGATGATATTCCTATTGAAGTGTAGAGATGCTTAGGGGGTGTAGCAATAAATTAGTTGGCTAGTCTTTTTAACAAGATACTTCATACTAATAAGATGCATGATGAATGGAGGAAGAGTATACTTATACTTATATACAAGAACAAGGGGGATATCTAGAATTATTCTAACTATAGAGGCATCAAGCTTATGAGCCATATAATAAAGCTATGAGAGAGAGTTATTGAGCATCGTTTGAGAATAGAGACCAAAGTTTTTGTCAATCAATTTGGATTTATGTTAGGAAGATCTACCATAGAGGTTATTTTCTTAATACGACAATTGATGAAGAGATATCGAGAAAGAAAGAAATACCTCCATATGATATTTATTAATCTCGAGAAGGCGTATGATAGGGTGCCAAGAAAGGTTTTATGGTGGATTCTTAAGAATAAAAAAGTACCTTCAAAGTATGTCGAGACAATCAAGGACATGTATGACGGTGCTACTACATGTGTGAAGGCTTGTAATGACACATCAAGTTATTTTCCAATCACAGTAGGCTTACATCAAGGTTCTGCTTTAAACCCTTACCTTTTTACCCTAGTTATGGATGGGCTAACAAAAGATATTCAAGATGAGGTGTCGTGGTGTATGCTATTTGCAGACGATATCGTGCTTATTGATGAGACCAGGGTTGGAGTTAATGCTAAGTTAGAAGTATGGAGAAGCAAGTTAGAGTCTAAAGGATTTACGCTAAGTCGAAGTAAGATGGAATACTTGAAGTGTGAGTTTGACACGATAGGAAGAGGGGGTTAAAAAGCCGTAAATATGCTCGGATAGAAGGTATCCAAGAAAGATACATTTAGATATCTAGGATCAATATTGCAAAAGGAGGGAGAGATTGATGAGGATGTAAGACATAGAATCAAAGCAGGTTGAATGCAATGGCGCAGTGCATCGAGATTTTTGTGTGATTGCAAAATTCCTCTTAGGTTAAAAGGAAAATTTTATAGAACAGCAGTAGACCTGCCATATTATACGGAGCTGAATGTTGGCCAGCACAAAAAAAACATAAGCATAAAATTGGAGTAGCGGAAATGAGGATGTTAAGATAGATGCGTGGTCATACAAGGATGGATGAGATAAGGAATAAAGAGATTCAATGAAAAGTTTGAGTAGAACGGGTGGCAAAAAAGATGAAAGAGCATAGATTGAGATGGTTTGGGCATATACTCCGAAGGCCCTTAGATATACCGGTACGAACAGAAGTTTGCTATCGAGAGCATAACACAAAGAAAGCAAGAGGTCGGCCAAAACTTACTTGGGAAAAACAGTAAAATAAGATTTAATGGAGCGAGAAATAGATTGGAGTGCGATTTGTCTTAGGACGGGGAGAAGGAAAGTTATTAGTGTTGTGGAGGAGTAGTGTATAGATATATATATATATATTTACTTTTTTATTTTTACACATTTATCTATTTTCCCTTCCTTGATTTGCTTTTATTTTTATGATTCTTTGGGGTTCATCGACTGCCAACCCCAACTAGTTTGGGATAAAGGTGTTGTTGATATTAATATTGATTCATTTTTCAATTTACAAAACAATAATTAGGAAAAAAACAGTTTTTTTTTCCAAAAAGGAAAAAACAGTTCATGATTTACTTTCGATAAAAAATAAAGCGAGTGGAGAAAATAAAAAAAATGGTAATAAAAGACAGTATCGCTTTTTTTTTTTTTGGGTCGGAAGACGGTATCACTTACGATGAAACTTTATAGTGCAAATTACAGGATTTCAAAATTAAATCGTACGAATTATGTTAAAAAAAATTAGAGGACGCGAAGTATTTAATTTACTTTAAAACATACCAATTCACATAAACACTAGCGTTTTTCCTTATATTTTTACCACAGCATATCCATATTCGTGATGAAAATATATATTGGACACAGATTCCGTCCCACTTCATTATTACACTACAGAATATTAGGAAAAAATTGACTTTTCTTTTAAAATTTTCATCATATTACTTTATTGAGATATATTATATTGAAAGTTGGTTCTGAAACGAGAATTGATTAATTTAATTCAAAGAATGCATCTCGCATGGAAAGAAGATTTTTTTTTGTCCTTACGACACATGCACAAAATATTTCTCTTTTATTTCTTTTTTTATTTGTGTTTCTTATGCCACATTTTTTAGGAAAAATTTAGAAAAGGGCCTGAAGTCCTTTTATTTTTTCAAATAAGAGCCTCAAATAAGGTATGAAATGACATAATATGTTTTAAATAAGGGCTTAAAATGGTCATAGAGTTTCAAAAAATGGCTTAACCTAAAGGGCATTTTCGTCATTTTAATTTTTTCTCTATTTTTCCCCTTTTTGATTTTAAAAAATAAAAATAATAAAAATAATGATAGAAAAAAAAAAAGCAGCAACAGGCGGGAGGGCTGCCCGTCTCGCCTGTAGTAGCTAGTCCGTCGCCAGTGGTGGATCGACGAATGAGACCGAAAGCTGGCTGGAGCCTTTGGCCCTCACCGAAATCAAGAGAGGGCTGGGAGAGGGCCAACAACCCCTACCCAAGACCTGGCAGAGGTTGCCGGCCCCCGCCCTGACCACGGGAGGACCAGGGAAGGCTCCTCCCCTGGTCAGGGCGGGGGGTGCCCCCCCCCCCCCCCCTCTCTCAAAGATCTAGGAGAGGGCTTGACCCTCTTTCCATTTTTGCAAGAGTCAGCCGGCCATCACCTCTGGTCGGCTATCGCCGCC
The DNA here is from genome assembly GCA_028455895.1 of Rhodomyrtus tomentosa. NCBI lineage: Eukaryota > Viridiplantae > Streptophyta > Magnoliopsida > Myrtales > Myrtaceae > Rhodomyrtus > Rhodomyrtus tomentosa. The sequence goes on along the minus strand of JAPCWY010000009.1, from coordinate 14,999,765 downwards.
TCCCCCAGAGATGGTGGGGCGGCAGCTAGAGGAGGGAGGGGGCAACCTCCCGCCTCTGTTAGTATTTCTTTTGGGTTAAATTTTAAAGAAATAGAAAAAAGAAAATATAAAATATAAAAAGGCTGAAATGTCCCTGAAATCATGCCCTTTTTTGAAATTTTATGGTCACTTGAGGCCTTTATTTGAAACAACATTTACTTCAAATCCTTATTTGAAAAACTGGTGGTACTTCAGGCCTTTATTTGAAATAATATTCACTTATTTGAAAAAATGAGAGGACTTGAAATCCTTTTTTGAAAATTTCCCTTTTTTTTCACTTCCAGATATGAAAGTGCAAAATAAGGCTGCAAAGCGATTTTAACTTTACATTCGCTTTAAAGATTTTCTTGATAGAATTTTGCTTCTTTTTTTTTTTTTATAAATACAAATTTTGCGATGGACTCACTTTGACGGTATATTAATATTAATGGGTAGATTCGTATATAATGTTTTCTACAACTTCTTGAAATATTGATATATTTCAAATTACTTTCTTATTCCTCTTTAAAAAAGTGCTATTTTATTATTCCCAAATTTTAAAACTTTAAATTGTGACAATAAAAATAACAACATTTTTATCCGTGACTTTATCATAATGTTGTGAACATTTCGTGGGAAAGTCAAAATATAATCGTACAATTTTGATAAAGATTTAATACCACGAAAAATCTCAAACTGATACACTTATGATAAATTTACCTCAAATTAATTTTTTGATCATAAAAAATCCTAAATTGATATACTTATGATAAATTTACCACAAATTGGTACTTCTATGACAAATTTACCCTCTGTTAAATTTCGTTAAATTTAACGATAAATTGCTGAGTTGGATGACACGTGACAGTTGACGGATATAATAGTTTGGGATTTTTACCCTTTATTTATCACAGATTTATCAATTTGAAGTTTCTTTGTAATATTAACTCAATTTATCTCGATCAATTTATCACAGGCGTATCAATTTATGGTATTTCGTGGTCAAAATAATTAGTTTACAGTAAATTTATCGTAGATGTACTAGTTTAGGATTTTTAGTGGTCAAAACATAGTTTGAGATAAAATTATCACAGGTGCATCAGTTTTGATTTTTCGTGACCAAAAAAATAATTGATGTAAATTTATCAAAGATGCACCCGTTTAAGATGAAGAGAGAAAGAAATTGACAGAAATTTATTTAGGAGGAAGGTAGTAAAATAAGATTTAATAGAATATCAAATAGATTGGCGTACACACGGTTTTAGGACGGAATGAAAGAAATCTACGAATACCTTCGTGCTATATTTTTTATTCATTTTCCCTATATATATTATTATTATTTTTTCATCAATCATTTTTGCTTTTAGTTCATTTATTTTTGATTTCATCGATTGCCGACCCTAACTAGCTTGAAATAAAGATGATGATATTATTGATCTACCAGTTTAACATATATCATAATATTAACCCTTTAATAAAACGTAAGCAGTAAAAGTCTTTCCTCGTCATATGTTGAAAGCTATAAGTATCGGGTTATCGGGTCTTCCTTTTTCTTTCTTTTTTTTCGGGCCTTGCCCCGTTACAGAAGTGATCAGGGCATTCAACATTATGGACTCAACAGTTACAGGTGTGGCCGAAGGTACTATGACTTGTATACAGACGAGATCTGAGATAACACCCGCAATGGGGGAATTCATGGAATATGTTCAAAACAGATGAGGACTGATACATTGTAAAATGACAACTAACGAAGGCCCTAACATGTTCCTCAGCCATGGAAAAACAGCCATCCCATTGTAGCTGCTCTGGCTTTGAATCTCTCTGCTTTCCTTCTCTCTCCCTCCTAATGCTGCTATGTTGATCTTCAATGCGGAACAGAAAGCAATAACAACAGCTGTACAGCAACTAACAGAATGAGATATATGCATGCTGAGTCCATACCATCATCAATTGAGATGTAGCTCCGAATCAGTGCGGGCGGAAAAGGAAATGAGTTCGCCGAGTTTTACTCAGGTATGAACAGGAGAAAGAGACGGCCGGGGATGTACGGCAGGCTTCACATCGCCAGTGTCGTTGGCGCCTCTTTGGCGGTGCTTGGTACCGGCATTCGTGTTTCTGTTGGCGTTCTGTTGGGCTTCCCTTATTGCCGTCTCTTCGAAGTCCTGGAGTTGCTCCAGAGCTCTCACCACCTCGTTCATGTCGGGCCTGGACTTGGGCTCCGGCGAGAGGCATTTGATTGCAACGTTAGCTGCTTTCAGCGCTCCGCTCTGTGAGTACTGGCCCTGAATACGAGCATCCATGACTTGGAAAATCTTGCGCTTGCTCGAGAGATAAGGTTTGGCCCATTCTATGAGATTCTGCTCTCCGGATGGTCTGTTTTTGTCCACTACCCGCCGACCGGACAACATTTCGAGAAGGACAACCCCATAACTGTACACGTCGCTTTTTGCCGTCAAATGCCCTTTGAGAAAGCATAAAGGATTCAAAGATCAAAAGGGGCTGGGCCAGCTTGATCCCGTTAAGAACGAGAACTCCAATAAATTAAAGAGCAGACACTAGAAACAAGAGAGATAAAAGGAGCTTGATCATGCACAATTTCCAAATACCTTCCCTTAATACAGTTCGATACCGAGTTGTTTGTAGCTCCCACATGCGGGCGCACAGAAAGAGCGTTTCTATTTTGTATGTGAATCGGGGTATCGCATCAGTACACAAAGCGTTCCAGTTTATACATTTACAATCCTATCTGATGCTAAGGTGCAGGAAACCAAACCCAACATAAACAGGCTCTTGAGACTATTTTGAATTAGAAATTTGGATGGGCAGAAACTTTTGATATTAGATAGGACTTGTGCACTAATGCTAATAATGACGTATCAGGATTTCACGATCTAAATATGGACACAAACTCTGCAAAATAAGAGAGAGGAGACACCTGTGGCCATGTACTCTGGAGCAGCATATCCGTAAGTACCCATGATTCTTGTAGAGACGTGGCTCTTCCCCCCTGTCGGCCCATCCTTGGCCAATCCGAAATCCGAGAGTTTAGCGTCAAAGTTCTGCCATCAAATGAAGTAGGACAAGAAAAACATTAACAACCATCCAGTGTGCAAAACAACAAAAACAGACAACTCCATATCAACGGCATACCGCATCTAGCAAGATGTTGGAAGTTTTGAAGTCTCGGTATATAACTTTCACTTTGTCGCCGTGGAGGAATGCAAGTCCCTTAGCAGCACCGAGAGCAACCTTGATACGCAGTTTCCAAGAAAGCGGGTGATGATAGGAACTCCCTGTTCATCGATACTAAAAGTTCCAAATTATAAACCTGACAATATTGTTTTGAAGCCCAAAAAAAATCCAACGCTGGGTCAAAGGAAAGATGGAACACATGGAAGTACATCAACACACTCACTCCTAAACAAGTGATGCTCCAAGCTTCCCCGAGGCATGAATTCGTATACGAGAAGGCGATGCTCATCCTCAAAGCAGAAACCAATCAACTTCACAAGATTAGGATGATACAGCTGGCCCAAGTAGTTGATTTCCGCCTGTAATTCAGCAGCAGATAAATTAACTTCATCGTTTCATTGAAATTAACAGTCGATGAATTAACTTCTTCATCTAATTATTTAAAAGCAAAATTTCTATTGGAAAGAAGGAAGGTAGAGAACTTGGTTCCAAGACACTCGTGCAGTGTCTGGCACTTGATCAATACAGACAGACTTCTCCCTTTTTGTTGGAAACATTGCTAATGTGCTATTTAATACCCACAGAATTGACTAGCAAACTTCCAAGTACTAGGACATCTAGAAGATATCTTTGTCCAGTCACCAAGCCAAGTAAGAAAATCGTGACTCATAACTCCGAAATGTTTTCTTGCGACACGAACTCCACCGACCAGCATGTCATGTTACTGTCTGTTAATTGGAAAGCTCTGTTGTATTCTGTAATGCATGAACTAGGTATCACCACAAATAAGTACATTGCTCTTCACTAGCCGTATGAATGCATAATATGATTTTGACAGACAATACTCTGCACTAGGTCCAAGAGTTTGGAACCATGAATTCCAAATATAATGCTTCAATTGAAAGTGGATTAACACATTATTTCTTCCCATTTTATTGCCCTTTTTCTGGGTTGCGGAGGTAGGCCTCTTCTTGGCCTCCCCTGTATCTTTTATCACTCAGCTGTCAGCAAAATGATTTATCTCTGGCAAGACTAGTAAATATAAACTTTTGCAGAATTCCATTGATTCCCAGATGCTCTGAATTGATTTCTATTACTTAGAAAGGTTAAGATTTCGCAAGAAAAAAGAACTATATCCATTTCTCAAACACATGGATCAATAAAATGAAAACAATGACACTCACCAACCACTCCTTGTGACCTTGAAATCCCTCTTGGTTAAGCCGCTTTACCGCTATCACCAAGCCAGTTCCAGGCTTGGCGGCCATAAAAGTCTGCTCATCAATCCACCCTTTGAAAACACAACCAAACCCTCCTTCACCCAACACACTGTCCGGACGGAAGTTTCTCGTCGCCGTCTTGAGATCATTAAAGGTGAAGCTCTTTAGATTGGACAACTGCAATATCTCGCCCTCAGTTCGAGGGGTTTGAGGTACGGAAAGGGAGGAGGCCCTGCTGCTCGCATCACTCGAATCATTTCCTTCTCCACGATTAAAACGATTCACTCCTGCACATGTTGATTTTGATTTCATTGATCAAACAGAAAAATGTACCATTTTACCACGTAAGTGAGCGCCATGCCTCTTTCTTTGGAACCCCAACTACACTAAAATTTAAGCTACAGATAGTCCATACCAGAAAAGGACATGAATACCGGTAACTGCCAATCATGTTCTGTCAATTTCGCTTGCTATTTGTCGCAATGGAACTCTAACTTCAAACAATTAAAGGAAACTGCTTTTTAAGTTTTACCCCTCTAAGTTCTACTTCATGACCTTCCAAATCAGTATCAAATACCATCAACACAAAGGAAAGAGAAAGCAAAACAGCATGTCCTATCAAGAATTGCAACAACTGTTTCCTCAAAAGCCAAAATGACAGCTGTTCTTGATATAAGTTGAGCTCAGATCATGCAGCAAAAGCTTCAAATGGGCGTGCATACCTATGTGAAGAGGACTCTCAGCTTTGATCTGCGAGCTCAAGCAAGACCCCATCACCAGAAATCAAGGAAAAACACAGACCCAAATTCAATCTCCCCTATTCTCTGCTACAGACAGAGATGAGAAACAGGAGAGAACAAGAACGGCAAAAAGCTCCCGAATTTCGGAAACACCTATAAAGGAGAAAGAAGGCCAAAGGTGGGGGTGAAAAGAGAGAGAGAGAGAGAGTGCTCTGGATGAAACAAAGCAAAGCCCGTGAAAGAATCAAAGAAAGAGATGGTGTCTGTCGTGTACAGTGTGAAAAGCTTTGTTGGGGGGTTATGTGATTTGAACAGCGGCTGTCACCCAGGAACGCAACTGCCCAATTGAATGCTTTTGACCCAATTGGAAGCATCCATCCAGCCAGCCAGTGGTCAAGAAAGCCGAACTGGGTTTTGCTGCTTTGTCCTCTTCGTTCTTGGGAAGTTCGTCGTCTACTCACGACCCCCAACCACAAGACAAAAAAACAACCCAAAAGAATCAAGAAGAGAACTTTAGCTGTGAACGCGAAAGTGAATAGGTTGACTTTGGATCATTTAAGAGAGAGAGGGGTTGGGAACATGGCAATAAATGATGGCGGGTTTTATCCGTCGGATTGAATGCGGTTGGGGGCTCACCTAATCAAACTCCTCCCCCACGATACGACAGGCGTTGCATGGCTGCCCGGGATTCCCCGCTCCCTTCTCCCCCTTGAATCAAACGTCGAGACATGCAGGATTTATGAATAAATCAGGGGGTTAGATGAGCAGAAGCTTGGTCGTTATCATTTTCCTGATCATATCGATTTGTGTTACTTTCCCAATCGTATCACAGCTTCCGTATGACAACTCTAGAGATAATTACCGAAAAAAAAGGAGCAAATTTATTTTATGGATGTTAATTCAATAAAGAATTATTTATTTTAGTCATTTCAATTCTAAGAAACTTGATGATTTGTCATTGTATTCTTTTCGATCAATTTTATTTGAGAATCGCTGAATTGGATGACGGTCATCCTACGAGGTTTCACCTGTTTATTTTTCTAAAATTTTATTTTGTATTTCTTTTCCTTTATTTTTTTCTTTTACTTTTTTTTTCCTTTCTTTCCGCTAATCACCGTGGTTAGCGGTTGGCCACAAGCGAGGGCAAGGCTCGAACTCGCTGGGTAGGCAAAGGAAGAAGGGAAAAAAATAAAAATGAAATGAAAATTCAGAATATTTATCCAAAATAAATATAAAAAATGCAAAAAACAGTTCACGTCAGCGCCGATTGTGCCACGTCGGATGACAGCCAGCGCCCACGTCAACAATTGCCGGCTAAAAGTGGCCGGATCGATGACATTAGCAAATCATGAAAAAATTTTAATGCAAGAGATTTAAGGCTTCTTTCTATTAATTTCCTTCAACAACTCTATATCTTGCGATAGCCATAACTCTTTGACCACAGACTCTAACCAACCTTCCCAATCCCTGTGCCAGCCCAAGGATGGAGGACAACTTGGGATAGTGGATATGGAGGTAGGGCACGACTTAAGTACTGACTTAAGAAGCCGTTATTGAAGCTTCCAAGCCTTCCATAATTCATAGCAAGCATGCAACTTGGAACCCTTGATATCCGCATGGGTCGAGATGGGTCGGGCTGACTCTTGTACTGTGTTTTTATTATTGACAACTCAGGTGAAGAACTGTTAAGGAAAAAACTAGGCTGATGAATTTTCCTTTCCTCTTTTTTTTTTTTTTTTTTTTGGTGTTTTGCATAGGGTCTCAAGGTTTGGTGGGGTTTCGATCATGTGCTGTGAGGACTAAGGAGTAATGTGTTTGGATGGGTCGGGTCGGGTCTTAAGATCCGGTGGGGTTTCGATTACGTGCTGTGAGCAGCTGTGTGTCTCGACTTTCAATGGAATGTCAATTATATTTGATCCAAAATAAAAAAAAGAGAAGGTAGATCCAATAAAGGTTTCTTTTTCTTTTCTTTTTTTTTAATTTTCGAAGGATCGCATGATTTTGCATCTCAAGGATAATTATGCCTAATAAAAAGATCAAATTAAAAATAGTAATTTAGCTCAAATATTGTGTAGTAGTTTCCGTTATTTTGTTGCCTAGAATTAAGACTTAGGGACCCGATCGATTCTTTTATTTTATTTTTTCCCCCATTTTGGTTAATCGTTTTTAAGCAGCACAATGAAGGCACACTTTTTCTTCGAACCCAATTAACTTTCATCGAAGAAAATATTTATGTCCGAACAAAATTAAGTGATTGCAACTCCATCAGTTATTTGACAATAATCGAAACAAAGAATCTGAGGTTTGTCAAGATTAAGGTAGAAACGGCGGTTGGTGGATTCATCGAAATATAAATAAGGAGGAGGCAACGCCCTTTTTTTGCCTTTTCTTTTCTGATACGATTTCTCATCAGTGCTAACTTACCAAATCTAAGCTAATTGAACACAACCTTTTAATCTTTTGGGCAAACATCATTATATATATATATATATATATATATATATAAAACCCATCCACTTTTAAATTTTTTTCTCTCTAATTTTTCCCTCCTTTTTTTTCTTTATGCGGCAGCATAAACTTTTGTTCTTGGTAATTAACAATATTTTCACAGCCTTTTAATCCCAAAATAGCCTTAGGCTTCACACTTTCCTACAGCCTCCAACGTTGACACATTTGTTCAAACTAAAGCACAACTCGTTTGGCAAAAAGACTGATCAATAATTTCAACCCTTGTACAGCTTATGTACTAATAAAATCCCATTTGTCAATTAACCGCGGTTTGTCTCGTGGAAAACGTGCCATTTCTAGAAAACGTTTTCCGGTAAAACAGAGGTGTTTAGCTGAAATCTGAAAACGAATTAAAAAATAGTTTCTCAGAATTTTATTTTTTTTGGCGAAACGAATGGAGCCATAATCTTGTTTTTTTTCCTAATCAAGAAAAATTCAGAGGCATGAGTCAAATACAATACGGCAAAGTTGGGCAGCAAGAGGGGTTCTTCTGCAAATTGGAATGGCGGGCGATCTTGGAGATGGATTCGACGGCTCTTTCTCGTGACCGTGGGCGACTTTTTGCAGGGTATCGATCTTGACTTTTATCCAGTAGCAACTTGAGCTAACCTCTGCCTTTTTCTCAGGATCTTATCCGATTTTATATCTTCACATTTTTCTTTCCCCTCTTTTGTTTGGCAATTTCTGAGTGTCGACGCCCAAGACTCTCATCTCTCATACCCTTTTTTTTTCTTTCTTTTCTTTCTTTTGGAGAGGTTGATAATAACAAACAACTCCGATTTTTATCGAGAAGCTGTCCAAATTTGGTGACCCAATCAATAGGAAAGCATGGCGCGTGCAAAGAAAAATGTAGTTCAAATTTTCTGGTGTTGCTACCGTCACGCTCGCTAGGACCTGTCCGAATTTCTATCCGTGCCTATTTGGCGTGGTCGGGCCAGAGAAAGCCCGTTGTCTACCAAGCTCGTGATCATATCTAATTGAAGTCGGGTCATTTTTATCAGTGAAAAGTTTTGGAAGTATGTCGACGAGAACACATTAAGCTATGATAGTTTTGAATTATTCATTTCAACTTTTGTATTTTATTTGGGTTGACCCGAGAAGGCATTGATCAGATCTAATTCAAGCCATGTCATTTTGTATTGGTAGTTACTATTCTGAGTATACCGATGGAAATATATTATACGAGTTCCAAGTCATTCATATCAAATTCTCAATTTTTCTCCATAAGTTAGGTTAGCGTATGAATCCTCTAACGGTGTGAAAAAGTGTCATGTCTACATCAAAATCGGGCCAACTGATGAAGTGGCAGGGGAGGATGACCAGCACAAGTTATCCCTCCTAATGTTACCATAACCATCCAGTACTCACTAGTGAATATTCTACCTAAGCCATGACTCTTCACTCATAACTATGAAGAGATAACCCAGTTGATCAAACGTAAATTTTTTCTGGCACCTTAGTACAACAAATGACTGGTTCAGTTTCCCCTTGGTTGGATCCTCCTATCCACCTAACAAATACACACTTGCAGGAGAAAACGGATAGGCATAAATTTTAAGGGCGGCAATATTTCTATCCCTATATATATAACTAAATCCACTCTTTTTACTAGAAAGACAAAATTACCCTCAATCAGTGAATTGCAATTTTTTTTTCCTTTTTTGTAAACATGTCTTGGATTATATTAATTTTTATCCATCCAAAATGATGAAATTTCACTGCCATTTAAAAATAATCTTATTTTAAGCAACATTTTGATGTACTTAAATTTCATCCTGGAAAGTTTACATTGGAGAATGTAACAAAGAGGTTTTATTTTTGTTTCATAATATCGACTCATTATACGTATATTTGGGTAAAAGACAACTGATAAAGAAAGGTTTGATAGTGATATGCACTACAAAAGCAAAAGTTTATAAACAAGTGCCTGTGCTATGAAAAAGTATATGTCAAATTTTTTTGTCGATTGTAAATGACGGTTGATCCATTAATTTTCTCGACGACATAGAAAAAAATTAGATGTTTTTAAAATTATTCTTTTCGACAAAAGTAATTCCTACAAAAGTTAACTCTAACATTACAAAGAAAACATAGTATCCCCAATAAACAAAATCAAAATATGTGAAATTCTTAATTATGTATCTAGATCTTACATAGAAATAGAAAAAACTGAAAAAGAAAGAAAGTAAATGAATTTAGAACTGCCACTTTAAATTACAACTGAATGATTGGAGATGACTTCGTCCTTTTTTTTATGAAAATAGGGCGGATTTAGTCATCTAAGGGGTGGAAAAAACGTTGCCCAATTTTAAAATGCCAATGGAAAATATTGTGGGAGAAGGCCATGTGGATTGATTCTCCGGCCATATATAGCGGTTGAGGTGAGACGAGGATGACTTCTTCCGACTGTCGAGGGGTTCACACTAGGAGACTGCAAATTCAATGTACGTCTCTATGTTTGGCATGCTTTGACCGTGATTCATATTAACAATAGCATGACGATGTTGTTGAACGAGCTGGTTCAATGTTTCTGCTACTCCTCGCCTAAAAAATGAGGTCACATGACCATCGGATCCACCAAATCTTTTGTCTAGTAAAAGAGATGATCCCGTGCATTGATAACACAATCGGACACTTGGTTTGGCTCCGTGACACCATGTCAACACATCGCGTAGATATTACGCGTGGAAAATACTTTGTACCCTGCAGCTTGTGCAATGAAAATTAGTGCTTTGTTGCGTGCGCATTGAGGAAGACAGAAATGGCACTTAACTTTATGTACGGGTGTGTAGATATGTATAAAAGGACCTGGGGTGCGTTTGGGAGAGCACTCGGAAAATGGGTTTTGCATTTGGGAGACTAAAGGGTTTTTCACGAAATGCAAATAGTGTCTAATAAATTTGCATCAAAAAATGCATTGGGAAGTAACTTCGGTTCAACCGTTTGGAAAAGATTACATTGTAAAAGTTCTTTGGTGTATTATGTGATCGATGTAAGCTCTATGCTTTTTAATTTGTTTAAAACATTGACCGATTTTTACAATTTGATGTCGACAAAAAATGCAAGAGAAATGTATTGAAAAAATTATACATGTAAAAAAAAATACCAATGTATTAAAAATCATGAAGTGAACCAAAAGTCATAAAATTTATCATGAAACTGTAATATTTCAAAATCTAAAATTAAATCCTACGCCATTGCTAGGATGGTGCTTAGCCTTATATTTTATGTTATAGCGACATCGTCATCACGTTGGAGAGAAATAACGGTACCAAACTGATTAGAGTTAATAAAATAACTTGATTGCATCAATTTGACAAGTTTTATTGCACTTTTTCAAAGTTTTACGAATTTTTAGGACTTTCAATGTACTACCTAAAAAAAATTCATAAATGTGAAGAGATTAAATAATGTGGACCATGTCTTCAATGAATAAAAGAGTAATTTCATTACAATAAACATGTCCGTATTCCGTCAAAATTACAAGCAAATTTAATTATTTAAACTCATACCCATTCGACCACGTAATCCAAAGATCGTTCGGTAAGCTTGGACTTTGGGTCTCATGTCCCATCCAATCTCAGTTGCTGAAAATGCTCATGTCCTACTTCACCTTCAACGAAGGATATGGTGCAAAATATGCATTGTGGCAATCAACTCCAATATCATGTCCCAATGATGCAGCCTTTCCAACCTCAGCTGCACCTAGCACTAACCATCAGGTAACACAATGTGAACGTCACCGTTTGAATCACAGCATCAAAAAAAAAAAAAAAAATTACAGCATCAACAAAAGGAAGAGACATGAAATGCAGCCTGGAGCTGCTGGCTCTCCAATTACCAATACTTTGATGAAGGAAGCACATCAGCCAAAAACGGGCCCAAATCAGACGAGAACAACCGCGAGAAAATTACTTTATCAGTCCTAAATTTATTGTACGGATGTCAAGTCGGTCATGTACTATTCAATTTTGCTAACTTAGTCCTAAAGCTTTGCTTGAAGTTCCAATATCGTAATTCTGGTAACTTTTCGTCAAAAATTATTGACGCGGCAGTCCAATCATCACTAATGTGGCATACCGTCTCGTGAGCAATTTTCGATGAAATTTGACCAAAAGAGTTATATTGAAATTTCATGTAAAGATTTAGAGCTAAATTAGCAAAATTGAAAAGCTGATTATTGACCTAGCATCCATATAGTAAATAAGTACTGATTGGACAAGTTTCTTAATAACCACGCTTAAAATATAGGAGAGATTAGGATCCACTACAATTATTATGGAACTGCAAGCCAGGAAAGAACAAGAATTAATCCTTCTTTCTTTCCGACCAAAAAAAAAAAATCCTTCTTTCTGCTTCTATTGGAATCAGCTTCAATCGCTCTAATTTGACGAAAAAGTTCTGAATCACTATGCTTGACCTCACATGCTCGTTGGTCATCTCACCTAAAGAATGCACATCATGTGTGACATTCTGAATTCTAACCCATTTTGAAACTTATGAATGAATGAATATATATTGATATATTTCAGTTAAATCTCATTCAGATTTGATCGTTGACCAACCAAAAGGGAATGACTAACTATGATTTAAGTACGTGGATCAAAGAACTCGATCATGATTTGATACATTGACCATAAGTATTGTCGAGGAGATATTTTGGGTCATTATTAGCCGATCTGAAATTGGTTCTAGAACGATTTGCTAGCGTTGTACGATTGGATCATGGGTGATCCCGTTTGACCATCGCATGATTTGCAAATTAACCAAAACCAATTCCTGATAATCGCGTTCTTCGAAACTAGTGATTGACCCTCGTAATTACATGACAATCAAGGTCATAATAGCTCGAATAACTCTTAAATGTGACATTAATTACGGGTCGATACGCGTAACTCCTAAGAGACGTCCGTTAGTTTGAGATACATTGAAATTTCAATTAATTGATTTTGGCCATGAATTGGACTTCGAGATTGGATGCCAAACATTCAAGGATTCCAACATTAATAAATTGGACGTCGCCTCATCGAAGCCAATTAAGTTTTAAGATCGTTCCTAATTGATCGAAAATTGAAATTAGGACTAGAAGTGAGAAATTACTTTTTGCTCCGGAATTATGCTCAATACTCTAGTTAAATAGAAGGGCGTTATAGCCATTTGGTGGTTCCCCCTATGTGGCCGAAAATGGAGAGGTATAATGGTCCAAGGTGTTCTTGAATTATGAGTTTGCGACAAGTAGAAGATTTTGTGGGACCCTCTTCCAAATCCTACCAACAAACCCAACAACTAGTCATTCAAGCCTATTATTCACTATCCATCAACTCACTCAACTTGTCATTCATCTTGAACCACCCCATTCATATTTTTCCCTCTTCTTCATGGAATAAGGATAACCATCTCTCTCTCTCTCTCTCTCTCTCTCTTCCCCTCACTCCCCATTTGGCCGACTCCCCCTCCCTCTCAGCTCTCTCTCGATTTTTTGCTTCAAGAAGAACGACACGACTTCTTCCTCTCCTTCTTGCTTTGTTCGGCCGTGAGCTCTCAAGCCCGACGCCACGCCTCGCCACCATCGTGGCCTCTTCATCATCTTGAACCATCGACCACCTTGAGCCCTGGAGCTTCTTCCCCACCGTAAACCATCGACTGAACCAGACCTGGCCGCGAGCTTGTAGGGTATGACTTGGAGAGCTCCTTGGCTTGCCTTGCTCATCCTAGTGGTAAGTGGTCTCTTGAGCTTAGTTTAGAGTTATGTAGGAATAACGGGATATGTTAAGCATGTTTTTATGAAAGGATAATGACTAATCCTTTGGTGTTTTCTTCTTGAACCGAACTAGCCATCGTTTCCAGTCCTAGTCGCAAGTTGTTGTCATCGTTTCGTCGACTTTGCTAGCTTGTTTCACTTGGTGAGTTGTCCCTAAACTTTTCCTAGGTCCTTAGGTTACTTAGGGACTAAGTTATAGATGGATCTAACAAATTTCATGGGCTGATCTAGCTTGATATGTGTATGAACCAAATCTGATTTGAGATAGCTTGGATGGTTGTGTTTGTTCTTAGTTGTGATACATGTTGATATGCTTAAATTGTGTTAGTTCAAGGATGAGCATAAATAATTTGTGCGTTGTCAAGTACGAGGATGGGTTACCGTAACTTTGAATCGACTAAATCGGGTAATTCCAACCTTGAACTTATGCTTGAGCCCTATACACCTATTCGGCTTTGAGTAGAACTTGGGAATTAAGTAATTAAATGGATGTTGATTCATGTTTATTCGGCCATGACTCGATTTTGTGAGATTGAATAGCTAAATTAACGATTGGACCTTATGGTGATCGGCCATGTATTGTGAGTAGTAACTCAGTTCCTTGATTTGGTATTTGAGGGCTGATTCGTTAAGATTCAAGGGTGATTGAACATTTCGGTTTGCTTGGCCAATTGATTAAAATACATTTACGTATAGGTGCACATATTACATCGATGCGTTATTACGCGGGACTTGGTTATATCCTGAGGTGTTATTACGCGAGATTTGACCTGAGGCGTATTACGTGGGTCGCTAATGGCATTGTAATCTGAGGCGTTAATAGGTGGGTTTGACAATTAAATTAGCCTAAGGTGTTATTACGCAGACATAGCCATTAACTGTTGAGCCATAATTTGAGCACTATGCTATATTGACTTACGAGCAATGAAATGCCTAAAGTAGAAGCTTGGGTCGAATTGAAAGTTGTGATTTGAATTATGAGAACGTGAAGTGCCATGATATCGTGTGATTCCAATTGCCTCGTTTTCGATGTCGTTCCTATTGATTGGAATTGCATGTTTAAAGGTGTCTTGAGGTACTGTTGGCCTAGCTTAGGATTAGAAATAACTTACTAAGATATATTCTCATCCCATCGTGGGATTATCATTTTCAGACTTTAAACCTTGATTTTGACTACCATGCTGCCGAAGCATTTTGGGTACCCATGGACATTGACACATTGGTCATTGAGTACCCAGTAGGCGAGAACAAAGCCTACATTAGGAAAAGTAGCATAGTTTGGGTCGATGAGGAAAGTGATCACTGGAAACCCCATATTTATGAGTCATGGTTCTACCGAGACGGAGACACTATTTTTAGACCGCTGCAGGGTTTTGATTTACCGAATGGCGTAGTCACTAGGTGGTATGATGATGTTGCACCTTATGGTGAGGTCACAGACCCTATTCTTAGACCCGATGGCGATGAGCCGGAACCGAAGTCCCAGAATCCCGTTGCTGATGGCAAAGTTGTGGAGCCCTCAGATATCAAGATCGACCTATGCCTCTCCCTGAGGCGAAGCTTGAGGCAGAGATGTTTCTTGAGGCCGAGTCGAAGATGATGGAGGAGATGGATGAGGAGGTCCTGGAGGAGTCTGATCCTAAGGAGGCTAACGAGTTACACGCCTCAGTGAAGTATGATCCCATTGCTGAGGAGCTAGAGGAGGAGATCGATGACAGTGAGGCTGATGTTTAGGGATAGTTGTGGCACCTACTTTTTTGCATTCCCTCTTAAGATAGACGAGAATATCCTAGGAAGTTGCCCTTTTTTGATGGATGTGTCTGTTCTTTCCCTTGACCCAATTACTAGTTTATGTACTCGGTTAATACTGTAAGACTAGCAGTGTTATATATATGTAATGTGTTTTATCAATCCTGAGTCATCTTGCATGCATGTTTGTATGGAGTTTGTTTTCCACTACCTCCTGTGCTTTTCATGATGCGCTTAAGCTCGCAAGCCGTGGATCTTGAGAACCATTTTGGTAGTTCGGTATTGGTGGGATGTTAACGCGCTCGTAATGACACAGGGTGTGATATCCCCGTTTAAGTGGTATCAGAGTAAGGTCAGCTCGATCCAAGTCGATTGAAGCCTGGAGTAATATGGAGTGATGACTCTAGGGTGGTTAGATATAGAAAACCTTAAGAGTTCGTTAGGGCTCGACGCATTATGCATATCATATGAATTGGCGCCTGTGATTGGCATGCTTGAAGTGCTCCGTGTCGGGCACTGGATGTTGTTTTGCTGATGTATATATGAGGTGCTAAATAGTATGTTGTGATTGTGCTAAGCTGCAGATGCGACATGACTTAAGGTATGAGTGAGTATCTCATTGAATTGGTGCCTTGAGTGTTTACCTCATGATTGCTTGGTTGAGAATGACTCGGTGAATGACTGTTATGTGTAATAACTGCTGTGGCAAGTAGCTTAGAACTACTAGACTTGAGTAGCTGGCTTAGATCTCTAATTTATGGATTGAATTATAGTGGTTCGGGTACCGTAAGACTTAGCGAGGATGAGCAACCAGGGTAGAGGTGCCCAAGGAGCATGTAGCTCGAGAGTGCGAGTTGTGGAGGACCCAAGGATCAATGGGGCCATCAGAGCCTTGGAAGAAATTGGGATTTTGATGAGCAGATAGACTGAGGAATGAGCTACCACTGTTGCCCAAGATGCCGAGACTGTTGTTGCCGTTATTGCCGGAGAAAATGGAAATGTCAATGGGGCTGGAAATGGGAATGGGAATGCGAATCGACAACTTGTGGAACGATTCATGAAGTTGAAGCCGGCTCAGTTTGATGGAAAAGAAGATCGTGAAACTACCCCATGCTAGATAGAGAAGCTAGAAAAGGCTTTTGAAGTCTTAGGTTGCATTGAGGAGTAAAAAGTGACCATAGCAATCTACCTACTTAAAGGTATCGCTAACGACTGGTGGAAGGCCACAAGAGGAGGGGTTTTCCCTAAAGCTACTGCTACTAACTGGACTATCTTTGCTGAGGCGTTTAATGGCAAATACTTTTCTAAGACTGCTCAAGAACAAAATCTGGTAGAGTTCCAATAGCTTCGTCAGAACCAGATAACCATTGACTAGTCTGAGGCAGAATTCGCTAGATTGTCTAAGTATGCATCAAGGATGGCGGAGAACCCTTTGGACAAGGCACGGAGGTGCAAGGATGGACCGAGACTCGAACTCCATAGTCAGCTAATACTCCTAAACCTGAGGGACTACAATAAGATGTATGAAAGAGGCTAGATGGTTGAGAGAGACATGAAGGAAATAGATGCCGCTTCTGGATCACGGTTTTCTCCTACAAGGGATAATCGCCGGCTTGGCAAGAGGCCGATGGTGAACAATAGGCTTTGTGTTCCTTCTGTCAGGAAGAATATTGGAAAACCAGCTTATCAGTCCAATTGGAATTATCGCCCGTGTGGTAGGAGGTATGGAAATAGATCTTGCTCGAGTAGGACGGACGTGTGCTTCAAGTGTGGCCAGCATGGTCATTAGATGAGGAATTGCTTGAACCAGATTGTAGGACCTAGTATCAACCACCACGGCGCTAGACAGGACCGTAAGTTGGAGCTACCGACCATCAGCTCAAGGAAAAGTGTATGTTGTAGCACGAAACAAGGTGGAGAATGTGTCTGGCATAGCCACAAGTACAATCTCCTTATATGATTATGCTGCCTATGCGTTATTCGATCCTAGAGCATCACATTCATTTTTATTTGAGAAATTTGTGGAGTTGGCTAGAATTAAATCGAAATCGCTATGAGTAATATTGCATGTTACCACCCTCATTAAAGGATAAAATGCTAGTCTCATTAGGATGCTCAGACTGTAAAATAGTCATTGGTGGTATGGAGGAACTGATAGATTTGACAGTCTTGGTTATGTATGACTTTGATGTTATAATTGGGATGGATTGGTTGGGTAAATAAAGTGTCGTCGTGGATTGTGGTAGCAAGACGATCCATTTTTATCCGATTGGTCCCCTTAGATTTGCGTTTGTGGGAAGTCGATAAGGAATCTCGATTCCTTTGATCTCGTCACTTGAGGTGACTCCGTTACTAGACGAAAGATGTCAAGCTTACCTCGCTGCAGTAGTCGATCCGACGATCGAGGAACAGAGGCTAGAGAATATAGCTGTGGTGCGCGATTATCCCGATGTCTTTCAACAAGAATTGACGGGATTGCCACCTGAAAGAGAAGTGGAGTTCGTGATAGAGTTAGCCCTAGAACGGAGTCGATCTCGAAGGCGCCCTACAGAATGTCTTTGTCGGAGCTGAAGGTCCAGATGCAAGAGCTGTTAGACAAAGGATTCATCCTCCCTAGCTCGTCGTTGTAGGGAGCGCCAGTGTTATTCGTGAGGAAAAATGATGGGTCATTCCTTTTGTGCATTGACTATAGACAATTGAATCAGGTAACCATTAAGAATAAATACCCGTTGCCAAGGGTAGATGACTTGCTCAATCAATTGCAAGGAGCGTCAGTGTTATATAAGACCGACTTAAGGACGGGCTACTATCAGTTGAGGATTAACAAGGAAGACGTACCAAAAATGGCTTTTCGGATGAGGTATGGACATTACAAGTTTACAGTCATGCTGTTTGGATTGACTAATACCCTAGCTGCCTTTATGGATTTGATGCATCGAGTGTTTAAGGAATTTCTAGATCAGTTCGTTGTCGTATTCATCGACGATATCCTAATTTACTCAAGGAGCCCAGAAGAGCATGAGCAGCATCTAGGTGCCATTCTACAGACCATAAGGGAACACTCGCTTTATGATAAGTTTAGTAAGTGTGAGTTTTTGCTTAATAAGGAATCATTTCTTGGACACGTGATTTATGGGGATGGAATCTTAGTGAATCCTGCAAAGATCGAGATAGTTACGAATTGGCCAAGATTGACGTCAGTTACCGAGGTTCGAAGTTTTCTATGATTAGCAGGTTATTACAAAAGGTTCGTGGGGAAGTTTTCCTCGATAGCTACCCCTCTGACGAGACTGACAAAGAAGGAAAAGAAGTTTGAATTGACAGATAAGTGCGAAAGGAACTTTCAAGAGCTTGAGCATAGATTGACAACCGCGCTAGTGCTGACGATACCTTCTAGTCATGGTGGTTACGAGATCTACAATGACGCATCGCTAAAAGGATTGAGATGCGTACTAGAGAAGCACGAAAGAGTTGTTACATATGCATCGCGACAGTTAAGACTCCATTGTTGACACCTGATTTCGAATTAGTCTTTTCAAGTTTATTTTTAAAAAATTCATAAAAAAATTCATAAAAAATTGAAGAATTACAAAATGATCTTTGGTGTCCTTGGCCAAGGTTAAGGAATCATTTTTGACCAAAAAAATAATTTCTAAATTTTTTTAATATTTTCATAAAATAGGAAAAGGCATGAAAAATCAAGAAAAATAGTATTTGAGATCACAAAAATACAGAAAATTAGTAATATTTTTATTTTAATTCTCTTTTTGTTTTGACCTCATAAAAAGTCAAAATTCAAGTTCAATTTTAGGTGTTTCTTTATTACACATAGAGTTGAACTTGGTAAAAAATGTCATTTGTGTCTTTTAATTTGTATTTTTTTACATTTTTTAGAATCCTGACATTCAGTTTGATTTCCCTGCATTGTAATTGGGCCCAATTGCTCATTGAAATTGCACGATTGCACGAATTAGGCAAAATTGCATACTTTTATTGTGATTTATTCCCTGAATTTGGAAAAAAATGAAATTACTTTTAATCTAGGAACTTTCATGTGAAGGTGAGACCTCTTCCTTATATTTTTTACCATTCTAAATTGATTGATAATTTGGTCTGATTTGGCCATTAGGGTTTCAATTTGATAATTTGGATAATTGGATCCTAAATCAAAATTGAGATTTTTTGACCAATTCATGATGAGATTTTGGAAAAAATGACATTTCTAAAGAGAATTCATCCCTTTAATTTCAATTTGGTGATTTAATTTGACAAATTGCAAAGAATTGCAGGTCAATTTGAAGAAATAAGTTCTATCGGGTCCGTCGGATCGAACCGGGTCCGACCCAACAACTTGGATGAACAGTGCCATATTCTCCCCCAAATTCGCGCCATTTTTACAGGTTTGAAGAGCAAATTTCGATCGGGAAATTAGAGACCAATTCGATGATGATTGGACGAATTTAGATAGGGGTCTTGTTGCACTCATACTTCCCCTTCGATCAAGGCCGACGGCACCACCTGACATCGTTGAAGCACGGCGGAATCGGCCAATCAAGGCTTCGCTACCTAGAAAAGTCAACTTTCACAAAATGGATGAATTAGACAACCATTCGTGCTTGCTGGAAAACCAATGGGACTTGACATAATTTCCCACCATCTCCGACGCCGTCCAAACCAATTTGGCATGAATAAGGGGTACGTGTGGGCTAAGTTGGCGTCCACCGATTGCGCACGAAATTGAAAATTGAGATATAACCTTGAAGGGCATTCTAGAAAAAAAGGTCATTCATTTTGTTCTCACAGATGAACATAATAGAGAGCGGAAGAGAGTTAGAGAGAGAAAATCCTCTCTGTGCGAAGCCATTGTTGAAGCTCCATCTGAGAGTTGAACATCATCGGTCAAGCCAATCTAGGCCAGATCAAACCTGAGGATTATTATCGGAAGCTCGCCTGAGCTCGTAAGAAGCGATTGCACCTGTTCGCACCGCCGTAGACCTCGAAGAATGGTGAGTTGCAAAGCCGAACTCCTTACTGTGCGTTCATGGAAACTCACATATATCATGATCGTTTGTGAAATCAGAGTAAGCGTTTTACTCCTAGAACATCACTAACCATCATTGTATCTTGTTTTTGCATCAATTTCACCTGAAAACCTCGAGTCGAACCTTCAACTTAGTCCGGTCTGGTCGATCAATGGCCAACCTATTCTAGCCATTGCGAACTCAATTTAAGCTCGAGGTAAGTTTCCTAAAACCCTTCGCGTGCTTCTATGTGAAGGAATTGCTCTGAAATGCCATGAATTGTATGATTGAAGTTTCCATGGCCGTACTGGTACGAGCTCACCTGTGTTTGATTCTGTGGACAATGTGGATCGATTCATAGATATGTTATAGAGGAAGTTCAGGCGAGTCGATTGTTGGTAGTCTGAGGTTAATCGGTCGAGGTTTCACCGTTAGATCCTTGTAGGAGGCTCTCGGCATTTCACTACAGGTAGAGATCGTTCTACGAAGAAGACGATGACGTGGCAATCAACGAGTCAACATGTTGACGTGGCGCGGACGTGGCATGCCACATGGCAGCCACATCAGCTAGGTCGTTAGGATCAAGAGTCATTCTATTAGATGATCCGACAGCTTAAGTTTGGCCACGTGTTGGTCTGATGGTCGTCTGGTCAATTTTCAATATTCTGTTAATAAAAATTATTTTTTTTTCAAAATAAAATAAAAATAAATAGTTTGATCAGACGATCGAGGATTAGCTGAGTCGTTCAATCGCAGCCGTAGATTTAGGTATTCAGATCTAACGATCGAGGTTCAGTCGGCTTCTGACTTGGGCCGTAGGATTAGTCAATAGATCCTAAAGCCATGGAATAGCCTCATGGTTCAACAAGATGTAGGATTAGATTGAGAAAAAGAAAATCAAAAGAAAAATGAAAATCGACGAATGACGTCGTTTTTTGCCTTCGGGTCAAGCAAGTCTGGTTCTGGCCGGGTGTCCAGTCTACGTGGGAATAAAAAAATAAAAGAAAACATTTTTAAAAAAACATAAAAATTCTAAAAAATTCTAAAAAATGTTAGAAAATCCTAGAAAATCTCAAATGTAGGAAAATTTGTAGAAAATTCCTAATTACTCCAGAAATGCCCAAAAATCGAGGGATGACCGCAGACAAATGGTCATTCCTATTTTTGAAATTTCTTATCAGTTATATCCTTATTCGATGATTATACATTTTTGGTGTTAATTGTCCCTGCTTATATCCAAGATCACTTGAAAATGCCTAGATTAGGATAGGACTAGTTTGGTGTCGAATCCTTATGTTAGGGTTTTTAAGTCGACCCCTCAAACAGTAGATTGTCTTTCTCATTCCAATGACTTGTGGAAATTGCTCAGAATTAGGTGATGGGTCAGGTAGGTAGCCAAATCTTATGTCTGGGATTTCCACACTTCATTTCCTGTTTTAGAAAAATGACGGTTTTACCCCTTAAAGGATAAATCACCTTCTAAAATTCTAAAAAATTCTAAAAACTATCGAAAAATAGAAAATAGATCAATTTGATGATCAATCTTATTTTCGACCCCTTTTGACTCCAGATTTCTTCTGAAATGATAATTTTATCCTTATTGAGCAAATTGTCTCAAATTTCTTCAAAATTACGATGTTGTCCCTCATGGATAAATCATGTCTAAATCACTCTTGAACAGTGATTGACACTTCTCTAGGCCAATATGACCTTATTAGGGATGCCATATTGTATTCATGTTATTTATCCGCATATCTTGGATCTTTGATCTGCGCACCTTCTTTTATTGATTGTGAGTGATAGAAAAGCCACTCATATATGCATGAACTCCTGGATCTAGGGTTCGTATCCCACTCATCTACATGAAAGCTTAGATTAGATAATTCAATCAGCTTAGGTACCGAAAGGGCGACAACTCTGATAGTTGGAGTAACTAATCCCTAGTCCCACTTCTCTGGTTTTCGCTGAATCGAATAGAAGCTCCCAACTATTCGATAGAGGTTTCAATCGTACCCTTCACAAAATGATTGGTGGCGACTCCTTAGCATGTATAAGTATCACATGTCACTAGACCACATTGAAGGTCAACCACGTATACCTCCGTTGCGACTTGGGTAATGGGCCTTGGGGGAGGCACGCGTCCAACCAGACTCGAACGGCCCATTAGCCCTCGCACACTCGAGGACGGTGTTCGATTCAAGGGTTGCGACACTCACGAGATGAACTACCCAACGCATGATGTGGAGCTTGCAGTGATCATCTTTGCATTGAAGATTGGAGGCATTACTTGTGTGGAGAGAAGTTTCAGATTTACATCGACCATCAGAGCTTGAAGTACTTATTTTCCCAAAAGGAATCAACACGAGGTAACGCTGATGGATGGAGTTGCTCAAGGATTACAATTGCCATATCTTGTATCACCTTGGAAAGGCAAATAAGGTAGTGGATGCACTTAGTCGAAAATCGAGCATCGCGCATTTGATGGTTAAAGAATGGACGTTTCTTGAAGGAATATGGATTCAGAGTTTAAGTTGGAAGTTTGTCACTTGCCCCATTTGTTAGCTACGCTGATAATTGAGCCTGAGATTCAAGAGAAGATTATGGCCTTGCAATCTATGGACCCTGACATCCAAGAGATCCTAGAAATGGATGTAGCGAAAAGGAAACCTGATTTTCAAGATCCTAGGATGGAATCTTGAAGTTTCATGGACGATTGTGTGTATCCAGCGATGAGGAGCTAAAGGAAAAGATTTTGTCAAACGCTTATTGAAGTAACTATAGTATCTATCCGGGTAACACAAAGATTTGCCAGAACTTACGTCAACACTATTGGTGGAATGAGATGAAGGTAGATGTAGCTAAGCACGTGGCTAAGTGTTTGACGTGTCAGCAAGTAAAGGTGCAGCATTGTAAGCCTAGCAGTATGCTATGGAAATGGGAACATGTCACTGTGGACTTTGTCATGGGTTTGCCGAGGAGTCAGAGAGGTCATGACTCGATTTAGGTAATCGTGGATAGACTTACTAAGTCTGCGCATTTTCTAGCTATGTGAAAGGATTTCGCCATGGATAGATATGCCGAGTTGTATATGTGTCATATCGTTCGTCTTCATGAAGTTACAGTGACGATTACGTCGGATAGGGATCTTAAGTTCACCATAACTTTTTGGAAAAGTCTTGAAGAGGCTATGGGAATAAAGCTACAGTATAGCATGGCCTATTACCCTCAGACGAACAGACAGTTTGAAAGGATGATTCAGATGCTCGAGGACATGTTGTGAGCCTATGTCATAGATTTTAAGGGAGATTGGGAGGAGCAACTACATTTGGTAGAGTTCACCTATAATAACAGTTATCAGCAGAGTATCAGAATGGCACCATTCGAAGCGTTGTATGGCAGAGTATGCAGAACTCCAGTGTAGTATGATGAGGTTAGCGAAAGAAGTATTACAGGTCCGGAGTTAGTTTGACAGTCAATTGCGGCAATAAAAATTATCAGAGAAAAGTTTACGACAACTCAAAGTTGCCAAAAGAGTTATGTAGACAAGCGGCATAGGCCTTTGGAGTTTCAAGTAGGAGATCATGTCTTACTTAAGGTGTCGCCGATGCGAGAATTATCTCGGTTTGGAAAGAAATAAAAGCTGAGTCCAAAAAACATAGGTCCTTTTGAGATTTTGAAACGGATTGGGACTTTAACCTATCGCCTCGCCTTGCCGCCAAATTTATCGCAGGTGCATAATGCCTTTCATGTGTCTATGTTGAGGAAGTACGAACCGAACCCGACTCATGTGTTTGATTATGAAGTCATTGATGGAGATGATAGGGTGTCACATGTGAAAAGGCTAGTTCAAATTGAGGATAGGAAGGTACAAATACTGAGGAATAAGATGATTCTACTGATGAAGGTGATTTAGGAGCACCATGGAACTGAAGGAGCTACCGGGGAAAGCGAGGAAGCAATGAGACACCAGCACCCCCATTGTTTGAGTAGTTGGGTTGATTGTCAATTTTGAGGAAGTAAGGGGAAGAGTCGTGACATTTTGAATTCTGACCCATTTCGAAGCTTATGAATGAATGAATGTCTATCGATGTATTTCAGTTAAATCTCACTCAGATTTGATCACTATTAAATTGACTAATTAAAAGGAATGGCTAGCTAGGATTTAAATACGTGGACCAAAGAACCTGGCCATAGTTTGGCACCTTAACCATAAGGATTGCCGAAGAGATATTTTGGCCAATTATAGGCCGATCTGAGATTGGTTCTAGAACGATTTACTAGCGTTGTACAATTGGATCACGGTTAATTCCGTTTGACCATCGTTTAATTTGCAAATTAATATAAATCGATTCTTGACAATCGCGTCTTTCGGAACTACCCTCGCAATTACATGGCAACCAAGGTTGCCATGGATCTAATAATTCTTAAACGTGGCATTAATTACGGGTCGATACGCGTAACTCCTAAGAGCCATCTGTTAGTTTGAGATATACCGGAATTTCAATTGATTGATTTTGGAAATGAATTGGACTTCGAGATTGGATGCTGGACAATTCAAGGATTCCAACGTTAATAAATTGGACGTCACCTAATCGAAGTCAATTAAGTTCTAATTTCGTTCCTAATTAGGACTGGAAGTGAGAAATTACTTTTTGCCCTAAAATTATGCTCAATAATCTAGTTAAGTAGAAGGGCGTTATAGTCATTTGGCGGTTCCCCCTATGTGGCCGAAAATGGAGGGGTATAATGGTCCAAGGTGTTCTTGAATTATGAGTTTCAGACAAGTATGATATTTTGCGGAACCCTCTTCCAAACCCCACCAACAAACCCATCAACTAGTCATTCAAGCCTACTATTCATTATCCATCAACTCATTCAACTTGTCATTCATCTTGAATCACCCCACTCATTTTTTTCCTCTTCTTCATGGAATAAGGATAACCATCTCTCTCTCTTCCCCTCACTCCCCATTTGGCCGACTCTCCCTCCCTCTAATCTCTCTCAATTTTTTGCTTGAAGAAGACCGACGCCACTTCTTCCTCTTCTTCTTTCTTTGTTCGGCCGTGAGTTCTCAAGCCTAACGCCACCATCTTGCCACCACCATGGCCTCTTCCTCATCTCGAACCATCGACCACTTTGAGCCATCAAGCAGCTTCCATGCCATGAATCGTCGACTAAACTAGACCCTACCGTGAGCTTGTAGGGGTTGACTTGGAGAGTTCCTTGGCTTGCCATGCCCATCTTAGTAGTAAGTGGTCTCTTGAGCTTAGTTTAGAGTTATGCAGGGATGACGGGAGGTGTTAAGCATGGTTTTATGAAAGGATAATGACTAATCCTTGGTGTTTTATCCTTGAACCAAACCAACCACCGTTTCCAGTCCTAATCGCAAAGGTGTTGCTTTCATTTCGTTGACTTTGCTAGCTCGTTTCACTTGGTAAGTTATCCCTAAACTTTTCCTAGGATCGTAGGTTATTAAAGGACTAAGTTATAAGATGGATCTAACGAATTTCATGGGCTGATCTAGCTTGATATGTGCATGAGCCAAATCTGACTTGAGATGGCTTGGATGGTTGTGTTTGTTCTTGGGTGTGATACATGTTGATATGCTTAAATTGTGTTAGTTCAAAGCTGAGCATAAGTAATCTGTGCATTGCCCAGTACGATGATGGGTTACCTTAACTTGAATCGACTAAATCAAATTATTCTGACCTTGAACTTATGCTTGAGCCCTATACACCTATTCGACTTTGAGTAGAACTTGGGAATTAAGTAATTAAATGGATGTTGATTTATGTTTATTTGGCTATGACCCGATTTTGTGAGATTGAATAGCTAAATTAACGATTGGACCTTATGATAATCCGCTATGTAGAGCCGCTTTGTTAAGATTCGAGGGTAATTGTACATTTCGGTTTGCTTGACCAATTGATTAAAATACGTATACGCATAGGTGTGCATATTACCTTGATGCGTTATTACGCTGGATTTGATTATATCCTGAGGCGTTATCAAGTGGGATTTGACCTGAAGCGTATTACGCGGGTTCGTTAATGGGATTGTAACTTGAGGCGTAAATAGGCGGGTCTGACAATTAAATTAGTCTAAGGTGTTATTATGCGGGCATAGCCATTAACTATTGAGCCATAATTTGAGCGTCATGCTATGTTGAATTACGAGCAATGAAATGCCTAAAATACAAAGCCTGGGTCGAATTGAAAGTTGTGATTTGAATTACGAGAACGTGAAGTGCCATGATATCATGTGATTTCCAATTGTCTCGTTTGCCATGTTGTTCCCATTGATAAGAATTGCATGTTTAAAGGTGTCCGAAGGTACTATTGACCTAGTTTAGGTTTATGAATAATTTATTGAGATATATTCTCACCCCATCGTGGGATTATCATTTTCATACCATAAACTTTGATTTTGACTACCATGCCATCGAAGCATTTTGGGGTACCCATGGACATTGACATGGTCACTGAGTACCAGTAGGCGAGAACAAAGCCTACATTAAAAAAGGCAGCATAGTTTGGGTCAACGAGGAAAGCAATCGCTGGAAGTCCCATATTTATGAGGCTTGGTTCTACAGAGACGGAGACACTACTTTTGGACCACTGCAGGGTTTGGATTTACCGAATAATGTAGTCCATGGGTAGTACGATGTTGCTGCCTCTGATGGTGAGGTCACAGGCTCTATTCTTGGACCCGAGGGCGACGAGCCGGAACCGAAGTCCTAGAATCCCATTGCTGATGGTGAAGTTGTGGAGCCGAGACCGACCCTATACCGCTCCCTGAGGTGGAGCTTGAGGCGGAGATGGTTCCCAAGGCCGAGCCGGAGATGATGGAGGAGATAGATGAAGAGGTCTTGGACTCTGTTACACCGACACGCTGTTGCAAATTTTTTTGCCGTGTCGGACACGCGTCCGACACAGATGGACACAAATGTTCTTTTTTTTTTTTTTGCTCTGGACAATAAAAATAATGAAAAAAACCTAATTTTTTTAACCTAATTTCTAACTCCTCCCTCTGGCGACCTTTGTTTTTCTATTTTCCTCGACTCTATGGATACTGGTTAGTAATAATTGAAGATTTATGGTTCTGAAATCGTGTATATGTAAAAATATACATATAATATACAACGTGTCCCGAAGTATTGAAATTCTCTATTTTTTTTAGAACGGCCGTATCGGCGTATCGTGTCGCATCGTGTCGCAAGTTGTATCCCATGTCCGTGTAACATAGGTTTTGGAGGAGTCTGATTCTGAGAAGGCTAGCGAGTCAGATGCTTCAACAGAGTATGATCCCGTTGCTGAGGAGCTGTAGGAGGAGATCGATGACAGTAAGGCTGATGCTTAGGGATAGTTGTGTCACTCACTTTTTTGCATTCACTTTTAGGACAGAGGAGACGTGTCCTAGGTAGTTGCCCTCTTTTGATGGATGTGTCCGTTCTTTCCCTCGACTCAGTTACTAGTTTCTGTACTTGGTTATTATTGTAAGACTAGTGGTGTTGTGTGTGTGTGTGTGTTATCGATCCTGAATCTTGAATGCATGTTTGTACGGAATATGTTTTCCACTACCGCCTGTGCATTTCATGACATGCTTAAGATTGCAAACCGTGGATCCTGAGAACCATTTTGGTAGTTCGATATTTAAGGGATGTTAGTGTGCTCGTAAAGACACGGGATGTAACATCATGGATTTACATTGTACAGGCACCCTACACCACCCAGCATAAACACGCTCATACCCTGCCTCCCCAGCTCCATCGGGGTTGATTAAAGCTCGGTCGAAGCTTGCTAGAGTCAGGACTCAAACATTGGCAAGAGATAGGGCTATGCAGAGCGAAAAGAATTTTTCATAAGATGTGAAATGAAAACAATTAGCCTCACAAGAAGTTTGTGAATCGCCATCGCCTAACGATGGCGTGGTGACTAGGGAGGAACCTGGTCAACGAGTGAGCCGAGAGAGGGAGTAGAGAAAGAGATGAGGTCGCAACGGGAGAGGCTACATCATCTGTTTACGACTAGAGCAGGGGCCACGAAGGGAGTGGTGAGAGGCAGCACACAGAACACGTCTCCTGGCCTACGACGCTCGAGCAATGCCGATCTGGGCGTCTAGATAGGAAGAGAGAAGAAAGAGGAGAGAAAGCAGGGAAAATTCATTGACCTTTAAGAGCATTCCAAAAATGCTGGCAAAGGTTACATTTGGGTAAGAAACTTTGAAAGTGCTAAATTTGGCTCAAAGACTTTTGGAATTGTGTCATCAAACATCTCAATTTTACACAAGGACCTTTGAAGGCCCAAAGGACATTAGAGGCGCTTTACCAATCGCACCCTTATATTGCTTCAAAATTCACAAGCTATTGACACCCCAATAGTCCGCATTAGGAAGAAACTCTGGCCACGTGATCGATCCGAAAAAGAACTCGGAACACGACATTTGCATGCAATGACGCATAACAAGGGGCAATTTTCCAAATTAATTTTAAAAAATTACCAAAAAAATATTAAAAAATAAATAAATACCAAATTAAGTTTCGCTCGACAAATGGGCCGCCGAGCGGCACCCAATTGACTCTATTGGGCCCCACTGGGTGTCCCATTTGCTGAGCGCGGCGCCGGGCGGCCCCAATTGGCAAATGGGCCGCCAAGCGGATCCGTCATTTTTTTTATTTCGTATTTTTTTTGAAAAAATAAAAAATAAAAAATTTAGAGATAGAACACATTGGGAATGAAACCCACGACCACCAAAACACTTCACCCGAACAACAACTAACATGACAAACAGCACAATTGACATCATTTGCAGATTAATTAATCTAAACACTCATTAAAAATCTTGATATTGATTTGGGCATGAAAAACTACCTAGATCACTTTTTCAGTACAAAATACACGATATAATGAATCCAACATGGAAAGATCAAAGGAGGAAAAAGAGAAAGGGCGGTTCATTCGTAATCGAAACGCGGTATTGGAGAGAGAAAATGCAAAATTGATAAGGAAAACGACGTTTTTTGGGAAAAAAAGGCCGGTCAAACCGCATAAAACTATTTTCCAATGGATTCGTCTCGAAAAATTACACGAAATTTTAAAAAAAAAAATCCTTCCCAAATAGACATACAAACAATGAAATATGCTCTTTCAAAATTTTCCCCATTCTTTACTCGTTTACATTTTTTTGTTGCAGTTTTCCATCTTTTCATACTATTTTTAACTATTTTGCCGCAGTTTTTCATTTATCCATTGATGCGGTTTTAATTTTTCGCTGCAGTTTTAAATAATTACATAAATATAAATTATTTTTTAATTAATGATTGATGAATATCTTATAAAAATAAGCTTCAAAAGATAAAAGATAAGTAATTATAAATACAATAATTATAATAACTTTCAATAATTAAAAAAGCAAAAAGAAATATGAAATCTTAAAAAATTAAAATGAGCTCATGGCTTCCCTACTCGATAGCCCATTTGCTGAGCAACACCTTATTTGATATTTATTTATTTATTACTGCTTTTTGACAATTTTTCAAAAATTTTAATTTGAAAAATTGCTCCATGACAAGCCCAATACGGAGGAGGGCGTTAAAAGAAATAATCCGAAACTAAACACCGATAAACTTGGTGAAGAAACTTGCAAGCAGCTAACGCAAATATGTCGGGAATTGAATTGATTTCCTGAGCTTTCGAAATTATTTGCCCAAACTCCAGCAAATGAACCTGTAGGAATAGTGAAGTCATGGAGCCCTATGTAAAGAAACACAGGAAAGATCCTGAAGAAGTTCGGCATATAAACAACGCATCAGTCTGCCGCTGAAACCGACGGGAAATTTTATTGCCGCTGGAAAAATTCCACGATTCTGCAGTTCCATCACATCCGAGATGTCCCAAAGCATTTCGTTCATGATTAGAGTATTGAGGAAAAAAATGCAAGTCGATGAAGGTGCATCGTGCGCATGAGTAAGCATTCTAGTTGGTCAAGCAAAATTTAGCATCCAGAGGCATAATAAAAACCTCAAGTCATGATTATTACTTACTAGTAACGGTATCCAACACGGCACTAACCAAATATATCAAGAGAGATTCACTGCCTCTCCAGAAGAAAACTTCAGAGACTTAGATCCGACAAGCTTAGGCACACTTCACCTCTGCAGACTTGATGATGTCAATGAATTCCGGCTGAAAAAAGATCAAAAGCATTATCAACAAATATAGAATAGGGAGCCAGAGGGGAACTATGCAAAGGCAACAAAGAATACCTTGAGCGAAGCACCACCAACCAAAAATCCATCTACATCTGGCTGAGCTGCCAACTCCTTGCAGTTCCCACCATTGACAGACCCTGCCAAGAAAAACCAGGTCAGGAATGCAATTTAAAGTGACAGAAAGAAAATTTGAAAAGTCAAAAACAAATGCTCTGCTTCACACGCTTCATAAAATGAAGAGAGACCAATCAACTCGTGAGGTTATGTTCAGATGGAACCTAAATTAAATGTCTCACACGATGCTTGTAGTATCTACATTATGACTGCAGAGCCACATTGTGAAGGTCCCCCATATTAAAAAGGTTTAGGACAATAAAGCAAAGATTTATATACAAAGCTTTTACGTGACATATAACAAGTTTTGACAAGGCCCTCCTCCAAGAAAGTGGAAAAACAAAAGTAAACATAAGCTAAAAGAGGAAAAATTCCTGTGTGACGATACAGAGGCAGTAGTACCTCTCTCCTAATTGTCAAGTGAGAACCGCATCTATTCTTAGGAAATATTTCGGCTGCCTCACTTCTAAAAGAGGCAAAGCAAATAATTGGAAGGGGTGACAACATTAGTCCAAGTTGCACGTGTGAACTATTTTGGTAAATGAGGTAACATGGTTTTTCCTCTTCTGCCATCAAGAGGACAATGTACATGATTTTTTTACTGGCTCTGTGCTGGCTCTGTGCTGGTAACAGATTCAAGCTTTGGTTCTGTTATTACTTTTCTCTTGGCAATAACTTATAGCCTAATTGGATGTCACACTACATGATATGCTTATATTATAGCCTTCAGACGCAGCCCCAAAGAGGAGGGTGTCGCTGGAGTAGTTTTCCAACTAGAGGTGTTCATGGGCCATCCAATCTGCTCACCTTTGGGCAGGTTTGGACGACATTTTGGTTCATCAAACAAAGGAAGGGGACTGAAAAATGCCTCCGCCTATGGCCCCTGGCCTAGGCTGACATTTTGGCTATCAAATTCATTTCTTTTGTGACTTATAGCCTATAAATGGGCTACGCATGGTTTTTAGGCCTTATTTGGGAGCATCCAAACTGACAATTTCAGCCTAGAGAATAGAGATCTCAGGGGGCCTGGCCAAGCCTGCCGAAGTCTAGCCCATGAGCAGGTCCAATTTTAACTCACTTTTATGCTAAACAAAATGATGAATTAGTCACAAGGGGGAAAAAACTCGTAGCATAACCTTTTTGTCCCTCTTTTTCCCTGTGTTTAGCAGAGATGAAACTTATCTCATATACAATGTGTAGATAAGTACTCCTTAGTCAAGGCAGCTATTCAAGCAGATACCACTCAGCTTAAGCCAGACATCTGTCAAATATTAAGCTTCACAATCCCCATAGCAATCAGGATGTGGTTCAACTGGCAGTCACACCATTATTTGCTTACGTCCTAGCACTTCTCTGACTCACTCCCACTGGTAAATCAAATCCTTTGTCTCTTCTTAAATTGAGTTGAAACACAAAAATTGCATCACTGCGTGCTCCGCAGAATTCTTCCTCATCAAGACCTTAGAGCGACGGTCCCTTTCTTGAACAGTAAGATATCTCTATAGATTATACAAGGGTATCACTGATGTATGATGTGTATTTAACCATGGCAGAAAAACATACCTCCGTAGATTATACGGGTTGTTGCTGCAACTTCAGGACTGGTGTTTGCATGTAGCCATTTTCTTAGTTCACAATGAACCTACAGTAAGCACTTAATTAGATTGCAGTGACCATATGTAAAACGAAACATCAAAATTAAGATTCAAAGCCAATGGAATTAACAAGTGCATCAGTCGCGATGTAGACAAATGTTCAAGAGGGCTTTTCTCGTGTACTTTCTACCATACCTGCTTACTCCCTATACATGACTCCTAAAGAGAGAAATTGAGCGGATCATATGGAACAAGAATCCTTGAGGCCAAAGCCTAAGCCCATTTCTTGATTAGTGAAGAAAAAGTAAAAAAGAATGAACAACTGAGAAAAAGCCAATCCACTCTTTTTCACCACCTTCTAGATTACCCAAGTGAAGCAACTCTCGAAATTAATATAACCAACTGAAAGTCAAGAAGGCAAATTACCACAAAAGCCTAAAAGTCTAGCTTAGTCTTTTGACAAACTTTCAGTTCACATATGGCATCGTTCAAAGTCTAGCCATTATGACATTGTTTATAGAAATGACATTGTCTAAAGTCCAGGCATCATCACCATCATCATGCTTAAAATCCATTCTTTTATCATTGGTAATTACATGAAAGATGTTGGAGGCAACTCCTTAATGCTAGACTCTTGACTTCACAGTTTTGTCAACTCAACAACATCATAAGGTGAATCGGAAGTGCTGAGTATGGTGTATAGAAGGTCACAACGGGTTGGAGACAAAAAGTGTTGTGCTCGCAAGAGCTTCGTTTTTAACAGATTATATTGCAGATCCAGAGGCTTTGGTTATGCATTCTTTGGACGATATGGTGATGGAGTATCAAGAAAGATAGAACAGAGAGGACTCTGGAAAGAAAGTTCTTGCTTTTAACCCTTTCCTAAATGAGTTTAATTCATCTGTTTGATTGAAATAAATCAGGCTGAGGAACCTCAACACCATGATTCATCAGTTTGATCCAATTCGATCAGGCTGAGGAACCTCAACACCCAACCCCCTCCTCCCCTTCCTAATCGCAGCCTTCACCAGAAAAGAAAAAAGAGAATTCTACATCGAAGCCACTTGCAGACGAAAGTTAACAAAGTCAGAAATTTAGAATAGGTATTGAATACAGATTTGTCAGTAGATCTCTTTTCAATGACAACTGAGTGCCTTCTGTCTTCAGCATTATGAAGGGGCTAGTTAATAAGATAAGGGAAAGTTTACTGAAATTAATTTCATGGGACAGTCAGTTCTGTCTTATCAAAGATCTCAAATGCATTTAAACTACTTTTTTTTTGTCAGAACATTTAAACTACTGAAACCTACCATTTTCTGCATTTAATAGTCATAAAACGTATATTAGCACTTCATCCGGCTGATTATCTCAGTTAAGAACTATCACCACAGAAAACTTCAAACCAGAAACTGTCAAGCCGTCCTTATAAAAGGATCTGCTGACTATTTAGAGGATTAAGTTTGCATACCTATGGCCCTTAAAACTTAGCCAACAAAAAAATGATCGAAATAGGTTAATAAAGATAAGGCTCAACTTACCTCCTGAGCCTGAGCTGGAGTTGCAACCTTTCCAGTTCCAATAGCCCACACAGGCTCATAAGCAATTACAACATCAGTCCAATTCGAAACGCGCTCTGCAAAAAAAAATGGTGCACTTAGGATGTCTGCTCTAATAGGCTATATGCCATATAACGAAATGTCCAAGGTAGACTGTGGAGGATACACAAAGGGACTGTCGGCACATCAAGAACAAAATTACATAATTAATCTCATAATAAGTAGCCCTATAAAGTTTAAAAAGAGAAAGGAGACCACCCTACAAAAACATTCATCACAGAATGAAAGAAAGTATGTGCAATTAAATTAAGCAGCAGCTCAATCCCCCCCCCCCCAAAAAAAAAAAAAAGAATTCCAAAGAAAAAAAAGCCCGAAAAAAAAAAGAGAGGGAAAGAAAAAACTTCTATCTCCTTCAATGGGAAAGAGAGAAGTAGATAACATAGTAACCTTAACAAAACCATGATCACAGATCTTTGTAAAGCTACAAATATAGGTAAGGATGCTTGCTACAAGAACCTATAATAACAAATAAAACTCGAGCAACACTTCATTGCCACAATGTTGAAGTAAAGCAGGAACTTATCAAAAAGACAGTGTGCAAAGATTGGATGTAAAAGGAAACATATTTTTCCAGGCAAATAGAATCAGCAAAAGGAACACAAAAGATAGTACACAAAAACTAAAGCAAGATACCGGCTATTGCTTTAGTTTGGGCAGCAACTACATCCATAGTAGCTCCAGCTTCCCGCTGCTCCAGGGTCTCCCCAACACAAGCTATAACCTTCAAACCTTTAGACAGTGCATATGCAGTCTTGTCTCCCACAAACTGTTACAATATAAACAGCCAAAGTAAGCCAACTTCGTCATTCTTTCTCATAGAATGATTCGACCATCAACAAAGTAAGAAGTGAAGCACCATAACTCTTACCTCGTTGGATTCACCCATAAGTTGTCTTCTTTCAGAGTGTCCAAGAATGACCCATGGAATGCCCAAATTGACGAGCATTTCCGCACTATAAAACATTATTCAATGCATTGAAATCAGTTTATTTCATAGAACTCCCTCTTAATTTGCATTGCCCCTATCAACATGGCAAAGAATAAAATGCAACTTGAACATAAAACCAAACAGTGAAAGAATGAGATGACAGTGATATATACTAAAACTTACTTGACACTGTCTACACCAAAGACAAATTAGTGAAGGCTTAAAACACTAATCTAAATGATTGTACCTGACCTCACCCGTGAAAGCACCTCCCTTTTTGACCCAGCAGTTCTGTGCAGCAACATGAAAGTCGGGCCTCAGTATACTTTTCACCAGTGGAAGAAAGACAAAGGGAGGGCTCACGACAACCTCTATAGGATAAGAAAAGGAAAAGACTTTAGGTATCAATCAAATCTCTAAATTGGCCCTATCTCGTGCTAAAAAAAAAAGAAAAAAAAAAAAGAGCTTCATTTCAGAAAATGGAGACATGGAAAAAGCATATCCCACATAAACCCCCTTCTAGACATGAAATCTCTATAATCTTGCAATAATTAATAGTAATTAAACAACACATAATATCTAAACTTACTCTGAAGATAATATTGGAACCACAGCATACTCGACATGAATCTTCAAAGATGATGCATCTGTATATCAAAACCATGCACTCCTACTTGGGTGTAACTAGATTAATGACCAGTAGAAATTTTCTTCAAACAAGCAGTAATGGACGAATGGACACTTGAATCAGAACTCAAGGTAAATCACACAAATTTGATTGACCCAACTTGTTGGTAGAACCTCCATCCACCAGCCGTACCTCGCCTTATGAATATTTGTATAATATAACAATCCAATAGATGGTAAACTCAAATTTAAAACCATTTGCAGATTTTTAACTGTATGGGATGACTTTAGGTTTATAATTTTTGCTTATGCCTTTTGTTGTGGTGCTTGAAATTGTGCTTTTGTTTAACCTCAAAGACCTTGAACTTTACATACACAAATTCTAAAATCTACAGTCAATTAAAGTTTTTACATAGTCTTCAACATTTAGAATTTGCTTTTTCAATTTTGGGGAAAAGTAAAATTGTTAAAAAAAAAAAAAAGCAACAAAATACTTGCCAAAAAGCATTCCCAAAAGTACCATACATCACTCACAACTGCAACACCCCAAATGTTGGGATGGACATACTCTATAAATTATAAACGATGGCCAGTCTTACCAAACAAATTGTCAAGTTCACCTGAAATTTTCCACAGAAGTCCCCAATCTCTCAGTGACTTGCAAATTTAATAAGATTTCACAGACCTACTAGAAAGAAGTTAAGACCAAATTGTGCTGTGGAAGGAAAAGAGGAGAGGGATGAGGAGAGAAGTTTCTATGGAAATTTGAAGAGAGATTCTTATAAGGTATTAAACAGGCCTCCATCACATGTACAAGATATTCCAAGTTAAAATATGAAAGACTCATATCGAGCATTGCATATATATGATCCGAGTCTAAGAGATGGTAAAGCTAAGGCTTCTTGGACAGGCATCTTTTGGGCAACAACCGTTGCATAAGACTTGGGAGGGACAATACATCATGAAAGAAAAACGAGGGGAATGCCAGTTTATTCAAGAAAAAAATTAGCATAATGGAAAGGTACTGTCGCTTCACTCACCCACGACGTCTTGTGATGGCACTTGGGCGTCATTAAGTGTGGCAACAATTTTCTTGACCTCCTCTGTTGTTCCATTCTGCATCATTACATTACAAACAACTCAAGCGGTGTACACAAAAAACATCATCAGAAAATTAGAGTCACTCACAAGCAGCCTCAACAGCAAGCTAACTACTATCATGCTAATCATGTCTATTCAGCGTCGCAATCAGACCAGCTCAAACGGGATAAGAAGCTAAAGCAGGTGCACATTTACTAGCAAAATCACTTCCACAGGTATGAACAAAATTCCGTCAGCTATTAGATCTTTCCAAAACTAATTCATGGGCAATTTCGCTCAGTGAACGAGGAGACTAAATGCCATCTGAACCGCACAAAAGCACAACCACCAGCCACTCAATCGTCTTACTCCACCGGCTAATCGGAGATCAAATCAAAACAAAACGATCAATCGACCGGAACAAAAGCGATGCGCCGTCTGCGATCGAAGAAATGCTAGCCACGATCCATAACATCGAGGACGGATCGATTCGATTCATCGTTTTGAAAGCAAGCAAAGCAGATTGGATCAAATCAAATCAAATCAAATCAGATCAGACGATCAAAGTGCGCATCAAAAGCCTCGAGAACGATATAGGAACCGAAAAAGGCACGAGTGAAATCTCCGGATGAACCAAAAAAAAAAAAAACAAGGCTCACGCATTTCCAGTTGCCGCCGACAAAGAACTTCCTCGCCATAGATTCACGAACGCAGTGAGCTCAACAACACACTGAGAGAGAGGGAGAGAGAGTTTCTGCTTCGATCTTCGGTTCTTCTCGTTCTGATGTGAAGTCGGAAAGTTTTATATTGCGCGATTTTTCCCCAGCCTACGGACAAAGATAGAGAGAGCGCTTCGATCTGTGGGTGGGAGTGGGAAATGACGTTGGCGCCCTCACCAGCGAGAATATTCCTGGGGAATATTTATTGAGCAATAATATTGGGCCTTACCATAGGAGGGCAGGGGCAATTTGGTCATGAATGAGATTTTACTCCTGTGGATGCGGGCAGCCGGGCACACGGGGCTGTGATGGGGGTCCACCACAAGGGGATATGCGGATAAAAGGGGATAGAGGGAGCGGGCTGAGCTTGACCCACGTAATCTCACCCTCTCACGGGCCGCTCGTGCGACTCTCTTAATGATAACAATCTTTCTTGGGCCATTGAGTATTTTATTTTATTTTTCTGTTTTTATGTAGTAATGCAATAAGGAAATACATTGTACTTCCCGTAGGAAATCTTAAACAAATAGAATTATAATTCTTCTGAATAAATCGTATTGTCAAAAATTGAAAGTATAAGAAATCAATAGTCATATCAGTCCAACGCATGAGATTTCAATTAGTTCCGACGATGAATTCGATTTTCTTTCCATAAATCTAGGGGCACGGCTCTAATTAATCTCTTACCTTAAAGGATTATTAGCACAACGAGCCACCGACATGGTTCCCCAATTAAATTCGAATTCTCGAAGGCATAAATCAAACCCACAACCATTGCTCCCTAATCTGAAAATATGATAACGCCTCCATCACTAGGTCAATATCAGAGTGTGACAATTCTATGTATTGAATAATATATCAGTTACTTTTTATAAAATAATTTAAATTATTTCTCTATTCCAAGTAAATGTGTCAAACAGGTTCAAACTATATTTAACAATTTGGATCGGTTCGAATATGTATTGAATAATATATCAGTAACTTTTTATAAAATAATTTGAATTATTTCTCTATTCCAAGTCGAATTTGGATCGGTTCGAATATAGTCCGAACCATATTGACCCATTCTCATACAGTACAAATTTAACAATTCATACCTGACCCAACCCATACTCAACCCGATCAGTATAAATTAAATGCTTTTATATTTAACTAAATCGTGCAATATTTGTGTCGAATAATTTGTTAAGAAAATTGATGTTGGTAGTAACTGAATTTTTTAAAAATATTTTTTATTATCAAAAATTAATTCTTTAACTTTCATTTATTTAGAAAATTATGTTTTATTATTAAAATTTATTATTTATTTTTTAAAAAATAAAATTTTTTATTTTTATTTTCTTTTTCTCTAGCTGCTGGAGTTGGCAATTCGGCCATGGACGGGGGCAGAAATGGAGCGTCATCGTCATCCTCATTTAACCCATTAAGACAAAAATAAAAAGTAAAAATAGATTTGAAGTATTAAAGAAAATGGTTAATACCGCGAAAAATTTCAAATTAATATACATGTGACAAATCCATCTCAAATTATCTTTTAACACAAAAAATAAATAAGCACACTTGTGATAACATTACCCCAAATTGGTACACTTGTGACAAATTTGCTCTCCATTAGTGTGATGACCTGAACTTTCACCTGCTTAGAATTTGAGTAGGTGAGTGCTTGACAGTTTAGATCATTTGGCACGAAAATACGAATTTGGCCAATTGAAGTACGACAAATCGTCAAGCACGACACATCACAAGCCAACTCCGCTGCAAGTTGCTGATGGTAAGCAAGACACGTAAAAAGCTGACTCTACTACAAGCAGTAAGCTGCTGATTGTAAGCACGATACGTCATAAGCTTACTCTATTATAAGCTGCTGACAAGCTGACTAGCCTAAGCTAACTAATCCATTATAAAAAGAAACCAACATCAGTTCATTCTGTTAGTTCTTGTTAGAAACCTCTATCGATACCCTATACTATCACCACCGTCCGACCGCCGACCGCGTCGTCGGACCATCACCATCGCCATAACTTGCGATCGAGCTAGCTGACCACCTTAGGCTGTGGCCAACCTAGCTGACCAATATAACATCGTCGTTCGCCATGCCGATCGTCCATTATCCATTCATCATCTTCGAAAAATTGAAATTTTTGAATTCAAGCGAGTGGATTTCTAGCTTTTATGGTTTGTTTGGATTCACATTAGAACTGTTCGTCGATAGTTTGGAATCTTGGCTGTATTCTTGAATTATCGCCTGATGTACTTGAATTCATGTATTAATTGATTTTCTGAAAAAGAATTGATCATGAGAATCGTATGATTCATTCATTTGCATTGAATCTTCTGAGATTTGATGATGGTAAGATTGCATTATGTATGCATGACATGGCATATCATGAAAACATTCATTGTGAGGTTTATACGATATTATATTGCCATGAGGTTTTATCTAGCGCTGCCTCATGGGAGTCGGACAGAATTCGGGATGTCTTTCGATTGCGGATCGAGAATGCCTCTGTTCTCTTTGAGCCTTGAGATGCCTCTAGAGTGAGATGTTGGATGAGTTTATCCCTGAGGACAGTACACCAATAGAAAATGCTTATCCGTGAGGAGCCGGCGCTGCTATGTCGGGGGCCGGATGGAATCCTAGATGTTTTTCTATGCTTTTGGATGGTTGAGAATGCCTCCGTCTCTTCGTAAGCTTGACATGTCTATGGAGTAAGATGTCGAGTGAGGTTTATCGTCGAGGACGGCACACCAACATGAGGTTTATCTGCGAAGGAGCCGGCGTTGCATTGCATACGAATTCATGAGTTTTTAAAAAGGAATTGACTGCCTGAGATGTGTGCATTGGATTTTTGAATTGTTGACGTGGCATTATGATTTCAACGCTCGCATTCCATTGGGTTAGACGTCTGCTCGCGGAGCTATTGAGCTCACCCCTCGTGGGATCACTATTTTTCATATTAGCATAGCTAAACAGTGATGTTATCGACAAGGAGTAACTTATGGATGTCGGTGGTGAATATAAAGCTATTGAGGTGATGTTAGGTTGGAGTAGTGACCATAGCTTGTGATGCCCCCAGTGTCTTTGAACTTTTATAAAGAACTGATTGAAAGATGCGAATAAAAGGCCATTGTTTGAGATGTGCGTGTTATCTAGTTAGTGAAACCATGAAAGGTCATACCCTTTTTTTATTATAAGGCATTCTTGCCAATTGAATGTTTTGACCTGCACTTATGCTTTGTATGACAGTATTATTTAGCTAACCTTCCGCATGCGCCAATTAATCTGATATTGATAGAAAAATATTAAAGAAGAGAGCAAAATTTTGGAAAGCCTTCCTGATGGGGTGATAGCAGTGTGAGATGTTATAGTTAGTTTTCATTAAATCTAACAGTCAAATTGCTAAGTTGGATGACACGTGTCAGTCCGTAGATGTACCAATTTGGAAATTTTACCCTATGGTTGTGACTAGTGTATCAATTTGAATTTTTCTTGGTATTAACCTAATTTAATAGAGGGTAAATTTTTCATAAATGTACCAGTTTTGATTTTTTTCATGGTAAAAAAATTAGTTTATGGTAAATTTATCATAGATATATCAACTTAAGATTTTTTATGGTCAAAAAATATTTTGGAGTAAATTTGTCATATGTGTACCAATTTGAAATTTTTCGTGATCAAAAAAATAATTTGAAATGAATTTGTCGCATGTGTATCAATTTGGTGTTTTTTGGTAGTATTAATAAAACCTTTTGAAGCATCATCTTGAGATCTTCCTAAATGAGTCAATATGGGTCGGACCATATTTGACTCGACCCAAACCCGACCCGACCCGACCCGACCCGACCCACTCCACACAACCCCATCCATTTGACACCTCTAGTGATTTATATCTAATTGTTTAGCTTGTTAATACGGTTCTAGAAGAAAGAAAGGCATAAGTCAATTCGAATATGCTTGACTTGAAGTTGGGAAAATTTGTTAATGATTCCGTTTTGACCCATTTTCACATAGCGTAAATTTCATAACTCAAACCCAACCAAATCCGTATAATTTAAATACTTGTATATTTAATCAAATTATGAAATATTTATTTCATAAAATTTAAAAAATGTAAAAATATTTCGCCGACCACCCACCGCTGCCACTGTGGCCCGCCTACCACCGCCCCCGTGGCCCACGCGCCTGCCTCTACCGTGTCTCACCTACAGCCGCCATCATTGCCCCCCACGGCTGATGCAACCATGGCCCGTCCACCACCACTGCTCATCCAACCCCTCCCCCTAACCACGGCCACTGCCTCCTTCTTCCTACCCGCCCGCCGCCGCCGCCGCCGCCACCCACTTCGCGAGGTTGGACTCCTTGTGGTGGGCCTTGAGCTCCTCGGTAATGAAGGCCTCCCTGGACGCGCTATGGAGCTGGTGAGAATAGTCCTCGAGGCGGCATACCTACTTCTTGAAGTAGTCCGTGAACTTCTCATTGAGCAAGAAGAAGAAGACAAGAAAAAGAAGCGAGATAGAGAGCGAAAGAGGTTCTTGAAGCAGATTTAAAGGGGAAAGGGCGTGGTGGTTTTGAAGAGAGAGATATAGATAAACAGTGGAGAAGGGGGAGGGGAGAATAGATGGAGGGTGGACGGGGATGCCATGTGGAGAGAGGAAGTGGTGAGTTTGGGAAGAGCGTGGCTTTTGCGTATGGCCTACACGCAGTGTTGAGGGTGGCGTTGTTGGCTAGGCGGGCGGCGACGACGGGGTGCGGGTGGGCGGGAATGGCGGCGAGGGTAGGCAGGCGGGCGGCGGTGGAGGCAGGAGAACGGCAATGGCAGGTGGGTGACGATGAATTGCGGGCATTGGGCGGTGGTTTACAAATAAATAAAAGTTGCAAGTTATGAGTCACGGTAGAAAATGGTTGAAAATAGATTGAATTAGAACCAACATCTAAATAAGCTTTATAGGATTAAACCCATGTTTGACTCATTTTTTTATGTTTGTTTAATTCATATTTGACCCAAATGAATAAAAGTGGATCGAGTACCCATGTTGACACCTCTACACATCACAAAGGTATTACTAGTATGTCAAGTGATGCTTGAGTCAACTTTTAAGCTTCTCAACTGGTCCACCTTCTCGAGTGATCTTTAAGGACACATTTCCCTACTTCGGTGTTGTGCATTTAACGTTTTACTCGAGTCGTATTTCCAACAAAATTCGAACCCAAAATTACGAAAAAGAATAGTAAACTCCTTTAAAATGCCAATTCTTTTGGTTCTTTTCTCTTTTTCCTTCTTCCTCGAGTTGAATTTCGTCGTTATGAGCCATATTTCCCACCTAATCAGAGAAGAATTCATAAACCCATTATCATGGACTAGGGTTTTTCAAATCACAATTGACCAAGTA
This sequence comes from Rhodomyrtus tomentosa, assembly GCA_028455895.1. Lineage (NCBI taxonomy): Eukaryota > Viridiplantae > Streptophyta > Magnoliopsida > Myrtales > Myrtaceae > Rhodomyrtus > Rhodomyrtus tomentosa. The sequence continues at coordinate 14,957,276 of JAPCWY010000009.1, read as the reverse complement.
TGCCTTTGCAGATTCTAAGAGTTTAGAGTTTTATTAAAACTCTTGAATATTCTCGAAAATATAATGTGTAATGTACACTTGTATCATAGAGGATTCTTGTTATTAATGAGGGTAGCTCATATATCAGGGAGATTGGATCTGCAGTGTCAGATCAACAAGCGATTTACGAGTTCAAATACACCTAGGGTCGCCTCCCTCTGTATGGTCCTCAAACCCAATGTAGTTAGGGTTTGGCAACAATTCTGATTTTCTGATTATGTTCTACGAAACAAAAACAGATGAGAAACATATTTGGCAATATCAATGATTTCGATTTAATTATGTTTTCAAGAATAGTTTTGAAATAAAAACAAGAATAAAAATCGATTCTGAAAAAAAAATTACTTTTGAGAATCACAAAAAGAACAAAATCTCATTTTTTAAAAAAAAAAAAGATTAAGTTCACTTGGACTTCTGAACTTTAAAAAAGATTTGAAAATTTATTTACAACTAATTTTAAATACATTTTCCTTAAATTAATTTAAAAAAAACTTTAAAATTTAACCCAAAAAATTTAAAATTTTAAAAAAGTAGGCGGGACTAAAAAAATAAAAGAAACTTTTTAAAAGTTAATTTAAAAAAAATTAATTAAATAAAGATGATTTTTTTTAAAAGAATTCTCTCTCGTGATTAATATTGAAAACAAAAATTTTATACAACTACCAAATGCGTTTCTATTCGGGAATAAAAATTTTGTGCAGCTACAAAATGACTTATGATTATCTAAAAATCATGTAGGGAACAGAATCAGAAAAAATGATTCTAATCAGAATTGCTTTTTTGGATCACAATTTTTACCAAACAGACACTTAGGGTGCGCATGAAAACACTTCTCGCCCGAGAAGTGCTTCTAGTAGGAAAATTGATTTTTCAGCTTTTACTTTGGAGTAGAAGTTTAATTTTTAGCTTCTGCTTCAGAAGTTGATTTCTGATATAGAAATGCGTTTGACAACGATCAAAAAAGAAAATTTTTGAAACATTATTAAAAAAATATTTGATGGTGGCGACCGGCGTCCAGTGGGGCGGCCGGCCCGCGGCAACGGCGTCCGATCGGCGGCCTGTGGCCTGCCGGGGTCCGGCGAGGGGGCCAGCAGGCGACCGGTGGCGGCGATTGGTAGGTCACGGTGGCTGGCCCCGTGAGAATTACTTCTAGAATGGAAAAATTAAAAAATTTTACTCTTGAAAATCGGCCAAAAATCTTGCCAAAAGTAGAAAATTTTGTCAAAAGTAAAAAACATACCATAAGTCAATTTTTACCAAACGGCTTTCTACTTCAAATTAGGTTTTACCAAACATATTTCTTTGCCAGAATGACTTCTGGCAGGGAAATAGAAAAAAAAAAGTGTTGTCATGCAAACACTTAGGATGCCTATGAAAACACTTCTGATTTTCAATTTCCCTACCAGAAGTCAATCTAATAGGTAAATTCGTTTGGTAAAACCAAATTCGAAGTAGAAATGCATTTAGTAAAAAAATTGACTTTTGGAAGGATTTTTTACTTCTGATTTGATTTTCGGCCAACTTTGAGAATTAAAGTTAAGCTAAAACATTTTGCTAAAAAAAATTTTACTTGTCAGCTCCAGAATTCTTTGATCACACGAACCTCGACCGACCACCTTTACTACCCGTGGTCGGAAACCGCCCGCTACGCCACCATCGGTTGCCGATTGCCGGTCACCTGCCGCCGTCAGTCGTCGCCGTCCGTCGCTGGCCGCCGGCGCCGGTTGCTGTTGTCGCCGACGAGTTTTTGATAATAATGTCCCAAAAATAGAAATTTTCATTTGTTATTAAACGAATTTCTTTAATCAAAAGTCATTTTTGAGTAGAAGTAGAAAAATCAATTTTTGCTTTTTAGTAGAAGTAGAGAAATCAATTTATGGTCAGAAGTTGAGAAGTTGGCCAGAAATGTTACATGCAGGGGCTTAGTAACTATTTACATGGATCCAAATGACAATTCTCAAAACTAAAGTAAAAAATAGAAAATAATTATTTAAAACTAAAATGATATTAAAATTCAGAAAATATGGAGAGCCAACTTAAAATTGAAATGAACGCACAAAAATGGCAATGGAGATGTTTGTGTAAATTTGTATTCTCGCTGATCTCTTTTGTGTAAAATACAACAAGTAATTTTTTCTATTAATTTGATTTCTACAATACTATAATTTTCAACATGATACAAAAGTCCGTTTCGATATAAATACACTTAATTCAATGTCTTTTATGCGATCTACGCGCACTTTCAAACTTATCAAGTAAGGCGCCGGTGATGTATGGGCTATCAAATTAAATAAGTGGTGTCCCAGGCTTTTTTTTTTTAAGTCTAATATTTGAAATTTGGAAAAATTTCATTCAAGTGCTCTTATTTTCTTAAAGAAGGACCCTAAGTAGATATTGTTTTAAATAAGGGCCTGAAGTGTCCCTATTTTCTCACAAAGGTCTGAAGCGAATCATGTTTCAAATAAGGGTCTGAAGTGGACATGGTGTCTTAATAAAAATGACTTAATTTCAAAGGCATTTTTGTCGTTTTCTTTATTTGATATTTTTCTTTTTTGTTAGACAAGAGGCCCCTCCCGCCTGTGCCCCACCACGAGAGGGGGGGGGGGGACTAGCGAGAGTCGGTGACCCAGCCAACTAGAGGTGAGGGCCAACATGGCCTTGCCAAAATAGGGAGAGGCTGGGGTTCCCACCTATGTGGTTGTTTTTCTTTTTTCTAATTAAAATTACAAAATACAAAAAAATAAATAAAATCAAAATGGAGAAATGACAAAATTGTCATGTGGGCCAAGTCCTTTTTTGAAAGCTATGGCCACTTTAGGTCTTTATTTGAAATATTCTAAGCCACTTGAGATCCTTATTCGAAAAAATGTGTGCTTAGGGTGCTTCTTCAACCAAAAAAAAAAAAAAAAAGAGAGCAGTTCGGGTTCTTATTTGGAATTTTTCTTTAAAATTTTCATTCAAGAATTTAAAAAAATAAGCAACGCATTCCAACAAAGTACAGAATATTCAAACAAAACTTAAAATACGAATTCCATACTTATATGTACTTTGCTCTTCAATTGTTGAAAAATTGAAACAAAAGACTCCTCTTTGTCATTATTCTTCTCAAGCCGGGGTACAAATTTGGCACTAGTTAGCAAGAAACTGCAAACGTAGCAACCAAAAATCTCCTTTCGAATTTTCAAACTCTTCCGTTTTCAAAATTCTAATTTTGGCTCAGGTCGAGAGAAGCTTCGGCTCTCTACGGCCAATACTTAACTACTACAAAATTATCGAAATGGATCCAAGACACATTTATTAATTCAAAACTACAGAAATGAGTTAGAAACGAGTCGCTTCAAATTTCAGGAGCCGATTATAATGACTTTACAAAATAAAAAGCCTGAATAAGTGGATTATAATTGGGTTCATAATTCTTATGGAAAAAAGTATCCATGATGAACCCGGATTTTGCCTAAAAATCTTCACCTCATCGATTCCGTGACTCGCGGGGGTATTGAGACACTGTTCGCCAGCAGTATTGTTGCGGAAGCTCGCGCTCTCTCGTCAAAAGCCACCGCCAAGCATGTCAAGCCCTCTCTTGCCACCGCCGCTCCCGCCGATGTTGAAGGAGCATACCCCGCTGCTTTGAGAGGGGACAGACACCTCTGGTTTTGTAGCCCGAGCAGCAGAGCAAGTTCGTCGGCATAGGAAGTCGGCTCGAGGTCGTCACGGCCGATGGCGTTAATATCAGTGGCGATGGATGAGGGCTCGACGGTTGCAGCAGCAGGGACAATGCGTGAATCGTGTGCGGTAAGCTATGGCACTGGAAGCGAGATTGTGATGGTGCTCTGATTGGAGGAGGGACGCAAATGAGCGAGCCTCATGAGGCGTGTTCCCCGTGGGTTGGGCGATTTTGCTTGGTTCTCCCTGCGAATATGGGGAAGAACAGAGGCAGGAGGCTTTGGAAGTGTAATGAGACAGAGGTATGTGCGTTGATTGTCGCCGATTGAGATATTGGTCAGGAATTGGAGATTTTACGCAGAATATTTGATGATATGACACTAAAGAGCAGTAGAACTTAGGATCACTCTTTGAATTTATTTATTTCGCGAAAGAAGAATGATTTAGAAATCAATTTTCTAAATACGATCGATTTCCGCTTACAAAAAAGAATGAAAAAAAATGCACTTATTGTTCACCAAAAAATCTAGAATATCTTCGTTGATTAATTACTTCAATTGGTACGGGTGACCACTTTTAAGAACACGTTTTTCAAATCATTCATTTTGGCAAAACAAATGACACCTAAAATATAGTTTATGCGCAAATGTCCTCGTTTTTTCATTGAAAATAGGAAAATTTATCCAAAAAGTCCTAAACCTATTGCAATTTTACCAATTTAGTCTCAAACATTTTAGTTTTGCCAATTTAGCCATAAACCTTTTCACATTTCATCAATTGAGTCCATTCGGCCAATTTTTTTCTAAAAATTATTAACGTAGGCTCCCAACCGTCCTACTGGCATGACCGGCGGAGATGTGAAATTTTTTCTATATTTGCAGAGTGTTGTATTAATTTTTTCTTTTATTTTTCCTTTCTTAGTTTTTCCTTTTTTAGTAGTTGGCGAGGCCAGCTGTGGCACACATTAGCAATTTCCGGCCAAGATTGATAGGGTAAACTCAATTGGCAAAAAGTGAATATGTTTAAGATTGAATTGATAAAAATACAATAAATTTAAGACTTTCTAAGGGCCTGCATGAGAATTAGACGTGTCTACGAGCCTGAAACTACCGGTTCTGGTTCAAGAACCAGCGGTTTTGATTCTTGAAAAAGGTGGAACCGGAACTGGCTCTTGAAGGGACCGGTTCAGATTCCTGGCGGTTCCGGGTCGATTACGGTTCCATGCCGCTTTCCTTTTCCTTTTTAATTTAATTTTTTAAATAATAAATAATGAAATAAAAATAATATATTATCAATTATAAATTATAATCAAATTATACATTGTAATAAAATTTGAGGGGAAAAAGAGGAGGATTAAGCTTGAACTTAATGAATTATCATTAAGCGCCTACATATCTTCTTGAATTTAGGAGAATCGAAACCCATGCAATTCTTTTACCTTTGATAATCCCAACTTACTTCATCGTCAATCGTCGCTACTTGTTGTGGTACCCGTAGCCGTGGTATCTCCACAATCCTTATTGAAAAATTCATATCCCCGATCCAGTTCTTGTTGCCGAAATCTAGCCTTTGTCCAATCATCGATACAAGCTTGAGTCTTCACATCTTCCGGATTTAATCTTGAACGGCGGTCATCCAAAATCAATCCTCTAGTGCTAAATGCTTGATCAACTGCAATTGCTGAAGAATGTGTTGCTAATATCTGTTTTGCGATGAGGATGAGAACTGAGAATTGAGTTGAATGATCTTTCACCACTGCAGAATTTTGAAATATGTATCATATTCAGAATTACTAAACTTAAAAGCAATGGTTAAATAGTTTTCCAATTCAGAAATTGTATCAGTTGTCCCCTTTTATTTTATTTTTTTGCCTATTCATGAGCATTTTGTACGGTCTACCTAGTGAACCACCCACATCGTTTTGTAAGGCAGTAGATTGGGAAGATTCACTATCACTTAAACTATATATACTATAAAATTTATTATATAATGCTACTATAGCATCTTTAACCTCTCCTTATTTAATTGAAATATATATTTCTTCATCCAAATGTAAGCAAGCATAATAATAATCATTTAGATAATCTAATAAACAATCTAATTTAGTACGTTGATTGAAAATAATACCAACCAAATAAACAAGAGTAGTTTTAAAATAATAATATAACCATATTTCTCGTATTACCAAAATAGTCGGAGCTGATTGAGTATCTTTTCAAAATAACTAAAAACACCATCAATATTAACACACTCTATTAAAATTAATATGTAGCATGATAATAAACAATAGATAAAGTATTAGTAGCATCCTAAAAACTTTCAAAAAATCTAAAAAAAAATTTGCAAGCGTCCCAAAGTTGTGGGAGTGAAGTAACTTCGGAAACATTGTTTGAAATAAACGTACATAATAAATCTTTGTAATCAAAAGATTTACCAAACAACTCGTAAGTAGATTTCAATGAGTCGGAATATCTTTTGGAAATCTTTTTACTGTTATCCCATTTTGTTTATAAAATTTGCCCCACGCTTTTATAAATTGGGCACGTCTCCATAAAAATTTAATTGCTTTCTTTATTGGCGTGAGAGAATCCTCAAGAGTTAATAAACTATCTTGTAAAAATAAATTTAAAACATGACAAGACATCTAATGTGAAAAAATTATCCGCCAAAAGAGGGTTGATACATTTTTTTCTTATTCGGGAATAGAAACAGTATTTTTCATGACATTATCAAAACCAATTGAAAAATTTTATTAATCAATATATTCTTCTAAAACTTGCCTAATTATTATATAAATATTAATGGACGTACGTCTTTAATCAAAAACTCAAAATGCAAGAAGTCTTTTTGGAATGATCCAATCATCATCTATCCAATGACATGTGAGACCCATATAAGAATGAATTTGCCAAGGATCAATCCAAATATCGCTACATATATGTGCACGTCCATTGAAATTCGTAAAAAAATTTGTCATTTTTTTTATAAACCTTCAAAAGTTCGCGTCTAATATTAGTTTTCGGAGTAGATGTGCTTGGAGACAAGCTTGAGCTTGATGAGCAGGTATGTTATCCCCACAGCACAACGCTCCTGGCCTAACATGGGACTGTTTGTTTGCTCATTCAAGCCCATTCTTGAAACTCAACCTTAAGGTGCCAGAAATTTCTGCTTCATTGGTTCCACATATAGTGGCAAGTGAATAGCATATTGAACCAATCGTACTACTAATCAATAAGACAATTCTAAAAAATTCTAGAAACCATACTTTGGGAGAGAAGAAGAAAGAAAGCTTAACAACTCATGGTTTAGAAAACTTTCACACTGATATTTCACAATAGGCAAAGTCTGCCTTCTTACATGATATTGGGTGCCTTTTACAGGCGATACACACTTAATATGACAAATTACAATGGATTCATAGATTCGACTGAAAAAGTCACCAGGTGAACAATACCCCTACAGTGATGAACAGTACTAAACAGTACTACTACAATACCAAACAGTACTGCTACAGTGTTCGGTGAACAGTACCTAATAGACAAAGTGGTTCAAAAGTTGGCAAAGTGAACTAACTTTCACCTACTTATTGAAAATAGACAAAGACTTAACATACACGTGAAACTTGACGATTCAAAGTCGACGACGGTCTGGGTCTAGATGATAATTAGCATCATCGAAATTTGAACTATCTTGGCCATCTTTCTCTCTTTTGCATTTACTCCAATACCATTGTTCTTCAAGTTGAGACGGTCTTATATCTGGATCATCAGATAGTGGGGGACTATCTCTTTGTTCTGTCTCATGTCTTTTTCTAACAAGATGTCTTCCATAGTAACTAGGTCCTAAGGGTCTTGTCGAAGGTCTTGATTAGAGCTGGATGGAATTTGAGATTGGAGCCATGTTTGAAGTTGAGAACATGTGGAACTGGATGGCTCGTCTTGGGTGTTGGATGTAATATCCTGAGTAGGATAAGGATTTTGAGATAATTATCCTCCTCAAGGGTCTTGAGTGTCTGTGTCTATAGAATAACCTGGCTAGCTTTTTCTAAATTCTTCTAGTGCTTGAATAGTTTGGGGATGAATTTTAGGTCAACCCCACAAAGGTCATTTGATGATATGGCCAAATCTCAAGAGGAACTTTTTGATTTCCTTCACGTAAAATTCTCTAGAGTTCTCTGTACTCATTCTGCATTAGTGTGATGGATCTGGGAAGTGTTGCGTGGAACCAAAAGACTTTTTGATGGAGATTGGGCTTGAAAGTCATAGGGCAATGCTTTTTCTTGCAAGTCTCCTATTGGACTAAAGAAAGCCTAAGGTCTGTGGAAAATAACAGTAGTGTGCCTTTCTGGTTCATCTCTTCCAATGCACATTTGGGAAATGAAGTTATTCTTCCATGTTGCTAAAGGCTGAAACCAAGTGAGCTTTTCTATCAAGCCTTTCTGGTTTGAGAAATCTCCCATGAGTGCTCCGGACAAAACTCGAACAATTTTGTCTATGAAAAACTCAATGGCAACAACATATATATTGAGAAAATACCAAAAGAACCATATGAGATCTTCAGGGAAATCATGATCATGTGACCGCCGTAAAACATGAATGTGCCATGACCGGGCAGATGAGGGCCATGATCGTTGCCCAAATCTAGCTGAGGACCATGACCGTGCAGGCCCTCGTTGGTTTTGCAACCCCCGCCAGCTGTTGCCGGCGTTAATGGTGACTGTCGAATTCACCAAAAATAATTCATACTCTCAAAATGACAAATAAATTATACTTAGGGTGAGCAGGGTCGAATCCATAGAGACTGACAAATTGTTAATTCTTCGAAAACCAAGTAAACAATAGAAATGAAATTAACCAGGGAGGTTTATGCAGAATATACTTAAACAAAATAAGTAAACGAAATAAAAAAAAAATCAGATTATGCGATATCTAGCAAAGGTAATCTCATTCAAGTTCGGAAGTTGATCATTGAGTCAAACGAATAATCTCAAATGCTGCAATAGATTGGTTATGGTTGTTGAAACGCTTCTAACAACCTAATCTTTCCTTAGTATTAGATTAACCGGACTTGCACCTATGATTAATCCCTTATTAACGAATAACCCTGACACGTGTCTAGGATTCAATCCCTTACTAGCGTGAAAAGCGAGTAAAACCCAACCCTAGCCAATAAATCACATGCGTCACTTATTCAAGCTAAATCGTATATTCTCATAATACAACCTGAAAATCTGGTTTTAATCAAGTTATAGTATATGCCACTATTATTAAAACACCTAAACAATTACGGGTTTGGTTATTTCAATTGGCAGACTATCACCCTATCAATTGCACCACAAGCTCTTATTGTGACAATCAACAAAGCAATGGTAAACAATAAAACAGAGAATTTATAAATGCTGTAGAAATTAAGAAGAAGAGTTAAGTTTAGATCTCACAACTTGAATGAACTTGAACCTTGATAAGTTTTTGCTAGATTTTAAAGGAGTTAGCCAGCATGGCTACAAAGTGCGCAAAAGAGAAGAATAAAAAATGCTTCTGAATTTTCTGGAATCAACGTCTCCCTTCCCTCTTGCGTTCAACCTCTTAAATAGAAAAATAAGAAGAAAGTCTAGAAAAAAGAAACTCTATCCAACATGGAAAGAGAGAAAAAGTAAGCAAAATCTTCCCCCTAATATCCGTAATTAAGAGTCTTATTTAAGTACAAAAATCCTCCACAATCTGATTTGGAAAATGGATCTTTTATATATAGAATACCAACCAACCAGCTCAATAACATATCAATAGGGTCCAGAATATTCACGATTGCATCATTCACCATCACTTGACCACAATACATAAAAATAAATAAGTTCCACTCAATTTATTCGAATATTTGCCCAAAGTATTATCAAATAATCAAAATATAAGTCAAATATACACATCATCAGTTAACCCTTGCCGCCGCATGCTATTTTTTTTAAAATTTTTAAAATTTTCAACTTATTTTAATTTATTTTAAATAAAGATTTTATTTTAAAGATTTTCTGTTATTTTTTATTTTTATTGTTTCATGAATTTTGAAGTCCACATGGAGCCAACATGGATTTCTTTTTTTTTTAAATGCCATTTAAAATTTAAAATAATTTAAAAAGCCATGTGGTAGTTTAGGTCAAAGGGACCAAAATGATCTTTTTTTTACATAACTTTTGCCACTACCCTAAGTGCTGAATATGCGGTAGTGGTACGTAGCATATAATACTTCAAATTCTTAGAGAGATTATTTTCCTCAATCTCTTGTGGAATCTCTAGAGGGTAATATGAGAATTCCAATGTGTTTCTCACATCGAAAAAGCTTGAAATATTCCTGCTTGCAAAGGATTCCTGCGAAGATACATGTTGATTGATTCAACTGGCTGCTTTGGTCAGGACAGAAAATCTGCAAGGACGTTCTTCTTGCCTGCAATGTGTCTGGCATCAAAAGAATATTTTGAAAACCATTCAGCCCACCTTAACAGCTGAAGATGGAAGATCTGTTTCTACTTGAATTTGAGCATTTGGGAAAATGAAGACATATCCATTTCTACAAAAATTTCAAATTAAAACTTTCACCAGTAGTAAGCAGAGCATGTTTAAGGACAACATATTCAGCTAATGTTTGTTTATAAAGTGCACCAGTGTAACAAAATAAAGAACGAGTACTAGGATTGGCGTACTCGAAAATTTGTTGTTGGCTAGTATCGATCCTCGTTTGCGTTGGATGTTTTTTCGTCAAATGCTGACGGAATGTTCCGTAGCCGTCTTCTTTAGAAAAATTATATAAATTTGAACAATATTTACGGTTTATCTTAAAATTACATTCGCTTTCACGTACCTTGTCGAAGTGTTGCCATAAGTCGGATGTGGCCTTCCGTTTCGGATCATTTGCTAATTGATACCAAGAGGATGAAGACTTTCTTGCGTTGGGACGTGCTCAACGTTGCGATTGGGAATAAAGTTGGCATTATCGTCGTCGTCGACCCAACATCCATAGTCACGAGGATTATAATCAGGACGAGGAAAATTGAATTCTCTCATTGGGCTATTTTCAGTATTTATGCTTCCACTTGCCTTTTTTAAGAGAATTGATCCAAAAACCGATTTGGAGGATTAAAACGGGACTGAGAGTGTGACATTCTGGTTTTTCTTGTCAATTCGAGACTTATCAATGAAAACGTATCTAACGGTGTATTTCAGTCTTATCTCGCTCTGATCTGATCAATCTCAAGTTAACTGACCAAAAGGGAAAGGCTAACGCAAAACAAGGTACCTGGACTTAGGAAACTCAAATAGGAAATGACACTTTGACCATAAGGATTGCCAAGGGAGTATTTAGAGCTATTAAAGGCAAATCTAAAAACGATTAATGAATGCATTGCTAGCGTTATACGATTGGAGCGCGGGTGATACCGCTTAACCAATGTATAATTTGCAAAATTTTTCTAAATCAAACGATGACAATCGAGACTATCGAAACTAGTAATAGGCCATCGCAATTACATGACAACCAAAATCGCCATGAACTGACGAGCCCTAAGTGTGATGAAAATCACAGAGTCGATATTCGTAACGTCTGCAAAAGTTGTCCGTTAGTTCGAGATAGCCTGAAATTATATTCGATAGAGAAATGAACCAGAGACGAGTCTCGAAATTGGAAAATGAAAAATCAAGAATTTTAATATTATAATTGAATTGGACGTCGCCTCATCGAAGGAAATTTGAAATGGAAAAATGACGTTTCAGAAGACGAGAGCCAAATTACCATTTTACCTCTCAAGATTTGGCTTTGTCTTAATAAATGGAATAGGGCATTTTGGTTATTTATGCACCCCAAGGCTGTCGAAAATGGGAGTGATTTATAGCCATTGGATGATCTAAATAATAACCTTAAGAACAAGTGTCAATGGATAGGGTTTTGGCATTAATTGATGACCTCTTAACCTATCATTCGTTGGGGGTTGACCAGCAAAATTGGTGTATACTCCCCCTCCTCTCTTGCTCAGCCGAAGACACGCCACCAGCCATCATCTTCTTCATCTTCTTCCTCTTCTCTTCTTTGGCCAAGAGCATCCCAACCGACTAGCCCGCTGCCACTCCTTCGCCACTTCCGGCCAGCACCAAGACCTCGCGCCGATGGAGCTCTGGCCAGCCAATCTCCCAAAAGCTGACGGATTTCGTCGCAGCAGGAGGTAAGTCTTCGTTTGACCTCCATAGGACCTTGATTTACTTCAAACTTCTGGCCAAATTTTGTAGACATATAGGAAACTTGTATACTAAGCTGAGGTAAAATATGTGGGTGAATTTGATGGAGTTTTGATGTCGAAATGGTGTTGTGTTTGAATGGCAGAATCTGACCGGCGAAGACCGAAGGAAACCGAAGCTATTTTGGGACTTTCGGGCGTCACCTTGCCACAAAATTTTCGATGAGACTAGACACATAGAATTATATGTTAGCAAGTATTTTAGGTGATAAATTGAGTCTTAAGATTGATTTATGGACTGATTGGTGGAGTATAGAGCAAAATCGAAATTGCCCTGTTTCAGTATTGCGCAAACCGAGCATTTAAGGGCTGTCTGTGATGTCGTCGAGTCCTAAATTTTTCGTTGAGACATACTAGGATGTCAATTGATATGTCATTGAGGTTTATGCTCCGTGGATTGGTGAATTGAGCGAGAAAATTGATAAATTGGTTGGATTCCCCTAGGGTTATACGGCTGCCCTATTTTGGACTCTCAGGGTCGAATCCTTGGAGTGCATTGGAAGGATTTTGGTTGAATCAAGCTTAAGGGAATAAGTCTCTAAACCTTGACTAGGAGGATAGGCCTCTACTGGATAATTTGATTTCGAATTGGTTGAGCTTTTATGAGTTTTTTGTGTGATTATTCAACATCAACTAATGTGGTTCGGCGAATGCGAGTACGCTTATTTAAATGCATATGCTTTGTATCGAATGTCAAATGTGAGTGATGAATTTGATTGTCTCACATGCCATAGATTGTTAGCTCAATGCATGGGCTTGCACTTCATCATGAAGTCTTGAGATGGAGAGGAATTGGGCTTGCTTGAGAACTTTGATGCCCTGAAACGTTGAGACGCGGGGTTGTGATGGTTGATATCCTGATGCATTGAGACGCGAGACGAGAATTAATATGTGTCGACACAGGCCTCGAAAGGCAATGAAAACCTGATACGCTTTAACGCGGGTTTGTATTTATGACGATTTGAGGCGTAATGACGCGGACCGAGCCTGAGGCGTTCTGACGCAGGCGTGTATTGTGAGATAATTCTAGAGGATGAAAAGTACGACTTAACCTTGCATTTTCATGCTTGACTTGAGTGATGAGTTATGTTGAGATGCTTGCATGATTATCAGCCGTTTGTTTTCTTATAGCATATTGTGTCTGCTGTTTGCATTATATTGCTAAGAGTAAACTTGTTCATTATTTGTGCTCATCTGGGTGTACTAAAAGCCTAACCTAAGGTTAGGACTTATCTTACTGAGATGTCAATCCCACCCCGTCATGGGACTTACTTTTCAGACCCGAAGTCTTGGAAATGCTACAGACACATCTAGGCAATTCGAAATAAATGACTGCATATTTTGATGAATTTCCTGATGGTAGGGGTACCGTCTATGTGAGAAAATGTTCAGTTATGTGGGTCGACGAGGGAGGTAAGGACTGAAAACCACATAAGTTTGAGGCCTAATTTCGTAAGGTAGGTGGGGTTACTAATGGTCCATTGAAATCCACGGAGGTACCTCGAGGAGTCATTCCTAGCTGGTGTCATGCCACTCGGGATTCTGTGGAGGTAGAGGTGTCTGTAGCTGGCTTAATGAACATACCTGAGAAGACCCATACCTTGGAGGACACTGTTGAGGTGATAGAGATCGACGCCTCGGAGGACGAGCTGGAGGATGCCACGATGGATGACATTGTGAATGTGTGCTCTGACACCTTCTCGGACTACGAGCCAGATGAGGACATGGACAAGACTAAAGATTCTAGCAGCTCGACCTAGGGGTTTCTTAACTTTACCTTGTAGTCTTTTGGTGATGGCCTCGCTGGTCTGTTCTATTTTGGGGACTTAGGACTTTGTTGTCTTTTGGTTAAATCTCGTTTGCCTCGACCCGTCTGCAGGATTAGCTGACCTGCACTTTTGTATGAACTCAAGATGTGATGTGTGTATATATATATATATATGATGTTCTCGTTATCCAGGTTCCCATTGGTTTATGTACGGAGGTGTTATTCATATTACATTTCTGCATACTTGATTACATTATGCACCTCTCGATAATTAAGTCTTGGGACTCGAGAGTAAAGGGAAGGGAGTTGCTTGTTCGCACTCGAGAGCGCGTTCCAAGACATCCCCGCTTATTTGGTATCAAAGCAAGGTCAGCTCGATCCAAGTTGATTGAGGATTGGAGTAATAAGAATGAATGAGATGAGATTGATTGGGTAGCGAGACCTCGGGAGACTTGTTAGAGTTAGGCACGAAATGCGTGGCATATGACTTGGCTCATGTGATTGACACGTGGTATTGGCGTGATTGTGGTAGTTTATGAAGAGTAAGCTTCGTGTTTAGCGCTAGAAGCCATTTGGATTTTCGTTTGTTGAGCGAATGATTATCGCTGGTTTTGATGAACCGCTGAAGTGAATGGAACTGAATTGTAGTTGTGACTGCTGTTTTTAAGTCGTAATTTGATATCATTGGACTTGGCTAGATGAATAAATCCCTAATTTCGTGATGGAATTATAGTGGTCCAAGTGTAGTAAGAGAACACAAGAATGAGTAATCCGCCCAGAAAACCTAGAAGTGGAGCTTCTAGCTCGATATCGCCTGTGGCGGGGGACCCAAGGATGGATGGAGTGTTGAGGGCACTAGAAAGAATTGGTGACCTCATCGACAAGTAGACTCAGGACAGGGATGCTGCCATAGCTCAAGCGGTAGGAGCTGCTATAGCTTCTGTCAACGCCAATAACGGCAACAATGGAGGTAATGGAAACAACGACGATAATGACTAGGGTAATGAAATAGGTAATGCTTAGGAAGAAGTTATTGTGACTAGGCAAATGGGCCAACTGGTCGAAGAATTCATTAAACTGAACCCGACCTAGTTCGACGGGACTGTAGACTTTGAATTGGCGCCGAGATGGATAGAAAAGCTTGAGAAGGCTTTTGGAGTGCTGAGATGCACGAATGAGGAGAAAGTATTATTAGCAGTGTACCAGCTAAAGGGTACCGCTAATGATTGGTGGAGTACCACCAAGAATGGAATTTTTCTAGAAGGAACCGCCTTAACGTGGAATACTTCACTACAGCATTTAATGACAAATACTTTCCGAGACGATGCGTGAAAGGAAGCAAGTGAAATTTTTGACAACTGCGCCAAAATCATCTAACGGTGGATCAATATGAAGCTGAATTCACCAGATTGTCGAGGTATGCGGCCAAATCAGTAGAGGACCCATTGGAAAAGGTGCGGAGATTTCGAGATGGATTAAGACCAGAGCTTCGCAGTCAGATGATGGCTCTGATGGCTCTGAACTTGAGAACTTACAAGGAAATATATGAACGGAGACAGATAATCGAGAGGGACCTAAAAGAGAGGACTATCGCATCTGGATCGCGGTTTAGTTCATTTAGAGATAATTGTCAGACTGGTAAAAGACCGATGGCCAGTAACAGACGCTTTGTCCCTCTAGTAAGAAAGAATATAGTGAAGTCGCCGCACCAAGCAAACTGAAATTGTCGCCTCTGTGGTAGGAGGCATAGTAACGGGCCCTATCTGGGTAGGATCGGAGCGTGCTTCAAGTGTGGTCAGATGGGCCATCAGATGATAACTTGCCCCAATCAAGCTCTAGTGACTAGACCTCAAGGGAAACAACCACAGATAGGACCCCCAGCTGCAGTTCCCCAGAACGATCATAATCAACCCCCAACTCAGGGAAGGGTTTATGCAGTAGCACGCAGGAAAGCGAAAGAAGCGTCTGGCATGGTCACATGTATGATTTATTTATGTGACCAAGCTACTTATGCGTTATTTGACCCTGGCGCTTCACATTCTTTTGTATCTGCCTAATTTGCTAATTTGATTAATATGAAGTTGAAACCGTTGAGTGTGATACTGTATGTTGCTACCCCGTTGAAGGATAATGTGTTGGTTTCAATAGGCTGTGCGAACTGTAATATAGTAATCGGTGGTAGCGAAGAGAGTATAGACTTGGTTGTGTTGCCCATGTATGATTTGATGTGATCATATGAATGGATTGGTTGGGTAAGCAAAGGGCAGTAGCCGATTGTGGTAGCAGAGTAATCCGTTTTTATCCAGATGATCGCCTTAATTTCGAATTTGTAGGAAGTCGAGGAGGAACCTCGATTCCTTTAGTCTCATCGCTTGAGGCGACAAAGCAGATGACCGAAGGATGTAAAGCTTACTTAGTCGCAGTTATGGATACGACTGTCGTGGAACCTAAACTAAAAAATATTCCGGTAATGCGTGAATTTCCTGACGTTTTTCCTCAAGAATTGCCAGGATTGCCACCGGAGCGAGAAATTGAATTTGTGATCGAGTTAACTCCCGAAACCGAGCCAATCTTGAAGGCACCCTATAAGATGTCCTTGTCGGAGTTGAAGGAGTTAAAAGTGCAAATGCAAGAACTGCTAGGTAAAAGATTTATTCTACCGAGTGCTTCGTCGTGGGAAGCGTCAGTGTTGTTTGTAAGGAAAAAAGGATGGATCTTTGCGCTTATGCATTGATTACAGGCGGTTGAATCAAGTAACCGTAAAGAAAAAATATCCATTGCCGAGGATTGATGATTTATTCGATTAACTATAAGGAGCTTTAGTATTCTCTAAGATAGACTTGAGGACCAGGTATCATCAATTGAGAATTAAGAAAGATGACATACCGAAAATAGCTTTTAGAACAATGTATTGTCACTACGAGTTCACCGTTATGCCATTTGAATTGACTAATACTCCAGCCGCGTTTATGGATTTGATGCATCGAGTGTTTAAGGAATTCTTGAATAGATTTATTATAGTCTTTATTGATAATATCCTGATTTATTCAAAGAGTAACGAAGAGCATGAAAGGCATCTGAGGATTGTTTTGCAGACCTTGAGAGAGCACTCGTTTTATGCTAAGTTTAGCATATGCGAGTTTTGGCTTAATAAAGTGGCATTCCTTGGTCATATGGTATCTAGAGAAGGAATTGTTGTGGACCCTATAAAGATAGAAGCTGTTATGAATTGGCCTAGACTTACTACGATCACAGAAATCTAAAGTTTTCTAGGATTGGCAGGGTATTACCGACGCTTTGTGGAGAAGTTTTCATCCATAGCCATTCCATTGACGAGTTTGATTAAGAAGGAAACCAAGTTTGAGTGGACAGATAAGTGTGAAAGGAGTTTTTAAGAGCTTAACCATCGGTTGACGACCGCATCAGTATTGACGATTCCATTAGGCCTAGAGACTATGAAATATATAGCGATGCTTCACTAAAAGGATTGGGTTGTATCCTAATGCAACATGGGAGAGTGGTAGCCTACGCGTCGCAACAATTAAGACTGCATGAGATGAATTATCCCACTCATGACTTGGAATTGGCTGCAATTATCTTCGCTTTGAAGATCTAGAGGCATTACTTGTGTGGTGAAAAGTTTCAAATTTATACAGATCACTAGAGCTTGAAGTATCTATTTTTCCAAAAGGAATTAAACATGAGACAACGTCATTGGATGGAACTGCTCAAGGATTATAATTGCGACATTCTATATCATCCTGGAAAGGCGAACAGAGTCACGGATGCACTCAGTCAGAAATCGAGCATTGCATGCTTGTTGGTTAGAGGATGGTCGTTACTCGAAGAATTAAGGGATTCTGAATTCAAGTTGAAAATTTGCCAACTGTCCAGTCTGATGGCGACCTTGAGAATAGAACTTGAGATCCAAGAAAAAATAAAGATTCTGCAGCCTACAGACCTAGAAATTTAGAAGATCCTTGAAATGGACGCAACGAAAAGAAAGCAAGAATTCCAAGTACTAGAGGACGAAATTTTGAAATTTCAAGGGCGTCTATGCGTGCCCAAGGACGAAGAGCTTAGGGAAATGATTTTATCTGAGACTCACAGAAGCAATTATAGTATCCATCCAGGTAGCACAAAAATGTACCAGAACCTGCGTCGACATTACTGGTGGAACATTATGAAGGTGGGCATGGCGAAATACGTGACAAAGTGCCTAACGTGTCAACAGGTAAAAGCACAACACTGTAAGCCCAATGGGTTGCTACAACCTTTAGAGATTTCCGAATGGAAATAGGAGCACGTAACTATGGACTTTGTAATGGGATTGCCAAGAAGCCAAAAAGGTCACGATTCGATTGAGGTAATTGTGGATAGATTGACCAAGTCTATGCATTTCATTCCGATGCGAAAGGATTTCGTGATGGACAAGTATGTCGAGTTGTATATACGTTAAATAGTGAGACTGCATGGAGTACCCGTAACGATTACGTCGGACAAAGATCCCAAATTCACAGCAAACTTCTGGAAGAGTCTTCAGGATACCATGGGACCTCGACTACAGTTCAGTACGGCATATCATCCGCAGACGGACGGACAGTCGGAGAGAAAAATTCAGACGCTTGAGGATATGTTACAAGCGTGCGTTATAGACTTCAAATGTGGATAGGAGGATCAGTTACATTTGGTAGAATTTACGTATAATAATGGTTATCAACAAAGCATTCAAATGACAACTTTTGAAGTGCTTTATGGAAGAGCCTGCAGGACTCCAATTTGTTGGACGAAGTTGGAGAAAGAAGTATTATAGGCCCAGAGTTGATAGAGCAATTGGTAGAGGCCATGAAGATAGTACGGGATAGACTGAAGACGGCGCAGAGTCGTTAGAAAAGTTATGCAGGCAAACGATGCAAACCTCTGGAGTTTTAAATTGGTGATCATGCTTTTCTTAAAGAATCGTCGATGCGAGAACTATCTCGATTTAGAAAGAAAGGGAAGCTAAGTCCAAGGTACGTAGGTCCATTTGAAATTTTGGAACGGATTGGAACTTTGGACTACAAGCTTGCTTTACCGCCTAATTTATCTCAAGTACACAACGTTTTCCATGTATCAATGCTAAGGAAGTACGAGCCGGACCCGACGCTTGTGCTGGATATGAAACTATCGAAGTGGACGATAGAGTGTCATATGTGGAAAAGCTAGTTAGGATTGAAGATCGAAATGAGCAAGTTCTGAGGAATAAGACAATCCCGTTGGTTAAAATAATTTGGGAGCATCATGAGACCGAAAGCGCTACGTGGGAAAACGAAGAAACGATTAGGCGTCAGTACCCCCATTTGTTTGAATAACTGGGTTTATTGTAAATTTCGAGAATGAATTTTTTGTAAGGGGAAAGAGTTGTGACATTCTGGTTTTCCCTGTTAATTTAAGACTTATCAATGAGAACGTATCTAACGATGTACTTTAGGCTTATCTCACTCGAATCTGATTAATCTCGAGTTAACTGATCAAAAGGGAAAGGCTAACACAAGACAAAGTACCTGGACCTAGGGAACTCAAATAGGAAATGACACTTTGACCATAAGGATTGTCAAGGGAGTATTTAGAGCCATTAAATGCCGATCTAAGAACGATTAATGAATACATTGTTAGCGTTATACGATTGGAGCGCGAGTGATGTCGCTTAACCAATGTATAATTTATAAAATTTTCCTAAATCGAACGATGACGATCGAGACCATCGAAACTAGTAATAGACCCTCACAATTACATGACAACCAAAGTCACCATGAACTGATGAGCCCTAAGTATGATGAGAATCACAGAGTTGATACGCGTAATGTCTGCAAAAGCCGTCCGTTAGTTCAAGATAGACTGAAATTACATTCGACAAAGAAATGAACTAGAGACTAGTCTCGAAATTAGAAAACGAAAAATCAAGAATTCCAACATTATAATTGAATTGGACGTCGCCTCATTGAAGGAAATTTGAATTGGAAAAATGACATTTCGGACGACGAGAGCCAAATTATCATTTTGCCCCTCAAGGTTTGGCTTTGTCTTAACAAATGGATGAGGGCATTTTGGTCATTTATGCACCCCAAGGCTGCCGAAAATGAGAGTAATTTATAGCCATTGGATGATCTAAGTAATTACCTTAAAGATAAGTGTCAATGGATGGGGTTTTGGCATTAATTGGTTACCTTTTAACCTACCATTCTTTAGGGGTTGACCATCAAAATTGGTGTAGACTCCTCCTTCTCTCTTACTCAGCCGAAGACACCCCATCAGCCATCATCTTCTTCCTCTTCTCTTCTTCGGCCAAGAGCATCCCAGCCGACCAGCCCGCTGCCGCTCCTTCACCACTTCTGACGCCACTTTCGGCCAGCACCAGACCTCGCGCCGATCACCAACACCAAGACCTACTTCTTGCTGACCGTTTCCAAGTGGAAGCTCGCCATTTGAAGGGCAGAATCTGACCAGCGAAGACCGAAGAAAACCAAAGCTGTTTTGGGACTTTCGAGCGTCGCCTTACCACAAAATTTTCGGTGAGACCCTTAGACACATAGAACTATATGTTAGCAAGTACTTTAGGTGATAAATTGAGGTTTAGGATTGATTTATAGACTGATTGGTGGAGTATAGGGCAGAACCGAAATTGCCCTGTTTCGGTATTGCGCAAATCGAGCCTTTAAGGGCTGTTCGTGGTGTCGTCGAGTCCTAAATTTTTCGTTGAGACATACTAGAATGTCAATTAATATGTTATTGAGGTTTATGCTCCGTGGATTAGTGAATTAAGCGAGAAAATTGATAAATTGGTTGGATTCCCCTAGGATTATACGGCTGCCCTGTTTTGGACTCTTAGGGCCGAATTCTTGGAGTGCATTGGAAGGATTTTTGTTGAATCAAGCCTAAGGTAAGAAGTCTATAAACCTTGGCTAGGAGGATAGGCCTCTACTGGATAATTTGATTTCGATTTGGTTAAGCTTTTGTGAGTTTTTGGTGTGATTGTTCAATGTCAACTAATGTGGTTCGAGGAATGCAAGTATGCATGTTTAAATGCATATGCTTTGTATCGAATGCCAAATGTGAGTGATGAATTTGATTGTCTCGCATGCTGTAGATTGTTAGCTCAATGCAAGGGTTTGTACTTGATCATGAACTCTTGAGATGGAGAGGAATTGTGCTTGCTTGAGAACTTTGATATCCTGATACGTTGAAATGCAAGGTTGTGATGGTTGGTGTCCTAATGCGTTGAGACGCGGGACGAGAATTGATATGTGTCAACACAGGCCTTGAAAGACAATGAAAACCTAATGCGTTTTAACGCGGGTTTGTATTTATGACGGTTTGAGGCGTAATGACACGGACCGAGCCTAAGGCCTTTTGACGCGGGCATGTATTATGAGATAATTCTGGAGGATGAAATGTATGACTTAACCTTGTGTTTTCATGCTTGACTTGAGTGACGAGTTATGTTGAGATGATTGCATGATTATCAATCGTTTGTTTTCTTATGGCATATTGTGTCTGTTGTTTGCATCATATTGCTGAGAGTGAACTTGTTCATTGTTTGTGCTCATCTAGGCGTACTGTCAGCCTGACCTAGGGTTAGGATTTATCTTACTGAGATGTCAATCTCACCCCATCGTAGGACTTACTTTTCAGACCCTAAGCCTTAAAAATGCTACCGACGCGTCTAGGTGATCTGAAAGAAATGACTATCTATTTTGATGAATTTCCTAACGATAGGGGTACTCTATATGTGAGAAAATGTACAGTTGTGTAGGTCGACGAGAGAGGTAAGGATTGGAAACCACATAGGTTTGAGGCCTGATATCATAGGATAGGTGAGGTTACTACCGGTCCGTTAAAGTCCACGGAGGTATCTCAAGAAGTTATTCCTAACTGGTGTCATCCCACTTAGGAGTCTGTGGAGGTAGAGGTGTTTGTAATTGGCTTGAGGAGCATACTTGAAAAGACCTCTACCTTGGAGGACACTGCTGAGGTGATAGAGATCAACGCCTCGAAGGACGAGCTAGAGGATGCCACGATGGATGACACCGTGGATGTGCACTCTGAGACCTTTTCGGACTATGAGCTAGATGAGGACGCGGACGAGACTGACTATTCTAGCAGCTCGACCTAGGGGTTTCGTGACTTTACCTTGAGTCTTTTGGTGATGGCCTCGTTGGTCTGTTCTATTTTGGGGACTTAGGACTTTGTTATCTTTTGGTTAAGTTCCGTTTGCCCCGACCCGTCTACAAGATTAGCTTACCTGTACTTTTGTATGAACTCAAGATGTGATGCATATATATATATGATGTTCTCGTTATCCATGTCCCCATTGGATTATGTACGGAGGTGTTATCCATATTACGTTTCCGTATGCTTGATTACATTATACACCTTTTGATAATTAAGTCTTGGGATTCGAGAGTACATGGATGGGAGTTGCGTGTTCGCGCTCAAGGGTGCGGGGCATGACAAAGAGAATTGAGCAGGTTGAGAGAATTTGAGATAATCTAGAGAATTGAGATGAGATGAATTATGAAAAAAATGAAAGGAGGGGAGGGATATTTATAGAAGGTGCAGCAGAGGTATAATATAAATTGTAAAAAAAAAAAGAGGGAGGGAGGAAGGCCCGAAGGGGGCCCACGACCATGGGAGAAAGAGGCGTGTGCGTGTGCGTGTGTCTATATATATATTGACCCGAAACCGCCAGTTCCAAAAATTGTGGAACCATTGGCCTGGTCAATGGGCCGGTTCCTGACCCATGGTTCATTTTGGCCACGTCTAATGAGAACCATTATGGTTCTCTAATTATATTCCTTGGAACAAAAAAAAAAGATGAGACTCTATTTGGTAACATAAATGATTCTGATTATTTTTTCAGAATCAATTTTAGAGCAAAATCCAGAGGAAAAAAAAATGATTTCGGGAAAAAGAATCACTTTTGAGAATCACAAAACAAAATGAAGTCTCACATCTCTCATTTTTCCCTTTGAGTTCTCTCGTCACTTTTCCTTCAGTCTAATAAAAATTAAACAAACAAAAATTGAAAAAAGTTGGAAATTTTTCAAAAAATCGCAAAAAATTAGAAAATTTCTAAAACTAAAAGAAGGTTGGATTAGGTTAGTTTGACACCATTTTCATAAATTTAGACCTAAATTTCCTATATTTCATATATTTCACTCCTTTACAAAAAAAATATCGTAGAAGATAAGGGCATCCAACATACGGATGATAACATATATACTTATAGCATTGCGTCACAAAATGTGATCATTTCATGTGGAGCTAGAGCAAAACACCTACTTGAAATTAGGACATAAGCTGCAAAATGATAGTGAAAGACTTGTACTTCGTATCAAATAGCATAATTTGATTTTTTTTTTGTCATTGGATAATTTGGTTATTCAGCTACTATGTTTGTATATATTTTGGATAAAACAATATTTAAAGAAAAAAATGAGATCTTAATATGGGAACTATATCATGCTTCAATCGAACTTCAAATATCATGTATTAACATTTGAGTTTCATTTATGACATGCTAAAAAAATATATTTTAAATTATTTTAGTGTGCATTGGAAATTAGTCTTCAGCTTAGGATGAAAATTTACAAAGAAACTACATTATTATTTGACTTAAATGAAAAAATTAGGAAGAGAAACAATTTTCGAAATATAAATTTTGTGCATTTATCAAAAGCGTTTCTATTCCAGAAACATAAATTTTGGGTAGTTATCAAATGCGTTATGATTCTTTAAAATTAATCTAGAAAATAGAATTAAAAAAATCATTTTAACGAGGATCAATTTTCCGGAGTAAAATGATTACCATGCGCAGCCCAAGACTATTTCCCCTTGAAAAACACGTATCTTCCTTCCCGAGAGAAGCTGAGCTATGGCTAGCTTTAACACAGCATAACATTTAGGAGTAGAAGTTCTTGACACGGAGCTCGAGAGTTCTACTTCCAAGTCACTGTTCGGAAAGCTTTACCAGAATCACGCAACAAAGCTGCAATTTGGGCTGTCGCCATTAACTTGACACTAAATCTTTTTCAAAGTGGCATCCACTTAGTGCTGCCTGTGTGCTGCCACAATCCTTACTATTGCTTTGCCTAGAAATAAATCACTTGTAAATGGGACTTGGGACCCAGTGTGATCACGAGATAAACCTGTTTCCCAAGAGATCGTGTCAGCTTGTCGAGCCGTGTGCCGTTGCGCAAAGCCGTTGCCGATTAGATGTATGACGCATCTCTTCTAGTTAGCATCGTTACTGTTGCGAGCATCGAGGTCCTTGATTCCAACAGCAATTTTTTCCATAGTAAATTTGAAAAAATGAAGTAAAATATATAAGAAATTGGGTGTTGAAAATTTTAGTAATGTTTCAAAGGGAACAATATAAGAAGAAAAAATTGCTAAAAATAGATTTCCAGTCGAGTCAATATGAGACAATAATTTTTTTTTTGGTGGAAAGGAAACAATAAATCTGGCTTAAAGATAAAATGAGTCCAAATGGATTAAATGGGCTGATTTGAATCGGTCAATTTATTTTACCCGCCCGTGTATTGCTGACTTCCCTCTCCTTCTACTTATTCCTGAAGAAAGCATAAAGCCAGGTGTAGAATCGGGGGGGGTGAAAAAGGACAATAATTATAACTAACTCGACAAAAAGCATTTTCAAAACTGCGGTACTCGCCAATTTTGAAAATGCAAGTCATTTTTGCATTTTCTTTCAGGTTTAGAGTTATTTTCCCGCCATTCATCAGCTTGGCGCCAGATCGGATCGGCCGGAGCCGACTCTCGTCGTTACGGCGCATTCCCGCTCTTCACTACGGCTCGTGCTTATCTCCGAATCTGCCATCGGTGTCGTTCGCTCCCTTCGGCTCGATTCGTGCTTTCACGCCCAAGTCGCTCGCGCACCGCAAGAAACCCTAGAGCCGCCCCCAATGGCGGTCCAGTCCGAGCCCGACTACTCTCTCTTCACAGCCCAAGAGGTCCTCCTGCCGCTAGCCTTCGTCATTTCTCGTCAATTGAATCTGCTGATTGTGCTCTGCATGTGCGCGTGCCTGTGTGCTTGTGTTTGCTTTTTGGGTCATTGACGCCGGTTTTTTCGCGCTGCCTCAGATCGAGTTCGTCGCGGAGGATGAATTGATCGAGATTGTGCCCAACATGCGGATGGACCCTCTCAATTTGATCTGCGTGAGTCAGCATTTGAAGCTCCTTTCTCTGTGTTGGATGCTCGTGTGCGAGTAATTTTGTTTACCGTTTTGGTTTTGGAGTCCTTGCTAAGCTGCGTCCACTGATAGGGTGATTTCGGTCCTTTTCTTCCGCAAATAGCCGCTCAAGTGCCTCTGTGGCTGGCTGTGGCTTTGAAGAAGAGAGGCAAGTGTACGATTCGGCCCCCTGAATGGATGTCTGTGGGTAGGTTTACCTCTTCCCTCGGCTTCACTGGATGCATATCTAGGCAACTGGGGATCTGCATTTAAGTTAAGCTAGCTCGTAGGCACGCACGAAAATAGTTTGTTTTGACCAGTAGCTCGTGTTTCGGACTGTGGAGTAGGAGCAGGGAAATATGTAAAAGAGCGTCCAATCAGATATGCTGATTGTTTTCTCAGATTAGGCATTGTTTCTACTGAGGAGGTTTCGTTTGATGCGCTTGAGCTTTTCATCGGGTGCATGTGGTATATCTTCAACGAATATGCACTTTTTGCAGTTTATTTTTTAGTCTTTTTGGGCTCTCATGCATTTAGGAGGGGCATCTTGAATTTTTTTAGATTTTAATTTTGAGAATTGATTAATGTGGACATCAAATTAGTTGACAAATTGACATCGTATTTCAAAGGCAGAAAGCTATTTCTTTGTCCAATAGCATAGTGGACAAGGGCATTTTAGTAGAGGAGCTCGGTATCTTCACAAAAAACTTTCGACTGCACATGGGTCAGTGCATCTCCTTTGAAAGTTCTTTGCTAGTTTTTTACCCCGTTGGATATCATGTGTTGCTTCCACAAATAGTTTAAGAAACTTATCAAATTCGAGTTCATGAACAGAGTTTTCCCGGCATCTTCATTGCTGAAATTCACATCATTATTTTTTCATTTTAAGTTTTTATTTCTAATCCATTATCGTACTTGACATTTTCTACAGACATTAGAGGATGTCAAGATCATTTCCCGTTAATAAGGATGAAGTAGTTGTGTGTATGATTTGCAATAACTGTCCAGTAAGTTGAATTTGGTTTCGGAGTTTGAATGCTCACGAGTTAGTTTTAGATGATATAATGTTGCCATTGTAGGAGTATTATTGTTCCTTCAGGAAGATGATGATGTATTAGGTCCAAGTACGCATATTTACCTCATCAATATTCCAGGTTATTGGGACCTCTCTCTTATTGACAATGCCAGTGTTGGGTTATCTCGAAAAGAATAGCAGGTGAACATATCTCGGAAACATTGGGATTTGGAATGCCACAAGAGGAGAGGCTTGTTAATGTGAATTCTATGTTATTTTACATGATTAGGAGCAGAGATACCAGAATACAGTGTTTTCTAAATGAACAACGATTTGAAACTTTTCTTCCAATTCATGGTACGCTAGAGGTCTGGAACGCTTGAATTGGTGTTCTGTGTTCATGCATGGATATTGATTCACTTTCACGTCATGTATTTCTGAAATCGCAGTTCTATGCATATACTTCAAGAAATGTGGTCTTTTAGATATGTTTCAATCATGTTCATGTGATTATAATGCCAATAGGATCAAATAATATCATTTAATTCAACTATACAATCAGAAGGGCTACTGCCATCATACTGCGATCCATGATATGTGTAACTCTAGGAGTTCTTCGACATTAGGCTGACATAGACTCAAACTCTTGTCTTCGATGTAAATGGATTTTTAAAGTTGGAAAGGATTGTTGAGCTGTTAGGTTTGGACCAATCAAACAGACTTTTTTGTTCTTGATACTAATGGATGTTTTTGGCATGATGGACTGCTGCATTTGTGAACTTACAATCTTTAACCATCAAATGTAACCACATCTTTTTTACACAAATTCTCTCTTTTCTAGAAAAACTTACCTGTGTTTTGGAAGCTGAACGGGATTCTGAAAGAGAATTTCAGTTGATACCATTCCATTATGTGGAAATTTCAAGACTTCTTTTTGACCAGTAAGTATACGAAGTTGGTTTTTGAATATCAGTTGATGCGTGGTACCGTTTCTTACTTCTCATTTGATCAACAGCGCAAGGAATGACATTCCTGACATTTATATGGTAGGTTAGAAAGTTTTTCATTGTGTTGTCTTGTTTGCTGGCCTTTTGTCATTACATGCGTGGAATACTGGACCAACCTTAAGTTATGTTGTCTGCCGTAGGTGAGGTCTCTCATTGAGGATATAAGGGATGTAAGATTTCATAAAGTGCAAAGCAGCCTGGAGACATTTGATGGTCGGACATCAGCAGTACAAGTATGCTTTTTATCCTATATATTCATTTGTTTGCTGACAAAGCAATCTATCCATATTCATGGCACAGAGGGGTATATTTTGCATAATTTTTTTAGTTACTCTTATGGTGTAATAATGAAACTAAGTAGAAGATGTTAAACGCGTGATACCTGCTAATTACGCCTATGGCACTCTGGTCGTTTACACACGTTCACCATCATTTTTATGATTGTGTTCGTGACCCTTGGTCAAGATTCAACTAGCAGACTCAGCTTCTGGGAAAGTGTGATCTTGTTAATTGGCCTTGTTTCATCTTTATGTGGAGTAGGCAGTATAATGCAGTTCCTAGCAGACTGTAAAAATGGCTGTCAACTGCAAGATAATTTGACTATTTTCTGAATACATGGAAAACAAACTTTTGAGCTTGTCAAAACTTCTATGGCCTTTCAAATAGAACCAAACCTTGCACTGGGAAATCTATCATTAATCATATGTTGCGATGTTATAAAGTCAACAGCACAATTGATTTATGTTGGCCTCAGTATACTTCTCATGCATCTCCGCAGCTGGGCATACTCAGAAAAAAACCCATAAGCAGCATAGAAGAGATCATACTCTGGTAGTTAAAACTAAGATATCTTTTATAAATCTCCAGAATCATCAGGGTACATAAGATTCCACAGATGCGCCAGAATTTAAGTTTTGCAGGGTTTCTTCACAATAAACTATTTCTCCATGTGGCTCAATGAGCATTTCTCAACCCGAGGATTGTTATTCTCAAAAGTTTTGTGATATAACAGATAAAATCCTTATCGGCAATGGAGGTGAATATAGTTCGTCCCTTTGTTGCGAGAGCCCTACAGTCATTCCAAAAGCTTGATAGTCTGCTGCCGGAAACAGATTCCATTCCCGACAATCAACCACAAGAAGCAGATAAAGCGTCAA
Organism: Rhodomyrtus tomentosa; assembly: GCA_028455895.1. Lineage (NCBI taxonomy): Eukaryota > Viridiplantae > Streptophyta > Magnoliopsida > Myrtales > Myrtaceae > Rhodomyrtus > Rhodomyrtus tomentosa. The sequence continues at coordinate 14,929,121 of JAPCWY010000009.1, read as the reverse complement.
AAGGACGAGTATGTTCTTCCTTGGTTTGCACCCTCTATGATATACTTAGCGCTCATGCTAGGTAGGTTAGTACTGAAGGTTGAGACATCAGAATTGACCTGGTCAGATACATAACTGGTGTGGTAATTGGTGTTTCCTTTTTATGGGCTGAGACTGTTGATGTCTTAACCCCATGCTTAGTTCTTGGTCCTCCATGAGAAGGTTCCCTGACAACATACATCTGGACAGAACCACATGTAGATGACAATCCCTAACACAGTTTGTTTATCCATGATGCAGCGTGTGCTGCGGGGAAGGTGAAGGTGAAGGTTGTTGCCGCCGGTCATCCTCATCATGTCATTTCGTGGAAACTTTGCTCAAGCATGCAAGCAGGCCAGGAACTTGTTTTCTCTCTAGAGGATCCGTGGAGCTTCTTATTGTGGACTTTGCCTTTTGAGTGAGCTTTTTGTAAGTTCTTTCATTCTAATCCCTGTCTTTAAGAACAATTCTGCTTTAATTCACATCATTTGAAGTGGAAGACAATGATCTGTGCGCTTCTATAGTTGTAAGTATCTAGATCAAATCAAACTTTGCCGGTGATGTTATCTTGGATCCACTCCCTCAGAGGTTTCTTAAAGCTGTTGTAGGCTGTGAAGCAGTTACTAAAAAGTCAATAGATAATACATTAACGGTCATGGATGCTATAGCGAATGTTAACTATTTGAGTATAAGCATTAGAATAGATTCAGATCTGTTTCATAATCAACTCAATAAATAAGTATGATTGCTAAGGCAATATTCACCATTGATATTATCAAACATTATCTGATAATAACAACACGTAAATAATCGATTATAGTAGTTGATGTTTCATTATGCAAATTTGGTAATTTGTGACTAATATTACATGTTAATAATAAAGGAAGGAATGGAGTGGGTATCCCATGGATGGTTACCAAAGCAATCCCATTCCTGCATACCAACTTCAATTTCGACCGAGGAAAAGAAGAAGAATAAGAAGAGAGAGATGTTCAATTCCTTTGGCAAGGGCTATTGTGGCCACTGTTTTGGGCCACCGACCCATTTGTTTCTGCCTCTCTTTCGTCCTCTTTAAATTTTATCTTTTTGTTCAACCAAAAAAACCAAAAAATGATCTTTCCGAAATATGGAACATGGTCAATTTTCTCCGCCATAGGGGCCACGGCTCACTTAGTGGTGCCAATCCACGCCATGCTGTTGCGCGGGCGATGACACAGCCATCTTGAGTTTCAAATGGCTTACAACAAGGAAAATTGTCCGATTTAATATTAAATTTTTCAATTTCATTATTTTAACTATACATTTTTTTGTGAAATTTCAATATAGTACTTCTAGTTAATTTTTACCGGTGATCGCTCACGTGACTAATCACATCAATAGTCCAGTCATTGTTGCCCGTCCTTATTGAATGATAGACTCCCAGCTGACAACCAACATTGAATGCTTGCCAAATGCTTGGATCCTCTTCCCCTTCCCCCCAACCCAAAAAAAAACACACACACACACACACAACTGGGTATGGAATAGAATAGAATGGAACAGAATATGCTTATTGCATCCTTTTCCTCTGTCCCCATCCATCTATCTGTTCATCTTCTGTAGATAAGCTGATCATCTCCTTCCCACTTGTGAGAAGGACATCCTATTTAATTCACTTATATAGCCCCCAGTTTTCTCCCGTCATCCTGTGGAATGGAATTGCTTTATAATTTGGAGGAGGGGGGGACAACTTCAAGGCAAGAAAGTCGAGAAAACCTTATCCACGGGTCGTCGGGTCAACCCTTCTTGGAACTTCTGCAAGTTGTGCTTCGCCTTTTTAACCTCACGATTCACAAACAAAAGTTGCTGAGGCCAACAGAAGGAAGAAGAAGGAGAAGGCATTGGGTGGGGGCACCTCACCCAATCAGGAGAGGACATCTGTCCTCTCGTGAGTGAGAAAGGGAGAAAAGATAGACAGACTGAGGGTGGAGAGAGAAGAGCACGAGATGATCGGGTGGGGCGCACTGATCCCACCCCACGCGACATTTTTCCAAGAAAGATAACAATGAAAGAGAAAAAAAGAAAGAAACAAACAAAAACCACCACCGCCAAGCATCTCAGATTTTTAGCTCATCCCGATCCCGGCCAAAAAGCAGCTGCGTCGCCATTCATCTGTCGCTTCGCAAGTGGGTTGTGATCGATGTTGTGTGGCTCGGCTGGATCCTTGGTTGTCGGTTGTCCTTATCCCCAGCCTCTCCTGTGGTCGCCAAATGTTTAAACTCCAAAAACCACACAATCCAATGTCTCCCTCTTTGTTCCCTATTAGTGAAGTCTTTGTCAGGCGAATTAGCCCCAAGAAATTTACTTGGAAAATGTAGATTTTGTTTGTTAAAATACGATTTTTTTTAAAAAAAAAAAATACATATTATCCTAAAAATGATTGAAATGTTTAAACATAACTTATTGTTGATGATGGAATTACTTTTTCTTTATTAATTATCTTAAGAGATACAACCGATCAATTTTTTTAAAAAAATTATTTTTCACGAAATAAACGAAACTTTAAAAGAAAATATGGACATTTTTGTTCTTCTAGAAATCCATTGTGTCCTGGCAATATTGTTTTAACCTTTTCTTCCGCCTGCTAATTTAGTTTGCCAAAATGATCTTACGAGTGGCGGCCAAAATAAATCATAACTGTATGGTAAAAACCGCGACGACAATCAACGCTTATGTTGTGGAATGCCCCGCCAGTGATCTTCGGCCATTGAATGAGTTCTCGATTGTTTATTTCGATGAATTTCGCAATCATTTGATTCTCCTAATCATAAATGGTTGGCGGGTGGGACCTAGGTCGAGGTTTGATGCAACATGGAGCTGTGGGATTGCTCTTCTGGATGATAATTATTTATGCATTATTATTATTATTATACTGTTGTTGCTATTGTTATGGGTGTTTTATGCTATGCGCTGTTGAGGGTTTCAGACATATTGAAGCATCTCGTTAGCCCTTCCTTTTACCTCTTTTTTAATAAGGGTTTTGGGATGTTCCCTTTTTGTTTTGCCTTTGATTGCAATATCAGGCCGAGGATTTAGCAAAACCTAACGAAATTTCCTGGCAGTCTCGTTCATGTGATTCGGGGAAAATCGAGCAGGGAATGGACCTATTCGGTATCATTAATTTCGTGATGTGACGAATTCTATAATTCTAATAAATTACCACGAAGAAGTTTGGCAATCGATCCTCCTTGGACGATGCTCACCTGCTTGTCTCGGTCCATTTGGGGCGGCTTTATTTTGTTAGGCCTTGACCATAGTTGTCAAGAGTCGAGACAACTGACAAATGACAAGCTTAGGTGTATGAACTTGATTATGTGAGGAAAAATGCTTATAATTGGAACCCAAATCAAGCAATTGCCCTTGCTTTTTTTTTTTTTTTTGTCTTGTCAAGAAATTAATGAAGAGAGAATATCTCAACTAGAAAATAGGGTAAGGAACATTCATTTGAGTGAAGCTTTTCCATGGTAGACCTTATATATATATATATATATGTATATATATATTTTTAGTACGGAAACTAATCTCCGCAATTAATTTAGGTCTATGTAAAGATGATGGCATGTTTATGATATGCTAATGGCTGCCGAATTTGTTTGATTGGATTGCATCTTCGTAAGAGCTATATATTAGTTTCCGTACTAAATACATCGCCTGTGTACTCTTACTAGTGATTTCTAAGGTGTACTCTTAATAGTGATTTCTAAAGCCCTTTTGAAAAAAGGTACTTTCATGGCGATTGATGTCTAATTACATAGGTTTATTTCTATGAAAATAATGTTATTTCTAGCCATATATCTATAATTTTTATTCTTTGGATGAATTTCTAAGCGGAGAAACATGTTTAATAATGACGCAAAATACATGTTCATGAAATAAGAATTCTTTTAATAACAACATAAAATTTTTATCGATCAGCGATTAGCATTCGAAAACTCGCGAATCAGTGATTAGTGGACCAAAGATCGGCGATCGGGGACCCGAGAGAGAGAGGGTCGTGAATGATGAGAGGAATTTTTAATTTTTGCTTTATATTATAGAAACAAAAAATAGCAGAAAATCGTATTTCTTACTTATATTTCAAATTTATTTTTAAGCTAAAAATTTATCTCAAAAATAGAAAAATTTTAAAAAATATAAATGATTTTTTCAAGAGAGAGAGAAATGGAATGATTGTGGTTGGCGCCTTTTCTTTTCCCAATTAACCAATTTCTATCCCCGATCGCACTATTATTGGATTGGAGGGCGTGTCGCCACGTGGGATGTGAAGATAAGGTAATGGCGGGGCCCGTGCGTACTACCTTCAAACCGAGGCCCAACCGGGACTCTCCAAACTCTTTCGACAAAAACCTCTTTCGACAAAAACCTCTTCCGACCCCCCAAAAAAAAAAGTCTCGGTTGGCCAACCGTCCAATCATTATCATTTCTTTTTTCCGGCCCAATATATATATATATATATATATATATATATTCTTAAAGCAAGGGAAGAAAAAAAAAAGGAAAAAGGAAGAATGAAGAATGAAGAAGGAACGACGAAACTGAGAGCGGAAAATGGCTGGTCTTCCTGGGGGGGGGGGGGGGGGGGGTGGGGGTGGGAACGTGTGGCGAGCCGTCGTGCTTTTTGTTTATTTTTACTTTATCTTTTTTATTATTGGGTGCGATATAAGCGGCTCTGTGGGAGTGGACCCCACGGCCCCTGGGGGCCATGAGGCGCGTCCAATCATTTTCGACCGCGTGCTCGCCTGCCGGTGGGGGAGACATCTCCGGTCGCTTCCAGAGTTTTCCCTCGGATCCCCCGGTTTTTCTGGAACCATTGTGAGCCAGACACGTTGCACACACACCCCCAAAAAATACATACATGTGTGTCAGTGAGTGTGTGTGTGTGTGGTGGCTTCTTCTTAATATTTGAAAGAATTTCCATTTTTTTTCTTTTTTCGAGATAATTCAGAAGCATTAGTGCAGAAGGCCCTGCAAGCCCCTGAACCAATTTACTTAACGGCCCTACCCCCCCAAATTAAAACAAAAAACAAAAAAGACAAAAATAAAATGAAAATAAAAGAACAAACTATCTCGGATTGACGGCTACAGAGCCATAAATTTCTTTTCTCTAAGTAAATCTCATTTCAAATAAAGATTTAGGTGTCCATGACTATTTCAAATAATATCCTAACCTTACTGGCCGGCTAAATATTCCGACAAGTCAATGGTATTAGTTAAATTAGACTAAAAATTTAAAAAGCTAAAAGTTTTTAAAAATATATCTAAAAAAAAATACAGACGGCCAGCCCTCCCCATTGCCGATGGGGTGGCGGGATCGCTAACGACTCCTCCCTAACCAAAGGCGAGGATCGCCGGCCATCGCTGCCGTCAGGCCCCATTGATGTTGGTACAATGGCCACATGAAGAGAGCTTGAGTTCTTTTTTTTTTTATAGCCTTTGAGAAATTTAAAAATATACTAAGAGGGTAAAATAAAAAGAAAATGTGAAGGACAAAAATGCCTTTGACAAGTCGGTGAGGTATGCGATTGTTTTTAGACAAGCATGGCCATTTCAGGGCCTTATCTAAAATAACGTCCATTTTACTTTAAGACTTTATTTGAGAAAACACTCATTTCAAATTTTTCTCCATCTAATTGAGAAAACTATCTTGACTAATTAAGATCATGAGGAAATTTATTTCACTTTAAATAATGATTCTACTTTTTCTTCGAATCCAATAACATATGATCGGAAAAAAAAAACTCATTTTTCGTCTCACTTTTTAGAACGACTCGCGTCTCGCATTGTTCTAAATGGGAGTTTCATGACAAGGTTGCGAGTGCAATTGGACCCGTTTGCCATTCCATTTAACCATTCGTATTTTTTTTATACTTCCATTTACTAATTCTATATTTAGGGTGCACTTGTTTCACCAAAAATTTAATATTTAAAAAATATTTTTGGAAAAATAATTGGTTTTATTGCTTAGAAAATTTAACCAAGGAAAGTAGTTTCATTTTTTGGCAATCATTTATGGTTAAATAATTTCGTGAGTGTGAGTGTTTCCATTATATAAACGACATTTTTTAAAAAGAAAAAAATTTACATCTTGAGTTTTTCATGAAACAGTGACTATTTCATATTCTATTTTTATTCTACCGATAGAACATGGCCATATAAGTTTTTTTTTTTATGATTGAGGTGTCCGAGCCAATTTACGCGCACCTCTCTAATGGCCATATAAGTTGATACCATCACTATTTAGGAAAAGACGTTAGGTGTCGTAATAATAAATAGCTCGTATAGCCTTCATTTTCTCTTGGATTCTTAAAATTTCTGTTGCTCTATCTCCATAGGGGTAGAGAACCCGTCGTTGTCTAGGTTGTGCTACCTGAGGTTACTCGGAAGTCAGAATAGAAATCACTCCTCTTGGCCGAACTTACTACTTAAATGCTTTCGGCAATTGTCCAAGTCCAACGTATTCTCGAAAGCTAGTCATGCCTTCTATGGACAAGAATTCAGAAGTCAAACCATGCTCGGCCAAAAGTCAAAAGCTGAAAACTGATCGTCTGGTCAATTAAGACGAAAGATGCAGTGTGTATCCTGAGGACTAGCAAAGACATTGCGATTTATGACGGTGTCACCTTTGTTTGACCCTAAACATTTTAAGTTATTTTTCAGAAGTATGACATTGACATACGAAACTGAGGCAGGGAAAACGAAGAAAATTGAGGCTGTTAAATGAATACTAATTTTTTGAATCTTGTTAACGGACAGCCGTCGAAACAATTGTCTAAATTCTTTATTTCTCAAAAAACTAATTAATTTATAAAAATCAATAATAATACACATTTAAATATTTTTATGAATGATAAACAATGTTTCTTGTTCAATCATTTTTATAAATGATATAATTGATAACTTTCAGAAAAAAATATTTTCAAAATCATTCTTCTATGCAAAACAAACGCATCCTAAATAAAAAAACATTTTCATTTTAAATGTTCTAAATACACATGACCTTGAAACTGACTAACCATTTTCATCGAGGTGTTACACAACAAAATCATCATTTTATGGAGAAATTTTACTTTTGGTTCCTTTCGGACTTTTTTCTAATCAAGTCTCGCAAATTCCAGAATCAACTCCGCCCGTCACCAAATTCGACCAAATCCATTCTGACCTGATTGTCCATCCAAGGGAAATATGACGCACATAAATACGGATGCCCAAGGCGGGCGTGCATGGAAAAAGTCGAGTTAGTTTAGACAACATCAGAGTGCAATTGGAACAAAAATCTCATCCACATAATGTTGGATATTTCATTAGTTTTGAAATATTATTTTACCATAATTTTCACAAATATAAACCGATAATGATTAGCCATCAAAATTTCCAACGGTCGATTTTCCAACGGCTCTATCAAGAGAAAATCTTGATATGTACCCAGTTATCAAGAGAATTTCCTTTTCCTCCTGTTACTTTTTTTTGTTTGGTTATACACATAACGTTATTCATGTTCCTTCTAATAGTTAGTGCAGTATATAGAAGAAGATATGTTGTATCTTGAGAGGATAGTCGCTAGAAGCCTCAAGCACCGAGTTTAGTATTATGAGGGGTGTAATTATCCTGAAGGGCAGTGTTCACACGCCTCAGATAATTGTCCTTAATTTTCTCGTCTTTTTCAACATATTTACCATAGTTGTTATATTTCATGTTATATAACATTTTTTTCCCCAACAATCTAAAGGATAATGCTTCTCTTGTACGTTTCTATGGACGTGCTCGCAACCCGGGGAACGATGTGTAATCTTGAACGTCAATCTTGTAAGGTGGATGCAAGGGTGAACAATAAAATTGACAGATTTTGAGAGCTCTTAAGGCTGCTACTTTTGTCACGCTCCGATTCTTGAGTCTGCGACATTCCTTATCAAATCGCCACGAGGTCATAGAGATAGTGTCACAGGCATACTATTGACCTATCACTTACTTGCGCACGCGAAAACATGTTAACTCCCTGACAACAAATCATAAATGGGATAGAGAAGTAGATAGTCACGACAGTCATTCAATAAAAAAGATAGTTACAAATCATTCAACATAAGTGGACAAGTCTTAAACCTACTACGTTACTAACGTACGAGCACGACCCCATACTTCGGAGCAACTAGATAAGACATCAAAAGGTTACTTAATCAGGTAAGGTTAACTTTATATCTACTCCAAACTGATTAATCCAAAAGCCAATTCTTGACGTCCATGAGACTTCATTACTTGGGACTTGAAAATGTTATCTCATGACGGGGTGAGAATAAATATCAGTGAATCAAGCCTAAGCTTGGTTAGGAAACTAATTCGCCTAGGGCATCCTAACATAAGGTTCACAATGTCACATAAGCACGTATAATAGTCAATTACAACCACGATATAACACTCATCCACATGCATACTTACCTTCCTTCAGTCACACATAATGCAATGCTTAACTCGACTCAACAGTCATATCAGTTAATCACTCAATACATCATCACATCCACAAATATGCACAAGACACCACACAAGTCCATTTATTAACGATGATCGTGTCAATGACACATGAGAAGATCTACACGTTTGGCGTGATTCGACTCTCACAAATAACGCGATCCAACACATTAGTACCATCTAGCATTCTACCAGCAAGACCGAGCTACGTTCCTTTTCTCTAGGCCACGGCTATTACAAGCAGCGTATCCAGTGTACCCGTTGCACGGCACGGCGGTAGACATCCTTATACGGGGGTTGGTCTATCACAAGCTGCGGCCGGCATCCGACCAACCCTTAATCTGTACTAGCTAGCATTGGATCAGAATTGTCGTGCTTCTGGCAAGTCGTGTGGTTCCATTAGATTGATACGATACGAACTTGCTAGGAAAAGTATCATCGTTCTCTCATATGACCATACAATACACATCCAGCAATAAATCCATTTCATTATATTCGGTTAAGGTCAAATGCTCATACTGACATACTTAAAGACTCAGCCTATGGCCATTTTCATGCTAAAATATATCTTTTGACTCCACTCTCGGTCATATGCATATACAAACTATCCACTAGTCACCATAATTATAGACGAGGTAATTAACATCTAAATGAATATTCAATCAATCAGTGAACAATCAAGCTCTCAATCAGCCATTCTAACGAGACAAGCGACCAAATCCATATCATCAATCCAATTACAAGAAAACAAGTCTCATTAGGCCACATAAGACTCAATTTCGTGCAATGAACTTTTATTAGTCAATTCGATTTAGAAGTCATTGATCGGTTGCTCGGCTCTAATCCATAACTCGCTCCCGATCAAACAACGGCAATCCATTACCCAATTAATCAATTCAATCTAGCAACCAACTAGTCACAAACGACCTAAACTAATCTAACTAACATAATCGATCGCGACCACTTAACCTAAACCAAGTTCATACCTAAATCGACCACGGTCGCGTACTTAAACACCTTATTCGACTAATCGACTAATCCTAGGCGTAATTAGAACCCTAACCAAATATTATGGTTAACTCACAATCAAATTAAACTCGAATGGTCTCAAAATCAACGATGCAACGGTGGTGGCAACGAACAGTGATGGTGGCGATCCTTGGTCGACTTGAGTACTACGATCGATCGTGCGACAACTCAACTCGACGATGGCGAGGACACGAATGGAGGGTTGGCGGGAATCGACGGGACTAGTGACCGGCGACGGCTGAGCTCTGGCGAGTAGCAGCGACCTAAAACAAAGGCGGTCATAAAGTGAAACAGGGGAAACATGGGCTGTTTTGAGGTGGTTCTAGGCCTCAAGAGCCAAGACAAGTCCAGCCAAGGCTTGGTGACTCATATAGGAGTTGGTGGGAGTCGGTCAGGACGGTGGAAGGCAGCGGAGGGCTATCAACGGCGGCGTAACAGCGACGGGCAGAACTGGCGCGAACAGGGGAGGCCCGGCAACATAAACAATGGAGAGTTCTGGGGTTGTTTCCGAGCTCCTCAGGTGATGATCAACCACCACCAGCTTCGAGAGTCAAGAGGAGGGTTCGAGGTAGACGTCGGAGGTGGTGGTGAGTGGCGGAAGGCAGCGATTCAAGTAGGGTCAGAAGCAAAACCGGCAAACCTAAAAAACAGATCGGGGGTTCTGAGGTGGTTTGCGACGGCTCCAGCAGGCAATGGCCAACGACGTTGCATCGGGTTGAAGCTCAAGATGTGGGTGAGTTACGGCGTGGTGGTAGAAATGGTAGTGGCGTCGGAAATGGCCGGCAAAGGGCCGGATCTTCTTGATTCAGGGGGGGTCTAAAACAGGGGCATAATTTCCAAACGATTTTCGCGACTTTCGATGGCCAATGACAATGCGGAAAGGTCGGTGGCAATGGCGGAGAGCAGCTGAAGGTCGTGGTGTCCGGCAAGTGGGTAGTGGTTGCACGAAACCGAACGAAGGAGAGGAGGAATGGAGTAGAGGGTTCGACCGGGGGGTGTTCCACCAAAGAGAAAGGCAAAAGCGTGAGAGAAGAGAGAGAGAAAGTGCACGACAGAGAGAGAGAAGAGAGTGATGGGCTGATGGAATAGTGATGGGGGGCCCACATGAAGACTTTTGGTCAATTTTGTCTCATATGCATTATTGAGGGGCAATTTGGTCATTTGGTAAATCGGGACTAAAATGAAATTTTGATACACTGAATGAAGGAAAATTTTGGCAATTTTACATGTTAGGCTCGATCGGGATTAGGCTCGAGCGTGAAGATTGAAATCCTAATTCTCGGCGATCAAGAATTTCGAAACCTAATTTAATTCGATTGAAACTTTAGAATTCGTCCTATTATTGTATCTTCCGTTCTTACGATTTAAAATATTTTACAGACTGAATTTCAATATTAATCCATTTTATTGAATTTAGGCACTTTACCTAAGTCGAATTTTCAGGGCGTCACAACTTTGGTTCTTCTATCGAGGACTGTAGGGATGCGCTCATCTCGTTTAGAGGATTCCAATTCCAACTAATATGCTAAGTCTAACGTTTCGTTTTTTATTTTATTTTATTTTCAACAACCTTACATGTTTATATTTCTAGTTTACGCATGTCATACATCTTTTTATTTGCAGAAGTGTTGGTCGTTGAGACCAATAGGAGGCGCCACGCACCATTCTCATATTTGGTCCTTGCTTAGTGTCTTTCGCGGGTAGAATGAGTCATGCCATTACCGTCGCCATTTCATCTTGACCCGTGATTTGTCCTTACATCGAGCACAAAGGATTTCTCCCATTGTTTGAATCTATTCGAAATGAAAACAAAATACGGTCGCTCTCATCGACTATCGAAAACATCATGCTCCTCCAATTCTTTCTCATTTCTTTGCAGAAACCAACTGAAAATCATATATGCAGGATGCATGTTTTGGCATTGCTTGATTTTTTGGCAATTTGATTTTCCAGTGAAATTGTGTTGGATGATCAGAGAAAATTTCGGCTTTGCATTTCTTGTTGGACTTTCAATTGAAGAAAGAGCGAGAGCTCATTCTATGTGATTGTGGTAGTGTTGCACTCTAGTTGTAGAGCCGGTGATGATAAACTCTAGTGCTTTCATTGATATGACAATAGTATGAGATAGTGAAGCTCTTCATTCGATCTCATTGTCTTTGGTATTAGCAATATGTCAATTGGAGCCCCCGTAGGAAAAGTTTTCCTTATTTGTTTTTTCTATTCTTATCCCCTGACTTGTAGGATCTCCTGACTTATAGGACAATATGTGTGTTTTATATTGTAGGCTTGTTGATATGTGAGAATATAAAGATAAAAAAAAAAAATCTTCTACATGGTATCAGAGCCTAGGGTTTGCTTTTTTTATTTTTATTTTTTGTGCTCGTATCACTCCGACCAACGCCCGCTGTGTCGATCATTTGATTCGCTACCGACCATAGCGGAGGTTCTACGACCCGCAGCGATTTTTCATATCGCCGCACTGATCTAATCCTGATCCGTCGTGATCCAGATTGTTATTGCACCGTTCCTTCTCTTCTAGAGACATGGCTAATGACTAGACCCTATCCGTCGTGATCCCTCCAACTCTAGTAGGAGTTGTTGTGCATCTTTCGGGTAGCAGAAGGGCTCCCACCACTGATGTCCTCTTTGAGAATTTAACATTGAAGTTAACTCAAATTTTGACCACTCATCAGGTCTCACAATCGCACGTTGAGGCTCCTGCACCATCCATTGCCGTGAAGTTAGATGGCTATGATTATGGCCTTTAGACCCAAGTTTTCATGATGTACATCTGCGAAAAAGACAAATTGGGGTATATTAATGGAGATCTTCCTCCACCGCTTCCAACCAATGCTAGTTTTTGAAAGTGAAAAATTGACGACTCTATAGTAAAAGGCTGGTTTGTCAATTCCATGGTCCCGAAATTGATTGACAATTTTATTCAGTACCACACTGCTAAGACAGTTTGGGAGACTGTAGCTACAACATTCTTTGACGGCTCCGATGTTTCCCAAGTATATGATCTGAAGCAACACTCGAGTCAATTGGAGCAAGAAGATGGACCCATTGAGAAGTATTATAACGCTCTTCAAGGTCTTTAGTGGGAAGTTGACTTTCGTCGTCCAAACCCCATGAAATGCCTGCGCGATATCGAGTGCTATAATGCCTTAGTACAAGAAGATCGTGTCTGCTTATTTTTGGATGGGCTCGATGATCGTCTTAACAATGTCAGAGCGGATGTGTTGCAAATGCAACATTTTCCTACCGTAGAACAAGCTTATGCATGAGTTCGACGTTAGGATATGCGACAAAATGTTATGCTTACACTTCTAGACATTATATCTACTGTTGCCATAATGTCACATGGAGGAAAACTTAGTTAGAACATTCCTGAGAGCAGCATCACATACACTACCTTGCAGATGGTGCCTAGCGATTCTGGGGGAGGGCGCTCCAATGTTGGTTTGAGGGCTAGATCATCTCCAAATAATGCAAGAGGATGTAGTCATTGTGGGAATTCTAAGCACACAAAAGAAATCAGTTTTAAGTTGCATGGCTACCCCGATGGGTGGAAGGAACTACAAGAAAAAAGAAAAGTGATATTGCGGGAAGGAAGGGACATACGTCCTTGGCAACGGGTAATTCGAATAGAGCACTAGCTGCCTCGGCGTTATCTTTAGTACCGACAATGGGCACTGCTTCTGCTCCGACTCTAGCCTCTGAAGGTAACGATAGCATCAATCGGGGTGGGTGGCTTAGTGTCAAAGAATGGAGAATTAGGAGGACAAGTAGTAGGACATCCTGCGGCAAATCAACATATGGGTCAAGGTGGTGAATAGGACTTTAGGCTGTAACTCCTTAGTACAAAAGATCAGCAGGATGCTTCGCTCCAAAAGTTACAAGTACAACCCTCTTTTCCTCAAAGTATCCCCTCTTCAATACCCGACTACTCTCCTAAGGATACTCATGAGATAAGATCTCTAATTATGCACGATTTTTATGATAATATCGATATGGATGTTGGTTATAAATTTCCCAACAGACATAATCGAGGCAATGCGCCTAATAGGTACTCACCTAATGTGGAGGAAAGAAAATCAAAGTACTCAATCACGAACTATGTATCAACGAAGAGATTGTCATCATCCGTGAAAGCGTTTGTGTCTAAGGTCTCCGGAGTTGAAATTCATGGTGGAGCATAAGAAGCATTGAATGATCCTAAGTAGCTATAAGCGATGAAAGAAGATATGAAAGCATTGTAGAAGAATGAGACTTGGAGATGGGTAGAGTTATCGATAGGAAAGAAAGCAGTAGGTGTAAATGGGTCTTCACTGTCAAATACAAGGTGAATGGTTCAATTGAGATATACAAGCCTCGGCTGGTAGAGAAGGGGTATACCCAACCTATGGTGTAGACTATCAAGAAACCTTTTTTATTGTTGCTAAGTTGAGCACTATCCTAATTTTGATGTCAGTTGCTGCAAATAGAGATTGGTCTTTGCATCAATTTGAAGTGAAAAATGCATTTCTTCATGTGGACTTAGATGAAAAGATTTACATGGAGATTTCATCGGGTCATGCATGTGTCGATCAGCCTAATGTGGTTTGCAAACTTGAGCGCTCCTTGTATGGACTAAAACAGTCACCCTTGGCATGATTTGATCGCTTTAGCTTAGCAATGAAGCGATATGGATATATTCAAAGTAATTCTGATCATACACTATTTCTAAAAAGGAGACATGACAAAGTAAATGCACTAATAATATATGTGGATGATATGATCATCACTGAAGAAGATGTTGAAGAAATTGCTGAATTTTAGAGAAGACTTCGAAAGAGTTTGAGATGAAAAACTTAAGAGGTCTGAAATTTTTTTTGGGGATTGAGGTAGTCCAGTCAAAGAAAGGAATTTTCTTATCTCAATGAAAATATGTATTAGATTTATGAGTGAGGTTAGAATGTTGGATTGTAAGCTTGCAGAGAAACATATCGTCCATAATCACAGACTTGAAGACCGCTACCAAAGGTTAGTAGGAAAATTAATTTATTTGTCACACACTCGTCCAGATATTGCATATATAGTAAGAGTTGTGAGTTAATTTATGCATGCTTCGAACGTAGAACATATGAACGTTGTGGTTCGAATTTTACGCTACTTGAAGGTATCTCCGGGCAAAGGGTTGCTCTTTGAGAGAAATAGATATTTGGAAATAAAAGCTTACATGGACACAGATTGGGCAGGCAGCATTTCAGACAGAAGATCTACTTCAGGCTGCTTTACATTTGTGGGAGCTAACTTAGTGACATAGAAAAGCAAAAAGCATAATCTTGTAGCCTTGTCCAGTGCCGAAGTTGAGTTCCAAGGAGTAGCTAAGGGGCTATGTGAGTTATTGTGGCTCAAGAAGTTGCTGACATAGCTTGATCTTTCACCAAGGTCTGAGATGCAATTGTTCTGTGATAACAAGGTGGCAATTGAAATTTACTACAATCCAGTTCAACATGACAAAACTAAACATGTTGAGATGGATAGACATTTCGTCAAACGGAACTTGAATGCTAAGGTAGTAGAGTTTCCTTTCGTCAGGTCTAAAGATCAGTTGATGGATGTGCTTACTAAAGCTATCATTTATCATTGATATTTTTCAAGCCAAGCATTTCATAACGCTCTTGTCAAGAGCGTTAGGTATCAAAGATATCTTCTTATCAGCTTAAGGGGGAGTGTTGGCAAGCAGTCAATTAGAGTCCTAATAGGAGAAGTTTTCCTTATTTATTTTTCTATGTTCTTATCCCCTGACTTGTAGGATCGTCTGACTTGTAGAACAATTAGGGTTGTCCTCCTATATATATAGAGCCTTGTTGATATGTGAGAATATAGAGATAAAAGAAAATTCTTCCATATCTGGCTTGGGTGACCAATTATAATGGCTTGTGAACCCCTTCCCATCTTTGAGAGGAAGATCATAATTTGTGTAGTCAACATTGGCCTGAGATGCACGGAGTCGTTTCAGGTCAAAATTCTGCTAATTTATCAATAAAAATGGTTATTTATTCTGTAGTGGGGATGATTTTGGAGAACTAATTGAGTTTTGAAGATGACTAGTAATACCATATCGACATTGATAAGCTATGTTAAGGTGCAATAGTTCTCAATTTTTACCACGTGTCTATGTAGTTACTCTAGAATTGCTGAAGTATGTTTGTCTTGTCATTATGTTTTCTTTTACCTTTTATTTTTATTGGATTAAAAAACATGATGAACTGTGAACAACTTGTTTTTGATA
Source organism: Rhodomyrtus tomentosa (assembly GCA_028455895.1). NCBI lineage: Eukaryota > Viridiplantae > Streptophyta > Magnoliopsida > Myrtales > Myrtaceae > Rhodomyrtus > Rhodomyrtus tomentosa. The sequence continues at coordinate 14,913,295 of JAPCWY010000009.1, read as the reverse complement.
AAGATATGAAGTGATGATGAAACCGTTTAGGAGCATTGTTATAGTCAGATGTTCTCTCCTTTTGCTCCATGATACCGTATTGCATTTGTCTTAATGGTTCTACAACATGATTAAGTGGAGTGGATGACACAAGTGAAAGAAAAAATGTGAAGGTCAACTATGAACTTCAGGGTTGTAATTTTGCAGCCATGTGAATATAAACTATGGCATTTTATATAATAGATTTCCCATTGTATTAGAATGATTCAATGATGTGATTGGATTTCGAATTCAGATGAGACAAAGTCCGCTAATGGATGTGTGTTCACCTTTTTTTGGAGGTGATATAGCTTTGGAATTAAACAAAACTGTCGGGGAAATGAAAATCTCGTTATGCCAAAAGTCGACTTGTTTGAAGCAGATGATCATATGATGCAATTGTTACGATCATTTCTAATGTCAATATTGTGGCAATGTGAATGGGCGATAAACTCAAATGCTACCAAGAAAAACATAGTGCTTTATCCTCCTATACTCTGAGAGGGGAAGGAGATAAAAATATTTATTTTGGTGATTCGAGAACTACTTAATTTCTTGAAACCGACATGCTACGTGTCATAGCATTGTGATTGCCAAGAGGTACTAGCCATTGCAAAGAATGAAAATTACAATGGTTAAAAGAGACATCCGGTTAAGATGTGATGTGCTAAAATAACGCCAATCCTCTTGACTATGCATCGAGGGGAATGAGACAAGCTAGTTGAAGAAAATCAACGGTGATGGAAACCCAATTTATATGATTGGTGATTCTATGAATTAGGTTCATTTGTGTAATAATAGGTCATTTGTTGATGAAGTGATGCACTATTAAAAATTTATGCTTCTTCCTAAGGTAAGAATAGTGCAAGGATGCAAGGAAAAAGAGGTTGAGTTAAGCTCTTAATGTATTCCATAGCTATTATTAGTAGTGTATTAAGCTGCAGAATACACTTGATAGAATCACCTATATAAGTGTGGAGTGAGGTTGCTCCTATGAGAATTTTTTGGTGAAAATCTCTAAAGCACTTATGAATAAACCAAACAAGTGTATGACTTATTAGTGCAAAACCACGTTGAATAACAAATCTTGTGGGAGTGTAATGTGATTGGTAAAAGTCATAATTCACAAAAAGGAATTATTGGTTCATAGAAGTTTTATACTTTACTAATGATTTCGTAAATTGTATTTTATTTTTTTAGGGCTGGTTCATAGCCTAATCAGAATTATTTCCTATACATTACGTTCCAATAATATAGCATTACTTTTCAAAACTTTTTGAAATATATGGGGGACAGTTGGATATTTTAGCAATTTTGACGTATTTTTGAAAGCTTTGAGTTATGATCGCTTATAAAGTTTTCATTTTGTAACAGTTTTACAATGGTTCTCTAACGGCTTTCTAACGGCCATATAATGGTTTTATAATGTGTGATTTATTTCTTTATAAATTATTCATTATTCTACAACGGCTTTATAACGTTTTCCAACGGATTTCTAACTGTGACATTCTAATTTCTCAGTTATTTCAGACTCATTAATGAGAAGTATATCTAGCGATGTGTTTCAGTCATATCTCGCTCAAATCTGATCAATTTGAGTAGACTAACCAAAAGGGAAAGGTTAATGCGAGACGAGATACGTGACCTAGGGAATTCGAATAGGAAATGGCGCTTTGACGATAAGGATTGTCGAGGGGACATTTAGAACCACAAAAGGCCAATCTAAGAACAATTAAGGAATGCCTTGCTAGCGTTATACGATTGGAGCGCGGGTGATGCCGTTTAACTAACGAATAATTTACAAAATTTTCCTAAATCGGACAGTGACGATCGGGACAATAGAAACTAGTGATAGACCCTCACAATTACATGACAACCAAAGTCGCTATGAATTGACGAGCCGTAAATGTGATATGAATCACATGATCGATATGTGTAAAGTCTGTAAAAGCCGCCCGTCGGTTCGGGATAGGCTAGAATCACGTTTGATAGAGAAAACAATCAGAAACGAGTCTTGAAAATTGAAAATGGAGAATCAAGAATTTCAACGTCATGTTTGGATTGGTCATCGCCGTGTTGAAGATTATTGGATTGAGAAAAACGATGTTCCGGACGTTGGGGATAAAATTACCATTTTGCCTCTCAAGCTTTAGCCTTGCTTATGCAATTGAAGAAGGGCATTTTGGTCTTTTATTTTCCCCCCAAGGCTGCCGAAACTTGGAAGAGATCATGGCTATTGGATTAAGCTTGATTGACACTTAGGACATGTGTCAATGGATTAGCTAAAGAGTGGTCTTGTCCAATATTACTCAACTACCATTCAACCTTTGACCTTGAACCTTAAACATAACTCTTTTTGTTCTCTCTCTCCTATCATTTGACCGGCCATACACTTCCCCACCATCACCGAGAGCTTCCTTCTTCTTCTTCTTCTTCCTCTCCTCTATCGCCACCGACGATAACTTCTGTGCTCTCTGTTCGCTGCTGCCGACGAGCCTCTTCGGCGACCTTTGACCAGCGAGCCGATCACCCACGCCTAGCTTAGCCTTTTGGCGACCTCTTCGAAGTGGAAGCGCGTCGATTGAGCCACCGAGGAGCTCCGACCAACCATTCTTCCGGAAGCCGACGGAAATCGACACAATCTAAGGTAGGTAGAGTTTCTGACCTTTAAGGATCTCGAAATGTTGGAGTTTTGCTACCAAATTTTGTGAAGATCTAGGGGACTCGTTTAGTGATCTGTGGTAAAAAGTTGAGATTAATTTGATGGAGTTTTGACCCCAAATGGGTCTTGTGAATGTTGGACAGAAACTGCAGGTTTGCAGTTTTGAAGGAGCCGGCAACTTTTGAAGGGATTTTCGGCGACGACACAGCTTCAAATCTTCGGTGAGACTCTTATAGATATGTTAGCAAGTAGGTTAGTGATTAAATGGTGAATTTGAAGTAGATTAAGGGCTGGACATGCTCGATTTACATAGAACCGAACATAACCCGGTTCAGTTCTATGCAAACCGATTCTATAGGGGCTGATGATTGTTGATTTTGAGTCTCAAATTGGTGATTGAGACATGCTAGGATAATGAGGATTGTGTTATGGAGGTTTGTGATTCATGGATGAGTGAATCGGACAAGGAAAATTGACAATTGGTTGGATTTTCCTAGGTTGCACGGTGGGTTTGTTCTTGGACCATTGAGACCGAATTGTTGAGGGCTTGAGAAGAGGATTTTTGTAGCATCAAACTTGAGGTAAGGGAATCCTTAACTTAGGATAGGATGGTTGGACTCAATTGGGTGAGTCGGGCGATAATTTGAATGGTTTGTGAGAGATTTCAAGATGATTGTTCTTGGTGCGTCCTAAGATGGTATAGGGGATTAATGTGTGCTAATGCTTGTGCTTGAATTATCTACCATGTCTGAGTGTCACTTTGATTGTCTTGCATGCCATGAGTATATGAATCGTGCTTGAGTTGCACCTGTTATTATGAATGTGAAATGAATTGAGAATAATGGCATGAGTGTGACATGCTGAGATCTTAATGCGTATGAGACGCAGGGTGGTGGAATGAGTACCCTAAGGCGCTGAGGCGCGGGGTTGGAGTTGTGTGGCGCCCTGATGCGTACGAGACGCGGGGTTGAGAAGGCCGCGGGTCTGATGCGTTGAAACGCGGGACGAAAATGTGATGTGTCGACACTGGCCTAGAGTATCATTGAAACCTGATGCGCGTACGCGGGTTGTCAATGATGGTCTAATGCGTTTACGCGGACCGAGCTTGATGTGTTTTAAACGCGGGCATGAGAATGAGACAGGCAGAAAAAGGTAGTTGTGGTGATGTTGCATGGCGAAGTGTGCATAATCATCTAAATGTGTTATGATGCCATGACTGCATGCCTGATATTTGTGTGTTGTCTCGATAACTGATTACCTTGCATGTTATTTGTATGAAATGTTGATTTTTATGACTGACTGAATGGACGGTCGGCCTAACCTAGGGTTAGGACTTACCTTACTGAGATGTGTATCTCACCTCGTTGGGGATCTCTTTTCTTTTACAGATCCTAGGCCTTGAGGATGTGGCTTATTCGTTTTGGTAACCCAAAGAAGATGTCCACCTATTTTGATGAGTTCCCTAACTGGCAGGGAACCATTTATGTCAGAAATTGTATCGTAGTTTGGGTAAACGAGGGTAGTAATAGTTGGAAGCCTCATCGGTATGAGGCCTGGTTCAAGAAGGTTGGGGATGTGTCTACCGGGCCGCTGAAACCAAATGAGGTGCCCTAGGGAATTGTTCCTATTTTGTGCCACCCCACCCGAGATTTAGACCAGGCTGAGGGGTCTATTGTTGGTTCAAGGAATGGACCGGAGAAGACTCCGACCTTGGAAGACACGGAGGAGGAGGTCATTGTGGTCGAGGCGACTGAGGAGGATCTCATGGAACCGTCTGCTAAGAAGACCAAGGAGGACACCATCGAGGTCTACTCGGAGACCTTCTCAGAGTACGAGCCCACGGAGGACACAGAGGAGACCGAGAACTCCAGCAGCTCGTCTTAGGAGCTCCTAGTTTATTAGTTTGATCTTTTGGTGGCGACCCTGACCTTGTTTTCTTCGGATCCTTGAGGATGGGCCTCTTTTGTGTACTTACCTCGTCACCCCTTGTTTTAGCGGATTTAGTGGCCGTATGTCTATACAAACTTATGGATTTTATGTATGACAGCATTTGTGCTATCTAGGTCTCACTTCATATTTTGTACGGAGGAGTTATTTTAATATTATTTTCGCGTGGTTGGTGTATATATATATCATGTATCTCGACTTAATTGTGGATCTTGAGACCGCGAGAAATATTTGGTTTGCTTGTAGGGAGTCGCGTGCTCGTGCTCGTGCTCGGGGCACGAGGCGTGATACTAACGGTCATATATCGGCTTTATAACGTATCATTTATTTCTTCATAAATCATTAATTATTCTACGTCTTTATAACGATTTTCCAACAACCCTATTTTGTCTTCGATATAATCCAACTACAAGAGACAAACTTGATATATACTAAATTACCAAGAGAATTTCATTTACTTCCATTACTTTTTCTTATTGGATTATACATATGACGTTGTTCATGTTTTTTCTAATATTCAGTGCGAAATATAAAAGAAGGTCTATTGTATTTTGAAGGATAGCCACTAGAAGCCTCACGCATCGAGTTTCATACTCCGAGCGGCGAAGTGATTTTTAAGGACAGTGTTCGCATGCCTCAGATAATTGTCTTTTGTTTCCTCATCTTTTCCAACATATTTATAATAGTTGTTATTTTTTATGTTATCTAACATTTTTTCCAACACTTAATGCGCCATCTTGTAATTTAGCTGGATTCTATGCTGGAGGGATGAGAGAGAGAGAATTTATGAAAATATAAAGTCCTATTTTAATAACTTTATGTTGGTTGAATTATTCTAATAAATTAAAAGTACAGACTTGATTTTTTTTTAAAGCGAAATTAATAGAGGAACGAAGGGTAGAATTTTTTGTTTTTAAAAGGAAGGGAATAATGAAGATGATGATAAAGTACCACAACGAAATTGAAGTCAAATTATTTTAACGGTAAAGAAAACAATGCCGATTATTATATTCATTCAATTCAATAATGATAGACAAATGGGTGACGTCACATGAGGCGTCCGTGTGGTGCACGTCACCTTCCCACCCCCATTCCATTCAAGTAGGCTCCTCTCCCTGACTTGGTCCCCAAGATTTTTTATTGGCCCTAGAAATTACTCTTGTGCCCCCAACCACTCTCGTATTTACTATATTGCCATCATCGTTTTGCAAGAAAGGGTAAATGAAATGATCCGCCACTCCCTTTCATCAAGTAGTCACCCCCGACGGGTGAAATCCGCGTGCGCATAATATTATGCTGGATACGTTCGTCACGATAAATTATTTTGAAAATTATGTTCCCACGCGCCGTACGAAATATAAAGATCCAAAATGGGATAGCAGATGAAAATCGATTCGTGATTAATAGTATTTTCAAGAAAAAAAAGGAATACTTATTTTGTTTATACACAAAAGGATTATTCTAAAACGACTCACATGCAATTGCAGTCTACAAAAGGTATAATATATCCTAGGGATGCAATTTTAGTTGGTAAATCCGTAATTTTCACGATTTTATCTTGATGGGGTCGTTGATTTCATAGTATTCAAAGATCACGCACGTGTTTGATTTTATTTGGTATCTCACATGCTGTTCCGCCTATTCAGTTGAGTCGACTCAATGGCTCGATGTACACTAACAGATTTCAGTTCATCCAATTCTGTTTTCGATTCGTTACGAATTTCTCTGTTTATTTGTAATTTGGTTAAAAGAGAATGTCGCGAGTTTTATATGCAGTTTGCGATAGTTTCATCTAGAATCTGTTTTGACGATTTCTAGATTCTCACCGGAATAATCTTTGCACCGCTCGCATATGCTCGCGACGAAACCGGGATTTAAAAATCCATTCCGAAAACTAACTCACAAATTTGAAATTAAAACTGGCAACGAACCTGTCCGAAAATGGGGTCCGAATTCAAAGACGAATCGGATCGTCTTATCCGAAAACTCGCTTAACGATGGACATCGAGGGCAGAACCGTCATTACGCCCTCTCCTCCTCCCCGAAACTTTTTATATGGACTGCTTCCCTTCGTTTCGTCTTGGCTTTTCACATTTGAGAAACGACGAAGGAGACTCCATCTCTCTCTCTCTCCCTCTCTTTAGAACTCGAAATCGAATTTTGCATTCCGTCGAGACGACATCGAAGAGAAGGGAATGCCAGGAAAGAGAGCTCGAGAATCATCGCAGTTGGTGTCTACTTTTCCTGAATTTGAAGCTGAATAGAGGTCTCGGTTCAATTTTTGTTGATCTTCGATTCCCGAATTGAGCTCCCCGTGGCTGAATTTCGCGGAATTCGTTCCAAAATCGATCGCTTTCCTAGGGTTTTTCCCGATAATTTCCCCCTTCAGCGTGGATATTTCTTTTTTGGATCTTTTTGTTGATCTCCGCTGTCGAATTGAGCTCGGCATAGCTGGATTGGCGTGAGTTCGTTTTTCAATCGATTGGCTTCTTGAGGGTTTTGTGGGATCTTTTTGGAGCGTCGTTATGAATTCCTTGGGGATTTTCTGACGGTGGTGGGAAGGTGAGGGATATTGAAGCTAGTTGAATCGCCTTGCGACTCCGTGTGTCATGGATTGCACGGTGTGCACGCCGATCACGGAGAATTTTCTGTCGAGGAAAATAGGAGAACTCGGAGGAGGTTTTAGCCATGAGAGCGAGCACGACCTGGCGGTGATGGTGAGCGAGTTCCTGGAGAACGGAGGGAGCGGTGGAGCCGAGTCGTGGTGCAGCAGCGACAGTGACTCGGGGCTTTGCGATCTCGCTCAACTCGCTGACAGCATCACCGTAAGTCCTGCTTAATTGTTGGCCTCTTTCGTGTTTCAGCGTTTGGATTTTACATTATTTGTGTGTATTTATTGTTGCTAACGGGTAAAGTGTTTTTTTTTTTTTTGGCAAGTTCGAATTTGGTAGCTATAGTTGATATAGAAATCTCAGTAGGAATTTGAACTTGTTAAGCCTATGGCTTTTCTACGGTTCAGTTACTTCTGTAGCAATTAAGGAAATTAAGAGAACGAGGAAGAAAAAAATGAAGCCAATTGGTAAACTTTGATGCACGAATTTTCATTACTTGGAGGAATTACCTGTCAACTTTGGCTGTTAGGTTGATCGTGGGAAGAATAGTTAAGCCCTGCTTAACTTATGGAAAGTAGGTGAACTGGTATGGTTTGTCTTTCTATTATGGAATAAAGTTGATTTTTTGCAGTTTATGTCCTTTGTTGTTATCTGGGGTGGTCCTTGGGGGAAACCAGGGCGGCAATCATACTTCTGGAGCCCTTTTGCACTTGCCATTTTGTTGGGTGTCCTTACAATCGATACGGAAATTTCTGGTATGTTAGGACATAGTGAATACAGAGTTTGTATGGTGTTTTTTTTGGTCATGTAAGCGATGGACATGTCATTCACTACGAAGTCTCTCTCTCTCTCTCTCTCTCTCTCTCTCTCTCTCTCTCTCTCTCAAACCCAGCCTCGATGAGGGGGCATAAAAACACAACAAATCCCATAGAGTTTTGGTTTTGGGGGGAGGGGGGGGGGGGATTAGACAACCAAGAGATGGGTAAAGAGTCTAGACGAGCTGCGTTCACTAACCTATCTACGACCTGGTCCGCGGATCGGCTACAATGGGCCACAGAAATATTCTGCCATTACCAGTGCTTTTCTGCATTTGCTGGGATGAATAATTATTTTATGGCATAATGGTGTATGGCTTGCTCGAAATATTTACCGAGTGTTCTGGCAACTAAAAAAAAAATGGGAAGTCATTAATATGGAAGTTATAAATGAATAGAGTTCCTTATCCAAAAATAAATAAATAAATGAATAGAGTTGACTAGACTATTCTTTTTTATTTGATACTTATTAGGTTATGCACAGAGTAACTGAACAGTCCATACAAAACATTGGAGATGAATAGTTTTGGTCATGATATAAATGAATATGGAATTTGTCAGAGATAGGTGATATTAAGTTACCCTTTAAATAATTGCTTTCTCCTCAAGTTTCTCTGGTCAAAATGAAATGCTATCGGTAGCATGCATGGAGAGTGTACTGGATGAGGATGATTAATTCGGACCTGGATAGAAACTATACTAGAACCAATTATGGAAGAGAATCAGATTGCCGGAAAGTTGATGTGTTATGGTGTTGGGTTATTGTAAATTTTGTAGATGGAATGAATAGGACAGATGAAAATGGAGTAAGCTGTATTGGAGTTTGCCGTCAAAGGCTGATAGCTGACCATGGTGGATTAGATGATATTCTTGGGTGGAGTCATATTGGTTTAGTTGGAAATGAAGTCTCTGTTAATAGCACTGTGGGTCACTCTCTCATTAGATGAAATACGAGTCGCCTTCACCAGAAACTTGTATGCACATTGAAGACCATCTCAATCACGTTCTAGGATAATCAAGAAAATTTTGGTCCTTAGGGAATGAGAAGATCTAATTTGCCATTGGATCAAAGTTCTTTGTGCGAGTCACGGAGCCATTTCGCAATTGGGAAGGGCATGAGACTGGTTTAACTTGCAAGAGAGATTTTTCCCTACTGTTTGATCTGTTGTTATTTTGCTATTCTGGTGTTTTCATATTCCATAAAAAGTGGAAATGCTTTAGAGTTGATTCTCACGTCATGCCCTTTTTGTCACAGTTCTCTAAGTGCAACTTGGATCAGTTTGAGAGTGACTTGCAATCAGTGGTCCATTCACTTGTGCTCTCTATCAATGAGATAGATCTTCAGTTTGTCAAGTCAGGACCATGTAACGCTAGCTGCATTAGATTTTCTCTTGTTCAGCTTTTGAGACACTCGGGATATGATGCGGCAGTTTGTTCATCAAGATGGCAGGGTGGTGGCAAGGTCCCCGGAGGTAGTTAATTGATCTCTCTCTGCTCTTCAATGCATTTGCCAATCCATTAATTTTGTGTTGCCAACTGTTTCTTTTATATTTGATGCAACTGTTTCAGCATTGCCTTATGTCAAGATATATGATGCAGGGGATCATGAATACATTGATGTGGTTAATCACACCGGGTCTGGAAACTCTGATCGGTTGATCATAGATATCGACTTCCAGAGCCACTTTGAGATTGCCAGAGCTGTTGAGTCATACGACAGAATATTGAAGTTAGTTCCTGTGATTTATGTGGGCTCCTTGAGCAGGCTCAGTCAGTTCCTTCAAGTGATGGCTGAAGCTGGTAGGTTTTCGCTGAAACAAAACTCTATGCCACTCCCTCCGTGGAGATCTTTCGCATACTTACAAGCGAAGTGGCACTCGCCCTACCAGAGACAATTCGATGCTGAGAAGCAGAGCTGTATCGGCAGGAGCTTGTCCGAGCACAAGCAGTGCAGCGGACATTTAAAGAGGTTGCAGTCTGCTCTAGTGTCTCAGATGGAAGCAGACCGGCTGTTGAAGCCCATAAGTGGCAACTATAAGAACTGGAGGCTGAAGGCCGATCGGCGGAGGCACTCCCTGTTCAGGACTCGTTGACCAGGGACTTTGTGTGGTTTTCATTCTTGAGAGAAGAAATATATTGCGGCTTTTTCGTTTAATTTTTTTTCCCATATAGTAAATAAGTGTGGATCAAAATGTCAAGATGGTTCATACAATATGGTGGGCGTGATAGGCTCGGCTTCACCATAGTATAGAGAGAGAGACTTTCCTTTTGAAGTCGGCGTATGGTGCAATTTTCTTCCGGTGGAGAGGGCAGCAACAGTGCTCTGTGGAGTTACAAGGTTCTCTCAGGTTATGTCACCTTCTTTCTTGTTTAAGTTTTTGTAATACTTGCCTCTCTATTTTGTGGGCATGGCAAAAACTTGGCTTGTTTTCACGTGGAAACGAAAAAGATTAGCGTAGTAGTTTTAGCTGCCGATTGTCTTTATGATAAGCTATAGCTGCTGAGTTTCCTTCACTGAAAGTGGGAATAAAGGAGCATACTATCGAATATCCGGCACTGCATCGTTAATCCTCGCATCTTCGGTTTCAAATTCAAATTCGCGCTAATCGCGCCAAGTTAGTCCACCATCTCTTGATCAGATGTCGACCAGATGTGTCACGAGAAATTCTTCGCGTGAAGCTGAGAAGGCAACTGGGATGCAGAGGATGATAGAACACTTTGGAGATTCGGCTAGCGATTACATAGTCGTATGAGTTCTTTTGCGAGGAAGGCACCATGAAGGTGGCGGGTCGGGGTAGATTGCTTTGCATGGTAGAATATTTTATTTTAATATTCAATTGTGGGATTTATTAATTATTATTGTAATTATTAATTAGTATAATAAAAAAATATTCAGTTTTTTATTTAGTTTAATATGGTGCTGGATAGTGTGGGTCGAGATAATCTTATCTTTAATGAGGCGGTAGGTTTCAATCTCTATAAATAGAGTTGAAACCCCTCCTCTAAATCTTAATATTTATATAACCTCACATCTATAGTCATTTTGAGGCGATACGTGAGGGCTGTCTTATTGAAGCTGGTTATAAATAGGGTTCATAGAAAAAAAGCTTTTGAGTATCATATCGTTACAATTCCGCATCAAGAACGATGTATCTAAAGCGAGGTGCGTTAATTCCTTAACTCTATGAATTAGTGATTCATGCATCTGTACATGTGTATATTGGGTCGTTACGTACAAATTAAATTCACAGCTTACATGTGGTATCAAGGTCTACGCGTATTAGGTCGCGAACAACGTTTTTGGTATTTTTCAAAATTTTATTTTTTTCGAAATCAAAAGAAAATTATATAATCGGAAAGGGCAAAACGATACGAGAAAAATCGTATCAAGATTATCGTTGGCAATCACCGAACGTGCTGCTGCCCATCGGGCGCGTGGCGGCAACGCGCCTCACGCGCTAATTATGCCCCATGTGCACGGTTCACGTCAACTGACGTCATTTAGCTGGGTATAGACTCGACTCGACCTAGAAGCCGGCCTGAATTAGTTGACCATTGACTCGAACTGTTCGGTTGGATCGGCAGTTGAACGGTTTGACCGGACCGCCTTGACTCGATTTGTTAAGTTCGGTCAAGGAGCGGTCGGACCGATTTAAGAACAGGCTGAAGACTGGAACACGTGTCAGCGCGTGAGCCTTACGCACTAAAGTTTCAGGTGGCGCATGAAGGAGCATGACAAATCCGATAGAGGTGTTCAGGTACCGACATGCTCGTATACTCATTTTCTACAAGGTGGTATATTTATTTTACTTGTTTGGTACTTTTACGGATGAAAAATACCTATGAAACTCCAATACATGAATAATTTGGGGTATTTTCTAGTATTTCTATATGGTTTCGTGAAATACAGGTACAAGATTACATGTAAGTACCACATACAGTTATTGGAGCACGATTTAACAATTACATGTTTATGATTTGACATGAATTGTTGATGTAATGATGAAAATTAGTATGTGTGTAATTTTGAGGATAATTGTCCATAATTTCTAAAATTATATGCATACGGTAAATGTAAAATATAATATTATATCTCAATTTCAGGTAAATTCAATTGGGTTGTGACAGCTAAAATGATACACTTGGTTGAGTTTAATAAAGAACATGTTACATAATATTGAGATGTCTCATGTTTTAATGTGTATTTATACTTCCAAAGGAGTTAATTGCGTATTATTGCATAGAGGGTTACATGTACAACATATGATTGAAAGTTGATTGGTCTAAGTGCTGTCATACACTCAAAGGTGGCGATTAACGAAGATTAAAATAAAATCTCATGGGCTCTATAATGTAGAGGGCATATAACTATATGTCATGTTTTCTGCCCAAAGATGATTATATGATGATGCATGTGTATCTCAAAGTGAAATTTCACATTATGCTAATAAAAAATATTGATTATTTTTTAGTCACCTTTTCTGCGAATGATATAACTCCATAATTATTGAGATTCTTACTGGTAATAATTTTAAAAAGTGGAGAGATGATTTTCTGTTTGGTAAGTAACTGACGGATGTTCATATTGCTTTTAACGAGGACAAGCCGATAGCTCTTACTAAGACTAGTATAGATGCCCAAAATACACATTTTGCTACTTGGGAATAGAGTAATAGGATTTGCTTATTGTCAATGAAGCGATCCATACAGGAATATATTAGAAGTGATTTTGCTGCTGACATCACTGCTAGGCAATTGATGAAAGTTTTGGTGGTTAGAAGCCATGACTCTCATAATATTGAAGTTGGGACACATAGGTCGGAATTATTCAGTTTGAAGTATGATCATTCTGCTGGTGTTAGGGACTATGCCCTAATGATGGTAGATCTGCAATTAAAGCTCAAGGCTCTTAATGTTCCAATTTCTGATGCTTGTATCATACATCTTGCGTTCAATTCTCTGCCACCTGAGTTTGGTATTATCCAAACACAATATAACATTGTTGATCACGTGTGTACAATTAATGACTTGATTGCAAGGGTGGTGTCAGAAGATACTAAGTAGAAGAAAGTTAAAGCTTATGTTGCTATGCATGCTACTTTGAGTTTTGGTGTTAAGAAAGGCAAGAGACACAGAAATCGTACTCTTGAAAGAGCTCAATCATTTGCTGGTCCGCCTAATAACTTGGGTCCAAAGAAACAGACCTTTAAGAAGGGTGGTAATTCTGGTAAGGATGGTCTCTGCTTCTTTTGTAAGAAGGGAGGACACATAAGGAAAGATTGCGCTAAATATAAGAATTGGTTATCTAAGCATGAACTTAAAGGTAATGGTTCTTTGGAGTTGATTTGTGAATCTAATCTATCAAAAACTCCATCTTGTTCGTGTTGGCTGGATAGCGGTGTAACTAATCATGTGGCGTTTACTATACATGGATTCATAAATCGGAGGAAGCCAAATAAGGAAAAATTAAAGCTTATAGTAGGAAACAACAATAAATCTAACGTCGAGTTCGTGAGAGATGTCATTTTAATTCTAAATTCTGGTTTTAATTTGATGTTAAGGAATACATTTTACATACCTTCTTTTAGACGGAATTTGATTTCCGTATCAAGCTTAAACATGTGTGGGTACTCTTTTGAAATTTCAAATAATGTCGTTTCTATTTCTTTTAATTCAAATAAAATTAGGTATTGCATTATGTCCAATGGATTGTACAGATTATGTTTATCTCCTAATGAAATATACGTCACTTATACAGTTGATAAGAAAGTTTCCAAACGATCTCTACCTAAGGAACAGTCCTACACAATATGACATAAACGTCTTGGTCACATCTCCAAAGAAAGAGTGGAAAGACTGATAAAGACTGACATTCTACCTAATCTTAAAAGTGATCTAGACACATGTGCAGAATGCTGTAGAGGTAAAATAACCAAAATAAAGAAGAAAACTGCAGTCTGTAGTTCTCACTTATTAGAGATCATCCATACAGATATAAATGGACCATATACAACAACATTATGTAGAAATTTTTATTTCATCACATTCTTAAATGATTATTCTGATATGGCTATTTGTGCTTGATTAAGGAAAAGTCTAAATCTCTAGATAAGTTAAAGATTTTCCGAACTGAAGTCGAGAAATAGTAGGGTAAAGTCATAAAATTTGTCAGATCTGATCGTGGTGATGAGTACTATGATCGACATGGCGATGTGAACAGCCTAAAGAGTTTCACCAAGTACTTAGATGATTCTAGGATTGTGGCTCAGTTTAATATGCCTAACAGTCCAGAGCAGAATGATGTCACTGAAAGGCGTAATCGTACTCTTATGTATATGGTAAAGAGTATGATTACTAGATATAATTTATCTGATTTTTATGGGATGAAGCTTTGAAAACGACGCTTTACATACTGAATCAAGTTCTTACTAAATCTGCGCCACTTACTCTTTTTGAATTGTGGACTGGACAGAAGTCTAGCTTGAATCATCTGAAAGTTTGAGGATGTCTTGCAGAAGTAAAATTGTATAATCCAACTTTGAGCAAGTTGGACTCTAAAATCACTAGTTATTATTTTGTGTCTTACCCAGATCACTTAAAGGGATATCGATTTTATAATCCCAATGGAAGAACGAGAATTGTGAATTTATCAAAAAATGGTGATTGCTCACAAACTATTAAGGATAACAGTAGGATAAGTACTTCTATGTCGTTTTCTCTACATATACAGATAATTGTGGAAGTTCCTATACCATAGATTGAAACTGTTGAGACTCAGGAACCTGTTACAGAAGTAGTCCCTGATAAAGTTCCTCAAGCTTCTCAAGAACAAAATGAGGTAGAAGATATTCCTCTAAAGAGATCTGTTAGGCAGAAACGATCGGTTATACCACCATACTATATAGCTTATCTAGGAGAACATAATTATGATATCGGTTGTGTTATTGATCCGGTAACTTATGCAAAAGCTGTTTCTTGTCCTCAATCTGATTTATGATTAGATGCAATGAAAGATGAGATGTTGTTTATGAAACATAATAATGTTTGGAGATCTTGATGAACAAGTCTATATGGTCCAATCAGAAGATTTTATAGTAGATGATACAAATAATTTGGTTTGTAGATTGAAAAAGTCCATCTATGGTTTGAAGCAAGTTTCTAGACAATGGTACTTGAAGTTTCATAGTGTTACTTCTTTTGATTTTGTTAAGAACAAGCTAGATCAATGTATATACTGCAAGGTCAGTGAAAGAAAATTTATTTTTCTCGTTCTTTATATTGATGATATCTTGCTTGCTAGCAGCGATATTCCGTTAATGCATGAGACAAAAAGTATGTTGTGACAGAATTTTGATATGAAGGATCTTGGTGAAGCGTCTTTTGTCCTTGGTATTGAGATCCATATGGATCGTTTTCGCAGCATATTGGGCTTATCTTAGAGGGCTTATATTGATCGTATTTTGAAAAGATTCAATATGCAAAAGTGCAAATCAGAGATTGCTCCAGCCCGCAAAGGTGATAAATTGAGTCTTTCACAATTACCTCATTCAGATATTGAGAAAACACATATGAATAATGTACCTTCTACTAGTGCACTTGATAGTATCATAAGTAGCACCGATATTGATACCGACACGTAGATACGATACGACACGATACTACGATACGCCATTTCTCAAAAATAGAAAAATTCGATACGTCGAGAATACGTTGTATTAAATATATATTTTTAAATATAAAAAATAAATAAAGCCAAAAAAAATATATTAATGAGCTCAATGACAGTTTTGATCTTAAGATATTAGCGATAGAAGATAAAAATTCATATTTGAGTGACCTATGGGCCCCACTAATTTAAAATGGGAGGAGACCATGGACCCTTTTTATCTTTGCCGAAAATCCCCCCTTTAATCTTCATTTGGTTTGGTTGCTCCAACTCCAACTGATCGTCCAAGTAAGGAATGGAAGTAGCGGGCTCTAGTTGTTTAAAAGGATCAGCTAAAGATCTCTCGTATCTTTTTCTCTGGCAGCCGAGTATCTTCTTTGTCCGAAGAGTATGTCAGCTGGTCTCCTGCCCCCACGCCACCTAAAGTACTATCAGCCGCCCCCTCTCTCTCTCTCTCTCACGCTTGTTCCCTCCCTCCCATCTTCTTCTTCTGCTGCTGGTCTTTCCTCTCTCTCTCTCTCTCTCTCTCTCTCATCTTTTCTTCTTCTGCTGGTCTTGGCCGACTCCAGTGGCCCAGCCTCGCTCTGCTCACGCCGGCGCCACCACCGCCCTCACACTGTTTGGCCATCGTTCCATCGGCTGCTGCACCACCAGCCCGACGTCCAGCTCCGCAAGGCCTGAGCCCCCTTCATCCCCGTTGTTCAGCCGTGCGGCCCGTGCCCCGCGACCCACTCCTCCGCTTCATCAGTCCGAGATGGATGCGATTTCTCCTCCGCGTCATCAGTCCGAGAGGGGAGAGGCTTGTCGCGATCGGTGAATCTGGTGTAGTTCTCCAGGAACGAGAATCGCTCCCCCCGAAACTCCTTCCACCCTTCCCAGTGCTTTCTGAAGAAACACGATTCCGCCATTTTCTCGTCGATTGCTTGAGAGGAACGAATCGGAGCAGAGAGCGACAGTCGATGAGGCCAAACCTCACTCAGATTCCGTATCCGATACGTATCCAAAACATGTCCTTGACGTTGACCCTGTGTCCGACTTCCGATACGCGTCGAACGCGTATCCGTATTCGACACGTATCCGACACCGACACCGACACGCACACGTCGACCTTCGCAGAGCATGGGTGCTACGTAGTATCATCTATACTCAAGTTTGTAGAGGTGAAAATAGTATAGGTGTATTAATTTTTACACTGCCATTAATTGGGTGCTATAATTTATTTTTTCGCTCATTTAAATATTATAACTTATAAAAATTGATCAGTATCATTTTCTACGAAATTTTATGATTTGAGTATCAATTATGACAAATCGTCGTACGGGAATTTTTTTATTATTGTTTTTTTTATTTTTTAATTACATGCGAATTTTCAACCGATCAACTCCCTCTCCTCCACGTATGCTTTGTTTTCCTCTTTTGTGCGACCAACTCCTCAGCTGAACATCCCTCATTCATCTTACCTCTTTAAGCGACGCCAACGTCGTCTGACCACCGTCTCACACCAGCACCGCCTTTGATTCGCCACCACCGTTTTGTGTCGCCACCGTACCAATCGCTCACGTAGAGCCCTCGAGAGCCGAGCCCATATCTTGGCTTTAGTGAGCTGCTCGAACTACACCGACCATCGATGTCGCTTCCACCTTGTTAGCTTCCTTCGTCTTCGTTCAACCACCACTCTACCTCCACTCAGACCACAACTCGCCGTCAGACAAATGTGAAATAGCACCGTGACATATTTGCCCTGTTCTTGCGTCGCCGGACCCTGCAGCTACTACAGCTGCTCCAACTTCGCTTCGGCCACTTCCGACCACTACCTCTTCACTCCTCCATCCTCAGCCTCCATACGATCACTGTAAAGCCGCCACAAAGCCGTCGGACAAACTCACGAACTACCTTGCCTTATTTTCGTCTCAGTTACCTTGTATTTAATCATAGGACTATTTTGTTGCCTTCAACCGCCGTCCATCTCTCATCACTGCCTCCATTGGTCACCCTCAGGTCCCCCATCGTCCCTCGAACATACCGAAAGCCGATTGGTCCCTGTGGAGTTGTGAATAGCCTCGGCTAGAGCTCCCCTATTTTCACACCGTGCCTCTCTTCTTCCATCGGGGTCGCAACAGTCGTTGCTCAAGGCCATTGCGGCTCACTGGGGTAAAGTGAGCTAGCCTTGCCTTGGCCAAGGTCGCGCAACCCTCCGCATTGCCTCACATGGCTTCTTTGAGGCTGCTGTGGGTAGCCTCTATTTTCTATACTCCAAAACATAGCATCTATTTGTGAGAAGAGTGCGGGAAACGTGAAACCTAGGCATGGATCTTGATCGTGGGAAAAAAAAAAAAACTTCAAATCCTACCTTTGATAGAGTTGATGTACTCGCCATTGATGAAGAGCTTCGTGTTCTCACCGGGACAGGGTGAGTCGGCCATGGCCCTTGGGCCGCCCATTGGTGGCCGGTGAGGGTCACCAGCGATCCTCATCGGGGCAAGACGAGCCTGCCCTTGCCCTTGTCTGTCGGTGGTGGCCGGCGAGGGTTGGGCAAAAATCATGAAAGAGAAAAAAAGTAAATAATAAAAAAATTTATGAAAAATTACACTTGTATATTATTATATTTGAAAAAATAGATTGTTGGCGCCACATAAGATTTTCCAACTCTACCTCAGCTTTTCCGGTTGCCACGTAAGAGGTAGCATTTAAGTGATCAATTTTAAAAAGTCATGGTATTCAAGTGAGCGAAAAAAAAGTTATGACAATGAAGTGATTGCCGTACAAAAATTAAGGTACTTGTACTGTTCTTACCCCTAAGTTTGTACTAGGCCAGACATTGCTTTTGCAACATGACTTTTAGGCAGGTATCAGTCAAATCCAAGACACGACTACTGGATTGCTACCAAGAAGGTTTTGTGGTACTTAAAAAGGACTAGAGACTATATGTTGATTTATAGATGTGTTCAGAACTTGCAGTTAGTGGGGTATTCAGATTCAGATTATGTTGGTTGTTAGGATGACAAGAAGTTGACAACATGGTATATCTTTATGCTGGCATGTGGTGCAATATCATGGAAAAGTGATAAACGAAAAAGCGTATCATCCTCTACTATGCAAGCGGAGTTTATAACATGCTTTACAACTGCTACTCAAGCTATTTGGCTCTGGAATCTCATTAGGGAATTGATCGTGTTTGATTTTGTTGAATGACCCATACATTTATATCGTGACAATAACTCTTCAGTGTTGTTCGTTAACAACAACAGATGTCTTAAGGGGTCTAAATATATGGAGGTCAAGTTTTTGACCATAAAGGAATCCGCGCTGAATGGTGACGTTGCAGTAGAGCATATTACTACTGATGCTGTGATTTTTGATTCACTGACTAAAGTTTTACGTCGTGTGTATTTGAACGACATGTCATTAATATGGGCTTAGAAGCATCATAGGATGCCATTGTTTGGTGAGAGCTTTCTAGTTTTTGCTCTAATTAAGTTTATAGTATTATGTCATTTTTAGTAACGGTTTTGATATGTATTGACTTTATACATTCTTTGAAGCATTTATGAATGTGATATTATTATTGAATGCATATTTGTTGAAAATCTCAAAGAATTGTGTAAACCTTGAGTGATGTCTGTGACATTTATTTTAATCAAGAGTATATGTATTGTTACATATAAAGTATAGTTAATTATAAATGGAAGACATATATAGGTTCATTGGAACCATAGAGATCTCTTGTGACACATCAGATTTCGTGACATGTAAAGTAAGAGATTGGTGGTTGACAAAGAATATAAAATATAAAGTGTCTCTATATTTGAGATGTTGTCCGTTTGACACATTACCATATTAAATCCATATTAGTAAAGTTAAGGGCATTTGTGACCATGGATAACTCGATGTCTTTTGATGTAGTTATTTACATGAGTTATGTCACAGCTAGGCAATGTGAATCGAATTACTTACTGTTCGTATGATAAGATCATCCATTTATCACTATAGGCCAGTCAATGTGTCCTATCCCCATTTAAAGAGCACGGATCAAGTGTTTCCTATCCTATCTGTCTCTTTCTTTGATCCTTTTAGCTGCCTTCGTCTTTTAACTTTGCAGAACGGGACGCAGTGTGATTCGTGTTGAGCAACGGAATTTTCCACGACTTGTTTACTAGCGTTAAAATTGTGCCTCCGGCACGATGAGAATAATAATATCATCCATCGTTATTTCGATCAATTCTTTTTTTTTTCCCAATAAATTTTTAGCTATATCATAAAAGTTCTTTTATTGAATATCTGGAGAATAAAAAACAAATAAAAATTAAGATTTTCATATTTTTATCATTTTTGTTCGAGAATATTTTGTACTTTGATAGAATGTGCCACTTGTTTGAAAACGGTTTTTTTCCAATTTAATTAAAAAATATTTATAAAATTATGTAAATTTAAAAACTATTTACAATCGCGTGGTGGAGGGGCCATTGCGAGATGGTTGCACGCTAGTATAAGTAGTTCGCAGCGATGAAGCATCGGGAAGAATCTCGAGTAAAATCTTAAATTTTATGTAGTACAATTTTGAGCTTCAACCAGCCTAAATAGGTTGACAACCCCTTTGTTTGTAGGTATGAAGCCAACCATCAACTAACACAGGTTACATATTATAATATTGAGGTCCCCAACAAGCAAACACAGACTATCTTGTTTGCGCAACAAGTGTTCCATTTAATCTTTTTTTTTCCTCTTCCAAAAACAAAGACCAAATGCAAAACATGACAAATCTTTTTCATGTGGAGGTACCTACCAAGAAGCACATTGATAATAATTTCTCACAAACGCCACAAATTATGTCGAGGTCCCCACCGACACCCGTCTTCTTTGCATAACACCTTGGGGGTACAATTGGGCCCTTTCTTTTTCACATCGAGGTCACACCGATTCCTATTTTTATATCCAAAGCCCTACGGAGCCCTAATTTTACTCTACTTCCGAAAGCCCTCATTTTTCAATTCAATTGGAGCCCTAATTTTCATTTTCAATGGAATTAGCGGGCAACGAGGGAAGCTACATATCGGCGATGGAGTACGACGGACTGACATGGCGAGCGATGCTAAGCGATGCTGACTGATGGCCAATGAAGTAAGCGTCACCGATGGATCTATCAAAGGAGAACCATGAATTCTCTTCAGTGAAATGTGAGTCCATTGTGAATTGAAGTTACGTTGTTTGCAATGGAGGAAAAGGGGAATAGAAGCAACTACGCTGTTTCATGTAAGTTTTTTTTTTAATTCCTTGCAAGAAACGACGCTGTTTCAATTGTCTTGCCATGTGAGATAAAACGGCATCGTTTCTTGATGTCCACGTGGATTGGCCGACTCCAATATTTGATAGGTCAGCAAATTATTTTAATTAAAAAAGGAACGTATTTTTTTTGGCGAGAAAATCTCGCTGGAGGCACCAAAAGTGATCATTTTCTCTCCGACTTGGCACTAAATTGATTTCTGTACATAATTTTTGACCTAAAAGTGTACTTTTGCCCAAGAACCGCATACACTAGCTAATTCTCCGGCTTTGTGGGGATCCGATTTACCTTCTTATTTTTAAGCCCATTCTATAGTAGGCTATGCACAGTTTAGGCGTGGCATTATTTCAGACTTTGATGATGCATCACCATTACAGATTCATGAACCATCACAACATATGCATTCGTCATCTGCACATCCTGCTCCTTCAGATGCTCGTTCTCGTCGTTACAACACCAGATTCGCCGATCGATGAAGAGCACCTGATTGTGAAACAGGAGGCCATGTAGGAGGACGACATCATTAGTGCATGTTAGTGCAATTCAGATTGAGAATTGTTCTTTCCGGGGTTAGGTAAATTAAGGTTGAGGATTGTTATATATCATTATTATTTATTTTTTCACGTTCATTTAATCTGGATATGTCGTATCTTACCACAATGTTATGCATATTTTTTTATTAATAATTTATATATGAAATAAATTAATTACAATAAATTTTGTTTCGGTTGCGGCCCAGTGGATGGTGGCCGACGAGGGCTCACCGGCTGGTCGCGCACCGATTCAACAGGCGCGCGACAATTGCACGCTGGACTTACCAGCGCATGACCGTCGAGCGCCGCATGTTGGCCACACCGGCACGCGGGTCTCGCGCGACATATTCACTGTCGGTCGAGACCCAAATCGGTAAATAGTTTGTAAATTTACCTAATTTTGTAAGTATTTTTTAATTAAATTGGAAAAAACCCTTTGAAAACATTGTTGAATTTCATTTTTTTTTATTGAACACAAATTTTCTAACGATTTTACCCTCTCTAAAAAAAAGATTTGAGACACCATTTGTTCAAAAAGCTTTGCTAACATAATAGTTTTTGGGTGATTGTGAAAATCACAGTATGTTGTGAGCCACAACTTCTTAAAAGAGTGAACTCCATAATATTTTTTAATTGATCATTTTTTTGGGGCAAAAAACAGAATGTTAATATAATAGCCACCAAAGGCTATTACATAATCAATTTTTTATTTAAATTGATAACTTACACATAAAAGACTCTCCTAAAACTTATTTTTCATGAAAAAGAATTGCTACTGTCAGACTTGATAAATTTGAAAAGACATTATCGCTTGAAGGACACTAGATCAACATATTAGTCGACATGATTTCGATGTTAGTATTAAAAAGACTTCCTTATTTTTACGTCAAGATCAACCATGTATTTTTAGAAAAAATTTCAAATAAAAACTTGAAATGCTCTCATTTTTTCAAATGAGTGTCTGAATAGATCTTGTTTCAAAGAAGTGCCAGAAGTGTCATTATTATTTCAAAGAAAATCCTAATTAAAGGCATTTTTGTTGTTTACCGTTTTCATCTTCTTTCTTTTTCGTTTTTCCTTTTTTTTTTCCTTTTTTTTTATCTCCCCTTACTTTTCGATGGTGGCCAGTCTTAGGGGAGGACAGCCCTTGCAGGCAACGCCCAGATAAATTGAGGACAACCCTCATTAGGAGAAGGCAAGGGCTACCCTCGGTGAGCCAAGTTCAGCCCTCGTTCGCCTCATCCGAGCGAGCCGAGGGCGGCCCTAGCTAGTGGCCGGCAAGAAGGGGAAACATTAAAAAAGAAAGAAAGAACAATAAAAAAATAAATGATGAAAATGTCATTGATCAAACCCCTTTTTTGAAACAATTAGGACACTTCATGCTTTTATTGAAACAAGCTCCACTTCAGGCTTTATTTGAGAGAATGATGGCATTTTAGACTTTTATTTGGAATTTTTCGTGTATTTATATATCATGCGAAAAAAATTATGACGTGAAGAAATTAAAATTAAATGCAAAAAAAATATATTTGCATGTTATTTTTTCCACAGGATCAACACCAATATAAATTTTCCATTTTCATGTCAAAATGCATTTGTGTTTTCATATTGCTTTAAACATGTCAATTATTGCTAACTACGTACAAAACTATAGTTCTTAACTTACCACCAAATCTAGTGGCCACCCTTCCTGGTCGGGAAGGAGGAGGTGGAGAGTTCGATTTCCTACTTTCTCGAGGGTTGACGATGGAGATGCTGAGTGAGGGAGTAAGGTTTCGCAATATGCATACAACACATGTACACATAGTGTTAAGGGTGAGGACGTCGGACCGATTGAATTGAAAATCGTTCAGGATCGGACTAGACTGACAGTCCGGTCTTTAGCTCTAAAAGTACAATGGTCCAGTTTTTGATTTTAGGGAATACAAGACCTGATAAGATTGGATCAAAAAAATTTACTCTTTTTTTTTTTGAGTTTTTTAAACATCCTTCTCTGGCAGCGATGTCTGGAGGAGGGAGTTGGAGCTCCCTCAACCTTTCTTCCTAAAATACCAAATATATTTCTGGAGTTACTCTTAATCGTGCAACTTGTTTCGATTGTCCATTCTTCGTGGGATAATTGTTTGTGGTATTACAAAGTAGAGCACCATCGAGACTGATGCTGCAATGAAGTGGGTCGACAGATTAATAGTCGAGAAATTCATTCTTTTGGAACATCTCCATCTGCCATGTCTTCGCCAGGTTCTGCTCTTTCTCCTCGGGAGACCCCACTTACATGATTGCATTAATTGTGTTAAAAAAGGCGAAACTAAAAGAGCTGGCTCGTATGGAATCGCGACCCTTTATCAAAGAGAACAGACCTGGGTCCGACCTTGTTACTCACCAATTGCATTGGACAGCGTGAGAATAGGATCCGATCAATTGATCTAGTCCAGCCCGGTTTTCGGGATTATCGGTCTGGTCCGCGGTTCCAAAAATTAAGGATCGAGACCATCGATCATGTTCCCAATTTTTTTTAGGGGAATCAGACTGAATCGAGAATATATAACTCTTACAAAGTGTGACTTGTGAAATAGAATATAATATGATATAAGAGAGGTGGCAATATGGGTCAATGACCCATTTTTGGCTCATATTTTGTATAAAATGGGTCATATATGTGTCGTAATTTTTAGGGGGCTTACTAAATATGGGTCCAACAAAATTGAAGAAAAATATGATAGGTTGAAAATGGTTCATACGTGAACCCATTTTCAACCTATTTTCGACCCATCAAAGTCAACAAGCAGTGTGTGTGTGTGGGAACAGAATTGGGGTCGGGTTGAGACTAGGACCGGAGTCGGGGATCGAGGCCGGGGCATGGGACAAGGTCGAGGCCGGGACTGAGGTAGGGGCTGAGTTCCGGGGCCGGGTCCTAGGACTGGGACCCCAGATCCAGGATCGAGATCGGGGTTGGACTCGGAACGGGGGCGAGTCGGACCAGGGGTGGGGGCCGAGTCTCGAGATCGGGGTATGGGCCGGGTCATGGGGATGGGGATAAGGATGTGACCGGGGACGAGGTTGGGACTGGGGCCGATTCTCGGGGCCGAGCCGAGCCGAGCCGGTGACCGGGGTCGGGACAAGGGACTGAGAACGGTGACCGGGGCCAGGGTTGGTGGATCGAGGTCGGGGCCGGGAGCTGGGGATCAGGGATGGGGCAGGGGCCAAGGCCGGGGTAGGGACCAAAAAACATTTTAGTAATATTATTTTCTTAAAATATTACCATGTTTTTATAATATGGGTCAAAATTGATCGGGTCAAGTATGGGTCAATCGCGGGTCGGGTCGGATTTAAGTCATTAAATATGGATCGGATTATATTCGACCAGATCCAAACCCGACCCGGTCCACTCATTTGCCACTCCTAAATAAAACTAGAGGCAAAAATACTGACTACCCAAAAAAAAAAAGGCATAAAAGAGGTGAATAAAAAAGACGGCAGAAAAGTTGGAGTAGGTGAACAGCGAGAGGTTGGGTGCAACCGTGCAGGCACATTTAATTCTCTATACCATGAACTTGAAAAAACAAGTCCTATGCGGACTGTTGGAATTTTCACCCGCACCTTGCTTGATTCATAAGGCTAATAAAATATCAATGAATTCGGATATATGTTTATGCCCAAATTAAAGAGAGGTTTCTCGTCATGAAAAAAAAAAAAATTCAAATTGCTTGAAAAGATAATAAGAAAACTCTTCAAATGAGCTGGCCCTAATTTTTTCCCTCTCTTCTCCCTCTTATTTTCACACACACTTTTTTTTTTTCAATCTCCACAGAGATACGGGTTTGAGCTAGATCTCTCCATTTCTTCCCCTTTTTAGGCTATTTTGATTATTTATTTCCTTTTCTTGCTTTCCTTTCTGGTGGTAACTTTTTTCTTTTGATTAATCAAGATCTGGAAGCTTCTATGTCACGCCTGAATTCGGCGAGCACGCGAGCATCCCACCAAACCGTTTCTTTATGAAATCTCCAGGATCCAATGGCCAATATCTTATTCGCTAAAAGAAACATGCATGCGGAAACGATGCCAACTCTAATTACAAATGAAGCAACACTCGATGACTTAGGACACAGGGGCACACCTTTAATAAAGGTCAAATATACTATTCTTTATTACAAATATAAATTCTCTTTATCTCTACTATTCGATTCTAAGATCACAAAAGAAAAGTCTTCATTCCTCTAGTGACCTCGTCTATGTGCCAATCCATGGCAAACTTGGTTTCTTTCATCAGGGATTTGAAAAATGTTGCCCATAACGGGGTGAGATTCATATCTCAGTAAGGTGGGTCCTAACCTTAGGTTAGGCCGATCGTCCACTCAGGCAGTCATCTACCCCAACTTTCCAAACTCATAATTACACAGGCATATACAAATAAAGATAGTGACACACAGATGATGGGCATGCAACTATGACACCATGTCACACTCAGATGATCATGCACACCTTATCCTGCCATTTCACCACAACCACATTTTCCTGCCTGCCTCATTCTCCAGCTCGCGATTAAATCACATCAGGCTTAGTCCGCGTAAACACATCAGATCCTCATTGGCAACCCGCGTAAACGCATCAGGTTCCAATGAATCTCCAGGCCAATATTATCACCTTATACCTCCGTCCTGCGAATAGATGGCATCAGGACCGTGGTCATTTCAACCCCGAGGTTAAATCGCATCAGGGCGCCACACAACATCAACTCCACCCCGCGATTACATCGCATCAGGGTATCCATCTCCCACCCCGCGTCTCATACATCTTAGGGCTTCGTCATGTCATGTTCATACCATGCTTCTCAATTCAATTCACAGATAAAATAACAGGTGCAACTCATGCACAATTTAAATACTCATGGCATGCAGGACAATCAATGACATTGGACATGACATATGATTTAAACACAAGCAATGACACGCATAGATCTCCTATAACCACTTAGGACATTTTAAGAGCTATCCTTCGAAAGATTCTCAGAAATCGATCAAATTGATTCTCGACTCACCCAATTGAGTCCAATCTTCCTATCATGAGGTTATGAATTCCCTTACCTCAAGCTTAATTTCACAAATTCTCTCCTCAAGCACCTCCTTAAATTCGGTCCAAGTGGTCCAAGACCAAACCCGCCGCGCAACCTATGAAATTCTAACTAATCGTCAATTTCTCTTACTCAATTCACCCATTCATGAACCACCAACCTTAATAACATGATCCTCAATATTATAGCATGTCTCATTGATGAATTTGAGACTCAAAACCAACCTATAACAACCTCCACAGAATTGGTTTGCACAGAACAGAACCAGGCTATTTTCGATTCTATGCATACCGAGGTTTTTCAGCCCTAAAACTACTCCAAATCCATAATTAAATCACTAACCTACCTGCTAACATGTATATCTAAGGGTCTAAGAGGCTCACCGAAGATTTGGGGCCGAGTCGTCGCCGGAAACCCTTTGGAAGTCGCCGGTTTCCTCAAGTCCTTAAACCGACAGTTTCTGTCCAACAATCACAAGACCCATTTGGAGTCAAAAGTTCATCAAATTCATCCCAATTTTTCACCACAGCTCATCCAACCTTAATATTATAAGTGTAGAAGACCTCACCAAAAATTTGCAGCAATTTGATGTCCGGAAGACCCCGGAACATGTCTTTTCCCAAAATCGATCAGAATTTGACCTCACCTGACCTTTGTCCACTCAAATAGAGCTACGGGAAGATCTACAGAGTCAAATTGAGCTTATAATATGTCTATAGAAAGATAAGACAATAATATTTCATTTGGCGGTGGTTTTACCTGGACGAAAAAGAAATGACCGGAATAGTGGGGCGGTCGAACTGGTCTGCTGGGAGCTCTCAGATTCAAAACTGACTAGCCTGACCTTTACTACTTCAAACGGCTCTACGGGACAAACGGATGGGTGGATTTAGACCCATAATACCTTGTTGGAACGGAGAGACGATAAGCTTTTCAATGGTAGGTGGTACGCCTTAATCCGATAACGGATGAGGAAGTTATGGCCAGTTTAGTGAAGCAATCGGTATAGGGCAGTAGCTTGGCAATGAAGGAGAAGAAGAGGAAGAATAAGATGGCGTTGGTGGGTTGATGGTCGGCCAAATGAGGTGAGGAGAGAGAGAAAAATGCTATATACAAGGCACATGGTCAAAGGGAAGAATGGTAGTTGCATAAAGTTGGACTTGACTAGTCTTTACCCCATCTATTGACATTTGTCCCTCATGTCAATCAAGTTTGATCCAATGGCCAATATCTCTCCTAGTGTTCGGCAGCCTTGAGGGGGTTTAAAGATCAAATTGCTCTTCTTTAAATGCATAGGCAAGGCTTTAAGCTTGAGGGGCAAAAGGGTAATTTTACCCCCGACGTACAAAACGTCGTTTTTCTCGCTCCAAAATTATTCGATAGGGAGACGGCCAATCCCAATAACGTTGGAATTATTGATTCTCCATTTCAAATTTTTCAAGACTCATTTCTGATGATTTCCTCTATCAGACGTGGTTTCAACTTATCTCGAACTGACAGGTGATTTTTGCAGACTTTACGCGTATCGACTCTGAGATTCTCATCACATTTAGGGCTCATCAATTCGTGGCGGCTCTGGTTGTCATGTAATTGTGAGGGTTTATCACTAGTCCCTTTGGTCTCGATCGTCATTGTCCGATAAAGGAAAATTTTGCAAATCATACGTTGGTTAAGCGACATCACCTGCGCTTCAATCGTATGACACTTGCAAGGCATTCCCTAATCATTCTTGGATCGACCTTTTGTGGTTCTAAATATTCCATTGATAATCCTTATGGTCAAAGCGCCATTTCTTATCCGAATTCCCTAGGTCCACGTATCTTGTCTCGCGTCAGCCTTTCCCTTTTGGTCAGTCTACTCGAATTGATCAGATTTGAGCGAGATATGACTGAAATACATCTCTAAATTTATTTCTCATTAATGAGTCTGAAATTGATTGAAAATCAGAATGTCACATTCTATCTCCTATTTTTGAGGAAATTTCTATCAAGAATTAGTTTAGATTTGATTTTTTTTTACGTGCATGTTTTTCGAGGTTTTACTTTTCTCGGGCTTCATTGGTGAACAAGTCCAATTTTGAAGGAGATCAGAGAAACTTTGTGAATGCTTTACTCTCACAGGCGTTAGATATGTGCTTGTTCAACGTTTTTACTCTACTTGATGATGATGTATGGACCGCCGAAAGGAAATGCTGTAGCAAGAGATGGAGGTATCGGTGTGTGCTCATTACTGAAGACAGATACGAATTCGGTGATCGGTAATTAATTTTAATGTGAAGAAGTCACAGATATGGTTTTTGAGCTGATGACCTATAACATTATTTCGATGATTTCTCTTGTTATCTGAAGTTTGTTTTGTTTTGGAGTTGTCTAGGATTTATCTTGATTTGCAGTTGTACTAGGAGTTTCTCTCTTGTATTTCAAGCAAGTAAATGACATGTTATTTTGATAAAAACAACAATAATAAGATAACTCTTCACAATTGACACTGAGTGATTATATCATGCCCACATCGGCATTAGTGTATGAGCTTTTCAAGAACTGAAAATTCATACGAATATGTTACTAGCTATGTGACAGGGATCCTTATTGCCTAACATTGGGTTTCTGTGACATGCGTAACGGTACTTAAATCAGGTCATCCAAATAAAAATGGACGGTATGATTTAATAAATGATTAAGATTCAAAATTTTTCAAACTACAAAAAAATTCCCGCCAAATTTTTTACTCCCTCTCAACAAATGATGTGGCCCATCATTGTTGGACATCCATTTTCATTTGGACAGCCTAATGTTACGCATGTGGCGATCAAAATCCATGTGACAGACTTCAAATGTATAGTAGCACACTTTGTAATGACAAATGAAATATCATATCTAAAGAGCGAGATAAAATATTTTGTAAATTTTTTGAATTTCTAAAGTGGCATACGAGAAATTTCTAAGAAACTAAGTAAATGATAATAATAGTTCAAGGATAATTTTACAATGCAGGGAATTAGATTCGGCTATTATTCCATGTCACGTCTCTGATTACACGTTGCTCTTAGTTTGAGTTGTTGTATTTGTGGATTAGCTAATCTCACCACGACTTCTTGATCAGACCACGATTACGCGTTACTCATGTTTGTAGACTATGCAAATGAGGTGATCGTGACAAGAGCAGATAGTGCTGTGCAAGCGCGAGTGAGGATATTTACACATGAAGTTCGTTATAGCATAGTCAGGTCAACGATGATGTCTCCTTTTATATCAATGGTTTAGTAATAATATGGCACGCGACAAAACTTGAGAATTCTAATTTAAACAAAATATTAAGCAGAATGATATTTGTTTAACTCGACAAGAGGATTGGCTATGATCTAGTAAGTTTTTTTTTTTGTTCCCTGTTTAATTAAGCATAATCTTTGATAAACATTCATGGCAACCGGATGAACAAGTTATCCTGTGTTCCTGTGAATGATTTTGTAATGAAGACTAGACTGTTACTTCCAAGAAGTGACAGCACCCTTTTCTTCGCATTTCTCCAATATCTAAGAGTAAATATACTTTTATATTTTAATAAAGGGTTAATACTGCAAAAAAACAAAATACTAAACTGGTACAGTTGTTATAAATTTATTTTAAATTATTTTTTTGACTATAAAAAATTCAAACTGGTGCAACTGTGATAAATTTAACTTTCGATAATTTTCGTTAAATTTTACTGTCAAATTGCTAATTTGAATGACATATGGTAATTCGTTACCCTGTGTTTGTTACAGGTATATCAATTTAACATTTTTTGTGATATCAAAATTTAACGGAAACTAACAAAGGGTAAATATGTCATATGTGTACCGGTTTAAGGTTTTTTATGGTAAAAAAATTAATTTGAGGTAAATTTGTCACATTATAATAGTTTAGGATTTTTTGTGGTGAAAAAAAAATAATTTAAAGTAAATTTATTATAAGTGTATCAGTTTATAATTTTTTGTGACGCTAACCCTTTAATAAACCTAGCATTACCATTCTGCATATTATGTTTCAGGCTCTTATAATTGTTGGTTTTCTTCTGCAGACAGAATGACCTTGCGTTGACTTTCACTTCTCGTGGAATTGACCGTTCTTTCATTTCCGACCAATCAAAATTGAGGACCGTACACTTTTAAAACTAGAAAAAAAAATGAAAACGAAAATCCCGCCAACCAATAATTAGCTGGTCTGACCCCCCTTTGACCAACGGACTACCAACGTCTCCCCAACGTCCTTCGGCACACTATATCCGGAATGCTATCTCTCCTCTCTTTGGCAACCCGAACCCCAAAACGCACCAAATCATGGCCACCCGCTGCCGCCGTCTCCTCCTAACCGCCGCCCTCCTCCACCTTCTCGCCGCCGCGTCCGCCATCGGCATCAACTACGGCACCCTCGGTGACAACCTCCCGCCCCCTTCCCAGGTGGCCAACTTCATAAAGACCCAGACCATCATTGACCGGGTCAAGATCTTCGACACCAACCCGGACATCCTACGCGCCTTCGCCAACACTGGGATTGCCGTGACCGTCACTGCCGGGAACGGCGACATCCCGGCCCTCACCCAGCTCGCCTTCGCCCGCCAGTGGGTCGCCATAAACATCGCCCCATTCTACCCTCAGACCCGGATCATCCGCGTCCTCGTCGGGAACGAGATTCTCCACTGGGGGGATAAGCGCCTCGTCGTCAACCTCCTTCCCGCCATGAGGACCCTCCACAATGCTCTTGTTCTTGCCGGTTTCAGGGGCATCCAGGTTGCAGACTCCCGTATCTGTGTGGACAGATTTTTTTTTCCCCATGCATTATTGTTTCCCATGCAACGTTAGGATATAGCTAATGTCTCGCATTTGTTTTCTGATCAGGTATCGACCGCCCACTCCCTCGGCATCCTCCAGGTGTCCGAGCCGCCGAGCGTAGGACGGTTCAGGCCCGGGTACACCCGGATCCTCGTGCCGATGCTCAAGTTCCTCCGAGATACCAAATCGGCCTTCCTGGTCAATCCCTACCCATACTTCGGCTACTCCCCTCAGAAGAATAACTACGCCCTCTTCAAGCCTAACCGAGGCCTCTACGACAAGTTCACCCGCATCACCTACACCAACATGTTTGACGGCTTGCTCGACGCTGTCTACTCCGCAATGAAAGCCGCGGGCTACGGCGATGTGCCGATTGTCGCGGCGGAGACTGGGTGGCCCTCCCTTGGCGGCCCCGGCGAGCCTGCCCCGACCCTCGCGAATGCCGTGTCGTACAATGGGAACCTGTTGAGGCACGCCTCGTCGCGCCGAGGGACACCCCTGATGCCGAACCGCCGGATTGAAACTTACATCTTTGCCTTGTTCAACGAGAACCAAAAACCGGGCCCGATCGCTGAGAGGAACTTCGGTTTATTCTGGCCAGACTTCTCGCCGGTCTACAAGATCGGAATCTTGCGCAGTGAAGGGGTACGTCGAATGGTACAATTGCATGGCATAGTCATAGGTTTTGTCTTTGTATTCATAAATGACGCTTTCATCTAATAATTTCGGCTTTTCAAATGACTTAGAGCGTTCGGTGATTAATGGAGTCCCAACATGTTGCCTGCAAAACTTAATACACCTTATTAGAAAAAGGCTTTGCTAGTATAATATTTTTGGATGACGGTGAAAGTAATATCATTTCATAGGCCACAAATACTTGAAGGAAGACTTTACAACAACCTTTAGTTATTTGTTACTTTTTTTTTGCCCAATATAATTTATTAATCTCATAGTGAATTAAAAACAGTTACATAATCATTACACTTAAAAAACCAATCTACAATTAATTAGGACATTTCTAATGTGCAAAAACTTGTTCCTTACAGCAACAACGTGGGGCAAGGGGCAGGGCCAGGAGGGCGCCGCGTGGGGGCGGCGGCAAGCAGTGGTGCGTGCCGAGGCAAGGCGCGAGCGATCAGGGGTTGCAGGCCAACATAGACTACGTGTGCAGCGTCGGTGTCGACTGTCGGCCCATTCAGGCAGGCGGGCCGTGCTTCGAGCCCAACAATGTCAGGGCCCACGCTTCTTACGTCATGAACTCTTTCTACCAGACCAAGGGTCGCCAGGCGTACAACTGCGATTTCTCTGGCACCGGCTTGTTGACCTCGGTCAACCCAAGTGAGTGCCCTATTCTTCTCCATCTTTCATAAAGTAAATAGAGAACAATAAGGAATGTGGCTGAAAACAGAAGAAGTGAACAAGAGTAATTATACTCATGCCATTTTGGGCTCTCTCTACGCAGGTCATGGCACATGCAGATACACATGAGAAATCGGAAGTGTGGAGACGACAGCAA
Source organism: Rhodomyrtus tomentosa (assembly GCA_028455895.1). NCBI lineage: Eukaryota > Viridiplantae > Streptophyta > Magnoliopsida > Myrtales > Myrtaceae > Rhodomyrtus > Rhodomyrtus tomentosa. The sequence continues at coordinate 14,880,364 of JAPCWY010000009.1, read as the reverse complement.
GACGTGCCAGAAACTGCGAGGGCCGTCTCAGCGACCTTGTAATGCCAAAGAATTAATTGAGTTATAGCACAGATGATTCTACTATACCTGTTTAATGATCATATATTATTTTAATTCGACCTTCGAAAATGCTCGACTTGTGGACGATATCTCAGAGAAGCAGAACATTTTATGCCGAGCTAATTGAATTTTATTGTGCTACTCTGTATCTTGATTGATCAGTCACTGCTCATGATAAAAAGAGCAGGTTGTGCGTAGATTGAACCTCTTCGCTCAGTTTGAACAGACCTAAAGGTCCTCAACGTGCCTCAAGTAACTTCATTAATTTACTGTATTCATGATAATTTGGTGTGTTTATGCATCTTTGGACATCCTAATACATGAAGAGGCATTCCTTAAACATATCACATAATGTTCTTCAAAAGTTTATTTCTGTTGAGCGTCTGGTTCATCCAAGTTCTTGGCTTTGATACGGTAAATTTTGTGATCGACTCACAATGTCTTCCACTTAGAATGACCTCGAGGGCAATGCCTGTCATATGAAGCTTGAATCCCTACCCCATCCACGTTGAAGGGGTAATTTGCGTGCATTCACGGAGTGTTAAAATTATGTCTCGAATTTTAACCCGAAGCGAAAATTTGAATATTCCGAATTGAATATTTCATATTCGGTGTTGGAGCCAGAAGTGAATATTCACTTCGAAGATACGGGTGAGCTACTGAGAAGTTTTCGTCAAATTACATATATATATATATATATATATATATATTAATATGTATTGTTGGGTGGAATCAAGACTTGAAAAAGGAAACACAATTTGTTGAATATTTTATCCTCTGACGAAGGATTCAAATGTGCTACAATCAGACGAAAAAGAAGATATAAACTTGTGACATGCGTGGACTTGGTCAAAGATGTGTGTGTATGTGCTTGGCGCTGGAAGATTGTGGTGTGCAGAGAATTCTTTTGTTTGAGTGCGCCGTGGTTTCTTTTGTGGGTGGATTTTTTGCATGGGCATGGGCATGGGCATGGGCATGGGCATGGACAATCGGCGCCGAAGTTGATGAACGTGGAGCAGAGGCCGCATTGTTCGTTGATTACATCGAGAAGAGTGTTCTAGTGAAAATACTATTTTGAGATTTTGTGTATAATTTCTTTGTAAGATTGAGAGATTATTTCGTTAGAAATTGATGGCTAAACACTGTGTGAGTTCTTAGATGTAATTGGGATTGAAAAACACCAAGATTGTGTTTGTATAACTCAATTGATTTGTAATCTCCGTGTATCGCTTGTTCTATAGTAGAATTCGCTGCTGCTCTCCACGTGGACGTAGGTCTTTGCGACCGAACCACCTATATATAGTGTTCGATTTACTTTACTCGTTCTGTCTATCAATTTCGATCGATCGCTCGTTTCCAGTACAATACGGGGAATGACTGAGATAAATGGTCGGAATACATTGTGATATTTAAAAAGTTCTTAAACATGTTATTACATGTTTCGTATTACTTAAATTCGTACGAGTAATGTTTAGATTTTTAATTTGTATCAATTTAAGATTTTTTTTTTCCTTACCAAAAAAGAAAAAGAAAAAAAATCCATGTTATATTTGGGTTAAAATATAGAAAAGAATTCATTTGACCGCTACGATCATGAGATAAAAATATTAATGGGATAAGTGTAGTGGAAATCTTAAATTGATCCTGTGCAATTGAGTTCTACTTTTAACAAATTTAATTAAGTCCTAAAACTTGTGAAATTAGTACAATCACGTCATTCTGTTAACTCAATCATGAACAGAATAAGATGCCAAATTAAAGTCTGAGAGATAGCCAAACCCCGAGGTTGTCTTAGCAACGCAGAAACAAACGCATGTGACCCGCCTCATTCACATGTACATTTCCGGGTTTAACCACCAAGCAAAATCAAGGAGCTTCAATGTCTATCTACCACATCGACCGATGGTATTTAGAGATCGTCTATGAGATGGGGGGAAAAGAATTAAATATTTTGTTGCAGCCGCCAATCTCAGAATTTAAAAATAATAATAATAAGAGAAAGAGAGAGAGATAGGGAAAAAAAATATTAAAATGGAGAAAACGCCCACCGTGGGGCTCGAACCCACGACCACAAGGTTAAGAGCCTTGCGCTCTACCGACTGAGCTAGACGGGCTTTTGCTTCACCTTCGAACTAATATTTTTTAAACATTAAAATACATGAGAAAATTACAACAAAACAAAAGCTTAAATATTACTGTAGGACTATAGAAATTATAAGATTTTATAGATTAATTTTTATCTAATAAATTTTTTTGTTACTAATTTTTGTTGTCTGACAGGAAATCATAGGGATATTATACTTAGCTATGCTATCTAATCATATTTTGGGCATATTCAATTATTCGTGACATGATACATCATCAATTAAAAACTTGAAATAAATTCAAAATTGAAGTATTTTTAGCGTGTATAATATGACATGTGTCTTTATACATGTATAACTCGATAGAGACGTGCCGAAGCCGGAAGTTCTTCTCAAAATCTTGTATGTACGTTTAAGGGTACGTGTATTTATGAATTGCCTAGAAAATATGCCCCATAGGACTTTGATAATAACAAAACTTAATTCAAGATTGAGTTCATCAAAATGTGCAGTTCCAACGTAGACTTTCCAAAAAATATATTGGACGACTGTTGGAGTTTCAAAATTTAAGACCTATCTCGTAGCAATAAAATATAATATTTCAAGATTAGTCAGGCATAATGATGATGATGATGTCGGACCCAGTCAGGTTTTACGTGGCAGAATGTTCAACACTTGTAATAAGGCGGTGCAATAAAATTATTGGGTTTGTGTTTTCTTGAAGTATCAATTCATTCCCTCTCCTCAGTTGCTTATTTACATGAAAAACTACCTAAAAAAAATACTAAACCTGTTGCAGTTATTTCAATTTAGTTTTACACTTTCTGCACTTTTGTCAATTAAATCTGTTTGGCTGGCTGGCGTTTACTTTGGATAATTTTTTAATTTTTTTTCCCTTCTTTCTCTAGTCAGCCGATAAGCGTGGCAATCGGCAAGGCTGGCCTCTCCATGCTCGTGCGAGGCTCAACCTTGCTGACGTTGAGACTCTGGCCGGTTGCCACGATCGGTGGCCGACTGGAGGAAGAAGGAAGGAAAAATAAGATTTAAAAGTGAATTGACAAAAAAAAAATATGAAGTGACATAATTGCGATAAATTTAAAACTTTTCCGGTAATTTTCCTCTTATTCATTTTTGCAGGTAGGTTGATTCCCGGTCTAGATGGGGGAGCCAACCATATGACTCCAGATTTTTTTAGTGTAGAATTGAGAACCGAATCGATAGGTTTTGGAATCGGATCCTGAATCTGCCAGTGCTCCCTCTTTCCCCTTCGTGTGTTCCTCCAACTCACACCCCAAGCAATAGGCATGCCCCCAAGAAAGACTCAACCCAGAAAATGAGAAGCCGACAAAGGTGGGATTGAAGCACCAACATCAACACCTCAATCCGTGGGTTAAGTTCAGGAGGCTAGGTCTAGCTAGCTAAACTCCTTTCTGTGACAATTTTTATCCACTCAATTGACAACAAAAATGTAAACATATGTGCGATGTAGGCAGAATTACGTTAGCGGACCGGCTAGTTTTTTTAATTAATGTGAACCAATGTCTTATATGCATCATGTCAACTTTCTCCATCAAACATGACAAGAGTTTGGTAAAAAGAAGAGAGAAGAGAGTTTAAGAATGTATGAACAAATCAAATCTCACCTCATGCACTAGATTTCCTTTTGACCACTTCTTTGGATGCTCTCGAAGATTTTATAAGATTTTCTAGGACGATTGCCAACTGTTTTAAAAACTTAAGCTATTAGATAGATGAAGGCCTAGCTCTGATACGATGTAAGATTTTTGTGAGACTACTTTTAAATGTTCTAAAAATCTAAGCTATTAGATGAAGGCGTGGCTCTGATACCATCTAAGATTTTGTGAGGCCGTTGTCAACTGTTTTAAAAGTCTAAGTTGTTAGATGAAGGCGTTGCTCTGATACCATGTAAGATTTTGTTAAATCATTACAAAAATGTTCTAAAAACTTAAGCTGTTAGATGAAGATATATAATATTAATATTTAATTACTCTAACGCAAGAGGCTCAACCCAACTATTGTTATGGACATAGACAACGCTTGTCTAATTAAATGAAAACAATTCGAATTAAACATCGTAAGTGTCTTTCTAATTTATTTTCGCATTGCATATTCAAAATCTTACATCACGCTCTTAATTCACTTTTGATCTCTTTTTAGGATGCTCTCAATGACATAACATTATATCAGACGACGCTTCTTTGATTAAGATAAAATTAATTCCGCACCAATAAAAATCATCTCAATTGATTTGAAAGTTGAAACGCAAAACAGAAATTGTATTTCTTTAAATGCATTAATAAAATATGGTCTTTCTAATTTGTTCACGCATAACTTTTTCCAAATCCACTTTTTGGGGAGTAGTTGGTGTCTCCTCCCAGCAATGGAGTAGTTGGCTTGGCACTTGTTGTTGTTGTTGTTGTTATTATTGTTATTATCAGAGTCGTCACTTGTTATTCTATGTGCATGGAAAGACTCCTCCTCCTCCTCTTCCTCTTCCGGATTCTACAGCTGTTCCCATTTCATTTCCCTCATTCGTCGTCTTTGCCATGCCGATCCTCATGAACGACAACATGGTAAGCTCTTTCGACGAATTCAAGAAGCAGGCCTCTTCGTTTCTCAAGGAAAAGATCGTCAAGACCATGCGCCTGAAACTGACTGATGTTACACCTGCTGAAATGTAAAATCCAGCCGTCTATTTTCACTTGTTACCAGCAATTTCTGAAACTTTTGATCTACTTCTGTCGCGTCCAGTTCTTGGTTTGAACTAAACTATGCATGTCGGGGATTTTTGTTTGCGGCGCCGATTGGTTTTCGGCGACACGGTTCAAAACCAAGAAAAATATGTTGAAAAACAAAATTTGATCTTGGGGAACTTTTATTGATAGCAAAAAGGGGATCTGACATACGTAGTTCCTAGTTGAACATGCAGTTAATTTGATTCATCTTGCAAAGCATATGAATCTACTTCAGAAAAAAAAAAGTTGTATACCTTGTTTTCGGGTTGGTCGCTGCTCCGTATGAATGAAGCTTCCGATATATAGCCAACCCACTGCGCGTTTCTGCACTCCATTTGATTTCGTATTAATGCCAATGGTGCGGGTCATGTTTATGATTCGTGTCTCGTCCCTTCTTATTTGATCTAGATTTTGTGTAAATTTAGCGATCGATCAAATGTTCCGATGATGCCATTGTTGCTATTTTACGAGCAAAGATTGGTCGAAATTTTGCTGTTCCCCTAGGCACTAGCGTTCCTTCCAATCACACATTGAGTTTCTCATGTTAGTTCGATTCTTGATGTTTGAATCCTGAAGATTGACAGAAGAAGCTACAAACGGAAATCCCCGGCCCCCCGACACGCGCAGTATGGCTATTATATCGCATGCCGCGTTCGAAGTGGATGATTATTGGAGAATAGTAGAGATTCTGCACAAGAGGTGTACAATTAGCCCTTCATTTGTTGCCTTTCTTAACAAACTCGCCGTTAATCAATTTGATCTTACATGTCAAATGAATAGGTTGGCGCAATTTGATAGAAAGAACTGGCGAGTCCCTTACAAGGCTCTGACGGTGTTGGAGCACTTGCTAACCCACGGACCACAACGTGTGGTTGAAGAGTTTCAAACCGATAAAGATGTCGTCAAGCAGATGAAAGACTTTCAATACGTTGATGAAAAAGGGTAAGTGAAGAAAGAGAGAGAGGGATGCGTTCCGTAAGGTTGATCGATGTTTGTGATTAGCGAAACTCGATGTAATTCCTCTACATCTGATTACCAGATTCAACTGGGGTGCAAGAGTCGGCAACTTGTCCGGGAGAGTACAGAACCTGCTCGACGACGATGAATACTTGAGAGAAGAAAGAGCGAGGGCACGCAGGCTGACTCGAGGAATACAAGGGTTCGGGAGCTTCCAGCAACCCTTTTCCAGGGACCCGAGCGGCTTCGAAAACTCGTCGTCCTCGTCATCGTACAGCAGGTGCAATTCTCATTACAGTGAAACGACAAGATCTCACAACGGAAACGGCACTTTGACGGAACTGAACACGATGATGGATGGCGATGAGCAGTGTTATTACTCCACAGAAGACCATCCTTTCTGCGAAATCGGGCGCCCGGCTAATAAGATATCTCTTCTTCCTAGTTCAAATGCCTGATCAAGATTTTCAGTTTGTGAAGCGGTGTAAATCGACCTTACTTCGGAGATAGAGAAATTAGAAGTCGGTTCTTTCGATTTAGTACCGAGGATGGTGTTTCTTTTCAGATCCAAGGGTTCGATGACTCTGCTCAACTTGACTTATGGTTGATTTGTTATTTGTGCCGGTCTCAATTGTGCATTTTTTTTCAATAGCCTAACGTGAACGTACTTCCAAGAGATTTCGAGCCGAGATTCTGCAAACTGTGGAGCTTCCAAAAGGTTCTATGCGCGATGTAGTTAACTAGTGAACGTATTAATTATGCGTCGGAATGTCTTTCGCCCCACGAGGTAGCTCGGTTAAAGAACAATGGAAGACATGAAGGTGCGAACATGATGGGCATTAGATCTTCCATCTCATTCAACAGATTAAGAAAGGTATAGAGTAATATGCGTAGACGTGACAATACAGGGGAAAAAAAGAAGCAGCAGCAAAACTGGGAATAGAATGAGATACAAAAACAACAGAAAAGGCTTGGCTTTTTATAAGGTAAATGCATGACAAGAATCCTGGACTTCAGATCAACTGAATGATGGAAAGGAAATGATTCCGGCAATCAAGTATTGCCTTCTCAAGATCTAATCAAAAGGGGACACAAAAGTAGAATCAGAAAGAGCAGCGAGTTGCGTCTCTTTCTAAAAAGGACAGTAAATCTCTTCCCTCGACAACCTTTATCCCCAAAAACTTTAGAAGCACTTTCTGTGCACGATCGAAGGTCCGGATTCATCGTACTCTGCCTTTGCAATCCACATCTGCACTCAAGAACAAACCACAATGTGCTCAAACCATACATCTTTGACAACATAAGATGCAAATGATGTGTATATCGTACGAATGTGTGAGTTGGACACGAACCTGCTGGAATGTGCTAAGAGATGCCAAGATAGAACCACCAATCCAGACACTGTATTTCCTCTCAGGAGGAGCCACGACCTTGATCTTCATGCTGCTTGGTGCTAGTGCTGAGATTTCCTTGCTCATTCTGTCTGCAATGCCGGGGAACATAGTGGAACCACCACTGAGGACAATGTTTCCGTACAGGTCCTTCCTGATATCCACATCGCACTTCATGATGGAGTTGTAAGTGGTCTCATGGATTCCAGCAGATTCCATTCCAATCATGGGTGGCTGGAAGAGAACCTCCGGGCATCGGAATCGCTCAGCACCGATAGTTATGACTTGACCGTCCGGCAACTCATAGCTCTTTTCAACGCTTGAGCTGGTCTTGGAGGTCTCAAGCTCCTGCTCATAGTCCAGGGCTATATAAGCCAGCTTCTCCTTCATGTCTCTCACAATTTCACGCTCAGCTGTGGTAGTGAACGAGTATCCACGCTCAGTAAGAATCTTCATCAAATGATCAGTGAGATCACGCCCAGCCAGGTCAAGACGGAGAATGGCATGAGGGAGGGCATAACCCTCGTAGATTGGCACCGTGTGACTAACACCATCACCAGAATCCAACACAATACCTGCAATGAATAACAAGATAAGCGCATATTCCTAATGCCTGAAGCAGAGAAAAAGTTCCCATAGCTCATGACAATTCAACCCTCACAGACCAACTACAGAATAATTCAGATTGCCGGGTCTCAAGCCAAATCCAACTTTGATCTCTTGTATCTAGTGTTTTTTGGGGTGGTACCCCCTTGGTACCTTTTAATTGAATTATGGTTAGTTTTACCGCAATTCTCCACTTCAAGAATTTTCATAAGGAAAAAACTGATCAAAATACTTACCTGTTGTACGGCCGCTTGCATAAAGGGAAAGGACAGCTTGGATGGCAACATACATAGCAGGAGTGTTGAAAGTCTCAAACATGATCTGGGTCATCTTCTCACGGTTAGCTTTGGGGTTGAGAGGAGCTTCAGTCAGGAGAACAGGGTGTTCCTCTGGGGCAACACGAAGTTCATTGTAGAAAGTGTGATGCCATATCTTCTCCATGTCATCCCAATTGCTAACAATCCCATGCTCAATGGGGTACTTCAGTGTCAAAATACCACGCTTGGATTGGGCCTCATCACCAACATATGCATCTTTCTGACCCATGCCAACCATCACACCGGTATGACGAGGACGCCCAACAATGCTAGGGAAGACAGCCCTTGGTGCATCATCACCGGCGAATCCAGCCTACAAGAGAATTGTAATCACTTTCTAAAAATTTGATCCGGTAAAGGACATCAAAGATCTGGAACAGAAGATATTCTGAAATCTGATTCGAGACAAGCTCCATATGGGATTAGAAAAAATGATACACCAGGGAAAAGCCAGAAAGTACCTTAACCATCCCAGTTCCATTATCGCAAACGAGTGGCTGAATATCCTCAGCTTCTGCCATCTTCTAGCTGATCAATAATAACATTGCAAGATGTGAGAAGAATGTCATGAGTCTTATATAGAACAATTACACCAGACAGGCCTTCGACTGCTTTTGGTGTCTTTGACGTAGACTAGAAAACAAAACGTCATGCAAACATAGTTATTAGCTTGAGCAGGTGCTAAGCCATTGAACAAAATATAATGTGACAAGGAAAAGGTGGAGAAAGGAAATTAAAGAATTGAAAAATTGCATCTCTGAAATATGAGCAGAAAACTTTTTCCTAGAGAACTACCCAAAGAACAATACAGCACAGGACATAATGAGCATAAGCTGTTAATCACATGGGCCATAGGACATATTATCAGATGCATGGACATCCAGGACTAAGTGGATTAAAACCAAGGCCCACCAAATCATGCATGACACTTCAATTTCTACAGAAAGTTTGAAAATCTGTGCTTCTGAGCATTCCTGACCTCCATGTGATTTACAACTTAACTGTTGTCCGTGAACCACCAGAAATTAAATCACACTAAGGGTACCAAGATAAGATTTCAGCAGACAGGAAATCGATTGAGGATAACACCATGAGCAGCAGAAGACGGCCGTTCGACTATGTTCTAAATCATGTTTTCACTCAAATGGAATCACCGTTCATCACTTCACTCGGTTAATCCTCCAAATCCGAGAAGCAGACACGACGATGGCGAGAAAAGACATGCCCACAAATTCCAAACCAACGACGACAAGCAACCATTTTGTAGGACCCAATTCGACCCAGACATTCCGGCATTGCCGGAGGTGTCAAATGGCACGCCCAACACCGAAACAAAACTATCAACCAACCAAAAGGAATCTCCCAATCGCGTGCGAAAATCGAAAGACGGCCAACAATCAAATTCAAACTCCCCGTTCGAAAAAAGATCATCCTCGCGAGCAGACAGTGCATCCAAACGAACGAGAAAGACCCACGAGATCCCACGCGAACCGACAATCGACGAAGATACAGATCCGAACGCTGGTGAAGAGATCGAAGTAGATAGAGAGAGAATTCACCTGCCGCGAGAATGTGGGACAGAGGTGGTGTGGGGGGGGGGGGGGGGGGTAGAGAGAGAGAGAGAGATAGAAAGAGAGAGAGGCCAAGCTCAAGCCGAAAGCGTTTTGCGAGAGAGGAGAGGGAGCGACTCTTCTGCTGGGATCCGAGGGAAGGAGGAGGGGAGATGATTAATACGAGGAGGAAGACGAAGCAGATGTCCGGACGGACGAGCGCTTCGTGCGGCTGATTGCTCTGCCCCTATTATTAACTGCGTGCCCCTACGCCCACTCGTTTTTTTCAAAACCAGATTTTTGATTGCATGCTATTTGTTTTCCCCCTCTCTTTTAAATGGCGCTAGTAATTTCTCCCTTTACTTTTTTTCTCTTATCCACAACCACAACCCCTCCGGCAAAAAAATTGGAAAACCAAAAAATAGCAGGTCATTAAAATTAGAGTTTAGGATATATTGTTCACAGTATATATCGTTGATTGCATGAACAAGTTGCCACACGCGGACGTAATTAAAATTACGAGTCAATGATGTCCATGATTGTAATAAATTAATCCGAAACGTTAAAAGGATTTATTATATAAGTTTAATTTGTGAAAATTGTGATGATTAAATAATGAATGGAGACTATGTTAGAAACTGTTGTGATTAATATTATAAACTAATTTTACCCTTTATCGCATTTTACCCTAAGATATAAGTGAAAAAGGAAAGTTATATATATACACACACACGGGGGATAAGTTTGGTTGATGACGGGAACAAGCTTAGACGGTGGAAAACGCCTTTCCATCTAAGTAAGAAGAGAATCGATTTACCAAATTTCTTATTTTGCGATAAGATAAGAAGGATAAGGTCCCTCTTCGTCTATTACCTACCTATCTCTCATCCATCTTTTTCCTTTTCTTGATAATTATCTTTCGTTATTTTTCTAAGTTATTTTTTTTATATCATCTCATGAATGTAGTTAATTAATGCTCATGATCTTCCAGGAAAAATTGTTTAAAAAGTCCTAAATTTTTTGCATTTTTACCGATTTAGTCTTAGACATTTTTCATCTTTTGCCAATTCAATCATGTTGGTCGAAAATTGCTAACCATCCTACGTGACATTGCGCGCGCTGAGTGTATATATTTTAATAATATTTTTATTTATTTATGGTTTATTTTCCTTTTTTCTCTCTCCCATGGCCTCAACCTCTCTTGGACTTAGAATAGGGCCACCTTTGCTAGACCTTGGAGAGGGTCACCTTGCCCGATTCAACAAGAGGGCGGCCCTCACCCGAGGCCAATGAAGGTTGAGGCTTGGTGAGGGAGGGAAAAAAGGAAAAAAAAAAGGGAAAAAGAAAAATACAAATTGAAAAAAAGGAAAAAAATAAAAATATTCAAAAAATTATATGCATCAGCATCGATAGTGCCACCCACGTAAGACAATTGAGGTTCACATCAACAAATTTCGACCAATACAATTGAATTGGGGAAATGTGAAAAGGTTTAGGACAAAATCGATAAACTTAAAAGGTTTAATACATAATCGATAAAAATATAAAAGGTTTAGGACTTTTTTTTAATATAATTCTTTCCAGTCTTTTATATTCCAAAAACCATGATAACATAATGCCATACCAATATGATTTCAAAATTTCTTTTCTAATTCCTTTATGATTACGTTACTTTGGTGGATTAGGAAATAAGCAAAGATAACGTTAATCCTGGTTTGGCAATTATTAGATGTCATGTTTAACTATGCAAACTATCTTTAGTGGACTCCTTGCAGTAAAACAAATTATTTCAACTTGTTTTCAGAGCAGGCAAACACAAGAAATCGAATTTCTTTATCTTGCAGTCACAAGAAGCATTTAATGAAACATAGTACCGATTAATTTTCATGAAATCTTTATGCAGCCTCTCTAAATGTTGCATCCTCGTATCAAAACCCATGATCTTGTAATAAATTACCGGAACTTGGCAACGCTTCATCATCGTCACCAATGGTGATGACTGATGAGAATCCCTAGATTCATGGCATCTATTTGTTTGCCAACTATAAGTTTCTTTATTCTTTGTAATTTGATTGTATTTCCAGATCTGTTTGTAATATTGTTTATTGCAGTTACCTTTTTCATTTAAGATTCCATGATACTCCCTCTTTTTTGTTCCTTAAAACATTTTGTGGTATCAAAATTTTCAGCTCTAGCAAAGCTTAGATCCAATTCTCACCTCCCCTAATGTTAGTTCTCTTAATAACTCTAAAACTGCAATTTCGATCCCATGATCCTTAAGGCTTTATTAACATAGCTATTATTCTTAAATGGCTCGATGAAATGCGTTGTACCAACGGCGTTCTAAATTTTTATTGATTCAGTGCTCTGGCAGTGTTCTTTCCTCGAAAGTACGAGATTCAGACCATTTTTCTTAAACACGGGTGTCTTTATGATCCCTTATGGATATTGTGACTCTATAGCCATATATCTTCATTATTCCATCGAAAAGCGAATGGCCCCTATTAATTTCGCAAAAAATAAATAATTTGAGAAATATTTTTCAGAAAATTATTGCATGTATCGCTTATAAAAATAATAAAAAAAAATATATCTTTAAAGAATCTAGATTGAGGTCTACCATACAGCTAAGATCCCTTGGAATTTAACACTGCGGTAAAAACCGTGACGAGTGCACGCTGGTTTTGGTCGATCCCCAAAAGCCAAATAAAGCACGGCCCTTTCGGTCTTCGGTGTTCGGGCCAAGAAAATTCGAGGGCCTTACTGCGTAGATTCGATTGCATTGCTCCACTCCCAATTCAGATTTTTTTTTGTCAATCTGCATAGACGTTGGGCGTAATTACCCAACTGAGGAGAAGCCAAACGAGCGGATTTGTTGGCATACGAGATCAGCTTAGCAGGACGGAGGTGGGAGTTGAAGAAGGGGATGAATCAGAGATTTGGGGGCGGGAGGCAGCCCACCGGCACTCCGTCGCTGGCCTGGTCGTGCGTCGTCGTCGTCGCCTCCCTCCTTGCTGGCGCCTCGGTTGTCCACAACATATTCAAGCCCGATCTGGTACGTCCGTCTCTCTCTGACCACCAGCTGTTTGATGCAATGCCTGAACGGGCTTTTGCGGTTGGCAGGGTGTGAATATTGTATTTAACAGTCTTGACTGGTGTTCTGCAGACGTTGCCTCCACTGGAGAGCATTGAGGAGGCCAAGAAGAAGCAACCCAAGGAGGAATGAAGGAAAAGCTCCTGTCTTGATACTTAGAGATGGTTTACCGATTATATTTTCCTCCTAGACAAAGAGCAAACAGCTATTTCGCCAATTGGCCATTCTGCGATCTTGCTTTGTTGTATCCATACTAAGTCCGACTGTGCTTTTTGTACTTGCCATCGCTCACTTAATGATTGTTCATCTTTCTGCTAATTCTGCTTTCACATTTCAATTGGCGAGTTTTGTTTTGTCAATGGAGGCTCTGTCCAAAGTTTGTTCCGGCATGACTTGCGAACTCAACTCGAATACCATGCGAGGTTAGTGATCTTGTTCGTTTCAATGTGCTGGATGACATGATTATGGATGGAATTTGGTTGGGTCCAACTTTTGTTGACATGTTTATGCTATATTTGTTTTGCGAAAAATTTGACTATTTTTGAAAAATGTTTCTTAGAAGTCATTTTTCTGAAAAATGATAGTATGTTCTGATATTTGGCTGAAATCTAACAATGAATTGGAAATTATTTTCCATTGTTTGGAAAAGAAAATTTGCTTTTATTTTTAAGAAGAGGCATGGCCATGTGATATAAGGAGTATATGAAAATGAGGTTTTAACGAATTAGATTATCATAATATAAATACTTGGGAAAATTTCAATTAAGGGGCCGAGTGCTATCATTTTTTCAAATAAGGGACTGAAGTAGGTATTATTTCAAATAAAGGGTCGAACCATTATCTTTATTTTAAAGAAAGTCTTGACCAGGGGTATGTTTGTATTTTAAATATTTTCTTTTTTTTTCTTTTCTTTTTTCCCCTTCATTTTCGCCGCGGGATGATCATCGGCGAGGTTGGGTGGCCTTGTCGGCCATAAACAAGGTCGGCACTTGCGTAAGTCTGTCAAGGGCTACCTCACTTGTGGCCAGTGAGGTCGCCCAGCCTATGGCCACTGGCGAGGAGGTAGAGAAAAAAAAGGAAAATATAAGGAAAAAAAAGGTTGTTAGTCATGTGACCCAATGGCCATTAATCCACTCTATTTTCAGCAGCCATAGAGGGTGGCCAATGACCAAAATGCCCTTATTCATTTATTAAGGCAAGGCCAAGACTTGATGGGCAAAATGGTAATTTCACCATCGTCATCTGGAATGTGTTTTTCTGATTCGAATTTTATTCGATTAGGCGACGGCCAATCCAATTATAATGTTGGAATTCTTGATTTTTTATTTTCTAATTTCGAGACTCGTTTCTAAATCATTTCTCTATCAAATGCGATTTTAGACTATCTCGAATTGACGGACGGCTTTTGCAGACGTTACGCGTATCGACTCTTTGATTCATATCACACTTAGGGTATGTCAGTTCATGACGGCTTTGGTTGTCAAGTAATTGTGAGGGTCTATTACTAGTTCCGACGGTCTCAATTGTCATAGTTTGATTTAGGAAATTTTGCAAATTATACATTGGTTAAGCGACATAACTTGCGCTTTAATCGTATAACGCTAGCAATGCATTCTTTAATCGTTCTTAGATCGGTCTTTCATGCACTTGCGTAAGTCTGTCAAGGGCTGCCTCACTTGTGGCCAGTGAGGTCGCCTAGCCCATGGCCACTGGCGAGGAGGTAGAGAAAAAAAAAGGAAAAAAAATTTAGAAAATGTAGAAAGAAGAAAATACCTTTGGTGAGATATTTCTTTGAAATAATGAGGGCACTTTGACTTCTTATTTGAAAAAAAAGTTCTATTTCAAGTTTTTATTTGAGAAAATGAGAATACTTCGAGGCTTTATTTCAAATTTTTCCTAAAAACTAATATAGATTGCAAACAATTGATTATTTTCTTTTATTTTTCATTTTTGTTGGGATATCTTTTTCCTTTTTGTTGACTTAACTGTTTGACCCAAAAAAAAAAAAACACAAGTAACTGAAAAGAGAAGGTAGTTTTACTTTTTATATGTTGTGGATAGATTTGACTAAATGAGTTAAGGACCCATTTTGATGAAATGGGTAGAATACGTATCGATTAGAATTTTAATATTGAGCCTGAATGTATTTATAGAGCCCTACTGAAAAAATGGGTATTAATGGGTCCCGAACCCGCTAATAACTTAGGCCTCAAAACTCACTAACCCACGAATAATCCAGTTTTAACCCATTTCATGAGTCTTACGCAGCTCAATAAACCCGTCAAGCACAATGTGTCACCTTTAACCTGGCCCCAAATTCCCAACCCCACCCAAAAAAAAAAAACAAAAAACAAAAATGGCTCCAACAATTTCATGCTTCTTTTGCTCGTTATTTCGAAATGATGCGACGAGCGACGGAAAAATAAAATAAGCTTTAAAGTTTTATATATGCATATAAACATTTATATATCTTTTTTTTTTTTCCTTTTTTGTCGATGTTTGAACATTTTAAATGGGTACTCTACCTAGCACAATCATTTAGTCACTTCAAAAGGAGGCTTTTGTCCTTTGGTTTTCTCCATGCTTGGCTGCCCACTATCAAAGCTCGAGTGGAGGTCTTTTATCCATTGGTGCATGCTTGGCCTACCACAAGTCAAGTCAAATAAGCGCTTTTGTCCCTTGGTTTGTTCGATGCTCGGCCGCCCCTTGTCCACTCAAAATGAGGTGTTTTGCCCCTTGCTTTGTAAGAACCTTGGCCTACCACTATCAAGTCCCAATGGAGGCTTCTTATCTTTTGATTTGAGTATCGCCTGGCCCGGCGCAACCTTTCCTCTTTTTGCCGAAACGGATCCAAAACCACCCAAAATTATAGGGAGGCCTTTTATCTTTTGCTTCTCCATTCTTTCTCTATTCAATCATACGTTGAAAAAATATTAGATAATATATAAAATAAGGATTGTTGGAGATACGTAGAAAAAGATGAAAAAAAAAGATCAAAATATCTAAGGTGTGCGAGCAGTATCTTTAATGATAGTTCTGCCCCTCAGAGTATGAAACTCGGTACGATAGGGTTTACCGGCTATTCTTCCAAGATATAATAGAACTCTTCTTTATTTCTCATAGAATAATAAAAGGAATATGGACAATTTTATGTTGTATAGTCCAATAAGCGAATGAAAGATATGTAAAGGAAATGAAAATACTCTTTGTAATTCGGTGTGTCATATAAGATAGTCTTCTAAAATTTTATTTTGCATTCAAATGAAAGAGAGTCATTAAGAAATCATTGTAAAATAATGAAGGGTTTAGAAGAAATAAATCAAAAGTTACAAAACTTTTTTTTTTTTTGGTTGAAAGTTACAAAACCTTTAAAAAGTCGTTATACGACTGTTGTAAAACTGTTATAAAGTGATTGCTTTTATGGTAGTCATAATTACTATCAAATCCGTTACCTTCATGCATTTCAAAATTACTGAAATATCCAACAAACCCTCCAAATATTTCAAATATTTTAAAATGAAAAAAATAAAATAATATTGGGTTATTGAAGCGTAATACATCGGAATTGGTGTTTGTTAAGCTACGAACCAGCCCTGGAAAAGATATAAATACTATCATGAAATTTTTGATAAAGTTTGAAACTTTTACAAATCAAGAATTTCCTTTTATGAACTTTCGTCAATAATATTACACTCCCACAAGGTTGTTATTCAATGCAATTCTGTGAGAATATGCCATGCACTTGCTTGATTTACCCATAAGTGCTCAAGAGATTTTTGCCAAAAATTCTCATTGGAGTGATCTCGTCATGTCCGGGCTCACCACAATGATAATCGCATTTCCTCAACGGGTCGTACCTTGAAACGAATCCATAATTTGATTGCAATGGCTCTGTCGAAAATAGCTCCTTCTTGCGTAGTACAACCAAGATCTGGGAAAGAGTCCTAGGAAGTGGGGTAAGCTGTCGATTATCGCACTGATTTTCCCTTTGTCCTCGTGAGCCGAAGTTAGTTGGCTACTGGTTAGAGACTTGAACTCTAGTTGCTTGGACTAAAGGCTTTTGAACATAGGTCATGTTTACTTAAGGAGTCGACTCTTTGTCTTTCTACTGGAGCTAGCAATACGATACCATCTCTTCTTCAAACCGATATCAACCTCTTCACCCATTGCAATGAGATGATTGAATGATGTAGTCGCAATTCCAAGGATATGTGATCGTATGGCCTGGGAAGGGTAGAGATGAATAATCTCATGAGTTCTCGCTTGGGTGGCTTTGGTCTTAGCTGGGTTGCAATATTTCTCCACTTGGTGGCGTACTGCTTAATTATCTCTCCCTTCTTCATCTCTGATTGTTTGAGGTCTTCCCTAAGATGATAACATCTATTTACATAAACTGTTTCACAAACACATTGGCCGCTCCCTCTGAGCTCTCCATGCGATTGACATTGTAGTCTTTGTACAACCTCATGGTTGCATCCCTCAGACTGGCCTGGAAAGTCTGAATCATTAAAGGGCCATTAGCTACGTACTTATTCATTCGTGCTTGATACATCCATACTTGTTGGATCGGATTGGAAGTGCCGTCATAAATTTCGAAGTTGGGCATCTTGAACGTATCGGGGACTTGGACCTTCATATAGATTGAAAGGTTGATAGGGGCCAGGCTGTGAGTTCCCTCTGTCACGTGCAACCTCTACTCAATTTTAGTAACATCTTGACTACTTCATCGTTCAAACCCCTAGTTGAGGGACTGACCTGGGAACTCGGAAACACAGGCAGTGCAACAAAGCTAGTGTCAGTCAGAATGACGTCATCCAATGGTAGAGTATGAGTAGGAACACGCTCCGGGGCTTTATCAGGATTGTCAACTGGATGAGGTGCCATAGATTGAGGAGCCACTCTAGACAAATCTAGCCTTGCTATGAAGTTGGCCGTCTACCTATCCATCATCTAGGACATCATGCATTCAAACTGCCCATTTAGGGTATCCATTTGCTCTCTTAGAGCTTCTTGGATTGCAGTATTGATCTCAGTTATATCAGCCATCTTTCTTGCTATTGACCGAGTAATGTACATGGGGTATTCGTGTTAAATTTGTTGAGAAAAACCCCTGAGTGATTTTGAAGTTGATAAAACAATCCATACACTCTTGGTTTGAGATAATGCGATGAAATACTTATTTTGCAGATTGTCCAAAGATGTGGGATGCACGGGATTGAATCTGATGAAAAGATGGCTCAAATATCGTTCTGAGGAACTTAGATGCAGTGTAGAGCTCAGACGTTATGCAGAGGAGCTCAGACGTTGGAATGATGCTCAAACTCCGATAGAAGCATTTTGTGTGCAATGACAAGAGACATTCAAAGATGATTTAATTAACATATTACATCATCACAATAGCTAATAACTGAACCAGATCGTTCTTGGATATTCTCAGTCATGAAAATCAATCAAAGACGCGAATCAAGAAGACGAGCATAACTTTCTTAATGGAGAATTCCATTAATGAAAATCTAGGATCGTAATTATGTGGGAGATTTAATAAAATGGAGAATACTTTCCTTTGGCAACCTTCAATGGTTACGAGACCTCTTTTTGGGGTATTGTCTCGTCTAAAAGAGTAGTTTTGGAGAGCAATCTTCTGGAGGCTTTGCAACAAATAGTTGAAGGTGGAGAAGTATAAAAGACATCTCGAAGTTGAAGAGAATAAGAGGTTGGCGCAAAAGGGTAAAGGATTAAAAATTCCAAGATCGAGAGAACTTCATTTCTTATATATTCTTATTGATCTCTCAACTATAATGCTTAAAGGTGTACACAAGAGAGTGTTGAGCGTTGTGTGGAATCCTTTGTCTTAAAGAAGATTACTGATTTGTAACTTTTGAGCAATTGACTAGTGAAATCTAGCTGGTTGGTTGCCAGCGTGAAAAAGTGGACGTAGGTTTGAATAAAGCCGAACTACTATAAATCTTATGTGCAAGTTATCTATCACTCACTTATCTTTGATTATATTTTATGATAGTGAAATTGTCCACACTACTTGTCCTACAAAATCACGTGTGATTGTCATCTGAGGATTAAGTCTTGAACATGTTCAACTATAATTTCACAATCATTCTCAAAATTTTGTATAATCATCTATTCATCTCCTCTAAGTGATAACGCCAGCCTCAATAATTGGTATCAGAGCCTGGTGTTCATATTATTAAATTTTTATTACTTCTGAGTTAACAATCTTTATGGCTAGTAACTTTTCTCCCACATGGATTGACGGTTGCAGCAATAACATACCACCATAATTTGAGGAAAAAGAGTATAGTGATTGACAAAATAAATTCAAGGTATACATTATATGCCAAGATTCCCAGATTTGGGATGATGTTCAAAGAGACGTAAATCTAAGCTCAAACACGTCAGGTGGAAAAAACACATGGGACAACACCAACACTACTTCCACGGCCACTCTAACTGCTGCTGAGATAGCAAAGAGAGATGCTTTAGATGTTACATCTATTTATTCATTCTATAGTGCATTATCTCCCATTGAATATCAACGCATAGCAAATTATTCCTCATGAAAATTGATTTGGGACAAACTGTACGTGACTTATGAAGGAACAGACAGAGTAAAAAAAAAAAAACTAAGGTCAACATCATTCTTGGTCAATATGAAGCCTTCAAAATGAATGCTAGAGAAACAATAAAGGATAGGTTTGACAGATTCACTAAGATAGTGAATGGTCTCACGTATCATGGGCAATCTGTTTTTGATCGATGCAGTTAAGAAACTCCTAAGGGCACTTACGAAGGAATGAGACAATGTCAAAACCTCCATTCAAGAAACTCAAAGGATATCACCTCTATCTATGGATGAAATCTATCATGCCCCGCACCCTGGGCACAAGCTCGCAACTCTCTTCAACATATTTTCAAGTCCCAGGAATCACATACCGAGAGATGCGTAATGAAAACTAGCATGCGAAAACGTAACCTGTAAAACACGTCCGTACAAAAATAGAAAGGGGGCTTGGATAGCGAGAACATCACACACACACACACACATAACATAACAGCACGGGTTCATACAAAGTATAGGTGAACTAACTTTGCAGACGGATCGGGGCTAGCGGGACTTAGTCAAAAGACAACTATATCAAAGTCCTCAAAAGAAACAGATCGGCGAGGTCATTACCAAAAGACAACACAGTAAGTTAGGAAACCCCTAGGTCGAACTGCTGGAATCATTGGTCTCCTCAGCATCCTCAGTAGGCTCGTAGTCTGAGAAAGTCTCGGAACGCACACCCACGGTATCTCCATCGTAGTAACCTCTAGCTTGTCCTCTAAGGTCTCAATCACAATCATCTCATCGGTGTCCTCTAAGGTTGGGGTCTTCTCGGGCATGTTTCTAGAACTAGCAATGAACACCTCTACCTCTACGGAATCCCGGGTGGATGACACCAGTCAGGGATAGCTCCACGAGGTACCTCCGTGGGCTTCAGTGAACCAGTGGTAACCTCGCATACTCTACAAAATAAAGCTTCGAACTTATGCGGCTTTCAGTCTTTACCACCCTCGTCAACCCAGACTACCATACACTTTCTAACGTACACGGTACCACGACCGTCCGGGAACTCATCAAAATAAGCTGTCATTTCCTTCGGGTCGCCTAATTGAGTCGGCAACATTCTCAAGGCTTAGGGTCTGAAAAATATGATCCCACGACGGGGTGAGAATGACATCTTAATAAGATAAGTCCTAACCCTAGGACAGGTTGACAGCACACCCATATGAATGCAACTCATGAATAAGAATACGCACTCAACAATATAAGGCACTCATCAGTCAAATATGCCTAAGGATGCAAGCGATTATCAATCACACGGTCATGACATCATATCTTATCAAAAATCCAGGCATGGAATACAAAGTCGAGCCACACTTCACCTTTCTGAACTTTCTCATGATCCATGCCCGCGTTTAAAACGCCTCAGGCTCGATCCGCATCATACGCCTCAGACCATCAAATTGATAAACCCGCGTAAACGCATCAGGTTTTCAAATGCCATTTCAGGCCTGTGTCGACACATAATCAATCTCGTCCCACGTCTCCACGCATCAAGACATAAATTCTCACAATTCTGCGTCTAAACGTATCAGGGTACTGGCCATCACAACCCCGCGTCTTAACGCATCAGGATATCATGAGTTCTCTATCATGCCGAAATTCACTTCAATTCAAGACTTCATGATCAAGTACAAGCTCATGCAACGAGCTAAATATATAAGGCATGCGAGATAGCCAAATTCATCACTCAAGTGTGGCAATCAACTCATGGCATATGCATCTAGCAAGCATTCAAGCAATCATCAATCCACAAATATGAACAATGGAAAACCATACAATAATCTCCCATAAATTCACCAAATTCACAACCAATTCATCTAGTCGAGGCCTATTCACCTAGCTAAGGTTTAGGGACTCCTTACCTTATGCTAAAATCAACAAAATTTTCCTTCCAAGCACCTCAAGTATTCGGCCCCAAGCAATCCAAAATAGGGCAGCTTCGGACCTAATAGAATTCCATCCATTTCATCAATTTTTCCTTATCCAATCATCGAATCACTAAGCACAAACCTTATTGACATATCAATTGATACCTTATATGCCTCAACGAAGAAATTAAAGCTCAATTACACCATGAACATCCCCTAAGGTCTCGGCAAGAACAGAACCGAAGCAGGTATTTTTGGTTTTGTTTGGTACCCGGTCAATCAGCCTCTAAACTATCCTTAAACCTCAAATTATCAACTAAACTACTTGCTAAAAATTATTTATAGATATCAAGAAGTCAAACCGAAAGTTTGAAGTCAAGGTGACGCCCAGAAGTGCTCGAATAGGTTCGGTCTCCTTAGGTCTTCGCTCGGTCAGAATTCGTCCTTCAAACACAGCACCAATTTGGTATCAAAACTCCATCAAAATTAGCCAAAATTTTCACCACAACTCAGTATACATGTACCCTAGATGTCTACAAAATTCGTTGAAAATTTGAGACAATTCGAAATTCTATGGAGCTCAAACGACGACTTACCTTCAGTTGCGACGAAATTCGTTGACTCTCGGGGAAATGATTGGCCGGAGCTCCTCAGGTGGTCAAATGCCGTGATTCAACTTGGAGCTGGTCGGCAAGAGGCCGATGAAGGTGATAGTGGTCGGCGCGAAGGCTGAAGGTCGTCGGCGGCGGCAGTCGTGAGCTGCGAAGAGGACGACAGTGGCTGGTTGGTTGGGAGCTTCTCGGTTGAAGATGAAGAACGATGAAGAAGATGAAGAAGGAGATGGTCGAGGGGGTTTCAGCTGAAGCAAGAGAGTGAGAAGCCTATACACAAATTTGCTTGGTCAAAGGAAAAGAATGGTAGGTCAAAGGAAAAGAATGGAATGCCATTCCACCATCTTTTGACACTTGTCCCCAAGGTAATTATTCATGTGATCCAATGGCCATTAATCCACCCCATTTTCGGTAGACATAGAGGGTGGCTAATGACCAAAATGCCATTATCCATTTATTAAGGCAATGCCAAGACTTGAGGGGTAAAACGGTAATTTCACCCTCGTTATCCGGAATGTTGTTTTGCTGATTTGAATTTTCTTCGATGAGGCGACGACTAATCCAATTATAATGTTGGAATTCTTGATTTTTTGTTTTCTAATTTCGAGACCTGTCTCTGAACCATTTCTCTATCAAATGCGAGTTCAGACTATTCCGAACTGACGGGCGATTTTTGCAAACGTTACGCGTATCGACTCTATGATTCATATCCCACTTAAGGCTTGTCAATTCATGACGACTGTGGTTGTCATGTAATTGTGAGGGCCTATTACTAGTTTCGATGGTCTCAATCGTCATCGTTCGATTTAGGAAAATTTTGTAAATTATACATTGGTTAAGCGGCACCACCCGCGCTCCAATCGTATAATGATAGCAATGCATTCCTTAATCGTTCTTAGATCGACCTTTCATGGCTCTAAATACTCCCTCTACAGTCCTTATGGTCAAAGTGCCATTTCCTATTTAAATTCCCTAGGTCCACGTACCTTGTCTCGCGTTAGCCTTTCCCTTTTGATCAGTTAACTCAAGATTGATAAGATCCGAGCGAGATATGACTGAAATACATCGTTAGATACATTCTCACCAATAGGTCTCGAAATGATAGGAACATCAGAATGCCACAACTCTTCCCCCCTTACAAAAATTTCGTCCTCGAAATTTATAATAAACCTAGCCATTCAAACAAATGGGGGTATTGACGCCTCATCGTTTCTTCGCTTTCCTACGCAGTGCCTTCGGTTTCATGGTGCTCCCAAATAACTTGACCAGTGGAATCGTCTTGTTCCTCAAAACTTGTTCTTTTCGATCTACAATTCTAGCTGGTTTTTCTATGTAGGATACTCTGTCGTTAACTTCAATAGTTTCGTAATCCAGCACGTACGTCAGGTCCGGCTCGTATTTCCTCAGCATTGATACACGAAAGACGTTGTGCACTTGAGATAGATTAGGCGGTAAGTGTCACGCCCCGCGCCTCAGGCACGAGTACGCGACTCCCTGCAAGCAAAATAAAATATCTCTCGTGGTCCCAAGATCCATAACTAAGTCGAGAGACATGATATACATATACCAAGCATGCAGAAGCGATAATGAAATAACTTCTCCGTACAAAATATAAGTGGGGCCTAGATAGCGCAAATCCTATCATACAAATATCCAACTGTTCATACAGGTACATAGCTACTAAATTTGCTAACACGAGGGGCGACGGGATAAGTACACAAAAAGGGTTCATCATCAACATCCAAAAGAAACGGGGTGAGGGTCGCCACAAAAGGATCGGTTGATAAGTTGGGAGCTCCTAAGACGAGCAGCTGGGATCCTCGGTGTCCTCTGTGTCCTCCGTGAGCTCGTACTCCGAAAAGGTCTCAGAGCGAACCTCTATAGTATCCTCAGCAGATGGCTCCACGAAATCCTCCTCAGTCGTCTCGACCACAATAACCTCCTTCATGTTTTCTATGGTCGGGGGTCCTCTCCGGTCCATTCCTCGAACCAACAATGGACTCCTCAACCTGGTCTAAATCTCTGGTGGGGTGGCACCAACTAGGGACAACTCCCTATGGTACCTCATTGGGCTTCAGCGGCCCGGTAGACACATCCCCAACTTCCCTAAATTAGGCCTCATACCGATGAGGCTTCCAGCTCGTACTATCCTCGTCTACCCAAACAACAGTACACTTCCTTATATAAATAGTTCCCTGCCCATCAGGGAACTCATCAAAATAAGTGGACATCTCCTTCGAGTATCTAAAACGAATGGACAACATCATCAAGGCCTAGAATCTGTAAAAATAAGGGTCTCCAACGGGATGAGATTCACATTGTAGTAAGGTGGGTCCTAACCTTTGGTTAGGCCGACTGTCCACTCAGACAGTCACACACCCCAATAAGTCAAACTCATAGATATACGAGGCGAATGCAAGCATAGATAACAACACACGGATGGCAGGCACACAATTATAGCATCATAACACACTCAGATGATATGCACACTCGTCCTGCCACATCACCACATCCACCATTTCTCGCCTGCCACATTCTCATGCCTGCAATTAGATCGCATTAGGCTGGGTCCGCGTAGACACATCAAACCGTCATTGATAATCCACATAAATGCATCATGTTTCAATGATACTCTAGGCTAGTGTCGACACTTCATATCTTCGTCTTGCGTAAACGCATCGAGACCGTGGCTATTTCAACCCCGCGATTAGATCGCATCAGGGCCCCACACAACCTTTACCCCGCACTTCAGTGCCTTAGGGTATCCACCACATCACCCCGCGTCTCATACGCCTCAGGGTCTCGCCTCGTCTCCGCCATGCCACAATCACAAATCATGCACACAAGGCCAAGTGCAACTCATACATAAACAATGCATCCATGGCATGCAAGGCAATTCAATGCACAATCAAGTGTGACCAATTACTCAAGAGACAAACATAAGCAGACATTAGGGTAACCTATACTTTCTTAGCACACACATGGGTCAATCACGCTAAGCTTCTCAAGAAACAATCTCAATTCCACCAGACTCGCCCAATCGAGTCCGATCTTCCTATCGTAAGGTTAGGAATTCCCTTACTTTGAATTTGCTATCGCAAATTTCTCCTTGCAAATGCCCCAAGGGTTCAGCCAAATATCCCAAGGATCCAATCCACCGCACAACCTATGGAATTTCAACTAATTCGTCAATTTTCCTTTGTCCAATTTACTAATCCACAAATCACAAACCTCCATAACTCAATCCTCATCATCCTAACATGTCTTAATCACCAATTTGAGACTCAAAATCAACAACCCTCAGCCCTCACAGATTCGGTCTTGCACAGAACCGAACCGGCTATTTTTAGTTCTGTGCAAACCGAGCATATCCAGTCCTTAGTCTACTCCAAATCTATCATTTAATTACTAACCTACTTGTTAACATGTCTATCTAAGGGTCCAAGAGTCTCAATGAGAGTTTGAGGAAGCGTCGTCGCCGGAATCCCTTCGAAAGTTGCCGGATCCTTCAAGGTAGTAAATCGGCAGATTCTGTTCAAGGTTCACAAGACCTAATTGGGATCAAAATTTCATCAAATCAAGCTCAACTTTTTACCACAGATTGATATGCAAGTTCCCTAGATCTTCACCAAATTTGGTCTCAAGAATCCATCATTTCGAGATCCTTAAGGGTCAAAAACGTCACCTACCTCAGATTGGGTTAGTTTCCGTCGGCTTCCAGGAGAATGCTTGGCCGGAGCTCCTTAGTGGTCCAATCGACGTGCTTCCACTTCGAGGAGGTCAACAAGAGGTGGGGCTAGGCTTTGGTGGTCGGGTAGCCGGCTGGTGGTCGCCGGAGAGTGGCGTCAGCGGCAGCGAAGAGGAAGCCCAAAAACTGTCGCCGGTGGCATAAAGAGGAAGAAGGAAGAAGAAGAGGTGATCGTGAGTTGGGAGTGATATGGCCGGTCAAGGGGAAAGGAGAGAGAGAGAGAGAGAGAGAGAAAGGTTATATTCAATCCTCAAGTCTAAGGAGTTGAATGGTAGGTGGTGAATAATGGACATGGCCACTCTTTAGTCCATCCTTTGACACATGTTCTAAGTGTCAATAAACTCAATCCAATGGCCACAATCTCTCCAAGTTTTCGGTAGCCTTGGGGGATGTATAAAGACCAAGATGCCTTTCCTTCATTGCATAAGCAAGGCTAAAGCTTGAGGGGCAAAATGATAATTTCATCCCCGATGTCTGGAACGTCGTTTTTCTCGTTTCAATAATCTTCGATAGGGCGACGACCAATCTGAACATAACGTTGGAATTCTTGATTCGTCATTTTCAATTTTCAAGACTCGTTTCTGATTGTTTTTTCTATCGGATGTGTTCCAGCCTATCTCAAACTGACGGACGATTTTTGCAAACGTTACGCGTATTGACCTCGTGATTCATATCACATTTAGGGCTCGTCAATTTGTGGCGACTTTGATTGTCATGTAATTGTGAGGGGCTATCATTAGCTCCTATGGTCTCGATCGTCACTGTCCAATTTAGGAAAATTTTGCAAATTATACATTGGTTAAGCGGCAATACCGCGCTCCAATCGTATAACACTAGCAATGCATCCCTTAACCATTCTTGGATCAGCCTTTTATGGCTTTAAACGCCCCCTCGACAATCCTTATGGTCAAAGCGTCATTTCTTATTTGAGTTCCCTAGGTCCACGTACCTTGTCTTGCGTTAGCCTTTCCCTTTTGGTCAGTTTACTCGAACTGATCAGATTCGAGCGAGATATTACTAAAACACATCGCTAGGTATACTTCTCATTAAAGAGCCTGAAATTGACTGAAAATCAGAATGTCACAATAAGATAAACCTGTAGGTCAATGTCCCAATCAGTTCCAAAATCTCAAAAGGACCTACATATCTCGGACTCAACTTTCCTTTCTTTCCAAATCGAGAAAGTTCTCTCATCGGCGACACCTTAAGGAAAATATGATCGCCAACCTGAAACTCCAGAGGTTTACGCCGTTTGTCCGCATAACTTTTCTAACGACTCTGTGCCGTCTTCAGTCTATCCCGTATTGTCTTTACGGCTTCTACCAATTGCTCTACCAACTCTGGGCCTGTAATACTTCTTTCTCCAATTTCGTCCCAACAAATTGGGGTTCTATAGGCTTTTCTATAGAGCGCTTCAAAAGGTGCCATTTGAATACTTTGCTGATAACTGTTGTTATATGCAAACTCCACCAGGTGTAACTGGTCCCATTCGCCTTTAAAGTCAATAACACACGCTCGTAATATATCATCGAGTGTTTGAATCGTACTTTTCGACTGTTCGTCCATTTGTGGATGATATGCCGTACTAAACTGTAGTTGAGTTCGCTTGGCATCCTGAAAACTCTTTCAGAAGTTTGCCGTAAATTTGGGATCTCTGTTTGACGTAATCGTTACGGATACTCCGTGTAGTCGTACTATCTGACGCATATACAGCTCGGCATACTTATCAATCGTAAAGTCTTTTCGCACAGGATTGAAATATGCAGACTTGGTCAATCTGTCCACGACTACCCAGATAGAATCGTGGCCTCTCTGGCTCCTTGACATTCCCATTACGAAATCCATAGTCACATGCTCCCATTTCCATTGGGGAATCTCCAACGGCTGTAACAGTCCACCAAGCTTACAATGTTGTGCCTTCACCTGCTGATACGTTAAACACTTTGCTACATATTTCACTACGTTCACCTTCGTCCCGTTCTACGAATAATGTTGACGTAAGTTTTGGTACATTTTCGTGCTATCTGGATGGATGCTATAATTGCTTCTGCGGTCCTCCGATAAAATCCTTTTTCTAAGCTTTTCATCCTTTGGTATGCATAGACGCCCTCGAAATTTCAAAATTCCATCCTCTAACACTTGGAACTCTGTTTTCCTTTTTGTCGCGTCCATCTCTAAGATCTTCTAAATTTCTGGGTCCTTAGGCTGCAAAGCTTTTATCCTTTCTTGGATCTCAGGTTCTATTCTCAGGGTAGCTACCAAACTGGATAGCTGATAGACTTTCAATTTGAATTCAGAATCCCTTAAATTCTCAAATAACGATCACCCTTTAACTAGTAGACAATCGATACTTGATTTTCGGTTGAGTGCATCCGCTACTCTGTTCGCTTTCCCAAGATGATACAGAATGTCACAATCATAATCCTTGAGTAATTCCATCCAACGACGTTGCGGCATGTTTAATTCATTCTCGAAAAATAATTACTTCAGGCTCTGGTGATCTGTATAAATTTGAAAATTCTCGCCGCACAAATAATGTCTCCAGATCTTCAGAGCGAAGATAATTGCAACCAATTCCAAGTCATAAGTGGGATAATTCATCTCGTGCGACCTCAATTGTCGTGACGCATAGGCAATCACTCTTCCATGTTGAATTAGCACACAACCCAGTTTTTTTAGCGAAGTATCGCTATATATCTCATAGCCTCCAGGTCCTGATGGGATCGTCAATACTGGCACTGTCGTCAATCGATGCTTAAGCTCTTGAAAGCTCCTTTCACACTTATTTGTCCATTCGAGCTTCGTTTCTTTCTTAGTCAACCTCATCAATGGAATGACTATGGATGAAAACTTCTCCACAAAGCGTCGGTAATACCCTGCCAATCCTAAGAAACTCCGAACCTCCGTCACTGTAACAGGTCTAGGCCAATTCATAAAGGCTTGAATCTTTGCAGGGTTCACAATAATACCTTCTCCAGATACGACATGACCAAGAAATGCCACTTTATTCAGCTAGAACTCGCATTTGCTAAACTTAGCATAAAACAAGTGCTCTCTCAGAGTCTGCAAGACAATCCTCAAATGTTCTTCATGTTTCTCATCATTCTTTGAGTAAATCAGAATGTCATCGATAAAAATGATAACGAACTTATCCAAGAATTCCTTGAATACCCGATGCATTAAATCCATAAATGCAGTTGAAGCATTGGTCAGTCCAAAAGGCATCACGGTGAACTCGTAGTGACTATACCTTGTCCTAAAAGCTGTCTTAGGTATGCCTTCTTTTTTAATTCTCAACTGATGATATCCGGTTCTCAAGTCTATTTTCGAGAATACAGAAGCTCCTTGCAATTGATCAAATAAATCATCAATCCTCGACAATGGATATTTATTCTTTACAGTCACTTGATTCAACTACCTATGGTCAATGCATAAACGCAAGGACCCAACCTTTTTCCTCACAAACAACATTGGCGCTCCCCACTGTGAGGCAATCGGTTGAATAAATCCTTTATCTAGCAATTCTTGCATTTGCGCCTTTAACTCTTTCAACTCCGATAATGACATCCTATAGGGTGCCTTCAAGATTGGCTCTGTTCCGGGAGCTAACTCGATCATAAATTCAATTCCTCTCTCTAATGATAACCCTGGTAACTCTTGAGGGAAAACATCAGGAAACTCATGCACTACATGAATATTTTCTAATTTAGGCTCCACGATAGTCGTTTCCATAACTGCAACTAGGTACGCCTGACATCCTTCGATCATCAGTTTTGTCGCTTCGAGAGATGAGACTAAAGGAATCGAGGTTCTTTCTCGACTTTCCACAATTTCGAAATTTAGGCGGCCATTCGGATAAAAATGGATTATCCTACTATCACAATCAACTACTGTTCTTTGCTTATCCAACCAATCCATTCCTATGATCACATCAAAGTCATACATAGGCAACATAACCAAGTCTATACTTTCTTTGCTACCCCCAATTACTATTTTATAATTTGCACAGCCCAACGAGACCAACATATTATCCTTCAACGGAGTAGCAACATGTAGTATCACACTCAACGGTTTTAACTCTATACCAACCATATCAGCAAATTGAGCAGACACAAACGAGTGCGACACACCAGGATCAAATAAAGTATAAGAAACTTGGTCACACAAATAAACAGTACCTGTGACTACTCCAGGCACTTCTTCCGCTTCCCTGCGCGCCACAGCATAGACCCTTCCTTGAGCTAGGGGGCGGTTCTGATCATTCTGAGGAGTGACAGTTGATGTTCCTGCCTATGGTCGTTGTCCTTGAGGTCTAGCCATTGGAGCTTGATTTGGGCAAGTTCTTATTTGATGGCTCATCTGACCACCTTTGAAAGCACGTTCCGGTCCTTGTCGGACAAGGTCCATTGCCATGTCTTCTGCCACAGAGGCGACAACCCCAGCTCATTGGGTTCGGTGGCTTCACTATGTTCTTTCTTACTAGAGGGATAAAGCGTCTATTGCCAGTCATAAGTCTTTTACCAGTCTGGCGATTGTCTCGAAATGAGCTGAATTGCGATCCAGATGCGGCATTCCTCTCTTTTAGGTCCCTTTCGATCATCTGTCCCCATTCGTAGATTTCCTTATAAGTCTTCATATTCAGAGTTATCATCTGACTGCGAAGTTCAAGTCTCAGTCCATCTCGAAATCTCCGCGCCTTCTCCAGCGGATCCTCTATTGATCTGGGTGCGCACCTCGATAGTCTAGAGAACTCAGCTTCATATTGATCTACCGTTAGATGGTTCTGACGCAGCTGCAAGAACTCTACTTGTTTCCTTTCTCAGGTCGTCCCGGAATAGTACTTGTCATTGAACGCTATAGTAAAGGCGTTCTAGGTCAAGGCTGTCCCTTTTGGAAAACCTCCATTTTGGGTGGCAGTCCACCAATCATTTGTGGTACCTTTCAGCTAGTACACTGCCAATAATACATGTTCCTCATCTGTACACCTCAGTACTCCAAAGGCCTTCTCAAGTTTCTCTATCTACCTTGGCGCCAATTTAGGGTCTCTAGTCCCATCGAATTGGGTTGGCTTCAGCTTAATGAACCGCTCGACTAGTTGGCCCATTTGTCTAGCTACAACAACCTTCTATTGGGCATTACCTACCTCATTGCCTTGGTCAGCATCGCCGTTATTTCCATTTCCTCCGTTATTGTCGTTATTGGCGTTGATGGTCACTCCACAGTGTGCTCATTGGCTGCTTTCGATGTAGCTCCTCTAGATAATCTTGTAACTACATGATTCCCTTAGAGGTTTCTGTGATTGCCACGCACTCTGCTTCTATCGTCGATAGAGCCACTATGTTCTATAATTGAGATACCCAACTTACTGCTGTACCTGCAACTGTAAAGACATATCCAATGGTACTCTTACCACTATCTTGATTACCCTAGTGATTTGCATCCACATGACCTTGCAATTCTAGAGATGTACCTCCATAACAAAGAGAGTAATTTAATGTACATGCTAGATATCTCAATATTCATTTTACTGCATTCCAATGCTCTTTGCCTGGGTTATGCAAATATCTACTCACAACTCCTACTGTCTATGCAATGTCTTGTCTTGTGCTTACCATAGCATACATCAAAACTTCCAACTGTTGACGCATATGGCACTACCAACATCTCATCTTTCAAAGCTTGAGTACTCGGACACATATCATTGGAAAGTTTGAAGTGACCGCTAGAGGAGTCGCAACCGGTTTTTCCTCGCTCATATTGAATCTTTTCAACACCTTGCTCATATAGTCTTCCTGTGACAACTATAATTTCTTATTTTTCCCATCTTCGATGATTTTCATGCCTAAAATTTTCTTGGCCACTCCCAAGTCTTTCATAGCAAACTGAGTTGCTAACATATTCTTTACTCATGCGATTCTCTTCATATTATAAATAGCTACTAGCTCATCCACGTACTATCCTTTTTCTGGGATCTCTAGGCCGCTAGTTGCTCGGTACAATCTTTGAGGTGTGCAACGCGACAAAACTAAGGATTCTCGAGGGCGTCACGCGTGGGATGGTCGTTGAAAAGAGGAAGTATCGCTTGAGCTATGGCAGCATCCATATCCTGGGTTTGATTGTCGATGAGGTTGCCAATCCTTTCGAATGCCCTTAGCACTCCATCCATCCTTGGATCTTCCGCCACAGACGGTCTCGAGTTAGAGGCTCCACTCATGGGTTTTTCAAGTCTTCTGGGCGGACTACTCATTCTTGTATACTTTCACTACACTTGGACCACTATAATTCTACAACGGGATTAGTAACTTTCTCATCTAGTCAAATCCAATGATGCCAAATTATATCTTTAAAAAAAGTAATCACAACGAGACAACCTCCACACCATCCTTTTCAAGGATAAATCAGTCAAAGAGTCACTACTATACTCCAGTTCTACTTACTCCAGCTGTTCATCAGAACCAGTCATACTCGTCTATTCAACAAGCCAAAATTCAAAAATGACTTTTAGCACTAAACATGAAGCTTAATCTTCATAAACCACAACAATCATGTTTATGTTACATGTCAATCACAGGCGCCAAGTTATATGCCATGCATTCTGTATCGAACTCTAATGAGTCTCTTAAGGTCTCACTACCCAATCAGTCCCAATTCGTTCTTCCTTATTACTCAAATCCTCAATCAACTTGGATCGATTTGACGTTGCTCTGATACCAAGCAAGCGGGATTGTCACGCTCCGCACCCTGGGCACGAACGCGCAACTCCCTTCAACATACTCTCGAGTCCCAAGAATCAAATACCAAGAGATGCGTAATGAAAACTAGCTTGCGAAAACTTAACCTGTAAAATACCTCCTTACAAAAACAAAAATGGGACCTGGATTGCGAGAACATCACACACAAACACATACACACATATACATATAACATAACACCATGAGTTCATACAAAGTACATGTGAACTAACTCTGCAGACGGATCGGGGCTAGCGGGACTCAGTTAAAAGACAACTATATCAAAGTCCCCAAAAGAAACAGATCGATGATGTCATCACCAAAAGACTACATAGTAAGTCAAGAAACCCCTAGGTCGAACTGTTGGAATCATCGGTCTCCTTAGCATCCTCAGTAGGCTCGTAGTTCGAGAAAGTCTCGGAACGTACAATCACGGTATCCTCCATCTAGTATCTTTCAGCTCGTCCTCTAAGGCCTCAATCATAATTACCTCATCGGTGTCCTACAAGGTTGGGGTCTTCTCGGGCATGTTTCTAGAACCAACAACGAACACCTCTACCTCTACGGAATCCCGGGTGGGATGACACCAGCTAGGGATAGCTCCACGAGGTACCTCCGTGGGCTTCACCGGACCAGTGGTAACCTCATCTACCCTACGGAACCAAGCTTCGAACCTATGTGGTTTTCAATCTTTATCGCCCTCGTCAACCCAGACTACCGTACACTTCCTAACATACACGGTACCTCGACCGTTTGGGAACTCATCAAAATAAGCTGTCATTTCTTTCGGGTCGTCTAATTGGTGGGCAACATCCTCAAGGTTCAGGGTCTGAAAAATATAGTCTCACAACGGGGTGAGAATGACATCTCAGTAAGATAAGTCCTAACCCTAGGACAGGTTGACAGTACACCTAGATGGATGCAACTAATGAACAAGAATACGCACTCAACACTCATCAGTCAAATATGCCACAAGGATGCAAGCAATTATCAATCATACGATCATGACATCATATCTTATCAATCAAACTAGGCATGGAATACAAAGTCGAGCCACACATTCCACCTTTCTGAAATTTCTCATTATTCACGCCCGCGTTCAAAACGCCTCAGGCTCGGCCTGCGTCATTACGCCTCAGACCATCAAATTGATAAATCCGCGTAAACACATCAGGTTTTCAAATGCCATTCCAAGCCTGTGTCAACACATAATCAATCTCGTCCCGCGTCTCCACGCATCATGACATAAATTCTCACAACCTTACGTCTCAAGACATCATGGTACCAGTCATCACAACCCCGTGTCTCAACGCATCAGGGTATCCTATCATGCCGAAATTCACTTCAATTCAAGACTTCACGATCAAATACAAGCTCATGCAACGAGCTAAATATCTATGGCATGCAAGACAACCAAATTCATCACTCAAGTGTGGCAATCAACTCATGGCATATGCATCTAGCAAGCATTCAAGCAATCATAAATCCACAAAGATGAACATTGGACAACCACACAATAATCTCACAAAAATTCACCAAATTCACAACCAATTCATCCAGTCGAGGCCTATCCGTCTAGCCAAGGTTTAGGGACTCCTTACCTTATGCTAAAATCAACAAAATTTTCCTTCCAAGCACCTCAAGTATTTGGCCCCAAGCAATCCAAAATAGGGCAGCTTCGCATCTAATAGAATTCCATCCATTTCATTAATTTTCCTTGTCCAATCATTGAATCACTAAGCATAAACCTTATTGACATATCAATTGATATCCTTATATGCCTCAATGATGAAATTAGAGCTCGATTACACCATGAACAGCCCCTAAGGTCTCGGCAAGAACAGAATTGAAACAGGGTATTTTCGGTTCTGTTTGGTACTCGGTTAATCAGCCTCTAAACTATCCTTAAACCTTAAATTATCAACTAAACTACTTGCTAAAAAACAGTTCTAGATATCAAGAAGCCTCACTGAAAGTTTGAAGTCAAGGCGACGCCCGGAAGTGCTCGAATACAGCACCAATTTGGCATCAAAACTCCATGAAACTTAGTCAAATTTTCACCACAACTCAGTATACATGTGCCCTAGATGTCTACAAAAATTGGCCGAAAATTTGAGACAAATCGAAGTCCTATGGAGCTCAAATGACGACTTACCTTCAGCTGTGACAAAATCCGTCGACTCTCGGGGAAATGGTTGGCCGAAGCTCCTCAAGTGGTCAAATGCCATGATTCAACTTGGAGATGGTCGACAAGAGACTGAAGAAGGTGATGGTGGTCAGTGCGAAGGCTGGAGGCTGTCGGCACTGACGGTCGTGAGCGGCGAAGGGGACGACAGTGGCTGGTCGGTTGGGAGCTTCTCGACTGAATATGAAGAACGATGAAGAAGATGAAGAAGGAGATGGTGGAGGGGTTTCAACTGAAGCAAGAGAGTGAGAAGGCTATACACAAATTTGCTTGGTCAAAGGAAAAGAATGGTAGGTAAAAAGCCAAGTATTAAATGCCTTTCCACCATCTTTTGACACTTATCCCCAAGGTAATTATTCATTTGATCCAATGGCCATTAATCCACCCCATTTTCGGCAGCCATAGAGGGTGGTCAATGACCAAAATGCCCTTATCCATTTATTAAGGCAAGGCCAAGACTTGATGGGCAAAACGGTAATTTCACCCTCGTCGTCCGAAACGTCGTTTTTCTAATTCGAATTTTCTTCGATGAGGTGATGTCCAATCCTATTATAATGTTGGAATTCTTGATTTTCTAATTTCTAATTTCGAGACTCGTCTTTGAACCATTTCTCTATCAAATGCGATTTTAGACTATCCCGAACTGACAGGCGGCTTTTGCAGACGTTTCGCGTATCGACTCTATGATTCATATCACACTTAGGGTTCGTCAGTTCATGGTGAATTTAATTGTCATGTAATTGCGAGGGTCTATTACTAGTGCCGACGGTCTCGATCGTCATCGTTCGATTTAGGAAAATTTTCAAATTATACATTGATTAAGCGGCATCACCTGTGTTCCAATCGTATAACGCTAACAATGCATTCTTCAATCATTCTTAGATCAGCCTTTAATGGCTCTAAATACTCCCTCGGCAATTCTTATGATCAAAGTGTCATTTCCTCTTAAAGTTCTCTAGGTCCACGTACCTTGTCTCGCGTTAGCTTTTCTCTTTTTGTTAGTTAACTCAAGATTGATCAAATCCGAGCGAGATATGACTGAAATATATTGTTAGATACATTCTCATCAATAGGTCTCGAAATAACAGAAAAATCATAATGTCACAAAATCATTGGAACTCTTCAGTCCTATGAGGATGAAAGAATCAACGATGAAATGACATCAAAATGTAAGAAATCAATTATTTTGAAATCTAACGCTGATTATGATACTTTAGATTCTGAAAATGAAGATGATGAGGAAATAGCACCTGTGGTCAAGAGATTCAGAAGAATGGTTAAGAAAGGAAGAAATTTCAAAAATAAAAGAGATTTCAAACAATATGATCAAAGAAGATCAATTGTAGGCAAAGATGAAAATAAAGATGTCACTTGTTATGAATGCAAAAGGAAGGGACACATCAAACCAAATTGCTTTCTGTTAAAGAAGAAAATGAAGGATGATAAATCCAAGAAAACTCTAAATGGAGAAACTTGGAACGACATTGAGTGTGAAAGTGATGAAGAATACGCCAACATCTGCCTTATGACCAACTCAGAGGATGAGTATGAGGTAACAAATTTGAAAATTCCTTCTGAGGTATCTAACTACATAGATAAACCATGTTCATATTGTAAAGCTACTCTTAAGAGACTTTTTGAATTGAAAAAGGAAGTAAGTAGTCTAAAATAAAAATATTTTTCTCACAAGGATAAAATGAGTTTTCTTGAAAGTGAATTTTCGCAAATAAAAGAAAAATCATTTTCATTTTCAATGAAAATATGCAGCTAAAATGTAGGAATGTATCCTTAATGGATGAAATCTTTTTTTGACAGAGAAAAGAGATCTTTTCAAAAAGGAAAATATTTCTTTGAAAAATGAAAGAACTTCTTTCGAACAAGAAAATGGCACTGTGAAAAACGAACTTTTGGATATCAACAAAAGATTCTCATCTGACTAAAAACCGTTGCAACATATCCTTTTTATTCAAGTCATTTATTATAACAAATCTAGAATTGGTTTTAAAAGGAAAAGTGATTTGAAAAATTATTTTCCCAAATTCAAAGAAAGACTTAGAAAAAAGACCTTAAAAAATCTCATAGAAAAATCACTTTTACAAGTGGTTGTTAGATTTGAAGGACAAAGTTTTTATACTTGCTCCAACTGCGGTGACACAAAGCACTCAAAGAGTTGCTGTCTTAAGATCTGGAGACCCACTCGAGATAGTCTTAGATATACAACTCTTCTAATCCCAAAGGACAAACAGATTTGTGTACCAAAGAAAACTTGAATTCCATTGACGATTGTAGGTACCAATGAAAAAAAGAAATAAGTGGTATCTTGATAGTGATTGCTCCAAACACATGACTAAAGCCCCTGAGATATTCATCAATCTTGATAAATTCAACGGAAGAAACGTTTCCTTTGATAGCAACAATAAATGAACCATTATTAGCAAAGGAACCGTGAAGATTTGTAATATTCTTATCAATAATATCTCATTGGTTAAGGGATTGAATTTCAATATCATAAGCATAAGCCAGCTATGGGACAATGAATATTAAATATCTTTCGTAGAAGATAAGTGCTTAGGTGTAAGCCAAGACAATAAGTGCTCATTCACAAGACAAAGAGATGGCAATATGTATCTTCTGGACACATCATTTGAGGTTGTGAAATGTTGACTATCTCTTAAGGATGATCCAAAGCTTTGGCACACAAAGTTGGGATACATAAGCTTCAAACAAACTTCAAAACTTTCTTCAGAGAAGCTTGTAAGAGGTCTTTCAGGTGCTAAGTTTGAACAAGCAAAGCTTCATGAAACATGCACACTTAGGAAACAAGTAAAAAACTCTTACAAATCAATAAATGAGGTTTCCACTAACCATGCTCTGTAACTCTTACACATGGATGTCTTTGGACTTACTCAAATTCAAAGTATTGGAGGCAAAAATTATTGTCTAGTCACTGTGGATGATTACACTATATATACTTGAATTTTCTTTCTTGCATATAAAAGTGATGCATTCTCACATTTTTAAAGCTTTTTGAAGAAAGTTCAAAATGAAAAAGTATATTCAATTTCTAGCATCAAAAATGATTATAGAGGGGAATTTAAAAACCAATACTTTGTGGAATTTTGAGATTAAAATGATTTTTAATACAACTTCTTTTCTCCTTACATTCCACATCAAAATGGAGTTGATGAAAGGAAAAATTGATCTTTGCAAGAAATGGTTCAAGCAATTTTAATTGAAAGCAAAACTCCAACTCATTTTTGGGAAAAAGCCGTTTCAATTGCATGCTATATTATAAATTGAGTTTTTGTGAGATCACTACTTGAGAAAACCCCATATGAGCTTTACAAAGGGAAGAAACCAAATACTTCATAGTTTCATGTACTTGGGTGCAAACGCTTCATTCTTAAGAATTCAAGTGATTGCCTTGGTAAGTTCGATGAAAGATCAGACGAAGGCGTATTCCTTGGTCATGCCTTGTCAAGCAACATAAAAAGTCTTCAACAAAAGTACCTGAACAGTTAAAGAATCAATGAATGTCAAATTTGAAGATGCACCTGTCACTTAGAAAATAGATACTAAAACTACAGTACCATCTGAAATAAGTCCATCATATGAGGAAACAACGACACTCAATCTTACTCAGAACATGGAAGAGACTCAAACAAATACATCTTCTGAGGAAGAATATCAACATGAATCTCCAAAAAAATGAAGGTAACAAGTCCATGAAGAACTGAAAATACAAATCCAGTCATCCTACAAACTCGGTGATTAGAGAAATAGAAGAAGAGATCAGAACAAGGTCCAAATTTAAGAATGCTATAAATTCTTTTGCATTAGTTTCAGAAGTAGAACCCAGAGGAATTGAGGAAGCTCTTGCAGACAAAGCTGGATATATGCAATGCAGCAGGAGTTACATCAATTGAAACTTAGAGAAGTTTGGGAACTAGTGCCCAAACCCAAAGATCATCCAATTATTGGAACGAAAGGGGTTTTTAGAAACAAGTTGGATGAAAAAGGGAAGTAACAAGAAACAAAGCAAGACTTGTCGCAAAAGATTACTCTAGAAAAGAAGGAATAGACTGTGATGAAACTCTATAGGCTTTGAAGATCCAAAGAGTTTAGAACATGTATATAGACCCAAGAAAGCTCTTTATGGACTCAAGCAAGCACCTTGAACATGGTATGAAATGTTACATAATTTCCTTATCAAAAAAGGCTTTGAGAAAGGTAAGGTAGATACAATCTTGTTTTCCAAAAGGGAAGGTAAAGAAATCTTGCTCATGTAAATATATGTTGGTGATATAATATTTGGTTTCTCTAAAAAAAAGTTTGCAAGAATTTCTCTCAGATTAGAGTAGAATGAGTTTGAGATGAGCATGATGGGAGAACTTATTTTTTTTTCTTTGGGCTACAAGTGAATCAAACTGAACAAGGAACCTTCATACATCAAGAGAAGTATGCAAAGAAAAATGCGAAGAAATTTGACCAGGAAAACTGTAAGAAAACTGAATTACCAATGTCTCCTTCATATAAACTAGACAAGGATGAACGGGGCAAACAAGTCGATCAGAAGCTATATAGGAGCACGATTGATTCTTTACTACATCTTACTGCTTCTAGACCTGACATTATTTTAGTATATGTATGTGCTAGATTTCAACCAAATCCTAAGGAATCACATCTGATTGTAGTTAAAATGATCATAAAATACATTTGAACAAATCATAATCTAGGACTGTGGTATCCTAAGACTTCAGACTTTAAACTATGTGGCTATTCAGATGCAGATCTTGCAAGTTGAATGTTAGATAGGAAAAGTACTTCAGGTACATGCTATCTTCTAGGATTAATGTTGGTGTCTTGGTTATAAAAAAAAGCAAAATATTGTGGCACTATCAATTGCAGAAGCGGATTATGTTACATTAGGAAGTTGTTGTGCTCAAATCCTATGGATGAAGCAACACCAAAGGACTTTAGTGTTGAAGCTTCCAATGTGAAAATCAAGTGTGATAACACCAGTGCTATCAAGCTTATAAAGAATCCAATTATGCACTCACGAGCTAATCATATTGAAATTAAACATTCTTTTTTTCGTGCTCATGTGCATAATGGTGATGTTAACATTCAATTTGTTAATTTAACGTAGTTGACATATTCACAAAATCACTTGATAAAAATACTTTTGAGCATATCAGACAAGAATTGGATATTACTGCTATGCTTGTTTGAGTTGTTCTCTAGATAGGTAAACATTGCTTCTAAGTTAAATAAAACATCTGAAGAAAGCAAGAAGATGTTAAGCATCATCTGAAAAGGTTCGATAATTGAGAAGAACTTCTAGGCTTAAAGCATCATATGAAGAAGTTATCATCTGAAAAAGTACCACATCAGGTTTGATCATTCAATTTTTTTTTGCACGTAAGTAGTTATTTTTAACAACAAATGAGATATGGACAATTCCAATCTCTTTATTTTTGTACAAAATATTGTGATTGATGTGATGATATTGATTGATGTGAGTGAATATTAAATTTTCAAAATTAATTTATCTTATCTTTTTAAAAATATATTTTTTATGAAATTTAAATCTCTAAATCTCATTTTTCAAGAAAGCTTTCCTTTTTGAGCAAAAACAAAAATCCTTTTTTTGAACCGTCACCTTCTTTCTTAAACACTCTTACGGAAAGAAATTCCTCATTCTCTTTGTTTAGAATCCTCTCTCAAACCATAGCATGTGCAAAAGGAAAAGAAAAGAATCTTGAACTATCAGAAGCTGACTTAAGGAAAGCCGTGGGCTCTTTTCCATATCAATATCGATGAAAAAGAAAAAAATCAATAAAAAAATGTATACATTAGCATCAAGCCATGATACGTACGACGATCAATGTCTACATCATCAACTTCTAGCCTAAATTGGCCATATAGACTCTATTAGTATTAATGTGAAAAAGTTTAGGGACTAAATTAGTCCAATTAAAAGGTTTAAAATTGAATTTGTTTCAATTTAATAGGTTTAAGAGCTATTTTATTTTTACTTCTCCCACACTCACAACGCACCATCTTGAAACCCTCATGAATTAGATGTGAAAACTATTAAAAAAGTCTTAAACCTTTTGTATTAGTGTCAATTCAGTTATAAATATTTTATATTTTTACCAATTGAGTCAATTCAACCACTTTTTATTAAAAAAACGGCTAGCACGGACGTCAATTGTCCTACGTGGCATGACTGGTGCTAATGTGAATATTTTTAAATATTTTTTTTATATTTTAAGTAATTTTTAAAAATAATTTTTTTAAAATGCTTAAAAATTATTTAAAATTATATAATAATATTTAAAAAATTTCCAAGTTAACCTTTATCATGCCACGTAGGATAATCGACATCCATGCTAGTGCTTTTTGGCCAAAATTGGCTGAATTAACTCAATTAGCGTAAATACAAAAGATTTAAGATTTAATTAGCATAAAAAAGATTTAGGACTAAATTTACACTAATGCAATAAATTTATAACTTTTTTGTTTTTACCCTTCTCCCGAATTTAAACATAAGGAAACTGACCCAATGAATTTGGATATAGAGTTCTGAGTTAGAATCTCTGAGTTTTGAGGGCAATTAGGAGTTCTGACAACATGTGGCCCATTCCCTCGTCGTTATTCGCAACAAGGGCCTCTGTCTAACTTTTTGGCTCGAAATCGTACTTCTTGCTTCTTCAATGGAGAGATAGAATTGAGTCGTGGAATCGTGGTGGTTTGAAGTATTGACGGCGTATGAGTTTAGGGTGCTAGTTAAAGTGGCGGTGGTGGCGTCAACGGCGAAATTGGTGGCAGCGATGCCAAGTTTGAAGAAAACTGTGCGGTGTTCAATTTAACCACCTTGTCTAAGTCAACAGTGTCATTGACCATGTCAGCTCGCACCATTAGGAATTTAGGAGGACTACATTCAGTCGAATTTCATATGTTAAGGGATTAAACTGAACGAAAAAAAAAAAAAACAGGGACTATGTTGAGCATTGTGTGTATATATAGTCACTGATTTGGTTTGAGTAAGACATTTTAGGGGTGTCAAAACTAAACCGAATAACTGGACTAAAGCTGAACTAAATCGAACTGAATTGAAATTTCGTCAATTTTCAATTCAGTTTTACTTCGGTTAATATCAAAAGAATTTGGATTACTTAACAGTTCAGTTCCGATCAATTCAGTTTGAATCAGTTCGCGGATACCAGTTTTTCATTTTATTTCCTTCACCTCTCTCCCCGCACTCTTAGTGTTCGCTAGTAGAGCACACTGTGCTGTCCCCTCTCTCTCTCTCTCCCTCTCCCTCCTCCTCCTCTGCTTTATCCTCTCTTCCTTTGTCAATTTCTATTTCACTTTACTGGTTTATTCTCTCTCCTCCATTTCTCTCGTCTCCCTCGCTCCTCTCTTCGCCGGCTTGTTCTTCTTCTCGTTGGCCTCCTCTTTCGGGAAAAGAGATGGAAAGAGAAAGAAAGAAAGAAAAAAGCAAGACACTGAAGAGAGAAGAGACAGAGAGAGAAACGGGTGATTGTAATTATTATGGGTGGAGAGACACTGAACAATCATATCATGTCCGCGTGCTACTCCTTCACGAAAGTTGGTGACTGTATTATTTGCCTCACATTTAAAGCACCCTCTCTCTCTCTCTCTCTCTCTCTCTCTCCCATAACTATTTTCTAAACGCATGACAGATAAGAGGAAAATCGACGCTGCTTTATGGCAAGGGCCTCAGCGGTAGAGGGAGTCGAAGGAAAATCGGTGCAGCTTTATGGCGAGTCATCGGCGGCAAAGGCGGGGCTTGGGCCGTCGTGGTGGTCGAGCAACGCCGCGTCGAAGGAGAGGCGGCTGAAGCTGTTCCAGTCTGTGGCTGCCGCGATAGCTGTTGCTCATCAAACTGGCATGCGGAAATTCAATGTCTCGACACTACTGAGTTCACCGACTGAATCACAACGTTGTTTCGATCATCCTCTTAAGAGAAAAGCCCAAGCCCTGACGCGCTCTCATGCAATTGGTTCTCTCTCTAGAAGAGGAGGCAGCAGAAGAGACTCGGAATTTGAAACAAAAAGAGAAAAAAAAACAAAGGAAAAAAAATAAAAAATCAAAAATTTAAAATCAAATTGAAAACTAAACTAAACCGAATATAACTGAACTGAGTTTTTTAGTTCAGCTCTGTTTGGTTAGTGACAAGTTTTGGTTCAGTTTGCTCATATTTCCTAATGGTTCCGTTCAGTTCGGTTTTTTGAGAAATCGAACTGAACTGAATTATTAATACCCCTAGGTGATTTCACACCTAGAATCGTGAACCGGGTTCCCATGGAAATTGCCCACAGCCACCTAGTTCAGTCCGGTGAGGTTTGGGCAGTTTTCGATTTTTGTCCACACCCCTTCTGCATGGGATTGACCTCTTCTTGGTTGTCATTTTTCCCCTAACAAAAATGAAGGTCGGTCTCTGACGAAAGTAACAATTGTTGACTACAAATTGCTATGAAACGAGGCCATGTGATTAAACGTGGCTTTCTGGCAGATAAGATTCGCATGGTTCTACAAATTAACTTGCTTGTGTTCCTCAGTTGCACATTATCTAGAAAGCGAACAGGGAGATGATTAACTGCCTCATTTTTCTTCTCTCTTTACAATTGCTTGCATGGTTGATGGAACACTTGCTTAGTTTAGTGTTTAAAAAACGTGCTGAAGGGATCTTCGAAAGCGTCATGGTTTTTTAGGTCAAAATAAAGACAAAAAATAAAGGGAAATATTTCAAAGAATAATTGAGCTGCGAACAATTTGGTACAGACATATTGATTAAAAAAAATTGAATGGAAATGATTGCCATTGAGTTGACAAGACTCACGCACGACAAGACAAGACCGAATTGAAGTAGACAAGACCGAATTGAAGTAGAATATTCATCAGTCAACTCATGAAACTAGGCAAACTTGGTGAGGGAGACATGTCGAGCTTGATCTGGTCCAATGTACGGAGGCCTCTTGAGTCTTGACCGTGTCCCTCGCTTTTATTTGGTCGGAAACTTCCTTGGTGTGATAGGACTTTATATAAAGGAGAAGAGCGGAATATATATATGTTCACAGTGCGAACTAACTTCTCTCTTCCTACTACTGCTGCTTCGTCGTCTTCCTCTCCCTTCATTCTTCTTCTTTGGGATAATCCTTCTCCTTTTCTCTTTCTTTATGGCGAATAACAGAAGTTACTGGATTCATCCCGAGCATGACCTCAAACCCATGAAGCCGCGAGACCCCTTTCTATTGCGCCGCGTGCAAGGAGATCGGCTTCGGCCCCAGCTACGGATGTCCTCAATGCATACGTCGTCCGCGTCCACCAAGAATGTGCCCGCCCTTCTCCGACTATGTTCCGCACGATTCAAATGAAACATCCATCCTTGAAATTTTATCCGGACATGAAAGGCGAGAATCAGAAAGTCGGAGTCTGCTCGGCGTGCTCCAGACTTGTCCGAGGTTGCGGGTACAGCTCTAGCTGGGGGGACGATTTCCACCCAGCGTGCCTCGCGCTTCCGGAGTCGATCATGGTAAATGGCGCAGAATCTAGACTGTCGTGCGAGATAAAGTCCAACTGCAGATTGTGTAGCAAGAAGAAGTTTTACGTCGGCAAAGTCAAGCTCCCGAGCTGGTCGTACGCCGGGTGGAAGGGTAGGTACCATGTGGGCTGCGTGCAGGACATGGTGATCGAGAGCTTCAGGGACGGCGAGTTCGCTTCGGCGAAGGAAGGCGACGGCGCGGGTCAAATGCAAATTAAAGTGGACCTCTCTAGGAGTATATCAGGACTCTTCGCCATCGGATTAGGGGAATTGGCTCTTAGAGGAGTAATAGCCTCGATCACGGGTGATGTGATGTCCTGAAAATTCAATCTTTGTAAGCGCCGGAAGTCGATTAAATGATATGAATGTATAGTCATAGTCGACGTCTATTTTGGACTATAAGGACTGAAAATACGAAAATTTGGACGAATTCCGAACTTTAGATTATTTCGAATTGAGTTTCGAAATTAATCCGCGGCGATTTTTGAATTGCCGATTTCGCAAACGAACTTAACCTTGACCGAGCTTGGTCAGTTAAATTGCAGAAATTACCCTTTACTCAGTACACCAAAAATTTCGTTCCAGTTCCGGCGCGCCAAAATTACCGTTTTACCCCTGCGATTATTAACCACAAAAGACAAAAAATTTTAATGCTTACCTTGAAAGTCTTGGTCGTGGGC
The DNA here is from genome assembly GCA_028455895.1 of Rhodomyrtus tomentosa. Taxonomy (NCBI): domain Eukaryota; kingdom Viridiplantae; phylum Streptophyta; class Magnoliopsida; order Myrtales; family Myrtaceae; genus Rhodomyrtus; species Rhodomyrtus tomentosa. The sequence continues at coordinate 14,835,530 of JAPCWY010000009.1, read as the reverse complement.
CATCCTTTCCTCTGCCCAATGCACGTCCCTTCTACCGTTTCCTTCTTCTTCTTCGTTTCTTCTTTTTCTTCTTCTTCTGTTCTTCATCGTTTTTGTTGACCGACGACTGACCCCTCCTTGCCGATCAATCCACCTCCGTTCGTCGCCGTTTTTCGCGACCATCGACCCACCACCGGTAGCCATCATCCTCAGCCACTCCCCGCCGCCGCCTTGACCCCGATCGAGCCGCCGTCGCCGTTGATCAGTCGAAGAAAACCGCGGCCGAAGTTCCCCCTATTTTCGAGTCAGAGGACCCGAGAACTCTGGGCCTCCTCCGGTCGCCACGACCGCCACCAACGCTGACCACCACCACCCAGCTAACCCCCGACTTCCCCTCGACCGATCCAAACCCTCACCGCCGACTGTCAGCCACCGGAATCGCTGGAATCATGCCTTGAAGTTCTGGTGCCCTGTTTTGAACCCGATTTATTCCGGTCTTTGATCCGGCCGCCACAGCCGCCGCCGTGTCTCATCGCCATTGCCAGAAGACTCACCTGAGTCCCCTCTACCGCCGCCTAGCTCACCTCCGCCGGTCGCCGCGCGTGACCGCCGGAAACAGCCGCCGACCGAAACCCCTATTTTGGTGCCGAACAGGGCAGCCACTGATCGTGGCTGTCCGCCGTCGCTGGCCGCCTTCTGCCGCAGTCCACCTGTCCCGGCCGACCCCCACCGATCCTTAGGTGAGCCCCCGACCCTTGGCCGGCCTTGTCCCGGCCCGTGTCGCCGAAATACGGCCAAAACAGTAGAGTTTGCCGGTTGAATATTCTGTTGATTACTGTTTCAGGCCGCCGGTCGTCGCTCGTCGGAGCTCCGCCGCCGTCCACCTGTTCCGGCTACCTCGCCGGACTCCCACGGGGTGTCGCCGAAGTTTAAGATCGATCCGCTGCGCGATAAACCTTAGTTTTATCGCCGCCGCCGCCGCCGTTGCCGATCGAGCTAACTCACATTGTGAGTTGACCCTAAACTTTGGTTAGGGCGCTAATTACGCTTAGGATTAGTTTTATTTATTTATTTATTTCTTCTAAAAAAAATTTATATTCAATCGGGATCGGTATAGATAGAAGCCATGGTTAGGATACATGGTCGATCGATTATTTGTCTGTGGCTATTTGTGGTAATTTATCAATTAATTGATTGATTGAGTTGTTCGCATGTGAGTGACAGGTTAGAGACGAGCGAACGATTGATTGCTATAATTTGACTGAGAATTAAGATTTTTAATATGAATTGAGCTTGAAATTGCCGGGTTAAGTTGATTACTCGAGAGTGCGTGAATTGCTTGATCGGTTTGTTTGCCTGGCTGAAATGCTCAATTGGGAGTCTTGTGGGCCTTGGGGCCGAGTTGATTGTATTTCTTGTGGATTTTGGCGTTAATCCAAGATAATCAATGAATTGATTGATGAATGTAATTTGTGTGGTCATTTAAAGGATCAATGACGCTACCTGACAAGTTCGCATTGTACCGTGGGTACTTGTGCCGTACAGATTGTACGAAAATTCGTGACTTGTCAGAAGCACGATAATCCATGCCCCGTGCCAGTCGTATGGTTTTAAGGGATTATCGGATGCCTGTCACAGTTTGTGATGGACCGAAACTCCTTTTTAAGGAATGCCTACTTGTAGTGCCGTGCCGGGTGCAATGGATACACCGCTTGTAGTAGCCGTCGCTAAGAGGGTAAAGTGGATGTAGCTTGGTTTTGCCAGAAGAGTGCGGGATCGCACTATTGATGTATCTATCATACCAGTCGCGTGGGTCATTGTTTAATAATGGACTTGTGTATGCCTGAGTAGTTGTGCTTCTGTTGGTTGTAGATTTGACAGATTTATTTTGATTGATATATATATATATCTCTGTTGAAATCTTGTGACTTTTTATGGTGCTTAGGACCTTCTGAGCGAATCAATGTCCTAACCGAGATTAGGCTTGATTCATTGAGATTCATTTCTCACCTTGTCGTGGGACAAATTTTTTAGGTCCGAAGTAATGGAGAGACCGGTGCGGTTCGGCACCCCCACCCACTCATCACTTGATATCAGTCTCCATCCGGTACCAGGTACGGACCAGATGTGGGAACATCACATCACGACGATATGGGTCGATGAAGGGATGCCACATCTGGTGGCACACCTCTTTAAGGCCTGGTATCTTCGTGATGGGATGGATCTCTTTGGTCTGCTTAGAGGATTTGAGGGGCCACCTCTTCAGAGGGTTCCTAATATCCCCGCTTGAGATTCGATGGATATTGATACACCTGATGGGGAATTGGTGGACCCCGCGCCTGGTATGCAGCTCGAGCTCGAGCCTGAGCAATCAGTAGCCCCCTCTGTGCATTCTAGCCAGAGTTCTTGTGATGACCCGAACGACCCGGCTCCCCCAGTTGGTTATGACGATCCAGATGTCGAGTTTTCCCAGTAGAGGGTTAGGTTCCTTTTGTGGTCAGGGAACTGATGATGTTTTTATGGGGGATACTGTTTTGGAGTAGATGAGAGTTAACCTTACCTGACTCCTGTATCTTTTTGTGAGTCCTAGAGGGCCGCCCCGAAGCTTGGGGTTGTAATTATCAGTTGATGGCTCTGTAAAGTTATAAATCATCTATTCTCATCAGCTTTTAGTATTGTGATATCTGGCTTTACTTCCTATCTATCCCATATGATTTTATTGGATGGAAGATTGTACGTTCCGCATGCGCAGTATAATCTTAGGTCGATAGCAGTTGCCTATGACGCTATCTATTTTGACCTGGTGGCGATTTGACAAGGTATGTCGCGGGTTCGAGAGTCGGGACGTGACAGGTGACCCGTCTGCGCTAGCCGGTTAGGAGGGGCATTAACCCCTTGATCAAACCGATCCAAAGAGAAGACAAATTTTTCTGGGGGCTTACAGGAATTTTCTTCACGTTGAAGAATCCTTTTGTAAATGTATGCTTTGTTAGAATGAGCTGTAAAAGATGTAGTCGTAGAACATATGTATGAGTTGTAATTAGTGAGATTGAAGGATTGTAATTAGCTAGACTAGAGAATATATCGTTTAGTATTTTTTCTTTTATCAGTATTTATATACCACTAGGTCAATGTAAAAAGATATGATGAAGATATACAGAAAATAGATGAATACCATCCTAGTTTTAAAAGACTACTTACTTTGCCTAATGTGATTTCAATACCTCCTAAATTTTAATACTCTTCTTACATGAATAGGTTTCTGTCGATAAAGTTGCCATGAAATCAAGAGAAGAGAGGGATCAGGAAATTGAGAAAGCAGCAGAGATGGCAGATGCATTTCTTAGGGCTCATATAGACACTCTGATTATGACAAGTCGGGAGCTAATTACAGGGAAAAGTTAGTGTCCCATCCCCTTCTTTCTCTTAATTGATAAGACTATGTCATCAATCATCTGAACCATTTGTGTGTGAATTAGCTCGCCTAACATCCACATTGAGCTTATATTAAATGTTCGCGTGGGAATAGCTTTCCTCAAGAGTGATAGGAGTCATCCATCAAGAAAAGGGAAAAATGATGCAGAGAGTCTTAACGCATTGACATTGCTTGAGATTTTCTTTCTCCCTCTGCATGCGCCCCTATGCACATGAGAGTTTGCAGGATTCTCTTTTTCTAATGGCATTGCATGCGTGTGGCAGATCCTTGTAAGAGTCTAGAGATCAACTTTAGGGTGAGCTCAGCGCCGGTGGAAGTAGTTAGGAGGATTAAGACCAAACCTCGTTACATCCTTGCAAAGGTACTTTCAATTTGTTGTTTGTTAGCCATGTATGAAATGCAAAGTACTTTGCTGTCAGATGTTATGCTATTCTCACCAATGGTTGGATTAACTTGCTTTTATTTCTTTCGACTATGCCATCTGGACACCAGAGTTCAGATATCTTTTTTTTATGCTGCTTGCCTTCTATAAATGCTAAAGTGTCAAAAATCGTTTCAAGCTTCAATATGTGTCGTTGTAGTGATGGAAAGTACTTTGCAGCGCATGATTCGCCCTTATTTGGTGTCTCAAGGGGTCAATATACTAGTGTATTGTTGCACCATTATGTGCAGGAAAATTTGGCTTTGCAGTTAAGCTGAAACTGTTTGTGAGCTAACTTCAATGACGCCCTAAACTCAGTTGGCAAATGTTTATTGCCATGGTTCAGAACGTAGATCAGGTTAATAAGGTATTCAAGTGGGCTGTGTCAATTAGTTAATCCCATATTGTTAATTTAAACCAGACACCGTATATTGACCGGAATATTTGAGTCAAACTTGAAGCCGTAGGAACTGGGTCAGGCATTGTCTGGTGACATATACTTAAGGGGATGGCTGCTTTTGCCTCTATATCCTTTATATGTGCAAATGCTTATGCACTTTTTTGACTGACCCTGCTCGTGTTTGCTGCATGGGCATTTTATGTTCTGGGTCATATTGACAGAAAAGATCTTTATGGGATGGTAAATGATGCTATCCACGTCTTATCTCTGAGCATAGGATGGAATCACCTTATCAGATCTCGCTACGAAGGCCCTTGAGGCAAAGTGTGCGAGAATAGTTGGACAAGCTCTAGCCGGTGTTCCTCTATGGCAATTAGGTCCTGAAAGTAGACATCCAGGAGTTCCATACATTGTTTTCCCAGGTGACGCTCTATCTTATTTATTTTTACATTTGCACACCCACACATTTAATATATGATCCTCATGCAAGAATTTCTTCTCTTTTCTAAGGTAATGTTGGCACTTGGCAGCAGTACAGCACTGGCTGAAGTCGTAAAATCGTGGGCTCCTCCAGTCAGACTTTCCTTAACAAAAGAGCTTCTCAGGGTCAGGATCATTGAGATTAGTCTTTTTATAGGATTAAAACAATATAAGATACAAATGTTTTGTGTTATAAAAAGGTCGTCATGCTATTGGCGCATTCAATGTTTATAACTTGGAAGGAGTTTGAAGCAGTTGTTGCTGCGGCAGAGGAAGAACAAAGTCCTGCTATATTACAGGTAGTGAAATAAACCTGAAAATTTGATTATTCTCCGCCTTTTCAAGTTTGGCTGATACTCTGATAGCAAAATGGCTCTGTCATCTGGAAGGTTTCATAACGCCGAATTTTCGAACCATGTTGCACCTCCTGTTGTAATTCATTCTGCCAAAGCCGACACTCGCAGCTCAAACTTCCTCACCGCTTATTTTCAATGCGTTTCACTTTCTAGAAGCTTAAAGTTCAAATAGCTAATTTTGACAAATTTTGGCTTTTTTTCATGAAATATTTTGGTCATTAACTAAATGATTACTTTCTTTTTTCTTTCTTCTAAGATTTTCAATATTCCTTTTTTTTTTTTTTTTAAGTTTGGCCTATAATTCCCCCCCTTTTTTTATGCACATTTCCCTTGCAGATCCATCCAGCTGCCTTTAAGCAAGGGGGAATTCCGTTAGTTGCCTGTTGCATCTCTGCTGCGGAACAAGCTAATGTAAGTGCATTTCATATCTAATCGAAAAAGAGAAGAACGCCAGTACTGCACCTATATGCATCCTTGCAAAGGTGGGCTTGCTCCAAAGTGGACATGCCTCATAAAAAGTATTGATTAGCATTCACCAATTGCCTAGCAAGAGATCACCCACGACCTTTTTAATTGACAAAATTTCCGCGACTCTTTTAGAAATTTGCAAGAACTAACATGGATTCTATCGTTGCTTCATCTTAATCCATCAATGTTTCTTTTCCCTAGGACCTGCAATCTTTGGCATCCAAGAAGGGAGTCTCCTTGGTGCTTCATGGAGCTTCGGGCTTGTCCGAGAAACTCATCAAGGTAATTTATTCTGTACAAAATGTGACTCCTTCGCAGGCAGATGATTCTAAATGAACAATCGTGACGAGTGCGAGAAAAATGTTTGGAAGCTAACGAAGCCAACTCGAATCATTTGCTGCCAACAGGAGCGCATCGCGAGGGGCGTCACAAACTTCAATGTGAACACGGAGGTGCGAAAGACATACATGCCTTTACTTGGACTGCTTGAGCGAACCCAAAAAAGATCTCGTCGATGTCATTGTCGTCCGCGAAGGAAGCCATGAAGGCTGTTGTCGCAGAAAAAAATGCACCTCTTTGGTTCAGCTGGAAAAGCATGATGGCGAAAGCTGTAATGTTATTGTTCACCAATTCCTCAAGGAGTTGAACAGACCTGGAGATGTAAAGTATCTTAATTTCCACAATAATAAGACATCTTCATTTCTTTCAGCTCTACACTTGGTCCCTATGGCGTTTCATAATATATATGGTTTCATGTGTGTTAAGATGGGTCAAACAAAAATATGAACAGTCAAACTTCCGATGGATATCTTACATTAAATCATTAAACCTTTTACTGGTGCCAATTCAGTCATAAACTTTTCGCATTACTGTCAATTTAGTCCTGAATCCATTGTATTTATGCAAACTGAGTCAATTCGGTCAATTTTGATCGAATATCACTAGCGTGGACATCAATTGTCCTGCGTGGCATTTTGGCACTAACGTGATTATTTTTAAAATACTTTTTTGACATTTTAAATTTTTTTTAAAGCCAAAAAATGCTTAAAAATTATTTAAAATATTATATAAAATATGAAAATCCAAGTCAGTGCTAGCCGTGCCGTGTTGGAGAATCAACATCCACTTTAGCGATTTTCAATTAAAATTGATTGAATAAACTTAATTGGCATAAATATAGTTATTTTTTAAATATTTTTTTGACATTTTAATTTTTTTTAAAAAGCCAAAATATGGTTAAAAATTATTTAAAATATTATATAATAATATGAAAGTTCAAACAACGTTAGCCGTGCCGTGTAGGAGAATCAACGTACACATTAGCGATTTTCAATCAAAATAGACTAAATAAACTCACTTGGCATAAATATAAAAGATGTAGAATTGAATTGACACTAATACAAAAGGTTTAATACTGAATTGGAACCAATATAAAAAGATTTAGGATTAAATTGACACCAAAAAAAGATTTAAGATTTAATTGGTATTAATGCAATAGGTTTAGAACTTTTTTGAGATTTCTCTTAAATTTGTCCAAACAGAAGCCACGTATTATTGACTGACTTCTCTGCGCCGGTGTATCTGCAAATACTTTGCAGTTTCTTCTACTTTGATCCCACCCTACACATGGAGGAGATTTCTCAATGAATTTGTGTGTTATACTACAAACGTCAGCTGCAGACACTAATAAAGATAGAATAGAAGAACGACATGAAACAAAATGGGAGATGAAAGCTCACAAGTTTGTTCTAGTTTCCAGTGGTTATTCAAGTGAAACTGGAATTAGCACTATCCAAATAGCAAACCATGCACATGATCATTTTTGTTGCGCGGAACAAGTTATCAATAGATAAAATAGACAGAACGAATAAAGTAAATCGAACACCAGATGTACGTGGTTCGGTCGTAAAGAAATACGGGAAGAGCAGCAACGAATTATACTATAGAACAAGCGATACACGGAGATTACAGATCATTCGAGTTACATAAATACACTCTTGGTATTTCCTAAGCCTCAATTATAATCAAGAACACACACTGTATTTATCTCCAATTCTTAGCGAAATAATATATCAATCTCATAAAGTAATTTAAAACCCAAATCTGACCTCAAGATTTAACTGGTTTCGATACTTGAATTCTTGATTTAATTTTGCGAACAAAACCAAGAAGATAAACTTTTACTAAGCACTCGATGAACGGCGCTTCAGGACGTGAGCGGCACCAATACCCCTCTGCAAGTTGGGCGCATCAAGCACTCGGACAACCGGTGCTTCAGGGCTTAGTACAACCAACGACTGCAACCCACGCTTTTTATTCGTCTAACTTATGCACGCCTCACGCTTTCGAAGACCCACACCTCTTCCTTTTATATATTCAATTTCGTCAGATCGATGAGCACATATACTATTTCTTCGATGTCCTCAATCAGAAGAAGAAAGATGCGGCCAACAAATCCAAGTCCAAGATATTGTTCCCTTCTTTGACTTTTCTTGATCTTTACTTATTATCCTTTCTTTGGTAGATTTGATAACAAAACAAATCAAATCTGGATAGCTTTCTCCAACTCGAAAATATATATATGGACGTCCACAAATAATATCTCACCTTTTTTTTTTCTTTCCTTTTCTCGTGGGCTCAAATTCAAGACATATTTCAATAATCTCCACCTTGGCTCGATATTTGAGTCAATTCACAATCGCTTCGCTAAAATTCCAAACTTCACCGCTACTCTCCCAATAGCTCTCACGGGCTTAACCGCCATAGATGTAGTTCAAGTTCAAGCCGCACTTGAATTTTGCCATAATAGAGGACCTCATCAGAACCCCAACTGCACATGCACTTTTAACTATTCCACAAGGACAATCTGATACAAGCTCCTTAATCACAAATAAAGCAAAATCACTATTGCATTCATATCTATCAGGAGACTGAAAACGTACCTTGTTCATATCAGCAGTTACAACAACTAATGGCTCTATAGGCTCCACCTTGCTACAAGCACTATTTGTGTCGATTACCATTACCATACTAGTAGCTGCTACCTCAGGAGTTTCTAGTTGCAACTCCACCTCAAGCTGAACACCGTCCAGATCCGTATTAACACTGCTATAATCACTCCTAGCCTAAAGTACTGGAGACTCGTCAAAGGTAACTTCTCTGCTGCAAATAGGTGAATTTATATTTGGACACCACAATTAATAGCCCCGCTCATTTCGTGTATAGTTATGGAATATGCACCTTACCTCCACATCGAGTTTACCATCACTTACTTGATAATAACACGAGCAATTGAATATTCTAAAAATAGAATCATCAGCAACATTACCTGACCACACTTCTTCGTGAGTCGGATATTCAATCGCAGTCGATAGAGATCTATTCATCAGGTAGCACGCCATACTAAGCGCATCCGCTAGAAACTTTCTGGCCATACCAGCACTAGAGAGCATTTTATGGGCAGTCTCTAGTAATGTTCTGCTCATCAATTCTGCAACACGTGGTTCATTAGCACTAGTGCGGTTTCTCACTATGCTTTCCTTCATGCAGAATTCATTTAACAGCTCCGAGCAAAATTCCATGCTTTTGTCAGTCCGCCCCTGCTTGATCGTTCTACTAGTTCATTAGCACTACTGCCTGATCTTGACAGTAGCATCAAACTTGTGCCTAAGCACAAACACTCAGATCTTCTTCGAGTATTCGCCAACAACTATTAGCATAAATCTAGCACTCTTCCTTAAAGGAAACCGCGACAACCTGCGAACATCAAAGTGAAGAAATTCTACAATTTTCATAGTTTCTCTGATAGTCGCACTAAACAGTACTTTCCGCCGTTGATCTAAATCACAACACCTGCATATATTCAGTCTGTCAGCAATACAACCACATAATAAATTCTTTTCACTTTGAACCTTCAGGCTTTTCTCACTAATGTGCCCCAAACACTTATGCCACAATTCTGACTCTCGAACAGATGCATCCGACGTCTCTGCAGCGAATTCTGTCACTATCCCACCTTGAAGCTTATACATGCTATTATGCTTAATTCCTTTCATTATTACCATGGCACCTCGAACAACCTTCAAAATTCCACATTCTGAAGAATATCGACACCCAGCTAAATCTAGAGCACTCAAGGAAATTAAATTTTTCTTCAACTCTGGACTATGCCTAACTCCAGTCAAAATCCTCACAATACCAATATGCATTCTGATTCTAACATTGCCAACACCTACAACATCGCATTCAACATCGTTTCCCAACTGCACCTTACTACTATCCATACATTGATAAGTAATAAACCAGTTCCTATTTGGTGTAGCATGAATGAACAACCAGAATCCATAATCCATCCGTCAAACATTGAATCATTAGTGACAGACAAGACAATATCAGCATTATCCGAATTACTCTAAGCTAAAGCTGCAACATCATCTGTAGATTCAAATCTAATTCCTTTACTGTTTTTCAGCTTAAGGCAACCCCTTCGAAGATGCCCCCTCTTGCCACAGTTCCAACATACAACACCATCTGTCATAGATTGACTGCGTCTATTCATATTTATATTACTTCTGCTAACACGAGTACTAATTCTTCCTCTATTTTCACCTAATAAAGCATCATATATAGATTCGCCATATTCTTTTCTACGGACATTCTCACTCAGAATTAAATCTCAAATTCCATCAAACGTCAAACTTGTTGACCCAGAGGAATTACTAACAGTAGTATTCCAACTATCAGACAATGAGGATAATCGAATCAAAGTACGTACCTCATCTTCAAAGTCAATTTCAACTGAACTCAATTGACTAACGATCACATTGAATTCATTGATATGATTAGCAATCGATATACCTTCGCTCATCTTCAAGTTAAACAGACGTCGTATCAAATAGACTTTGTTGATCGTAGAGGGCTTCTCGTACATGTCCAACAAGGCTTTTATCAAACATGTAGTGGTCTTCTCCTTGATGATATTAAACGCGACATTACGAGCCAACGTCAGTCGAATAACACCCATCACTCGTTTATCCAGTAATTCCCAATTGGCTTGCTTCATCGTTTTTGGTTTCTTTCCAGACGAGTGCTCGTGCAACTTTATCTGATATAAATAATCTTCTATTTGCATCTTCCAGAAACCAAAGTCCTTTCCATCAAATTTGTCGATTTTCCCTTTAGCTTATTCTATCGCTATCGATTCGCTTCAACTCAAGTAAGCCTAGCTCTGATACCAATTGTTGCGCGGAACAAGCGATCGATAAATAAAATTGACAGAGCGAGTAAAGTAAATCGAACACCAGATGTACATGGTTCGGTCGTAAAGATCTACGTCCACGGAGAGAGCAGCAACGAATTCTACTATAAAACAAGCAATATACGGAGATTACAGATCACTCGAGTTACACAAACATACTCTTAGTATTTCCCAAGCCCCAATTACAACCAAGAACACACATAGTGCTTAGCCTCAATTCCTAGTGAAATAAACTCTCAATCTCGCAAAGGAATTTAAAACCCAAGTCTAACCTCAAGATTTAATCGGCTTCGATACTTGAATTCTTGATGTAATTCCATGAACATAATCAAGAAGATAAACCTTGTCGAGAACTCGATGAACGACGCTTCAGGACGTGAACGGCACTAAGACCCCTCTACAAGTTGGGCGCATCAAGCACTCGAACAATCGGTGCTTCAGGGCTTCGTAAGGCCCACAACTACAACCCACGCTTTTTATTCGTCTAACTCATGCACGCCCCACGCTTTCGAAGACCCACGCCTCTTCCTTTTATATATTCAATTTCACCATATTGATAACCACATATATTATTTCTTCGATGACCTCAATCAAAAGAAGAAAGATGCGGCCAACATATCCAAGTCCAAGATATTGTTCCCTTCTTTGAATTTTCTTGATCTTTACTTCTTATTCTTTCTTTGGCAGATTTGATAACAAAACAAATCAAATCTGGATAGCTTTCTCCAACTTGAAAAGACATATGGACATCCATAAATAATATCTGACCTCTTTTTTTTTTTTCTTTCTTCCTTTTTCTCGCAGGCTTAAATTCAAGACATATTTCTAACAACTTCAACAAATTTTCATCAGATTGAACCCAAATAATTTGTGCGTATGAATAGTTTCAAGCTGAGGTTGCCTCATTCTGTGATATCAGGTTTACATGGCAGTATGATTGCTCCTCAAATGATCTTTTCTCCAGTTCCTTTACCACAAGTTCTCAAATACGAGCGAAGGATCTATAACAGGACTGGTATACTTCACATCTCCAGTTGAAATTGGTTTCCACTCTCCTCAACAAGCTGATCGTCCCCAGGGTATAGTTGTCCAACCGCTACAAATGCCAAATGCTTTATTATTGACCTCGAAATTAGGGGTTAGCAAGAGGGTTTGGTTCTTGGGGGCGCCAGTGTAGTTCCATAAAGTTGTATCCGGTGAGTTCGGTCCGGTCCCTTTTTCTTTTTTTTTTGTTTCCTAAATATAAACCTAACTTTAATCAATCTATTAGAATTAAAATCCATGTTGCTCAACCTTACTAATAATCTATCGGTTCCATTGGAGCGGTCCTAGTTTTCGATTCTTGCGTGGGATCGGGAGCCGATCACTCCTACTCGAAATGGCCTCATTCTACATTCATGTTGCATAAGCAAGGTCTTGGCACAATCAAAATCCCAAATTGAATGTGAATCCTCATTCATAAAAATCCATGTTTCAAAGCATCTTTCGAAAGAATGATGGATTTGGTTGAAGTTCTATAAGAACAATAACCGCGATGATGGAGAGATATCACAAGCATAAAGCAGGAAACGCTGTTGACATATGCTTAAACCACGGCTATTATGACACTTCGCCGCGTCAATTTAGTTGGATCAACAAAATGGCAAAAGGAGAAACAAAACATGCTGCCGAGATTAAAGCTCAAGAGCACACTTTGGAGTTTGTAGTAGCGCTACAACTGCATACATCATTAAACCCAAAAGAAGAATCCAGTGCTTCAAGATATGAAATAATTCTGATAAATAGGTCCCGCTCGATGAATCAGGTTCGCAAAGTGATTAGTATTAGATTAGGGTTTCGACCTTGAGTCGTTCCACGCATTATAAATGCATCAAAAGAACTACGGATCGATGTTTGCGAGGCGATAGTATGTTCTTAATCTTCCGCAGACAAACTAAGTGCTCAAAAAAGAAAAAGCAAAGAGTCATAATTTAGATACGGACTTTGGTATCTATTTTATCAGCGGCCTTATTCATCATATTCTCCAGAGAAGCCACATAACGCTCTAACTCTTCCACTCCCATGCCATCATAAACATTCCCATCCCACCACTCGCCACCGAAACGATTCCCGGCGGCTCTTCTCCTTTCGGCCTCGATCGCGTGTCTCTTCACCTCTTTGAGCTTCGACGCTACATCTTGGTACTGCTGCTTGTGCTTGTCGATGGCGTAGATCGCAGCTGAAGTTGCCGCCTTGCTTGCTCGGGCACCACCTCCACCGGAGATGTCACGGACGATGACGGTGTCGGCGGATGGGTGGCCAAAGACAAAGGGATTGCCATGGGCCGAATAGGCGATTATCGCAACCTCAGCCCCACACAGGATGGCAAGCTCGCTCGCCTTCCGGAACATGCCTCGGCGACGTTTGGAGAACACGCGCGGCTTTATCCTCGATGATCTTGCATTCGGTTCGACGGCGGCGACCGAGGGTTTGCCTCTTTGTCTCCGCCAGGGCCTCAAGTCGTCATCTACCTGACTGTGGACGTAGCAGTGGGCATGGCTCATGGATATTACAAGTTCGTAGCGATATTCCTAAATAATGACGGGCAGCGGGAGGGCGAGGGCCCAATTCGCCATGATCTGCTTGGTGGGGACGACAGCGGGGGCGGGGATCCCCGCTGTTGTCCCCACCAAGCAGATCATGGGGAATCAGGTCTTTCCGCTGCATGTCAATATTCAAGAATATCGCTACAAACTTGCGTTGTCGATGAGCCATGCATAATGCTACGTCCACAGTCTGAGTTGAGAAGGCTCGAGTGAGAATGAGGCCCGGCACACTCGGATGGTCAAAGTCCTGGGATTCGGCTTCTAGGGTAATAGAGAGGCCGTAGCGCGCCCCAGGAGGTATCGGAATGGACATCCTGTCAGTCTAAAACAACAGATACCACAAGTTTAAGAGATCTAAGCGAGTTAAATTCAGTTGCTCTAGCACTTGCTTGATCCACGATACAATTCAGTCTAAACAACACGGCGTTCCTATCTCGAACGACAGTTAGCAGATTTGCCTTTAATTGTCACACACATCATATGAGCATATAGCACACGAATGCCATGAAATGCACATGGATGCACTCCCAAAGCCATCTCGCTCTCCCACCACCTTGAGCCGTTACTACCTCGTGGTGCCTTTACCTTCGCCCGGTTTCATATCGGGCTTCCATGACAACTCCCAGTCATGGCAGTCTGGCTTGGCGTTGTCACCCGCGGTCCACCTGGCGCCACTCATCAGGGCATCCCATCTTCCTCGAGGTATACTGAGCTCATATTCAAGGCCCTCCACCTCGCGCAACTTCCACTTCGAAATATGTAATGAAAATGCACCCATGTTGTGGAAACGAATTTCACAATCCAGCATAGTTTTATAACTACTGATGAGGACAACATTACCACATGATTTCGTACATAAAACCCACGCAACGTCCGCGGCCGTCCCGGAGACATTTTGTACAGAATACTCTTAATAAACCTCATGGTCCATCATCAGGGACTCTCGCTCTTGTGCACCATCTCCTCGTCATTTCACGTCATGTGCCCACACGGTAGGGTCTAGGACCAATTAACTCCACTAAGCATACTAAAGATCTAACTAGTCGCTGTTTTGTTTGTTTCCCCCTTTTTTTTTTTTGTCAGAATATATAGTCCGTTGAACCAGCGTTCATGACTTTGTGACCAGTAACACCCTCAAAATCCCAATCTCGCGGTCATATAGGGACGGCTGACGAGCAATATTTATGTCACGCGGGACAACCTTGAACTACTCCCCCTGGCTCGCATACAGTGCAATGTTCGGTTTACGACCACCAGTTACTCAACGTTCCAAATTGATAACCACCCTCCGTATCCATCTCATTTCTTTCCTTGGTGATCCAATCCGCTTAACCATGACCGAGCATAAACCGTGAAACAAGTGGGAGTGTGAGGAAAAGAATCCAACTCGCATTGACGTGACGCGACGCGACGGCCTGATCTTCGGTGAGGATGAATAAACCGGTTGTGGCTGGTGGTACGTAGAGAAAATAGAGGGTTTGGGCTGAGAGTCTTCACAATAGCTCTTCCTCTCTTTCTCGCCTTCTTCTCGCTTTCATTCATTGGGCGGCTTACACGAGCAACTAGATGCAATGATGAATTCCGTTTCCCTACGCCTCGCCATCATCGCTCTCCAGGCGCAAAATTTTGAGAACTTTTCGGCCATGTGGCATGGACCTCATGACACATGCTTCACCTCTCTTCATGCACGACCGCCAGCTCCCCTCCCTCACTTTTTGCGTGTACGGCCACCACTTGCCAGCACCTCACGTTGCTATCTTTCCCCCCTCCAATTTACGAGCTCTTTTCTCTTGGTATGTGGTCGGGCTAATTGCTCAAGGTACATTTCCAGGAATGATTGCTTTTCTTTCCCCCAAGATGTTCTCCATTTTGAAGCCCGAACCATCTCATTTCAAAAATTTATCTCCTAGCGTTATCAATTCAATATGGGAGGTGACATTAATCAAATCGGATCGTTCAAATTGAAATGGACAGCCAATTCAATATTATGGGGAAAAATGTGGATGTGAATTTTTAAAAATTTTGAAAAGGTGACATGGATCAAATCAGGCCGTCCATTTTTAAAAATGTCCATTTTAGCTGGTTATTAAAGGAGCATTTTAAAACAAAGTTTGCTATTATGGGGAGCTTTGAGAAATTGGAACCACTTGGGATAAAATTTTTGGAATTTTTTTTTCATTCTTTGGGTATTGCTAGAGATATTATGATTCAATCCTGCTGGAGTATCATGTGTAATGACTTTGCATTGTCCTTACATGTGGCATCGAGGAGCTTTGAATAACTAGTGTCTAATTATAAATGTCACTGAATATAGGTGTGGAAATGGTAGTTGTCCAGCTCACAGAGGCTTACGACAGTAATAGTCTCTGCTTTGTTTTATGAAAACCAATTGGCTGTTAAAGTGTCTCGATTGCATTGTGAGTTTTGTTGAGGTAAAAACAATAGTAAAAGAAATTGGCATGGAGAAAATTGTGATCAAAGTTACAATACCGGCGAGGCCTTCTTTGATATGGATAAATTGTCTAAAAAATCCTAATAAACTTTTTGTATGGCGGTCAATTTAGTATTAAACCATTTTAATAGTTTTGATAACCTTAAACTATTTTAATTTAGGAATTGGTTTTGTGTTAAAGTTGTTTTGGAATGGAGTCTTCTTCCAATTTTTCACCATTATCGATGTGCAAGTTTCTGGATCTATTTGTTTTATGTTAGATATTTTTTTTTAAATGAGAAGCTTCTTCATTTTCTCGCCGTAATCGATATGCACTCCGGCAATAGGATTAAATATCTATGTGTTTTTCAAGTCCTCATTAGATCCTTGGCATGTTTCGTCCATTAAGTATCTGAATTATCATTGATTTTAGTCTTCCCAAAGCTTCGACTCACATTGACCAAAAGTGCCCCATTAAAAAAATGTGCACAATTCCACCTGTAGGCTCTATCGTAAATGAAGCAAGAAAGAGGAACGATGTAAGTAAATTTGGACATCTCCAAGTCAACAGCAATAATTTTTTTTTTTTCGTTTACTTTTGATCTCATGAAATGTGCAGTGAAGTAAAGTCCGTAATAGCAACTCTACGATACCTCGGTAGTATTGATGAGAAACTATCGAGGTGATTCAACTAGTTTTTGTTTTTTTTTTTTCATGTTTGACCAACACATCATGCTCCTAGAGGTTTTGGTCGTGAAGAATCTCAATTCTTCAGTGCGTTCACATCAATTACTTAATCAAGATAAACTGGTTTAGCAAATTAAGTAGAAACATGTTCTTTTTTGGTGAAAAAAATTTGGTTTGTATCATCATATCAGACTCTTGTTTTGCAGGGTGATGTCTGAGATGAAGTCCAAAATTGATCGACTACAGTCAAACTTGGAGGAACGTGGGTAAATATAATAATTATAAATGCAATCGTTACAACTTTCAAATTTGATAAGTATGTTGGTTTGTTGACAATGATTGGTAGATTAATTCAAAGAAGCTCCGCATAAGTAGTTGAGTCACCATATTGAATTAGGCAACCATGATAACAAGTTTTGCTTTAGAGAGAAGATTATTATAGTTGATTATGATAAGGAGTATTAAAATATATTGAACAGTGAGAGTGAAAAGCTGAACAAACTTGTTGAGATCTCTAGAGATAACCTTATTTGTTTAGTTCGGTATATTTATGAGCTTTCATAATGTACTTATATAGGCTTTTTAATTTGAAATTGAAAACTTTTAACTTACTATTCAAATAACTTAAATTTGACGAAATTTTAATTGAGTATAACTCCTCCAATCGATGTCCAGTTCACTTGATTTTAATGCCAATGAAAAGTTCATAACCGGAACTTATGAAATTGTGAGTGAATTCTAAAAATGCGAAGCATCTTCATTTTTTCACAGTTCACTTCGCAAGTGTAAGTTATATGGGAGAGAACTCTTGAGTTTGAAGCTTGGAAACCATCTCTTATTATGAAAAGGGTTCGATCCTGTCAGCACTTTCTTCTTTAAACTCAATTTTGGGCTCGCTCTGCCAACTGATGGAGATACCACACCTCGATGAAGATCGTGTCAGCTCTAGGTAAAAGGAGACGATGACGAGATATTCCCCATGGTCATATTTACACTCCAAACAAACGGTTAATACTTATGTATTTTTCAATTATTTATTGAATTCTTGGCTTGTTTGGTACATTAATTATTTGAATTATCATTGCTTTTAGTCTTCCCAAAACTTCAATTCTCACTGACCATGATCGCTCCTTTAAAAACCGTGCACAATGTCCACCCATAGGTCTTATCAGAATGACTTAAGGAATAGTGACAACTAGTTGAGATAAACAAAAAACAGTAGATGTTAGTAGATTTGGACATCTGCAAGTCGACTGTAATAATTTCTATTGATCTCGTGAAATGTGCAGCGAAATAAAATCCGCAAGAGATGTAGCTCTATGATACCCCGGTAATATTGATGAGAAACTTTCAAGGGAATTCAACTAGTTTTTCTTTTTGTTTTGATTTTTGACCAACACATCTTCAGTCGTGAAGAATCTCAATTCTTCAGCGTATTCACATAGATTACTAAGCATATATTGCACGTCCCGCCTATTTAATATCAATGTTCAATCAAGATAAAGCGGTTTAATAAAGTAAGTAAAAACATGATCTTTTTTGGTTAAAAAAATTCGGGTTAATACCACCAAAAATCCCAAACTAGTGCACATGTGACAAATTTACCCAAATTATTTTTTTTACCACGAAAAATCATAAATTGAAACAGCTGTGATAAATTTATCCTAAACTGGTAGAACTGTGATAAATTTACTCTTCGTTAGTTTTCGTTAAATTTTACTGTCAAATCGATGAGTTTAATGACACGTGGCAAATTGTCGAGTGTACGCGTTACCCTATATTTGCTACGAGTGTATCAATTTAAATTATTTTGTGATATTAACTCAATTTAATAGAAATTAACAGAGGATAAATTTGTCATATGTGTACCAGTTTGAGATTTTTTGTTGTAAAAAATTAATTTTTGGCAAATTTATCACATTTGTACCAGTTTATATTTTGTAATAAAAAGTAGTTTGAGGGTAAATTTATCATATTTATATTATTTTGAAATTTTTTGTGGTCAATGAAATAGTTTAAAATAAATTTATTATAAATATATTAATTAAAAATTTTTTGTGGTGTTAATTCAAAAAAAATTTGTTTGCATCATCGCATAGGACGCTTATTTTGCAGGGGAGGATGTTTGGAATTATCCGAAAAATAGAAGGTTTGGACAGTGCGCGCCAATGTAGACGGCTACAGCCTTGAGGTGTATGGAAGGGGGCAGCAATCTGCTGCTATGTCGCCTGGGCGAGTAGACCAGACCTCAGCAAATTCAACGGCTGTCTCGCGCAGATGCACCGTAGGAGAGAAAACCTAATGAGCGTGCCTTTTATAGTCTACCGAATACTAGCCCTAGCCTAGAAGACCGCGACGCAGTAAGATTAGGAATGTCATATAAGGACAAAAAAAGGTAATTGAAAAAAAAAATCCTTGTGAATGGCTCGCATGAAGACAAAAAATAAAAAATAAAAAAAATAAAAAAACACCTTTTTTTTTTAATCTTTCTACGTGAATCTAGTTTTTTTATTTCGACCGAAAAATAAAATCTACAATTTTTATAACATCATGATTAATTAATTATTTAAAAGATACATTCAAACGAATGTGTTATACGGGAAAAAAAAACGAAGTCAATACTTTGTTTTTATCTTAGTAACTTATAATATGAAGATCTAAATTATAATGACAAAGAAATTAATAAGCTAAAATATCAATCGTTGTCCCGTGGCCCTGACAATACTAATTAAAGATTATCAAACAGTGGTTCTTTTTTGAATTTCCAATTTGTTGCCGTTCTCATCCATATGACATTTCTTGGATGGCTACACGCCACAGAGGTCTACGTAGGGCCAATTTTCTTGTTGGTCCAGCTGACAATTTGGGCATTTATACATTTTCGTATAATTCACAATATATATTTATATGTGCTTTTTAATTTGAAATTTAAAACTCTTAGCTTACTATTCAAATAACTTAAATTTGACGAAATTTTAATTGGGTATAACTCTTCTATTCGATGTCCGATTCACTCGATTTTTACGCCAATGGAAAGTTTATGAACCGAACTTATGAAAATGTGAGTGAATTTTAAAAGGACAATCGCCTTCATATTTTTCATGGCTCACAATGTAATATCCCAAGTGTGAATAAATGTATAACATGGACATAGATATATGGGAGAGACCTCTTGTCTTTAAAGCTTGAAAGCTATCTCTTACTGTGAAGAGGGTTCGATCAGGCGGACTAAATAAGAAAATGTAGATGCACTTGCATAGAAATAAGAAGATTAAGAAACTACAAACACATTCAATACAAAATGTTTTCCATATCGATGTATACCATCTTTCCTCCTAGTCCTCCACGAGAAAAGGCAGCTAAAAATAAGGGTAAATTTGCAAATAAAGTAGAATGAACAAAGGTTGTCTAGTGAGAAGTTTAAGTAATTTTGAATGAGATTAATACCTATATATGGAGAGAGAGAGACACACACACATCATATATTTGGTTAGTCCGGTATGTTTATGAGTTTTCACAATATAGTTATATGTGCTTTTCAATTTGAAATTTAAAACTCTTAACTTATTGTTCGAATAACTTAGATTTTATGGAATTTTAATTGGGCATAACTCCTCCATTCGATGTCCAATTCATTAGATTTCCACACCAATGGAAAATACGTGACTCGAACTTGTGAAAATGTGAGTGAATTTTAACAATGAGAAACATTCTAACTTACTAGTGGAATAAATGATATTTTATGGAATTTTAATTGGCATAACTCCTCCATTCGATGTCCGATTCACTCGATTTCTACGCCAATGGAAAGAATGTGACCCGAATTTGTGAAAATGTGAGTGGATTTTAAAAATGAAAAGCGTCTTTGTATTTTTCGCGGTTCAGTTGTAAAATCCCAAGTGTAGATTAATGTATAAAGAAGACAGAGATATATGGGAGGGCTTTGAACCTTGGAAGCTCTCTTGTTATGAAGAGGATTTAGTTAGGTGTAATAAGTCAGAAAGTGCATGTGCACTTGCATAAAGATAAGATCATTAAGAAACTATGGATATATACGATACAAATTATTTTTCGTATGGATGTATACCACCTTTCCTCCTAGTCCTCCACAGGAAAATATAGTTATATGTGACTTTTAATTTGAAATTGAAAATTCTTAAATTACTATATTCAAATAACTCAAATTTGATGGAATTTTAATTGGGTATAACTCCTCCATTCGTTGTTTGGTTCACTCGATTTTTATGCCAACGGAACGATCATGACCCGAGCTTATGAAAATGTGATTTAATTTTTAAAATGAGAAACATCTTCAGTTTTCTCACGGTTCACTCTATAAAATCCCAAGTGTAAATTAATATATAACATGGATAGTGGTACATGGGAGAAACCTATTTGGATTTGAAGCTTGGAAGTTATCTCTTGTTGTGAAGAGGGTTCAATCCAACAGAATGAATGAATGTTGTTGTGTGAGGGGGACTTTAAGCAATTTTGCACGAGATTAGCACGAGCGCGTGCGCACACACACACACACACACACACACACACACACACCTATATTCACATAATCTTTTTGTGCTTCCCCTCCAAAGCGATCCACCTACGTAATGGTTCCACATCATACTACAAACCACATCTCATGCGGACAAGACCACCTTGACGATCTGACAAGACAACCTCTACTTGGATGGCTACCAAATGGAGAATTCTGAGCAGTGGTTAGAGTTTAGAAGGACCGATAGTACTTGACATCTGAATTTCGGATCCACTTTTCTGGGCTTCCATGGTGATTACACTAACTTAGAAAACACTGCAAGACGAAGGAGGGATGTCATTTATTGTATGTATGTATGTATGTTCCAGATTAATTTTTTAGCAATTCTAGTACATGGTTGAATGCATTGCCAACAAACAATGAATATGAATGTGTCTAGTTATATAACACCACAAAATTTGGTTAGTCCGGTATGTTTATGAGTTTTTCACAATATAGTTACATGTGCCTTTTAATTTGAAATTGAAAATTCTTAAATTATTATATTCGAATAACTCAAATTTGATGAAATTTTAATTAGGTATAACTCCTCCATTCGCTCTTTGGTTCACTCGATTTTTATGCCAACGGAACGATCATGACCCGAGCTTGTGAAAATGTGATTGAACTTTAAAAATGAGAAGTATCTTTGATTTTCTCGCGGTTCACTCTATAAAATCCAAAGTGTAAATCAAAATATAACATGGATCGGGGTATGTGGGAGAGACCTCTTTGGATTTGAAGCTTGGAAGTTATCTCTTGTTGTGAAGAGGGTTGAATCCAACGGAATGAACGAATGATATTGTGTAAAGGGAAGTTTAAGCACTTTTGTACGAGACTAACATACATAAATAAATAAATAAATATATACATATGCATATATTCACACAATCGCCTCGTGCTTCCCCTTCAAAGCGACGCAGCTACTCATTGGTTCCACATCATACTACAAATCACATGTCTTGCGGACGGGATCACGTTAAGGATCCAATGCGACAACCTCTTGGACGGCTACAAAATGGAGAATTCTTAGTAGTGGTTAGAGTTTGGGAGGACCGATAGTCTTGTACATCTGATTCTCAGATCCACTTTCTTGGGCTTTCGTGGTGACTATACTGACTGTGATATTCCGAATTTCGACCCATCTCGAAGCTATTGAATGGAAAGATATCGATCAAGGTATTTTAGTTATATCTCGCTCGGAGCAGGCCACTCTCGTGTTAATTGATCAAAAGTGAAGGACTAACGCGGAGTCGGGTACGTAGACTTGAAAAATTCGAATAAGAAATGACGTTTTGACCATAAGGATTATCGAGGAGATATTTTGGGCCAGCAAAGATCGATCTAGGAATGCTCATAGGATGCTTTGCTAGCATTATACGGTTGGGACGCGGGTGATTTCGCTTAATCAATGTATAATTTGCGAAAATCCCCTAAATCGAATTCCGATGATCAAGACCGCAGGAACTAGTGATAAACCTTCGCAATCACATGACAACCAAAGTCACCACGACTTGAAAGATCCTAAGGTAGATATGCGTAGTGCCTGCAAGAGTCGTCCGTCAGTTTGAAATAAACTGGAATTACAGTCGACGAGAACTCGACATGAATTGGACCTCCAAAGTGGGTATCGGACATTGAGGGATTTCAACATTTGACGCCGCCTCATCGAAGGTAACCAAGATTAGGAAAAAGTGAAATTTTGGACTACAAGTGAAAATTATAATTTTGCCCCTATTATAATACTCATTCCTTAAGAATAAGTCAATGGCAAAATAGTCTTTTACCCTCCCTATCTTGGCGGAAAATTTGAGGGGCTTTATGGTCATTTGACACCAACATATTATAGGGATAAAGACAAGACCATTAATTGCATTAGTCAAGTCTCACATGCCCAATCTAACCTAATCTATGACAATCATCACATCCTCCTCTCTCTCTCTTCCTTTGGCTTGAAGGATAAGCCATTCTCTCTTCTTCCTCTTCCCCCATTTGGCCGAGCAACTCCCTCCTCTTCAAACTCTCTCTCAAAACTCTCTCCCTCGGATTTTTCTCTCGCCCAATTCCGACCACATCCACTGTTTCAGTCATAACTTCTTCATTCGTTATCCGATTGAGACGATCCACCCATCATTAGAAAAATCTTTTTCTTTCCATTCCAACAAGGTATTACGAGCAAAAATATACCCATTCGTTTGTCCCATAGAGCTATTTGAGTGAGGAAAGGTCTTTATCCGACCCTGTACCGACCCGAGGAGATTCATCTTAGAATTACGAGCTTGTTTTGGCTTCATTTTTAGTAAGACCACCTCTCAAATCTAGTTAAAACATATATATTTGTGTCCATGAAGTTTGGTTGGATTTTGATGGGTTTTAGTAGTTGAATCTTCATGATTTTCAAGATGACATAAACTGCCCCCACCGGTCAAACTTGGAATCGTGACTCCTTGAAGGTCCTTGAGACTTTTTTTTGGCCTGGAAATTGCCGGTAAGTCATCCTAATACTTAGCTCTACGTGTTGACTAGCTTGTGAAGAAGTTTGATTTAATTTAGAAATGGTTTGATAATTAAACTCCGGGATGATTCTCGGTTGGATAGAACCTGTCCTGCGGAACCAGTTTGGAAATCGCAGCGTTTTGGAGTCCACCGAGACATCATTTGGCTTGAAAATTATTGGTGGGTTATCCAAAGACCTAGTATCATGTGTTAGCAAGGTGTATGATAGCTAGAATGGAGTTTAAATGATGTTTAATGGCTAGTTTCATGTGATTTTCTCCAAGGACATAATCTGCCCTATACCGAACAGACTTGGAATCGAATGCATTATACTGTCCTTTGGTCAATTTCATTTGCTCAAATTCTTGGTAAGACTCCTTAAGACCTTGCTTGAGATGTTAGGGTAGCTTGTGGGATAAATTGGAAGTGGATTGAAAGAGTTTTGATGGATGAATGTTGGTGAAACGCTTAGGAACCGGTTTTGGGCAAATTTGGAATAAGGACTTACGTCGCCTATTTTGTGGATATTCCCAGCTTAGAGTACCGGTAAGTTACGCCTAAATCTTTATTAGGATGTTATGTTACTAAAGGATGGAGTTTTGAGTTGGATTGAATGATTTCATGACCTGATTTTGTGAGAGACGCAAGGGAGTCCAAATCTGTCTAATTTTGTGAGTTGGCATTCCTTGGCATGTTTGATTGAAAATCAATTGTTTGAGAAGCCCTTATTGACCATGAATGTGTGCCTTAATGGCTATTTGAGCATGTTAGATAAGAAATTGAAAGTTTTGATTGAAAGGAAAGTCAAGATTGAAAGTGGTGAAAAATGTGATTTTGAGTCAAGTTTAAAATTATGAATTGATCGTAATCATTGAATTGCCTAAGGCTTTACTTGAATTTATAGGTGCTTGACCGAGAAAGTTACGAATTGAAATGTGTTGTATCCAGTGACAGACGTTTGAAAGGAATGCCTCGAGTTGGCGATGAACTGCTTGATTTCATGAGTTATTCTTGAACGATGAATTTTGAGACATGAATTATTTTCTTTAAATGAAAATATGAAGCTTTCTATAATTGAAATTTTTATGAATAAAATGGTGTGTATGATCGCCGAGAAATTATATTTTGGCTAACGTATTGGGAGGGAGCTACTTCCATTTGACCTGACGAGGTCGTGTGGCTAGAGAGTCCCATACTGAGACGATTCATCTCGATTGAAAATGAGCGTCGAGAGTCATATGGTAATTGAATCATCTCTAGGTCCAGACGCGAGAGTCTCATATATATGGACCGACGGGTCATATGGAGATCGAATCATCTCGCAGCCCCAAAATGGAGGTCCAAGATGGGTGGATATGGAAAGAACTATTTTTTGAAATATCAAAGAACAAGTTTTTGAGAAATTGAAATGACTCTTGAATTGAGATTTGTCTCGAGTTTTAATTTGCCTCACGAGTTGAAAAGGGCTCAAGAAGGGTGTGAAAGAAAATAATATATATTTTTTGGAAGTTTCGATAATGATATTTGATGAAATTGGGAGTTGCCTCATATTTTTGAGATGGCGTCGAGTGCTTGCTTTTAATTGAAAACTCTATCACTGTACGAAGCTTAGATTTTTGCCATGATTTGTGACTAAGTCGAGTCGATTTGAAGTACTGAAATGTCAGGTTTTGACAAGTACCCTGTTTTAAGCATGCCAATGTTTTTAATACCAAAATACCCACGTTTTTCAAAAGTGTCTGGATGTATTGGCAGCCTAGTTTAGAGTTAGGTTTGACTTACTAAAATTATATATCTTACGCCGTCGTGGGATAACATTTTTCAGGTCCCAAACGAAGGAAACCGAATTTGCCATGGATTGGCATTTGAAGAAGTAATTGGAGGAATGAGGATTTCTCTTTTGTGTCCTTAGGGAGAAAATGATATGTTTGGGGATTTAGAGTTGTAACCTCTGAAGTATGATTGACCTTTATGAAAGGTGTATCCCTTTGTCTTAAGTCATCTTGTGTTACTTTATTTTTATGGAGTTTGGCTTCGCTTTCGCATGCATGCTTCATATAGATTTGTAAGTGTTTGGCCGTTGGATCTTGAGAGATCATTAAAGCTAACGGCGAAGGTGGGATGCTTGCGTGCCCGCCGGACTCGGGGCGTGACACTGACCTAGAAAACACCGCAAGACGAAGGAGTGATGTCATATATTGTATGCATGTATGTATGTTTCATATCAAATTTTTAGTCATTCTGGTACTTGGGTGAATGCATTGCCAATAATCAATGAATATGAATGTGCCTAGCCCTATAACACCACAAAATTTGGTTATCCGATATATTTATGAGTTTTTGAAAATATTGTTATATGTGCCTTTTAATTTGAAATTAAAAATTCTTAAATTACTATATTCAAATAACTCAAATTTGATGGAATTTGAATTGGGTATAACTCGTCCATTCGTTGTTCGGTTCACTCGATTTTTACGCCAACGAAACGTTCATGACCCGTGGTTATGAAAATGTGATTTAATTTTAAAAAGGCGAAGCATCTTCGATTTTCTCACGGTTCACTCTATAAAATCCCAAGTGTAAATTAATATATAACATGGATAGTGGTATGTGTGAGAAATCTCTTTGGATTTGAAGCTTGGAAGTTATCTCTTATTGTGAAGAGGGTGCAAACCAACGGAATGAACGAATATTGTTGTGTAAGGGGAAGTTTAAGCAATTTTATACGAGACTAACACACACACGCGCGATCCACCTACTTAATGATTCCACATCATACTACAAACCACTTCTCATGCGGATAAGATTACTTTGAGGATCCGGTGAGACAACCTCTATTTGGATGGCTACAAAATGGAGAATTCTAAGTAGTAGTTAGAGGTTGGAAGGACCAATAGTCCTGTACATCTAAATCCCGGATCCACTTTCCTAGGCTTCCGTGGTGATTACACTAACTTAGAAAACACTACAAGACGAAGGGGGGATGTCATTTATTGTATGTACGTATGTTCCACACAATTTTTTTAGCCATTATGGTATTTGGGTGAATGCATTGCCAACAAATAATGATATGAATGTTCATAGTTATATAAAACCATAAAATTTGGTTGGTCCAGTATATTTATGAGTTTTTCAAAATATAGTTATATGTGCCTTTTAATTTGAAATTGAAAATTCTTAAATTAGTATATTCGAATAACTCAAATTTGATGGAAGTTTAATTGGGTATAACTCCTTCATTCGCTGTTTGATTCACTCGATATTTACGCCTACGGAGCGATCATGACCCGAGCTTATGAAAATGTGATTGAATTTTAAAAATGAGAAGCATCTTTGACTTTCTCACGGTTCACTCAATCAAATCCCAAGTGTAAATTAATATATAACATGGATAGGGGTATGTGGGAGAGACCTCTTTAGATTTGAAGCTTGGAAGTTATCACCTTGAGGATCCGGCGAGATAACCTCTACTTGGACGACTACCAAATGGAGAATTCTGAGCAGTGTTTAGAGTTCGGAAGGACCGATAGTCTTGTACATCTAAATCTCAGATCCACTTTCCTAGGCTTCCGTGGTGACCACACTAACTTAGAAAACACTTCAAGATGAAGGAGGGATGTCATTTATTGTATGTGCGTATGTTAGAGGTGGCAAATGGTTGGGTCGAGTCGAATATGGTCCGACCCATATTGACCCATATTTACTTGAGGCAACTTTCACTTGTTTCTCAAAAGTATCATTCCTTGAAATTTCCAAAATCACGTTCTTTTCTCTCACACCCCTTTCTGGGCCATTTGCAAATCATGAAGCAAAATTTCAAACATGAGGTATAAACAATTTTTCACAAAATCATTATTGATTTTTTTTTTCAAAAAACAGATCTTTCCATATTCTCCTATCCTAGGCCACCCACTTTAGGGCCGTGAGATGATTCGGTATCCACATGACATATTGGTCTATATGAGACTATCGCGTCCAGACCTAGAGATGATTCGGTCGCCATACGACTCTCGATACCCATTTTCAATTGAGATGAATTGTGTCAATATGGGACTCTCTAGCTGCACGACCTTGTCAGGTCAAATAGAAGTAACTCCCTCCCAATACGTTGGTCAAAATAAAATTTCTCGGCGATCCCACAAGCTAGTGCACTTATAATTTTTCTCGACGATCCCATACGCCAGTGAACATATCATTTCCTCAGCAATCCCACACGCCAGTGAACATATCATTTCCTCAGCAATCCCACACGCCATTTTATTTATAAAAATTTCAATTATAGAAAGCCTCATATTTTCATTTAAAGAAAACAATTCGTGCCTAAAAAATTCATCATTCAAGAACAACTCATGAAATCAAGCAGTTCATCGCCTGCTGGAGGCATTCCTTTCAAACGTCCGTCATTGGACACAATACGTTTCAAGTTATAACTTTCTCAGTCAAGCACGTATAAATTCAAGTAAAGCCTCAAGCAATTTAATGATTACAGCCAATTCATAATTTCAAGCTTGACTGAAAATCACATTTTTCTCCACTTTTAATCTTGGCTTTTCTTTTAATCAAAACTTTCGGCTTCTCATCTAACATGCTCTAATAGCCATTAAGGCACACATTCATGGTCAATTAGGGCTTCCCCAATAATTGATTTTTAATCAAACATGCCAAGGAATGCCAACTCACAAAACTGGACAGATTTGGACTCCTTCGCGCCTCTAAAAAAATCAGGCCATGAAATCATTCAATCGAACTCAAAACTCCATCCTTTAGTAACGTAACATCCTAATAAAGGTTTAGGCATAACTTACCGGTACTCTAAGCTGAGAATATCTATGAAATAGGCGACGTAAGTCCTTATTTCAAATCTGTCCAAAATCGATTCCTAAGCATTTCAACAACATTCATCCATCAAAACTCCTTCAATCTACTTCCAATTTATCCCACAAGCTACCCTAGCATCTCAAGCAAGGTCTTAAGGAGTCTTACTAAGAATTTGAGCTAATGAAATTGACCAAAGGACTGTATAATGCATTCGATTCCAAGTCTATTTGGTATAGGGTAGATTCTGTCCTTGGAGAAAATCACATGAAACTAGCTATTAAACACCATTTAAACTTCATTCCAACTATCATACACCTTGCTAACACATGATACTAGGTCTTGGGATAACTCGCCAATAATTTCCATGCCAAATGACGTCTCGGCGGACTTCAAAGTGCCGTGGTTTCCAAACTGGTTCCATAGGACAAGTTCTCTCCAAGCGAGAATCACCCCGGAGTTTAATTTTCAAACCACTTATAAATTAAACCAAACTCCTCCACAAGCTAGTCAACACATAGAGCTAAGTCTTAGGATGACTCACCGGCAATTTCCAAGCAAAACAAAGTCTCAAGGACCCTTAAGGAGTCACGGTTCCAAGTCTGACCGATGGGGGCAGTTTCTGTCCTCTTGAAAACCATGAAGATTCAACCACCAAAACCCATCAAAATCTAACCAAACTTCATGGACAAAAATATATGTCTTAACTATGTTTGAGAGGTGGTCTTACAAAAAATGAAACCAAAACAAGCCCAGAATTCCAAGATGAAGCTCCTCGGATCGGTACAAGGTCGAGTAGCGACCTTTCCTCACTCAAACGACTCTACAGGACAAACGGCTGGGCCAAATGGGGCTCAAAATACCTTGTTGGAATGACAAGAGAAAGGGCTTTCTAATGGTAGTTGGGACGCCTCAATCTTAGGTCGGACGAAGAAGTTATGGTCTGAAGAGTAGATGTGGTTGGAATGGGCGAGAGAGAAAAATCCGAGAGCGAGAGTTTGAAGAGGAAAGAGTTGCTCGGCCAAATGGGGAAGAGGAAGAAGAAAGAGTGGCTTATCATTCAAGCCAAAGGAAGAGAGAGAAAATGATGTGATGGTTGTCATAGATTAGGCTTAGATTAGGCATGTGAGATTTGACTAATGCAATTAATGGTCTTGTCTTTATCCCTATAATATCTTGGTGTCAATTGACCATAAAGCCCCTCAAATGTTCGGTCAAGATAGGGAGGGTAAAAGACTATTTTGCCCTTAACTTATTCTTAAGGAATGAATATTATCCTAGAGGCAAAATGGTAATTTTCAGTTGTAGTCTAAAATTTCACTTTTTTCCCAATCTTGATTACCTCGATGAGGCGGGTCCAATTCTTTTCAAATGTTGGAATCCCTCAATGTCTGATACCCACTTTCGAGGTCCAATTCAGGTCGAGTTCTAGTCGATTGTAATTCCAATTTATCTCAAACTGACGAACGACTCTTGCAGGCGCTACGCGTATCGACATTAGGATCTCTCAAGTCGTGACGATTTTTATTGTCATGTGATTACGAGGGTTTATTACTAGTTCCTGTGGTCCTGATCATCGAAATCTGATTTAAGAAATTTTCGCAAATTATACATTGATTAAACGGAATCACCCGCGTCCCAGCCATATAACAGTAGCAAAGCATCCCATGATCGTTCCTAGATCGATCTCTACTGGCCCAAAATATCCCCTCGACAATCTTTATGGTCAAATCGTTATTTCTTATTCGAATTTCATAAGTCTACATACCCGACTATGCATTAGTCTTTTCCTTTTGGTCAGTTAACTCGAGAGTGGCCTGCTCTGAGCGAGATACAACTGAAATAACTCGATTGATATCTTTCCATTCAATAGCCTTGAAAGGGGTCAAAATTTGGAATGTCACACCGGCTCGGCCCTGGCCCTGGCCTTAGGAGACCCAATCTCGGCACCATCCTCGAGTCCTGGTCCGGGTGCCCGACCTAGGTCCTGGTCCCGGCCTCAGTCCCATCCCCGGCCCCAATCACGGACCCAACCCCGTCCCCAATCACGTCCCTAGCCCCTAACCCGGTCTCGAGACTCGACCCCTGCTTCGGGGCTTGGCCCAGGTTCCTGTCCCGGTCTCGGTCCAGGTCCCAGTCCCTATCCCGATCTCTATCCCAGCCCCGGTATCGACACTGGCCTCGGCCCCAAACTTGGCCCCCAGCACAGGTCCTGACCTTGGTCGTCGATTCCCGGCCCCCGTCCCCAGACCCAGCTCGAGCCCTGGCCCCGACACTGGTCCCTTTTTCGGGCCCGATTGCTCTCCCCGAGCCTGGGCCTCGATCCTGATCCCAGCTCTATTCGAGGACCATTTGTAACTAGTGGAAGGATGTTGTCCTTATGGGTCGAAAATGGGTCAATATGGATTTAAGTGTGATCAATTATTGACCCATTTTTAGTGAACCATTTGTAATTTAATGACTCATATTTGACCCATTTTATACAAATATGGATTTGTGACCCATATTGCCAGCTCTAGCGTACATTACACATCAATTTTTTAGCCTTTCTGGTACTTGGTGAATGCATTGCCAACAAACAATGAATATGAATGTGTCTAGTTATATAACACCATAAAATTTGGTTAGTTCGGTATGTTTATGAGTTTTTCACAATATGGTTATATGCCCCTTTTAATTTGAAATTGAAAATTCTTAAATTATTATATTCAAATAACTCAAATTTGATGGAATTTTATTAGGTATAACTCCTTCATTCGCTGTTTGGTTCACTCGATTTTTATACCAACGAGCCGTCATGACTTGAGCTTATGAAAATGTGATTGAATTTTAAAAATGAGAAGCATCTTTAATTTTCTCATGGTTCACACTATAAAATTTCAAGTGTAGATTAATATATAACATGGATAAGGATATGTGGGAGAGACCACTTTAGATTTAAAGCTTGGAAGTTATCTCTTGTTGTGAAGAGGGTTTAATCCAACAGAATGAACGAATGTTGTTGTGTAAGGGGAAGTTTAAGTAATTTTGTACGACACTAACATACATACATACGTACGTACGTACGTACGTACATGTTGACACCTGATTTTTTACTAGTTTTTTTCGGTATTATTTTCAAAAATTCATAAAAAAATCCATAAAAAGTTGAAAAATTGTAAAATCAACTTTGATGACCATGGCCAAGCCCAAGGAACCATTTTTGACCAAATATAATTTTTTTTATATTTTTCATATTTTTTGATATTTTTAAAAAATAGCAAAATACCCGAAAATTCAGAAAAGTAGCATTTTAAGTTATAAAAATATGAAAAAATAGTCAATATTTTTCTTTTAATTCCTTTGCCTTCGTGACCTCATAAAAAGTCCAAATTCAAGTTCAATTTTATGTGTTCATTTGTTACACGTATGATTGAATTTGGTAAAAAAATGTCAATTGAGTCTTCTAATTTACAATTTTGACATTTTTAGGGTCTTGACATTCAATCTAATTGTCCTCAATTGCAATTTAGCCTAATTATTTGTACAAATTACTCAATTACATGAATTGGGCAAAATTACATACTTTATTGCAATTTAGTCCTTGAATTTGGGCATAATTGAAATAACATCCAATTCAAGGGCTACATTTACCAATTGAAGCCACTACCCAATGTTTTTCATCATTTTGAGTCGATTGGCATAGGTGGTTTAGTCCAATTTGACTATTTGTGCCTTCAATTTCATAATTTTTCAAATTCCAATTAAGGACAAATTTGGGGCTTTTATAGAAATTGACAAGAACTTTTGAGCAAAATCACATTTTTAGATAATATTCATGCCCTAAGCTCGATTCTGAGGTTTAATTAGCAAAAATTCCACTCGAATTAAGGTTAATTTTGGAAAAACAAGTTAGAATCGGTTCTGACTGGTCAGACCGTTCTAACCGGTCTGCTACAGTGTTGTCATCTTCCCCAGACACCCGCACGGATGAACAGTCGCCAGACCGATTTTGATCCTCAAATTGAAGATCAATTCGTAGATAATCGGACAAACAATGATGGACGTATTGTCACTCTCGCCCTTCCATGTCGTTTGATACCGGCGGCACCATTCGACGTCATCGAAATAGAGAGCAATTGACCGATCAAGCTCGCAGGACTTGCAAAAGTCAATATTTTCAAACGCACTTCAAATCCATGCCAAATTTACGTGAGATTAAACCTGTCGGAGAACCAAACGGAGTTGGATGGAAAGCTTATCATCCCCAACGCTGTTTGGACCTAAAAGCACGTGGCCTCACATTCGATTCAAGCCGGTATACACTCCCTCAAACGTGCGTCAAAAATTGAAGGGAGTATATAGCCTTTGAGGGGCTTTCGAGAAAGAGGGTCGGTTAATTCAGTTGTGTAGGATTAACAAAATCGAGAGAGAGAGAGAGAGAGAGAGAGAGAGAGAGAGAGAGAGAGCTCTCCGACTCCCGTCGTTGAGAACTCAAGCTCGACTATAAGGCGCTGGTTAGGCCGTTTCTGGCCAAACCGAAGTCAAAGAAGAACGCTGGAAGCTTGCCTGAAACTCCGGGAAGCGATCGCCGTCAGCCACGCCGCCTGAGACCGCAAGAACAGGTGAGTCAGAACTTCGAGCTCCTCATTGAGCATCAATGGCGACTCACCTGTCTTGTGTTTATTCTTGCATTTAGTGTGTGTATTTTGTTCTTTAGACATCACTGACCAAAATCGCATATTCATTTTGCATCGGTTTCGCTTTAACACTTCGAATCGAGTCCCAAACGTTTTGCCATAGTCGAGTACTATTCAATCTCGCCTAGCCAAATCTAGGCCTTGCGAGCTCAATCGGAGCTCGAAATAAGTGTTTTGAACCTTCTCCCGTGCTACTCTGTGTTTGAATTGTCTCGATTTTACGTAGTTTGCATGATTGAACTCCCATGGGCGTACTCGGTGTTCTGCATGCTGCACGTGACTCAGTGGATGAAATACTATGATTTTTAAATATGTCAAACTAGAGATTATTGCGAGTCGATTAGCCCCGGTCTTGTGCAATTTCGTCAAGGTTTCACTATTGGATCGTCGCCGGAGATTCATAGCCGTCCGTTTAGTTGCAGCCACGAGGTTGAAGACAAAACTGATGTGTCTGGTCAAAAGGTCAGCGGTCCTAGGTGGCAATCTGTCAGTGGTTCACGTGAATGTCGAGTTAGCTCGACCGTTAGTCTGTTAGACCAAGTCAGTTTAGATCGGACGGCCTAGATTAATCGAGTTCTATTTTTAATGGTCGTCTGAATAGAAATTAGGAATATCCGAAAATGGTTTTATAATCAGAAAATCAAAATGAACTGAAACGGTGCCGTTTAGATTATGGGTCGAGCGACGTCGTTTAGGTTAGTGAGGATGGACGTACCAGATCAAGTCTTGGATTTTAATCACGACCGTAGATTTAAGTAATCAAATTTGACGGTCGAAGAGTAATCAACTTTTGATTTGAGCTGTAGGTCTTGGTCAGCTAATCCAAAGGACGTGGAGTAGCCATGTGGTTCAATAAGGACCGTCGAATTAAATCCGAGTAGTAAAAAAACGAGAAAATGCAAAACAGTGTCGTTTTGTGGCTGAGGTCACACGGGTCCGGGTCTGAGTCGAGTTCCAGCCCGAGTAGGTCGGGTCGACCCGATCGGAATCATTTTAAAAAAATTCAGAAAATCAGAAAAATTCTAGAAAATTCTAAAAGATGTTTGAAAATCCTAGAAAATCCCAAAAAAATGTAGAAAAAATGTAGAAAATTCCAAGACATTCCAGAAATTCTCAAAAATTGAGGAATGACCATAGACAATTGGTTAATCATATTTTTGAGATTTCTTATTCGTTCTTCTGAAAATTGACAGTATTACCCTTTAGGGGTAAATCACTTCTACTTGATATATGAGATAGGTCGAAGAATGATAAGATAAGAATTAGGGTCAGTCAGATGGCTAATTATCATGTTTGGGTTTTCGAATCTTGTCCTTTTTTCTGAAAATGACGATTTTACCCCTCAAAGAGTAAATCGTCTTCCTCATTCCAATCGAATTCCAAAAATTGTTCAAAATTAATATTTGGGTCTGGTGGTCGACTAATCCTTCTGTTTGGGATTTTCCCTTCTCGTCACTTTCTGTAATGATGATTTTACCCTTCGAAGGGTAAATCGCTTCTAAAATTTCAGAAAAATTCAAAAAATTCCCAAAAAATAAGAAATGTATTGGTTTGGTAACCAATCATATTTCCACCATCTTTTGACTTCATATTTCGTCTGAAATGAAAAATTTACCCTTGTAGGATAAATTATCCCAAAATTTTCCAAAATGACGATTTTGCCCCTTAAGGGCAAATCATGTCAAAAATACTCTAGAGCCTTGATTGACATTTTTCTAGGCTAATAAGGCCTTACTAAAGATGCCAAGTTGCTTTCATGTGATTTATCCGCATGTTTGGATCTTTGATTTGCGCATTCATTTTATTGATTGTGTTTGCTAGGATAATCATTTCTATTTGCATCAACTCTTAGATTTAGGGTTCGCACCTTATTCATCTACATGAAATCTTATGTTAAACAAATCATTCAATTTAGGTACCGAAAGGGTGTCAGCTCTGACAGTTGGCGTAATAAAGTCCCCGATCTTATTTATCTGATTTCCGCAAAATTGAATAGAATGCTCACAATTATTCGACAGGGTTTCCAATCATACCTTCCACAAAACGATTGGTGGCGACTCATTGGTATGCACACATATCACATATCACCAGACCACACCGAAGGTCGATCACGTATACCGTCGTTGCGACTTGGGTAACGGACCTTGGGAGAGGCTCGCGTCCGATCAGAAGGGACGACCCATTAACTCGCCAAAATTTCTCGAACAAGGGATATTTGAGATTTCTCACGAGAGTCGCAACTAATTGGCGACTCCACTGTGGACTTACTCCAAACCAGAATCTCTAGTTAAGAATTTTTGAGGATTTGAGCCGATTAAAAAGTTGATTGGTTTATCTAACCTTGTTTTCTGCATAGACTCTCAAAGTTGAGATACGTACCCTAACCATTGTGTTAAATATTTTTGCAGATTAGAGAAAAAAGAGGTGGAGTGTTTATTGACATCTTTTCTGCAGGTTGGAGTTGGGATTGTATGTTTATTTTTGCACATATATTGAAGTGATGTTTGATACAAACTGTTGTGCATGACCTTGCATTGTGATGATCATGACACATCGCACACACTGGCGGTCAAACTCCGACTGCAACCACCTTTAGGTTACCTTAGATAGGGAAATGATACAAAAGAATTTTGTGCTTGATGGCACTTGAGACTTTCGTGTTCGTTTCCGCTCACAATCCAAATTGGTGATATCTAGCTCTCTTGAGTGGGTACTCTTGGGGAGGAATCTTCCATATTTGGATCATGGGAGCCTGAGCCATAGGTCCCTCACTTGATTTTATTTTTAAAGTATATTCTCACTTGTCTCATGCGCATGTCTATGGAAGGTTGGTATACCTAAAATCACACATTGTCACAAGGGAATATTTCATGTTCCCTGATGTTTTGGATGGTAAGGTATTTACTTTTAATGTACTTCCTTACTTCCTGTTTCATAGTATGTTCATACATTGCATATTATTCACATCTACGTACATTGCATACATTTTGAAATCATTCAAGTGACTGATGGAAATAACAATGATAGGAGGTATTATGTCGCTGTTTCTTATAAGTTCGACAGAGTTGGTAGCCTTCGAATATCTAAGGAAAGTCACTCGTCCTTGGTCGAATACAAGGTTGCATTTTACTAGATTTTTGCATGGTTGAGAGCTAACTGGACGTAAACTGGGATATGTCGAAGATTGCCAGACTAGTTACTATGTCGATAACCTTAGGTTTAAGCGGCAAGCAGACGAAATGCTCAAGCACTATCTAGAGATGAAAAGGCAGTATTGCAATGGCTTAGCTAGAGAAGCCTATGCCAGTTGAAAAGCTAAACATCAAGCCAAGGAAAATCAATCAATAATCTCTCTTTGGGGAAAGAAAAGACGCCCTGCAACAAAGACAAAGCCAAGGTGCATCATACTCAAAAAAACAAAATCCAAGAAGACTCTCGAAATCGTTATACCGTGGACCAGAGAATGGCCGGCAGAGCTAAAGCATCTAGATCGACCAGCCAAAAACTTACCTTCACATTCTGAGGAACGCCCAATTAGGGGAGAAGTCTTGATATCTTAAAGTGAGGCAAGGCAAAGATGTAATCAAGGAGAAAACCCCTATGAATCATCACCCCGAAGAAAATTAGATCATGGCAAGGGATAGTTTAGATTCCACATTCCATTGGCCTTTTATGGCTTTCTTATCTTAGAATAAATTTGGTCGGTATCTGCCCCCCTCTCGAGGCCCCTCTCAATATCTCTATCATAGCATATCTTTTTTGTAATAAGGAATTTCTTCTGCTATGCCCGCAGTTGATGTTTTGACCAATGGAATGCGACGTTGTTATTTCCTTTAGTTACTAAGATGATTTTGACTAATTGCATAATTCACTTGTTTGAAATTCAAATTAGACCTTGAGTCGGGTCCTTCATACCTAAAAGGGATTCTAATTTCGATTATATTGACTGAAATATGCAATTAAACTAGTTTATGCATATTTCATGACATTCACATAATCGCATTTTTAAAGTAATCTTTGGCGATTGATTTTTCAAAATCATTTGCATATTTTAGACTTGGTAGGAAAGAATGACATCCAAATGTTCAAGGTCCCTCAGCTGAGCTCCTAACCTAGTGGGACAACATGGGTGAAGCTAGCTAGAAGTATGCTAGATCGTGGCTAAGATATCAATTGGACTTGCTGAAGATTGAATGTCTACCTGCCTTTATCCAAACCATGGAACTTTATTGGAAAACCACCATCGCGACGTTCTGCATGGAAGGACTGGAGGTTACTCCTACCCTTGAAGAATATAGCGCCGTCATTGGAGTTGAGTTTACTCACTTGTTAGTCCAACCTCCTATAGGGTTTGAGCCTTTGAGTCAACTAGTTGAATTCCTAGATACAAACATCAACGAAATCAAAGAAGATGCCAAAAGTAATTTTAGGTGAGTCTCCCTATCCTTTCTTCTAGATAGGTTTCCCAACCTCCCTACTAGCAAAGGAACTAAATCTGATAGAGCTTTTGTCCTGTCATTCTTTAGCTTTGTCCTATTTCCATTCTCGTCTGTAACTTTTGACCCTATTATGGCTGTAGTGGTTAAACAAGTCTGTTATGGGTGGGATTACTCGAACCTTATCCTCGCTGAAACCTTCTTCTCCTTTAACCGTTTTGGAAAAAGCAAGAAATGAATCTTTAGAGCCTCTAGTGGTCTCCTATATCTGTGGTTCACATCCCATATAAAAGCAATTTCATGGGTTTCACCGAGATTAGCTCTGATGCCCATTTTCTTAGAATTTTCATCAAAACTCATACACGTATTCCTAATTTCAACTTTAAAGAATGTAAGGAATTTCTTAGAACTTTAAAACCAGAACAACTCCGATGGCGGCTCAGATTACCAACATTGGGTAAAGTCAAACTCGCATGTAATGGCGAAGACACAGTCCCCTTGTTAGGATTCACGGGCGCCATCACATATTATCCAAAGAGGGTTATCCGATAGTTTGGAGCGTTGCAAGAGATCCCTTCATCACCAAGACCAGATGTCTTCTTGTTTGACTTTCCAAGAGAAAAGAACGAGTAATTAGAAGTTAAAGTGGAATTCATTATACTTTCTTTGAAAGGCTCCCAGACTGAAGACGTAGAATGACCAGGTGATATGACTCATGAGATGAATACTCATAGAGCTTCTACAGAATACATCTGACACTTTGAGGTGACCAGAATACATCGTGCTGTACGTGCCTAGAGTAGAGTCGTATATACCTGAAGACATGTGATCACCGTCATATTCAAGAGATGAGGAATCTCAGACTGAAGGATCCGATCTTTACTGGAACGATGAGGGTGCCTTAGATCCTAAGTGCCCTAGACTTGGATAGACTATTCTGTCAAGTATAAAACGTGTGAACATTATGATGTTTTCTTAGCATTTGGATACTCATTTATATTAAATATTACTTCTAGCACATATGTATAAACATAAGCATGTTTTGTCGACGCGCCAAAAAACTATCATTAAATATTGCGCTTCATTTAATTTCATGAATTCTCTTGACAAATGATTGAAAGAACTGCTCACATGAGACTAGGGCTCGCAAGGTAGTCCCTTTTCTCATCCATCAATAGAAATTAT
Organism: Rhodomyrtus tomentosa; assembly: GCA_028455895.1. Classification (NCBI taxonomy): domain Eukaryota; kingdom Viridiplantae; phylum Streptophyta; class Magnoliopsida; order Myrtales; family Myrtaceae; genus Rhodomyrtus; species Rhodomyrtus tomentosa. The sequence continues at coordinate 14,796,885 of JAPCWY010000009.1, read as the reverse complement.
GCAATTGAAGGAATCCAATACTTTATTTATCTGTCCTAAATAGATATTTACTTGTTATTTTTAAATAAACAGGTACTCTCTAATCACGAAATTACTAAGACATCATTTTCGTACTCGACTTAAGACGGGAATGGAACAACAGGAGTTGACTCCATGAGTGGGCATGTTGGAGACCTAGATGACTACTATGACTACCGTGATGGTTAAAATTAAGGCAATGTTGAAAGCCTCTCAAGCCGGGCAACAACGGTACCTAACCTGAACGACTTAGGTCAATCCTCAATACCCAATACGACTGACAAAGAAACAGTTGAAAATGTCCAACATGTCATAGAGGACATTCGTGCGCCAAATCCGGTCACAATCGAAGATAACTCTTGTTGTCATTAATCTTGAGAAGGAGGAGAAAGAAAAACAGGCTGTAAAAATTGAAGCCAAGGCTAAGAAAATAGCCAAAATTGAAGAGTGCTTGAGTAGCCAGGGCTATGAGCTAGCCCGTTTTGACAAAATATCTCCTTTCGCCAAAGTAGAGACTCCTCCGGATTACAAAGAGCCAGAGTTTGTTAGAAAATACAATGGGACAGGTTGTCTACGTGCTCACGTCAAATATTATTTGCGTAATATGGCGCATTATTCTAACTACATTCCTCTACTGATGGATACATTACAAGAGAGTTTGGCGGGTGCTGCTTTGGCTTGGTTTATTGAATTAGATCTTGATGACTATGATGGATGGGAAGATCTTATGAAGATTTCCTCAGGCATTATAAGTTTAACATGGCTACGGCCCCGACAAGGGAAGATCTGTTACGAACTGTGAAAAGAAAATGAGAAACAATCAGAACATATGCCCAGAGTTGGTGCGCTTTGGCCACTCAAGTGAAACCGTTGATTCCGGAAGATGACTTGATTGACCTGTTCTTGAAGGCATTTCCGCACGAATACTTTGACAGATTAAACACCTGAAGATGCCAAACCTTTACACATTTGATAAAGGTGGTTGAGAGATTAGAATGGGCTTTAAGATAAAGAAGGCCACAATAAACTTTGACGAGAAAGAAATATCCCTCGAGAAAAGAGAGGTTGGAGTTGACATAACCTTTGTACCAGATTCTTATAAATCCAAGATGTTCGCTAATTCCAATCAGGTTAAAGGAGGATTGTCGTGGTCAATGTCTAAAGGGCAAGGGCCCAAGAAGAGTGGCCTCAGAAGTAATTTTCTCAACTTCCTAGATCGTTATTCAAGTTGCTCACAATGTTATTAGAACAACACTTGGTGGCAAATGAACCTCCCGGAGTGAATCCGGCGAAATATCCTGATTTTGATGAAAGTCAGGCTTACACCTATTTATGGGTGAAAGAGGACACAATGTAGATAATTGCTACATCCTTAAGCTGAAGGTTCAGGCTCTCATTGACAATCAAATTTTGAAATTTGATGATGTAGTTCTAAACGTGCAAGAGAATCAACTCTCTGATCACCAAGCAATTTGTGCAATATTTGTTGATGAAGAACAAAGCCACCTTGAGTTGAAGGTGAATATACCCAAGCTAACCAACATTTTGACAATCGCCTCGTCATATCCAAAAGATGGAGAAGCGTCGGCTAAAAGAAAAAGACTATGTATTGCCAAAATGATGAGCCTTTGCCATATGGTTTCTAATTTTAAGAGATTTTCAAGGAATAAGGATGTCCGAGGATATGCGGACTAGTTCCATTTATGTCTGCACTTATTTTGAAATCCCTTTTGAATTTTTTTTTTCATATTCATGCATCGCATTTTCATATAAAATAGACACTCATGACACTAACTACTCTCATGACATTTCAAGCATATCATCTCAAACATGCATACTAGATCATTGTGCGAACCGGATCACCAAGATGATTACTCCTGCGATATTGAGGAATACCCATATGAGGGTTACGCAACTATCCGTAGAGATTGGAGTGCCTTCAAAAATTCGACGCTCCCACTTCAGAAGAGCCTATAGTCATTAACTTGGGTAATGCTGCAATGTCAAAGAAGTCAAGATTGATGAACATCTATCTCGATTTGAAAGGCTCAGATTTACATAATTACTTAAAGAGTATCAAGATATCTTTGCATGATCATATGCTAATATACAAGGTTTGGATCCAAGAATTGTGAAACATGCATTACCCACAGATCCCAGTGTTAAACCAGTGAGACAAGTCAGCCGACGGATGAAAGCTGAGTTTGAAGACAAAATTAAAGAAGAAGTGATGAAACTTCTTAGAGTAGGCTTTATTGAAGCTATCCCTTTCTCAGATTGGATTGCAAATATAGTCTCTGCCATGAAAAAAGATGGCAAAGTCTGGATCTGTGTAGATTATCGGGACTTGAATAAAGCAAGCCTAAAGAATGCTTTTTCACTTCCTCACATCGATGTGCTGGTGGATAGCACGGCAGGGTACAAATTATTCTCATTCATAGATGGATACTCTGGATATTACCAGATCCTCATGAAACCGGAGGACAAGCCAAAAATTGCATTTACCACCCATTGGGGAAATTTTTATTATAAGGTTATGCCCTTTGGACTAAAGAATGCCGGGGCAACTTATCTTAAGGCGATGGTCACCCTATTTTATGACATGATCCATAAGGAGATCGAGGTATATATCGATGACATGATCGCCAAGTCCAAGAAGGGACAAGATCACATTCGAGTGTTAAGGAAGCTATTTGAGTGACTTCGAAAATGTAAGTTGAGGCTCAATCCTAACAAATGTGTGTTCGGAACAAAATCTGGGAAACTTCTCGAATTCATGGTCAGTAGTAGGGACATCGAAATTGACCCTTCGAAAATTCAAGTTATTTGTGACCTAACAACTCCTTCGACGGTGAAAGAAGTAAGAAGTCTTCTAGGGAGACTAAACTACTTCACCAGATTCATCAACCAATTATCAAATGTGGCTAAACGATTTTCAAACTACACAAGAAGGGTGCGAAAGTGACTTGGGATGCAGAATGTAGCCAGGCCTTCCAAAAGATCAAAACTTACTTGGCCACTCCACCAGTACTTGTGCCACCCATCCCAAATCACCCATTGATCTTGTATTTGACTATACATCAAGAATCTTTGAGAATCTTACTTGCTCAAACATGCCCTATGGATGGTAAAGAAAGAGCAATTTACTACTTGAGTAAGAAATTCACCTCGTCTGAAGCGAATTATGTACCTGTTGAGAGGGCTTGTGTAGCAACAATGTGGGTGCTTCGCAGATTGAGACAGTATACCCTACACCACCATATTCATTTGGTAACAGAAAATGATCCTATCAAATATCTCTTAGAGAAGCCCGCATTGATAGGGAAACTAGCAAAATGGCAAGTGATGTATGAATTTGACATCAAGAACTCCCTACAAAAGTCTGTGAAGGGAAGAGTCATAGCCAATATGTTGGTAGAAATTTCTCAAAATTGTACATCTTCTATACAGACAAAAGTGGAAAATCCAGTTTTAAATCTGACAGAAGACAGGTGGGTCATGTATTTCGATTGTGCCATTAATCTGTCAGGAGCTGGCACATAGGCAGTGCTAATATCCCCTGATGGTCAATATTATCCTGTTGCAGCAAAACTGACTTATCCACCCATGCATGGCCGAGTTGGTTAAGAGATGGACTGTCCCTTGTTAGGTCCTTGGTTCAAATCTCCCAACTCGAGCTCCGTGACTTTAGTGAGGGTCGCGACAGGTGGTTGTCGTGCTAGTCCCCTCGATGAATAGTCGAAATGCGCGCAAGCTGGCCCTGATACCTCGGTCATAAAAAAATAATATTTCAAAATATGAAGCATGCATTCTAGGCCTACAGTTGGCCATCTCCATAAAGTTACCTAAGTTACAGGTTTATGGAGATTATATGCTTATTATTTTTCAGATACAGGAAGAGTGGAAAATAAAGGACGCAAAACTCATCTCTTATCATGAGTATTTGGAAGAGTTGACACTTAAATTCGAAGATGTGTCATTTGGATACATGCCAAGAGCGCAGAATCGATTCATAGACACGTTGGCCACGCCGGCCTCAATGTTGAAAATAACTAATGAATTAGAAGTTGAGCCACTAAGGATCGGCATAATCAGAAAAATGGCTTATGGTATGATGGTTGAAGAAGAATTTGACAAAGAGCCGTGGTACCACAATATGAAGAACTATCTCTTGAATAAAGAGTTTCCTGAAGGATGTCAAATAGGAGACTGAAGATATATAGCCAAGGTGGCTAATAAATTCTTCCCCAGTGAACAAATATTGTATAAAAGGTCATTTGACTGCACTCTGTTAAGGTGCATGAATGCTAAAGAAGCAAATACTCTCATAGGGAAATTCATGAAGGTATATGCGGACCACACATGAACGACCATCTCCTCACTAGGAAGATCATGCGACTGGGTTATTATTGGATGACCATTGAATCAGATTGTACTCAACATGTCAGGTCATGCCACTAATGCCACGTATATGGCGATAAAATTAATGCCCCCCCGAACGACCTGCATCAGATGTCTGAAGCTTGGCCTTTTTCTATGTGGAGAATAGATATGATAGGGCCTATCAATCAAGCAGCTTCGAATGGTCATCGCTTCATTTTAATTGCAATTGATTACTTCACGAAGTGGATAGAAGCCAATTCTTACACGAATGTCACTACAAGAAATGTAGCGAGGTTTATCAGGAGAGATATAATTTCCCGATATGGTACCCCACGAGCGATCATCACAAACAATGGATCCAACTTAAACAATAAAATTATCAATGATTATCACGCTTCAAACCAGACGAGCATGCGAACATCCCACCAGGTCATTGTTCTTTAGTGGTCTTCCGAGATCCCTCGGCCAATACATCATTGCTCAAAAGAGAAATAAGGTCATGGAAGACATTAAGCTACTCCATACAAATTACCGCGGGATGACTCAAGACAAAGGGGTACACTTCTCTTTTTAATAAAATTCTCATCTCTAGTTATCGCAATCAAATACACATAATTCAATTCCTAAATCCTCAAATACATATACAATCCCTAAGGCCATAAAATACATAAAAACCATTCATTCCATTAATTTCTCGAGAGCTCATCCTCATCTTGTCTGTATTTTCATCTTCAAAGACCTAAAAAATTAATCCTCCATTGGGAAGAGATATATATATATCTCAACAAGTGAAACCTAAACCTAAACCTAAACACCAGTCCCCCCACACCACACGTACAATGCTACCAAGATGCAAGCAATCAACAATAACTCATGGCATCAAACAAACGGGAATATCAATAGCTAAGCATGAATGAGCAATACAATCAATCACACTCAACTTCAGGGTCCCAAGCTCAATGCACAAGCACATGCAATTCATTACACAATTGCCACAACTTTCTCATCCACCCACATACTCTTCTGACATTATTGCCATCTGACGTACTGGGACCACGAGCCAATCGATGCGAGGTACCATTGGGACCATAGGCCAATTGGTACTTTCAAGACTCGCAGTCATTTGATGCCACTAGGGCCACAGGTCAATCGGCATTCTTATCATTATTCGAGCTTACCACCATTTGATACCACTAGGGTCATAGATCAATCGGTATCCTCATTAATACTCATGGCTCACAGCTATTCGATACAACTAAAGCCACATGCCAATCGATATCCTCATCATCGTTCACAGTAAAATCACACTCGATTTCACTGGGCTCATAGACCAATCAGTATCATCAGGGCATCAAGCCAGTGCGATCTCTAGGGTCACAGGCCAACGATCGCTGGGGCACCATAGCCCATTCATAACACACTTTATAGCCAATTCAATACTATAGGCACTATATCCATATACATCACGTAGGCATCACATCCAATTAAACAACCAAGGGCTTAATAGCCAAATATGTCATTAAGGCATATCACAGTTCAAATGTCATGCTATGACATTCAAGTCGTGGACCGCTGCCCAATCAAGCAATTCAAGCTTAGGTTTCACCAAGCAATCATGCAATCCAACCAATCTATCCAGTAGTGTCCTAGCAAAACTTCACACCAAGGGATCCTTTTCAATTCCACAAGTATGCAATCCACCAAGAATCCCTCATTAACCTAGAAATGTTCATCAATTTTGAGTCAAAAAGCCGTTGAATTCTCACTTCTATTAAACCAATTCTCCCAAAACCATTCAAATGGCAACTCAAGATGCCTTATTGCTCAATTGACTACATGACAACACTCCCATGGATCTTCAATTCATTCGGTTCACATAGCCATATGCAAGGTGGAATACAACTTGGAGTTTTATGTACCAAATAGCCTTTAAATCACTCCTAAATCCCAATTCACTTCACATACTCCCCATTAACATCTCACAACATCCTATGGAGTCTTATGAGTCAATTTGAAATCAAAATGTCACTTAATTGACCCTCAACAGAACCGTCCAGAATAGGTACTCCCACGAAATAGAACCGATTTTGATTCAATCCGCTCAATCAAATCATAAATCAATTCCAAACTTCAATCCATCACAAAACCAACTCACCATAACCTTAATCTACATGTTAAGGGAGCTCACCGAAAATTTGAAAGCAATATAACACCTTAAAGCCTTTGAACAGCCCGGTTTCCTCCACGGTCCTCAAATGGGCAGATTATGCTAGGTAAAATCATCCACAAATCAACCATGTACACCCATCAAAATTAAATTAAAATTGCAACCAAAGCTCAGCCAATTCTAGTGCTAGATGTTATGAAGACCTCACCAAAAAGTTGAGGTCATTTGGAGTCTGGAAGCTCCAAATAACGCAGCCTCTTCAAAATCGGATCAGATTTTGATCTTTACCCACTCAAACAGACCTACGGGATAAATAGCTAAGTCAAATTAAGTTCATAATACCTTCTTAGAATGGCAAGACGATAAGCTTTAAGATAGTGGTGGTTTTATCTTAATCCAATGTCGGACGACAAAGTTATGGCCGGAACAGTGAACCAATTTTTCTCTATCCGCAAGTAAGCTTCTCAACCGAAAGAGAGGAAGGAGAAAATGAAGAGGAAGAGGAGAGAGAGAGAGAGAGAGAGAGTCACGACTGAAGATGTTCCATGAGAGAGTGTTTCACACATATGATTGAGATTAAATTGATAAGATGGATTTAGGTGGGCAATAAATGCTTAAGGCTTCCAATGAGTGACACATGGCATGGCTTCTAGAAGACTTTGACTTCCTTTGGCCTCATCCTTATCAATTTTCGATAGCCACATGGGGGAGGAAAATGACTATTTTGTCCTTCTTGAAATGTTAAGGCAAGGGCAATGGTCGAGGGGCAAAATGATAATTTTGCACCTTCAGTCCAAATTTCAATTTTTCCAATTTAAACCACCCTCGATGAGGCGACGTTCATTTCAATTTAAATATTGAAATTCCTCAATGTCCAATACCCAAATCTCAAGATCCAATTTTATGTCGAAATCTCGTCAGTGCAATTCCAGTTTATCTCAAACTGACGGGCTACTCATGCAGGTGCTACGCGTATCAACCTTGGGATTTTCTCAAGTCGTGGTGACTTTGATTTTCATGCAATTGCGAGGGTTTATCGTTCGTTCCTTTGATCCTGATAATCAGAATTCGATTTAGGAAATTCTCGCAAATTACACATCGGTTAAGCGGAATCACCATCGTCCCAACGTATAGCGCTAGCAAAACATTCCATGATCATCCTTAGATCGATCTTTGCCAGCCCAAGACATTCCCTCGATAATCCTTCGACAATCCTTATGGTCAAAGTGTCATTTGTCATTCAAATTCCCTAGGTCCACGTACCCGACTCCGCGTCAGTCTTTCCCTTTTGATCAGTTAACTCAGGAATGGCCAACTTCGAGTAAGTTACAACTGAAATACACCGATCAATATCTTTCCATTCAATAGCCTTGAGAGGGTCAGAATTCGGAATGTCACAATGATCTGCTGGTGTAGTTCGGTATTCGACATCTTAATTTTTCCTTTTACCGCCCACAAATGAATGGAGCAGTGGAAGCGGCAATCAAGAACATCAAAAAGATTTTGGCTAAGACTATCGAAAATTACAGGAATTGGCATGAGAGGCTACCATTTGCCTTAATGGCATATCGAACTTCAATTAAGACCTCTACAGGGGCAACTCCTTATGCTCTAGTATACGGGATGGAAGCTATCATGCCTGTAGAAATTGAAGTTCTATCTTTGAGAATACTGTCAGAAGCTAAACTCCCCGAGGAAGAGTGGATCGACACAGATATGACCAGCTAAATCTGATACACGAGAAGCGTCTTAGAGCAATCTGTCATGGCCAGAGTTACCAGAAGAGGGTGGCCAAGTCATTTGACCGGAAATTTAAACTCAGAAGTTTCGAGGTGAACGACCTGGTAGTGAAGAAGACTCTACCGAATGCTGCTCATCCAGGAGGCAAGTTTATCCCAAATTACGAAGGCACTTATGTTATCAAGAAAGTCATCATGGGAGGGGCATTAATTCTTGTAAATTCTGAAGGAGAAGAATGGGGATATTTTGTAAATTCAGATGTTGTGAAGAAGTATTATCCTTAAAATGAAATCAGATGATGATCACTTGACTTTCTCAGAAACAATTCGGGTTGTCATAGCGGTCATTACATAAGCATATCATACATCCATACATACATGGCATGTGTTGTATTTTGCAGGATTCCAAGAAACAAACTCATAATCAAACTTGTTCAAATGGAACCAAGAACGAAACGGTCCTTGACACGTAGAACCAGGTAATATGTATCTGTTTCATCAAGTGTTAAAATATCTTGCACTCGCTGGAGTTTCTATTCTCTTCATACAAGAATGCCCGACGAAGATAGAAGATAGCAACGGAGAAATACTGTAAAATTTCTCACTTTCCTATAAGAGAGAAAAGGCCAAAGATGAATATGCATGTGATTAAACTTAGGAATGAACCGTGCTTTTAAAAGATAAATTTCTAACACTTATTATACACATGTTAGGGTTAAAGGTTATCTAGACATGACTGAAGCATGCATGATGCGTCATTAAACCCCCTGTGAGGAGAAATGTCCGAAAAAAAACGAAATGATTTTTCTAAAACATAGTTGTTTAGACTATCTAGCGAGAATTTTTCTTTAGATAAGAGGCAAGCTTAATCCAAACACGTTCTATACACACTAGAGGGACGAGAGAAGTGTAAAGATAGAAAAACCTGAACCCGAGGATGTAAGGGCTATTCGCACCGATTATATGGATAAGGATGACGGAGGCATTCATTCTTCTCCATAAACACTATAGGTAACCATTGACAAACCCTTTGAACGGTGATCTTCATTTTCTAACCCTGTCAAGAGCCATCCTACATTGGGATCTTAAAAAGTAGTCCAATAGCATGTAAAGGTAAATGGTTAGAAATCTTTTTGCTCGGACTAACATCAATTTTCGTGTGTTGATATGCATTGATCCAAGCGCCATAGGATGACGAATAGATGTTCATTTCTCTATCATATACACTTATACCCATTGTATAGCCAATTTGAGCCTACCTGTTCGTTTCATGTACTCCCGTTGGTGATCATTGCACAACACCAAGGCGAAGGTGGCAAAGACACTCGCAGACAGAGAATTTCAAAAAGTAGGAGCTACATGAGACGTTCAAATTAAAATGTTCAAACAGGATGAGACTCAAGTCACATACCTTGCATGATCATCAAAAAGCCCGACAAGAACAGGGCTGGAGCTCATTGAAATGCTGAAAAGTTGTAAGACTGATTTCAGGATGCCAAGGGATTACTAGATGCTTCCACCCTCAACAAGTTCTAAAGTAAAGAAGAATTCTCAGAAATTGTGTAGCAAAAGGCTACCCCTCGAATGGAATTATAGCTAACTGTCAAAAGATAAATAAGGTCTTTCGAAGATTAGACTCGTTCTCAAAGAAGACTGAAGATGTTCTTCAAAGAGTCATCAACTAGAGATGAAATAGAAGACTGATTGGCAATGATCATTAATGTCGAACCCTTTGCGATGCCGGGCCAAAAATAAGCCTTTTTCAGTCCCCAATCTTACCGACATTACAACCATTTGCAGTCTTTTCTAACTAAGACACCTAGGTTAATGTATACTTTAGCTTGAAGAGGTATGAGCAAGATTATTTCTTTCTTATTTTGCGGGGTTCTTGATTTGCAAACCCGGAGTAGATAAAGAAAACTTTCATTCAAAAAACCCAACTCAAGAGTGAGTCACCCTTGGAAACCGCGTCCAAGTCCAACATTATGGTCCTGTAAAGACCCTCCAATCGATCGAATTGTATGCGCTGCGAATGACTCTAAAAACCTAGGTGAAGGTTATTAGGAAATTTGAGTGCTTTCTTCGTAAAAGACCAAAGTCGAAGAATAGGTGAGAAGCACTTTTTGACGAAGGCATTCCAATAGAATCCTTAAATAAGCTTTATTGGAAACTCCAAATTGTTTGATCCAGAATTTTCCTTACAAGGATTTCTGATCATCTTTGCATGTTTAAGATGTCTAGGATAACCTTCAGCATCATAAGTCATTTTGCATAACCACATAGGTCAAAATAAAGCTTTGCCAGCATTATAACTGTCATTGTCTCGAGATAACTGATATTTTTTCAATGAGGAATGAACTCTCATGTTTAAACTTCTATAAGATTCATGGCAGCTCCAGGTTAAAGAAGGATACCTTGCTCAACAATGAAAAGCATTAGGGTTATCTTTATGTGAGATTACAAGTTCAAGCTTTCTGCAGGATACTTGGATCCTCAAATCCCAAAATAGCACCTCACTTGTCGAAAGAACAATATTTAGAAACATCTTCCCGCGAGATTTCATGTAACCCTTAAATCCCAGAAGAATCTTGTTAACGAAAGTTTTTGCAGGTTTGAACTTTCTGTAATATACATGGAGTCATCAAATTTCAAAATGGCACCTTACACGTCGAGAAGACAAACTTTAGAATCAGCTTTCTGTAAGCTCCTAGGTAACCCCTAAATCCCAGAATAGCCCATTTGGTAAAACTTAAGAGTTAGGCATACCTCATTTGTATAGACCCTCGTTGATTCCTCAAGGTGTAGGATCAGTCCAGTCTTCAACAAACCCCAAAGAACAGGTGCGTAGCATTTAGGTTTTTGGTGGATAAGAAGCCTAGTCTCCGACAAACTCTAAAGAATAGGTGCGTCACCTTTAGGTTCCTGGTGGATAGGAAGCCTAGTTTGCGATAAACCCCAAGAACGGGTGCTTCACCTTTAGGTTCCTGATGGATAGGAAGCCTAGTCTCCGACAAACCTTAAAGAACAAGTGCTTCACCTTTAGGTTTCTGGTGGATAGGAAGCTTAGTCTCTGACAAACCCTAAAGAATAGGTGCATTACCTTTAGGTTCCCGATGAATAGGAAGCCCAGTCTCCGACAAACTCTAAAGAACGGGCGCATCACCTTTGGGTTCCAAATGGGTAAGAAGGCTAGTCTCCGACAAACCCTAAATAACTGATGCGTCACCTTTAGATTCCTGGTTGATAGGAAGCATAGTTTTTGACAAACCCTAAAGAATGGGTATGTCACCTTTAGGTTCCTAATGGATAAGAAGCCTAGTCTCCGACAAGCCTTAAAGAACGGGTGCGTCTTCCATAAATTCCTGATAGAAAGGAGTCCTATTCATGGTCTGATCTACCATATGGAACAAAATCTTTGACAATCCCTAGAGAACTGGTGCGTCATCTATAGGTTCCTATCAGATAGGAATCTCATTTTGGTTTGACCTACCATACGGGCTAAAGTTTAACTACCCTAGGACACTAAAGAGACGAGTCCCTATGTATCTACGTGAATCCGCCATACACCGCGTATGCTACATGAGCATCAGACAGGTGAGTAACGAGTGGGTATCTCTACTCCATCTCTCTCTCTCTCTCTCTCACACACATTAGCTAAAATGGAATAAGCAGAGCGTTCACCAGTAAGACAAGAGAGATTGAATGTCAGTATTTGTTTTTCTTTTTCCTAGTAGAGTCAATTTGGACTTAGGTGTCACCTGTCCTTAAGTGAAACCTTCCGCGAGATTCCACTCAAAGAGAGACAACTGTTGACATCTGATTTTTTACAAGTCTTTTTCAGTCTTATTTTCAGAAATTCATAAAAAAAATCCATAAAAAGTTAAAAAATTACAAATTCAACTTTGGTGGCCTTGGCTAAGCCCAAGGAACCATTTTTGACCAAAAAATAATTTTTTATATTTTTCATATTTTTTGGTATTTTTAGAAAATAGAAAAATACCATAAAATTCAGAAAAATAGTATTTCAGGTCATAAAAATATGGAAAAAAGTAAATATATTTTTTTAATTCCTTTGTCCTCTTGACCTCATAAAAATTTTAAATTCAAGTTCAATTTTATGTGTTCCTTTATTACACGTATGATTGAATTTTGTAAAAAAAATGTCAATTGAGATTTTTAATTTGCAATTTTGGCATTTTTAGGATCTTGACATTCAATTAAATTGTCTTCCATTGCAATTTAGCCTAATTATTTACACAAATTGCTCAATTGCATGAATTGGGCAAAATTGCATACTTTATTGCAATTTAGTCTTTGAATTTGGGCATAATTGAAATTACTTCTAATTCAAGGGCTACATTTATCAATTGAAGCCACTACTAAATATTTTTATCATTCTAAGTCGATTGGCATAGTTGGTTTGGTACAATTGACTGTTTGAGCCTTCAATTTCATAATTTCCCGAATTGCAATTAAGGACTTCTAATTCAAGGGCTACATTTACCAATTGAAGCCACTACTCAATGTTTTTCATCATTCTGAGTCGATTGGTATAGGTGGTTTGGTCCAATTGACTATTTGAACCTTCAATTTCATAATTTTTCGAATTGCAATTAAGGACAAATTTGGGGCTTTCATAGAAATTGACATGAATTTTTGGGCAAAATCACATTTTTAGATCATATTCATACCCTAAGTTTAATTACGATAGTTAATTAGCAAAAATTCCACGTAAATTAAGGTTAATTTTGGAAAAATAAGTCAGAACCGGTTCTGACTGGTCGAACCGGTCTGCTACAATGTCGTCTTCTTCTTCAGACACCTACGTGGATGAACAGTCCCCAGACCGATTTTGATCCTCAAATTAAAGATCAATTTGCAGATAATCGGACAAGCAATGGTGAGCGTATTGTCACCCTCGCCCTTTCCTATCGATTGATACCGGTGGCACCATTCAACGTTGTCAGAATAGAGAGCAATTAGTCGATCAAGCTCGCGGGACCTACAAAAGTCAATATTTTCAAACACAGTTCAAATCCGTGCCAAATTTGCGCGAGATTAAACCTGCCGAAGAACCAAACGAAGTTGGACGGAAAGCCCATCATCCCCAACGCCATTTGGATCTAAAAGTACGTGGCCTCATGTACGATTCAAGTCGGTATAAACTCCCTCGAACGGGCGCCAAAAACTGAAGGGGGTACATAGCCTTTGAGGGGCTTTCAAGAAACGGGGTCGGTTCATTCAATTGTGATGGATTAACAGAATTGAGAAAGAGATAGAGGAAAAAAAAAAGCGAGAGAGAACTCGTTCTCCAACTCCCGTTGTCGAGAACTCGAGCTCGACTGCAAGGCGCTAGGTAGGCCGTCTCCGGCCAAATCGAAACCAAAGAAGAACGTTGGAAGCTTGTCTTAAGCTTCAAGAAGCGATTGCTGTCAACCGCGTCGCCTAAAACCGTGAGTTAGAACTTCGAGCTCCTCATTGAGCATCAATGGCGACTCACATGTCTTACGTTTATTCTTGCATTTAGTGTGTGCGTATTGTTCTTTTGACATCACTGACCATCATCGCATATTTATTTTGCATCGGTTTTGCTTTAACACTTCGAATCGAGTCTCCAAACTTTCTACCATAGCGGAGCACTGTCCTTTAGGTTAGTGAGGATGGACGTACCAGATCAAGTCTTGGGTTTTAATTGCGACCGTAGATTTATGTAATCAGATCTGACTGTCAAAGAGTAGTCAGCTTTTGATCTGAGCCGTAGGTCTTGGTTAGCTAATCCAAAGGCTGTGGAATAGTCACGTGGTTCAATAAAGACTGTTGGATTAAATCTGAGTAAAAAAAATGAGAAAATCCAAAACGGTGTCGTTTTGAGGCTAAGGCCGCGCGGGTCCGAGTCTGAATCAGGTTTCGGCCTGAGTGGGTCGGGTCGACCCGGTCCGAATCATTTAAAAAAAATCAAAAAATCAAAAAAATTCTAGAAAATTCTAAAAAATGTTAGAAAATCCTAAAAATCCCAAAAAAAAGGTAGGAAAATTGTAAAAAATTTCTAGACATTCCAGAAATTTCCAAAAATTGAGGAATGCTCACAGACAACTAGTCAATCTTATTTTTGGGATTTCTTATCCGTTTTTCTAGAAATTGACGGTATTACCCTTTAAGGGAAAATCGCTTATGCTTGGTATATGAGATAGGTCGAAGAATACCAAGATAAGAATTAGGGTCAGTCAGTTAACTAATTCTCATGTTTGGGTTTTCGAATCTCGTCCTTTTTTTTAAATGACGATTTTACCCCTCAAAGAGTAAATCGTCTTCCTCTTTCCAATCGAGTTGCAAAAATTGCTCAAAATAGGATTTGGGTCTGGTGGTCGACCAATCATTCTATTTTGGATTTTCACTTCTCGTCACTTTTTGTAATAACTATTTTACCCTTCAAAGGGTAAATTGCTTCCAAAATTCTCGAAAAATAGGAAATGAATTGGTTTGACGATCAATCCTATTTTCACCATCTTTTGACTCCATATTTCGTCTGAAATAATAAATTTTCCCTTGTAGGGTAAATTGTCCCAAATTTTTCAAAATTGTGATTTTGCCCCTCAAGGACAAATCATGTCAAAAATACTTCAGAGCCTTGATTGACATTTCTCTAGGTTAATAGGGCCTTACTAGAGATATCATGTTGCTTTCATGTGATTTATTCGCAAGTTTTGGATCTTAGATTTGCGCATTCATTTTATTGATTGTGTTTGCTAGGATAGCCATTCCTATCTGCATGAACTCTTAGATTTAGGGTTTGCGCCTTATTCATCTGCATGAAATCTTAGGTTAAACAAATTATTCAACTTAGGTGCCGAAAGAGCGTCAACTCTAACAGTTGGCGTAACAAAGTCCCCAATCCCATTTCTCTGGTTTCCGTAAAATTGAATAGAATACTCCCAACTATTAGATAGAGTTTCTAATCGTACCTTCCACAAAACGATTGGTGGTGACTCCTTGACATGCACATGTATCACATGTCACCAGACCACATCTAAAGTCGACCACGTATGCCGCCGTTGCGATTTGGGTAACGGGCCTCGGGAGAGGCCCGCGTCCGATCAGAGAGGATGGGCCATTAACCCGCCAAGATTTCTCGAAGAAGGGATATCTCGAGATTTCTCAAGAGGGTCGCGACAATAAATACATATATATATATTTATATATTTACACAGTCGTCCCATGCTTCCCCTTTAAAGCGACACACCTACTAAATGGTTCCACATTATGCTACAAACCACATGTCATACGGACGGGATCACGTTGAGGATCTAGCGAGACAACCTTTACTTAGACGGCTACAAAATGGAGAATTCTAAGCGATGGTTAGAATCCGGAAGGACCGATAGTCTTGTACATCTGATTCCCGGATCCACTTTCCTGGGCTTCCATGGTGACTACACTGACTTAGAAAACACTACAAGACGAAGGAGAGATGTCATATATTGTATATATGTATGTACGTATGTACGTACATTCCACATCTATTTTTTGGCCATTTTGGTACTTAGGTGAATGCATTGTCAACAGACAATGAATATGAATGTGCCTTGTTATAGAACACCACCAAATTTGGTTATCCGGTATGTTTATGAGTTTTTGCAAGAGATCTTGCAATTTCTTCTACAAAGTATCCGCCTTCATTTCTTGTGCAACATGATGAAACACACTGTCAGCAATCCATTGTCGTATAAAATCAACCGTATTCTGATTCATTCGCTCCCACTCTTTATATTTCTTATCTCCTTTAGCTACATCACCTTCGATCGGATCAAATAAATCTTTGTAATATAATACGTCTTCCATTGGAGGCTTTCATATAGAGTAATTCGAAGCATTTAACTTAAACATAGTGACACTCGTGTCCTCCATCTAATACTAGAATCTCAACTCTAGCTCTGATACCACTTTGTTGGGGAAAAACGAGCAGCATCTCGTCACAAACTAGGCCAATCGAGGATCAAACACTAGCTCTCAAAACTACTATGAATTAATCCAACATCAACCAACAAATATATCTAGCAAATACATCCAGCAAAAATAACCTCGCAATATGTAAATATGATAACGGAATGATAAAGATACAATATTCCAAGATTTACATGGAAAACCCGAAATAAAAAAAAAAAAACCGCGGACGACTCAAAAACTTCACTAATCACCAAGAATGGTAGAATATATAAAGCGTTTTTCTCTAGTCACATACTAGAGCCTCAACATTAATATTCCAAGAGCAATTGCTCACCATAAAGGTGGAATATTACGAAGGAGGCAAGAAAACCCTAATCGTAATAGGAGAGTTCGGAGACAAATCTCAACGAACGAAATCGATCGCCTCGTAGATCTCGATCTCACGAATAACATACTAAAATTTTAGCCAAAACCGATATTGCTTGGCATTCGAAATCTCACCAGAACAGCCGCCCTTTTTTCTTCTCCCCGGCTCAATACGCTCTCGGTCCTCTCCTGTTCTCTCTATATTCTGTCGGCTGCTTCTCTCTTTTGCACCCACGCACGAAAAAACAAATAAAAGGCAACCACTTTTTTTTCTTTTTGTCTTTTTGAATTGTCTTTTCTCTCTTTTTCTTAATTTTTCTTTTAATAAAAAAATACAAATTGGCTGGGCCCCACAAGAGGTGGACCCAGCCTACACATCAATTATCGCCACGTGTCCAACGTTCCCATTTTCAGGATTTTTTAAAGGCTCGCTTCTCCGTAACCCTCTGCCTCTTTCCTCCGTTATTCTTCTCCTCCCTGTACATCGGTCCTCCTCACCGACCCTCGTCAATTCAAACCAAAAACACAAAAAGTTACGTTGCCAGCCTCCTCCTCCTCCTCTTCGAATCCTCTTAGCTTTGAAGCCAAGAAAATGTCCGGCTGCAGAAAGGGAGGCAAGGGGTTTGGCAAGCGCTATCACGAAGAGGCACCGGAAAGTCCTCCGCGACATCTAGGGCATTACGAAGCCGGCAATCCGGCGGCCGCCTTGTCGTGGGAGAGTGAAGCAAATGAACCGGCTGATCTACTGGGAAATGGGCAGGTCGCCGGAGATCTTCTGGGGAGCGTCGTCCGCAATGCCATGAACTACACGGAGCCTGCGCGGCGGAAGATGGTGACCACCATGGACATGATTTTTGGAGAGTCTTTACTTAATAATTGGTGATGCAATTGTACACTTGTAATGAGATTATTTATGTGTTAAAAAAATGAACTTGTGGCTTTTTAGTTTGCTGTACGATAATGACGATTTCTTCGGTCCAGACGTGGCATTATATTATCACTCGCGAAAACTATGTTAAATATCTACAAATATTAGCTTTAAGGGTAATTCGAATAGATGGTAAATAAGACTACGCTTGGTAACGTTTCTGTTCTTGTGAACATATTTGGAATAAAAATATTTTTTTGTATTTCTGTTCCGGTTACGATTTCTGGAAACAGAAATGCGTTTAGTAAGTTAAAAAAAATACTTTTTTCATAAAAGGAAGTATCAACAGTGACTAGCGGACTGCAAACGGCGACCGGCGGCGGCAACCAACTGCCGGTGGTGGCAATCAGTGATCGGCGATCAACGGTCATTGGTCGTCGGCGGGCGGTGGTGGTGGCTTGCACAAGCTCGCTCTTGAGTTGTTTCTAAAAGTGTTTCGAAATCCAGAAATAAGTTTTTTTTTCCTTAAAAAATGTTCCGCAAAATAATTTTGGAACATTTATTTTACCATACGTGTTTCTGTTCCGAAATTGTTCCGGGAACACTTGTGAAACATGAATACGTACTTCGGTGGAATTCGTAATGTTATTACTGACAATTACAAAAATAGATAAATGCATATTTTCTCACATTATTTGAAAAGATAAAAAGTACATACAGGTTTGTAGTTTTCTTTTTTCGGTCGAACGGCCAACAGTGGAAACCCTAGATGATGTCGAGTTTATGAAGTTTACAGGGAATTGTTCACCTCACGCCAAGGTCAAATGCATCGATCTAAGAACTTATTATCATCCTCACGAAGCGCAATTCATAATTAAGCTCAAGATGATTTAACACCTAATATTTGCATTAAAGGAAAACGAGCTTGAACAGAACAGATCGTGATTTTTTGTAGAAATCATGTCCTTGAGATATGGCATTATGAGTGATCAAGTTTCACCTCAAAGTGCGATTTGAAAAATCGTTTCTTAAAATTGATGGTTTGTATCATTTGAAATAATCTGTCAATGCAAAATATTTACATTGTGAGTAGTAATTTATGTCTAGTTATTTTCATGAGTTATAAAATACTTTTCGTCCATTTATTTATTTAAGCAATATTAATGATACCTTTTTTTTTAAGAAAATATTTTTCAAATTGTTCATCTTTTTGCCAAGAGCCCCTTGTGTGCACGCGTTCCTAGGCATGGCGGAGGAAAGGAAAATAAGTTGGGCTTGTGGAGTCTACAGACCAGCTTCATGGGCCCTGGACTTGTTCAAATTGGTTTTAACGATTTTGGTTGGTGGGCCTAGTTCGAGTCAAATGGCTTAATGGGCTCTTGGGCTGTGCAAATTGTAACAGTTCTATGAAATCAGATTTTTTTTTTCAAATATGAAATCAGATTAGGGTCCTTCCAATTTGACAGAATCGGGGCCCCCGAGTTATTTATTCATTTATTTATTTTCTTTCCTCCCCTTTTTATGCTCTTTTTATTTAAAAAAATAATTTCGTTCACCTCAACAGTCCCCTCTTGTCCAAACGTTGCTAAACAGTTCAATGCTAAATGCGTAGATAAAATTTCAGGTGTCAAAAGCTTGTTTTTAATTCACGAAATAGGATTTTCGTTTTGTAGAATGATGGTTTTTCGTCATTCAAATACCGAAAAGTCAGATTATTTTTTTTCCGGAAACAGTTAACAAATAGACCCTTGTTTACCTTAAGGCTGTGTTTGATAGTCAAGATAAAATTCAAGATTGAACAACATTGATCCTTCCTGTGTTTGGTGGCTCTTCAAGACAAAATAAAGTCGGATACAAGGGGGATACAACCCGGATAAAAATATCCTGTGGAAAAGTGGGATAAAGTAGGATATGATTTCTAATATGATATGATGATATAAATGTATTTTCGCGAGTAACAAGATTATTAAATTAACAAATTGGTAAGGAATGAATAATATTACAACTCGAATAATATAATTTTGAGCAATACAAATAAAATAATATTTGGGAAGTTGGTGAATTGTTGATGCATCGGTGAGTGCAGTCGACCCTTTCTGGCGTTAGTGGGCGGCATACAGAACAGAGAAGATGGGCAGTGATGTCTTCTTGGCGGTGAAGTGATAGGAGATCAAGACATAACAAAGAAGAAAACAAAAGAAAAGTAATACAAGAATTCAGAATTTTTTTCTTATTATACAAAATTCCAAAAAAATGTGGATTCAATTCATTTCTTTCATGTCAGCTCTCGCTGTGCCGTATAAGATGGTCTAAGTGCTGATGGTACGGTTACACCAAGGGATTTCGATCCAAATTGATCGGATAAATTATACTGAAAAATTGTCAAAAAAAAAGTAGGACCATATTAATGAAATTGGAAAAAAAAAATAGGACGAAATTGAAATACCTACAATAAAATTATGATTTCTCGGACAAATTTTCTTTCAGGTCTAATGAAGTTTTCTAAGTAAACGCCTAACCTACGTGTCTCACCTTACAATTAAAGGCAATGGAATCCTCTCTCTCTCTCTCTCTATTGTGGCATTCGTGTGGCTGTGCTGAAGAAGACATGATTGGCTTGTCCGTATTAGGTAAAGGAAACCATCTTGACGGGAATTAGTGCTCCACCTACGCAATCCTCCACTTTGCTCCGTGCATGGCTTGCATGCTCAGCTAAAATCACCCACAGAAGGATTTCTTCACCATTAAGCATTTATTCAACTGAGAAGATAAGCTTCTCTTGGACCCGTTCCTAAAAAGCTATTTCCGTAGACGTCCTTCATTTCCCAAATTGAATTGCTGGATAGGAGAATCGCATCAAACCCTCGCAAAGGAAAGCCCTGTCATCTACACCGACTTTGTTGGAGAAAAGCATGTCGACTGTGTTTATTTCATGAAAATTGATGATTCGGAAAACATTTTCCCAAAATTAATAGCTTGTTTAGTTTTGATAACAGGTCAACGAAAAAAAAAGTTTTCGCAATTGACAAGATAGAAAATATTTTTCGTTCATTTATATTTGTAAGGGATACTGTTGATCGTTTGTAAGAAATAAATTCTCCAAATTTTTTCGTTTTTTTTTTTTGCAAAACAAACACGTCGGTCGATAACGTCAATTGGATTTTCTTCATCAATCAAGACCGGGGAAAGCTAGCTACCAAGTTGTACTTTTTCACCTTTACTCCTGTGGATGGCCAAGCAAGAGAGAAAAGCTGGCTTGCCAAGTTGACCGAAACAGGCTTTGCTTTACGTCCAACACTTTAGCACACGAAATGGACCACGATCAGCAATTTCCATTGACCCCATGCAACCAGTCAAGTGCTGGCAAAGCCCACGACTCCTTTTACCTCCCAAAAGCCACACTCTCTCCATGGCACGATGGGGTGTCAAAATCAAACGATATACCCTATCTGAGATTCTGAAATGCGAACCGATCCGAAATTTTCAGGTCTTGTTCAGATCGAGTAATCACTTGACATTCAAAGTATTCTACAGATCTCGAGCCGCATCGGGTCATGTTGGTTCATCTTCCGGCTCGAGTATAAACCAGCAAATTTAGAAAATTGATTCAGCAAACGAAAAGCTTTATAAATAAACTTATTTTTTTTGTTAATAAAACAAATTTGATGTTAAGATTAAGCTTTCTATTCTAGTATTCAACTAGAGAGCCTCGTTGACATTGAGGATTATTGTTATAATCAACGGAATTCCCTGCATTCGCTAATATTTCTCTTTTACCTTTCTTTACCATTCATTTGGTGTTCAAATCGGCTATTCAATTTTTGTCAATTTACCGTGAGGTGTGACACTTTTCGATTGATGCTCCATTCAGATCCATTTAATGGGGGGAAGAAATTCCAGTCGTTAAGGTACTGCAATTTATTGGGAAAGAAATTCTAGTAGTTCGTGTTCTTAATCCCTGTCTCTCTAATTAAAAGTGAAGTTTTGCAAGTTCCCTTTTTTTTTTTTTTGGGGGGGGGGGGGGGGACGATCTAGTTGCGAAATTACACAATAATTTTTGGTAAATCCTACGGAATCGTCACATACCGTCCATCTCGATAGATCGGCGGAACTGGTCTGAATTCCTTAAGGGGTCCTCTTTGCAAATAGTTAATAAAAAAAAGTACTCTTTTCAATGGACGGACGATAAATCGAATTCCATCACATGGCTCTTAAAGTGGCATCAATTGCATACGGCTCCTAAATCATAAAATGAGGTTTTGCAAATAGTTCAGGAGAAAAAGATACCCAAATCCGATCCGCAGCCACCTTTGGATTATATTTCTATAATGTTTTGTGCCGGGTCAAGTGCATTCCTATAGTATTTGGGTTATTGTTTTGGAAACCCGACCTGATGAATTGACACCCCTCACATGAACCATGATCATGAGCAGGCAAAAGAATTGGTCAAATCTTGGCAAACCATACGTACCAGAGTATGCCTTGTCAATGGCAAGGATTACTCCCCAAAAAGTAACAGTTTAGAATACCAATACCTGTTAAAATGTCGTGCACAATCAAATGGAAGTAAAACGTAAAACGAGAAAGAAAAATCGAGATACAAAATTTTATCATGATTCATCGTTAAATTAAGACTACGATAAGTAGAGGATTCCACTACAATTAGTATCTCACATCTCTCGTTACATCACTCAATTATAAGTGAAAAATAATATATATATATATATATAACAATAATTATTCATAAGCTCAAACCCAAACCATTAATGAAAAATTACAGGCTTAAATCTTAAAAACCCTCTTGTGTCCATGGGACACTGCTCTCTTGAGAATCCTTGCGAGAGGAGCTTCTCTGAACCCCGTCCCGCTCAACGTGGAGCAGGATCCACGTGTTTTACTGTGGCAAGGAATATGAATAATACCCATGTATCTCTAATTTGCTCATAAAACACATAAAATTATCAAATTATAGCAGTGGAAAAGGTGGTAAGGAAGCTATAATTAGTTTCCTTGGAAATGCAACCTCTTCAATTTTATTATCATATCCTGGTCTTTAAAATACTAAAATATAAAATGTAGTTAATTGGGTGTTCTCTCAGAAGATATGAACTAGCGTGATTTCCAATCTACTTCAAAAGACACCTACTTATATATATATACATATATATATATATATTGCTGTATAGGAAGAGACTATGATTATGATCTAATTGGCGAGACTATTTCAACTATTATTTTCTGGTTCAAAATATTCACTCGATTTTCGTCTAATATGCATTTGAATTAGGCCTTACTTTCATCATTAAAAATGCGTTAAAATTGTTTTTGTACATCAAAGAAGAGTTTGATGTGTCATGCATTAGTTTCGTCGATTGAAACATTGCCAAGACAGCTCGTTCTGTGGTCCTGAGATCACCCAACCCTACATGGTTCTTATACTCCACTTATGGATTACGGTCATTTTGTGATTCGAAATATTCACTTGAATTTCCTACAACATATACTGAATTAGGCCTTGCTTTAATTAGGAAATACGGGTAAGAAGGTCCGGGGCTTCTTTTCGTTAGAGGAACTCAATCCCCTTTCAGGTTCAATCAAGTATGGGCGGTCACATGTGCAAAAGTTTAATCGAGTGCCTAAAAAAATTTTGATGGTTCGAGAGTTGTTTAACTCATCATGCCCAAAGAAAGGGCATTTGAAATTTCTCCCTAATGTTAGGTTTTCTCTTGTGATATCTCTTTTCATTTGGTAAAATCAATTTATACACCAAGACCCGCTTTTCATCGATGTTGCATTTGAACTTTAGGGTACAAAATTGTTCTATTCAAGCTGTCTTAATTCAAGCGATTGTAAGAGCAATAGAAAAGCATTACCATGATCAAATCAGCGAGCATATAAAATAACAGTCATTTCACCTTTTCAAACTCTATAAATGACCTACAATTTATGAACCAATATCCTTATCAACTTAGAATAAAGGCATTCAAAACCTATTTAACAATCACTGTCCACGTAATTTATATTTATTCAAGGGCTTGAAAGTTCTATGGAAAATCATTAGCATGTACTACATCAGCCTCTCTATTCATCGTCGATTCACCCCTTTCAAACCCTACAACAAAACGACCTACCAAAAACTCTTTCTTGCTTAGCGGGATAGGCATTCAAACCCTAGCCCTACTCGATTCCAAGAAAGATGATCACTGCCGGTGTCTTTTAGCTGTCTGTCGAGCTTAAACAATTTAACGTCACGGTAATGAAAATTTGTCGGCTCGCGTCACGCACTTTCATGAAAGCGACGACGTCTCTTTGGGTGGAATTGAAATTGGTCAAACGAAACTTGTCCCCTTCCCATCTTTTTTAATATTTCGAGTGCGTAAGGCCACGGACATGTTTGACTGGCCACTGGCTCGACGTCGAAGCCAAAACCAAAAGATGACCCTTCGTCCGAACCCTGAATATGCTCCGTTGCGCAAGCGCACTTATGCAGAATTATTGCTCTGCCCCGAGACCAGAGTGGTTTATGCAATATAAGTAGAATTGCAATGAAAAAGAAATCATGTGAGAACAATGCATGTATTGCGCAATATAAAGTAGATTGAATAGGTGAAAAGTGTTGGGAAAAAAATTATCCAAAGATTTATAAACTTATTGCACTTTTGCCAATTCAGTCCTAAACCTTTCAATTTTGTCAATTAAGTCATAAACCTTTTGACAGTTTACCAATTGAGTCCTATTGGCCAAAAATTGCATACATGGATGCCAGCGCAATCCAAAAAAGAGAGAAAAAGAAAAGAAAAATATAGATAAAAAATCCAAAATTTTAAATATTATAAAAATTGTCCATGTCAGCGCCGACAGTGCCAAGTAAGACAACAAGCCATGTAAGTGATTTCCGGCCAACATGACTCAATTAGAAAATTTTCAAAGAAAAGTTTAGGATTTAATTGACAAATTTAAAAAATATTGAGGACTGAATTGGCAAAAGTACAAATAGGTTGTAGATTTTTTGGGACAATTTTCCCGATAATGGTTCTTTCCCGAGCCAAGCATAGTATACTGTCGTTTGAATCAAAAGCAGGTAATGCGTATCTAGATGGCCTATCTTTTCATCCGATTTGATGGAAGCTTATTCCAACTATGCCTCTAATTAGTGGCTCTACAAGTTATAAATATCATTCGCGTCCAAACTTATGCAAATATAAATATTGAAGGAGAAAACGTGGCACTACTTAGTTTAAAAAAATCGAAGGACCCTGTTATTTGACCCAAGAATTAGTGCTTGTGAGTATCGTGGATGTGGACGCACCTTGTCGCATTCTCCTCTCCTCCTCACAATTGCCATCGTTTGATTTAATTTCAGGATCTTTCGAATAATAGAGACCCGGTTTGTCTAGGTTTGATTGTGTCCACATATGGTTTTTGTCTCGTCGACGAGCATAATTTCATCTAGAGTTGAATTACTTTTCAAGTATCATGCGCATTAGACTAATTCCACCTTCTTCAACAAGTATATTGGATCTAATCTTCTCCTTCTTCTTCTTAGACAAAAACCGCATCGAAACGATTATACAATCATGAGTTAGACATGACTAAAACGTTGTCAACCGTGAATTAACATCCGTCAACTAGTTACTGTTGAGAAAACTTTCTCTCTTAGTATTTTGATTTAAAAAAAAAACTATCCTTATTTAGTTAGAATCTGCGTAATGCTCATATTGTTTTTAATTGCAAAAAGAAAAAGTGACAAAAGTTTATATTGATCCATTTCTGGCATCAAGACTTAAAAAGGAGTAGTCATATATTTGCTTCTGGAAATGTTCAGATGGAGTCACTTCTAAAGACAATCAAATGGAGTTGCTCTGAAGATGATCTGATGGAGCATGTTGCATTTAAAGGTTTATTTGTCTCGAGGGTTATATGACGTGTTAGAAGGACTTTATTGAAACTCAGTATCACGGTTCAAGTTTATTTGTTCAGATTCAAAGAGTTTTTGCTTTTGAATATTGCTTCTGGACACTGTTCAGATTCTGTGATTTCTTTCAGACAAATTCTGAAGATCCAAGGATTGCAGGTTTTCGATTAAGGCAAGTTCTCTTATGGAAGCCATTAATATTTGATTGATAAGATATTTCTTCAATCAGATTAGGAGAAAATATACGATTGGATATTACCTTCCAAGAATAAGTCTTGCGACTTTTTTGAATCTACTTTACTTTTGAAAACCGAAGATTTAGTTGTATGGGCTATTGAATCTGAAGAATTCAAATTTTACTTCAACGGCGATCATATCTTCTCAGATACAGTTTCATTCAATCACGATTGATGGCGTCCAATCAAAGATTGAAGAGCGATCTTTTGAAGTATTATTCAACGGCTAGTTTGGAAGCAAAGGAGTATAAAAGAAGAACCATGATAACCGGCAAAAGCAGTTGAAAACATTAAATTCTAAAGTGCTTGAGTTGTTCAGATTCACATACTTACTCTCAGAGTTCCTAAGTTCTTTCATTGTGAGGAATTGTAAGAGCAACTAAGAGATTTCATCTCTTGTAATCTCCATTGAATCATTCTAGTGGAATTCAGCTAATCGGTTCATCGTGGGAGATTGGACATAGGCCAAACAAGCCGAACCACTATAAACTCAGCGAGCATCATTCTCTACTCTAAACTTTTATTTATGTGTTTAGATTACCTCCACGTGGTTATATTGTTCCTGAGTTTGATCGTACTTTGAAATTGTCTTAATTTCGCAATAAATTTCAATTAGATTTAGAATCACCTATTCACCTCACTTTAGGTGATATTGCTAGATTCAACAATTGGTATAAGAACAGGTTGCTCTTGTATGTGAAGTGTTTTGACTTCAGAGTTAATGATTTATCATGTTTAGCAATAATTTCTCAAGAACAAGTGACTCGCATTTTGTAAACAAACCACCATATTTTGATAGAAAGGATTATAACATGTGGAGCAACAAAATGAAGTGGTCCTTCAAAGCTTATGATGATCTGATGTGGGAAGGTTTCACTAATGGCATCGTGTCTGTTACTACTGCAATTGTGTCCACTGGAAATGAGACAAATTGTGACATTCTGATTTTCAATCAACTTCAGACTCTGTACTGAGAAGTTTATTTATATCAAGCGGTGTATTTCAGTTATATTCCACTCAAATCTGATCAATTTGAGCAGACTGACCAAAGGGGAAAGGCTAACGCAAGACGAGATACGTGGACCTAGGCGACTCGAATAGGAAATTGCGCTTTTACCATAAGGATTGTCGAGGGAATATTTAGGACCGCAAAAAGGCTGATCTAAGAACGATTAAGGATTACCATGCGAGCGTCGTGCGGTTGGAGTGTGGGTGATGCCGCTTAACCAACGTACGATTGGCAAAATTATCCTAAATCGGACTGTGACGATCGAGACCACAGGAACTAGCGATAAGCCCTCGCGATTACATGACAACCAAGGACGCCATGAATTGACGAGCTCCAAACGTGACGAGAATCACGGGGTCGATACGCGTATAGTCTGCAGAAGCCGCCCGTCTGTTCGGAATAGGCTGGAATCACGTCTGGTAGAAGGAACGATCAGAATTGAGTCCTGAAAAGTTTGAAAAAGAAAAATCAAGAATTCCAATGTCAATTAGATTAGCTGTTGCCCTATCGAAGAAGTCAGAAACGAGAAAAAAGACGTTCCGAACATCGGAGGTAAAAAGACCAAAATGCCCCTCAAGCTTAGGACTTTGTCTGTATAATTGAAGGAAGGGCAAAATGGACATTTCTCCTCCCCCAAGTTGCTGCAAATTGAAGAGCAATTGATGGCCATTGGATGCCCTTGAGAAGAACAATGGACAAGTGTCAAGCATCCAAGGGTAGTAGATCATTTCACCAATTAATGCCCACCTACCAATCACCTCAATTAATTTAAATTTTTTTTGGGATAATAAACAGCTCTCTCTCTCTCCTCAAACTCCCCATTCGACCATTTTTGTTCCTCCAAATACCAGACCAAGCTTCTTTTTCTTCTTCTTCTTCTCCAGTTTCTGCTCCACCCGACCCCGCCGGACGCCGCCATTCGGTCTGTACGACCGCCACCTCCGACCGTTCCCTGCTACCGACCGACTACCCAGACGTAACCCCACATCTTGACGACGTCCTCCAACTGGAATCATGTCATTTGGAGCTCTGAGGAATTCGGGGCAAGCATTCTCCCACAGGTCGACCGAATCTGTTCTAATTTGAGGTAGGTTCGGTTCTGAACCCTTTAGACAGTCGAAAACTTGGAATCTTTGGCTCAAATTTTGTGGAGATCAAGTAGACATATAGATGGTTCTGTGGTAAAAATTTGGGATTTATTTGATAAGTTTTGACCATGAAAAACCCTTGTACATTATGCCCAGAATCTGTCGGTATTCTGTGCGTGAGTGCTCCGGCGACTTCCGATGACTTTCCGGTAACCGCGCGACTTGAAACTCACGGTGGGACTTCCAAAATCTTAGGTAGACATTATAAGGGTAGAATGGTGTATATTTGATGGATTTGAGATAGATTAAGGCCGGTTGGACCCGGCATGAACAGAACCGAATGAAACCGGTTCAATACTGGGCCAAACCAGTTCTGTGGAGGGCTGAATAGGCTGGGATTGTGTTGTAATTTGGTGTGTATGATGTGTTGTGATGATGAGGAGTATCTAATGGTTGATTTGGATGGATGAATGGAGGGATTGAACTTGAAATTTGGCAAAATCGATTGATTATCCTAGGTTGCGCGATGGATTGACCTTGGACTTGAGTTGGCCGAACCTTAGGAGGTGCAAGGAGGAGTAATTTGCGTTATTAAGCGGAGGTAAGGAATTTCCTAAACCGAGGCTAGGGGGATTGGACTCGATTGGGTAAGTCGAGGGCCGAACGGAACGATTTATGAGAAAATCCTCGCATGTAATAGCTTGATGCGCCCTTGGACATTATAGAATGATTGTTTGACCTAGCCTATGTGTGAATGGTCTGAGTGCCTGAGTACTATTTGAATTGAATTGCATGCCACGAAATTTATTAAACATATTATCGTGCGCATTGGCCATTGGTTATGAAATTTGATTTTTAAAAATCAAGTTAATTGATATGATGTGGCATGAGACATGATTGTGACATTGCATGGCATGGCCCTGAGGCGTATGAGACGCGGGGCGGAGGTTGAGACCCTGATGCAACGAGGTCGTGGGGTGGATTATGAAAAGGTGGCGCCCTGATGCGACGGAGTCGCGGGGTTGAGATAGCCACAGTCCTGATGCAATATAATCGCGGGACAGAATACGAGCTCATAGACTCTGTCTGGAAATTGAACCGGGGCCTGATGCATTACGCGGGCCGAGCCTGATGCGATCTAATCGCGTGCTAGAGAATGAGGCAGACAGAGGTTGATTGGTGTGGTGAAGTGACAGGCCGAGCATATACGTGCAACTGTGTGTGACATGAAAATATAAATGCATGCCTGTCCTCTATGCATTATTATTTATTGAATTATAACTGTCATGTCCGCGTGAGTTCATGAGTTGGATAGGTTGAGTGACTTGACTACCTGAGTGGACGGTCAACCTGACCTAGGGTTAGGTTTTTCTTACTGAGATGTGTATCTCACCCCTTTTGGGGAAATTCTACTTTACAGATCCTAGGCTATCAGATTTGGAGACCCGCAAGAGATGACGGCGTATTACGATGAGTTCCCCGATAGGCAGGGTAATATATACATAAGGAAATGTACAGTAGTTTGGGTAAATGAGGGCGAACCTGACTGGAAGCCTCATCGGTTTGAGGCTTGGTTTAGACAGGACGGGGATAGGAAGGTCGGGCCGCTGAAGCCCCATGAGGTTCCAGAGGGTGTCATACCTCCTTGGTGTCAGACGATAGCAGATCAGGAGTTTCCCGAGGGCTCAGTGGTTGGTTCGAGGAACGGCCCGGAGCGGACGCCGACAGCTGAGTTTCCCATGCCACTGCTAGAGAATGAGGTCATCGTGGTGGAGCCGTCCGAGAGAGATCCATCCGAGCTGGACCAGGAGGCGACCGTGGAGGGAGACCGGGCCGAGCAGTCGCAGGAAGCAACCATGGAAGACTCTGTGGAGGTTCCATCAGAGACTTTCTCCGAGTACGAGCCGTCAGAGGAGAGCGAGGACACCAGAGATTCCAGCAGTTCTTCCTAGGCGACTTCGGATGATGACCTGACTTTTTGACTGGCGACCTGATCCCCTTTCCCTAGTGGATTTTGTGGATATCTTTTGACATGTTTACCCGTCGCCTTGGTGTATAGCAGTTTGTAGTAGATGTGACCAGTTGATGTTGATGTACGATCTTTTGATGCTATCCAGTCCTGCTTAGTCTTGGGATATATATATTCATGTGGTACGGAGAGTTGTTGGAAAACGCTTCCGTGTGCTTAATGTAAATTATTTCATATCTCGATCTTCCTTTATATATAAGTGAATCCCTGGGACCGCCGAGAGATTGCTGTGGTTTTGTTTGTAGGGATGATTGCGTGCTCGCGATGGGGCGCGGGGCGTGACACAAATCCTACACCAATGATATCTAATACAGAAAGGGCTAAAAGATGAGAAATTGACTCCAAAGTTATTAATGCATTATGTTGTGCTCTGTCGACTTTTTTGTACAATTGTGTTTCAGAAGGAGAATCAGCAAAACTTTTATGGGACATACTTCATGTTACCTTTTAAGGAACATATAGCATGAAGGAAACAAATTTTTGCATCTTGCTGAGTGACTATTATTGACACTTGATTTTCAATTAGTTTTTTTCATTTTATTTTTGAAAAATTCATAAACAATTTCAAAAAAATTGAAAAATTACAAAATCAACTTTGTAGCCTTGGCCAAGCCTAAGGAACCATTTTTGAGAAATTTTTTTATATATTTTTCATTTTTTATATATTTTTAGAAAATAGAAAATAGATAAAAAATCAAGAAAAATAGCATTTGAGGTCACAAAAATATAAAAATATAATAAATATTTTAATTTTGATTCTCTCGTCTTCTTGACCTCATAAGTACAAATTTAAGTTCAACTTTATGTGTTACTTTATTACACATATGATTGAATTTGGTAAAAAAATTGTCAATTAATTATTTTAATTTTTAAATTTGGCATTTTGAGGGTCTTGACGTTCAATTTGATTATACTTCATTGTAATTTAGTCTAATTATTTGCACAAATTGCTTAATTGCATGAATTGGGCAAAATTGCATTCTTAATTGCAATTTAGTCCTTGAATTTGAGCATAATCGAAATTACTTTTAATTCAAGGACCCTCTTCACAAATTGAAACCACTGCCCCATATTTTTCACCATTCTAAATCGATTGGCATAAGTAGTTTGGTCCAATTTGACCGTTTGAGCATTTAATTTCACAATTTTTCGAATTGCAATCAAGAACGAATTTGGGGCTTTCATAGAAATTGACATGAATTTTTGGGCAAAACCATATTTTTAGATAATATTCATGTCCTAAGTTCGATTCTGAGGTTTAATTATGAAAATTCCCCACTGATTTTGATTAATTTTGAAAATTGCAAGTCGGAACCAATTCGGACCAATCAGACTGCCCGGTTAGACCGGTTGAACCAATCGAGAACAGTATCATCTTCAACCTTAGGAGTCCCGCGCGAGTGAACAATCCCTAAGCTAATTTTAATTATCAAATTGAAGGCCAATTCGTAGATAATTGGACAAGCAATGATGGGCGTACTGTTGCCCTCATCCTTCCTTATCTATTAACACCGACGACACCGTTCGATGTTGTCGGAGGAGTGAGTAATCGGCCGGTCAACATCGCGGGACCTGCAAAAGTCAACTAAGCCAAACTCAGCTCAAATCCGTGCCAAACTTGCTCCAAATGGAACTTGTCGGAAAACCAAATGGAGTTGAACGGAATACCTAACATCCCCAACGTCGTTTAGACCTAAAAGTACGTGATCTCACGTGCACTTCAAGTCGACAAAGCTTCCCCCTAATTGAGCGGGAAATCAAAAATGGGATATACAGTCTTGAATGACATTCTGAAGAGGGAAGGGGTCATTCTGAAGAGGGAGGGGGTTCATTCTATTTCTGAAGAGTAACATGAGAGAGAGAGAGAGAGAGAGCTCCAACCTCCATTGTTGAGAGCTAGAGCTCGAAATCCCGCGACACTAGTTAGGTAGTTTATGGCCAAACTGAAGCCAATGGAAGCCACCAGAAGCTTACCTGAGGCAGCAGGAGTCAATCGCCACCGACGTACCCTCTGAAACCTCGAAAAAAGGTGAGTCACCACTTTGAGATTCTTGCTGCGCATCAATGGCGACTTCCCTTACACTTAATCATTCTTGCATTTCTTGTGTGCGTTTTACTTTCTGAACATTACCGAGCTCGGTCACACCTTGTTTTTGTGTCAATTTTGCATAACACCTCGCGTTTGAGCCTTGAAACTCCTCTCACCATTATCGACTCTGTCGAAACTTTCCTAACTCAAGTTAGCCTAAATCAGGTCAATCGGACCTGTAGGTAAGTCTTCTGAACTTCAATTGAAGGTGCTCTATGAAGTAATTGGCTTGACGTGCTTTGAATCGTGCGATTGAACTGTCATGCTCATATTGTGTAAGTTTCATTGTTCTCGATTCTCTCTGCAAAATTGTAAGACTCCATGATAAGTTGTAGGCAGGATGTAGACAAATCG
Source organism: Rhodomyrtus tomentosa (assembly GCA_028455895.1). NCBI lineage: Eukaryota > Viridiplantae > Streptophyta > Magnoliopsida > Myrtales > Myrtaceae > Rhodomyrtus > Rhodomyrtus tomentosa. The sequence continues at coordinate 14,764,680 of JAPCWY010000009.1, read as the reverse complement.
ATTGCCATTAGATTCGAGTCGATTGGTCAAGGTTTGGTCGCCGATCAACGGCGAAAAAACCTCGGCTGTCCCTTTTTGTGGTATGCATCGAGAGGTTGGAGACGATTACGTGGCAAGTCATTGCGTCAACGTGTTAAGTGGCAGCATGTGATTGGTCCGCGTGGATGTCGAGTCGGCTCAACCGTTAATCTGTTAGGCTGGATCAGATTTAATCCAACGACTGGCTTTAATCGAGTCTTATTTTTAATGGCCGTTCGATTAATAATCAAAAATATTAAGAAATCGATTTTTAATCGAAAAATCAAATGGCGTTGTTTAGGTTAACAGTTGAACGGTGCCGTTTAGGTTAGTGAATATGAACAATCTAGATGAAGCCTAGTCTTTTAATCGTGACCGTAGGTTCAGACAATCAGATCTAACGGTTGAAGGATAGTCGGCTTTTGATCTGAGTCGTAGGTTTCAATAAACCGATCCAGTGGCCATGGAATAGCCACGTGGTTCAATTGGAACCGTCAGATCAAACCAGAATAAACAGAAAAGTAGAAAACATAGACTGGCGTCATTTCAGGGCCGGTCTCTGTGCGGGTCCGGGTCGGGTTATCCGATATAAGTGGGTCGAGTTGACCCGGTCCGAAGAATATTTTTTTAAAAAAAATCTAAAAATGATTTTAAAAAATAAAAAATAATAATAATATCAGAAAATATTAGAAATTCTAAAAAATGTTTGAAAAATCTTGAAAAATCGCAAAAAAATAGGAAAATGATATGAAACTTCCACTCACTCAAAAATTCTCAAAAATTGAGGATTAACCATAGACAACTTGTTAATCTCATTTTTGAGATTTCTTATCCATTCTTTTGGAAAATGATGATTTTGCCCTTTAGGGTAATTCAACCCTGCGGCGTATCTGAGAAAGGTCGAAAATGTCAAGATGAGAATTAGGGTCAATTAGGTGGTCAATTCTTCTTCTTGAATTTTAAAATCTCATCCTTTTCAAAATGACGGTTTTACCCCTCAAAGGGTCAATCGCCTTTCACATCTTAAAAAAAACTGTGAATGTGACATTTTGATTTTCAATCAATTTCAGACTTTGTAATGAGAAGTTTATTTATATCAAACGATGTATTTCAGTTGTATTTCGCTCAAATCTGATCAATTTGAGTAGACTGAACAGAGGGAAAAGGCTAACGCAAGACGAGATACGTGGACCTGGGCGACTCGAATAGGAAATGACGCTTTAACCATAAGGATTGTCGAGGGGATATTTAGGACCGCAAAAAGGTTGATCAAAGAACGATTAGGGATTACCATGCGGGTGTCGTACGATTGGAGCGCGGGTGATGCCGCTTAACCAACGTACGATTTGCGAAATTATCCTAAATCGAACTGTGACGATCGAGTCCACAGGGACTAGCGATAAGCCCTTGAAATTACATGACAACCAAGGCCGCAATGAATTGACGAGCTCTAAACATGATGAGAATCATGGGGTCGATACGGGTACAGTCTGCAAAAGCCACCCGTCGGTTCGGAATAGACTGGAATCATGTCTGGTAGAAGGATCGATTAGAATTGAGTCCTGAAAAGTTTGAAAAAAGAAAATCAAGAATTTCAACGTCAATTGTATTGGCCGTCGCCCTATCAAAGAAGTCAGAAACGAGAAAATCGACGTACCGAACGTTGGAGGTAAAAAGACCATAATGTCCCTCAAGCTTAGGACTTTGTTTTTATAATTGAAGGAAGGGCAAAATGGACATTCCCCCCCCCAAGCTGCTGAAAATTCAAGAGTAATTGATGGCCATTGGATGCCCTTGAGAAGAACAATTGCCAAGTGTCACAAATCCAAGGGTGGAAGATCAACTCTTCATTTAATGCCCACCTACTAATCACTTCAATTAATTAAAATTTTGGGGATAAACCAGCCCTCTGTCTGCTCCCTCTCACTCTTCATTCGGCCATTTTTACTCCCCCAAAGAATAGACCAAGCTTTTTCTTCTTCTTCTCCAGTTTCTATTTCGCCGACCCCGTCGGACGCCGCCGTTCGGTCCGTATGACCGCCACCTCCGGCCATCCCCTGCTGTCAACCAACCACCAAGACGTAGCTTCACGTCTTGCCGACGTCTTCCAACTTGAATCAGGTCATTTGGAGCTCTGTGGAATTCGTGGCAAGCATTCTCCCACAGGTCGACGGAATCTGTTCCAATTTGAGGTAGGTTCGGTTCTGAATCCTTTAGACAGTCGAAAACTTGAAATATTTGGCTCAAATTTTATGGAGATCAAGTAGACATATAGATGGTTATGTGGTAAAAATTTGGGATTTATTTGATAAGTAATTGACCATGAACCACCCTTGTACATTATGCCCAGAATCTGCTGGTATTCTATGTTTGAGTGATCCGGCGACTTCTGATGACTTTCCGGCAACCACGCGACTTGAAACTCACGGTGAGACTTCCAAACTCTTAGGTAGACATTATAAGAGGTATAATGGTGATATTTGATAGATTTGAGATAGATTAAGGCCGGTTGGACCCCGCATGAACAGAACCGAATGGAACCGGTTCAATGCCCGGCCAAACCGGTTCTGTGGATGGCTGAATAGGCTGGATTTGTGTTGGAATGTGGTGTGTATAATGTGTTATGATGATGAGGATTATCTATTGGATGATTTGGATGGATGAATGGAGGGATTGAACTTGAAATTTGACAAAATCGATTGATTATCCTAGGTTGCGCGACGGATTAACCTTGGACTTGAGTTGGCCGAACCTTAGGAGGTGCAAGGAGGAGTAATTTGCGATATTAAGCGGAGGTAAGGAATTTACTAAACCAAGGCTTGGGGGATTGGACTCGATTGGGTAAGTCGAAAGCCGAACGGAACGATTTATGAGAAAACCCTCGCTTGTAATAGCTTGATGCGTCCTTGAACGTTATAGAATGATTGTTTGACCTAGCCTATGCTTGAATTGTTTGAGTACCTGAGTACCATTTGAATTGAATTGCTTGCCACGAAATTTATTAAACATATTATCATGTGCATTGGCCATTGGTTATGAAATTTAATTTTTTTTAAAAAAAATCAAGTTAATTGATATGATGTGGCATGAGCATGATTGTGGCATTGTATGGCATGGCCCTCAGGCGTATGAGAAGCGGTGCAGAGGTTGAGACCCTAATGCGACGAGGTCGCGGGGTGGATTATGAAAAGGTAGCGCCTTGATGCGACGGAGTCGCGGGGTTGAGATAGCCACAGTCCTGATACGATATAATCGCGGGACAGAATACGAGCTCATAAACTCTGCCTGGAAATTGAACCGGGGCCTGATGCGTTTTTGCGGACCGAGCCTGATACGATCTAATCGCGGGCTAGAGAATGAGGCAGGCAGAGGTTAATTGATGTGGTGAAGTGACAGGCCGAACATATATGTGCATTTGTGTGTGACATGAGAATATAAATGTATGCTTGTACTCTATGCATTATTATTTATTGAATTATGACTGTCATGTCCGCGTGAATTCATGAGTTGGATAGGTTGAATGACTTGACTACCTGTGTGGACGGTCAACCTGACCTAGGGTTAGGTTTTTCTTATTGAGATGTGTATCTCACCCCTTTTGGGGAAACCTTACCTTACAGATCCTAGGAAGTAACAATGTGACCTATTAGATTCGGGGATCTGCAGGAGATGACGACATATTACGATGAGTTCCCCGATAGGCAGGGAAATATATACTTAAGGAAATGTACATTAGTTTGGGTAGATGAGGGCAAACCAGACAGGAAGCCTTATCGATTTGAGGCTTGGTTTAGACAGGACGAGGATAGAATGGTCGGGCCGTTGAAGCCCCACAAGGTTCCGGAGGGTGTCATACCTCCTTGGTGTCAGACGATAGCAGATCAAGAGTTACTCAAGGGCTCATTAATTGGTTCGAGGAACGGCCCGGAGCGGACGCCGACAGCTGAGTTTCCCGTGCCACCGCCAGAGGATGAGGTCATCGTGGTTGAGCCGTCCAAGAGAGATCCATCCAAGCCGGACCAGGAGGCGACTGTGGAGGGAGACCAGGCTGAGCAGTCGCAGGAAGCGACCATGGAAGACTCTATGGAGGTTCCGTCAGAGACTTTCTCCGAGTACGAGGCATAAAAGGAGAGCGAGGACACCGGAGATTCCAGCAGCTCTTCCTAGGTGACTTCAGATGATGACCTGACTTTTTGACTGGCGACATGACCTCCCTAATGGATTTTGTGGACACCTTTTGACATGTTTACCCGTCGCCTTGCAGTATAGCAATCTATAGTAGATGTGACCAGTTGATGTTGATGTATGACTTTCTGATGCTATCCAGTCCTGCTTAGTCTTGGGATATATATATTTATATATATTGTATGGGGAGTTGTTGGGAAACGCTTCCGTTTGCTTAATGTAAATTATTTAATCTCTCAATCTTCCTTTATATATAAGTGGATTCTTGGGACCGTCAAGAGATTATTATTGTTTTGCTTGCAGGGATGATTGCGTGCTCGCGATGAGGCGCATGGCGTGATAGCCCCGCTTATTTTGGTATCAGAGCAAGGTCGGCTCGATACAAAGTTGGTTAAGGATTGGAGTAATAAGGAGGACTAGGTAGAACAAGGACGGATAGCCAGACCTTAGGAAACAAGTCAGGGTAAGTGCCTAGTTATGACTTGACACCTATGAATGGTTTTTGATCTTGGAAAGGTTTTGACAGGGCATAGAGGATTGAGTTCTCTGCATAGGATTGAAGGTCGTTTCTGGACCTTGACCGGCTTGATGCTTGAAAGTGATTAGTTTTAGTGAATCACTGGAATGAATGGATTTGAGTAACGGCCATGAGCCATTGGTTGGGACATTTCTGGAATTGATGTTGACGTATGAAGTACTGTTGTTGTGTAATTATTTTGTTAAGGAGTAGTTAGTAACCTTGGATTGGATGATTGAGTAAGTTGCTAACCCGTGACTGAACTTGTTATGGACCAGGTTCGTTAGTAAGTGACAGAGATGAGTAACCCATCCAGAAGACCTGGAAGACTAAGAGGCGGAGCCTCTAGCTCGAGGTCGCCCGCAGTTGAAGATCCAAGAGTGGACGGTCTACTGAGGGTAATGGAAGGACTTAGAGACATCATAGAGAGGCAGGCCCAGGATCGGAACTCTGCCATAGCCCAAGCTGTAGGAGCTGCCCTAGCAGCTGCGAATACCAACACTAGCAACGTTGGTGGAAGTGAAAGTCAGGGCGAGCCGAACCAGAGCAATGAAACGGTGAACCCTCAAGACGAAATCCTAGTGGCCAGGCAGATGGGCCAACTGGTGGAATAATTTATGAAGTTGAAGCAGACGCAGTTTGACGGGATTGGAGATCCCGAGCTAGCACCTAGATAGATAGAGAAGCTGAAAAAGGCTTTCGGGGTACTAAGATGCACTGATGAGGAGAAGGTGTTGCTAGCCGTATATCAGCTAGAGGGTACGACAAATGACTGGTGGGCTGCCACCAAGGATGGAGTCTTCCCTGAAGGTACGACCCTAAACTGGAACACTTTTAAGAGGGCGTTTAACGACAAGTACTTTTCAGAAACGGCTAGGGAAAGGAAACAAATCGAGTTCCTGCAGCTGCGACAGAACCAGCTATCGATAGATCAATATGAAGCTGAGTTCTCGAGGCTTTCGAGGTATGCGCCTCGATCTGTGGAGGATCCTTTGGAGAAGGCACGGAGATTCAGGGGTGGTTTGAGGCCCGAACTCCGCAGCCAGATGATAGCCTTGAATTTGAGGACCTACAGGGAGATATACTAGCGAGGCCAGATGATTGAGCGAGACTTGAGGTAAAGAAACATCGCAACTGGATTGCGGTTCCTGTCATTTAGAGACCATCGTCCAATGGGCAAGAGACCGATGGCAGGTAACAGACATTTCGTGCCGCCTACAAGGAGGAATATCGTGAAATCGCCAAACTCGGCGAATTGGAGCTGCAGGCTATGTGGCAGAAGGCATGGGAATGGACCATGCCCTATGAGGACTAGAGCCTGTTTCAAATGAGGACATGTCCAAACCAAACACCAGCCAGTCGACTACAAGAACCGAGGCCGCAAGCAGGATCGTCGACTGCAGCACCCTGAATAGAACCGAACAGACCACCAGCCCAGGGCAAAGTATACGCTGTATCGCGCAGCGAGGCAGAAGATGCGCCTGGAGTGGTCATAGGTACGGTTTACTTGTGCAACCAGACCGCTTATGCATTATTTGACCCGGGTGCCACGCATTCTTTTCTATCTGCATAGTTTGCTGAGTTGGTAGGAATGAGATTGGAACCATTAAGCATGGCATTGCATATAGCCACCCCATTGAAGGATAATGTCTTGGTTTCATTAGGGTGTGCGGGATGTGAGATTATGGTTGGAGGAAGTAAGGAGAGTATCGATTTAGCTATATTGCCTATGTTTGATTTTGACGTGATTATAGGAATGGATTGGCTAAGTAGGCAAGGAGCGGTAGTAGACTGTGGCAATAAAACGATTCGGTTTTACCCGAAAGATCGCCCTAGTTATGAATTGGTAGCAAGCCGAGGAGGAGTCTCAATTCCCTTGGTTTCATCTTTGGAAGTAACTAAGTTGATATCTGAAGGATGTCAGGCATACTTAGTAGCCGTGATGGATACGCCTGTCGAGGAACCTAAGTTAGAGAACATTCCTGTCGTACGGGAGTTTCCGGATGTGTTTCCCCAGGAATTGCCGGGATTGCCACCGGAGCGGGAAATAGAGTTTGTGATTGAATTAGCTCCTGGAACGGAGCCGATTTCGAAAGCACCATACAGGATGTCCCTGTCAGAATTAAAGGAGTTAAAGGTGCAAATGCAAGAGTTGCTGGACAAAGGATTCATCCGACCAAGTACTTCGCCGTGGGAGCGCCGGTGCTGTTCGTAAAGAAGAAAAACGGATCCTTGCAACTATGCATTGATTACCGGCAACTGAATTAGGTGACAGTGAAGAACAAGTATCCGCTGCCGAGGATTGACGATCTTTTTGATCAATTACAAGGAGCAGCAGTGTTCTCGAAGATTGACTTGAGGACAAGGTATCACCAGTTGAGGATCAAGAAGGAAGACATACTGACGACTGCATTCAGGACGAGGTACGAACATTACGAGTTTACGGTAATGCCGTTCGGATTGACTAACGCCCCAGCTGCATTTATGGATATAATGTATCGAGTATTCGGGGAATTTCTAGACAGATTCATCATAGTTTTTCATTGACGACATCTTAATCTACTCGAACAGCGACGTAGAGCACGAAGAACATTTAAGGATCGTATTGAGAACCCTGAGGGAACATTCACTGTACGCGAAGCTAAGCAAATGTGAATTTTGGCTAAATAGGGTAGCATTTCTGGGTCATGTGGTGTCTGGTGAAGGGATTGCAGTGGACCCTACAAAGATAGAGGTTATAACCAATTGGCCAAGGCCTACTATGGTCACGGAGGTTAGGAGCTTCTTGGGGTTAGCAGGATATTATAGGCGATTCGTGGAAAAGTTCTCATCCATAGCCGTCCCACTGACGCGGTTGACGAAGAAGGAAATGAAGTTCGAATGGACGAATAGGTGTGAACAGAGTTTCCAAGAACTTAAGCATAGGCTGGCGACCGCGCCAGTACTGATCATTTCATCAGGACCAGGAGGATATGAAATCTACAACAACGCTTCACTGAAACGATTGGATTGTGTATTGATGTAGCATGGTCGGGTAGTAGCTTATGCATCCGGGCAGTTGAGACCGCACGAAATGAATTACCCAACCCATGACTTGGAGTTAGCGGCGATTGTGTTTGCCTTGAAGATTTCGAGGCATTACCTTTGTGGTGAGAAGTTTTAGATATATACAGACCACCAGAGTTTGAAGTATTTATTTTCCTACAAAGAGTTGAACCTAAGGCAGCGCAGGTGGATGGAGCTGTTGAAAGATTATGATTGTGAGATATTATATCATCCTAGGAAAGCAAACAGAGTGGCAGATGCATTAAGTCGAAAGTCGAGTATTGCATGCCTGCTGGTGAGAAGTTGGTCAACGATAGAGGATCTGAGAGATTATGAATTCATATTGGAGGTTGATCAGCTATCTAGTTTGATAGCGACTTTGAGGGTGGAACCTGAGGTCCAAGAAGGGATTAAGGCATTACAGTCTACGGACCCAGAGATTCAGAAAGTTATCGAAATGGATGCGATGAAGAGGAAGCCAGAGTTCTAGGTGTCTGAGGATGGACTTTTGAGATTTCGAGAGCGATTATGTGTACCAAAGGATGAAGGGCTCCGAGAAAGAATTTTATCGGAAGCCCATAGGAGCAATTACAGTGTCCACCCTGGAAGTACGAAGATGTACCAAAACTTGAGACAGCATTATTGGTGGAACGGAATGAAGGTAGACGTGGCAAGGCATGTTGCTAAATGTTTGACTTGCCAGCAAGTGAAAGTGCAGCATTAGAAGCCTGGAGGATTGCTGCAGCCGCTGGAGATTCCGGAATGGAAGTGGGAACACAAAACTATGGATTTTGTGATGGGACTTCCGAGGAGCCAAAGAGGTCACGATTCAATCTGGGTAGTCGTGGATCGATTGACCAAGTCCGCCCACTTCATTCCTGTACGAAAGGACTTCGCCATGGATAAGTACGCAGAACTGTACATGAGGCACATAGTCAGATTACACGGAGTGCCAGTGACGATCACCTCAGATAGGGATCCGAAATTCACGGTAAATTTTTGGAGGAGTTTGCAAGGAGCAATGGGTACGCGACTACGGTTCAATACGGTGTACCACCCACAGACTGATGGACAGTTAGAAAGGACCATCCAAATGCTCGAGGACATGTTGAGAGCGTGTGTCATAGATTTCAAAAGCGAATGGGAAGAGCAGTTACACCTGGTAGAGTTTGCGTACAACAATAGCTACCAGCAGAGTATACAGATGGCACCGTTTGAGGCACTCTATGGCAGAGCATGCAGGACACCAATATACTGGGATGAAGTAGGAGAAAAGAGTATCACAGGCCCCGAGTTTGTAGAGCAATCGATGGAAGCAGTGAAAATCATCCGGGACAGGCTGAGGACGGCGCAGAGTCGCCAGAAGAGCTATGCAGACAAGCGACGTAAGCCTTTGGAGTTTCAAGTGGGCGATCATGTCTTCCTAAAGGTGTCGCCAATGAGAGGACTCTCGCGATTCGGAAGGAAAGGGAAGTTAAGCCCAAGATATGTAGGCCCTTTCGAGATATTGGAGAGAATTGGAACCCTGCCCTACCGGCTTGCGTTACCGTCAAGTCTATCCCAAGTACATAATGTATTTCATGTGTCGATGATAAGAAAGTATGAGCCTGACCCGACACAAGTGCTGGACCATGAAACCATAGAGGTGGACAACAGAGTATCCTAGATAGAGAAGCCGATAAGGATTGAGGACCGGAAGGAGCAGATCCTCAGGAATAAGAAGATCCCGCTGGTCAAAGTAATATGGGAGCACCACGGAACGGAAGGAGCCACGTGGGAGAATGAAGAGACGATAAGGCGACAGCACCCCCATTTATTTGAGTAGTCGAGTGTAATGCAAATTTCGAGGATGAAATTTTTGTAAGGGGGGAAGAGTTGTGACATTCTGATTTTTAATCAACTTCAGACTCTGTAATGAGAAGTTTATTTATATCAAGTGATGTATTTCAGTTGTATTCCGCTCAAATTTGATCAATTTGAGTAGACTGACTAGAGGGGAAAGGCTAACGCAAGACGAGATACGTGGGCCTAGGCGACTCGAATAGGAAATAGCTCTTTGACCATAAGGATTGTCGAGGAGATATTTAGGACCGCAAAAAGGTCGATCAAAGAACGATTAGGGATTACCATGCGGGCGTCATACGATTGGAGCGCGGATGATGCCACTTAACCAACGTACGATTTGCAAAATTATCCTAAATCGAACTGTGACGATCGAGTCCACAGGGACTAGCGATAAGCCCTTGCAATTACATGACAACCAAGGCCGCCATGAATTGACGAGCTCTAAACATGATGAGAATCACGAGGTCGATACGCGTATAGTCTGCAAAAACTGTCCGTCGGTTCGGAATAGACTGGAATCATGTCTGGTAGAAGGAACGATCAGAATTGAGTCCTGAAAAGTTTGAAAAAGGAAAATCAAGAATTCCAACGTCAATTGGATTGGCCGTCGCCCTATCAAAGAAGTCAGAAACGAGAAAACCGACGTTCCGAACGTCGGAGGTAAAAAGACCATAATGCCCCTCAAGCTTAGGATTTTGTCTTTATAATTGAAGGAAGGGAAAAATGGACATTTAACACCCCCCCAAGCTGCTGAAAATTGAAGAGCAATTGATGGCCATTGGATGCCTTTGAGAAGAACAATTGCCAAGTCTCACAAATTCAAGGGTGGAAGATCAACTCTTCATTTAATGCCCACCTACTAATCACTTCAATTAATTAAAATTTTGGGGATAAACCAGCTCTCTTTCTACTCCCTCTCACTCTTCATCCGGCCATTTTTACTCCCCCAAAGAACAGACCAAGCTTCTTCTTCTTCTTCTCCAGTTTCTGTTTTCGCTGACCCCGTCGGACGCCGCCGTTCGGTCCGTACGAACGCCACCTCCGGCCGTCCTCTGCTGTTGACCAACCATCCAGACGTATCTCCATGTCTTTCCAACGTCCTCCAACTTGAATCAAGTCATTTGGAGCTCTGTGGAATTCGTGGCAAGCATTCTCCCACAGGTCGACGGAATCTGTACCAGTTTGAGGTAGGTTCGGTTCTGAACCCTTTAGATAGCCGAAAACTTGGAATCTTTGGGTCAATTTTTGTGGAGATCAAGTAGACATATAGATGGTTCTGTGGTAAAAATTTGGGATTTATTTGATAATTTTTTGACCATGAACCACCCTTGTACATTATGCCCAGAATCTGCCGGTATTCTGTGTTTGAGTGATCCGGCGACTTCCGACGACTTTCCGGCAACCACGCGACTTGAAACTCACGGTGATACTTCCAAACTCTTAGATAGACATTATAAGAGGTAGAATGATGTATATTTGATGGATTTGAGAAAGATTAAGGCCGGTTGGACCCGGCATGAACAGAACCGAATGGAACCGGTTCAATGCCCAGCCAAACCGATTTTGTGGATGACTGAATAGGCTGGATTTGTGTTGTAATTTGGTGTGTATTGATGTGTTGTGATGATGAGAATTATCTAATGGATGATTTGGATGGATGAATGGAGGGATTGAACTTGAAATTTGACAAAATCGATTGATTATCCTAGGTTGCGCGACGGATTGACCTTGGACTTGAGTTGGCCGAACCTTAGGAGGTGCAAGGAGGAGTAATTTGCGTTATTAAGCGGAGGTAAGGAATTTCCTAAACCAAGGCCAGGGGGATTGGACTCGATTGGGTAAGTTGAAAGCCGAACGGAACGATTTATGAGAAAACCCTTGCTTGTAATAGCTTGATGCGTCCTTGAACGTTATAGAATGATTGTTTGACCTAGCCTATGCTTGAATTGTCTGAGTGTCTGAGTACCATTTGAATTGAATTGCTTGCCACACAATTTATTAAACATATTATCATGCGCATTGGCCATTGGTTATGAAATTTGATTTTTTTTTTAAATCAAGTTAATTGATATGATGTGGCATGAGACATGATTGTGGCATTGCATGGCATGGCCCTGAGGCGTATGAAACGCGGGGCAGAGGTTGAGACCCCGATGCGACGAGGTCGCGGGGTGGATTATGAAAAGGTGGCGCCCTGATGCGACGGAGTCGCAGGGTTGGGATAGCCACAGTCCTGATGCGATATAATCGCGGGAGAGAATACGAGCTCATAAACTCTACCTGAAAATTAAACCGGGGCCTGATGCTTTTACGCGGGCCGAGCTTGATGCGATCTAATCGTGGGCCAGAGAATGAGGCAGGTAGAGTTAATTGATGTGGTGAAGTGACAGGCCGAGCATATATGTGCATTTGTGTGTGACATGAGAATATAAATGTATGCTTGTACTCTATGCATTATTGTTTATTGAATTATGACTGTCATGTCCGCGTGAGTTCATGAGTTGGATAGGTTGAGTGACTTGACTGCCTGAGTGGACGATCAACCTGACCTAGGGTTAGGTTTTTCTTATTGAGATGTGTATCTCACCTCTTTTGAGGAAACCTTATCTTACATATCCTAGGCAGTAACAATGTGGCCTATCAGATTTGGGGACCCGCAGGAGATGACGGCGTATTACGATGAGTTCCCCGATAGGCAGGAAAATATATGCTTAAGGAAATGTATAGTAGTTTGGGTAGTTGAGGGCAAACCAGACTGGAAGCCTCATCTATTTGAGGCTTGGTTTAGACAGGACGGGGATAGGAAGGTCGGGCCGTTGAAGCCCCATGAGGTTTCAAAGGGTGTTATACCTCTTTGGTGTCAGAAGATAGCAGACCAGGAGTTACCCGAGGGCTTAGTGATTGGTTCGAGGAACGGCCCGGAGCGGACTCCGACAGCTGAGTTTCCCGTGCCACCGCTAGAGGATGAGGTCATCGTGGTGGAGCCGTCCGAGAGAGATCCATCCGAGCCGGACCAGGAGGCGACTGCGGAGGGAGACCAGGCTGAGCAGTCGCAGGAAGCGACCATGGAAGACTCTGTGGAGGTTTCGTCAGAGACTTTCTCCCAGTACGAGCCGTCAGAGGAGAGCGAGGACACCGGAGATTCCAGCAGTTCTTCCTAGGCGACTCCGGATGATGACCTAACTTTTTGACTGGCGACATGACCCCCCTTCCCTAGTAGATTTTGTGGACACCTTTTGACATGTTTACCCGTCGCCTTGCGGTATAGCGATCTGTAGTAGATGTGACCAGTTGATGTTGATGTATGACTTTCTGATGCTATCCAGTCCTGCTTAGTCATGGGATATATATATATATATATATATATATATTGTACGGAGAGTTGCTGGGAAACGCTTCCGTGTGCTTAATGTAAATTATTTCATCTCTCGATCTTCCTTTATATATAAGTAGATCCTTGAGACCGATGAGAGATTATTGTTGTTTTGCTTGCAAGGATGATTGCGTGCTCGCGACAAGGCGCGGGGCGTGACAGTGAAAATTGCTCAAAATTAGGATTTAGGTCTAGTGGTTTACCAATCCTTTTTTTGAGATTTTAACTTCCCGTCCTCATATGAAATGATGATTTTATCCCTTAAAGGATAAATCATTTCTAAAAATTCCAGAAAATGCTAAAAATTGTCGGAAAATGGGAAATGGATTGATTTGATGATCAATCCTATTTCTAACCCTTTTTTGGCGTCAGATTTCTTTTGAAATAAAAATTTTACCCTTTTAGGGTAAATTGTCCCAAATTTTTTCAAAATTACGATTTTGCTCCACATGAGAAAATCCTGTCTAAATCATTCTCGAGCCTTGATTGACACTTCTCTAGGCTATTGGGGCCTTATTAGGGATGTCATGCTATATTTATGTAATTTATTTGCATGTCTTGGATCCTTGATTTGCGCATCTTCTTTATTGATTGTGTGTGCTAGGATAGCCACTCCATCTTCGTGAATTTCTAGATTTAGGGTTCTTACCCACATTCATCTGCATGAAATCTTAGGATAGATAATTCATTCAATCTAGGTACTCTGATAGTTTACGCAATTAAGTGACTGATCTCATTTCTCTAGTTATTGCAAAATCGAATAGAAGCTCCCAACTATTCGATAGGAGTCGTGCCCTCCACGAAACGATTGGTGATGACTCCTCGGCGTGTATACATATCACATGTCATCACACCACATTGAAGGTTGACCACGTAAATATCTATTGCGACTTGGGTAACTGGCCTTGGGAAAGGCCCGCGTCAGATCAGATGGGACGAGCCATTACCTCTCGATTTCGATAGAACTCTCGCGAGTCGCGACAACTATGAAGCATTCTAGATGAAGCTAGGTGAATCTATTGCGTATGATCAATAGATTTCAAATTCTGGCAAGTGATCTTGCAAGATAAGGAGCTTAAATTTCTAAACCAATGCAAGTCAGGAAGATACTTAGAGGTCTTACAGAGGATTGAAATTATATCAAACCTTCTATTCAAGAATGTCAAACAATTAGACCACTCTTTGTAGATGATCTTGTTGGAACATTGCAATCTTATGAGATAGAACGTGCCAACAAGAAAAGAGATCCAAGAGGTAAGAAGTCAATAGCTTTAAAATCTGAAACTGATCATAATTTGTCTAATTTAGATGATGAAGACCTAGCAATTATGGTGAAGAAATTCAGAAAATGGCTCGAAAAGGCAAAAACCTCAAAGGAAAGAAGTCATTTAAGAAAAATGATCAGAAGTTCTCGAGCAGCGACACATAAGAAAGCAAAGATATGATATATTTTCACTGCAAGAAGGCAGGGCATATAAAGCCTAATTGTCCTATTCAAAAAAGGGACAAAACTAAGTACAAGAAATACAACAAGACTCTAAAAGCAGAGACATTAAATAATTCTGATGATAGTGAAGAGGATTATGCAAACATATGCTTAATGGCTAAGTCAGGTTCAGAATCAGAACTAGATCAAAAAACCGAGGTATGTTTCTTTGAACTCTTTAATGAAATTACTGAATACATTGATGAGCTTTGATACAAAGAAACTCTTAAAAAGGTTTCCGTTTTGAAAAAGAAAATTTCTTTTTTAAAGTAACAAGAAATTTCTCAAAAGAATAAGATTGATTTCTTACAACAAGAATTTCATTAGATGAAAGAAAATCATGATTCTATTTCAAAAGAAAATGATCTGTTAAAAATAGAAATTGAAAACATTTCAAAAAGATTTTCACAAATCTCAAAAACTTTAGACAACATTATTTCAAAACAAATTCATTTCAATGACAAATCTGGTTTGGGTTTCAAAAGAGAAAGTAATCTCAAAAATCGTTTTCCTAAAACAAATGAAATAAGTTTTCGAAAACCTTCTACATCTGCATATATACAACACTTTTAGAAGCAATTCACAAGATCTTACATATGTCAACCTTGTGTAGATTGTGGTAATCTTAATCATGTCAAATATCATTGTATGAAAATCTGGAGATCTATTAATAGAAAGTTATCAAGTACCCAAGAAAACATGGGTACCAATGAAACAATGAGTTGTTTGTCATTTGCAGATTCCAAAGAAAAAGAAGAACAAATTATTTCTGGATAAGGGATGCTCAAGCCACATGACTGATGATCCAGAAAAGTTTATTCATTTATCAAAATACAATGGTAGAAGTGTGTCTTTTGGAAAAAAAAAATAACAAAGGAAATGTTATTGGAAGAGGAACTATGAAAATTGAAAATCTGATAGTGAATGATATCTCATTAGTCAAAGGACTAAACTACAATCTTATCTTTATAAGTCAATTCTATGACTCTGATTATCAAATTTGTTTCCAAGATCTAAAGTGCACAGGTGTGAGCAAAGACAAGAAACAAAGCTTTATTGGCCGAAGGCATGGAAATATCTGTCTTCTTGATGTTGATTTTAAAGATATGAAATGTCTCATCTCGGTTAAGGATGAATCTGAACTATGTCACAGAAAGTTAGGCCATATCAATATGAAGCATGTCTCAAAGCTTTCTGTAAAAAAACTTGTTCGAGGATTACCACAAATAAAGTTTGAAAAATTAGAACTTTGCTCTGCAAGCACATTAGGTAAGCAGGTAAGAAATTCATTTAAGTTAATAAATCAAGTTTCTTCTAAACGAACTCTGCAGTTGCTTCATATGGACACTTTTGGTCCCTACAAAACCTAAGTCTTGGAGGTAAGAAATATTGTCTTGTTATTTCTCTAGATATACATGGGTTTTATTTCTTGCACATAAAAATGATGCTTTTTCTTCGTTTTTAAAATTTGCTAAAAGAGTTCAAAATGAGAAATGTTGTACTATTTCCTGCATAAAAACATATCATGGGGAAGAGTTTGAAAATAAGAGCTTTTAGACTTCTGTGATGAATTTGGGATTCAACACCATTTTTCTACTCCTTATACTCATAAAAAAAAATAGGGCAATTGAGAGAAAAAATCGCTTTTTGCAAGAAATGGCTAGAATTTTTCTAATTGAGAGCAAAATTACTTCTCATTTTTTGGCAGAAGCGGTTTCCATAGCTTGCTATATTCTAAATCATATTTCTCTTAGACCAATTCTTGAGCAAACCCCCTATGAGCTTTTTAAAGAAAGAAAACATGATGTTGCGTACTTTCGTGTATTTGGTTGTAAATATTTCATTTTGAAGAATGCAAACGATCGAATTGGAAAATTTGATGAGAAATTAGATGAATTAATATTCTTGGGATATTCCACAACAAGCAAATCCTGCAGAGTCTACAACAAAAACCATTGTGTTGTTGAAGAATCAATGAATGTTAAGTTTGATGAAAGTCTTTAGAATAATCAATCTAAATTTAGTCAAGCACCAATTCTTCCACAAATTTTAGACTCACAAAAGAATCTGAAGAGAAGCAAGATTTAGAATAAAATGTTGTTTCGGAAGATACTCAGAAGGAATATCATCTGAATGACGAAAGTTTAGAAGCAGTGTAGTATGAATCTGAAGAACCTTCAGATGATCGATTCAACAAAAATTAGAAACCTAAATCTAGTCATCCAAAGGAGCTTATCATGGAAGTATATATGATGGTGTCAAGACTAGATCAAAATTCAAGCAAGCAATGAGTAATAAAGCTCTTGTTTTTGAAGTGGAACCTAAAGGAATTGAAGAAGTACTAGCAAATGAAAACTGGATCAATGCAATGGAGGAAGGAGCTACATCAGTTCAAAATCAATAATGTTTGAGAACTAATTTCTAGGCCCAAAAATTGTCCAGAAGTTGAAACTAAATAGGTGTTCAGAAACAAACCGGATGACAAAGAGAAGGTGGTAGAAACAAAGCAAGGCCAGTGGCAAAAGGCTATTCTCAAGAAGAATAAATAGATTACGATGAAACTTATGCACCTGTTGCCAGATTAGAAGTCATCAGGCTACCTCTTGTTTATGCTGGTTACAATGACTTTAAAGTCTTTCAGATGGACGTAAAAAGTTCATTTCTAAATAACTATATCAAAGAAGAAATTTATGCCGAACAACCTCCTGGTTTCGAAGAACCCAAAGGAAAAGATCTCGTTTTTTTCATTAAGGAAAACACTTATGGATTAAAGCAAGCACCTCTTACTTGGTCCGAAAGGTTAAGTAGCTTTCTGTCTGAACAGAAGTTCATCAAAGGTAATGTCGACTCTACTCTTTTCATTCAGAAGCAGGGCAAGGATATCCTGCTTGTTCAAATTTATATTGATGATATCATTTTTTTTTCTTCTAACGAACGTCTTTGTAAGAATTTTTCTAAAGTGATGCAGGATAAATTCGAAATGAGTATGATGGAAGAATTAAGATTTATCCTTGGACTTCAAATTCACCAGACAAAAAGTGAAACTTTTATTCATCAGGAGAAATATGCACTTGAGATTGACAAGAAGTTTGGTTCGAAAAATTGCAAAAAGATAGAAACTCCTATGTCTTATTCCTCCAAACATGATAGAGATGATGAGGGAAAAGAAGTTGATCCCAAACTATATCACAATATAATTGGAATGCTACTTTATCTCACAGCCTCAAGACGGCGAGACCAGATATACTATTCAGCGTCTACTTATGTGCAAAATTTCAATCAAATCCAAGAGAATCATGCTTTTCAGCTATCAAAAGAATCATAAAATATATTGGAACTTATCCTAGATATGGCTTTGTGGTATTCTAAAAATTCTGATTTCATTATGAAAGGATATTCAGATGTAAATCTTGCTGTATGCAAAATTGAAAGGAAGAGTACTTCTGGAACCTGTCAACTTATAGGGAATATGCTCATATATTGGTACTCCAAAAAGAAAAGAATAGTTGTTCTCAGTACAGCTGAAGCTGAATATATATCTCTAGGAAGTTGCTTGCACATATTCTCTAGTTGAAGTAACAACTAAATGATTGTGGAGTTCAATGCACAAATGTGGAAATCAGATGTAATAATACTAGCGCCATCAATCTCACGAAGAATCTCATTTTGCATTCAAGAGCAAAACATATTGAGATCAAACATCATTTTATACACGACCATGTTTAGAATGACAATGTCCATATTCAATATGTTGATACAAAGAGCCAGCTTGCATCTTTACTAAAGCCCATGGACAAAGAAACTTTCAATTTTATCATAAATGAGCTAGCTATTACTAATACTTTGTCTTGAGTATTTTTGTTTAGAACATGTTTACACATAAATGTTCAAATGTTCAGATGTAAACGTTTGGATGCATATGTTCACACGCAGAATGACATTCAAAAGCAAGCTCAAAAGGCAAGTTCGCAAATTAAAAAGGTCAATTTTTATTCAAAAGAATTTATGGTAAGTTCTTATAAAATCTTTTATATATATTTGCTTGATCTGATTAGTATATTAAAGATATATTCTCTCTATTTGATTTATCTGAAATTGATTTTATTTTAAAAAATAACTATTCAATAGTTTTTTATTTTCAATTTTGAATAGTGACACGAACTGTCACCTTTGTTTATAACTGTTCTAAACTTCTCACTTAGACTTACGAGTCTTAAGAACACTTGGAGTTTTTCTTTCCTTCTTCGAAACATCTTTTGCTTTACTCTTCCAAAAATCTTCGAAGTTTCAACTTATTCTCTTCCAATGGCTCCAAAATCATCTTCCTTTGGAAGAAAACCTTTATGACGACGCTGGAGAGCAAAGAAGGAACCCGACTTGTGTATCAAGGAGACTCCTGGCACGAGACACTACGCCTGTTGATATTTATGGGTTAGAAGTTGAAGAAGAAAGAGAAGTGTTTCAGAAGAAAATAGGTTTTTCTCAAACTGATTTACAAGAACGTAAGGCTCTGGCCATGACTGTTAAGGCTCTGTTGGATAGCCTTAAGGCGATTGAGGACAATGAGGATAACGCTAGGTTATTGTTGAAGGTTCATAAGTTCGCTAGTGAAGAAGAATTGCTTGAGTTGCTTAACGTGTCTGCTCGAACTGTTAAACCCATTGCTATTGCAGTCCCTGAAACAGTGTATCGAAAGGGAAAAGAGAAAGTTGTTGGCACGAGTGTGTGGAAACCTAAAAAGAATCCTTTTAAGGGTGTTGTGATAAGAAATGTAGATGAAAGTAAGAGTGATTTTAAAGGAAAGCCTAGTGATGATAATGATGCGATGTTCAAGGATTTCAAAAGAATCGGGGGATTTTTGAAGGATAGGAATTATCAGAATCCTTTGTTTGTGAGTGCGAATCACAAGGAAAGGTTTGAATGTTTGAAGAAAGAGACGTGATACCATATAGGCTGCGTTTAATGGCCCGGATTTTTAGTCAAGATAGGATTGGATAGGAAAAGATATGAAATCCACGGATTTTGCCATATCATATCCTATTTTGGTGAATTGTAGTAATAGAGTTGGATATGTTCATATCATATCATATTTATTGTTTGGTATATACGATATATCGATGTATATGAATTTAAAAAGGCACAAGCAACAAATATAAGAATCTCATGTAATTTACTGTTGAATCTAATTAAAGAAAGAAAATATAAACATTCAACTTTTGTTAAAAAGTTTTGACTTCCTCGCGACATTCGTTAAACCTCAACATGCAACACAAAGTTATGGAGGAGAATGAAATTTGACTTTCTTTCTGCTTTTTTTAGACTTCTGGTGTGAACCATAAAGTTAAGAAGAAGAGTAAGTTTATACTATATCGCTATTTTTGTAAAGTTTTATAATAAATTAAAAAGTTACAAAGCAATCATGAAACTTCCACATGAACTAGATAAAGAAGACGGGGATGGAGATGCTAGTTTTTTTTTAGAAATTTCATTACTCATTCTCTTTGAAAATAAGAAAAATCATTTTTAAGTTTGAATATATTTACTTTAAATTTGGTTTCTTCTACTTCCTTTTTTACTTATTTTTAATTATAAATATCTTTTTATCATTATTTTGACTCCTTTCCATCATTTCTTAATAAAATTTTTAATTAAATAACAAACTATATTATTATACTTAAAATATGTAATGATATAGATACTAAGTGTGTGAGTGTGTATACATATACAAACTATATATTATAAAGAAGAAAGAAATCATATTATAAATATGATTTTATGAAAATTATTTTTTATTTTGATTTTTCTTTCTAACATTAGAATTCAAATTTATTTAAAAATAATTACTATTTTGATTTTATTATATAAGAAGTTTGTTGTTCAAAAAACTAATTTTTATATCATAAATAAAAGAAATCATATCCACCTTCATCTCACCTCTCCTCTGGGATAATTATATCCAAGTTATATCTCATTTATATCTTGTTATATCTTATTCTAAGTAGGAACCAAACAGAGGATATGATAAATTTTATCCTATCCTGATTGACAAACGTAGCCATAGAGTTTTCGATATGAAGTATCTCGATAGTGTTGGTATCTACATTCAAAAGCATCTTAGGCAGATGAAATTGAAAGACTTTGCAGTTCAAAGAAGAAATGTCTTTCCAGATGTGGTTGCTTATTTCTATTCTAATCTTCGTTTCAAAGATTTTGATTCTTTCTTCTATACCGTTGGCAAAGACCATTTTCATGTATGTCAAAGACCTAGCAGCTTTAATTGGTGTTGATGAGATGAACTTCACACCATTAGATGTTTCACCTGAAGAGGTTTATGGTTTTCTCATTGGGAAAGAAAGCTTCTCAAGAGACTCAAAGGCTTATATGACATACAATGATTTTCATTGAAACAACTGTTATGCATAAAGTTGTAATTGAGAGCTTGAGACCCAAAGCTGCATCGAAGACTAACATCTCTAAATATGAAGCTTGAATGGAAAGAAAATATCTTTTGCACACACTATTCTGCATCATATGTACAGGACAGTCTAGAAGGCTGTCATGACGCTCGAGAGTTCTATCGAAATCAAGAGTTAATGGGCTGCCCCATCTTGTTGGACGCGGGTCTCTCCCAAGGCCCATTACCCAAGTCGCAACGGAGGTTTACATGGTCAACCTTTAGTGTGGTCTAGTGACATGTGATGTGTGCACATGCCGAGGAAAAGTCACCAATCGTTTCGTGGAAGGCACGATTGGAAACTCTATCAAATAGTTGAGAGCTTCTATTTCATTTTGCGATAACTAGAGAAAGGGGATCGAGGACTTAGTTGCACCAACTATCAGAGTCAACGTCCTTTCGGTATCTAGATTGAATGAATTATCTAACCTTAAGATTTCAAGTAGATGAGTGGGGTAAAAACCCTAAATCTAGAAATTCATGCAAATAGAGTGGCTACCCTAGCACTCACAATCAATAAAGAAGGTGTGCAAATTAAGGATCCAAGATATGCAGATAAATCACATGAATACAGCGTGACATCCCTAATAAGGCTCCATTGGCATAGAGAAGTGTCAATCAATACTCGAGAATGACTTAGACATGATTTTTTTATGTGGGGCAAAATCGTAATTTTGAAGAAATTTGGGACGATTTGCCCTAAAATGAGGAAATTGTCATTTCAAAAGAAATCTGGAGTCAAAAGGAGTTGGAAATAGGATCATCAAATCAATCCATTTCCCTTTTTCCGGCAACTCTCAGCATTTTCTAGAATTTTTAGAAATGATTTACCCTTTAAGGGGTAAAATCGTTATTTCAAATGAGGACGGGAAGTGAAAATCTCAAATAGGAGGATTGATCAACCACTAAACCCAAATTCTAATTCTATGCAATTTTCATAATTTTTTTTTAGAATAGAAAAGACGATTTACCGTTTGAGGGGTAAAATAGTCATTTTAAAAAAGATGAGATTCAAAAACTCGAGTAGAAGAATTGGCCACCTAATTGACTCTAATTCTCATCATGTCATTTTCGACCTATCTCAGATACACCACAGGGTTGAATTACCCTTAAAGGGCAAAACCTTTATTTTTCAAAAGAACGGATAAGAAATCCCAAAAATGATATTAACCGGTTGTATGTGGTTGATTCTCAAATTTTGAGAATTTCTAGAGTGACTAGAAGTTTCATATGATTTTCCTTTTTTTTTTTTTGGATTTTCTAGGATTTTGCTAACATTTTTTTAGAATTTTCTAAGAATTTTCTATTTTTTTAATTTTTTTTGAATTTTTTATTAAAATAATTCTTCAGACCAGGTCGACCCGACCCACTCGGATCGAATAACCTACACAAGACCGGCCCCGAAACGACGTCGTTCCATGTTTTTTACTTTTCTGTTTATTCTGGTTCGATCCGACGATTTCTATTGAACCACGTGGCTATTCTACAACCATTTAATCGATTGACTGAAATTTACGATTCAGATCAAAAGCCGACTATCCCTCAGCCGTTAGATCTAATTACTTGAACCTGCGGTCACAATTAAAAGACCAAACTCGATCTAGACCGTTCATCTTCACTAATATAAACGGCACCGTTCGACTGTTAACCTAAACGGCACCGTTTTGATTTTTCGATTAAAACTAATTTCTTAATATTTCTTATTACTAATCGACCAGTCATTAAAAATAGGACTCGATTAACCCTAGCCATTTGGATCAAATCTAACTTAGCCTAACAAACTAACGATTGAGCCAACTCGACATCCATACAGACCAATCACACGCTACTACCTAATTTGTTGGCTCGTTGACTTGCCACGTAATCGTCTTCAACCTCCCGACGCATACCACAAAAATGGACGACTGAGTTTTTTTCACTGTTTGATCGGCGATCAAACCTTGACCAATCGACTCAAATCTAATGGTAATCAACTCGTCTACATCCTACCTACAACATATCGTGAAATCATACAATTTCGCAGATAGAATAAAGAACAGTGAAACTTACACAGTATATGAGCATGACAGTTCAATCGCACGATTCAGAGCACGTCAGGCCAATTACTTCATAGAGCACCTTCAATTGAAGTTCAGAAGACTTACCTACAGGTCCAATTGACCTGGTTTAGACTAACTTGAGCTAGTGAAGTTTCGACAGAATCGATAATGGTGAGAGGAGTTTCAAGGTTCAGACACGGGGTGTTATGCAAAATTAACACAAAAACAAGGTACGACCGAGCTCAGTAATGTTCGGGAAGTAAAACGCACACAAGAAATGCAAGAATGATCAAGTGTAAGGCAAGTCACCATTGATGCGCAGTAAAACTCTCAAAGCTGTGACTCAACTTTTTTCGAGGTTTCAGAGGGTGGGGCCAGTGGTGATCAACTCCTGCTGCCTCGGGTGAGCTTCCGGTGGCTTTCGTTGGCTTCGATTTGGCTGTAAACAACCTAACCAGTGCAGCAGGATTTCGAGCTCTAACTCTCAACAATGGAGGTTGGAGAGCTCTATCTCTCTCTTCTATCACTCTTTAGAAACAGAATGAACCCCCTCCCTCTTCAGAATGTCGTTCAAAACTGTACATCTCATTTTTTTATTTCCTGCTCATTCGAGGGGAAGCTTTGCCGACTTGAATTGCACGTGAGATAACATGCTTTTAGGTGTAAACGACGTCGAGGATGTTAGGTATTCCGTCCAACTCCGTTTAGTTCTTCGGTAAGTCCCATTTCGCGCAAATTTGGTGCGGATTTGATCTGAGTTTGCCTTCGTTGACTTTTGCAGGCCCCGCGATATTGACCGGCCGATTACTCACTCCTTCGGCGACGTCGAACGGTGCCGTTGGTGTCTATCGACGGGGAAGGGTAAGGGCAATAGTACGCCCACCATTGCTTGTCCAATTACCTTCGAATTGGCCTTCAATTTGATGATCAAAATCATCTTGGGGGACTGTTCACTTGCACGGGACTCCTAAGGTTGAAGACGACACTGTGCTCGATCAAATCGGGTCAAATCGGTTTCGACTTGTAATTTTCAAAATTAATCAAAATCGATGGGGAATTTTTGCAATTAAACCTCAGAATCGAATTTAGGACATAAATATTATCTAAAAATGTGGTTTTGGCTAAAAGTTCATGTCAATTTCCATGAAATCCCCAAATTTATTCTTGATTGCAATTCGAAAAATCGTGAAATTGAAAGCTCAAACGGTCAAATTAGACCAAACCACCTATGCCAATCGATTTAGAATGGTGAAAAATATAGGACAATGGTTTCAATTTGTGAAAGAGGTCTTTGAATTGAATATAATTTCGATTATGCTCAAATTCAAGAACTAAATTACAATTAAGAATGTAATTTTTCCCAATTCATGTAAGTAAGCAATTTGTGCAATTAATTGGACTAAATTGCAATGAAGGACAATCAGATTGAATGTCAAGACCATCAAAATGCCAAAATTGAAAATTAAAAGTCTCAATTGACATTTTTTTTTACCAAATTCAATATTACATGCAACAAAGGAACACATAAAATTAAACTTAAATTTAGACTTTTTATGAGGTCAAGAATACGAAAGTTATTAAACTTAAAAGAAAAATATTAATTATTTTTTCATATTTGTGTGACTTCAAATGTTATTTTTCTTGATTTTTTCATGTAGTTTCTATTTTCTAGAAATACCAAAATATACAAAAACAAAATTGGCAAAAAATGGTTCTTCAGGCTTGGTCAAGGCTACCAAAGTTGATTTTGTAATTTTTAAAATTTTGTGAAATTGTTTATGATTTTTTTAAAAATAAACTGAAAAAAACTAATCGAAAATCAGGTGCAAACAAAGACTAAAGGAAAACTCTCTTATGTAGGCTTAATCTTCAGAATCATGGACTTCCACAATGTTAAGTGTCACGCCCTAAACCCGTCGAGCTCGCGAACATCCCTGTAAACAAATCATACAATCTCTCGCGGTCCCAAGATTCAAACTTACGAGTCAAGAGATGATATATAAACATAAGCATGCAGAAGCCATACTTAAATAATCCCCGTATAATATATAAGTTAAGTGGGACCTGGATAACATAATATTTGCCATGCATCATAACTAACAGTTTATACAACTCCGACTACTACAATCCGCTAATAAACTGGGCGACGAGGTAGTACGCAAAAAGAATCCCTCATGACATCCAAAGGGACAGGATCGAGTCGCCTCCAAAAGATCAATCCAATAAACTATATCTCCTAGGATGAGCTGCTAGAGTCCCCAAAATCCTCTGCGTCCTCGGTCGGCTCATACTTAGAAAACGTCTCGGATGAGACCTCGACAGTATTCTCTATGGTCTCCTCATGGGACGGCTCCGCAAGATCCTCCTCGGTCGCCTCCAAGATGATGACCTCGTCCTCCTCTATAGTAAGGTTCAGCGTCGGGGTTTTCTCCAGCCCATTCCTAGACCCTACCACTGATCCCTCTGGTTGCTCCTGCTCTTCTGCGGTTTGACACTAGTCGGGTATAACACCCGGGAGTGTCTCGTGGGGCTTCAGTGGCCCAATCGACTCGTCCCCTACTTTCTGAAACCAAGCCTCGAACCTATGAGACTTCCAATCCGGCTTACCCTCATCTACCCATACGGCTGTGCATTTCCTCACATATATGTTTCCCTGACTATCCGAGAACTCGTCAAAATATGCAGTCATTTCTTTGGGGTCTCCAAAACGTATAGGCCACATCTCTAAGGCTTAAGATCTATAAAAAAAAAAAAAAAGATCCCCAAAAGGGGTGAGATACTCATCTCAGTAAAAGAATCCTAACCCTAGGTCAGGTCGACCGTCCACTCAGGCAGTCATACTCCCCAATCATTCCAAACTCATAAACACACTGGCATATCAGGCACAAATTAATGAAATAACAACATACAGATGACAGGCACGCGATGATGACCTCATGTCACACTCAGATGATATGCATAATCGCCTTGCCACATCACCACATCCACCAATCTCCGCCTACCTTACTCTCCAGCTCGCAATCTCGTCGCATCAAGCTCGATCCGCATAAACGCATCAGACCGTCATCGGTAACCTGCTTAAATGCATCAGGTTTCAATGAATCTCCAGGCCAGTCTCATCATCTCATCCTTCGTCCCGCGAATAATTTGCATTAGGACCGTGGCCATCTCAACCCCGTGATCTTGTCTCATCAGGGTGCCACACAACATCAACTCCACCCCGCGATCTCGTCTCATCAGGGTATCCACCTCCCACCTCGCATCTCATACGCCTCAAGACCTCGCCATGTCATGCTCATGCCATGATTTTAATTCAATTTTACAAATCAAACAACAGGTGCAACTCATGCACAGTTCGAAAACTCATGGCATGCACTGCAATCAAATGACACACATACATGGCAAATGATTTCAGGCATAAATAATAACATACATAAACCTCCTATAGCCACTTAGGGCATACCAAGAACTATCCTTTGGAAACTCTTCATAAATCGATCAATTTCAACCTCGACTCACCCAATTGAGTCCAATCTTCCTATCCTAAGTTTAGAATTCCCTTACCTTTAGCTCGACAACACAAATCTCCTCTTGCAATAGCCTCAAGGTCTCAGCCCCTTAGGGTTCAAGGTCTAACTTGTCGCGCAACCTAAGAATTTCAACGAATCCGTTAATTTTTCATACCCAATTCCTCAATCAATTAACTCCAATCATCCATAACCTAACCCTTATCATCTCATCATGTCTTAAACATCAATATGCAACTCAGAATCACCATCCTCAGCCCTCAACAGGTTCTGTTTGGCTCGGCACCGAACCGGTCCTACTTGGTTCTGTGCAAGCCAGGTCCAATTGGTCCTAAATTTACTCCAAATCCAACATTTAAACACTATCCCACCTCTTAACATGTCTACCTAAGGGTTTGGGAGGCTTACCGAAGGTTTGAAGCCAAATGGCCGTCGGAAACTCGTTGAACGTCGCCAGACTCCTCAAGTCAGTTTTGCCGGCAGTTTCTGTGCAAAGTTTACAAGGCCGGTTCATGGTCAAAACTTCATGATATTGAGCCTCAATTTTTATCACAAATTCCTAAACGTCTCTACTAGATCTCCACAAAATTTAACTCTAAAATTTCAAGATTTTGGCCTTCAAAAGGACTAAGAACCGAACCTACCTCAGATTGGCTCTGATTCTATCGGCTCTCAGGAGAATCCTTAGCCGGGGCTCCTCGGTGCTCCAAATGACTTGATTCTTATTTGAGGATGTCGACAAGGCATAGGGCTTCATTGGTGTGGTCGGCCGGAGGTCGAATGGTGGCCGGAGGTGGTCGACGACGGCACCAAACAGAGAGGTCAATGCTGGTTGCCGGCGCTAGAAAGAAGAATGAAGGAGAAGAGGAGTGTTCGGTAGTCTAAGGGGGAGTTATGGCTGGCCAAATGAAGTGAAGAGAGAGAAGAAAAGCTTATATACAAAGCCTTGGTCAAATGGTTGAATGGTAGGTTTGGCATAGTGGATATGACTTGTCTTTACTCCATCTATTGACACATGTCCACTTGTCAATCATGCTTTGATCTAAAGGCCCATAATCATTCTTGATTTTTCAACAGCCTTGAGGGGTTTAATGTCCAAATTTCCCTTCTTCAATTACTTGGGCAAAGTTCTAAGCTTGAGGGGCAAAAGGGTAATTTTACCCCCGATGTTCAGAACGTTGTTTTTCTTGTTCCAGAATCCTTCGATAGGGCAATGGCCAATTCGAATAACGTTGAAATTCTTGATTTTCCATTTCAAATCTTTCAAGACTCCTTTCTGATGGTTTCTTCCATCAGACGTGGTTCCAGCCTATCTCGAACCGACGGGTGGCTTTTGTAGACATTATGAGTATCGACCCCGTGATTCATATCACGTTTAGGGCTCGTCAATTCATGGCGACTTTGGTTGTCATGTAATTGTGAGGGTTTATCGCTAGTCCATATGGTCTTGATCTTCACGATCCAATTTAGGAAAAATTTGCAAATCATACGTTGGTTAAGCGACATCACCTGCGCTCCAATCGTATGACACTCGCAAGACAATCCTTAATCGTTCTTAGATCGACTTCTTGGTGGTTCTAAATATCCCCTCGACAATCCTTATGGTCGAAGCGTCATTTTCTATCTGAGTCGCCTTAGTCCACGTACCTCGTCTCGCGTTAGCCTTTCCCTTTTTGGTCAGCCTACTCAAATTAATCAGATTTGAGTGAAATATGACCAAAACACAGCGTTTGACATATATAAACTTCTCATTAAAGAGTCTGAAATTGACTGAAAATCAGAATGTCACATTAAGATTCCTACAGTTCTTCTGCAAAATGAAGGCCAAATTATGATTGCTGGAGAGTCAATACTTAAGAAAATGAGATTTAAATTAACTGCAAGTGGATGGAGAAATACAAACTCCGAGGTGGTTCTTGTAGAGTTTGAATAAAAAACAAAGAAGAGATCGGCCAAGAAGAGAAAGATTGTGGCTAGCAAAGGAAGAATAGTGGAGTCCTTAGATGATGAGGAATTTTCAGAAGAAGGTGATACTGAAGTGTTGGATGCAGAAGCTACTGTTTCAATTTTTTCTGAAGATGATGAGGATGAAGGAGATACAGCTGGAGATAATGTAAGTCAGCATGAGCAGGAGGACCCTGATGACAAAGAAGAGAGCCTCTTACAGAGAAGGCAAGATTGCCTAAGAAGAATACATTCAAATATGGAATGCAAATCTTACAGAGAGAGAAACAATGGAAAGAAGATATGCT
Organism: Rhodomyrtus tomentosa; assembly: GCA_028455895.1. Taxonomy (NCBI): domain Eukaryota; kingdom Viridiplantae; phylum Streptophyta; class Magnoliopsida; order Myrtales; family Myrtaceae; genus Rhodomyrtus; species Rhodomyrtus tomentosa. The sequence continues at coordinate 14,735,939 of JAPCWY010000009.1, read as the reverse complement.
GAGACAGTTGTAGAATTTTATGAGCAGAAGGAGTCTGTTGAAGAGGAAAATGAGCCGAGAAATGCTTAGAGAATTGAGATAAAGCACATGATAGTAGAAAATGAACGTCTACCCAGTCCAATTTTGTCGAAGGACAATTTGTAGGTTGATATTCTTGAAGAAAGACTTATTGTTGTTGTTGAACTATTTGCAAAATTTTCAAATCTCCCTAAACTGATTCAAGAGGAGAATCAAAGTTTACCTGAAGCCTCGACTACTATTCAGAGGCAAGATGAATCTCTCGTTCAGGTTGAAACTGTTGAACATGTGAACATGGAGTCAAATGAAACAATTAATCAGGGGGAGCAAATTTTGAAGGAAAGGATTGTTAGTACTGAAGAGATGGACATTGTTAGAGAAAAAGTCACTGCTCAGGCGGAGCAATCTATGACAGATGAAGCTGTTGCTCATAAGGAGCAATTTTTTACGGACACAAATGATTTAGATGAGCCAGAAAAGAGGAATTCAAAAAAACACCCTTAGATTGAGGGGAGAAAAGGCTGAAGAAGGTGTTAGAATTTGCAAGAAAGGGGAAAACATCAATTGAGAGTAAGGGAAAAAGTGCTACACTATCCAGAAAGATGGATCCCATTGAAACTTTGATTACTTTCATTACCAAGCTTCTGGAAATCAATGCATCTCAGAATGTAGTTCAAAAGGAGATGGAGAAGCTGCAACAGATAGTACTTCAGAGATTTGATGCACAAGGAAATATGATTGAACAGAAGATTAACATTTTTGAGAAAACACTTCATCTTTTTAGCAGACTACTTTGCTCTGAAATAGCAAGCTTGCAGACATACACCTTGATTCGTGATGAGAAGATTGGTCAGGATTTCCCTCATCTCTAGGCCGTCAGAGATTATGCACTTCATGTGGCAGCATATTACAAGAAGGATTCTGCTGAGGAGGGTGATAAAGAGCAAGGAGATGTTCCTTCGTCTTCAAAATCACCTCAACCATTGTCTGCTTAAAAAATAATTTTTTAGACAATCTCTGTTTAAGTTGTTTTTGTCTCAGATTGTTGTTTTTGTCTCAGATTGAACATCCTATTTGTTTTATGAACTATCGTGTCCTTATTATGGGCTGATAGCTTTGCTCATGGAATGAAATTTGCATTTTATCATATTCTTTGCTCATTGCTAATGACAAAAAGGGGGAGAGAAGCCTTTATCTTCTATATTTTGCAGGATACAAGAAACCTCTATATACATGCAAGAAAATTCTATAATCTTATCAAGACATTCTGGTGATATTTTAAAATTTATATCTGATGAAGATTCAGATGCTTTTTACATGTTCCTATTATTGTGAAATCTTTCTCCGCTTACATCTCTTGACCAAACTTTTTTTTCATAAAACCACTTTGATATCGAGGAAGTTTGGTCATCACCAAAAAGGGGGAGATTATTGAGAAAACCTTATCTCCGAGTATTTTGATTCTGATAAAACTATCCTTATTCAAATAAAATATGTGTAATGTTTATATTATTTTTAATTACAGAATGAATAAGTGAACCGAAATTTATATTGATCCATTTTCAGCATCAAGACTCAAGAAGGGGTAGTCATACATTTGCTTCTAGAGACGTTCAAATAGAGTTGCTTCTAAAGAGGATCAAGTAGAGTTACCTTTGAAGATGATCAGATGAAACATGTTGCATCTGAAGGTTTATTCGTCTGAAGGGTTATATGACGTGTGAAAAGGACTTCATTGAAACTCAGTATTACAGTTCAAGTTTATCTATTTAGATTCAGAGAGTCTTTACTTTTGGAGACTTATTATGAACAATGTTCAGATTCTGCAATTTCTTTCAAACAGATTTTGAAGACCCACGAATGACAGGTTTTCGACTAAGGCAAATTCTTTTAGGGAAGTCTGTAATATTTGATTGACAAGATATTTCTTCAATCAGATTAGGAGAAAATTTACGATTGGATATTACCTTCCAGGAATAAGTCTTGTGACTTATTTGAATCTACTCTACTTTTGAAAACTGAAGATTTAGTTGTATGGGCGACTGAATCTGAAGAGTTCAAATTCTACTTCAACAGCTACCATATCTTCTCAGATAAAATCTCGTTCAATCACGATTGATGATGTCCAATCAAAGATTGAAGAGCGGTCTTTTGAAGGGTTACCCAACAGCTAGTGTCACGCCCCGCACCCCGGGCACGGGCGTGCGACTCACTGCAAACGAACTCTCGAGTCCCAGGAATTACATAGCGAGAGACGCATAATGTAATGAGCATGCGAAAGCGACATAATAAAACTTCTTCGTACAATAATAAAGGGAACCTGGGTAACGAGAACTTCACATAAATGTATACATACAAGCATCCCATGGGTCCGTACAAAAGTGCAGGTGATCCAATCCTACAAATGGCATGGGCAACGGGACTAAATCAAAAGATAGCTAAAACAAGTCCCCAAAAGAAACGGACCGACAATGTCATCTTAAACAACCAAGTAAAAGCAGGAAACCCCTAGGTCGAGCCACTAGAATCCTCAGTCTCCTCAACGTCTTCAATAGGCTTGTAGTCCGAGAAATTCTCGAATCGCACATCCACGGTATCCTCCATCAGAGTATCCTCCAGCTTGTCCTCTGAAGTGTCGATCTCGATTACCTCAACCGTCTCCTCCAAAGTATGGGTCCTTTCGAGTATGCTTCTCGAGCCAGCTACAGACCCCTCAACCTCTACCGAATCCCGAGTGGGATGACACCAGGTAGGAATAACCCCGCGAGGTACCTCCGTGGCCTTCAGCGGACCTGTGGTAACCTCGCATACTCTACTGAGCCAATCTTCGAACCTATGCGATTTTCAGTCTTTACTACCCTCGTCGACCCAAACCATTGTACATTTTCTAACATACACAGTCATCCTACCGTTTGAGAACTCATCAAAATATGATGTCATCTCCTTGGGGTCCCCTAGTCGAGTCGGCAACATCCTCAAGGCTTAGGATATGAAAAGGTGGTCTCACGATGGGGTGAGATTGACATCTCAGTAAGACAAGCCATAACCTTCAGTCAGGCTGACAGTACACCCAGATGAATGCAAAGAATTAACAAAAGTGCGCACTCAACAATACAAGGCATTCATCAGTCAAATATGCTACAATAATGCAAACGATTATCAATCACACAACAGGGCACTATAACTTATTGATCGAGTCAGGCACAGAGTACAAATTCAAGCTACACGTTCCATCATTCCAAACTTCCTTATGAATCACACCTGCGTTTAAAACGCCTCAAGCTTGGTCCGCGTAATTACGCCTCAGACCATCCAATTGACAAACCCGCATAAATGCATCAGGTTTTCAATTTCATTCTAGGCTTGTGTTGACACATAAACATTCTTGTCCCGCGTTTCAACGCCTCAAGACATAATTTCTCACTACCCCGCGTCTCAACGCATCAGGGTACCAACCGTCACAACCTCGCGTCACAACGCCTCTGGATATCACAAATTCTCATGCATGCCAGATATCATTTCAAATCAAACTTCATTATCAAGTACAAGCTCATGCATCGAGCTAGCTATCTATGGCATGCAAGACAATCAATTTTATCACTCATAAAAGGCAATCAATTTAAGGCATATGTATTAAGCAAGCATTTAAGCAATCATCCATCCACCATGATAAACATGGAATAATCATGCCATAACTCACGAAAACTAATTCAATCCGCCCCAAAATCATCCATTCGAGTCCAATTCTCCTTGCTAAGATTTAGGAACTTCTTACCTTGTGCTAAAATCAAAAAATTTCCCTTTCCAAGCACCTCAAATAATCGACTCCAAGGGTTCCAAAACAGGGCAGTATTGTACCTAATGGAATTTCATCTGTTTCGTCACTATTTCTTCGTCCAATCATCGAACCATCAAGTATAAGCCTTAATAACACATCCATCGATATTTTAGTACACATCAACGAAGAATTCAGAGCTCAATTCCCCCATGAATAGTCCCTGAAGTTTCGGTATACATAGAACCGAAATAGAGCATTTTCGGTTCTGTGCATATCTCACTCTATCAGCTCATAATTCAATCTAAATCCCCAATTTATCCACTAATCTACTTGCTAACACCTAGTTCTACATGTTGGGAAGCTTCACCGAAATTTTGAAGTCAAGGCGACGCCAAATGGTCCACGAACGGCACCGATTCTTCAAAGTCCTCTACCGGGCAGACTCTGTCCTTCAATCACATCACCCATTTGGGATCAAAACTCTATCAAATTCAACCCAATTTTTCACCACAACCCAGAATATAAATGACCTAGATGCCTACAAAATTTAACCGAAAGTTTGAGGCAAAACGTGTCCTATGGAGCTCAAAAGGTGGGTTACCTCTAGTTGGACGGATTCCGTCGACTCGCGGGAAAACGGCCAAACGGGGCTCTTTCGATGGTCAAATGTCGCGTTTCAAGTTGAAGTGAGTCGGAAAGAGGATGAAGAAGACGTGGGTGGTCGACTCGACGGCTGGAAGTTGCCGGAGATGGGGCTTGAGATAGGCGAAGGGGGCGGTCAGATCTGGTCGACGGTGACAACTCACGACAAGAAGAAGAAGAAGAAAAATAAGAAGAAGATGGTAAGAAGGAGATGGTGATCGGCTGAGGCAGAGAGAGAGGTGTGTACACAACTTTGAGAGTCAACCAAGGTGGAATGGTAGGTTAAAAGTTGGACATTTATTGCCAAAGCCCCATCCTTTGACACTTGTCTTCATGTCAATCAAGTCTTCATCCAATGGCTGGTATATCATCAAATTTTCTACAGCCTAGAGGGGGTGTCACTGACCAAAATACCCTTCTCCATTTATTAAAAGTAAGGCCAAGACTTGAGGGGCAAAATGGTAATTTTACCATCGACGTCCGGAACGTCGTTTTTCTAATTCAAATCTTCTTCGATGAGGCGTTGTCCAATCCTATTATAATGTTGGAATCCTTGATTCTTCATTTTCTAATTTCGAGACTCGTCTTTGAAGCGTTTCTCTTTCTGAAGTGATTTTAGCCTATCCCGAACTGACGGACGGCTTGTGCAAACATTACGTATATTGACTCTGTGATTCATATCACACTTAGGGCTCGTCAATTCATGGCGACTTTGGTTGTCATGTAATTGTAAGGGTCTATTACTAGTTCCGACGGTCTCGATCGTCATCGTTCGATTTAGGAAAATTTTGCAAATTATAGATTGGTTAAGCGGTATCACCCGTGCTCTAATCGTATAACGCTAGCAATGAATTCCTTAATCATCCTTAGACTGGCCTTTTATGGCTCTAAATGTACCCTCGATAATCCTTATGGTCAAGTCCAATTTCCTATTCGAGTTCCCTAGGTCCACGTACCTTGTCTCGCGTTAGCCTTTCCCTTTTGGTTAGTTAACTCGAGATTGATCAGATCCGAGCGAGATACGACTGAAATACATCGTTAGATACATTCTCATTAATAAGTCTCGAAATGACTGGAAAAATCAGAATGTCACAACTCTTTCCCCCTTACAAAAATTTCATCCTCGAAATTTACAATAAACCCAGCTACTCACACAAATTGGGGTATTGAAAACTCATCATTTTCTCGCTTTCCCACGTAGCGCCTTCGGTTTCATGGTGCTCCTAAACGACTTTGACCAATGAAATCATCTTATTCCTTAGAATCTGCTCCTTTCGAACTTCGATCCTGACCGGCTTTTCTACGTATGATACTTTGTCATCCACTTCGATAACCTCGTAATCCAGTACATGTGTCAGGTCCGGCTCGTACTTCCGTAGCATTGACACATGAAAGATATTGTGTACTTGGGACAAGTTAGGCGGTAAGGCAAGCTTGTAGGCTAAGATCCTAATCTGTTTCAAAATTTCAAATGGACCTACGTATCTTGGACTCAGTTTTCCTTCCTTTCCAAATCGAGATAATCCTCTCATTGGCCACACCTTAAAGAAAACATGATCACCTACTGGAAACTCCAGAGGTTTACGTCATTTATCCGTATAGCTTTTCTGATGACTATGTGCGGTCTTCGATCTATCTCGAATTATTTTCACAGTATCTACTGATTGCTCTACCAACTGTGGGCCTGTAATGCTTCTTTCTCCAACTTCATCCTAGCAAATAGGCGTCCTACAAGACCTTCCATAGAGCGCATCAAAAGGTGCCATTCGAATACTCTGCTAAAAGCTGTTATTATATGCGAACTCCACCAAATGTAGTTGATCCTCCCATCCACCTTTGAATTCTATCACACACGCTCGTAACATATCCTCGAGCGTCTGAATCGTCCTATCCGATTGTCCTTCCGTCTACGGATGGTATGCCGTACTAAATTGTAGTCGAGTTTCCATGGCATCTTGAAGACTCTTCCGAAAGTTCTCTATGAACTTGAGATCTCTGTCCGATGTAATCGTCACGGGTACTCCATGTAGTCTCACTATTTGCCGCATATACAATTCGACATATCTATCCATCGCGAAGTCCTTTCGCACCGGAATGAAATGCGCAGTCTTGATCAATCTATCCACGACTACCAAAATAGAATGGTGACCTCTCTGACTCCTTGGTAATCCCATTACGAAATCCATAGTCACGTGCTCTCATTTCCATTCAGGAATCTCCAATGGCTGTAGCAATCCACCAGGCTTACAGTGTTACACCTTCACATGTTGACACGTCAAGTACTTTGCTACATATTTTGCTACGTCTACCTTCATCCCATTCCACCAATAATGCTGACGTAAGTTCTGGTACATTTTCGTGCTACCTGAGTGGATATTATAATTGCTTATTTGAGCCTCTGATAAAATCCTTTCTCTGAGCTCTTTGTACTTTGGTACGCATAGATGCCCTCGAAATTTCAAAATTCCGTCTTTTAACACTTGGAACTCTGATTTCCTTTTTGTCGCATCCATTTCTAGGATTTTTTGAATTCCCGGGTCCATAGGTTGCAAGTCATTTATCCTTTCTTGGATCTCAGGTTCTATTCTCAGTGTGGCTACCAAACTAGATAGCTGACAAACTTCCAATCTGAATTCAGAATCCCTCAAATTCTCAAATAACGACCACCCTTTTATTAGTAGACAGGCAATACTTGATTTTCAGCTGAGCGCATCTGCGACCCTGTTCGCTTTCCCAGGGTGATAATATGTCGCAATATAATCCTTAAGCAGTTCCATCCATCGACGTTGTCTCATGTTCAGTTCCTTCTGGGGAAAAAGATACTTCAGGCTTTGGTGAACTGTATAAATCTGAAACTTCTCACCACATAAATAATGCTTCCAAATCTTCAGAGCAAAGATGATCGCTGTCAATTTCAAATCACGAGTTGGATAATTTATCTCGTGCAGTCTCAGTTGTCGAGACGCTTAGGCAATCATTCTTCCATGCGGCATTAGCACACTGCCTAATCCCTTTAGTGAAGCATCGTTATACATCTCATAGCCTCCAGGTCCTGATAGGATCGTTAATACTGGTGTGGTCGTCAATCGATACTTAAGCTCTTGAAAGCTCCTTTCACACTTGTCCGTCCATTCAAACTTCGTTTCTTTCTTAGTCAACCTCGTTAATAGAATGGCTTTGAATGAAAACTTCTCCATAAAACGTCTGTAATATCTTGCCAATCCTAGGGAACTTTGGACTTTCGTGACCGTAATAGGCCTAGGCCAATTCATGACGGCTTTGATTTTCGCAGGATCCACAGCAATACCTTCTCCAGCTATCACATGGCCAAGAAATGCTACTTTACTCGGTCAAAACTCACATTTGCTAAACTTAGCATAAAGCGAGTGTTCCCTCAAAGTCTGTAAAACAATCATTGGGTGCTCTTCGTGCTCTCGTTACCCTTTGAGTAAATTAGAATGTCATCTACAAAGATGATAACGAACCTATCCAAGAATTCCTTGAATATCCGACGCATCAGATCCATGAATGCAGCTAGAGCATTGGTCAATCCAAAAGGCATCACAGTGAACTCGTAGTACCATACATTGTCCTAAAAGCAGTCTTAGGTATGTCTTCCTTCTTAATTCTCAATTGATGATATTTGGTCCTTAGGTCTATCTTTGAGAATACCGAAGCTCCTTGCAACTGATCAAATAAGTCATCAATACTCGGCAGTGGGTATTTATTTTTTACGGTCACTTGATTCAACTGTCTATAGTCGATGCATAAACGCAAGGACTCACCCTTTTCCTCACAAACAACACCGGCGCTCCCCACGATGAAGCACTCGGTCGAATAATTCCTTTATCGAGTAATTTTTGTATTTGGGCCTTTAACTCTTTCAATTTCGATAAGCACATTCTATAGGGTGTCTTCGAGATCGGCTCCGTACCGGGAGCTAACTCGAACACAAATTCAATTTGTCGCTCTAGTGGTAACCCTGGTAACTCTTAGGGAAAGACATTAGGAAACTCACGCACAACTGAAATATTTTTTAATTTAGGCTCCTCGGCAATCGTGTCCATAACTGCGACTAAGTAAGCCTGACATACTTCTATTATCAGTTTTGTCGCTTCAAGAGATGAGACTAAAGGAATTGAGGTTCCTCCTCAACTTCCCATAAATTCAAAACTAGGGCGACCTTCCGGATAGAAATGGATTATCCTACTACAACAATCAATTACTACCCTTAGCTTACCTAACAAATCCATTCATATGATCACATCAAAGTTATACATGGGCAACACGGCCAAGTCGATACTCTCTTTACTACCACTAATTACAATTCTATAGTCAGCACAGCCCAACGAAACCAGCACATTATCCTTCAATGGGGTAGCAACATGCATAATCACACTCAACGGTTTTAACTCCATATCATTCAAATCAGCAAATTGAGCAGACACAAGCGAATGCAATGCGCCAGGATCGAACAAATATAAGCAGCTTGGTCACACAAATAAATCGTACCTGTGACTACGCTTGGCGCTTCTTCCGCTTTCCTACGTGCCACTGCATAAACTCTTTCCTGAGTTGAGGGGTCGATTCTGATCATTTTGTAGAGTGGCAGTTGACGATCCTATTTGGGGTCGTTGCCCTTGAGGTATATTTATTGGAACTTGATTTGGGTAGGTTTTTATCTGATGACCCATCTGACCATATTTGAAGCACGCTCTGGTCCTCGCCGGACAAGGTTCATTTCCATGCCTTCTGCCACAGAGGTGGCACCTCCAGTTCATTGGATTCGGTGGCTTCACTATGTTCTTTCTTACTGGAAGGACATAGCATCTATTACCAACCATAGGTCTTTTGCCAATATGATGATTTTCTATGAATGAATTAAATCGCAATCCAGATGCGGCATTCCTATCCTTTAGGTCCCTCTCAATCATATGTCCCCGTTCATAGATATCCTTATAAGTCTTTAAGTTTAGAGCTATTATCTGGCTACAAAGCTCTGGTCTTAATCAATCCCGAAATCTCCGCTCCTTCTCCAGTGAATCCTCTACTGATCTAGGTGCATACCTTGACAATCTGGAGAACTCAGCTTCATACTGATCTATGGTTAGATGATTCTGACGTAGCTGTAAGAACTCTACTTGCTTCCTTTCTCGAGCTGTCTCAGAGAAATACGTGTCATTGAATGTCATGGTAAAGACATTCCAGGTCAAGGTTGTCCCTTCTAGAAAAAATCCATTCTTGGTGGCAGTCCACCAGTCATTAGCGGTGCCTTCCAACTGATATACTGCTAGTAGTACCTTTTCTTCGTCCGTGTATCTCAAGACTCCAAAGGCCTTCTCAAGTTTCTCGATCCACTTTGGCACCAACTCAAAGTCTCCAGTCCCATCAAACTGGGTTGGCTTTAGCTTGATAAATTGTTCGACCAGTTGGCCTATCTGCCTGGCCACAACAACTTCCTCCAGAGCATTTCCTACCACATTGCCCTAGTCATGATTGCCGTTGTTCTCGTTGCCTTCATTATTGCCGTTATTGGCATTGACAACGACTATTGCGGCTCCCACCGCTTGAGCTATGACAGCATTCCTATCTTGGGTCTGCCTGTCGATGAGGTCGTCGATCTTTTCGAGTGCCCTTAGCACTCCGTTCATTCTCGGGTCTTCCGCCATAGGTGGCCTCGAACTAGAGGCTCCACTCCGGGGTCTTTCAGATCTTCTGAGCGGATTACTCATTTTGGTATACTTTTACTACGCCTAGACCACCACAATTCCACCACGGAATTAGTAACTTATTCATCTAATCAAGTCCAACGATACTAAACTAGGTCTGAAAGAAGCAGTCATAACGTAGCAACCTTCCACACAACTATTTCCATAGGTACTTCAATAAACAGTCTATGGTCATTCCTCAATTTCATTCACTTCAACGGTTCACCAAAATTAGCCATGCTCATTTATTCAACAGACCAAAATCTAGAAATGACTTTTAGCGCTAAACTTGGAACTTAATCCTCATAAATCACCACAATCTTGTCAAGACCAAATGTCAACTACATGCGCCAAGTCATCTGTCATGCATTTAGTGCCTAACTCTAACGAGTCTTCTAAGGTCTCGCTACATAATTAGTCCCAACTCATCCATCCTTATAACTCCAATCCTCAAATAATTTTGATCGAACTGACCTTACTCTGATACCAAGTAAGACGAGCTGTCACGCTCCACACCCCGGGCACGGGCGCGCGACTCACATAGCGAGAGATGCATAATGTAATGAGCATGCAGAAGCGACATAATAAAACTTCTTCATACAATAACAAAAGGAACCTGGGCAAAGAAGAACTTCACATAAATATATACATTCAAGCATCCCATGGGTCCGTACAAAAGTGCAGGTGATCCAATCCTGCAAATGGCTTGGGCAACGGGACTAAATCAAAATAGAGCTAAAACAAGTCCCCAAAAGAAACAGACCAACGAGGTCATCAAAAATAACCAAGTAAAAGCAGGAAACCTCTAGGTCGAACCATTGGAATCTTCAGTTTCCTCCACGTCCTCAATAAGCTCGTAGTCCGAGAAAGTCTCGGATTGCACATCTACGGTATCCTCCATCATAGTATCCTCTAGCTCGTCCTCTGCAGTATCGATCTCGATCACCTCAACCATCTCCTCCAAAGTAGGGGTCTTCTCGGGTATGTTCCTTAAGCCAGCTACAGACCCCTCAACCTCTACCGAATCTCGAGTGGGATGATGCCAGGTAGGAATAACCATATGAGGTACCTCCGTGACCTTCAGCGGACCTGTGGTAACCTCGCTTACTCTACGGAACCAAGCTTCGAACTTATGCGATTTTCAGTCTTTACCGCCTGCCTCGACCCAAACCACTATACATTTTCTAACATACACAATCCCCCTACCATCCGGGAACTCATCAAAATATGTCGTTATTTCCTTAGGATCCCCTAGTCGAGTTGGCAGCATCCTCAAGGCTTAGGGTCTGAAAAGGTGGTCCCACGACGGGGCGAAATTGACATCTCAGTAAGACAACCTCTAACCCTAGGTCAGGCTGACAGTACACCCAGATGAATGCAAAGAATGAACAAGAGTACGCACTCAACAATACAAGGCACTCATCAGTCAAATATGCCACAATGATGCAAACGATTATCAATCACACAACATGGCACTATAACTTATCGATCGAGTCAGATACAGAGTACAAATTCAAGCCACACATTCCATCATTCCAAACTTCCTTATGAATCACACCCGCATTTAAAACACTTAAGGCTCGGTCCGCGTAATTACGCCTCAGACCATCCAATTGACAAACATGCGTAAACGCATCAGGTTTTCAATTTCATTCTAGACCTGTGTAGACACATAATCATTCTCGTCCCGCGTTTCAATACATCAGGACATGATTTCTCACTACCTCGCGTCTCAACGCATCATGATACCAACCGTCACAATCCCGCGTCACAACGCCTCGAGGTATCACAAGTTCTCATGCATGCAATATATCATTTCAAATAACTTCATGATCAAGTACAAGCTCATGCATCGAGTTAGATATCTATGGCATGCAAGGCAATCAATTTTATCACTCATAAAAGGCAATCAATTCATGGCATATGTATTAAGCAAGCATTCAAGCAATCATCCATCCACCATGACAAACATTGGACAATCATGTCATAACTCACGAAAACTAACCAATTCGCACCTAAATCATCTAGTCGAGTCCAATCCTCCTAACCAAGGTTTAGGAACTTCTTACCTTGTACTAAAATCGATAAATTTCCCTTTCCAAGCACCTCAAGTAATCGGCTCCAAGGGTTCCAAAACAGGGCAGCTTTGTACCTAATGGAATTCCATCTGTTTCGTCAATATTTCTTCGTCCAATCATCGAACCATCAAGTATAAGCCTTAATAACACATCCATCGACATTCTAGTACACCTCAACGAAGAATTTAGAGTTCAATTCCGCCATGAATAGCCCCTAAAGTTTCGGTATGCATAGAACCGAAATAGGGCATTTTCGGTTCTGTGCATATCTCACTCAATCAGCCTATAATTCAATATAAATCCTCAAATTATCCACTAATCTACTTGCTAACACCTAGTTCTACATGTTGCCAAGCCTCATCGAAAATTTGAAGTCAAGGCGACGCCGAATGGTCCACGAACGGCGCCGGTTCTTCAAAGTCCTCTACCGGGCAACTTCTGTCCTTCAATCATAGCACCCATTTGGAGTCAAAACTCCATCAAATTTAGCCCAATATTTTACCACAACTCAGTATATGAATTCCCTAGATGTCTACAAAATTTGGCCTGAAGTTTGAGACAAAACGAGGTCATATGGAGCTCAAAAAGTGGCTTACCTCCAGTTGCGACGGATTCCGTCAACTCGCGGGAAAACGATCGAACGGGGCTCTTCCAGTGGTCAAATGCCATGCTTCAAGTTGGAGTGAGTCGGAAAGAGGATGAAGAAGACGTGGGTGGTTGGCTCGACGGCTAGAAGTTGCTGGAGGTGGGGCTCAAGATTGGCGAAGGGGGTGGTTGGGTCTGTTTGGCCGTGATAGCTCATGGCAAGAAGAAGAAAAAGAAGAAAACGAAGATGATGGTAAGAAGGAGATGGTGTTCGGCTGAGGGAGGGAGAGAGAGGTGTATACACAACTTTGAGAGTCAACCAAGGTGGAATAGTAGGTTAAAAGTTGGACATTTAATGCCAAAGCCCCATTCTTTGACACTTGTCTTCATGTCAATCAAGACTTCATCCAATGGCTGGTATATCGTCAAATATTCGGTAGTCTAGAGGGGGTGTCAATGACCAAAATGTCATTCTCCATTTATTAAAGCAAAGCCAAGACTTTAGGGGCAAAATGATAATTTTACCCTTGACGTCCGGAACATCGTTTTTTTTATTCAAATCTTCTTCGATGAGGTGACGTCCAATCCAATTATAATGTTGGAATCCTTAATTCTCCATTTTCTAATTTCGAGACTGGTCTCTGAATCGTTTCTTTGTCGGATGTGATTTCAGTGTATCCCGAACTGACGGTCGACTTTTGTAGACGTTACGCGTATCAACTCTATGATTCATATCACACTTAGGGCTCGTCAGTTCATGGCGACTTTGGTTGTCATGTAATTGCGATGGTCTATTACTAGTTGCGACGGTCTCGATCGTCATCGTTCTATTTAGGAAATTTTACAATTTATACATTGGTTAAGCAGCATCACTCGCGCTCCAATCGTATAATGCTAGCAATGAATTCCTTAATCATCCTTAGACCGGCTTTTTATGGCTCTAAATGTCTCATCGACAATCCTTATGGTTAAAGTGTCATTTCCTATTCGAGTTCCCTAGGTCTACGTACATTGTCTCGCGTTAGCCTTTCCCTTTTGGTCAATTAACTCGAGATTGATCAGATTCGAGCAAGATACTACTGAAATACATTGTTAGATACATTCTCATTAATAAGTCTTGAAATGACTGAAAAAATCAAAATATCATAGCTAGTTTGGAAACAAAGAATTATAAAAGAAAAACCATGGTGACCCGTAGAAGCAGTTGAGAACACTAAATTTCAATGTACTTGAGTTGTTTAGATTCACATGCTTATTCTAAGAGTTCTTAAGTTCTTTTATTGTGACGATTCGTAAGTGCGACTAAGAGTCTTCATCTTTTGTATTCTCCATTGAATTATTCTAGTGGAATTCAACCAATCGGCTGTCATCGTGGGGGAGTGAACGTAGGCCTAACAAGCCGAACTGCTATAAACTCAGTGTGCATTATTCTCTACTCTAAACTTTTATTTCTGTGTTTAGATTACTTGCACGTTGTTATTTTGTTCTTGATTCTGATCGTACTTTGAAATTGTCTTAATTCCGCAATAAATTTCAATTAGATTCAGAATCAGCTATTCACGCCCTTGTAGCTGATATGCTAGATTCAATAGTCACCGGATGTTGTGGATGAAATAGAAAACTTTGATGATTGATTGTCTTTCAATTCAATCACTGTGAACAGCTCATTAACCAATTTGCTTGCTTCCTAAGCTTTCATTACTCAACGCAAAAAGATGGTCATACAGAGGGTTACCAACAAGTGAGAAACAAGATCAATCGCTTTTTGATATTTGAAACCCCCAACAATTGCTAGGAGCGACTTAATTAGGGGAGATCGCAAAGAGAGCTCCGTCAGTATCTCTCCTAATAAGGTTTCTGGAAATGACTAGGGAATCTTTTAATATTTGCATGATTGACAACGTGTGGGACCACGTGACCCAAAAAACAAGAACATAGATTGCAACATCTCACTCTCCAGAGAGAGAGAGAGAGAGAGAGAGAGAGAGTCGGGAAACAAGGACGTGCAGAAAAGCGAAAGCTGCCTCGGAAGCGCAGAGAGCATTTCACGCCTTATTCATGTGGGCATCAATGGAAAGAAGAACACGGATTGACGTGCATACATTCATATGGAGTTTGGGATTTTTCCTCTTTTCCCCTTTTTTTTGGAGAGGTTTTTTAATGTTTCTATAGATACCCCCTAACATTTCATTGGCCATTTCGGGATCACAGCATTTCTTTGCCACTTCGACCAACCGACCGCAAAAAAGATGATCCCATCCCATCATCAAACAGATGATAGAGAGAAGAGGACCGGGGGGGTATTTTTTATTTTCTTTTAATGAAGTCCATTCGAAAGCAATAATCCATTGTGACGCACGAGCCCGCCTACCTTAGTTAGTACAAAAGTTTTTTCCAAAGCTCAAAATCTAATATTGATCGCTAATAATTTCAAATGAGTATTTCCAACCAAACATCAAATTCAAACAGACCTGATGTTCTAGCACAAACCATGTGTGTCTAGGAGATACTCTATCGAAATCGACTCTATTGTTGGCCATACCTTTTTTCTTGAAATAAGCCTACATGTATTGATGATATTAACTAATATACGGATTTCAGTAATCTAGGGCGGTTAATTGCATACTAGGTTGAACACATGTAATATTGTTTGTTGTCTGAAAACATATGTAATATAGTTTAAATGATAGCAGTTTACAGATCTTTTTTGTGATCATCTTTTGTTAGTTTATGAAGGAGAGAAGCATCATGCATAATCTTTTAGTCGTTTCTATCACCAAATTGTAACCCTGATGAAAACTTTAGAACCTTAGGGCGCGCGTGGCAACACCTTTGTTCTAGAAATCAAATTTTACCCAAAAGTTGATTTTATACTCTTGCTTTTGAGCAGAAATTAATTTTTCTACTTATGGATAGAAGAATATTTATTATTTCTTTAGAAGTAGAAAAATGAAGTTGGGTGACCAAATGGATATCTGCTCCAGAATTTGCGTTATCAAATGGATTTCTGCTCTAGAAGTTCTTGATCGAATATTCTATTCCAGACGTGTTGTTATTCTCGCCCTAAGAGTCCAATTTGGAAATTGTAGAGAAGTCAGATTAATCACAGCTCACATTATACAATTCCACACCGGTTTCATGGAGGATGGAAACTCCCTTAATCCGTCACCGATGAAATCAGACAAATTGAAGTTACATCACCTTGCATTAAGAAGGGTTAGGAAGGTTGCGAGAATGAGCAAATAACTTAATCCCTCTATTCTCACTACATAATCAATAAAATTATGCTTCCACCTGTGATTTTCTAATTATATTACTTAGACACTATTGGGAGCACGCGGCAAAAATGAAGTCTCATTATTCAATATGGGACTTTCTAACACAACTTATATGTGCGTCGCAACTGATACAGTCAAAAACCCACATTATGATGGATTAATTAAAGCTTGAGATGCAAATGATACATAACGGGAAAGGGATTGCCTGCCCTTGTCAGACAAGGGCAGGTGTTGTCCTTGAGATCCGGGTCGTCCATTTCATGAATGGACGGCTTGGATCATTCCTTAAAAAAAAAAAATTGGCTCCCTAAAAATAGGAGATTTGGGCCGTCCATCTAAAAACGGGCGGCCCAAATCTATAGGGCAGGGTGGACGGCCTAAATCATTCCTTTAAAAAAAAAAATAGCACCATAAAAATAGGCAGACGGCCCAAAATATCTAGGGCAGGGGATCAGGTTGTTACATATCGTGCGTTGATTATAAGTTTACGAAGTGGAATGTCGTATTGATAAATGAAAAAGCGAAATGATAGACACTTTAGCGGAATTCTTTTTTTCTTTTTAGCAATTATAGCGAGAAAGAAGGCTTTTTCTTCTTCTTCTTCTTTGGTTTGATGTTGTCTCCCGACTCTCCCCAGTGAATTGACTGACACAAAACCCTAATGAAACAAAAATGGAAAACTAGGAGCGTTCCGACAAAAAAAAAAAATCGTTTTGGTCATCATTTCTTTGACCACGTCCTATGATTCGCCTACCTCTTGTTATATATTTACTTTTTTCCCGCCCTCAAAAAAAAAATAAAGAATGTCTCTCTCTCTATCTTCTCTCACCTTGCATGGTTTTGAGTGGGATTTTGGCGTTACCCAACTGCTTCTTTGCCCATCAATTACCATGCAGTGTGCAACTCCACAGCACAACACAACAACAGACGAGTACGAGACAATCTCGCCTATAATGACTCAATCATTCTCGTCGTAGGGTGTCCCTAAGCAGACAACAAAGGATTACGTCGTCGTTTTCCCACTTGTCTAGGGTTCCCAAAAAAAAAAAAAGAAACTCAATATAGCACGTATGCACAGAAGATATTGCCATACGCTTCTCATTCCTTTGTCTTGATTGGAGGCACGAACTCAGATGCGTTCAACCGATGATTTTCTCATTCTCTCTCTCTCTCTCTTTTTTTTTCCTTTTGGCCTTTCTTGTGCAGGTGAAAAACTCAGTCTTTCTCGAGTAAATGTTCCCAAAAAAAGAGCGAGACCGACAGATTTTCTGGGAATTCGCAAGTGGCGATCACAAGAAAAGAAGGGCGATGGATGTGTATGAACCCGAAGCGTGGAGGAACAGCACTTCATGCATGGCCCTTAAAGATCAAACAAAGATCGCTGAGACGTGACTGCTCGGATCAGGAAAAATGACCAAGAAAAGGAGGATTTTTCTTTTCTTTTTTTCACTAACTTCTCTTGGCTTGAAGTGGCGAGGGAAGCTATTTAAGACGTGCAGTTGATGTGCAGTGCTTTATCAAAATCATCGCACTTGTGTTCTTCCACCTTTTCCCATCCTCTTTCTTTTTCCTCTTTTTGCTTTTATTTTTTTCTTTTGGTTCGATATCGGGTAGATGATTAGTAATTTCCCGCTGACAATATTCGAAACGATCTTCCCAGAGAGCAGCAACCGATAAGCCGATAGGTTGGACAAAACCCCCAAGCACACCAAGTAAATGTCTACCGACCTCATGGACCATGTCGGACAAACCGTTTTCCCCTGAAGTTTTAGTCGTTAGAAGGCAGCCCACGATGTGGTTCTAGCATATGACTTAACGCTCGCCCCCGTGTAAAAGCTAGTTTTAAGATAGGTTGGACAAAACCCCCATATAACCGACAAAAAATGAAAGCAGAAGAAATCGCAGAGGGTGCCAGGATTCGACCTAGACCCGTGCTCTAATAACATGTTAAACAGACAGAATTTCCAAAAGTGTGAAATATCAAGAAACGGACCATCAATATATCTATTGCATATGACAAAATATATAAAACCTGAGCCAAAGTCTGGGTAATAGGCCAAATACGGGATCGTTTTTAACTGTGGAACCTTTTTTTTGTGTGTCAAAGAATTGAACCAAATAGACACGATGTTCTAAGTGGATAAACGTGCGAAAGAGATATGTGGTCACCTCAGGCATAAATTCCTGGTGATAAATGATTTTTGGTGAACAAACAAGCAAAATGGCCTCTAAGAATGTGCTCTCCTTTCTTTAGTTTCCTTCTGCTCTCACACTGATCTATTATGATCATGAATAGACGAAAAAAAGCTTTTCAATAAATATTTTGTTGAAATAAGCTTCTAAAAGGATATTCAAAATCATCGGCAGATCAACAGATTATCATCATCCGACCAAAAAATGGAAAAAGATTACCATCATGTAGTCAAAGGCACTCATAGAAGGAAAAAGATGGTGGTCGGCGGAAATCAATCTACATATAAGTTCGATAGGATTTACTCAACACAACACATTTAGATTGGTAAAGACAACATGTAGTGTAACCATGCTTGTTAGCAAGCAAGCTCCATCACCATACAAAACTAACAACTAGATGATCACCTAGCTAGACATCTCATACGTAAAGAATACTACGATGAAGCCAAAGAAAAGAATTTAGAAAAGGGCAAACGAAGTACATTAATTCGAGAGAATAGAAATAGAAACCTACACCTACTTGTATTTTCCATCAACAAATGATCAGCAGAGACAACAATAGTTAACATTGAAAACCCACCTTTCCCGAATTTCACCTTTGCTCAAATTCCCGCACTGGGTGCTTGCAAGTTAGCATTGTCGATCCAGAGACCTGCCTTTTTTGTCAAAGTCATGCCATTCCGAGTCATCTCATATAGCTGCAATTACTAGGGAAGACATCCAATTTTGAGTTTGAAGAGATCAGAGCAATTTCTCACAAAAGATGACTGGTGGAAGATGCTGAGAAGCCGGACAGATCAGTCCATGCATTATTATTGCCACCCCAAAAGTGCTCATGGTTATTGCTTGATGATGACACTCCTGATGAGAAGTTCAAATTTCTCGACAGATTCATTCGTTGATTTTCTTCCATTTTCGCCGTTGACCCCATTTGATGGGCAATTCCAGTAGAATGATCCAATGGCTTATTGGGTAGGAGTTCGCTTGCACTGGCTTCACCTTCCAAAGTGTATGATGGTGTCGGCAAATTGGAAAAGAAAGGGAACTGCTGAACTTGGTGATGCATTTGATTCAACCTCCACTGATGATCACTTAATCCATTCGGCAATAGTTGTAGACCTCCTCCACTGCTCGACCCGATTTGGAATTCGACATCGGGAACCATGTTCCTCCGAGCCGCCGCCAGCTGGGACTGCGCTCCTGGCCC
Organism: Rhodomyrtus tomentosa; assembly: GCA_028455895.1. Classification (NCBI taxonomy): domain Eukaryota; kingdom Viridiplantae; phylum Streptophyta; class Magnoliopsida; order Myrtales; family Myrtaceae; genus Rhodomyrtus; species Rhodomyrtus tomentosa. Next base: position 14,716,452 of record JAPCWY010000009.1, on the reverse strand, counting down.
GAAGTTCAACCCAACGTCGCTCGGGATGAAGTCGTTCAGATTATGCAAAGGTGGTAAGAAGGGCAACTGCGATGGTGGCGGGACCAAATGACCGATGATGTCTGCAGCAGCAGCGGTAGAGGAGACGCCAACCCCACTGCCGCTGGTGGTGGAGCCCGAAGGAGCTTGTCGTTCCCTAGTGCCGGGGGACTTGGATCTGCCGCCCTTGCTCCGCTTGTTCCTCCGGCAGCCACCACCGACTGGCACGTTCCTCAACGCGCCTCCTCGAGTCCAGTACCGACGGCAAGTCTTGCAGAAGTGGCGTGGCTGCGTGAGACTGTAGTTGTTGAAGTAGCAGAACTTGGTGTTTGTCGACTCACACCGAGGGCACTTAAGCCCAGCCTCAGGCTGAGGAATCTTGGCCAGCCGAGCCCGATCGGCCATGGAACCGGGCCGGATGGATCCTGTGCCGCCCCCTCCGGCTGGCAGAGGGGGCGGCGGCAGCGGAATCTGGGGAATCTCACTGCCTGCTCCCGGTTGTTGATTTGCTTGCTGCTAAAACAGGGAAAAAAAAAAGACACTTGAAGCAGTTACAAAACACAGAAAAACCATGGAGACCAAGGGAAAGAGAGAGAAAGCAAAAATCAAACATCTGGGTATATTCAAGAAAAGGAAGAAGGGTTGGGTTACGGAATGGGAATATCTATCTTTTCCCTTGATTTCTTTAGCTTTTGGAGAATAAGATCATGAATAAAAGATGTGAATTTTGGAAGAAACAATTACCTGCGGCCAGTTGGGTGGATCTAGATAGACTGGAATGGATGAGAACACCATGGTTCTTGAGCTTTAATTCTCTCTCTCTCTCTCTCTTTCTCTTTTGGAAAAGTTCTTGGGGGAGGTTTTTTCTTTTTGGGAGAGATATGGTGGAGAATCACATCAAGAAGAGAGAGTTGCAGAGAAAGAAAGAGAAAGTGAAGATGGAAAGATAAAGGAGAGTGTGCGCGTATGTGTATGTGTGTGTGTGCGTGTGTGTGTGTTAATTTATGTTCTTCTTTGGTGTCTTACAAAACCCAACCCCACCCCCACATTCTCTCTTTTTGTATTGTTATTAAAATTTAGGGTTTCCAAAAGCACAAAGTTTTACTTAACACATAAGTCTCTCTCTTAGTCTCAACTGTGCCTTCCATGCAGAGAGAGGGAGAGAGATTTTTTTCTTTTTTCTTTTTTTTTGCCCCCGTTTTTTGTAGTGTTTGTATGAGAAGAAAGGTGGGCATTGGTGCAGTGTCGTATTGGAAGTGTCCCAATCCAATTTACCCTTTGTTTCTCGGTCTCATTTCTAGTGGAATTTAATGAGTTTTTGGCAGAAAAGGAAAATTACAACAAATTTCACTGTTCACATCAATGAAATTAGGTGAACCCCATCATATTGGTTGATCCTCTAGCAAAAAGATATCTCCCGCCACACACACGTTCTCACTTTTGGTATTGTTATTAAAGTTTAGGGCGCATAAAAGCACAAAGCTTCACTTAACCCATAACTCTCTCCCTCTCTCTCTCTCTCTCAATACAAGAAGTTACTCTCTAACTTTATGCGCCCGCTCGCGACCGGATCAGCTGGTTCTGGGCAGTTCCTGTGAGAACCGCCGTTCGATTCCGGATTTCTTGGGCGAAACCGGACCGGTGGAACAATATAAGCCTTGCCAATGCCAACAACGTCAACGTAGTTGTGGTTGTCAACATGCATCTTACGGACAGGAAATGAAACCAAGAACCCAAATTACCGCCATCTCTTTTTACTTAATTGCATTCGCTTCGCTTGTGTACAGCGAACAACGACCAAAAATCACTTTCTTTCCGTGCCAGAAGAAATCCACATCAAACTTAATTAGGATAAATTACCCAAAAAAATCCTAAATCTATTGTAATTATCTCAATTTAGTCCTAAAACTTTTACAATTGCATTAATTCGGTTCATTTGGCCGACGGCGCTGACATGACAAAATTGTAATAATCTTTTTTATTTTTTATTCCTTGTTTTGTTTTTTTCTTTCTCGTTTTTTCCCTCCTTTCCCCTAAGGATAGCGAGGGTCACCAAAGCTCATTGGCTACTAGGCAAGGCCAGCTTCTCCAAGGCATCATCGTCCATGGCAAGAGAGGGCATGTCCACCTTCATCGCGGCCCCGGCAAGGTTAGAGTCGCCCAGATCTAGGAGAGACGGCGGCTGCGATGGCCTCGCCAAAGCTAGGGGAGGCCTGGCGAGGGCCACAAAGCCCTAGCCAGCTGCCTATGAGGGCTTCGCGGTCCTTGTCTGGTGGCCTGTAAGCTCCGGTGGCCTGCAAACTCCAGTGACCCTCATTGGCTGCCACAAGGGGAGGAAGGGAAAAAAAGAGAAATAAATAAATAAATAATACTAAAATTTTGCCACGTTAGCGCCAGTCAATCAAATGGGTTGAATTGTCATAAATACAAAATGTTTATGACCGAATTGGCATAATTGCAATAGGTTTATGACATTTTTTATAATTGCACCACCTTAATTAATGGAGTTCAAATGTGATCTAATCCACTGTAAACCTCGAGAAATTCACTGGACCATCAGAATAGAAAACTTTCAAAACACAAGTAACAGAGAACTAACCAAAAAAAAAAAAAAAATTACAACCGATAACAATCCGATTCCTAGGCGGATAGTGTCGGTTCCCGATTTCAAAAGCCGAGAACCAACATTGCCCAGTCGGGTTCTCGGTCACCCGATGCAGTGTCTTGTTATTATTATTTTTTTAAATATTATGTGGAATTTAAAAAAAGAAATTCGGCCCACACGGTGTCCACATAGCAATTTTTAAAAAAAGAATCAATCCACATGGATGCCACGTGTAATATCTTTCTATAAAATAAGCTAAAACATTTTAAAAATTAAATTAAATATAAAAATTCGCTAAATAATAATTTAAAAATAAAAAAGAAAGTTGATCTAGTGCAATGGGTAGGGCTTGCAACCCCTCAACGACAATGTCCACCATCACCAGCCATGCCCGGCAAGGGTGGGGGATTGCTAGCGACCCCTGCCAACACAAGCATGGCCTTGCCCTCGCAAATCTGAGCGAGGTTCACACTCGCAATTCTATGAGGACCAGCCACGGCCAAGTGTCGTCAATGGTCCATGACACATGGTCGTGGATGGACCTTGCAGAACTGGGCAAGGTCGACCTTGCCTAGCCACGGCAAGGCTGGACCTCACAAAACTGGGCGAGGGTGAGCCTCGCCCAGATCTGTGAGGGCGAGGCTGAGGCCCTACCGCCCCTGGCGAGGACTCATCTGCAGCCGACGGACCATCCCCCACCTTTGCTGGGCTTCGCCAGCAATGGTGGGCGACGGTGGCGAGATAATTTTTTTTTTGTTCTTTTTAAATTTTTTACCTTGTTTTTTTTATTTTTAAAATTTATTTAACTTTTGGTTTTTTATTACTGACTTGAAAGTTCCGATAAGCCATGCAGATGCCCAAATTTCTGGCGAAGCTCGCCGAAGTTGGCATTGCAATAATAGTTTTTCACAAAAATCGATACTTAAGTGATAAACAAAAAATATTTATACTAAAGTGAGCACCGTACACAAATATTGGCACTCCTAATATTTTTTTGCCCATCTTTAGGGTAATTAATCAATATAAAATTATAACAAGCATGAGATATTGTTTAGAAGTTACAATTAGATACTTTAAAGTGCGATGATCCTTATACTTTGAACTTATTGTTGTTGAAAAAAATGTTTTGGGATAGTACTACAAGCTAACCAAAACACAATTGTAAATATGAATAAAATCGTGAAAATGCCAACAAATGATTAATAAAATAGTGTGTTAACGTACTCTGTTGGATACATTGAATGTTGGTCAGAGTCGTCTTGATCGCTCTACAAAGTTCATCGAAATTACCTGAGTTCAAACACATACTCATTTAAGATCATTTGTTCGTCAATTGACACGTAAATTTTTTGTCTTGATTGGTATAATTCTGAAAATCACACCTAATCTTTCAATTTTCTTGTAATATAATTTATTCATCACAAATGGGCTATCATGTTATATGTAGTTTTCTAAACATCGTCTAACATCATTTATTTGTAAAAAAAACTGTGTCATATTGCGTATCTGTGTATTATTCAACTCTTTCACAATTAGGATGTACCATGTTATATAACTCTTTAAAATGCCTCCACCCTTGCATAATGATGAGATACGTACTACACTATTACAGAGCCGATATGCTAATAGTTCATTCGTTATTTTCTAAAATCATTTATTTGTTTTTTGTGATGGATTATTTGGTTATGACTACATTAATTACATTTATATGTCAAATAAACACTATCATGATGCAAGAAATGTTGTTACATTGTTCAACTCTTTATTAACATCTTATTTAGCACAGATGTAGTACATATTTTATATCATAAATATATTAAGTATGGGCTATCGTATTATCTATTGATTTCTCGATTTTATTTTATTTTTATCTTTTACATATAGATTAACATGTTATAATAGATGTCGCTACATTGTCAACTCTTACTGAACATCTTATTTAGCACACATTTATTACATCTTATATCATTTATCTGTTAAATATGGGCTATAATGTTATGTAACTTTTTTTGCGACTCATTAATATCATTTACTTTGAAAGTACTAAAAAATATTTTTCATAATATGTATCCATACAACTTTTCAACCATAATAGCCATCATTTATGACATTGTTACATTGTTGAAATATACGTAGTCATGTAACAGAACCCTCTAAACATATTTTTTTGTCCTATGTGTGGGTAATTTTATTGTATTCACTTATGTGTAAAAGCATACAAGAAATTTTTATTCTGATGACCTTTTTTATCGACCATTTAATACTATTTAATCGCAGATATGAGTCCTATAGGAAACCAATCATTTATTATTTCCAAATATTATTATCCGAATATTAGATTGACCTTTAACATATCATTTTGGATTTGAGTTAAATAGGAAATTAGTATCCCTACGCAAATTTCATATTTATAAACCTATAAAATACAGTTATTTTTAATAGAATACACTCACACTAGCAATCGATTTTGAACATTTATTACCAACATATCTGCATTATTCCATTAGAGAATTATGCGTAGGAGTACGAAAAAGTATAGGGATAATAAAGTTCATACCAAGATATGCATATGATTAGAGATGAAGAAATAAAATTTGCCAGGACTAGATATTTGATAAAGTGACCATAAAAATAAATTACTTCATAAAACTGACTAATGAGCCTGCCATGTGACTTAGGATCTGCATGACAACGATTTTGATCTAAAAAAATAATTCTAATCAGAACTGATTTTTTCTGATTCTGTTCTATGGCCAAATTTTAAAGAATCAGAATCGCATTTGGTAACTGTACAAAATTTATATTCCCAGAGTAGAAATACGTTTAGTAACCACGTAGAATTTTTCTCCTTGGGAACAATTTCTCTTTCCAATTTTTTTCATTTAAGTTAAGTAATTACATCTTGTCACAACAAAATCAACCTATATAGCATCATTAATAAAATGAATACAGATCATGCATAATTCATAATTAGTTTATTTATTTTGTGGCACATACCAACATATGCAAAATCCCTATATATAAAACAAAAAAGAACATAAGCTCAATAGGCAATGTGCACTTGAATTTTTGCCATGAATTTGCACTTAAACACTTCAATATTTAACCAAACTCATGCCCGATCCAACATGTATTGCTTAAACACTTTTATGTTTAACTAAATCATAGCATATTTATTTATTATAATTTGTTAAGAATTCATTACATACCTAGATAATTTTTCAAATTTTTTTGTCAAGATTAATTTTTATTTTTGAAAAATATTATTTTTTGTTTTTCTAAAAAATATATATTTTTATCAAATTATTCTATTAATTTTTCTATTGATAATTTTTTATTTTTTTAAAAAAGTAATTTTTATTTATTTTTGTTTTCCTTTTTCTCCAGAGACTCGCAGAGATGGGCTTGCGGGTGGAAAAAAAGTTAGAGTCTTATCACTTCATTTGTCTTGTTTCTCATAAGTGATTCTAGAACAGAGAATCAACTTTTTCTTTATTATTTTTTCTACTTCAAAAGTGTTCTCGGGAACAAAATCAAAAAAAAAATTATGATCAGAATCATGTAGTTACCAAACAGGTTTCTCATTCTTTTTTGTTCCGGCAAATAGAACCAAAAATTAGAATCGTTGTTGTGCTAAAGTAAAATAAACAGAAGAATTAGAGGTGTAGAACTAGAGATTTGCTAGGATTAATGATTTGCTAAAGTGACCATCATAAAAAATAATAATAATAATAACTGCATAAAATTCCCACGTGGGCGTGCCACACCACGCTCAACCTCGTGCGAACTTTGCCCACCTTATATATATATATGTGAGAGTTAGATATTTGGCTAAAGCAACCATCAAAGCCCTAGTCCTGTCCAATGCACATGGATGGGTCGATTTTTATCCATTCATGAAAATTGATCGAGTCGACCATGAAATCTCTCATATCTTGCAAAAATAATAATAATAATAACCCAAAAAAAAGATACTAAACAATCAAACCCTTTGCAAGTCTCATCATTAGCTAGTGTTTTCCATGATTTATTAAGTAAAGCCGTTTATCAAGGCCCAAAAGGAATGCCAAAAAGCTCCTACATGCTACATGCTGATGGAGAGTGGGTTTAGGTGAGTGTGAAAAGTTCTTTTGTCGGTACTAATTAATCAATTACCCTACTAAGTAATTCACTAATCATATTATTGCAACATTTTTTTTTCTCTCCTTGGTCGAGTATGATTCGAAGTCAAAAGCTTATAGATACAGGTATCTGAACAGAAGAAAAGTTAGGTTAAACATTCATTCTTTTATAACTTCCGGGAAGACAAAAGGGGTAGTTGTATCGATAGCAGAAAATCATGCCTACGCAGTCCAAGTTTTGTCAGGTGAAATATTTTAACAAGTCCTAAATTTCAGGAAAGAGGAATTTGCATATCAAAGGCGGGCGATTAAGTCGAGACATATTCTCTACGGATCGAAATGATGATACGTGTATTAGTTCAGTTAGTTTAAATTGGGCACAAGAACACCTCAAGTGCCAACATTTGTGTAGGGTGCTCATTTTGATGCATACATATATATACATATATATACATATATATATATATATCACTTACATGCCAAATCAGAGAAAAAACAATCAATTTAGTGCCAATGATGAGAAATTCAAGCAACCTCACGGAATTCATACTTAAATAATCGTTTCTTAAAAAAATTGACACTTAAGTGACCCAAAAAATGATCACTTTAGTAACAAATCGGAGAAAAAATAATCACTTTAGTACCAATTCCTGAGATTTCACCTGAGTTAATACTAAAATAATCATTTTAAAAAAAAATGTCAGATTCAAAAAAATATTGACACCAAAATGAGCGACGTATATAAATATTGACATTTGACCTGTATTGTTTAAATTGTCTCTATTCAACATGTCATGCCACGATACGTGCGGGAAATTTTCATTTCTTTGCTGACAATTCAACTTGCTAAAAGTTGATGCTCCTTGACATGCAAATTCCTTTTTTTCTGCCAAAGTACTATTCAACTTTTCTTTGAGGATAGACAATGACACGTAGCGAACTCGAAATTTTCATGTTAGGCTCATGTTTCATTACTTTGGGCTAAAGACAAAAAAAAAAAAGAAAAAAAGAAGATGACGGCGACGGTGTAAGCTCATCCGGAATCCACCATCGGTGGCGGGTGGGGAGCAATCGTTGTCCGAAGCTTGAGGTCGAATGTATTTCTACTACTTTTCCAAGTTCCATGTTGGGTGTCTTGTGCGGGTTCCTCGAAAACCCTAGGATTCTTTTAGCTCTCTAGGGAACGTATTTATGTTAGATTCCGAAAAACGATGATTGATTCAGGTATTTTACAGGAAAAGTTCTAATTTTGGTTCATGTACTTTAATTACCTTCTAAGCTAGTCCCTTTTATTTTTTTGGGTAAAGTATGTATTGAAACTATTCAAGGCGCTAAGTACAGAGAAGAATACGTATAAAAATCTCATATCCATTACGACACTTGAGAGTCTCTTAAAGGATACAAAAGTGTAACGGCACTGTAAAATACATCAAAGGGCCAAATCGCACAACCCAAAAAGCCAACAACGGCTGAAAATGAGTAAGAGAGAGACGGGCAGCACGGCAAGCACATGCACCAACCCGAAGGCTAAACAGGTGGCCAAAGAAAAGCTAACAGAGCAAAGACCAAAACAACGGCCAAATAAAGCTAAGCTAGTCTCTTTACTTTCCATTTTTTTTTTTTCATTCGAATCTTTCTACTTAGACATCCCGTCTTATCTAGTCTCTTTGCAACAAACAAAATCCAGCCAAATCCAACTGACTTGGCTGTCGGAGGACATTGGTGTGTGGTGTAGGTTTAACATTATCTAGGTGAACACCTACGGTCGACGGTGAATCAGCGGGAGCATAAAAAAAAAGAGAATTTAATTAGAAAGTCCAAATTATCTGATTGGAATATAGTTAACATATAGGGACAAAAGACATAATTTGTTTTCCACTCTTTGAAAACAAACCCATGTCTAAATTGGCATGCCATTCACTTTTTTTTTTTTTTTTGCCCCCTTGTTAAAGATAATAAAAATAAAAATAAAAAAGATTTGCCACACGCACATATACCCGTGGGTCGCGCCAAATTTTCTTTTATACCCAACTGGGAGAAAGGAAAGATGGTATATGCTGAGATGGGTCTTTCTTGGGTCGGCCATAAAAGTTGAATTTCACTTTCACCACCATGTCTTAATGTCCCCACATCAAAGCATGGGGCTGATATTATGTGCGTGTAGTTTTCATGGACTAAAGACATATAAGAAATGGGAAATTTGTTCAAAAAGTCTTTAAGTTTATTATACATGAGTCAATTCAATTCTGACTTTTTAATTTACCAAAAAAGTCTTAATCCTATTATAAATTGTGCCAATTCAATCATTCATATATATATATATATATATATATATATTGTCAATTCAGTCATAAATATTTTTTATAGAGAAAACGACCAAAAAAAATATTAAATCTATTATAATTATGTCAATTCAGTCATAAACTTTTTTTCATAGTTCAATCCTAAATGTTTACAATTATGCCAATTAAATCTACTTTGCTAGTCAGCGTTGACACGACGTCACCAAGTATGGGCAATATTTAATTATATTTTTCATTTTTTTCTTTGTTTTTTTCTCTTTCTTCTTTTTTCCCCCTTCCTATTGCTACTGGGGCCGACGAGACCATGGAGGTCACAGGCGAGGATAGCCTTGTTGGCCAAAGTGAAGGCGGCATCTCCTGTGGTCGGCAAAGCCATGGCCAGCGAAGAGGTCGTGCCTCACGAAACCCTCTCCAAGCAATGGCGAGGCCTAGATAGGCTAGTTAAGGGCTGCCGAGCTCTTGTTAGAGCTCGTCGACCATAGTAGCAGTAGGAAGGGGAAAAAAAGAGAAAAAATAAGCAAAAAAATACTAAATTTTAAAATTATTCAAAATTATCCATGTATGCATGGACGACGTCACGTCAATGCCGACCGGTAAAGCGAATTGAATTGATATAATTACAAAAAATTTAGGACTATATTGATACAACTGTAATAGGTTAATTTAATACTTTTTTTTATAATTCTTCCTATTTTTTTCATTTGCACTAATTCAATCTATCTGACCAACTTTGACTAGCCAACGTTGACGTGGGTTTTTTTTTAACAATATTTCATAGATTTTTATTTTTTATAATTTTTTCCTTTTTTCTTTACTTTTCTTTAGTTTTTTTCCTCCATTTAGGACTGGCAACCCTTGCCGAGTCACCGAGCTTGGCTACTTGGAACCCTCTGTGCTTAATAGAACAACTCTGAGGACATCCGTTCAAGCAACCAGTTTGTATTCCTCGATTGGCCCGGCCTCTCATCTTGAACGAAACTTAAAGTCAAGCTAACATATCTCCAACTCATCTGGTGGATTTTCCCCTTCTGTGATAGAACATTCGAAAGATAGGGAAGTCGAAATAAGCCACAGCCAGCAAGCCTGCCCAATGACCATTGCTATCTCACCGGGTAAGATACCCTATTATAACTTTTTCTTCCCTTCACAAGCCAATAGGGGGTTTCTTTCGATTGAATCTAGAATTTCTCAGTACAGAAGTGGGGGCCTTGCCTGATCTTGGGGAGAGGAGAATTCTTTTGATACCATGGAGATTGATGCCCTATCCTAATCCTTAGCTTGATATGATCCTAATCCGTAGCTTTTTGTGAATCTGGGAAAGCTAAGTTAGTGGGTACATAGAATTCTTAAGATTCCAAATCGGGATGCTACATGTGAGCTTTATTGCTTGCACCTGCTACGAAAATACTTTCCTAACAACTCGACAGTATGTCAATTATTTCTGACCGTAGATTCAAACACTATCACCGCGCATTTTGCACAAAATACTCATTAATTAAAAAATCACGAGGCTATAAATAATGACAATACTGTCGGGATAGCAGCTCCCCGTGTATTATCTGCTCAAAATGGGGGGGGGGGGGGAGAACCTATCAGGATAATGACACCAACGAATCCTGAAATTTTGTGTACCATGTTCAATTGTGTACTGGTGTAGTTATGAACTCGGGCACAATTGTTATCGACAATGACGAGTAAGATCCTGTTGATGAGTGTTTCTCGCTAACATTTAAAGCTTGTCATTGGAAAAAGATGCGCTTTTAAAGACAGGAACTACATATCACAAGAGACGGACAGCGCTTTATTAACAAGTACTTTGTTGATGTTTTGAACAAAATCCTATTGCAAATTGCTAATCTTCCCACGATGGTGAGATTTCATTTTCTAATCTGGTCCGCAGTGACATCCAATCGTTTTAAGTTTCATTTGTTTACATGCTCTTTACCAAGCTTGATTCATGATAACGAGAAATGACACCAAATAGAAGGACCCAAATTCAATACACTCAAAAGTTTGAATCAATGAGTTATGGTCCAATTAGGATAATTTTAGCCGATTCACAAAAAATGTATAAATGACAGTTTTTGGCTTAACACCATCACTCATGCATCTCAACAATTCTCCCCCTCACAATGTGACCAAACCTACGTTATACATGCTCTCCCTTAATCTCAATATCTTTTTTCACCAACATTTTCTCAACTCGAATTTTTCCACCTTGGCCTGACCAAATTGGTATATAACGTGAGGACAACGTCAATCATTGACTATGAAACCACTAATTAGCCAACACAACACAACACAAGCTAAATACATTTACTTGAGAGGCTACCACCAAGATAGAGTCCGGATCCAATCCTCAATATATCTAGTTGAATCCATATTTATTCAAAAATATATGCTAATAAGTTATTAATCAACTAAAAATAAGATTAATTACTCCATACTATACCACAATCCCCATGTAAGATTTCTTTCACTTAACACACACACACCTTAAAAGTTTTTCTATGTTTTCGATTGATCTTTTATTTCCTTAAACCTGGGCTTAGACATTTGAAGTATGAGTTGTTAATATAGGTGTCACCCACGTGCCAATTTATTGGGAAATGAAAGTGGGTGATGTCTATTTTCAACCAGAAAATCACTCTGAATGGAGGAAATTTACTCGTTACAATGTATGGGGAAAAGTATTGCCCTTTCCAAAAGTTGATGCCAATGGTCCAAATGATATCAGATGTTTATCGTACATATTCTTAGATCGGAGCTATGACAGGATACGAAAATTTGTTATGACTTGCCTGAAAAGTCTGGATATATAGCAATAATCGGACTGAAGTTTTTTAAATAAATTTCTTGAAAAAGCCTAACTTCAATAGTGCAACGACTAAGATTATCGAGTATTAACATGATAATAGTTTTCCTCTCGGGAATTATATACGAATTCATAGAAAATTACTAAAAAAGTTCCAAATCTATTGCAATTATGCAAATTAGCCCTAAACATTTTACATTTGTGTCAATTAAATCTATTTAGTCGATCGGTACTAACGTGGCAAAATCTTTTCGTTATCATTTTTTTCCCTTGCCCAATGACCGATGAGGGTCATCGAAGCTCGCTGGCCACTGGGTGAGGACCACGAATCCCTCATGAGAAGCCAGTTAAGGCCTTTCGTCCCTCGCCTACCTCACGCAGATTTGGGTGAGCCTGCGTAGCCTGAGAGATCATTGCGAGGCACGGCTGCCGACGAGCTCAATCTCGCTAGGACCATAGCGAAATGCAGGCATGGCCTCTCCTGCTGTTGCAACCCTCAATTGCACCATCATCAAGGGTTAACGGACCATCCCATCTGATCGAACGCGGGCCTCTCACAAGGCCCATTACCCAAGTCGCAATAAAGGTATACGTGGTCGAACTTTTAGTATAGTCTAATGATATATGATATGTGTACATATTAAGTAGTCGTCATCAACTATTTTGTGAAGGGTACGATTGAAAACCCTATCGAAAGTTAGGAGACTCTATTCGATTCTGGGAAAACCAGAGAAGTGGGATCGGGTACTTAGTTAGGCCAACTATAAGTGTTGACGCCCTTTCGGAGCCTAAGTTGACTAAATTATCTAACCCTAAGATTTTATGCATATGTGTGGATACGAACCCTAAATTTAGGAGTTCATGCAGATAGGAGTGACTATCTTAATATTCACAATCAGTAAAAAAAAATGTGCGCAAATCAAGGATCCAAGACATGCGAATAAATCACATAAATACAAAATGGCATCCCTAAAGAGACTATATTGGCTTAGAGAAGTATCAATCATGATTCAGAAGAGATTTAGACATGATTTGCCCATGAGAGGTAAAATCGTAATTTTGGAGAAATTTGAGATAATTTGCCCAAAAAGGATCAAATTGTCATTTCAGAAGAAATCTATAATCAAAATGGGTCAAAAATAGAATTGATCATCAAATTGACTCATTTCCTATTTTCCGGTAATTTTCAGAATTTTCTAGAATTTTAGCAGGCGATTTACCCTTTAAGGAGCAAAACTGTCATTTTTCTAAAAAGAGCGAGACATGAAAATCCCAAACAGAAAGATTGGCCACCCATCTGACCCCATCACCTAATTCTGAGCAATTTTCATAAATCATCGGAGTAGGAAAAATGATCTACTCTTTGAGAGGTAGAATCGTCATTTCGGGAAAAGTCGAGATTTGAAAATCCTAATAGAAGGATTCGCCACCTAACTGGCCCCATCCTAATATAGGTATTTTCGACCTATCCATATACAAAGCAAGGACAATCTACCTCTAAAGGGTATGATTGTCAATTTTCGGAATAACGGATAAGAAATCACAAAAATAGGATTGACCAGTTGTTTGTGGTCATTCCTCAATTTTTGAAAATTTCTGTCTAGAAATTTTATACAATTTCTCCTATATATTGTTTTGAAATTTTCTAGATTTTCTAATTTTTTTAGAATTTTCTAAAATTTTTTATTTTTAAAACCATTTTTATTTGTCTAAAATTATTTTTTATTAAATAGAGCCAGGCTGGGTCTGTGAATCCGGCCCAGCGCGCAAGACCAACCGAGTCTCGAGCAGGCCACGCGGGCCTAGATGGGCCGCGGGCAACCTGTCTAGTCTCCCCCACGCGGGTCGAAGGTGGCCCAAAAGTAAGCGAACGGCCTACCTAAAACTGGCCAGCCAAACCCGCGCGGGCCCGAGCCCAAAATGGTGCCATTCAGCCCATTCTCGCTCAGTTTTCGTACTCCCACCTACACTGAATCAACGGCCTTAGATTAGGACATGTGGCACACTCTTGGCCATTGGATCTAGTTTTCGATCTCTCCACTCGGATCATGTAACGCCTCGCGTCTCTTAGAGCTCATTACATCCACCTCGGGCCAATAATTACCTAGGAATCACACACGGCCTATGATGATATGAAATGTGCATACGAAAGGGTGACAACATCTCCGCGCAAAAGAAACAAAAAGGAAATTTGGAACGAGGGAAAAGCACACCTATTTATACATTTCAAAAACACCCATTACATACAACGGAAGGGAAAAGATAAAAGAAAATATAAAGCCGCACACTTGGGTAGGAAAAAGGAATTAAGGCATATGGTTCAAAGGTTACTACTATACATTTCCCAAAGCCAAATACCAAAATAGTTCCTAATTCACCTAACACCTTTAACCGGATTTCTCAAAAGAACAGCTTGAGTCGTCCTTTCCATCATCCTCTTCATTAGCTAGATTGTAATCAGAAAAAGTTTCGGATGGTACATCCTCAGAAGATTCTTCAGTGTCGTCCTCAGTTTCTTCTTCTTCTTCAGCCTCTGTTTCGTCGTCCTCGTCGGTGGCCTCGATCGCATCGGCAAAAATCTCTATGTAATTCATGTACTCCGTAGAAGTCAGTAGGGACTTCGGCTCTTCAAGTATGTTCCGTGAGCCTCCCACGGATGTTAAGTTATCCACTTCAATATCCGATTGGGATAGATAACACCAGGTTGGAATTACTTCCCATGGAACGTCATCAAGCAGCAAAGGTCTCATCAAGCTACTGCCACCCACTTGACGAAACCATGCCTCAAAACGGTGGAGTTGTAATTCCAACTTTTCTTCATCTACCTAGACAGTTGTACGCTTCTTGACATATACGATACCCTTCCTAGCAGGGAACTCGTCAAAAAGGGCGATCATCTCCTTTAGTTCGCCCAGGCGATTTGGCAGCATGGCTAAGGCTTGGGGTCTGAAAAGTTTGTCCCACTACGAGGTGAGATCAACATCTCAAAAAGTGAAACCTAATCCTATACCTCAATACCAGTCCCCCGAGACTACATACAAATGCCACTCAAAATGTAAAATAACAATAATGCAAAGACACAAAGCATCATACGACAATATCAATGATCAAGCATGGATAATCGGTACAAACAACCATGTTCAACTTCAGGGTCTCAAAATATAAGCACATGCACCCGATACATCACTACCACCACTTTCTCATCCACCCACATACTCCACTAGCACTCTTGCCATATGGCATCATCGAAGCTACAGACCAATCGATGTCCGTATACCACTAGGGCCACAAGCCAATCTGTACTCTCAAGGCTTACAACCATTCAATGCCACCAGAAACACAAGCCAAATCGGCATTCTCATTCTCATTCAGTTTCATTACCCTCCGATACCACCGGGGCCACAGGCCAATCGGTATCCTCCACATTTTCCTCATTGGATTCACAATGCCATCATAACACGCATAATTCAATTCATAAAATTCATCAGTCATTCAAATCATTCAATAACTCATCCAGCAGTGTTCTAGTATTCATATAAGGTTTAGGAGACACTTACCTGATCAATTAGCATAATGTCACACAATATGACTCTCCTCAAGACCACAAGTATATAATTCCCACGACTTCTTCGTCAACCTAAAAAGATTCACCAATCTTGAATTAAAAACCATTGAATGCTCACTTCCATTAATCCAATCTTTCCCTCGCCATACCATTGGCAATTCAAGCCACCTTTTCTAACAATTGAACACATGGCAATGCTCATTTTGAACCCTTAATGTACTCAGTTCGCATGGTCATATCCATAGCAAGTCACAACCTAGAGGTTCATGCGCCTATTTTTTCATAAATCACTTATAAATCAATCACTTCTCACACTTCCCATTGACACCTCACATTATATCATACAAGACATTATAAGTCAATTGAAGTCCAAATATTCCTCAATCATCCCCCAAACAGAACCGGCCAGCAAGGTTTATCCACCAAATAGAGCCGGCTTCGATTTTCAACCGCTCAATCAAGCCATACTTCAATCCCAAGCCTTACTCTTCGCACAATAAACATACTAAGACCTTAATTACATGTTTAGAAGGCTCACCAAGAGATTTGAAGTGATACCACACTCCAAGGACTTCGGAACAACCCGGTCTCTGCACGAATAGAATTTGTCCAAATTTCATAATCAATGTTCAGCCATGAAAACCTATTTCAACATCATCCAACTTGCAGCCACAGACTACCTGACCCTAGTACTAGATGTTATGAAGGTCTACTAAAAAATTAAGGCCAAGTAGAGTCTCTAAGAGGTAGAACGAAGACCTTACCTCAACTCGCACGATTTCTGTCCGATTTTGGTCTAAGTGCTAGTCGGGAAAAACCATTTAACGAAACCTCAAACTACCACTTGGAACGTGTCAAGGACACGTTTATCTAACTTTTGGTGGTCGGAGCTCGACTAGGTGGAGCTAGAAAGTGGAGCTCGAGCAGGCCGAACAAGGAGACAAAAAATATCTTTCTGGGCAGTTTTCAGTGGAAACAAAATGAAGTGGAAAATACAAGGGGAATGAGGGATATGATATACACGGATGATGAGGATCTTTGGAAAGTTATTTCACATAAATTATTGGCTTAAAATTGATTAGACTTGGTTTGGTGGATAATAAATGCTTGGGGTCCATTGCTTGACATTTGACATAATCCAATAATATACTTCTTGGCCTTGACTTTCTTTGACTCATACACATAAATTTCAGCAGCCCCATAATGAAAAAGAAAATGACCATTTTGACCTTCTTGC
Organism: Rhodomyrtus tomentosa; assembly: GCA_028455895.1. Lineage (NCBI taxonomy): Eukaryota > Viridiplantae > Streptophyta > Magnoliopsida > Myrtales > Myrtaceae > Rhodomyrtus > Rhodomyrtus tomentosa. The sequence goes on along the minus strand of JAPCWY010000009.1, from coordinate 14,699,788 downwards.
ATTCTCAAGGCAAGGCAATTGGTCGAGGGGCAAAATGGTAATTTTTGCACTTTCAGTCCAAATTTCACTTTTTCAATTCGAAATTACCATTTGGAGAGACATCATCAAATTCTTATCCAGAATTGAAATTCTCTATTTCCAATTGTCATTTTTGAGCTTCCATTTCATGATCATTCATTCGTCGATCGTAACTCCAGTTTATCTTGAACTAACGGACGACTTTTGTAGACGTTACGCGTATCGACTCTGTGATATTCACCACAATGAGGAAAACTTAAGTTATGACAGCTTTGGTTGTCATGTAATTGCAAGGGTTCGTTAATAGTTCCGACGGTTTCAATCATCATATCTCAATTTAGGAAAATTTACAAATTATACATTGGTTAAGCGGCATCATTCACGACCCAATCGTATAACGCTAGCATTGTATTCTTTAATCGTTATTTGATCGGCCTTATTGGCTCTGAATGTTCCCTCGACAATCCTTATGGTCAAAGCGTCATTTCCTTTTTCGAGTTCCCTAAATCCACGTACCTTGTCATGCGTTAACCTTTCCCTTTTGGTCAGTTTACTCAAGATTGATCATATCTGAACGAGACAAAACTAAAATATATCGAAAGATACATTCTCATTCAATAGCCTCTAATGGCAAAAAATTCAGAATATCACAATTATTCCCCCTTACAGAAATTTCGTCCTCAAAATTTACAATAAACCAAACTTATGCAAACAAATGGGGGTGTTGACGTCTCATAGCTTCTTCGCTTTCCCACGTTGCTCCTTCAGTCCCATGATGTTCCCAAATCACTTTGACTAATGGTATCGTATTACTCCTTAAGACTTGCTTCTTTCAATCCTCAATTCTGATAGGCTTTTCCACATACGCCACCTTGTCATCAATCTTAATGGTTTCAAAATCCAAAATATGAATCTGATTTGGCTCGTATTTCCTCAGTATTGAAACATGAAATACATTGTACACTTGCAATAAGTTTGGCGGCAAAGTGAGTCTGTAGGCCAAAGTTTCAATTCGCTCTAGAATTTCAAAAGGACCTACGTATATCGGACTCAGTTTTACCTTTTTCCCAAATCGAGACAATCCACGCATCGATGATACCTTCAGGAAAACATGGTCGCCAATTTGAAATTCCAATGGTTTGCATTTTTTATCAACATAAATTTTCTGTCGACTTTGTGCCATTCTCAGCCTTTCTCTAATGACTTTAATCGCCTTAACAGACTGTTCCACTAACTCAGGGCCTGTTATACTCCTTTCTCCAACTTCATCCCAACATATAGGCGTTCTGCAAGGTCGACCATAAAGTGCTTCAAACAGTGCCATACCAATGCTTTGCTAGTAACTTTTATTATACGCAAACTCCACCAAATGCAATTGGTCTTCCCAGCCACCTTTAAAATCTATGATATAGGCTCACAACATATCCTCGAGCGTTTGTATCGACCTTTTTGACTGTCCGTCAATCTGTGAATGGTACGCCGTACTGAATTGCAATCTAGTTCCCAAAGCCTCTTAAAGACATTTCTAAATGTTTGATGTAAACTTGGGATCTCGATCCGACGTAATCGTAATTGGCACTCCATGCAATCGCACAATCTGGCGAATATACAACTCTGCGTACATTTCCATTGCAAAATCCTTTCGCATAGGTATAAAATGTGCCGACTTGGTTAATCTATCCACGATTACCCAAATTGAGTCATGACCATTCTGACTCATTGGCAATCCCATCACAAAATCCATCGTCACATGTTCTCATTTCCACTCAAGAATTTCTAGAGGTTGTGGCAATCCTCTAGGCTTGCAATGTTGAGTCTTCACTTGTTGATAGGTCAAACACTTTGCCACATGTTTAACTACATCCACCTTCATTCCATTCCACCAGTAATGTTGACGTAGATTCTGATACATCTTAGTACTTCCCGGATGAATACTATAATTGCTCCTATGAGCTTCCAATAAAATTCTTTCCTTAAGTTCTTTATCATCTGGGACACATAAACGTCCTAGAAACTTCAAAACTCTATCTTCTGACACTTAGAACTCGGGTTTCCTTTTTGTCGTATCCATCTCAAGAATCTTTTGTATCTCCAGATCCGTAGGCTGCAAGGCCTTTACTCTTTCTTGAATGTCGAGTTCAACTCTTAGAGTTGCCATTAAACTTGACAATTGGCAAAATTCCAGTTTAAACTCAGAATCCCTTAATCCCGCTAACAAGGACCATCCTTTAACCATCAAGAGCGCAATACTTGACTTCCGGCTAAGCGCATCTGCAACTCTATTCGCCTTTCCAGGATGATACAAAATCTCTCAGTCATGATCCTTGAGTAACTCTATCCATCGACGCTATCTCATATTCAATTCTTTTTGCGAAAATGGATACTTGAAACTGTGATGATCCGTATAAATCTAGAATCTTTCGCCACACAAATAGTGTCTCCAAATCTTTAAGCCAAAGATGATGGCAGCTAATTTCAAATCATGCGTCGGATAGTTCATTTCATGTGGTCTTAACTGTCGTGAGGCATAAGCAACCACTTTTCCATGTTGTATCAACACGTACCCTAATCTTTTTAGCGAAGCATCGCTATATATTTCATAACCTCTAGGTCCATAAGGAATAGTCAACACTGGTGCGGTCGTCAATCGGTGCTTAAGTTCTTGGAAACTGCTTTCACACTTATTAGTCCATTCGAACTTCACGTCCTTCTTCGTTAGCCTCGTCAACGGAGTAGCTATAGACGAAAACTTCTCCACAAATCACCTATAATAACCTGTTAATCCCAGAAAACTTCTAATCTCGGTAACTATCATAGGTCTAGGCCATTTCATCATTGTCTCAATCTTCGAAGGATCTACTGAAATTCTTTCTCCAGAAATCACATGACCAAGTAAAGCTACCTTACTCAACCAAAAGTCGCATTTACTAAACTTGGCGTAAAGCGAATGCTCCCTCAGGGTTTGCAGAACTACCCTCAGATATTCCTGATGTTCTTCATTACTCTTCGAATAAATCAAAATATCGTCCATAAAAACAATGACAAATCAATCCAAGTACTCCTCAAACACTCGATGCATCAAATTCATGAATACAGCAAGGGCATTAGTCAAACTAAAAGGCATAACCGTAAACTCATAATGCCCATATCTCGTTCTGTAGTTTCTGGTATATCCTTCTTCTAAATCATCAACTGGTGATAATCAGTCCTCAAGTCTATTTTAGAAAATACAGACGCTCCCTGTAGCTGATCAAATAAATCATCTATCCTCAGCAAAAGATACTTGTTATTGATGGTCACTTGATTCAATTGCTTGTAATATATACACAAACGCAAGGATCCATCCTTCTTTCTTACAAATAGCACCGGCGCTCCCCATGGCAACGCGCTCGGTCTAATGAATCCTTTATCCAGTAGTTTCTGCATCGACACTTTTAATCCTTTCAGCTTAGACAAGGACATCATATACGGTGCTTTCGAGATTGGCTCTGTTCCAGGTGCCAACTCAATCACAAACTCAATTTCTCTCTCAGGTGGTAATCTTGGCAATTTTTCAGGAAAGACATCAGGAAATTCACGTACCATCGCTATATTATCCAGCTTTGGCTCCTCCGCCGTTATGTCCACTACAATAGCCAAATAAGCTTGACACCCTTCCCTCAACAACTTAGTCGCTTCAAAAGACGAAACTAAAGGAATCGAGGTTCCTCCCCGACTTCCTACAAATTCAAAACTAGGGCGACCTTCCAGGTAAAACCTAATTACCCTATTACCACAAACAACTACAGCCCTTTGTTTCCCCAATCAATCCATGCCAATAATCACATCAAAATCATACATAGGAAGCACAGCCAAATCAATCTTTTCTTCGCTACTACCAATCACTATCTTACAGTCCGCATAACCTAGCGATTCTAGCACATTATCCTTTAATGGTGTAGTGACATGCAGTAGCACATTCAATGGTTTCAATTCTACTCCCACCAGATCAGCAAACTGAGCAGATATAAAGGAATGCGAAGCCCCAGTATCAAACAAGGCAGAGGCAACTTGGTCGCACATATAAATTGTACCTGTGACCACACCAGGCGCTTCATTCGCCTCTCTACGTGCCACAGCATACACTCTCCTTTGGACTGGTGGTCGATTCTATTCATTTTGTGGGGCTACGGCTAGCTGTCCAGCCTGTGGTCTTTGTCCTTGAGCTCGATTCCCTGGAGTTTAATTCGGACAATTCTTCATCCGGTGGCCCAACTGACCACACTTATAACATGCCCCTATCTTGGTAAGACAAGGGCCATTTCCATGCCTTCTTCCGCAAATACAACAATACCAGTTGAAATGGTTCGTCGGCTTTCCGATATTTCTACAAATCAAAGGAACAAATCGTTGGTTATTCACCATCAGCCTTTTTTCCAACTGTCGATTATCTCTCAGCAAATCGTGATCCAGAAGCAACGCATCTTTCCTTGATATCCCTTTCAATCATTTGGCTACTCTCATAGGTCTCCCGATACGCTCTCAAGTTCACAGTTATTATCCTACTGCGAATCTCTGGTCTCAGACCATCTCGAAATCTTTACGCTTTCTCAAGTGGATCCTCCACTAACCTTGGTGCATACCTCAACAATCTGGCAAACTCAGCTTCATGCTGATCCACAATCAGTTGATTATGTCGCAACTGTTGAAATTCCAATCGTTTCCTCTCACGTGTTGTCTCAGAAAAATACTCGTCATTGAAAGCGGCAGTGAAGGCAGCCAAAGTCAAAGCTGTACCTTCAGGAAATACTCCTCCGTCGAGGCACTCCACCAATCATGCGCAGTCCCCCACAGCTGATAAACAACTAATAATATTTTCTCTTCATCAGTACATCTCAGCACTCCAAAAGCTTTTTCGAGTTTCTCAATCCACCTTGGTGCTAACTCAAGATCTCTGATACCATCAAACTGGATCTATTTCAGTTTAATAAATTGCTCGATCAACTGATCCATTGGTCTATTGGCATTAACATTTCCTTGAGCATTCCCAACTTCAGCACCCTGGGCATTATTTCCGTCTGTCATATTCACAGCTGCTACTGCAGCTTCAACAGCCTGAACTATAATCTCAACTTTATCTTCCGCTTGCCTAAGAGTTACTGCTGCTCTATCTTGAGCTTTCTTTCCCATAAGCTCTCTAATCTGTTCCAAGGCCCTCAGGATTCCTTCAATTCTTGGATCCTCAGCCACTAGAGCTCTCGAACTAGAAGCTCCGCTTCTTGGCCTTCCAAGTCTATTACTCATACTTGTTCAACTTAACTTACCTGAGTCACCATAATCCCGCCACAGAATCAGAGATCTAATTCACTTACGCTTATCACAATACTTCTATGCTACTCAACAAAGCAGCAATCATAAAACAACAGCCAATCACTCAGGTATTCTCATTTGTATATTAACCAAGAATACAAATCCATACCTCAAGTCCAGACTCATCTGCAACTTAGTAAAATCAGAGGTATAACTCACTCATCCAATCCACTTCCACAACAACATACCAAATGCAGAGCTTGACCCTTCATAGATTCACCACAACCATGCCATTTCAAGATGCCAATCACATGCGCCAATCATATGCCATGCATTTATGCTTGACTCAACGACTCACCCTAGCGTCTCAATACCCCAACTCATCCAAATTCCTTTACTCCTTATTACTCCAATCCTCAAACCACTGTAATCTTCATTAGCTGCTCTGATACCACTTCAAATAGGGATGTAACGCCCTGCATCCCTTGGAGCTCATGACATCCACATCGAGCCAATAATTACCCAAAAATCCCACATGGCCTAGGATGGTATGAAATGCGCATACGAAAGGGTGACAACATCTCCCTGCAAAAGAAACAAAAAGGAAATTTTGAATAAGGGAAAAGCACACCCATTTATACATTCCAAAAACACACAATACATACAACGGAAGAGAAAAGACAAAAGAAAATATAAAGCCGCACACCTAGGTAGGAAAAAGGAACTAAGGCCTATGGTTCAAAGGTTACTACTATACATTTCTCAGAGCCTAACACCAAAATGGCCCTAATTCACCTAAAACATTTAACCGAATTTCGCAAAAGAACAGCTTGAGTCGTCCTTTACATCATCATCCTCATTAGCTGGATTGTAATCAGAAAAAGTCTCAGATGGCACATTCTCAGAAGATTTTTTAGTGTCATCCTCAGTTTCTTCTTCTTCTTCATCTTCTGCTTCGTCGTCCTCGTCGGTGGCCACAATTGCATTGGCAGAAATATCTATGTAATTCATGTACTCCGCATAAGTCAGTTGGGACTTCGGCTCTTCAGGTATGTTCTTCGAACCTCCCATGGATGCTAAGTTATCCACTTTAATATCCAGTCGGGACGGATGACAACAGGTTGGAATCACTTCCCATGGAACATCCTCAGGCAGCAAAGGTCCCATCAAGCTACTGTCACCCACTTAATGAAACCATGCCTCAAAACGGTGGGGTTGTAGTTTCATCTTTCCTTTATTTACCTGGATAGTTGTGCACTTCCCAACGTATACGATACTCTTCCTAGTAGAGAACTCATCAAAAAGGGCGGTCATCTCCTTTGGATCGCCCAGGGGGATTGGTAGCATAACTAAGGCTTGGGGTCTGAAAAGTTTGTTCCACTACGGGATGAGATCGACATCTCAGATAGTGAAACCTAACCCGATACCTCAATACCAGTCCCCCCAGACTACATACAAATGCCACTCAAAATGCAAAATAATAATAATGTAAAGACGCAAAGCAGCATACGACACTGATACCAATGATCAAGCATGGATAATCAGAAAAAACAATCATGTTCAACTTCATGGTCCCAAAATACAAGCACATGCACCCAATACACCACTGCCACCACTTTCTCATTCACTCACATACTCTATTAGCACTCTTGTCATATGACATCACCGAGACCACAAGCCAATCGATGTCCACGTACTGCTGAGGCCACAGGCCAATTTGTACTCTCAAGGCTCACGGCCATTCAATGCCACCGGAAACACAGGCCAAATCGGCATTCTCATTCTCATTCAGTTTCATTACCCTCTGATACCATCGGGGCCACATGCCAATTAGTATCCTCCACATTTTTCTCGTTGGATTCACAATGCCATCACAACACGCACAATTTAATTTATAAAATTCACCAGTCATTCAAATCATTCAATAACTCATCCAGCAGTGTCCTAGTATTCATATAAGGTTTAGGAGACACTTACCTGATCAATGGGCACAATGTCACACAATGTGACTCTCCTCGAGACCACAAGTATATAATTCCCACGAATTCTTCGTCAATCTAAAAAGATTCACCAATCTTGAATTAAAAATCATGGAATGCTCACTTCCATTAACCCAATCTTTCGCTAGCCATGTCATTAGCAATTCAAGACACCTTTAATTACAATTGAACACATGGAAATACTTACTTCAAACTCTTAATGTACTAGGTTCACATAGTTATATCCATAGCAAGTCACAACCTAGAGGTTCATGCACCTATTTTATCATAAATCACTTCTAAATCTCAATCCACTTCTCACACTTCCCATTAACACCTCACATTATATCATACAAGACATTATAAGTCAATTGAAGTCCAAATATTCCTCAATCAGCCCCCAAACAGAATCGGCCAGCAAGGTTCATCCACCAAACAGAGCCGATTTCGATTTCCAATCGCTCAATCGAGTTATACTACAATCCCAAGCCTTACTATTCGAACAATAAACATACTAAGACTTTAATTTATATGTTTAGAAGACTCACCAAGAGATTTGAGGCGAGACCACACTCCAAGGACTTCAGAATAGCCCGGTCTCTACACGAACAGAATCTGTCCAAATTTCATCGTCAATGTTCAGCCATGAAAACATATTTCAACATTATCCAACTTACAGCCACAGACTACCTGACCTTAGTACTAGATGTTATGAAGGTTTTTTAAAATATTTGAGGTCAATCAGAGTCTCTAAGAAGTAGAACAAAGACCATACCTCAGCTCTCACGATTTCTTAAGGTCTGGTCGGGAAAAATCGTTCGACGAAACCTCGAACTACCACTTGGAACATATCAAGGACACGTTTATCTAACTTCTAGTGGTTGAAGCTCGACTAGGTGGCGCCGGAAAATGGAGTTCGAGCAAGCCAAACAAGGAGACAGAAAACTGTCTTTCTAGGCAGTTTTCGGTGGAAACAAAATGAAGAGGAAATGCAAGAGGAATAAGAGAGATGGTGTACATGGCTAATGAGGATATTTGGCAAGTTATTTCACACAAATTATTAGCTTGAAATTGATTAAATTTGGTTTGGTGGGTAATAAATGCTTGTGGTCTCCATTGCTTGGCATGTGGCATAATCCAATAATGCACTTCTTAGCCTTGACTTTCTTTAACTCATACACATAAATTTCGGCAGCCCCATAATGAAAAAGAAAATGACAATTTTGACCTTCTTGCATTCTCAAGACAAGGCAATTGGTCGAGGGGCAAAATGGTAATTTTTGCACTTTCAATCCAAGCTTCACTTTTCTAATTTGAAATTACCATTTGGCGAGACGTCTTTAAATTCCTATCCAAAATTGAAATTCTCTATTTTCAATTGCCAATTTTGAGCTTTCATTTCATGATCATTCGTCCGTCGATTGTAACTCCAGTTTATCTCAAACTAACGAGCAGCTTTTGTAGACGTTACGCGTATCGACTCTGTGATATTCATCACACTGAGGAAAACTCAAGTTATGACAGCTTTGGTTGTCCTGTAATTGCGAGGGTTCATCGCTAGTTCCGGCGGCTTCGATCATCATATCTCAATTTAGGAAAATTTATAAATTATACATTGGTTAAGTGGCATCACGCGCGACCCTATCGTATAACGCTAGCATTGTATTCCTTAATCGTTATCTGATTGGCCTTATTGGCTCTAAATGTTTCCTCGACAATCCTTATGGTCAAAGCGTCATTTCCTTTTTCGAGTTTCCTAGGCCCACGTACCTTGTCATGCGTTAGCCTTTTCTTTTTTGTCAGTTTACTTAAGATTGATCATATCTGAGCAAGAAAAAACTAAAATACATCGAAAAATACATTCTCATTCAATAGCCTCTAATGGCAAGGAATTCAGAATGTCACAGATCACCACACGGATCACGAACGTGGCGGCAATGTCATTGCCACGTGTCATTAACACAGTCAACGACTGTTGGCATCAGCGAGGAGACGATCGATGTCGGCGATTCTCGTCAGCACCTCATCGGAATTTCATTTTCGACGTAAAAAGCTCCTTGTTTTGCTACGATTTTGATTCCATTTGACTCCTACCATTATCCAAAGCAACATAACTCAGATATACATCCATATCTAACCTACCACGAACTGGATCCACCCTGGACGAATATATTCTATGGCAGAACATCACCTTAGCCATTCTAGCATATGAACGACAGATCTAAGTCGTCAAACAGCATCCATCGAGTAAAAGAAGACTTACCTGGACAATCACAAAAGCTAAGGAGGTCGCGAAATGGCCTTTCAGGCTCCACATTAGTTTGGACAGTCGGAGGTCAGACTCGATGTTTCTCGTGGTGAAAAGACAAAAAAACAGGTATAGACGAAATTAGTAATGCACCGGAAGTAATCCGAACCAATAATCTTGAAGAACCGTGGCCTAGCTCGAGCTACACCATTAACGGTCAAGCAACAACTCGTTTGCAGTGATTATCTAATTATGCAATGAAAAAGCTCGCCAATTGATTCTGGAGCTTCCTCAGGACGTCACTAAGCTCAGAGGATGGTTCGTCGACTTCGGTTTTGTTCTAGATGAGATGACAAAGGCTTGGAAGCCTCGGCGGAACACGGTGGCTATGGCAGCGAAGGATTTCTCAAGATCCCTCACTTTCTCTAAGATTGTTAGAGTCTGTTATCGATCGAATCTCCCCTTTAACTAACTCTTTTTACTTCTAGAAGCCAGCTTCTTCACATCTCTCTTCCCCCCGCTTGTTTGCGCTTGTGAAGGTATGGAAGAAGAAAGTGAACAGTATTCGGGTCGCTGGGCCGGACCCACCCGACCCGGCATACTCGATTCTCGAAAGGATAGCCAAATTGCACTAGTAATTGGCCTTTTTCACAAAATTAAAGTTGTCAATGATTTTCCCAACATGAGTTCTCTTTGGAAATGTGGTTTTTGTGACTAAAACACTTAGAATCATGCGAAAATCCCAAATGCGAGATAGGATCCGAAATGCAATTTCATCATATTAGAGTCCTTAATGGAGGAATTGGCACTAATTAAGTCTACCATTAGATTTAGGAGGTCAAATACTATATGGTAGGGGTCTTAGGGGTTATATGGTTACCTCCTGAGAGAACTTAATTTCACTTTTGGCATCCTTATGACTAAAATGAAAAGATAATTACGCAATTAGATCCCTAAAGCCAAAATTAAGCAAATCAACGCACAATTGAACCAAATTGATATGCAAGGCAATCAAATTGAATGTCAATGATAGAATTGAGAAGTGAATAATAGAAATCGTATATTACAATTAGACACAATGCCGATATATATGTACATACAAAGAAGGGCAAGGAAGTAAATACATAATATATACAATAAATCTAAATAATATATATAACACTCCCCTCAAACTCAAGGTGGATCAACCAACGAGAGTTTGGGAAGAAGAGCAGCAAAGCGCTGTGATGTAAGAGATTTGGTAAATAAGCCAGCAAGCTAGGCTGCAGAGGCCACAAAGGGAAGAGAAATGATATTTGCCTAGAGTTGATGACGCGTAATATGACAATCAATGTCAATGTGTTTGGTACGCTCATGAAACACCAGATTTGTAGCAATGTGAATAGCACTCTTGTTGTCACAATGAAGATGAATGGGAGCAGAGGAGGCAACACCAAGATCAGTAAGAAGACGAGTAGTGTCAGCCATAGCACGATATTCAGACTTAGTAGAAGAATGAGACACGACAGACTGCTTCTTGGCATGTCAAGAAATCAAAGAATCACCTAGAAAGATACAAAATCTTGTAATGGACTTATGATCAGTAACATCTAAAGCCCAATCAGCATCGGAGTAAATACGAAGAGCAAGTGAGGAAGTCGATGGAAGAAAAACTGAGCATTTCAGTGTGCCACGAAGATATCACAGAATACGAAGTACAGCAGCATAATGAACTGTACGAGAAGCCGCAACAAACTGACTGACAAGATGAATAGCATATGCGATATCCAGACGAGTGGTTATAAGATAGACAAGACTGCCAACAAGAGCTCGATAGCAAGTGACATCAGACAAAGGCTCGCCATCATCTGGACGAAGTTGCAAATGAAGTTCAACGGGAGTAGCTGCAGATAACTCAGCACGAGCATCAGATAACTCAGCACGAGCTAAAATATCACCAATGTACTTCTGTTGGGAGAGAAGAATACCACGTCGACTCCGAGCAACCTCAATACCGAGAAAATAACGTAAGAAACCCAAATCTTTCATAGCAAACTGACGGTGAAGATATTGCTTAGCATAAGCAATGTGAGCAAGATCATCCCTAGTAATAGTCATATCATCTACATATAGTAGCAGAATAGTACAACCAGCTGAAGAGGTATGAGTAAACATAGCATGATCATTCTCACTCTAAACAAATCCAGCTGATCAAACAACATTCGCAAAACGTTCAAACCAAGCTCGAGGAGCCTGTTTGAGACCATAAACGAAGATGACATACTTGACCAGGCGAATGAGGTAGACTTGGAGGTTGTTGCATATAGATGTCCTCCTAAAGTACCCCATTAAGAAAAGCATTCTTCACATCAAACTGAAAGCGAATAGAGGCTACTGCAAGAAGAGTACGAACAGAAGTCATTTTTGCAACAGGAGCAAAGGTCTCCTCATAATCGATCCCATACTCCTGATCAAAACCACGTGCAACAAGACGCGCATTATAGCGCTCAATGCTATCGTCAGAATGAGTCTTGATTTTATAGATCCAACGACAGGATATCAAGGATGTTCCTGGTGGAAGAGGCACAAGATCCCACGTAACAGTACGCTCTAGGGCAGATAATTCCTCAGATATAGCATCACGTCATTCAGCATATTATATTGTCATACGATAATTTGATGGTTCCTGCAAAGTGTGGACAGTAGCCATAAATGAACCAAACTCATTAGAATAACTTGTAGCTGCCATGTACCTAGCCGGAGGACAACGATCTCATGGAGGATTCCGCCGAGGGGATGGTGAACAAGAATAGTCAAGAGGCATCGAAGGAGTAGGCGAAGTAGACAAAGGAGGAGGCATAATAGGAGAAGGTGGGGACACTGGATTTGATGGAGAAGGAGAAGATATAACAGGAAGAATATGAGATGAATCAAGAAGAAAATCCATAAATATAGATGAAGAAGATTGTGAAAAAGAATAGGTAGCGGAAAAGAACGATAAGTGCTCAATGAACTGAACACTACGAGAGATACGAATACGTCGTGAAGAAGGGTCATGGCACCTATAGCCTTTGTGTTCGGTGTTGTAACCGAAGAAAGCACATCAAAATGACTTTGCAGAGAGTTTGTTTCGCTCATGGGGTGGAAGAAATACATAACACGTATAACCAAAAACACAAAGTTGATGATAAGTGGATGGTTTTGAGAAAAAACGTTGGTGAGGGGTGGCTTTGGAGAGAATGAGAGAAGGAAGTCGATTTATGAGATAAACAGCAGTAGATAGTGCTTCAACCCAAAATTCAGTAGGTACCAAATTGGACAACAGGAGAGCACGAATAGTATCCAAAATATGACGATGTTTGCGTTCGGCAAGACCATTTTGAGCAGGAACATTGGGACAAGACAACTGAGGTAAGGTTCCTTGAGAAGTTAAGAAAGAACGAAAAGATGTAGAAAGATACTCCCCACCAGAATCAGAACAAAAAACTTTAATAGTTTTAGAGAATTGAGTAGATATCAATGCTGAAAAGTTTTTATAGATAGAGAGAAATTCATCACAAGAGCGCATCAAATAAACCCATGTATTACGAGAATAATCATCAATGAACGATGCATAATACTTTAATCCACTTGTAGAGATTTGAGGAGCAAGACCCCAAACATCTGAATGTACTAAATCAAAACAAGAAGTGGAAACAGAAGAACTAAATGGAAAAAGAGATGCAGAATGTTTAGCTAAAGGACAACTAGTACAATGACGCATAACAGTAGATGAAACAGGCCCAAGTGCACCTTGCTGACATAGAAAAGACAAACGAGAAGCAGATATATGACCTAAACGCTGGTGCCAACAGTCAAAATCGAAGGTGGCAAGAACTGGTTGAGATGAAGGAAGCTGGAGATATTGCATCAGATACAATCCTCCATGTCTACTACCCCTATCAATCGTCCGACCACTCGTACGATCCTGTATAACACAAGAATATGTCACTATATAACTCATATCAGCAAGTTGCCCAACAGCGAAAAGATTCAGGGCTAAGTTCGGTATATACAACACATTAGGCATATTAAAACTGCTAGGGATATTAAGATGGCCTTGCATAGCAGCAGATCCATCGACCGTAAAGAATCCTTCTGGATTTTTTAGTGCAGTCTGCTGAGTGAGATGATGAGAAGAGACAGTCATGTGATGAGCAGCCCCAGAGTCAAGAATCTAGGAAAAACTATCACCTGAAGATGGTGCAACAGCCATTGTAGCAATAGTAGGGGATGCGCCAAAAGAACCAAGATGATGCTGAGCTAAACGAGAAAGCTGCGCCTCAATATTAGCAAGACAATCATCTGAAAACGAGGATGAAGTGACACGATCCATGGATTGAGAAGTGACAGGTGCAACTGAGTGAAAGGGTGCATCAGGAAGATCACTTATTTTCTGAAAACATCAATCCTCATTATGTCCATTTTGTTTACAGAAGTTATAATAAAAACATGAACCTCGTTGAGAAAAAAAAAACACGTTTGGAACCACGCACAAAACCACGCTGAAAACCATGTTGAGAATAGCCTAACTAAAAACCACTTTGAGAAGTGCCAGACTAAAAACCACGTTGAAAAGAGCCAGATTGGAGACCACGTCGAGAGGAATCAAGCTATGAAGTGGCCAACACTGCAGAGGAATCTAGAGGTGGAGGAGCACCAAGAATTCCTCGTCTAGTCTCTTCAGCCTGAAGTTCCTTTACTACATCAGAAAGAGATGGTGCAGGATAACGATATAGAATCTGACTACGAACTCCCTCAGATTCTGGTGAGAGCTGCATCAAGAATTCATATAGACAATTTTTGTTCTGATCTTCAAGTCTAGATGCAGCGCAAACGACACAACCAGCACAAGTGGGACATGGTGAACGAGCCAACACATCAAGTTGGGACCAAAGAGACGTCATATAATTATAAAATTCACGAATTGTTCGTGTACCTTAAGTGGCACGACGAAGTTCTTGCATAAGCTGATAAATACAAACAGAACCTGTTTGTATAAACATCTCAGCAATTTGATCCCATAACTATTTCGTACCAACAATCTGAGTAAATTGGGGGCGAAGATTAGGAATTATAGAACCAAATAATATTGCCCATGCTTTGCAATCAGCAACATGCCAATCCCTAATTTCATATTAGCGTCGTGAAATCTGATCAACCTTAGGTTTAAGATCTACAATATCGGACAAGGGTGCAGGATAAGAACGAGTATCATCCACATGTTCATAAAAATCACGATAAACAAGAACAGCCATCACTGAGAGTTTCCAAATAACATAATTAGAGCCATCCAACTTAACATCAATGTGATCAATCCGATCATTATCAACCATAATTTTGAGAGCAATAAAACAAACAAAGCAACCCGAGTTCAATCGCGAGATCAAAATTGCAAGATGGTGCAGGGTTCGTAATAAAAGTTGATGATGACGTTGAGGCTGAACAAAATAGTGTATTCTCAATTCTCGTGTTAGACAACTCCAAATAAGAATGAATCAATATCCAGCAAGCAATATCCAGCAGAACTGAGGAAATCCCTAATTTCGAAAGATGTCTCGAGCAGAAGAATAAGTGGCAAGAATCCCTGCTATTTGGTGTAAGTCAAAAGAAGACCAATCCACGCAGAAGACCTATTGACGAATTGAATCCACGCAGAAGAAGACGAAATTGGTGAGAAATCCAAATCACCGAGATATTTCAACTTGAAATCCACGCAGAAGAAGACCAATCCACATTGAGCAGAAGAAAGAAGACGAAATTGGTGATATTTCAACGTGAAATCCACGCAGAAGACCAATTGACGAATTGCCGAAGAACAGTAATGTGACCCAAAGAACAATCGCAACCAATTGCCGAAGAACAATCCAATTGCCGAAATCCAAATTTGCACCCCAAATCTCCGCTGAGAAGACGAATGTCGGCACAAAAGAAGACGCCAAAAGAAAACCTTGCAAAATTCAATTCGGGCACGAACGTCGCCTATGGGGGGAGAGCGAAAAATCCTAGCTCTAATACCATGATAGAATTGAGAAGTGAATAATAGAAATCGTATATTACAATTAAACACAAGGCCGATATATATATATATACATACAAAGAAGGGCAAGGAAGTAAATACACAAAAGACCTACTCGTAATATATATAATATATCTTAATAATATATCTAACAGTCGAGACTCTAAAAATGTAAAGGTTACAAATTAAAAGACTCAAATGATATTTTGTTAACCAAGTTCACCTCTATGTGTAACAAAAGAATACGCAAAATTGAACTTGAATTTTGACTTTTATGAGGTCAAAGCAAAAAGGGAATTAAAATAAAAATATAAATTATTTTTTTGTATTTTTGTGACCTTAAATATTATTTTTCTCAATTTTTCAACTATTTTTCTATTTTCTAAAAATACTAAAAAAATAAAAAATTATAAAAAAACAATTATTTTTGTTTAAAAATGGTTCCCTAGGCTTGGCTAAGGACACCAAAGTTGACATTATAATTTTTTATATTTTTATGAATTTTTTATGAATTTTTCCTAATATAAAAGGAAAATGCCTGATCAAAAATCAGGTGTCAACACTTGCCGAGGGCGAGTCCACCTTTACCGTAGTTGGTAATGCCCTTACGAGGGCCCTAGTGCCCTAGTCGACTAGTAGTGAGGAATTGGCGGCTCTCGCCTAATGGCCGAGGCACTCCGATAACCCTTGCCACCATGTGGGGAAGGGGAAAATGAGAAAGAAAAGAAATAATAAATAGAAAATTATTATAATTATACGACGTAAGTGTCAACAGGCTAAATGGATTGAGTTGGGACAAATGTAAAATATTTAGGATGAATTGGTACAAAAAGGTTTAGAACTAAATTAGCATAATTCAGTCCTAAATTATTTTTGGCCAATTCAGTCATAAATCTTTTGCATTTGTACCAACTCAGCTCTTTATTGGCGCAAATCGTTGTCTGGCGAAACTGACTCTGACGTAATAGTTTTTAAATTTTTAAATTTTTTATTTATTTATTTTCTTTTATTTTTCTTTTTTTCCCTTCTCTTTTTTCTTAGCCACACCTTTGACCGGCGACACCTCCGACTGGCTAGAGGAGCAGCCTCACCTGCAACTGGCGATGGAGAGGTCGACCATGCAAGGGGCACAAGATCTATTCCCGCCATCGCATGGACGAGGCTCGCCCTCGCCAAATCTGGTGGGGCGAGTCTCGCCCAACCCCTCGCAAAGTCGCCCAGCTATTGGCAAGCCCGACCTCGGCGTCACTAGACGAGGTCGGCCTCGCTGCTCCTCGCGAGGCCAACCTTGTCGTCGCCATTGGCAACAAGGCCACACCTATAGCTAGTCAGAAGTGTGGCTGAGGAAAAAGAGAAGAAAAAATAATTTAGCAAATATATAACAAATTATTTAAAAATTGTCACGTTAGCAATTTTCTGCCAAAATTGGCCGAAACAACTAAATTGGCAGAAATGCAAAAAATTTTAGACTGAATTAACACAATTGCAACAGGTTTATGACTTCTTCGGCAATTATTCCCTTTAGAAATACATGTAAATTTATTCAAAGTGGCCAGCATTCTTGAAGTGTGGTCTTTTTCTCGATTTGCAAGATGTATTGCTCTACATTCAACGCCAATTTAAACAGTCATTAACTAGTTGTGTTAAGGTACATGTTAGCAAGACCTTATTAACGAAAACCCTTACTTTAGCAACTCTACTCGAACGCTCGATTCTGCCCGAAACGTTGTGCCATATCATTAGCAGAGGGATGTAAAAGGCATGTTTATCGAATTACGTTGACATTGCTACAAATAATAAAAAATATGGGATGTCCCCGAAACCCAACTGGACGCCTGCGCAAATTTTAAGAGTTACGGGCGCTTCGTGCAATTTTTAGCAACTATGAATGCGTTCGCTAATGCAACTTTCAATTGCTTTCTTGTTTTTCTTTTCCTCAAAGAGAAACGAGAACAAAGGCAGTACCGACCTCTTGGAATATTCACGGTACATCTAATTTTGAGTTTTCAACGTAGAAAATGGGAGATTCCTAATCTTATTGCATCGGTACTAGTTCAGTCCTAAATTTTTTTAATGAGATCAATTTAGTCCTAATATATGTTGTATTGGTATCAATTTTGGTCGGACGTCACTTAAATAAACGCTAGCAATCCTACATGACATGGCCAGTGTTAATGTGGATAGTTTATTAATGATTTTTCTTTTTTTTTCTTTTGTTTTTCTTTATGTTCTTTACTCTCTTTTTTTTAGGATTGCCAGTCGAACCTCGCCTGGCAAGGGCGTCGCTTTGCGTCATCGATTTTCGATTAGAATTGATCAAATTGACTTAATTGGCACAAATGCAAAAAGATTTAGGACTAAATTGGTCTAATTAAAAGATTTAGGAATGAATTGGTACTAATGCAATAGGTTTAAGAATTTTTTTTTTTACTTTATCCATCCACTTTCTGGTTTCTACTGTGTGTACCGCTCAAATGAGCTCCATTTAAAAGACACAAACCCTCTACTATTTCAATTAACCGGAATAAGCAAATAAATCAATCAATCAAAATCTAGTTTGATTGGAGGTCCTGGGCTCTTACTTGTAAAGGCAATATAACATCATATTAAGAAATGCATATTTCGCATCTCATTATCAATTTACTCGCCCTCTATCTAGCTTTGCTCACTCATCGTCGCCATCGATCTATCGCAATGGCCATCGGCCTATCTAGCGACCGCCATTACCGTCGAGGCCTTTGCCGAATGGTGGCGAGGAGAGAGAGTACTAAAACGGGTTTGTTTGTTAAAAATACATGTTGATCTTTTTACGGACGCATATGAATGACCAGACACGTAGCTTAATCGGAGAACCTTTCCTTCAACTATATAGACGATAATATGGACCTTGCAAGCCCAAAGTTCCCAAACCATGCTTGTTCTTGTGGTCGAAGCGATCAATACTTTCTTAAGGTTTTCATTAGAAAAAACATCCAAAACATACCTCACTTTTTAATTAAACATGACTTTTGTACCTCATGTTTTTCAAATTATCACTTAACCATCGTTCAATAACCCTAAATCGTACAATACCCCTTCGACGCCCCTCTTCCGTCACCTCCGTCGGCTCACCTCCACGTCACCAATGTCACCCTCCCCTCACTACCCGATCTAAATATGGCAGCCATGGCCCCGAGATTCCGAATTTGGCAACTAAGGCGGCAAGTTCAAAGCTCGAGTGGCCATGGGCGTGCCTGACCTCGAGGTCCAGCGACACCGTTCCACAAGCTTTAGCAGCCATGGCGCGACACAGGGCATGAGCGGCTGTGGCTGCAAGCTCAAGCTCCAGCAGCTACGGCCCCGACCCAGAGATTGAGGCTGAGGGAGAGAAGAATGGCGAGTGTATTTTTGGAAAGGGAAGTGACAAAATTACAAAAAAGTGCAAATATGTACTTATAAAAATAAAGGTAACTGGCATTTAGGTGAGGGTCAACCGTGTTTTTGGTATAAAAAATTATATGTTTCTGGTAATTTCCGTATTTTGATTAGCTATTGGAATTTTTTAGTTTAAAGTAGAATACTAAGAACTTATTTCATAATTTCTTTTAAAAAAATTAAAAGAGTTTCTTATTTCGGAAAAACCTTAAATAAGTAATTACTTTCGTTAGTTGAACCAAAGAATTCTCATAAATCTTGAGCTCATCCTGATCTTTTTCAGTGTGAAATTGATTTTTCATCACAATAGATGACTAAATCCATCAAATTTTAGATCATTCTACAGTGACCATATTTTTTATCCTTCTACTATCGACTACGTCATGGTTTTTAAGGGTGAATTACCAACAACAACAAAAAAAAAAAATCTTCTCAACATACTATAGTTGTGTGAACCACTAGGGGTTTGGCCCAATGGCCACTCTTCTCATTGAGAAGGGGGAGGTGAGGCGTTCGAATCCTCACCTTTGGGAGAGGGAGGGGGAGTTGAGGTGGGGATGTGTGAGGAAGTAGTAAGGTTTTGCAACGTGCACATATAAATAGCTCATACGGTAGCTTGTAAAATAGAATAGAGTGGAAATAGACCAAAAATATATTATAATTTCAAAATCCAGTCTTAAAATTTTTGCACGGTATTAATTTAGTTTATGCAACTAATTTTGGCCGGCTAGTGCTGATGTGGATTTTCTTATCGTATTTTAATATTTTTTTAACTTTCTATAATTTTTTTCCTTTCCTTTGTTTAGTTTTTCTTTTTCCTTTTCTTTCTTTTCTTCCTTTATTTTTTTCCCCAAACTTAGGGCCAGGATACCCTTGCTAGATCTAGGCAAGGGGCCGCAATTCCCTCTCCCATTGTGGCCAGGGAATCCCGACCCTAAGTGGAGGGAGAAAGAAAAGAAAAAATTCAAAATATTATGAGAATATTATTTTAAAAAAAGTCATCTTAGGTCTGGCTTACCAAAATTGGCCATTGCAATAGGTTAAGGACTGAATTGACGAAAAAAAAAAGTTGAATTGGCACGATTATAATAAGTCTAAGACTTTTTTGGTAATTTTTCCTAGTTTTTAGACAAGCAAAAATGACACGAATGGTCCCTAAACTTTGACATAATGTGCAATGTACTCTCTGAATTTTTAATTTGACCAATATGATCCATGAACTTTAGCTCAATGTGTAATGTAGTGCTTGAACTTTTAATTTAACAAATATGATCCTTGAAATTTTGAAACATATTCAGCGTAGTCCCTGAACTTGAACCAATGGAAGGACCACATTGGGTGTAAGTACATCTCAAGTACCATAAGTTGTGTACGGCACTTACTTTAGCGCCAAAACTTTTAAATCGATTACTTTAATGATAAATTTTTGTAACTTCGATCACTTCAGTGCCAAAACTTTCAAATCGATCAATTTAGTGCTAAGTTTTTGCAACTTCAATCACGTAAATGCTAACTTCTGTTAAAAACGATCACTTCGGTATCAAGTCTAATGAGCCACGTCAACTTAAATAATAATAATAAAATACTCGTGTCGAATTTTCGGCGAGCTACGTTAGCTTAAATCAAAGTTGTCACTAAAGTAATCATTTTAAAAAGAATTTGGCACTTAAATGATCGAAATTATAAAAAAAAAATTAGCACTAAAGTGATCGATTTGAAAGGTTTAGCACTAAAATGAGCGTCGTACACAACTTATGGCACTTAGGGTGTACTTAAGCCATCGCATTGAATATCTTTCTACAATTTAAGGACTAAGCGGAAGATGCTTCAAATGTTCAGTAACGATATTTATCAAACTAAAAGTTTAAGGATCACATTGCATATTATATTAAAATTTAGGAACTATAATGGTCAAATTAAAAGTTTGGGAACTAAATTGCATATTGGGTCATAGTTCGAGCACTATTTCTATCATTATCCCTTTAAACAAAGAAAATAGGTCCTTACATTAGTGAACTTTAAACAAGCAATTATATTAAGTTGAACCGAGAAGATGTCTCATAAAACTTGAGCTCTTCTCGATGGCTTCCCTCCGCGAGACCATTTTCCCATCAACAACAGGTGACTAAAACCACAAGTTTTAGATTGTCACTTGGTTTTTTTTTTTTTTTCATCAACGAAAATGATTAGCAGATCTCTAATTTTCAACAAGAAAATCGAAAGAGCAAGGACAACCCATCGAAGAGAAAGTGAAGGGGCGCAAAAGGTGCATAAGGACCACCATGTTTTGGAGAGTACATAAAATGATATAGTAATGAACATGATGCATGGCCGGCTGCACGATCCCGCGGCTGCAGCTCAGTTGTGCTCTGGAAAGTTAGGGCATCATGTTGTGAACACTTGATTCGCTTCCTTTCTTGCCCTTTTCATCATTTCTCTCGCAGCCTGTGTACGTGGACCACGCTTATCCCTCTGATTGAAAAGCTCTGATTGGTCGTCGACCAGCACGCCACTAAGTTAACAAGGACATCAACGGTGAAGGTTTAGGTAATAGTAGTAACAATAATCAATCAACCCCAAGTTGCATATTAGGGTTTGCTATGACATAAATATGTTTTGGCACTTTTTTTCGTTCGCTCTTTCCCGAGGCCTTACAAGGCGATAGTTGTATCTTTCAATTATGTCATTACGAGACTTGTAAAAAGTTATCAGATCAAGACTCCGTTATATGTTAAGAAAAAGAAGATTTTCCTACTTTATGGGCATCGTTAGTCAAGCGGTGTATACATAATTTTAGCACCATACTAATTAAACTTACCTCTTCGTGTCGATGGAAAGTAAGCCATTCGTAAGGATTTTGCGACATTCACAAAGATGTTTTGTCCTCATGGTATGTTTCCTGAAATGTTGCACCGAGAAAAAATCGAGCTTCAAACTTTAACTATGCTTCTTCAGAGATGATGTCACAATCACATTTCCGACTCAGATAGCCTTGCCACTTAGTTGAATCAATTATTCACAAGCTTTTAGTTTGGGGTTAAAAATAGCATGTAACTTTTGTACGGCACTCACATGAATATCATAACTTTTTTTTCGATCCCTTGAGTACCATAACTTATGTACAATGTTCACTTAAATGACATGACTTTTTTGTGCAATCACTTAGGTATCGTATAACTTTTCAACCAGTAACTTGAGTACCATAAAATTTTTAAAGACGTTCATCCCAAGTGCTGTGCCACATCAGATTTACGGCACTTGGGTGAACATTTTTTTTTAAAAAAAAATTAAAAGTTAAGGCATTCAGGTGAATGTTTTTTTAAAAGTTATGGCATTTAAGTGGTAGGAAAAAAATGAAACTCAAATGAGCATCGTACGAAAGTAATTGGCATTTGTGCTGTACTTATCCATTACTTTGGCCAGTAGAGCTATTTGGCTAATCTTGGTCTGACTTAATATAATATCCCCCTTCTTCTGTTTTCTCTTCTAATGTGGCAACATATCTTATCCCTTGCGATCATCTCCAGGAATTCTTCACAGTATTGATTGAGAATGCATATCTCATGAAATGTGTCCTCTCAAGCAATGATGACCTCAGGAGGTTGCCCATGGCATCCAAGAACTCAATCAGAGGTCACAACGCCTTGGGCGACCTCGATAGAGGCCGACCTAGTGCAATGGCATGCCACCGTGAGAGAGAGATGAACACTGGGCACCTAGGAACTTGGATGCATGAGCTTCTAGGCGGACCTTTTGCGGTACCGGCTCTTGGACGCAGTGATGATGGGGGCAACTGTTGGCTGGTGGCTCCGGCAACAGGTAGCGGCGACTGACTATGTTGGCCAGAGAAAGAGGCTAAGATTAGGAAGGTATTTACCAAATTAGTCCTGTACACTCGTGCCAATTCTGTTGCAAGTTTTTCACTTTTGCCACTGTAGTTATAAACATTTGCACGAAAATTTCAATATAGTCCTTCAGCCAATTATGAAAATAATGACGCGGTGTCCAATCATCGCTAGGCGCCCTCTATGGCGTGCTAATATGGATAGATTGTGGATCGCTACATCAACAATTTTGGAAGGCAATTAGCCAAGATGATTATATATTAAAACTTCACAAATATAGAGACAATAGGGTGGTAATGAGTGTGATATATTCTCAACCTTTCAGTTTCTATTAAACATAATTAATTAAGTAGTGATTGTGATAAATAATAATTGGATAAGTGTCACTTTCCCAATTTGAACACAATAGGTACTACATGCTAATGCTACGAACAACCAGCTCCAACCGACAGAGCATTTCACTGTAAAAAGGATAGTGTCTCCCAACCCTAACCGCACGACTCAGGAGATATTAGTGGGATTGGGTCATACTATTTCTTTGCTTTTATTATTTTACAATAGCTAGGCATAATCACATTTTTCTTCTTATTCTTTCTTTTCAAGAATCTTCAGTTAACCAAGTGTGCATTCTTGCTAGCATTGTAGTTAAAACGCTAAGTATTCTGCTTGGGAAGTACGTTAGAGAAGACGACATTAAAAGAATTTAGGGCGGGCCGGCACAAATGATGGAGCAGGTGGTTCAAATCGATGCAAAGCGAAGAACCTTATTAGTGCTTGATATACCACCAATCCTCTTGAAAAAAGGGGATTCCCCATGGGACGTGACCTAGGCACCCTTGCTATAAGTACATGAAGGCAGTGCAATAGCTAACAGCGAGGGCCTAAAACATGTAACAAAAGAATAATCGTAAATTCGTAATACATGACTCATATAGTGTAAAATGGAGATTGATCTCGACAATTTCTTGGGATTGACTTTGTGATTCTCGAATTGTGCAAATTAGGCACACGATATAGATATGATGCTCCATCTTGTTAGGTGCAAATGATTCTATGTTTTCTCCTTTCACTCAAGTTTTGATTCACATGTTACTTTGACCGGTGAAAAAATGAAAAACCTTAATGAGTAACAAGTTTACTTATCGATTATATATATACACACACGCACTTACCTATTATAGAAGCTGGAAAGTTACTCGCATCATGTTCTTCTCGATCTCCGACTAGGAAAATCTTCCTCTAACAGCCTTTCGATTAGTGGGTTACAAAATATGAACAGTGCTCGGATTTTCG
This sequence comes from Rhodomyrtus tomentosa, assembly GCA_028455895.1. NCBI lineage: Eukaryota > Viridiplantae > Streptophyta > Magnoliopsida > Myrtales > Myrtaceae > Rhodomyrtus > Rhodomyrtus tomentosa. The sequence goes on along the minus strand of JAPCWY010000009.1, from coordinate 14,675,665 downwards.
TCGAGCTATGTTTGTTTGTGGCGACAAACATATCGTGTGAGCAGCCATATATATATGGGAATGTTTTTATTAATTGGGAGAGGGCATCTGGTGCATGCAACTGTTGTGGATCAGCTCGAGTTGAATAATGCATTGTCGCTTAGAGAATAATAAGGGAGAGAAGAAAAAAATAAAAAATAATAATTGAAGGTTGGTGGAGGAGGAATCTAATTCCCTATCTAATCAAACCTTTGACAGAATATCATGTCTTTTTACTCATTTCCATGCAAAAAAACAAAAAAAAACAAAAACAAAAAAAAAACAAAAAAAAAACAAAGTAAAGCAAAGCCAGCCCTACTTGTCGTGCAGTCTCACATTGCTGGGGAAAGAAGAAAAGAGCCATGGCTTTGGCAGCTTTTTCCACTCTCTCTCTCTCTCTCTCTCTCTCTCTCTCTCCAGATATACTGTACAGAGCAAAAGGGTTGCATGCAGAGTTAGCTTTAGATTTCTGTAATGGGTAATGGACAATCGCGTTTTACTACTATATCTCTCTCTCTCTCTCTCTCTCTCTCTCTCTCTCTCTGCTATGGCCTTACAGATCACGTGCGGGTGAAGAAAACAACGTGGAGATCCGTAAAAATGAAGAACCTTAAGAAGCGGACAAATCTACCTCAGTCTTGCTCATGTGATGATTTCGGGAAGATTCTTGAGACAGATTCCATATTAATATTATAAAGACCGTCTGACCAGCAAACCCCTTTTGTAAGACTGCTTAATTTTTATCAGTAAAGTCGACCTCTTGCTTCCCTTTTTATTGTTAATATTTTTTTATTTTTTTTGGTAAGGTACTACGAAAAATTTCAAATTAAGATACTTATGAAAATTTTACTTCAAATTAATTTTTTGACAATCAAAAACCCCAAACCAGTACAGCATTGATAAATTTAACTCCGTTAATTTCTATTAAATTTTACTATCATATTACTGAGTTAGACAACACGTGGAAGTTGACGGATGTACCAATTTGAGATATTGACCCTCCATTTGTCTCGGGTGTATCGATTTGGAGTTGTTCGTGGTACTGACCCAATTTAACAAGAACTAACGGAGGGTGAATTTTTAACAGGTATATCAGTTTGGAGTTTTTGTGATCAAAACATTAATTATGGTAAATTTATTACACGTACACCAATTTACAATTTTTTGTGGTAAAAATATTAATTTACAATAAATTTATTATTTATATATCAGTTTGGAATATTTCGTGGTATTAACCTCCTCGTTCTTCTGTTGTGAGTAGCGCCAAAATGGTTCGCTTCCACCTCCTCTTTGCTAGGTCTACATGGGCCGACAAAAGCTTTTTTAGAGCTTCCAACTGGGCCACACAAGACCAAGTGGGTCGTTGCCCACCATCCTAAGAAATTGGTCCACGCACAATCTGGCCATCTTTGGTTCCTTCCAGCACCAGCACGGGATGTGTCGAAAATTTGACAGAGCAAAGGAGTCGGACATAAAGCCATAAGAGGAATCGAAAGCGAGAGCCGTTCGGCCAAACTGAAAGAACGAATTAGGAAAACTGAGATTTTGATAATGCCGAGTTGCTTGCCTGATTGAATACCCACAGTGACGATCGGGGAGGCGATTTTTCAAAAGTCCAAATTGTCCTTTCACCGCGGCTCTGATTCAGCTACCTTCCACCATGGCTGATTCACCTACATGCTCGGGCGTAAATCATGAGTCGGGTCGTGCGACAGACGATATGAAGAACAAAGTGCAGCTCGGCTCACAGGTTAGAGCTCAAAATGGTGGTCAGCGGCCCTTTTTCCATAATTCATTTAGCCTAACCCGAGCACACCAACTCACAGAGCCTAGATGCCGTTGAAGTCACGAAACCAAGACACAAGTAGCCAAACTATGTGCATTTCCTTGCCTATCTACGCAAAAGCTAATTTCCACAAGGAGGAGGTATCCGTAGGAAAACATTTTTCGTTGACTCATTTTCCTAAGCAATTCAAACATCAAAAGATGAGGAAGATGCTCTTCCGTTGGTTTCACGGAAAATCTGAGCACGTTTACAATTGACGATATTCAATGAAATTTTTGTCTAGAACCTAGAGAAGTGCAAGTCGAATATATTAACGAACAGTTGACTTTGTCCAATCTGTCGATAATTCCATAAAATGTAGAAACGAAGCAAAATGGAAATAAGAACAATTCTTCTTTCCAAGACAGAAACCAAAAAAACAAAAAAGAGTCAATATCAAGCAAGCTGAAATTCAGCTATACAGACATGGCTTTGCAATGACTTCTCCAGACTTCCACGAACAATATTGCAATCTTCCTCGATGTATTACTATCTTCCCTGCAAAGTTCAAGGTCAGAGACTATTTCTGAGGAATATAAATTACCCTTCCATAGCGGGAGTCTTATCACTTGCGCAGGCAGATTCCAACTCATCCGAGGCCACTGTAACTTGAAACCTTCTTGATGGCCTCCTCCTCCATCTCCACCAGCTGCCGGCAGAAGGATTCAATGTCAAGTGCCTCTTCCTTGATGGAGAATCTAAATTCCTGCCATTGATACTGCCGACTACCATCCTCCAATGCTGGACCCGGGACCTTACCCAGTATATCAAATCCCTTTTGATCCAGAGACAGCATGTATGCATCCTTGACATGATAATACAGAGCAATCAATCAAAAGGTACCCGGAGGACAAACAAATCATGAATGGTGGCTTAGTGCTGCTACTGCCACAAGACTACTTGAAAATCAACCTATTTCTTATAGTTTTTACGTTAAGAGGTACTGTCCACATTGTGATCTAGAAGATGATCATAAGAAGAACAAAGCAGCATTAATTATGGAAAAGAATGAACACCATTTCAGATTAATTTTCACCCCCCAATCCAATATGCTGAATTCTCTTCTTATTGTTCAGTGAAAACTGCGCACGCTCTTCAGATATTACCCTTTCTGCCACAATTAGTTGGAGTTATTTTTCCCATAACAGATTTTATGGAATCTATATATTTAATCTTTGAAAGAACTGCATGATAATCTCAGTAATACACGTTTATCCTCAAAGAAATGAAACCTACATATTTCGAACTAAACTTCAACATTCAGTTTGATAGACAAAATCATTCAATGGAAGTTATTATTAGTTCTTTTCATTCTTACAATTAAATTACACACTTCTAAAACTCAAATGTCCATTTCCTCATTTCTATAATGATGCAGGAGCCTCCTATTCAAGGTATCAGACCGGCGTGAAGCATGACTGTTTATAAATTACATGGGTGACATTAAAAGTGATGCATGGCTTGGTGGTAATAGTTTGTGCATGGCATGTCATGACTATCGAAGTCCATAATTCAAACCCAAATGTCCCACAACATAATTATTACAATTTCAAAAGAGACTAAATGGAGCTCCTCTTGAATCTGTTGAACTGCCTGTTTTGAACGGTTGAATCAGGTCAACACTACTCCAATCAGTTCATGATAACAGAGTTAATCTTTCAAAAGCAGACTGGTTAATAGTCCAAAGCTGTTGAACTGATCGGTCCATTGTTGTTAAACAGCACTCTTTTTTTCATCTACTACCTATGATGCCATATATGCAGTAGTCCCAAAGCTTGTGACTCTCCAGAGCATAGGACAATGCAATAATCTAAACCATGACTTTGCTGGAAGTGGTGAGAAGCTAATTTTTTAGGACTTTAGAAGGCAAAAGTACTTGCTAAAAAGCACTTCAAAAAGATCAGACACACAAGTCTTTGAAGCTTGGCCAGAAAAATAAAGGCGTCAAACTCAAAAAAAAAAAAAAAAAAAAGGTCTTAACTTGGAAGCTGTTGATTGTGTCCTTTCCTAAATACCTTTTTCATAGTTCATGCGTCATAGTTAAGTGCATCCAGGAAGCCAAAACTAATTTATGTACAAAGGAAGTGAGGGAGAAGCCCAACTCATATGCCGCCGCAGCATCTCAAAATGCACTCTCTAGTCCTACTCAATGAATCAGTACCATCTACAACAACTACCATACAACACAATCAGGAGAACTCACTCTCACAGGTGCATTCAGGTATGTGAAACAGAAAAGCACCAGTGCTCTTCGCCTTGATTCACTTTGATTAATTCCATCAACAAGCATGGCCGAAAAGGGTGCTACAACCACAACAAGAATGGTGATTAATAAGGAGGAAAATTATGCTCCTCATGAGGAGGAGGCATACAATGCCAAACAGCTGTTTTCATCAGGTTACATGAGTGACTTACCTAAGATATCTGTCTTGGTTGTCTGTATGACTTCCATGTCAATTTCATGATTTCTTCCATTGCCATCAATGAATGTGCATGATCTACCATATGAAAAAAGTTAAGTCACGTGTGTTAAATATTGCATCTGATATCCACTCATATCCATACTTCAAGATATGTTTCTGAAAAAGAAAGGTGTGGCTGACATTGCACCTTATGTCAAATTTATAGATGGCGTGCTTGTGAATTCCATCTAGTAACTCATGGAGGTTCTCACTACGAGATGTACGAACAGGATTGGTAGAACTTAGTACACCAGATACTACATAACTGGACTTACTAATTACTTCCACTTCAGACTGTATAAGTTCCTTAAGGCATTCAGAAGCCAACTGAGCCTGCACTGAGGATAAGAAACCTTCACCAATCTTTCATAAAAAGACTGTAAACTGCAAATCAAGGTGAGACAAATTTTCACTCATTTGATGCAAACCAAAATTCGATAAACCATGACCAGAGATGACCATATGGTGATCAGTTAAACCTTGACATGCCTTCTTTCTTGAAAGAAAAATACTTGGGAATGATAAGCTTTGCAGCTGCATGGTTGCAGGACAAATCTAGTTAGTCTGTTTTGCTGGGGTAAAATTGACAACTGGTTTACCTAAACTAAGTTACAAAATGACTAAGCAAGGTTTTCCTCAAAACACAACACCACAAACATTTAAGAAGCTAATATGTCAACTGTTTTAGTCAGTATTGATCACAGTGCCTGTTAAATTATATAATTAACACAGATGATTTTGGGTTAAGTCTAGCAGTTTAGACAAATACCCGAAAATTTTAGTAAATTAGATCGAGTATGCCTTAGCAAAGATTTGCCAGTGCAAGTACAGGAATTCAATGGGGAATTAACCACTCAATGGAGGAGTTTTACGCTCAAATTAAGCGCAGAAGTTAGTTCAAGATGAGAAAGAATAAGCATCATGATTGCCAGATGCTGAAAAAATTGTCACTGATATGTAGAAGGAAGAATGACGCCAGAGGCAGGGCATAAACTTTTAGATAACTCCTACTATCAAATAATGCCACTGAAGCAGCAACCCACCACTAAGCCCCAGTGAAATAAGTCACTTGAGTTATGCAGTTGATCATTTTCCGGTACGAAAGCCCACCATTTTCTCATGAGAAAAATGCTCGTGCATGCGCATGCACGGAGGGAGGGAGGGAGGGAGAGAGATTGATGGCCAGATTTACTTTTGTAAATTCTGAAGAGACAACTCAATATATTTTGCAGGTTGCAAAGCTGAATACTAATTAAAGATCTGCTCTCAAGCACACTAGTCAAGAGACTCATAGCAATCCATCAGACACAGAAGCCAACCTGATTACATGAAAATATGAATTTGTTAAAGAAATGAAGAAGTACAACCGCAACCATAGTCAATGCAACCAATTTGAAGCAGAGAAATTCCTTCTAAAATCATCAAATTTCTGTTTAATAATCTTCACCTTTTGGTCTTTAAGAGGAAGAACATCTCCGGTCAGAGCAATCCGAGAGGGTAACTGCAGCATGTCCGGAAGATATATTATGTGTCGCCCTATATCTACGGCTGATGATTGACATAATTAGAAATCCACATAGGCACCAACCTTTTTCAGGGACTTGAGTAGATCGGCCAGTGGACCCGGGAAAGGCGGTGTTACTGCCAGTGAGCCACGCTCATCAATTACTGTGTTCTACCAATAGAAAAGTGCAGAATAAGCGACACCCAAGCACATGAAGCACCGGATACTCCTCAATATAAAAATTTACAGCTTGTACATTCCAAATCTCATAAAATGGCAAACAATTAAGCTCAATCAATGCTTGACTTTGTGGCTACAGTAGAAGTTCCAAAATACAAGAACATAAACATGTTCAGACAAAAGAGGTTGGAATATTGCTATCATTGTGGCAAGAGGGTTTAGCTCTTCCCAGTTCCCATTGCTGCCTAAAGGATAGACCGACTCAACTTATTTCTTCCCATGGTTGCAGGTTACAGATTGTGCAATATTGTCGGAGAGATTAACCATGATAAAAGAATAGAGAAAGGGGAAGCTGAAAAATTGACCAATTTACTAAGGAAATAAATAATAGTAACCTTAAGTGACATAGACATTCTTAGTGTAGCTACATTTGAATCACCTCAAACACTATGAAAGAGATGTACAGGGGAGTAGGATTACGAAAAATGAGAATCTAATTGTTATTACTTCCCTGAAAAAAGATGAACTTAACAAATACAGGCATACTAGGAGACGCTGATAATACAAGGACCCACACACTGCAGTGGATCCCCAAAGAAGCGGTGCAAGAAGTGTCTGTTTTACCATGTCATTAAGGAACCACTTCTTTTTTTAGGGAACCACTTCTTTTTTTAGGTTTGCACAAGATTTTACACCACAAACAGCTCTATAAAAGGTTAGAGACAAACGCGCAGACTTTAGGGGAAGGTAGAAAAGTTAGCTTCACCAAGGGCAAGCCCACTAGCAGTCCCGATTGCAACTGCTTTAACCTTCTAAAGACATGAGGCTCAAGGAAAATCAGTGCCAACAAAATCATTTGAAAGAATAGGACAAAATGCATTTGTTTGAGAGAGAGAGAGGTGTAAACCTCTCTTATGGCCTATTTGGTTCTTAAAAGAACAATTACATTCACCGCGATCAAGATATTAGATATGATACCAATGTCAATAGTTAACATTTTATTAATCAGTTTAATCAAGCATTTCTATTCAACCAAAAGACAAAAATCAAGCATTTCTAGGAAATAACATAATTCTTTGATTTAATAAAGCATTCACTCACATACACAAAAGAATTAGTCTAAGTCTATGCAGTAGAAAATAGAGCAGTGTCACTGATCCACTAAGAGTCCATCAGTCTAAAAGAGGATGAGAAAATAGAGATGGCACCTTGATTTGAAGCTCAAGTGGATTGTTTTTCCTTTTACGAGACGAAAAAGAGACACTAACAAGTAAAGAAGTAGAACATTTATCTTCTCTTTTCCCCAATCTTTACAAAGATTTGACAAATAACTTGGCTTCCTTGCCTTTTAGGAATATAGTAAATGTCCCATTCATTTCATATTCATACACGACATGCAATATAGCAGCCAGTCTCTCATTTGTACTTTTTTGAACAGCTTATTTTTGCCAACTCTCCAACGTCAACGTCAACATCAACAACACCTTTATCCCAAACTAGTTGGGGTCGGCGGTCTATGAACCCAAAAAAGAAAATAGAATAAAATAGAATATAACAAAAATAAAAAGCAAAGATCAATTGAAGAAAAAAGAATAAAATAAAAATAAAAATAGGAAAAAAGGGACTAAGGACTAAAAAAGTCAGTTAGGACTTAGGAAATCTACCCCTCTCTAATAGCTTCCCTCCACTTCGTCCTAGAACAAACCATACGCCAATCTATTTCCTACATACTCAAATCTTGTTTGACTACTTTTCCCCAAGTTAGTTTCGGTCAACCTCTTTCTTTCTTCATGTCATACTCCCAGTAACAAGCTTCTGATCTTATTGGAGCATCTAGGGTCTTCGAAGAACATGCCCAAACCATCTCAGTCTATATTCTCTCATCTTTTCTGTCACTAGTTCTACTCCAACTTTCTGTCGAATATCTTCATTTCTTATCTTATCCATCCTTGTATGCCCACACATCCACCTTAACATCCTCATCTCTGCAACTCCCATCTTATGCTCATATTGCGTATGTGTTGGCCAACATTCAGCTCCGTATAGCATTGCGGGTCTTACTGCTATTCTATAAAATTTTCCTTTTAGCTTAAGAGAGATTTTGCGATCATACAAAAAACCTGAAGCACTACGCCATTTCATCCAACGTACTCTGATATGTTTGCCAACTCTATACAACGAAAAACCGAAATAACAATGTTAATGTTCGTATATTGCCTTTAAAGTCATGAAATATATGAGTGTTGCTAGAATCAGCAGAGTTTTGGACATGCTTCATCACAGGTCGTGTTCAAGGCTACATGGATCAACAGTTTGTCCTGGCTCTGTCTGCCCGTCGAAAAAGAAACTTAAAAAATACATCAAGTGCATCAGATAGTGCACTTATAGTAATACATAAAAAGACACTCTCCACCTAGCTTGTAGATATTAATTCTCACTTTTAGAAATTTCAACCCAAAAAATTAAGTTAATAGGTGGAGAAAGACCACATGAATATAAAGAGCATATAAGACCCATTCAAAGCGATGTGGGACAACAACAATAACTTTAAGTCTTATCTTCTCACATGCAAGCACAATTACGCACATGGAAATTGACTAATAGAGAGTGGGCCCACATATGCGGAAAGGAATAACATTGGTTCTGATACCTCCAACCCAAAAGCTTAAGCCAATAGGTGAAAAGAGACCACATAAATATAAAGCGCATATAAGACCCGTTCACAAGCGATGGGGGATAACAACAACTTCAACAAACACAAATTCCAATCCCTTAAGAAGACCAAGAATGAGAATAACAGGTCTTAACGAAGTTACTTTCAGATTAATTTCCATGGAAATTTGTGCAACAGGAGAAATAATTCTCACATTCAAGAGAACGAAATTCAGCCTGCTTTACCAGGGATACGCAAAGGAGCAACATATCACCTCATCTAGGATATAAGTGCAACAAAATGACACAAAATTTGTGCAGCTATCTTTACTTACTTCAGAATCGAGAAGCAACAAACGGGAAACCCTTCAAAATTGCGATTATCTCGATAAATAACACGTCGCAAACACATTAAGAAGCTTACCACATGGTGCATATCATTCTCTGGAATCCAAATGTACGGTTTTCCTCTCTTGATCATGTACTTAACTTTAGAACTGTGTATGTCTCCCTTGCTGTCACAACCAAGCCAACAGTGACAAACAAATCCAACTCAAACAATGCACAAACATCTCTTGTCGGGAGCGAATTCTTGATTCACCAATATGATGAAAAAGTAACCAGTGACCAACAAGTAAAAGCTCCTGCTTATGCGATTAATGGAACCAACTTTCTCAGTATAATTCTGTCGTGTGCTTTCTTGTGTCAATGAACCTAAACATCAAGAAAACAACCCCCAAGAAAAAGGGCCAACAAACATGAGAAAAGTAGAAGGAGCACCTTCCTTTGGCGTCCGCTTTGATGGTGCTGAGGCGGCCTTGCCAGTTCGACGCTAATATACTCTGCAGGAACAGAAAGAAAGAAAAGTGGGCATAGTGCCACATGACGGTCAATACGAGAATTCAGTTGCACAAGTACATGCGAACCCACGAACAATGGCACGTACTTGAGCTTGAAGGCGGAGGTATACAAGCTCGAGCGGCTTAAAGGAAGGAAGGAAGGAAGGAAGGCGGGAAGAAAGTACCTTGCATTTCTCTGCGATTGTTAGCACCTTTGCTTTGTTCCCTCTCATGGCGTCGCCGAACGTTTCGGCGTGTTGCACACCAACTGTCTGATAATCGGAAAAGGCTGGATGCGTTGGATGTTTCTTGACTAGGCTTCCTACGGGAACCTCAATTTATGAGAGAAGTCTTTCGCAGTAATAAAAAAAACGGTGCGTTTTTGGGGCGTAGTTCATTAGTTTCTCAGGGAGGGTCGGTCTCTTTTATTTTTCTTTATTTTTCTTTTTTTTTTTCCCTTAAGTGGCTAAGTGCTACTCCAATGAAAAAACCAGCTTCTTCATTAAGTTTCAATGTTCTTATTTTATTTTTGATACTTTTGTCAAGAATGAACATTGACCACCTCTTGAGTAGAAAAAAGAAAAGAAAAAAGATACGATAATTTTAAGAATATAGAGCACTAATCGACCTGACCATCATTTTATTCACGGTGCCACGTCTTCTGTAAAATTGTCCGTTAATTTTGTAAAAGGAAATAAAATCAATTGAAAATGTAATTGACTTATGAAAACGTACTGGATTGCAAAATAGATAAGAGAGAAGTTCATAAGCTATAACTCATTATTTTATTGTTCAAATATTTAGTTTTTTTATCTAGTAATACAAGCAGGATTTGAATAATGAATAGGGAGATTTGATCTCAAGTTTTAATTTTTAAGTTAGACATTGAGATTGAATGAAAATATCATTGAAAGAATATAACAAAAAAATATAGAAATCCATACACTCTAAAAAAATAAAATTGAATTTGTGATGGTGCTTAGCGACTTGATTTGGGGCCTCAAAGATGGTGTCTTAGGACAGCGACGGGGATGACACTATCCGTTGAGTGGCACATGCAACAAAGTGAAAATTATTGGAACACATCCTTGTGGTTTTTTAATGATCACCAAACTATCTTCAATTTAGTGTTTACCATGACTAGTGTAGATGGTAAAATGGGTTATCATCGTCAATGAACCTCAATGTTGTTTACATTTGATTTTGGATCAGCCTTTTTCAGTTTATTTTTGTAAAATTCATCAAAAAATTCATAAAAAGTTGAAAAATTACAAAATCAACTTTGGTAGCCTTAGCCAAGCCTAAGAACCATTTTTGACCAAAAATATTTTTTCATATTTTTTGCATTTTTAGTATTTTCAAAAATAGAAAAATACATAAAAAAATAAAAAAAAAATAGCATTTGAGGTCACAAAAATACAGAAAAATAGTCCATATATTTATGTCAATTCCATTTTCATTTCGACTTCTAAAAAATCAAAATTCAAGTTCAATTTTAAGTATTCCTTTGTAACAATATAGAGTTGAACTTGGTAAAAAAATGTCATTTTAGTCTTTTAATTTGAAAATTTTTACATTTTTATAGTATTAACATTTAACTTGGTTGCCCTGCATTGCAATTTAGTCTAATTGTTCATCGAAATTGCGTGATTGCACGAATTGGGCGAAATTGCACACTTTTCTTGCAATTAGGTCCCTAAGCTTTAATTGAACTCAAATTACTTCTAATCTAAGGACTGTCATACAAAGGTAATACCTCTCCCTTACGTTTCCAACCATTCTAAATCGATTGGTGGGGATAATTTGGTCTAATTTGGCTATTAGGGCTTTCAATTTGGCAATTTGAATAATCGGATCCAAGACCAAAATTGGGGTTTTTGTGAAATTCATGCTAAAATTTTGGGGGAAATGACAATTTTAGACAGACTTGACACACCTAATTCCAATTTTGTGATTTAATTTGACCAATTTCAAAGAATTACATGTCAATTTCAAGAAATTGGGTCAATCGGGCTTGTTGGATCGAATCGGGTCTTGACCTAGTGACCCGGTCAAACAATGCATCTTCAACCTTGGTTTGGCGTCATTTTCAAGTTTTAGTAGGCTGAGATTTGATGGCGAAATTGACGATCAACTCGTGGATGATTGATCAAATTCATGTAGGCATATTGACCACCATGTCCAGGCCTGTCGATCGAGACCGGTGGCTTGATCAATGGCCACCGAACGAACTTCGGTGAGGGTGGTCAAACCCTTGGTGCCTAGAAAATCAACAAAACCAAAATGAAAGTCAAATTGAGTTCAATTTGCGCTTGACGGAGGACTTAACAAACTAGACGGAATTCCAACCCGTCCCCGACGCCGTCGACGTACCAAATCGCCTATGGTAGGCACTTGAGAGGTCGAGTGGATGATGGCCCGTCCACGGCAAAATTCAAATTGGGATATAGCATTCTCAAGGGTTCTAGAAGAAAAGAGGTTGCTCATTTTGTTCTGAGGAGATAACAGCATTGAGAAAGAAAGAGAGAGCGAGGGGAGAACTCGCTCTGTGACCGCCGTAGTTCAAGCTTTAGTTGAACACTGTGAGAGCTCGTCGTTGTCGATCTAGGACAAACCAAAGCGCCGAACAATGGCCGGAAGCTCGCCTAGGCTCTGAGGAGTCGATCGGCACCGGTTGTGCAGCTCAGCATCCTCTAAAAAGGTACATCCCAAACTCGAAATCTCAGCTGAGCTTTAATGACGGATCCTGTTTCCGACCATATTCGTCACAATGGACATGTGCATTTTACATCTAGAACGGCACTAAGCATATCCTATTTGTTTGATTGCATCGATTTTGCGTCGAGCCTCACATGTGAGCCCTTCGAATCTCTTCGTCATAGACATGATCTGTCGAAGTTCCCCTAACTCGATCTAGCCTAAACCAGATCAATCGGACATGAAGTTAAGTATTCTGAACTTCATTCGAAACTACTCCACGAAGGAAGTAGCCTGACATAGCCTGGTTTACATGATTGAGATGCCATGGCCGTACTCTACATTTTTGCTTATAGCTTGCGATCTTGTGGATAATTAGGTCCAATTTAGATATGCTAATCGCGATGAGGAGACGAGTTGAATGACGTTGGCCGCACCCAATTCCATCGAGGTTTTACCGTTGGATCTTCGCTAGAGCGTCTCAGCCGTCTATTGCAAAGAAGGCCTGCTCAACGAAGACGACGATAACATGGCGGTCTGTGGGTCAACAAGCATACATGGAGCTGATGTGCCGCTAACGTGGCATGCTACGTGGCAGCCACATCAGCTAGGTCATTAGGGTCATATATCATTTTGTTAGATGATTCGACAGCCTAGGTTTTCGGCCACATGTTGGCCTGGTAACCGTCAGATTGAATTTGAGTATTTTGTTAATAAAAATTGAATTTTTTGAAATAAAAATGAATAGTTTGATCAGACAGTCAAAGATTAGCCAAGTCGTTCGATCGCGGCCGTAGATGTAGGTAATCAGATCGAACGGTTCCCATTTAGTCGGCTTTCAAGCTAAGCCACGGATTAAAGTTTACAGATCCATTGGTCTTGAAGTAGCCATGTGATTTAATGGGAACCATAAGATTAGACTGATAATAAGAAAAGCAAAAAAAAAAAAAATAGAAACGACATCGTTTTGACTTTAAACGGGCGCGGGTTTGGATCTGGACCAGGTACCTGGTCCACATGGATCTGGCCGACCCGATCCAAATAATCATTTAAAAAAAGAAAAAATTTTCAAAAATAAAAAAATGATTTCAAAATTCTAGAAAATTCTAAAAAATGTTATAAAATACTAGAAAATACAAGAAAATAGAAAAATTTGTAGCAATTTCCTAGACACTCTAGAAATTCCCACAAATTGAGGAATGGTCATAGACAAATAACCAATCTCATTTTTGGGATTTCTTATCCATTCTTCCTAAAATTGACGATTATACCCTTTCGGGGATAAATCGTCTATGCTTTGTGTCTGAGATAGGTCGAGAATGCCTAGATTAGGATTATGGTCAATTAGATGGCCAATTCTTCTACTTGGGTTTTCGAATCTCGTTCATTCCCTAATGATGATTTTATTTCTCAAAGGGTAAATCATCTTCTTATTCCAACAAGTCATGGAAATTGCTCAAAATTGAGATTTGGGTCTGGTGGACAACCAATACTTCCATTTGGGATTTTCACTTCTCATTTTATTTTTTCTGAAATGATGATTTTACCACTCAAAGGGTAAATCGCTTTCATAAATTTCAGAAAATTTTGAAAATTGTCAAAAAAATAGAAAATGAGTCAGTTAGGTGGCCAATTCTATTTTCGACATTCTTTAACTCTAGATTTCTTCTGAAATGATAATTTTACCCTTTTTTGGGCAAATTGTCCTAAATTTCCAAGAAATTAATATTTTGTCTCTCATGGACAAATCATGTCTAAATCATTCTTGAGCCTTGATTGACGCTTCTCTAGGCCAATAGGGCCTTATTAGGGATGTCATGTTGTATTCACAAGATTTATTCTCATACTTTGGATTCTTAATTTGTGCACCTTATTTTTACTGATTGTGAGTGCTAGGGTAGTCACTCATATCTGCATGAGCTCCTAGATTTAGGATTCGTACCACACTCATCTGCATGGAATCTTGAGTTAGATAAATCAGTCAACTTAGGTACCGAAAGGGCGTCAACTATGATAGTTAGCGTAACTAAGTCCCCGATCTCACTTCTCTAGTTCTCACATAATCGAATAGAAACTCTCGACTATTCGATAGGATTTCCAATCGTACCTTCATGAAACGATTGGTGGCGACTCCTTGACATGCGCACATATCATATGTCACTAGACCACTCTGAAAGTCGACCATGTATACCTCCGTTGCGATTTGGGTAATTGGTCTTGAGAAAGGCCCGCTTCCGACCAAAATGGGACGGCCCATTAGGCCTTGCACTTGATTCCGCTCGATGATGGGTCGCGACCCATGTAAGCAAGGACGACAAACTAGGCCTTGACATTGTGGAGAACAAGCACCAATGAGGATATTTCATGGAAGCATAGAAAGACCAGTCGAGATGGTATTCTTAGAAGTCCTTGGTACTTATGAAGATGAAAAGATCATTGATCCTAGCATAGCGTGTTAGACAACTGGTATCGTCATGAAAATGATCAACCTAGTCACATACAATTTGCACCGGTGATAGTGCATATTAGTTTATGAAAGTGATTTAGGGGGTGCATGATAATCATCCAAAAACTGTTTCTATATGAGTTTTCCATTTCTGAAATAGATTTAGAACAGAAATTCGTTTGGTAACGCAAATGCAAGAAGCTATTTCTAGAACAATTTTGAGAAACATAAACAGATTTAAAGCAGAAATGAGAAACAAAAAAAAGTTAATTCTCCAAGAAATAGAAATAGAAATTTTCGTCGACGACGGTCGCCACCGGTCGCACCTCTTTGACTGTCGATCGGGCCCTGCCACCCCCGCCGGTGGCTAGAGGTCGTCGAACGGTCGCCACCGGTCGTCGGACGGCCCTCGGAGGTCGCTCACCGTCCGCCAATGGTCGCTAGAGGTCGCCGGACGACCGCCATCGGTCGCCGGCCTGCGCCGCTGGTCGCCCACCCGCTACAGTCACCCCCGCCGGTCAAATAAATTTCTATTCCAGAAATAGAAATTTTTTGATATTATCAAACGCATTTATTTTGCTTAGAAACTCATTCTAAAACAGAAATACAAAAAACTATTTATGTTCCATAAACTCTTTCTGGAACATAAATTTTGTCATGCACCCCCTTATCGGGGTTGACAATGGTGAGATATTCGCTAAAGATGATCGTTGATGGTCCAGAATATAGTCGTTGGAGCTTGGGGTTCCGTCGCTGCAAGGCCGGGTTAAGTTTCAGAAAAGCAACTGATAAGTTTCGGAGGCAACTGCAGCGGTTATCATTTTGGGTAACCTGCTCTGGTCACAAGAAGCGATAGCAACAGCAGTTTCGATGACGGCAGAGATCCTCAACGACTCTCTCACAGTAACTTATCCTCTTTGAAGACCTCTAACGGATATATTGTAGACTTCAATATATAAGGACCAGCGATACAGTCAAAAGAGAAACGAGAGAGAAAATGCTGCCATTGTAGTCCGTGCTAGAAATCTTCATTGATTTTGCTTCGTTTGCTCTCTATATTTAGTTTAGGCATTATAATAGCAATGTTGTCAAATGTACAAGCATGAGTACAACTGGTTGTGTCCCGATAGTGATCTATCGTGCGGTGGGAACAAAACTAGCTATTTGTAATTTGCATTGCGAATTACTAATGGAATCCAGCCGATTAGGCTTAAAAATCCGAACTACTATATATTGCCGTGTGACCTTCACTGCCTTATCTTGAATATCTGTATATCATCGTACGAGCTGCATAGGTTGAGTTACCATTTCGAGTGCAGATTGTTTGATGTTTCACAAAATTGTTAAAGTATCGTCACTCAAACTATTCAAACCCCCTTCTTGGTTGTATTGTTAGCCTTAATACGAATAGGTGGAGATAATCGATTCTCGGTCCGGTTTGGTCCCACTCAGGGGAATGAAAGGAGTGATTCTTTATTTTCGAGACTCGGAATCTAATCGGATGGTCATGGAATCGGAGGACGGTCTGATTCGATTCCTAAGTGTTTCAATTGAACCGGTAAATTATTAGTAAGGGTGAGCAACACAGACTTTACTTTGAATAAATTAATTAAAATTAAGTTTACATTTAAGAAATAAAAAGTCAAATAAAACATAATTGGTCTAGTTCGGACAATTCCTGGTTCAGTTGGTCCGTCTTGCTCATCTCCAGGGATAAGGACGTCATAAATTTTATATGGCGCTCACTTGAATGTCATAATTTTTTTGACCACTTGAGTGTTATAACTCACATACGCGCCTCGGTGAGCGCCATAACTTTTTTGATCAATTGAGTAATATAAAATATTTCAATCGATCACTTGAATGCCATAATTTTTAAAAATGTTCACAATATGTACTATGTCACGTTGGATTTTTGGAACTTGGATTAATGTTTTTAAAAAAATTTGCAACTTAAATGATCTAATAAAGGTTATGATATTTAAGTGAAGGTATTTTTAAAAATTATGACACTTAATTGGTTGAAAAAAAATCAAATCATTCAAGTAAGTGACATATGAAGGTTATAATATTTGTGGTAGTTGATTCCAAGACTCATCTTCCATAATTGAGCACATCTGACTCATTGATGGTGGCTAACCAGGACTCTGAATGATGAAGGGAAAAATAAGATCAATTACAAAAGCAGTTGACTTTTTGCTCATCAAAACATGAAAAAATTACTTAAAAATTCATAAACCTATGACAATTGTGCTAATTCAATCATAAACACTTTTTTATGACCGATACGTTCGGGTTAACTTGTGCGCACCGAGACTATTCCTCGGGGAGACCAGCACGATAACTACCAGCCGCGATCCCCACTTAAGTCACGGAATGCGAGTTGAAAGATTTGAATCGGGGACCTAACAAGGGATAGTCCATTTCTTAACCAATTCGGCCATGCGTGGGTGGGTATCGTAAACTTTTTTTTGTCCATTCAATTCTAAGCCTTTTATAATTATGTCATTTTAGTCCATCAAATAAATTTTGGCCAGCCGACACTGATGTAGACGTTGGCCAGCTAGCGACCCAATATTTTAATATTTTTTTTGAAATTTTATGAATTTTTATAATTTGATATGTCTTTTGTTTTTCCTTTTTTCCTTTCTTCCTCTCCTCCCCTCCTCCAGTCAGTTGCAATAATTCGGCGACTGGCCAGAGGCCGACAACCTCGCTGCCGCTGGGCGAGAGAGCGACGGCAAGGTTGACCCCAAATTTGGGCTGGCAAGGTTGACCCCAAATCTGGGCTTGCAAGGTCGAGTTTCACCAGGCCATGGAGGGGCTCGACTGCGCCATCGTTGCCTCGCGAGGCAACGAAGTCGACCCCCCGCCGTAGCAGTGTGAGTTGGCCTCTAGCCACCCCTCTAGCCGGTCGCCAAATTATGGCAAAGGGCTGGAGGTGAGGTGGGGGGGAGGGAGGGGAGGGGAGGGGAGGGGGATAGGGAAAAAAGAAAAGAAAAATAAAAAAGGCATAAAAAATCATAAATTTTCAAAACAATATTAAAATATTGTATCATCGGTCGATGGACAACCACGTCAGTACCAACTGGTCAAAATTCGCCGAATGAACTGAAATAACCCAATTACAAAATATCTTGGACTGAATTAGAAAAAAAGAAGGTTTAGAACTGAATTGACACTGATGCAATAGGTTTATGACTTTTTGGTAATTTTCCCATCAAAACATACTCAGTGATTCTAATCATTGAGCAATCAACATAAATTCGAGATGATTTCCTTAAAAATGGTTCATATAACTTATCCCTATTCATTGGTTATATAGTTAAAGTGGGGGTTGAGAGAATATTCGGCCCGGCATCCGTCATGTTACATGTTACACTTTATTCCCACGTTACACAACTTTCAAATAAGTGATTTATCATCCTGATTTTCTATCACTTATTAAAATTGGAAGAAAGCGTGATCAAATGTATTTGATCTGTAAAATAAACGAAAATAAAGAAATCATATATTGGAAGATTTTCAATAACTGGTCATGGCCGCTCAAGCTTCCAAACTTCTTCAAACTCAAGATTCGTTGAGTTTGGCAGCCATGGATGCTCAACCTTCATTGAGCTTCTTCGAGTTTTCGGCCAAAGCCACTCGATTTTCGGTGAGCTCATCTATGCTCGATATACGTTACAAAAGTAAAACAAAAACTATGGTTGTTCCAGCTTCCAAGCTTCTTCAAGCTCGCAACATGGCTACCCGAGCTTCGTAGAGCTCAGCGACATAGCCACTCCAGCCTCTTCAAGTTAGCACCTATGGTCACTCGAGCTTCCTCTCTAGCTTCCAACCTTCTTCAAGTTTGCAGCCATGGCCAATGAATTTCACTGAGCTCGCTATGGTTCCTCTAGCTTCTTTTTGTTAGAATATATTTACTATTCATTATGGGCATTATTAATTGTTATTGTAGATATTGATTGGTCTAATAAAGAAATATATATATAATTTTCTAATTCTAATCGGATATGGTCATAGCTAGTATGGACCGAGATAAACCTTATTTTTAATGAGGGGATAGGTTTCATTTTCTATCAAGTTCCTTCTCTAAACCCTAATGTCCACATAATCTTACGTAATGAATCGTCAGGAGAGACCATATCATTGAAACCAGCGATAAATTAGATTCATAAAAGAGAATCTATTGAGTATCGGATCGTTACAATTCTGCATTAAGAACGATGATTCTACTACAATGTGAGTCAATTCTTTAACTTTATGCTTCTTCGTCGAGTACGGCTTTAACGTGCCGATTGCGGACAAGAACGCGTTCAGTGTTTTCCCTTTAGTGTTTTTATTTTGCTTCGTGCGAGTCAAGCTTCTTCGTGAAGTATTGTGCAGGCCGCGAGAGAGAAAAGTTTAATGAAACTGACTCACGGTTTTGACATATTGGGCCACGGAGTATTCAGTAAAGGTTCTACTTTTTCGTGGCTTTTTATGAAGAAACCGTCTAAGAATCAAGTCTGCACAAGTCAGACTTAAATTGAAGGAAGTTCGGCCATGAGAACGTCAAAATAAAAAAAAATTGGACTCTGTGGAGCACATCATTCATCCCACGCACGCTAGACATGGGCCCGGACGTGCTCGACACGTGCAGCTTACATCATTCAAGACCGGGTAAATCGATCCAACACGGTGACCTAATTAAATTTGTGAATTCGATCTAATTCGACCAATTGACTATTGACTCAGACCATCCGGTAGAAATAGTCGTTGACCGTTTTGGCTGGATCGCATGACCTAGTTTGTTGGTCGGCTAAAGGGGTAGCGATTGGATCTGATAAACCAGTCGGACCAACTTTCAGTACCGACTGAGACCGACCACGTGCGATGCACAAGTCAGCGCGTGGGGAACATGTGCAGAAAGTGAAGGAAGCACATATGATGCGTTCGAGGTATTTCAGGTATCGATGTGCTAGTATGCTCATGCTCTAAAGGTAATATATTTATTTTACATGTTTGATGCTTTTATGGTTGGAAAATACTCATGGAACTCCAAATACATGTGTATATTTTTTTTGTGTATTTCCAGGTATTTCTCTATGGTTTTATGAAATATAGGTGCAAGCTCACATGTAAGTACCACATATGGATATGTAGAGCATGATTGATCAATTACGTGTTTTTGGTTTGACATGAATTGTTGATTGTATCAATATAAATTAGCGACGTGTAATTTTGTGGATAATTACCTCTAATTTTTTAAATTACATGTATACGGTAAATGTAAAATATAAAGTTATATCTCAATTTCAGGTAAATTCAATTAGGTCCTGACCGCCAAAGCTGCGCACTTTTATAAAGTATTAAGATGTCTCTTGTTTTAATGCGTAGTTATACTCCAAGGGATATAATTGCGTATGGTTGCACGGAGGGTTACATGTACAACATATGGTTGAGAATTGATTGTTTCAAGTACTTTCATACACCCAAAGGTGTTGATTAACGAAGATTAAAATATATTCTCATGGTCATTGTAATGTAGGAAGTATACAACTGCATGTCATGTTTTTTGCCCAAATGTGATTATATGATAATGTATGTATCTTTCAAGGTGAAATTTCACATTATGTTAATTATAGACATTGATTTTTTTTTAAGTCACTGTTTCTGTGAACGACAACTCTGTTAAAATTGAAAATTGAGATTCATTGAAAACCGAATGAGTATTATCTATTTACAAAAAGCTGGCAAATATTTATATTGCTCTTGTCAAGAAAGACCTCGTAGTTCTCAGTTTCATTAGTGATAACTTCAAGGGCATTATGTGCTTATTAAATAAAAAACAATTGGATTTGCTTACTTGATATAAAGCGATCGATTAAAGAACACTTGAAAAGTGTTTTTATCAGTTAACTGCACTGTTAAATAAATGAAGGAAACCTTGGGATTTGAAATTATATCCCGTCTATTGTTGAGAGTAGTATACGTCTGTAATGACTCCTCAACATTAGGTGTGATGGTTCTATTGAGATTAAAGATTACGTCATAAATTGGTGGAATTGCATATTAAATGGTTGCAAAATCATACTCATTGAAGTTTATATCAAAATACTGGTCATTCTGATGATTTGGATCCATGAATATCATCCTTTAAGAAGGATGATGATCTCTACTTCTTTTATAAGAAGAACGATCACATAAAGAATGACTACAATTAATGCAAAACTTGGTTACATAAACATGGGCATAAAATAATGATTCTTTGGTGTTATTTTATAAATTTAATATATCTAAAGTCTCATCTTGTTCGTGGTGGCTAGATAATGATGCAACATATGATGTTGAGTTTACCATATAGAAATTCATAAATTGAAAGATATCAAATCAGGTTGAATCAAGCTCGTTATGGAAACAACTATAAAGCTGACGTTGAATTGATGAAAACGTCATTCATGATTCTAGTTTAATGTGATATTAAGAAATATATTTTATGTACTTTCCTTAAAGATGTAACTTATTTTTCGTGTCAAGTTTGGACATGTGTAGTTACTCTTTTGAGATTTCAAATAAAGCAATTACTATTTCTTTTAATTAAAATAAAGCTGGATACTACTTTATATCCAATGGATTGTACAAATTATATTTTATCTCCCAATACATTATACATCACTTATATAGTGAAAAGGTTGTTTCAAAAGGACCTATGTCTAGTCTAAGGTACAGTCATACGCATTGCGGAATAAGTTTCTTGATCACATTTCTAAAGAAAGAGTGAAAAAACTGATAAATTCAAACATTTTGCTCATTCAGAAAAGTGATTTGGACACATGCATGATCGTTGTAGAGGTTAGATGACTACAATAAAGAATGAAGTAATCGACAGTTATGATCTATTGAAGATCATTCATACTGAAATAAGTGGATCTTATGTGGAAGCATTGTTTAAAAATATTTATTTTATCACATTTATTGACAATTATACGCTAAATGGTTATATGTGCTTGATTAAGGTAAAGTATGGATTTCTTGACAAGTTTAAAATGTTTCGAATTAAAGTCAAGAAACAGTTGGGAAAATCATAAAGATTATCAATTTTGACCAAGGTGGTGAGTTTCATTGTCGGCATGGCAATGCCGGATTGCTTAAAGAGCCATTTACCAAATATATAAGAGGATTCTGGGATTGTAACTTTATGCCAAGTAGTCCTGAAGAGAGAGGTGTGACCAAAAGACAAAATCATACCCTAAAGATATGATGAAAAGTATAATTTGTAAAATCGCTATATGTACAATCAACTTATATGATTCTCTATGGGGTGAAATTTTAAAGTAACTCATCATGTTTCTACAAAAAATAATGGATGTTAATCTAGTTAGAACCGTATTAAGGTTTGATGTGTTTATGCAGAAATAAAGTTAAATAATCCAACATTAGATAAGTTGGACTCGAGAAACACTCAATTTTACTTCGTTCCTTACCCAAATCATCTAAAGGGGTACTGATTTATCATCCCAAAAGAAGAACAATAATTATGAAATTACAGATAGCTAAATTGTTGGAGCTTGATATAGCCGAATAAGGGTAATTGTTGACAGATTATTAAAGGTAATGGTGTAGTGTGGATCAATGTGTTATTATTATTATTATTATTTTGCATATGCATATGATCATGGAGCATTCTAAATTACGATTTGATTATGTTTAGGTTCAGGTTCTTGTTATTAAGATAATTCTTGATGAAGTTTATCAGACCCCACAAACGCATAATAAAGGTTAAAGTAGCTCTTCTTGATAGATACATTAGATAGAGAAGATCAGTAATATCAAGTCACACTGTATAGTCTATCTAGAAAAGCATAACTACAATATCGACTATATAATTGATCTAGTAATTTATACAGTTGCTATTTATTGTTCTTAATTATAGTTGTGATTGGGTACATGGTGGACGAGATACCGACTATGAAATATACGATGTTTAAAAGCTCATCAGCATGCCTCAAGGTCACAAGTTCATTGCTGCAATTGGATGTATATAACTTAAAGCAGCTCCAGATGAAATTTTTTGTTTACTTTATTATATCCAATTATATTTTGATCAGTATTTTATTTAAAAAGTTTAAAGATAAACCGGTAGCCAAATTTTTTACTTATAAAGAATGAGGAGGCTTAAAATAATTTTTAGTTAGTCTCTCATAAGTTTTTTTTTCTTCGGAGTGATTACGGTATTAATAGCTCATTATAATAAGGATTTTTATCATACAGATATTGAAACTTCTTTTTAATTGGATACTTCGAGGAAGCATATATTATGTAACTGAAGGTTTTGCAGCAGATGATTCATATAAACTTGTGCATAAAGAAAAATGAATCCCATATAATGCCATGGAGTAAAGTTTGAACATATTCACGTGTGTTCTAGACTGAAAAGTCTGTTTATGGGTTTAAGTAGACGTTTAGATAATTGTTGATTAAAATTTCATGGTATTGTTGTTATATTTTGTTCCGTCAAGAACGAAGTAAATTAGTATATATACTACGAGATCATTGGGAGAAATTTATTTTCTTTGTGTTTTATGCAGGCGATATCTTGCTTGAAAGCATTTTTTTTAATTATTGCATAAGGTGAAATTGATATTGTTAAAGCATTTTGACATGATTGAACTTAATAAGGAGTATTTTGTAGTAGGCATTAAGATCCATGTGGATCATTTTGCCATGTATTGGGTTAATTCTAGAGTACACATATTGATTATATTCAGTATAAAGTATTGTAATTTAGGAATTGCACCTAGTAGGGCATTTGGGTTCAGACTTTGCAAACTGTTAGGATGATATGTGTCACGACCCGAACTCGGCGAGCACGCGAACATCCCTGTCCATGCCGTTCATTCATCAATGTTCCAGGATCCAACGGCCAATTTCCATCGCGCTGTAAGAAACATACTCGCGGAAGCGATGCCAACTCTAATCATACAAATACAACAACACACGATGACTTAGGACACAAGAGTACATCAAAATCTCCTTAATTCATTCTCGAGGATTCAATTCTATAATCTACCAATCATAAGTACATTTCCAATTTCAAAAAAAAGCGAATCCAACCTAGATACAATTAATCATCTATCTCT
This sequence comes from Rhodomyrtus tomentosa, assembly GCA_028455895.1. Taxonomy (NCBI): domain Eukaryota; kingdom Viridiplantae; phylum Streptophyta; class Magnoliopsida; order Myrtales; family Myrtaceae; genus Rhodomyrtus; species Rhodomyrtus tomentosa. Next base: position 14,651,920 of record JAPCWY010000009.1, on the reverse strand, counting down.
TCAAATGCCAATCGTTGGCAAGTTTGTGTTTCCTTCTCTTGGAACCTGAAAAATTTAAGCCTCCACTGGGGTGAGATATAAATCTCAGTAATGTGGGTCCTAACCCTAGGTTAGGCCGACCATCCACTTAAGCAGTCATCTATCTCAAAATCCAATCTCATAACATGCTGGTGCATCAAGCACAAACCATAAAACAACAACATGCAGCAGACAAGCAAACCACAATGACCTCACGTCCCACCCAGACATTTTTGTCCACTCAGCCTGCCACTTCACCACATCTACTAATCTTCACCTGCCTCAATCTCTAGCCCGTGATTAGATCGCATCAGGCTAGGTCCGCGTAAACTCATCAGACCATCATTGGCAACCCGCGTAAACGCATCAGGTTCTGATGAATCTCCAGGCAAAGCTCATTAACTCATACTTCGTTCCACGATTAGATCGCATCAGGACCGTGACCACTTAACCCAGCGAATTCGTCGCATCAGGACACCACACAACATCATCTCCACCCCGTGAACTTGTCACATCAGGGTATACGTCTCCTGCCCCGCGTCTTATACGCCTCAGGGCCTCTCCGTCCCGCGAATACTTCGCATTAGGACCATGGCTATATCAACCCGCGATCACATCGCATCAGGGCTCCACATTACATCAACTTCACCCCACGAACTCGTCGTATCAGAATATATTTCTCCTGCCCCGCGTCTCATACGCCTCAGGGCCTCTTCGTCCCGCGATTAAATCGCATCAAGACCGTGGCTATATCAACCCCGCGATCACACAGCATTAAGGCGCCACATCACCTCAACTTCACCCCGCAAACTCGTCGCATCAGGGTATATATATCTCCTGCCCTGCGTCTCATACACTTTAAGGCTTTGCCATGTCACTGCCCCGCGTCTCATACGCCTCAGGGCCTCGCCATGCTACACTTGTGCCATGATTTTTCAAATAGCTCTCTATACAATACGATATGTGCAATTCAAGCACAACTCAAGATCTATGCATGCAAGCCAGTCAATTGTAATCCGGATATGGCAAACAACTCAGGCCTATCCAATATCACGCAAGGTCGTCCTATAACATCTTAGGGCATAACAAGACTATCTCCTTAGACTAGTCATCTTAATTCAACCAACTCAATTCACAACTCACCCAATTGAGTCCAATCTTCCTAGCGTATGATTAGAAATTTCCTTACCTTGATTTCAACATCATAATTCTCTCCTCTTGAGCCTCCAAAGTTTCGGCCCCCTTAAGGTTCATGATTGAACTCGCCGTGCAACCTAGGAATTTCAACCAATTCCATCAATTTCCATGTTCAAATCAACCATCCATGAATCACAAATCGCCATAGCATAATCCTCATCATTTTAACACGCCTTAATCATCAATTTGAGACTTGTAAACCAACAACCACAGCCTCCACATAACTGGTCTTGCACAGAACTGAACCGGTTCATTTCGATTCTGTGCAAGCTGTGCACTTTCAGCCTTTAATCTACTCCTAAATCCTTTATTTAATCATCATCCTACCTCTTAACATGTCTATCTAAGTATTTGGGAGGCTTACCGAAGATTTGGAGTCAATTGGTCGCCGGAAAATTATCCAAAGCCGCCGGAGCTCCCTAGGTCAGTACCAGCAATTTTCTAGGCAACATTCACAAGACCGGTTCGTGATCAAAACTTCATCAAATCCTTCTCAACTTTTTCCCACAGATTCATTTACAAGTCTACTAAGTCTCCATGAAATTTGAGCTCAAAACTCCAAGATTTCGGCCACTAGAAAGGTCAGAAATCGGACCTACCTCAGATTGGAGCAGATTTTGTCGACTCTCGGGAGAAACCTTGCTTCAGACTTCTCGGTGCTCCAAATGACCTGATTCTACTTTGAGGAGGTCGGCAAGATGTAGATCTTTGTTGGTGTGGCTGGTCGCCAGTCAAAAAGTGGCCGGAGGTGGCCGCCGGAATGACCGAACAGAAACCTAGAAACTGGTCGCCGGGCAGCGGAATAAAGAAGGAAGAAGATGAAGGTGATGGTGTTCTCTCTTGGTGGTCTAGCCGAAAATTGCAGAATGGAGAGAGAGAGAGAGAGTTGTTTTATTTAATCCTTGAGTCAAAGCTTTGAATGGTAGGTTTGGCATAGTAGATTGGACTACTCTTTACACCATCCATTGACACATGTCCATTTGTCTTCTTAAGGAGATCCAATGGCTACCATTTAATCTTGATTTTCGGCAGCTATTGGGGGGTTTATTGTCCAAAATGCCCTTCTTCATTTGCTTAGGCAAAGTTCTAAGCTTGAGGGGCAAAACAGTCATTTTACCCCCGACGTTTAAAACGTCGTTTTTCTCATTCCGGAATTCTTCAATAGGGCGACGACCAATTTGAATAACGTTGAAATTCTTGATTTTCCATTTTCAATCTTTCAATGCTCGTTTATGATAGTTTTTTCGATCAGATGTGGTTCCAGCCTATCCTGAACCGACGGGTGGCTTTTGCAGACATTACGCGTATCGACCCCGTGATTCATATCACGTTTAGGGCTCGTCAATTCGTGGCGACTTTAGTTGTCATGTAATTGTGAGAGTCTATCGCTAGTTCCCTCGATAATCCTTATGGCCAAAGCGCCATTTACTATCCGAGCTCCCTAGGCCTACGTACCTCGTCTCACTTTAGCCTTTCCCTTTTGGTCAGTCTACTCGAATTGATCAGGTTCGAGCGGAATACAACTGAAATACATCTCTAGATACACACTTCTCATTACTGAGCCTGAAATTGACTGGAAATCACAATATGAAGTTTACAACTATATATATTTGCTTAAAGAGAAATTTCATATTATAAAAAAGGGTAAACAGAAATCTATGTCATCCTCTATCAAGAAAAGTATGCTTTTTGACAGCTATTCAAGTTATTAGGCTCCAAAATTTCATTAAAGAGTTGGTCATATTTAATTTTGTGGATAGACCTATACAATTTTATTGTGACTATAACACTGCAGTATTGTTCATTAACAACAGTAGAGGTCTAAACATCTGACGATCAAGTTTTTGACCATTACAATAGAGCTTATTACATAGATGATGTGGTTGCAGACTCACTAACTAAAGGTCTTTGCCCTTTCATATTTTAAAGACATATCACTGGCTTAAAAGCATCGTGGAATGCTAATATGACATGTTAATTGATGGGCTAAGTAGCATCATGAGATGATGTTGTTTAGTGGGAGCTGTTTTCATCTGTGTTTTCTAAATTTTGTAACGTTTAAATATGTATCAACTCTATTGCATGCAATAAAGTATTTTATTATTAAGGTGATGTTGAATACATATATCAGTTGAAAATCTTAAGGCATCGTGTAAACCTTGAGTAATAGCTGGGGCATTTGTTTTGATTAAAATCATATGTCTTGTTACACGTAAAGTATAGTTAACTATAAATGTAAGACATATGTTGGTTCGTTGGAACCATAAAAATGTTCTCGTGACACATCCATTTTTAGGACACATAAGGTGAGAAAATGGTGACTGATAAGGAGTATAATATATAAGATGTCTTTGTTATTTGAGATGTTATTTGATTAACATACTATCATATCAAATCCATATCAGTAAAGTAAGAGTATTCGTGATCATTTATGACTCTGTGTATTCTGATGCAGTTACTGGTATGCTTCGGTGCTTAAGACTTTATGGGATCGGAGGGACTGTTAAGAAATATCTCTAGATCAATATAAAGATGCACATATAAATTACAATTTCAATTAATTTACCCCAAGTGGGAGAATGTTAGAATATATTTAATATTCATTGTGGGCTTTATTAATTATTTTTGTAGATATTGATTGGTCTAATAAATAAATATATATACAGTTTCCTAATTCTAGTCGGATATGGTATTGGATAGTATGGGTCGAGATAAACCTTATCTCTAATGAGGGTATAGGTTTTGTTCTTTATAAATAAAGTTTAAGTCCCTCCTCTAAATCCTGATGTCCGTATAATCTCATATAAAGAATCGTCGGAAGGGGCTACTTATTGAACCCAACGATAAAAGGGGGTTTATAGAGTAGAATATCTTGAGCATCAGATCTTTGTAATTCCGCATCAAGAACGATGATTCCACCACAACGTGCGTCAATTCTTTAACTTTATGAATCTGTGATTCGTGTATCTATACGCGATGATCTTAGGTTGCTACATACGGATTAGAATCGCAACTTCCATTTTTAACTACTTGAGCTCGCGGCCATGGCAACCTCGAGCTTCGTCGAATTTGGCCATGGTCGACCATGTAGATGTATTTTTCTAGCTGAATGAAGGTTTGGAGACTTAATGGTCAAAGGTTTTATTGCTTATAAGGTGCGTTTGGCTATGGAATGACTTTGAGAAAATGTAAAGCCCTTTGAGTTAAAAGGGTTTTCGAAATGCAAACTCTAACAACCTGAGTTCCGCCAATCTGATTAAATAGTATAACCGAAATATTTTGGCACCAATTGAGAAGCAATTTTGTCTTTGGAACATTAAGGGCATGCATGGAAACTATTCTATTTCTCTGATTCTGTTTTTCGGAACAAAAAAATATGAAAATCCCATTTGGTAACATAGACGATTCTAATAATGATTCTATTCATGAAAACATTTTTAGAGCAAAAAAAGTTAGTTTTGAAAAAAGAATCATTTTTTAGAATCACAAAACGGAATAAAGTCTCACATCTTTCACTTTTCATTTTCAGTTTTCTCATCAATTTTCTCTCGACCTAAAATAGAATGAGTCTCATTTTCAATGAAACATAAATAAAAAGTTAAAAAAAATAAAAAATTTGAAATTTTTTTGGAAAATTTTTTGAAAATACTTTTTTTAGAAAATCCATAAAAAAAATGTCAGATTAGGCTAGTTTGACCTAATTTAGGATTCCTTACATTTCATAGATTTCGTTTACCCATGGATAGCTTAGTTGGTTAGGGCACATATGGAATTGTGCGGTTAGGCGCACTAGTCGCAGATTCGATTCCCTAAATAAGCACCTGTAATTAAAATGGGGGGTCATGGTAGTGGGTTGCTATGCTAGTCTCCCCGAGAAATAGTGGAGTTTGCGCGCAAACTAGCCCGGACACTTTGATTATATAAAAAAATTATTTTTTATTAGTAAAATCATATACAACTTTGCAATTAAACTCGAACCATATTTCTCTAAACTCTTAAGACTTCATTAGGGTCTTATAATACGATTTATCAATGCCATAAGTCCTAGATTTCGCACTTGATTTTATTGGTTATGATTTGCCTAGCTTTATGTACTTTACATTTAATCTAGTTTTAAAAAATTTTGGAAAAAAAAATCAATACGCGTTTCTATTTTAGGAATAGAAATTTTGGGTAGTTATCAAATATATTCTCTAAAACTCATACATAGAATAAAATAAAATAAAAATCATTTTAATCGGAATTATTTTTCGGATCAAAATGATTACCATGATGGCACTAAATAAATGACGCAGAAAAGTCATTATTAGAAAAATAGGGACTGGTGTTTGTAGCTTCGATCCCAATAGAGCTCAAATATGCGAAAATTTGAGAAATCGGTGAGAAATGACACTTGGTGGCCGAATTACACGTGGATTCTTGCGTGGAGAACACTTGCCGACTTTTAGAGCGGGCATAATAACAATTCTGAAGTAAAATTTCTACTTTAAAAATGATTTTGAAACATAAATTTGTTTGGTAACATAATTTCTAAAGCAGAAAACCGTTTAATTTGTAACCGTAAATTTCTCCATCTGAAATCATTTTTTTCTTAAGAAGCCATTTTTTTTAGTAATCTTGAGAAGTTAAAAATAGTTGCTTCTCATTTAGAAGTCATTCTCGGAGAAGCAAAGGTCTGTCTTCTCTAATTTATCTCTCGCATCGTCTCTCTCTCTCCAGTCGCGTTCTACTCATCTGCCATGTTTGTGCACTCCGGCGAAGCTCGACAAAGCGAAGCTCTCTCTTCGCTCATCTGCGAAGGTCGACTCTTCGCTCGTCTGCCCTCTGTCTTTCTCTCTGTGCGAAGTGAAGCTATTGTTTGCAAAGTGAAGTTCTCTCTTCGCTCGTCTGCGAAGCTCTCTTCGCTCATCGTCAAAAAGCTTCGAGAGCACCTCTATCTCTCTCTTCGCTCGCTCTCTGTACAAGTGACCGACCGCGAAGCTCGACCGTGAATCTCCCCACCGCGAAGCTCGATCTCAACCATCGGCGTACGCTGATCCCCAACTCAGATCTGCCCCAGGTTAGGGTTTTCTCCCTCGCGTTTGTGTTGAATTTATCATGAATTCGATTTTAGGTTTTCATGAGTCAAATGTTGATGAAATCCCACTGATCTGGTACGCATCCTCGACAATCACAGAGTATCGCGACGCGTATGGTAATGACATGATCCGTTGTTATTATAAAAAAAAAAAACTAGAAAGAAGCTACAAAGGGAAGCTTGAATCTCTACGCACTGAACTAGAGTCGCATTTTTTTAGCCCATCTCTATGCAACTCTGTTTTTCCAGCAAGGTTCGGGTCTTGAATAGATGGAAGCATCAGGATTGAATTTGTCTTGGTCTTTTCTTGAACGTAAGAATACCATTGGTCCTATCTCCGTTTCTTCTTCCAACACTAAATCATAATAGTTCTTGGTTCAAGTGTGCACATTCCTGGTAGATGTGGACTTCCAGATGACCATTTTGTAATTTTGAGTATCATTTTGCTTTGTGCACATTCTGTTGATGCAATATAAGTCTCTCACCTTTGCAGTTAATGAGAAAATTTTAGTCAAATTCAGAGAAATAACAAATCTTGCTTGGTCTCAGGAGATACATGGAATTCCATCCTAAGTGAAATGGAGACCATATTGTTTTTTAGCAAACTGGATAACTATGCTTATTGCTTAGTTCATACTTCGTCGCATCAGTACTTGACCCATCTAAGGCTTTTGTTCACCTATTAGCCATCATCAGTTGCAGGATTACTGCCAGACGATATTGGTTGTTGTATTTGTTTGATCAATGAAGCAGTTTTGATTATTGCCTGTCTCTAATTTGCGCTGCATGAGATAAAATCTCTCTGGATGATTTGGCTTGGTATATGTCCACCTTACATAGTTCTCCTGTAAGGGAATTCTTTGGCTTTTGTCAGCCATTATCAGTCGCAGGATTAAAAAATTGATTTCCTTGTTTGTATTTAACTGATCAGTCAAGCAGTTTTGATTATTCCTGTTTCTAAATTGTGCTGCATGAGATAAAATCCGTGGATGGTTTGGCTTTGTATTCACGTTCACCTTACATAGTTTTCTTGTCAGGGAATTCTTTGCATTAACTTTGAGATAAAGCTGTGGTTGTGAATATTCTAGTGATGTCACAATTTATTGGCATGAATTTTGATACAGACATTCGCTCCTACATCAGGTGTTGTGCAGCACCAACATAGGACTAGGTTCTGGTGAGGAGCTTTACCGCCTATGAAGAAACTACTGTCCAGGAATGACATCGAACTTGTATACCATATAATGCACTGATGCACCTTATCTTCACAAAATATGGAGGTAGAGCCAATACCTTATGCTGAAAATTCTTTAGTTTGTTGCCAACCTGTTATTGAGCTTTTGAATCTTCTGATTAGATTGCATGACGGGCACTGCGGAGACAGAGCATGCAGCTTTCTTGGAGAAGGTGAAACAGACTGTCTATGTCGACAACCTACCACCCCAGGTCACTTAGTTTGTCTTGAGGTCTGCTCTCGACTAGTTTGGAGCAGTCAAGAGTGTTCGGTTCATGACAAACTACTCCTAAATCATCTCTTCAACTAGGTTTGTATCTCCACCTGAAGGTGCAAATGGCGGAAGAAGAGAAGTTTGCCAAGCAGCAGGAAGACAATCTTAAGGCGACCTTTGCAAAATACAAAATGATTGAGGCCATCATGCTGATGCTACTGCGGATCGTTTAGCTCGTCATTATGGAATGAACCTCAGGAACGAGCTGTAAATGCCGGTCTTCTCTAATTTTCCTTATGGCCAGTGTAAATGACTTTGCAAAGAATAGAGGATGCCTAATCTTCAACTTTAGACTTGGAATGGTGGAGTGCTCGCTGAAACATCGTGAGGGCATTGAATGGTGGTTGCTTTTTCTGTAGCTCTTTTATCTCCATGTGTTTGGATTTTCACATAAATGGTGGTTACCACTGGGGCTACTCGAACGCCGATTTAGGTGAATCAGTGATGCAGGATGGGGGACACGTAAGAGAATTGTTATTTCTACATTTCAATTAGCCTTAGGTCACATACCGATAAGATTTAGTTTCAGATGAAATATCGTCCGGATGAATAAGGATCAGAATGATAATACATTGACAGCTGAGGATTGTTGGACACGGTACTGAGAAAAAACCCTTAAAAAATAAGAACCCATTGGAAAATCTGGCTACGCTAATTATAAATACTTCCTGATAAATCCCTCTTTCATGAATTAATTTACTATCATAAATTACATAAAACGTGAGTCGAGATCGCCTCGGATGACCAATGACCTTTACATTTGTGCAGTTTTTACAAATAAAAAAAACTATGGAAGAACAAAATAATTTTTACATTTGTGCATTTTTGAGTTTTTATTTTGCAATAGGTGGTGAACGATATCCATAGTGGTGTAGTTTGTTATATATACCTGACTATATTTCGTGTTCAATTATTCGAGTTTGCAATTTATATAGATTGATCCACATGTTCACTTAATTTTTTAATCAATAAATAGTCTTTTTTTCCTTTATTTCGTAAGGAGGAATAATTTTTCGTAGAATATTTTTATATTAATAATGTTTTAAAAGTGAAAATTTCCAATCATTGCCAAACATATTTCTATTTCAGAAGCATAAATTTTATCCAGTTATCAAACGCATTTCTCCGAGCAGAAATCAGCTTCTGAAATATAGGTTATTTTTTAACTTTTGCTTCTGAAATAGAAATGAAAAAATCAACTTCTGTTTCAAAAATCATTTATGAAGCAGAAGTGTTACTATGCGCACCCTTATATTGTTCAATGTAGCGTGCATGTTGCCTTGTCTAGCTTGTTTGACATTTTTTTAAAAATGGATTTGGGGAATTAATGGTTGGATCGTTGAGAAATGTGGAGGCGATTGTTTGTATACGGGTGATAGAGAACCCTAACATGGCCATACCATTAATTGCGGGACGTGCGTGTTTATCTGTTCTTTTATGGCATAATACTCTGAGTTAATGTCGTTTCTGCATGCGCCATGGTTAATGAGTAATTAAGAGTTACGGAGCCGTCTACTAGGTACGATAATGGCCTGGGACATTACACAATTAATGTTTGATAAACTGTGCTCTAAAAACACATTGGAAATCAACTTTGATTTAAACTCCGTTTGGTAAAAACTACATTTTGTAAAGAAATTTTTCATATTTCTCTTAAAAAAATTACTATTGCCCTATTTACAGGAGAATCTAAGCCGTCGACGAGGCAAATTAGATGCCAGCCAACCTCGTTTGAGGCCGCACCTCAGACACGACCTAGGCAACACCGCATGGGGTTGTGCAGCCTTAAGTGAGACCGGTGGCAAATCAATCTGGTTGCCAATTGATCGCAAAGACCTTCGTATGCAAAACTAGGGTTTTTGTGGACATTTCCAGAATTATGGAAGTTGAGTGATGGCAAAGTTGAGAAAAAAAAATGTTAGAATATATTGTAATATTCTATGTGGGATTTATTAATTATTATTATAAATATTAATTGGTCTAATAAATAAAAATATATACAGTTTCCTAATTCTAGTCAGATATGGAGTTGGATAGTATAGGTCGAGATAAATCTAATTTTTAATGAGGGGATATGTTTCATTCTCTATAAATAGAACTCAAGTCCCTCCTCTAAATCTTAACGTCCACATAACCTCATATATGGAATCGTCTGAAGCGATAATAAGGGGCCGTCTCATTGAAACCAGTGATAAAGAGGGTTCATAGAGGAAAAGCTCTTGAGCATCGGATTCTCGCAATTTCGCATCAAGAATGATGAATTCAAAATAAGATGCATTAATTCTTTAACTTTATGGATTAGAGATTTGTGTATCTATACGTGTGTATCTTAGGTCTCTACATACGGATGAAATACGCAGCTTACATGTGGTATCAGAGCTTGCGCGAATTAGGTCGTGAATCTCGTTCTCGGTGTATTTTCGAAATTTCATTTTTGTCTAAATATAAAGAAAATTATATATTTAGAAAGGGCTCGACGAGACGAGAAAAATCATCTCAAGATCGTCGCTAGAATCGATCGAGCGCGCCGCCACTCTCCGGTGGCCATCGGGCGCGTGGTAGCCACGCGCCACACGCGCAGACCCTGGCCCTGCATGTGCGCGGCACGTGCAAGGCTGACGTCAACAGACGTCATCTCGGTGAGTAGACCCAACCCAACTGCGTGACCCGACCCGATACGTTGACCGTTGACTTTGACTATTTAGTTGGACTGATTGGTTCAACCGGACCGCCTAACCCGATTCGCAAGTTGGTCCAGGGGTAGTGGTTGGACTGATTAGGCCGGTCGGGCCGGTTTCATAACCCGGTCGATAATTAGAACACGTGCAAGGCACGTGTCTGCGGGTGGTTCTCACGCGCCGTAGACTTGGGTGGCAACTAAGGGCGCATGCATGCTCCGATGGGGAAGTTTCAAGTAACGGCATGCTCGTATGCTCATGCTCTACAGGATGGTATATTTATTTTACATGTTTGGCACTTTTATGGATGAAAAATACTTATGGAACTCCAAATACATGTATATTTTGGGGTATTTTTGCGTATTTTCAAGTATTTCTCTATGATTTTATGAAATACAGATGCAAAACTCACATGTAAATACCACATATGGATATGTGGACCATGATTTAACAATTACATGTTTATGGTTTGACATGAATTATTGAGATATCGATGAAAATTAGCGAGGCGAGTAATTTTAAAATGATTGCCCCTAATTTCTGAAATTGCATGCATACGATAAATGTGAAATATAAAGTTTTATCCCAATTTCAAGTAAATTTAGTTGGGTTGTGACCACCAAAACGGCACGCTTGGTTGAGTTTAATAAAGAACATGTTTTATAATATTGGGATGTCTCCTGTCTTAAGCGTACTTATACTCCCAAAGGAGATGATTGCGTATTGATGCATGGAGAGTTACATGTACAACATATGATTGAGAATTGATTAGTCTAAGTGATGTCATAAACCCAAAGATGGTGATTAACAAAGATTAAAATAAATTATCGTGGTCGTTGTAATGTAGGGAGTGTACAACTGCATGTCATATTTTCTGCCTAAAGGTGATTATATGATGATGTATTCATCTCTCAGTGTGAAATTTCATATTATGCTAATTAAAAATATTGGATATTTTTTCAGACACCATTTTCTGTGAACGACAACTCTGCTAACATTGAGAATTGAGATTCATACTAGTTCAATTTTTGAGAATTGAATAAGGATTTTCTGTTTACAAAAGATTAGCAAATATTTGTATTGCACTTGTCAAGAAAGACCCCGTAGTTCTCAGTTTCATTAGTGAAAACTTTCAAAAATATTATGTGCTTATTGGGTAAAAAGCGATTGGATTAGCTTGTTTGATATAAAGTGATCTATTAAAGAACAATTGAAAAGTATTTTGCCAGTTAATTACACTATTAAATAAATGAAAAAAGCCTTGGAGGCTTTGAAATTATATCTCATATGTTACTAAGAGTGGTACATATCTATAATGACTTATCAACATCAGGTGTGATGGCTCTATTAAGATTAAAGATTACGTCTTAAAGTTGGTGGAATTGCATATTGAGCGATTCTAAAATCATACTCATAAAGAAATACATAAACCACCGGTCATACTAACTATTTGAGTCCACTGAAAATATTTTTTGATAAAGATGATAACTGCTACTTCTTTTATAAGAAGAATGGTTACATAAAGAAAGACTATAATTGATACAAAAATTTGGTTATCAAAATATGAGCATAAAGTAATGACTCTTTAATGTTGATTTGTGAATTTATTTCATCTAAAGTCTCATCTGGTTTGTGATGGCTAGATAGCGGTGCAGCATATTATGTTGCATTTACCATGTAGAAATTCATAAACTAAAAGACATCAAATCAAGATGAATCAAGCTCACTATAAAAATAACTATAAAGCTGATGTTGAATTGATGGGAATGTCATTCCAGATTTTGGTTTTAATGTGACATTAAGAAACATATTTTAAGTACTCTCCTTAAAGACGGAATTTATTTTTCTATCAACTTCGGACATGTGTAGCTCCTCTTTGAGATTTCAAATAAAAAAATTACTATTTCTTTTAATTAAAATAAAGTTGGGTACTACTCTATGTCCAATGAATTGTACAAATTATGTTTATCTCCCAATGAAAGATACATCGCTTATACAGCTGAAACGTTATTTGCAAAAGATCTCTGCTTGAGAAACAATCATGCGTATTATGGAATAAATTTCTTGGTCATATCAATAAAGAAAGGCTGATAAAAGCAAGCATTCTACTTACTCTTAAAAGTGACCTAGACACATGCGTTGATTGAAGCAGAGGAAAGATAACTAAGATAAAGGATAAAACTATAGTAGATAATTATGACCTATTAAAGGTCATTTATACTGGTATAAGTGGATCTTATATGGAAATATTGTGTAGAGTTTTTTTATCACATTTAGATGATGATTTTTCTCTATATGTGTTTGTATTTGATTAAAGAAAGGTTTAATTTTCGTGATAACTTCAACTTTTTTATGACTATAGTCAATAAACGTAAAAAAAAATGTCGTATTTGATCAAGGTGATGAGTATCATGGTTGACATGGCAATTCTTGATAGGTTAAAGAGCCATTTTACCGAATACTTAAAAAGATATTGGGATAGTGACTTAGTTTGCTATTCTTGATATTTGTTAACAGAAAGGTGTGGTCGAAAGGCAAAATCACACCATATGGATATGATGAAATGTATGATTTGTAAAATCAATTTATATGACTTTTGTGAAGTAAAGCTTAAAAAAAAATCATTATGTTTCCACCAAAACTATTTCATTGACTTTTTTAAAGACATAGATTGGACATTAATCTAGTTTGAACCATATTAAGATTTGAGGTGTTCATGCAAAAATAAAGTTACATAATCCAACATTGGATAAGTTGAATTTCAGAACCACTTAGTTTTATTTTGTACCTTACTCAGTTCATCTAAAGGGGTGTTGATTTATCATCCCAAAAGAAAAACAAGAGTTGTAGAATTACAGATAGCTAAATTGCCGAAGTTTGATATAGCCGAATAAGGATAGTTGCTCACAGACTATTAAAGGTACGGGTGTGGTATGGACCATTGTGTCATTTTTTTTGTCTTTACAGATGATCATGAAGCATTCTAAATTACAGTTTGATTCTGTTGGGGTTCAGGCTATTGTTATTAAGATAATTCCTGATGAAGTTTATCAGATCCCATAAGCGCATAATAAAGGTTAAAGCAGCTCCCTTAATAGATCTATTGGGCAGAGATGATCAGTTGTACCATCACACTAAATAGTCTATCCATAAGGGCATGACTGAAAAATCGACTATGTAATTGATCTAGTAATTTATACAGTTGTTATTTCTTGTTCATAATTAGAACTATGGTTGGGTGTATAGTAAATAAGATACAATCTATGAAACATACAGTGTTTGAAATTTTATTAGCATGCCTCAAAATCACAAGTCCATCTACTGCAATTGGGTGTACAATACTTAAAAGAACTCCAAATGAAAGTTTTTAAGTTATTGTATCTGATTAGCTTTTAATCAATGCTTTGTTTAAGAAGTTTAAAGACAAATTAGCAGTGAAATTTTTTGCTCATAAAGAATGAGTAGACTTAAAATAATTTTTATTTAGTCTCTCATAAAGTTTTTTTTTGGAGTGATTAAGGTATTAATATCTCATTATAATAAAGATTTTTATCATACAGATATTGAAAATTCTTCTTAATTGGATACTTCGAGAAAGTCTATATTACGTAACCCGAAGGTTTTGTAACAGATGATCCAGATAAACTTGTGCGTAAAGAAAGAGTAATCTCATATAAATACCATGGAATAAAGTTTGATCATGTTCATGGGTTGGACTGAAAGGTATGTTTATGGATTTAAGTAAGCTTTTAGACAATTGTTACTTAAAGTTTCATAGTATTGTTCTTATATTATGTTCAGTTAAGAACAAAGTAAATTAGTGTATATACTACAAGATCAGTGGGAGGAATTTATTTTCCTTGTGTTTTATACAGACGATATCTTATCTAAAAGCAATTTTATTGGATTATTGTATAAGGTGAAACAGATATTGTTGAAGCATTTTTTACGTGATTGATCTTGATAAATAGTGTTTGGTCATAGGCATTGAGATTTGTATGGATCATTCTTGCCATGTATTGGTTAAATCCAAGACACGTTCATTAGATGACTGCTGAGAAAGTTTTAAGGTACTTAAAAAAGGACAAAAGGCTATATCCAAGACATATAGCTAGTAGGGCATTTGGATTCAGACTTTGCTAGCCGTCAGAATGATATGAAGTTTATAACTACATATATTTATACGTTTAAAGAGAAATGCAGTATTATAGAAAATGGTAAATAGAAATCTATATAATCTTCTATCAAGAAAATGGAGTTTGTAGTATGTTTTTCAGTTGCTATTTAGGTTATTTGGTTTCGGAATCTCATTAAAGAGTTGGCCGTATATAATTTTGTGGCTAGACCCATGCAATTATATTGTGACTCTAATTTTGCAATATTGTTCATTAACAATAGCAGAGGTTCTAAAGAGTATGAGATTTGGTGGTCAAGTTTTTGACCATAAAAGTTACAAATGAAAAGGTGATACTACAGTAGAGCTTATTACACAGATGATAAGGCTGTAGACTCACTAACTTAATATCTTTGCCTATGAACATTTGGATGACATGTCGTAGACATAAAAGTATCTTGAGATGCTGATATGATATGTTAATTGATGAGCTAAGTAGCATCATAAGATGTTGTTCAGTGGGAGCTGTTTTCGATGTTTGCTCTAATAAAGTTCATATATGTGTTTATTGCATTTTGTAATATTTAGGTATGTATCGACTCTATTGCATGCAATAAAGCATTTTATGATTAAGGTTAGTTGAATATATATATATATATATATATATATATATATATATATATATATATATATATATATATATATATATATATCAGTTGAAAATCTCAAGGCATCGTGTAAACCTTGAGTGATGGTTGGGGCATTTATTTTTAGTCAAAAGCATATGTCTTGTTGCACGCAAAATATAGTTAACTACAAATATAAGACATATGTTGGTTCGTTAGAACCGTAAAGATGTTCTCTAGTGACACATCCGATTTTGTGACACTTCAAGTAAGAGAATGGTGACTTACAAGGAGTATGATATATAAAGTGTCTCTGTTATTTGAAATATTATCCGATTGCCGTAGTACCATATCAAATCCATATCAGTAAAGTTAAGGATATTCGTGATCATGGATGGCTCTGTGTCTTCTGATGCAGTTATTGGCATGGCCCGGCGCTTAAGACTTTATGGGATCGGATTGACTATTGGAAAATATTTCTAGACCAATATAAAAAATTACATATAAAGTACAATTTCAATTAATTTAGCCCAAATGGGAGAATGTTAGAATATATTGTAATATTCTGTGTGGGCTTTATTAATTATTATTGTAAATATTAATTGATCTAATAAAGAGATATATATACAGTTTACTAATTCTAGTCGGATATAGAGCTAGATAGTATGGGCCGAGATGAACCTAATCTTTAATGAGGGGATAGGTTTCATTCTCTATAAATAGAGCTCAAGTCCCTCCTTTAAACCCTGATATCCATGTAACCTCACATATAGAATTATCCGAAGAGATAGTGATGAGCCGTTTCATTGAAACCAGTGATAAAGAGGGTTCATAGAGGAGAAGCTCTTAAGCATCGAATTCTCGCAATTCCGCATGAAGAACGATGAATCCGAAACAATGTGCATTAATTCTTTAACTCTATGTATTATGGATTCGTGTATTTGTACGTGTGTATCTTGTGTCGCTGCATACGGATGAAATACACAGCTTACAAAAAAGTATATTTGCATTCCGAAAATGCAACATTTGAAAAAACCTTTGGACCTGCCTTGAACCAAAACCTGGAAATGCAATTCCATTTTCTCAGATTTCTCTAAAAAAATTAACTATACACTAGTTGCATTTTTTCAATGGACTTTAAAGCCCCAACGCCCTTAAAAATGATGAAGCAAATGCGTCGACAGTCTTCCCTTCTATGAGTTGGTGTGCGTAATTATCATTCAAATGTTGAAATTTATTATATCTCGTCACGATGCGAACATTAAATTAAAGGTGTTAAAAGAGAAATTCAACTAATTGCCTAGTAGTGAATTAGTCTTAGTATAATACACTGGAGTTTGACAAAAGATGATAAACAAAAAAATAAATTACAACATCTCTAAAATGCACGTGTGTGTGTGTATACAGTGAGATAAACAATTAAGAATCAAGCTAGTTTGTCTTAAAAGACCCAACATTAGTTATTTTATTCAATGTTATTTAGAATAATTTGAAGAATAAGCAAAATAAAGCTAATTCTTGAACCATGTGAGTATCTATTTCACTTGTATTATTTAAAACTCGAAAGAATTAGGTAGACGATTCATAGATTTTTCTTTTATAAGAAAACAATGATGTTTTAGGAACTTCCGTCATTCAGATTGTCAGAGACAATGTTAAATGTTCTGTTGTGTAAGACAAAATGGTCCCCAAGGCTGCCTATGGCAACGTTTCTGCTTCTAGAAACATTTTTGGAATATAAATATTTTTTCATATTTCTGTTCCTAGTTACGATTTTTGGGAACAGAAACTTGTTTGGTAACTGCATAAAGTTTTTATTCCTGAAATAAAACAAAGAAACTTATTTGGAAACTACAAAAAAAATATTCCTCTTTTTTTATTTAATTAAGGATATTATATATATTAATATTAAGATGTCTTTATCTTTTGAACTTACTAAATCAAATTAAATATCATTTATTCAATTTATTAAATCAAATTAGACCAATATATGTTTAAGCAATTTATGCGCAATTTATCAAATTAGAATATAGATGAGATCAATTATAAAAAAAAATATGAAAGAGAATGAGAATTGCAATTGGACAATGAGAATATCAAATATGTTTTCTATAGATAGAAAAAATTCCAGTTATAAGTCACACATAAATGTTCTTGAATAGTTAAAAATATGATTACCTGGAAGTGGGGACCTGCAGAAAAATATTAATTGCACTTTGAATGAAATCAGAAATTAAAATGAAAATTATTTATGCATTTAGGTACTTTTAGTCCAATTGTACAATTTTTTTCAAACATGAGGATTGAAATGAGATGGAGGGTATCAAAATCTCATGTTATGACCATAAAGTAAAACATTTTGCCTAAAATGATTTAACATGAAATTCTTTAGTCAATTTAGGATTACGTTCAATAAAGAGGCATGTGGTCCCAAACTGCATTTTTAAAACTTTAAGAGGCCAAAATGAAGAGTGAATTAAAATACAAAATATATACTATTTTTGCGCATTTTTTTGACCATGAAGACTATTTTTCCTGGTTTTTGGCTATTTTTGTAATTAAAATAAATCCAAAAAATGTCAAAATTTAAGAAAAAATTTTGCTCGAAATTGGTTCCTTAGGCTTGGTAAAAAATTTCAAGATTGATTTTGTAATTTTATGAACTGTTTTTATATTTTTAATTATTTTTTAAAATTAAAATGATAAAAAATTGGGTGTACGCATCGTGCAAGAACAAAGGAGAATAGAGCGTGTTCAAAATAATTTTTTCTCCAATTGTTTCTAAAAAATATTTCTAATGTGTTTATAAAAAGTGTTTTGGAAATACAGAAACAAGTATTTTTTTTGTTCTTATTTCTGCTCTAACAATGTTTCTATTTTTTCAAAAATATTCTCGGAATAATTTCGGAACAGAAACACTTTCTATAGAGTGTTACCATATAGGCTCTAAGGCTGCTTTGGTAACATTTCAAGGAAATTGTTTATGTTCCAAAAGTGTTCCATTAACACTTTTAGAACAAAAACGCTAATGGTAAAAAAAATGTTCTCAAAGTATTCCGGGAAACACTTTTGACCCCAAAAAAAGAAATAAAAAAAACTTGCTTCTGAGTTTTGGAATACTTTTGGAACAATTTCGTGCAAGCCATCACCGCTGTCCTCAACTACCATGGCCATCACCTGGCAGTCGCGGTTGGCGGCTGACCGCCGTCGACGGTCGCCGGTCGTCTCCATCGGTCGCATGCCGCCGTCGTCGATCATTCTTTTTAGTAAGAAAATTGATTTTTTTTTATAAATTTACCAAACGCGTTTCTATTTCCAAAAAACGTAATCGAGAATAAAAACACAAAAAATATGTTTATTATAAATATGTTCCCAGAAATAGAAACGTTACCAAACGCAGCCTAAAATTACTAGTGTTTTCACTATAAAAACCGGATTCCTTAGTCGTATGCATAGATAGAGGTTAGCATACATTTCAAATTTATAAAATAAAGTAGATGAACGTGACAACAATGCGTGTAAGTCATTTCTTTTCTTTCAAAAAGGTGAACGATACATCAAACTTTCAATTTCAAACTCGTTGGCTAAGAAATCAACTTTTCGCATGAAATATTTTTCATCCCTTTCTGATTGACAACGTTATTATCACATATCATGATTATATTATCGTGTTTAGCTACATTAAATCAATTTTGAGATGTGATGCATAGACTTATTTCAAAGATATTTGAGCTCCACGCGATAATCACTTCCAAATTCCTTTATATCGTTTGGGTGCAAAAACATTCATATTAGTCTCCAAGTCCAAGGATTTTTAATTAGAATGAAACTTAAGTTGGTTTTAACGATGAACAAAAGGAAAAAAAGAAAAGAGTTAATTTTCCCTGGCTCAATATCCAAAAAAATTTCAACTTTAACATTTGTGACAATTATATTCAAAATGTTTTTTTTTTGGTAAGGAACAAAACGTTTTTTTTTGTCTCTTAAAAAACCTCAAATTTTTACTTTTGTCTCAATTCTACTCAAAACTTTTACTACCCTTAACTTTTATTTTTATCCCAATTTTACCAACTCTTAACTTTTACTTTTGTCCAAATTCTACTCAAAATTTTTACTTTTGTCCAAATTTTACCTACTTAGTACCAAAAAAGCCCTTAATTTTTACTTTTGTCCCAATTTTATCACTATTAGCCTTCCTTCTGTAATCATCGTTAATTAAATAATAAATTACACCTCGACAAAGATAACATGAAAAAATTTAGAAATTTCATCTATTTTTTGCTACCTCTATGTACTACTGAGAGATATATACTCACTAAAGAAGACCCATTTCATATTCTTTTCGGCACTTAACAGCTCAAAGAATAGCTAGATATTGAGGTATTTTGATGAACTTTTTAAAATCTCGTCATCTCTGAAACTTATTGGTTCTAAATTTTAAAAATTCATTGGTAAATTCGACAAGAAAATTCGAGTCATGTAGGATTAACTAACGATGATTATGAATAAAAGATTGACTGTGGTAGAATTAAGATAAAAGTAAAAGTTGAAAGTTTTTTTGTACTAAGCATATAAAATTAGGACAAAATTAAAAATTTTGGGTAGAATTGAGATAAAATTAAAAGTTAAAATTTTTTGTTATGAGGTCGGTAAAATTGGGACAAAAGTAAAAGTTTTGAGTAGAATTGAAAAAAAATAAAAATTAGAGGTTTTTTATGAGAATTTTTTTTGGATATAATTAATTCGAATGTTAAAGTTAGATATTTTTTTTTTGTTGGTATTAGACCGATTTTCCCATGTTGTTCTATGATTGGACATTAACATACAATCTTGAAAAATAGCCTACAAACTTTCAATCAAAATAAAATAAAAAAAAATTTGTAAGAATTCGATTAAAAGTATGGAATATATTTACGTCTAAAGGATGCTCGATTCAACGGTCTGGGTTTCGTCGTCAGAAGAGTAAAGTCTCTCTCTCTCTCTCCCTCTCTCAGTTTTCAGCCATGGAGGGAGATCAAGATCGGGAGTTTCTGTCAGATTCAGATCCGCCGTCTCCGTCTCTCTCCCCGCCGCCGCGGCCGCTCTCGCTCACCTCCTTCGACCGAGAGAGGCATGTGACGTTCCTTGAGATGATGTACCACATGCTTCCTTACCACTACCAGTCCCAGGAGATCAACCACCTCACTCTCGCCTACTTCGTCGTCTCCGGCCTCGACATTCTCGACGCCCTCGATCGTGTATGTGGGCCTTCGACTATCTGTCTCTCAACGTTCGTCCTTTTCTCTTGTTCCTACACAATTTCATCGCTTACTTTGAGAACTGACTTTGACTATGATTTCATTACGTACATGTTGCGTTGTCGAATCGGCCGTTTTGGGAGAAGGTTGGGTTTTCGATTGGATGGACTCAATGAATTTCGAGCACTGAGTGCGAACCCGAGCGGCTGAATTTTTGCAATTGATTCGCGTTCTCTCTGTCACGAGGTGTTGGGGGTTTAATCGAGCCTTCTTTTTTAAGCTGGATTGTAAGAATTTTAATTTAAGAAGTTAAGCTTTTACTCGATCTTGGGTTTTACAAACTTCTATAAAACTAAAAATCACTTTTTTCTTTTTGGTTGCAGTTCTTTTTATTCCAATATACGAGTGAGTCCAGCCACTTTAGTCTTGTTCAATGTTTCGAGTCAAGTATTTTCATTCAATCTCTTCCTCGAAAGGGTTCAAAGTTAATGCTTGAGCCACTCAAACTCAGAGGAAGAGAGCCAAGTTTAAATAGTATCCAAGTTAGTTCAATTGACTCACAGCCGTGCTATATGAAGTGGCTTACATTCCGTGGCACTGTTACTAAGACATGGTCAATCTCTACATTGTTTTTTATGATGTTGAGATAATTAAGCAGTGATATACACTGCTAATATGTTAATCTTCATCTTTTGCTCGGATTTCTTATAGAAGGAAGGTGTGAGTAAGCCTTTGTATATATGTCTGTGATGTGATTAATTTATGGGTGGCCACAAAAGTACTCACGTATTAATCCAAATTATAGGTACACAAAGATGCGGTTGCTGACTGGGTTTTATCTTTCCAAGCTCATCCGAGGAGTGAAGCTGATCTAGGCAATGGTATGGTAGCATTTTCATGATATACGAGAAAAAAAGGAGAAGCAAATTGACTGTGTAGATTTTGGCCCTATGGCGATCCTTCTTCATACAGTGAAGACTAGGTGCTTATAATTTTGAAAGAGAGAAGATGGCCTTTAAAATCTTGTTCAGAAGTCATTTAGTTAAATTACGATAGATCTGATGATTGTGTTTGATTAGGACAATTTTATGGGTTTCATGGTTCCAGAAGCTCACAATTCTCTGCAAAAGATAATGCGGTACGGAGAAAGACACTTGCATTCTTATTAATTGCGAGCAAGCTTTTGCTTTGTAGCAGAGTTGTTAGTGGGCATTTTTACAGTTGCCTGGGTTCAGCTCATTTATTTTACCTGATTGTAGATTTTTATTCAAAATGGAAGTCATTTGGCAAGCACATACTGTGCCCTGGCCATACTGAAAATTGTTGGCTACAATTTATCGAACGTTGATTCTGCATCCATCTTAACATCAATGAGAAGTCTTCAACAGTCCGATGGAAGGTATGATCTTGAGCTGTTTCCACATCTCCCCTCTTTTTTTGTGAGCTGAGATGATAGACTCCTTGGTAATTTCACACGGACACCTTGCTTGGAAGTATTCAAGCAAGCACACTCAACTCCTTTAACATTCATAACCTTTATGTACGTTTATAGCAGTGCATTGATGGACATTAAAGTCTACAATACTTAAAGTCGTCTACAGATTCTGTTTCAGATAATTTTATCCTAAGCTACAAATCATATTTTGCTTTCCCTTCATATTGTTTTCGTTTGGTCTAGATGCTATCTTATATACTGGCTTTTACATTTTTTAGCTTTATGCCCATTCATATTGGGGCAGAAAGAGATCTTCGGTTTTTATATTGTGCTGGTAAGAGTGCTGATAAATAATTTCTTATCCTCGTCAATTTTTTTTTTTACTGTACTTCTGAATGTTGATATATGTGTTAACTGAAACTGCTTGCTACTTGTTCTGACAGCGGCCATTTGCTTTATGTTGAATAACTGGAATGGCATGGACAGGGAGAAAGCTAAAGAGTATATATTAAATTGCCAGGTTAGAGTTGTATAGGTTTATTAGACACTATTCGTGTTTTCGCCACTTATGTCACAGTCAGTTGCCATATCAAAAGGGGGTATCTGGGAACGAATACTGACAATAATGTACTGTTTCTTCTGCAGTCATATGATGGTGGCTTTGGGTTGACTCCTGGCTCAGAATCTCATGGTTAGTCAACGGATAATCTCTTCTTCATAGTCTGGTTTTGCAGTATAAGAGCGCTCCAATGTGTTTAAAAGCTTGGATGTGAACATAAAAAGAGGAAGATATTTTTCCATGGCCTACTAGGCTTTGGACACAGCAATTTAGAGTGGACAAACAATTTTGCTCCTTCAGCAAACAATTAATTATAGGAGTGGACAAAAATTTCAAATCATTTCTCCCCCATGTACCTTCAGAAAACATCATCAATACTTTTCATCTACCACTTTCCCTTAATCTTCTTCATGAGCAACCACCTGTACTCACCACCATCAGACACTCACGTCATGGCCTAGCCCTCACTACCATGAACACTATAATCGCTGCCTAATCCTCACATGCCATCGTTGCACTGCCCAGAACACCTTCACTTCACCAATGCTGATCTGCCATGTCTTTGCCATTGTTGCTGTTCTAGCACTGTTGTTGCCGTTGTTGTATTTGAGCCCTCAAGCGACAACCACCGTTGCCTGCCTAAAGCTGTCTCAACCTCTCTCTCTCTCTCTCTCTACACACACACACACACACACACACACACACACTTCACGAGCAAGCTTAAGCTGGTTTGTCACCAATATCACCTTTCCTTTCAGTCATGAGCTGCTCCCTCACCTGCCACCATCACATTCATTATTGAAATCATGAAGCTGGTCTATGATGATGGTGATTTCGTCCTCTTGAGTGCCACCTCATGGCCATTCATTCCACCAATCCTTCTGCAGTGCCGCTTCTGTCCTCTTAGCCTTGATCATCTCCTTGGAGTCCTATGCTGGAGCACCTCCTTTGCCACTGATATCAATGGCTGAAGGAGCATGCCTATTTTTTATTATGCTCCGAGACTTCTCTTTTCCATCTATGTTTTATTTGTGTGTAAAGGAAGTTGATTTGTTTGAGAATCTAAGGGATCGAAATATGGAGATGCAAAGATAGTGGTGAAGTGATGCTGGTTGGCAGTTAAATAATCCTCATCCGTTATCTCTCAATTACGTCTCCTTTCTTTTCTTTCTAAAATGAAAATGAGAAAAGCAACAGACCAGATTATACGCGTAAGCAATACACATTTTCTGATTATTCCAATTCTCGTTTTCTTTTATGGAGGTGGTTCAGTGGAATCAGGATGAGCATTGACTTGTCCGACATCTTGCAATATTTGTTCTTTCTGGCTAGTTTTACTTTGTTGTTCATGAAGCTATAATCGTCTCTTCATTTTAAACGCTGTGTCCGAAGCAAGCCAGGGTGTGGACATATCCACACCCTAAAGCATATTCATGCATTTCAGTCTTCGTCGACTAGCATAGCCATTTATACTGGTCAGATGTTGCAATCTTAAAGCTATCATGAAAAGTGATAAGACCTGCTTGCTAGAGAGTAGTGATGGGCATGATTTTCTGCATGTCTTGCTTGCAAGGATTGTCCATTGATGTCATTGTGCAACATTCATACGTGTGCACGCATGCATGCAAACCCACATGGACTTAGTCACAGACAACCACACCTTCCACCTCCCACACAGAGAAGCAGAGAATAGGGGTAGTGATCGCTTCGTAAGCTCTTTGGATTTTGTTCTTGATATTGTTGGGAAATTTGGATCTGAACTCCAAGACATCAACCTCCAATTGAACGTGAGTGATTTGTTGAGTACTTTATTTCCATAATGGGTGCATGGAAACAAGCCAAAGGAACGATCGTACCGTGGGTTCCTAGCTGGTATAAAACATTGGCAAATATCTGGAGAGGAACTGGAATTGCAAGTATCTCAGAACCATCCCTGTAGTCTATTGCCAGCATGGCGGTGAAACCTAATGGACAAAATTAGGTTCCTCGTTATATCACAAGTCCAGCCTCGTGTGTGCATCCAGATAAAAGAAAATCCTAGTTAAGGCAGTGGAACCTACAGTGAGCTGTTTCCTTTCCATTTTAATTTTTCATAAGATGAGGCCCCTGCGCAAGGACGTCCAAAATATGTTGGGAGTGGCTAGCATTTCTGATTACTATCTTCATTGTTTTTGAAAATTGAGAACTGCTGGAGCAGGTATTCGGATTGATTTATGTCCTTGATCTATTTATATGATCTTCTTGGGGTGTACTTTGGTTCACTGGTAATCAAGGTTGTTATGCCCCATTCATATATTATATCATTCACCCGGAAATGAAATGTTACAGCATTTATGAAATGGATCTATGATTAATGATCTGTATGGTCTTGATAAGTGCCTTTTGTATATTATCTTTGGAAGAATTCTGTGCTGGATTGTTTATTGATGACTAATACCAATATTTTCAGTGGCTCAGGTGGTGCTGCATATTGTGCCATTGCGTCTCTACGGTTAATGGGATTCATTGGAGATGATTGTTTGTCTAATGCCTCTGCATTCAGTTCAAAAGCGAACATACGGTCGCTACTCGATTGGAGCTTGCAGGTTTGATATCCACACTTGTTGGCTACTGTATGATTTCTCAAGCTACTTCTTAAAACGTGCTACAAGTGAACTGAAATCAGGCAACTAAGAAGCGAAAGAATCTTCAAATTTGAAAAACTAATGGAATACAGTCAGTGGTAAGGTTTTCGGACTTAGTAAAATCTTCTCTCTCTCTTATTTCTTTCGTTCAGAGGCAGGCTGCTGATGGTGGAATTCAAGGTAGACCCAATAAGGCTAGTGATACATGTTATGCCTTCTGGTGAGTGGAAAATTTTCATTTGGAACTTCCGAGGTAGTGTTGTCTATTGTGCATTGACATATGTAATGTTTTCACTAGGATTGGAGCAACAATGGGGACTCTAGGGGCAAACAAATTTATTGATGAGAGAGGATTGAGAAGCTTTCTATTGACTTGTCAATCTGAGGTGAAAATGGCTTCTTTTTGCTTATATGTTTACTCGATCTGTAATTATTGTATTCGAGTGGAGTCAAGTCGAGCACGATGTATACTTGAACTTAAGTTGGTTCAAATTTTGAAGACTGATAATCAAGCTCAATCCCAGTCGTTCAAATTTCAAGTGCAGTACATCTATAATAGCGTTGGTGTATTTTTTTCTATATGAATATTCAATTAAATCAAGCTCGACTTGATAAGAACTTGATAAGCCACTTAAGTTATTTGATCCGAAAAAGATGAGTCAAGCCCGAGCAGCTAGTACTGAGTAGCTGGACCATTTTCTGCCAGTATCACAATTCTTGAGTTATATGGTTGTGGTTTGACTGCCTTCCTGATCAAGGGTTATTATGATTTGGTGTGAGTCGACTGCTCAAAATTTGTATCTAGAGTTTTATCAATCATTTCCGGACTAGAATACTTGATTTCATCCAAAGCCAAGGCACATCTTCTTGAAGACAGTATCTATCAAGCTATGGAACAATATATTCATGTTAGTACGTTAAGGGAGAGCATATCAGTACTATGTGGAATGGTCTTGCATAAGTTAAATTGTAGGAACTATTTTCCTTTTCTGGACATGACAGACCTTATTAAAATACTTTGTTTAAGTAAAGAAAGGCATTTGGCTGAAGCATTGTCCACTGACCTTACTATTGATTTTTATTCGAGTTTTTCCTTTTCACTCAAGTAAGAATAGGCATACTCGTTTAGAAAGGAAAACGATGAGACATCAAACTACTTAAATTATTTTCCAGCAAATCTCAGCAACAATGACTCTGCTTTTTCTCTACTCTAGATCTTTCTATGTTGAAGTGCCTGATGTTCTTGTTTCTTTTTTAATTTTCATATGCTAGTATGGTGGGTTCAGTAAGTTCCCTGAGGAGCTACCAGATCTGTATCACTCTTACTTTGGATTGGCTGCATTCAGTATCCTGGGTGAACCTGGACTAAAGCCACTCTGTCTGGAACTTGGAGTGACAGAAGCTGCTGCAACCGGGTCTCTGACTGACTTCGTCATCGGTTAGAATCACTCTTGCCTGGCACAATGGGGTCTTAACTGGCGCTCCCAGTTGTCTGTATGGTCATGCCACCATTTGTTGACATTGCTCTCTAGGAACATGAGTTTATCGAACTTTGGTGAGATACTTTATTTCTTCGTCTGCTGGAATTTTTATACGAGAGCAGGTTTATAGCGTCCAGGTTTGTTTGGCCATCTGTTGTGCCGATTATCATCAATTCCAAAATTGGCATGGTCCTCATATTCCAAAAAGGATTCTCTTTGCTGTGCCAAATCAATCATCAGTTCCAAAGCAATTCGTAGCATCGAAGTTAGTGAAGTGTTCCGATAATATCTCCCTCGCATTTCTGATGAGAAGCATCATAAATTTGTTCAAAATCAAGGAAGCCCGGTACAATAGTACTGATTGAAATGTGCTGCATTTATTCCAGTCAACTACACGTATGATGTGCTTGAGTACTGGTGCTGCATGTTGCATTTGAAGACGAAACCACGAAGACAAAAAAAAAAAAGGGTAATTTGTTCCCTCCAAAATCACCCAAAGAAACCCTAATTGCCAAATCACTCACTGACCCAAAAACTCAAAACTGTGAACGCTGCCATTCAAAAAGTTCTGAATTGATTGTACATGGCCAATTCAATTTTAAAATTTGAAATTTTGCTTACTAGTTTTAAATCTTTTGACGATTATAATTTGATCGGAAATTAATGATAGATGTTGGTTTCACGAAAGCGCCAACTTGATATTTTTCCATAAGAATTTCTATTTTTTTTTGTTTTCTTTTTTGCTCCGGCTGAAATCGTTAAATGAAAGAGAAGAATTGAAAAAAATCTCAAAAATAAACTTGGAAATTTGAAAGTGAAAATTGCAAAAATACACCGGTCATGTCATGTGGACAGTCACGATAACTAGTCACAGTAACTGGCTTACTACTAGCAATTTTTAGAATGCTAAATCGTGGAAATATTTATGATTAAATTGATAAATTAAGAAAATGTTTAAAATTAAGTTAAAATTTGAATAATTTATAGTGCTATTACGTTATCACGCGCCCTCAGGGCCCCAGTAACTAACGGCCTTTGCCTCTGAAAAGTCTCCCCAACCAATCAGGGCACTCGCCTTCTTGTTCGCTTCTCCTCCTCTCATTTGCTCACGCAACCATCAGCCGTCCAGCCACCTACACCCCAATCCAACGGCTGAAAATCGCCTCGTCGAACCTTCTGGAACCCTCAAACCCTAACACCACTGCCCACACGCCCATTTATTATATATCGTCCGTCATCCCTCCCTCCCACTCAAAACTTCAACCCGAGGCTCTCTCTCTCTCTCTCTCTCTCTCTCTCTCGCTCTCGCTCTCGCTCTCGCTCAATCCGCCGACCTGCCGAAGACCGATCCAACCATGGCCGGCAAAGGAGAGGGACCTGCGATCGGCATCGATCTCGGGACCACGTACTCGTGCGTCGGCGTCTGGCAGCACGACCGCGTCGAGATCATCGCCAACGACCAGGGCAACCGGACCACCCCGTCCTACGTGGCCTTCACCGACTCCGAGAGGCTCATCGGCGATGCCGCCAAGAATCAGGTCGCCATGAACCCGATCAACACCGTCTTCGGTGAGCGTCTGCCCTTGTTCGGTTTCGGGCGTGTTTGTGTCCCTCCTGTTTTGAATTTCCGGTAGATCTGATCGATGCTAAGTTGACTTGAATGCTTACGTTTCCTACTTTGCCGGATCTGTAATGTTTGCCGAGTGGTGAGCTAGTATCTGCGACATGAGCCAGGGTGGATTAGGACGGATATAGTCAGGGTGTTGGCTATTATGAATCTCGATCCACCGCTAGTATTGACTGTATTTTTAGAACGAGACTGCCTACTGGATTTAGGTAATTACTATATCCAATTTGTTTAACTGGTTGGAAAGCTTCTGGTTCAAAGTTCTGATTCGTCGGTAGCTTAATGAATGTGGCTGCATGATATAATCTGACTATACTGATTTCCTGTGCCCTATGTCTTTCAGATAAGTAGTGTCGTTAGATACATGTGGCAAGATCACTTTGTTTTTTGGCCATTGAAACAGCCGGGCACTGCGCTGGTCGTGTTTTTAATTGTGTGTTTGAACGAATTTAGTTAGCAAGTGCTTAATTCTGTCTACGTCATCGTTACTCCTTTATGTTTTCATTCAGGTTTGCAGTGCTGGATTGTTTTATCTCTGTGGTGTCTAATATGTATGTGGTTAATTGGCAGATGCTAAGAGGTTGATCGGAAGGAGATACAATGATTCCTCGGTCCAGAGTGATATTAAGCTCTGGCCCTTCAAGGTGATCGCCGGCCCTGGTGATAAGCCAATGATTGTTGTCAGCTACAAAGGGGAAGACAAGCAGTTTGCTGCTGAGGAGATCTCGTCCATGGTACTCATAAAGATGCGCGAGATTGCCGAGGCATACCTTGGCTCGACTATCAAGAATGCAGTCGTCACAGTCCCTGCCTACTTTAATGACTCTCAGAGGCAGGCCACCAAGGATGCCGGTGTCATCGCTGGCCTCAATGTCATGCGTATCATTAACGAGCCAACTGCTGCAGCTATTGCTTATGGTCTCGATAAGAAGGCCACCAGTGTCGGAGAGAAGAATGTGTTGATTTTTGATCTTGGTGGCGGCACTTTTGATGTGTCGCTCCTAACCATCGAGGAGGGTATCTTTGAGGTGAAGGCAACAGCTGGAGACACTCATCTTGGCGGTGAAGACTTCGATAACAGAATGGTGAATCACTTTGTTCAAGAGTTCAAGAGGAAGCACAAGAAAGACATCAATGGAAATCCAAGGGCTCTTAGGAGATTGAGGACAGCTTGTGAAAGGGCAAAGAGAACTCTCTCCTCCACTGCTCAGACAACTATTGAAATTGACTCTTTGTATGAGGGTGTGGATTTCTACTCTACAATCACTCGTGCCAGATTTGAAGAGCTCAACATGGACCTCTTCAGGAAGTGTATGGAACCAGTTGAGAAGTGTCTCAGGGATGCAAAAATGGACAAGAGCACTGTCCATGACGTTGTTCTTGTGGGTGGTTCCACTAGGATCCCCAAAGTGCAACAGCTATTGCAGGATTTCTTCAACGGGAAGGAGCTCTGCAAGAGTATCAACCCTGATGAAGCTGTGGCTTATGGTGCGGCTGTTCAAGCTGCAATTTTGAGTGGCGAGGGCAATGAGAAGGTCCAGGATCTATTGTTGCTGGATGTCACCCCACTCTCACTTGGTCTGGAAACTGCAGGAGGGGTCATGACAGTGTTGATCCCAAGAAACACCACTATCCCCACCAAGAAGGAACAAGTGTTCTCCACCTATTCAGACAACCAACCTGGAGTACTTATCCAGGTTTATGAGGGTGAGAGAGCCAGAACAAGGGACAACAACTTGTTGGGCAAGTTCGAGCTCTCAGGCATTCCTCCGGCACCTAGGGGTGTTCCCCAAATTACCGTCTGCTTTGACATTGATGCCAACGGTATCTTGAATGTCTCTGCCGAAGACAAGACCACTGGCCAGAAGAACAAGATCACCATCACCAACGACAAGGGGAGGCTGTCCAAGGAAGAGATCGAGAAGATGGTCCAGGAGGCTGAGAAATACAAGTCTGAGGATGAGGAGCACAAGAAGAAGGTCGAAGCGAAGAACGCATTGGAGAACTATGCCTACAACATGAGGAACACGATCAAGGATGAGAAGATCAGCGCCAAGCTATCGGATGGGGACAAGAAGAAGATTGAGGATGCCATCGACCAAGCCATCCAGTGGCTGGACTCAAACCAGCTGGCCGAAGCGGACGAGTTTGAAGACAAAATGAAGGAGCTCGAGAGCATCTGCAACCCCATCATTGCAAAGATGTACCAGGGTGCAGGTGCTGATATGGGTGCGGGCGGCATGGATGAGGATGCTCCTCCCGCTGGCGGCAGCGGTGCTGGTCCCAAGATTGAGGAGGTCGATTAAGTTGCTGGAATTTTTAAGAGGAATATACTCGGAGTTCTCGAGCATTTGGGTGTTTTTGCCTTTTAATTTTTTGCAATATTGAACTGTTAAACTTTTCTGCTTTATTATTTTTCTTTGGTCTTATTATTGGCATTTAGCCTTTTTTTTTTTTTTTGCGATTTCAAGAAGACAGTGATTTCGACTTTCGAGCCTCCACCTTCTGTTCTGCTTATGATGTTTTGCTTCAATTCTTCAGCGATGTTCACGAGTTTCTGCATTGTGACGTTGGTATCAAGAGAAAATGAGCACACAGATTAATGATCGCAAGTGCAGACAGATTAGTACACGCATCAAGGCTGGGTACATGTGATAATTCTGCTTTTCCTGTTGGTGGCATGTATGCTTGTCTAGAAAGGTTGACCTTATTGATGAATGGGAAGACTTGCTATTTAGGTCGTCATGTCTCTCGGAAATTGCAGGGTTAAGCTTAGGAAATAGAACCTGCAGTAACAACGAAAATTACCGGGACACTGAAAGCTCCGTTTGTTTTGTAGGTTTTCTAAATCAAGGAAAAAAACTTAAAATTTAAAATTCAGGAATTTAAAAAGAGCGGCTTGATTTTTTTTTTTAGTTAAATTATCGAAATACTCTCATCTTTTTAATTATTGTTTTTTTTTGTAAGGCTAATTCACAGAACTGTTTTTATTCCTATCATTTCTTTCATTAGTTTCGCAATACAAATGCTCCTTACGCACATCAAGTCATTAACTTATCATATCTTATTATCGTTTCGCCTAGAAAATGTTATCAATATTAATTTACGGTCTCATATTTTCATTCACAAGAAATTTCAATTTGTAACAGCTTATGAATACATAATTAATTGTCTTTATTTTTGTATAGTGTGACTGAAACTATATTTCAAAGTTCAAAATTAAAATTCAATTTAATAATTTACCCTATCTTGATAAAAACGGAAAAGAAAAATTGATCAAGAAATGACAAACATTAATTTTTCTTTTTTGGTCAGAAAAAACTAGCATTACTGATAATTAGAGTTTCGTACAAATACACAATAACTCCCAAAGGGGATGAGCCAGGATAGAATCCAGTGGATCAGAATCTGATCGGAGCGATGCGTTTTGGCTATCCAATCAATAACATGATTAATTGTCCTCTTGCAATGGGCTACGAGACCTTTCAGAGACGGGCCAGTGTTTGTTGGGCCTGAAGGATAAGAGCTTCTGCTTCTTACTTGGCATGTACTTCCCCGTTGATCGCACGAACCAGCTGTAGGGAATCGGACTCCACGAACACTTGAAGTTTCTCATCTCTAACCTCTCTCCTCGCTTCGAGCAATTGCAAGCCAGTGACGAGGGCATGTGCTTCAACAATCAGAGCTCCACAAGCTGGGATTTCTCTTGGTGAACCCGTCAATCAAAGAGCCCCTTGAGTCTCGAAGAACACCCGCAATCGCACCGTCAAAAGCAACACCCCGATAGACGCATCATCATTCAGCTTCAGATATGGCTTCTCTAGAGGTAGCCATTCTAGCTGAGAGCATGTATCTATGCACTCAAAAATTCGATCTTTACTATGCCACTTGTTGTAGCTTGCGAGCGTAGCCTTCGCTTCTTTAATTTGTTGGAAGCATAATAAAATGCCAAATACATTATATTTATATATGTATTAACAAAGGCATGGAACTTTATAGTATTTAGCTCCTGCTATGAAGAAAGCAATGATTATCGATTATATCATAGCAAGTGCATAAAAAATTTAAAATATTCTTAAAACTTTATCCTAAAAAATTGTTATGCGAGTTTGATAGTACATAATTTGTAAAAAAAAATTTCAACCCCATCTTCCAATCATATTAAAATGTGAAAAGCTCAAATGAAAGCACAAATAAGTGATGTTTAACTTTAGAAACTTTCAAAAAAAAAAAATTCTGAAATCACCAACAACGTTAAAATCTGCTTGATAATTAGATTGAATTTTAATTTTCAACGTTGAAATGAAGTTAACCTCAAACTATTTCATAGAAAAATAGACAGTTAGTTATGTGTTCATAAATCGTTATAATTCGAAATTTCTAACTTTTTATTTAATTTCTAATTAAAAGCACGAGATCATAAATTAAAAATAACTTACTTCTCTACAAAAGTGATAACATGATGCATTTCTATGGGATGTAACTTCACATTTATATTGTGAAAATTGATATTTAAGAAAGAAAATAGAAACAAATGCAGTTATTTTGGTTAGGTTGATAAAAAAGAAATAATAAATTGAAGAGAGAAAAGGTTATTGTGGCCTATTGATTGAAAAGAGAAATGACTTAGCCAATATAGGGGTGGAAATATCGTTGCCCTTAAAAAAATAAAAAATTATTTTTCAAAATATGACTAGATATTGATGCTTGGGTATGCGCACTCCAATGCTCGTTCTTGGCCTATTTGCAGTGAGTGTGAGTCTAAGATTCTAGGGTTTGGTCTATCAAGGCTAAACTCAAGTCCAAAGAGGTTGGACCTTAGTCCAGTTGGGCTAACGATTTCGATGCTCCTGGCCAAGTTCACAATGCTCAGGCCTAAGTCCACAAAGGCTAGGCCTAAGCCTTGATACCCTTGTTTTGGTCCCTAGACCCCTGCCTTAGATCTACACAGGCTTGAGACCTCGTTGCCTATGCCTGAATCCCAAATGCCAAAACCCAAGTCCATTGAGTTTGAGCCTAGATGTACAGAGGCTAGGCCTGAGACTCCATTGCTCGTGCCATGGGTCCCAACGCCTAGGTTTGAGTCCCCGATGCCTGTGCCTCGATCCGTGGAGGTTAGGCTTGAGTTTACAAAGGCCGAGTTTGGAACCCAACAACTAATGCTAGGAATCCCAGGTGCAAATTCGTCGACCTTGAGACAATAGTCTCATATGTGGGTTCTTGGTGCCCGGACCTCTACCCCTTGCACTCCGGTCAATTGAGGACACACCCAAGACCTAAGCATCATTACTCAGGTCCTCGATGCTTGTGTCTAAGTCCATTGAGGTTGAGCATGGGATCCTAGCTCTTGAGCCCAAGTTCCACAAGGACCATGCACTAGCACTGGGATCGAGACCAGCTTCAATAGTCCTAGATCCATGCATGGCACGAGGGTCTCGAGTATGACCTTTGTAGGCCTGATCCCGAGCACGGGCATTGGGTCCTTAGCCTAACCTCGATGGACCAAGGCTTATTGCCAAAGGTCCGAGCATGAGCATCAAGGTCGTGGGTACAACACTAGTGTCCAGGGTCTCAGCCTTAATGCACTTGGGCATGATGTAGAAGATTCGAGCATGGGCATCGGGGTCTTCGGCCCAAGTGTCGATGATCCAGCCTGGTTATCGAGGACCCAAACATAAGCATTAGGTTCTCATGCTCAGCCTTGATAGACTAGGGCTCGAATGTCGAGGACCCAAGCCCGAGCACTGAGAACTCGGGCAAGGGCACTAGGGTCTTGGATTGGGCCTCCATGGACCCTGGCCCACGCTTGACCTCTATGGACTCAAGCCCAAGTACCTGGGACCCCTTAGCATCTGTGGACATGGGCACTAGCATTGAATTCTATGGCCTAGCTATTGTGGACCTGGGATTGACAACCTAGCTCTTGTTTGGGATCCAACTGGCAACGCTCGAGTCCCCAACCCCCGGTCGTGGTTAATCAAGGTCAAACGTGAGACCCGAGCACCCTGTGCCAGGTTACTAGTGCTCGAATAGTATAAGTCTATTTAGCAAAACAAAAACCGTATTTTCTTTTCCAAAAGTCGTTCTATTTTTTTTTCTAATATTTCGGCCAAACACTGAAACAATGACTTCTAGAAAAATATTTTTTAAAAGTGCAACATTTTTCATGAAACAAGTGAAACCTCAATGTAAACGACTCATTAAGCAAAGCCCAAGTGCCATGTGGGTTTCTACTATGTACACGATAACTTGGGAGTAGTTTCAGTTTAGTAACTACAGGTAAAATAGATCGTCAACTAACTATCTAGTAGCATTTGATTTTTTTTTTTTTTAAAGACATCTAGTAACAAAACTTGGCCCAATCCAAAAAAAAAAAAAAAAACAACAACCTCAAACTTTGTCCCAAAAATATCCATAACTTTTTTTTTTGTCTCCTAAAAAACCTCTAACTTTTGATTTTGTCCCAAGTCTATCAATCCAATCTCAAAAATAACTCAAACTTTGGCTTTTGTCTAAAAAATATCCACAACTTTTTTTTGTCTCCTCAAAAACCTTTCACTTTTAAATCTGTCCCAAATCTACCAGTCCAATCACAAAAAAAACCCCAAAACATCTCTAGAATTTCCGATGACTCCGACGTCAGCCGTTTAGCTTCTGTCAAAACTCCAAGTGATTTTCAACCTCGCCCGATGGTGTGGCCTTATCCTGAGACAATAACAACCCTTGTCATTGACTCTTTACCAGTTGATAGTCCTCGATGCCAATCAAGCCTCTCGCCAACGACCATCGTGTCAACACTGTATCTGTGACAACAAGCTGCTGCTGACCATGCCTCTGTAACGACAAACTGTTGCCAACCCTGCCTCTGTGACAACAAGGTACTGCCCCCAACGCTTTCTTGTGATTATCATTTCTATAAAGATTTGAAGTATAAGAAGAAGATTCGTTAATATATTGTTCCCACTTAAATATGTATGTGAATATCGGGTAACTCAATTATGCCTTGAAATGAATGAATGCGGCTGCAATGTGTTAAATATTCTCTCTTGAAACAATTGACAGTACATTTTGATTTTTATCGAACAATTCTGTTCAATTGGGCGTGAAACGCTCCTTTTTTTTTTTTAATAACTATGGTAAATTTGGGACAAAATCAAAAGTTGGAGGTTTTTTAGGAAACAAAAAAAGTTGTGGATATTTTTGGGACAAATACCAAAGTTTGAGGTTTTTTTGGGAAAAAAATCAGAAGTTGAAGGTTTTTTAGGAGATAAAAAAAATTAGGACAAATGTTAAAGTTTGAGGTATTTTTTTTGGGAATTAGGCCAACAAAAAAAAACTGTCAGATCCTTGATTCAAATCTCTCAACTCGCACTCTGTGACTTAAGTGGGGGTCGCGGCTGGTGATTGTTGTGCTAGTCTCCCCGAGGAATAGTCGAGGTGCACGTAAGCTGGCCCGGACACCTCGGTCATCAAAAAAAAAAAAATTGCTTCTGGTGGTGGGGTGTCCTAGAGGTGATAAACAAGTAATTCTCAGAGCTCGTGGTAAACTTTGCTTCAGTTTAGGGCACGTTGACAACACTTCTACTTCAAAAATCAACTTCTTAAGTTGATTTTTCTAATTTTGTTTCAAAAATTGATTTTTGATCCGAGAAATTCATTTGACAACGGTTGAAAATTTCTAATTCTAAAACATTATTAAAAAAAAAAACTTTCTATGAATTTTTTTTTTTTGCGTCCGAAAATTTCTAAGTCATTTTAAACTTTTTAGGTTTCTTTATTTTATTAAAAAATAATATTGCCCTTTTAAAAATAGAAAATATTTTTACTATGGCTGCTGGAGACAGCGACTCAGCGGCGGCCGGAGGCGCAATAGTCAATGGTTAGTAGAGAGAGGGGGGCTGTGGTTGGCGGCGGGGGGCGGCAATTGCGGTTGGCGGAGGTCGGCAGTGGCGGTGGTTAGTGGTGTTGGTGGCTAGCAAAGGTTGCTGGCGGTAATAGGCGGAGGTCGACCATGGCCTATGGTTGACGACGAGAGATGGTTGACGGGTGTCGATGGTTAGTGTGGCCAGCGGAGGTTTGCTATGGGTGGTGATGGGCGATGGTCGACAGTTGGCGGTGATGGGTGGCGGCCGATGGAGGTTGGCGATGGGCAATGATCGACATTTCAGCGGTTGGCGATAGGGGGTAGTGGATAGGTGGTGGTCAACGGTGGGTAGTGGAGGCGAGCGTGATTGAAAAGAGAGTGATGTCGTAATGAAAAGAGGGTGAAGCAAGAAGTACTAATTGATCTTTTTTTATCCAATAAGTACTTCTTGAATTGAGAAGTAACTTTTTGTAACTTCTTAAATCGGGAAAAAAATAACTTTAAAAGTGAAAGTTTACTTCAGAGCAAAATTTTTTTTAAGAAGTAAAAGTTTCTACCAAACAGATTGCTGCTTCAGATGTTACATTACCAAGCAAATTTCTACTCCAAAAACATTTCTGGAGCAGAGATCCAATTCCAAAAGTGCTACCAGGTTCTAGGGGTGAGCAAAAAAACCCATAAACCATTCGAACCGGACCGTACCCAACTGACTGATTTTGGACAAAAATCGGTGAGTACGGTTCGGTTCTTGGTTTCAATTTTATGGAACAGGCGGGTATGGTTCGATTTACGATTTTGGATGAAACCATCCAACCGGCCCAACCGAACCGGACTTATGTATATTTTTTTAATTAAATTCCTCCGAGTCCCAACCCAAAGTGAAATTACACGTAGTAGCGGGCCTAGCGGCAGTAGAGGGCTTCATAATTTCTTCGACGCCTCTTGCTCAGATTCTCCCTTCCACCGTTTCTCCCTTCCATGCGTTTCTCTTCAGTAGTAGACTAGCGGTCCTATAAAAAATGACCAAATTCTTGTCAGAGCTGTTGGATAATGCCGATGCTGCCGTTCAAGAAGGCCAAAACGATATTCATTCTCAAGGTTGTTTGGGTCCTAGCTTTGTTTCCTCGCCCATTTTCGTAGAGTGGCGATATGGAAATTCTCTAGATGCTTCCTGCGGCTACTTGCCATGGAACAACGCGAATTTGTTTCCTTGCCTATTTTTTTTTCCTTTTCTTACTCAGTGAAAACGTAACCGGAATCCAACCGAAAATCGGACCGGATCGATGGTTCGGTTGGTTCACGGTTCATAGAAGAAACCGTTAGTTCACGATTCGCGTTTTGCAAAACCGATCTCTAACGGATGGTTATCGATTTTTCTAGGGTGGAAAACATACATTCTGGAACCGATCACCCCTACCACGTAATCCCTTAATAAGTGCAGATCAAAGAGTTCACGAGGTCGAATCCGTTCGCGGTCGAAGCCAGTGAAAACTGGCTTTTTGTTAGTGGGCTGTGCAGCGACGGGCTCGTGTTCTACGTGGTAGACCGACGTCCACCCTTTATCCCCCCCAAAAAAAAAAGAAAAATTCAAAAGAAGTTCAAAATTCCTTTTAAGTGAGAGTCCCACTAGCAGCTGATGTGAATCGAAAGACAGGAAAAAAAAAAGAATCGCTTTTGCGACGGCTTCGCACAAGGCAAATCAGCTCTTGTGGTCCAGAGAATCTGAATGAACTTCACGGACTGGATCTCTGCTGCTTTTCCCCGCTCTCCTTTTTCCCACTTTTCCAAAAGTCGCTCATGACTTTCACCGCGGAAAGAACCGTGGCTTATCTAGTCATCACTCACCAATCCATCGTGGCTGGGGACTCCCGGACCTGTTTATTTCATTAAAAAAAAACCTTTTAGAAAAACATTTTTTTTTTGTATTTTTTTTTTTATGGTTGATTCGTGAAAATTAAGCTAGTCTAGGAAAATATTTTTCACCCATTTCATCATAATTGCTCCGCGACGATATTTTTCATCGAAATTCGTTCTTCGATTTTTAAATGTGATCAAGTATTCTGTGCCGATTTTAAATAGGAGAGTTCTAAATAGTAAGAGGAAGTGAAAATGCCAAAAAAGTTCCCCATGTGCACAAGTTTTCTCAATTAAGGAAGTACAATTTGTGTCGAAGAATAGCCTAGAGTGATTTTTGTGTTTCGATAAAGGGTTTGGTTTTTGTCCTTTTCTGCATTTTGTTTTCTGTTGTTCTTTTTTTTCTCCTTCCCTCTTGTTCATCGTCTCCCTCACGCTGGGCTTCGAGGAGGTGTTGCTCTGGCGCAAGAGCAATAAATAGTTCTTGTCGCTCTCGAGCAAGGAGATGCGATCGAAGCTGCCGACCTCGATGATGCAGAAGTTGCGGTGGTAAGAGATGCCGTAGGAGCAGGAAGAGACGCTTTGCTCGCCGTGCCAAAAGAAGACGAGCCTCACAAGGCGGTCCTTGAGGCAGTGGGGATAGAACCCGACGGAGGACGCGCCCGGGTGTTTTCTGCACGGGTTCTCTGACGACGACAAGTAGTAGTTTTGTTTCATTCTCTCTTTCACTTTCGGAGGAGGTAAAAAGCAGAGGCCACCGCAAAACAGAGTATGCGAAGATGTTGTTGCTATGCCAAGCTCCGATCAGGGCTCTCTCCTCCAAAAGCTGTTGTTCCACTTCTTCTCCCTCCTCCTCCTCCATCGCATTCATCACCCCACGCCCTCCTATGTTCTCCAATCGCAAGCCTAATTTTTTCTCCCGGACTCACCCCTCGAAGCCCTACAGGCTCGCCCTCGCTCGAGCCGACGACAGCCTCAACGCAATATCGTCGGCCGCGAAGCAGCCTCCACTAGCTCCCCCTCCTACGTTTGACGGCGGCGACACCGTCTTCGTGGATTAGGAGAGCGTTCCTCTCGAGGGCTTCATCCAATTCGAGAAGCCGAGTTCCGCCTCCCTTTTGAAGAATGGGGGGTACGTTTAAATTTCCGTCTTTTGCTGTTGAAATTGCTTGTCTGTTTTGTCATGTGCCTCTTTAGTGGTGATTTTGGAGGGTTTAATTTGGTATGCTTTCTATGTTCATTTTGTTTCAGGCGGGTCGCGCTGCTTGTTGGTGGGGATGTTGTGGGTTTGCTTCTGCTCATCGCAATTGGTAGATTCAGTCATGGATTCGCCCTTTTCAATCCTGAGACTTTGCGAACCGCTGACCCTTTTGTTGCCAGTATGTGTAAACATTCTCCGTTCAAGAGCAATTTCTTGCTTTCGCGCCGGAGCAGTACCTCCTCGAAGCCCAAAGTTTAGGGAGACGATGAACAGGAGGGGAGGAGAAAAAAAGAGAATAACAGAAAACAAAAGGCAAAAAAAGAAAAAAAAAATCAGACCCTTTATTGAAACACAAAAAACACTTTAGGCTATTCTTTGACACAATTTGCACTTTGAGCCCTTAATTGAGAAAATATGTGCACTTCGGGTCCTTTTTTGGCATTTTCCCTTAGAATAATCAACGCACAAAGTTGGAACAAAATCTAATAGAATTACACAAATATTGTCTCAATCAGTGTTTAACTCGATGGCGAGAGTCTGCAAGTACAAATTCAAAAGAATCGATACAAATGAAATTGAAAGAATTTGTATAAACATAAGTCAAACCAGGGTTTGACTCGATGGTATGACCTTGAAAGCACAATTCCTCTTAGCAATAATGAACCAATGTATCCAAAACAGTGTAGAGTTCAACTTGACGACAATGACAGTGCATCGGAGTTTAACTCGATGTCACAATGTCTGAGCCAAAGATAAATGCCGAGAATGCAGTACGATAAGCAAAAGTAAGATAAATTTATTGATTTGGTCGGAGGGTGTTCTCTATTGTTGTCTTGTGATATTTATAATGGTTGGAATGGTTCGTAATCCCAGTGCGCCAACAATTGCCGCATTGGGATTACGAACCATTGTGACCCAGTCACAAAGAACTGTGGATAGGACATTTAATAGTTCACTTTTGATTGCGAGGGGTTATCCCCATGTACTTCTCATTCTGCGGACTCCTTGACCTGCTCTTAAAGGCTATTTGAAGTTCAAGGAGATAATTTTCGCAATCTTTGGCGCTCCTTGAGAAACTTGGAATTATGCGGGATTGCTTTCTTCTTGGCGCCCAATTTTACTAATTGGCTTAACCACGCTTGTCGGGCCTTATGTATTCTTTATCGAAGCAGTCTTCTCTTCACGTGTTTATCACGTGTGTTGGCCCTTCCTGTTTCTTCTCAGATATCGAATTCTTGTGTGCTTTGCACATGTGCTGATTCCTCACGTGATCCACATATGTATCGATTTCTCGTGTGTGTAGCTCATGTATCAGCGGTATGGGTGATCGGCTCCTGGTCCGGCCTGATTCCCCTCAAGAATCGAGAACCGGAGCAATAGTCTTAGTTCTCATTTTCCGAAACCAGAGATCAAAGCAGCCACCTCGAGAATTGGGAATCGGACCATCGGTCCAGCCTGATTCCGGTATGGTTCCAAAGAACCAATAGCACGATCAAATTTTTGATTTTATGCCATTTAAGAATGACTGAAACATCAAAGCCAAGTCTACCAACAACATGCCATTCAATCTTTAAAAGTCACGGGCAAATTGACATCTCATGGGTGACAATGCAGATTGACATCATATAATTTGATCTTTGCCCATTCTATGCAAATTGACATCAAAACCATTCTAGGCAAATTGATATCTCATGGGTGAAGTGTAAAGACAGAAGAGGCGACACAGGTGAGAGTTACAAAGTAGAAAATAAGCGCACCCTAATCAATAAAAATTATGTTTTTTTTTAAAAAAATTCGATCGATTCAATTCGGGTAATCCGGTCTGATCCTATGGCCCTCGAACCGGGAATTGGACCACCTGGTCACCGGTTTCAAATTTTAGGAATTAGGAACCAGACCAGATACTTCTAGAACTCGAAAGTGGACCATCGGTTCGGTTCGAACAGTCTGATTTTCTCACCACTAATTAGTGGATGTTTATTTTGGTGCTAGCACCACCCCAGAAAAAACTCCTTAAAAACTAGGGAAAATATTTTCCTCTTTTTGAGAGAGAAAAATATTGTTTCCTCATCTTTCCTTCCCCCTCTCTTTCTCATTTCCTGTATTTATAATTATCTTTTTACTTTTTTTATTTTTTATTTACTTTTAAAAATTCAAAATTTATTTATTTATTATTTATGTTTTTCTTTTTCTTTTTTTTTCTTTTCTCTTTCTTCCTCCTCCTTCCTTTGCCAACTAGTGTTTCCTCCTTCCTCCGCCAACCGCAGACCTCGGTGATGGCCGACAGCTTGACTATTGGCCATGATGTGGGCCACCTCGAGACTCGGCTGGTCCCATTGATCTTGGGATCACTGACTACCAATGTCAACACATGCCACCTACCATCATTCTTTGGCACGCGGCATCCAACTATTGCTTCATTCCTTTATTTTAGCCAAACACCGAAGAACATTAACATTTTCCTAGAAAATAACTTTCCGGAAAATATATTTCTAAAACCTCGAATTTTTCGTGAAAGAAACAGAGCCCAAAAGAATAATAGTGTTGAATATTCATTAACAATCGAGTAGGTTTTCTTTTGTTTTTCTTTTCAATTAATGATATCTGAAACTGAGAAAAAAAACTTGAACAAGCTCACTGGAATCAATCTGGAGTGGACTTGATCAATGAATTCGCGGTGAAGCTACCCTACCGGTGAGATTTGCGACACTAGTGACCGATTGATGGCGAAATTGATCCTACCACAAAAGCCCGAGGATCCAACCCTCCGAATTTTCTTACCTTCGGATGTCAAAGGAATAAATGTCGGTCATCTATTCATAAGAATTATTAAGTTCGACCTGGGGTTGACCAATAATTGAACAAGGTTAAACCTAAAGTATATTTGTAGACAATAGACATCATTTTTTTTTACCGGGTTTTGACTAAATTTTGGCCGAAAGTCTAACTTGTTAAAATCTGGATCGAAGGGTACAATTGGATAGTGCTCTACAAGAGCTTTGCTACAACACTCGATTTTGACCAAATCGAACAGCTGGATCGCTACATTTAACCGTAAGAGTCCGATCTTGATCTATTCACAGTTCGGCTGATAGGATCACGTGAATCTGGTTTGAGCTTTCCAAGGCATGGAGAATCAATTCAAGGGGGCTTTCTCAAATGCCCATTTGGCCCGATTTGTGTGGATAGGAACCGCATTTCTGAGAAGTTCGAATCATGAGCTGTCTGTGGACGACGTAAGAATTGAGTCAACCTTGTGCAATGTTCCCATAAGATTCGATAATTCGCCATTAATAGGTGCTTTCATTTGCATTTTTTTTTTCTTAGTGTAGGTTTGCTCTAGGTACATCCCTCGATCTCCGCATTTACCACATTGTCATATCGTTTTTTTTTTTTTTGTAATTTGTTGTGTCATGTTACCGGTAATTATTGTCACATCATGTTATTTAATTGCCATGTTTCGATACGATATGTCATGTTATGTTACATTTAAATATTATCATGTCATGTCATTTTCTTCTCATGTTTTAAATCTAAATTATCATGTCATGGCGCACGTAAATATTGACATATCATGTGATTTTCGCAATCATGTTTTGAGTATTATTTATCATGTCTTATTGTATGTGGATATTGTCATGTCAAGTCATTTTACCATCATGTCTTTGATTTAATTTGGCATGTCATGCACGTGATGGTTGCTCTGTCCTGTCATCTTCTTGTTATATTTTGAATTTGAATTTTCCATGGCGTGGCCATGTTATGTCGCTTAAATCATGATTGAATTTTGCAAACGAATTGACATTTGCGTGCACAACCTCACACACAAAAGGAGTCACACCACTATGCATGAGAAAACAACTTCCCTAATTAAAAATAACGTCGAATGAGTTTTTAACGGCACTTTAAAAATTTAGAATGAACCGTTATACATGGTTAAGAAATTAAATGATGAATGATTTATGACTTAACTGGAAATAGGGACATGATACCCAAAAAGTGTCGTGGAATACTGATAATCCATCTCACGCATAAACTAGCCATCGGACCTAAGATCTTTAGTTTTCATAGACCAGTTTCACGTGTGTGCACTTAGGCATTTGACATTTTCATCTTTAACCTTTAGGTGTCCAATTGATCTGGACTTTCTGAACTGACCTTGCTTTTTCAAATTGATCGGTGGCCACTCTAGCATCGTACTTGAGCTTGTAATCATCTTTTCATCCCAGAGATTCCTGAACCAAGGATTTGAGAACATCCTAGGAACCGAGGCTCCAGTAGCGGGCTATCTCATTCTTGGCACCAAAAATCGGCTTGGGCCTTCGTTGACCACAAAGCTCATGGAAGTCACAAGGTACGCTAAGACATGTGTGTTCAAGGGAAACGTCGGTGACGTGATTATGTCGGTACGTGGCGTCGACGGTTATGTGGAGCCGTT
This sequence comes from Rhodomyrtus tomentosa, assembly GCA_028455895.1. Taxonomy (NCBI): domain Eukaryota; kingdom Viridiplantae; phylum Streptophyta; class Magnoliopsida; order Myrtales; family Myrtaceae; genus Rhodomyrtus; species Rhodomyrtus tomentosa. Next base: position 14,608,382 of record JAPCWY010000009.1, on the reverse strand, counting down.
AGCTATGTGTTTAAATCGTCTTAAAGATAAGGAGAGCGGTTACTGAGGCAGATTCGAAAGTTTTGGGAAAATGCGAACGTGAAGAAATCGCTAGAGACGGTTTTATCGTATATTCGCCTATAATTAATAGGAGACAGCTCTTTGTAAAGGATGCTAAATCAATCAATCATACAAATTTATCTTTTGCACTGCAATTTATTTTATCAAGTGTTTGCCTTTCCTGCATTTTACTTATCGCACTGTTTATCGCTTTCTTTCCATTTACTTACTTACTATCCGTAATTGTTACAAAGGCCCATTTAAAACAATAAATCCGAAAGCTCTACGCTTGTTGGTAAAAAATCTTTAGTCGCGTACGTTATCGGTAAAACATTTTTTTGGCACGCCCCGTGGGACTACTTGTAGTTCAATTTGAGGAAGTGCTATAGCGAAAACCAAGAATCAGGGGGGCGTCATTGGCGAGAGTTATTCTCAACAGCGGTCGTCGAATGATGGCCAAGAAAATGTCAATGTAATTCTCAGTGGAGGAGGTGATATACCTAGAGAACTTACGGAATAGCAAAGAAATGAGTTACCAATGGGACGTTGTTTGCGTTGGTGAGATCCATGGATCTTAGACAGTTAAACTGGTGAGATCCCATGTTTGAATATCTTCGGCCGTGCCTTGGGGGTTTACCCAGTGACATTGACCTTGTACCCTTCCAATCGAGGATTTAGTTCATTACGCGTGATAACCTTGGCACGGGAGTGAGAATACTCCAAAGAGACGATACTATTGATCGTCAAAACCAGATTGGGGTTGGAGTTGGTAGTTTTAATAATTCGATTAATGTAAGCGGATTTTCACCAATTGTTGTGGATGGGAATGCTGTAGGGTTAAATCGATACCCAATACGATTGAAGATCTGACAAATAATGCGTCACCAAATACGGACGATAATGTTAGGCCAGTCGGTAATGTTAGATATCCATCAGTGGGAGTGGTCAACCCCCTGAACCCCGATGAACATCGGTTTGGGTGTGCCTCCTAACCCTAGTTAGCTTGTTCCGCGTCCGCTGTGCCCGATGGATAACCTGGTGCGACCTTTGGAGGCATAGGGGAAATGTGGTCTAAGCGCATTCCTGAAAGCGCTACAGGCATAGTGATATAATGCATGAGTACCGAAGGAGGAATGGTACCGAGGCCAATTAATCAAAAGCTATGTCTTGGTTGGGTAGATAATGTAGCATACGCATGGGGATATAAGATACTTGATTTTACAATGTTCACTGTTGAAGATGACCAATCCATCGGGGACATATAAGCAAGTTCACATCACTATGTGGTGAGACAAACAATGATTGGCGCCTTATGTTGAGGTTGTTCTTGTTGTCTTCATGGAAATCAGCTTTCACTTGGTATACAGGTTTGGCACCAAATTCTATGTAGAATTAGGAAGATATGGAGAGCAAGTTACATGCCCAGTTTTATCGGACGGTACCAAAAGTAACACCATCTGAACTAGCAAATATAAACCAATATAGCAATGAATCTGTAGAGTAGTAGCGTGGTTTAAGAGATTGAGAAATCGCTCCTTGTTTACTTTGCCTGTGTTGATACAAATGCGAAAAAATAAACACAGAACATAAGGATTTACGTGGTTCGATCAAGAGGATTTATGTCCACGGTCGAGACAAAACAATATTTCACTATAATCAAATAGAGTATTGATTACATAAGTTGGTCTTATCGACTAAACAAAATCATATGGCTCACAAATCTCTCGTATATCAAAAAATCCCCATATAACAAAATAAACCTCAACCGCAGCATAAATAGAGCTCAAAATAAACTCTTATAGAAATATGTTTGTACCCTTATAGATATTTGTTCGCTTGCTCTGAGTTGAGCCTATCAATCCAACTCTTCGCGTCACGAACTAAATCTCAATTTTTTCTCCACTTTTGGGTCGCACAAAAAATATATGTTGGGTCGGGTGAAGAATCAGACCGAGTGTATAAAATTCAAGGCATATTTAATAGCCCGAAAAAGAGGTAACTGACGTGACGAAAGCTGGTTTGAAGTTTAGTATCAAGGAATAACTTGAATGCCAAGAATTCACAGATTTATTTTCATTTACCGCTGCTACGGCTAGACTAAGAATCTATGGAAAGGAAAAGATAAGAAATCCCACGAGGATTATAAACAACGACAGACCAAATTGAGATCACTGTGATGAGGATGGTATTGGACAAGCCATATGTGTGTTGTGCTTTGAAACCCGCCAGGGTGAAAAAGCCGATAATGGCAAGAACAAAGGAAATCCAAGTTACCCATTTCATATGACGAAGTCCGATGAGATCTTTGGTTTTCTCTTGCAAGATGGTCTAATCAAGTTAACCGAAGGTCAGACAATACATAGCAAATAAGAGTTAACTGCAAAAGGTATTGTAAATGGCACCACTCTTGGAACCATAGTACTATCCATTGGATTTTCTTTGGGTGAATTGTTCAGGAAGCTATACGCCAGTGGAAGATCAAGTTTGCCAAATAGCAAGATAAGAAGATGGAAATAGAAGGGGACCCTTTTCGTGTAATGACCGGAATGGTCTCGGCATCTTTCAAAAGAGGTCAGCCCCCATAATGATGTTATGTCAGAGCTGCCATCAAGAGATGAGTAATGGCTACCCCACAAAATATGGGACGCAAAAGTCAAGGTACAAATGGCGGCCGAGTCTATGGGAATTAGGAGATGAAGACCCATATAGCGAAACGTATTCATATCATCGAAGGCATTACAGACCGCCGTATCAAGGTGGGAATGCTAAGAGGTTGGGTCCTAAAAATAATGTGCACATGTTACGGACTCTTATCAAGAAAACCTCATCTCTGGCTCATCAATCGAATGATTTTAGTGAAAATTCGAAACAATCTCTCTTCTTCTGATCAGTAGTCTCGCCTTTCCCTTGCTTGATATATTGACGATTCCCTTGCCCTCTTATTATCTTGTTAATAGCTACATTTCCTGCTTCTCCAATAATCTTATTTTACTCCGTCAGCTGACCACCGCCGATCCTAACTTTTTCATTAGCAACATCTCCCTCCACATGCATATATCTATGTTGATTCTATTCCTCTTAATATATCTCATTTTCATTATTGCTGCACCCCATCTTCTCCGCTAGGTTTCAAATAAAGTAGCTAAGAAATCACTCCGACAACATTATTTGGAAGGTGACCTGGAGATCGACACTTTGGGAGCACCAAGTGGGCAAATGGACTTCTACGTTTGCTATTCAAAATCACCACGTTATAAGCATAAAAGATGCCATCCCAATAGGACGGGATCCAGAACTCGAGGACGATGATTTTTCCATATTATCAAAAAAGAAATTTAACCAAAAGCCTACGTTGAAGGTTCCACATGATCTTCTCGTAGGGCAATAGTTCTCCATGTAAGAGCAACGGGAGAGTCCAGCATAGGCCAATAGTGAGAATCTGAAGGGTATGTGTAGAGCTCAGCGGCGTCAAATTCAAAGAAAGAAGAAAATCCAAGAGTTACAACTCGAGTTAGAATTATTAAACTGCCAACAAGGACATGTTTGAAGAAAGCCAAAGCAAAAAGTTTGGTTTGGAAAAGAGAGGAAAACAAGGGGACAGGCCAAGAGCCTAAAGTTATCAACAAATAAGTATAGAAGTTGGGATCTTCGAGAATTTTTATGGTCATGCCTCAGCTATTACGAGCGAACCCTTATGATCATGTCTTAATCATTAAGAGTGAACCATTAGCGGTCAGTCTCTAACCTTAAGAGTCATATTTTATGGCCAGTCTCTAACTTTAAGAGTTACCCTTCACGGTTAGTCTCTACTTGTAAGAATCATACTAAGCTTGCGATTTCGACGCGCCAAGAGCATAAAAGACAAACTCTCAGACATCACATTCACTGCATTCAACGGGTGAGCTTTAGGTAAGCGTCCCTACCTCTCTCTATCTAATGCTCAAATCGTTAAAGTAGACCGGGAATTAATTTGGATCTGAGTCTACATCAAAATGCCTCAAGGATCCGATGTCATATCATTTCTTTTCCCAATCGAACCGATTGAGGCTCAGGTGTCACCTTGTCTTTGAGATCAACCTCTAACAAGTTCACTCTCAAAGAAGGACAACAATTGACATCAGATTTTTTGATCATTTTATTTCGTTTTATTTTTATAAATTATTTAAAAATAGAAAAATCAATTTTGGAAGACTTGGCCCAGTCTTGGGAACCAATTTTGAATAAATTTTTTCATAGTTTTTAATATTTTTTGAATTTATTTTATTATAAAAATACCTAAAAATTTAAAAAATATATCATTCATGGTTACAAAAATACACAAAAATAGTCATTATTTTTCTTTTAATTCCCTCTTCAAGTTGGTCACTTAAAATATCAAAAATTAGGCTTGGATCACTATGTTCCTTCACAAACATAAACCTGAATCGAGTATAAAAAATTCCTTTTCGAGTCTTTTAATTTTCAATTTTCACTTTTAATAAGCTTTGACATTGGTATCTAGAGCCTTAAAGTGTAATTGGGTCAATTTTCCCTCTAATTTCTTTAATTTTAACAAAAGGTCTTAATTGCACAAATTCTTTTCAATTTAGTCTGGGGTTTCACAAATGTTGAAATTAAAATTTTTCTAGGGCTTCCCATTAAATTCAAACACTTCTACCCTATAGTTTTCAACGTCTTGGATTCATTGGTGGCCCTCAATTTGAATTGATTTGATCGTTTGGGCCCTAAATTAATCAAAAATTGATTTCGGATCCTAGGCACGAATTGGGGTTTTCATTCAATTTCAAGCCAAAAATTCATGAAAAGTTTCATTTTGGATGAAAAACATATTGAGAAATCCAATTTTGACCTCAATTTTGCGAAAATCATCGAATTAGTCCTGATTTGCTTAATTTGTCGAATCTGGATTTGCTGCATCGGATTCAACCTGACTCGGATGATCCGGGTCTATACCAGCAGACCTCAGACTCTGATTATTCGCACATTTACTTGCCTACGTCTGCATGACTTCAACTTTTGGGCAACAAAAAATCTCGTTTTGTTGCGTACTGCATGGGGGCGCATAAGGAGGGCAAGCTGGCGCCTTGGTTTTGTGAGAAAATGACGACCGTTAATAGTCGTTGGGCTGGCGCAGAGGGAGAGAGAGAGGGAGAGGAATCCGGAGAAAAAAGGAAAGCTGTAGGGGGGGCATTCTTCCATTGACGGGGGAAAATTCAAAGATAGCTACAGGTAGGGGTGAGCATGGGTCGAGTGGGCCGGGTCTAGTCCTTGGCCTTGAAACAGACCCTGTTATAACCGATTCCCAGTATTTTGAACCAAGACCCGACCCAATTTTTTTTGAAACTGTTTTAGAACCGACTCTGTTTTTTGGTCCAGACCCTGTTTTGGACCCGATTCTATTTTTCTTGCAAAAGTGCCAATCGATGAAGTCTATTTAATTATCACAAAATCGTAGTTTCCATAAAATGAAGTTTATTTACCAATAATAACGTATTCGGTAAGACAATCCATATCTAAAAATTAAGAAAGACTTGAGTAATATATTCATCAAATAATTTTTTTTTAAGTAACTAAAAATCGGACACCTCGATATAAAAAAAAATCGATTCTAAAATCGATCCAGGTGAGCCTTCACCTAGAATCGGTAACCGAACCGATTTCAATTGAAAGTGGTTTCCGATCCTAATTTTTGGGTGAGCCGATTCGAGTTTCGGGCCAACTCGGTCTAATTGCACACCCCTAGCTACAGGCACACAGAGAGCAATAGAGAGAGATAGATATACAGACAGAGCCAAAGAGAGAGGATCGGCCCTCGGCTTCGGCAACAGAAGCAGAGCAAGAGGAGGCCAAGAGCTTGAGAGTGAAATGGGAGTGGAAGCCAGGGAAACCGAACGTCCATTCGAGGTCTATAGACCCTCAACACAACCCAAGAGACGTCTCGGAAGCCTCCTCATCTTCGACACCACTCGAACAGGTTTGTTTTAGCCCCCCTCACCACATTGCTCTGTTTCTGCGTTCGGCACACACCGTGTTCGCTTGGTTCGGTTTTGATCATTGATCAAATCGAACCAAACCAAACGTAGGTCGACCTTACTTTCAACTTCTATAAGCATGTTCGAAGGCCCTCTTCTCTAGGTTCTACTCGCAAGGCCTTTATCTTTAGCTTATAGGATGTTTCGTGGCACACTCACTAAGTGTTTGACGAAATGCTCGTATTTGTTCAATGCATGTTTTCGTTCGGTCGTGTCGTGGTTAAGCCATTTTTGTCAATTCCTTGCCCGAATGTCTTTTGGAACCGACTCTAAGCTTTTCCTGACCTATTTTTTGCATTGAACCACGTAGAATACCATAATCAGTGTTAGATATTATTCTGATTGATCCTCAATATTCATTGTGATTGATTATCAATCTGATTGATTGTGCATTATTTAACTGTAGTTATTCTTCTTATAAATCCTATAAATAGGCTACTTTGTACATTGTTGGATTATGAAATACACAAAAACTTCGCCAATTACTTTATCATTCTTTTATCTTTAACTTGATATAGAGCCAAAATATTCTGGCGTTTTCGTTGCTTTGAGGAACAAAAGCTTGGCGTTTTTCGTTGTTTTGTTTTGAAAAAGCTTCTGGATCAACATAGAAACCTTCTTTTCAACCTTGCCTCACACTTCAAGCGAGTCATCGTCTTCTTCTGTGGCCGCCGACTCATCATCTTCAACCTGAGCCTCGCGACGCTGCCGAGTCGCGCTGTTACCAACCACCTAGTCGTGCCGTCACCAGCCACCACCCAGATCCGGCATTCCAGTTGTCGCGCCGCTCGTGCTCGTCTCAGCCGCCGTTCCAGTTAGTCGGGCCGCTCGTGCTCGTCTCAGCCGCTCGTGTTCCAGTCAGTCGCGCCGCTTGTGCTCGTGTTTGTCTCAGCCGCTCGTGCTCGCCTTCCAGCCGCGTACCCAGACACGCGAGCCAACCCCCAGCCGCCTGTTTCTGTCTCGTCTCCGCTGCTGCGTCGTTCATCATTGAGCAGCCGCGACCCCGCAACCGTTGTCCCTCGAGCTCAGCTGGCCAAAATCCGGGCCGTCGCGATCCGGCCGAGATACCCACATATCTCCGTCGTCTGTGCACGCTCGAGCCGACCGTGAGACCTCCTGGAACCCGAGGAACAGCAGCCTCGATGCCTGTGCATGTCGGTATTATCTACATTCAAAGTCCTTTGCGGTCGACTCTTCCTCAAAGGCGTTCTTTGTTGTCGTGATCTTACCGAGAAAATCCACTGGAGACTCTACTGAGGATTGAGATTTTCTTCTCCACTGTTGAAGCCGTCTACTTCGCCACATCATCAGTCGGTTGACCGTTAACCAAGGTCGTTGACTTTGACCGAAAGTTGACCGGCTCGGCTCCTGAGGTATTTTGATGTGATTCCATTTTTGGGGTCATATTTCTTCAATTTTGCACTCTTGCACTAGTTTTCCTGATATTTACCCTGCAAATCATTATTTTCAATGGATAAAATGGATGTGCCGGTACCTATTCAAACCGTGCTGAATGGAACCAATTATATTTTATGGGCTCAAGAAATATAAGTTTCTTGAGAGGGCGTAAACTCTGGCGTTATGTCACCAGCGAAATTCCCTTGCCTAGGAAAACTAGTGGGGAAATAGAAGATAAATTTAACGAGTGTTTGGAGGAATGGGACAGCAAGAATCATCAGATTTTAACATGGTTTCGAAATACTTCGATTCCTTCCATCAGGCTTCAATTTGGTCGCCTAAATACAACAAATGAAGCATGAGATTTGCTTGCAAGTCAGTATTTCACCTCTGATATTGCTTAACAGTATCAGTTGTTAGGAAATTTACATCGTATGCATCAAGGGACAAATCAGTCCATTAATGATTTTTTGTCCTCTATGCATGCCATTTGGGATCAATTGGCTATATCTAAGCCAAAATGGGATGCTGTTATTGATGCATTTAAGTTTGCTGAGTATCGCGATCGTATGCATGTTATGCAATTTATGATGGCACTTAATGATGAGTTTGAACCTGTTCAAGCGTCACTTCTGTATAGAGATTTGTTGCCTCGTCTTGAGGTGGTTGTTTCATAACTATTGACTGAAGAGACTCGGCTTGCTACCTTGAAGACGCATCACCCTATTTTGTATACTCCTGGAGAAGCAATTCTTGCCACTCCTGCCTCTTCTTCTTGATACAGGCCCTACTGTACGCATTGCCATCGAACTGGTCATTTTGCATCCACTTGCTATCGTCGACAACCTAGGCAACCTATGAGGGCAACCAATCGATCCCGATACAGAGGTCCACCTGCACGCTCATCCACTACTGCTGCTATTATGGAGGGTTCTCCAAGTAACTCATCTGTTACCTTATCTTTAGAAGATCTTCATTGCATTCTTCGAGAATCCGATACGTCTAATTCTTCAGTCTTTAGTGCCTCTTCTTTGTCTGTTACTCTAGGTACTTCTGATTCATGGTTCTTTGACTATGCCTGTTGCAATCACATGACTTCGAACAAGAATTTGTTTACATCAACATCAGTTCTTTCACAAACACCTATTATTCATACAACTGACAATTCACAGATGTTAGTTAGCCACATAGGAAACATATCCATCTCCACATTATCATCACCAGAAACTTTCGTTGTTCCTAAGATTTCTTTAAATTTGATATCTGTGGGTCAACTTTGTGAACTTGGCTTGACATTCACTTTTCTTCCAATGGTTGTCATGTGCAGCCAATCGGCTATCAACGTGGAAGAGTGGACATAGGCTTGATATAAGTTGAACCACTATAATTGTCGTGTGCAATATTCTCTATTTCTAAACTCTTATTATTGTAGTTGATAATATTGAATATTTGTGTTCATATTCTAAATCTGCATACCTAGAGATCGTATACGTATGTTCAAAAGCAAATCTGCATTTGTTCAGATTCAGATTCTATGTACATTTTGACTTGATTTTTTTAATTCCGCATTTTCTAGCCAAAATTATTTAGAATCACCTATTTACCCCCTCTATATTGCTAGACACAACAACAGGAGCTGCGCTGTCTGCTGGTATTTTATGCTTGGTAATTTTGTGTAACGGGTACAGGTTAGATGAACTCTTAATGGACATACCCTTTTAACGCATGTGTTTCGTTTGGTTGACTGTATAAGTTATGGCCTTATGTATATATATATATTCGCATGCGTTATTATATTATTCAATATCAGAATAAAACATAATATGATTAGTAAGGAGGCGGCGCGTTTGGGACGCCACACTAGTAAACTATGATGGAGCCTCCAATCAAAACAACAGAGTTCTGAGTGCCTTATGAATTTCAACATCGAGCCAAATATGCGCTTTAGCAGCCCTGATCTTGTTGTACCATTCGAAGAAATCGGAATCAAAGGAGGGAAAGGACCTGAAGCGCAAAGATGACAACTATACTGACCCATTGAGATTGACGTGCTGAAAGGGTATTTTCTCGCCTTTGCATTGAGACAGAGGAATGCTAGGCTTGATAAGCCAAGGACCCAACATCACTCGTGGCGGTTTCGATTTGTCGAAGGTAAGCAGAGAACCTACCGCTACCCCTTACCCTCGCCATTGATCGAAGCTTCGTGCCAAGAGATAAAATCCTCTGGTGAAGGAGTCTGTTGCTCAAGCGTAGCTATGGAAATGGTTTAGGCTTACTCACGATTGAAAATCACGGAAGATAATGGGATCAAAATAAAGATCATATCTTGAAATACGTTTCAGAGTTTAAAAAGGGCGTAAAATCCCGAGGGGTTGCTTTAAATCCTCGGGAGCTTGCAATGATGAGGCCGGAGTAAACGAGGTACATCTCAAACAACAATAGAAGTCGTACAGATTTCCATACACGCCGATCCGATTCGTCGGACGAGGCTCAAAAGAATTAACTATACTAATTCATTTGAAGGGGCATATGTTAGACACCAAAAATCGGCTTGGGCCTTCATTGACCACAAAGCCCAGGGAAGTCACAAGGTCTTCTAAGGTACGGGCGTTGGTAGTCGAGATGCGGCAAAACGACTTTTGGATAAGCAGGGACATCGGGCAAATAGAAGCTCTGTTCAAGGGAGACATCGCTGACGCTGTTACGTCAGTATGTGGCGATCACGGTTATATGGAGCTGTTAGATATGTGTTTAAACCATCTTAAAGATAACGAGAGCAATTACCAAAGCAGATCTAAAAGTTTTGGGACAATGCGAACGTGAGAAATCGAAGGAGACAGTTTTATCTTATACTCGCCTTCCAATAATAGGAGACAGCTCTTTGTAAAAGACCCTCAATCAATCGAACAAATCTATGTTTTGCTTGGCAGTTTATCTTATCAATCATTTGCCTTTCCTGCATTTTACTTGTCGCACTGTTTGCTGCTTTCTTGCTATTTATTTACTTCCCATCCGGAATCGCTACGTGATTCGTTTAAAATAACATATTCGAAAGCTCTGCTCTTGTCAGTGAAAAATCTTTCATCATGGGCATTTTCAACGAAATATGATTTTCATATTTGACAATTTGGATGTGCAACAAGCCACATTTGAATCACACATAAGAGTTAAAAAAAAAAAATTAGTGCGTGAAAAAGTTGTAAAAATACAGCGTGACAATAAATGTTAATTATATTTCAAAAAATTATCCTTTTACCGCTGTACATCAGTTTGACACTTTATAATTATTTGTATAAAAAGAGAGAAGAAAATAAAAGATTCATGCGGGGGTTCCCTGGGTTATCAAAAAAAGAAAAAGAAAAAGAAAAGATTCACGACATAATTCAAAGTAAGCACGACACAATCAAATGAGTTTACCTTTTTTTTTTTGTCGTTTCTACAAGGTGATGATGTTGAGGACGATGAATTTAGGTGCGCAATGCACAATGAACAAACTATGCCTCTTGGAGAAGGGGATTACGGTGTATGCTCATCATCGATGACAATGCCGGATTTGGTAATTGGCTACTGTTCATTCTATTTTGATATTAAGATAAATCCGTTCGTGTAGAATGAGAGTATTCTTATCACAACAGTTTATGCTTTGTTGTCCTATTTTCCTGTTGGTGATTTGTTTTATTTTGAACCTCTCGTGTGTTATATTAAGATATGGATAAAATATTTACTCTCGCCGAAAAAAATGCATTCACCGTGAAATAAGATGTCAAGCTCCAGGATTTTTTTTTATTTATGGATATATGTTGTTGCGGTCCTGTAATTATGTCAAATAATTAAAAGTCGCATTTCAATTATGTAAGAAAAGCATTGGAAATTATTTTTGCAAAAATAAGGGGAGATAGGTCAAGAATGAATGGGCGTTTGTTTGAAAGAAAGTAGTTTTTGGAAATTAGTTTTTCAGACTTTCATCGGTATGGTTCATAAAAAATGCCTTAGTCAACCAAAAGCACTTTTTGGTCAACGGAATTTTCATCCATAAAATTAAGAGAGTGAAAACCTAAATATAAAGAGGTGAAAATACTTTCCAAAATTGCACCTCTCGATTTTTTAATATATTATTAGATTATTATATTAATAATTATTTTCAAAGTTTTATTTTTTTTTTAATTTTCTTCCTCAGTCAGTGACTGCCACAAGTGAGAACGAGGTTACCCAAGGTGTGTGACTCGATAAGCTCGTTGCGACCCACTGACCTTTGACGAGGCATCAAGCTCACAAATTAGGCTAGGTCGAGCTGCCTCGAGGCTGAGCCTTATCCACTGACCTAGAAAAAAATGATTAAAAAATGAAAAGAGAAATGATATTAAATAAAAATGATAAACTATATAAAAATTCAAAAAAAAAAATTACCTTTGATAAATTCGTGAAATTAAAATCATTTTTCGAATGAGATCCAAACACCAAAATACGTTTTTGGCCACTTAAACTTAAGGAAACAAGCCATTTTCTTGAAAAATGATTCCCCGAAAATCTTTTTCTTTTGGTCACGGAGTTTCCCCCAACCAAACTTACCTGGAGTTCCAATTACAGTGCTTGGGTACTATATATCCCATTCTATGTGGTGCTTAGATTTCGAAATCACTCGCTTTAAATGGACTCGCTCGGCATGTCACCATCACTCAGTGCAATTTTTTGCACGAAATATCTTCTCATGCGGAAACCCATCCCCGGTTTTTTTTTTTTCCTTTTTTTTTTTTGCGAAATGAAAACAATTAGCAGTTACATTGGCTTATTAGATGGAAAAGCACATCATAGTCTAGGAGCGCCAAATTCCAAGGCTTGTCCCATCGCTAGAGTTTTTGGAATATAGAAATCCAAGGTCAGAATCAAATTGGTGGTTGTGGTGGTGGGGTATCATGCAAAATTCTATTCCAAGGGACTGTAATCCATCTTCTAGGAAAATCAATTGCGACGGCTTTGCAAAAGTCAGCATTGCATTGCATATTTGCTATTTGCTACTTCATCCTCGAAAGGAAGAAAATACAAAACAAAAGAGTGGTTGGACCCAAAAGGAGGAGAATATTGGGGTGCTAGGTTTTTCCATCCAACCAACTCTTTTCTCTTTATCTAGAATTTTTTTTAAAAAAATAGCCGATGATGATGTCACGCATTGCGTCAGCTGTTTTTCTCATGGGCAATAAGTTAATAACCACATCATGTCGTGCAATTTTTCTTTGGAGAGATTTTAGGTGCTTTTACGGTTCGACATTTGCATTCACTCACCAACCGAATTATTCATGTGAAGTTTTGACTTTTGTTGGGAAAAAGAGTTCAGATAATGCACGGATCAAAGCCATGGTTGTAAGAAGTTTGCAATACGACTATGAAAGGGGTTGCAACGAGAGGAGCAGGGTGATATCCGAGGAATGGGCATTGATTGCTGACTTTTCTAAGTATCATTTTCTTAATAATGATAAGTTGACGACAATGCCCCACTTATAGAGATATTGTCATCTTTTAAATCTTTTAAACGAGTACTTTCATGGATTGAAAAGCGGCAAAAGAAAATTGGAGGCTCGCCTAACCATCAATTGTGATGTGACGAACGCTTATGAGAAGAGGGAATTGTCGAATCAATTCCAAACATATGGTTAGGATATCGATTCAGTTTTAAACTTCTTAATTAAATTTCCAACGTGAATTGACTGGAATAACTCGTTAAAAAAAATTTAGAACTAAATCTGTATCCGTATAATATGTTTGAGATTGATTATAGGAATAGGTACTATGGTATTCTTGCCTTCAATGAGTCAATATTTCTACAACTTACCCATTTTCATGTACTAACATTTTTCTAACTTGGATCCAAGGCCCAATACTTTATCTTAGAGGTGGGCAAGACAAATTGACCGAATCAGAATAGCATAGACCTGATCGAACCGGCTAGTTCGGTCTAGTTCCCAACTTTGTAAAATTAGAATCGATAATTTTCGTTCCGATTCTTGATACTAGAGGAAAACCAAGCCACTCGGACCAGATCGATTTTTTTTTTTTATTTCTTAAATGTAAACCTAATTTTAATTGACATATTAAAATTGAAGTTTGTGTTGCTCACCCCAACATGTAATCCACGATTCCATTCGACCTCCTGAAACTGGACAGGTCAATATGGTTCTCGATTCCTGTGTGGACTGAATCACCTATGCTAATGTCACTTTTTGATTTCTTTTAACCAAATGAAATGGATTTAGGCTGCGTTTGGTCGTTTCGATTTATAGTTAGGATAATATAAGAAATCCAATGATTTTGTCATATCCTATCTACTATTTGGTGAACTGCTGACTTATGTCAGATAAGCAGAGGAAAGATGCTGCTGAGTTCGACTCTGTTTTGTCGAAGCATCATAATGTTTAGAAATTATCCAGTGATGAGTTCTCATAGGTAAGTTATTTTTGAGCAAATATTTGTGACATTTGAATTTGGGCTCGACATCGATCGAGCAGGCCTTATAGAACCAGTGTTCTTGATTTATAGTTGAATCCTTTGACAGGCCTTACACATTACCTTGTTGGTAAATAAACAATAGTTGAACAATCTAATTATTTAGCCTCTTTTTGCTAAGTTGAAGATGTACCCATGAAGGTTGTCCAAGAGAGCTATCTTAAAAGTCAATGATCAACCTTGAGTTTTTCATAACATGCCGAGACTCCTTTTGAATGTTATAAAGATTAAGTGATTAAAAATTGAGGGACAAGATCTTATATTAGATCAAATAATCGATTAAAGAATGAGGTTATGGAAACACCTAGTTTTGCAGCTGAGCCTGGCATCACTGGAGAGGCGGCCACACTAGATGGTCGTTGCCACCAGAGAGACAAACCCCTACCTGAGAGGCGGCCCAGCGCGGAGAAGAGATGGTGGTTATGAAAAAAACTAGTTCTCCTCCTCTTCTTTTCAGAAATCCTATCTAAATTTATCCCACCTTGGACTATTATATCTGCGCTATATCCCCCTTTATCCTATCGTGGACAGTTGCCAAAAACAGGATAGAATGATTAATGACGATCAAATGTAGCCTTAGTGGGTAAGATTCGTTCTTATATGTAGATTAGGTTTGTAACACAATGCAATTCCTTGTCGACACCTCAAATTTTACTAAAATTGTTATAAAAAAAGTTAATTAGTTATATGTAGGTGATAGAAAGTTTTCAAGATTTGACGAATGAGATGCAAGGGACAAAACCTGTTTTGAATCTCAAAATTCAATTATAGTAATTATTCGCTCGTTTTTGCAACAAGAAAAACCTTCCACCGAAATTAGCTCTTCGGTTTTTATTATAAGGGTACGTGGCTCAACCTCTGAAAGAAATTTTTGGCAAAAAACAGATCACAAGGAGTGTACTTGGAAATGGATGGGAATAGAGGAAATATCCAAGTGAGTATAAAAATCATTGTAGAATTGTACAAACATAAACCGAACCGGAGTTTGACTCGACGGAAAATTTAGAAAGTACAAAGGAAACAAACTTCGATGGAATTTGACTTGACAACGAAGCTTGAAAACGCGGTGGTACTACACCGGAATTTGACTCGACGACGAAGCACCAAGGATAAAGATTTATTTTGGAGTTTGACTTGACGACATGAATCTAGAAAATTGCAACTACATCTAAGGAAATCTAAACTGCAGTGAACATAAAGATAAATAAAAGATAAACTGAAAAAGAACGTGAGTTCTGTTGTTGAATTGGTGCGGGGTGCCTTTACAACAAAGCACATTTGGAATATTTATAATCCCCTATAGGCAGTTACAATTTTAAAATTTAAATAAAAATACTTTCTCATAGCAGTTATTGTCATTCATGCCCCATATTTTCTAGGCATTATCCACGTTTAAGTAACCATAAGCAGTTTTGTTGTTGATGCCAATGCTCATCAACTGTCGGTAAGTTTCCAACTATTGGTAAGTTGCCGAAGCCAATGCTCATCAACTATCGGTAAGTTTTTAACTATCGGTAAGTTGCCAACGCCAATGCTCATGGACGCCTATTCTTGTGGCTTCCATCTGTGAGTCAATTTTCGATATCAACATATGCCCCCTTAAAATAAATGAATGATTTACCAATTATTTGATTCTTTTAATTCAGAAAACCAAGAGTCTTTAGGTGCCTCCTTGTCATCGCCAAATTTGATTCTTTATTCTACTGAAGATGTTCACTAGATATTACTTGAACAGGTATCCCCCAAGCAACTTACTAATCACCATATTTGGCTGTTTGAGGGGGAGTACACTAAGTCAGACATTGCCACAACTTTTGCCACAAGTCGTTGACCATCCTACCCCTACTCTTCTCGCATTTGTCCTAGAATTCATGAATGAAGAAGGTGCGGAAGTTAATTCAATATCATCTGTTGCATTTTAGGAGCCTCATTTGTTGGTTGGGCCAATTCTGCACCTGATTCTTGAGACTTTTCATGTCATTCACCAGATCAACCTTCTTCGACGCCCAATTGACGGTTTCGAACATCCTCCTTGTAACGACCACTCCAATTGCCTTCTCCACTCATTAGTAGTTGATTCAGGATGAGGGCACCTCTTTCCCGTTCTTGTTTCCACTGGTTGTTCAGTCGAAGAACGCCACCAAAATTGTCAAGATCAAGTTGATTTCCAGTACGTACCATCGTTTCCTCAAATCAGCCACATGAATTCCGCTAGGTGCACCAAAAAGATGTTCACTCATTTTTGTAACAAGGAAAACCTTTCACCGAAGTTAGTTATTCGATTTTTATTGTAAGGGTTATGTGGCTCAATCCTCAAAGAAATTTTTGGCAAAGAACAGATCACCATATGTGTATTTGGAAATGGATGGGAATGGAGGAAATATCCAAACGAGTATAAAAATCATTGTAGAATTGTACAAATATACACCGAACCCGAGTTTGACTCGATGAAAAAGTGTAGAAAGTACAAAGGAAACAAACTTCACGGAGCTTGACTTGACGACGAAGCTTGAAAATACGTTGGTACTACGCCGGTGTTTGACTCGTCGACGAAGCACCAGGGATAAAGATTCATATTGGAGTTTGCCTTGATGACATGAATCTGGAAATTGCAACTACATCTAAGGAAATCTAAAATGCAATGAAGATAAAGATAAATGAAATTGCAATTACATATAATAAAATCTAAAATGCAGTGAACATAAAAAGATAAACTGGAAAAGAATGTGAGTGTTGTCATTGATTCGGGGTGCAAGATCTTTACAAAAAAAAAACAAAATTGGGGTATTTATAATCTCCTACAGGCGGCTACAACTTTAAAATCTAAATAAAAATAACTTTCTCATAGCATTTATTGTCATTCTTGCCCTATTTTCTTGGCACTATCCATGTTCAAGTAACCGCCCGTATCTGTGAGTAGTTTTGTTACTAACGCCAATGCTCATCAACTATCGGTAAGTTACCGAAGCCAATGCTTACCAACTATCAGTAAGTTTCCAACTATCGGTAAGTTACTGAAGCCAATGCTCATGGACGCCTATTCCCGTGGCTTTCATCCGTGAGTCAATTTTGAATATCAACATATGTCCCCTTAAAAGAGTCGAATGATTTACCAATCATTCAATTCTTTTAATTCAGAAAACCAAGAGCCTTTAGGTACCCCCTTGTCATCGCCATTCGTTATTCTGTCGAAGATGTTCACTAGATATTACTTGAATAGGTATACTCCGAGCAACTTACTAATCAACATATTTGACCGTTTGAGGGTAGTACACTGAATCAGGCATTGCCACAGCTTTCGCCACAAGTCTTTGACCATCTCGCCCCTTATTCTTCTGGCATCTGTTCTTGAATTCACGAACGAAGAAGGTGTAATGTGAATCGCTGTGGAAATTGATCGTTTTACGAAGATCTAGGGGTTGTGAATTGCAAACCCTGATCCCTAATTGAACCTGTGATTGGTAACCTCGGTATAAGCGTGACCTGTTGACGAACTTGTGTCATCCAATCCATGCTATAGACGCCACGAACAAAAAAATCCGCATCTTGATCGATAAGTTAATCGATCGCCACAAGGAAACCTTGATAAGATCTAGTCCTCAAGAGAACTTGAAGAAGAAAAAAACCTTTTTGTATAAAATTCTGAATCAATGCTGTGTTCTTATAAATTCATAAGCATCCTTATATATGGTGCTAAACCTAAAAGGGCAGAAAAATGAAAATAACCTTAATTAATAAAAAAATTCACCTAAATATAGAAAAGGACCTATAAGTCAATCTAAATGATGCCGAATGGTCGAAATACATCGCAAATCATGGCCATAGGCCATGAATATTGATCAGAACGTCCTTTCGCTTCAACAGACCAAATTTGACTCCATTCGGAGCTCGTTAGCTTTAAATTTGTTCATAATTCACAAGTCTAAATGTAATCATGTTACGCCAACGAGCTTCAGAATCTTCAATTCTCAAATCAAGATAACCTCCACTCCAAATATTTTGAACCATGATACCGACAACTTGATTGAATTCTCTCACTCTTGCTCGAGTAATTGGACCAAGCGGATAGATTAACGGGTCCTTAGCACCTCCTGTCCACATCATTCCCTCTTTCTTGCAAAAGATTTTCCCTCAAATCATCACCTCCATCGAAAAGAGATAAGTCAGTAACATTAAAAGTAGCACAATACTATACTCACTTGGAAGATCAAGCTTGTAGGCATTATCGTTGACCCTCTCCAGTACCATGAATGGTCCATCCTGTTGTGGTAATGACTTAGAACGTCGTTGCTCGGGAAAACCCTCAGTGCGCATATGAATGCAAACCCAATCGCCGGGTTCAAACACTACTTACGACCGTTGTTAGCCTGTTTTGCATATTACTCTGTCTTGTGCTCAATATTTAACCGCGTCTTCTCATTCAACGTCTTCACAAATTCAGTCTTCTTAGCACCATCTAAATCCACACTCTCATCAAAAGGCAAAGGGGTTAAATCTAATGGAGTTAAATCTAATGGAGTTAACGGATTAAAACCATAGACAACATCAAACGGTGAAAATTTAGTAGCAGAATGCACACTCCTATTATATGCAAACTCAACATGCGGTAAATAATATTCCCAAGAATTAATGTTCTTTTTAATGATAGCATGCAACAATGTCCCTAGAGTTCTTTTAGCTACTTCAATTTGATCATTAGTTTGTGGATGATAAGTAGTAGAAAATAAAAACCGTGTACCTAATTTCTTCCACAACGTATTCCAAAAGTAGCTAAGAAATTTAGTATCATGATCAGAAACAATGAACCTAGGCATGCCATGTAAACGTACAACCTCACGAAAGAACAAATCAGCAACATGTGATGTATCGTCGGATTTATGACATGATATAAAATGAGTCATCTTTGAAAATCGATCTACAACCACATAAATAGAATCACTACTATGCTTAGATCTAGGCAATCCTAACACGAAATCCATAGAAATATTAACCCAAAGATGTGTCGGGATAGACAAAGGTATATATAAACCATGTGGTTTAGTTGTAGACTTAGCCTGTTTACATGCAATGCACCTTTCACAAATACGTGCGACATCTCGCTTCATGTGTGGCCAATAAAAATGTTCATGTAGCACTTCATAAGTTTTATTGATTTCAAAATGCCCCCATTAAACCACCACTATGCGCCTCTCGCACCAATAAATCTCGCAAAGAGGATCTAGGCAAACACAGCTTATTTTCACGAAAAAGAAAGCCATCATGCCTATAGAATTTTTCAAATGCAGCATGCTCACAAGCTTCAAACACTCTTCCAAAGTCATCATCATCAGTATATAATTCTTTGATATGCTCAAAAGCTAAACACTTTGCCCCTAGAGTAGTTAGAATTGTGTACTTTCTAGAAAGTGCATCGATTATCACATTTTCCTTACCTTTCTTGTACTTGATCACATATAGAAAAGTCTCGATAAACTCCATCCATTTAGCATGTTTTTTTGTTCAACTTTTGCTGTCCCCTGAAGTACTTTAATGTCTCATGATCAGTGTGTATCACGAACTTTTTTGGCCATAGGTAATGTTGTCAAGTCTCCAAAGCTCGCAACAAAGCGTACATCTCCTTATTGTAAGTTGGATAATTCAATGTCGCTCCACTTAACTTTTCGTTGAAATAAGTTAGAGGACGTCCTCCTTGCATCAACACAGCTCCAATTCCTGTACCAGAAGTATCGCATTCTATTTCAAAAGTAGCACTGAAATTTGGTAAAGATAACAAAGGAGCATTAGTTATTTTATCCTTCAATAAATTGAATGCTCTCTCTTGCTCTTCTCCCCTAGTGAAACCTACGTGCTTCTTGATGATCTTTGTTAAAGGTGCGGCGATAGTGTTGAAATCTTTCACAAATCTGCGATAGAAACTGGCTAAGCAATGAAAGCTGTGCACCTCTCTTACAGTTTTAGGTGTTAGCCATTTTCGGATCGCTTTCACCTTTTTTTCGTCAACCTGTATTCCATCAGCACCAACAACAAACTCTAAAAATACTAATTTGTTAGTCACAAAAGAGTACTTCTTCAGATTAGCATATAGTTGTTCGGCCCTCAAAACCTGTAAAACAGCTCACACATGTTCAATATGGTCGTCAAGGCTTCGACTATATATCAAAATATCATCAAAATAGACAACCACAAATTGACCAATAAAGGCACGCGGAACATGGTTCATAAGTCGCATGAAAGTACTGGGTACATTAGTTAAACCAAATAACATGACTAACCACTCATATAATCCATACTTGGTCTTAAATGCAGTTTTCTATTCATCTCATTCTTTCATTCTAATATGATGATAACCACTTTTCAGATCAGTTTTAGTAAATATGCAAGCTTCATGTAACTCATCTAACATATCATCTAATCTAGGAATAGGATGTCGATACTTTATCGTAATATTATTGATTGCTCGGCAACCAAAACACATTCGCCAAGTCCCATCCTTTTTTGGCGCTAACAAAATAGGAACAATACATGGGCTAAGACTTTCTCGCACATATCCTCGTTCCAGTAATTTACTAACTTGCCGCTGGAGTTCCTTTGTCTCCTTGGGATTACTTCGATGTGCGGGTCGGTTAGGTAATGGCACACCAGGCATCAAGTCGATTTGATGCTCTATGCCTCAAATCGGTGGTAAACCTCCAAGAACCTCATCAAGAAAGACATTTTCAAATTCCTGCAATAAAGACATGAGAGAACCAGGCAAACTCGGGTCAAGATCGTTAGTAGTAAATAATGCCTCATTGTACAAAAGTATAAGTATCGGTCGGTCCAGAACCAAAGCTCTCATCACTTCGCTCGATCTTGCATGGAAATTCTTTTCTCTTTGCTTTTCCTTCGCTTTTACCACTCTGTTTTTCTTAGCCTCTCTTTTTCCTTGCGTCTCAGACTCTTCACGTAAGCTCTTAATTTTCTCACTTTTTCTCTCTTTCTCAGCCTCATGTTGTAATGTCAATTGATCTTCATACACCTCAGTATGTGTCATTGGCACCAAAGTGTAAGTCTTCTGATTCATCACCAATGAATATCAGTTAGTATACCCATCATGATATACCCACCGATCATACTGCACCCTCCGATCATACTGCCATGGTCTACCAAGTAAAAGATGTCTCGCTTGCATAGGTACAACATCACACACCACTTCATCCTTATATCGTCCCATCTCAAATGGAACTAGGACTTGTTTTGACACTTTCACTTCACCATTATCATTCAATCACTGAAGTCTATATAGTCTAAGGTGCTTTATAGTCTTCAATCCTAGTTTCTTCATCATAGTACAACTTGCCATATTTGTACAACTACCTCTATCAATAATTAAACTACAAATCTTACCATTCACCAAGCATATTGTATGGAACAAGTTATCACGTTGCTTGTGATGTTCCTCCTCCTTGACTTGCACGATAAGAGAACGTCTAACCACCATCAATTCACCCTTGACTAGTATCTCAACATCGCTACGGTTTTCCAACGGCGGTATGACATCATCCTCTTCCTCCTTGTCACTTTTAGATTGAACATCTCTAAGTCCAGTCATTATCATCACCCTCCTATTAGGGTATTGATTCGCCATATGACCCCTGCCTAAATACTTGAAACATTAATTTTACGAGTTCTAATGTTAGGATTTTCAGTTTTACCCAAAATCAAATTCGAACCAACTCTGTCATCTTTCTCCTTCTCTTTTGAAGTTTCGATGTTGGTATTGTTTCCCTTCCAGTTCGGCTTCTCGTCTCTCGTCCAATTGAGTTTTCAATTCGAACTTGAACTTCCACCACTCTTGTAATTTCGGTCCAACTTTAACTGCCTCTCTACTTTGATAGCTTTGTCCACCAATTCCTCCAACTCAACATAATTTTGCAGCTCTATCACTCTTGTTATATCTCGGCTCAAACCACATAATAATCGTGACATAGTAGCTTCACGGTCCTCTACTACATTAGCACGGATCATGACAATCTCCATCTTTTTATGGTACTCTTCCACGCTCTTGTTACCTTGTTGAGATTTTGTAGTTTATGGAACAAGTCTTTGTGGTAATGACTTGGTATGAAGCGCCTCCTCATCACTGCTTTCATCTCATCCCACGTTTCTGCCGGTCTCTTACCATTACATCTCCTGCTATTCACAAGCTGATCCTACCAAATTATAGCATAATCAGTGAATTCAAAGTTGCAATTTTTACCTTCTTAAGCTTCGAATATCGCTGGCAGTCAAATACCATCTCCATTTGTTTTTTCCATTCTAGATATGCATCAGGATCATTATTTCCTTGAAAAGATGGAATCTTCATCTTGATATTGCTAAGCTCATCATTTTCTCGATGTCTGAACTCTCAGTGTCTGTTTCTCCTCCCAAACCGGCCATTTCGGTCATCTTCTGTTTCAAACACATATTCCTCGTCAAATTGCCGCTGCCAGCTGAGTTGTGCTTTAGGCTCATCTCGCTGATTTTGTGGCCTCCCTCGTGGTTGCCCTTGATCACCACCAAGTTTCGTCTCACACCTCACAACTAGGTTGCTAAGTGCTTCAAGTTGTAAGCTCAACTGTTGGATGTCTGCTAAAATTGCATTATCCCTTGGGTTGGCATCATCCTCCCTTTGATTTACGCTTTCCTAGCCTGACATGATTTTTTTTGTCCAAACCTGCAAGATGATGTTAGAAATAAAATAAATCTCACCATACTCCCTCACGTGTTTCGCTCAAGGTGTTTGTCGCTCTCCTCGTGTTTAATTCAATCTAGGCTTTTTCTTCCATCAATTAAACTCACACACTCTTACCTTTTTCCTCTCGTTTCCTTCTTTCAAGCTCTTTGTCAAATTAGAATTCCAATCTTACATGCTTCTCGGAACAGTCGACTAAACCACCAAGCACGATCAATTCAGCAATATACCGCTCAATTCAACAACTTTTGCTAGATTTGAATTCAGATTCAATTTCTGTTACTTTTTTTTAATCGGTTCAACTAATAATAATAATAATAATAATAATAATAATAATAAATAATAAAGAAATGAGTCGTCCTCTTAATTTTTTTCAGCTTTTTTTGAATTTTTTTCGATATTTTTTGTTTTGTTTTTCTTACCGATACCTTTTGTTTTGTTTTTTACTGTTTTTTTTTTGTTGAAACTCTTTTTTTACTAACTCAATATAATCAAAACAACTAGGACCAAAAAACCCTAAATATCTCACTCGGACCTAACCAATTTCGAGTTAACTGACCAAAAGGAAAAGTCTAACGCAGAATTAAACATGTGGACCTAAGAACTCGAATAAAGAATGTCACTTTGACCTAGTGATTTCAAATGTACCCACGCCGAGTAGGCCGGCCTAGTCCGACCCGACCGGTCCCAAAAGTTTCTTGAATTTTTGGGTCTTTTCGGGTCGGGTTTGGCACTCGGGCTCAGTCGGGTTGATCCGGGTTGGCTTGCCGCTCAACTTTATTTAATGCCCATTTTTTATTTTTATTTAATTTATTTTTATATTCTTTCATTTTATGGGTTTATTAATTGATTTTAATTCCAAAAAAATTTAAAAAAAGGAAAGAAAAATGAATTCGGCAGAATTCGGCCTGACCTGACCCGGCCCAGCCCGGCCCGAGCGCGGTACTGCTCGGCTCGGGCCGAGTCAGGCCTGCCCGGCCCATTGACACCCTTACTTAGCCAGGTCGGGCCGGCCCGACCCATTGACACCCCTACTTTTGCCATAAGGATTTCCAAGGGAATGTTTTGAGCCAATAAAGATCGATCTAAGAACGATTATGGAATCCATTGTTAGCATTATACGGTTGGAGCATGGGTGATTCAGCTTAACCAACGTATAATTTGCACACTTTTCCTAAATTGAACTCCGATGATCGTGATCGTCAAAACTAGCGATAAACCATCGCAATTACACGACAACCACAGTTGCCGCGACTTGAGTAATCCTAAGTGTGATGAGAATCACTGAGCCGATACGCGTAATGTCTGCAAGAGTCGCCCATTAGTTGAGATAAATTGAAAGTACGATTGACGGAGTTTGACCATGAATTGAATTTCGGAATTGAATAACAGATAATGACGAATTGCGACGTTTGTAAAATTTGGACGCCGCCTCATCGAGGATAATTAAGGTCACGATTCACCCCATAAGATTAGAAAAGTGAAATTTTGGACTGTAAATGCAAATTATCCTTTTGCCTCCAAATTGACACTTTTTCCTTTATAAGCTAAGGGCATTTTAGTTATTTGCCTTCCTTTCTCTTTTGGCCGAAAGTTGAAGGACTTATTGGTCATTTTGGCTTCTTAATTTTATGAAGATAAGATAAACATATTAACTATAGGTTAATGGTCCTTTTGAGCATTTAATGACTAGTCTAATCCCACAAACCAAAGTATTTTCTTGCTTTTTGCTTTGGGATTAAGGAGAACACTCTCATCTCCCTCTAAACCTCTCGGCCGAACCCCTCTCTCTCTCTCTCTCTCTCTCATTTTCTCTTCTTTCTCTCTTGCTCTCTCTTGGTCGCCGCTCGCCTTGTCGCCAATTCGCTCGCCTCGCCGTTGACCTCTAGTGGCCATGAGCCTCAATGCCAGCCACCACCATGACCCTCATCCTCCTTCCTACAACCCCATCATCTCCGATCACCTTCTCACCATCGCCACCAACCCGTTCAGTCGCTGGAAACAGAGCTGGTCACCGTTTGACCCGGTGCAACCAAGAGCCTCCTCAAGCCGATTTAGGGAGCTTGTTTCACTTCCAACTCTTGGTAAGACACCTCTAAGACTTATCTTGAATGTTTAACAACATGAGGATGAAGTTTAGATGGATTTTTGAACGATTTTGATGGTTAAACTCCCGCAATCTTCAAGGGATAGATTCTGCCCACCACCGACTAGACTTGGAACCGCAACTCTTTGAGGTTCGTCGAGGCATCGTCTTGCTTAGTTATCATCAATAAGCGTCTTGCTTAGTTATCATCAATAAGCTACCTTAAGATATAGTTATATACATTAGCAAGATGTGTGTGAGCTAGAATGGAGTTTAGATAGATTTTAGTGGTCAATTTCGTGTGAATTCTCTGAGGACAGATTCTGCCCTGCACTTACCGGGACTTGGAACCGGGATCTTGTTGCTGCTCTTGGAGGTTTTTACTTGCTTAATTAGCTTGATAAGATGATCCTAAACCTTCTCTAGGATGTTAGGTTACTAAGGGACTGAGTAAGAGCATGAATTGTGAATTTGATGGGCTAATTTGGTGAGATACTTGAGGAATAGAAATGACCAGCTTGATTTGTGATGATTGCTGACTTGTTTTGATCGAATGTCATATTGGCATGTCTAAAGTAAGTTGATTCAGGGCTGTGATTAATTGATATTGAGATGCTGTGTATGAGGCTAGGCATAAGCCGATTAAAATTGGTTCAATTGAGAGCTCTAGCGCTTGAATGTGCGTTCGGTGAATGAATTGTTTAATTTGTGGCAATCGTGTACCTTAATGGCAAAATGAATGTTTGAATTTATAAGCTGGGTTTTGCTTGTGTCGTATGCCTTGGTTGGCAATGAATTGTTTGATGAGTCGAGTTTGCTTGTGATTGAGATAAAGATCTATTTGTGATAGATTGTTATTATTCTTTTACTATTTATGGCCAATGCATTGCGTCGTGGGTGTTTGATCCCGATTAACCTGACGAGGTTGTGCGGCTAGAGAGTCCTACACCGACTGAATCATCTCGAAGGCTGTAAGAATAGAGAGTCAGGTGGCGACCGAATTATCTCTAGATCTAAACGCGAGAGTCCTATAATCGACCAAATCATCTCGATGGCACAGAGTGTCGGGAGTTGCTATAGTGACCGAATCATCTCGCACGCGAGAGTCATGATGACCAAATCATCTCGACTGATTTAGGCGTTGAGAGTCATATGATTGATCGAATCATATCACGGCTCTAAGGGAGCGTAAAAGAAAGTTGAGTACCAAATAATGAATTGAGAAGAATGAATGGCTTCTTAAGTTTGTTTGACTGGAGCACATGTCTGAATTATGAAGCTTAGACTTGCACATGAACTTGTCATTGATTTGAGTCGATGAATGCTTGAAATGCCTGAAATGCCATGTCTTGCCAATTATATTATTGTTATGCAAAAGATCTTGTTTCAAAAACTTGCATATTTTCAATGTTTCTAGAGGTACTAATAGCTTAGCTTAGGGTTAGGGTCGACTTGCTCATATTATTATCTCATCTCGTCGTGAGACTTACTTTTCAGACTCCAAACCATAACTATGCCCCCGAAGCGTCTTGGAGGTCCCAATGGACATCGACACGTCCGTTGAGGAGTTTCTTGTAGGTCCGGACAACGCATATATTAGGAAGGGTTGTAAAGTATGGGTCAATGAAGGAGGTAGCTATTAGAAGCCCCACTGCTATGAAGCCTGGTACTTTTGCGATGGTGAGGTAACAACTGGACCATTGAAGACGTCTGATATCCCTAGAAATAAGATCCCGAGGTGGTGCCACCCCACTCCTCTTGAAAGCGAAGCTTGTGAGTCTGTCGTTGAGTCTAAGAATGACCCACCGAAATCTTCAATCCCCAACCCTGGAGAAAGATATGGAGGTCATAGAGCTCTCTGTGTCTGAAGATGAAGAGGAAGACATTCCTGATGCTAAAGATCTTGATACCTATCCCGAGTATGACCCCGAGTAAGAGGAAGATGAAGAAGATGATGACTCTGACTAGCTGAGATAGTTGTCTCCCACATTTTGTCGCCCTGGTAGGGTATTAGGAAGAAGTATTTGGATCGGGGGGTGTTTTCATTTGTTTGTCCTATAGTACCGACCATCGAACCCTTATATTCCTAGTCGTGACTCGCTTTTGTTTGAATTAGACTACGTGTTACGTATGTTGCATTTTAATCCTATGACATCTTGCATCTTGTGTAAGTGATTCGTTTTGCTTCCGCACGTGCTTATCATATTGTGCTCAAAGAATACGCCATTGGATCCTGGGTAACTTACATTCATGACGGCCGTGTGGAATGTTGGCGTGCCCGCCAGGGTCGGGGCGTGACACGAACAACCTTAGGTAGCCCCGGGAAACCACCGACAAGAGTTGCCTAGGGTCGAACAACCCTCAACGAGGGTCGGGAACCCAAGCAAGAGACGCTGAAGACCCAAATCTAATGCCGAGCGATTGGATTTCATACAAACCGCCCTGCCTGGGTTTCGTGTCGACGACCCAGATCTAACCACCAATGAGGGTTGCCTCACCTAGGTTTAGCGAGGGCCACAGGGGTCGCACGACCTCAAGCGACCCTTGATTGGGTCGCTTGGCCCCTCATGGCAGTCGTGCGAGCCCATCCAACGGTTGCTGGATTGCACGACAACACCCCCCAACCAATCGCCATCCCCTCAAAGCTACGCCAATCGAAATGTAAGCAAATAAGACGATGAACAATGGCAGACAAGGCCAAAATCGAAAAATCAAAAAATAGATGACGATAGTTTCGAAAGAATATTTTTTTACTTGAACATTATCTGTATGCTTGCTGAGAATGCTGAAATGTCAAGGCAACCTTCAATCTGCCTTGGGCTTTCAACCTTGTTTAGGCTAATATCCACTTGTTTAGGCTAATATCCTTAGGTTTATAAAATAGCTATGTGTCCTCATTTGATTGGTCCAATTGTATGGTTTATATTGATCATTCTCTTTACATTTAATGCTTGAAAATGACATTGATTTTATTCTTTAGAATATTCATGGAATTTGACTTTTCTAACTTATTTCCCAAGTTTCATTAATGAGCTTGCCTCTTATTGGTCCATTCGATTAACCTATTATCTTAGGTTTCTAGAATAGCCACTTATCGTATTCAATTGATCCATTTGTATACTAATTAATGAACCTTATTTAATGCATGAAAGTGACATTGATCTCATCCTTAAGAATATTCATGACATTTGATTTTTCTAACTTAATTCCTGAGTTTCATTAATTGTCTTGCTTCCTGTTGGTCTATTTATTTAGGCTATTAACTTAGGTCTCTGGGTAGCGACTTATCCTTATTTAATTGGTCCATTTGCATTGTTAATTAATGAGCCTCATTTAATACATGAAAATGACATTGATCTTATCCTTTAGAAAATTCAGTCATTGTTGACCTATCATTGACTTTATATTGACTTCATTCTTTTCTTTAGAAAACTAATTTATCATTGACCTAGCAATGACCCCATTCTTATCATTTTGGAAATTGACTTACTTTTAGTTCAATTTAGCTTGACATTGACTTATTTGATTTACTAATGTCAATTCATGAGCTACGTCATTCAATTATATCTTTCTAATACTATTTTTCGAAAAATTCCCTAAACAAGTCGAGCAATAATTTTTCCTATGGAACATCGAAACAACTCCCATGGAATTTCTAGAACGAAGAAGTACTCAAAGGATATATCAATATGGTTTATTTTACTTCTTATTTATCAAAAATCGGGTTTATTTTACTTCTTATTTATAAAAATTAGGAATGTCACATTTTGCATGCTACTAGCTCATGCCTATTCAATTTCTACATCATTATGATTGGTAATTGACGCTCAACCATTACATATTCGATCACTATTTCTCAATGCATTTGCCTTCTAAATCATGTCCGTGCTACTTGTCATGTTTCAATTTCTGTCATATGACATCGGAAATTATTTGGCCATGTTTCTGTGTTCTTTTCTTGGAAATGAGATATGATAGATTTGACCATGCTTACCATAACAAGAAACCCACAACTATTCTGCATTCAAAAATCCAATCCGAAACAAGATAACACGATAAAAGCAGAAATGCTTATCATTTCAATTATTCCTCAATAGAATCATCCTTTTTTTGTTATTTTGCAATTTCCCCCTTGTTTATTATTTATTGTTAATTTGGTCCGAAGCAGCAACTCGCAACTCAACTCCAATCCGAGAAAGCCAGAAAAGGAAAACGAGGAACGGTTGGGTTGTCCGATGGAACGTCCTCATGTGCGTCACCCCTCACTCCCAAAAGCAGAAGCCAAAATGCACTTTTCCACTGCTCAGATCAAGAGTTGAATTCGAACTCCCTGTTGAATCCTTTGCGATGCGTCTTCGAGCGAGATGATTGGCCAACCTTAGGGCATAGAAATCAATCATGGTCCCTCCCACAGCTTCGAGCATTTCGAATTTCCCCCAAATTGACGACCCTCCCTCCCTCGCTCTCTCTCTCTCTCTCTCTCTCTTTCCCCCCTTTGCCCTAGCAATCATCCTTGGCACACGGCTTTCTCGCACTGATTGGCGGCGATTCGAAATGCGGATCGACTGTTGATGTGGATTCTCGGCTTCTCTTTCCAGGTATTGTTCGAATATCTGCGTCCGATTCGTTGATTTTGCTTCGCTTTTGTGTTCTACAGTCCGTTTTAGGTGATGGTTTTGTGGGGGATTTGTTTTGGTCCGACGAATCTGTTGCTTTATGGAGAAGCTGGGGGCATTCGAGGGTTTTGTGGAATCGGGTGTTTTTTGTTTGGTTACCGGAGGAAACGGGAGTAAACGGAAAGAATAAGAAAGGGTATAAAAGATTATTTTCCACACGCGTTATTGCTATTGTTAGTTATGAGACTTTGAGATGTATTGATCTGCGCGAGATCAGCATAAAAATCTGGCCTTGGATATTGATTTCTTCCTGGGTGTCAGGAGGACTACCTTGGTGCACGCGAGACTAGGAATTTTGGTTTGCGATTTGAAACTCAATAGTACAGTACTAAGAAGTTTCTTGGATAGTTTGAAGTATCCCTCGTGCAAATCATGTGCCTCAAACCTCGATCTTCCTTAGTTTGCTGATTATGGGATTGAGAATCAGATGCAAAATGAAGTTCTTTCTCTTGAACTTTCATTTGGTCCTGAATCAAACTGGAGTTCATGCGCCTGAACTGTTTTATTTTCTAGTTGTGAGAAAGATGTTCCAATGTATCTGTAATACTTGGTTTCTGTCTCCAGGGTTGTGGTATTCTCAGGATGGTTACGCGTGCTGCGGGGTCACTGAATCTGATGGATAGCCTCTTCGGATATCTTGTGGTTGGATTCTTGTGGGTCCCATTCACGACAGTACTTCTGAGGGGACTCTGTGGTTTTGTGGACTGACGGATCGCTGCTTGAATAATTCTGTATTTGCTTTGATTTGTTTCGTGAGGATGTTACATGTTAGGAAGATCTTTGCTCTAACTATTGATTAGAGGCACAAGCTGGAATTAGGACGAGAGAAAGTGAAATTTGTGGGAGAAGCTCTTTTAAAAGCACTGTCTATGGAGAGCCATCATCCATCGACATTGTTGTCAATGGACTCTGGCTTTTTGTCTCACGATGAATTGGAGAGAGAGATAGATGGCTCGATCATCCATGGAGGACCTCCTGATATTAATCTCCCATTGTCATCGAGGCCTAGTCCACCTCCTTTGGCTTGGAACGACCCTTGTGATATTTTGGATGTCGGTTTGGGACCCCAGCTTTACGAAACAGAGATGATTGTTAATATGCCAAAAATGGGACGTAAGAGCAACAAGCGACTTGACAGTGTGTGGGGCGCCTGGTTTTTCTTTAGCTTTTACTTCAGGCCTGTTTTGAATGAAAAGTCAAAGTCCAAAATAGTTAAGGACCGTAATGGTGTGTCTGGCTTCGAGAAATCAGACTTGCAGCTCAATGCTTTCTTGGTTCAGCACGACATGGAGAACATTTACATGTGGGTTTTCAAGGAGAGGCCTGATAATGCCCTTGGTAAGATGCAGCTGAGAAGTTACATGAATGGGCATAGCCGGCAAGGGGAACGTCCATTTCCCTTTAGCGTGGATAGGGGTTTTGTACGATCTCACAGGATGCAGAGGAAGCACTATCGCGGCCTCTCTAATCCCCAGTGTGTTCATGGGATTGAAATTGTACGGACACCCAATCTTGTTGGTCTTGACGAGCAAGAGCTGAAGAGGTGGATGGAATTGACTGGCCGAGATATGAACTTTTCCATCCCTGCGGAAGCTGGTGACTACAGTTCCTGGAGAAATCTTTCAAGCAATGAGTTTGAGCTTGAACGGCCGCTGCCTCCATCAAAGAGCAACACAAATCATCAATCTAGGAAGTTGCTCAATGGCTGTGGTTTAAATCTGTCTACCCAGCCATCGGACCATAGTAATGGTGATGTAGTGGATTTGTCACCAGTTCGCAACAAAAGGAAGAAAGAATATTCTCCGAATGGAAATAGTGAGGAGTTGAATTTATCAAATGGTTCTCATTCTGACAGAGGTTTGGATCTGAAAATTCACTCAGTCGAGCCATCATGGTTTAATGAATTTACTGGGGTCATGAAGAATGTTTGCGGCCCTGCTACGGCCGCAAAAACGATATATGAAGATGATGAAGGGTTTCTGATCATTGTCAGCTTGCCTTTTGTAGATCTTCAGAGGGTAAAAGTCACATGGAAGAACACTATTTTACATGGGATCGTGAAGATTTCCTGTGTTAGTACAGCTTGCATACCTTTTATTTCAAGACACAACAGGACCTTTAAGCTAACAGATCCAACACCGGAGCACTGCCCTCCAGGGGAGTTCATTAGAGAGATTCCCCTACCAGCCCGCATTCCAGAAGATGCTAAGTTGGAAGCATATTGTGATGAGATGGGAACAATGCTTGAGATCATCGTACCCAAACATCATACAGGACCTGAAGAACATGAGGTTCGTGTATGTTTCCACCCCCTCCACTTGGAGTGATTGAGCATTAGTCAGCTGCGAGGAGGGATTAGCTCATGTGAGGTTTGGCATTATTGTGGTCCTTGCTTCGTTGTTAACTTAGTTTATTTCATAGAAGACATATAGATTGAAGCCTGTACTCTCTCTGATGTTTTTGTGTTTCTTTAATTATTGATTCTCAACTTCCATCGCCTTATTGCCTTCTTTTATGTGAATTTTTTGCCGAGAAAGTGACTGGGCAAATTCATTTCCAACCTTGCGAGAAATTGGTTCCACGCTTCAACACTATTGTTTTTCCTCATCATTACTTAAGCTTTGATTTCTTTACCTTAATTGTGTTTATTTCAGTGATTTTGGTTTGATGGGTTTTGAAAATCTTACCTTGATGAAAATAAACTTTGATGAGCTACTTCTTTTATGCAAACTTTTGCATAACAATGATCTTACATTAAGATATTTCCTATGTCTTAGAAACGAACCTTTTATTCTGCAAGAAACTTGGTAGAACCCAACTTGGTGATGTGACAAGGCGCACATCTACGATCGCCTTCGTTAGGTTATCTCATTTACACACATCACTTCTTGTCTAGATTTTGTAAGAGGCAAAACAGTTATCAACAAGTGTGAGAAAAGTAGTGGGGAAGTTGTTGCTCGCTCTCCTATAAGAGGATTAATTGAGATGAAATCTCATGAGTGCTTGGTTATTCAAGCTGATTGAATGAAAAAGTAAGAGTTTGACCATGAAAAATATACTCGTGCATAAATGATAAATTTATCTCGAAATATTTTGTTTTACAAAAATAAATATTAAATTAATACATCTGTGATAAAATTATCAAAATTATTTTTTTTGCTGCCAAAGTTTTTAAGATGGTGCACCTGCAATAAATTTAGCAAAAACTTAATTTTTTAGAGATAAAAGCCAAAAAGAATTATTTGTTGTTCCTTGATGAATAGTCGAGGTGCGCGCAAGTTGGCCCGGACACCTCGGTCATAAAAAAAAATAATTATTTGTTGATCACTAAAACCTAAAATCGATACATATGTGATAAGTTTACTATCATTAGTTCTATTAAATTGAATTAATATCACGAAAAATTTTCAAACTGATACATTTATAACAAACGGGGGGTGAAAATCCCAAACCAGCAACTGGTACATTGTCAATTGCCACTCGTCATCCAAAGAAAAATTGTCATTTATTATCTAACTCAGTAATTTGACATTAAAATTAAAAGAAAACTAATAGAAAGTAAATTTATCATATGTGTACTAATTTGAAGGTAAGGAATGAAGATATTTGACGAAAATTTAGAGTAAAACCGGTGGTAGAAAAAAATGAGAGAAACTAGATTGAGATGATTTGGGCATATCCTCTAAAGACCTTTAGATGCACCGGTACAAACAGAAGTTTGCTATCGAGAGCATAACGCGAAGAAATCAAGAAGTTAACCGAAACTTACTTCGGGGAAATCAGTAACAACAACATCAACATCAACAACAACTTTATCCCAAACTGATTGGGGTCGGCGGTCGATAAACCTTAAAGAATCATAAAAATAAAATAATATTTAATGGAGTAGGAAATAGATTGACATACGGTTTGTTTTAGAACGGAATGGAAGAAGTCTATTAGTGTTGTGGAGGGGTAGTGTGTGTGTATATGTTTATTTATTTTTACACATTTATCTATTTTCTCTCGATTGATTCTGCTTTTCTTTTTATGATTTATTGGGGTTCATTGACCACCGACTCCAACTAGTTTGGGATAAATGTGTTGTTGATGTTGATGTACTAATTTAAAAGTTTTGATGTTCAGGATAAATTTGTCATAGGTTTATTATCATTTTGAGGTTTTTTGTGGTAAGTTTTAATAGAGTAGAAAATAGATTGACGTACGGTTTGTTTTAGCACGGAGTAGATTAAGTCTATTATTGTTGTGGAGAACTAGTGTATAGATATATATATATATTTCATATTTATCTCTTTTCTCTCGATTGATTCTGCTTTTATTTTTATGATTTTTTGGGGTTCATCGACCACCGATCCCAACTAATTTGGGATAAAGGTGTTGTTGCTGTTGATGTACTAATTTGAAAGTTTTGATGTTCAGGACAAATTTATCATAGGTTTTTTCATTTTGAGGTTTTTTGTGGTAAGTTTTAATGGAGTAGGAAATAGATTGGCGGTTTATTTTAGGACGGAGTAGAGGAAGCCTATTAGTGTTGTGGAGAGGTAGTATGTATATATATATATATATATATATATTTACACATTTATCTATTTTCTCTCGATTGATTCTGCTTTTATTTTTATGATTTTTTGGGGTTCATCAACCACCGACCCCAACTAGTTTGGGATAAAGGTATTGTTGATGTTGATGTTGATGTACTAATTTGAAAGTTTTGATGTTCAGGATAAATTTGTCTTAAGTTTATCATTTTGAGGTTTTTTGTGGTAAGTTTGGGGGTAAACTTGTCATAGGTTTACTAGTTTGAGATTTTTTGTGGTGAAAAAATAATTTAGGTTAAATTTATCACCTGGTACTAGTTTGAGGTTTTCCATGGTGTTAACCCACAAAATAATAACAAATGTAAAATTCAAACAAATATTTTTTTTCCTTTTTAAGAAACCCTTTGTAGAAATTGAAAATTTGAACATTGGAGAACTTTAAAAAAAAAGCATAAGTTTTTTGGAAAAAGTATAAAAAAAGCCCTTAACATATTGCATTTCTACCAATTTAGTCTCAAACCTTTTAATTGAACTAAGTTAATCTCAAATCTTTTTTTTTTCGTTAGTACCAATTCAGTTCATATGGCTAATTTTGGTTGAATATAGTTGACGTGGATACTGGCAGTGTGCGGCTGGCGCCGACATAAACAAATCTTAATAACATTTTTTATATCTTGAATTAATTTTTCCTTTTTCTTTCCCTTTTATTTTAAAAAACTTTGGCTTTGGTTGACAATGGTCACTAGTAACCTTCGCAGGCCCCTAGGCGAGGGCCGCCTTGCTTGTTGTTGACCCTCGCCAACGGCCGGCGAGGCTGGCTGGCCCACGCAGGGCAAAGCCAAAGTTAGGGAAAAAAATATAATTTAAAATTTTACATAAAGTATTATTAAAAAAATATCTACGTCAGTGCCAGCCGTCTTAAGTGACACCAGTGATGTTCATGTCAGCGATTTCTAAGGAAATATTTTTTTATTGTCTCCACAACTCCATCAAGAATAAGGAGTCCAAATATATTCGAAATGAGACAAAGAAAAAGGGGTTCGAGACCACTCAAAAAATCAAATGCCTAAGGGTTTTCTTTTGAGTTATTTCAGAGTTACTCAACTTGAGTTTTGAGAATACAAATGATTTTTTAATTGAAAAAAGAAGAAATAATCATAATCTAATTTATTTGATTTAATGCTTTTAAAAATCTATTTAACATTAGAATTGTATACATCGACATATCTTCTAATTTCTCGAGCCGTATGAGGAGAAATCTTGGTCAAAATTTGGTAGATGAATTGATTGGGTAATAGTGCTAAAGGATTTAAAATTTGAATTGGATCAATTGAAAGATTGTAGGGCTGGATAGTATCAATACAATATGTTTATGACAGTTTGGAACTTTTCCCTTGCTGTTCTTCTAGATTCATATGTTGCCCTAAAACTCTCCCAGGCTTAACATGAGATGGTCGTCGTGTCGAGACAATTCCTGGATGACAGACAATGATGTGGATATGCAAAAGCACTCGTGCTTTTCGAGTGCTGATTCCCGAGTCAATATGAGGCGTTAGGCACTGCAATGATTTTCCTTCGCAACAATATGAACGTCTGCTGTTGTGGAAGTGTATCTTCTGCATTTGGTCCCAGTGAACACCTAGCAAATGCTGCAGATCGTATATTTCTGCGTGTCATTTGCATTTGACAGACAAATCAGATGATAGACTACCCTGTTTTACCATTGTTTTTTGGTCGAATTTACCCTTTGTTGATATATGGGCAATTGCCATATATGCTTCGTGGGAAACATTAACCGAAGATTTAGGATACATATGGGAACGCTGCAGAAATAGTGTTTCTGTTCCAAATTTGTTTCCGGAATACTTTTAGAACAGAAACGCACATATTTTAAAAATGGTCCAAAAATGTTATGCGGAACACTTTTATGCCGGAGAACACTTTTGAATAAATAAATAAATAAACTTGATTTTGAGTTTTGAAACACTTTTTGAAATACTTTTGTAACCACCACCCACCATCGCCGATACGGTTGTCACCCTTCGGCCACTGTCGGCGCCTACGGCCGGTCGCCGGTTGCCTGAGGCCGCCGCCGATCACTCGCTACCGGTCGTCGGTCATCGCCTGCCGCCTGAGCCCCGATCACCGGTTGTCTCGGGTCGCCACCAATTGCCGACTGCCGCCGGTCGCAACCGCTGCCTCCGGTAAACAGCGACGGGGAAAAAATATTTTTTTTTAATTACCAAGCGCATTTCTATTCCTAGAAATCATAGCGGGGAACAGAAACACAAAAAAATATTTATGTTCAAAAATTGTGCTCAAGAATAGAAATGTTACCATACGCACCTTAGTCGCCGGACGGAAGATTTCTGGGTTCGTTTGCCGGTGAGTTTGAAACCCTGACCTTTGTGGCTTGCCTCGTGCATGGCATTTTTATGTTCACGTGTTTCTGTAGGAGTAGGAGAATTAGATCTGGCTCCGAGAATAATTGCCTTAGTGGAGTTCACTTGATGCGTCTTATCCTTTCATTTAGTTCTATGTTTTCTTTTTTTATATAATTTGAACTAATCCTACTTTTGAAATTTTTGAGATAAGCAAGAATGTGGGAAAACTACCAAAAAGTCCAAAATTTATTGCGTTTGTATCAATTCAGGCCTAAGCAATCATCATCTTTGCCAATTCATTCTTATCTTTTGCATTTGTGTCAATTCAATCATTCCGACCAACTTTAACTGACTGACGTGGCAATTTTCTATAATATTCTAATATTTTCTTTTTCTTTTTCTTTTTCTCTTTACTCCTCCAACTGGTCGCCAGATCTACGGCCGACCAAAAACAAAGGTCTGGCAAGGCTCACCTTATCATGGCTGGGTGAGGGCGACACACCCTCACCAGCCCTCGCCCCAGCGACCGATTGGAGGAATGAGAAGAATAAAAAAAAGTAATAAATAAAATTGAAATTCTCACCTCAATGTCGATATGTCAAAGTTGGCTAAAATGACTAAACTGGCATAAATACAAAATATTTGAAACTAAATTGACATAATTATAATAATATTAAGATTTTTTTTTCAATAAATTTTCCGTAGGGATGCACATAAGCTAACTCGAAGGGATCAAAATTGATTCACCAGCCCCGACCATCCACTAGTTGTAGTAATTATCGGTACGTATGGAGAAAAGAGGAGCCCCAAGGAAGGTCAGCCGTAAAGGAAGGAAATACGTACCATGACAGTTGAACGACAGATGCCTAAAATTGTCTTGGGAAGCTCTCTAGTCACATATTTATAATTAAAAAAATCATCCAAAAAATTTTAATCCTATTATATTTTTACCAATTCAATTATAAACTTTTTAATATTGCTAACGTCGATATCAATTGTCCTACACGGTACAAAAGAACGATCGGTACTGAAATGGATAATTTTTGTATTTTTTTTTGAATTTTTATTTTTATTTCTATTTTTCCTTTTCTTTTCTTTATATTTTTTTTATTGTACTGGAAAGGATCACTGGCAACCTCTGCGAAGGCCCTCAACCCAAGGCAATACCTCGTTACTAAAGTGGGAAAGTAACGAGAAGTTTGAATAATTGGTCGAAGAGATAGATTTTGTCGGATCTATGAATTTATGTTGTGATGTATGTTCATTGAAGATGAAATAGTTGACATGTTGTATTTGGGTTAGATGGCAGTACTTGGGTCATATGTGATGGATCTGGTACTTCTCGATTACTTGAAATATTCCATTACGACATAATGTTAACTAAGGAATAAGTTCGACCTAAAAAAAGAGAGAAAATTGTCTAAAAAATCCTAAATTTATTATATTAATGCCAATTCAGTCCTAAACCTTTTTTTGGCACCAATTCAGTCTTGTAGGACAACTGATGTCCGTTGTGATTCTTATAAGTATTATGTGATGACTCGTTGGTTGTTATTATGCGATTATTGTGCTCCCGAGTTGAGTGGTAGAATGATCTCTTACATTAGATTTGGATAGGTAATTTATTGAGTTTAGGTTCATCCCAATATATTTTATAGATTGGTCATGGACATCTAGATTACGGCTTCCGAAGATCACTTGCAAGAGTTGGATCGGAGTTCGCAGCAAAAGCAAAACGGTATGCTTTGATATATATATAAAGTGAGGTTAAATTATTTATACATTGTAGGATAAATTAGTTATTTATCGAATGATTAGAGTAAAGTTAAATTTCGAGGTTCAAATTTTATGGAAAGACAGGGTTGTGGCAGATGCTCTTTGTTCCTGCAGCAAATCTATTTCAAACAATAACTTTTTTTTTTCTTTTGCTACAATTCAACTGCACCATTATTTCCCGACGGCTTTTCTGGAACATGTCCAGAGGATGCAACAACTCTTTCCAAGCTTGAAGATCACCCTGACGAGAGTCGTTGTACCGATGATCCATGACGTGAATATGGAATGACAAAAACAGCATCAAAGTCAACTCAACTCGATCATCGAATTAAATTAATCGCTCAATCACTAGCTTATGTTCAGTCTCCAACTTGTCAACGATCACCACCATAATCAGTTTTGTTAGTTCGCCTGGGCTATTATGAGGAAAAACCATCTTCACTGGGGAAGATTGCGAGATAAAACCTAATAGCAAGTTTCAATCACGATGAAATTCAGTCTACACTGCGCCCAAGCGTTTCATTTTGCGTTCATTTCCTTAGCACTGATTTCATCCAATCGCACTTGCTTTAACTATACAATAATCGAATGGCCAATGGGACTTCAGTTATCAAGAATTGTCTTCCCGATGCTTAATCATTTCCACGTCAACAAGCCGATATAACTGGAGGGATAGATTAAAATAGGATAAGAAACAATAAAATAAACCTTGTCAAGAGGGAAAGACAACAAATTGTTTCTTGCTGCTTGTGAAGATCGACGCCACCATAGACATTGACGGTGATGCCGCGCAACCACCGCACAGTGGGACGCGACAGAGTTGGGCTTGTTGAAATATCACCGCCTATCTCTAGATTATTTGTTAATTGTGACTCTTCGTATTTTGATGGTTGTCAATAGACTTTTCGATTTCTGATGGATTTCTATTCGACGAGTGTGTTTAGTGTCATTATTATATTGTTCTCTTCAAAAGTCTTTTTATATTATCAATGTTGACTATTCATATTTCTGGGAATCTATTAATGAGTCAGTCGAAAGGTTGCGTAGTTGAAGAGTCATGAAGATGCCTATATATAGGCGAGTCTTGTAATCATTTTTTGTAAGGTGAGCAAGGTGAATGAGGTGTATACAGCACATTAGTTAGTCTATCCAACTCCTCTCTTGAGAGCTTATCTTGTGTGAGTATTATCGAGTGACTTTTTCACTTTTAATAATCGTCGATCATCTTGTTGATCAAGACTAAATAGCAAACCGTTGCGCCATTGTTTCTCAACATTTGGTATTAGAGCACAGTTGTCAAGGACCGAGAATCCAAACATTTGGAGCGTGATTCGTGAAAACGGTGGTCAGGGACCATTGTTCGTGAGCAAGCGGTT
The DNA here is from genome assembly GCA_028455895.1 of Rhodomyrtus tomentosa. Lineage (NCBI taxonomy): Eukaryota > Viridiplantae > Streptophyta > Magnoliopsida > Myrtales > Myrtaceae > Rhodomyrtus > Rhodomyrtus tomentosa. The sequence goes on along the minus strand of JAPCWY010000009.1, from coordinate 14,568,863 downwards.
GAGAACTAGAGTACGTCGAATGTCTGCCTGTGCACAGTTAGGGATTGTGATTGATTGGTCGGGGACCAAGTTTACTTGAAGTATTGCCGGGCATTATATCCAGTCAGATGGGGGACATATCAAATTTGACAAATGATGTCGATAAGCTCAACAATTTCAATTATAATAATTGAAGTACTCTCATGCAGTTTTATTTGATGGGTTAAGATTTATGGGATATTGTTGGCTGCAGCAACACCACGGCACCCACAAACGATAGTGAGCTGAGGAGATGGTACATCAAAGCGAGTAAGGCCTTTTACGCTCTTGCTGTGACTGTTGAAGATGACTTAATGCAGCACATAAAAAGTGCGCAGACTCTTAAGGAAGCATGAGATAACTTGGCAGCGTTATTCGCGAGGTCGAATGATGCCAAGTTGCAAAGATTGAAGAACGAGCTTTTGTCGATATCACAACAAAATATGACGATGACTTAGTATTTCTCCAAAGTTAAATCTATTTGTGATGAAATTTCAAAGTTAGATACGAATAATGCCATCTCAGAAACAAGAATGAGAAGAATTACATTCACAGGTTAAAGTTGGAGTATAATGGTATTGTCACGGCTACTTGTGGATGGGCAACTCAACCGACTCTCACCAAGAGAATATCTTGGCCAACCAAAAGACTTTAGATAATCAAATGTCTAAGGTCTTGATTAATGGAAAAGAAAGTGCTCTCTTAAGTAATAGAAGAGGGTTCACGGGCTAGAGGAGAATTGGTGTTGACAATAGAGATGGCAATCCGAGGAAAAGTCATGGAGAATGGTAAAAGTAACCGGCTCGTGAAGAATGGAAAAAGTGACCAGAAGAGACGAGCTCTCGACCAGAGGGAGCTTGGCGAAATCACGATAAAGATGGCAATGACAAATGACATGGTGGACGATATCACGTCTGCGGCAAGAGATGTTATTTTGCCAGAGATTGTCGAGCAAAGACAGTGGAAGGAAATGTTGCAACATCAAAGAAGAATGATAGTGATGTGGAATGGGATTTCTAAGTGTCGGTTGCAATGGAGGAGCTCGCTACCTCTTGCAACGCTGAGTTAAACAATTCGACGGCTTTAATCACTGTAAGTAATAAGTCAATTCATTATGTATTGACTGGATTATTGATTCAAGGTGTTCGAATCATATGACCGGAGATCAAGGCAAGCTATCAAACATGCTTGATTATGTCAATGGACATGAGGTTGTTACTGTAGACAACTCGAGGTTGTCAATTACTCATATCAACAAAATGGTGACAACTCCCCGATTCAATTCGCAACAAGTTGAATTGAAAGATGTGTATCTCGTGCCGAGAATGAAGAAGAATTTGTTGTTTGTGTCACAACTCACAGACTCAAGTAATTATGTTATTGGCCTAAGAGATGTTAAGGTATACCGAAGTGTAAAACCCACCAGTCGACCAATCATGGAGGGGCGTCAACTAGAGTCTGTTTACGTGATGTCTGCTCAAACTGCATACGTAAACAAAACTCGAAGAAATGATACACCTAATTTGTGGCATGCGTGGCTTGGGCATGTAAGTTATCATAAGTTGAAAGTGATGATGCAAAAAAGTATGCTAAAGGGTCTTTGTTTTTTTTTTTTTTGTAAGGATAGTATGCTAAAGGGTATTCCCCAGTTAGAAGTTCAAGAAATTGTGGTTTGTACTGAATGCCAGTACGGAAAGACACATCAGCTTCCATATGAGGAATCGATATTTAAAGCTAATATAACTCTCGAGCTCATTCACTCTGATGTATTTGGTCCAGTGAAACAATCATCTGTCGGTGGATCAAAATCGTGATCTCATTCATCGACAATTTCTCTAGGTACGTCCGGGTTGATTTTATGAAGGAAAAATTAGAGGCGTTTAGTAAATTTAAGGAGTTCAAAGAAAAAGTAGAAAGTGAAGCAGGCAAGAAAATTCTTTACCTTCATACTGATAATGAGGAAGAATATACTTTGTATGAATTTACAAAGTATCTGTAAGAGTGCAAGATACGTCGATAGTTTACTTGTCCATATATGCCACAACAAAATAGAGTCGTTGAAAGAAAGAATCTGTATCTAGTGGAGACTTGTAGGAGCATGTTACAAGAATCGGCATCTAGCGAAGACTTGTGAGAGCATGTTACATGCAAAGAATGTTCCTCCAAAATTTTGGGCTAAATATATGAAGACAACGGTGCACGTGATTAACAGGCTACCTCAAACTAGGCTTTGTTTCATTTTACCGTATGAAAAGTTGTGGAATCGCAAGCCCGTGGTAAGTCATTTTAGAGTTTTTGGATGTGTATGCTATACATTTGTGCAGGCTTTTTTCCAATTTAATTCAAAAAATAAAAATATTCATGAAATTAGGTATTAAAAAAATATTTTCAGATTTAGGTCTTGCGTGACAGTCAAAATGCTGCGCGAGACGTGCCATTTACAGTGCCGCGCGGCTCTTGCACAGCATTATAAGTGTCGCGCAAGACATTTTCATTTTTTTTTACTTTTTTATTTTAACTTTTTAAAGAGAAAAAAAGTAAAAAAAATATAGTCACAAAAACAACGTACAAATATGTCCTACTCATACTCAAAACTTTCTAGTAGTAATGCATTTAGGGTCGGCAAACTCCGAACAGACTCAAATTCTATCGGTTGCATGGAAACGGGTAGCTTATTAATACAAATTGATTAGCAAGGACCGACATCATTTTCTCACATTTCGAAGTCATTTGGATGAGTTTTTCGACAGTTTTTTTTTATAATTTTAAGCACTTTGAAACGCGAAAAAACGACATCGGTCATTGCGAAGCAATGCGTAAATTATTAAAACTACCTAAAAATTCATCTAAACAATTCCTAATCGCGAAAAAACTATATTGGTCAACGCGAAACACTCAAAGTATATATTTTGCGACGAACGTGTCGTTGGAAATGTACGCTATATATTTTGTGACAAACGTGTCGCAAACTTGGTCGCGAAATATATACTTTGAGTGTCGCACAAAGCACTCGTGCCTTTTGTGGGTCTCAAAATATATATTTCGCAACGAAATTTACGATATTTGTCGCAAAATATATAGCATAGAAATTCACCGCAAATTGGGGACAAATAAAAAAAAAATTTCTCTAAAAATAATTGAAAAACGTAAAAAAAAAAAAGAATTTTAGCTACGTAAAATTGGCAAAGAAAAAAAATTCCTCACTAATTTGCAACGAAATATCAAATTTGTTGCAAATTTACTCACAAAATCTATAGCATACATTACCAACGAATCATTTGTCGTAGAATTCGTTTCGAATAAAATTCATCACAAATTGGCGATAAACTCAAAAAAATATTTTTCTATCCTGAGAAGTTCTAAGGACAATGCGCGCAATGCTTGCAAGGGTTCAAAAAATAATTTAATTTAAAAAATTGAAATTTTAAAAAGGGGGGCCACTTGGTTTGTGCAATATCTATTTGCTGCATAAAAGCACTTGCGTGGCACTATGCTTTGCGCGCCATTTCAAGTGTTGCGCAAGCTTGCACGACACTTGAAGTACCGCACAGGTCTCGCGCGACATTATAAGTGCCGCGGGAGACCCAAATCAATAAATATTTTTTTCTTTACCTAATTTTGTAAAAAAAAATTGAATTAATCGAAAAAAAAACCATTTGTGCCAGATCATCTGCACAGCAAATTCGACAAAAAGGCGGTTCGCTACATATTTGTAGGATACGATGATCAATGGAAAGGGTGGAAGTGCTGCGATCCTACTACAGGGAGGTGTCATACTTCTAGAAATGTGGTGTTCAAAGAACTATTATTATGACATTCTGATTTTTCCTGTTATTTCGAGACTCATTAATGATAATGTATCTAACAATGCATTTCGGTCGTATCTCACTCAGATATGATCAATCTCGAATTAACTGACCAAAAGGGAAAAGGCTAATATGAGACAAGATACGTGGACTTAGGAAACTCAAATAGAAAATGACACTTTGACTATAAGGATTATCGATGGGACATTTAGAGCCATAAAAGGCCGATCTAAGAACGATTAAGGAATGCAATGCTAGCGTTATACGATTGGAGCGTGTGTGATGCCGCTTAACCAACGTATAATTAGCAAAATTTTCCTAAATCGAATAGTAACAATCGAGACCGTCGGAACTAGTGATAGACCCTCGCAATCACATGATAACCAAAGTTGCCTTGAATTTACGAGCCCTAAGTGTGATATAAATCACAGAGTCGATACGCGTAACGTCTGCAAAAGCCGTCCGTCAATACGGGATAGGATGGAATCACATTAGATAGAGGATTTGTTCACAAACGAGTCTCAAAATTGGAAAATAGAGAATCAAGAATTCCAACATTATAATTGGATTAGCCGTCACCTCATTGAAGAAATTGAAATCAGAAAAACGACGTTCCGGATATCGAGGGTAAAATTACCATTGTGCCCCTTAAGCTTTAGTCTTGCATTTATAATTGAACAAGGGCATTTTGGTCATTGATACCCCAATATAGCTGCCGAAAATTGGATAAATGGGCATCCATTAGATGAAACATTGATTGACACATGGACAAGTGTCAAAGGATTAGGTATTGATATTGATGGGAACACTTTTAACCTACCATTCAACCTTGTTGACCCTTGAATATGTGTATATACCACTCTTTCTCTCTCTCTCCCTCTTCAGCCGGGCATCACCATCATCTGCCTATCTTCTTCTTCTTCTTCTTCTTCTTCTTCACCAAGAAGCTGCATCGCCGACTAGCACTGCCCGCCGGTTTCGCCGCCGTCGATCGCCACTCCCAGTGACCTCCAGCCGTCGAGCCGACCACCAACCCCTTCCTCATCCTCTTGTCGACAACCTTCAAGTAGAATCAAGTCATTTGACCCAATAAGGAGTTCCGATCAGCCATTCTCCCAAGAGTCGACGGAAACCGTTACAGCTGGAGGTAAGCTGCTGTTTAGACTCTGTAGGACCCCGAAACCTTTGAATATTTCTTCCAAATTTTGTAGACATCTAGAGGACTTGTAGAATGAGTTGTGGTAAAAATTTTGGATGAATTTGATGGAGTTTTGACCCCGAATGGATCTTGTGTTTGAAGAACAAAAACTAACCAGTTGAGGACTTGGAGGACTTGGCGCCGTTCGAGGACTTTCCGGTGTCACCTTGACTTTAAATTTTCAGTGAGGCTTCTCAACTCCTAGAACTACATGTTAGCAAGTAGATTAGTTGATAACTAAGGATTTAAGTTAGTTTAAGGGTTGATTGGTTAAGATATGCACAGAACCGAAAATGCCCTGTTTCGCATCTGTGCATACCGAATCTGTGGGGTGCTGTTGGTGATGGAATTGAGTTCCAAATTCATCGTTGAGATGTATGAGAATGTCAATTGATATGTCCATGAGCTGTATGTTTAGTGAGTTGACGAATTGGACGAGAAAATTGACGAATTGGATGAATTTCCTTAGGCTGTGCGGTTGAATTGTTCTTGGACCATTAGGACTGGACCATTGAAGTGCTTGCAAGAAGATTTGTGTTGGTTTTAGCATAAGGTAAGAGGTTTCTAAATCTTGGCTAAGAGGATTATACTCGATTGGGTGAATTGTGTGTGAATTAGATTGGTTCTTGAAAGTTTAAGGTGTGACTGTCCATTGTGCGTCCTTGAGAGATATAGATGGCTTGAATGCCTGACAATGCTTGTGCCATAAATTGATTGTCACATTTGAGTATTGAATTTAATTGTCTCGCATGCCATAAATACGTTGCTCGTTGCATTAGTTTGCACTTGATCATGAGTTCTGAATTGAAATGAGCATTTGGCATGTCTAAGAAACTTATGACACCCTGAGGCGTTGAGACGCGGGATTGTGAGGATGGATACGCTGAGGCGCGGGCTTTGAGTTGAACAGTACCCTAAGGCGTACGCGACGCGGGGTTGAAATGGCTAATGTTCTAATACATTGAGACGCGGGACGGAATTTGAGCTGTGTCAACACAGTCCTGAAGTGAGATTGAAAACCTGATGCATTTACGAGGGTTTGTCAATGTGATGGTCTGAGGCGTATTTATGCGGACCGAGCCTGAGGCGTTATAAACGCTGACGTGAATCAAATGGAGGCATGGAAGGGTGGAAGATGTAATCTAGTTTGATAATATGTGCTTGATTCTACTGATATGACACGATACCATGATTGCATGCTTGATACTCGTTTGTATCCGTATGTTATTTAATGACTGTGAAATGCCTCATATTATTGCTTGTTCATAGTTGTTTGTGATTGTACTCACTTGAGTGTACGGTCAACCTAACCTAGGGTTAGTACCTGTCTTACTGAGATGTAAATCTCATCCCTTCACGGGAACACATTTTCATATCTTAGACCGTGATCATGTTGCCCATCAAATTTGGTGATCCAAAAGAAATGTCGGCATATTTTGAGGATTTCCTGGACAAACAGGGAACCGTATAAGTTAGGAAGTGTACTGTGGTCTGGGTTAATGAGAGTGCAAAGAGCTGGAAGTCTCATAGGTTCGAAGCTTGATTTAGAAAAGTAGGGGAAGTCACTACGGGGCCACTAAAACCCATTGAAGTACCCCGTGTGGTAATCCCTAGTTGGTGTCACCCCGCTCGAGATTCGGTAGAGGCCGATGGGTCAGCCGCTGGCTAGAAGAATGTTTCCGAGAGGACCCCAACCTTGGAAGACACCGACGAGGTCATCGAGATCGAGGCTACCGAGGACGACCAGGTGAAGCAGTCAGCTGACGAGACGATGGAGGATAAGGTGGAGGTTTGCTTGGAGACTTTCTCGAAGTAAGAGCCTACTGAGGATGTTGAGGAGACTGACGACTCTAGTACTCGACTTAGGGGCTTCCGTTTTATGGACTGATATATTTTAATGATGGTCTCGATGCCCTGTTTCTTTTGGAGTTGTTGATGATCGTCTTTTGTACTGGTCCTGTTACCCCTACCGACTAGCAGGTTTAGTCTACCAGTGTTCTTGTATGAACCGATGGAAGGTTATATTTATTTATTGGTGTTCTCGTTACCCTAATTCCCTTTATTATTGTACTGAAGAGTTTGTATATTATCGCTTTCGTATGCTATCGATATTACGCACCTCTCGATTTATGTGAATCCCGGGACGTTCGAGAGAGTTGTTGCTTGCAGGGAGTCACGTGCTCGCCGGGTTCGGGATGTGACAATTATCGTGGTCACCCCAAGCTATCGAATTGCCAAATTCACAGCATATCGAAGAGAGGTTCAAGAACGGCTGAAAGAATTCGATGAGAATCACCCGATTGAATAGGATGTCGAAGCACAGTCATCAGAATCAAAGAGTTCATTTGGTGAGCATCCAAGATCGACAGAAGAACTTCAACCAAGTCAGGTAGAAGAACTCGAAGAGGAGGAGCCTCAACTTTTGAGGTCATCGAGGCAAATGAAACCAAACTAAGTATGCCAATGCGGCATTGACTAAAGATGATGGAGTGATTGAGCCATCGACATATGAGCCTCAAGAGATGCAGAATGGAGAAAGGCCATGGAAGAAGAAATCCTCACGCTGAAGAAAAATGAGACATGAGACTTGGTGCCGAAACCTAAGAGGTACTTCTCATATCCTGTAAATGGGTCTATAAACGTAAAACTCGACCAAACGGATTGATAGAGAGGTATAAAGCACGCCTAGTGGCTTGAGAATTTTCACAAAAGTATGACGTTGATTATGAAAATACTTTTAGCCCGTGGCAAAGTTTTCTACAGTTAGAGTTTTGTTAACACTTGCGGCAAGCAAGTCATGGAACTTGTGGCAAATGGACGTGAAGATTGCCTTTTTGCATGGATAATTTGATCGAGATATATACATAGAGCTGCTGGATGGTTTCAAGAGCAAAACTCATCCATAATATGTTTCCAAGCTAAAGAAAGCGCTCTATGGCTTAAAGCAAGCCCCAAGAGCATGGTATGGTAAGATTGCAAAATTCTTATTGGAAAGCGGTTATTCTATAGCTCCAGTAGACTCAAGCTTATTCGTGAAGGCAAAAGATGGGAAGATTGCAATTGTATTAATATATGTGGGTGACTTCATCATTATTGGAGATGATGAAGACGAGATATGTCGAATCATAGCCAATTTCAGATGAAGGAGCTTGGAGAGCTAAAACACTTTTTGGGGCTCGAGGTTGATCGGACGAAGGAAGGACTATTCTTATGTCAACAGAAGTATGCACGAGATCTCTTAGAGAAATTCGGGATGCTTGATTGCAAACCTATATATAATCGGTTAGATGGAAATGCAAAACTATGTGTTGATGAAGGTCAAGAGCTACAAAACTCGATCATGTACAGGCAACTGGAAGGTAATCTAATTTACCTTGCCATAACTCGACCTGACATCACTTTTACAGTGAGAGTAGTAAGCAGATTCATGGAGAAACCACGAAAGCTTCACTTGGATACAGCCAAGCGTATTCTAAGGTATGGAAAGAAGATATTTGATTATGGGCTTCTATATGAGAATGTATCATCGAGTGAGCTAGTTGATCATTGCGCTGTCGACTTTACTGGAGATCAATACACACGGTGATCAACTATTGGATACTTGTTTAATCTTGGATCAGCAGCAGTGTCCTGGTGCAGTAAAAGCAGCCGACTGTGTCCCTGTCTACAACGGAAGATGAATGCAGAGCAGAATCAATGACAGCTCAGGAGAATACATGGCTAGTGTAGTTATTGGATGGTCTTCATCAATCGATAAATTATTCGACAACATTATATTGTGATAATCTATCCACTGTAAGCATGACAGAGAATTTGGTTTTCTATGCGAGGACTAAGCATGTGGAAGTGCATTATCATTTTCTGCGAGAGAAGGTGTTACAGAGCAAGATCAAGATGGAGTATACAAAACAAGTGATCAAGTTCCCGATATTTTCACCAAAGGTCTTGGAATTGCAAAGTTTGAAGAGTTTCGATCTCAACTCGGTATGATCGAAAGGTCTGTCCTTAAAGAGAGTAGTGAGTGAGGGGAAGTATTAAAGATATCACTGCCTATCTCTAGATTCTTCCTTAATTGTGACTCTTCGTATTTTGATGGTTGTCAATAGATTTTTCGATTTTCGATGGACGTCTATTCGATAAATGTGTTTAGTGTTATTATTGTATTGTTCTTTTCAAGAGTCTTTTTATATTATCAATGTTGATTGTTCATATTTCTAGGAGTCTATTAATGAATCAGTCAAAAGGTCGCGTAGTTGAAGAGTCGTGTAAAATGCCTATATATAGTCGAGTCTTGTAATCATTTTTTGCAAGGTGAATAAGGTGTATATGGCACATTAGTTAGTCTATCAATCTCTTCTCTTAAGAGGTTCTCTTGTGTGAGTGTTATCGAGTGATCCTCAATAGTCGTCGTTCATCTTGTTGATTGAGACTGAATAGCAAATCGCTGTGTCTTTGTTTTTCAACAAGGTCTCTGATGAGCGAGTTGTGCATATGGAAAAGGTCATCAGAATAGCGCGATGAAGACCTCCACACCCCTCAACAAAGACCACTCGTCCCGATGAAGTACATGTTTGAAATTCCGTCACCTTCCACATCTCAGATTGACAAACTAATCTCAAACCAACGGATCCGATAACTACAATTTCTTAACTTTTAACTTTTTTTTTTGTCGCCCTCAATTTGTAATATGGGGTGGATACATGCACCGTTGGCCTTGCACTTTGGCCGTTCGGTGACATGTGTCAACAAATAATAATAATAAAAAAAGAAACAAAACCACCGCCTCTACATTGCACGAATCAGAATAAATAGAAAGTGAGTGTGCTTCATTTGTCCACCAAAATAGAAACGAAGAGAACGCAAGGAAGAGAAGGAGAAGAAGAGGAAAGAAAGAAAGAAATCCTTCGGGAATCAAGCCGAATCAATTGTGTTTTTTCGCATCTAGTAAGAATTTAAGCCCTTCGTTCGTATCGTCAGAATAGTTTTTGAAGTTACGCTACTTTTAGGCTCTGCATTACAGATAGTTTAGATTATACGATTCGAATTAGCGTTTTGTTAACTCGTAGAAATAGTTTGACTATTGAATAAACTTATCTTAGTTAATTCGTAGTTAAGATATCGTTTTTACTTGACTGTGATATCAATTTTCGCTAAATTGATAGGATTCGAATTCGTGGGACTAAATTAATTATCGAGATCTGAGTTAGGCTATATCAGGTGAGTGGTGCTTATCTCTTCTATGAATTTATAAAGTCATATCTTGAAAACAGTACATATTTGATATACTATGAATGCTAAAGGCATATTTGTTGCATCAAAATCTGGATCAGGCAATTACTGCATTTTGATACTTGCGAATTATTTGAGAATTGTTTTACGAAATGAATTGTGAAATATGTGCTCGATTTGTGAACCTGGTTTATTAGAAATGGTTGTGGAATATATTGTGGTTCGCAAAAATAGTTTCTTGATTGGATTTGTGGATTATTTGCAGATGTTGGTTTTGATGCTCAATATCGCTGTGAACCCAATGAAGGGCTTTTGGGCATGCGCATACTAGTTAGGATATCCTTTAGGCCCAAACCACCAACTGATATAGCTGGAGACCTTACCATGGGAGAATCTTGGTCGTCTTGTCACGAGGCGTTATATGTGACCATGGTTAGATATTTAAGCACGAGTTTAGTCAATGGAATGGACCATTGACATGTGATTTGAAATTTGTCAATGGATGGACCATCATTGTGTGATTTGAAATTTGTAGATGTTGGTTTTGATGCTCAATATTGCTGTGAACCCTGTGAAGGGTTTTTGGGCATGCGCATACTAGTTAGGATATCTTTGGGCCCAAACCACTGGCTGATATAGGTGGAGACCTTACCAAAGGGAAATCTTGGTCGTCTTGTCATGAGGCATTATACGTGACTATGGTTAGATATTTGAGCACGAGTTTGATCAATGGAATGGACTATTGACATGTGATTTGAAATTTGTCAATGGATGGACCATCGATGTGTGATTTGAGATTAATCAATGGACTTAACCATTGATTTTTGTTATGATTTTTATTAATTAACTGGATATTTTTGTGACATATGTTATTATTATATGTGCATAGTGAATATTTGATCTGCTTAGAAAAGATATGTACTACTCACTAAGCTGTAGTTGCTCACCCCCTTTCCTTCCCAATCTTTTCAGGTTTTTTCGTCGTCGACAAGTAGAATGAGAGTGCGATCGTTAGGGACTTTCGGGAGTTAGATTTTGGGTATGATATAAGGAGAGTTGTGTACATATATGTTGTTAGTTGTCAAGTTTAGTTGAATAGTGAGATGTAAATATCTTTAAGGATTGTGGAAACTTTGATGAAGGAGCCAACTTTATGTTTGTCAGATGTCTATATGTATATATAGTAGGACATACATATATTTGGTAACAAGCTTATGTTGGTTTCTATCTAAGGCCGCGTCCTTTAGGTAAAAGGATGATCGTGTCATTTTCCATGTCATTGTAAGATTTGGGTGTGACAAATGTTGATATCAAAACTTAGGTTATGATCTATTTGGGGGTAGATTTTCAGGGACGTGGTGAGATTGTGTGATAGTTTCTAGCAAATAATTTTCCACAAGTTAAGGTTATATTTTATTGTAGGTTCAGGTAATCATGAGTTCTGACTCAGAAACGCTAGCTTCATTTCGTAAGAACATTAAAAGCAAGCGAGGTGGTACCTCTAATATTAGAGACATGTTAGAAGATTCTCGAAGTACGGCATCAACGAATAGACAAGAAGAAGATTTTGAAAGAAGTTCAGACTTGCAGAAAGTAAGGGATGAGCCCTATCAACCAATTACTGAAAAGGATTTATCTGGGGTTTGTCAAGTAGTGCTTGATCTGTAACGTCATTTCAAGAAATTCAAAAGTGGAAAGGATGAATATAAAGATGATAGAGTGTGTACATATGCTCAGTTCAAAAAGACAAATCCACCATCCTATGATGGGAAACCCGATCCTTTTGAAGCTGAAGGTTGGGTTAGAAGGATGGAAGGTATCTTCAAAGCTGATAGAGTTCATGAAAATCAAAAGGTTGATTTTACTAGTCAGTGTCTAATAGGTGAAGCTCGGTATTGGTGGGAAGGGACACGATCAACTTTAGGTGATGAGAATGCTACAATATCCTGGAAAGACTTTACTGAGAAATTCTTTGCTCAATTCTTTTCAGAGTCCTTCCAAATGAAGATGACGAGTGATTTTACGCAAATATGTCAGAGCAATTCCACTGTTATGAGGTACGCAGGTCACTTTAATCAACTAAGTATATTTGCGAAAACTCTTATAGCTAATGAGAAAGTACAAGCCGAACATTTTCAAAGAGATCTTCGACCTGATATTTGATCTAAGCTTGCACCTCTTGCATTAAAGACATACAACGATGTCTTAGAACGAGCAATCAGGGTAGAACAAGACCATTTGGAGCGTGACACAATTGGTGTTCATCAACAAAAGAGGTTCAAGTTCAGTGTCCCTCAAGAGAGTCGTACAAGTGGCAGTAATATGCGAAGTAGTGGTAGTTAATCGGGGAAGTTTAGAACTCAATAGCCATGTAATAAATGTGAAAAATATCACAGGGGTGAATGTTACAGAAAAATTGGAGCATGCTTTTTATGTGGAAAAGTGTGACACATGCATGGGGATTGCAGTACACAATGGGATGCTACAATTGATAGTAGGTCATGCTATATGTGTGGGAAACTGGGACACATAGCAAGCAATTGCTCCATGTGAAGAGATGCTCTTTCAGTTGGCAAACTACTGAAAAATCAACAAAAACAAAGGACAACATGAAAGGTTTTTGCTATGATAGAAGAAGATGTAGTGGCATCAAATGCAGTTGTTGCAGGTAATATTTTTGTTGCCTCACAATATGCATATACATGATTTGATCCGGGCATTACACACTCCTTTATTTTCGCTAAATTTGCAAAAAAAAAAAAACTTGATATGTTGCCTGAGCCTCTTGAATGTGAACTATATGTTAATTGCTACTGGTAGTTTCCCGATTACCAATCGTGTGTTCAAGAGATGTATACTCCAGATAAACAGTGTTGCATTGTCTATAGATTTAATGGAGTTGAATATGCGGGATTTCGACGTTATACTAAGAATGGATTGGCTACCTACATATCATGTTACGGTAGGTTGTTTTTCAAAGAAATTATTCTTTCGACTTCCGAATCAGCCTGAATTCTATTTTTTGAGAAGTTGTGAGGGTAATTTTCCAGCATTAATTTCATCCATGCAAGCGAGAAAACTTTTAAGAAAAGGTTGTTGTGGTTATTTGGCTTGTGTAAATGATACAAGAGTGGATACTGTAAAATTGAAAAAAAACGTTTGTGTAGTCAGAGAGTTTCCATATGTATTTTCTGATGATTTATCAAGCCTACCTCCTGATAGAGAAATTGAATTATGTATAGAATTGATGTCTAGTACAAAACCTATTTCTAAGGCACCATACCGAATGGCACCTGCCTAATTGAAAGAGTTGAAAACCCAACTTCAAGAGCTTTCGGATATGGGTTTCGTCAGACCTAGTGTTTCACCATGGGGAGCTCCAGTTTTATTTGTGAAAAAGAAAGACGGTAGCATGAGACTTTGCATAGACTACCAAGAACTTATCAAGGTTACGATAAAAAATAACTATACTTTACCCCAGATTGATGATTTATTTGACCAGCTTCAAGGATCAAACGTATTCTCTAAGATCGACCTTCGTTATGGGTATCATCAGTTGAAGATAAAAATGAGTGATGTGCCTAAAACTGCCTTTAGAACAAGATATGGTCATTATGAATTTTTTATCATGCGTTTTGGATTAACGAATGCGCCTACTACTTTCATGGATATGATAAATCAAATATTCAAGGAGAATCTAGATAGATTTATAGTGGTGTTCATCGATGATATTTTAGTTTATTCAAAGAATTTGGAAGAACATGAGCGACACTTGAGATTTGTCATGTATACCTTGCAGTAAAAAGAAGGTGTATGTTAAGTTTAGTAAATGTGATTTCTGGCTTGATCACATAGAGTTTTTGGGTCATGTAATTTCAAAAGATGGCATATTAGTTGGCCCAAAGAAAGTTGAAGCAGTTGTTCAATGGAATCATCCTACTAATGTTACATAAGTGATAAGTTTTTTGGACTGGCTGGTTATTATAGACGATTTATGGAGGGATTCTCCAAAATCGCCGGTCCACTTACTCGACTAACTCAAAAGGGAGTTAAATTTGTGTGATCTGATTAGTGTGAACACAGTTTTCAAGAGTTAAAGAGGTTATTAGTGTCAGCTCCTATATTGACATTGCCTTCAGGAACTGGTGGCCTCACAATTTATTATGATGCTTCTAAAGAAGGTTTAGGTTATGTTCTTATGCAAAGTGACATAGTTATTGCTTATGCCTCTAGACAATTAAAACCACATGAGAAGAATTACTCCACTCATTATCTAGAATTAGTAGCAATTGTATTTGTTTTGAAAATATGGCGACACTATTTGTATGGAGAGAAATGTGAAGAATTTATGGATTACAAAAGCTTGAATCATATTTTCACTCAAAAGGAACTAAACATGAGGCAAAGGTGATGGTTAGAATTCCTGAAATATTATGATATGTCAATCAAATACCATCCAGGTAAAGCTAATGTGATAGCAGATGCCTTAAGTCATAAATCTTCTGGAAATATGGCAGTGCTACCAACTACTCAAAAGTCTATTCTTGAAGATATGAGAAAACTGGACCTGGAAGTATTGGTACATCAGCTTAGTTCTCAATTGGCTAATATTCGAGTGCAACCAACATTGATTGACAGAATCAATTCTAAACAGAATAAGAACCCTCAGTTGTAGAAAATTAGAGAAGGCACGGAAACTAATAGTCAAATAGATTTTAACGTTTACGTAGATGGATCTTTGAGGTTTCGCGGACGATTATGTATTCCTAATTATTCAGAATTGAAAAATGAGATATTATAAGAAGCTCACAGTACTAGATTCTCAATCCACCCGGGAAGTACCAAAATATACCAGGATTTTAGAGAGAATTTTTGGTGGATTAATATGAAGAAGGATGTCATGAAATTCATCGATCAATGTCTAACTATCAACAAGTAAAAATTGAACATCATAAACCTGGTAGACAATTACACCTACTTGAAGTACCTAAATGGAAGTGGGAACATATCACAATGGATTTTGTTGTTGGTCTCTCGAGGACACCAAGTGGCAAGAATGCTATAGGGTGATTGTTGATCGATTGACTAAATCTGCCCACTTTTTATCCTATCGGTTTGGTCTTTCACTGGAAAACTTAGCAAAACAATACATCAATGAGATAGTGAAGCTTCATGGAGTTCCAGTTAGTATTGTTTCTTATAGAGATCTTAGATTTGTATCCAACTTTTGGAAGAGCTTGCAAGGGGTCCTAGGCACCAAACTCAACTTTAGTACAACTTTTCACCCACAGACAGATAGGTAGCCAGAGAGAACTATTCAGACATTGGAGGATATGTTGAGATTATGTGTCATCCACTTTTATGGTTCTCGGGACGAACACCTACATTTGGCAGAATTCTCATATAATAACAGCTATCATTCCAGTATTAAGATGGCACCATTTGAGGCTTTATATGGTCAAAAGTGTAGAACTCCTATTTGTTGAAATGACGTTGGTGAGAAAAGACTAATTGACCCAAAGTTTATTCAGCAGTCAGAAGATAAAGTTAAGTTGATTAGGGAGCTCATCAAAACGGCTCAAAGTCGTCAGAAAAGTTATGCAGATCTTAAAAGACGTAAGTGAAATTTGATATAGGAGATCATGTATTCCTCAAAGTTTCTCCCATGAAAGGTGTTATGAGATTTGGCACATGGGCAAGTTGAGTCCAAGATACGTAAGACATTCCTTATCTTGGAAAGGGTTGGCGAAGTTGTTTACAAGCTAGCCTTGCCACCAACATTATCGGGAGTACATAATGTATTTCACGTATCTCTGTTATGGAAATATGTGCCGAATTCGGAACACATACTAAATTTTACACTTTTGAGATTGAAGGAGAACTTGACTTATGAGGAGAGACCTATTTGTTTCATAGATAGGAAGAATCAAGTATTGCGACATCGGACTATTTCCTATGTAAAGATACAATGGGAAAACCATACTAAAAGAGAAGCTACCTGGGAACTCGAGGAAGAAGCAAGACGCAAGTGTCCCAATTTGTTCAATAGTTGAGGTAAATTCAAATTTCGAGGACGAAATTTCTTCCGAGGGTAGAATGTAATATGGGGTTGACACATGCACCGCTGGCCTTGCACTTTAATCGTTCGATGACATGTAAAAAATAAAAAAATAGAACCACCGCCTCTACATTGCACGGACCAAAATAAATAGAAAGTGAGTATGCTTCATTTGTCCACCAAAACATAAACGAAGAGAACACGGGGAAGAGAAGGAGAAGAAGAGGAAAGAAAGAAAGAAAGCATCCGGGGTCAAGAATCAAGCCAAATCAATTGTGTTTTTTCGCGTCTAGTAAGAACTCAAGGCCCTCGTTAATATCGTCAGAATAGTTTTCGAAGTTAAGCTATTTTTAGGCTTCGCGTTATGGATAGTTTAGATTATACGATTCAGATTAGCGTTTTGTTAACTCGTAGAAATAGTTTGACAAGTAAATAAACTTATCTTGGTCAATTCGTAGTTAAGATATCGTTTTTACTTGACTGTGATATCAATTTTCGCTAAATTGATATGATTCGAGTACGTGGGCCTGAATTAGTTATTGAGGTCTGAGTTAGGCTATATTAGGTGAGTGGTACTTATCTATTCTATGAATTTATAAAGCCATATCTTGAAAACACTACAGATTTGATATACTATGAATGCTAAAGGCATATTTGTTGCATCAAAATCTAGATAGGGCAATTACTGCGTTTCGATACTTGCGAATTATTTGAGAAATGTTTTACGAAATGAATTGTGAAATATATGCTCGATATGTGAACCTGGTTTATTAGAAATTGTTGTGGAATTTATTTTGGTTTGCAAAAATGGTTTATGGATTGGATTTGTGAATTATTTGCAGACGTTAGTTTTGACGCTTAATATCGCTGTGAACCTAGTGAAGGTTTTTTGAGTATGCGCATACTTGTTAGGATATCCTTTGGGGCCGAACCACTGGCTGATATAAGTGTAGACCTTACCAAGGGGAAATCTTGGTCGTCTTGTCACGAGGCTTTATACGTCACCACGGTTAGATATTTGAGCACGAGTTTGGTCAATGGAATGGACTATTGACATGTGATTTGAGATTTGTCGATGGACGGATCATTGATGTGTGATTTGAGATTAATCAATGGACTTGACCATTGATTTTTGTTATAATTTTTATTGATTGACAGAAATTTTTGTGATATATGTTATTATTATATGTGCATAGTGAATGTTCGATCTGCTTAGAAGAGATATATACTACTCACTGAGCTGTGGTTGCTCACCGCCTTTCCCTCACAATATTTTCAGGTTCTTCAGTCGTCGGCAAGTAGAACGAGAGCGCAATCATCGGGGACTCTTGAGAGTTAGATTTTGGGTATGATCTAAGGAGAGTTGTGTATATATATGTTGTTAGTTGTCAAGTTTAATTTAATGTTGTTAAGATGTAAATATCTTTGAGGATTGTAGATACTATGATGAAGTAATCAATTTTATGTTTAGTTAGATATGTGTGTGTGTCTATATATATATATATATATGGCAACATGCTTATGTTGGTTTCTATCTGAGGCTGTGTCATTTAGATATGAGGACGGCCGTGTCATTTTCCAGGTCATTGTAAGATTTGGGGTGTGACACAATCACTCTAATTTGGTCGCACTGGACACCACGATTATGGGCGTATTGAACTAGATGTTTGGGGATCGCTATCTTCAATCGCGACAATTATGGCGATGACACAATCTCTAAATTTGTTTTTTTTTTTTTGCTTTTTCAGTTATTAATTTTGTTTAATCTTCTTATTTTCAGTTTCTAATTTAATCGTATTTTATTATTATTTTTTTGGAAAAATGACACAAATAGCTTTTGAACTTTGGGTCAATATGCAATATGGTCTCTGAAATTTTAATTTGTTCAATGTTGTCCCTGAACTTTAGCCTAATGTGCAATTTGATCCATAAACTTTTATCTTATTTAGTATAGTCCGTGAATTTTTAGTACATTTTCAATTTAATTCCTACATCGTATGAAAATATTTATTATTGTCTCCGATCTTAAATTAATAGAATGACTATATTCAACATTTTTATATAATTCATAGACTATATTAAACATGTAGCAAAAGTCTACGGATCATAGTAAACAAACTAGATGTTCAGGGATCACATTAACTAAAGTTCATGGATTATATTAAATAAATTTAAAATTTAGGGATCATAATACATAGTATGTCAACATTCAAAAACTATTTATGTCATTATATATTTTATTTTTCAGTCTAGCACACCAACGTGTTGTAAGGCTGCACTTACGTTCCTTCACCGATGGTTCAACCTTTTTAATTTTCGGAATCATACGGCAGCAAGGAACCGTGTCCTCAACGTAATTTCCCCACGGGAGAACTTTGCCACGTGTTGCCGACATGCCCACCGGGCCCCACAACCCCCACGGAACTTTCCATAACCTCGGTGTGAAATTTTCCTTCCTCCTTTTTTTGAAAAAGTCTTCCCTGCAAATTGGGAGCCCAGGCCGCCCTCGTTCTCGTCCTCTCGTTTCCCTCTCGCCCGTCCATCCGCCGTCCATCCGCCACCCCTGATCCGACGGCTGCAAATCACCTCGTCGAACCTTCTCGAACCCTCAAACCCTAACACCACGTGCAAGGCTACAACTCTTTCCCTTAAATACACCTCTCTCCGCCAGTTTATTTTTCACGCTCCCTCTCTCGCGCCTCTTGAAACTATTCTCTCTCTCTCTCTCTCTCTCTCTCTCTCTCTCTCTCTCTCGATCCGTAGATCTACCGGAAAAGATCCGTCAATGGCCGGAAAAGGAGAGGGGCCGGCGATCGGCATCGATCTCGGGACCACGTACTCGTGCGTCGGCGTGTGGCAGCACGACCGGGTAGAGATCATCGCCAACGACCAGGGCAACAGAACCACCCCGTCCTACGTCGCCTTCACCGACACCGAGAGGCTCATCGGCGATGCCGCCAAGAATCAGGTCGCCATGAACCCGATCAACACCGTCTTCGGTAAGCATCTATCCTCTTTGGTTTCGGGCGTGCTTCTGTTGCTCCTGATTTGAATTTTCCGGCAGATCTGATTGATGTTAGGTTGATTCGAATGTTTCTGTTGTTTAATTTTTCCAGATCTGCAATGTTTACTAGTGGTGAGCTACATGTAGATCTGTAGGCTCGAGCGAAGGTGGTTGTATGACTGACGGTGTTAGCTTTGACGAAGTATCGATCTGTCATTAATATTGGCTGTGTAATGGGCAATGAGCTTGCCTTCTGGGATTAGTAGGGTAATTAGAAATCTGATTTGTTTGATTAGTCGGAAAATGTTATGTTGAACGTTTCATTGCTTGATGATTTGAGCTGCATATTATACTTAGCGTGATTGGCTTTTGCCAAATCGTCATACTATTTTCCGTAGTGGAATGCCCTGAAGGAGATTTTGCAAATAGGAGTTGTACTAGACCCCCTTATGACCTTGTTTGTGGATTTCTTGTTGCCTTTCTCTTGCGCGCGCGCGCGCGCACATATATATATGTTTTAGCATACATGTCACTCGATCTTTTGGCCATTGAAGCAGATTGGGGTCCCGCTAGTCAAGTTTCTAGTTGCATTTTAAGGCATTTTAGTAGCCAGTGGTTAGTCGATTTAACTGCTTGTATATCGCAGTTATCCCTGTGTTTCCATTTATGTTTGCAACCTCGATTGTTTCCATGTTCATGGTGTCTAATCTGTATTTGGTTACATCACAGATGCTAAGCGGTTGATTGGAAGGAGGTTCAGTGACGCCTCAGTTCAGAGTGATATTAAGCACTGGCCCTTCAAGGTCATTCCCGGCCCTGGCGATAAACCCATGATTGTTGTTGACTATAAAGGTGAAGAGAAGCAGTTCGCCGCCGAGGAAATTTCATCCATGGTTCTCACGAAGATGCGTGAGATTGCGGAGGCCTTCCTGGGCTCGACTGTTAAAAATGCAGTTGTCACCGTCCCTGCCTACTTCAATGACTCTCAGAGGCAAGCCACCAAGGATGCTGGTGTCATTGCAGGGCTCAATGTCATGCGTATCATTAATGAGCCAACTGCTGCGGCCATTGCTTATGGTCTTGATAAGAAGGCCACCAGTGTTGGGGAGAAGAATGTGTTGATTTTCGATCTTGGTGGCGGTACTTTTGATGTGTCCCTCCTAACCATTGAGGAGGGTATTTTTGAAGTGAAGGCAACAGCTGGAGACACTCATCTTGGTGGTGAGGACTTTGACAATAGAATGGTGAACCACTTTGTGCAAGAGTTCAAGAGGAAGCACAAGAAGGACATCAGTGGAAATCCGAGGGCTCTAAGGAGATTGAGGACATCTTGTGAAAGGGCGAAGAGAACTCTCTCGTCCACTGCCCAGACGACAATCGAAATTGATTCTTTGTACGAGGGTGTGGATTTCTACTCTACAATTACTCGTGCCAGATTTGAGGAGCTCAACATGGACCTCTTCAGAAAGTGTATGGAGCCGGTTGAGAAGTGTCTCAGAGATGCTAAGATGGACAAGAGCACTATCCATGATGTTGTTCTTGTGGGTGGTTCCACTAGGATCCCCAAGGTGCAGCAGCTATTGCAGGATTTCTTCAATGGGAAGGAACTCTGCAAGAGCATCAACCCTGATGAAGCTGTGGCCTATGGTGCGGCTGTTCAAGCTGCAATTTTGAGTGGCGAAGGCAATGAGAAGGTCCAGGACCTATTGCTGCTGGATGTGACCCCCCTCTCTCTTGGTCTGGAAACTGCCGGAGGTGTAATGACTGTGTTGATCCCAAGAAACACCACCATTCCCACTAAGAAGGAGCAGGTGTTCTCTACCTACTCGGATAACCAACCGGGAGTCCTTATCCAGGTTTATGAGGGTGAGAGAGCCAGAACAAGGGACAACAATTTGTTGGGCAAGTTCGAGCTTTCAGGTATTCCGCCAGCACCTAGGGGCGTTCCCCAAATTACTGTCTGCTTCGACATCGATGCCAATGGTATCTTGAACGTCTCTGCCGAGGACAAGACCACCGGTCAGAAGAACAAGATCACCATCGCTAATGACAAGGGAAGGTTGTCCAAGGAAGAGATTGAGAAGATGGTCCAGGAAGCCGAGAAATATAAGTCCGAGGATGAGGAGCACAAGAAGAAGGTGGATGCTAAAAATGCTCTCGAGAATTATGCCTACAACATGAGGAACACGATCAAGGACGAGAAGATCAGTGCCAAGCTCTCCGAAGGGGACAAAAAGAAGATTGAAGACTCCATCGACCAAGCCATCCAGTGGTTGGACTCGAACCAGTTGGCTGAGGCAGACGAGTTTGAAGACAAGATGAAGGAGCTAGAGAGCATCTGCAACCCCATTATTGCCAAGATGTACCAGGGTGGTGGTGCGGACATGGGTGCTGGTGCGGACATGGGTGAAGATGGTCCTGCTGCTGGCAGCAGCGGTGCTGGGCCCAAGATTGAGGAGGTCGACTAAGCACGGTGGAATTGTTAAGACCTTACGCCAGGTCTTTTGAGCATTTCAATTTTTTTTAACGAACAGTGACTTTGCTTCATTTCGTGGAAGCAAATATGTAGCTTCTGTAATTTTCATTTCGATTAAGGCTCTTTTGCGCGAGACAAGGAATTTGTGCCTCGGGCATCTTCTTATCTTCTGCCTGCCAATAGTGTTTCCTTCCTGTTCTGTAGTGACATTGATGAGTCCTGCTTTGGTCCTGCAAACAAGTAATTGGGTAAATGCTGCTCTGCCCCAGTCAGCCTTCGAATGGTATTGTGCCTTTTTTAGTCCGATTACTTCCTCTCTCTCTTTTTCCTTTTTTGGTTGACCTTCAGGGGATTTGAGTTAGGTCGTTGCATGAAAAAATGTCTAGGCCAAGGCCATTCGATGCCTGAGGTTAGAAATGGTCAAATTAAACCGGGGGTTTGAAATCGGCCTGTTGATTGTACTCACGATTTCTTACTCGAAATCGGTTTGAACGGCCGGTTTTTTTCGGAATTAGGTCGGAACCTTGATCAGACCCATGGTTTTAAACGTAAAAAAATATTCGGGTCTCATCGTTTGGGCTGTTGCATGAGCCGTTGCATTACAACGGCCAACAACCCCTCTCTTTTTTTTTTTTTACAATTAATACTCTTATAAATATACTACCTCATCCTTTTCTCATAATTTCTCTCATTTCAATTCTCTCAAATTCTATTAAATCTACTTAATTCTCTCAAATGAGTCAAACACGTCTCAATTCTTTGAATCGATTTTTCGATCAATTATCTCAAAAAATGACAAATGAAAGCATAATTATTGAAAAGAGTTCGATGAGAAAATTCAATTTTCCTCAATTTGATTCTCATGAGTATGCATGTTGGGATTACAACGATGATAATGTCAACTACGTTCCCAATCCCAACGTAAAGTACGTCCAAACACAAGAAAATATTTATTCTTCTTCTAGTATCAAAGAAATGTCGACATCAAATGAGCCAGAATGAAAGGCTCGAGAGAGTACATTCGACTTATGGCAACACTTCGACAAGATATGTGAAAGCAAAGGTAAGTTTAAGGTAAATTGTAAATATTGTCTAAAATCGTACAATTTTTCTAAAGTATACAGCTACGAAACATTCCGTCGGCATCTAAAGAAACAATCCAACGCAAGCGGAGATCAACATTAGTCAACAACAAATTTCCGAGTTTTCCAATTTCAACCCTTATCTTTTATTCCGTTACACTGATGCACTTTATAAACAAACATTGACTAAATATGTTACCCTTGAACATGTTCCGTTTACCACTAGTGAAAGTTTTAATTTGAAATTTTTTGTAAACATTGCATTGATTCCACAAGCATTATCTATTTCGAAAATTACTCTTAGACACTAACTTTTAAATACTTATAAAAACATTTGATAAATTTTTTTACGGGTTTCAATGGACATGTGCATATATGTAACGATATTTGGATTGATTCTTGGTAAATTCATTCTTATATGGGTTTCACATGTCATTGAATAGGTGACGGTTAGACCATTAAAAAAAGACTTGTTACATTTTGAGCTTTTGATGAAAGTCATACGACCATTAATATTTATAAAATAATTATACATGTTTTAGAAGAATATAATTTGATTAATAAAATTTTTTCAATTGGTTTTAATAATACTACGGTAAATACCGCTTCCATTATCGAATCAAAAAATATTTGTGAATCCACTTTTGGTGGACAATTTTTTTTACGTTAGATGTGGTTGTCATGTTTTAAATTTATGTGTACAAGATGGTTTACAAACTCTTGAGAATTCTCTAGCCCCAATAAAGAATGCAATTAAATTTTTATGGAGCCGTGCCCAATTTATGAAAGCATGGAACAAATTTTGTAAAGAACATGAGAAAAGGGGAAACAGATTTCCAAAAGGTAATTCGACTCATTAGAATTCTACATACGAGTTGCTTCGTCAAACTTTTGAGTACAAGATTTATCATGTATGTTTATTTCAAATATTGTTCTCGATATTGCTTTTCTCCCGCAACATTGGGTCGTTTGCCACATTTTTTTAAATTTTTTGAAAAATTTTAATGATACTACTAATATTTTATCTAGTATTTATTTTTCAATTACCCCTTTATTTTTAATAGAATGTATTAATATTGCTGGCGTTTTTAGTGATTATGAAAAAGATAATGATTAGCTCTAACCATTTAATAATGCGAGAAAATGGTTGTTTTATTATTTCAACATTGCTTTTGTTTATTTGGTTGGTATTATTTCGAATCCACATACTAAATTAGATATTGATTAGATTATCTGAATGATTATTATTATTCTTGTTTATATTTGGATGATGCAATAGATATTTCAATTATACAAAGTGAGTGGTATTATATAATAAATTTTGTAGTAGATGTGGTTTAAGTGATACTGTATCTTCCCAATCTACTGTCTCACCAAACGATGTAGGAGTTTCACTTGGTAGAGGGTACAAAATGCTCATGCTCATAAATAGGCAAAAAAAAAAAAGGGACAACAGGATCCTATTTCCTAGTTAGAAAATTATTTAGCCATTGTTTTTGAGTTTAGTAATTCCGAACACAACACAGATTTTAAAATTCTTGAATGGTGGAGGATCATTCAACTCAAATCCCAATTCTCGCCCTCATTGCAAGACAGATATTAGCAACCTCTTCTTCAACAATTGCAGTTGAATAATCATTTAGCACTAGAGGATTAATTTTGGACGACCGCGGTTCAAGATTAAGTCCGAAATCTGTGGAGGCTCAAGCTTGTGTTGATGATTGTACAAAAGCTAGATTTCGATATCAAGAGCTGGATCGAGAACACGAATTCTTTAGTGAGAATTGTGGATATACCACCGCCACGGGTACCACAACGGGTAACGACGATTGACGATGAGGTAAGTTGGAGTTATCAAAGGTAAAAGAACTACATGAGTTTTGATTCTTTTATCCCCAAGAAGATATATAGGCGCCTACTAATAATTCATTAAATTTAAGCCCATTCCTCCTCTCTTTTTCCCCCCCAAAATTTGTTACAATATACAATTTGATTACAATTTATAATTAATAATTTAATAATATATTATTTTATTATTTTAAAAATTAAATTAAAAAATGGAATGGAATCGGCCCGAAATCGCAAGGAACGGTGGCTCCAAACCGAAACCGGAACTAACCTTTAAAGGCTCGGTTTGGTTCCACCTTTTGAGAAACTGGAACCGGCCATGTCTACCTAAGGTGTCCAAAGATGGCTTGAAAAAAAAAAAAATCTCTACCATCTTTCTGCTGAGGAAGGTTGCCTTCTTGCCTTATTGAGAAGGTCGGGTATAAAGTGAATCTATGCTCTCTTGAGTGGCAGGTAGACATGGCCAAAATGAACCTTGGGCTTGGAACCAACCCGTTGACCGAATCGGAACCGGCTCGTTGACTTGATCCACAGTTCTAAATCGGAAACGAAACCGGCTCTCAAGGGCCGGTTCCGATTTGTTCCAAGTTGGTTCCAACGTTGGGCTCTTTCCCTCGGGGCCATGGGCCCCTTTGGGGGCCTTTCGGGCCATTGCGCTCCCCCTCACATCAATATATATATATATATATATATATATATATATATATATATGTTACACCTTTTCGAACCCTTCTATAAAAATCTCTCTCCCCTTTCATGTTTCTTACAATTCCCCTCATCACAAGTTTCTCAAATTTTCTCAATTCGCTTAATTCTCTCAATCCTATCTCAATTCTACGAATTAGTTTTTTTGATCAATTCTCTCAAAAAATTACAAATGAAAGCAGAAATACTAGAAAGAGCCTGATGAGAGAATCCAATTTTCCTCATCTTAAGTATGATCCTCGTGACTATGCGTGTTGGGTCGACGACGATGATAATACCAACTTTATTCCCAACTCAACATCAAACACGTCCCAACACAAGAAAGTTTTCATTCTCCTTATGGTGCTGAAAAAACATCGATGGCAAATGATCCAGAACGGAAGGCCACATCCGACTTATGGCAACACTTTGACAAGGTACATGAAAGCGAAGATAAGTTTAAAATAAACTATAAATATTGTCTAAATTCATATAAATTTTTTTAAAGGATACGACTATGGAATATTCCGTTGGTATTTGACGAAAAAATATTCAACGCAAGCGGGATTGGCACTAGCCAACAATAAATTTTCAGTATGTCAATCTTAATATTCATCCTTTATTCCGTTACACTGATGCACTTTATAAATAAACATTAGATGAATATGTTGCCTTTGAACATACTCCGTTTACTACTGGTGAAAGTTTTAATTTGAAATTTTTGGTAAACACTGCATTGATTTTGCAAGCAACGTATATTCCAAAAATTAATATTAAGTGCAAACTTTTGAAGGTTCATAAAAAAAACAAAAAAGCTTTGACAATTTTTTTTTATGGATTCCAGTGGATTTATGCATATAGATAGCGATATTTTGACTGATCCTTGGCAAATTCATTCTTATATGGGTCTCACATGTCATTGGATAGATGACTATTGGACCATTCAAAAATGACTTCTTGCATTTCGAATTTTTGATGAAATACATATGCCCATTAATATTTATAGAGTAATTGACAAGTTTTAGAAGAACATAATTTGATTAATAAAAAAATTTCAATTGATTTTGATAATGTCGCGACAAATACCGCTTACATTCCTGAATTAGAAAAAATTTATCAACCCTCTTTTGACGGATACCTTTTTTTACATTAGATGTGCTTGTCATTATTTAAATTTATGAGTATAAGATGGTTTACGAACTCTTGAGGATTCTTTCTCCCCAATAAAGAAAGCAATTAAATTTTTATGAAGCAGTGCCCAATTTATATAAGCATAGGACAAATTTTGTAAATAACATGGGAGAATGGAAATTTTTTTTCAAAACATATTCCGATTATGTGGAATTCTGCCTACAAATTGATTCGTCAAACTTTTGATTACAAAAATTTATTAGGTATGTTTATTTCGAATAATGTTCCCGAAATTACTTTACTCTCACAACATTGGGATGCTTGAAAATTTTGTTTAGATTTTTTGAAAGTTTTTAATGATTCTACTAATAATTTATCCGGTGTTTATTATCCCACTACGCATTTATTTTTAATAGAGTGTGTTAATATTGCTGGTGTTTTTAGTAATTATGTAAAAGATACTCAATTAACTCTGATTGTTTTAGTAATGCAAGAAAATGGTAGCATTATTATTTCAAAAATTCTCTTGTTTATTTGGTTGGTATTATTTTTGATCCATCCACTAAATTAGATGGTTTATTAGATTATCTAAATGCTTATTTTTATGTTTGTTTACATTTGGATCATGAAGCAATGAATATTTCAAGTATACAAGGAGAAGTTAAAAGAAACTATAGTAGCATTACATAATGAATTTTATATTAGATATAGTTTAAATGACAGCGAATCTTCCCAACCTACTACCTCATAGAGCGATGCGGGTGGTTCACTTAGTAAATGGTACAAAATGCTTATGAATAGGTAAAATAAAATAAAATAAAATGGGACAACATGTATTGTTTCTGAATTAGAAAACTATTTAACTATTGCTTTTGAGTTTAATGATTTCGAATACAACACAGATTTCAAAATTCTGAAGTGACAGAAGAACCATTCAACTCAATTCCCAGTTCTCGCCGTTATTGCAAGACATATATTAGCAACCCTTTCTTCAACCCCATTCAAGATTAAGTCTGGAAGCTATGGAAGCTCAAACATTTGTCGATAATTGGATAGAGGCTAGATTTTGACAACAAGATCTGTATCGAGAACACGAATTCTTCAGTAATGATTGTGGAGATATCACCGCCATGAGTACCACAAATATTAGCGACAATTAACGATGAGATAAATTAGGGTTATCAAAGGTAAAAGATTTACATGGGTTTTGATTCTACTATTCTAAGAAAATATGTAGTCACTTAATAATAATTCATTAAGTTTAAGTCCATTCCTCCTATTTCTTTTAGCTCCAAATTTTATTATAATATACAATTTGATTATAATTTATTATTTTAAAAATCAAATTTTAAAAAAAGAAACTGGAACCGGCTCAAAAATTGGCCTGAATCGCCCGAAGCCAAAACATTTTCCCCGATTGAGTATCCACATATCAAATTGATTGCTACTTATTTAAGGCAACTTATAGTTTCGATGGAGTATCCACATATCAAATTGATTACTATCTAATCAACTCATAACAGCTCGATCTCTTTTAACTATTTTCATTTGTGGTATAGTCGCGGCCCACGGGGTCTAACGAACTTCGTGGACGAGATATGCGCATCTCTCTCTCTTCAAAGGTTCTCTTGATGTTGCGGAAAGAGCCATGGATTATCTAATATCTGCGTTCGTTTAATAAAATCACTTTTGAAAATAGAAAGTCGTTTGATAAAAAAAATGGACTTCTGGTAGGATTTTTTATTTCTGGTTGGATTTTTACTTATCGGCTCCAGAATCACTTCTTCAACCACATAGGCTACCGCCGCCGTCCGCCAGTCGCACCAAGTTGAAATACACTTATCGATCGCTGCCCGTTGCCACCGTCGAAAATTTTGTTAATAATATTTTAAAAATAGAAATATTCAACTGTTACTAAACGAATTTCTCTGATCAAAAGTCAATCTGGAGTAGAAGTAGAAAAATTAACTTTTAATTTTGAAAATAAGTAGAGAAATCAAATTTTGGTTTGGTACAAAATGTTGTCACGCGTGCCCCTAGTCATCAATCAATCTTGGCCTAGGACTCCCACCAAAATAATTTGCGTTGAAGATTAATTAGCAATTAAGCATTTAGGCTCCCTTTGTTTCGCAATTTTTTTTTAAATATTTTCTCTAATTTTTGGTGGGTAGAGGACAAAAACTAAGCGATCCAAGAAAATATTTTTCGATTAACGAAAAACTCCTTGCTAAAATTTAGAAAAATGATTTTCATTTCTGAGCAAGGAAAATCATTTTCCCCGATTTCTCTTTCTGATGCTTCCCTCCTCCCTATCGACTTCTCTCTCCCCGACCTTGGAAAATCCCTTCATCCAATCTCTCTCTCCTCGATGCCCTCCCAAACCTGTTTCAATTCTCGGAAGCTCCCCGCCCCTTCTCCTCCAGAACCCTAGCTCTTCACCTCTCCCTATTCTTCTAGCTGGCGAATTCCTCATCGCTTCGTGCGGATGAAGCACCAGAGGCGACCGATTCCGCTTCAGCTTTGCCCTAATCGAGCAGGTTGCAGTTCCTTGTGAGGCTTACTTGGCACCGTTCAATCGGGTCATGGAGCTCTGCAACTTGGACAACGACTTCGATCGTCACGGGGACGCAAGTTTTGGCTCGCTTTCCTTGCTAAAAGGCGAGATCGGAAAATAGCCTTATTTTTTTCGAAACAATCGGACCCTTAGCCTACAATGTACCCAACCTTCCGTGGAAAAACTAAACCACATAAAGGCTATGTAGGCAAAAAAAAATAAAAAATAATATATATATATATATATATATATATATATATAGGAAAGGTGCATTTATAATAATATTAACTAT
Source organism: Rhodomyrtus tomentosa (assembly GCA_028455895.1). NCBI lineage: Eukaryota > Viridiplantae > Streptophyta > Magnoliopsida > Myrtales > Myrtaceae > Rhodomyrtus > Rhodomyrtus tomentosa. The sequence goes on along the minus strand of JAPCWY010000009.1, from coordinate 14,539,483 downwards.
TCATGAATTTTAACATGTATTATTTATTTTTAGAAAAGCGAAACATTCTATGGATTCCGAGGCATGTTAATAACAATTAAATGAACTTCGAAATTTCATCTCCGCCGTGTAAAGGTGCCTTCGGGAATAAATTATGATGTGAATAAATCACGTATCACCAAGATGCCAGCTTCTTGGAGAATCTTGAGTACTTAATTGAATTTTGGGAATCTTTTCTAATATTTTATAAGCCTTTAGTGATAGTTAAAAGTGCGATTGACATGGGAGCATTGAATTGCCATATAAAAATGACATGGATAATTTTTTTGGTCGAAAACATCGGTAATTAAGAACGTATAAAGCAGTATAAAATAGCCGTATCAACCAAAAGCATTACCGTTAAACTAATTTGAAACTCGGGTTAATTGCGATAGGATTAATATTACGAAAAATTTCAAATTGGTATATGTTGCGACCTAAAAAATTAGGCTAATGAATTATTAGGTCAATTAAATTAACTAGTCTAGCATGGACTCTCCCAAGCCCTACCAATTCGCAACTTAAATTTCACTAAAATGATTTATGAGTTGGAGTCGCCACTAATCATTATTGGTAGGTTGATTAGAAACCTAAGTAAAACGGCGGGAGAACCATTTGGCTTCTATGAACCAGAGATTGTGGATTCGAAGACTTAATTACACTAGTTAATCAAAATTAATGCCCTTTCGGTACCAATTTCATGCAAAGGTCTTTTGATTGGTTTATGTGACTTGATTTTTTTTTTAATTTTCTCTTTCATTAAATGTGATGCTAATGCAACCTAACTATATGACATATGACATGTAATGACATAAAAGATGACATGACATTTATGCATGGATGACATGTAAGAATGACATGGCAAGATGAGTGACATGGAAAGATTGCATGACATGGAATTACATGATATGGAATTACATGATATGCGAATGATTTTTTGTTGTTGGTATTTTCGGATTTTAATGGCATGAGCATGCAATTCCAAAAAAAAAGAAAAAAGAGAGCAGATTCTATCCCCTTTTTTTTTTTAAAAATTTTTTGGCAATGCATATATACGTGGCATGAGATATAACCTAGAGATATGCAAATATATTTAAAAAATATGGAATGCAATGGGAGATATTTGAAAACTAGATATGCGAGATATGCATGAAAATATGGAATATGTTAACGATATGCATGAAAATATGGAATATGTCACGTCCCGCCTTTCTTACAAATATTTCACATCCACTAAGGCCGTAAACTCAACCTAGGATACTGTTCCAATAGCCTAAATAAAATAAGACACGCATGCGGAAGGAGGAAAGAAGACAGTTATACCTCCATACAAAAATAAAACAAAGGACAAGACACTGGGATAATAAAAGATATTTACATAAACTCGAAAGATAAGTTTGTACAAGATAGCCAGGGTCGTCTAATAACCAAAGGCTAAGGTCACGGATAAGTAGGGTCGATCAAAAGGTAACTATTAAATCCCTCGTCCAAAAAGGTTAAGAGCTTCCAAAAGACTACGCAAGCGATCCAAAGATTTCAAACTCGCTAAGTGGTACTACTATCTTCGTCTTGGTTCATGTCTTGCGTAGGGTAGTAATCAGAAAAGGTTTCCGATCGGACTTCTATTGTGTCTTCTTCTAGATCGTCTTCAGAGTCTGAAATCTCAATTACTTCAATACTTTCTTCTCTTGCCGAGGTCTCCTCTGGAACATTCCTCGAACCTACCATTGAACCCTCTACCTCTATCTCATCTCGAGTCGGATGACACCAAGATGGTACTACATGTTTAGGAACCTCATGAGTCTTCAGTGGACCAGTGGTAACTGCTCCGGTCCTCCTGAACCAAGCCTCAAAACGATGCGGCTTCCAGTACTCTCCTCCCTCATCGACCAAAACTACAGTACTCGTTCTAACATAGACTGTACCTCATCCATCAGGAAATTCGTCAAAATAAACCGTCATCTCCTTAGGATCTCCTAGGCGTGTAGGCAACATATTCAAAGTTTGGGATCTGAAAAGAAAAGGATCCCACGACGGGGTGAGACTTATTTCTCAGCAAGCTAGCCTAATCTTAAATTAGATCATAAGTCCCACCAGACAAAACAATCATAACAACTCACAATGATAAAAAGACATATAACATTTACACGAAAGCATCACATCATACGACTTGCGAAGAAAATGACATCTAAGACAAATATATAAGGAAAGTGACTCAAGCTTTCGTACTAGCCAAGAACCATATCAACACCACAGGAATTAATAATCAATTCAATTCTCAATTCGAAACTCAATAGATTAGTCCGCGTTCAACGCATTAGACTATCAAGACAAATAAACCCGCGTTAAGACACGTCAAGTTTACTAGCTCATTTTCAAATTCATGCCAACATGTACAAATTCTTATCCCGCGTTAGGACGCATCAGGATACCATTCAAAACACAACCCCGAGTTAAGACGCCTCAAGGTATACTCACGATGCAAATCCTACTTTAAGACGCCTCAGGATTCCATAGGCTTCGGCAAATATTTCCAGTCAAGAATTGTCTCAATAATCAATTAATCACATTCTCATCATGAGAAATTTCAAAAAGTCGATCATAAACCGTTTGCTTGTCAAAATGGTCATACTTTATCACAAAAAGTAACTCGAGAGTCGAGTGACCTATAGCCACATAATCAAGCAAGACATACCAACGAGCACATTATCAATTCAGTCAAAAGGACTACAATTTTAACAACAAGCAAGCGCTCTCGGTTCGCTCCTCAACAATTTCGGACAATTTCCACTCAACCAATTATAACAAAATCGTCAACTTATCGATTTCGCAAGAAAACTATCCAGTTCCGTCCAAATGTTCTAATATAGGTTTATGGATCGCTTACCTTCATTCCGACTAACAAATATCCACCAAAATCCCTTGTCAAGCCCGGCTTCAACCCAAAACACCGCTGTCCAAAAATAGGGCAGCAAGGTATTTCAGTGATAAATCATCGTTTAAATCAATTTCTCTTTTCTAACTTCAATTCCACCCATCGTACATCTTAATAACACTTTAAAAAACATTCTAGTAAGCCTTAACACCATATTTAGAGCATGATGATGCCATGAATAGCCCCCAACAGAACCAGTTTGCTCAGAACTGAAACAAAGCAGAACCAGTTCTGCTCCTTGTTGCTCTAACAATCCATAAATTACCCTTAAATTCTAATTTTTTTTTATCAATTTCACTTAGTGAAACCTTAATCAACATGTTATAGAGCCTACTGTAATTTTTGAAGTCAAATAATACTCCTAAGGCCTCCAAATAGACCGATTGCTCTCAGGTCACCCGGCAGTCAGAATCTGTCCTAGAAATCAACTTCAATCAAACCATTGAAACTCATTCAAAATTCGGCTAAATCAGCTACCCTAGCTCAGTGAACTTAAGTATTATATGTCTACAAGACTTTACAAAAAATTTGGCAGCAATCGAATTCCGGAAGTGGCTAAACAAAGACCTTACCTCAGTTGCGCCGGAATCTATTCGGTTTTCTGTTTGAGGCTGGTCAGAACTCCTCCGTTGCTCTTTGACCGAGCTACCACTTGGAGAGTGTCAATGGGATGTCGAGGACGGTGATGATGGTCGGCGTGAGGCCGAACGATCGCCGAAGGAGGCGCTCGAGGAGGACGACGGCGGCGGCAGTGGCTGGCCGAACAGAGCAGTTTTCTGCTCTTGAAGAAAAACATAAAAATGAAGAGAGGGGGAGGGGTGGTCCACGAAATTTTGAGAGAAATAACAGATGGAATGAGGTTCATTCAGCCATGGTCAAAGTTCTAGAAGATTATAAGTGAGTGAAAAATTAATGCCCATCACCCATGTAATGACACTTGTCCTTAAGTCAATAATATCAAGGCTCTAATGACCTTCTTGTCCCCTTAATTTTCGGCAGCCTTGAGGGGATAACAAAATGACTAAAATAGCCTTCTCAAATCCTAAAGGCAAGGTTAACTCTCCAGGGCAAAATGGTATTTCCACACCTTTTGTCCGAAATTTCATTTTCCAGATATTTTTTGTCCTCGATAAGGCGGCGTCCAATCCATATCAAATGTTGGAATTCCTCATTTCCATTTTAAAATTTCGAGATCCTATCTCATGATCGATTTTCCGTCGATCGAATTTCAATTTTTCTCGAATTAACGGGTGGCTCTTGCGGACGTTACGCGTATCGACTCTGTGATTCTCATCATACTTAGGATAACTCAAACTATGACAACTTTGGTTGTCATATAATCGCGAGGGTCTATCGCAAGCCTCGACAGCAACGATCATCACAATTCGATTTAGGAAAATTTTGCCAATTATACTTTGGTTAAGCGGTATCACCCGCGTTCCAATCGTACAACACTAGCCATGATTTCCTTAATCATTTTTAGGTCGGCCTCGGCTCAAAATGTTTCCTCGACAATCCTTATGATCAAAGTGTCGTTTTCTAATCGAGTTTCCTAGGTCCACGTACCTCATCACGCGTTAGCCTTTCCATTTCGATTAATTGACTCGAGATTGATCAGATCCGAGTGAGACATAACTAAAATACCTCGATAGATATCTTACGGTCAAAGGTCTCAAAATGATAGGAAATTCAGAATGTCACAACTCTTCCCCCTTACAAAAATTCCACCTTCAAAATTTATTACAATATAGCTACTCAAACAAATGGGGGTACTGACGCTTCACAGCTTCTTCGTTCTCCCACGTAGCGCCCTCAGTTCTATGGTGCTTCTATATTACTTTGACCAGCAAAATCGTTTTAGTCCTTAAAACTTGTTCCTTTCGGTCTTCGATCCTAATTGATCTTTCCATGTACGACACTTTGTCATCCATTTCTATAGTTTCATAATTTAAAATATGCGTCGGGTCTGGTTTGTACTTCCTCAATATAGACACATGAAACACATTATGTACCTGAGACAAACTCGGCGGTAAGGCAAGCTTGTAAGCCATTGTTCCAATCCGTTCCAGAATTTCGAATGGACCTACATATCTCGGACTCAACTTTCCATTCTATCTGAATCGAGATAAACCTCGCATTGGAGATATCTTGAGAAATACATGATCTCCAACTTGAAATTCTAATGGCTTGCGTCGCTTATCGGCGTAACATTTATGGAGACTTTGTGCCGTTTTTAACCTTTCTCTAATTATCTTTACTGCTTCAACTGACTGTTCCACCAACTCTGGCCCCGTGATACTCCTTTCTCCCACTTCGTCCCAGCACAAAGGAGTTCTACAAGCTCTGCCATAAAGTGCTTCAAAAGGAGCCATTCCAATACTTTGTTGATTGCTGTTATTATATGAAAACTCCACTAGATGCAAGTGATCTTCCCATCCACCTTTAAAATCTATCACATATGCTCGTAACATGTCCTCAAGCGTCTGAATTGTCCTCTCCGGCTGCCCATCTGTTTGTAGGTGATACGCCGTACTAAATTGCAATCTAGTTCCCAAGGCATCCTGAAGACTCTTCCATAAATTCGCTGTAAATTTAGGATCTCGATCCGACGTAATTGTTATAGGCACTCCATGAAGCCGCACAATGTAACGCATATACAACTCGGCGTACTTATCCATTGTAAAGTCCTTTCTCACAAGAATAAAGTGCGTAGACTTGGTCAATCTATCCACGACTATCCAGATCGAATCGTGTCCTCTCTGACTCCGCGGCAAACCCATAACAAAGTCCATTGTTACGTACTCCCATTTCCACTCTAGAATTTCCAAGAGTTGTAGCAATCCTCCAGGCTTGCAATGCTAAGCTTTTACATGTTGGTACGTCAAACACTTTGCTACATATTTAACTACGTCCACTTTCATTCTGTTCCACCAATAATGTTGACGTAAGTTCTGATACATTTTCGTACTACCCGGGTAGATGCTGTAATTAGTTCGATGAGCCTCAGATAAAATTCTCTCTTTAAGTGCTTCATCATTAGGTATACAAAGACGTCTACGAAACCTTAAAATACCGTCCACAGATACATGAAATTCGACCTTACTCTTTGTCATCTCCATACTAAGAATTTTCTGAATTTCTGGATTGTAGACTGTAGGGCTTTTATCCTTTCTTAGATCTCTGGTTCAATTCTCAAGGTCGCTATCAAACTCGACAGTTGGCTCACTTCCAACTTAAACTCGGAGTCTCTCAATTCTTCAAGCATCGATTATCCTTTAACCATTAAATGCGCCATGCTAGATTTTCGACTAAGCGCATCGGCAACTCTATTCGCCTTCCTAGGATGGTACAAAATATCGCAATCATAATCTTTAAGCAATTCCATCCATCGACGCTGTTTGTGACATTCTGATTTCCAGTCAATTTCAGACTCATTAACGAGAAATAAATCTAGAGATGTATTTCATTCATATCTCGCTCGAACCTGATCAATTCGAGTAGGCTGACCAAAAGGGAAAGGCTAACGCGAGACAAGGTACGTGGACCTAGGAAATTCGGATAAGAAAAATGACGCTTTGACCATAAGGATTGTCGAGGGGATATTTAGAGCCATAAAAGGCCGATCTAAGAAAGATTAAGGAATGCCTTGCGATTGTCATACGATTGGAGCGCGGGTGATGCCGCTTAACCAATGTATAATTTACAAAATTTTCCTAAATCGGACAGTGATGATCGAGACTAAAGGGACTAATGATAAACCCTCACAATTACATGACAATCAGAGCCGCCACGAATTGACGAGCCCTTAATGTGATGAGAATCACAGGGTCAATACGCGTAAAGTCCGCAAAAATCGCCCGTTGGTTCGAGATAGGCCGGAACCACGTCTGATAGAGAAAACCATTAGAAACGAGTCTTGAAAAATTTGAAATGGAAAATCAAGAATTCCAGCGTTATTCGGATTGGCCGTCGCCCTATTGAAGAATTTTGGAGAGAGAAAAACGACGTTCCGAACATCGAGGGTAAAATTACCCTTTTGCCCTTCAAGCTTAAAGCCTTGTCCATGCATTTGAAGAAGGGCCATTTAGTCATTAAGTCCACCCCCAAGGCCACCAAAAATTTGAAGGGATATGGGCCATTGGATTGAATTGGAATGACAAGTGGGACAAGTGTCAATGGATGGACAAAAGAGTAGTCTTGTCCAACTTTATACACCAACCATTCAACCCCTTTGACTCAAGCCTTGAATATAACAATTTTCACTCTCTCTCTTCACCCATGATCGGCCACACACTCCCTTAAGCTCACCAAAACCTCTCTTCTTCTTCTTCTTCTTCTTCTCTTTTGCTCATCGGCGACTAGTTCTGGATTCCCTGTTCGCCGCCCACGACGTCACCGTTCGGCTACCACTTGGACACTGGCCAACCATACCTACCTAGCTCTACGTCTTGCCGACCTCCTCGAAGTGGAAGCATGGCATTTGGACCATCGAGGAGTTCCAGCCAAGAGTTTTCCCGGAAGTCGACAGAATCTGACCTAATCTGAGGTAGGTTCGGTTTCTAACCTTTTTGGTAGCCGAAATGTTGGAGTTTTGAGGTCAAATTTTATAGAGGTCTAGAGGACATCTGTATGAATATGTGGTAAAAAGTTGGGAGTGATTTAAAGAAGTTTTGACCTTGAATCGGTCTTGTAAACCTTGCATAGAAAACTGCCGGTACTAGCTTTGGAGGAACCAACGACGTTCGACGGAATTCCTGCGACAGTCAACGGAATTCCGCCAACCATTCGACCTCAAACTCACGGTGAGCCTTATAAACCCTTAGATAGACATGTTAAGAGGTAGGATAGTGTTTAAATGATGGATTTGGTAGAGATTTAAGCATGGATACATTCGGTTTACACATAACCGAACATAGCCCGGTTCGGTTATGTGCAAATCGAATCTGTGGGAGGGCTGATGATGGACGATTTGAGTCTCAAATTGATGATTAAGACATATTAAGATGATGAGGGTTATGTTATGGAGGATTATGGTTCATGGATTGAGGAATTGGACAAGGAAATTGATGAATTGGTTGAATATTCTAGATTGCGCGGTGAATTGAACCCTTGGATTGTTTGGCCGAGACTTTGAGACACTTGCAAGAAGAAATTTGTGTTATCAAACGCAAGGTAAAGGAATCCTAAACTTAGGATAGGAAAATTGGGCTCGATTAGGTGAGTTAAGCGATAAATTGAATGATTTGTGAGTTAGCGCCCAGGTGGATCGAAAAGTTAGAGAAGGCTTTTTGGGGTGCTGAGATGCACCGATGAGGAGAAGGTAGTACTAGCAGTGTACCAGCTGGAGGATACTGCAAATGATTGGTGGGCTACCACTAAGAATGAAGTTTTCCCTGAAGGAGCAGCTATGACTTGGGATGCCTTTAAGATGACGTTCAACAACAAGTACTTTTCTGAGACGGCTAGAGAGAGGAAGCAGGTGGAATTCCTGCAGTTACGTCAGAACCAACTGACGATAGACTAGTATGAGGCCGAGTTCTCGAGACTGTCGAGGTACGTACCACGATCTGTGGAGGACCTTCAGGAGAAAGCAAGGAGATTCAAGGATGGTCTGAGGCCCGAGCTCCGTAGCCAAATGATTGCTCTGAATTTGAGGACCTACAAGGAGATCTACGAGCGGGGCTAGATGATTGAAAGATACCTGAAAGAGAGAAACACCGCAACTGGATCGCGGTTTACGTTCTTCAGAGATAACCTCTAGATGGGCAAAAGGCCGATGGCGAACAATAGGCGTTTTGTGCCTCCCGTACTAAAATATATTGTGAAGCCACGGAATTCCCCAAACTGGAGCTGCAGACTTTGTGGCAGGAGGCATGGAAATGGACCGTGCCCGATAAAGATCGGGGCTTGCTTTAAGTGTGGTTAACTGGGCCACCAAATGAGAATGTGCCCAAATCAATCTCCGACAAGTCAACCGCAAGGACAGGGACCGTAAGCTGGACCGTCGACTGTAACCCCTCAGATCGAGCAGAACCGACCACCGGCACAGGGAAGAGTGTATGCAGTAGCCCGCAGAGAGGCGGAGGAGACACCAGGTGTGGTCACAGGTACGTTTTACTTGTGCAACCAAGCTGCATATGCATTGTTTGACCGTGGTGCCACACATTCGTTTGTGTCTGTACAGTTTGCTGAATTAGTGGGGATGATATTGAAACCATTGAACATAATTCTGCATGTCGCCATACCGTTAAAGGATAATATATTGGTTTCAATGGGCTGTACTGATTGCGAGATTTTGATTGGAGGGAGTAAAGAGAGTATTGACCTAGCTGTACTACCCATATACGATTTTGACGTAATCATAGGAATGGATTGGTTGGGTAAGCAGGGGGCAGTAGTAGACTGTGGTAGTAAGATAATCCGGTTTTATCCGAGAGACCGCCCTAACTTTGAATTAGTGGGAAGTCGAGAAGGAATCTCGATTCCTTTAATCTTATCTTTGGAAGTAACTAAGTTGATGTCTGAAGGGTGTCAAGCATACTTAGTGGCAGTAATGGACACGATTATCGAAGAGCCAAAGTTAGAGAATATCCCGGTAGTGCGTGAATTTCCTGATGTGTTTCCCCAAAAGTTGCCAAGATTACCACCGAAACGGGAAATAGAATTTGTGATTGAATCAGCCCCTGGAACGGAGCCGATTTCGAAAGTACCTTACAGGATGTCCCTGTTAGAACTGAAAGAGTTAAAGGTACAGATGCAGGAACTGCTGGATAAGGGATTTATCCGACCGAGTGCTTTATCATGGGGAGCATCGGTGCTATTTGTAAGGAAGAAGGATGGGTCTATGCATCGACTATCGGCAACTGAACCAAGTAACAGTGAAGAACAAGTACCCGCTGCCGAGGATTGACGATTTGTTTGACCAGTTGCAAGGAGCGGTAGTATTTTCGAAGAATGACCTGAGGACAGGGTATCGCCGGTTGAGGATTAAGAAGGAAGACATACCTAAGACCGCCTTTAGGACGAGGTATGGTCATTATGAATTCATGGTGATGCCGTTCGGATTGACCAACGCTCCAGCTGCATTCATGGACTTGATGCATCGAGTATTTAAGGAATTTCTGGATAGCTTCGTCATAATTTTTATTGACGATATCTTGATTTACTCGAGAAGCGAAGCAGAACATGAGGAGCACTTGAGGACTGTACTGCAGATTCTGAGGGAGCATACGCTCTATGTGAAGTTGAGTAAGTGTGAGTTTTAGCTGAACAGGGTAGCATTTCTTTGTCATGTGGTGTCCGGTGAAGGAATCGCGGTGGATCCTGCGAAGATCAAGGATGTAACAAAGTGGCCTAGACCTACTACGGTCATTGAAGTCAGAAGTTTCTTGGGATTGGTAGGGTACTATAGGCGTTTTGTGAAGAAATTATCATCCATAGCCATCCCATTGACGTGGTTGACAAAGAAGGAAATGAGGTTTGAATGGATTGACAAGTGTGAGAAGAATTTCCAAGAGCTTAATTATAGACTGACAACCACGCCAATACTCACAATTCTCAGGACTGGGAGGTTACGAGATTTATAGCGATGCTTCGCTGAAAGGATTGGGTTGTGTGTTGATGCAGCACGGAAGAGTAGTAGCCTACGCATCCAGACAGTTGAGGCCACATGAGATGAACTACCCATGACCTAGAGTTAGCGGCGATTATATTTGCTTTGAAAATTTGGAGACATTACCTATGTAACGAGAAATTTCAGATCTATACCGACCACCAAAGTTTAAAGTATCTCTTTTCCTAGAGAGAACTGAATATGAGGCAGCGTAGATGGATGGAACTGCTGAAGGATTATGATTGTGATATCTTATATCACCTTGGGAAAGCAAACAGAGTAGCAGATGCGTTGAGTCGAAAGTCGAGCATCGCCTGTCTACTAGTAAAGGGTTGGTCGATGATTAAGAATTTAAGAGATTCTGAGTTCAGACTAGAGGTTAGCCAGTTGTCCAGCTTAATGGCTACATTGAGGGTGAAACCTGAAGTCCAAGAAGGAATAAAGAACTTGCAATCTACGGACCCAAAGATTCAGAAGATCCTTGAGATGGATGCGACAAAGAGAAAGCCCGAGTTTCAGGTGTCTGAGGATAGAATCCTAAAGTTTCGAGGACGATTATGTGTGCCTAAGGATGAAGGACTCAGGGAAAGGATTTTATCAGAGGCTCACAGGAGCAATTATAGCATCCACCTTAGGAGTACGAAAATGTATCAAAACTTGCGACAACATTATTGGTGGAATGGGATGAAGGTAGACGTAGCAAGGTATGTGGCTAAGTGTTTAACGTACCAGCAAGTGAAAGCACATCACTATAAGCCTGGAGGACTATTATAGCCACTGGAGATACCCGAATGGAAGTGGGAGTATGTGACTATAGATTTTGTGATGGGACTCCCAAGGAGCCAGCGAGGTCACGACTCTATATGGGTAGTCGTAGACAGATTGACCAAGTCCGCACATTTCATCCCTGTACGAAAGTACTTCGCTATGGATAAGTATGCAGAGCTGTACATGAGGCAGATAGTGAGGTTGCACGGAGTGCCAGTGGCGATCACTTCGGATAGAGATCCTACGTTCATGGCAAACTTTTGGAAAAGTCTGCAAGAAGCCTTAGGAACCCGACTGCAGTTTAGTACAGCCTACCATCCACAGACGGACGGACAGTCGGAAAGGATGATACAAATGCTTGAGGATATGCTACGAGCTTGCGTCATTGATTTTAAAGGTGGATGGGAAGGCCAGCTGCATTTAGTAGAGTTTGCGTATAATAATAGCTACCAGCAGAGTATCCAGATGGCACCATTCGAAGCACTCTACGGAAGAGCCTGCAGAACCCCGATTTGCTGGGATGAGGTTGGAGAAAGAAGTATCATGGGCCCAGAGTTGGTGGAGCAATCGATGGAAGCAGTGAGAATAATTCGGGATAAATTGAGGACGGCATAGAATCGTCAAAAGAGCTGTGCGGATAAACGGCGCAAGCCCTTGGAGTTTTAAGTGGGCGATCACGTCTTCCTCAAGGTGGCGCCGATGAGAGGACTATTGCGATTTGGAAAGAAGGGTAAACTGAGCCCAAAGTATGTAGGCCCATTTGAGATACTGGAGCGAATTGAAACCTTAGCCTATAAGCTTGCTCTGCCGCCTAATCTATCCCAGGTGCATAATGTATTCTATGTGTCGATACTACGAAAGTATGAACCAGATCCGACACATGTGTTGGACTACAAAGCCTTTGAAGTGGAAGATCGAGTGTCTTACGTGGAGAGGCCGATAAGGATCGAGGATCGGAAGAAGCAAATCCTCAGGAATAAGAAGATTCCACTGGTCAAGGTAGTATGGGAGCACCATGAAACTGAAGGTGCCACGTGGGAAAATGAAGAGACGATGAGGCGACAACACCCCCATTTGTTTGAGTAATTAAGTGTAATGTAAATTTCAGGGACGAAATTTTTGTAAGGAGGGAAGAGTTGTGACATTTTGATTCCCAGTCAATTTCAGACTCATTAATGAGAAATAAATCTAGAGATGTATTTCAGTCATATCTCACTCGAACTTGATCAATTCGAGTAGGCTGACCAAAAGGGAAAGGCTAACGCAAGACAAGGTACGTGAACCTAGGGAATTCGGATAAGAAATGACGCTTTGACCATAAGGATTGTCGAGGGGATATTTAGAGCCAAAAAGGGCCGATCTAAGAACGATTAAGGAATGCCTTGCGATTGTCATACGATTGGAGCGCGGATGATGCCGCTTAACCAATGTATGATTTGTAAAATTTTCCTAAATCGGACAGTGATGATCAAGACCAAAGGGACTAGTGATAAACCCTCACAATTACATGACAATCAGAGCCGCCACGAATTGACGAGCCATAAATGTGATGAGAATCACTAGATCGATACGCGTAAAGTCCGCAAAATCTGCCCGTCGGTTCGAGATAGGCTGGAACCACGTCTGATAGAGAAAACCATCAGAAACGAGTCTTGAAAAATTTGAAACGGAAAATCAAGAATTTCAACGTTATTCAGATTGGCCGTCGCCCTATCGAAGAATTTTGGAGCGAGAAAGACGACGTTCTGAACGTCGGGGGTAAAATTACTCTTTTGCCCCTCAAGATTAAAGCCTTATCCATGCATTTGAAGAAGGGTAATTTGGTCATTAAATCCACCCCAAGGCCATCGAAAATTTGAAGGGATATGGGCCATTGGATTGAATTGGAATGACAAGTGAGACAAGTGTCAATGGATAGACAAAAGAGTAGTCTTGTTCAACTTTATACACCAACCATTCAACCCCTTTGACTCAAGCCTTGAATATAACAATTTTCACTCTCTCTCCTCACCCATGACTGGCCACATACTCCCTCAAGCTCACCAAAACCTCTCTTCTTCTTCTTCTTCTTCTCTTCTGCTCAATGGCGACCAGTTCTGGATTCCCTATTCGCCGCCCACGACGTTACCTTCCGGCCCCACTTGGATGCCGGCTAACCATAACAACCTAGCTCTACGTCTTGCCGACCTCTTCGAAGTGGAAGCACGGTATTTGGACCACCGAGGAGCTTCGACCAAGAATTTTCCTGGAAACCGATAGAATTTGACCCAATCTAAGGTAGGTTCGATTTCTAACCCTTTTAGAGGCCGAAATGTTGGAGTTTTGAGGTCAAATTTTATGGAGGTCTAGAGGACATCTGTATGAATCTATGGTAAAAAGTTAGGAGTGATTTTAAGAAATTTTGACCTCGAATCGGTCTTATAAACCTTGCACAGAAAATTGCCGATACTGACTTTGGAGGAACTGACGACGTTTGACGGAATTTCGGCGATGTTCGACGGAATTCCAGCGATCATTCAACCTCAAACTCACGGTGAGCCTCATAAACCCTTAGATAGGCATGTTAAGAGGTAGGATGATGTTTAAATGATGGATTTGGTAGAGATTTAGGCATGGATACATTCGGTTTACACAGAACCGAACATAGCCCGGTTAGGTTATGAGCAAACCAAATTTGTGGGAGGGCTGATTATGGATGATTTGAGTCTCAAATTGGTGATTAAGATATGTTAAGATGATGAGGGTTATGTTATGGAGGATTATGGTTCATGGATTGAGGAATTGGATAAGGAAATTGATGAATTGGTTGAATATTCTAGATTGCGCGGTGAATTGAACCCTTGGATTGTTTGGCCAAGACTTTGAGGCATTTGTAAGAAGAAGTTTGTGTTATCAAACGCAAGGTAAGGGAATCCTAAACTTAGGATCGGAAGATTGGACTCGATTGGGCGAGTCAAGCGATAAATTAAATGATTTGTGAGAGTTTTCAAGAGGATTGTTCTTGGAATGTCCTAAGATTGTATAGGGGTTTTTGTGTGCCATTGCTTGTGCTTGAATTATCCGCCATGTGTATATGTCACTTGATTACCTTGCATGCCATGAGTCTTTGAATTGTGCCTGAATTGCACATGTCGTCATGTATGGAAAACGAATTGAAAATCATGGCATGAGCATGACATGGCGAGGCCTTGAGGCGTATGAGACGCGGGGCGGGAGGTGGATTTCCTGATGCGATGTAGTCGCGGGGTGGAGTTGATGTTGTGTGGCGCCTTGATGCAATCTAATCGCGGGGTTAGATGGCCACGATCCTGATGCGAACTATTCGCGGGACGGAGGTATGAGGTGATTATTTTGGCTTGGAGATTCATTGAAACCTGATGCGTTTACGCGGGTAGCCAATGACGGTCTGATGCGTTTACGCGGATCGAGCCTGATGTGATCTAATCGCCGGTTGGAGGATGAGGCAGGCAGGAAGAGGTGGTTGTGGTGAAATGGCAGGATGAGATGTGCATGATCATTTAAGTATGACATGGTGTCATAGTTGCATGCCCATCATTTGTGTATCACTATCTTTATTTGTTTGTGCCTGTATGATTATGAGTTTGGAATTTTGGGATAGATGACTGCCTGAGTGGACGATCAGCCTGACCTCGGGTTAGGACTCTTTTACTGAGATGTGTATCTCACCCCTTTGGGGACCCCTATTTTTATAGATTCTAGGCCTTAGGTATGTGGCCTATTCGTTTTGGAGATCCTAAGGAGATGACGGCATATTTTGACGGGTTTCCGGATAGTCAAGGGAACATTTATGTGAGGAATTGTACGGTTGTATGGGTTGACGAAGGTAGCCCGGACTGGAAGCCTCATAGGTTCGAGGCATGATTTAAGAAGGTCGGAGGCGAGTCGATTGGGCCGCTGAAGCCCCACGAGGTACTCCAGGGAGTTATACCTGATTGGTGCCAGACCGCCGGGGAGCAGGAGCTGCCAGAGGGGACCGGAGAAGACCTCGACCTTGGAGTTTATTGAGGATGAGGTCATTGTCCTGGAGGCGACCGAGGACGATCTTACGAAGCAGTCCCATGAGGAGACCATGGAGGATACCATTGAGGTTCCATCAAAGACCTTCTCCGAGTATGAGCCGACGGAGGATGCCGAGGATATCAAGGATTCTAGCAGCTTATCTTAGGAGTCCTAGTTTATTGGCTCGATCTTGTGATGGCGACCCCCGACCATGGCTTTTTTGGATGTCGATGATGGTCACACCCTTTTTTTTTATGTGCTTACCCTGCCGCCCTTGCCTAGCGGATTGTAGTAGTCGGTATTTGTATGAACAATATGTTATGATGTATAACAGTTATTATGCTATCCAGGTCCCACTTAACTTATAGTTTGTACGGGGATTTATTTGAGAACCGCTTCCGCATGCTTAATGTATATATATTATCTCTCGACTTGTTTGTGGATCTTAGGACCATGAGAGATGTGTTGTTTGCTTGCAGGGATATTCGCGTGCTCTACGGGTTCGGGGTGTGACACTGTCTCATGTTCAATTCTCTCTGGAAAAATAAATACTTTAAACTCTGATGATTCGTATAAATTTGGAACCTTTCGCCACATAAATAATGCCTCAAAATTTTTAAAGCGAAAACAATCATGGCCAACTCCAAGTCATGTGTTGGATAATTCATTTCATGGGGTCTTAATTGCTGCAAAGTATACGCCACTACCCATCCGTGTTGCATAAGTACACATCTCAATCCTTTTAACAAAGCATCGCTGTAAATCTCAAAGCCTCCAAGTCCAAAAGGGATCATAAGTACAGGTGCCATTGTCAAACGCTATTTGAGTTCTCGAAAACTCCTTTCGCATTTATCTGCCCATTCAAATTTCGTATGCTTTTTAGTCAACTGCGTCAATGTCATAGCTATAGACGAGAACTTTTCTACGAAGCATCTATAATAACTGGCCAATCCCAGAAAACTCTGAACTTTAGTAACTGTAGTAGGTATAGGCCAATTTATCACCACCTCGATCTTCGTAGGGTCTACAGAGATTCCTTCTCCTGATACCACATGGCCAAGAAATGTCACTTTATTCAACCAAAATTCACGCTTACTAAATTTGGCATAAAATAAGTGTTCTTTCAAAGTCTGCAGGACAGTTCTCAAGTGTTTTTCGTGTTCTTCCTTACTCGAGTAAATCAAAATGTCATCAATAAAAACAATGACAAAACGATCAAGGTATTCCTTAAACACCCGGTGCATCATGTCCATAAATGCTGATGGAGCATTAGTCAACCCAAAACGCATCACTGTAAATTCATAGTGCCTATACCTCGTTCTAAAAGCCGTTTTCGGAATATCTTCTTTCTTAATCCTCAACTGATGGTATCCCGTTCTCAAGTCTATCTTAGAGAATACCGAAGCTCCCTACAACTGGTCAAATAGATCGTCAATCCTTGGCAACGGATATTTGTTCTTAATGGTCACTTGGTTCAATTGCCTATAATTAATACTCAAGCGCAATGATTCATCTTTCTTCCTCACAAATAACACTGGTGCACCCCATTGCTTTGCACTCAGTCTAATGATCCCTTTATCCAACAACTCTTGTATTTGCACTTTCAGCTCTTTCAATTCCTATAGTGCCATTCTATAAGGTGCCTTTGAAATTGGCTCTGTCCCAGGAGCTAACTCAATTACAAATTCAATTTCTCGCTCGGATGGTAATCCAGGTAATTCTTAGGGAAAGACATTTGGAAATTCATGCATCACCGCTATATTGTCCAATTTCGGTCCTCAACTATCGTATCAACTACCACAGCCAAATAAGCTCGGCATCCCTCATCTAACAACTTTGTCGCTTCCAACGACGAAACCAAAGGAATGGAAATTTATCCACGATTTCCCTTGAACTCAAAGCTAGGGTGACCATCCAGAGAAAAACGAACTATTCTATCGCCACAATCCACCATAGCCCTTTGTTTACTCAGCTAGTCCATCCCAACGATCATATCAAAGTCAAACATAGGTAGCACAGCCAAATTTATCTTTTCCTCTCTACCACCAAAAGCTATCTCACAATTCGTACAGCCTAACGAAGCTATCACATTATCTTGTAGCGGGGAGGTAACATGTAATCTCATATTCAATGGTTTCAAATCCAAATCAGCCATATTAGCAAATTGAGCAAACATGAAAGAATGAGAAGCTCCAGGATCAAAAAAGGCATAAGCAGCTTGATTATTCAAATAAATCGTGCTTGTGACCACTCCAGGTGCGTTCTTCGCTTTGCCTCGTACCGCAGCATACACTCGCCCTTGAGCCGGTAATCGATTCAATTCATTCTGTGGAGTAGTCGTTGGGGGTCTTACTTACGGTCGTGGTCCCTGAGATCTAGCTCCTGGAATTTGGTTGGGATAATTTCTCATTTGATGGCTCAACTGACCACACTTAAAGTATGCTCCCGATCAAGGAATGTCTTGCTAGCGTTATACGTTAGGACGCGGGTAATTCTGCTTAACTAATGTGTAATTTGCGAGAATTTTCTAAATCGAATTTCGATGATCAGGATCGAAGGAACGAATGATAAATCCTCGCAATTACACGACAATCAAAGTCGCCACGACTTAAGAGAAATCCCAAGGTCGATATGCGTAGCACCTGCAAGAGTCGCCCGTCAGTTTGAGATAAATTGGAATTACAGACGACAAGAGTTCGACATGAAATTGGACCTCGAGATTTGGGTATTAGACATTGAGGAATTTTAATAGCTGAATTGAAATGGACATCGGCTCATCGAGGGTGGTTTATACTAAAAAAATGAAATTTCGAACGAAAAGTGCCAAATGACCATTTTGCCCCTCAACTTTTGGCCCTGCCTTAAGATGTTTATAGGGTCATTTTGGTCATTTATCCTCCTTTTAATGCTGCCAAAAATTGGATGAGGATGAGTGAAAGGGAGTCAAAGTTGATGAAGCAACCAATGAAAGGTTGCCAAGTGTCAAGCAATGAGAAGGCCAAGAATTAAATGCCCATTAATTACACATCTGATCAAAATGACTAAAATGGATTATTGGTTTGTAATAAACTCTCTCTCTCCATTTTGGCCGGCCACCTTCATCCCCACCATCTTCTTCTTCTCTCTCAGCATAACAGGTATCTTGCGGACAGGGAAAAATCGGCTCACTATTTTGGCCATAACTTTGTCGCCCGATATCAGATTGAGGTAAAATCTCCTCCATCTCAAATATTATCGTCTTTCCGTTCTAGGAAGGTATTATGAGATTAATTGGGTCCCGCCGTTTGTCTCGTAAGTCTGTTTGAGTGGGCAAAGGTCAAAATCCGACCTAATTTTGGGGAGGCTACGTTTTTGGGAGCTTTCGGATACCAAATGACCTTCAATTTTCAATGGGATCTTCATAACATCTAGTACTTTGGTTGGATGGTCTATGATTGTAAGTTTGATATGTTAAAATAGGTCTTTATAGCTGATTGTGGGTGAATAAAATTGAACAGAAAACTAACCACCGACCACCAAGGAGAGACCGGACTGTTCAGCGGTCTTTAGAGTGTTGTTCCACCTCAAATCACTTGGTGAGCTTCTTAAACATATAAATTAAGGTCCTAGCAAGTTTTTTTGTGAAGAATTGAGGCTGAGGATTGAAGTATGGCATGATTGAGCGATTTAAACTCGAAATCGATTCTGTTTTGTGAGTGAACCCTTGCTGGCCGGTTCTGTTAGGGGTTGATTGAGGAGCATTTAGACTTCAAATTGACTCATAGTGTCCTATAAGAGGTGATGTGAGGTGTTAACGAGAAGTATGTGAAGTGGATTGGGAGTTAGGTGCATGAATCTCTAAGTTGTATATTGCTTTATGTGTGACCATGTGAACTGAACATGTTGAGGGTCATGGGAGTGTTATTATGTGTTCAATTGATCGATAAGGCGTCATGAATTGCCAATGGTATGGCTAATGAGGGATTGGGTTAATGGAAGTGAGAATTCCATGGTTTTTTTTATCCAGGATTGGTAAATCTTTCTAGGTCGACAAGGGATTCGTGGGGAATTGCAAATTGTGGCATTGAGAAGAGTCGCTTGGTGTGAAAATTTGCTAGTCGATCAAGGTAAGCATTTTCTAAACCCTTATCCAAATGCTAGGATACTATTGGATTGACTGGTTGGATGAATTGAGTGCTTGGTGAATCCCAGGGCTTGAATTGCTTAATTAAGTAGCGGATTTCATGACTTGAATGGCATTGTATGACAATTGAATTGTGATATGCCTTGATGTTATGTTTGGCTAGTGTGCTTCAATTGGCCAGAGAGCCTTGTGAGGTAAGTGGTTATTGAGCCCTTGATTGTTTAATTGACTGTGATGCCTACGTGATATATATGGCTATAATGTCTGTGTCTTATGAGTGGGCTATAGTGCCCTAGCAATCGTTGCCTGTGGCCCCGGAGATCGCATTGACTTGGTGCCCTGATGATACCGATTGGTCTGTGACCCCAATGGTATTGAGTGTGATTTTACTGTGAACGATGATGATGATACTGATTGGGCTGTGGCTCTAATGGTATTGAATGGTGGTGAGCTTGAAAGATATTGAGGATACCGATTGGCCTGTGGCCTAGTGGTATCGAATGGTGGTGATCTTGATAAAATGAGAATGTCGATTGGCCTGTGGCTCCAGTGGCATCGAATGGCTGTGAGCCTTGAAAGTATCGATTGGCTTGTGGCCCTAATGGTACAATGACATCGATTGGCCTATGGCCCCAGTGATGTCAGATGGCAAGAGTGCCACAGGAGTTTGTGGGTGGATGAAAGTGGTGGTAGTTGTGTATTGATGCATGTGCTTGAGCAATGATCTTTGGACCCTGATATTGAATGCGGTTGATTGTACTGCTTATCTATGATTGACTATTGATATTTTGTTGATTGATGCCATACTTGAATCGTTAAAGGCCTTGTGCCATTGCATTGATGAATGCCTGCATTTGATAGCATGTGCGAGTGTGGTCTGGGGGGACTGGTGTTCAGGTCTAGGTTTAGGTTTCACTTATTGAGATTTGTATTTCACCTCAGTGAGGGTTTAATTTTTTTCAGGTCTCAGGCGAAGGATGCCCGAACTTGCCAAGGATTGGCATTCGAGGAAGTAGTTGATTTACTGTATTTAAGACGTTGGATGATCTTTGAGATTATTTATTGTTTGGTGGATTAGTTTTGGTCATAATAATCGAATTGATGTGTATTTTATAGAGTGAAAAGTGTACTACTTATTTTTTCTCCTAAGTCATCCTGACTTTATTTGTATATGGAGTAGTTTCTTGCTTCTGCATTTATACGATTTGAGAACATGAGGGCCTAAGGATCCTGGATGGCATAACTTGATTACGGCCTGGTGGGATGTTCACGTGCTCGCCGGGTTTGGGGTATGACATTCTCGTTTAAGTGGTATCAGAGAAAGATCAGCTCGATCCATTGCGAATGAGGTTTGGAGTGATAAGGAGTGATGATTTGAGGATAATTAGGTAGTGAGATCTTTAGGATTAAACATGGATTGTTGAACCTCGGGGACTATAGGCTTGAATTTGTGAGGTGTACTAATGGTTCTAGAGTTAATTTCGATCGCTGATCTTGAGTGATTTTATAAATAAGGCTCACAAGGAAGTGAGTAGAGATTGAAGAGTCATAAGCCTGTATTTGAGGTTGCTAGAGAATAGCTTATGAATGAAGGATGGGTTGGTGTATATGATTGTGATCGTGGGTTGTCGATGACCCAACTTGGGGAATATGAGTTATAAAGAGACAATTGATATTAGTGTATTCAGGCTTGAATTGCGTTGTATCTTGATGGTTTAGTTATCGATTATTATTGACAACCCTGGATGATATGAGATGAGATGCATATGAGGGAGCGGATAAGGAATATTTGGATTAAAGACCAGTTGTGGTCAAATGCATAAGGATTTGATTTGACTAGCGACTTAACTTGAGGTATACGGTTGAACATAGGTAAGTGATATGTGAGATGTGACGGTCATTGGTGGAACCAGATGTTTTCTATAATTGAGACTTGATGTGGGAATGATTGTGGTATGATAAGTGACGAAAACGAACATGCTGTGTATGTGTTTATGGCTTTGAAATGAAAGCCGATGAGGGTGCATGCATGAACTTATCGCTGTTGGACTTAATAAACTATCGCTTAGTATGGGACAAGTGGATGGGATACCTATAAACTGTAATGAAGCATGGTATGGGACGTATGGAACGGGGCTTTCTCCGTAGATGTATGATTTGGGATAACCTACAATGGCCACGTCTGATGAAGGCGGGGAGTGATCGCTGGGACAGAGAGGTCCGGACAAGGAGCGGCTCCTAGTAGGCTTCTAAGATGGCAAGAGGCAGGAATGACCCAAGTCATAACTTGAAAGGGAAAGTCCAGGTATCAGGTTGAGTCCAATTGTAGTTAAGAGATGTATGGCACGAGATTAATTCTCGAAAAGAATGATCGAGAGTGGCATGTCATTTATAATGACGCCTGTGATTGGCATGGTTAAAAGCTTTGTGTTTGGCAAAAGATGCCGTTTGAAACAGAAAATTGATCTTGTATGGGCCTGTTAGGCGTGTTTTATGATTGGCATCATGTGAATGTTATGGCCAAGGTCTAACTGAGAGATTAGACGGCATCTGTGGTTTATACCCATTGAATTGATGCCTATTGAGAATGAGATAGCCTGTCAGAATGGAGATATTGCCATGATCGGACCCTGATATCTAAGGGGTATGGAAATGATTAGAACATGGAGGACTAAGGTGTTCTTTAGGATGGCACAAATGTGTGCCAAGATTGCCTTAACACTATCGATGATGTGGATTGAAGGTTGAATTAGTCTAATGTGTGGTCGAACATTAGACATGCCTACAAGAGAAAGAGATGTGGTCACGAAAGTTGATGGATCACTATGGTCATTAGAGATTTTCGAGTGGAATAAAAAAAGCTATAACTCGATTTGGATAATAAAGGATAAGTTGATAAAGCCCTTCAACCTCTGGTGGTACGAGAGGACATTTGAAGGGGGTGATACATCATGTGGCATGAGTGCTGAAAAGCGTATTATAACAATGGTTTAATAAGGAACAGAGTTATTTTGAAGAATGAGGATATGATGTGTCGTAAGTACCCGTGAGATTGGATAATTGGAAGATGGCAAATTTCGAGGATGAAATTTCTTTAAGGGGGAAGAATTGTGACATTCTGAATTCTGACCCTCTCGAGACTATTGAATGAAAGGATATCGATCGATATGTTTCAGTTGTAACTCGCTCGGAATTGGTCACTCCAGAGTTAACTGACCAAAAGGGAAGACTGACACGGAGTCAGGTACGTGGACTTGGAAAATTTGAATGAGAAATGACACTTTGACCATAAGGATTGTCGAGGGAATATCTTGGGCCTGTAGAGATCGATCTAAGGACAATCAAGGAATGTCTTGCTAGCATTATACGTTGGGATGCGGGTGATTCCGTTTAACCAATGTGTAATTTGCGAGAATTTTCTAAATCTGATTCCGACGATCAGGATCGAAGGAACGAATGATAAACCCTTGCAATTACATGACAATCAAAGTCGCCACGGCTTAAGAGAAATTCCAAGGTCGATACGCGTAGCGCCTGCAAGAGTCGCCCATCAGTTTGAGATAAATTGGAATTACAGTCGACGAGAGTTCGACATGAAATTAGATCTCGAGATTTGGGTATTGGACATTGAGGAATTCCAATAACTGAATTGAAATGGGCATTGCCTCATCGAGAGTGGTTTATACTGAAAAAATGGAATTTCGGACTAACAGTGTCGAATGACTATTTTGCTCCTCAACCTTTGGCCTTGTCTTAAGAAGTTTAGAATGTCATTTTAGTCATTTTTCCTCCTCTATATGCTGCCAAAAATTGGATGAGGATGAGTAAAAGGAAGTCAAAGTTAATAAAGCAACTAATGGAAGGTTGCTAAGTGTCAATCAATGAGAAGGCCAAGAATTAAATGCTCATTAATTACATATCTTGACCAAAATGGATTATTGATGTGTAATCGACTCTCTCTCTCTCTCTCTCTCTCCATTTTGGCCGGCCATCTTCATCCCTACCATCTTCTTTCTCTCTCTCGGCCGAATAGGTTTCTCGCGGATAGGGAAAAATCGGCTCACAGTTTTGGCTATAACTTTATCATCCGACATCAAATTGAGGTAAAACCTCCCCCATCTTAAAGATTATCGTCTTTACATTCTAGAAAGGTATTATGAGATTAATTTGGTCTCGCCGTTTATCCCGTAGATCTGTTTGAGTGGGCAAAGGTCAAAATATGATCCAGTTTTGGAGAGGTTGCGTTTTTGGGAGCTTTCGGACTCCAAATGACCTCTAATTTTCGATGAGATCTTCATAACATCTAGTACTTTGGTTGGATGATCTTTGGTTGCAAGTTTGATGTGTTAAAATAGGTTTTTATGGATGATAGTGGGTGAATAAAATTGGACAGAAAACTGACCGCCGATCACCAAGGAGAGACTGGACTGTTCAGTGGTCTTTGGAGTGTTGTTCTACCTCAAATCACTTGTTGAGCTTCTTAAACATATAAATTAAGGTCCTAGCAAGTTCGTTATTGAAGAATTGAGGCTAGGGATTGAAGTATGGCATGATTGAGCGATTTAAACCAGAAACCGGTTCTGTTTTGTGAGTGAACCCTTGCTGGCTGGTTCTATTGGGGGTTGATTGAGGTGCATTTGGACTTCAATTTGACTCATTGTGTCCTATAAGAGGTGATGTGAGGTGTTAATGAGAAGTATGTGAAGTGGATTGGGAGTTAGGTGCATGAATCACTAAGTTGTATCTTGCTTTGTGTGTAACCATGTGAACCAAACATGTTGAGGGTCGTGAGAGTGTTATTATGTGTTCAATTGATCGATAAAACGTTATGAATTGCTAATGGTATGGCTAATGAGGGATTAGGTTAATGGAAGTGAGAATTTCATGGTTTTTGATCCAAGATTGGTAAATCTTTCTAGGTTGACAAGGGATTTGTGGGGAATTACAAATTGTGGCATTGAGGAGAGTCGCTTCGTGTGAAAATTTGCTAGTCGATCAAGGTAAGTGTTTCCTAAACCCTTACCCGAATGCTAGGATACTACTGGATTGACTAGTTTGATGAATTGAGTGCTTGGTGAATCCTAGGGCTTGAATTGCTTGATTAAGTAGCGGATTCCATGACATGAATGGCATAGTATGACAATTGAATTGTGATATGCCTTGATGTTATGTTTGGCTAGTGTGTTTCAATTGGCCAGAGAGCCTTGTGAGGTAAGTGGCTATTGAGCCCTTGATTGTTTAATTGGCTATGGTGCCTACGTGATATATATGGCTATAACTCCTGTGTTTTATCAGTGGGCTATAGTGCCCCAGCGATCATTGGCCTGTGGCCTCGGAGATCGCATTGGCTTGATGCCCTGATGATACCGATTGGTCTGTGACCTCATTGGTATTGAGTGTGATTTTATTGTGAACGATGATGAGGATACCTATTGGCTTTTGGCCCTAGTGGTATTAAATGGTGGTGAGCTTGAAAGATATTGAGGATACCGATTGGCCTGTGGCCCTAGTGTTATCGAATGGTGGTGATCTTGAATAAAATAATAATGCCAATTGGCTTGTGGCTCCACTGGCATCGAATGGCTATGAGCCTTGAAAGTACCAATTGGCTTGTGGCCCCAATAATACAATGACATCGATTGGCTTGTGGCCCCGGTGATGTCAGATGGCAAGAGTGGCAGAGGAGAATGTGGGTGGATGAGAAAGTGGTGGCAGTTGTGTATCGATGCATGTGCTTGAGCAATGATCTTTGGACCCTGATATTGAATACGGTTGATTGTACTACGTATCCATGATTGGCTATTGATATTTTGTTGATTGATGCCATACTTGAATCGTTAAAGGCCTTGTGTCATTGCATTGATGAATGCCTGCATTTGATAGTATGTGCGAGTGTGGTCTGGGGAGACTGGTGTTCAGGTCTAGATTTAGGCTTTACTTATTGAGATTTATATCTCACCCCAGTGGTGCTTAATTTTTTTCAGGTTCCAAGCGAAGGAAGCCTGAACTTGCCAAGGATTGGCATTTGAGGAAGTAGTTGATCAATTGTATTTAAGACGTTGGGTGATCTTAGAGATTGTATATTGTTTGGTGGACTAGTTTTGGTTATAATAATGGAATTGAGGCATATTTTATAGAGTGAAAAGTGTATTTCTTATTTTTTATCTTAAGTCATCTTGATTTTATTTGTGTATGGAGTGGTTTCTTGCTTCCGTATTTATACGATTTGAGAACATGAGGGCCTAAGGATCCTGGATGGCATAACTTGATTACGGCCTGGTAAGATGTTCACGTGCTTGCCGGGTTCGGGGTGTGACAAAGACCCTTCTTTTCTTCAGGAGTTTCTTCAAGAGAGACTTTTTCTCTCTTTTTTTAATGGGAGTGGACAATTTTGCCATCCTTCTTTTGCACGGTAAGCTTCACCATCTTTTCTTTTTCTCTTTTTCCACAGCAACCTTTCTCCTATTTTTTCTTTAGGAAGGAAGTGTCTTATCTGAATTGTCTGCTTATTGCATAAGCCGATCTTTCAAGTTTCGGCCTGCCCCAAGACATTTTGCTCGTTTTTTCAGATAGGTTGCAATGATTTCTTGCTCAAGATAATCACCAATTGGGTTTGGAGAAGTGAATCCGCCGCTCAAATTAGCTTAGCAAATGATTAGTATATATGGGTGTAGAAATAAAATGCTCTTCATCATGTCTAAAACACTTGAGCTAACACAGAGTTCGCATGCAACAAACATACTCAAAGATTGATGCAAGTGAAAGCCAGAAAATTCAACTCATTCCTTGAATTTCTGAAATTTGCCCAATGTGGGGTTGTTCCTGACAGAGTTATGAAATAAACCCATCGTTCAGAGGGGTTTAGCAATGGGCAACCTGTAGTGTTTGGATAGATGAAATGAATGCCTCATGTCATTTTAGCCGTCACACTGTTTGCGGCATAACCCTTTTCCTTGTAAGCATGGGAATTCTCACATTGCTCACTGGGGATTGTGATATAGTACGTGTATAGAAAATAGCCTGCCTTTCATCGTTCTGATGTCCCTCATTCAAAATGGTCAATTCAATTGGATCGGAGAAACTTTCTGATTGAAATTATCTCACAGGGGAAATTCATAATGCAAACAAGAAGCAGACAAGTAATACATGAAATGAGTATTAGATGAATATTATAACTTGATTATAACTTGATCGAAAAATGTCAAGGAAAATCAAGCATAATACTTCTTTACAGCATCAGAGTTAATAGAACTGGTGAGAACACGTCCATCCATCTCTGCAAGGATTAAAGCACCTCCTGGGAGCACCTTCTTCACGACGTATGGACCGCCACAGTTTGGAGCAAACTTCCCCTCTGGAAGCGGGACAATAGGCAATAATTTTCACAGAACAAGGTCTCCTACCTGAAAATGCCAAGGCAAGACTTTCTTGTTAGAGGACTTACCAACCTTTTGCCTATAGCATTGGCTGTGGCATAATGCCTTAAGTCGTTTTTCATCGATCAGGTTCAACTGGTCTATCCTCTGCTAGATCCAATCGACTTTAGTCAGCTTGACCTGAGATAATATACGCAAAGAAGGGATTTCTACCTCAACAGGTAACACTGCTTCCATTCCATACACAAGGGAATATGGGGTTGCCTCGGTAGAAGTTCGGATCGAAGTCCGATACGCCATAAGTAACCTCTCGTGCCAATCGCGATAATTCTCAGCAGTCTTGGCCAAGATCTTCTTGATGTTTTTGTTGGCCGCCTCCATTGCACCATTCATCTAAGGATGGTATGGAGAAGAGTTCAGATGCTTGACCTTGAATTTGTGAACAAATCGTCAATCAGCTTGTTATTCAAATTCGTGCCATTATTAGTGATTATGACCTCATGTGAGCCATATCGAGTGATGATGTCTCGATTGATAAATTTCATGACATTTCGTGACGTAATTGCCAAATACGATGCTCTTCAATCCATTTGGAAAAGTAATCAATGGCGACTAAAATGAAGCGATGTCCATTAGATGCCTTGGGGTTGATTGGACCAATCACATCAATCCCCCACATAGAGAAAGGCCATGGATCAGATAATTGATGTAGCTCGTTCGGAGGAACGTTGATTTTGTCACCATGAATTTGGCATTTGTGACAGCTATGAATATCTTGGATGCAATCACTTTCCAGAGTGAGCCAGTAATAGCCTAACCTCATAATCTTCTTAGCGAGCATGTGGCCATTCATATGTGGGCTGCAGATTCCTTCATGTACTTCTATCATCAGGCGGATCGCTTAAGTAAAGTCAATGCATCTCAGAAGAACTGAATCAAAGGATCTTTTATAAAGACTTTCTCCGCTCAGGATAAACTTCGAGGCCATCTTCCTTATGTACCTTTGATCAGACATCGAACTCTTTTCAGGAAATTTTTGCTCTTGAATATAAGTCTTGATATCGTGGTACCAAGGCTTGCCATCAGGTTCATCGGTTATAGTCATGCAATAAGCAGGTTTTCTCAGTACCTCAATCTTCAATGGCTCAACCTCAAGCCCATTGGTGACTTGCAACATCGAAGACAAAGTAGTCAATGCATCAGTGAACTGATTGTGAGTCCTGGATAAATACTCGAACGAAATATCATCAAATTCTTCCACCAACTGATCCATATACTCATGGTAAGGCATCAACTTAGCGTCTCTTGTTTTCTATTTTCCTACCGTCTGAAGGATGATTAAGGTTGAGTCTCCAAATACTTTAAGCTGGGTTATACCCATTTCAATTGCGGCCTGTAGGCCCAGAATGCATGCTTCATATTTTGCGATATTGTTAGTACACGAAAATATTAACTTTGCTGCCATAGGATAATGCTGACAGCCTGGAGATATTAGGACTGCTCCTATACCCGATCCGGATAAATTCACAACTCCATCAAAATACATGATCCAGAAATAATCTTCCACTGCCATGACTCCATCTTCAGGTTGATATGGATCTTCATCTTGCCCCGGATTTTCGGCCAAGACATTGGCTAAGGCTTGTCCCTTTACCGACTTTTGAGAAAAATACTGCACATCGAACTCAGAAATGAAGATCTGCCATTTAGCAAGCTTGCCAATCAGGGCAGGTTGATTAAGTAAGTATTTAATGTGATCACATTTTGTCACCAAGAGAATTCGGTAATGTAAAGTGTATTGCCGCAATCTGTGCAGCACCTAAACTAGAGTCGCACATGTCTTCTCAGCTTCAAAGTAATTCGTCTTGGAGGCCGTGAACTTCTTGCTCAAATAATAAATGGCACGTTCCTTCCCATCGTCTTGTCTTATTTGTGTTAACATAGCTCCCAAGGACTCATTATGTATTGTGAGATAAAGGATCAAAGGTTGCCCCGACACTTGCGGAACAGTCACTGGTGGATTCATGAGGTGTTGTTTATTTTCTCAAAGGCTTCATCATAATCCTCATCACATTCGACCAACGCACTCTTCTTTAACAATTTGAAGAAAGGCTTAGCAGTCTCAGATAGCTAAGAAATGAATCAGGCAATATAATTCAACCTACCCATGAGGCTTCGAACTTCTTTGTCTGTGGTCGGCAGCTTGAGCTCACATATGGCTTTCACCTTGGACGGGTCTATCTCAATACCCTTGTTGCTGACAATGAACCAGAGCAACTTGCCCGAGTTGGCGCCGAAAACACATTTAAAGGATTGAGTCGTAGCTTAAGCTTCCGGAGCCTGTCGAACAGCTTTGTCAGGGTTTCAATATGGTCTTCTCCGCGTCTTGTTTTTGCAATCATGTCATTGACATAGACTTCAATCTCATTGTGCATCATGTCATGGAATAAAGTAACCATGGCCTGTTGATAAGTTGCACCAGCGTTTCTAAGACCGAAAGGCATCACCTTATAATGAAACATCCCCCATGGAGTGGTGAATGTAGTCTTCAGTCTATCATCCACATTCATCAAGATTTGATTATAGCCTGAGAAACCATCCATGAATGAAAACATTTCGAACCTAGTCGTGCTGTCTATGAGCACATCAATGTGTAGGAGTGGGAAATCATCCTTAGGGCTAGCTTTATTTAGATCACGGTAGTTGACACAGACTCGAACTCGACCGTCTTTCTTTAGCACTGGAACAATGTTAGCAACCCAGTCAGAATATTGGGTAGCCTCAATAAAGCCCATATCAAGGAGCTTCATGACCTCTTCCTTAATTATCTTTGCTAGCTCTGGCCTAGCCCTTCGTGATCCCTGCACTACTGGCTTGAATGAGGGATCGATCGGTAAGCAATGCTCAACAATTGATCGATCAAGACTGGGCATATCTGCATAGGACCAGGTGAAGATATCTTAGTAATCCCTCAAGAGTTTGATAAGATGTTTTGCCATTTCAGTGGACAAGTTTGCCCCGATTTTCACCTCTCTTGGATTCTCTTCATCGCCCAATTGATTGTTATAGTCTCATCGCCAGTCAGAGGCTTAATCATCTCATGCTATTCAAACTCTTGACGGATTTCTTCATAATCATGAGTGAATTCGTCTAAATCGTACACGCTAGAATCCAATGGATCACCCTCCTCATATTTGGCCCTGAAACATAAAATGGCAAAGTCAGAGAAATAAACAGGATTTAATCATGTATGCATTGCAACTTCCTTCAAAAATTAGTGTGTATTTTCGAAAAAAAAAAATTGACTATGGGACGAGAAATCCTGAAGAAACCCAACCATCAGTGCTTACCATGGATGTCAGATTGTTCACTCGATGGTTATCATCATCGGGTCAGTTCGGTGTACCTCATCAAGATTCCAAAATTTAATGAAAAACATCCGTAATTTATTGATATAGAAAATCAACGAATTACATCTTATTGAGTGCAACGATGAATTGAAATGAAATCCTAACATGCGACATGAATTTAAGATCCTAATACGGTAAAAAATAAAGAAAGCTGGAAAGATCCCACGCAGGGGATTGCAAAATCTCAAAAAATGTTACTCTAAACCCTCCATTGGATCTTCGACCGCCGCATTGGCAGACAGACTTAGAGATCCAGATGCCATGCAAATGTCTTTCTCTAGCATCTTATCAACTTATACAGGATCCTTAGATATGGCTTCGATAATTAGGTCATCAAAACAACTAGTGAGATCGAGGAGTCCATCGTTGAACGCATCTTCATCCAGCTCCATCGGCTTAGCCAAAACATCTTGGCTTTGTGGAGAATCTGGGAATACAATCCCTAAGTCATCTTTGAATGGGGTCAACTCGTCGTATCCACTGACCACAGCAGTAGATCGAAAAATAGTATAAAGTGGAGGCGGTAAAGGACTAGCTTCGGATCTTCACGGCCCCTTCCATACTGTCCACCACGTATATACTGGCCACGTCCTCGGTG
Source organism: Rhodomyrtus tomentosa (assembly GCA_028455895.1). NCBI lineage: Eukaryota > Viridiplantae > Streptophyta > Magnoliopsida > Myrtales > Myrtaceae > Rhodomyrtus > Rhodomyrtus tomentosa. Next base: position 14,508,623 of record JAPCWY010000009.1, on the reverse strand, counting down.
CCCCAGACCTGCTATATGGGATTGTCCATTAAGTTTAATTGCGGTATGGATCTCCTGACCGTGTCAACCCAAACCTGTGCCAAGTTCGAAACCATTGCCCACCATCACCTTTGCCACCAAGATGGAAGCATTTGATATATCAGGAATGGGTAGAAGACTCTCTGGCGATGCGTGAACAATCTGTACCAGTTCAAAAGCATGGTACGAGTCATCCTCATTGTGAGCAGACTCAATGTAAGGATTTGCTATCTCATTGAAAATTTGATAGTCCTCTTCACCACGAACAATCACCAGCTTCTGCTCAACAACGAACTTGATTTTCTGATGAAGACTTGACGGCACAGCTCCTGCATTATGAATCAACGAACAGCCCAACAAGAGGTTGAAGGCTGACGGAATGTCTAGCACTTGGAATAAAACATCGAACATAGATGGTCCAATCTGAATATCCAAATTAATCTGGCCCATGACATCCTTCTTCATACCATCGAAAGCTCTAACCGAGGTCTTAGCTGCTTGCATCCTAACTAGATCAATCCCGAGCCAGTTCAAGGTAGCCAGAGGGCAGATGTTTAGGGCTGACCCATTGTCAATGAGCGTCCGAGCAACATAAGTTTACTTGTGTTTCACAGTTATGTGCAAGGCCTTGTTGTGGCCTTGTCCTTCGGCAGGGATTTCATCATCAGCAAACGCAACCTGATCTTTCAGAAGGATGGTTCCGACAAAATTCTCCAGCTTGTCCTGGTCAATATCTTCTGGGACGTGCACCTGCCCCAGCACCTTCATGAGGGATTCCCTATGTTTTTCAGATGACCGCAAGAGCTCAAGTAAAGAAACTTTAGCCGGCAGCTTCTGTAGCTGATCGACGACATTATACTCACTCGTCTTGATTACAGCTAAAAACTCCGTTGCATCCTTTTCCGTGACCTGCATAGTTGGTAGGTCTTCATTGTACGCACGTCCGGATCTCGTCACCAAGGCCAGATCATACGACCAAGGAATAGCCCTATCGTCTTTGTAAGGAAACGGCTGAGGTGAAGTGATCACCAGAGCTTTAGGTATGACAATCCCTAACTCATCATCTAAGGCATCTTCAAGGGGAGGCATGTCAACCAAATCCAAATCGGCTTTGACTAGACTCGCTATATCGGCTCCGGTTACTTTAATTTCTGAAAAATGCTCAGACTGAAGGTAGCAAACTCCTAATCCCAATCGATGATAATCTGAGAGATAGTGGCAACTGTTTCTGCTTGATTGACCCTGACTATTAATCCATTCTTCATGAGGGTCGAAATCGTCTTCCTTAGATGATTCAGCGATACAAGCTCTCCAGTCTAGTAATAACTTGCTCTAACCAAAGCATCGAGAACGTCTGCTACCTAGACATTGAACACGCCTGTCGGTTGAGTATCATAATCGAACATATCATTAATTTTATCGGAATGGTTGGGTAGAGGATTATTCTGGACATTTGGTTGATTACTACCCTGGAACGAGAACGCCTTAGAATCGAGCAGGTCTTGGATACGATTCTTGAGCACGAAGCAATTATCAGTGTCATGGCCAGCTTCACCTCGGTGATAATCGCATTTCTTGGGCGGATCATATCTAGGCGAGTTGGTATTACCAGGTCGCTAGGGTTTTGAAGTCAGAAGCTCTTTCTTACGTAATATCGCCAGAACTTGCGACAGAGTGCTCGGCAAGAAATTATATTGTCGGTTACGTAGATTTCCCCTTTGCCCTTGTGAACGGGGGTTAGTTTGCTGCTCATTGGGCACTTGCACGATGGGTGCTTTTAGTCGTCATGTTAACCTAGGAGGAAGGCTCTTTCTTTGTTGTAAAACGCTTGGCAGACGTGCTAGCATCCCCGTACCAGCCTTTCTTCATACCACCTTCTACTTCTTCGGCCATTGCTATGAGACGAGCAAATGATATCGTAGAGTTACCAAGGACTCAAGTGCGCATCGTCTGTAGAAGAGTGGAGATAAACGGCTTCATGAGTTCCCTCTTAGGGTGAACGAGCTTGAGTTGGGAAGCAGTGTTCCTCCACCTGGTGGCGTACTGCTTAACCGTCTTGCCCTTCCTTATTTCGGTTTGTTCCAGGTCCTCTCTAGAGACATGGATGTCTATGTTAAAACTGAAGTGCTTGATAAAAGCAGTTGCCGCTTGTTTCCAATTCCCCATGCTATATACCTCATAGTCAATATACCATCGTATGGCTGCATCCCTCAGACTGGCCTGAAAAGTATGAACCAGTGAGGGCCATTGTCAGCATATTTGCTCATTGTCGTTTGGTACATCTGTACATGTTGCACAGAGTTGGACGTGCCGTCGTATTTCTCAAAATCAGGCGCTTTAAACTTCTTTAGCACATAAACTATTGCGAAGGCAGAAAAGTCGACATGAGGGATGCTGTGTGTTCCATGAATCTCTTGGGGTCTTTTTTCCATCTTTTGCTCCATCTATTGTTCCATTTGACCCATCAGCTTTGCTGCATCGTAAGTCTGCTATGAGGCCATAGGGCTGGCTTGGTGAATTGGAGCTGTCGACGGAGCATTCATACTAGAGCCTGGGATGAACATGTCCTCCAGTGACAAGAACTGCTTTTGGTTCTCGCTTGGGCCATCAGCTGCCTGGGGTGGAGGAGGCGCCGAAGTTTGAGATGTTTGGCTAGGCAACTGCATTCTAGTCATGAGACTTGCCAGCACCTTGTCTGCCATTTAGGAGACCATGTTATCCACTCTGTTGTTCATGGCGTCTATATGCTCTTGGACGGCCTCTTGGATTGCGATATTCATTTCAACTTTGTCAGCCATTTTCTTTGCGACTGACCTGGTGATGTGTGGATGACCCGTGATAGATTACCTTCAAAGAAAAACGTACGAAGATTAGTAAAGTGAGTGAGAATAGCAGGCCAGTCCATGACAACTCTCTAAACTCAATAAACAAAGCAAAAATCTGAATTAGGTAGTTTTTCAGTTTCGTCGACCTTTGCGATGAAATTCATCATAATTCGTACGTTGATAAAAAAATTCCCAAATTTTACGAGCTGATACAGGACTTAATGAAAAACAACTTTTATGTTCGGACTTAAGGCTAAAAGTGGACCGATCAGTACAGTTTAATATTTCTTTCGGAAAAATTGTGCTTAGAAAACTATTCTGTCCGGTTTTTGTTAAATGAACGAAGGACCCCGTTAAAATGAAAATTAAGGTCTGGAATTTTGTAGATTACTAGTTTAGACATCAATCTACAACTTTCGTTTTGCATGGTCCAACAAAGGAGATCATTTAAAAATGGTAATATGCAAAACAAAACAAGTGTGAGTACACTGCCGAAATTCCCACCTACATTGTTCTTGATGAAAATTCGTCAAATAAATGGAAAAACACCACGAATTATTCTCTTAATTTTACAAATGATAGATCCAGATGGTCCGAACATTTTCCATGTAGACACCAAAATTCAAATATGATTAGATAAAGCCCTAAAAAATCAGATCATGTGGAGCATCCGCCTAGAAACAAATAACAACCAGGACATTATTCAGATGAAACCATGAGCAGAAACTAACAAATAAAGACTCTAGCTATCTCGAGCTGTAGACCTCTGGGGGACAACTTGAGCCTTGAGCTTCTTGTATTTATCCTCATTCCTCTGGGATTCTTCCTTAGCATTGGCGAGCTTTCACTTGAGGCGATTGATCTCGAAACGCTTGGTATCTTGGACATCCACTTGAGGTATCACTGGGAGCCATTCTTTCGAGACGACATGCCCCTTGATATAACTGATTGTGGCATGATGCGTCTTGACATTCCCAAAGAGGATCCCCTTAGGGAACATTAGCTTAGTTGGCTGGCAACGCTCCCACATGGCATGAGCAAGGGCGGCGTGTTTCTCGAATTTCTGGTCCTTCAAGTCGAAGTGTATAAGAATTTCTACACTCTTCGGCTTTGGATGGATCGACTGTATCATGCCGTATTGCCGAGCAACTCTGACCGGATAGTACTCTGTGATGCCAGAGATTCCCAAAAGAGGGACAGGTGCCTCATCGCGTCCCATGATTCTAGCTTCTTCCACTTTGAACCAAAGAGCATGCCATAGAAAAGTCACGGGACTTGGGTTTACTAACAAGACTAGCAGTCGGGAATAATGATACTCGGGAACACAATCTTGTTCATTCTTAAACTTTAAGAGAGGATGTTCAAGTTTTGAAATTTTTGGTATTTCTAGGCATTTTCCAAATTTAGAAAAATGAGAAAGAAACCAAACTTGTAGAATTTCAGGTGAAGCTCTAAGTGTTTTATCCTGATTGGTTTTAAACTTGGTAAGCGAGATGAAGGTTTCAGCCAAGATAGCATTAATAAAATTCTTTCCATTATTGACTTGTCTTACAAAATATGCTATCATAGGGTCAATATAATTCTCTTTATGTGGAAAAATGATTGAGCCAAAGAATAACGGGACAAAGATTTTAGCTTTATCATATGCACATGGAGCTTTTCCAAAACATGTTTCTAGGAATGAAAGGGGACAACTCCGACGTCTCTCTTTTAAAGCTTTTCCCACTTCATCTCGATTGATGTTCAAGTATTCAGACAAAACAAAGAAAAAATCTTCGCCAATTGACGGAATGACTAAACCCGAGTCAAGTGACTTTCCAACGAGAATGCTATACTCTTATGGAGTTGGAGTTAACTCGTTCTTACCAAATATGAAGGTAGTAGCCTGTGGACTCCAGAACTGCACCAATGCGTGAATGAAACCAAGCCGCATACGTATATGAATCAAGGGCAACATTTGGCCAATACGGAATCTGACTATCTATCGGCCATCTTCATTCAAATCTCTCCACCACTGCTTCAGTCTATCTTTTGCTAGAGTTATGACTCGAATCATCTCCATAATCTACAACTCGAGACTATGACTCTCCTAAAAATTGCCATGGACCGACCCGAAAATATAAGTAAAAAGGAAAGCATGAGTGAAGGGCTGAAGAGAATACCACCTTTAGACAGGTGAAATGAACAAACACATAGACATGCAGATGAAATGCGACGTGAAGTTCGATTTCTATCTATCAAGGTTTAACAAAGGCGGAGCCCCAAGGATACCTAAATTGAACCACCCTGGTTTGTGATTGCATCAGGATCCCTCGTAAACATCCAACTTAGCCAAATATCAACCCGTATCACATGGCGAACAATAGGAGTGATGAATCATGGCACCAATTTGAAAGAGCACGGGACTTGAAAAGGGAGACTCAGGCCAGACGGTGATGGCCAGAGCGTCCCTAATCAAATACCATCCTAAGCCTAGCCATTCAGGTCCAATGGCGGGTTGTGTGTGTTAAGTGTGGATGCAAAGGTAGTAGAGAAAAGCATAGGAGTTCATAACAAAATAACACTTCAATATAATCCCTCAAAACATACATTCATACTCCAACCTACAAGAAAAAGTTAGCAAACACTCCACCCCTTATCACTCCAAGTTTGCAAGAACATTTAACACCTTAATGGTGAGATTCAATCAATCAAAGAACTCAAAAGCAAGCACATAAACAGCAGAAAACTAAGAAAAAATCCGTCGAAAATTAAAAAACGTCCTCAAAACCCATCAAGATGACCTCGGATCGCGAAAATCAAGCACGCGTCGCAACTAAAGGTGGCAGAAATTGATTAGAAGGCCGTTTTCCTTTGGCCCACCAAATTTGGGCCCATTTTGAGCACATTTACCAGTTTTTCAGCGAATTCCGCATATCGAAACAAAGCTTTTTGGCCCAGAAAATTCGATCTAATGGTCGAAAACAAACTCAAGTCATCAACCAAGACATATAACATGAAATCCATGGCCTAAGTCAACAATTTTTTTATTTTTTTTTTAAATTAGAGGCGAATTAAGGAATTTTGAAATTTGAGTTTGATTTCCAAAAATTGACTAGAAAAATCTATTCACACATTACAATTTTTGAACAAATTAAAAGTTTAATGTCCCCAGCGAGTCGCCAAGTTGCCGCGACCTAAAAACTTAGGCTAATGGATTATTATGTCAATTAAATTAACTAGCCTAGTATGGACTCTCCCAAGTCTTACTAATTCGCAACTTAAATTTCACTGAAATAATTTATGAGTTGGAGTCGCCACTAATAATTATTAGTAGGTTGATTAGAAACCTAAGTAAAATGGCGAGAGAATCATTTTACTTCTACGAACCAGAGATTGTGGATTCGGGGACTTAATTACACTAGTTAATCAAAACTAATGTCATTTCGGTACCAATTTCATGCAAAGGTCTTTTGATTGGTTTATGCGACTTGATTTTTTTAAAAATTTTCTCTTTTATTAAATGTGATGTTAATGCAACCTAACTATATGACATATGACGTGCAATGACATAAAAGATGACATGACATTTATGCATGGATAACATGTAAGAATGACATGGCAAGATGAGTGACATGGAAAGATTGCATGACATGGAATTACATGATATGGAATTACATGATATGCAAATGATTTTTTGTTGTTGGTATTTTCGGATTTTAATGGCATGAGCATGCAATTCCAAAAAAAAAAAATTGAGCAGATTCTTTGTCCCTTTTTTTTAAAAAAAAATTTCGGCAATGGATAGATATGTGGTACGAGATATAACCTAGAGATATGCAAGGATATTTTAAAAATATGAAATGCAATGGGTGATATTTGAAAACATGATATGCGAGAAATGCATGAAAATATTCGGCATCATGAAGAACGACGCTAGAACATTCAAAGATTCATCGTTTAATCTCCTAAGAAATTCTACAATTGTTAATGATCTAAGGCATGCAAGAAAACAACATTATTCCGGGCCAAACGGCACAAAAAGGGATATAGATAATAGCTAAACCGTAAGCTTCCCAAACTCCAAATATCATCAAATCGATCATGTACATTAACTTAATTTGTAGGGAGGCGAAGACGGGCCTGACTTGATGCGAAACCTTCGGGTATAGTGAACGAGCGGGTGAGGACAGTAGTGGCGTCGGCGTGCTGGATTTGGCAATGATCGAGGGCGAAAGGCGGCTGCGTCGGCGACGGACTTCGAGAGCAGCGGTGTCATCGGCGTCGAACTTCGAGAGCAGCGGCACACAAGCAGGATGCTGGAAAAGAGGGCGTCCGACCGGGGGGGGGAAGCAATGAACGAGAGGACGAGCCACGACAAGAGGAGGGACAGGAGGCAGCGGTGAGACTAGTGGATTGGCGGCGGTGCGACGTGAAGCAGGCGGTCGGCGGTGAGAATAGAGAGAAAAAGAGGAGTCATGCAAGAGAGAGAGAGAGAGAGAGAGAGATGAGTATCCTCCATCAGAAAATTCTACTCTCCCCCATTAACCCTAAACCATAGCAAAGCATATATAGTGAATATTAGGGTAATGCCTTGAGATTTAATTCTAGCCGTTGAGATTTCTGACAAGATATCAACCGTAGGATTGTAATTTATGATTTTTGAGTAATCCTATTAGGCCAGTGTCACACCTCGAACATGTCAGGCACGCAAAATCCTACCAAGACCGTCTTGTTTCGGTGGTACCCAGGATCCGTCGGCCAACAATTTAAATTCTAGATGATACAAACATACGGAAGCGATAAAACTTCTCCATTCAGTTCAATCTTAAGATGACTCAGGACATAGGGAACGTCTTCTTAGAAATACCGACTATAGGTTCAGAGGGTACAACTCTAATTTCGAGGTAACATGAAATCTCTAAAGTCACAAAAGTATAAATCCATTTCATATAATTACTTCTTCAAATACCGATCACTGGCAGGCTCAGATTTCCATCGCCTGGGGGATCTGAAAAAGTTAATCCCACGACAGGATGAGATAAAAATCTCAGTAAGTTCACCCTAAACCTAGACCAGGCCATTAGTCCTCCCAGATTATGCAATAAAACAATAGACAAGGATTCATTGATAAAACAACACATGATGATAAAACATTAAGGCACCTTGATACGTCTGGCATAACGCAATCACGATTCGAGGACAATCATATCATCACAACCAAGTTTCATACTAGCACAACATTAAATTCATAAGCAAAAGTATGTCCTCAATTTAATCACAACTTTCAATTCTCATGGCCAAGCTTGCGTCAACACGCATCAAGCTAATCACAAATTTAATCTCAATGGCAAAGCCCTCGTCAATACGCATCAGGCTAATCAGAAATTTAATCTCAATAGCCAAGCTCGTGTCAACACGCATCAGCCTAATCACGACCTCGATTGGCAACTCGCGTTTTGAAGCATCAAGTTCCAAAGGCCATTTCGATACTTGTGTCGACACGTATCAAGACTATCCCGCGTTCTGATGTATCATCATATCAATTCTCTTTTCAATAGCTATGCCCGCGTCAATACGTCTCAGGCTCGGTCCGCGTCAATATGCCTTAGACCATCAAATTGACAAACCCGTGTTAAACGCGTGAGGTTTTCAATGCCATTCCCGGCCTATGTCAACACATAATCAATCTCGTCCCGCGTCTCAACGCATCAGGACATTAGCCACCACAACCCCACGTCTCAACGCATCAACGTACTAGCCATCACAACCCTGCGTCACAACGCATCAGGGTTCCACAAGCTCTTAGACTCACAAAGCAAACTCACCTCTTAAGGAACTTCATAATCGATAATAATTTTTATCAGCCAAGTAATGAATCATTGTCATGGGAGACGTCAAGGCCATATGTCACAAAGCCATACCAGCATCCATGTCAATCAAATGCACAAAATAACAATTTAGCCATGAGAGTTATAATTTCTCATCATCAGGAGTACACACGACTCACACCTCCATTATCTCAGTCGATCATGAACAATCAATGCAATAGACTCCCAAATTCATCAATATATCATCCAAATGCATCCAGTAGTGTCCTAACTTCCTAGCAAAGATTTAGGAGTCACTTACTTTTCAATTTAATCTGTAAAATTCCCTCCAAGACTCCTCCAAAGATTCGGCTTCCTTGATCCCAAAACAGGGCAGCCGTGAGAACTAGTCCAAAGTTCGTCAAACGATCAATTTTTCTAGTTCAATCACCAATTCACGGAGCATACACCTCATTAACATCTCAATTAACATTCGAGTATGTCTTAACAAAGAATTTAAGGCATGACAATATCTCCCACAGCCTTCAAAGGGACAGGTTCATCCAAATCAAACAGGGCAGAATTTGGTTCTGCCCTATACCTCCTTAATCAGTCCATAATTCTATTCAAAACCTTGATTTACCACAAAATCAACTTGCTAACATGTCCTATTACACCTATAGGAGTCTTACCAAAAGTTTTGGAGCAAGTCGAAGGCTCGAAGTGTTGCAAACGGCCTTGGTTCTACTCGGTCCATCGACGGCAGATTTTGCTTCACAGAAACCCTCACAAATCAACCATGGAAACCCATCTAAACACAATCAAACTCACAATTTCAGCTCAGCCAACACAAGTACTATGAGTTAAGAAGTCCTCACCGAAAATTTGAAGTAATTTGAAGTATTGAAGTGGCCAAACGAAGACATTCCCCCAACTTGGTCAGAATTTACCTCGTTTGGACCTTTGTCCACTCAAATTGAGCTACGGAAAGATCTACCGGGTCAAATTGAGCTTATAATATATCTATGGAAAGATAAGACAATAAGCTTTCATTTGGAAGTTTTTTTTACCTCGATCCGATATCAGACGAATAAGATATGGCCTGAATAGTGGGACCGTCGGGACTGATCGAGTGGGCGCTCTCGGATTCAAAACTAACCAGCCTGACCTTTGCTCCTCCAAACGGCTCTACGGGACAAACGGCTGAGTGGATTGGGACCTATAATACCTTTTTAGAATGGCAAGACGATAAGCTTTCTAATGGTAGGTGGCACGCCTTAATCCGATAACGGACGAAAAAGTTATGGGCAAACAGTAGACATGGTCAGAACTAAGCGAGTAAGCCGAGAGAGAGAGAGAGAGTTTTGAGAGAAAATAGGAAGAGAGAAAGAGATGGTCGGCCAAAATGAGAGAGGAGAGAGAAAAAATAATCTTTTTCTGCATTCCAAATGGTCAACATGAAGAATGGTAGGTTAAAAATTGTTTAATAAATGCCCATCTACCATCCATTGACACTTGTCCATATGTCAATCAAGTCTTCATCCAAGAGCTGTTATTTTTCTTAATTTTCGGCAGCCATGAGGTATTACAATTGACCAAAATGACCTCATTCCATTTATTAAGGCAATGCTAAAGCTTGAGGGGCAAAATGGTAATTTTACCATAGACGTCCGGAACGTCGTTTTTCTGACTCCAATCTTCTTCGATGAGGTGACGTCCAATCCAATTATAACATTGGAATCTTTATTTTTCACTTTTCAATTTTTGAGATTTCATTTCATATCTCAAACCTCGAAGGGTCAAAAATTCGGAATGTCCCAACTTTTCCCCTTAAGGAAATTTCGTCTTTGAAATTTGCAACCTTCTAACCATCCAGTTCTTTGGGATATTGGCATCTCATCGCATCCTCATTCTTCCGAATAATTCCTTTCATGACTTGACGATCTTACTTGTCCTTTCCGACCAAAGCCATCTTTTCCTAAGACTTGTCTCCTTCAGTCCTCAATCTGATTTGCTTCTCTCTATTCTCTTTCGATATTCATAATATCTGTCAGTAGTTCATCCTCGAGCGTTCACCTCATCTCTTCCATTTATCCATCACCATTATTACTAAACCCTCGCCAGAATGCGCTCTTGAATGTCCTACCATTTGATGTATCAGTCCTTTCAAGGGCATGCCTTTGAAAGGACGTTCCATTCTTGTCGGCACGTTTAATACTTGACCTCATGTTCGACTAACCCAATTTTCAGTCCATTCCATCGATAATATCGATGCAAGTTTGGCACACCTTTATGCCATCCCAAAGGACACCGTAATTCACCCTTTGAATTTCTAATGAGGTCATTTCTTTGAGTTTCTCTTCAATATTGGACTCATTCTCTCGTCCATGGGACTTTAAGGTTTCTACCCTCAACTTCGAATTTTCTTTCCCAAGTATTTAAAAATATGGATTTCCTCCCTATTCTATCCATTTCCATAACACCCTTAAATATTAAGGTCTGTTCATTACAGCATCTCAATTCATTTCTGACTTCAAACTTGATGCTTCAGGTAATTATCAAACTAGTCAATTGGTAACCTTCCAATTTAGGAGTTGAATCTTTTATTTCCTTGGGCAAAGCCTATCTTTTATCCGCTAAAAGCACGTGCTCAATTTTCACTTATATGCATCTGCTACTTAAATCACCCTTTTCCAAGCGATAGGATATTTCATCCTTAGTCCTTAAGCAATCTCCTTTACACACGTTGTTCCTCATTCAATTTTTCTGGGCAACCGCATACCTCAAATTCTTATGGTTTGTGCAAACTTGAAACCTCTCCATGTGAGTTGTGTTTTTCAATTTCGTCGCAAGAACATTTGCAAGCCAACTCCAACCATGCATTAGACGTTCCAACTCATATAGCTTTACTATCACGATATATTCGCATAGCCCACTTCAGTTTGCCTTACTACGCCTCAAATTTCCTTTTTGTGTCACGTCATTATGATTCACTCGACCCCTTGTTAATTCCAAATAGGAACACTATTGTCGGCGTAGTCATCAACTTGACTTAATTCCTCGAAAACTCTTTTCGTAGTCAATCATCCATGGAATTGCTTTTGTGGGAAATCTTCCACCGATCCATCCATAACAATTCACCAATTCCAAGAAACTTTCAATTTTTGCAACTCACGTCGATCTTAGTCGATTCATCACTTATTCCATTTCTCAAGGGCTCCATAGGGATTTCATTTCTCAGAAATTTCACTACTGAGGAATCTTACCTCATCAGCCTCACAACTCGTGTTTTTCACAATTAGCAGTACACAGCGAGCATCTCCTTAAAGTCTGTAGGATACTCTCGAAAGTTATTCGTGTTTCTCATGACTCCTTAAATGAGTCTATTCACCGTCTCTAAAGATGGTAACAATCAATCCCATTATTCCTTGGATACTCAGTCTGACTTTTATCCGTTTCTTTTTACCAGGTGTCGAATTTTCAAACTGTTATTCATACTTTTTACTTGAGAGCTCAAACCTTGGCCCTCTACTCTCATGAGTCCCCGCTTGAACTACACAACATTCTGTTCATTTTTGTCGCTCTTTTCTTAGGAAACATTAGTGCCTTGACCTCTTGGTTTCACAGCTAGCTAATGCGACCTTATCTCAATTCTGTCCGTCCCACTGAACGTCGACATTATCCTGGAATTCAACATCATTTACAAGACAGTCTCTCGAACTTAACTTCCCTTACAATAATTATTCAAGTTTTGCCTCGTCTTTCTCAGTCTAAACGCTCCATCTTAATATCAAGACAGTCGGGATTTTCTCTTTCTTCCACACTAGGGTCTCTTACCATGTGAAGGAAGCTATACACTTCAGTGGCATTCTCTTATTTTAAATCCACCATGTCCTTCCTATTCCATAGGACGTCGATCTTGGAGTCTGCGCCAACAACGGTGTTTTACTCCGGAACGTAGATGCCACCATACTCGGCGTTCTTCTTCTCATAATTCAGTCACCTCAAGTGACAATATCTGTTCATCCTTGATTTCCACCAATTCACGTATCGAATACTCGAATAGATTACCTCAATTTACTCTGCAAATACTCTCTAAGCGCTCTTTTCACTTCCTTAATTATTCACTAGAATTACGAACAGTCAGGACTATCCAGTCCATTCACTTTTATTTTCATCAAAGACCTAAGAGTGACGCCCTACCCTTTAGGGGCGATAACACACAATACAACTTCTAGTTGTCTAGATTTATGCTCAATCAATCTCATAAAATCATCAATGTTAGACAAATGACAGATCTCTTGAGACTGGCGACAAGGTAGCAACCATCTCTCGCAAGTACGTTTCATATTCCAAAATGAACATCTCTTTGCTCGTAATCCATGAGCAGGAGTTCTCTTCTTTTACTGAGTCCCATTACCATTCCTCAAAATCAGGAAGAACAACTAGCCATAAGACTTTCAAACTCCAATCCACTCAGAGATTTATTTATCTTATTCAAGGGTCCTTGACCACCTTTACTATATGCTTAAACGACCTTGAGAACTCTGTCTCACACTAGTCAATCGTCCTCCAATCTTTGCAAAAGTATCAGGATCGAAACATCCTTTGTTCTTAAGCAATCCAGGGAAAACACTTCCATTAAATAATTCAATAAAGGCAGTCTAGGCAGATATCATGCCTTCGAGGAAACCCTTCCTCTGGTGACCTTTCACCAATTATCAACAGCCTCTTAAGGTTACAATTTGCCAGGGTCACTTTCTTTCCTTAGTGTACCCAAACTTCTAAGATTTCCTTACCAAGATCCCCAATCTAGAGGGAGACAACTTCAAATCTCATCCCTTCTTCAAACTCGGTCAATCTCAACCTTATACATAGCTTCGCAAGCTTTTCAAAACTCTCGTGATTCTTCCCATGCATTCAATTTAGAAAGGATTAACTCGGAGTCACCTCTCTCGTGACTTCTATCATTTAACTCATCAACACTAGCTTCGATCGTCTCAGCGACTTGGGTATAATGACAGCTCCTTCTCGAGTCTGTCTACCCATCCACTTTCTCATTTCCATTCAAAGTTCTCATGACCCTTTCAACTCTTAGGTCTTGTACAGTCCACAATCTCGAGGAAAACGCTTTTCTAGCACTCATATTCTGGTTACTCATCTTTACTCAATTCTCACAACTCACTTCAGTTCTAGAGTCATCTCATATCTTGCATACTCGAGCCAATGCTCCTCTAGTGACCATTCTCTTGTCGTTCAACCTCATTAGGTTCTTATGGCACTCAAACCACTATAATTCCCTCTAAAAATCAAATACTTAAGTCATCTACTCAAGTCCGACAATCTCAGACTGCTCATCTCATTATCTTTTACCACCAACCATCAGTGATTTTCAACAATTCTCAACTAGTTGCTCTTTATACAAGGATTCCAAATCGTCCTTAACCAGCAACCATTCATCAAGCCAGCCTCAACTAAGCTAAAACTTAATTAGGTCAACACCCAACAAATACTCAAGGCATCACTTCTATAAGTCAATCGCTCATACCATAAGCATAAGGCATTTGCCACTCTGTCATATATGCGACAGGCTATCTCATTCTCAACATACATCAGTTTAATGGGTATAAACCCCACAGGTCGTCTCATCTCTTAGTTATACCTTGGACAAGCCAATGACATGATGCCAATCAGAAAACATGCTTAACAGGCCCATCACAAACATCACTTTTCTTTTTCAAATGGCTTCCACTGCCAAGCACGAAGCTTTTAACCATGCCACTCATAAGCACCATTACACATGTCATGCCACTTTCAATCATTCTTTTTGAGAATCAATCCCGTGCCGTACATCTCTTAACCACAATTGGACTCAACCTGATACCTAAACTTCCCCTTTCAAGTTATGACCTAGGTCATTCCTGCCTCTTTCCATCTTAGAAGCCTGCCAGGAGCTGCTCCTTGTCCGAACCTCTCTATCCCGGCGATCACTCCTCGCCCTCATCAGACCTGGCCGTTGTAGGTTGTCCCAAGTCATACATCTACGGAGAAAGCCCCGTTCCACATGTCTCATACCATGTTTTATTACAGTTCGTATGTATCCCATCAACTTGTCCCATACCAAGCGACAGTTTATTAAGTCCAATAATGATAAGCTCATGCGCACACCTTCCTCGACTTTCATTTTAATGCCACAAACACATGCGCGTCCTGATTATCCTCGCCATTCATCATACCATAATTATTTTCAAATCCATTCTTATCCATCGAAGATTTCTAATTCCATCAATGACCATCACATCTCATAGATTAATTGCCTATGTTCAACCATATATCCCAAGTTTAGTCGCTATTCAAGCCAAATCCACATGCATGCGATCACAACTGGTCTTTAATCCAAATATTCCTTATCTGCCCCTGTATGCATCTCATCTCATAGCAGTCCAAGGCTGTCAATAGTAGTCGATAACTAAACCATCAAGATACAGCGCAATTCAAGCCTAAATCCACTAATACCAATCATCTCTTTATAACTCATACTCCCCAAGTTGGGTCATTGACAAACCACAATCACAATCGTATAACCCAATCGACCCTTCATTCATAAGTTATTCTCTAGCAACCTCAAATCCAAGCTTATGACTCCTCAATTTCTATTCACTTCCTTATGAGCCTTATTCATAAAATCACTCAAGATCATCCCTTAAATCGGTACTAGGACCCTTAGAATACTACACAAGTTCAAGCCTATAGTCCTCAAGATTCAGCAATTTATGCTTATCCCTCAAGATCTCACTACCTAATTGTCCTCAAGTCATCGCTCCTTATCACTTTAAGTCTCAATCACATTGAATCGAGCTTATCTTGCTCTGATACCACTTAAACGAGGATGTCACGCCCCAAACCTGTCAAGCACGCAAAATTCCACTAGGGCTGTCTTGTTTCGGTGGTACCTAGTTGGCCAACAATTTAACTTCTAAATGATACAAATATACGGAAGCGATAAAACTTCTCCATTCAGTTCAATCTTAAGATGACTCAGGACATAGGGAACGTCTTCTTATAAATACCGACTACAGGTTCATACGATACAACTCTAATTTCGAGGTAATATGAAATCTCTAAAGTCACAAAAGTATAAATCCATTTCATATAATTACTTCTTCAAATACCGATCATTGGCAGGCTTAGATTTCCATCGTCTGGGGGACCTGAAAAAGTTAATTTCACGATGAGGTGAGATATAAATCTCAGCAAGTTCACCCTAAAACTAGACCAGGCCATTAGTCCTTCCAGATTATGCAATAAAACAATAGACAAGGATTCATTGATAAAACAACACATGAGATAAAACATCAAGGCACCTTGATACGTCTGGCATAATGCAATCACGATTCGAGGACAATTATATCATCACAACCATGCTTCATACTAGCACAACATTAAATTCATAAGTAAAGGTGTGTCCTCAAGTTCATCACAACTTTCAATTTCCATGGCCAAGCCCGCGTCAATATGCATCAGGCTAATCAGAAATTTAATCTTAATGGCCAAGCCTACGTCAATACGCATCAGGCTAATCACAAATTTAATCTCAATGGCCAAGCCCGCGTCAATACGCATCAGGCTAATCACGATCTTGATTGGCAACTCGCCCTTTTACGCATCAGGTTCCAAAGGCCATTTCGATACTTGTGTCGACACTTATCAAGACTATCCCGCATTCTGACGCATCAGGATATCAATTCTCTTTTCAATAGCTATGCCCGCGTCAATACGCCTCAGACCATCAAATTGACAAACCCGCATTCAACGCATCAGGTTTTCAATGCCATTCCCGACCTGTGTTGACACATAATCAATCTCGTCCTACATCTCAACGCATCAGGACATTAGCCACCACAATCCCGCGTCTCAACGCATCAGGATACCAACCATCACAACCCCGCGTCTCAACACATCAGGGTGCCACAAGCTCTTAGGCTCACAAAGCAAACTCACCTCTTAAGGAACTTCATAATTGAGTACAATTTTTATCAGCTAAGTAATGAATCATTGTCAAGCGAGACGTCAAGGCCATATGTCACAAAGCCATACCAGCATCCATTTCAATCAAATGCATACAACAACAATTTAGCCATGAGAGTTATAATTTCTCATCATTAGGAGTACACACAACTCACACCTCCATTATCTCAGTCGATCATGAACAATCAATGCAATAGACTCCCAAATTCATCAATATATCATCCAAATATATCTAGTAGTGTCCTAACTTCCTAGCAAAGTTTTAGGAGTCACTTACTTTTCATTTAATCCGTAAAATTCCCTCCAAGACTCCTCCAAATATTCGGTTCCCTTAATCCCAAAACAGGGCAGCCGTGCGACCTAGTCCAAAGTTCGTCAAACGATGAATTTTTCTAGTCCAATCACCAATTCACGGAGCATACACCTCATTAACATCTCAATTAACATTCGAGTATGTCTTAACGACGAATTTAAAGCATGGTGTCACCTCCCACAGCCCTCAAAGGGCTCGGTTCATCCAAACTACGATACTTGTGTCGACACGTATCAAGACTATCCCGCATTCTGACGCATCAGGATATCAATTCTCTTTTCAATAGCTATGCCCGCGTCAATATGCCTCAGACCATCAAATTAACAAACCTGCGTTAAACGCATCAGGTTTTCAATGCCATTCTTGACCTGTGTCGACACATAATCAATCTCGTCCCGCGTCTCAACGCATCAGGACATTAACCACCACAACCCCGTGTCTCAACGCATCAGGGTACCAACCATCACAACCCCGCGTCTCAGCACATCAGGGTGTCACAAGCTCTTAGGCTTACAAAGCAAACTCACCTCTTAAGGAACTTCATAATCGAGTACAATTTTTATCAGCTAAGTAATGAATCATTGTCATGTGAGACGTCAAGGCCATATGTCACAAAGCCATACCAGCATCCATGTCAATCGAATGCACACAACAACAATTTAGCCATGAGAGTTATAATTTTTCATCATCAGGAGTACACACAACTCACACCTCCATTATCTTAGTCGATCATAAACAATCAATGCAATAGACTCCCAAATTCATCAATATATCATCCAAATATATCCAGTAGTGTCCTAACTTCCTAGCAAAGATTTAGGAGTCACTTACTTTTCATTTAATCCGTAAAATTCCCTCCAAGACTCCTCCAAATATTCGGTTCCCTTAATCCCAAAACAGGGCAGCCGTGCGACCTAGTCCAAAGTTCGTCAAACGATCAATTTTTCTAGTCCAATCACCAATTCACGGAGCATACACCTCATTAACATCTCAATTAACATTCGAGTATGTCTTAACGATGAATTTAAAGCATGGCGTCACCTCCCACAGCCCTCAAAGGGCTCGGTTCATCCAAATTAAAATAGGGCAGAATTCAGTTCTGTACTCTACCTCCTTAATCAGTCCATAATTCAACTCCAAATCTTGATTTACCACAAAATCAACTTGCTAACATGCTATTACACCTATAGGAGTCTTACCAAAAGTTTTGGAGCAAGTCGAAGGCTCGAAGTGCCGCAAACGGCCTTGGTTCTACTCGATCCATCGGCGACAGATTTTGCTTCATAGAAACCCTCACAAATCAACCATGGAAACCCATCTAAACCCAATAAAACTCACAATTTCAGCTCAGCCACCATAAGTACTATGAATTATGAAGTACTCACCGAAAATTTGAAGCAATTTGAAGTCTTGAAGTGGCCAAACGAAGATATTCCCCCAACTCGGTCAGAATCTGCCTCACCTAGACCTTTGTCCACTGAAATCAAGCTACGAAAAGATCTACCGGATCAAATTGAGCTTATAATATGTCTATGGAAAGATAAGATAATAATATTTCATTTGGCAATTTTTTTACCTCGATCCGATATCGAACGAATAAGATATGGCTGAAATAGTGGAACGGTTGGGACTGGTCGGCTGGGAGCTGTCGGATTCAAAACTGATCAGCCTGACCTTTGCTCCTTCAAACGGCTCTACGGAACAAACGGCTGGGTGAATTTAGACCTATAATACCTTGTTGAAATGGCAAGACGATAAGCTTTCTAATGATAGGTGGCACGCCTTAATCCGATGACGGACGAAGAAGTTATGGCTAAAAAAGTGGACATGGTCGAAACTGAGCGGGTAAGCCAAGCGAGCGAGCGAGAGAGAGAGTTTTGAGAGAAAATAGCAAGAGAGAAAGAGATGGCCGGCAAAAATGAGAGAGGAGAGAGAGAAAATGATCTTATTCTACATTCCAAATGGTCAACATGAAAAAGGTAGGTTAAAAGTTGTTTAATAAATGCTCATCCACCATCCATTGACACTTGTCCATATGTCAATCAAGTCTTCATCCAAGGGCTGTTATTTTTCTTAATTTTCGGCAGCCATGGGGTATTGCAATTGACCAAAATGCCCTAATTCCATTTATTAAGGCAAGGCTAAGGCTTGAGGGGCAAAATGATTATTTTACCATCGACGTTTGGAACATCGTTTGTCTGACTCCAATCTTCTTCGATAAGGCGACATCCAATCCAATTATGACGTTGGAATCTTTATTTTTCATTTTCAAATTTTTGAGATTTCATTTCATATCTCAAGCCTCGAGGGGTCAGAAATTCGAAATGTCACAGCTAGGATATGAAAAATTCGGCTACCATGGAGGAATAAGGCTTCTGGCCGAAAATCCTCTTATAAAATAGGCTTATTCGCGCAAATTTAGGGCTTAACCGGGCTTTAATTAATCAAACGGGTAATTAATTAAAAGATTTGCTCTTAAGAAAATTAAAATGGACTAAAATGAATTTAAATTGAGCTCATATTATAATTTTTGACAATTCCCCATTTCATGATAAAAAATTCCCAAATTGATTTCGATTCCGTCGCCCGTTAAAATCAAGCTCAATTGATTCGCCTTCAACTGACTGCCGATGCAAAATATGTAATGCATGAGAAATTTTTTTTTTGCGAGAATTATGATTAACTCTCATTTTGTTAAATAAATGAATTTTCTAAAAAAATAAAAAAAAATCAAAATTTAAGTGTCAACAGTATACCTGTAACAAATTTACCTTAAACTATTTTTTTTACTACAAAAAACTCTAAACCGGTATATTTATGACAAAATTACCCCAAATTGATATTTTTGTAACAAATTTACCTTCTGTCAACTTTCGGTAAATTTAACCATCAAATTGCTGAATTAGATGGCGCGTAACAATTCGTGGGTGTATCAGTTTAGGATTTTTACCTTATGTTTATGACATGTATATAGATTTGAAATTCTTTGTGGTATTAACTCAATTTAATGAATAGTAAATTTGTCACATGTGTATAAATTTTAAAAAAAAAAATAGTTAGGGGCAAATTTGTTATAATTGTACCAATTTGAGGTAAATTTGTCATAGATATATCAATTTGAGATTTTTAGTGGTATTAACCCATTGCGATATTAAGGTGTGGCATATCGTATCTTATATTTATATGTCGCCTTTTTAAAGATTTTACGACCATAACCTCATAAAAAAAATAAACTTATAAAACAAGTAAATGGTTCTTCGACAATGCACCTCATGAACTTTTATCCTCTTTTCAGTAAATAATGGTCTTCAATGGTGTAATTCTTTATGTAAAAGTTCACTTGTCTAGGTCCATGTGTAGTTTTAGGGATCTGAATCTTGTGTTTATGCATGTATAACCCTTTGAATTTAGAATCGCTTGGTGTTCCAACTTATGATAAACGCCCTACTCCTGAATTTAAAAGTGTCGAACAGGTGGATTGAATCGATTTGGACATAATCTGACCAGTATTGACCCGACTTATTTTTATACAATACAAATTTAACGACCTAATCCATATTCAATCCATACCCGACTTGACCTGACCTGTATTACTTATATACTTTTATATTTAACCGCACCATGGAATATTGTTTCTTATAATTTATATACGAAAATGATATTGCTAAATTACTTTCATGCAATTGAAATTTTTTAAATTTTTCTAGAAGAATTTAAGCTTTTTATTTTCTTATAAATATAATTCTTTATTATTACTCATTGCTTGTGGCGACCGACGTCCCCCCCGGCTCCGGTGGCTGATATCTTCTTCTTTTTCATTTTTCTTTTCCTTTTTAAGAGAGAGAAAACAGCAGACGCGAGCCTCACCGCTTCTCTCTCTAAAACTTGCTGTGCCGTTCTACGTCGCACCCTTTCTCCATGGTTAGGGTTTATTTCTCTTAATTCTGTTTCGTTTTTTAGAATCATTCTGGTTGTACTTCAGTTTTAATCTGTAGTCCGACGGGCATTTCTTGATGCTCTTATTCTGAGACCCATCTCTCTCTCCTCTCTCCGTTCGCCTTTCCTTTTCTTTGATTTTTGGGTTAAACAACACCGAACGTCTTCGCTATTTCCTGCCCTAATACCGTTTTCGCTCCGAATTTCTCTCTGCATTTCGCGTGATTCCATGGCGATGTGGTTCTCTGTAAGTTCATTGTGATTCTTGAGTTGACCCGTTGGTTATGTTAGGTGCATCTGCTGGCGACCGGAGGGGTCGGCGGGCAGAGCGGCCGGGTGGCCGTCGGTTGTGGACAGCCATGGGCGGCATTCCAAAACAGTGTTTACTTTTATTTTTTTTTCTTTGTTTTACTTATAAATAAATAAAAATATAAGTTAATATATGTTAATATAATTTAGGCCTATTTACAAGTGATCCTTGGCAAGCTTGGACAAAAAATGAATTGAAAATGGGTTGAGTTAAAACCTATATTTGAATAGACTTTATAAGCCTAAAGCCATATTTGGCCCTTTTTTTTTAATCTACTTAACTCATATGTGATCCAAGTGAATAAAATATGTTAAAGACCCATATTGATTGGGAGTGAGCATGGTCCAAGCGAGTAGATTCCAGACCTAGAACCTGAAATGTACTATGATGTTATAATAGGTTTTCAATTTTTGGAACCCGAAACAAATTCATTTTCTTGAAACCTATTTTGGGACCTACATTATTTTTTCGGTCTAGTTCCAAGGTCTAATCGAGAACCTACTTTTTTTTTTCTAATTCCATTTTTTTAGCAAAATAAATAAATAGTAATGAAACGATTCAAAGTAAAAGATTGAATAATAAAATCCACTATCTGCCAAAAGCAACAATCCTTAATATGAGCAATAGAAACTGCAATCCACTAAAAATAGAGTAAGGCGAGCGAGGCTAGGGTTTTTTATTTAACAGTAGCTACAAATCGATTCCGAAATCGATTCAGTTCTCCGACGGGTCTTCACTCGGAACAAATAACTGTACTAGATGCAACCGATTTCCAAAAATTAGAACCTATACCTGGACCAATTTGAGCAGGAACTAATTCTTGGCTAAGTAGCACCAATACTGACACCGACACACTAACACGACACGATACGCCGGCACATCATTTCTCAAAAACAGAAAATCCAACACGTCGGAGACACATTATATATTAATGCGCGTGCGCGTGTGTGTGATAAATTGTCATTTTTATGATTCTTTCAACTAAATTAATTTGATATAAAAAGAGAGCTTATAATAGATAATCATTGTTTTGCCTTGAAATCCTAACAAGATTGATTAAAAATTGCAACAAACGAGAAAGCTGAAGTAAAAATATTTTGGCTAGAATAAGTTTGGTCATGGCATGTAACTAAAAATTAATCTAAACATTTTTACTTCCCCTTGTGAATGGATTTATCAAGATATGAGATTCCTTATATTTGGTTGTATGAGAACTTAAACTCGTGCAATGAGCCAAACCACGTGAAACATATTTCTTGGTTCAAGTTGAATTGAGCAAGAAGCCCATGTGTGCTTGCCAATGAAGGAGTGAGAGATGAGTAAAGAACATGGGAATGTCAACAAATTGTCAAGGGACCTTCGGTTTGCACTCACGAACAATGCCCATGCAGATTCACACGGCTTCTTTGCTATGTCCTCCGTCTCATTAGGAAGAGCACATCATAGGGAGAATAAGAAAAAATATAGGAGATTCATGAGTCCCACATTGGTCTTGAGAAAAAGAGAAAAATATGAAGTTTCTTTAAGAAGTTAGGAAAGACACCTAGAGAGTTTACAAGTTAAAAGAAAGAGTCCCACATTAGTTGTCTAGTGAGGATAGCAAGTATTATGTATTTTTAAAATGCCAAGGATGACACATGCATGCTTACTTCTCTTGGTTATTTGGCTAAGTTGAAGTGTAGTATAAATATTATTTTTATTAGAAAGTTCCTTCCTAATAGCTTGCTATTAAGGCTTTCCAGTGTTGGCTTGACAAACTTAGTTTTTTTTTTTTAAATAGACGCCCAACACACATGTCGGCGGGCGTGTCCTCGACGTTGACCACGTGTCTGGCTGCGTGTCGGAATCCAGACACGCGTTAACCGCGTGTTGAGGGCGTGTCGAATGCGTGTCCCTATCGGACACCGACGTGCACCCCCTTTATGTGTGTCGGTCCTTCATAGATTTTCGGACCTATTTTTCGAGTGTTTTGGTCCGTGGACCTGCTAATATTGACACCTCTATCCTGATCAATGTCCTTTGCTCAAAGGTATCCCAAAAAAAGGTTTTCCTGCAACAAGCAAGGGCCACGAGATAGGAGAATTATAAAAAAAAAAATCCTAAACATATTACAATTGTTACTCATAAATTATTAATTTTTAATAAATTGAGTCCTAAATCTTTTGTATTTGTGTCAATTCAGCTTGTATTAATTTTAGCTGAAAATCATTGATGTGGCACGGCAGAAATTGACATGGACAATTTCTGATAATATTGTAATATTTTAGGATATTTTTACTTTTGTATTGCTTTTTTATTTTATTTTTCTTTATCTTTCTTTTTTTCCCCTTCCATTTCTTCTTCCTCCAGCTGATCGTAGAGATTCGACAACTGGCCAGAGGTGAAGGCTTAGTGAGGTTCGACCTCGCTGTCACTAGACGAGGCACCCCTTAGCTAGGGGCCGGAGAATGCGAGCTTCGCCAAAGGCTAGCATGGTTGACCTCACTGGACCTTAGCGATCGGCTACAAGAAGAAGAAAGGGAAGAAAAAAAGAGAAAGAAAAATAAAAGAATAGATAAATAAACAAACAAAATTTAAAATATTATTGAAATTAGTCAACGTCAGCGATTTCTTGCCAAAATTAGCCGGGTGAACAGAATTGACAGAAACACAAAAATGTTATGACTCAATTGATGAAAAAAAGAGTTTATATTGAATTGACATAATTACAGTAAGTTTTTAAGATTTTTTTTTTATATTTTTTCACTAGGAACTGATAGTTGAACCTAGCCGAAGCTAGTGTTGTGTCAGCGTCGGGGCAGGCGGGAGTTCATGGTGGGTCAAGTGATTCGCTCAGTGAACGAGTAAAAAAAAAGTACCAGTGGATGATGGGATTTAATATGCTCTTATTGAGGGTCTAACTACCCTACATCTATTCAAATGTACATAATTTAAGAGCTCTAAACTTTCCAAAAAGCTACTTGATAAGAAGGATATGCTGCCAAGGAATGACAATGACTCACCGTGGCACTAATTACTTGGATGTAATAAAATGACCCTTATTAAGCACTTCTCCAATTGAAGCTCTTTTCTAAAAATATTGGACACCTCCACTTTATGCCGATGCCCCATGTCTGATTACTTTTTCCTATAATGAATGATTAATAAAAAATTATTGATTAAACAAGTAATAAACAAGGATTAACATGCAAGCTGCATCAGAAGGTTCCCAACCCAAAAAAAGAAAACCACCCAGGTCATGTGTAGTCCCTTTTTAAGTTATTATAATCCATCATTGCCACGATTCAACTATCGAAACTCACGGTACTGGTCCATCCACTATGGTTATTCTATTATCTTAGGCAAGCCATTGATTATCTTCCTGACTTATGACAAAAGAATCTTGGACCTAAGTGTTAGGTGTTGGGACTAACAATACAATCTAGGGAGAGGTGAATATGATGTTTTGAAACTTTTTCAAGCAATGCAAAAAATCAAAAGTGATATGAAAAAAATCGGGTAAGCAAACGTTCCACTAAACAACATCTGGGTGTGTGCAAGCAGAGTAATAAGATACAAAAGATTGATACATCAGATATATAGTGGTTCCTTATATACCAAGCTTACGTCCATTCTACATAGGTAATAGCCACAACACGAGCTGGAATGCACTAGTAAATTACCTCACAAATTACAAACAATACATGAGCTAAGTCACACTATCTTGATACAGCCTCTGTACTCAATGATTACGCTTGTTTTTGCACGATTACAAGGCAATTAGTGATCAAAAGATCTTTTACACTTTAAGTTTTTTAACTAGAACAAATTCTAGAGCAACACTTAGAGATATAAACAGTTTTTTGCGCCCTCGTTTATTCCTTGGCCTTCAAGACTTTGTCCTTTTTTGGGCCTACGAAAGTAGTCGTTTGAACATCTATAGAGAGTCAAAAGAGCCGTTGGAGTTCAATGGGACACTTTGTCCTCACGCTGAAGCAGCTTTTTCCATGTTAGACTGGACTTTGCCTAAAATAGGTGCTTAGCTGTTGTTCCGCGCTGACAACTTTTATTTTACTCCGACACAGGAGTGTACTGTTTTCGAGTAGATAGAAATACTCTCGCTGGCCTTTCCATCAAGCGTGGATAACTTCAGCTGATATTTCTCAAACACTAGCCTTTTTGGACTTTATACTTCTTATTTGACCTTATCTTTTAAGGTCGGATATTAGATATGTGGTAAACAGATCTTTTAGGATCCTCAACGAATGATTTCACGAAAATGCTTCAGATTTCCCGCGATTTTTATCCGATGGCCACAATGTGACTCTTAGCCATGTATCAAACATCTACACACAAAAGGTAAACAAAGTACCAAATGATAATTTGAAAATCATCAAAATATTTTACGATACATTTTTCTAACATTAGGATTTGGTGCACAAAAGAACGAGAAAGAGATATTGAGACACGAGATTTTATCTTGTTTCATCCTTAAGCTAGGATTACATCCAACAAATAGTTTCACTATAATTAGCATATCGCACCTCTCGTTATATCACTCAATTATAAGCGAAAAATAGTATATATAGAAATAGACACTCATGAGTACAAGCCCAAACTACCAATAAAAAAAATATGAACATGACCCGTGTGCCTTCTTATTAATGGGGGTATGAACCACACTACAATACTAAGGTTATGTTTGGTTCAGTATTTGAGATGAGCATTGAGACTCTAAAGTCCCTTGGTCAAATGCAAATGCTGTTTGGTTCACTTTTTGACTTACTTTGGGCAAATGCAATTGCATCTCAAATGCTCTCTAAAGGCATTTAGGTTAAAGTACCTTTGGAGGTACTTTGAGAAGTTGCATATCAAATGCAACTATTTTTTTTAAAAAAATTTCTCACATTCACTTGCTGGCCGTCACCACTGCTGCCGGTCATCGCCGCTACCCGCCACCGCCAGTTGCCGGTCGTCGCCGCCCCGGTTCGCCGGCCGCTGCCGTCACCGCCCCCAGTCACCAGTTGCTAGCTCCAGCTCCGGTAGCCGACCTCTAGCTTCGGTCGCCGGTCGCCGCCGATTGCCCGCTGCCGCCGCTCGCTCGCTCGCTCGCCACCATCCGTCACCGGTCCCCACTGTCACTTTTTTATATAAAAAAAGTAAAAATACTTTACAAACTTTATTTTTCACCAAACGGTATTTACATCAAAGTTGCTTTCAAAAGTATTTTTAAAAAATATTTTGTCAAACACTACTTGCATTTTAGAAAATGACTTTAGCCCAAAGTTATTTGTATTCACTCAAAGTTTCTTGGTCAAATGCTAAACCAAACAAACCCAAAGTAAGTCCTTAAAGTGCTTCATTTCAAACTCATCTAGATGTCGAGATTCCTTAGACTTATAGTAAGAAGAGGGTCTTTGCCGCCATGAAGAAAGAAAAAGATATGATAGGGAATAGAGGCGCAGGTCGTGTGGGCATCGATACGTTAAATAAGGACAACATCTAAGCAGCCCACCAAATTATTAGACAAGCGATATAGGCCCCTTTAGAAGCAAAATCTCCTTTCTTTGGCGAGGTAACTTTTCAAGCACACCGAGGACCTGGTTGAAAGGTAACCTATTGCCAGCTACTGATGCATCTTCATTACATGATAATCTTAATGACTTATGACAAAAGAATCTCGCATATACATATAAAAATTGTTAAGGAGTTTCCCGTTAAGTAGCCGATTACAAAGATGTTTATGGTTTCAAATGGGGAGAATATTAAGAATCTTAAACCTAATTACAGTCTTGCCAATTCAGTCCAAATTTTTTTATTCTTGCCAATTGAATTCTAAACATTTTCATGTTTTCCTAATTGAATCAATCTAACAAATTTTGTCTTGAAATCGCTGACATGCTACCTACAAGAATTGATCTGAACCATTTTTAATAGTATTTTAATTATTTTTGAAAAATTTATTTGTTTTTTTCCCTTTTCTTTCCATTTTCTTCTGTTTTCATTTTTTTTTTCTTCTTCTTTTTTGTTCTTTTTTTCCCCTTCTTCCCTTTGTTGGCCAACGACAAGCTTGGTGGATCTAGGCAAGGGATGCCTGAGCCTGGGTTGGCAAAGGCTGCCCTCACCGGATCGGGTAAGGGAAGAAAAAATGATAAAGATAATAAAATAAGGACAATAGAAGAAAAGGAAAATAAATTAAAAATTTGAAAAACTTAAAATATGATTAAAAGTTGTGCATGTCAGCGCCGACCATACCATGCAAGACGGGTGACATCCACGTCACCAGTTTTCTATCAAAATTAGCCGAATAGACTCAATTGACAAAATGTAAGAAGGTCTAAAACTCAATTGGCAAAATGAAAAAGTTTAGAATTGAATTAGCAAAACTGCAATAGATTTAGGACTTTTTGGACAATTTTTCCTTTTCAGTAGTATCGAGTTTTCTAGTATTATACATGTATGACCAATACTAGGAAATTAAAGTACCTCATGTTAGATACATAACCGAAAGACAATTATAGAAATAATCAAGGTTAAAGTACACTATAAGTGCCAAAACTTGTGTATGTCACTCATTTTAGTGCCAAAACTTTCAAAATTATCACTTAAATGCCATTTTTTAAAAGATCACTTAAGTGCCAACTATTTTTAAAAATGATCATTTTAGTGTCAACTCCGATTTGAGCTAACGTGGCTTGCCGAATATCCGATGTTGCCCATTTTTTATTAACATTTGAGCTGATGTGGCTCAATTGAGCTGGCACTAAAGGCGAAAAAAATTGTCTCTTAAGTGATTTTTTTTAAAAGTTTTGGCAGTAAAGTAGTCATTTTTTTAAAAAAACTAACACTTAAGTGATCGTTTTAAAAGTTTTGACACTAAAGTGAATGCCATACATAAATTTTGGTACTTGTAGTGTACTTAAGTTAAATAGTCAATGAGAGAGCACTTCATATGGAGGGAACACTACTTCCTAGGCTTGTCCCGTTGATAGGGTTTTGGAATATAAAAATCCAAGCCATGGTTAGATTCAATTCATCCTTTTGAATGTGGTTGTGGTAGTGGGGCATCATGTAAATTTTTATTGTAAGTCATCTACTTGGAATATTGAATGTGATGGCTTTGTAATGAGTTGTATGCAATTTTGCTACTTCATTCTCAAAGGAAGGGAAAACAAGTGGTTGAATCTAAAGACATAAGAAAGAACTGAAGACCCAGGAGAACAATTATTCATTCAGATATGTAAGACTTAGCAATAATTTAATTTCCTATTTAAGATTTCATTATGCTAGTTTATCTTTTTTCCTAATTCAAACTTTGATTTTCATAGGATTTTTAGATATAAATATGGGTGTTTTCTTTTGTAATAAAGCTCACCTTTGAGTATAGTGACTGCAGGTTGAGATTATTCTTTATCGCACTTCGAGTATGTGTTCTCTATTGCAATTCGAGTGCGTGCGCGCCTGTGCATGTTGTAAGCATGTTATCGTGTTGCGAATTGCGATAACTTTATAATTATTTTCACTCCGTTATTCATGAGAATTCAGCACGTTGATCAAGACTGCCAAATTTGCAATCTGGAGAAAGTTTCATTTTATCAGATACGAAGAAACATATAACCTTAAAAAGAGGGCTGCAAGAAGAGGACTTCCCAAATGATTAACTACGAAAATATTAATCCCGTCCAAACATGTTTACTTTTGAAATTCTTTCGGAAGATCACAAGTATTAATACTGGTATGATCACACACTTAAAAGCTCCAGAAATTTTCACTGACTATGATGTACCTTTGACATGTACTTACTCACTTCCAAATAATATAGATTTTCTTGACATGGTTGTCAGATCAGCTATCATTAACGTCTTGATATGTGATTCCCACTATAGTTTTTTTTTTTTTTCTGATGACCGGTGTGTCCGGACCAGTTTACGCGCACCTCGACTATTTCTCGGGGAAACTAGCACGACAATTACCAGCCACGACCTCCACTTAAGTCACGGAGCGCAGATTCCCACTATAGTTATTATACACATAAAGGGAAAAATCATATCATAGTCACTCTGTAAAGGGAAATTTTTCGAAAGAACTTACTTTTAACTTTGGAGAACAAAACACAAAACTATAATTGGCAAAGTAAGAGAGAAAAGTATCATGCACAATTCAAAATCAAAAGATAACGAGAACGGAAACGTCAAAGGAGGACATATATACACAATCAAATTTACTTTAATTTTTTAATCACAAAAAATTTCAAACTGGTGTATCTATGATAAATATACCCCAAACTAATTTTTTTAACCACAAAAAATTTCAAACTGATATATTCGTGACAAATTTACCTTCTGTTATTTTTCATTTGGGGTCAATATCACAGAACTTGTACACATGTGATAAACACATGTGAGAAACGAGAAGTAAAAACCCTAAAATGGTATACTTGTCAACTGTCACACGGCATCAAACTCAACAACTTGATAATAAAATCTAACGGAAATAAACGGAGGTAAATCTCTCACAGGTGTACCAATTTTAGATTTTTGGTGGTCAAAAAATTAATTGAGAGTAAATTTATCACATGTATACCAGTTTGAGATTTCTTTGCATTATTAACCCCTTAATTTTGTAATTTCTGTGAGATCGCACGTGTTAGTGTCGATAGGATCGGGCACAGAAAGCTCCTACAATTCTTCACTCACTATGATGTACCTTTGGAATGTGCTCCCTCACTTCTTCCAAATAAGATACATTTTCTTGACGTGGTTATCTGATCAGATATCAATCCTGATCTGTGATCATTCCCACTATAGTGATCCAGGGAAACTAGAGAGAAGTGCAGATACAACCTCCATCAGATCAGCATATTGCTAAACCAACAGGAGCAGGTTATTCATAAGGCACACATAAGTCGACAATTATTGCTAATTTTTAAACTCAAAGAACATCATGTATGGCAATAATAACCCTAGTGGGGACACCAAAAAGTTTTTATGCTAGAGCCCATTTAAATATGGTGTCTGTGACCCATCAATCCACTTCTGCTTCTCATTGATTATTATAAAGAAAATGTCGTTTCCCCAAATTTTTGTGTGATTATCCTTATAAGATTGCATTAATTGCTAACTTTTTAATAATATTTTCTTAATGATAGATTAACAGCAGTACCCCCATATATGTTGCCGAACACCAACCGAGGGAAGGGCATGTGCAATAAGGAGCTGATACGTAATTCAATGAGTACTATCTCCAACTAGGCTTGCATTTGGCATCTTGTGAGTTGTGACGGTAAAAAATCAATATCAACAACACATTTAATCCAAACTATTTGAGGTCGGCGGTTGATGAACCTCAAAAAAATCATAAAAATAAAAGCAGAATCAAGCGAGGGAAAAGAGATAAATGTGTAAAAATATATATATATATATCTATCTATACATTATCCCTCCACAATACTAATAGACTTCCTTTACTCCATTCTAAGACAAACCGTACGTCAATCTATTTCACATTTCATTAAATCTTGATTTACTGTTTTTTCCGAGTAAGTTTCGACCGACCTCTTGCTTTCGTGTTATGCTTTCGATAGCAAACTTCTTTTCGTACAGGTGTTTTTAAGGGCCTTCGGAAGATATGCCCAAACTATCTCAATTTATGCTCTCTTATCTTTTCCATCACCGATTTTACTTCAACTTTTCGTCGAATTTCTTCATTACTTATCTTATCTATCCTTGTATGACCACACATCCACCTTAACATCCTCATTTCCGTTTCTCCCATTTTATACTCATGTTTCCTTTATACTGGCAAACATTTAGCTCCATATAACATGACAGGTCTGACGAAAAAAAATATAAAAAAAATCATAAATCTATAGCATTTGTGCCAATTCAATTCTAAACATTTACTGATGTCAATTTAGTCTTAAATCGTTTGTATTTGTGCCAATTGAGTTCATTCAATCAATTTAGCCAGTACTTGCTGGCATGGACGCTAGCCATCCCATGTAGCCTGGTTGACACTCATGTGAAATTTTTTTAAATATTTTTTCAATAATTTTTTAAATTATGTAGTAATTTTTATCCTTTTTTCTTCTTTGTTTTTTGCTTCCTTCTTTTGTGTTGAAGGTGGTTGGCCACTGCCTAACCAAAGGCTGCATACCTTGATGGGTGGTCTCACCGGCCAAGGGCGAGCATCGAAGAGGTTGTGAAGAAGATCTTTTGCTTGGAGAGATCTGTGAAACGCCCCCTTCCGATTTTGGCATCGTTCGACAGAGCAGAGTTTCATTTTAGCGAGGCTCACCTAGGCTTTATCTACCAATGTCGACTGTCGTCTAGGCCAAGGAAGCCTCACCGAACGTCGCCTTCTCGCGGACGTGGCGAGGCTCGCCCTCATCGATGGTCGCCATCAGCCCCACGAGGTTGGGCCTCAAGGCAGGTGAGGCCCGATAAGGCCATCCATCTCGGCCTGCAGTCGGGTGGTGGCTAGCTACCTCCAACCTTTTTTTTTTTTTTAAAAAAAAAGAGGAAAGTAGACAAGAAAGACGAAGAAAGGGAAAGAAAAAAAGAAAAAAAGATAAATTATAAAAATTGTTTAAAATGTAAAAATATTATAAAAATATTTAAATATGTCCATGTAAGTGGCCGTATGCAAAAGAGGAAAGTAGACAAGAAAGAAGAAGAAAGAAAAAAAAATGAAAAAAAAATGAAAAAAATTATTTAAAATGTTAAAATATTATAAAAATATTAGAAAATGCTCATGTCAGCGCTGGCCATGTCACATGCGACAGCCGGCATCCAAGTCAGTGATTTTTAGCTGAAATTGATCGAATAGACTCAATTGGCATAAATGCAAAAGATTGAGGACTAAATTGACAATAATAAAATGTTTAGGATTGAATTATCACAAATGCAATAGATTTATGACTTTTTTGATACTTTTCCCGAGTTGCAACCTTTAAGATCTCAATGGTGATATATGGGGAAAATGTTACGGATAGTTCCTAATTGCTGGCTCAATTTGCAATGTCACTTTTACACTTTTAATTTATTCAATGTGGTCTTTGAATTAATCCTAAATATTCAATCTAATCCTTAAAACTTTATTTGTTTAATCTAATCTCTCAACTGTCAATAAAAAATTCAAATAATTCATTTGGTACTATTGATTTTTTTTTTCAATAATTACACAACTGTCTAAATCAAAGAAAAAAATACCATCTTTCTAATACTAATTACCATTTTGATCTTCATAAATAATACTCTAATTCCATTTAAGTTTATTTCAATTTATGATCTCTATCGTACTAAAAAGCATAACCTCATTTTGAGTTATATTGGATTCTTTTCATAGAATTAAGTGTTTTCATAAGTGTATTAATAACTATACTAATTATCTATAGATTCCCCCTAATTATATTGACCTAAATCTTGTTCTAACTTTTTAGAGATATAATCTTCAAGTTTTTTGTTTGGCGTTTTCTTAATTTAATTAATTAATTATGTAAGTTAGGAAATTTAAATAGCGAGAATATCATTACCACTGTAAATGATATTCCACTTTAACTATTATAGAGATCATAAGCTAAAATAAAATTAAAATAGAACACACACAATACTTATAAACACAAAAAAGCAATAAAAAGATAGTCATATTCTTTTTGTTAATATAGGAAATGGACTAAATTAAATAAACTGAAAGTTTAGAGACTAGATTGAATATACAGGAATAATTTGATCACATTGGACGAATTAATAATTTAATAATGACATTGCACATTTGGCCAAAATTTAGAGGCTATTTATGTCATTCTCTTTTACAAATATACAGACAAGGTTCCAAGAAGACCCTCAAATTTTGGAGTACTACTCCAGAACTAGCATAAATTATGTTGAATTCATTAAAGTACACTTGTGTGATTTTAATGTTTTCTTGATCACTTCCTCTAAAATTATGAAGTTGAGTTAGTGATTAA
The DNA here is from genome assembly GCA_028455895.1 of Rhodomyrtus tomentosa. Lineage (NCBI taxonomy): Eukaryota > Viridiplantae > Streptophyta > Magnoliopsida > Myrtales > Myrtaceae > Rhodomyrtus > Rhodomyrtus tomentosa. The sequence continues at coordinate 14,475,457 of JAPCWY010000009.1, read as the reverse complement.
TGAACTAAGTCTAGTGTCGATTAGATGTGGAACACACGTCTAACTTGTCATGTCACTTGGTGTCACTTGTGAGATGATCATGTATACATTATGATTTCTTTCAAACTTATATCATTTTGCATGTCCTTCGCTCATGCCATGTTCTATTTCTACGTCATACGACATTCCTTTCACACGTGTCTTATTTGAAATGCCACGGCAATTTTCTTGTTATTCGCTCATGTCATAGTTGATTTTCATGTTATTACGCATGTTAGCTTCTCGCATCATTCTGAGTGTCATTCAAACATGTTGAGTTCGGTCGTCTTGCATGTCATTCAAGCATGTGATATTTGATTACTACATCAAATGTGCATATTCCATTAGAAAATCAAATCACAATGAAATGTCAAGCTCAACCATTGCATATTTGATCCCTCGTCACATTCACCCCGCTTCTAAGTTGTATCCGATCACTCCATATTTGATTTCAATTCCTCTCATGTCTTATTCGATATCTCCTATGTTGTCGTCGTGCATCATGCATCACATATTTCAAAAATATACAGATACACAATGGAGTTGCCCATTATGCAAGACGATGTCATCTTCTTTTTTCGATTGCATATCGGCCCAAAAAATTTATTTTCAAAAGGTAAATAGCACGATAAATGCAAATTATGGCCTAATCTAAGAGTAATGGTATATTAGCCATTCCATCTCTTAGTCAAACTCACAAATTTTATAACCTTTGATTCACGTGTATTGACCAGTCATTTTATACATGTCATTGTCACCTATATCGGGTTAGATATTCTGGGTGTTTAATCAACTGAGAATAGAAATTTCGAGCTTAACATGGTAGTTAAAATTTCATACATTCATATCCAGTGGACTAGTTGTTATTTTTTTTTTCTCTCTATATTTTTATGTATGATGTGATGTTTTTTTTAATGACAAATAATAGGATTGACCATGCTGACAATAACCTAGGAAACTACAATTATTCTGCATTTTATAAATCCAATTCAAAACAAGATAAACACAAGCCATTGAGAAATGCCCTAGCGGATGATACATTTCAAAATTCCCTCCCCCGCGTCCTCATACCATATGAAGTTCCAAGTTTTGAGAAATTAAGGATTGGTTGGGTTTTCTCGTTGGATGTCCTTTTGTGCATCACGCCTCACTCCCCCGAAAAAAGCAGAGGCAAATGCGCTTTTCACTGCTCGTCCTGGAGAGTTGAATTGGAATCCCTTTTTCTGAATCTTCGATGTGGGGTCTCGCGAGAGAGATGATTGGTCGGTCCCCCTCAGATTCTACCAATTCTAGGGCATAAAAATTCGATCTTTGGTCCCTTACGGCGATCCAATTTCTTCCCCGAGTTTTTATCTCCAAATCAAGATCCCCCCTTCTCTCTGTTCTCCACATCTCTTTTCCCCTTCCCCTCAGCTCTCGCCCTCAGCGCGCGGCGTCCTCCCTCTGATTGACTGCGATTGGAAATGCGGACCGACTTTTGATGTGGATTCTCGGCTTCTCTTTCCGGGTATACTTCGAATTATCTGCTTTCGATTCTTTGGTTTCGCTTTGCTTTTATGTCGTGCAATTCGTTTCGGGTTATGGGCTTGTGGGATATCTGTTTGGTTCCGTGAATATGTGCTTATGGAGGAGATGGGGGTATTCCAGGGTTTGCGGGATCGGTGTTTATGGTTTGGCTGCGGAGAAAATGGAAGTAAGCGGAAAGAAGAAGGAAGTACATAAGCGATGATTTCGATACAAGTATTGACGCTATTGTTAGTTTTGAGTATCTGCGATGAATAGATCTTAGCGAGATTAGCACAAAAATCTTACCTTGGGTATTGATTTTCTTCCTAGGTATCTGGTTTTTCTCTGTGCATGTGAGATTAGAAGTTTTTCGGTTGCAATTTCAAAGTCAATATTACAGTATGAAGAAGTTTCTTGGATAGTGTAGAGTATCCCTTGAGCGAATCATGTTTAGCTTACCTATTATGGGGTCGAGAGCCGGATGCAGGATGAAATTTTCTCTCTTGAACTTCCGTTTTGACCTGAATCAAACTGAAGGTCATGCAAATGAAACTTTTTGTTTGTTAGTCGTCGTGAGAAACGAAGTTGCGATGTATCTGTAAGACTTGATTTCTGTTTCCAGGGCCGTGGTGATCTCAGGATGACGTGTGCTGCTGGATATTCACTGAATCTGATGGACAACCTCTTTCGATATCTTGTGGTTGGATTCTTGTGGGTTCCATTCATGACAGTACTTGTGAGGGGTCTCTGTGGTTTTGTGGACTGACGGATCGCTGCTTGGATAATTGCATATTTGCTTTGACTTGTTTCGTGAGCATGTTAGGGAGATCTTTGCTCTAAAAGTTGATCTAGAGGCACAAGCTGGAAGGAAAACAGAAAGCGAAAATTGTTGGAGCTGCTCTTTTAACGGTACTGTCAATGGAGAGTCACCATCCATCGACATTGTTGTCCATGGACTCTGGCTTTTTGTCGCACGATGAATTGGAGAGAGAGATAGATGGATCGATCATCCATGGAGGACCACCTGATATCAATCTCCCTTTGTCAACAAGGCTTAGTCCACGTCCTTTGGCTTGGAGCGACCCCTGTGATATTTTAGATGTCGGTTTGGGACCCCAAATTTACGAAACAGAGATGACTGTTAATATCCCTAAGGTGGGGCGTAAGAGCAACAAGCGCCTTGATAGTGTGTGGGGAGCCTGGTTTTTCTTTAGTTTCTACTTCAGGCCTGTTTTGAATGAAAAATCAAAATCCAAAATAGTTCAGGACCGTGATGGTGTATCTGGCTTTGAGAAATCGGACTTGAAGCTCGATGCTTTCTTGGTTCAGCACGACATGGAAAACATCTACATGTGGGTTTTCAAGGAAAGGCCTGAAAATGCTCTCGGGAAGATGCAGTTGAGAAGTTACATGAATGGGCATAGTCGGCAAGGGGAGCGCCCATTTCCCTTTAGTGTGGATAGGGGTTTCGTTCGTTCTCACAGGATGCAGAGGAAGCACTACCGTGGCCTCTCCAATCCCCAGTGTGTTCATGGGATTGAAATTGTACGGACACCCAATCTTGCAGGTCTTGACGAGCAAGAGCGGAAGAGGTGGATGGAATTGACTGGCCGAGATGTAAACTTCTCCATCCCTATGGAAGCCAGTGACTTCAGTTCCTGGAGAAATCTTTCAACCACTGAGTTTGAGCTTGAGCGACCGCTCCCTCCATCAAAGAGCAACACAAATCACCAACCTAGGAAGTTGCTCAATGGCTGTGGTTTAAATCTATCTACCCCTCCATCAGACCATAGCATTGGTGACGTAGTGGATATGTCACCCATTCGGAACAAAAGGAAGAAAGAGTTTTTTCAAAATGGAAATAGTGAGGAGTTAATTTTGTCGAATGGTTCTCACTCTGACAGAGGTTTGGATCTGAAAATTCCCTCAGTAGAACCATCATGGCTTAATGAGTTTACTGGGGTCATGAAGAATGTTTGTGGCCCTGCTACAGCAGCAAAAACGATATACGAAGACGACGAGGGGTTTCTGATCATTGTAAGCTTGCCTTTTGTAGATCTTCAGAGGGTAAAAGTTACATGGAAGAACACTAATTCCCATGGGATAGTGAAGATATCCTGTGTTAGTACAGCTTGCATACCATTTATTTCAAGACAAAACAGGACCTTTAAGCTAACAGATCCAACACCGGAGCACTGCCCTCCAGGGGATTTCATTAGAGAGATTTCCCTACCGGCCCTCATTCCAGAAGATGCTAAGTTGGAAGCATATTGTGACGAGACGGGAACGGTGCTTGAGATTATTGTGCCCAAGCATCATGCAGGACCTGAAGAGCATGAGGTTCGTGTATGCTTCAACGCCTCTTCTTGGAGTGATTGAGCATTGGTCCAATGTGAGGAGGGGATTAATTTATGTGGGGTTTGGTATTGTTGTGGTTAGTGCTTCGTTAACCTAGTTAATGTCATAAAAGACATGTATTGTAATTTGTAATCTCTGAATAATATGAATGTGATTGTACTTGTTTAATTACTATTGATACTGAGTCTTGCATAGCTTTATGCATTGTCTTAGGTGAATCCTCTGTTGATGGGCAAATTAATTTCGAAACTTTCGCTTGAAAAAGATCTGAGGTTAGGATCTTTGACCTAGGGCTGTCAAAAAAAGCCTGACCCGACCAGAAAATTTAGGGTATTTTAGGGTCGAGCCTTGGTCTTCTTCGGGTAAGGGTCAAGTATAGGGTCTTCTGACAATTCTAGTCGGGCCGGGGTAGGTTTCGAATTTGTTTGAACTTTGTGTGTGTGTGAGTGTTTTTAAATCTCCCAAATTGAAAAGTGGGAGCCCCAAACCTAACATCCACCGATTGCAACTCTCTCTCTCTCTCTCTCTCTCGTCAATTTGTAAAGTACGAGCTCTAACCCTAACCTCTGCGGTCAACGCCTGAAGCTCTCTTGTTTGATGTTTTCAACAAGCAATGATTTACGATGGAGATGCGCTGCCTTCGAAGATTGCTGGGACAGAGGATGCAAAGACGGAAAAGGGCAAAAAAACCTTTGCAACCCAAAACCCGAATCTGTCCGACTTAAAAGATTTGGGACATGCAATTCCGATATCGGGTAAGGTCAAGTGCGATTTTATTTAGATTCAGTCGGGCTGGGTCTCTTGATACCTGACTTGACCCGAGGTTGTGTTTGGTGACGTTTATATTTTTGAGAATAAATTTAGAACAGAAATATTTTTTTGTGTTTCTATTTCCGGCTATGATTTTTGGGAACAAAAACGCGCTTGTTTAGTTAAAAAAAAACACTTTTTTCTCCAAAATAAAATATTGACGGTTGCGGTGCCAGTCGATGACCAGTTGACTGCAGGGTAGTGGTCGTGGTGGCGGCACGACTGCAAAGGACGACGGTAGTGTCTTTCACGAAAATGTTTCAAAACTCAGAAACAAGTTTTTTATGTTTCTTTTTTTTGTCCAAAAGTGTTTGTTTTTTTAAAAGTATTTTCCGGAGTATTTTTGGAACATTTCTTTACCATACGCGTTTCTGTTCCAAAAATATTCCGGGAACATTTTTGGAACAGAAATACTTTCCAGGAAGTGTTACCAAACGCAGCCTTAACATCCCTACTTTGACCTCTCTATCAGTGGATTTTTTGTTCTACGAGAAACTACATGCAGATTAGTAGTAAGCAGTTTTAGAGCCGTTTCAAGTTCCACCTAGAATTTATGTATCAGAATCGATTTCTCAATTTTTTGAACCTGAATACCATGGAGCTCGTCAATTCTATTATCCGATTTTCGGTTCCACTTTGGAACCATGCTCACCCCTTGGATAAATCAACTATCTACAAGTGGAGGGGAAAATCGCATTTTGTCAACTCATTTCTTTTCCAGATTTGTTCATCAACTAGGAGGGAACATGTTTTAAGGTAGAACCCTAGAACCTGGTAACAAACCGGCGGGGAAACTGACTAATTTTAAGTCCCAGGGTATGTAAGGTAGGTTTCAGGTGCTAATAGTGAGGAAATCTATTCTGCCAAGTAGATTCCACGTTCCGGGAAGGTGGAATCTGTAATGTAACCTCTAACAAGTTCTATTTTTTTATTGGCATATCTCTTCGCCAGATCTTGCAATATTCCATGGCGTTCGATAATGAGTGTTGTTGACGCAAAAAAAAAAAAAAACATGTGCAAATACTGAACGACATTAGTGTTACTACGTCTTGAAGTTAGGTAAGTTAAAAGCAATATACAAAATAGGCAGCAGCGTCGCTGCGTCCTGAATTTCAATAAGTTGGAAATGATATAACGAAAGGATTGCAGACCTGCAGAACCCTGAGATTCGGTAAGTGGAGGGTGAAGTAATTGAACCCTGAGGCTCGACAGATTAAAAGTAACATAAAAACTTTCCGAAAGAGTCATAAGAGATCACTAATAGAGAGATGCAACAGAATAACTGAGCATGGATTTGCCAATTTAGCTATGACAGCAAAGGAGTTGTGAGCTAAAAGCGAAAATGATGGGCACGAGCAGATCATGGAAAGTTATTTGGAAAGATTCAAATTTGAATCAACTTTGAAAGTTATGATCAAGAAGAATCATTTGAATTTTCGCGGACAAGCAATGAAGATCATGGACGAAAAGGAAGCTACTGAAAGCACCAAAATTCAAGATTTGAAAACATTATAATAACTGACTGAGTGGTTACAAGATGCAAGAGAATACAAATATGCGGTGAAGAGGAGGAAGAAAGAGAGATCAACATAACACCAACAAAGAACATTTATCTTCTTCACAGTTTAACTTTTGTTGTGCTTTACATTTCCTGCACTTTTTCATTCCTAGTTTTCAAATTTGTTTTCCTTTCATCTTCTGTTTTCTTAGGAGTATTATAAACTATAGAAGTTTGACTCTTTGTTGATCTCATAATCCGTATTCGATCCATTTTCATTCAATCCAACTCCTGCTACACATTTCTCACTAGAACCCTCCTCGATAACTGAGCCATAAAACCCTTTTAATAAAAATCAAAGAATAGATTTTGATGAAAGTTTTTCCTTGCCATAAAACAAGCAAACATCTTTTTGGCACGCCCGGTGGGACACTTCATGATGAGATTTAGAGAAAATGGTGAGAACCAGCAACCAATTCGAGGGAGTACAAGTTGATAATGTCAATAACCCAGATGATGGTGCATGGTTAGAGCATTTTGCAGCCAACTGGTTGAAGAAGTACCCCTTCAAATTGCCGACATCCAACGGCAGTTAACTGAGGAACAAACTCGCGTTTTGGCACTCGATGCTACGTTGGTAGCCACGATGAAAAGGATGTTTGAAGAACAACAAAGTGAGCTTACAAACCACAGGTGAGACATGTGATTGACGAGATAAAGCCCTAGTAGTCAACGCCATAAACGAGGTAATATCGTGTTCTAGTTCATCTTCTCAAGTTCCACCTTTTCATGTAAATTCTCTCGGTACCATGCTATTCCCATCAATGTTGGGACCGCTCATGCTGGATATAATGGAAATGGAGGACAGACCTCGCCACTATTGGCCGTGAGAATTATACCAAGGCTAGAGTATTCAAATCCAATGAACTTAGTAAATGGAGTGAGTGGTTATATCTTCCCTCAAATTGGCCCTGTTGAAGTTAATGTAGTTAACCCAACTGCTCAAAATCCATCACCACCCACTAAATGTGCCCTACATGGATCTCATAAGGCCTCCTGGAGTTCAACCATATCCACCGGTCATGGGGAACCCACAGTATATGCCAGTGTTGCCGATCAACTTTAATCTGAAAAACTAAGGGATGGATAGATCCCACAAGTCAATCCTAGGGGGTAGGATTCTTGGATTGGCCAATAGAATCTGACACCATAAAACCCAGATCAAGTAGCAGAGTTAATGATCTAACAGTTGGGAACAAATTGAGGCGCCCCAAGACTTGTATATAGGAAGCCTCATCTCGAGTGGGTTGACAATATCCCTTATCCAAGGGGATTCAAGATGCAAAACTTCATAGTGTTCATGGGAAAAGAAGCCGGTCAAAAGTGTAACATACAGGCCGTTTTTTGGCTCAACGTGGAGATGCCGGGACTAATAAATATCTGAGGCTAAGGTTGTTCCCGTTGGCCTTGTCAACAACAGCATTCACGTGGTATACGAATTTGCCTGCAAATTCCATTCAGACGTGGGGTGAGATAGAGAGACAGTTTCCTTGTCAATTTTACCTGTCGATACCAGAAGTAACAGTGGCTGTCTTGGCACAGATGTACCAATAGAACAATGAGACAGCTGATCAGTTTATTGCTCATTTTAAGATTCTTTCTTTTCAATAAAATAAACCTAGTCAAGAATGGAATAGGTTGTTCTCCGATTATTTCACAGAGACAATCCTTAGACAGTAAGAATTAGATCAAATGAGAAATAAAAGTATGTGATAGATAACAATCTATCTTGACATTCTATTTTCAGAATTTTTTACCTTTTCTAAAGATAAAGACAAGAAAAGATAGAATAGGTCTTATTATTCCTACATCTTAGGAAGATTCCACTGATACCTCTAAACGGGTTTAATGAAAATGTTACTGAAAATAAAAACATCACTCGAAAGACCAAAAGGAATCATTTTCTATTTTTGAATGAAAAAAAAAAAAAATCGATTGAATTAGAGAATAGAAATCAAGAAGTAAAAGAAATAAGTGTTTGACCTCTCTCACCGAAAGAGATTTTACTGGCTTAGCCTTTAACGGGCTAAAGTTCAATTTGCCAGAATGATTTAAAGGACAAACGTTTGATGGTCTCTTACAGTTAACTGCACGGGGTTTCAAGTATGAGCATCTGTTGAAGGAAAGAGACAAGAAATTAGTAAAGGATAATTGTCAGACAGTAGCTCTTGCAGAAAGCGCCAAATTCAGTAGTTTGGCGAAGGAGAGGAAGAAAATGAAATAGCGGTTGCGTTTGTGGTTTTTGAGAAGCCTTATGTCTGCCCAGCACTCAAACTAGCAAAAGTGAGAGATGTCACAAAGGTTAAGGCCAAGGAAAAGAATAATTATTCTTTTGACATGTACAAGTTAAATGATATATTTGAATTGTTATTGAAAGATGGGTTGATCAAGTTGGTCGAAGGACAGAAGATTCCATCTAAGGAAAAGTTGACAGAAAAAAGTTATTGCAAATGACATTATTCTGCGAACCATAACATAGTGAATTATATTGTCTTTCGAAAGACAATTCAAGAAGCAATTCGGCAAGGCAAAATTAAATTTGTTGGGGACAAAGATAAGGCTCCTATAGAGGTCAATACTGATCATTTCCCGAAAATGACTGGTATGGTTAATGTCCATTATCCATCAAGGTATAATGATAGTAGGCTTTGCACTGGTTGTCACCAAGAGTTGGGTAACCAAAATCGGGATATTTCAAGGTATCAGTCCATGAGAGGAACAAGAAGAATGTACCAATCATGTCCGAAGGGAAGGCATACCTCAGTTAAGTCTGAAATTGTATCATCAAGACACTCTTCTTTGCAACCAAGGGAGGCGGTACAACATAGGTAATCAATACAAGTGCCAGCAGTTCGTGAAACTAATAGTCAAGTTTGTAGAGATGATGAAACACCATGAAAGATTAAGAAAAAAAAAAGTATAATGCAATGATACATGGAAGGAGATCCTAGAGTGGGTTTGCTTGGGGAACCTAGTGATAAGTTTGGCTCTGTGGTATATTATGGAGCCTTGTCGGACTACTTGCCTCCATCGTTGCCAGTCGAACCAACTGGCTAGAGAGATGAGTTTGATGACCCACCACCAAATCCAATTTTGCGGGAAGTACAGAAAAAGAAGACAGTCAAGGTTCCACATGATCTTCCTGAGGAGAAATGGTCGGTAGCAAAACTACATGGTCAAACATCTTACTAAACTGTGAAAAAACGATTTCAAAGGATAAAGAGTAGGCAGAGGAATCTTGAGATTGTTCAAACATAAAGGATGACATCACAAGCCTCGGCGTCAGTGCCTTATAGGAAGACTGGAAATTAGGCTTGGAGGCATAGCCCTTTTGAGGCAGAAGGTGCTAAGGCAAAGAAAGCTATCTTTACATATTGCCAAGGAAGTTATTCTCATACTGAGTTAGCAAAAGGGAAGATTGTTCGGGATGTGCCGTAAATAATAAACTTTGGCCAGTTTACTGTAGCACTTACCTCGAAGAATAGAAGTGAGTTTGAACAGAGTAATGTTAAAGTACTACAACAAGAGAACAACAAGAATTGTCTAGCAGGGCGATCCAAGATGCCAAAGGAATATAGTTCTCTAATGAGAATCAATATGGTTCATGCAACCCACCTGCGTATGAGTATAGAGGAAGACCCTGAACATGTGACGGAGAAGCAAACAACTACGGTAGAATTTCGGTTCTCTGATACTGAGGTGATAGAGTTTGAGAAAGTACCATAAGACAAAGCTGAGCATTTAAAATCCTTGGTTATATCAAGCAGGGTCACTGGTCGACCTGTCGGTAGGATTTTCGCGGATGTTGAGGGCAACTATGAACCTTATGTCATACATGTACTTTAAGAAATTGGGCAAGAAAGAAAGGGAAATAATACCATCAAATGTTCAGTCATCTGACTTTATTGAAGAAGTTACTGAAATCAAGGGAGCAGCTATAGTTGATCTAACCATAGGGTCTAAGACGTCGAAAATCACGTTTTTTTGTGATAGAATCAGACAGCTCATACAACTTATTGCTTGGAAGGGATCAGATACATTCCAATCGGTGCGTGCCTTATTAGCATTTTGGAATGGTAAAAAAATGAAATATGTTGAGGCAAATTCAAGATTAGTTCCAATAAATTGGACTGAGACTCATCAAGATAATCGAGATTACCAGTATGGTAATCGAGTTGTTGAACCACCAAGGACCGATCCACGGTCTTTTGCTTTTTGCCGCTTTAGGGATGGGAAGGTTAAATGGATCCCTAAGTCAAGCTTAACATCAGATGAATTAGATGATATGTATGGAAAACGATTCCTTTTTATAAGAAACTAGTGATACTTCACATACCTGGTGGAAGCGACTCAACGAAATCTCGAAGCATCAGATTGCAATGAAGAATAGGAGGAATCACCAATCAAGGGGGAAAGAAAGTCAATAGAGACTAAATACCCTTTATCAAATGTCCACATTGGAGAATCTAGATTCCATCGACCCATTTATATTAGTGCATTCTTGCAAGGAGGCATGAAAGAAGATCTGGTTGAATTGATTAAAAAATATAAGTATTGTTTTGTTGCGCAGAACAAGCGATCAAACGATAAAATAAATAGAAAATGTACGTGATTCGATCGTAAAGACCTACGTTCACGGAGAGAGCAGCAACGATTTCCACTATAGATCAAGCGATACACGGAGATTATAGATCACTCGAGTTACACAAACACACTCTTGATGTTTTCCAACCCCAATTACATCCAAGAACTCACACAGTGTTTAGCCCCTAATTCCTAGCGAAACAATCGTTCAATCTCGCAAAGGAATTACAACACAAATCTAACCTCAAGATTAATTGGCTTCGACACTTGAACACTTGATGTAATTCCGCGAACAAAACGAAGGAATATACGCCCTCTCAAGCACTCGTAAGTCGGCGCTCCAAATATATCTTCACGGCCAAGGCGTACGCTTGATATTATATATGCAAGCACGCAAAATCACCTTCTACATGATATAAGTCCGTATCTTTGTTTTTTTTCTTCTTTCTTTATCCTTTCCTTTACTGACTCAATAACTCCAAAATTAAAGTCCACTTGGACTTTCTAATGGAAAACGACAGAATCAAAACCACATATACAAAATAAGCAAGTGCAACTTCTGCAATAAAAAGATATATGTATCTTCTATGCCTCCCATGTTGACCGAGTCCAAGTGAGATTCAAAAAACCATGCACTTTCCAATTTCGATGGCCTAACTTTTAGTAAGGTTTGATTTTCGAATATTCAAAACAAATATTATCTTTAATTTCAAGATCAAGATATACCGATTTCGAAATTCACATTTTTGCTTCGGGCTCAAATTCGAGGCATATTCTAAAATCTCCACATTGACTCGATGTTTGAGCTAAGTCATAATCGATTTACTATAATCCGAAATTCTCGTTTCTATTCTCCTAACAGCCCCAATGGGCTCAACCGCCACAAATATCATGCAAGTCCAAGCCACACTTGAACTTCGTTATAACCGAGGACCTCATCAGAATACTAATTACACATGCACCTTTAACTACTCGACAAGGAATTTCTAACATAAGCTCCTTAACTACAGATAAAGCAAAATCATCGTTGCATCCATATCTATCAGGAGATCATACACGTACCTTGTCAATATCAGCAGTTACAGCTATTGTTGGTTCTATAGGCTCCACCTCGCTACAAGCACCATCTGTGTCGATTACTTTACAAGTATCTGCCATCTTAGGAGTTTCTAGTTGTAACTTCACCTCAAGCTAAACACCGCCCAGATCCATATTAACACTGCCACAATCACTCCTAACCTGAAGTACTGGAGACTTGTCAAAGGTAAATTCTCTAATGCAAACCGATGAATTTATATTTGGGCACCATAATTGATAACCACATTCACCTCATGCATAGCTATGGAATATGCACCTTGCCCTCACATCGAGATTACCATCACTTACTCGATAATAGTACGGGCAACTAAACATTCTAAAAATAGAATCATCAGCAACATTACTTGACCACACTTCTTCAGGAGTCTGATATCCAATCGCAGTCGATGGGGATCTATTCACCAGGTAACTCGTCATACTAAGTGCATGTGCTGGAATTCTCCCAGCCATACCAGCACTATAGATCTTTTTATGGACCGTCTCTAGTAATGTTCTGCTCATCAATTCTATAAACTGTTGTGATTTACAAGCATTAGTACGGTATTTCACTATGCCTTTTTTGATGTAGAATTCATTTACCAGCTTCAAGCAGGACTCCATGCTATTGTCAGTTCGTACATGCTTGATCAACTTACCAGTCTCCGTTCTGATTAAAGCTCTCTACCGCGTATTCCTGACAACAACTTCAAACTTGTGCTTTCATACAAACACCCAAACCTTCCTCGAGTAGCCATTATACTCTCGAACAGATGTCGACGTCTCAGGAGCGAAACTTATCAATGTCTCACATACAGGCCGCCATGCTTGATTCCTTTCATTATCACCAGGGCACTTCGGACAATCTTCATAACTCCACCTCGTGAAGAATACCTGCATCTAACTGAATCTAGGGCACCCAAAGAAATTAAGTTCTTTTCAATTCTGGAACATGTCGTACTCCAGTCGATGTCCTCATAATGCCATCATTCATTCTGATTTTAATATCACTAACACCTATAACATCGCATTTAGCATTGTTCCCTAACTACACTTTACTATTATACATGCATTGATAAAAAGTAAACAAGTTCTTGTTTGGTGTAACATGAAAAAAACAACCAAAATCCATAATCCATCTGTCAAACGACGAATCCTCAATGACAGACAAGACACAATTGACATCATCAGAATTTTTAGCTATAACTACAACATCATCCGCAAATTCAACTCTAATTCCCTTACCCGTTTCGTTTTTCAACTTAAAGTAATTTCTTCTAAGATGCCCCATATTGCCACAGTTCCAACATACATCACTGCCAGTCCTAAACTGACTGCGTCTATTCATGTTTATACTACTTCTTCTAACACGAGTACTAGTTCTTCCTCTTTCACCTACTAAAGCAGCAGATACAGATTCGTCAGATTCTCTTCTACGGATATCCTCACTCAAAATTAAATCTCGAATCCCATCAAACGTGAAACTTGTCGACCTAGAAGAATTACTAACAGTAGTAACAGTAGTATTCTAACTATCAGGCAATGAGGATAATAGAACCAAAGCACGTACCTCATCTTCAAAGTCAATTTCAACTAAAATCAATTGATTAACGATCACATTGAATTCATTGATATGATCAGTAATTGATGTACCTTCGCTCATCTTCAAATTAAACAGACGCCGCATCAAATAGACCTTGTTGATCACATAGGGCTTCTTGTACATGTCCGAAAGGGCTTTCATCAAACTCGCAATGGTCTTCTCCTTGACGATGTTAAACGCGACGTTACGAGCCAACGTCCGTCGAATAACACCCATCACTCGTCTATCCAGCAATTCCCAATCTGCTTGCTTCATCGTTTCTGGTTTCTTCCCAGACAGGGGGTCGTGCAGCTTCATCTGATATAAATAATCTTTTATCTATATCTTCCAGAAACCAAAGTCCTTCCCCTCAAATATGTTGATTTTCTCTTTAGCTTCTTCTGTCGCCATCGATTCGCTTCAACTCGATAAGCCTAGCTTTGATACTAATTGATGGGAGTGCGCAACACAAGTCCAATACCTTCTTTCAGGGAGATCACTGAGAGGGACCCATGTCCAAACCCGTTAATATATCCAGTCAAACCCACCTTAACTCAAAAACCTAAGGTAATGAGTTATGAGCCAACTTGGATATATTAAGTGCTCAACACCACATTAATTCTTCAATGTGGGACTCTTCTAACACAACTCACACGTGCACATCCTAACAATCTCCCCTTCACGTGTGAGCTCCAGTATTAGGTTTGTTCTCTCTTAATTCAAGTATCCTTCTACATCAACTTATCTCAAGTTGAATAGCCCAACTACTTAACCATGAAGTCTACCTTTGAGTATGCTTAGTAACCGCATGGGGGACATCAACCATAGGCTCTGATACCATTTGTTGGAAGCACGCAGCGGAAGTCCGATACTTTCACCTAGGGAGATTATCGAAAGGGAGCCCAAAGGTAACCTTCATGGGTCGGAAGGAGCGACAACCCGTATCTCTACCAAGTGACTCTTGGGTTCAGACTTGTTGGTAACCTGGGCTCTGATACCAGTATTGGGTGGTTTAGGACCTCTCTCAACCCAAAAGCTAGCTCAAAAGTTAAGGCTTTTCCTCACACTTATAAACCGACTACCAGCCCCTTCCACAACCGATGTGGAACAACCCCAACATGCTTCATTTGGGATAATCATGAGATGTTGGGTCTATCTAGAGATATTGTTGAGCATCGCTTGCCAATTAAGAAAGAATTCTTCCCGTATAAACAGTCAGCAAGAAGGTTTGCCCACATGTGATTGACAAAGTCAAGGAGGAGATAGAAAGATTATTAAAGGCATGATTTATTAAAACAACCAGGTATGTGGATTGGCTCTCTAACATTGTGACAGTGAAGAAAAAGAATAGAAAGTTGCGAGTATGCATTGATTTTCGTGATCTTAACACTTATACTTCGAAAGATGAATATCATATGCCCATGGCAGTTGTGTTAATTCATTCAGCATCAGGTAGTGCGATGTCATCTCTAATGGATAGTCATTTGGGATACAATCAGATATTTATTACTAGAGAAGACGTCTCGAAAATAGCATTCAAATGCCCTAGAGCTATCAAAACATTCCAATGAATTGTTATGCTTTTTGGATTGAAGAATGAGAAACATATCAACGGACAATGAATTTCTTCTTTCACAACATGATTGGTAAATTCATGAAAGTCTACATTGATGATATTGTGCTAAAGTCAGCCTAGGTAAGTCATCTAGACTATCTTGAACAAGTTTTCATTAGAATGAGGAAGTACAAGATGAAGATGAATCCGATTAAATGTGCTTTCGATGTTCGAGTGAGGAACTTCTTGGTTTTCTTGGTCAATTAAAGAGGGGTTGAGATTGACAGAAATAAGACAAAAGCTGTCATGAGGCTACCTCGTTTTACGTCAAAGAAGCAGCTTTAGATGGGGCTTGGGAAGATTAATTTCCTCAGGCGTTTTATTGCCAACTCATTTGGGAAGATAGAACAAATGTCATAGCTCTTAGGACTTAAAAATCAAGAGGTATTTTTCAGAGGACAAAGACAACAGGTTGCATTTGATGTAATCAAGTCTTATTTGACTAATCCTTTTGTTCTTGTGCCGCCAAAAGCTGGCAAACCTTTAGAACCGTATCTATCAGCTGACTAATACGACCATCATAAGTATTTTGACGCAAGAAAATTACGAAAGAAAAGAAAAAACGGTATACTATTTAGGAAGAACATTAACTAATGTTGAAAAAAAGTATACCGCAATTGAAAAATTGTGTCGATCTTTGTACTTTGCATGCATGAAGTTAAAACATTATTTATTGTCAATTAATGTACATGTGCTCGGTAAGACTGATGTAATAAAATATATATTGTCACGGCCAATTGTAAAAGGACGTATAGTTAAATGGGCATTTATTTTGTCCGAGTTTGACTTGGTATATGTACCGATAAAAGTAATTAAAAGTCAGACCGTTGTTAACTTTCTTACCGGTTATCCATGTTTGCAAATTGAGGAAATGAACAAAATTTCAGTCAAGTGGTGCTGTGGACTATGTACTTTGATGGACCATGTGCCAATAATTCAGTTGGAGCAGGAAGATTTCTCCCACAGGAGAACATACAAGGTGCGTGTGTAAGTTGGACTTGGAGTACTCTAATAGTCAAGCTGAGTATGAGACATCGATAATCGGATTAGGGATTTGAGAGTGCAATTTATCAAGATATTTGGTGATTCTCAATTAATTATTAAACTATTAAAATGAGAATACCAATGTTTGAATGAGAATCTTTTTGGCTATTACTATTTAGCCAAAAAGCAGTTAAGCAATTCAAAAATTACGGCATAATTCATGTCAAAAGGAAAACGAACTCGAAGCCAATGAGTTAGCAGAGATGGCTTCAGTGTAAAAAATTTCAAAAGAATTAGTAGGCATTGTATCCAGCATTATACTGTCAGTACCTTCTATTGAACAAAGAGAGATACTGATAGCGATAAGTGAGGTAGTTCAGGAAAAGGATTGGAGACAACTCTTTGTAGAATACTTTAAGAAACCTGATTCATGGGATCAAAAATTAATAAGACAAGCTCAAAAGTATCTAGTAATATGTCACACCCACGCTTCAGGCACAAACGCGCGACTCCCTGCAAGCATAAACTCTCTCTCGAGGTCTCAAGATTCACATAGGTCGAGATATGAATCATATTGATGGCAAGCGGAAGCGATAATCAACAAACTCCTCCGTACAATAATAAAAAAGGACCAGGGTAACGAGAACGCCAGTAATATACATAACCTCCTATCTTGTTCATACAAAAGCGCTGGTAAGCTAATCTAACTAATCAGCAGGGGTGACAATGTCAATACAAAAACGAATCATCACATCTCCTAAAGAAACAGGCATCGAGGTCATCATCAAACATCAGACCAGAAGGACAGAGACTCCTTAGCATCCTCTGATGGCTCGTACTCCGAGAGAGTCTCAAAGCAAACCTCCACGGTGTCCTCGAGTGTCTCGTCAGCTGACGGCTCCACCTGGTCGTCCTCGGTAGCCTCGATCTCGATGACCTCATCAGTGTATTCCAAGGTCAGGGTCCTTTCAGGAATATTCCTCGAGCTGGCTACTGATCCTTTAGTATCCACCGAATCCCGAGCGGGATGACACCAATTAGGGATTATCCCGCGGGGTACCTCAGTGGGCTTCAGTGGCCCCGTAAAATTTTTTTTTACCTTTCTAAACCAGTCTCGTACCTATAAGGCTTCCAACTGTTGTCACCCTCGTCGACCCATACTACGGTACATTTCCTAACATATATCATTCCCTGTCCGTTCTAGAACTCATCAAAATGCACCGACATCTCTTTAGGATCACCAAACCTGATTGGCCACACTCTCATAGCTTAGGATCTGAAAAATAGGGTCCCATAACGGGGTGAGATTTACATCTCAGTAAGGTAGGTACTAACCCAAGGTTAGGCTGACTGTACACTCAAGCAAATGCAATCAAGGCAAGCGCACATGCAATCACATGAAACATTCAACAGTCATTATATAACATGAGGATGGAACGAGTGTCAGGCATGTAGTCATGGTATCATATCACATCACTAGAATCAAACACACATTGCCATGCCAAAATACACTTTCCACACTTCCAGTTCTCCTCATTTTCACGCCCGCATTTAGAACACCTCAAGCTCGGTCCGCGTAAATACTACTCAGACCATCACATTGACAAACCCGCGTAAACGCATTAGGTTTTCAATTTCACTCCAGGTCTGTGTCGACACATTTCAACTCCGTCCCGCGTTTCAACGCATCAGGACTATGGCCATCTCAACCCCGCGTCTCGTACGCCTAGGGTATCGTTCAACTCAAACCCGACGCCTCAACGCCTCAGGGTATCCATCCACACAACCCTGCGTCTCAACACCTTAGGGTGTCACAATTTCTCAGACATACCACATGTTCATTTCAATTCATATCACATGCTCAATTTCAAACTCATGCAACGAGCAACACATCAATGGCATGCGAGGCAATTAAATTCGACATTCAAATGCGATAATCATTCCATGACACAAGCATTGTCAAGCATATAAGCCGTCTACATCTCTCAAGGATGCATAAAGCAATCTCTCCATAAACTCTTAGGAAATCAATCCAATTCACGCTCAATTCACCCAATTGAATCCAATCCTCCTAGCCAAGGTTTAGAAACTCCTTACCTCAAGCTTAACTCAACAAAAATCTCTTCCCAAACACTCTAAGGATTCGGTCCAACTAGCCTAAGAACAATTCAACCGCGCAACCTAAGAAAATTCATCTAATCGTCAATTTTCCTTGCTCAATTCATCAATCCATGAAGCATGAACCTCATTGACACATTAATTGGTATCCTCATACATCTCAACAATAAAATTTGAGCTCATTTGAATCCCAAATAACTCCCATGATCTCGGCATGAATAGAACCAAACATGGCATTTTTCGGTTCTGTTTAGTTCCCAATTAATCAGCCCATAAACCAATCTTAATCCTCAATCTATTCATCAATCTACTTGCTAATACTCAGTTCTAGATGTTAGAGAGCCTCACCAAAAGTTTGAAGCCAAGGCGATGCCGGAAAGTCCTTGAACGGCGCCGGTTCCTCTAGGTCCTCCGACGGTCAATTTTCTACCCTTCAAACACAAGACCCATTTGGGATCAAAACTCCATCAAATTCCTCTAAAATTTTTACCACAGCTCATTCTATGTGTCTTCTGGATGTACACAAAATTTGGTCAAAAAATTCAAAGAATTCGGGGTCCTACGGAACCTAAACGGTGGCTTACCTTCAGCTGCAACGGTTTTCGTCAACTTCCGGGAGAATGGCTGGCCGAAGGTCCTCAAGTGGTCAAATGTAGTGATTCTACTTGGAGAATGTCGGCAAGAGGATGAGGAAGGGGTTGGTGGTCGGCTTGGGTCCAGGCGGTAGCTGGAGACGAAGGTCGGGAGGGGCGACGGCGGCGACAGAACCTGGTCGTCGGCACAGCTCTTGGCAGGAAGAGAAAAAGAAGAAGAAGAAGAAGAAGATGGACATAATGAGGCAGGGTGTTAGGCCAAGGAGAGAGAGAGTGAGGTATATGCATATTTTCAAGAGTCAACTTGGTTGAATGGTAGGTTAAAAGTGTCCCCATCTTCATCGAGGCTCAATCCTTTGACACTTGTCTATGTGTCAATCATTATTTTGTCCAATGGCTCTCATTCCATTTAATTTTTGGCAGCTATAATGGGGCTTCAATGACCAAAATGCCCTTGTCCAATTATAAATGCAAAGCCAAGGCTTGAGGGGCAAAATGGTAATTTTACCCCTGACGTTCGGAACATCATTTTTCTGATTCCAAATTTATTCGATAAGGCGACGGTCAATCCAATTGTAATGTTGGAATTCTTGATTCTCTATTTTCAAATTTCAAGACTCGTTTCTGAATCATTTCTCTATCAAATGTGGTTCTAACCTATCTCAAACTGGCGGGCGACTTTTGTAGACGATACGCATATCGACCCAACGATTCATATCACAATTAGGGCTCATCAATTCATGGCGACTTTGGTTGTTATGTAATTGTGAGGGTATATCACTAGTTCCGACGGTCTTGATCGTCACTGTTCGATTTAGAAAAATTTTACAAATTATACATTGGTTAGACGGCATCACCCGCGCTTCAATCGTATAACGCTAGCAATGCATTCCTTAATCGTTAGATTGGCCTTTTTATGGCTCTAAATGTCCCATCGACAATCCTTATGGTCAAAGTATCATTTCCTATTCGAGTTCCTTAGGTCCACGTACCTTATTTCGCGTTAGCCTTTCCCTTTTGGTCAGTTTACTCGAGATTTGTCAAATCCGAGCGAATTACGACTGAAATACATCGCTAAATACTTTCTCATTAATGAGTCTTGAAATGAAAGGAAAAATTAGAATGTCACATAATAGGGAGGAATTGTATCGTAAATCCTGTGATGGACTGCTGTTGCATTGTTTGAATGAAGATAATGCGAAATTGGTCATGGCGGAGGCACATAAAGGAATATGGAGCACATCAAGCTAAGAACAAAATGAGGTAGTTATCGAAGATGTATGGATATTATTGGCCAACATGGACCATTGCAACATGTGCTAGCTTTTGAACTTCACCCAATCGTAAAACCATGAGCATAAAGAGGATGTGCGATGGATATAATAAGTAAGATCTACCCACTTACGTCCGATAAGCATATTTTCATTCTTCTGGCTACAGATTATTTCACAAAATAGGCAAAAGCCATCGCATACAAAAATATTGGTCAGAAAATAGTGATTAAATTCATTAAGAAAAATATCATTCATCGATTTGGCTTGCCTGAGTCTGTCACGGCAGATCAAGGAATGATTTTTACTGGTAGTAAGGTTGTCAAGATTACTCAATCAAGGAAAACTAAAATGATGCATTCCACACCTTATTATCCACAAGCAAATGAACAAGCTGAAGCCACAAATAAAATAGTTGTGGGTTTGATTAAGAGGCATCTCGAAGAAAATCCAAGAGAATGGAATGTTTTGTTGTCAACAGTGCTATGGGCATGCTGAACCTCGCAAAGATTAAGCACAACGCTGGTCCTTATATGCTCACATATGGACAAGAAGCAGTGCTGCCAATGAAGATAATTGTGGAATCTCAAAGAGTTCAATTGCAGAGTGAAATACTGCCAGAGGACTATAAGGATTGGATGTATATCAATTTGGACGAATTAGATGAAGTTTGTTCGATTGCTTTGGATCAATTGATTGTGCAAAAGAAAAGGGTAGCTCGAGCTTTCAACAAAAAGGTTAAAGTTAAACAGTTTGCCATTGGTGATTTCGTGTAGAAAGCTATTCTACCACTTAATCACTAAGACCGAGAATTCAGTAAAAGATTGCCAATTTGGGAAGTGCTGACTAGCTTAGCATTTTTTGCTACAATATTGGAGTGATAGCAGAGACCATGTTGGAGACAAGCTCGGTACTCTTTGAGGTCTGCCAGTTAGTGTGAATGGATACAGAGCCTTAGACATTTCTTCAACATCCTGAACCTTTTGATGATGCTGACTCAAGGAGCGTTCAATTAAGATTTCGATATGATTTAGTTCTTTTTCCAACTGTTGTACCCTGCCTCATTTGAAGATGGAGTTTGAGAGGAAGGTGAGAATTCCAAATACTATATCAACTTCACATTTAGACTGAATGCAAATGTCCTTAGCCACATCATACTCTTCCTTCAAGGCGGATAGTCGCGAAGATTCTACGATTACCCAAGTGTCAAGCACATTGATTTCAACAATCAAAGACTCGAGGTGCCAGATTTCCTCAACATTGTGTTCGAATTCATCTAGGTTGGAAGCATAGTTCCCATACCAGATCCAAGAAATGAGAGTTAGCTGATAGAAATAGTTTGGATCTTTGCGTATCTGTCGGTTTGGTAACTTCTAACTTATGCTTGGGATTCAGCAGTAAAGCGTGGCATTCGTGTGTTAATAATTCATGCAGCCATCTTCATAAAGGATGATCATCGTTGGGAGTTCGACTAAAAAAAGATGGTTCTACAAGAAAAAGAACAAAAGAATAGCTATAAAAAAAAACAAACAAATCTAGTGTCCAATAAAAGCATTACCTCCTTAAATGGGGCAGTTTTCCCTAGGATAAGGCCAGAGGATAATGTGTGATGAAGAACCATGTGAGGACAAAGTGAAAAGAATGAGCTAATAATGGTAATCAAGGATAGTTAGAATGGCCATAGTATTTGTCGGGAAGCCGTGATTAGGAGTTCATCAAGAGTTATAGAAAGAGAGAAGTGGAAGACGAGTGTAAATAATGGATGGAATCACGCTTGAGACTTTTTCATAAAAGGTATGATAAAGCAAAAGGACATGGCATTTCTGAGATGTCTTGGTGTCCAAAGGCTCGGCAATGAAGGCATTCAGAGGTTTAGCTGGATCCATCTTTCTGATTGGAATTGTGCTTGCTCTCTTATCAATTGCAGGAACCTTACCCTTGCTAGAGTAGTCTAGAACTTTTTGAAGTTTGGACTCCCCCTGAATCTGAGGCTGGTGTTCTTCTGATGACTTTTGTTCAGATTCATGAACATGTGCATCTATCGCGGTCATTGCACCTTTAGTAACAACAAGGGCGACATCTATCTCATTCAAAGATTGTTTCTCTTGAGCAATGACTTCTCCTTCTAGTGGCATCAAAGATTGCTCCCCCTGAGCAATGATTTCACATTCTCTCGGTTCCATGCTAACATTAACAATTTACTCATCTAGGGCAACAGATTCAGTTTACTTCTGAATAGTAGTGGAGACAGTAGGTACACCTTGAATCTGTTCTGCTGAGTCAAGAACTTTGTCAGCACTTTCCATGGCAACAATGAGAGTCACTTCAGGTATATCTACCTGCTTGTTGTCCTTAGACAATCTAGGACTTGGTAAAGGTTCATCCACAACTGAAGTAGGTTCAAGTTCATTTCTCTGAGCATCCCATTACTCAACATGTTTGTTCTTTGTTATACTCTGCCTTCCTGTCTCCTTCTAATTTCGATCCCTCTGTCATATCTTTATCGTCTATAGGAATCTGATGAAGGTCTTCTATGCTTTGATCAGTATCCTTCTGCTCGATCACTTTCTCAACAATCTTAGCTTCTCTTCTTTCAAAAGCTCCACATCAGAATGTACTCTTCTCAAGCAAGTTTACTCTCTCTTTCTATTCTCTCAACAGAAGTTTCTTCTTTTCTAGTATCATTGCTTTTTTCAGGAGTTTTATTGAGGCCTTCTTCTTTGTCTGCAGGCACCTCCTGCTCATGGTTATCTGCTTCTCTTCCAGCATCTTCTGTTTCTTCATTATCTGCAGCTTTTTCATCGTCTGTAGATGAGTTAGAAAGAGTAGCTTCTGATTCTGATTTCCCTGAAACTTCTTCTTTTGCAAATTTCTCATCATACGAGGACTCGACAACTCTTCCTTTACTTACTACCTTTTTCTCCTTTTCGCTGATCTTTGCTCTGTTTTCTCTTCAAACCCTACAAGAACAACTTCATCGTTCTTGTTTCTTCAGTTACTGGCAGTAGGCTTGAATCCTATTTTCTTTACCATTGATTCTCCGGCAATTATGACTTGAGCTTCATTCTGAACAAGTTCAGAAGGAATTTTTACTTTATGAAAGCTCGTGATTCGAAAGATCAGCCCCACATAGGGGAGTTGTCCCTTTGACTTTTGAATTGTTCTGAACATATGTAGGAAAACTGTGTGAGCAAGTGATATCTCCTTTCCTATTAATAAACCCCACATCAGCTTAGCTTCATATTTTGAGATTTCTATCTTAGGAGCAGACTTAGGTCTTAGACACTCAATAACGACCTCATGCATTACAATGTGTTTCAGAGTAAAATCATTGTAAGCAATACGACCCTTAGAGTCTGTAGAAAAGTTTTCCTTTCCAGCAAGGAAACCAGAGGTTGTCTCAGATGATATTTTCAAGGGAGTAAAATCCATCTCATCTACACCCATCAATTTTGCTAAGTCTCTGACATGTACGTAGAAATGATCATCTTCAATAGAATAGAAGAAGGAATTAAAATCCTTGAAATGTAAATTTGAATAAAAGAAGGCAGCCAAGTCTAGAAAGATATTTCTTCTTTGAGTTGCAAAATCTACAAGTTTTATCTGCGGGAGGTGCTTTTGAATAGGCTGCCAACATTGCCATAGTACTTTAGATCAAACACTAGGTGGTATCACACCTCTTCTTTTCAGATATTCAAATCTCTCACGATATTTTTGACTTAAGAACGAAGGATCCTGAAAATCCTTATTCTTTGAGAAACCCCTTACTCTCTTAAAATCCTTAAATAACACATCATCATCATCGTCTGGCCTTCCTCTAACATTACTTTCACTATCTTCTCCAGATTTGATCATAATTCTCTTGGCAGGAGATCTCTTTGGCTTCCACACACTTGTGGCTATAACCTTGTCCTTTCCCATTCGAGACATTGTTTCTGGCATCTCTACAACAATCTGAGTGACAGTACGCAAGGACAACGCTAAGAATGCTGGAAAATCTTTCTCGCTAGCTAATTTAAGAACATTCAACAACAACTTAACATTGGCCTCTTCAACTTCAATCGCCTTAAGACTATCAAAAAGAGGCTTAATAGTTAAAACTAGAGCTTCTTTTTCTTCAAACTCTGCTGTAGACAAACATATTTGTTTCCGAAGAACTTCTCTTTCATCGTCATGTTCTGACTTTGAAACATCAATAGGTATGGTATCGCGCAATAGGAGCCCTCTTGACGCACGAGTCGATGATTTTGGAGCCATTGGACAAAAAAAAGATTGAAACTTGAAAGGGAGATGAGAAAGACAAAAGGAGGTTTGTTAGAAGCGATAGAGAATTTGAAAGATGAAAAAGGTTTAGGCTACGTTTGGTCGCCCGGATTTTTAGCCAAGATAGGATTTGATAGGATAGGATATGAAATCTAAGGATTTTGTCATATCCTATCATGTGTTTGGTGAATCGTAGCAATGGAGCCGAATATGTTCATATCATATCATATTCATTATTTGGTATATATGATATATCAATGTATAATGAATTTGAAAAAGCATAAGCGAAAAATATAAGAATATTTTGTAATTCACTATTAAATCTAGTAAAAGAAAGAAAATATAAACATTCAACTTTTGTTGAAAAATTTTGCCTTTTTTGCGACATTCGTTAAACTTCAATATGAAACACAAGGTTATGGAGGAGAAAGAGATTTGACTCTCTTTATGTTTTTCTTAAACTTTTGATGTGAGCTAGAAACTAATAAGGAGAGTAAGTTTCAACTATCTCGCTATTTTCATAAATTTTTATATTAAACTATAAAACTACAAAGCAATCATGAAACTTCTACATGAACCAGAGTTAGAGAGACAAACGAAAATGCTATTTTTTTTAGAAATTTCATTGCTCATTCTCTTCAAGAATTAGAGAAAATTTTCAAGTTTGAATATATTTACCTAAAATCTAGTTTCTTCTACTTCATTTTTATTATTTTTAATTATAAATCTTTTATTATTATTATTTTGACTCTCTTCCATCATTTATTAATAAAATTTTTCATTAAATAATAAATTGTGCTATTATACTTAAAATATTTAATGATATTGATGCTAAGTGTGTGTACATATACAAACTATATATTATAATGAAGAAAGAAATCAAATTATAAATATGATTTATAAAAAATAAAAATAAAAATAAAAATATTTTTTATTTTGATTTTTCTTTCTAACATTAGAATTCAAATTTATTTAAAAATAATTACTATTAAAATTTTATTATATAAGAAGTTTTTTATTCAAAAAAATAGTTTTATACCATAAACAAAAGAAATCATATCCACATTTATTCTACCTCCCCCCTAAGATAATTATATCCAGGCTATATCCCTTATATCCTGCTATATTCTATCCTGAGTAGGAACCAAACACAGGATATGATAAATTTTATCCTATCATGACTTATATACTGACTGTCAAACGTAGCCTTAGGATTTGTAAGACTAAAAGAAATATAGTGTTGTAAAATATAATGGAGTTCCAAAACAAAGTGACGGTTCGTGTTTTCTTTTGAAATTTTGAAAAGAAAAAACTTAAAACGGTTATTTTTTACAATAAAATCAATTTGTGTCACGTCCCGTGCCCCGGGCACGAGCGCGCAACTCCCTGCAAGCACAAACTATCTCTCGATGTCCTAGGATCCAAATATGGTTCAAGAGACATACCATATAAAAACAAAGCACGCGGAAGCGAAGACAATAAAACTCCTCCGTACAAATACAGAATGGGACCCGGATAGCGAGAATACCATAATACATAATATCCAAATGTTCATACTAGTGCATGACAAACTAAATCCACTTGTCAAAGGGGTGACGGGGAAAGTACAAAAGAGGCCCATCATCCATAAAAAGAAACAGGCATCAGAGTCGCCGTTAAGAAGTCAGACTAGTATGCTAGGAGCTCCTATGATGAACTGCTGGAGTCATCAGTCTCCTCTGCCTCCTCCGTGGGCTCGTACTCCGAGAAGGTCTCCGAGCAAACCTCCACGGTATCCTCCATGGTCTCGTCAACAGACGGTTCCACCAGATCATCCTCTGTAGCCTCGACCACTATGACTTCCTCAGTGTCTCTAGGGTTGGGGGGTCCTCTCAGGTCCATTCCTCGAACCGGTGACCAACCCCTCAGCCTCTACTGAATCCCGGGTGGTATGACACCAGCTAGGGATCACCCCTTCTGGCACCTTAGTGGGCTATAGCGGCCCTGTAGATACATCCCCCACCTTCCGAAACCAAGCCTCATACCTATTAGACTTCCAGCTACTACCACCCTCGTCTACCCATACTATTGTACATTTCTTAACATAAATAGTCCCCTCCCCGTCAGGAAACTCATCAAAATAGAAAGACATCTCCTTGGGGTCGCCAAATCTGATAGACCACATCTTTAAGACCTAGGATATGTAAAAAGGGTGTCCCACAACGGGGAGAGATATACATCTCAGTAAGGTGGATCCTAACCCTAAGTTAGGCTGACAGTCTACTCAGGCAGTCATGAACACCAGCATTTCATGCAAATAAACATATGAGGCATTCAATTATCAATAACAACACACAGATGTCAGGCATGCAGTCATGGCGTCATATCACATCTATATGATCGTGCACACACCGCCACGTCACATCATCACTTCCACCCTTCTAGCCTGCCTCAATCTCATGCCCGCGTTTAGAACGCCTCAGACTCGGTCCGCATAAACGCATCAGACCGTCTCATTGACAAACCCGCGTAAAGGCATCAAGTTTTCAATATTACTCCAGGCCAGTGTCGACACATCACAACTCCATCCCGTGTTTCAACGCATCAGGACTATGGTCTTCAACCTCGCATCTCATACGCTTCAGGGTGTCATTCAATTCCAACCTCGCGCTTCAACGCCTTAGGGCATTCACCATATAACCCCGCGTCTCATACGCCTCAGGGTATTTCACGTCTCAAACATGCCACAATCTCAATTCAATTCATATACATAATGCCATGTGCAAACTCATGCACAAACCATACACTTATGGCATGCAAGATATTCAAATTCACACTCAAATGCGACAAATTACTCAAGGCACAAGCAAAATCAAACATTTGAGTCATCTATACCCTCCTAGGACACACAATGATCAATCACATTAAACCCTCTCAAGAATCAATCAAACTTCTACCCGACTCGCCCAATTGAGTCCAATCTTCCTATCATAAGTTTAGAATTCCCTTACCTCAATCTTAATGCCACAAAATCCTTCTCAAGCACCTCAACACTTTCGGTCCAACCTGTCTAAAACAAGTCCACCACGTAACCTATGGAAATCCATCCAACCGTCAACTTTTCTTACTCAAATCTCCAATCTATGGACCACAAACCTTATTAACATGCTTCTCAACATCCTAACATGTCTCAATGATGAATTTGAGACTCACTTTCAACCATTAACAGCCCCCATAGAACCGGTATACACAGAACCAAACCGGTCAATTTTCAATTTTGTGTATACCGCAAACAACCAGCCCTTAAACTACCTCAAATCCTCAATTTATTCATTAATCCACTTGCTAACATATAGATCTAAGGGTTTGGGAAGCTCACTAAAGATTTGGGGTTGAGTCGTCACCGGAAACTCCTTGAAGGTCATCGGTTTCTTCAAGTCCTCAAACCGGCAGTTCTGGCCCTTCAGACACAAGATCTATTTGGGATCAAAACTCCATCAAATTAACCCTAACTTTTTATCACATATCAATCTATAAGTCTCCTAGATCTTCACAAAATTTGGTTGAAAAAATCCAAGGTTTCGGGGTCCTAAGAGGCGAGAAACGTGGCTTACCTTTGGTTGCGACAATTTCCGTCGACTTGCGGGAGATCGGCAGGCCGGAGCTCTTCGGTGGGTCAAACGACTCGCTTACACTTCGAGGATGTTGGCAAGAGGATAGGGAAGGAATGGGTGGTCGGCTCAGCGGCTGGGAGTCGCCGGAGGTGGCCGTCGGCGGCAGCGAACAGGAGGGGCAGAACCGATCGACGAGCAGAAGAAGAAGAAGAAGAGAGACTCTCGGTGAAAATGGGGGAAGATGACCGGCCAAGAGAGAGAGAGAAAGAGGTATATTCAATTTTCAATAGTCAACAAGTTGAATGGTAGTTGGGAAAAGTGGATATGTCCACTCATAGCCTAATCTATTGACACATGTCCAATGTGTCAATCAAACTCATCCAATGGCCAAGATTCCTCTCAAATTTTCGGTGGCTTTGGGGTGTATTAAAGATCAAAATGCCCTCGTTCACTTATATAAGTAAGGTTAAGGCGTGAAAGGCAAAATGGTAATTTTACCCTCGACGTCCGGAACGTCGTTTTTCTAATTTCAATATTCATCGATAAGGCGATGGACAATCCAATCCTGATGTTGGAATTCTTGATTCTCCATTTTCAATTTTTTTTTCAAGACTTGTTTTTGATCATTTTCTCTATCAGACGTGGTCCAGCCTATCCCGAACTGACGGGCGGCTTTTGCAGATGTTACACGTATCGATCCTGTGACTCACATCACAATTAGGGCTCGTCAATTCATGGCGACTTTGGTTGTTATGTAATTGTGAGGGTCTATCACTAGTTCCGATGGTCTCGATCGTCACCGTTCGATTTAGGAAAATTTTGCAAATTATACGTTGATTAAGCGGCAACACCCGCGCTCCAATCATATAACGCTAGCAGTGCATTCCTTAATTGTTCTTAGATCGGCCTTTTGTGGTTCTAAATGTCCCCTCGACAATCCTTATGGTCAAAGCGCCATTTCTTATTCGAGTTCCCTAGGTCCACGTACCTTATCTCGCGTTAATCTTTCCCTTTTGGTCAGTCAACTCAAATTGATCATATTCGAGCGAGATATGATTGAAACACATCGCTAGATACACTTCTCATTAATGAGTCTGAAAATGACCGGAAAATCAAAATGTCACAACTCTTCTCCCCTTACAAAAATTTTGTCCCCGAAATTTACATCAAACTTAGCTATTGGAATAAATGGGGGTGTTGATGCCTCATTGTCTCTTTATTTTCCCACGTGGCGCCTTCGGTTTCATGGTACTCCCACACAACTTTGACCAATGGAATCGCCATATTCCTTAGAGTTTGCTCCTTCCGATCTTCAATCCTGATCAGCATCTCCACATAGGATACTCGGTCGTCCACTTCTATGACCTCGTAGTCCAGCACATGTGTCGGGTCTGGTTCATATTTCCGCAGCATTGACACGTGAAAGATGTTATGTACTTGGGATAGATTAGGCGGCAAGGCAAGCATGTAAGCTAAGGTCCCAAATCGTTCCAAAATTTCAAATGGACCCACGTACCTTGGGCTCAGTTTTCCTTTTTTCTAAATCGCGATAATCCCCTCATCGGCGACACCTTGAGGAAAACATGATCGCCTAGTTGAAACTCCAAAGGCTTACACCGCTTATCCGCATAACTCTTCTGACGACTCTATTCTGTCTTCAGTCTATCCCGAATTATCTTCACTGCTTCCACTGATTGCTCTACCAACTTTGGGCCCGTGATACTTCTTTCTCCAACCTCATCCTAGCAAATCGGGGTTCTGCAGGCCCTTCCATAAAGCGCTTCAAACGGTGCCATCCGAATGCTCTGCTGGTAGCTGTTGTTATATGCAAACTCCATCAAATGTAGCTGGTCTTCCCATCCACATTTAAAATCTATGACGCACGCTTGCAACATGTCCTCAAGAGTCTGAATCGTCCTCTCCGATTGTCCATCCGTTTGTGGATGGTACGCCGTGCTAAATTACAGTCGAGTTCCCATGGCCTCTTGAAGGCTTTTCCAAAAGTTCGCTGTGAACTTGGGATCTCTATCCGAGATAATTGTCACAGGTACTTCATGTTGTCTCACTATCTGCCTCATGTAAAACTCGGCGTATCTATCCATTGCGAAATCCTTTCGCACAGGGATGAAGTGTGCAGACTTAGTCAATCTATCCATGACTACCTATATAGAGTCGTGACCTCTCTGGCTTCTTGGGAGTCCCATCACAAAGCCCATGGTTATGTGCTCTCATTTCCATTCAGGAATTTCCAGTGGCTGTAGTAATCTTCCAGGCTTACAGTGTTGTGCTTTCACTTGTTGGTATGTCAAGTACTTTGTCACATACTTCGCTACATCTACTTTCATCCCGTTTCACCGGTAATGTTGATGCAGGTTCTGATACATTTTCATGCTTCCTAGGTGGATACTATAATTGCTCCTGTGAACCTCTGATAAAATTCTTTCCCCGAGTTTTTCGTCCTTTAGCACGCATACACGTCCTCGGAATTTCAAGATTCTGTCCTTTGACACCTGAAACTCTGGTTTTCTCTCCGTCGCGTCCATCTCCAGGATTTTTTGAATTTATGAGTCCGTAGACTATAAGGTTTTTATCCCTTCCTGGACCTCAGATTCTACCCTTAATGTAGCCATCAAGCTGGATAATTGGCAGACTTCTAGTCTAAACTCAGAATCTCTCAAATCCTCGATCATCGACCAAACTTTTACCAGCAGACAGGCGATGCTTGACTTCCGGCTAAGTGCATCTGCGACTCTGTTCGCCTTCCCAGGGTGATACAATATATCAGAATCATAATCCTTAAGTAGCTCCATCCACCGACGCTGCCTCATATTCAGTTCCTTTTGGGAAAATAGATACTTCAAGCTCTGGTGATCGGTGTAAATCTGGAAATTCTTGCCACACAAATAATGTCTCCAGATCTTCAGAGCAAAAATGATTTCTGCTAACTCCAGATTGTGAGTTGGGTAGTTCATTTCAAGTGGTCTTAGCTGTCGGGATGCGTAGGCCACTACTCTTCCATGCTACATTAACACACAGCATAGTCCTTTTAGCGAGGCTTCACTATATATCTCCTAGCCTCCCGGTCCTAATGGAATTGTCAACACCAGTGCAGTCGTCAACCGATGTTTGAGCTCTTGGAAACTCCTTTCGCACTTATCTCTCCATTCAAACCTTGTTTCCTTCTTTGTCAACCTCGTCAATAGGATGGCTATGGATGACAACTTCTCCAAAAAACGCTTGTAATACCCTGCCAATCCTAAGAAACTTCTGACTTCAGTGACCGTAGTAGGTCTAGGCCAATTCGTTATAGTTTCGATATTCGTAGGATCCACTGCGATTCCTTCTCCAGATATCACATGACCAAGAAATGCTACCCTATTCAGCCAGAACTCACATTTACTCAACTTCGCATAGAGAGAGTGTTCCCTCAGGGTCTGCAAGACAATCCTTAGGTGTTCCTCATGTTCTTCGTCACTCCTTAAGTAAATTAAGATATCGTCGATAAAAACTATGACGAATTTGTCCAAGAATTCCTTAAACATTCGATGCATCAAATCCATGAATGCGGCTGGAGCATTGGTCAATCCAAAAGGCATCACTGTGAACTCATAATGACCATACCTTGTCCTAAAAGCAGTCTTAGGTATGTCCTCCTTCTTAATCCTCAACTAGTGATACCCGGTTCTCAGTCAATCTTAGAGAATACCGCCGCTCCTTGTAACTGGTTAAATAGGTCGTCAATCCTCGACAGTTGGTACTTATTCTTCACTGTTACCTGATTTAACTGCCTATAGTCGATGCATAGACGCAAGGACCCATCCTTTTTCCTCACGGATAATACTGGCGCTCTCCACAGTGAAGCACTCGATCAGATAAATCCTTTATCCAGTAATTCTGGCATCTGCACCTTTAGCTCTTTCAATTCTGACAGGGACATCCTATAAGGTGCCTTCGAGATCGGCTCCGTCTCAGGAGCTAACTCGATCACGAATTCTATCTCTCGCTCCAGTGGCAATCTTGGCAACTCTTGGAAAAAAATGTCAGGGAACTCACGTACTACCGAATACTCTCTAGTTTTGGCTCCTCGATAGTCGTGTCCACCACTGCAACTAAGTACGCCTGACACCCTTCAGACATCAACTTTGTCACTTCAAGAGATGAGACTAAGGGAATAGAGATTCCTCCTCGACTTACCACGAATTCAAAGCTAGGGCGGCCTCTTGGATAAAACCAGATTATTCTACTACCACAATCTATCACTGCCCCTTGTTTGCCCAACCAGTCTATTCCTATGATCACATCAAAATCATACATAGGTAATACAGCTAGATCAATACTCTCCTTACTCCCTCCAATCACGATTTCACATTCAGCACAGTCCAATGAAACCAATATGTTATCCTTTAACGGAGTGGCAACATGCAGAATTATACTCAACAGTTTTAACTTCATACCCACCAACTCAGCAAACCGAGCAAATACAAATGAGTGCGTAGCACCAGGATCAAACAATGCAAAATGCAGCTTGGTCATACAAATAAACCGTACTTGTGACCAAGTTTGGCGTTTCTTCCGCCTCCTTGCGGGCTACTGCATAAACTCTACCCTGAGCTGGGGGTCGACTCTAATCGATCTGGGGAGTGGCAGTCGACGGTCCAGCCTGCGGTCTCTGTCCTTGAGGTGGACTCGTCGGAGCTTGGTTCGGGCACGTCCTCATCTGGTGCCCATCTGACCACACTTAAAGCAGGCTCCAGTCCTTATCGGGCATGACCCATTTCTATGCCTTTTGCGACAAAGGCGACAACTCCAGTTCGTGGGGTTCGGTGCCTTCACAATGTTTTTCCTTGCTGGAGGTACTAAACGTCTATTGCCTACCATCGGTCTCTTGCCCATCTGGCGGTTGTCCTAAAATGAATTAAATTGCGATCCAGATGCGGCATTCCTCTCCTTTAAATCCCTTTTAATCATCTGGCCCGACTCATAAATTTCCTTATAAGTTCTCAGATTAAGGGCTATCATCTGACTGTGGAGTTCGAGTATCAATCCGTCTCGAAATCTCCGTGCTTTTTCCTGGGAATCCTCTACAGATCGAGGTGCGTACCTTGATAGTCTGGAGAACTCGGCCTCATATTAATCCACCGTCAGCTGATTCTAACGTAGTTGTAAAAATTCCACCTTTTTCCTTTCCCTGGCCATCTCCGAAAAATACTTGTCATTGAATGTCGTCTTAAAGGCATCCCAGGTCATGGCCGTTCCCCCTAGGAAAACTCCACTCTTGGTGGCAACCCATCAATCGTTTGCAATACCTTCTAGCTAGTACACCGCCAACAACACTTTCTCTTTATCCGTGCACCTCAGGACTCCAAAGGCTTTCTCTAGCTTTTCAATCCATCTGGGTGCTAGCTCGGGGTCTCTAGTCCCGTCGAACTGGGTCGACTTCAGTTTCATAAATTGCTCCACCAGCTGACCCATCTACTTGGCCACGACAATCTCCTCCTAGGCATTCACTGCCTCATTACCCTGGTCGCGTTCACCATGGTTTTCATTGCTACCGTTGACGGCAGCTATTGCGGCTCCTACTGCCTGAGCTATGGTAGCATCCCGATCTTGGGTCTGTCTGTCGATGAGGTCGCCAATCCTCTCTAGCGCCCTCAATACGCCATCCATTCTTGGATCTTTCGCTACAGGCGGCCTAGAGCTAGAGGCTCCACCTCTGGGCCTTCTAGATCTCCCAGGTGGGTTACTCATCCTCATGTGCTTCTACTGAGCCTGGTCCACCACAATTTCATCAATAAGTTAGTACTCGCTCATTCATTCAAGTCTAGGGCTACCAACTATGCCTTAATAGAAACAGTTATAATATAGCAGCCCTTCATTCAACAAATTCCAGAGGCATTTCAATAAGTAGTCCATGGTCATTCCTCAGTTTCGTTTACCCTAATAGTTCACTAAAACAAGTCATGCTCATTCACTTAATAGGCCAAAATCCAAGAATGACTTTCAACACTAAGCAGAGAACTTAATCCTCATACATTACCACAATCCTGCCGAGGCCAAATACCAATCATAAGTGCCAAGTCATATGCTAATCATCCCATGTCTTATCCTAACAAGTCTCCTAAGGTCTCGCTACCCTTCCTTGTCCCAACTTAATCCTCCTTATTACTCCAATCCTCAACCAACTTTGGATCGAGCTGACCTTACTCTGATACCAAGCGAACAGGGATGTCACGCCCCGCGCCCCGGGCACGAGCGCGCGACTCCCTGCAAGCATAAACTATCTCTCGATGTCCCAAGATCTAAACATGGTTCGAGAGACATACCATAAAAAAACAAAGCACGTGATAGTGAAGACAGTAAAACTCCTCCGTACAAATACAGAATAGGACATGGATAGCGAGAATACCACAATACATAATATCCAAATGTTCATTCAAGTGCATGGCAAACTAAATCCACTGGTCAAAGGGGTGACGGGGTAAGTACAAAAGAGGTCCATCATCTATCAAAAGAAACAGGAATCAGGGTCGCCGTCAAAAAGTTATACTAGTATGCCAGGAGCTCCTAAGATGAACTGTTGGAGTCATCAGTCTCCTCTGCCTCTTTCGTGGGCTTGTACTCCTAGAAGGTCTTCGAGCAAACCTCCACGGTATCCTCTATGGTCTCGTCAACAGACGGCTCTACTAGGTCATCCTCTGTAGCCTCGACCACTATGACTTCCTTAGTGTCTTCCAGGGTCGGGGTCCTCTCAAGTCCGTTCCTCGAGCCGGCGACTAACCCCTCAACCTCTATTGAATCCCGGGTGGGATGGCACCAACTAGGGATCATTCCCTGCGGTACCTTAGTGGGCTTCAGCGGCCTTGTAAATACATCCCTCACCTTCCGGAACCAAGCCTCATACATGTGAGGCTTCCAGCTACTACCACCCTCGTCTACCCATACTAATATACATTTCCTAACATAAATAGTCCCCTACCCGTCAAGGAACTCATCAAAATAGATAGACATCTCCTTAGGGTCGCCAAATTTGATAGGCCATATCTTCAGGACCTAGGATTTGTAAAAAGGGTGTCCCACAACGAGGTGAGATATACATCTCAGTAAGGTGGATCCTAACCTTAGGTTAGGCTGACAGTCCACTCAAGCAGTCATGAACACCAGCATTTCATGTAAATAAACATATGAGGCATTCAATTATCAATAACAACACACAGATGTCAGGCATGCAGTCATGGTGTCATATCACATCTATATGATCATGCACACACCGCCACGTCACATCATCACTTCCACCCTTCCAGCCTGCCTCAATCTCATGCCCGCATTTAGAACGCCTCAAGCTCAATCCTCGTAAACGCATCAGACCGTCTCATTGATAAACCCGCGTAAACGCATCAGGTTTTCAATGTTACTCCAGGCCAATGTCGACACATCACAACTCCATCCTATGTTTCAACGCATCAAGACTATGGCTTTCAACCTCGCGTCTTATACACTTCAGGGTGCCACTCAATTCCAACCCCGCGCCTCAGGGCATTCACCATACAACCCCGCGTCTCATACGCCTCAAGGTATTTCACGTCTCAAACATGCCACAATCTCAATTCAATTCATATACATAATGCCATGTGCATACTCATGCACAAACCATACACTTATGGCACGCAAGACATTCAAATTCACACTCAAATGCGACAAATTACTCAAGGCACAAGCAAAATCAAACATTTGAGTCATCTATACCCTCCTAGGACACACAGTGATCAATCACATTAAAGCCTCTCAAGAATCAATCAAACTTCCACCGACTTGCCCAATTGAGTCCAATCTTCCTATCATAAGTTTAGGATTTCCTTACCTCAAGCTTAATGCCACAAAATCCTTCTCAAGCACCTCAACACTTTGGGTCCAACCCGTCCAAGAACAAGTTCACTGCGTAACCTACGGAAATCCATCCAACTGTCAACTTTTATTGCTCAAATCTTCAATCTATGGACCACAAACTTTATTAACATGCTTCTCAACATCCTAGCATGTCTCATTGATAAATTTGAGACTCACTTTCAACCATTAATGGCCCCCACAGAATCGGTATGCACAGAATCGAAACGGGCAATTTTTGGTTCTGTGTATACCACAAACAACCAGCCCTCAAACTACCTCAAATCCTCAATTTACTCACTAATCTACTTACTAACATGTAGATTTAAGGGTTTGGGAAGCTCACCAAAGATTTGGGGTCGAGTCGTCGCCGGAAACTCCTTGAAGGTTACTAGTTTCTTCAAGTCCTCAAACCGGCAGTTCTAGCCCTTCAAACACAAGACCCATTTGGGGTCAAAAATCCATCAAATTAACCCCAACCTTTTATCACAAATCAATCTATAAGTCCCCTAGATCTCCACAAAATTTGGTTGAAAAACTCTAAGGTTTCGGGGTCCTAAGAGGCCAGAAACGTGGCTTACCTCTGGTTGCGACGATTTCCATCGACTTGCGGGAGATGAGCTGGCCGGAGGTCTTCGGTGGGTCAAACGACTCGCTTCCACTTCAAGGATCGGCAAGAGGATGGGGAAAGAATGGGTGGTCGGCTCGGCGGGTGGGAGTCGCCGGAGGTGGCAGTCGGCCGCAGCGAACAGGAGGGGCAGAACCGGTCGGCGAGCAAAAGAAGAAGAAGAAGAGAGACTCTCGGTGAAAATGGGGGAAGATGACCGGCCAAGAGAGAGAGAGAAAGAGCTATATTCAATTTTCAAAAGTCAACAAGTTGAATGGTAATTGGGAAAAGTGGATATGTCCACTCATAGCCTAATTTATTGACACATGTCCAATATGTCTATCAAGCTCATCCAATAGCCAAGATTCCTCTCAAATTTTTGGTGGCTTTGGGGTGTATTAAAGACCAAAATACCCTCGTCCAATTATATAAGTAAGGTTAAGGCGTGAGAGGCAAAATGGTAATTTTACCCCCGACGTCCGGAACGTCGTTTTTCTAATTCCAATATTCTTCGATAAGGCGATGGCCAATCCAACCATGATGTTGGAATTCTTGATTCTCCATTTTCATTTTTTTTCAAGACTCGTTTCTGATCGTTTTCTCTATCCAACGTGGTTCCAGCCTATCCCGAACTGGCGGGCGGCTTTTGTAGACGTTACGCATATCGACCTTGTGACTCACATCACATTTAGGGCTCGTCAATTCATGGCGACTTTGGTTGTTATGTAATTGTGAGGGTCTATCACTAGTTCCGATGGTCTCGATCGTCACCGTTCGATTTAGGAAAATTTTGCAAATTATACGTTTGTTAAGCGGCAACACCCACGCTCCAATCGTATAACGCTAGCAGTGCATTCCTTAATCGTTCTTAGATCGGTCTTTTGTGGTTCTAAATGTCCCCTCAACAATCCTTATGGTCAAAGCGTCATTTCCTATTCGAGTTCCCTAGGTCCACGTACCTTATCCGCGTTAGTGTTTTCCTTTTGGTCAGTCAACTCAAATTGATCATATTCGAGCGAGATATGATTGAAACACATCACTAGATACACTTCTCATTAATGAGTCTGAAAATGACTGGGAAATCAGAATGTCACAACTTCAATCAAATCAAATAAAGAAAATATGTATATCATATAAATCAAATCAATCAACAATATATGAAAGGATTTAAGAGAACTTAACTTAAATTCTTTTGAACCAAAAAATCACTGACATTACAATATGAGAACTTGCCTTTTTGAACATGCTTCTGAATGTCATTCTGCTCATTGTGCTTCTGAACATACACGTATGTCTACATCTGAACTTTTGCATCTGAATTTTTGCGTCTGAATATATGCATATGAACTTTTGCATCTGAACGTTTGTGTTTGAACATTTGCATGATCATGGTCTAAACAAAATACTCAAGGCAAAGGATTAGTAATAGCTAGCTCATTTCTAATGGCATTGAAAGTTTCTTTGTCCAAAGATTTAGTAAATATATCTACAAGCTGTTTCTTTGTATCAACATATTGAATGTGGATATCGCCATTCTGAACATGATCGCGAATGAAATGATGTTTAACCTCAATATGCTTGGCCCTTGAATGTAGAATGAGATTCTTTGTGAGACTTGTGGCGCCCGTATTATCACATCTAATTTCCACATTTGTATCTTCAACTTCATAATCTTTTAATTGTTGCTTCAACCAAAGAATCTAAGCACACCAACTTTCTAAAGACACATATTTAGCTTCTATTGTACTTAGAGCAACTATGCTTTGCTTTTTGGAATACCAAGAAATAAGCATATTTCCCATAAGTTGATAGGTTCCAAAGTACTTTTCCTATCAATTTTACATCCAGTAGGATCTGCATATGAATTTTCGTTTAGAAGAAAATCTGAATCTTTAGATTACCATAGCCCATGTGTAGGATAAGTCTCAATACACTTGATAATTCTCTTAATGGTCGTAAGATGAGATTCTCTTGGACTAGATTGAAAACTTATGCATAGATAGACATTGAATAATATATATGGTCTCGAAACTGTGAGATGGAGAAGTGATCCAATCATACTGCGATATAGCTTAGGATCAACTTTTTTTCCTTTCTCATCTTTGTCCAGTTTGGAGGAATGTGACATTGGAGTTTCTGTCTTCTTGCAATTTTCCAGACCAAACTTTTTGACAATCTCTAGTGCATATTTCTCCTGATGAATAAAAGCTTCACCTTTCGTCTGATGAATTTGCAAGTCAAGAAAGAATTTTAGTTCTCCTATCATACTTATCTCAAATTCATCCTGCATCAAATTTAGAGAAATTCTTATAGAGATATTCGTTAGACGAACAAAAAAATATACCGTCTACGTAAATCTAAACAAGTAAAATATCCTTACCCATCTTCTGAATAAAAAAAGTAGTATCATCATTACCTTTTATAAGATTTTGTTCAGAAAGAAAGCCACTCGGTCTTTCATACCAAGCACGTGGTGCTTGCTTTAAACCATATAGAGCTTTCTTCAGCACAAAGACAAGGTCTTTTCCTCTAGATTCTTCAAAGGCAGGAGGTTGTTCAATTTAAACTTCTTCTTTGATGTATCCATTTAGGAATGCACTTTTTATGTCCATATGAAAAAAATTAAAATAATTATAACAAGCATAAGCAAGAAGTAGCCTAATGGTTTTTAACCTAGCAACTGGTACATAAGTTTCATCATAGTCTATTCCCTCTTCTTGTGAACAGCCTTTAGCCACCAGTTTTGCTTTTTTTCTAACAACCTTTCATCGAGTCTATTTCTGAACACCCACTTAGTGCCAATTACTGGGCGATTTTTGGGTCTTGATATCAGTTCCCAGACATTATTTTCTTGAATTGATGCAGCTCCTCTTGCATTGAATTGATCCAGTTTTTATCTACTAATGCTTTTTCAATCCCCTTAGGTTCAACTTTAGAAACAAGAGCTATGTTGTTTATTGCTTGCTTGAACTTAGATCTGATCTTGATGCCTTCATCCAAGCTTCCTATGATAAGTTCCTCTGGATGACTGGATTTATGTTTCCAGTTTTTATTAAAGCGATCGTCATGTGTAACGGTGAGATCTTCATATTCCTGTTGTACTACTTCTGAAGTTTCTTCATTAAGATGATCTTCCTTCTGAGTATATTCAGAAACAACATTTTCTTTTTAATCTTTCTTCTCTTCAGATTCTTTCTGTGAGTCTGAACTTTGTGGAAGAAAAGAAACTTGAGCAAGTTCATATTGATCATTCTGAATCTCATCAAACTTAATATTCATGGATTCTTCAACAATAGATTCTTCAACAACATGAGAGCTTTTGTTGTAGACTTTGTAGGCTTTGCTTCTTTTTAAATATCCTAAGAATATTCCTTCATATGACTTTTCTTCAAACTTGCCAATACGATCATTAATGCTTTTCAGAATAAAACATTTACACGCAAACACACGAAAGTATGCAACACCAGGCTTTCTTTCTTTGAAAAGCTCATAGGCAATTTTCTCAAGAACCGGTCTTATAGAAATATGATTCAGAATGTAGCAAGCTATTCAGATTGTTTCTGCCCAAAAGTGAGAAGCAACTTTGCTCTCTATCAGAAGAGTCCAAGTCATTTCTTGCAGAGAATGATTTTTCCTTTCTACTATCCCATTTTTTTTAAGGAGTATATGGGTGGAGAAATTATGGTGAATTGCAAACTCATCACAAAAGTCTGAAAAACTTTGATTTTCAAATTCTCTCCTATCATATGTTTTAATGTAGGAAATAGCAAAACATTTCTCATTCTTAACTTTATTGAAAAATTTTGAGAAAGATGAGAAAGCATCATTTTTACGAGCAAGAAATGACACATAAGTATATAGCTAGAAAAATCATCAACAATAACAAGACAATATTTCTTACCTGCGAGGCTTAGTGTCTTGTTTGGTCCAAAAATAGCTATATGAAATAGCTACAAAACTCGTTCAGTTAAAACATGATTTGTTGATTTAAAAGAAATTCTCACTTGTTTACCAAGAGTAGATGCTGAAGTAGGCGACAACACTGCTCGTATTTATGGTCTTGATGAAGTAATGGCGAGTGAATTAGTAGCATTTGAAGCAAATTTCTGATTTCTCAAACTTTATTTGTGGCAAGCCTCAAATAAGCTTCTTAACAGATAGCTTGAAATATGCTTCATACTGATATGGCGTAACTTTTTGTACCATAATTCAATTTCTTTGACTGAGATGAGACACTTTAGTTCTTCAAAATCAACATCAAGAGGTAGATATTTCCATATCTTTGGCCAGCGAAATTTTTCTTTTTGTCTTCACTAACACCTGTGCATTTTGAGTCTTGAAAACAAATTTGATAACCAGAGTCACAGGGTTGACTTATAGAAATGATATTATAATTTATTCCTTTGACTAAGGAAACATCATTTGCTATCATGTTTCTAATCTTCACGGTTCCTTTTCTAATGACTTTTTATTTGCTATTTTCATGGAAAGACACTTCTACCATTGTAATTTGATAGTTGAATAAACTTTTCTGGATCACCAGTCATGTGACTTGAACATCCATTATCCGCTAACCAGTTGTCCTTTTTCCTTTTTGGTACCTACAAATTAAAAAAAAAAAGCTCATTTTTCCTTCAGTACTCTTGCTTTCTTGGGTCCATCTCAGTTAGTAGTGCCTGATAACTTTTTGTTAATAGGTCTTCACACTTTCATACAATGATCTTTGACATAACTGGAATCACCATAGTTTATACAAGGTTGTTGCATATAAGATCTTGTAAACTATTTCCAAAAATGCAGTCTATATGCAAATGTGGAAGGTTTTCAAAAAATTCTATCTTTTGCTTTGGGAAATCTATTTTTGAGATCACTTTCCCTTTTGAAACCCAGACTAGATTTGTCATTGAAAGGAATTCGTTTGGAGAAAATATTTTCTAAGTTTTTCGAACTCTGTGAAAATCGTTTCGAAATATTTTCAATTTTGATTTTCAAAGAATTATTTTCTTTGAAATCAAAACATGATTTTCCTTCATCTGATGAAATTCCTCTTGCAAGAAATCAATCTTATCCTTTTGCAAAACATCGTGCCTTTTTAAAGAGGAAAATTTCTTTTTCAAAACAGAAACCTTTTTAAGAGCATCCTTATAATTTTTGCATAACTGATCAATATACATAGCAACTTCATCCAGTAGTTCAAAAGCACATACCTCAATATTTGAATCTAAACTTGAATTTGATTCTGAGTCTGACTTTGCCATGAGACATATATTTACATAATCATCCTCACTATCAGAATCACTCAAAAGTTTTTGCTTTTAATGCTTTCTTGTACCTTTTGTACTAAGCCCTATCTTTCTTTAGAATAGGACAATTGGGTTTGATGTTTCTTGCCTTCTTGCAGTGGAAGCATATCACATATTTGCTTTCCTGTTTGCCATTGCTCGAGAATTTCTGATCATTATGTTTAAATGATTTCTTTCCTTTGCAATTTCTACCTTTTTCGAGCCATTTTTCTGAACTTCTTTACCATAAGTGCAAGCTCCTTGTCATCTTCGTCTTCATCATCTGAATCAGAAAACTTATGATTAATTTTAGATTTTAAGGCGATCCGACTTCTTACCTTTTGGCTCCTTTCTTATTAGCTCATTTTGTCTCATAAGATTGCAAAGTTCCAACAAGCTCATCTACTGAGAGTGGTCTGATTGTTTGTTACTCTTGTATTAATGGCTTGATATAATTCCAATCTTCTGTGAAAGCTCTGAGTATTTTCCTAACTTGCATCGGCTCAACAATTAGAGCACCTTGTCTTACAAATCCACTTGCCAGAATTTGAAATCTATTAATCATAAATGTGATTGATTCATCTAGCTTCATTTGAAAAGCTTCATAGTCACTTAGCGGAATACTAAAATTTGTTTCCTTCACTCGGTCAGTTCCTTAAAAAGTGATATGAAGTCTATCTCATATAGCCTTCACTGATTCTTCTTCTGAAACACAATTATACAAAGGAGTAGACAAAGCATAGAATAATGCAATAACAACTTTAGAGTGTAGAGCTTGTCTCTTAGCTTTTTCAGCATTAGACAATGTTGGTGCAGAATTAGTCTCATTTCTATTTGATATTGTTACAGTAGTGACAGGTTCAAGACCTTTGACAATAACATCCCACATCAGATCATTGAATACTTTGAAAAACCACTTCATTTTGTTGCACCACATGTTGTAATCCTTTCCATCAAAGTACAGTGGTTTGTTACCATAATGGAGTTACTTGTACCTGAGAAATTATTGCTAGACATGATAGATCATTAACTTTGAAGTCAAAAACACTTCACAAGAAATGAGTGAACTACTTTGATACCAAATAACACCTAAAGGGGGTGAGTAGGTATTTCTATGCCAAAGTGAAACTAAGTGAGGAATTAACAGTTTCAAGTCACAATCGGAATGAGAACAATGAAGCAACGTATAAATGATCTAAATGTAATAGAAGGAGTTGAGAGATGAGAAAATTGCACATTGAGTTTATAGTGTTTTGGCTTGTTAGACCTACTACAACCACTCTCTTATAATAACAGCAGATTGGCTGGATTCCACTAGAATGAATCTAGATGAGATTACAAGAGAAATACATTCAGTCGCTCCTACAACACCTCACAAAAAACTTAAGAACTATCTGAAACAAGTATGTGAATCTGAACAACTTAAGCACTTTGAAATTTTATGTTCTCGGCGCTTTGTTGATCAGCATGGTTCTTCTTTTATACTGCTTTGCTTCCCAACTATCCATTGGATATACCTTGAAAGGATCGCTCTTCAATATTTGATTGGACGTCATCAATCGTGATTGAACGAGATTGTATCTGGAGAAGACATGGTAGCCGCTGGGGTAGAGTATGAACACATCAGATTCAGTTATCTTTAGTTTTCAAAAATAGAGTTAATTGAAATAAACCACAAAAATTATTCTTGGAAGGAAGTATCAAATCATAGATTTTCCGTTGATATGATTGAAGAAGAAAAACCTGTCAAACATATATTACAAACTTCCATAAACAAAAAGCGCCATTATTGAAAACCTGCCAAACGTAGGTCTTTAGAATCTGCCTGATACATATTGCAGAATCTGAACAATATTCAAAAACTGTCTTCAGAAATAGAGACCAACTGAATATGAACAGATCATCTGAACCGTGACACTGAGCCTTGATGAAGTCCTTATGACATGTCATATAAAGCTTCTGATGAATAAGCCTTCAGAGGCAATAACATACTCCATCTGAATAACTTCAGAAGCAAATATATGACTACTTCAACTTGAGTCTGAATGTCAGAGATGGATTAATATAAGTTTCTGTTTACTTTGTTCATTCTGCAACAATACATTAGAATTATACATATTCTATCTGAACAAGGATAGCTTTGTCAGAATCAAAATGTTCAGAGGGAAGGTTTTCTCAGCAACATAACCATCTCATCTTTCCCGAAAATTACAATAGCGTCTTAAAAAATAGGAAGATTCTGCCATCATTTCTTTTGCCACTAA
The DNA here is from genome assembly GCA_028455895.1 of Rhodomyrtus tomentosa. Taxonomy (NCBI): domain Eukaryota; kingdom Viridiplantae; phylum Streptophyta; class Magnoliopsida; order Myrtales; family Myrtaceae; genus Rhodomyrtus; species Rhodomyrtus tomentosa. The sequence goes on along the minus strand of JAPCWY010000009.1, from coordinate 14,431,496 downwards.
AGTCAATAATTGACATATTGTGAACAAGCACAGCAAGGACGGAAACAGACGACCGCCACCTCATCAGAGCAAGTCGGAGTGTCGCGTCCACCGTCAACACCGTTTGAAGCTTCGACCATTGAGCTGTAGTCGACGATTGTTCATTATAAATTTATAAAGTGAAGTACAATAAGATAAGATCATATTTATAAATACTAAATGAACGATTAAATTAATTAAAACTGGATTACATTTAACTAAGAGAGAGTTCTAGAATGGAGAAATCTAAATCAAGCAAAAGCGTGTGGCTAACGATAAATCTAGTACAAGAAGGAAGTTGACAAAGCTAAAATTTCTAGGAGGCATAATAAATGTTGCGTTGACAAGGGGTCTTGAAAACTTGTGATAGGACTCAAAATTTTCAAGAAGTGAGGATACTTCCTGAAGCTCACATGAGACTAAGAGGGAGAGAGAGATACCTAACGAAAGTCTTCGACTCCAAAGAAAAGTGGAGAGAAAGTTTTGACTAAGAAAATTCTACTATAAATAAAGGGACATCAGGACTCTTGAAACAAACGACCACAACAAGACAGCTTGTTCACCGTTCCAAATTCCCCTCTCTTCCACATTCACTCACTCCTTTATCTTGCACGTTAGCCCCTACCACTATCCTCACCTAGAGGTGAACGATTCCGCCGAACCAGCGGTTCCGATTTCGAAAAAAGGTGGAACCAGAACCGATTCTATTTTTCGGAACCTAAACCGGCCCTTGAAGGGGCCGATCCCAGTTTCAGTTCAGAACCAGGCCGTTTCTTGTTCCAACTTAAAATTTAATTTTTAAAATAATAAATAATGAAATAAAAATACCAAATGATCAATTATAAGTTATTATCAAATTGTACATTGTAACAAAAGTTGGGGAAAAAGAGAGAGGAATAATGGGCTTGAACTTAATGAATTATCATTAAGTGCATACATATCTTCTTGGGATAGAAGAATCAAAGCCTATGTAGTTCTTTTACCTTTGATAACCCAACTTATCTCATTGTCAATCGTCACTACCTATTGTGATACATGTGCCGGTGGTATTTCTACAATCATCACTGAAAAATTCGTGTTCTCGATCCAGCTCTTGGTGTCAATATCTAGTCTTTGTCCAATCATCGACACAAGCTTGAGCCTCCACAAATTTTGGACTTAATATTGAACGGTGGTCAATCAAAATTAATCCTTCAGTGTTAAATTGTTGTTCAACTGCAACGGTTGAAGAATGCATTGGTAATATGTGTCTTGCTATGAGAGCAAGAATTGGGAATTGAGTTAAAAGGTTCTTCCACCACTCTAGAATTTTGAAATCTTTGTTGTGTTTTGTCACGCTTCGTGCCCCAGGCACGAGCGTGCGACCCCCTGCGAGCGTAAACTCTTGAGCGTCCCAAGATTCACATATATCGAGAGATGCAAAATATCGATAGCATGCGGAAGCAATAACATACAAACTACTTCGTACCATAATAAAGGGGGCCTGGATAACGAGAGCATCCATATATACATCACCAAGAGTTCATACAAAAGAGCGGGTAAACCAACCTTGCTAACAGGTCGGGAAATCGGGACTCCGCCAAAAGACGATAAAGATCTAAATTCCTCAGAAGATTACAAAGTAACGAAGATCATCACCAAAAGACTACTAAGTAAAACCAGGAAACTCCTAGGTCGAGCTGCTGAAGTCGTAAGTCTCTTCGGCATCCTCGGTAGGCTCGTACTCCCAAAAGGTCTCTGAGCGTACCTCTACTATATTCTCCATCGTCTCGTCTGCTAACTGCTCCACCACGTTGTCCTCGGAGGCTTCGATCTCAATAACCTCGTTGGTGTCCTCCAAGGTCGCGGTCCTTAGGAATGTTCCTCGAACCGGCTGCTGACCCCTCGACTTCCACAGAATCTTGAGCAGGATGACATCAACTAGGGATTACCCCACGAGATACCTCGATGGACTTCAGTGGTCCCGTAATAACTTCCCCTACCTTCCGAAACTAAGCCTCGAACCTATGAGGCTTCCAGCTCTTTCCACCCTTATCAACCTAAACTACCGTACACTTCTTGACGAACACGGTTCACTGTCCGTCTGGAAACTCCTCAAAATACGCAGACATTTCCTTAGGGTCACTTAGCCTGATTGGTAGCATGATCATGGTCTAGGATCTGGAAAAGTGATCCCGCGACGGGGTAAGATTTACATCTCAATTAGACAGGTCTTAACCCTAGATTAGGCTGAACGTACACTTAGGTGGATACAATCACGAACAAAAATGCACAAGCAATCACATGAGGCATTCAATAGTCATTAAAGATACATAAGGCACAGACGAGCGTCAAGCCCACAGCCATGGTATCATATCTCATCCTTCCACTTATGCACACACAACCAAATCAAGTCACACCTTCCACCCTTCCATGCCTCCATTTGATTCATGCCCGCGTTTAGAATGCCTCAGACTCGGTCCGCATAAGTACGCCTCAGACCATCTCATTGACAAACCCGCGTAAACGCATCAGGTTTTCAAATTTCATTTCAGGCCTGTGTCGATACATCTCAAATTTCATCCCGCGTTTCAACGCATCAGACCTTAGTCATTTCAACCCTACCTCTCAACGCAACATGGTACAACTCAACACAACCCCGTGTAAACGCCTCAGGGTATCAATCCATACAACCCCCCGTCTCAACGCCTCAAGGTATCACAAGTTTCTTAGACATGCCAAAAACTCAATTCAATTCAGGACCTCATGGTCAAGTGCAAACTCATGCGACGAGCAACATATCTATGGCATGCGAGACAATTAGATTCAACACTCAAATGTGGCAATCAAATCATGGCACAAGCATTCAACGAGCATTTACGCCGTTTATACATCTCAAGGACAAATAATGAACAATCACACCATAACTCCCAAGAACCAGCCTAATTCATACACAATTCACCCAATCGAGTCAAATCCTCCTAGCCAAGGTTTAGAAACCCCTTACCTCAAGCTTAATTCAACAAAATTCTTCTTCCAAGCACTTCAATCACTCGGTCCAACAATTCTCGAAACAAGGCAGCCTCGCACCTATTGGAAATTAATCCAATTCATCAATTTTTCTTGCTCAATTCACCAATTCATGAAGCATAAACCTCAATGACATATTCATCGACATCCTAATACGTCTCAATGATGATTTTGGGACTCAATTCCATCACCAACTGCCCCCAACAATTCTGTTTGCACAGAACCGAAATAGGGCATTTTCGGTTCTATGCATACCTCCTTTGATCAGCCCCTAAACTATCCTAAATCCTTAATTTATCTACTAATCTACTTGGTAACATGAAGTTCTAGGAGCTAGGAAACCTCACTGAAAATTTTATCTCAAGGCGACGTCGGAAAGTCCTCGAACGGCGTCGTTACCTCCAAGTCCTCAATTGGTCAGTTTTTATCCTTCAAACACAAGACCCGTTTGGGGTCAAAACTCCATCAAATTCATCCAAACTTTTTGTCACAACTTAGTCTACATGTCCTCTAGATGTCCACAAAATTTGACTGAAAGATTCGAAAGGTTTGGGGTCCTACAAAGAATAAACAGCAATTTACCTCCAGCTGCGACGATTTTTGTCGACTTCCGGGAGAATAGCCGGCTAGAACTCCTCAGTGAGTCCAATGACTTGATTCAAGTTGGAGGTTGTCAGCAAGAGGATGAGGAAGGTACTGGTGGTTGGCTCGAGCTCAGGTGGCAGCCGAAAGTGGCGTTTGACGGCGGCGATGGCGGCGGCAGAACCTGGTCGAGCGTGGAGCTCTCAGCGATGAAGAAGAAGGAAGAAGAAGAAGAAGGCTATGGAGAGAGAGAGTTTTCGGCAGAATGAAGGGGGTGAAGTCTGTATGCACACTTGTAAGGGTCAACCATGAAGAATGGTAGGTTAAAAGGTGAACATTAAATGACAATGCTTAATCCTTTGACACTTGTCTTCATGTCAATCAATGGCTCATCTAAGGGCTGTGATTTCTCTTAATTTTCGGAAGCCTTGGGGTGTTGTGAAAGACCAAAATGCCTTCATCCAATTATTAAGGCAAGGTTAAGGTTTGAGGGGTAAAATGGTAATTTCACCATCGACGTCCGGAACGTCGTTTTTCTGATTTCAATTTTCTTCGATGAGGCGACGGCCAATCCAATTATAATATTGGCATTCTTGATCCTCCATTTTCTAATTTCAAGACTCGTTTATGAATCATTTCTCTATCGGATCTGATTCCAGTCTATCCCCAATTGACGGGCGGCTTTTGCAGACGTTAATACTTATCGACTCTGTGATTCATATCACACTTAGGGCTCATCAATTCATGAAGACTTTGGTTATCATGTAATTACGAGGGTCTATTACTAGTTTTGACAGTCTCGATCGTCATCGTTCGATATAGGAAAATTTGCAAATTATACATTAGTTAAGTTGCATCACGCTAGCAATCGTACAACGCTAGCAATGCATTCCTTAATCGTTCTTAGATCGGCATTTTATGGCTCTAAACGTCCCCTCGAAATCTTTATGGTCAAAGTGTTATTTTTTATTTGAGTTCCCTAGGTCCACGTACTTTGTCTCACGTTAGCCTTTTCCTTTTGGTCAGTTAACTCGAGATTGATCAGATTCGAGCGAGATACGACTGAAAAACATCATTAGATATATTCTCATTAATAAGTCTAGAAATGATAGAAAAATCAGAATGTCACAACTCTTTCCCCCTTACAAAAATTACATCCTCGAAATTTACAATAAACCAGTTACTCAAACAAATGGGGCTATTGACGTCTCATCGTTTCCTCGCTTTCCCAAGTAGCGCTTTCAGTTCCATGGTGCTCCCAAACAACTTTGACCAATGAAATCGTCTTATTCCTTAGAATCTGCTCCTTTCGATCTTCGATCCTGACTGGCCTTTCTACGTAGGATACCCTGTCATCCACTTTGACAACCTCGTAATCTAGTATATGCGTAGGGTCTGGCTCGTACTTCCGTAGCATTGACACATGGAAGACATTGTGCACCTGGGACAAGTTAGGCGGTAAGGCAAGCCTGTAGGCTAAGGTCCCAATCCTTTCAAAAATTTCAAATGGACCTACGTATCTTGGACTCAGTTTTCCTTTCTTTCCAAATCGAGATAATCCTCTCATTGGCGACACTTTAAGGAAAACATGATCGCCTACTTGAAACTCCAAAGGCTTACGTCGTTTATCTGCATAACTCTTCTAACGACTCTATGTCGTCTTCAGCCTATTCCGAATTATTTTCACCACCTTTACTGATTGCTCTACCAACTCTGGGCATGTAATGCTTCTTTCTCCAATTTCGTCCCAGCAAATCGGCGTCTTGCAAGCCCTTCCATAGAGCGCCTCAAAAGGTGTCTTTCGAATACTCTGCTGATAGCTGTTGTTATATGCGAACTCTATCAAATGCAGCTGATCCTCCCATCCACCTTTGAAGTCTATCACACACGCTCATAACATATCCTCGAGCGTCTGAATCGTCCTTTCCAATTGTCCTTCCGTCTGTGGATGGTATGCCTACTAAATAGTAGTCGAGTTCCCATGGCATCTTGAAGACTCTTCTAGAAGTTCGCCGTAAACTTGGGATTTCTGTCAGATGTAATCGTCACGGGTACTTCATGTAGCCTCACTATTTGCCACATATACAGTTCGACATATCTGTTCATCGCGAAATCCTTTCGCACAAGAATGAAGTGTGCAGACTTGGTCAACCTGTCCACAATTACCCAAATAGAATCGTGGCCTCTCTGGCTCCTTGGTAGACCCATTACAAAATCCATCGTTATGTACTCCCATTTCCATTCAGGAATCTCTAATGGTTGTAGCAATCCACTAGGCTTACGATGTTGTGCCTTCATCTATTGGCATGTCAAGCACTTCGCCACATACTTCGCTACATCCACTTTCATCTCGTTCCACCAATAATGTTGACGCAAGTTCTGATACATTTTCGTGCTAGCTAGGTGGATACTATAATTGCTTCTGTGAGCCTATGATAAAATCATTTCCCTAAGCTCTTCGTCTTTTGGTACACATAGACGCCCTCGAAATTTCAAGATTCCATCCTCTAACACTTGAAACTCTAGTTTCCTCTTCGTAGCACTCATCTCCAGGATTTTCTGAATTTCTAGGTCCGTAGATTGTAAGACTTTTATCTTTTCTTGGATCTCGGGTTCTATCCTCAGTGTGGCTACCAAACTGGATAGTTGACAGACTTCATATCTGAACTCAGAATCCCTCAGGCTCTCAAATAACGACCACCCTTTTACCAGTAGACAGGCAATATTCGATTTTCGACTGAGCGCATCCGCGACTCTGTTTGCCTTCCCAGGATGATATAATATATCACAATCATAATCCTTAAGCAGTTTCATCCATCGACGCTGCCTCATTTTCAGTTTCTTCTGGGAAAATAGATACTTCATGCTCTAGTGGTCCATATAAATCTGAAATTTCTCGCCACACAAATAATGTCTCCAGATTTTCAAAGCAAAGATGATCGCTGCCAATTCCAAATCATGGGTCGGGTAGTTCATCTCATGCGGTCTTAGCTGTCGGGACGCGTAGACAACCACTCTTTCATGTTGCATTAGCACACAACCCAGTCCCTTTAGCGAAGCATCACTATATATCTCGTAACCTCTAGGTCTTGATGGAATCGTCAATACCGATACAATTGTTAACCAATAGTTGAGCTCTTGGAAACTCATTTCACACTTATCTATCCATTCAAACTTCGTTTCTTTCTTAGTCAATCTCGTTAGTGGAATTGCTATAGATGAAAACTTCTCCACGAAATGTCTGTAATATCCTGCTAATCTTAAGAAACTTCCGACTTTCGGGACCGTAATAGGCCTAGGCCAGTTCATTACAGCTTCGATCTTTGCAGGATCCACCGCAATTCCTTCTCCAGATACCATGTGGCCAAGAAATGCCACTTTATTCAGCCAGAACTCGCATTTGCTAAACTTAGCGTAAAGCGAGTGTTCTCTCAGGGTCTGCAAAATAATTTTCAGATGTTCTTCGTGTTCTTCGTTACTCCTTGAGTAAATCAGGATATCCTCAATAAATACTATGACAAATCTATCCAAAAATTCCTTGAACACCCGATGCATCAAGTCCATAAATGCGGCTGGAGCATTGGTCAGTCCAAAAGGCATCACAGTGAATTCGTAATGACCATACCTTGTCCTAAAAGCGGTCTTAGGTATGTCTTCCTTCTTAATTCTCAATTGATGATACCCGATCCTCATATCAATTTTAGAGAATACTGCAGCTCCTTGCAACTAATCAAATAAGTCATCAATTCTCGACAGTGGGTACTTATTCTTTACAGTCACTTGATTCAACTGCCTTTAGTCGATGCATAAACACAAGAACCCATCCTTTTCCCTCACAAACAACACCGGCGCTCCCCACGGTGAAGCCCCCGGTCAAATAAATCCTTTATCCAGTAATCCTACATTTGTACCTTTAACTCCTTCAATTCTGATAAGAACATTCTATAGGGTGGCTTCGAGATTGGCTCCGTCTCGGGAGCTAACTCAATCACGAATTCAATTTCGCACTCAGGCGGTAACCTTAGTAACTCTTGAAAAAAATATCGAGAAACTCATGCACTACCGGAATATTTTCTAATTTAGGCTCCTCGGCAGTCGTGGCCATAACTGCGACTAAGTACGCCGACATCCTTCAGCTATCAGCTTTGTCGCTTTAAGTGATGAGACTAAAGGAATCGAGGTTCCTTCTCGACTTCCCACAAATTCGAAACTAGGGTGACCTTCCGGATAGAAACGGATTATCCTACTACCACAATCAACTACCGTCCTTTACTTACCCAACCAATCCATTCCTATGATCACATCGAAATCACACATGGGCAACACAGCCAAGTCGATACTCTCTTTACTACCGCCAATTACAATTTCACAGTCAACACAACCCAACGAAACCAGCACATTATCTTTCAACGAGGTGGCAACATGTAGAATCACACTCAACGGTTTCAATTTCATATCAACTAAATCAGCAAACCGAGTAGACACAAACGAGTGTGATGCGCCAGGATCAAACAAAGCATAGGCAGCTTGGTCACACAAATAAATCGTACCTGTGACCACGCCAAGCACTTCTTCCGCTTCCCTACGTGCCACAGCATAGACCCTTCCCTAAGTTGGGGGTCGGTTCTGATCATTCTGTGGAGTGGCTGTTAACGGTCCTACTTGTGATCGTTGCCCGTGAGGTCTATTTGCTGGGGTTTGGTTCGGGCAAGTCCTCATCTGATGGCCCATTTGACCACACTTGAAGCACGCTCCAGTCCTTACCGAACAAGGTCCGTTACCATGCCTTCTACCACAGAGGCGGCAACTCCAGTTCATTGGGTTCGACGGCTTCATTATGTTCTTTCTTATCAGAGGGATGAAGCGTCTATTGTCAGTCACCGGTCTTTTACCAATCTGGCGATTATCTCCGAATGAACTAAACCGTGATTCAGATGTGGTATTTCTCTCTTTCAGATCTCTCTCAATCATTTGTCCCCATTCATAGATTTCTTTATAAGTTCTTAATTCAGAGCTATCATATGGCTGCGAAGCTCAGGCCTCAGTCCATCCCGAAATCTCTGTACCTTCTCTAGGGGATCCTCTACCGATCGGGGTGCATACCTTGACAATCTGGAGAACTCAACTTCATACTGGTCTATGGTCAGATGATTTTGATGCAGCTATAAGAACTCCACATGTTTCCTTTCTCGAGCTGTCTCCAAGAAGTACTTGTCATTGAATGTCGTAGTAAAGGCATTCCAGGACAAGGTCGTTCCTTCTAGAAAGACTCCATTCTTGGTGGCAGCCTACCAGTCATTAGCGGTCCCTTCCAGTTGGTATACTGCTAGCAGTACCTTCTCCTCATTTGTGTACCTCAGTACTCCAAAGGCCTTTTCTAGTTTCTCAATCCATCTCGGTGCTAGTTCGAGGTCTCTAGTCTCATCAAACTGGGTTGGTTTCAGCTTGATAAATTGCTCAACCAGTTAGCCCATCTGCCTAGCCACAGCAACCTCTTCCTAGGCATTCACTACCTCATTGCCCTGGCCACGATCGTTGTTATTTCCATTGCCTCCATTATTGCCGTTATCGGTGTTAACGGTAGCTATTGCGGCTCCACCGCTTGGGTTATGGCAGCATCCCTATCAGGGGTCTGCCTATCGATGAGGTCGTCAATCCTTTCTAGTGCTCTCGACACTTCATCCATTCTCGGGTCTTCCGCCATAGATGGCCTCGAACTAGAGGCTCCACACCTAGGTCTTCCAAGTCTTCTAGGCGAATTACTCATTCTTGTATACTTTCACTAAGCTTGGACCACCACAATTTCACCAAGAAGTTAGTAACTCATTCACCCAACCAGGTCTAGAGCTACCAAACTATGCATTAACGAAAATAGTCATAACATAACGACCTTCCACACAACTAATTCCAGAGGCACTTCACTAAACAGTCCATGGCTATTACCCCATTCCGTCTACTTCAACGGTTCACAAAAACTAGCCATACTTATTTACTCAACTGACCAAAATCCAAGAATGACTTTCAGCGCTAAACATGAAATTTAATCTTCATAAGCCACCATAATCTTGTCATGACCAATGTCAATCACATGCGCCAAGTCATATGCCAAGCATCTCGTGTCTTATTCTAACAAGTTCCTAAGGTCTCGCTACCCATCCTCCTTATCACTCCAATCCTCAATCAACTTGGATCGAGCTGACCTTGCTCTGATACCAAGTAAGTCGGGATGTTGCGACCCGTGTCCCGAGCACGAGCGCACGACCCCCTGCAAGTGTAAACTCTCGAGCGTCCCAAGATTCACATATATCGAGAGATGCGAAAGATCAATAGCATGCTAAAGTGATAACATACAAACTCCTCCGTACCATAATAAAGGGGACCTGGGTAACAAGAGCATCCATATATACATCACCAAGAGTTCATACAAAAGAGCAGGTAAACCAACCCTACTAACAAGTCGGGGGAAATAGGGACTCCACCAAAAGACGACAAAGATCTAAATTCCTTAGAAGATTACAGACTGACGAGGATTATCACCAAAAGACTATTAAGTAAAACCAGGAAACCCCTAGGTCGAGCTACTGGAGTCGTCAGTCTCCTAGGCATCCTCGGTAAGCTCGTACTTCGAGAAGGTCTCCGAGTATACCTCTACTGTATCCTTCATCGTCTCGTCTGCTGACTGCTCCACCAGGTCGTCCTCGGAGGCATCAATCTCAATAATCTCGTTAGTGTCCTCCAGGGTCAGGGTCCTCTCAGGAATGTTCCTCGAACCGGCTGCTAACCCCTGAACCTCAACAAAATCCCGAGCGGGGTGACACCAACTAGGACTTACCCCTCGAGGTACCTCGGTAGACTTCAGTAGTCCCGTAGTAACTTCCCCTACCTTTCGAAACCAAGCCTCGAACCTATAAGGCTTCCATCTCTTTCCACCCTCATCAACCCAAACTACCATACACTTCCTGATGTACACGATTCCCTGTCCGTCCGGAAACTCCTCAAAATATGCAGACATCTCCTTAGGGTCACCTAGCTTGATTGGCAGCATGATCACAGTCTAGGATCTGAAAAAGTGATCCCGCGACGGGGTGAAATTTACAACTCAGTAAGACAGGTCCTAACCTTAGGTTAGGCTGACCGTACACTCAGGTAAATACAATCACGAACAAAAATGCACAACTAATCACTTGAGGCATTCAACAGTCATTAAAAATACATAAGGCACAGACGAGCGTCAAGCACACAACCATAGTATCATATCTCATCCTTCCACTTATGCACACACAACCAAATCAAGTCACACCTTCCACCCTTCCATGCCTCCATTTGATTCACACCCGCATTTAGAATGCCTTAGGCTCGGTCCGCGTAAGTACGCCTCAAACCATCTCATTAACAAACCCGCGTAAACGCATCAGGTTTTTAATTTCATTTTAGGCCTGTGTCAAAACATCTCAAATTCTGTCCCGCGTTTCAACGCATCAGGACCTTGGTCATTTCAACCTCGCGTCTCAACGCATTAGGGTACAACTCAACACAACCTCGCGTAAACGCCTCGGGGTATCAATCCATACAACCCCGCGTCTCAATGCCTCAGGGTATCACAAATCTCTCAGACATGCCAAAAACTCAGTTCAATTCAGGACCTCATGGTCAAATGCAAACTCATGCGACGAGCAACACATCTATGACATGCGAGACAATTAGATTCAACACTCAAATGTGGCAATCAAATCATGGCACAAGCATTCAACGAGCATTTACGCCATCTATACATCTCAAGGACGTACAATGAACAATCACACCATAACTCCCAAGAACCAATCTAATTCACACCCAATTCACCCAATCGAGTCCAATCCTTCTAGCCAAGGTTTAGAAACCCGTTACCTCAAGGTTAATTTAATAAAATTCTTCTTCCAAGCACTTCAATCACTCGGTCCAACAATTCCCGAAATAAGGCAGTCTCGCACCTATTGCAAATCAATCCAATTCATCAATTTTTCTTGCTCAATTCATCAATCCATGAAACATAAACCTCAGTGACATATTCATCGACATCCTAATACATCTCAACGATGATTTTGGGACTCAATTCCATCACCAATAGCCTCCAATAATTTGGTTTGCATAGAACCGAAATAGGGCATTTTTGATTTTATGCATACCTCCTTTGATCAGCCCCTAAACTATCTTAAATCCTCAATTTATCTACTAATCTACTTGCTAACATGTAGTTCTAGGAGTTAGGAAGTCTCACCGAAAATTTTAGCTCAAGGCGAGTCGGAAAGTCATCGACCGGCGCCGATTCCTCCAAGTCCTCAACCAGTCAGTTTTTGTCCTTCAAACACAAGACCCATTTGGGGTCAAAAATCCATCAAATTCATCCAAAATTTTTACCACAACTCAGTTTACATGTCCTCTAGATGTCCACAAAATTTGACCGAAAGATTCGAAAGTTTCGAGGTCCTACGAAGTCTAAACAGCAGCTTACCTCCAGCTGCGATGGTTTTCGTCGACTTCCGAGAGAATGGCCGGCCGGAACTCCTCAGTGAGTCCAATGACTTGATTCATGTTGGAGGTTGTCGGCAAGAGGATGAGGAAGGTGCTGGTGATCGGCTCGAGCTCAGGTGGTGACCGAAAGTGGCGCTCGACGGCGGCGATGGCGGTGGCAAAACCTGGTCGGGCATGGAGCTCTCGGTGATGAAGAAGAAGGAAGAAGAAGAAGAAGAAGAAGGCTATGGAGAGAGAGAGTTTTCGGCAAAATGAAGGGGGTGAAGGCTGTATGCACACTTTTGGGGGTCAACCATGAAGAATGGTAGGTTAAAAGTTGAACATTAAATGCCAATGCCTAATCCTTTGACATTTGTCTTCATGTCAATCAATGGCTCATCCAAGGGCTGTGATTTCTCTCAATTTTCGGCAGCCTTGGGGTGTTGTAAAAGACCAAAATGTCATCATCCAATTATTAAGGCAATGTTAAGGTTTGATGGGCAAAATGGTAATTTCACCCTTGACGTCCGGAACGTCGTTTTTCTGATTTCAATTTTCTTCGATGAGGTGACGACCAATCCAATTATAATGTTGGCATTTTTTATCCTCCCTTTTCTAATTTCGAGACTCGTTTCTGAATCATTTCTCTGTCGAATGTGATTCCAGCCTATCCCAAACTGACAGACGACTTTTGCAAACGTTACGCGTATCGACCCTGTGATTCATATCACACTTAGGGCTCGTCAATTCATGGCGACTTTGGTTGTCATGTAGTGATGGTCTATTACTAGTTTCGTCGGTCTCGATCATCATTGTTCGATATAGGAAAATTTATAAATTATACATTGGTTAAGCAATATCGCCCGCGCTCCAATCGTACAACGCTAGCAATGCATTCCTTAATCGTTCTTAGATTGGCCTTTTATGGCTCTTAACGTCCCCTCGACAATCCTTATGGTTAAAGTATCATTTTCTATTTGAGTTCCCTAGGTTCACGTACCTTGTCTCGCATTTGCCTTTCCCTTTTGGTCAGTTAACTCGAGATTGATCAGATCCGAGCGAGATACAACTGAAAGACATCATTAGATACATTCTCATTAATAAGTCTCGAAATGACAGAAAAATCAAAATGTCACATGTTTGGACTAAACTCAAAAGCAATTATTAAATAGTTTTATAATTCAAAAATAGTACTTCATGTTGTTCCATTTTATTTTATTTTTTTTGGTCTATTTATAAGCATTTTGTACCCTCTACTAATTGAACCATTCACATCGCTTTGTAAGGCACTAGGTTGAGAAGATACACAATCACTTAAACCATATCTACAACAAATTTCATTATATAATTCTACTATAGCGTGTTTAACCTCACTTTGTATAATTGAAATATCTATTGCTTCATCCAAATGTAAACAAGCATAATAATAATCATTAAGATAATCTAATAAACCATCTAATTTAGTACGTGGATAAAAAACAATACCAACCAAATGAACAAGAGGAATGTTGAAATAATAAAGCAATCATTTATCTCGCATTACTAAAATAGTCGGAGCTAATTGAGTATCTTTTTCATAATCACTAAAAACATCAGTAATATTAACACACTCAATTGAAAATAAATGCGTAATAGGATAATCAACACCAGATAAAGTATTAGTATCATTAAAAACTTTCAAAATTTTTAATTTTTTTTTCAAACATCTCAATGTTGCGGGAGTAAAATAACATTGGAAACATTATTCGAAATAAATGCACATAATAAATATTTGTACTCAAAACATTGACGAATTAACTCATAGGTAGAATTCCAACGAGTCAAAATATCTTTTGGAAATCTTTTTGTCATTCTCTCATTTTCTTTACAAAATTTGCCATATGCTTTCATAAATTGGGGACGGCTCCATAAAAATTTAATTATTTTCTTTATTGGGGCGAGAGCATTCTCAAGAGCTCGTAAACCATCTTGCACACATAAATTTAAAACATAGCAAGCACATCTAACATGAAAAATATGTCCGCCAAAAGTGGGTTTACAAATATTTTTTAAATCGAGAATGGAAGTAGTATTTGCTACGGCATTACCAAAATCAATTGGAAAAAAGTTATTAATCAAATTATATTCTTTTAAAATTTATCTAATTATTTTATAAATATCAATGGCCGTATGCTTTTCATCAAAAACTTGAAATGCAAGAAATCTTTTTTGAATGGTCCAATTGTGAGACCCATGTAAGAACGAATTTGCCAAGGATTAGTCCAGATATCGCTACTTATATGTACACGTCAATTGAAATCCTTAAAAAAATTTGCTAAACCTTTTTTTATAAGCCTTGAAAAGTTTGTTTTAAGAGTAATTTTCGAAACAGATGATACTTGTGGATCGAATGCAATGTTTACCATAAATTTCCAATTAAAACTTTCATCAGTAGTAAATGGAGCATGTTCAAGGGCAACATATTCAGTTAATATTTGTTTATAAGTGCATCAATATAATGGAATAAAGACTTAGGGTTAGGATTGGTGAACCTAGAAATTTGTCATTGGCTAGTGTCAATTCCCGTTTGCGTTGGATGTTTTTTTGTCAGATGTCAACGGAATGTTCCGCAGTCGTCTCCTTTAGAAAAATCGTATGATTTCGAATAATATTTACAGTTTATCTTAAATTTACCTTCGCTTTCGCGTACCTTGTCAAAGTGTTGCCATAAGTCGGATGTACCCTCTCGGGCCTTCCGTTCCGGCCCATTTATTGCCGATTTCTTCTACACGAGAAGGAGGATGTGCTCGACGTTGAGATGTGCTCGACGTTGAGATTGGGAACATAATTGATATTATTATCGTCGTCTACCCAACATGTGTATGTCACGCCATTGCTATCGTTCTGATCGCCATTTTCATTCATCGTTGTTTTGTTTTAGTAAAACGGTAAAGAAAAACTGAAAGATAAATGATATTCCTAGATCAATTGCGATAATATCCGAGTATTAGTTGATTTGGAGTGCATTTTCGCATAATTTGCATGTAAGGCACGTTTATCGAATCCGGATCCCCCGCCCCAGGGCAGGGCAGGGAGGGGTGGATGGCTGGGATCTCAGAGGATACTCTGCCCTAGAGCAGGGGATCCGACTCCACGTTTATCTCCCTACCAGTCCAGCAGTTCTTCTCATTTTAGTTCTGCTACCTCGGCATCTGATTCGTTTCTTCATTTTATGCTGTCAATCGATCTTCGTCATCTTGGAGAACCATATGGCCAGGCATGCGAAGTGAAACAAGTTTGGTATGTCAAATCAACCCGGCCGAACACACAATCGTGCTCCTTAACCGATCACATGTGACATTGTGGAGAGGCGTGCACTGACGAGAGAGGCGTGATTACCTGTCATAGCAGAGAGGTCAGACTTTCGCGCTCTTGACCTTGATAGTGAGAAAAGGAGGAGAGTGGAGCCAACGGGCTATCCAGTTCAAGAAGGGCACGTCTGAGCTCATTTACCATTGTTGCTCAAGCGTAGGTGAACATCCTGGACTCTGATAAAAAGCAGGATGTTGCCGAGGATAAGGCGGATCCTCCTTCCTCTCCGTCCACGGTCCGCTGATAATGACAATGGATTGTCATCTCCCTTGAGCTGTGGAGTAACCTCAAGTTGCAACCAGGTCGATGTTCCGGACACACTGGATGCAATCCTAGGGATGCCTCTTCGTAGCCCATGCGAATTGCAGCAGAATGTGTGGATGTCAAGGGCTTTATGGGTAGAAGCACTAACGTGAAGGACAGTGGTGGCAGATAAGGTGCGAGAGCTCACCACTGCAGCAGAGAAGAGGAGAGTAAAGAGAAGGCAAGCAAGAAGTGGGTTTTGCCACAACGACCGGCGGCAGGCAAGCTCAAGCCTTGCTACAGGCCGGCGAGGCTTGAGCTTAGCCTAAATCTGACAAGCATTGAGTTCGCCGGCCCAAATGATGGCTGGTAGTGGGTGGAGGAAGAATGAGGAAATATAAGTAAGGAGGGAAAAGAACGAAAAGGTAAATAAAAAATAAGAACTCCGAATTTCTTAAATTTTTTTTAGCAGTACCAAATATGCCACGGTTAATTATTAGCGAAAAATCAAATTCAGACAAATGACAAACAGGAATTAAAACACGACTTCGGCCTTATTTGACCCGAAATCTTTATAATGCCCACCAAACATTTGAACAAGACTCGAAAATTCCGATCTGTTCATATTTCGATTTCGACATATTATTCAATGTTCGACACCCCCACGTAACCAATGCCCACGTTTGTCTGGGCATCATGTTATGCTGGAAAATCTGGACAGGAGCACCTCGGAGGATGTGTCCGCAGGAGCTGCACCCGCTTACCCCCCCACCTGGAAAACCATTCCAGGTGGCCGCGTTGAAGGTTAAGGGACAGTTGCCTTGCCGCCCAGCCCAGTGCTCACGAAGACTTTGGAGGCTTACTTTGTCTTGTCGGTGACTCCACGGAATTGACAGAAACTTACGATTTGGGAAATTGATTTGGGAATTTGATCTTAAAGGGGGCCAGACACTTCTAGGTTGACAGTGGAGCCGAGCGAGCAGGCAGAAGATACTAGTCTGAAATTATACCGAACGCTTCTAATATTTACAAGATACGAATTCATTTTTTATAACCCATACCTGATAAGCTAAATTATCATATGAACCAGTTACATAACATCCAATTGTCTTAGAATGAAAACGAAACAGAGAAGTAGTCGACTTATGTAAGTTAGTGACATTAAAAAAGAGAAACAACATCGCGAAGCAGAGACTTTAACTTTCAATCATAAATGTTTCTTCCACAACAACCGAAAGAAACCCCATAATTACCACAAAAACACACGGGAAACATCTTTCATCCGACCACCACGCACCACCACCTAGCATCCTCGGAACATCCGCCCCCACCATCTTTAATCGACCTCCTCGATCTTGGGACCCGCGCCGCTACCGCCAGCCGGAGGATCATCTTCATCCATTCCGCCGCCGCCCATGTCCGGACCAGCACCTTGGTACATCTTCGCAATTATGGGGTTGCAGATGCCTTCCAGCTCCTTCATCTTGTCCTCGAACTCGTCCGCCTCCGCGAGCTGGTTGCTATCCAACCAGTTGATGGCTTCCTCGATGGCTTCCTCGATCTTCTTCTTGTCCGCCGCGGGGAGCTTGGCGCTGATCTTCTCGTCCTTGATGGTGTTCCTCATGTTGTAGGCATAGTTCTCCAGCGCGTTCTTCGCGTCCACCTTCTTCTTGTGCTCCTCGTCCTCCGCCTTGTATTTCTCAGCTTCCTGTACCATCTTCTCAATCTCCTCCTTCGACAGCCTTCCCTTGTCGTTCGTGATCGTGATCTTGTTCTTCTGGCCGGTGGTCTTGTCCTCAGCGGAGACATTCAATATGCCGTTAGCATCAATGTCGAAGCAGACGTTAATCTGGGGAACGCCCCTAGGAGCAGGGGGAATGCCCGACAGCTCAAACTTGCCCAGCAAGTAGTTATCCCTGGTTCTCGCTCTCTCGCCCTCGTAGACCTGGATGAGGACGCCCGGTTGGTTATCTGAGTAGGTCGAGAAGACCTGCTCCTTCTTGGTGGGAACGGTGGTGTTTCTCGGGATCAAGACAGTCATTACACCTCCGGCGGTCTCCAAACCAACAGAAAGCGGAGTAACGTCCAGGAGCAATATATCTTGCACCTTCTCATTGCCCTCGCCACTCAGAATTGCCGCTTGGACTGCCGCACCGTAAGCCACGGCCTCGTCAGGGTTGATGCTCTTGCACAGCTCCTTCCCGTTGAAGAAATCTTGCAACAACTGCTGCACCTTGGGGATCCTAGTAGAACCACCCACAAGAACAACGTCATGCACGCTGCTCTTGTCCATCTTGGCATCTCTCAAGCACTTCTCCACAGGCTCCATGCACTTCCTGAAGAGGTCCATGTTCAGCTCCTCGAACCTGGCACGAGTGATGGTGGTATAAAAATCAACACCCTCATAAAGAGAGTCGATCTCGATAGTCGTTTGAGCAGTGGAGGAGAGAGTCCTCTTCGCCCTTTCGCAAGCAGTCCTCAATCTCCTCAGAGCTCTGGGATTCCCACTTATGTCCTTCTTATGCTTCCTCTTAAACTCCTGCACAAAGTGGTTGACCATTCGGTTATCAAAGTCCTCCCCGCCAAGATGAGTGTCTCCAGCCGTGGCCTTCACTTCGAAGATACCCTCTTCAATTGTGAGCAGAGAAACATCGAAAGTACCACCCCCAAGATCAAAAATCAACACATTCTTCTCCCCATTGCTGCTCGCCTTCTTGTCAAGACCATAGGCGATGGCCGCCGCAGTAGGCTCGTTGATGATACGCATGACATTGAGACCGGCAATGACGCCAGCATCCTTCGTGGCCTGCCTCTGCGAGTCGTTGAAGTAGGCAGGGACTGTGACGACGGCATTCTTGATGTTCGTCCCGATGTAAGCCTCGGCTATCTCGCGCATCTTCGTGAGGACCATGGACGAAATTTCCTCTGCAGCAAACTGCTTCTCTTCGCCCTTGTAGTTGACGACAATCATGGGCTTGTCGCCAGGACCAGAAATGACCTTGAACGGCCAGTGCCTCATGTCACTCTGGACCGTAGGGTCGCTGAATCTCCTCCCGATCAACCGCTTCGCATCTGTCAAATACACCGAAATTACCATATCAGCATCGGTCCACAGAACAGCGCGGTGATGACACAGGATAAAAACAAAACTTCAGGTAACAAAACAGCAAGCAAACACAATCTAAATGTAAATAAAACTCACACGACTCAGCCATCCTTACATACTCTACAGTCTATGCTAACATGAACAAGAGGTAACCAACACCATCCGAACGGCCCAAAAATGGGTAAAATTCCTCCGAAACAGAAAAAGAAACAAGAAACATCAAGAACATCGGATAACCATGTCACAAAAACGATCAACGAGACATCGATGAACAGAAGAACGGAGACCAAACCGAGCCACCGAAGAAACAGAGTAAGAAGGGAGGTAACTTACCGAAGACGGTGTTGGTGGGGTTCATGGCGACCTGGTTCTTGGCGGCGTCGCCGATCAGCCTCTCGGTGTCGGTGAAGGCGACATAGGAGGGCGTCGTCCTGTTGCCCTGGTCGTTAGCGATGATCTCGACCCGGTCGTGTTGAAAGACGCCGACGCACGAGTACGTCGTTCCCAGGTCGATGCCGATCGCCGGCCCCTCCCCTTTTCCGGCCATCGATTCCTTCTCTCCACGAAAAAAAAATCGGTGCGAAAGCAGCAACCGTGATTGATGGATCGCCGGTGAAGTCAGTTAAGAAGACTGTTTAACTGTAAAGAACGTTTGTGCTGAGAGGGAAAGGAGGAGGAGGAGGAGGGGAGAGGTTTTATAAGACTTGCGAGGGAAGCGCGTTCGGGAGCATTCGAGAAAGTTCTGATGGTGGAGCGGTGGCCGTTGGATCTGAGACACGCGGACGGTGGAGGATGCGGACGTGTGATGACCGGAGGAGAGTTGCCGGGTGTGCCTTCTTTTTTGTCTTTCCGGTATTTTCTGGTTGATTCGAGATTTTTCCTTGTTGACTTTCGATACTTAGGAGACGTGCGCCTTCCTCTGCCTTCCACAACGTAGGTCCGGTTTCGACCCAAAAAAAAAAACAAAACAAAACAAAACAAAACGTCCGGCCGACCGTCCTTTTTTTTCTTTTTCTTTTTTAACCCATCAGTTGATGATACAAGGTATTAACCGAGTGTCTTGGATTGAATTTGGAGAGGGTATCATATAGTTATAACTCGTTGACTTATATCTAATAACTCATGATCGACTCAAACTCATACCCAATTCAATTCATTTTATTTTAGAAAAATCTATTCAAATCATTTAATCTATTTAAATTCTTTACATGTATATATGTTACAAGATAAAAAAAAACTTTATATTAAATAAAAAAGCAAATTTAACAGTAAAATTTAATAAATAAAAATGAAATTTATATTACTAAAATAATTTCATGCAAGAAAAACTAGTGAAATTTTTTCAACTTTTTTTATCTTCAAAATTTTTTCTAATGTTTTTTTCAGTTTTTTTATTATAATTACATCTCATCTAGCTCGCAGAAAAAACCACAAAAATGGATTCTTGCACTGCATAGCAGCCACAGCCACTAAAGAAATTCGAAATCGAAGAAGATGCCTCTGCTCGGAGGAAAAAAAAAATGGTCCCGATTATCCCCCAGGAACGCAAGAAATTATCAGCAAATCGCGACCAACATCGAGCGGAGACAAATTTCAGAAACACCCGAGGACAAATCCGCTAGCGTTGGAAGCTCTGCGTTCCATCCAGCCCTGTCCGTGTTCGGTCGCTCGCTCGGATCGAAGGATCAACGAGACGAGAACCATCCATCCTTCGAACGATGACGATTGTTTGATGATACGATGCGTCTTCTTCCTTATATATTGTTTCCTTCGCTTCCAAAAGGTGGGAGGGAGGCAGTGCAGATGGAGAGGGGAGAGTGGATGTGTCGCGCTGAAGATGGTTAGTGCAGATATGTTGCAAAAAAAAAAAAAAAATTGACAGATTTGACCGGATACTACTGTTAAAACAGAGGACCTGCGGGCTCCGGGACGGAGATGCGGTCTGCAACGTCGAGATGCGGCGGACGCTCGAGCTCTTCGGCAGGGAGGGCAATGGCAGGATCACGGCGGACGAGCTGCTGGGGGCCTTTGCAGTGACGGGGGACGGCACGTTACAGGAGTGTCGGCGCATGATAGCAGAGGTTAAAAGGAATGGGGATGGGTTCGCGTGATTCGAGGACTTCAGTCGTGTGATGGAGCTGCAAATCTGATCTCATTTGCAACGGGATTAAGCGAGTCTCAGCGTGGTGGTGGGCAGCGTGGTGGATGGTGATCAACAGGCGGTGGGTGCCGGTGGGTGGCCGTGGTTGGCAAGCGACAATTGGCGGGCGGGCTGTGCGGTCGGCCAGCGGTCGACAGAGACAGTCAGATGCTGGATGGCGGTGTTCGATGGCTTGTGACCCAACCCAAGTACAGCGTTGATCTTACCTTTTTATGGTAAAAAATGAACCTTAGAAATTACATATATCTCATTTTTTGACCCATCAAATTTAGCTCCAATTATTTGGATCAATTTTTAATGGGCCCCCTAAAAGTTAACTATCCATGTAGAACCATTTTTATAAAATGTGGGTTATATCCATATTGACAGCTCTAACGCATAGTAACGATATTTTTTATGTTCTTGAGAATTTTTTCCGTTATTTGATAAAATCATGAAATATGTACTACTGTTCTTTCTAATCAAATTTTTTCAACTCTGATAGGTGGAATCGGCCCATGTCACGGGCTGAAACTTGACATCGACACCGTGTGGCAACTTAAGCTTCCTTAGGCTTGTTGGATCGCCCAAACTAAACAATTTTCCCAAAGATAGATTACTCACTTACTAACACACTTAGCTCATAGAGAGAGGCTCAATGAGAGAATATACTTCTATTGCTAATTTGTTGAGATGATTATGTCTATACGTATGGAGATCTACTCTTCTCGACTATCTTCTACCATATTTAGTATCGTCTGCCTCGTTAAATATTTTAAATAGAAATATTCATTTTCAAGTAGTAGTTCCAGGCGTATTTTGTTCCCTAGGATCATTTCCTCGTACATTAAACCTCAAAAACCTCAGGATCATTTCCTCGTTAAATATCTTATGCCATATTTACTATCGTCTTACCTCGTTAAATATTTGTTCACGTACAAATTCAAGTTCGAGGTCTAGAAGCAAAATAGTTTAGAGATTCACCCGCCTTGGATGAACATATAATGAAACAAGTGAGAGTGAGAGAGACCAAATTTAACTGGCCTTTTTTGTTGGTGGCGAAGAGAAACGATGGCTTGATTTCCAGCGAAGATTGGTGATCGATAGTGTCGACGAGGAAGTTGGTTGAGAGGTTGGCCGAGAGAAAATCTCCAACTCCTCTCCTCTTCTTTGGCGGATTCCACAAGGTGTTCAAGAGGAATGGACTTATCCTTCCCATGCTTATTCTTATACAGCTTTGATATATTTTGAAGCCAATCTGCCAAGTGTTTATTCGCTAGGCTAATTTAATGACACGGCAGATGAGGCTTCCCAATGAAAAAGACACATGAAATTTGCGAAAAAGATAATTAAAAAATATCACGATTGAAGTTGTCGGAATATGTAAATCCCTCTTCTTTTTTTGAAGTTGTCGGACCATCTCTGTAATAGTTAATCAAATCACACCATCTCTATAATAAAACTCTTTTTCTCTTGAAGACTTCATATAAAGAAAATATAAGTTGTGATTTTAATCCTTATGCAGATCCAAGATCATCACGTTTAGAAACATGAATCACATATTTATAAAGTTAAAGAATTGACGCACCTTGTTTTTGATCCATTGTTCTTAATACGTAATTGCGACGATCCAATGCTAAGATATATTTTTTTTTTCCTCCTCTATGAACCCATTTATCGCTGGTTTCAATGAGACCGCTCTCATGTATTGACGACTCTTTTTATGATGTTATGCGGACATTAGGGTTTAGAGGAGGGACTTGAGCTCTATTTATAGAGATTGAAACATATCATCTCATTAAAGATAAGGCTTATATCGACCGACACTATCCAGCATCATACTAAATAGAAAACTGTATATATCTTTTCTTTATTAGATCAATTTATATTTACAATAAAAATTAATAAAGCCCACATTAAATATCAAAAATATATTATAACATTCTCCTATTTGGGTTATATTAATTGAAATTGTACTGTATATACGCATCTTTTTATTGGTCTAGAGATAAATCATAATAGTCAATCTAATCACATAAAGTCTTAAGCACCGAATCATACCAGTAACTACATCAGAAGACATAGAGTCGTTTATGGTCACAAATGTCCTTAACTTTACTGATCTGAATTTGATATGATAGTATGGCAAATAGATGACATATCAAATAATAGAGACACCTTGTATGTTATCCTCCTTGTTAGTCACCATTTTCTCACTTTAAGTGTCACGAAACCTGATGTGTCATAAGAAAATATCATTATGGTTCCAATGAACCAACATATGTCTTACCTTTATATTAATTATACTTTATGTGTAACAAAAAATATGATTTTAGCTAAAAATAAATACCCCAGCCATCACTCAAAGTTTGCACGATGCTTTGAGATTTTCTTTTAGATATATAATATGCATATATATAAAGATAATACATTCAAAAATACTTTATTAAATGCAAAACAATCATGACATATCACAATTGTTACTAAATGTAACAGAACACAGATGTAAAATTTATTAGAACAAAAATAAAGCAGCTCCCACTAAATAAAGCATCTCATCATGCTACTTAGCCCATCAATTAACATGTCACAACATCAACATTGATGTTTTTAAGTTGTGACATGTCATTCAAATATGTAAGGGCAAAGTCCTTTAATTGGTGAGTCTGCAGTCATATCATATGTGCAATAAGCTCTAATATAGTGTCATCATTTTCATCTGTTACCTTTATGATCAAAAACTTAACCGTCAGATATTTCAACCTCTTGGGACCTTTGCTGTTATTAATAAACAATGTTGCAGAGTTATAGTCACAACATGTGACATTCTGATTTTTTTGTCATTTCGAGACTTATTAATGAGAATGTATCTAACGATGTCTTTTAGTCATATCTCACTCGGATCTGATCAATCTCAAGTTAACTGACCAAAAGGGAAAGGCTAACGCGAGACAAGGTACGTAGACCTAGGAAACTCAAATAGAAAATGGCACTTTGACCATAAGGATTGTCGAGGGGACATTTAGAGCCATGAAAGTCCGATCTAAAAACGATTAAGGAATGCATTGCTAGCGTTATACGATTGGAGCGCGGGTGATGTCGCTTAACCAATGTATAATTTGTAAAATTTTCCTAAATCGAACGATAACGATCGAGACCGTCGGAACTAATAATAGACCCTCACAATTACATGAAAACTCAAGTCACCATGAATTGACGAGCCCTAAGTGTGATATGAATCATAGAGTCGATACGCGTAACGTCTGCAAAAGCAGTCCGTCAGTTCAAAATAGGCTAGAATCACATATAATAGAGAAATGATTCAAAGACGAGCCTCGAAATTAGAAAATGGAGAATCAATAATTCCAACATTATAATTGGATTGGTCGTCGCCTCATCATAGAAAATTGGAATCAGAAAAATGACTTTCCGGACGTCGATGGTAAAATTATCATTTTACCCCTTAAGCCTTAGCCTTGCCTTAATAAATGGAATGAGGGCATTTTTGTCTTTCACAACACCCCAAGGTTGCTAAAAATTGAGAGAAATCACAACCCTTGGATGAGCCATTGATTGACATGAAGACAAGTGTCAAAATATTAGGCATTGACATTGATTGAAACACTTTTAACCAACCATTCTTGCAAGTTTGACTCTCAAATTTGTGTATATACCTCTCTCTCTCACTCCCTTCAGCCGAACACTCCACAGCCATCACCATCTTCATTTTCTTCTTCTTCTTTTTCTCCAGCCGAGAGCTCTCATGCCGACCGATTCTGCTCGCCGGTTTCGCCACTTCCAATCGCCACTTCCGGTGACTTCCAGCCGTCGAGCCGACCACCAACTCATTCCTCATACTCTTGCCGACAACCTCTAAGTGGCATCACGGCATTTGACCCACCGAGGAGCTCCGCCAAACCATTCTCCCAAAAGTCGATGGAAGCCGTCACAGCTGGAGGTAAGCCACTATTTAGACTCCGTAGGACCTCGAAACCTTTGAATCTTTAGGCCGAATTTTATGAAAATCTAGAAGACATGTAGACTGAGTTGTGGTAAAAAGTTTGGATGAATTTGATGGAATTTTGATCCCAAATGGGTCTTGTGTTTGAATGACAAAAACTGACCAGTTGTGGACTTGGAGGAACCGGCGTCGTTCGTGGACTTTCTGGCGTCGCCTTAAGCCCAAAATTTCGATGAGGCTTTCCAACTCCTAGAACTACATGTTAGCAAGTAGATTAGCGGATAAATTGAGGATTTAAGTTAGTTTAAGGGCTGATTAGTTGAGATATGCACAGAACCGAAAATGCCATGTTTCGGTTCTGTGCATACAGAATCTGTAGGGGCTGTTGGGAGTTGAATTGAGCTCCAAATTCATCGTTGAGACGTACTAGGATGTCGATGGATATGTTATTTAAGTTTATGCTTGGTGCATTGATAATTGGACGGCGAAGAATTGACGAAATGGATGGAATTCCATTAGGTATACGGATGCCCTATTTTGGAACCCTTGGAGCCGAACCATGGAAGAAGAATTTTGTTGAATTAAGCTTGAGGTAAGAAGATTTTAAACCTTGGCTAAGAGGATTGAGCTCAATTGGGTGAATTGGGAGTGAATTAGATTGGTTCTTGGGAGTTTATGGTGTGATTAGCCTTTGTGCATCCTTGAGAAGTATTGATAGCTTGAATGTTTATTGAATGCTTGTGCCATGAATCGACTGCCTCTTGTGACTGATGAGATTGATTGCCTTGCATGTCGTAGTTGCGTTGCTCGTTGCATGAGCTTGTATTCGATCATGAAGTTAAAAATGAAATAATATTTGGCATGCTTGAAACCTGTGATACCCTGAGGCATTGAAACACAAGGTTGTGTGGATGGATACCTTGAGGCTTTGAGGCGTGGGGTTTGTGTTGAATATTACCCTGAGGCGTACGACACGCGAGGTTGAAATGACCAATGTCCTAATGCGTTGAGACGAGGAACGAAATTTGAGATGTGTCGACACAAGCCTGGAATGAAATTGAAAACCTAATGCGTTTACACGAGTTTGTCAATGTAACGGTCTGAGGCGTATTTGCGCGGATCAAGCCTGAGGCGTTCTAAACGCGAGCGTAAAAATAAGGAGGACTGTAAGGGTGGAAAGTGTGATCTGGTTTGGCAATATGTGTTTGATTCCAATGTTGTGATATGGTGCCATGAATGCATGCTTGACACTTGTTTGTAACCATATGTTATTTAATGACTGCTGAATGCCTCATGTGATTGCATGTGCATTTTATCCTTGATTACATTCGTCTGAGTGCACGGTCAGCCTAACCTTGGGTTAAGATCTGTCTTACGGAGATGTAAATTTCACCCCGTTGTGAGACCCCATTTCCAAATCCTAGGCCGTGAGAATGCTGCCAATCAGATTTGGTGACCCGAAAGAAATGTCCGCTTATTTTGAGGAATTCCCGAACGAATAGGGAAATGTATATGTTAGGAAGTGTACTATGGTTTGCGTTAACGAGGGCGAAAAGAGCTGGAAGCCTCATAGGTTCGAGGCTTGGTTTTGAAGAGTATAGGAAGTTACTACAGAACCATTGAAGCTTACCGAGGTACCCCGTAGGGTAATTCCTAGTTTGTGTCATCTGGCTCGAGATTTGGTAGAGGTCAAGGGGTCAGTAGCTGGCTCGAAAAATATTCTCGAGAGGACCCCAACCCTAGAAGATACCGACGAGGTCATTGAGATCGAGGCAATCGAGGACAACCTGTGGAGCCGTCAGCTGACGAGACGATGGAGGATACAATGGAGGTTTGTTCAGAGACTTTCTCGAAGTACGAGCCTACTGAGGATGCTGAGGAGACCGACGACTCCAGTAGCTCAACTTAGAGGCTCTCGTTTTCTGGACTGATATATTTTGATGATGATCTTGATGCCCTATTTCTTTTTGGAGATGTTGACGACTGTCTTTTGTACTGGCCGTGTCACCCCTACTGACCAACTGGTTTAGCTTGCTAGTGCTTTTGTATGAACAAGTTGGGAGGTTATGTTTATTTATTGGTGCACTCGTTACCCTGGTCCCCTTAATTATTGTATGGAGGAGTTTGTATATTGTCGCTTCCGCATGTTATTGATATTGTGCATCCTCGATATATGTGAATCTTGAGACGGCCGAGAGAGTTTGTGCTTGCAGAGAGTTGCACGCTCGTGTTTGGGGCGTGGGGCGTGACATCCTAACTTACTTGGTATCAGAGCAAGGTCAACTCAATCCAAGTTTATTGAGGACTAGAGTGATAAAGAGGATTAAATTGGGACAAGACGGGTAGCAAGACCTTAGGAAACTTGTTAGAATAAGACACGAGATGCATGGTATATAACTTGGCGCATGTGATTAACACTGGTCTTGACAAGATTATGGTGGCTTATGAGGATTAAGTTCCATGTTTAGCATTGAAAGTTATTTTTGGATTTTGGTTTGTTGAGTAAATGAGCATGCCTAGTTTTGGTGAACTATTGAAGTAGACGGAATGGAGTGATAGCCATGGATTGTTTAGTGAAGTGTCTCTGGAAATTAGTTGTGTGGAAGGTCGTTATGTTATGACTGTTTCTGGTAAGGCATAGTTTGGTAGCTCTGGAATTGGTTGGATGAATGAGTTGCTAACTCCTTGATGAAATTGTGGTGGTCCAGGTTTAGCAAAAGCATACGAGAATGAGTAATCCGCCTAGAAGACCTGGAACACCCAGGAGCGGAGCCTCTAGTTCGACGCCACTTGTGGCAGAAGACCCGAGGATGGGCGGAGTGCTAAAAGCACTAAAAATGATTGACGACCTCATTGACAGGCAGACCTAGGATAGAGATGCTGCCATAACTCAAGCGGTAGGAGCCGCGATAGCTGCCGTCAACACCAATAAAGGCAATAATGGAGGCAATGGAAACAACGGCGATCATGGTCAGGGCAATAAGGCAGTGAATGGCTAGGAAGAAGTCGTTGTGGCCAAGCAGATGGGCCAATTGGTTGAGCAATTTATCAAGCTGAAGCTAACCTAGTTTGATAGGACTGGAGACCCCGAACTAGCACCAAGATGGATAGAGAAACTATAAAAGGCCTTTGAAGTATTGACATGCATTGACGAAGAAAAGGTAGTGTTAGCAGCATATCAACTGGAAGGTACCGCTAATGACTGGTGGGCTACCACCAAGAATGGAGTCTTTCCAGAAGGAACGGCCTTAACCTGGAATGTCTTTACTACGGCATTCAATGACAAGCACTTCTCTTAGACAGCTAGAGAAAGGAAGCAAGTGGAGTTCTTACAGCTGCGTCAGAATCACCTGACAGTGGACTAGTATGAAGCTGAGTTCTCTAGGTTGTCGAGGTATGCGCCTTGATCGGTAGAGGATCCCCTTGAGGAGGCGCGGAGATTTCGAGATGGACAAAAGCCTAAGCTTCGCAGCCAGATGATAGCTTCGAATTTGAGGACCTACAAGAAAATCTATGAACGGGAACAAATGATCGAGAGAGATCTGAAAGAGAGGAATACCGCATCTGGATCGCAATTTAACTCGTTTCGAGACAATCGCCAAATTGGTAAGAGACCGGTGACTGGCAATAGACGTTTCGTCCCCCGATAAGAAAGAACATTGTGAAGCCGCCGAGCCTAATGAACTGGGGTTACCGACTTTGTGGTAGAAGACATGGTAATGGACCCTGCTCGGAAAGAACTAGAGCGTGCTTCAAGTGTGGTCAAATGGGCTACCAAATGAGGACTTGCCCGAACCAAGCCCAAGTGAATAGACCTCAAGACGACCGTAGACAGGACCGTCAACTGCCACTCACCAAATTAATCAGAACCGACCTCCAGCTCATGGAAAAGTCTATGCCGTGGCACGTAGGGAAGCAGAAGAAGCGCCAGGCGTGGTCACAGGTACGGTTTATTTGTGTGACCAAGCTGCCTATAGTTTGTTTGACCCTGACGCATCACACTCGTTTATGTTTGCTCGGTTTACTGATTTGGTTGATATGAAATTAAAATCGTTGAATGAGATTCTGCATGTTGCCACCCCATTGAAAGATGATATGCTGGTTTTGTTAGACTGTGCTGATTGTAAAATCGTAATTGGCGACAGTAAAGAGAGTATCGGCTTGGCTGTGTTGCCTATGTATGACTTCGACGTGATCATATGAATGGACTGGTTGGGTAAACAAAGGGCAGTAGTTGATTGTGGTAGTGGGACAATCCGTTTCTCTTCGAAAGGTCGCCTTAGCTTTGAATTTATGGGAAGTCGAGAAGGAATCTCGATTTCTTTAGTCTCATCACTTGAAGCGAAGAAACTGATAACAAAAAGTTGTCAGGCGTACTTAGTCGCAGTTTTAAATACGACCGCCGAGGAGCCTAAATTAGAAAATATTTCGGTAGTACGTGAGTTTCCCGACATTTTAACCCAAGAGTTGTGAGGGTTACCACCGTAGCGAGAAATTGAATTCACGATTAAGTTAGCTCCCAAAATGGAGCCGATCTCGAAAGCACCATATAGAATGTCCTTATCAGAACTGAAGGAGTTAAAGGTGCAAATGCAAGAATTACTGGATAAAGAATTTATTCGACCGAGTGCTTCACCGTGGAGAGCACCGGTGTTGTTTGTGAGGGAAAAGGATGGATCTTTGCGTTTGTGCATCGACTACAGACAGTTGAATCAAGTGACTGTAAAGAATAAGTACCCACTGCCGAGAATTGATGACTTATTTGATCAATTGCAAGGAGCCGCGGTGTTCTCTAAGATTGACCTGAGGACTGTGTATCATCAGTTGAGAATTAAGAAGGAAGACGCACCTAAGATCGCTTTTAGGACAAGGTATGGTCATTACGAATTCACTGTGATACCTTTTGGACTAGCCAATACTCCAGCCGCATTTATACACTTGAAGCATTAGATGTTCAAAGAATTCTTCGATAGATTTGTTATAATCTTTATCGACGATATCCTGATTTACTCAAGGAGTAACGAAGAACATGAAAAGCATATAAGGATTGTCTTGCAGACCCTGAGAGAACACTCGCTTTACGCTAAGTTTAGCAAATACGAGTTCTGGCTGAATAAAGTGGCATTTCTTGACCATGTGGTATCTGGAGAAGGAATTACGGTGGATCGTGCAAAGATCGAAGCCGTTATGAACTGGCCTAGACCTACTACAGTCATGGAAGTTCGAAGTTTCTAAAGATTGGCAGGATATTACAGATGCTTTGTGGAGAAGTTTTCATCCATAGCTATTCAACTGACGAGATTGACTAAGAAAGAAACTAAGTTCGAGTGGACAGACAAGTGTGAAAGGAGTTTCCAAGAGCTCAAGCACCGGTTAACGACCGCACCGGTATTGACAATTCCATCAGGACCTGAAGGTTACGAAATATATATTAATACTTCGCTAAAGAGACTAGGCTATGTGCTGATGCAACATGGAAGAGTGGTTGCCTTCTCATCCCGACAATTGAGATCGTACGAGATGAACTATCTGACTCACGACTTAGAATTGGCAGCAATCATCTTTGCTCTGAAGATCTGGAGGCATTATTCGTGTGACGAGAATTTTCAGATTTATATGGATCACCAGAGCCTGAAGTATCTATTCTCTCAGAAGGAACTGAACATGAGGCAGCGACGATGGATGGAGCTGCTTAAAGATTACGATTGCGACATATTATATCACCCTGGGAAGGTAAACAAAGTCGCAGATACGCTTAGTCGGAAATCGAGCATTGCTTGTCTACTGATAAAAGGGTGGTCGTTATTTGAGAACTTGAGAAATTTTGAGTTCAGATTTGAAGTCTGTCAACTATCCAGTTTGGTAGCCACTCTAAGGATAGAACTTGAGGTCCAAGAAAGGATAAAAGCCTTACAGTTTACGGACCCAAAAATCCAAAAAATCCTTGAAATGGATGCGACAAAAAGAGAGCTAGAGTTCTAAGTGTTAGAGGATTGAACTTTGAAATTTCAAGGGCATTTATGGGTACCGAAGGACGAAGAGCTCGGGGAAAGTATTTTATCAGAGACTCATAGAAATAATTATAGTATCCACCCAAGTAGCATGAAGATGTATTAGAACTGACGCCAGCACTACTGGTAGAATGGGATAAAAGTGGATGTAGCGAAGTATGTGGCAAAATGCTTGACATGCCAACAAGTGAAGGCACAACATTGCAACCTTGGAAGATTATTACAGCCATTAGAGATTCCTGAAAGGAAATGGGAGCACGTAACGATGAATTTTGTAATGGGACTACCAAGGGGCTAGAGAGGCCACGATTCTATTTGGGTAATGGTGAAAAGATTGATCAAGTATACATACTTTATTCATGTGTGAAAGGATTTCGTGATGGATAGATATGCCGAACTGTACATGCGACAAATAATGAGGATACATAGAGTACTCGTGACGATCACATCGGACAAAGATCCCATCACGGCGAACTTCTAGAAGAGTCTTCAAGATGCCATGGGAACTCGACTGCAATTTAGTACGACATACCATCCACACAAGGATGGACAATTGGAGAGGACAATTCAGACGCTCGAGGACATGTTACGAGCGTGCGTGAAAGACTTCAAAGGTGGATGGGAGGATTAGCTACATTTGGTGGAGTTCGCATATAACAACAGCTATTAGCGGAGTATCCGAATGGCACCTTTTGAGGCACTATATGGAAGGGCTCGCAGGACGCCGATTTGATGGGACGAAGTTGGAAAAAGAAGCATTACGAGCCCAAAATTGGTAGAGCAATCAGTAGAGGCGGTGAAAATAATTCGGGGCAGACTGAAGATGGCACAGAGTCGTCAGAAGAGTTATGCAGATAAGCAACGTAAGCCTTTGGAGTTTCAAGTAGGCCATCATGTTTTCCTTAAGGTGTCGCCAACGAGAGCACTATCTCGATTTGGAAAGAAAGGGAAACTGAGTCCAAGGTACGTAGGATCTTTTGAAATTTTGGAACGAATTGGGATCTTAGCCTACAGGTTTGCCTTGCTGCCTAACTTGTCCCAAGTACACAACGTCTTTCGTGTATCAATGCTACGGAAGTACGAGCCGAACGCAGCGCACGTACTGAATTACGAGGTCATCAAAGTGGATGACAAGGTATCCTATGTAGAAAAGCCAGTCAGGATCGAAGATCGAAAGGAGCAGGTTCTGAGGAATAAGACGATTCTATTGGTCAAAGTTGTTTGGGAGCACCAAGGAATCAAAGGAGTTACGAGGGAAAATGAGCAAATGATGAGGTGTCGGTACCCCCATTTGTTTGAGTAATGGGTTTATTGTAAATTTCGAGAACGAAATTATTGTCAGGGGGAACAGTTGTCACATTCTAATTTTCTTGTCATGATAATGTATCTAACGATGTCTTTCAGTCGTATCTCGCTTGAATTTGATCAATATCGAGTTAACTGACCAAAAGGGAAAGGCTAACGCGAGACAAGGTACGTGGACCTAGGGAACTCAAATAGAAAATGGCACTTTGACCATAAAGATTGTCGATGGGACATTTAGAGCCATGAAAAGCCGATCTAAGAACCATTAAAAAAATGCATTGCTAGCGTTATACGATTGGAGCGCTGGTGATGCCGCTTAACTAATGTATAATTTGCAAAATTTTTCTAAATCGAACGATAACGATCGAGACCGTCAAAACTAGTAATAGACCCTCGCAATTACATGAAAACTAGAGTCGCCGTGAATTGACGTGCCCTAAGTGTGATATGAATCACAGAGTCGAAATTAGAAAATGGAAAATCAAGAATTTCAACATTATAATTGGATTGGTCGTCGCCTCATCGAAGAAAATTGGAATCAGAAAAATGACGTTCCAGACGTCGATGGTAAAATTACCATTTTGCTCCTCAAGCCTTAACATTGCCTTAATAAACGGAATGAGGGCATTTTGATCTTTCACAATACCCCAAGGTTGCCGAAAATTGAGAGAAATCACAGCCCTTGGATGAGCCATTGATTCACATGAAGACAAGTGTCAAAGGATTGGCATTGACATTGATTGAAACACTTTCAACCAACCATTCTTGCAAGTTTAGCCCTCAAATTTGTATATATACATCTCTCTCTCCCTCCCTTCAGCCGAACACTCCACATCCATCACCATCTTCATTTTCTTATTCTTCTTCTTCTCCGGCCGAGAGCTCACAGGTCGACCGATTCTGTCCGCCGGTTTGGCCCCTTCCGACCGCCACTTCCGGTGACTTTCAACCGTCAAGCCAACCACCAGCTCCTTCCCCATCCTCTTGCCGACAACCTCCAAGTGGAATCATGGTATTTGACCCACCGAGGAGCTATGCCCAGCCATTCTCCCAAAAGTCGACGGAAACCATCGCAGCTGGAGGTAATTCACTGTTTAGACTCCGTAGGACCCCGAAACCTTTTAATCTTTCGGTCAAATTTTGAGGACATCTAGAAGACATGTAGACTGAGTTGTGGTAAAGATTTTGGATGAATTTGATGGAGTTTTGACCCCAAATAGGTCATGTGTTTGAAAGATAAAAATTGACCTGTTGAGAACTTAGAGGAACCGGCGCCGTTCATGGACTTTCTGGCATTGTCTTGAGCCCAAATTTTCGGTGAGACTTCCCAACTCCTAAAACTACATGTTAGCAAGTAGATTAATGGATAAATTGAGGATTTAAGTTAGTTTAAGGGCTGATTAGTTGAGATATGCACAGAATCGAAAATGCCATGTTTCGGTTCTGTGCATACCGAATCTGTAGGGGCTGTTGGGAGTTGAATTGAACTCCAAATTCATCGTTGAGACATACTAGGATTTGATGGATATGTTATTTAGGTTTATGCTTGGTGGATTGATAATTGGACGGCGAAGAATTGACGAATTGGATGGAGTTCCATTAGGTATACGGTTGCCCTGTTTTGGAACCCTTGGAGCCGAACCATTGAAGTGCTTGGAAGAATAATTTTGTTGAATTAAGCTTGAGGTAAGAAGATTCTAAACCTTGACTAGGAGGATTGGACTCGATTGAGTGAATTGGGTGTGAATTAGACTGATTCTTGGGAGTTTATGGTGTGATTAGCCTTTGTACGTCCTTGAGAAGTATTGATGGCATGAATATTTATTGAACGCTTGTGCCATGAATCGATTGCTTCTTGTGACTGATGAGATTGATTGAATTGCATGTCGTAGTTGCATTGCTCGTTGATAGAGCTTGTATTCGATCATGAAATTGAAAATGAAATAATGTTTGGCATGCTTGAAACCTGTGATACCCTGAGGCGTTGAGACGCGAGGTTGTGTGGATGGATGCCCTGAGCCGCTGAGGTGCGAGGTTTGTGTTGAATGGTACCCTGAGGCGTACGAGACACGGGGTTGAAATGGACAATGTCCTGATGCGTTGAAACACGGGACGGAATTTGAGATGTGTCGACACAGGCCTAGAATGAAATTGAAAACCTGATACATTTACGCGGGTTTGTCAATGTGACGGTCTGAGTCGTCTTTATCCGGACCGAGCCTGAGGTGTTCTAAACGTGGGCATGAAAATAAGGAGAACTGGAAGGGTGGAAAGTGTTATCTGGCTTGGCAATATGTGTTTGATTCCAATGTTGTGATATGGTGCCATGATTGCATGCTTGACACTTGTTTGTAATCGTATGTTTTTTAATGAGTCTTGAATGCCTCATGTGATTGCATGTGCATTTTGTCCTTGGTTACATTCGCCTAAGTGTACGATCAGCCTAACTTAGGGTTAGGACCTGTCTTACTGAAATGTAAATCTCACCCCATTGTGGGACCTTATTTCCAGATCCTAGGCCGTGAAAATGCTACCAATCAGATTTGGTGACTCGAGAGAAATGTCCGCTTATTATGAGGAATTCCCGGACGGATAGGGAACCGTATATGTTAGGAAGTGAACTGTGGTCTTGGTTGATGAGGGTGGAAAGAGTTGGAAGCCTCATAGGTTCGAGGCTTGGTTTTGAAGAGTATGGGAAGTTACTACGGCACCACTGAGGCCTACCGAGGTACCCCGTAGGGTAGTCCCTAGTTGGTGTCATCCCGCTCGGGATTCGGTGGAGGCCGAGGGATAAGTAACTGGCTCGAGGAATATTCCCGAGAACACCAACGAGGTCATTGAGATGGAGGCTACCTAGGACGACTTAGTGGAGCCGTCAGCTAACGAGATGATGGAGAATACAGTGGAGTTTTACTCAAAGACATTCTCGAAGTATGAGCCTACTGAAGATGTTGAGGAAACTGACTCCAGTAGCTCGACTTAAAGGCTTTCGTTTTATGGACTGATATATTTTGATGATGATCTCTATGCTTTGTTTTTTTGTTTTTGAGATGTTGACGACTATCTTTTATACTGGCTTTGTCACCCCTACCGACCAGCTCATTTAGCTTGCTTGTGCTTTTGTATGAACAAATTGGGAGGTTATGTTTATTTATTGGTGTACTTGTTACCCTGGTCCCCTTTATTATTGTACAGAGGAGTTTGTCTATTGTCGCTTCCGCATGCTATTGATATTATGCATCTCTCGAGATATGTAAATCTTAGGACGGCCGAGAGAGTTTGTGCTTGCAGGGAGTTGCGCGCTCGTGTCTGGAGCGCAGAGCGTGACATCCCGACTTGCTTGGTATTAAAGCAAGGTCAGCTCAATCCAAGTTGATTGAAAACTGGAGTGATAAGGAGGATTAAATTGAGACAGGACGAGTAGCGAGACATTAGGAAACTTGTTAGAATAAGACACGAGATGCATGGTATATGACTTGACGGATGTGATTGACACTGATCTTGAGAAGATTATGGTGGCTTATAAGGATTAAGTTCCATGTTTAGCGCAAAAAGTTATTTTTGGATTTTGGTCTGTTGAGTAAATGAGCATGGCTAGTTTTGGTGAAATGTTAAAGTAGACAGAATGGAGTAATGGCCATGGACTATTTAGTGAAGTCTCTGAAAATTAGTTGTGTGGAAGGTCGTTTTATTATAAATGTTTCTGGTAAGGCATAGTTTGGTAGCTCTAGAATTGGTTGGATGAATGAGTTGCTAACTCCTTGATGAAATTGTGCTGGTCTAGGCTTGGCGAAAGCATACAAGAATGATTAATCTACCTAGAAGACTTGGAAGACCCAAGATTAGAGCCTTTAGTTCGAGATCACCTGTGGCGGAAGACCCAAGGATGGACGGAGTACTGAGAGTACTAGAAAGGATTGACAACCTCATTAACAGTTAGACCTAGGATAGGGATGCTGCCATAGCTCAAGCGGTAGGAGCCGCGATAGCTGTCGTCAATACCAATAACGGCAATAATGGAGGCAATGAAAACAACGACGATCATGGCCAGGGCAATGAGGCAGTGAATGCCCGGGAAGAAGTTGTTGTGGCTAGGTAGATGGGCCAACTGGTTGAGCAATTTATCAAGCTGAAGTCAACCTAATTTGATGGGACTAGAGACCCCAAACTAGCACCTAGATGGATAGAGAAACTTGAAAAGGCCTTTAGAGTATTGAGATACACTGACGAAGAAAAGGTACTGGTAGCAGTATATCAATTGGAAGGCATCGCTAATGACTGTGGGCTGCCACCAAGAATGGAGTCTTTCCAGAAGGAACGGCCTTGACCTGGAATGCCTTTACAACTGCATTCAATGACAAGTACTTCTCTGAGACAACTCGAGAAAGGAAGCAAGTGGAGTTCTTACAGTTGCGTCGGAATCACCTGACAGTAGACTAGTAGGAAGCTGAGTTCTATAGGTTGTCGAGGTATGCACCCCGATCGGTAGAGGATCCCCTAGAGAAGGCGCACAGATTTCGGGATGGACCGAGACCTCAGCTTCGCAGCCAAACGATAGCTTTGAACTTGAGGACCTACAAGAAAATCTATGAACGTGGACAGATGATCGAGAGAGATCTGAAAGAGAGGAATACCGCATCTGGATCACGGTTTAACTCGTTCCGAGACAATCGCCAAACTGCTAAGAGACCGATGACTGGCAATAGACGCTTCGCCCCTCGATAAGAAAGAACATTGTGAAGCCGTCGAACCCAATGAACCGGAGTTGCCGACTCTGTGGCAAAAGGCATGGTAATAGACCTTGCCCGGCAAGAATTGAAGCGTGCTTCAAGTGTGGTCAGATAGGCCACCAAATGAGGACTTACCCGAATCAAGCCCTAGTGAATAGACCTCAAGGGCAACGACCGCAGGTAGGACCGTCAACTGCCACTCTCCAAATTGATCAGAATCGATTCCCAGCACGGGAAAGAGTCTACGCCGTGGCACGCAGGGAAGTAGAAAAAGCGCCAGGCGTGGTCACAAGTACGATTTATTTGTGTGACCAAGCTGCCTATGCTTTGTTTGACCTTGGCGCATCACACTCGTTTGTGTTTGCTCGGTTTGCTGATTTGGTTGATATGAAATTAAAACCGTTGAATGTGATTCTGCATGTTGCCACCCCATTGAAAGATGATGTGCTAGTTTCGTTGGGCTGTGCTGATTGTAAAATCGTAATTGGCGATAGTAAAGAGAGTATCAACTTGGCTGTGTTGCCCATGTATGACTTCGATGTAATCATAGGAATTAGTTGGATAAGCAAAGAGCAGTAGTTGATTGTGGTAGTAGGACAATCCGTTTCTATTCGGAAGGTCGCCCTAGCTTTGAATTTGTGGGAAGTCGAGGAGAAACCTCAAATCCTTTAGTCTCATCACTTGAAGCGACGAAACTATAACAGAAGGTTGTCAGGCGTACTTAGTCGCAGTTATGGACAAGACTGCCGAGGATCCTATATTAGAAAATATTTCGGAAGTGCGTGAGTTTCCCGACATTTTTCTCCAAGAGTTGCCAAGGTTGCCACCGGAGCGAGAAATTGAATTCATGATTGAGTTAGCTCCCAAAATGGAGCCGATCTCGAAAGCACCATATAGAATGTCCTTATCAAAACTGAAGGAGTTAAAGGTGCAAATGTAAAAATTACTAGATAAAGGATTTATTCGACCGAGTGCTTCGCCGTGGGAAGCGCCGGTGTTATTTGTGAGGAAAAAGGATAGATCTTTGCGTTTGTGCATCGACTACAGGCAGTTGAATCAAGTGACTATAAAGAATAAGTGGCAACTACCGAGAATTGATGACTTATTTGATAAGATGCAAGGAGCCGCGGTGTTCTCTAAGATTGACCTGAGGACTGGGTATCATCAGTTGAGAATTAAAAAGGAAGACATACCTAAAACCGCTTTTAGGACAAGGTATGGTCATTACGAATTCACTGTGATGCCTTTTGGACTGACCAATGCTCCAGCCTTATTTACGGACTTGATGCACCGGGTATTCAAGGAATTCTTTGATAGATTTGGTTATAGTCTTTATTGACAATATCTTGATTTACTCAAAGAGTAACGAAGAACACGAAGAGCATCTGAAGATTGTATTGCAGACCTTGAGAGAACACTCGCTTTACGCTAAGTTTAGCAAATGCGAGTTCTAGCTGAATAAAGTGGCATTTCTTGGCCATGTGGTATCTAGAGAAGGAATTGCGGTGTATCCTACAAAGATCGAAGTCGTTATGAACTGGCCTAAACCTACTACAGTCACGGAAGTCCGAAGTTTCTTAGGATTGGCAGGATATTACAGATGCTTTG
Source organism: Rhodomyrtus tomentosa (assembly GCA_028455895.1). Lineage (NCBI taxonomy): Eukaryota > Viridiplantae > Streptophyta > Magnoliopsida > Myrtales > Myrtaceae > Rhodomyrtus > Rhodomyrtus tomentosa. The sequence goes on along the minus strand of JAPCWY010000009.1, from coordinate 14,392,942 downwards.
TGGAGAAGTTTTCATCCATAGCTATTCGACTGACGAGATTGACTAAGAAAGAAACTAAGTTCGAGTGGACAGACAAGTGTGAAAGGAGTTTTCAAGAGCTCAAGCACCGATTACGACCGCACCGGTATTGACAATTTCATCAGGACTTGGAGGTTACGAAATATATAGCGATGCTTCGCTGAAGGGACTAGGCTGTGTGCTGATGCAACATAGAAGAGTGGTTGCCTATGCGTCCCGACAACTGAGACCACACGAGACAAACTATCCGACTCACGATTTGAAATTGGCAGCAATCATCTTTGCTCTGAAGATCTGGAGGCATTATTCATGTGGCGAGAATTTTCAGATTTATACGGATCACTAAAGCCTGAAATATCTATTCTTCCAGAAGGAACTGAACATGAGGCAGCAACGATGGATGGAGCTTCTTAAGGATTACGATTGCGACATATTATATCACCCTAGGAAGGCAAACAAAGTCGCAGATGCGCTTAGTCAAAAATCGAGCATTGCCTATCTACTGGTAAAAGGGTGGTCGTTATTTAAGAACTTGAGAGATTCTGAGTTCAGATTGGAAGTCTGTCAACTATCCAGTTTTGTAGCCATACTGAGGATAAAACCCGAGATCCAAGAAAGGATAAAAGCATTACAATCTACAGACCCAAAAATCTAGAAAATCCTCGAAATGGATGCGACAAAAAGGAAGCTAGAGTTTCAAGTGTTAGAGGATTGAACTTTGAAATTTCAAGGGCGTTTATACGTATCGAAGGATGAAGAGCTCACGAAAAGGATTTTATCAGAAGCTCATAGAAGCAATTATAGTATCCACCCAGGTAGCACGAAGATCTATCAGAACTTACGCCAGCACTACTGGTGCAACGGGATGAAAATGAATGTAGCGAAGTATGTGACGAAGTGCTTGACATGCTAATAAGTGAAAGCACAACACTGTAACCTTGGTGGATTATTACAGCGGTTAGAGATTCCTGAATGGAAATGAAAGCACGTAACGATGGATTTTGTAATGGGACTACTAAGGGGCTAGAGAAGCCACGATTCTATTTGGGCAGCCGTGGACAGATTGAAAGTCTGCACACTTCATTCTTGTGTGAAAGAATTTCGCGATGGACAGATATACCGAACTGTACATGCCACAAATAGTGAGGCTACATGGAGTACCTGTGACGATCAAATCGGACAGAGATTCCAAGTTCACGGCAAACTTCTGGAAGAGTCTTCAAGATGTCGTGGGAACTCAACTACAATTTAGTATGGCATACCATCCACAAACGGACAGACAATCGAAGAGGACAATTCAGACGCTCGAGGACATGTTACGAGCGTGCGTGATAGACTTCAAAGGTGGATGGGAGGATTAGCTACATTTGGTGGAGTTCGCATATAACAACAGCCATCAGCAAAGTATCTGAATGGCGCTTTTGAGGCACTATATGGAAGGGTTTGCAGGACGCCGATTTGTTGGGACGAAGTTGGAAAAAGAAGCATTATAGACCTAGAATTGGTAGAGCAATCAGTAGAGGCGGTGAAAATAATTCGGGACAGACTGAAAACGGGACAAAGTCGTTAGAAGAGTTATACGGATAAGCGATGTAAGCCTTTAAAGTTTCAAGTAGGAGATCATGTTTTCCTCAAGGTGTCGCCAATGAGAGGACTATCTCGATTTGGAAAGAAAGGAAAACTGAGTCCAAGGTACGTAGTACCTTTTGAAATTTTGGAACGAATTGAGACCTTAGCCTACAGGCTTGCCTTGCCGCCTAACTTGACCTAAGTACACAACGTCTTCCATGTGTCAATGCTACGGAAGTACGAGCCTGACCCGACGCACGTATTGGATTACGAGGTCATCGAAGTGGATGACAGGGTATCCCACGTAGAAAAACCAGTTAGGATCGAAGATCAAAAGGAGCATGTTCTGAGGAATAAGACGATTCCATTTGTCAAAGTTGTTTGGGAGCACCGTGGAATCGAAGGAGGTACGAGGAAAAACGAGAAAACGATGAGGCGTCAGTACCCCCATTTGTTTGAGCAACGGGTTTATTGTAAATTTCAAGAACGAAATTTTTGTAAGGAAGGAGGAGTTGTGACATTCTAATTTTCTTGTCATTTCGAGACTTATTAATGAAAATGTATCTAACGATGTCTTTCAATCGTATCTCGCTCAGATCTGATCAATCTCAAGTTAACTGACCAAAAGGGAAAGGCTAACGCGAGACAAGGTACGTGGACCTAGAGAACTCAAATAGGAAATGGCACTTTGACCATAAGGATTGTCGAGGGGACATTTAAAGCCATGAAAGGCCGATCTAAGAATGATTAATGAATGAATTGCCAGCGTTAGACGATTAGAGCGCGGGTGATGCCGCTTAACAAACGTATAATTTGCAAAATTTTTCTAAATCAAACGATGACGATCGAGACTATCGAAACTAGTAATAGACCCTCGCAATTACATGACAACTAGAGTCGTCATGAATTGATGAGCCCTAAATGTGATATGAATCACAGAGTTAATACGCGTAACGTCTACAAAAGTCGTTCGTCAATTGGGGATAGGCCTTGAATCACATCTGATAGAAAAATGATTCAGAGAAGAGCCTCAAAATTAGAAAATGAAGAATCAAGAATTTCAACATTATAATTGGATTGGCCGTCGCCTCATTGAAGAAAATTGGAATCAGAAAAACGACGTCCCGGACGTAGAGGGCAAAATTACTATTTTGCCCCTCAAACATTAGCCTTGCCTTAATAAATAGAATGAGGGCATTTTGGTCTTTCACAACACCCCAAGGCTGCCGAAAATTGAGAGAAATCACAACCCTTGGATGAGCCATTGATTGACACAAAGACAAGTGTCAAAGGATTAGGCATTGACATTGATTGAAACACTTTTAACCTAACATTATTGCAGGTTTGACTCTCAAATTTGTGTATATACCTCTCTCTCCCTCCCTTCAGCCGAGCACTCCATAGCCATCACCATGTTCATTTTCTTCTTCTTCTTCTTCTCCAGCCGAGAGCTCCCAAGCCGACAGATTTTGCCCACTGGTTTCGCCACTTCCGGTGACTTCCAACCGTCGAGCCGACCACCAGCTCCTTCCTCATCCTCTTGCTAACAACCTCTAAGTGGAATCATGGCATTTGACCCATCGAGGAGCTCCAGCCGGCCATTCTCCCAAAAGTCGACGGAAACCATCGCAGCTGGAGGTAAGCTACTGTTTAGACTCCGTAGGACCCCGAAACCTTTGAATCTTTCGGCCAAATTTTATGGATATCTAGAAGACATGTAGACTGAGTTGTGGTAAAACGTTTGGATGAATTTGATGGAGTTTTGACCCCAAATGGGTCTTGTGTTTGAATGAAAAAAACTAACCGGTTGAAGACTTAGAGGAACCGGCGCCGTTCGTGGACTTTCCAGCATCGCCTTGAGCCTAAATTTTCGGTGATCCTTCCCAACTCCTAAAATTACATGTTAGCAAGTAGATTAGTGGATAAATTGAGGATTTAAGTTATTTTAAGGGCTAATTAGTTGAGATATGCACAGAACCAAAAATGCCCTGTTTTGATTCTGTGCATACCGAATCTGTAGGGGCTGTTGGGAGTTGAATTGAGCTCCAAATTCTTCGTTGAGACGTACTAGGATGTTGATGGATATGTTATTTAGGTTTATGCTTGGTGGATTGATAATTGGACGGCGAAGAATTGACGAAATGGATGGAATTCCATTAGGTATACGGCTGCCCATTTTTGGAACCTTTGGAGCCGAACCATTGAAGTGCTTGGAAGAAGAATTTTGTTGAATTAAGCTTGAGGTAAGAAGATTCTAAACGTTGGTTAGAAGGACTGGACTCGATTGGGTGAATTGGGTGTGAATTAGACTGGTTTTTGGGAGTTTATGGTGTGATTAGCCTTTGTACGTCCTTGAGAAGTATTGATGGCTTGAATGTTTATTGAATGCTTGTGCCATGAATAGATTGTCTCTTGTGACTAATGAGATTGATTGCCTTGCATGTCGTAGTTGCATTGCTCATTGCATGAACTTGTATTCGATCATGAAGTTGAAAATGAAATAATGTTTGGCATGCTTGAAACCTGTGATACCCTGAGGTGTTAAGATGCGGGGTTGTGTGGATGGATACCCTGAGGCGCGGGATTTATGTTGAATGGTACCCTAAGGCATACGAGGCGCGAGGTTGAAATGGTCAATGTCCTGATGTGTTGAAACGCGGGATGGAATTTGAGATGTATCGACATAGGCTTGGAATGAAATTAAAAACCTGATGCATTTAAGCGGGTTTGTCAATGTGACGGTCTGAGGCGTATTTACGTGGACCGAGTTTGAGACGTTCTAAACGCGGGTGTGAAAATAAGGAGGAATGGAAGAGTGGAAAGTGTGATCTGGCTTGGCAATATGTGTTTGATTTCAATGCTGTGATATGGTGCCATGATTGCATGCTTGACACTTGTTTATAACCGTATGTTATTTAATGACTGTTGAATGCATCATGTAATTGCATGTGCATTTTATTCTTGATTACATTCGCCTGAGTGTATGGTCAGTCTAACCTAGGGTTAGGACATGTTTTACTGAGATGTAAATCTCATCCCATTGTGGGACCTCATTTCCAGATCCTAGGCCGTGAGAATGCTGTCAATTAGATTTGGTGACCTGAAAGAAATGTCTATTTATTTTGAAGAATTCCCGGACGAACAGGGAACCGTATATGTTAGGAAGTGTATTGTGGTCTAGGTTGACGAGGGTGGAAAGAGCTGGAAGCCTCATAGGTTCGAGGCTTGGTTTCGGAGAGTAGGGGAAGTTACTACGGGACCGCTAAAGCCTACCAAGGTACCTTGTGGGGTAATCCCTAGTTGGTGTCATCCCGCTCGGGATTTAGTGGAGGTCGAGGGGTCAGTAGCTAGCTCGAAGAATATTTTCGAGAGGACCCCAACCCTAGAAGACACCGATGAGGTCATTGAGATCGAGGCTACCGAGGACGACCTGATGGAGTCGTCAGCTGATGAGACGATGTAGGATACAGTGGAGGTTTGCTCAAAGACTTTCTCGGAGTACGAGCCTACTGAGGATGTTGAGGAGACTGACGACTCCAGTAGCTCAATTTAGGAGCTCTCATTTTCTAGACTGATATATTTTGATGATGATCTCGATGCCCTATTTCTTTTTGGATATATTGACGACTGCCTTTTGTACTGGCCCTATCACCCCTACCAACCAGCTGGTTTAACTTGCATGTGCTTTTGTATGAATAAGTTGGTAGGTTATGTTTATTTATTGGTGTACTCGTTATCCTGATCCCCTTTATTATTGTACTGAAGAGTTTGATATTGTCACTTTCGCATGCTATTAATATTATGCATCTTTCGATATATGTGAATCATGGGACGGCCGAGAGAGTTTGTGCTTGCAGAGAGTTACGTGCTCGTGTCTGGGGTGCGGGGTGTGACACAACACAACTTCTATTTTCGTTTTTCTATAATACTGCACTTCTCTTTAGGCAAACTAATATATATAGTTGTCAATCTCACATCATCCTGACACGTTTTACTAACATGTTTTTGGTGATCCAGTCCACATTAAATTATCTGCTCAAGCCCTTCTACAACAAGACTTTAACGTCAAGTTAAACCTTAAAAACCTCGGGATCATTTCCTCGTTAAATATCTTATTCCATATTTACTATCGTCTACCTCGTTAAATATTTGCACGGGTACAAATTCAAGTTCGAGGTCTAGAAGCAAAATAGGTTAGAGATTCACCCGCCTCTTCAGACAACCCGCCATGGACGAACATATAATGAAACAAGTGAGAGTGAGAGAGACCAAATTTAACTCGCCTTTTTTGTTGGTGGCGAAGAGAAACGATGGCTTGATTTCCAGCGAAGGTTGGTGATCGATGGTGTCGACGTGGAAGCTGGTTGAGAGCTTCGACCGAACGAAGATCTCCAACTCCTCTCCTCTTCTTTGGCGGATTCCACAAGGTGTTAAAGAGGAAGTGACTTGTCTTTCCTCATGCTTATCCTTACATAGCCTTGATAGATTTTGAAGCCAATCTGCCAAGTGTTTATTCCCTTAGGCTAATCTAATGACACGGCAGATGAGGCTTCCCAACGAAAAAGACACATAAAAGATATTTAAAAAATATCACGACAAAAGTTGTCGAAATAGGTAAATGCCTCTTTTTTTTTTCCTTAAAGTTGTCGGACCATCCATGTAATAGGCAGTCAAATCGCAACATCTCTGTAACAAAACTCTTCTTCTCTTGAAGGCTTCATAGAATAGAAAGAAAAAAAGAAAAATGATAAATAAAATAGAAAAAGATATTTTTAAAAATAATAATCAAATTGCACCATCTATGTAATAAGTAAATGCCTCTTTTTTCTTGAAGTTGCCGAAATTATTAAGATATTGATTATAGTTGAAAATGTCCTATCAATAAAACTACATTAGATAGAAATTTATTCTATAATTATTTTCATTAACTCTTGTGAGAAAATGACCCCACAAACAAAGGAATTGTACAGTACGAAATGACATAAAGACAGACTTGTTAAAAAAAAACTCATAAAAAGAGAAGATATGACCTTCTACTCAAATTCTTTCTTTTTGATAAGAATCTATAATAAGACATTGAAATGTAATTAGATTCAATCCAAATAAAATGTTTGATCTCATACAAATCGAATATTATATTAATGAATGAGGGGAGCTATTCTGATTCCATCTCTTGGACCATCAACAGTGGCAACATCGGCAACTCCTTGGTTTGACCTTTTCTCGACCGCTTGATATGCTTCTCGATCTCTTCGAGCAAGCTCTCTTTAACTTGGGCTTTGATACCACTTGTCACAGCCCCCGCTACGCGAAACCTTAGACTTCCTTTGGTTGGTTGGGTTGCCCAACTAAGCTTTTTTACCTAAGGACTAATCACTCGCTTACTAACACACGTGAATCGTAGAGAGAAAGCGTTTAGAGAGATAAGCTTTGGGAGAAAATGTATTGTTGCTTAAGTGTTAGGATGATACAATGAGGGGAAGAACACCCCTATCTATACATGTGGAGACCTACTCTTCTGAATCATCTTCAACACTATATACATTTTCAAGCAGTAGTTCAAAGCTTGTTCCGTTCCCTAAGATCATTTCTCAATACATCGAGCTGTGAAAATCTCGAGACCGCCACACTTGCGTTGGGTAAAATCGAAGCAGATCTATCAAACGGGTAGGTCGGGATGAAAATAAACCAATCCAAATTGACTCATTTAACTCATTTTGACAAATTTCATGTAATGCAAATAATTAAAATACTTTCATGTTTAACTCAATTCAGGAAAACTCATACGTAAACTGACGTAGTGCAGAGAGAGCAAACATAAGATCAAGTGAAGGTGAGACAATGAAGATAGAGTCATAGAGTTGAGTTGGACATAAATAAGTTGTGAGCACATTTAACACCAACTCATTCCATCAAAAATGGATGAAAAAATGGATTCATCACCATTTTAATAGATCTATATTACAGTTACCAAGACTCAAAAACAGAAAGCTTGCGTGCAGCTTTTGTGTTGAGAAGTCTCATTGATGAATTTATAGTCGGGATCTTCGTCTTCATGGTTGCTAATGGTGCGGACCGTGCGATGCGCGAGTGTCTGTCTAGTAAGGAAGGAAGAGGGAAGAGGAATTTCGGGTCAACAATTCTACTTAGGGGTGCATGAATGTCATTCTATTTTTCAGTTTTTTTATTTTTTTGTTCCAGGAAATAGGTTTGAAAGAGAATGCGTTTGGCAACGCAATGTAATTTTTTTATTTCCGGACAAGATTTTTGGCTAAGAAATAAATTTGGATGAGATTTGATAAATAGAAAAAAGTGGATTTTTGTTTCTGAAATAGATTTGAGAAACAGAAAAAAGTCACCCCCGTCGATAGCGGGGAGCCTGCCCCCCGGTCGCCGACCGCGAAAAGCTTGTCCAGAAATAGAAATTTTATGCTATTATTAAATGAATTTCTATTTCGGAAATAGAAAATTTACATCATTATCAAACGCGATTTTTGGTTGAGAAACTCGTTTAGGAAATAGAAATCGAAAAATTTATTTCTTACCAAAAATAAAATCCTGAAAAAGAATGGCATTCATGCACCCTTTAGAGTCGGATAAAGTGTAGCTCTTCTTATGTGTAGCCACTCAAATCATAGTCACGGTCGATCTTAGGATGTGTGTGTTCACGAGGATTCATGGTGGGTTTGGGAGAGTTTTTGATAAATGCCTTATGCCGAGGACCTTGGATTAAAGGGTTTTTAGGCTAACATTTTTTCACGAAATGTAAATAATATTTGATAAATACTATTTGCATGAAAGGACTTTAGCAAATAAAAAAAAAACAGAAATTCCGACAAATTCAAGTTGAAGTCGTCAGGAAGGTCTAGCCTCGACAATTCCGATGTCACGTAACCTCAGACAAGCGGTTGTCAAGGTCATGCCACCCAATGCGAGGGGCTACCGACATTTATGATGCGACCTCAGGCAGCCCGGATCTAGGCCTGCGAGGATCGTGCGAACTCAGCATGAGTCGCCGAGATTGAGCAACCCCAAGCAAAGTGACACAATCTCAGGCGAGCTACATCCAACGAAGACAATGAGCCTAGAGTCCTCAAATCTAGTGATTAGGGCTCGAAACTGAACACGAATGTCGCGCAAGCCTCGGCGACCATCGGCAAGCCTCAATTCTCCAAATCTTGTATGGACCCTCCATTTCTGGCCTCATCGATCCGCGACCATTAGCATTAACCATCCCTCAGTTTGCAGAGCGCCCTTATTCAAAGAGAGACGACGAGCAAAGAATCGAGATCAACAATGCCAATTTCAGGGATAAAATAAGAATACGGAAAATTGGTGAGGGTAAAATAAAAATGTCATTCATTCATCATTGTGGACTTCAGCATTCCCAAAATATTGAAACAAGTAAGCCAAAGGCTTTGGACGGCTGTGGAAATACAATGTGTTTTCTCAATTAGATCCTAAAAATTGTTAAATCAAACATTAAGTTTTAGCATTTGCCCAATGATTTTTAAAGGCCCAAAAGGGCTCTACGAATGTGCTCGGAACGCACATACTTTCTTTCTCTTCACACATCGGCAGCACATGATCTCACATGATCTACGGAAAACATGTAACATTCTTTTCAAATAATGCAACAAATATTTTTTTATTAAAATAATCATATATGACCTTTACACTTAAATACATAAAACAAATTTCATTATTGATACTAATTTATGTCCGAATGTTTTTGTAAACCAAAATTTTGTTTATCATCAATCATTTATGTCTAAATATTTTTTATGGATTATAAAAATATCTTTCTTTGATTAAGTGATTATTGAAAACTTTTTTTAATTCATTTTTTGTATAAATATAGTTAAATATTAAGGGATTTGGAGATTATGACATTATTTGTGGTTGGAGATGAAAGATTCTTTTAAAGTGGGAAAGTTGGACTTCTTGTATTCCCTTTGTGCTTGGCCTGTTGATTGAGATTGGATACATCAGCACTTGTATTCTTTTTATCTCGTTGCAAGGCACTACGCCACCGAGAAAGTTTTTAGCGGGATGAACATGTCACACGACGGTGATAGTGTAACCAATCGATGAAAAATGAGATGCGCACGCATGTGGGGCTTAAGTACTAAGTAGGACGAAATCCGTAGCATACATAATGAGGAGAAATTGTTTAACCAGTCATAAATTTATTGTTCGTTGAAAATCCCTGACCAGACAATGCATGAAGACCGACGTTAACTACATCATTATGTCAATGATTTTAGCCAAAATTAGTCGGGAGACCTGCAGAAGAATTTCGAGTAGAGGTTTAGAACTAATTAAATTGATAAAACTGGAAATTGACATCCGTATAATAAGTTTGATCTCAATGGATAACTTTTCCTATATAATGGAAATTAGCCAATTTAATCATAAATATTAACGGGAAATTCTAGTGTAATCCTTGCTATCGATTTTCTTTGGAAATTGCTAACTAGACAATGTACTACATAGGACGAACTACGATGACTATATCATCATGTTAGCCATTTATGTTGAAAATTTGCTTAAGGGACTACAAAGGAATTTTGGCATAGAAGTTAAGGAGTAAATTTAAACAATGAAAAGTTTATGATTAAATTGGTATTGATTCAATAAATTTAACTTGGTTGGGTAATTTTTTTTTAGGGCTAATATCATGAAAAACTTCAAACTGTTCACATGTGACAAATTTAACCTAAGTTATTTTTTTGACTACGAAAAACTTCAAACTGGCATACATGTGATAAATTTACCCCAAAATATTCTTTTGGCCATAAAAAAAATCCTAAATTATTACATTGGTAACAAATTTATCTTGAACTAATTTTTTTTACCACGAAAAATTTCAAAATGGTACACTATGAGAAATTTACTCTTATTAAATTAGGTTAATATCACGAAAAATCTCAAATTGATAAAATTAACGCCCTAAAGTGGTATACTCATGAACTGCCATGTATTATCTAACTTAGCAATTTGATGATTAAAATTTAACGAAAACTAATTGAAGTTAAATTTGTTATCGGTGTACCAGTTTGGAGAAAATTTGTTATATATGTACCAAATTTTAATATTATTGTAAAAAAATAATTTGAGAGAAATTTATCACGGATGCACAGTTTAGGATTTTTTGTTATATTAATCCTTTTTTCTATGCAATTGAAATAAGATGGTTACTCCTTTTCTGGAAAGAGAACTGGGAAAACTCCACGAGAAGACTTTTTATTAAGGGTTAATACCACGAAAAATTTCAAACTGGTACATTTGTGATAAATTTATCCTAAATTATTTTTTTGATCACCGAAAATCCCAAACTGGTACATAATGACAGCTTTACACTATATTAGTTTCCGTTAAATTAAGTTAATACCACAAAAAATTAAAATTGATACACCTATAGCAAATATAAGGTAATGTGTACACTCAACAATTGCCACGTGTCACTAAACCCGACGATTTAACGGTAAAATTTAACGAAAACTAACAAATAGTAAATTTGTCACAGATGTACCAATTTGGGGTAAATTTGTTATAGCCGTACCATTTTCATGGTCAAAAAAATAATTTAGATAAATTTGTCACAGGTGTATCAATTTGAGATTTCTGGCAGCATTAATTTTTTTATTAATCACTGACACGTTTGTGGTGATCCAATCCACATTAAATTATCTGCTCAAGCCCTTCTACAGCAAGACTTTTAACATCAAGTCTTTCCCAATTTGTAGATATCACAAGTCTTCGAATTTATTGAAATCTTTTAATTTTCGTTCATTTTGAATTCCTATCCTTTGAACGTATGGGCTTAATTCTTAGATATTACAAAAGTGTCATCTAATCGCACTTAAGTTTTTTTTTTTTTTATCGAAGTACTTTAATTAATGATCTCTATATGTTTTTTTCTTTTTCTTTTTGGTCGGAGATGTCCATAAGGTTAAAATAGCATCTCTTTCGAATTCTACTGAATAGAGAATTCCTAATTTCATAAATAGATTGATTCTTAATCTGGGTTTTCTCAATTGCTATCTGAGCCCTAAGGCTGTTAGCTAAAGATGGGAAGTAGTTAAAACATTGGCCAAAGGATAAATGAGAGGGGGGATCAGGGCAACTGAAGGGCTAATTCGCTGTGCAAAAAGCAAAAGATCTTTTTAGTCCACGTCTATGTTATGAATAGAGGAAATCTAAAGTCATAACTTCCAACATTGAATTCTTACGTACGACAAAATTTCAATTGACCCACTTCTTGCCTTTAAATATATTGCGTCTCTGTGTTGAATTTTACCGACACGTCCAACTTTTGGAATATTCCACTTCCACCGGGGAAAAAATAGAAGTAAGAAGAAATCCCACGTAATCTTGAATTTTCTCACAAGTAATCTAAAAATAAATGTCTAAATTTATTTTTAAATCTGGTAACTTATTTGTGCATCAATTCGATACGAAAAGAATAAGATTAAAGTCAAATCCATCCTAATTTCTTTATCTAGACACACACAGAATATTCATCTTTCCTGTCTAACAACTAGCGAGTGACAAGTCAAACTTGATAATCCGACGATCTGATTTACGAGATGGTTCGCTTTTTGATCCAGTGGTCCAAAATTACTTTCAAATCATCGAATAATAATATCTTTAAATATGCTATAAAATAGAACAATTTATTTGCGCACCAGTTTGATACGTAAAGAATAAGACTATAGCTAAATTTATTATGACCAGATTATGTAAGCGTAGCGAATATTATTCTTCCCTAACTAACAACACGCAATCGACAAATCGAACTTGATAATCGGACGATTTGATTTCCCAATTGACCCCCATAATCCTTCATCACTGAAATTATTTAAAAATAATTATTTTATTATTATTTTTGTTTCCTTTTTGCAGTTCTAATATTTTTCTCCATCTGAAGCTTCTCATTGAGCTTTTTGGGTCTCGTCTACAGAACCGACTCTCTCTCTCGCAGCGAAGACTCCCCGTCGTCTTGCTTCCCTCCCTTAATAATCGGCGGTGAATGGCTTCGAATCAAGCCAGTCTTCTCCTCCAGAAGCAGCTCCGAGGTCTGATTCTGAATCCCCTCCTAATTTCGTCTTCGTTCTTTTAGGGTTTATCCTCTTTTTTTTTTTTTGTTTGGGTTGTGATGATCGCGTCCGTATCTGTGATCGCTGCAGATCTTTGCAGGAACCCGGTAGATGGATTCTCCGCGGGGTTGGTGGACGAGACCAACGTGTTCGAGTGGAGCGTCTCCATAATCGGCCCTCCCGACACCCTATAGTGAGTGGGAATCGATTTTTTTATTTGTGGAGCTCGAAGTGATGATCGCGATGAAATTTGAATTTTTCTCGCGTGTTAATTAGTTGATGTGGTGGAATCGATGGTTGGTTTTGTTCTGAAAAGGTGCTTGCTTTTGGGTACGTGTTTCGGAATGGTTTTTCCAAAAAAGAGGGATCATTTGCTATATCGACCGTGGAAGGAGGTGTTCCATTGGGTATCTGTATTTTTGGAGCTGGATTTTGTCTCGATTGTCATAATGCTTCTGCTTCGATTATTGTTCTGTACGTGCGTTCTTGAATACAAATTTTGCAGCTGACCGAGGAGATGTATTAGTTGTTTGAAAGACTAAAACTTGGTGGTGGGTATGACCATGGAAGAGAAGGGTATGACTTGGATACCAAATGCTCAGCTAATGGTTTAATTGATAGATATTAGTTGATATATTACTTTGACTGCACGAGGTGATGGGATTAGATCAATTTCCTTGACTAGATATATGATTTGTACCACATAAGGTAGCGGTTGTGTTTCAACAATCCTCTATTCTTGTTTTCATTGTTCTTTTGGGTACAGTACTACTTTATTTGTTTGTTTGTACTCTAGTATGAGACAATGTTTTCACAAGGGGGGCAGTTCTTTAAACATTTATGTGAGATTAAATATCTCATAGTGCCTGTTCAGTTTTGGGTTTTAGTCTTCAAATTTGTGTTTTGTCAACTCATATCGTGGTTTTGGGTGACACCAGCCTATTGCTTGGGATTGATGTGTGGCTTTTAGAAGGAGGCTACTAATTTGTTCTTGTATTTATCAATTTTGTCACCCTGTTATTTTGTGCCATCTCCCGCCCGCTGCTGACTTAGGCCACTGGCACACTTATCTAGCATCTTTTGTTATTTGGAGTCTATTATGTACTGAAGAAAACTTATGATATTTTTCGGCTATTCACATTCTTATGGCAGTGAAGGAGGTTTTTTTTGTGCAATAATGAGCTTTCCACCCAACTATCCTGTCAGTCCCCCAACAGTGAGGTTTACATCAGAGGTGTGGCATCCAAATGGTGAGAGCCATCTTCTACCATCAGACTTTGGCATTACTGCTTTTAGTTTCTCTTTCATTATCTATTCTAACTGCCTAAACATTGCCATCTGTAACTTTAGTTTATCCTGATGGAAAAGTTTGCATTTCGATTCTCCATCCACCTGGTGATGATCCAAATGGATATGAGCTGGCAAGCGAACGTTGGTCTCCTGTTCACACAGTATGTCTTTAGATTTAACATGTTCTCTTCGTGCTTCATAACCTTCATTCTGAGTAAATTCGCCTATTCGTAATCATAATCTGTTAACCACCTTCCATGTTATTGCCCGATTGAGAGGCATTGACTCTGAATGTATGACTGAGTCGCGAATCTCAATGAGTGAGCTTTTTATCAGTTTTTCTTGTGGTGTATTGAAGGATCCTCTTTGCTTAGGGATATTCGCCATCAAATGCTGCAATTCTTATAGAGCACCCTGCTGGTGTTGCTTCTTACTTTTTCTTTTTTTTTTTTTAAGAAAGGAAAATAGCTGGTCGTTGGAGACAAATCCAAGTGCTTTTTATCTGTCCTTGATCAGAATCTCTAGTTGAGTAGGCCAACACCCGAAGCTTCTGATGGGAATTCATTGTTAAATTCATGCCTTTACACTGATATCTAGATGGCTTAATTGCCCCAAAATACTTCAATGCTTTTTGCCCAAATTTACCTCAAAACTTTTGTATCATGAATTATGATCCTTTTGCAATTTTTGCTCCATTTAAGTACACGTGGGAACATGTTTTAATAGCCTTTTGCCTGAGTTGGTTTAGTCTGATCTGGGGCCTATGAATAAATCTGCATTGGTAGTTACTAAGACTGGCAGTAGAAATTGCTAAGCTGGAGTCGATATATCAATGTCACTATCCTTGCTTCGGCCCCTTTTGGCTTCCTAACAATTGGGGTGTCTGGGCTCTTCGATGCTCTCGCTTTAGCTCTCCATTTCTTCAAAATATGACATCTTCTTTCATTATATGTGCGTCATATGGTTGAAGTTCTATCTTTTTCAAATTTGCATCACATAACTGACATTATGGTGCCTTCTTGGCCATCAGATAAAGCAATGAGTGGTTGCATTAAGAATTTTTCATGGTGGTGGGACCAAAAAGTCAGGACTAGAATTAAAAGATATGAAAATTTGGATGAATATTGAAGGGAACCTTAGAGTCCGTGGTTTTTTAAATAACTAGCCCACAATGCATTGCGTGAGTTTGCCTCTCGAGATTTTGCAATGGTTCAACTGTCAGGATACAAATGGACCTAACAGATGATTCTTTTTCCTTTTTATGTAATTGCCTTCTGTGACTGAGTTTTAAAGCTAAAGATAAACTTATGTTACAAGTGGAAGACAGTATCGCAGTTGATACACCCTTTCTGAAGTACATCACTTGTCTCACGATGAAGGTGATCTACCAAGAAACATTTGTTATGGTGGATATAGGATTGGCCTTTCAGTCCTTGACATGCATCAGATTTATGGGTGTCAGAAACTCTCCCTGTGTGGCACTTTTTAATTTATACCATTGAAATAGCATCAATTTTGGGACTTAAGATGCTTTCCTGGCTGTAAGTCAGATTCGTTGGAATTCAGAATACCTAGGCTGTAGAGTTGTCTGAGTGGGGGCACTTTTTGGAAACAAACCATGTGTGTGTAGCTTTACTCTACCATCCTTAGATTTGGAAGGAGTGCGAGAGTGTAGTGGCTTATATGAATAAAGGTAGTGAGCCTACGATTTAAAGACGGGATCCCCTTAAACACTTGCATTTGGTGGAAGTAGGGGCTTTGTTATCGTTGGCAAAGTGTGTTCTACAATAAATGGATGCCTTAGCAAGCTGTATCCTGGGTGCTTTGTAAATATGCTCAACAAAAAGTATTGAGGAACACCGGACACTGTAGCGGGACTATTTTGATTCATGCAAAGCATCATACTATTGCCATATTGCGGATGACAGAGACATGAAATGTGATAGTCAAGTCGTTTAGGTGATACAATTTTTGCACGAGTTGCATGCTACGCATGTAGAAACTTAGTAGAAAGCACATCTTGTGGAAATGGTGATATATACTGTGAGTATAGTATCAGGGACTTGGGGGCATCTAATTTCCTGTGGAGGAGAAAAAAATTAAGTTTTACCCTTAATTTGATGATCTAGTTTATTGGATTGGAGAAAGTATTCATCATTTTACACTCAATTATCGAATGTTCATGTTGCATTTGCAAGACCTAATGATACCGAATTGAAAGATTTCGATAAATTTTCTATAATATTCATCATGGTTCAGGCCTAGTGATACTTTCAAAATTTTTGTTGCCTTGTTTTCCTGTTTCCCTGATTGACTTTGACGCGCCAAAGTTAGGGTTTGACTGCTTTTATTACGGCCTTTTCCTCATTCTCCTTGCTTTGGATCAGAAATCACTCGATTGCTGTACATTGTTCATGTTTTCATAATTCCGTGTAGTGACTGATGTCTTTCTATTTGGCAGGTTGAGAGCATAGTTTTAAGTATTATATCGATGCTTTCCAGTCCCAATGACGAATCTCCAGCAAATGTTGAAGCTGCGGTAGTTTTTTGACATCCTCTTTTTCTTATTCAACCCATTAAGACAACTATGTCCAGTTTGGTAGATATTGACCTGCAAGTAGGAACAAAGGATGCGGGAGGTTAAAAAGGCCATAATGAGAAGTGTGTATATAGTGTTGGTAGGAGGAACATTTTGGGAGCCATATCATGTGACTGTTGTAGTAGCAGTAAAATCCTGTTTTCTCTGCCTTTCGTATGAATAGATGGATATATCCTCCTTGAAGTTAGAAAATATCGTATGCGGTGCACATAATTGGAGGCATTGATTATCTCTGTTGGATAGAAGCCTTTTTATCCCTCGGGAAGGAAATATGTACCTGTGCATGTCTGTGGTTGGTAAAACTTCTTGTGCGGTGGGGCCCAAATCAAGGATGGGACTAGGCTGCTCTATGTTTTGGTTGGAGCTTTTCTGTGTCATATTCAAAAGGCTTTCTGGTAGATTTTTCTATCCTTGAGGCTAATATGGTAGATTGAGAAATGCATTTTTAAATATTTTTAGGTGATGTTTGCAGGCTTGTGGTAGCTCTACTTGCCAATTAATCAGGACTTATTTTTACGTCATTCTAAACTTGTACTGCAGAAGGAGTGGAGGGAGAACCGGAATGAGTTCAGGAAGAAAGTTGCTCGCTGTGTGAGACGGTCTCAAGAGTTTTGACCTCTTACTCTTCTTCTTCTTGGAGCTGTTTTAGTTTTTTCTCCTGTAACGTAAGACTTCTTCCAGGGAGGGAGGACTTTCTGGTTGCAGCCAATTCATAAGCCTGTGTAAAATTCTTCATTCAATGCATGTGCATTCATGCGGTTCACTTACATGTTGAGCAATCATCACATGCACTGATGATAGCTTATGGTACTCTTACTGGTCTGCTGCTCAAGTTGTGCAAGTTTGCATGATTTCTCTCTATATGGTTTTCGTTTCCTACAATCTTGATTGTGTTTGGGAATCTGCTAGGTTCGTTATGTCCCAGGTGTTTTGCCATTGGCCAAGAAGACCTGTTGAGGCGGCGGCCGACATGTGCAATGGTTGCCTTTCTTATATTCTAATTGGGATTCATTAGGTGTCAAGGGCTTCGTGATTTTTGTTTTTGGGTATATAATGTTTTCATCTTTTTAGGACATTTGCTCAGCTGAGTACCTAATCCTAATATCCCAGTATATTCGCTGCCTAATCCTGTGAAACGAAGCAAGAGCATGCTATCGAAGACGTTGCAACATATGTCGGGGAGGTCCCCGTTTGTTTGTTGTCTCCATACTGGTGTTTTGAAGTGAAAAGCCAATGCTTGGGAATTTAAGTAACTGCATTGCATTGCCCTTTCCTAACGTGTGCTTGTATTCTGATCTGCGACGACTTTCGCCTGCCTAGAGGGCTGGATTCTTTTTTCCCCTTGCTGTGATGGTCGTTCGGGATCTACGATGGGAATAGCTGAAATTCCGTGAAGAACCACTGGCCAGTTTATAGGTAATTTATGTCGTTTCATCCTAATTAACGCATTCACCAGCATAAAGCAATCTGTAGAGAAACACAGAAATGGCGGCTTTTGTGACCTACAGAGGTCGTTCAACCGTGTCATCATAGATATGTTTCTTGATCTAGTTTTTTTTATGTGATTTTGCAACTTCTAGGCGACTGCATAAGTGGAAGGGCCATTCGCATTGGCCAAGGGATGTTACAAATTTTATTTGGGCGGGTTGATTTTTAAACTAAAACTCTATTTATTTCGCAAAAAAAAGAGATTTTTGAAATGATATTTTTGAGAAAGTCATTTTTCAAGAAAATCATAATGTTTTTCGATTTTGGGTTAAAATCTGAAAGTGAATAAAAGATATTTCAGCCATATGGAAAATCTGGCGGGGGAAAATTACCAAAACATTAGGAACTTTAATTGAATTTCGTTTTTATTTTATTTTTATTTTTTTAAAAATTTCTTTGTGTCTAGCGATGGAAAATGTTTTCATTGATTAGTTTATTTTTTGAAAAAATTTGGAAAATGTTTCCCTGGAAGTTGTTTTTCTTCCTTAGAGACGAAATCCGATTCCTTCAGGCTTGTTCATTCACAGCTGCAGCAGCGTTTTCGGGGTCTTGGCATTTTTCTCGGAGTCCCATTAACATTAGTCATTTTTTAATAATCGGATGAACTAGTCAGCCGATTGGATCCACGATGAAAGAAATGATGAGCTCTTTTGCAGGGGCGATGCGACTTTATAACCAGCTGCAGCAAGACAGAACTCTTTTTTCTTTTTTCTTTTTTCTTTTTTTTTGCGGTATTAAATTAAGCGTACTCGACGTTTTTTTTTTTTTTGGGTCTGAAGGGTATTTAAGGTAATAGATCTAGTTTTTTTTTTTGGTGAAATAATTTTGGGGGAGTTTGACGAGCTTCAATTTATATATGTGTGTATATATATCCATTATGATCATAGGGACTAAAAGTACCAATGTGGGGTCTTTGACCGTGTACTTGTGACCTAAATAGCATCAACACACCACACGATATGCTGACACGTATTTTTCACAAAATGGAGAATTTCAATACGTTTTATAATAAGGTTACATTTGGTGACACTCCCTCGAAAATATTTGTTCCAAAAGAATTCCCGGAACAGTTTGGGAATAGAAACGCGTATAGTAAAAAAAAAAGTTCTAAAAGTGTTTCGAAAGTTACAAAAAAAAACTTATTTATGAATTTTGGAATATTTTTTAGAAACAACTCGAGGGAGAGCTCGTGCAAGCCGCCGTCGCTGCCGATTGCTGGCCGTTGCCCATCGATCCTTCCTTTTGGCAAAAAAAAAAGGTATATTTTTTTAACTTCCCAACCGCAATTTTGTTTCCATAAATCGTAGCCCAGAACATAAACAAAAAAAACGTTTCAAATATGTTCACAGGAATAGAAACGTTACCAAATGCAGCCTTAGATGTATATTTTTATATAGATTAATACCATGAAAAACCTCAAATTGGTACATCTCTGATAAATTTACCCAAATTATTTTTTTTACCACAAAAAATCTCAAACTGGTGCGGTTGTGATAAATTTACCTTAAACTTTTTTTTTACTGCCAAAAATCCTAAATTGGAACACTTGTGATAAATTTACCATAAATTAATTTTTTATCACAAAAAATCTCAAATCGGTATACCTATGATAAATTTATACTCCGTTAAATTGTGTTAATATCACGAAAAATTTCAAATTGAAACACATATGACAAACAAATGGTACAAATCCCAAGCTGATACACATGTATATTGCCACATGTCATAAACTTAGCACACTATAGGTTAGATTTAACGAAAACTAATTAGAGGTAAATTCATCACAAATGTACTAGTTTGTGATAAAATTGTCACAAGTGTACCAGCTTGGGATTTTTTATATTTTAAAAAAATATTTTAGGATAAATTTATCACAAGTGTACCGGTTTGTGATTTTCTGTGGTATTAACACTTTTATATATACATGATAAATTTATATAACTGTGACATTCTGATATTCAACCCTTTTCAAAGTTTGTGAAATGAATGACATGTCATCGATGTATTTCAGTTAAATCTAACTTAGAATTGATCATTCTTGAGATGACTAACTAACCAATGAGGAATGACTAACTATAAAATAGGTATGTAGACCTAAGAACCTGACCATGGATTGGCACTTTGGCCATAAAGACTGACGAATAAATATTTTGAGCCATTATAGGCCAATCCAAGATTGATTACGGAACGAATTGCTAGTATTATACAATTGGATCTCGGGTGATTCTGATTGACCATCATATAATTTGCAAACTTTCCTAAATCAATTTCTAATGATTGCGTCCTTCGGAACTAGTGATTGATCGTCGCAATAACATGACCACCAAGGCCGTCATGCCTTGGGTAGACTTAAACTTGATGTGAATCATGAGGTCAATACGCGTAACTCCTAAAAGGCCGCCCATTAGTCTAAGATACACTAAACTCACAACTGATCGATTTTAACCATGAATTAGACATTGGAATTGGCCGTCAGATTTTCAAGGACTCCAATATTAATTTTTTTGGACGTCGCCTCATCAAGAGAATGTTTATTTTATGGCTCACCAAAAATTATCATAAAAGTAAAGCTTTAGACTGAAATTTAAAATGACCTTTTTACCCTTGAGTTGTCATCATTCCTCTAGTTTAGTTAAAGGGCATTTTGGTCATTCATACCCCCTATAGTGGCCGAAAATTTTAAAAGCAAGATGGCCCACTTGCCTTGTGATTGTACTGGACTACCCTTATTCATTTACAAGAAGCCAAAGAAGTGAATTATTAGTGGGCCCATTTCTAGTCACAATCTCACCAATCATGTCAATCGAGTCTAGTCCTAGTCAAATCCCCTAAACCACTCATCCACTAGTTTTGTCCCTCAACCACCCCACTCACTCTCTCTCTCTCTTGCATTTTGAAATATAAGAATACACATTCTCTCTCCCTCGTTCCATCCTCTCATTCGGCAAAGCTCTCTCCCTCTCCCTCACGCTTTTCTCTCACTTGGTCGAGCTCCCTCTCCTCCTCTCTTCCTTCTCCTTAGCCATGAACCACCCGCCTTTGTGAGCCGCCGTCACCGTGACCACACGAAGTCGGCGTCGTCCCTTGTGAGCCGCTGGGGTCACCACTTGAGCCATGAATTTGCCGCCCTCTTATTGATTTTGCCAGCTTTGTTTCTTGGTAAGTGGCTTCCTAAACTTACCTTAGGACTTTAAGCTACTAATGGATGTCGTTAACAGTGATTTTGGATGATTTTAGGGACTGGTTTGTGGGGATTCAATCTAGAGCTGAAAATGAGAAATTGGTGGATGATTTGTGTTGATTGAATTCGATCATGGGTGGCTAGGGACTTGTCGAGTATGAGCTTGAGCTATTTGATCATGAATCATTTATTTTAATGGCTCCGATAACTTAAGATGGAGTTTGATTATACTAAGGAACTTAGATGACTTGAATGTGGTCTTGAGCTATTGTGTGGGCTGAGATGTTTAAGCAAGACTTGTGATGCATTTGATTAATCTTGAAGTCGAGATTTGCCTATTATATGATGAGTTTGAGCTAAGTAACTAATGATGAGTAAATGGTTAATTGAGATGATCAAGTTGCTAAATATACCCTCTATGTTCGGCCATGTGGGAAAAATGGATTAAATGGCAAATTTGGGGAGTGATGGCTGAACCATATTTTGCTTGAGGGAGATAGTGCATTTCAGGTTTGGCTTGGTCATGCGCCACGATTGAACTGTGTGGTTTTGTTCGCTTGATCGTAATTGATCTTGGATTCATGCTTGGCCATTGATTGTATACATGCGGTCACCTTATACCTGATGCGTTATTACGCGGGGTTTGTATTTATCTTTATGCGTTATTATGTGGGATATTGGCTTGAGACATTATTACGCGGGCATTGAGAAAGTACGACCTAAGGAATTATTACGCAGATATTAGCAATTTATGATAGCCTGCTGCATTTTTACGTGGGTCTTGGTATTGATGATTGAATTATATGTTGGGAAATATCCTATATGAATTGTGATTTAAGAAAACCTGAGTTACGAAGATTTGCCAAATTGTAAATCATGGCTTGAGTTGTAAATATTTAACGTGCAATTGTAATGTGGTAGAGTTGATTACCTTGAATATATTTGTTGACCATGATGATTAGAAATGCATGTTTAAGACCTTTCTAGAGGTACTATTGGCCTAATCTAGGTTTAGGAGTTTACTTGCTGAGATTTATTCTCACCTCGTCGTGCGATAACAATTTCAGACTCCCGACCTTGAACATTAATGGATCACCGCAATGTTTTGGGGTACAGCTGAAGATTGATCACCTGAGGACTAAGTACTCAGTGGGCAAGGACAAGATTTATATTTGGCATGTTAGTACAGTTTGGATTGATGAGAAGGGGATGATGATTGGGAACCTTATACCTACTTGGCGTGGTTATATAGAGTTGGAGTTTTGACTGTAGGACCCTTCCGTGACTATGAGGTACCCTATGTTTTTTATTTGAGTGATTGGGACACCGTTGATTCCGCTCCTCCTGATGGAGACGTAACTAGCCTAGACACCGGATCTGAAGGTTCGAAGCCTGAGTAGGAGCCCATAGAGCCCCGATTGGGAGCAAGAGGTAGTGGAGCCATCCAATGCTGATACTAGTACGGAGGAGCCTTCCGAGCCTGACCCTGTGGAGTCTGAGACATCTTCTGATGATAGTGTTGATGAGGCCGAGATGTAGTCGCCTCTTGACTTAGCGGGCACCCTCTTGGTAGGGAGTTAGGTTATGACCACCGACCCTTTTTGTTATATATGGTCGTCGGGTTAAGTAGACCTCAAGTGCTATAAATTGTGTACAACATTCACTTTAGTGTCAAAATTTTCAAATTGATCACTTCAATACTAAGTTTTTATAATTTTGATCACTTCAATGCCAAAACTTTCAAATCGATTACTTTAGTGTTAAGTTTTTGTAACTTTAATCATTTAAGAGCCAACTTCTTTTAAAAACAATCATTTTTGTGCCAAGTCCGATGAGTCATGTCAGTTCAAATAATAATAAAAAATACACATGTTGGATTTTCGTTGAGCCACGTCAGCTAAAATTGAAATTGACACTAAAGTGGTTATTTTTAAAAGAAGTTGGCATTTAAGTGGTCGAAGTTACAAAAACTTAGTACTAAAGTGATCGATTTGAAATTTTTGGTACTAAAGTGAGCGCCGTACACAACTCATGGCACTTAGGATGTAATTAAGCCTATGGTCATCTTATTAGGCTTGTATTGTATTTTGAAAGCCAACCTTGATGTTTTATGATATGGCCATCATAATGTTTCAATCTCTCTTTCGTATCTTGAAGCATCATTTATATGTATATTGTATGGAGGATTGTATTCGCTTCTGCATGTGCTTTTCATTTCACGTTTAAGTGTTGGTCTTTGGATCCTGGGAAGTTTTCAAGAAAGACGTCCTAGTGAGTTGTTGGCACGCTCGAGAGATTCGAGGCGTGACATCCCCGTTTGATTGGTATCAAAATAAGGCCAGCTCGATCCAAGTTTGGATGAGATCTGGAGTGATAAGGAGCGATGGTTTTGAGATGATTAGATAGAGAGACCTTAGGCGATTGCAAGAGTTTGATGCTGTTATGCATGTCATGTGAATTGCTGCTTGTGATTGGCATACTTGGCTGGCATTACTTGGGGTGATTGAGAGTTTTCTCGCTTGTATCTTCTTGGATTTGCTAGATAGCTTGTTATGACTAAGCTAACTTACAAGTGCAGCAAGACGAAAGATACGAACGAGAACTCCATTGAATTGATACCTTCGATAAATGCTTGGTAATTGGTTGCTAGTTTGTGATTGCTATTATGATAAATAGCTTATAACTGCTAGACTTATGTAGATGGCTTAAGTCTTTAATTCCTTGATAGAATTATAGTGATTCAAGTAAATGTAGTGAGGATGAGCAATCGCGGTAGGGGTACTAGAGTAGCGTCTAGCTCAAGAGCACAAGTTGTGGAAGATCCAAGAGCTGATGATGTCATAAGGGCTTTGGAAGAGATTGGGAATCTGATGGGTAGGCAGGTTCAAGAGTGAGCTGCCACTGTTGCCCAAGCCGCTAAGGCTGCTGTTGTCGCTGCTAATAGAGCAAATGAAAGTCAAGGAAATGGCAATGGAGGTGGAAACGAAAATGTGAATCGTCCGATGGGCCAGCTTGTGGAATAGTTCTTGAAGTTGAAGTTGGCCAAGTTTGATGGGAAAGATGATCTTGAGGCTGTTCCTTGCTAGATTAAGACGTTGGAGAAGGCCTTTGAAATTTTAGGGTACACTGAGGAGGAAAAAGTGACCCTAGTAGTTTACGAGCTCCAAGGTACTACTAATAAATGGTGGAAGGCCAATTGAGGAAGAGTTTTCCCTGAAGGTACTGCCCCAAATTGGACTGTCTTCGCTGAGTCATTTAATGGGACGTACTTCTCTAAGACTTCTCAGGAACGAAAATTGGGCGAGTTTCAACAAATTCGCCAGAATTAGATGACGATCAATCAATATGATGCAGAATTCTCAAGACTGTCTAAGGATGCATCAAGGATGGTTGAGAACCCTGTGGATAGGGTAAGGAGGTTCCGAGATGGATTGAAGCTTGAGCTTCATAGTTAGTTGATACTATTGAGCTTGAGAAATTACGATGAGATCTATGAGAGAGGCCAGATGATTGAGTGGGATATGCAAGAGAGGGCTGCCGCTTCTGGATTGGGGTTTGTGCTTGCTAGGGATAATCGCCACTTTGGCAAGAGGCTTATGGTGGGGAATAAGCGTTTCGTCTCTCCTGTCAAGAAGAACATTAGGAAACCGACATATTAATCTAACTGGAATTGTCGACTACATGGAAGGAGGCATGGAAGTAGACCCGCCCGAGTTGGATGGGAGCGTACTTTAAGTGTGGCCAGCACGACCATCATATAAGGAATTGCCCGAATCAAGCTCCAGGACCTCATTTTCAACCCCAGCAACCTCAGGCAAGACCTCAAGCTGAAGCTGCTCCGCAGAACAACCTGAATCGGCCACTAGTTTATGGAAAAGTTTATGCTGTGGCGCGAAAAGAGGCAAAGAATGCATCTAGCGTGGTCACGTGTATGGTCTCTTTATGTGATCATATTGTTTGTGTTTTGTTTGATACTGAAGCGTCGCATTCCTTTGTGTCTAAGCAATTTGTGGAATTGGATGGAATTGAATCGGAACCGTTAAAAGTAATATTGTATATTACCACCCCTTTAAAGGATAAAGTGCTAGCCTCTTTAGGATGCTCAGATTGTAAGATAGTCATTGGTGGTAGGGAGGAATTGATAGACTTGGCAGTTTTGGCTATGCATGACTTTGATGTTATAATTGGGATGGATTAGTTGGATAAACAAATGCCTGTCTTGGATTGTGGTAGTAGGGTGATCCAATTTCATTCAATTGGTCATCCTAGAATTGAGTTTATGGGAAGCTGAGGAGGAACCTCGATCCCTTTCATTTCGTCACTTGAGATGACTAAGTTGCTAAAGGAAGGTTACCTGGGTTACCTGGCTACAGTGGTTGATTCGTCAATTGAGGAACCGAGAATAGAGGATATAACTGTGGTATGCAATTTTTCAGATGTCTTTTCTCAGGAATTATCGGGATTGCCACCAGAAAGGGAAGTGGAATTTGTAATAGAGTTGGCTCCTGGGACGGAGCTAATCTCTAAGGCACTCCACAGGATGGCTTTGTCGGATTTGAAGGAGTTGAAGGTTCAAATGCAAGAGCTACTAGATAAATGATTCATTCATCCTAGTGCATCGTCGTAGGGAGCGCCAATTTGTTTGTAAGGAAGAAGGACAGATCATTGCGTCTATGCATTCACTATCGGCGGTTAAACCAAGTGACCATCAAGAACAAGTATCCGTTGCCGAGGATAGATAATTCGTTCGATCAACTGCAAGGAGCGTCGGTGTTCTCCAAGATAGACCTAATGAGGGGTTATCGTCAGTTAAGGATTAAGAGTGAGGACATATCGAAGGCGGACTTTCATATGAGATATGGACATTATGAGTTTACGGTTATGCCGTTTGGATTGACTAATGCCCCAGCTACTTTTATGAATTTGATGCATTGGGTGTTTAAGGAATTTTTGGATCAGTTCATCATTGTGTTCATTGATAATATTTTAATATATTCAAAGAGCCCTGAGGAGCATGAACAACATCTACGTATAGTTCTACGGATCTGAAGAGAACACTCACTCTATGCTAAGTTTAGTAAGTGTGAGTTCTGGCTTAATTGAGTAGCGTTCCTTGGACGTGTAATCTCGAGAGGTTTGAGGCACGACAATAACTATCTGCTGTGAATTTCTTGTACTTCTGTTAGAGATTCTCGATTATTATTTTTTTTATTGGTTGGGTATATTAATTTTTGAGTGGTTGGGTATACAACTCGAGTATATATATATTTGGTAGGTTTACATTTTGTCCCTTAATTTATTAAAAATATTTAAAATTAATCTCGTGCGTGTTAGTGATGCTTGACCGCATGTTGCCGACATATTTAGAACCCTAACCACGTGTTGGTCGCGTGTCAAAGAGTGTCGGACGCTTGTTGGTGTCCGCTTTCCAACATGTGTAGTGTGTCGAACAGTGTCCGACGCGCGATAGTATCGGTGTCCAACTTGTGTCGGATGCATATCGATATCCGACATGTGTCGAACATGATGTGGAGACCTCCGAAAAGTGTTTGTGCATCCTAACTTGTAACTACAAGCTTAAGTACACCCCAAGTATCATAAGTTGTGTATGACGCTCACTTTAATGCTAAAATTTTCAAATTGATCACTTTAGTGCTAAGTTTTTGTAACTTCGATCACTTCAGTGCTAATTTCGGAGAAAATGGTGCAATTCAGTGCCATTCTGATCAAAATCTGGCCAAAGTTCGATGAAATAAATTACGTGAATTTTTTAATTAATTTTTATTATCTTACGTGGCAAATTTTTAGAAGTGGCTACCATGGTGGAAATCCAACGTAGCTTGAACAATAGCATAAATAAAAAACAACGTCGTTTGTGATCTTGTACTCCGGCCATACCTTCGATCGTTCCTCCATCCAGCGGTAGCTCAACTCCGGCCACCAAAGCTACCCCATCACCAAGCTCCCTCTCATCGACCACCCCTCCTTCATCCTCAACCACACCCTCCAGAGCCTCATTTCCAATTTCGTCCTCGCTTCCACCCCCAGCCTTCGATCTCTCCTGCTTCCTCTCCTTAAAGAAGTCTTTCTAATCCCAAGGCAATGGTTCTGGCGGCATAAATAATCCGATCACCCCTACGCATGGGATTTCACAATCTCCACAACCCTAATTAGATCAAAAACCTATGTACAACGCCAAAATAGCTCAAATACCTCTCACCAAGGTTTCTCAATTCTACCATAATGAATCGAGGTTTTCAAAAGCAGACACGAGCAAAACAACGCCTGCAAACTATAGCTCCCAGCATTTTCAATCGGAGATCGAATCAAAGCCGTGTACCAAAGCGAAGTTAGGGTCCCCCGATAAATGCTAGACACTAGAGACCTCAAATCTATGGTTTCCACCGCAGAAGTAAACCGAATTCGAGGCTCAATTTGGGGGTGAAGGTCGGTGCCGATTCAGATTCGAGGTTCAATAAGGGGATTTAGGATTTTTTGAATAAAGTCGGCTTCAACGAAGTTGTTTTTCTCTTTCAATCCCCGAGTCAGCCTCCGGCGAGCCACGTCCTCCTTTTTTTGTGTAAATAATTTACATAGACTTTTCGACAACCACGTATGCACATGGCATTGAAGTGATGATGCGTACGTGGGCGAGTGATTTCGTAGGATGGATGTGTCGAAGCACAAAGTGTCGCGAATAGATTCAAAAGGGTGAATTGAGGGATGGTGTTACGGAATTTCAAGATTAAGTGTATGGATGGTAAGGGAAAATAATGAAGTAATCGAGTTATATGATGACGTAAAGATATCACCAGCCAACAATACAAAACGAAAGATAGAACGATCGCTACTAAGGCCTAAAGACAACACCAGTCGAGGAAGAAGATCAGGATTGATAGAAAGCTCACCACTAAAGGTCTAAAGGCTATGCCACCAACCAAGGATAAAGGGCTTTTGGCTCACCACCGAGGAGTATGCACTCTCTAAGGATAAAGATGCCAAAGTGTTTAAAACCAACACTCAAGAGGAATTCTCATGCACCGGTTATCAAAAGTTTGCTTACAATAAATAATACTCCTCCTTTAAATAGAGGGACGAAGACAACATAAAAAAAATGAAATAAATAATCCTAAATAAATTCAAATAGTACGAAAAAGGAAATAAAATAATCTCGTCCATCAGCTTAGCATATCAAATATCATTCCTAAAAGATCTTCCGAATCACAATAAATATCTCTAGCTAACCTTCTATAGATATATATTTGATTGACCTTCAACTTAGCAACTAATTAGGAAAATCGGATTGAAATTGTGCCATCTTCTGAACGAACTATCTTCTGAGTGCATTATCTTCTAAGCATGTACAACATCATTTGAGCTCTCGTCAATGTCTGAACTCCTCATCATCTGAGTACGTCCTTAGACTTCAAGTCGATGCAATCCACTGAAGCAAGTTGTGACCAAAATCAGCATTGGCATGAATAAACAACAATTGTACAGAGCTTATAGGTGGAATCAAGGATTACCCATTAACATCGGGTATACCATCGGTGACGTTATCAGATGCTTTCGCATCATACCCCCCATGTTATTTGAGATTTAACCTCAAATCCAAAAGGTCATCATCCTCCAAGTATGGAGATAAATCCCCTACATTAAAAGTTGTCGAAACTCTAAATTCACCAGGGAGTTCAACTTTATACGTATTATCGCCAATCCTTTCCAGAACTTTAAAAGGTCCATCAGCTTTGGGCATTAGCTTGTTCTTCCGTTTAGAGGGAAATCTTTCCTTCCTTACATGGATTCGTACTAGATCACCTGGTTAGAAATAAGTCGTCTTTCTATGTCGATTAGCTTTCTTCTTGTAAGACTCATTGGCCTTCTCAATCTTGGAGCGAATCTTCTCATGAAGCTTCTTCATCACTTGAGCTCTTTCTTTTCCATCGAAGTTGATTTGAAAGTTGGACGAAATTGGGATCAAATCGATCGGCGTGAGAAGATTAAGTCCATAAACAACTTCAAAAGTTGATTGACCAATAGTACAGCTTGGTGATCAATTATAAGCAAATTCATCATAAGTGTCACGCCCCGCGTCCTGAGGCGACCGCGCTACGTCCCTTAACTTATCACTCAAGGCCCAGGACACGACACCTTCGGTACGTGCGATGTGAAATACGCATGTGGAAACAAAATAAACATACTCCTCCGGACAAGTACAAAGGAAACCTGGGATAACGAGAACATAAATATACATATCATAAGCATGAGTTTATACATAAAATCCAAACGTAAACTAAAGACCTTCAGTTGGGTCAGGGGAGAAGGGGAACTAACCAAAAGACAATAGCTACCTAAGACCCCCAAAGATAACATGCCAACAAAAGACAATCTCAAAAGATAATACCTAGGAAGAACAGAGATCACTGAGACGAACTACTAGCTTGATTTTCGTCTTCATCCCCGTCCTCGGCTAGATTGTAGTTAGAAAAGGTCTCAGTACACACCTCCACGGAATCGTCCTCCATGGCGTCCTCCAACTCGTCCTCTGAAGCAGAAATCTCTATCACCTTAATATCCTCCTCAATAATTGGGGTTTTCTTTGGCACATTCAGCGACCCTACCACGGATATTTTCACTTCTACCTCATCGCGAATGGGATGGTACCAACTAGGCACTACGCCCCGGGGTACTTCTTTGGGCTTTAAGGGACTTGTGGTATCCTCACCGACTCTACGAAACCATGCCTGAATTTATGTGGTTTCCACTCCTTTCCTCCTTTATCAACCTAAACAACAGTACATTTTCTAATGTATACAGTACCCTGACCATCGAAATTCGTCAAAACAGGCGGTCATCTCTTTGGGATCGCCTAGACGGACTAAAAACATACTTCAAGGCTTGGGGTCTGAAAAATAAAGTCCCACGACGGGGTCTGAAAAACTAAGTCCCACGACGGGGTAAGATTTACATCTCAGTAAGCTAATCCCTAAATCTATGCTAGGCCGACAGTACGCAGAGGCACATCAACAAATAGCATAAAGTAGACAATCATTATTATAGACCATGGAAATGCACAAGCCAAACAATCCTTAAAAAGCAACATCAGGTTGACATATAAATCACAACTCAAGGCATGTATAAGAACATAAGACTTAGCTTAACGTACTAGTGCCATGATTCATTTCATCATCCTTGCCCACACCGAAACGCCTCAAGCTTGGTCCGCATCAAAACGCCTCAGACCATGACAATCAACAAACTAACGTTATACGCCTCAGGTTTTCAATGCCATACAAGGCTTGTGTCGACATATACAAAAGCTTATCTCGTGCCTCAACGCATCAAGATATTACTCATTGCAACCCTGCATCCCGATGCATTAGGTTGCCAAAAGCCTTTAAGTTCACAAGTTTCATTTCCCTCTCAAGACTTCATGATCGAGTACAGTTTTATCCACCAAGCAATGAATCTATAACATGTGAGACAACAAGATTGACCACTCACAAGGTCATATCGAACACAAAGCATATACCTTAGTGGAGTACATGCACGGCATCTTAGTCATGAGAATAACAATTTCTCATCATAAAGGATATACATAACTTGTACATGGTTACCTCGATCGACAATGAACAATCAATACGATAATTCCACAAAATTTCATCCAATCTAATTCCAACTAGTCTAGTAGCAGCCTATCGTCTTAACGAACGCTTAGGAACTACTTATCTTCCAATTTAATCTATAAAAATCCCTCCACAAGATCCTCTAAGGGTTCAGTTTCTCGGTCCTAAAACAGGGCAGCCGTGCGACCTAATCCAAAGTTCGTCAATCGATCAATTTTCTATTCCAATCGTCGTTTCACGGAATGTACACCTCATTAACACCTCAAATAACATTATAGTATGCCTAAATGATGGAATTAAAGCTTGTTGTCGCCTCCCACAACCCCCTAAGGGTTCGGTTTCTCCAAACCGAAACATGGCAGAATTCGGTTCTGCCTTCTAACTCAATAAACATTCCACAATTCAACCATAAACCTTGATTTGCCACAAAAATAGCTTGCTAACATGTTTTATGTCTATAAGAGTCTCACCGAGAATTTTGGAGTGAGTCGACGTCAAATGTGCCACAAACAACCTCGGTTTCCCCAAGTCCATCGGCGGTCAGAATCTGTTTTGAGTAATTATCACAAACCAGCCATGGTTACCCTCCCAAACTCAATCAAAATCGACATTTCAACTCAGCCACTACTAGTACTATGGGTTAATAAATTCTCACCGAAAATTTGAAGCAAATCGAAGTCGCAAAGTGGTCGAACGAAGGCCTACTCCCGCTGAGTCCAAATATGTCCGGTTTTGCAATTGAGGCTGGTCGGGCAAATTGGGACCTCCAATCCACGAACGGTCAGCGGGAACTTGTAGGGGAAAGGTTGAGAGTGATGTTGGGGGTCAGAGTGAGGCGCGGTGGTGGCCAGGAGTGGCGGTCGACGGTGGTGAAGTGGTAGGCAGCGGCTGGTCGGCTAGCAGCTCTTGGTCATGTCGCGACCTAAAAAAAATTAATTATAGGCTAATGGATTATTAGATCAATTAAATTAAGTAATCTAATATGGACTCTCCCAAGCCCTACCAATTTACAACTTAAATTTCACTGAAATGATTTATAAATTGGAGTTGCCACTAATCATTATTGGTAGGTTGATTAGAAACGTAAGTAAAACGGCAGGAGAACCATTTTACTTTTACTGTGACATTCTGATTTTCAGTCAATTTCAAACTCATTAATGAGAAGTTCATATATATATCGAGCGATGTGTTTCAGTTGTATTCCGCTCAAATCTGATCAATTTGAGTAGGCTGACCAAATGGGAAAGGCTAACGCGAGACGAGGTACGTGGACCTATGCGACTCGGATAGAAAATGGTGCTTCGACCATAAAGATTGTCGATGGGATATTTAAAACCACCAAGAGGCTGATCTAAGAACAATTAAGGATTACCTTACAAGTGTTGTATGATTAGAGCACGGGTGATGCCGCTTAACCAACGTATGATTTGCAAAATTATCCTAAATTGGACTGTGACGATCGAGACCATAAACCCTCGCAATTACATGATAACCAAAGCCGTCATGAATTGACGAGCCCTAAACATGATGAATCACGGGGTCGATACGCGTAATGTCTGCAAAAGCCGCCCGTCGGTTCGGGATAGACTAGAACCACGTCTAATAGAGAAAACCATTGGAAATGAGTCTTGAAGGATTTGAAATGGAAAATCAAGAATTTCAACGTTATTTGGATTGGTCGTCGCCCTATCGAAGAATTCTAGAACGAGAAAAACGATGTTCTGAACGTCAGGGGTAAAATTATTCTTTTGCCCTCAAGATTAAACCTTGCCCATGCATTGAAGGAATGGCATTTTGGACTTTATCCCTTCCCCTATAGCTGCCGAAAATTAGGATGAATGGTGGCCATTGGATCACCTTGGAAAGACAAGAGGACATGTGTCAATGGATGGTGCAAAGAGAAGTCAAGTCCAACTTTATGCCACCTACCATTCTCCCCCTTTGACCCAAGGTTGAATATAAGCATTCTCTCTCTCTCGTCACCTCATTTTGGCCAGCCATAATCCCCCTAGAATCACCGAAACCCCATCTTCTTCTTTCTCCTTCAATCTACTCGCCGGATAGCTTTTGCCGCCTCCCTTCGCCGCCGCCGCCACCTACCTCCGGCTATTGCTTGGACACCAGCCGACCATATCAACGTATCCCTATGTCTTACCGACCTCTTCGAAGTGGAACCGAGGCATTTGGACCACCGAGGAACTCCTGCCAAGTGTTTTCTCGAGAGCCGACGGAATCTGCTCCAGCCTGAGGTAGGTCCGGTTTCTGACTCTTTTGGAGGTTAAATTGTTGGAGTTTTGAGGTCAAATTTTATGAAGATCTAGTAGACATGTGTATGAATCTGTGGTAAAAAGTTGAGAGTGATTTGAAGAAGTATTGACCTCGAAATGGTCTTGCAAATCTTGAATAGAAAACTGTCAGATTCTGACCTTGGGTGAACCGACGACTTTCAACGGGATTCCGACGACCAATCAACTCCAAACTCATGGTGAGCCTCACAAACCCTTAGATAGACATGTTAAGAGGTAGGATAGTGAGTAGATGAGGGATTTGATGAAGGTTTAGGGCTGGAAGTGCACGATTTGCATAGAACCAAAATGAACCGGTTCGGTTCTGTGCAAAACTGATTCTGGTGGGAGCAAGAACAGATGATTATGGGACTCGAATTGATGTTTAAGACATGTTTAGATGATGAGGGTTAAGTTATGGATGATTGGGGTTCATGGATTGAGAAATTGAGAATGGAAAATTGACGAATCGGTTGAAATTCCTAGGTTGCACGATGAATTAAGCCTTGGACCCTTGGAGCCGAAAGTTGTGGAGGGATTTAAGAAGAAGTTTGTGTAATCAAACGCAAGGTAAGGGAATTCCTAACCTTATGATAGGAAGATTGGACTCTATTGGGCGAGTCGGACGAAGTTAAAATGATTTCCTTGAGAAGTTTAGTTTGATTGGCCTTGTGAATACCAAGAGAGTGTAAATGATTTGAATAATTGCACATGACTCTTGAGTAATGACCTCATTTGTATGTGTATTGTATCGCCTTACATGCCATGAATCTTTGAATTGTGTTTGAATTGCACATGTCGTTATGTATGGAACTAGAATTGAAAAATTATGGCATGAGCATGACATGGCAAGGCCCTGAGGCGTATGAGACGCGGGGCGGGAGATGGATACCTTGATGTGACAAGATCGCGGGGTGGAGTTGATATTTTGTGGCACACTAATGGGATGAAATCGCGAGGTTGAGATGGCCACGGTCCTGATGCGAATTATTCACAGGACGGAGAGGCCTTTAGGCATATGAGATTGCGGGGTAGAGTTGATGTTGTGTGGCGTCCGGATGCGATGAGATCGCGAGGTGAGATAGCCACGATCCTGATGCGAATTATTCGCCGGATGAAATTATGAGATGGTGATATTGGTCTGGAGATTCATCGGAACCTGATGCGTTTACGCGGGTTGCTGATGATGATCTGATGCATTTACGCAGATCGAGCTTGATGCAATCTAATCGAGAGCTAGAGATTGAGGCAGGCGGAGATTGGTGGATGTGGTGAAGTGGCAGGCCGAGTGTGCATGATCATCTGAGTATGACATGGGATCATCATGGCATGCCTGTCATCTGCATGTTGTGGTTTTATTGATTTGTGCCTGATATGCCTGCGAGTTTAATGAGTTCGAAAATACTGAGAGGTACGACTGCTTGAGTGGACGATCAGCCTAGCCTAGGGTTAGGACCCACCTTACTGAGATTTATATCTTACCCCAGTAGGGGCTTAAATTTTTCAGGTTCTAAGCGAAGGAAGCACGAACTGGCCAAGAATTAGCATTGAAAAGATAGTTGATCAACCGTATTTAGAAGAGTTACTAGATATTGATTTACATTTTGTGATATTAGGGATTGTCCTTTTGATTGGTGAATTAGAAATTGATCTTTTAGCAATTGGGTAATGTAACTTGATGTACCCTTGTATCCTATGTCATCGGGTGTTGTTGTATTAATATGATTGGAGTTGACATCGCTTCCGCATGCGTGTTTTTTCAGTGCTTAGAACATTGACCATTGGATCCTAGAGTTTTTTTTATTAAGGAACGGCTTGGTGGGATGCTCGCGCGCTCGTCGGGTTCGGGGCGTGACATCCCCGTTCGATTTGGTATCAGAGCAAGGTCAGCTCAATCCAATGTGATTGAGATTTGGAATGATAAAGAGCGATGACTTGAGGACAATTAAGTAGTGAGACCTTTAGGGATAAGCGTGGATTGCTGAATCTTGAGAATTATAGGCTTGAACTTGTGAGGTATTCTGATAGTCCTAGTGCCGAATTAAGAGATGATCTTGAGTGATTTATGAATAAGGCTCACAATGAAGTAAATATAAATTGAGGAGTCATGACACTAGATTTGAGGTTGCTAGAGAATAAATTATGAATGAAGGGTTAATTGAAGTGTATGATTGTAATCTTGGTTTATCAATGTCGCCAACTCGAGGAGTACGAGTTATAAAGAGACAGCTAGTATTGGTGGATTCAAGCTTGAACTACGTGATATCTTTGATGGTTTTAGTTATCGATTGTTATTGACAACATTGGATGATATGAGTTGAGATAAATACAAGGAGTATCTGAATTGAAGATCAGTTGTGATCGGATGCATAGGGATTTGATTTGAATGTTGACTAAACTTGAGATACATAATGAAATATAGGCAACTGACCTATGAGATATGACGGTCATTGGTGGAATTAGAACTCTTGAATGGATAGGAATTGATCTAAAGGCGGTTTTGACAGAATAAGTGATGAGGACGATCATGCTGTGCTTATGTTTATGGCTTTGAAACGAGAGTCGATGAGGGTGCATGTAGTGACTTATCGCTGTTGGACTTAATAAACCGTCGCTTGGTATGGGACAAGTTAATGAGATACCTATAAACTGTAATGAAACATGGTATGTGACATGTGGAACGGGGCTTTCTCCGTAGATGTATGACTTGGAACAACCTGCAATGGTCAAGTCTGATGAGGGCGGGGAGTAATAGCCGGGACAGAGAGGTCCGGACAAGGAGCGGCTCCTGGCAGGCTTCTCGATGGCGAGAGGCATGAATGACCCAAGTCGTAACTTGAAAGGGGAAGTCTAGGTATTAGGTTGAGTCCAATTGTGGATAAGGGATGTGCGGCACGAGATCGATTCTCATCAACAATGATTGAAAGTGGCATGACCTGTGTAATGGCCCCTATGAGTGGCATGGTTAAAAGCTTCATGCTTGACAGTGGATGCTCTTGGAAAAAGAAAAGTGATGGTTGTGATGAGCCTGTTAGGCATGTTCGATAATTAGCCTCATGTGATTGACTTGGCCAAGATATAACTGAGAGGTTAGACGACGTATGGGGTTTATACCCGTTAAACCGAGACATGTTGAGATGAGATAGTTTGTTGTGACTATGCTAGAGTGGCGGATGCCTTTAGGCCTAGAGTGTGAGCTTGACTCAATGAGTTGTTGCCTTGAGTGCTTGTTTGACTGTTGCCTAGTTGAGGCTAGCCTAGTAATGGCTGTCAGTTGAGAAGTTGCCTCGTTGAGACTGGCTTGAGGAAGGATTGCTGACCAAGGATAATTTGGGATCCTTGAATAATTGGCAATTAATTGAGAATTGCCTAAGAACTATTGGAAGGTTAGTTGATGGTGACAGATATTGAGATGAGCAGCCTGAGAACTTAATGAGGTTGAGCGACCAAGGGGTGGTTGTAGAAGAACCTTAGGGTCAAGTGTATGTGATATGGAATATCCGAGAACTGATATGGATCATGAGAATTGAGTAAAGATGGACGATTGAGGTATGAGTACCAAAGGAAAATATGGCTTGCTCTGTTAATCGTACGAGACCCAAGAGCTGAATGGGTCGTAGGAACTTTGAACGGAAATGAGGAAATGGTTAGTTAAGCAAGCTCGAGGAGGAGCTGCCAAGATTCTCCAAGTCATTGTGGTGATAAATGCTTTTACTGACAAGTTAAGTGATAGAAGTCACGAGAAAGGTGACTATGAGTTATTTCAATCATGAGAAAAGTGAATGAATGGGAAGAACCACAAGAGTTCTGAAAAGCTTGTGAAGCTATGAATAAGGATGAGAATGACTGAGTTTGATGGAAGAATGAAAGTTGAAATTGTCTCCCTCTAGATTGAGGACCTTAATGAGAAAACCTTAGAGGTTTTAGGCACACTGAAGAAAGAAAGTGACCCTGGCAGTGCTAGCCCTAAGAGGCTATTGAGAATTGGTGAAAGGTTACTAAAGGAAGGGTTTCCTCGAAGGCATGAGATCTGCCTAGACTACCTCTACTGAGTTGTTCAATAGAAAGTATCATCCTGAGATTGCTCGAAAGCAAAAGTTGTAGAGACCCTGATAGTTTTGCAAGAATCATAGGATGATCGACTAGTGTGAGACAGAGTTCTCTAGGTCGTTTAAGCATATGATAAAGGTAGTCAAGTACCCTCGAATAAGACAAGTAAATCCCTGAGTGGATTGGAACTTGAAAACCTTATGACTGGTTGTTATTCCTGATTTTGGGAATGGTGATGAGACTCAACAAAAGAGGAGAACGATTAAAAGATTTATGAATAAGAGAACTCCTACTCATGGATTACGAGCAAAGAGATGTTCAATGTGAATATGGAATATACCTACAGGAAATGGCTGATTACTTGGGCGTAAGACACATGGTGGAAAATGGGTAGTCTGTCTCTTCTGTTATGGAAGGGGTCGAGGAAGAATCAGCATGCTAGTTTGCCTGGCGTTAATGATTTCCTAGGATCGGTTGATTGAATTGGAATCATGAGAAATTAAATCATGAGTTGATGTTCCCTAAAGAATAGGGCATTGTTCTTAAAGGGTGATTAGACCATGAAATGGTCATTGGCGAAAAGAAAAGTGAACGGACTTGATAGTCCTGACTAGTTATGATTCTAGTGAATGATTTAGTAAATGAAAAGAGTGCTTAGAGAATACTCGCAAAGTGATTTGAGGTAATCGAATTGACCACTCGACAAGTGAATTGGTGAAGACCAGGGACGAACAGATATTGTCACTTGAGATGACTGAGCTATGGGAAAGGGAATGTGAAAGCATGGTGGCATTTGGAATCCTAGAGTAAAAGTATCGCCGTCAGCACAGACTTCAAGGTTGCCGTTCTAGAGAATGGGAAGGACAAGGTGAATTTGAAATGAGAAAATGCCACGGAGTTGTGTGGTTTCTTCTTTAGGGTAAGAGACCCTATTGTAAAGGAAAAAAAAACTCTAAATTGTCTTAGTATTATGATTGAGCGTCTGTACCAAGAAAAAGGACGCGGAACTGGAATGATTCCTGGAAGTGAAATCTGAGAGATTGTCTCATAGATAATGTTGAATTCCAAGATGATGTTGACGCTCAGTGGAACGAACGGAATTGGGATAAGGTTGCCTTAGTGAGTTATGGAACTCAGATGCTAAAGCAAATGCTAAAGCACTAATGCTTCTCGAGAGAAGAGTGACAAGAATAAATAAAATGTCGTGTGGTCTTAGAGTAGACCCGTAACGACAGAGAGCCAAGGTCTGAACTCTCAAGTGAGAAGTGCGAGGAATAATTGAAAGATTCAACACTTAGTAGAAAGAAGTTGATAATAGTCGAATTGAGTGCCCAAGGAATGATTGAGTTGGCCGTTATCATCTTAAGAGACGATGGTTGAACTCATGTAATGAGCCATGAGAAACATGAACAGTCTCTGAGAGTGTCATATGGACTCTAAGGAAATGTCTATTGCATGCTAAGTGTGAAGAGCGCAAGTTGTGGACCTGATGAAGTAGGATTCACGCATTAGAATAAGTGATAAATCCTTTGAGGATTGTGATGAGTGATGAATCGACTATAATCGATGTGAGTTGCGGGAAGTTGAGATTTACTGAGATTGGTGAATTGTTACGGACGAATCGTGGGAAGATTCCCCACCAGAGCTGTTCCAATGATGGAATGGGTTAAAAATAAGATGTAGTGCGAAGGGAGGAACAGACGTGAATTGCACTTTCGAGGACTTGAGTCAAGTGGATGCCTACGCTGGTAGTGGCGTTCCTGTTCGGAATCAAAAGAGTCGTTAGAGCCTTGATGATGTGATGTGGAAAGGAAATTTGAGGCGCAACAAGGTGATTTGAAGTGGGTATCACATGTACGCCATGATAGTAAGGCCACATGAGTTGCAATACTTAAAGCTCGCGACAAATTTGAGAAACCTTGCTTGAGTGGAAAGAGGTTTGAGTTAATATCTACCACAAGAAAATAACGTAGTAATTTCTAAAAAAAAAAATTGAATGAGAGGCAACGCCGAAAGATGAAATTGTTTGTGGATGTAGGAGCGTTGCTTGTGCAAGGAAAAACCTCTAAGTTATGTGAACTAAAGGAGGTTGAGGGTATGGATTACTTAAAGGGATTTGATGACGAGGCATGTGGAACGAAGAGATCACCCAAGTGTTATTATAGCGATGTTCATATTGCTAAGGAAGGGTGAATTGCTTAATGGATGCTTACAATTGAGAGTTGAGCATTGAGTAATG
Organism: Rhodomyrtus tomentosa; assembly: GCA_028455895.1. Taxonomy (NCBI): domain Eukaryota; kingdom Viridiplantae; phylum Streptophyta; class Magnoliopsida; order Myrtales; family Myrtaceae; genus Rhodomyrtus; species Rhodomyrtus tomentosa. The sequence goes on along the minus strand of JAPCWY010000009.1, from coordinate 14,353,495 downwards.
GACAACGGAGGGACAAACCTTCCCTCAAGAAATAAGAGATTCAACTTCTAAATTGGAAGTTTGTTAATGGACTAGTGTGATGGCTACCGGAAACGTCTAGCCTGAGAGCCAAAAGGAAATTGAAGTGTTACCATGATTAAACATCGATACTGGCCGGATTATAGGAATGGATGGAACCCTTGACGCCCATGGATGGAAGTACGAGTCCAGCATTGAAGGGAAACTTAAGGAGATGACCTCATTGAAATTCGAAGGGAGAATTATGATGTTTCCTGGGATGGCACAAAGATGTGCCAAGATATATACATATACTAATGGCGATAAGGATCGGAGAGGGAAATTAATCTACTATATGGTCGAGCATCGGACATGTCAATAAAAGAGGAGAACATGACCATGAAAGTTGAAGGACCACTTTGATCCAAGGGAATTTTCGATGGAGTCGAGAATAGATTACTACGAAAATAACCATATACATGTTTAAGGAGTTAAGGGGGCAATAACTCGATTTGATTAATGGAGGGCAAATTGACAAAGTCCTTGAATCTCTGCTAGCGTGAAAGGAAGCTTGAAAGGAGTAATACGCCAAAGGGTATGGACATTAAGAGTGCATTCTGGCGAGAGCTTGGTAATAATGGTTATAGACAAATGAAAAAGATAAGGTGAATGCTTGAGGATGAGCTGCTGGCAAATGATATGAATACCGAAAGAAAATGGAGAGAAGCAAATCAGATTGAGGGCTAAAGGAGACAAGTCCTAAGGAAGAATGGCTTCGGGTCGGAAGGGATCAGCAAGATCGTCAAGCTATGGAAAGGATTATCCGGAAGAGTGAGGATGCGACGATACGCCAATACCCCAAAGGATTGGATGAGTAGAAGGTTGTGAATTTCGAGGACGAAATTTCTTTAAGGGGGAAGAGTTGTGACATTTTGATTTCTAATCAATTTCAGACTCATTAATGAGAAGTTCATATATATATCGAGCGATGTGTTTCAGCTATATTCCACTTAAATCTGATCAATTTGAGTAGGTTGACCAAAGGGGAAAGGCTAACGCGAGACGAGGTACGTAGACCTAGGCGACTCGAATAGGAAATGACGCTTCGACCATAAAGATTGTCGAGGGGATATTTAGAACCACCAAGAGGTCGATCTAAGAACGATTAAGGATTACCTTGTAAGTGTCGTACGATTGGAGCGCGGGTGATGCCGCTTAACCAACGTATGATTTGTAAAATTATCCTAAATCGGACAGTGACGATCGAGACCATAGGGACTAGTGATAAACCTTCGCAATTACATGACAACCAAAATCGCCATGAATTGACGAGCCCCAAACGTGATATGAATCACAAGGTCGATACGCGTAATGTCTACAAAAGCAGTCCGTCAGTTCGGGATAGGTTGGAACCACGTGTGATAGAGAAAACCATCGGAAATGAGTTTTGAAGGATTTGAAATGGAAAATCAAGAATTTCAACGTTATTTGGATTGGTCGTCGCCCTATCGAAAAATTTTGGAACGAGAAAAATGACATTCTGAACGTCAGGAGTAAAATTACCCTTTTGCCCCTCAAGATTAAACCTTGCCCATACATTGAAGGAAGGGCAATTTGGACTTTATCCATTCCCCCATAGCTGCCGAAAAGTAGGATGAATGGTGGCCATTGGATCAACTTGGAAAGACAAGAGGACATATGTCAATGGATGGTTCAAAGAGAAGTCAAGTCCAACTTTATGCCACCTACCATTCTTTCCTATTGACCCAAGGTTGAATATAAGCCTTTTCTCTCTCTCCTCACCTCATTTTGGCCGACCATAGCCCCCCTAAAATCACCGAAACCCCATCTTCTTCTTCCTCCTTCAATCTGCTCGCCGGGCAACTTCTACCGCCTCCCTTCGCTGTCGACGACGCCCACCTCCGGCCACTGCTTGGACACTTGCCGGCCATACCAACGTAACCCTATGTCTTGCCAACCTCCTTGAATTAGAAACGAGGAATTTGGACCACCAAGGAGCTTCGGCCAAGTGTTTTCCCGAGAGCAGACGAAATCTACTCTAGCCTGAGGTAGGTCCGGTTTCTAACCCTTTTGGAGGCCGAATTGTTGGATTTTTATGGTCAAATTTTGTGGAGATCTAGTAGACATGTGCATGAATCTGTGGTAAAAATTTGAGAGTGATTTGAAGAAGTATTGACCTCAAAATGGTCTTGCAAATCTTGAACAGAAGACTGACAGATTCTGACCTTGGGTGAATCGGCGATTTTCAACAGGATTTCGGCGACTAATTGACTCCAAACTCACGATGAGCCTAAAAAACAATTAGATATACAAGTTAAGAGGTAGGATAGTGAGTAGATGAGGGATTTGATATAGGTTTAGGACTAAAAGTGCACGGTTTTCACAGAACCGAAATGAACTGGTTTGGTTCTGTGCAAAACAGATTCTGGTGGGAGCAAGAACAGATGATTATGGGACTCAAATTAATGTTTAAGACATGTTTAGATAATGAGAGTTAAGTTATGGATGATTGGAGTTCATGGATTGAGGAATTGAGAATGGAAAATTGACGAATCGGTTGAAATTTCTAGGTTGTACGGTGAATTGAGCCTTGGACCCTTGGAGCCGAAAGTTGTGGGGGGATTCAAGAAGTTTGTGTAATCAAACACAAGGTAAGGGAATCCTAACCTTATGCTAGGAAGATTGGACTCTATTGGGCGAGTCGGACGAAGTTAAAATGATTTCCTTGAGAAGTTTAGTTTGATTGGCCTTGTGAATGCCAAGAGAGTGTAAATGATTTGAATAATTGCACATGCATAACTTTTGAGTAATGACCTCATTTGTACGTGTATTGTATCGTCTAGCATGCCATGAATCTTTGAATTGTGCCTGAATTGCACATGTCATTATGTATGGAACTAGAATTGAAAAATCATGGCATGAGCATGACATGGTGAGGCCTTGAGGCGTATGAGATGCGGTGCGGGACATGGATACCCTGATGCGACAAGATCGCGGGGTGGAGTTGATATTGTGTGGCGCCTTGATGCGATGAAATATTGGGGTTGAGATGGCCACAGTCCTGATGCGAAGTATTCACGGGACGGAGCAGCCTTGAGGCGCATGAGACGCGGGGCGGGAGATGGATACCCTAATGCGACGAGATCGCAGGGTGGAGTTGATGTTTTGTGGCGCCTTGATGCGACGAGAGCGCGAGGTGAGATAGCCACGATCCTAATGCGAATTATTCGCAGGACGGAATTATGAGATGGTGATATTGGCCTGGAGATTCATCGGAACCTGATGCCTTTACGCGGATTGCCGATGATGGTCTGATGCGTTTACGCAGACCGAGCCTGATGCGATCTAATCACGGGCTAGAGATTGAGGCAGGCGGAGATTGGTGGTGTGGTAAAGTGGCAGGCTGAATGTGCATGATCATCTGAGTGTGGCATGGGATCATCATGGCATGCCTGTCATCTGCATTTTGTAGTTTTATTGATTTGTGCCTGATATGCCTGCGAGTTTAATGAGTTCGAAAATACTGAGAGGTACGGTTGCCTAAGTGGACGGTCGGCCTAACCTAGGGTTAGGACCCACCTTACTGATATTTATATCTCACCCTAGTAGAGACTTAAATTTTTCAGGTTCCAAGTGAAGGAAACACAAACTGGCCAAGGATTAGCATTGAAGGGATAGTTGATTAACCGTATGTAAAAGAGCTACCAGATATGGATTTACATTTTGTGATATTGGGGATTGTCCTTTCGATTGGTGAATTAGGAATTGATCTTTTAGTAATTGATTAATGTAACTTGATATGCCCTTGTATCCTAAGTCATCGGGTGTTGTTGTATTAATATGATTGGAGCTGGCATCGCTTCCGCATGCATGTTTCTTCAGTGCTTAGAACATTGGCCGTTGGATCCTGGAGTTTTTGATTAAGGAACGGCTTGGTGGGATGTTCGCGCGCTCACCGGATTTGGGGCGTGACATTTACGAACTAGTGATTGTGGATTCGGGGACTTAATTACACTAGTTAATCAAAACTAATGCCCTTTCGGTACCAATTTCATGCAAAGGTCTTTTGATTGGTTTATGCGACTAGATTTTTTTTTAAAAAAATTCTCTTTTATTAAATATGATGCTAATGCAACCTAATTATATGACATGTGACGTGCAATGACATAAAAGATGACGTGGCTTTTATGCATGGATGACCTGTACAAATGATATAGCAAGATGACATGGTATTTATGCATGGATGACGTGTAAAAATGAATGGCAAGATGACGTAACATTTATGCATGGATGACGTGACAAGATGACGTGGTAAAATGACGTGCAATTATGTAAAATACAGTTTTTTTATGGATTTCTTATTTTTTTTAAAAAAAAGAGAAAAAAAGAAACTATCATATTCTTGGCAGCCAATTTTATAGCTATGGTAAAAAAAAAAAATCGATCAATCAATCAATCAATCCATCAATCAAGATAGCAATCTGTCAACTAACATTCATAGCTAAATCGCGACCGCCAACATCCCAAACACCATGATCTGAATTTTTTTTAAAAAAAAAATTCAGATTTTGAATTAAAGATTGGTTTATTTTCGAAAATAGCAAATCAGACTTAAAAGGTGATAGGTCAAATTAGCTATATCCGGGATTGACAAAAATTTGGTCTTAGCGGTTAAGATCGAAAAAATGGAGTTCTTTGAATTTTTGAAAAAAAATTGCATTTCATTTAGATTACGGCATCATAGAACATGCGAAACGATCACCTCAGAGAATCGTGATCAAAATTCCGATCGTCTTAACTGCACATGAAAAATTCGACCATCTTGAAAATTTGACTATCTTGAACGTCCAGCCAGCATACATATTCAATCAGCGTACAAATTTAGCCAATATTCAAATTCATCAAATCAACTCTGTACAAGTAATGGACATTACATTAAATCGCAGGATGAATAAAAGAATCGGTTTGATGAGGAATCTTCGATGGACAACAACGTCGTTGTTCGTCCAAGGGGGATGACGACATTGATGAAGGAGGAGCTTTTTCGAGTAATATTCCTGCACGCACAGTTCTGGAAGATTTGTCTAGAAACGCACCTATTCGAACCTCTTTTGTTGTCCAACTCTCCCAAAGGATCTAGCACATATAGTAAAATGATTAAACCTTAAAACAATGCTAAAACCGGGGCTGATCAACCTTACGTCGCTGCTGGAACACGGACGAATCAAGGCCGAGCAGAAGACAAGCTTGACGGGTGGCGTTAGACGTGAAGAAGCGTTCGGTGGCACGCTTGGTGATCCGGCTCGAAGGAGGATTGTCTCGACCGAATGGAGAGACAATCGAATTCCTTGAATCCCCTCGGGTTGGCTTCGAAATCTCTCTCTTTTATGAGTGCCGAACATTTTTCAAAGTATGCTGAAAAAGTCCTCTAAAATTCTCAATCCCCCCCCGGAATCCCTAGGCTAATGAGATATATATATATATACACACACACACACACACACTAAGAAAGGCCTTGAACCGTAGGGTTTATTTTTTACCATCGGATTCGAGAAATAATAGTCGTTGGATTGAAGCTTATATCCTTGGTGATCTCGGGTGCTCAAAATTTCGGCAATAATAGAGGAGCATATGGCTTGGCCGAAATTCTCCCATTTATGGGTTTATTTACGCGAATTCAGGGCCGAATCGGGCTTTAACTAATTAAATGGGTAATTAGTTGAAACCCTTGCATTTAAAAGACCTAAATTGTATTGAATTAAACTCGAATGAAGCCCAAACCAATATAAATTCGGTCATCCCCTCTTGTGGTCGAAAATTTCATATGGATATTAAATTATGCTCAATCGACTCACCTTTGACCCTAATGCAAATGACATGACTGACAGAAAATAAATATGCAATGCATGATAATTTATTTTTTTGCAAGAGTTATGAATAACTCTTATTTTATTTATAAAAGAATTTTCTAAAACATCAAAATTTAGGTGTCAACAGTTACCCCTTTTTGAGTGGAAACTCGCAGAGGGTTCGCTCAAAGACTTAAATTGAAACCTAAATTTTGCAAAATGCAAATGATGATGATTTTTTTTTTTGCGGGAGTTTTTAAATCCCATTTTTTTATGCAAGTGAAACGATGCATGAAATGCGGTGCTATAAATAACATGTGCCAAAATTTCTCTTTTCACCGTATTAGAGAAACATGCATATGGATCTCATATGAGAATTCATGTTTTACCAAATACCTCATATGCTGATGATTCCCTTAATTTTCGATCTTCCAACAAAGATGTTAGGGTACTAAGATACAAACCCATATGTCGCCAGAAGTTTCCTTCTGACGCAAAACGGCGCAAGATCTGTGTAGAGTTTGAAAATATACTTGAGCTATGGTTCGAGCTGGCCATTTGTCTCTTGGGGACCACCTCAACAGGTCACCATGAGTCAATAAGGATAATCTCGCGCGACCTTCTTACAAAGGTCTCACCGTATCAAGACGAGAGATGTCTTTTGGGATCTCCTCAATGAGTCACATGAGGCGGTAATGTCTCTTGCAACCTCCTCAATGGGTCAGCATGAGTCGGTAAGATGTCTATTGCGACCTTCTCAATGGGTAAGCATGAGTCGGTAAGGTGTCTCTTGCGACCTCCTCAACGGGTCAGCATGAGTCAGTAAGATAATCTCTCGTGACCTTCTCAAGTAGGTTTCACTGCATCAAGGTGAGAGTTATCTCTTGGGACCTCCTCAACGAGTCACCATGAGTCGATAAGGTGTCTCTTGCGACCTCCTCAACTGGTCAGCATGAGTTGATAATATGTCTCTTATGACCTCCTTAACAGGTCAGCATGAATCGGTAAGGTGTCTCTTGCGACCTCCTCAACGGGTTAGCATGAATCTGTAAGATAATCTCTCAGACCTTCTCAAGCAAGTCTCACCGTATCAATACATGAGTTGTCTATTGGGATCTCCTCAATGGGTCACCATGAGTCTGTAAGGTGTCTCTTGTGACCTCCTCAACGGGTCAGCATGAGTCGGTAAAATGATCTCTCGCGACCTTCTCAAGCAGATCTCACCGTATCAAGACGAGAGATAATGTATCATCTGAATTGGATCAATACGAATACAAAATGGTGTGATGCCTAAACAAATGTCAGTGCGACCACAAAGGGGGGTACGACTAAAGCCGACTTTAAGAGGATTTAGAAAACTTACCTGGATTTTCTGAGTGACGAATGAATGATGGGTAGACTGACTGCATCATACCTGTCCAAATCTCTCGAAAAATGATGACATGCATAAGCTCAATGTAAATGCGACACCATATGCTAGAGAAAGTTCATGACCTTTTGCTTGCATTATAAAGCTCTATTGGGGAATTAGTCAATAAGAAAGTCTATTTGATTTTTCTGAAAAAATTAATCAAATCGAATGAGAATTTTCAATCAGAAACGACTTTTCGCTCTCTCACGAAAAAGGCTTTTAAGACCCAACCATTAATGCGGGTAAGAGAAATGCTCAAAGCTGTCATCATCAAGTCTAACAAGGGTCTGGGTATTCTCGCAATTAGTATAACCATGTCAATCCATAAGGTTTTTCGGGACTGTAATTCAGGCTTGGTCAAAGGCTATTCAAAAAAGGGGGCTCATGCGAGTCATTTAAATCATGAAATAAAATCTTCATCAGATGTATTAGGCTTACAAGTCAGGAACCCTGGGAAATGAGATAAAATAATCTTACTCGCACTTCTTTGAGCGACATTTATAAGTATTTGAAACTCTACATTAACCCAAGTGCCCTAATCTAAAGAGACTTTCGGTGAGTGTTGTAATGTAGGTTCAGGGTAAGCTTGGAAATGAAAGGCTTATTTTCAACAATGGATTGTATGAGAGAATCAGTGATCATCCGTTTGTGTCACTATATGCTTCAGAAATGATCTTTTTTGGAGGAACCCACTCAGGTAAGACTCTTCCTTCCTTCTGAAGTTTCTTCGAGAGAGTTTTTTATCTTCTCCCCTTCTCTTTTTTTTTTTTTTTAAGGGAGTGGACGATTTTACCTCCTTTCTTTTGCATGGTAAGCTTCGTCATCTTTTCTTTTTCTCTTTTTGCACATCAAAATTTTTTTTTAAGGAAGAAAGTGTCTTATCTGAATTGTCTACTTATTGCGTAAGCCGATCTTTCAAGTTTCGGCTTGCCCTAAGACATTTTGCTCTTTTTTTTTCAAATAGTTTGAAATGATTTCTTGCTCAAGATGATCATCAATTGGGTTTGGAGAAGTGAATCTGTCGTTCAAATTGGCTTAGCAAAGGATTAGTATATACGGGTGTGGAAGTGAAATGCTCTTCATCATGTTAAAAGCACTTGAGCTAACACAGAATCCAAATGCGACAAACATACTCAAAGATTGATGCAAGTGAAAGCAAGAAAATTCAACTCATTCTTTGAATCTCTGAAATTTGTCCCGATGTGGGGTTGTTCCTGATTGGGTTATGAAATGAAACCACCGTTCACGCCCCAACCCGGCGAGCACGCGAGCATCCCACCAAGTCGTTCCTTTAATAAAGCTCCAGGATCCAACGGCCAATGTTCTAAGCACTGAAAGGAACACTCATGCGGAAGCGATGTCGACTCCAATCATATAAATACAACAACACCCAATGACTTAGGACACAAAGGAACATCAAGTTTCATTAACTAATTACTAAAAGATCAATTCCTAATTCACCAATCCGAAGTACAATCCTTACTATCACAAAAAGGCAAATCCATTCTAAATACAATTGGTCAACTATCTCTTCTAATACCACTCCTTGGCAAGCTCGTTCTTCCTCCGCCTGGAACATGAAAAATTAAGCCCCCACTGGGGTGAGATATAAATCTCAGTAAGGTGGGTCTTAACCCTAGATTAGGCCGACCGTCCACTCAGGCAGTTGTAACCCTCGGTATTTTCGAACTCATTAAACTCGCAGGCATATCAGGCACAAATCAATAAAACCACAACATGCAGATGACAGACATGCAATGATGACTCCATGTCATGCTCAGATGATCATGCACGCTCGGTCTGCTACTTCGCCGCATCCATCAATCTCCGCCTGTCTCAATCTCTAGCCCGTAATCAGATCGCATCAGGCTCGGTCCGCGTAAACGCATCAAACCGTCATCGACAACCCGCGTAAACACATCAGGTCCCAATGATTTTCCAGGCCAATATCATCACCTCATCCCTCCGTCCCACGAATAGTTCGCATTAGGATCGTGGCCAATTCAACCCCGCGATTACTTCGCATTAGGGTGCCACACAACATCAACTCCACCTCGCGATCTCATCGCATCAGGGTATCCACCTTCCACCCCGCGTCTCATACGCCTCAGGGCCTCGTCATGTCATGCTTATGCCATGTTTTTCAATTCGTTTTTCATACATGACGACATATGCAATTCAGGCACAATTCAAAGATTCATGGCATGCAAGGCGATACAATACACATACAAATGAGGTCATTACTTAAGAGTCATGCATGTGCAATTATTCAAATCATTTATACTCTCTTAACATTCACAAGGCCAATCAAACTAAACTCCTCAAGAAAATCATCTTAACCTCGTCCAACTCGCCCAATAGAATCCAATCTTCCTAGCATAAGGTTAGGAATTCCCTTACCTTGAATTTGACAACACTATTTCTCTTCTTGAGTCCTCTAGGTTTCGGCCCCCAATAGTCCAAGTCCGTGCTCACCGCGCAACCTAATAAAATCCAACCAATCCGCCAATTTCCATGCCCAATTCCTCAATCCATGAATCCTAATCCTCCATAGCATAATACTCATCATCTTAACATGCCTTAATTACCAATTTGAGGCTCAAAATCCAATGCCAACAACCCTCACAGATTCGGTTTGCACAGAACAGAACCGGGCTATGTTCGGTTCTGTGTAAACCGAATATATCCATGCCCAAATCTCCTCCAAATCAATCATTTAACCCTCATTCTACCTCTTAATATGTCTATATAAGGGTTTAGGGGTCTCACCGAAAATTTGAAATCGATTGGTCGTCGGAAACTCGTCGAACATCGCCAAATTCCTCAACTCAGTTTTCCCGGCAGATTCTGTCCATGATTTACAAGACTGTTTCATGGTCAAAACTTCATCAAATTGAATCCAAATTTTTATCACAGATTTATCTACATGTCTACTAGATCTCCACCAAATTTGACCTTAAAACTCCAATATTTCAACCTTCAAAAGGGTCAGAAACCGGACATACCTCATGTTGGGTCAGTTTCCGTCAACTTCCAAGAAAACTCTTGGCTGAAGCTCCTCGGTGGTCCAAATGCCGTGCTTTCACTTCGAGGAGGTCGACAAGACATTGATCTAGGTTGGTATAGCCGGCTGGAGTCCAAGTGATGGCTGGAGGAGGTCATCGGAATGGCCGAACAGGAGCCCAGAAGCCGATTGGCGATAGAGAGGAAGAAGGAAGATGAAGAAGGAGTGGCGTGAGTTCTTGGGGGTTCCATGGCTGGCCAAATGAGGTGAGGAGAGAGAGAGAAGTCTTATATTCAACCTTGGGTCAAAGGAGAAGAATGGTAAGTGGCATAAAGTTAGACTTGACTTTTCTTTGTACCATCCATTGACACTTGTCCTCTTGTCTTTCCAAGGTGATCCAATGGCCACCATCCATCCTAATTTTCGGCATCTATGGGGAAAGGGAAATAGTCCAAAATGCCCTTCCTCAAATGCATGGGCAAAGCTTTAAGCTTGAGGGGCAAAAGGGTAATTTTACTCCCGACGTTCGGAACGTCGTTTTTTCTCGCTCCAATATTTTTCGATAGGCCAACGGCCAATCCGAATATGATGTTAGAATTATTGATTTTTCATTCTCAATTTTCAAGTCTCATTTCTGATGGTTTTCTCTGTCAAACGTGTCTTAACCTATCCCAAACCGACGGGCGGCTGTTACAGACATTACGCGTATCGACCCTATGATTCAAATCACATTTAGGGCTCGTCAATTCGTGGCAACTTTGGTTGTCATGTAATTGTGAGGGTCTATCACTAGTTCCCTCGACAATCCTTATGGCCAAAGCGTCATTTCCTATTCGAGTTCCCTAGGTCCACGTACCTCGTCTCACGTTAGCATTTCCCTTTTGGTCGGTCTACTCAAATTGATCAGATTAGAGTGGAATACGACTGAAATACATTTCTAGATATACACTTCTCATTAATGAGCCTGAAATTGATTGGAAATCAGAATGTCACATTAGCAATGGGCAACCTGTAGTGTTTGGGATAGATTAAATGAATGCCTCATAGCGTTTTGACCGTCATACTTTTCGCGAGATAACCTTTTACCCTGTAAGCATGGAAATTCTCACATTGCTCTCTAGGGATTGTGATATAGGACGTGTATAGAAATAGCTTACCTTTCATCATCCCGATGTTCCTCATTCAAAAAGGTTAATTCAATTAGATCAGAGAAACTTCTTGATTGAAATTATCTCACAATGGAAACTAATAATGCACACAAAACAGCATGATGAAGTGAAATGAGCATCAGATGAAATATTATAACTTGACCAAAATTTGTCAAGGTAATTCAAGTATAATACTTCTTTACAGCATCAGAGTTAACAGGACTGGTGAAAACACGACCATCCATCTCTGCAAGGATTAAAGCACCTCTTAGGAGTACCTTCTTCACGACATATGGACCGCCGTAGTTCGGAGCAAACTTCCCCTCTGGAAGTGGACCAACAGGCAACAATTTTAGCAGAATGAGGTCTCCTACCTGAAAATGCTAAGGCCTAACTTTCTTGTTAAAGGATTTAGCAACCCTCTGCTGGTAGCACTGGCCGTGGTATAAGGCTTTAAGTCGCTTGTCATCGATCAGGTTCAACTGGTCCATCCTCTGCTGGATCCAATTGGCTTCAGTCAGCTTAACCTGAAATAATATACGCAGAGAAGGGATTTCTACCTCAATCGGTAACACTGCTTCCATTCTATATACAAGGGAATACGGGGTTGCCCCAGTAGAAGTTCGGATCGAAGTCCGATATCCCATAAGTACAAAAGGCAACCTCTCGTGCCAATCGCGATAATTCTCAACAGTCTTGGCAAGGATCTTCTTGATGTTTTTGTTGGTCGCCTCCACTGCACCATTCATCTGAGAACGGTATGGGGAAGAGTTCAGATGCTTGATCTTGAATTTTGTGAACAGATCATCAACTAGTTTGTTGTTCAGATTTGAGCCATTATCAGTGATTATGACTTCAAGTGAACCATATCGAGCGATGATGTCTCGACTAATGAGTTTCACCACATTTTGTTCCGTGACTGCCAAATACGATATTGCTTCAATCCATTTGGAAAAATAATCAACGGCGACTAGAATGAAATGATGCCCATTTGATGCCTTGGGGTTGAGTGGACCAATCACATCAATCCCCCACATAGAGAAAGGCCATGGCTCAGATACTGATGTAGCTCGTTCGGAGGAACGTTGATTTTGTCACCATGGATTTGGCATTTGTGACAGCTACAAACATGTTGGACGCAGTTACTTTCCAAAGTGAGTCAGTAATAGCCTAACCTCATAATCTTCTTGGCAAGCATGTGGCCATTCATATGTAGACCGCAAATTCCTTCATGTACTTCTATAATTAGACGGACGACTTCAGCAGAGTCAATGCATCTCAGAAGAACTAAATCAAAAGATCTTTTATAAAGACTCTCTTCGCTTAGGAAAAACTTCGAGGCCATCTTCCTTTTGTACCTTTGATCAGACATCGAACTCTCTTTATGAAATTTTTGCTCTTGAATGTAAGTCTTGATATCGTGGTACCAAGGCTTGCCGTCAGGTTCATCGGTAACGGTCATACAAAACGTTGATTTTCTCAATACTTCAATCTCCAATGGCTCAACTTCAAGCCCATTGGTGACTTGCAACATCGAAGATAGAGTAGCCAATGCATCAGCAAAATGATTGTGAGTTCTTGATAAATACTCAAACGAAACATCATCAAATTCTTCTACCAATTTATCTAGGTACTCATGATAAGGTATCAACTTAGCGTCTCTTGTTTTCCACTTTCCAACCGTCTGGAGGATGATTAAGGTCGAGTCTCTAAATACTTTTAGTCGGGTTACACCCATTTCAATTACAGTCTGTAGGCCCATAATGCACGCTTCATATTCTGCAATATTGTTAGTACAAGGAAATATTAACTTTGCTGCCACAGGATAATGTTGACTGCTTGGAGATATTAGGACTGCTTCTGTACCCGATCCGGATAAATTCACAGCTCCATCAAAATACAAGATCCAGAAATAATCTTCGACCACCATGACCCTATCTTTGGGTTGATATGGATCTTTATCTTGCCTCAGATTTTCAGCCAGGACATCGGCTATAGCTCGTCCATTTACCGACTTTTGAGACAAATACTGCACATCGAACTCAAAAATGAGGATCTACCATTTAGCAAGCCTGCCAATCAGGACAGGTTGATTTAGCATATACTTGATGGGATCGCATTCTGTCACCAAGAGAATTTGGTAATGCAAAGTGTATTTCCTCAATCTGTGCAGCACCCAAACTAGAGCCGCACATGTCTTCTCAACTTCAGAGTAATTCATCTCGGTGGCTGCGAACTTCTTGCTCAGATAATAAATGGCACGTTCCTTCCCATCGTCTTGTCTTATCTGTGCTAGCATAGCTCCCAAGGATTCACTATGGATCATGAGATAAAGCATCAAAGGTTGCCCAGGCACTGGCGGAACAAGCACCGGCGGATTCATGAGATGTTGTTTTATTTTCTCAAAGGCTTCATCACAATCATCATCCCACTCAGCCAGCGCATTCTTCTTTAACAGCTTGAAGAAAGGTTTAGCAGTCTCAGATAGCTGAGAAATGAATCAAGCAATATAATTCAACATACCCATGAGGCTTCGAACTTCTTTTACCGTCGTTGGCGGCTTGAGCTCACATATGGCTTTCACCTTGGACGGGTCTATCTCAATACCCTTATTGCTAACAATGAACCCAAGCAATTTGCCCGAGTTGGCGCCGAAGACACATTTGGCGGGATTAAGCCGTAGCTTGAACTTTCGGAGTCTATCAAACAACTTTATCAAGGTTTCAATATGATCTTCTCCACGTCTGGTTTTAGCAATCATGTCATCAACGTAGACTTCAATCTCATTGTGCATCATGTCATGGAATAAAGTAACCATGGCCCGTTGATAAGTTGGGCCAGCGTTCCTAAGACCGAAAGGTATCACCTTATAATGGAACATCCCCCACGGAGTGGTGAATGTAGTCTTCAGTTTATCATATATATTCATCAAGATTTGATTATAGTCTGAGAAACCATCAATGAATGAAAACATTTCGAAACCAGCCGTGCTGTCTACAAGCACATCAATGTGCGAAAGTGGGAAATCATCTTTGGGACTAGCCTTGTTTAGATCACGGTAGTCGACACAGACTCGAATTCGACCGTCTTTCTTTAGCACCGGAACAATGTTAGCAACCCAGTCAGAATATTGGGTAGCCTAAATAAGTCCACATCAAGGAGCTTCATGACATCTTCCTTAATTTTCTCTGCTAGCTCTGGCTTAGCCCTTCGTGATCCTTGTGCTACTGGCTTGAATGAGGGATTGGTCGGTAAGCAATGCTCAACAATTGATTGATCAAGACCGGGCATATTTACATAGGACCAGGCGAAGATATCTTGGTAATCCCTCAAGAGTTTGGTCAGACGTTATGCCATTTAGGTAGACAGGTTCGCTCCAATTTTTACCTTTTTTGGATTCTCTTCATCGCCCAAGTTGATTGATATAGTCTCATCGCCGGTCATAGGCTTAATCATCTCGTGCTGTTCAAACTCTTGACGGATTTCTTCATAAAAGGAGTGAATTCGTCTAAATTGTGCACGCCATAATCCAATGGATCACCTCCTCATATTTGCCCCTGAAACATAAAATGGCGAAATCAGAAAAACAAACAGGGTTTAATCATGCATGCATTGTAATTTCCTTTGAAAACTAATGTGTGTTTCGAAAACTTTGATTGTGATTTTGATTTTGACTTTTTTTTTATTTTTTTGTTTGAAGATCGTGGGACGAGCAACTCTTGAGAAAGCCCAACCCTCAGTGCTTACCATGGATGACAAATTGTTCACTCGTTGGTTATCGTCATCAGGTTGGTTTGGGATGGCTCGTCAAGATTCCAAAAATTAATGAAAAACATTTATAATTTTATTGATATAAAAATCAAAGAATTACATCTTATTGAATGCCACATTGAATTGAAATGAAATGCGACATGAATTTATAATTCTAATGCGGTATGGAAAAACTAAAGGAAACTGAAAAGATCCTACGCAGGGGATTGTAAAATCTCAAAAAATGTTACTCTGAACCCTCCATTGGATCTTCGACCATCGTGACGACAGAGAGACTTAGAGATCCGGATGCCATGCAAAGGTCTTTCTCTAGCACCTTATCAACCTATACAGGATCCTCAGATATGGCTCCGATGATGAGGTCATCAAAACAAACAGTGAGATCGAGAAATCCATCATCTGATGCATCTTCATCCAGCATCATCGTTACAGCCAAGACATCTTGGCCATGTGGAGAATCTGGGAATACAATCCCTAAGTCATCTTCGAACTAGGGCAGCTCATCATATCCACCGACCACACCAGCTAATCGGAAAGTAGTGTAGAGTGGAGGCTGTAAAGGACAAGCTTCAAACATTCCATGGCCTCTTCTGTATTGCCTACTATGTCTAGACCAGCCACGTCTTCGGTGTCCCAAACCAGCTGTATAGGATTGTCCATTAAGCAAAATTGGGGTACGGATCCCCTGACCATGTCGGCCCAGACCTGTGTCAGGCTCGAAATCATTGCCAACCATTACTTTGGCCACCATGATAGAAGCGTGAGATACCTCAGGAATGATTAGAGGACTTTCTAGTGATGCTTGAATAGGCTGTACTAGTTCAAAAGCATGATACGAGTCTTCTTCATTCTAAGCTGGCTCAATGTAAGGAATAGTCGTTTCAATGAAGATCCTATGATCCTCTTCACCATGAACGATCACTAGCTTTCCCTCAACAATGAACTTGATCTTCTGATGAAGACTTGATGGCACAGCTCTCGCATTATGAATCCACGGACGACCAAGTAGGAGGTTGAAAGCCGATGGAATATCCAACACTTCGAACAAAACTTCGAACACGGAAGGCCCAATCAGGATGTTTAGATTGATCTGTCTCATGGCATCTTTCTTCACACCATTAAAAGCTCTGACTAAGGTCTTGGCAGCCTACATCCTGGCCAAATCTACCCCTAGCCAATTTAGAGTGGCTAAAGGGCAAATGTTCAGTACCGAACCATTGTCAACGAGCACTCGCGCTACTAGAGTTTGCTTGTGTTTCACTGTTATGTGTAGGGCTTTGCTGTGACCACGTCCCTCAGTAGAAATTTCATCATCAGCAAATGCCACCTGATCAGAAAAAGGATGGTCCCAACAAAATTCTCCAGCTTCTGGGACGTGTACTTGCCCTGGTCGATATCTTCTGGGACGTGTACTTGCCCCAGCACCTTCATGAGGGATTCTCTATGTTTTTCAGATGACTGCAAGAGCTCGAGTAAAGAAACTTAAGCCGGTAACTTTTGCAGCTGATCGACAATATTGTACTCGCTTGTCTTGATTACAGCTAAAAACTCATTTGCATTCTTTTCTGTGACCTGCTTAGTTGATTGGTCTTCATTGTACGCACACCTGGATCTCTTCACCAAGGCTAGATCATACGACCAAGGGACAACCTTATCGTTTTTGTAAGGAAACGGTTGAGGCGAGCTGATCACCAGAGCTTCAGGTACGACAATCCCTAATTCATCATCCGATGCATCTTGAAGGGGTAGCATGTCAACCAAGTCCAAGTCAACTTTGACCAGTCTTGCTATATCGGCTTCGGCTACTCCAGGTTCTGAAAAATGCTCAGACTGAGTCATGGTCAAGGCAGCAAACTCTTGGTCCCAATTAATGACGATCTGAGAAGTAGTGGCGATTGTCTCCGCGTGATTAATTTTAACTATCAGCCCATTCTTCATAAGGGTCGAAATTGTCTTCTTTGACTTATCCGGCGACAGTAGCTCTCCAGTCCGATAATACCCTGCTCTAACCAGAGCATTAAGAACATCTGCTAATTGAACTTTAAACCCTCCAGCTGGTTGGGTATTATAATTAAACACAGCGTTAACTTTGCCAGAATGGTCAGGCAAAGGATTATTCTGGACATTTGGCTAGGCGCTGCCTTGGAATGAAAACGCCTTTGACTCGAGCAAGTCTTGGATGCAATTTTTAAGCACAAAGTAATTTTTTGTGTCATGACCAACCTCACTGCGATGGTAATTGCATTTTTTGGACAGGTCATAACCTGCATACGATGTATAATTTAGCCTCAAAGGTTCAATTAACAACAGGTCTTTCTTGTGGAGGATAGCTAGGACTTGAGAAAGTGTTCCCTACAAAGGCGTGCATTGTCAGGGTGGGCGTGGATTTCTCCTATGCTTCTGTTCACCAAAATTCCCTTGCCACTTGACGGGAACTTGTACAGTCGGCGCGGAACTCGTCATGTTGATTTGAGGAGCGACTTTCTTATCCTTCTTTACTCCGAATCGTTTTGCAGGCATGCTAACATCTCCGTACTAGCCCTTCTTCATGCCACACTCTACTTCCTCAGCCATTACTATGAGGTGAGCAAATGATATTGTAGAGGTGCAAAGGACTCGTGTTCGCATAGTCTGTGGAAGAGTAGAGACAAACAACTTCATGAGTTCCCTGTCAAGGGGAACGGGCTTGAGTTGGGATGCGGTGTTCCTCCACCTGGTAGCATACTACTTGACGATCTCGCCCTTTCTCATCTCGGCTTGTTCAAGGTCCTCTCTAGATACGAGGACGTCTATGTTGAAACTAAAGTGCTTTATAAAAGCAGTTGCCGCTTGTTTCCAATTTTCCATGCTATACACCTCATAGTCAATATAACATCGCATGGCTGCATCCTTCAGACTGGCCTGAAAAGTCTGAATCAGTAAAGGGCCATTGTTAGCGTAGTTACTCATTCTCGTTTGGTACGTCTGAACATGTTGTACAGGGTTGGACGTGCCGTCATATTTCTCAAAATCAGACACTTCAAACTTCTCTGACACATCAACTTTTGTAAAGGCAGAAAAGTCGACATGAGGGATGCTGTGTGTTCCATGAATCTCCTGGAGTCTTTCTTCCATCTTCTGTTCTATCTTTTACTCCATCTGTTGCTCCATTTGAGCCATCAGGTTGGCTGCATCGTAAGTCTGCTCTAGAGCCACAGAGCTGGCTTGGTGAACTAGAGCTGCCGGCGGAGCAATCATACTAGAGCCTGGGATGAACATGTCCTCCAGTGACAAAACTTGCTCTTAGTTCTTGCCTAGACCATTAGCTGTCGGAGGTCGAGGAGGCGCCAGAGTTTTAAATGTCTGGCTAGGCAGCTGCATCCTAGTCATAAGACTCGCCAGCACCTTGTCTGCCATTTGAGAGACCATGTTGTCTATTTTGTTGTTCATGGCATCTATATGCTCCTGGAGGGCCTCTTGGATTGCAGCGTTCATTTCAGCTTTGTCAGCGATTTTCTTTGCCACTGACCTGGTGATGTGTGGATGACCCGTGATAAATTAACTTAAAAGAAAGACCACATGAAGATTAGTAAAGCGAGTGAGAATAGTAGGCCAGTCCATGACAACTCTTTAGGCTCAATGAACAAAGCAAAAATCTGAATCAGGCAGTTTTTTAGTTCCGTCGACCTTCACGTTAAAATTTGTCATAATTCACACATTGATCGAAAAATTTCCAAATTTTATGAGCTGATCTAGGACTTAACGATGAACAACTTTGATGCTTAGACTTAAGGCTAAAAGTGGACCGATCAGTACAGTTTGATTCTTATTTTGAAAAATTCTTTCCAGAAAAACTATTCTGTCCTATTTTTGTCAAATGAGCTAAGGACCCCTTAAAGTGTGAATTAAGGTCTCGAATTTTGTAGATTACTAGTTTAGACATCAATCTACAACTTTCGTTTTGCATGGTCCATCAAAGGAGATCATTTAAAAAAAGTAATCTGCAAAACAAAGAAAGTGTGAGTAAATTGCCAAAATTCCCACCTACATTGTTCTTGATGACAATTCGTCCAATAAATGAAAAACACCACGAATTATTCTCTAATTTTTACAGATGATAGCCCCATATGTTTTGAACATTTTCCGTTTAGACGCCAAAATTCAAATATGGCTAGATAAAGCTCTAAAAAATCAGGTCGTGCGGAGCATCAGCTTAGAAATAATAACAAACATAACAATATTCAAAAGAAACAATGAACAGAAATTAGCAAATAAAGACTCTAGCTACCTTGAGCCGTAGACTTCTGTGGGACAACTTGAGCTTCTTGTACTTATCCTCATTCCTCTAGGCTTTTTCCTTAGCTTTGGCGAGCTTCCTCTTGAGGCGATTGATCTCGAAACATTTGGTATCTTGAACAGCCACTTGAGGTATCACTGGGAGCCATTCTTTCGAGATGACATGCCCCTCAATATAACTGATTGTGGCATGGTATGTCTTAACATTCCCTGAGAGGATTCCCTTGGGAAACATTAACTTGATTGGCCTGCAGCGCTCCCACATGGCATGAGCAAGGGCGGCGTGCTCCTTGAATTTCTAGTCCTTCAAATCGAAGTGTATGCGAATTTCTACATTCTTCGGCTTTGGAGGGATCGACTATATCATGTCGTATTGCCGAATAACTCTGATCGGACAGTACTCTGTGATGCCAGAGATTCCCAGAAGAGGGACGGGTGCCTCGTCTCGTCCTATGATTCTAGCTTCTTCCACTTTGAACCAAAGAGCATGCCATAGGAAAGTTACGGGACTCGAGTTTGCTAACAGGACTAGCAGTCGGGAATAATGATACTCGGGAATACGGTCTTATTCATTTTTAAACTTCAAGAGAGGATGTTCAAGTTCTAAAATTTTAGGTATTTCTTGGTATTTTCCAAATTCAAAAAAATGAGAAAGAAACCAAACTTGAAGAATTTCAGGTGAAGCTCTAAGTGTTTTATCCTGATTGGTTTTGAACTTGGTGAGCGAGATGAAGGTCTCAGCCAAGATAGCATTAACAAAATTCTTTCCTTATTAACATGTCTTGCAAAATATGCTATCATGGGGTCTGTAGTTTTCTCCTTACGTGGGAAAATGATTGAGTCAAAGAATAATAGGATAAAGATTTTAGCCTTATCATATGCATAGGGAGTTTTTCCAAAACATGTTTCTAGGAATAAAAGGGGACAACTCCCGCGGCTCCCTTTTAAAGCTTTTGCCACCTCATCTCAATTGACGTTCAAGTACTCAGACAAAACAAGGATATGATCTTCGCCAATTGGTGGAGTGACTAAACCCGAGTCCAGTGACTTTCCAACGAGAGCACTATACTCTTCTAGAGTTAGAGTTAGCTCGTGCTTACCAAATACAAAGGTAGTAGCCTGTGGACTCCAGAACTACACCAATGCGTGAATGAAACCAAACCACATACGGATATGAATCAAGGGCAACATCCGGCCAATACGAAATCTGACTATCTCTCGGCCATCTTCATTCAAATCGTTCCACCACTGCTTTAGTTTATCTTTTGCTGGAGTTATGACTCGAATCATCACCATGAGCTATAGCTCGAGACTGTGACTCGCCTATAAATTGCCATGGACCGACTCAAAAATATAAGTAAACAGGAAAACATGAGTGAAAGACTGAAGAGAATACCATGTTTAGATAGGTGAAATGAACAAACCCATAGACATGCAGATGAAATACGACGTGAGGTTCGATTTCTATCTATCAAGGTTTAACAAAGGTGGAGCCCCAAGGATACCCAAATTGAACCACCCTGGTTTGTGATTGCATCAGGATCCCTCGTAGACATCCGGCTCAGCCAAGTATCGACCCGTATCACATGGCGAACGATAGGAGTGATGAACCATGGCACCAATTTAAAAGAGTATGGGACTTAAAGAGGGAGACTCAGGCCAAGCGGTGATGGCCTGAGTGTCCCTAATCAAATACCATCCTAAGCCTAGCCATTCAGGTCCAACGGCGAGCTGTGTGTGTTAAGTGTGTATGCAAAGGTAGTAGAGACAAGCACATGAGTTTATATCAAGCGCTTCAATATAATCCCTCAAGACATACATTCCTACTCCAGCCTGCAAGAAGGAATTAACAAACACTCCACCCCTTATCACTCCAAGTCTGCAAGAACATTTAACACCTTAATAGTGAGATTCAATCAATGAAAGAACTCTAAAGCAAGCATATAAACAGTCGAAAACTAAGAAAAAATTAGTCGAAAATTCAAAAAGGGCCTCAAAACCCGTCAAGATGATCCCGGATCGCAAAAATCTTTCACGCATTACTGCCAAAATTGATCAGAAGGCCGTTTTCCTCTGGCCCACCAAATTTGGGCCCATTCTGAACACATTTGCTAGTTTTCCGACGAATTCTGCATAATCGAAACAAAGCTTTTCGGCCCAAAAAATGCAATCTAATGGTCAGAAACAAACTCAAGTCATCAATCAAGACATGCAACATGAAATCCATGGCCTAAGTCCACAAATTTTTTAATTTTTTTGAAAATTAGGGGTGAATTAAGGAAATTCGAAATTTGAGCTTGATTTCCAAAAAAATGACTGGAAAAATCTATTCACACATTACAATTTTCGAACAAATTAAAAATTTAACTCCCCAGCGGAGTCGCCAAGCTGTTGCAACCTAAAAAAATTAATTATTGGCTTATAAACAAATGCGAAAAAATAAACATAGAACACAAAGATTTATGCGGTTCAATCAAGGTGATCTATGTCTACGGGCGAGGCAAAAGACAAGATTTCACTACAATCAAAGAGAGTACAGATTACAAAAGTCGATTTTCGCAACTCTTCAAAGGCACATGGGTCATATGTGGTGAACCATTCCCTATTTGGGAACATGTGATATGATGCTCCCGAGACCATTATCCAAACATCATTGGAGAAACTAACAGCAGAGCATGCCGTAAGAACATTGTCTGATGCATTAGACTCATTTTTTTAGCAACATTCGCCGCATCTTGTCGTTGATCATGCTACTTCTCCTTTCTCTTAAGCAAATGACAATCCGATTTGTATTGTTCTCTCTTGTGACAATAGTAGCACTCGACGTTCATCATGTCTCCAAGTGGCCTAGATTTTGAACGACTAACAGATTTCCCTCGAAAAACTTTATCCCTGCTCTTGGCCCTTCCTCTCACAAGCAAACCATCTGCTCTGTCTCCACTGGTATTCCCATTCAATTTTGTTCTCAGTTCTGCAGAATTCAAGGATGTTTTTACATCCTCCAAAGTTATGGATTCACGTCCATAAAGAATCAAGTTCACAAAATTCTCGTATGAGGCAGGTAGTGAACATAACACGAGCAAAACTTGATCTTCATCCTCGAGTTTAATATCTAGATTTTTCATATCCATAATAATTTTATTAAACTCGTTCAAATGTTCCTGAACATGAGTACCTTCACGCATCTTTAGAGTATAAAGACACTGCTTTAAATAAAGTCTCGATGTTAAAGGTTTCTTCATGTAGAGACTTTCCAGTTTCTTCTAGAGACCAGCCGCTGTTTCCTCATCGACGACTTCTCGCAAAACATTGTCATCTAGAGACAACTGGATCGCGCTATGCGCCTTCTCATCAATCTCTTCAATCTCAGCTGTGGTCAAGTCGTCTGAATAATTTCCATCTAGTGCCCTAACAGTACATTCTCGCTTCAATAAAGCCTTCATCTTTATTCTCCAAATCCGAAATTGCTCTTTTCGTCAAAAGATGAGATCTGAAACTTCAAAGATGTCATCTCAAAGAATCCTAGAAATGAACTTGTTTGATAGGAGTGCGCGGCAGAAGTCTGATACCTTCTTTCGGGGAGATTGCCAAGAGGGAGCCCAAGTCCGAGCCCGTTAACATATTCAATCAAACCCACCTTAACCCAAAAACTTAAGCTAATGAGTTATGGTCGTTATGGTACAGTTGGATATGTTAATGGGCTCGAACTTGGGCTCCCTCTTGGCGATCTCCCCAAGCGAAACGTATCGAACTTCTACTACGCGCTCCCAACAAATGGTATCAGAGCCAATGGTTGATGTCTCCCATGTGGTTATTGAGCAGGCCCAAATGTAGATTTCATGGTTATGAAGTTGATTCAACTTGAGATAAGTTGATGCAAAATGATACCTTAATTAAGGGAGAGCAAACCTAACACCAGAGCTCACACGTGAGGAGGAGATTGTTAGGATATGCACGTGTAAGTTGTGTTAGAAGAGTCCCACATTGGAGAATTAATGTGGTGTTGAGCACTTAATATATCCAGGTTTGCCCATAACTCATTAGCTTGCTTTTGAGTTAAGGTGGGTTTGACTGGATATATTAACGGGCTCGGACATGGGCTCCCTCTTGGTGATCTCCCCAAAATAAGGTATCGGACTTCTGCCGCGCACTCCTATCATAGGCTAATGGATTATTAGGTCAATTAAATTAAGTAACCTAATACGGACTCTCCCAAGCTTTATCAATTCGCAACTTAAATTTCACTGAAATGATTTATAAACTGAAGTCCCCACTAATCATTATTGATAGGTTGATTAGAAACCTAAATAAAATGGCGGGAGAACCATTTTACTTCTACGAAACAGAGATTGTGGATTCGGGGACTTAATTACACTAGTTAATCAAAACTAATGCCCTTTCGATACCAATTTCATGCAAAGGTCTTTTGATAGGTTTATGTGATGTAATTTTTTTTAAATACAATCGATGACGTTATCGGATGCTCCCACATCAAGTGATCAAAGTTATAAAAACTTAGTACTAAAGTGATCAATCTGAAAGTTTTGGTATTAAAGTAAGTGTCGTACACAACTTATAACAGTTGGGGTATACTTAAGTCGTAACTACCCATCTGTCTATTCAGCTTTCCACTCATTCCTTTCAACATTCTATTTCCACTTTATTTCAATTCTTCTTCGAAACATCTCCGGTATCAAAGAAATCAAATTCAAATTGATCCCACTTGTAAATGAAGTTGAGCTTATGTACATATACATACCATACAAAGATAATAAGACATTTCTTTTAAGATAAATGCTTAAACTAGAGCTTGAGTTTATGGGAAAAGTTGGAATAGTGAATCTTGCGCCGAGCTTAAGAAATAAAACTTGCGAGTTGAATGAGATTAACGTGGAATCTTCTCAGTCGATTCTGATTGAGTTCGAGTATCGAATCATATCAACATGACCATACTCCACATTCTAGCTTGCGGTCTTCACTGACCCAGCCGAATGTCCTAGACACCATATTAAAATGATTCTTCATCGAGATTGTTGGTTCTTTTTCGTCCTATCTTGACAAAAAGTTGATTTCTATTTTCAGAAGTAATGTCAAGAATAGTCCTTGCATTATTTGTCGATATTTAATTTAGTTCTCAAAACTTTGCTTAAATTCAATTTGGTTATGGAACTCTTTGAATCGAACCAACTTAGTTCTTCAATTCAATTTTGTCACAGTCCTTGTACTTTACACCTAAACTTTGGGGTGAATGAAAACCATTCTATTACGGAAGTAGATTTCTAGCTAGAAATAGTTTTTTTCATTTCTATTTCTGAATGAGTTTTAAGTAAAAAAATGCGTTTGATAACGACATAGAATTTCTTCTTTTGAAGTGGAAGTTCGGGCGGCGGGTGGTTGGCGGTGGCAGTGGTGGTCGACGATGGTGGTGGAGGTCGTCGGCGGTGGTTGGCGGCGATAGGCGGCGATGCCAACAGTGGGTGCCGATGTCCGGTGGAGGCGGTAGCGGCCTCCTGTGGGGCAGCGGTGGGCAGCGGTGGTCGGAGGAGGTCACCGGCAGCAGTGAGTGGTGGTGGAGGTCGTTGGTGACGACCAGCGGTGGCCGGTGAGGCGATGGCCAACGGTGGGTGGCAACCGACGATGACCAATGGTGATCAACGGTGATCAACGGTGGTGGCAAATGGCGATGGTCGTGACGGCCAGTGGTGGGTGGTGGTAGTGGTCAATGGTGGAAGAAGGAGGTCGCCACTCGCTAGCAGCGACTAGCGATGGGCGGTGACAATCGGCGGTGGTCACCGGTGGGCGACTGGCAGTTGGTTAGGGCGACGGGCGGCGGTAAGGTGGGGGCAAATTTTTTTCTCTATTTCTGTGAGAAGTAAAAAATATTTGTTTCTCATTTCTTCGTTAAATTTATTTCTAAAATAGAATTTTTTTTCAGAAATAGAAAAATAGAATTGTGTTACCAAACAAGTTTCCGTTCCAAACTTATTTCTAGAATTGCGCAAAATTTCTCTGTTTTTGTTCCAAACCTAGAAATAGAGAAATTGAATGGATTTCATGCACGCCCTTAGTCTTCTTCTGGGACAAGACTTGGGGCACCATAAGGCTGCATTTAGTTGTCCAGATTTCTAGTCATGATAATATATGAGATGAAATTCAGAGATTTTGGCATATGCTATCCACTTTTTGGTGATTTGCAGTAATAAAGTTAGATATGTTCATATCCTATATTGTTTATTGTACGATATTTATGAAATATCGACGGAAATGAATCTGGAAATTTATAAACGGAGACTATAAGAACCTTTCATAGTTCACTGTTAAATCTAAAAATATAATCATTTACATTTGCAACTATGAAATGTTTTGCCTCTCTCTCGCTACTTTTGTTATACTTCAACATGCACTGCAAAACGACGTAAGTGAATGAGCTTTGACTCTCTTTTTGTTTTTATAGAATTTTTACATAATCCAGAAAACTAAGAATAAGTTTCGACTTCCTTGTCATCTTCGTAGAGTTTTGTTGTGAATTAAAAATCTATATAAAAAAAAAGTGATGAAACTTCAACATACTCTAGAGATGCAGATGAGAAGGAGAAGGAGATCGAGATGCTAGTTTTTTTTTTTTAGAAACTTCATTACCCCTCATTTTTCGAAAATAAGAATGATGATTTTCAATTTTAAATATGTTCACTTAAAATGTGGGTTTCTTTTGCTTTATTTTTTATTTTAAATCTTTCTTATCATTATTTTATTTCCTTCACCATTTATTAGTATTTTTTTATTAAGTAATAAATTATACTATTGTAATTAAAATAGTAATCTATTTAGATACTAGGGGTGTGTGTACATATGTATATAAACTATATATTATAATGTAGAAAGAAATTAATATATAAATTTAAAAAGGAATATTAATTTTTTCGTAAGATTTTGAGTTTTTTTAACATTAGAACTCAAATATAATTTAAATATAATAATTATTTTAATTTTACAATTTAAGAAGTTTGTTATCTTTTTTTTATCGAACAAGTTTGTCATCTAGAAATATAATTTTTATACAACGAATAGAAGAAATTATATCCACTTTTATTCCACCTTCCATGTGGGATAATTTTATTCGTGTTATATCCCTCTTATATCACACTTTGTCTTGTCTTGGATAGGTACCAAACACAAGATGAAATAAATTTTATCATATCCTGACTACAAAACGTAACTTAAGGGGCTTTCGATGGATGGATGGATGGATGAAACTTGCCTCCGGCAATGCATTTAGTTGCTTCTTTATCCTCCCTTTATTTCGCGAAAGATAGATGATTTGAAAAATATTTTTCAAAAAAATGATCGTTTCGTATCTCTTATAGAAATAAATGAACAAAAAATATTTTCATCATTCGGAAAATTTCAAGACATGAATTGCTATCGACAATGAAAATATTTTCTATCAACTAATTATTTCAAGCGATTCAAGTAGTCATTTTTCGATAAAAAAATTTCAAAACATTCATTTTTCCCGCGAAACAAATTGAAGGGGGTCATCCTGTAAGGCACTTGAGCAAGACGTTCGGCTCCATCCATGAGCTCAATTGCACGATCCCACTAATTGACGAGGCAAGGGTTCCTTCAAAAAACATGACACGTTCTTCGCTCGGTCCACGCTTGAGATGAGTACCGGCAGCGCATCATAGGTCGCAGCTCTTGTTGTGGCCACCATCATCTCTTGGCGATTTACCAACGCAATTTGATAAAAAAAAAAATCATTGAAATAGATGTCGTCCGTCCTATGTAATGCAATTAATTATGATTAATTTTTTAATAGTTTTTTCTTTTTATTTTTCCTCCTTTTCACCTATGGCCGGTGACTGACCGTTACCCTCGCCTAGGCTAGAACAACCTTTGCCGGCCACTGGCAAGACAAAAAAGGAATAATGGAAAGAAAAATAAATTAGATACAATGATAAGATGATTTTGGACATGAGTAAAGTCTTTAAACTGCTCCGTTTAAACTTTAGGATGTTAAATTCGAAAATATTTCTTGAGATGAAAGGAAGACAAATATTTTCTCTTAATCAACTTAAGAGGTGATGGTGAATAAGGTGGATTCTATGTCATCTTGGAATGTAAAAAATTGGAGTAGAGTCGTAGAATAGCATCCCGTGGTTGGCAGACCTCTTATAGGCTTAACTCGACTTGCCGGGTACTATCTGGTTTAAGATAAATTAGATGCGATGATGGTGTTTGCGTTTTTACCCCATAATCCTTCTGCACTCAAATTATTAAAATATATATATATATATATATATATTTTTGCCCTTATATATTTTTCTCTTTTCAAGCTCTTTAGGTCTCGTCTCCAAAATCGACTTCGTCCCCTCACTCGACGAAGACCCTTAATAATCGGCGGTTGATGGCTTCGAATCAAGCCAGTCTTCTCCTCCAGAAGCAGCTCCGAGGTCCGGTTCCTAATCCCTCCTGATTTCCGTCTTTCTTTTAGGGTATTCCGGTTTCCTTTCTCGCAGTCGATGATCGCGTGGGTACTCTTGATCGTTGCAGATCTTTGCAGGAACCCGGTGGATGGGTTCTCCGCCGGGTTGGTGGACGAGACCAACGTGTTCGAGTGGAGCGTCTCCATAATTGGCCCTCCTGATACCCTATAGTGAGTGGAATCGCTTCGTGATTTGTCGAACTCGAAGTTTCGTTCTTTTTTGTGCTGCCGATGAACTTTTTTCTTTCATGTATTAATGTTTTTTTCATGTGGCGGTTAGTTTTGTTCAGAAAAAGGTGCTTATTTTTCCTGGTGTTTGTGTTTCGAATTGGTCTCAAAAGATTGGATAGTTTGGTTTAGCGACTAAAGAAAGATGGTGTTTCAATTGGGAATCTGTTTACTTGGAGCTGGAATTCGTCTTGATTGTTGTGATGCTTCGAGTCCGACTTCTCTATGTGTGTTCTTGAATCACAATTTGGCCGCTGGCTGAGGAGATGCATGTTCTCTAGTTGTTCCAAGGCCGATTCTTGGGGGTGGGCGTTGCATTAAACCGTGGAAAAGAAGTGTATGACTTGGATACCACATGCTTGGCTAATGGTTTAATTGATCGATATTACTTGATATATTACTTCGGCTGCACGTGGTGATGGGGTTAGACGAATTTTCTTGCATATTTCCCTTAGCTTTGATGGGCCATTACTTTGACTAGATATATGATTTGTACCACAAAGGGAACTGCTGAGTTTCAACAATCTCATATATTTGGGTCAGTGATTTTTTTATTTTTTTTTTGGTTATGAATGTGCTGGATTCTTGCAACAATTTGGGATTCATATCTTGGGAGAGTTTGAGATTATTATTATTATAATTGCAGTTAGATTTGTTACTATTGTAGTTTCCTTATGGTTTTTGACATATTCTACATTTTCTAAGGTAGACTATGAGCTTTCTGTAGGGACAATTCACAGAGGCCTCATAGGTGATGTCATTTGTCATGTCCTGTTAGTATATCCCTTTTAATCCTAGTTATGTTGTTCTTTGAGGACCTCCGCTTGTTTGTTTAAACTTTGGTATGAGCATGAGATTTTCATGAGGATTTAAGTGCATATGAATAGGGGCCATTTCGTGAGACATTTTTTTGTGAATAAAATACCTCTAATTGTCTATTCTGTTTTGGTCTTAGTCTTCAAATTCGTATTTATTTGGCTCACATTATCGTTTCAAGTGTCCAAAACACCAACATGTGGCTTTAGATTGATGTGTGGCTTTTAGAAACGAGACAGCTGATGTAGTTGATGTTGTTGTCAATTTGGTTGCTCTATATTAATGTGAGATAGGAGAACTACTTTTATATCGTTTACTCTTTAAACTTTTTAGTGAGCCTGTTTTCTCCTGTCTTCTCACTTCCTCAGCTGACTTAAGGCATTGGCACATTTATCTAGCATCTTCACTATCTGGACTGTGTTATGTACTGAAATTGAAAACTTAGCATTTTTCTACTATTCATGGACAATATTGTTATGGCAGTGAAGGAGGTTTTTTTTGTGCAATAATGAGCTTTCCACCCAACTATCCTGTCAGTCCCCCATCAGTGAGATTTACATCAGAGGTGTGGCATCCAAATGGTGAGAGCCATCTTCTACCATCAGACTTTGGCATTACTGCTTTTAGTTTCTCTTTCATTAGCTATTCTAACTGCCTTAACATTGCCATCTGTAACTTTAGTTTATCCTGATGGAAAAGTTTGCATTTCGATTCTCCATCCACCTGGTGACGATCCAAACGGATACGAGCTGGCAAGTGAACGCTGGTCTCCTGTACACACAGTATGTTTTTGTGTTAACATGCTCTTTCCATGCTTCATAGCCTACATTTTCAGAACTTTTGCCTTTTATTACTTTCATATATCCATAACTACCGTCCACATTATTGCTTGATTGAGAATCGTCAAGAGTGAATGCACAACTTGGTTGAGAATCTCGATGTAATGAGCTTTTATAGCACATTATAGATCCTCTTCATTTAGGGATATCTACCCTCAAAAGCTGGATTCTCTGTGCTGCTTACTTTCTTGTGGGAAAGCAAAATAGCAAGTTGCTGGAGACTAATAGAAGTGCTTTTTTCTTGTGCTTATGGAGACCTCCCATTGACTGAAGCTAATGTTGTTTCTTATTTGAAAGACTAGTGACCTCTTAAGGACTTATCCATTAAGCCATAACAAACTAAAACTGTCATAGGGCCCTGGAACACGACTCAAGCTTTCGATAGGATAAAGTCTTTTTTCTGCCATATTAAGAAGGCTTAATTGCCTCAAAAGCATTGTCCTTCAGCAGGTTTCTCAATTTAACTTCAAACATTAAAAACTTACAATTTTACCATGAATTGCGGTGTCTGTTGCAATTTCACTCCATTTCTAGGATACAAACTTGTTTTACTAGATTCCGTATGCCTGAATTAGTTTAGTCGGAAGTAGATTTTCATAGGTTTTGGTAGTTCGTGGCATTCGAAAACGATCGAGCTGCAATCGGTGTCACTTACGTTCATTCTTGCTTTCAGAAACCTTGTACTTTAACAGTTTTGTCCTATCTACCCTAGGTGCCTGCCCTTCGGGATTAGATCGGAGCTGCTGCTCATATGCAATGAATTCTTTGGATCAGATACTTATTTATCCCTCAAACCCTAAAAACTTCCAATTTTACATTGAATATAATGCCCATTTCAATTTTATTCCATCGCTAGTGCACATGCAGCCATGTTTACTAGATGCCACATGCCTGAAGCAGTTCGGTTGAACCTGGGACACTTGAATAGATCTTCACTGATTTTGGTAGCTAGTAAAGACAGGCGGTGAAAACTATGCAGATGCAGTTGGTGTCACTTGCATTAGTTTTGCTTTCGCTCCGTCTTCCAAACAGTGGGGGTGTTTGGGGTTCTTCAGTTCCTTCTTTAGGTCTTTTTTTCAAGTTACCGTTGCATCTTTTATATATGTCCATTTCACCATATCTAGTATCCCGAAAGTTTGTGTCACATTAGAGTCAGGATGGCACCTTGTTGGCCATGACATGAGCAATTAAGGGTTGCATTAACCAATAACTCAGGCTGCGTGTGGGAACCACTTTCCCAAAGGCCTTTGGGCCTCCAAAAGCTAGGGAAAATGTCAGGGTGTTTGGCAATTTAGCTTTAGGGAGATGCATTCCATTTCCAAAGTCCTGTAAAGTCCCTCAGCCCAATACATGTCCTACCCAACTTTGGGCTTTAGCATTTGCTGAATAATAATGTTTTTTTCCCCTTCCAACTTTGCCCTTGCTGAACATTTGAAATTCCAGTTTTACGCGCCCTATTTTCATCTCGTGCAATGTCACCGGTGAGCCTAGATTTAACTACCAATGAGCTTCTGCTTGCGGTTGCCAAGAGTCGCCTGAGGTCAACCTCAGACGATAGCTGCCAGTGTCAGATTTGGTCCGCCGGTGCTCGCAAGTAGATTATAGTTTTATCTGTTAATTAATTTAAGAGATGTACACCTAAAATCCTTTGCAAGTAGTTTTTTCTAAACAGCATCGAAGCCTAAGTCGATTCCCAGGGTACTTCTCAATTATGCTTTACCAAACACTATTTGCATTTCGAGAGACCCCCTTCTCAATTATGCTTTACCAAACACTATTTCCCCAAAAGCTGAACTAAACACAGCCTCATTGTGATTTAGGATAAAAAAATCGGCGAGTAGAATTGGAAAATTTGAAGCTTGGACGAAAATTGAAGAAGTCCTTGCAGTGTAGGGTTTTTTGGTTAACTAAGCCTATAGCATATTTGTTGAGATATACTTAGCACGTTCTGCTATGATTTGACATTTAGGATAAAAATTGGACCCATAGAGGATTTTTCCTTCTTCTTTTATCAGCTGCCTTTCACTGCTGATCTTTCTAGTTTGTATTAAAAATAGACGTTGGTGATATTGTTGACGCACCAATGCTGAAGTGCATTGGCCAGCTTGTAATGAATGTGGTCTAATGAGAAACATGTGATATAGAGTATGATGGACTGGTGCTTTCAGTCCTTGGCATGCATCCAATAAATTAGGTGTCAGACATTCTCCCTGTCTGACACTTCTCCGTCTGTTCTTTTAATAAAAGCATGAGTATTTGGACATAAGATGCTTATATGTTTGTACATTAGATTCAACAGAATATATCTCTGGGAAAGGTTTTTCAGAGAGAAACCGTGGTGGGTTGCTCAACTCTTCGATCCTTATAGATTTGGAAGGAATGGGAGGGCGCATTGACTCTCACATAGAAAAGGTAGCGGGGCTATCAAGTGGAGAGGGACCGCCTTGCAGACTTGCAGATGGTGGCAGCAGTGGATTTTTTATCCACGGAGAAGTGTATTCTACAAAACTGGGCACTGTAGCTAACTCTTTTCATGGATGCCTGGGAAATATGCTGTGCTCTCAGAAGTACTAAAGAACATGGGACACCATACTATCATTATTGGTTCGTTAAAAAGCACCATACTGTTGGCGTATTGTGATTCACGAAAAATGGGATCGTGACAGATGCATGTTCATTGGTACAATTTGGCACCTGTTTCATTTTCTTTTAACGGAGAAATTTAGCAGAAAGGGCATCTAGAGCAAATGAGGGGACATGTCAGAAGTGTATTTTTCTGGGGCTTTGGGGAATTTTATTTTCCATTGGAGGAAAAAGATCTTAAGTTTGCATAGAAGGATTTGATCCGTAATCTGGTGACCTAGTTTTTCCGATTGGAGAAGACATCAATAATTTCACATTTAATGGTTGAAGGTCTGTCTTGCTATTGCAAGAGCAAATGATCATGAATTCAGAGGTTTCAGCAAATAACTCATAATAGTTCGTCACAGTTCAGGCTAGGAGGCTAGGACTATCTTCAATGGTTGTGTAACAATCCTCATTTGGCTATCTAACTTGGACACACTGAACTTAGGGTTTCAACTGTTCATTCGTGCTTTATTCAAATTCCCCTAGTTGCTTAGAATCACTAAACATTTTGTTGGTTGCTATACATGGATTTTTTTGTTTTCATTCTGACATGTGGTGAATGATGTCCCCACTATTTGGCAGGTTGAGAGCATAGTTTTGAGCATCATATCGATGCTTTCCAGTCCCAATGACGAATCTCCAGCAAATGTTGAAGCTGCGGTAGGTTTTTTATTTCCCGCTTTGCTTATTCAATCTGTTAAGATTACTACGTGCTGTTAGATAGATAGGTGTGAGATTTTTACACCTCATACAGCTCGTCGAGGGCCATAAAAAATCTAAGGATCGAATTGATAATATTTATATTGATATGATTGTAGTATAATACTATGTATCTCTTCAAAATTAGATATATATTCGTATAGATAGAGTCAAAACCTATCGGAAGGTCCGAATTAGACCAATAGAATTCTGTCTGCTATAATTTTAATAATTTTAATTTTTCTTTGTTGAGTAATAACTTAATCCTTAAATATAATTCTCTTTATGAAAATATCAATAGATATTTCAACCTATCTTTTTATTATGAAAAATACATATATACATCAGTTCCTGAATAATGCCAACGTTATCCCTATGTATATAGGTAGGAAAAGAAGAAAAGGACTTTTTTTTGTTTTTTTTTTTTTTTGGTAAGGAAAAAAGACGTTTTTTTGTTCATTCCTATGCTTTCTGAAAAACGGGAGGTTTCAAAAAAAGGATTTTTGCGTTCTTGATAGTCATTCTTGACAAAGATATCAACCAGAAATCTAGTTATAAGTGGTAGGAGGAAGATGTTGGAAGCTATATTTTCTTATTTTGTAGTAGGAGTTCAAGCACCGCCGACCCCAACTAGTTTGGGATAAAGGTAATGTTGATGTTGATGTTGACGTTGATGTTGATGTAGTAGCAGTTTAAGCCTGTTTCTCGGCCTTTGTCTGAATTGCTGAAGTTATCCTCTTTGCATTGAATGAAAATTGATATCTTATCAAAACCTTTTGCCCCCCCAACTGGAAGGTTCATGTGTCCTGGTTGGCAAAACCTTGGATTGTGTGTCCCAAGTCTGTGATATCCTGATGGATTAGGTTGCTATATGCTGTGGCTGAGGCTTTTTATGGACATATTTAAAAAGCTTTTGCTAGATTTAAATTTCTGTTTTTTAGGCTAATATGGTAGATCTGGATATGCATTTTTTTATTTTTATTTTTTATAAGTGATGTCGGCGGGCATGTGGCAGTCTCTACTTTGCACTTATTGGAAGTCTTACTTTAGTGTACTTCTAAACTTGTACTGCAGAAAGAATGGAGAGAGAATAGGAATGAATTCAGGAAGAAAGTTGCTCGCTGTGTGAGACGGTCTCAAGAAATGTTGTGACCGATTATTGCTACTTCTTCTTGGTGCTGCTTAAGTTTTGTCTTCCTGTAACTTAAGACTTATATCTGGGAGGGAGGGATTTTCTGGTTGCTTGCCAATTTATAAGCCTGTAGAATTTTTCATTCAATGTATGTGCATTCAGGTCTCCGATGCTTTTCAAGTCAAGTAATCATCACTTAAGTGATGCTTACCTATAGTGCTTCCGCTGGTCTGTTGCTCAAACTAGTGCAATCGACATGATTTCTCTATATATGGTTTTCCTTTTCCGTGAATCTGGGTGAGTTTGAGAAATTACTAGGTTAATTGTGACATGTCTTTTGCCATTGGCCGCTGGATCTGTGCTTTCCCTCTCTGCTTCATTGTAATCTTTGCAACTTTTTGAGTTCTGAAGCAATTGCATAGTATGTATCCACTTTACTAAGAGGTAGGTCCATTGGCATGGACCAAGGGGCAAAATTCGACATGGCGATAGATTCTCCCTCAAATAAAGTTGTCGGTATGGATTGTGGACAGAAAAGAAAAGAGGATGATTGTAGAAAGCTCTCCATTCGGGCCTTTAAAGATGATTCACTTTAGGGCATCAGCTTTTGGTCCTTTGCTCAGCTTTTGGCCCTTCCTCTCCTCATCCCAGAGGATTTTGTTTTCTCTTCACCTTTTTGATCAATTGTGTAAAGTGGTGCTTCGCTTGATTAGGTCTAAACACAAAATGTCGATGTCAGACCCGACATGCTCATCTTCCTAGTTTTCTTTTCAGTACCCAAATGCGCCACATGTATGTACGCTCGCTTAAGTGGTTTTGGAGTGTCAATGGGTTGGTTTTGTTCACGTTTTCAGAAAATGGTCCGACACATTTTGGAGATTCCATCATGGTGACCTGATCCTTGATCCGAACTGTTTTTGATCCGAACATAATTGTCCGGCTTGTGTTAAATATACCGACGTCCGCGAACATTCTTTCATCGGGGGGAAAAATCCCAAGAAGCTGAGAAAACAAATTGCATAATTTAAGCTGAAGACAAGAAACGATCCGGATTCATGCTAGGTATAGCTCACGGTAACGGCACTCTTATCTCCAACCGGTCAAAACAGTTGTCAACCTGTGTACTGGCCATGGTTGACAACACGGTGCCACAGTGGCACTGGAGCTCGGTTGAGCTCAGACGACATGCATCGCCACCGACCACTTGCTCAAGATCAATGATCTTTTTACCTTGTATCTCTGGTTGGTGAGATCATCCCATGAAAATGCAAACCAGCTTCGGCTTGAGTTGGGGTTCAACGATGCTCAGGGTCGGCGTCGATCTATGATGTGAATCGGTGATTCGTTGAACTCTCGAGTCAAGTCAAGACTCATGACATTCAAATTTCTATGAAGTGAAAATCAGTTTAATTTTTTGTGAAACTCTCGGTGTCAAACTCACTTTCTTTTCATACTAGTCAAAGATTTAGGCTTAAAGCCTAAACCAAATCTGACTCGCTTCAGTTGATTCCGTTGGAAAATATGGATATTTCGATAGTTGATTGAATGAGAAATTATAACGGTTGCTGAATTAATTTAGTAACAGTAGGTTAATGGCATTAAATTTCTACTGTTATAGAATTAATACTGTAATGGCAGAGACATTAATACTGTAACAACATATCCATTACTACTACGGCAAAGCCACTGTTGTTTTGTTGTTACAAAATCAATATTACAACGGTAGAATTAATCAGCCGTTATTATTTTTCAAATGCCCCACTTACCCTATAAATTTGCATTGTATTTTTGCTAGTGTTCAAATTTGTTCAAGTTCGCAGAAAACTTTGGAGTGTTGTGCTTGTCTCTTTACCCGCCAACCATTGTATTCTAGGAGACAAGTGTTCACGAAATCTCAAAGCACATACGAGAGGGGACAAACCTGTTTTAAGGAAATTATGTCAAACACAGGCCTCGAAGTTATTTGTATTAGTTCTATATAATTATGGTTCTGTTCTAATTGTAGTTCTGTTATCGTAATTTCATTTCCTTTTAATGCTGTTGTGGTTATTCATAGTGTTTATACTAATGTCATTTTGAATTCCTTCAACAATCTTAAAACAAAGTGGATATTTAAGATTGTTTTGCCAACAATCTTAAAATAGAATAAGAAGATTGTCAAGCCAAAGTTGGGATCATAAAAGAGGAGTTTTGAAGAACAAATTTCAAGAAAAATGCTTCAACTGTGGCAAAACGGGTCATAGATCTGTGGATTGCAGATTTTCGAAGAAGAAGAATTATGAGACATATATGGTGAATGACATTGTCCAAAACATGTCAGACATAAAACTCTATACCATTTCAGTGTTTATGTCCCTGCTATTTTAACGTTTTTTCCTTTGCCATTTGAATATATTGTACTCCTGCCCAACAATCTTAAAATAGATTATATGCTTACAATTCAAGTTGCTCCTGAAAACGAAGTTGTTGATGTGCCCTACTGATGACACCACCAAGGGCTCTGCCTCTGTTGTCCAACTGCCTCTTCTTGGATCTATCTCTACCTCTGCTATCCAACTGCCTTTGCATGGATCATCCTCTGCCTCTATCGCGGTTTCTGTCCACCATGGTGAGAAACTTGAAAAGTTCAACGGATCGAACTTTAAAAGGTGAAAGCAAGAAAAAAAAATTGTTGTTTTATTTAACAATCTCAAATCTTGCGAGATTCTTGACTAAGAAAGCTCATAAGCTATCCAATGGATAAATTGATAAGCAAGCCGTCAACGTTGTTAAGGCCTGGAATCATTCTTTCCTATGTAGGAATTCTGTCATGAATGGCTTACATAACCCATTGTACAATGTTTATTGTGCAATAAAGACAGCAAAGGAATTATGGGAATCCTTGAATCGAAAATATAAAACAGAGGATGTCGGAGCAAAGAAATTTATTGTCGGTCGATTTCTTGATTATAAGGTAATGGATTCTAAGACTATGATCAGTCAAGTGCAAGAAATTCAAGTGATCTTGCATGAGATTCAACCTGGAGAAATGAATTTGAGTGAAACCTTCCAAGTGTTTGCGATTATTGAGAAGCTACCTCCTGGTCGAAAGTATTTCAAGAACTACCTTAAGCACAAGTAAAAGAAAATGAACCTAAAGAGTTGATTGTTAGACTTCAAATCGGAGAAGTCAACAAAGGCACTTAACACAAAGGGTTCAACAGAGGCTCAGAGCGCAAAGAAGTTAATAGAGGCTCTGAGCCCAAATAGTTCTACAGGGGTTCTAAGTGCAAAGGGTTCAACTGACTTTGAACGCAAACGTTTTAATAGAGACTCTGCACCCGAAAGGAATGAGTCAACAGAGAATCTGTGTGCGAAAGAAACAAGTCTACATAGGCTCTATGCACAAAAGGAATGAATCAACAAAGTCTTTGTGCGTGAAAGAAACACCAAACCCCTTGAATTGATTCATAGTGATGTTTGTGATTTGAAATTCATAAAACAAGATTTGGTAATAAATATTTTATTACATTTATCAATGATAGCACTAAATACTGCTATATGTATTTACTTAAAAGCAAAGATGAAGCCTTAGAGAAATTTGTTCTATATAAGAATAAGTTTGAAAATCAACTTGATAAGAAAATCAAAAGAATGAGAAGTGAATAGAGGCGATGAATATGAAGTACCAATTAGTGTATTTTGTGTACAGCACGAAATCATACATGAAGTAACTACGCCTTACTCACCTCAATCAAATGATGTTGTAGAACATAAAAACCTCCCATTAAAAGAAATGATGAACGCGATGTTACGAAGTTCAAGTTTACCTCAAAATATGTGGGGTGAAGCTATTTTGTCATGCAATTACCTTTTAAATAAGGTACTTTGAAAGAAAGAGGATAAAGCCCATTATGAGTTATGGACAAATAAGGGAGCATCCTACAAATACTTACGAGTGTGGGGGTGCCTTGCAAAAATGGTTGTTCCAAAATCTACTAGTGGATATGTATTCACATTAGCAGGCTCAGCTGTATCTTGAAAATCCTGTAAACAAACTATTATAGCCAAGATCTACAATGGAATTTGAACTCATAGCTTTGGATAAATGTGGTAAAGAAGTTGAATGGCTACACCTAGACGTGGCCATTCTAAACTGTGGGCCCGAAATCTGCCCGTTGATTGGGCCCATAGTTTAGAACGAGAACCGATTTCGAACCTTAAAAAAAATTATATATATAGGTTTTGGGGAAATAGCCATTGTGCTCTTTCCCCCGTGGGTCGTAGGGCC
This sequence comes from Rhodomyrtus tomentosa, assembly GCA_028455895.1. Lineage (NCBI taxonomy): Eukaryota > Viridiplantae > Streptophyta > Magnoliopsida > Myrtales > Myrtaceae > Rhodomyrtus > Rhodomyrtus tomentosa. The sequence goes on along the minus strand of JAPCWY010000009.1, from coordinate 14,314,922 downwards.
CTTCGTAACAGTCACAATTACGGCCGGCAACCTCCCTTTTTTATAATTTATGTTATACCATACCACATTCTATAATTATCCTTCCCCCCTTTCATTTTTCTCACAGTTCCTCTCATATCAATTCTCTCAAATTCTCTCAACCCACTTAATTCTCTCAATCCCGTCTCAATTTTCTGAATCAATTTTTCGATCAATTCTCTAAAAAAAATGGCAAGTGAAAGCAGAAATACTGGAAAGAGCTCAATGAGATATCCAATTTTCCTCATTCTGAATTTGATCATCGTGACTATTCATGTCTGGTAGACGACGATGATAATATCAACTATGTTCTTAATCCTCACGTCAAGCAAGTCCCAATGCAAGAAAGTCTTTATCCTCCTTCTCGTGTCGAAGAATATCGACAACAAATGAGCGGGAACGAAAGGCCTAAGACGATACATCCGGCTTATGGTAACACTTCGACAAGATACGTGAAAGCAAATGTAAGTTTACGATAAACTGTAAATATTATCTGAAATCATACAATTATTCTAGTGGAGACGGCCACGGAACATTCCGTCAACATCTGACGAAACAACATCCAATGCAAGCGGGGATCGACACTACCCAATAATAAATTTTCGAGTTTGCCAATCCTAGCACTCATCCTTTATTCCGTTACACTGATGCACTTTATAAACAAACATTAGCTAAATATGTTTCCATTGAACATACTCCGTTTATTACTGGTGGAAGTTTTAATTTGAATTTTTTTTTGTAAACACTGCATTGGTTCTACAAGCATTATCTGTTTCGAAAACTACTTTTAGACCTGAACTTTTCAAGACTTACAAAAAAATAAAAATAAAAAAGATTTGAGAAATTTGTTTAAAGATTTTAATGGACGTATACATATAGGTAGTGATATTTGAACCGATCCTTGGCAAATTCATTCTTATATGGGTCTTACATGTCGTTGGATAGATGACGATTGGACCATTCAAAAAAGATTTTTTGCATTTCGAGTTTTTCACAAAAAGCATACAGCCATTGATATTTATAAAATAATTAAAAAATTTTAGAAGAATATAATTTGATTAATAAAATTTTTTCAATTGGTTTTGATAATGTCACGGCAAATGCCACTTCCATTCTCGAATTAGAAAATATTTATAAATCCACTTTTGGAGGATAATTTTTTCACATTACATGTACTTGACATGCTATAAATTTATGTGTACAAGATGGTTTACGAACTCTTGAGAATGTTCTAGCCCCAATAAAGAAAGCAATTAATTTTTTATGGAGTCGTGCCCAATTTATGAAAGCATGGGGAAAATTTTGTAAAGAAAATGAGGGGACGGTAAAAAGATTTTCAAAAGATATTCCGACTCGCTGGAATTCTACATACGAGTTGCTTCGTCAATCTTTTGAGTACAAAGATTTATTATGTGCATTTATTTATGTTCCCGATATTACTTTACTCCCGCAACATTGGGAAATTTGCAAAAAAAAATTTAATTTTTTTGAAAGTTTTTAATGATGTTTATAATACTTTATCTAGTGTTTATTAACTTATTACGTATTTATTTTTAATAGAGTGTGTTAATATTGCTGCTATTTTTTGTTATTAAGAAAAAGATATTCAATTAGCTTCGACTATTTTAGTCATGTGAGAAAAATAGTTGCATTATTATTTCAACATTCCTCTTGTCTATTTGGTTGGTATTGTTTTCGATCCACGTATTAAATTAGTTAGTTTATTAGATTATCTGAATAATTATTATTATGTTTGTTTACATTTGGATGAAGTAATAGATATCTCAAGTGTACAAAGAGAGGTTAAAGACGCTATAGTAGCATTATATAATAAATTTTATAGCAGATGTGGTTTAAGTGATAGTGGATCTTCCCAATCTAGTGCCTCACAAAGCGATGCGAATAGTTTAATTAGTAGATGGTACAAAATGCTCATAAATAGGAAAAAAATAAAAGGGGACAGCATGAGGTACTATTTCCGAATTGGAAAACTATTTAACCGTTTCTTTTAAATTTAGCGATTCCGAACGCAACAAAAATTTCAAAATTCTGGAGTGGTAAAAGAACCATTCAACTCAATTCCTAGTTCTCGCCCTCATCGCAAAACAGAAATTAGCAACGCTTTATTTAACAATTGCAGTTGAAAAATCATTTAGCATTTGAGTATTAATGTTGAACAACCGCCGTTCAAGATTAAATCTGAAATCTATAAAGGCTCAAGCTTATATCGATAATTGGACAAAAGCTAGATTTCGACACCAAGAGCTGGATCGAGAACACGAATTTTTGAGTGAGGATTGTGGACATACCACCGCCACGGGTACCACAACGGGTAGCAACAATTGACGATGAGGTAAGTTGGGATTATCAAAGGTAAAATAACTACATGGGCTTTGATTCTTCTATCCCCAAGAAGATATGTAGGCGCTTAATAATAATTCATTAAGTTCAAACTCATTCCTCCTCTTTTTATCCCTCAAAATTTATTAAAATGTACAATTTGATTATAATTTATAATTGATAATTTAATATTTTTATTTCATTATTTATTGTAAAATTAAATTTCAAATTTGGAACCGGAATCGACCCGGGAACCGGCCCGGAACCGCCGGTTCCAATTCTTCTCAGAACTGGAACTGGCGATTCAGCCAAACCGGCCATGACTAGCTACGTCATTTCTTAGAGAATATTTCAAAATGGCAAAAAAAAAATGTGTCACCGATCTATATAAATTTTGCAGTTGGAAGAGCACAAAATAACATGTATAATGGTAAGTCTAGACATATACGTCGTAGACATAATATCATTAGATAACTACTCTCAACTAAAATTATATCTATTGATTACGTGAAGTCAAATGATAATATTACATATACACTAACCAAAGGGTTAAACAAAGAGTTAGATGAAAAATCGACAAGAAGAATGGGACTGAATCCCATAAAGAAAGTTGATATAAAAGAAACCCAACGTAGTTAACTAGAGATCCCAAAATCTTGATTCAAAGGGATAACCTAATTATATAAACTTAGTGATGTCACTATGAGGTTTATCCCTAAAATAATTCCTATAATATCAATGATATTGTAGGGAAATGGATAGCAAATTTTACTTTAATGATTCTTTAAGTTGAGTAAATAAATTACTCAAAATTAAGTAATCACTTATGTGAAAGAGAAGGTGGGCCACTTCAAAGGAGAATTATTGGGGCTGAATTCTTTAGAAACTCTTGCAGAACCAGGTTGATGTTTATGGCCAAAACAAACATAATCATAAGAATTGAACAAACATTTAGATGATTTATGTGTGAAGTGTATAGGTCATTTACATAAAAAAGCAGGACAGTTAAAGTACATCATGTCTACTGGACAGCTAATAATTGAAGATACTTTCACAATGAAAAGTTCAAAAGGTGACTCTCACCTATCCTATGCAGGTTTCTTTTATTAAACACTATCATAGAGTCAAAACTAAAATAATTTTTATTCATGTGGAGGATTGTTGGAAAATATGAATATTTAGATAGGTGAGCGAGTGAGAAATTGTAACAGCTGCTGAATTAATTTAGTAATAGCAGGTTAATGACATTAAATTCTACTCTTACATAATGAATATTGTAACGGCAGAGACATTAATATTGTAACGGTACAGCCACTGTTATTTTGTTGTTACAAAAATAATACTATAATGGCAAAATTAATCAACCGTTATTATTTTCCAAATACCCCTATTTATCCTATAACTAGGTGGCTTCTCATTCTATTTTCATTAGGAAGGAAAATAAGCTACAAGCGAGAAACCTCCGAGAAAACTCTTCTCTCTCTCTTTCAATTCTCTGCATTTGCACTGTATTTTTTATAGTGTTCAAGTTTGTTCAAGTTTGCCAAAAAATTTGGAGTGTAGTGCTTACTCCTGCCAACTGTTGTATCTGGGAGACAAACATTCACGAAACCTCAAAACATATATGGGAGGGGGCGAATCTGTTTTAAGGAAACTTTGTCAAGCGCAGGTCTCAGTGTTATTTGTATCGATTCTATATAATTATAGTTCTGGTCTAATTGTGCTCTGTTACAATTGTGGTTCTGTTATCGTAATTTCATTTTCTTTCAATAATGTTGTAGTTAATGTTAGTGGTCTACCCTAAGAACCAGTTAAGGTTGATACTCTAACATTATTTATGGATTAGGTTGTGCCGAAAAATCGACCTTCACTATACTTAGGTAGTCATAATGTCTTGCTAGAAATCACTTATGACTTGTGGGCCAAAAGAGTTGTGGACATACTGCTAATGTCTAGTGAATCAATAGGGTCGCACACAATAGCGAACTAATTTAATATTTTTTCTCCGCCTTGATCTACTTAAGAAGTGAAGTTTTATTTATTCTCATATTACGAATATCTACGCAATCGTGTGCGTCATGAGAAAACGATTAAACACACGATTGAGTGAACGGTTTAGAGGGCGTTGTGGGCCCAGGCCATTACGTCGTGGGTCACAAACTGTGAAATGTAAGGTTACGAGTAATAACCTAGAGACGCCTCAGACTAAGGTAATTATTATCCCGAAAAAGAAAAATAGAGAATAGTTCTCTGTTCAAGGCGATTGCGAGAGGCACTCCAAAATCTGAAAGTTGTCACTTAGATCGTTGGAGAACTCAATTCGTGTGCGTGATACCGGTAGAGACGCAACACTTGGAGCATTAATCTAGGCACAACTGATCGTCAATGTGTCGCCAACCGCAAAAGGTATGTTTTGAACATATTTTGATTTCGATATGCACATGGATCATGTTTAGGATTTCGTTCCGCCATGTTTTATGAATCTAGGAAACCTAACAGTTAATTCATAGTATTTATACTAATGTCATTTTGAACTCCTCCAACAATCTTAAAATAGAGGTAATTATTATCCCAAGAAAGAAAAATAGAGAACAGTTCTCTATTCAAGGCGATTGTGAGAGGCACTCCAAGATCTTAAAATTAGCACTTGGATCATTGGAGAACTCAATTCGAGTGTGTGATACCAGTAGAGACGCAACACTTGGAGCATTAATCCAAGCACAATCGATCGTCAATTTGTCGCGAACCGTAAAAGGTACGTTTTGAACCTATTTTTATTTCAATATACACATGGATCATATATTAGGATTTCGTTGTACTACGTTTTATGAATCTAGCAAACCCAACAGTTAATTCATAGTATTTATACTAATGTCATTTTGAACTCCTCCAACAATCTTAAAATAGAGTGGATATTTAAGATTATTTTGCCAACAATCTTAAAACAAAATAAGAAGATTGCCAAGTCAAAGTTGGGACCATAAAGGAGGAGATTCCAAGAACAAGTTTCAATAAAAATGTTTTAACTGTAGCAAGATGGGTCATAGACATATGAATTGAAGATTTTTGAAGAAGAAGAATTATGAGACATATATAGTAAATGACATCTTTCGAGACATGTCATACATAAATCTCTCTACCATTTCAGTATTTATGCCTCTATCATTTGAATATATTGTACTCGTGTCTTACAGCTTCTTATTTGCCATGCGACCCAAACTGATAAATACGTTTGGAGTCAGGATTTCGGGTCTTCAGGGTCTTCTTGACAACCCTACTTTTATGTAGTGTTTTTTTTTAACTTATGTTGTTTGCACGTACCAGGTCTTTGCCTTTCTTGTCCACTCACTTAATTTGGAAAACTGAAGACACTGTTATTTTCCATTTTCAAAGTTCGTTTTTGAATATGTAGTCCCATGGTTGCAATTTTTCTGGTGGTTTCCATCATTTTAATTGGATCAAGCAGTTGGACAGGATTTATTTATTTATTTATTTATTTATTGTTGATTTAACTCATAGTATTCCCCGTGGCGTCTCCTCATTTGTCGATTCCTATTAGCATTTATCAATAGTTGTATGAACTAATAAGTCAATTAGGTCCGCAATTACAGAAAAGATAAGATTGAGCATTTGTTGGCTCAAGATCACATCATCAGTCAAATGTCAATCTCCGACAAATAATAGAAAACAGCGTAGGAACTCCGAGTTTCAACGTAATGTAATTGTGATTACAATTTGTTCACACCGACATGCAACTTCATAAGAACAACACTTAAAAAGATGGCTTAAAAAATAGTTGTGTCGACTGAGAATTTGGGTCTGTGCGGCCAGTGACTTGATCTTTGACATTTAGTATTGTTTTAGATTTTAGTGAATTGGAAAGGAAAGGTGTGCTCAGCGTGTCATTGCCCTTTTTTGGGCTTTTCATACCTCATTTTAGGAAGATATTGAATGTTTGATAGTAATAACTCTAGGTCGGCTAAATAGTGAAAATTCTCAAAAAGTTAAAAATCAATTGTAATTTGTCAATTTTTGTCATTTTAATAAATTTTGTCCGAAAATCGCTGATATAAACAACGGTAATCTTGTGGGTGGCATGAGGCAGGCGGGTTATGAATCGTGGCGCCCACAATCAAAGTTGGATGCCCATTAGTGGCATTTTAATTCTAGAGACACAAGCTGACGTCTGAATGATGGAACAACAACGTTGGCATTAGTTAAGAATCATAATTAGTGTGAATCTGTAGGCAGGCTGACTGGACAGCATGAGACTGAAACTCAGAGCCTGTGCGATCGAAACATGAAAAGGACGCCTCTTTTCAAAAAGGCTAAAAGAAGGGGAAAAACCCACACGGAAAAGGAGAGTGGTTAGGGCAAATCATGAGGCCGTAGCGGACCCCATTAGCAAGCATTTAATCCTAGTCTTCACATGCACAGTCATTTCCCCCATTTGAGTCAATCTTGGTGGTCAACGACCCGCCTTTTCCCTTTTCCCATCACTTCCAGCCTCCGACATGGTGTCCCTGTACGATTTAGTTTCTCCAATCTAGTAATTATTTCCAATTAATGGTGCAATTAGGAGAGGCTAATCACAATTGAAGGTGAAATATATGGACAAATGTGGAGATACTTGTAAATAAATCTTGTCGTATCATGAATGAGAGAGAACTCGCTAATCGCGCATCTTGAATCGGTTCATTCGCGAAGAGATGGATGAGAAGAAATTCTCATGTCTAGTTCTATTGTGGAGAATTAATTGAGAAAAACCCATCAACCTTGCTTACATTTTGAAAGGACAACTATAAAAAAAAGTATTAAATCTATAATAATTGCACTGATTTAGTATATTTGGTCAGCCAATGCAAGCATGACAAATTTGGAATAATTTTTTTCTGTCTTTTCTTTTCTTTTGGGGGTTTGGGCCAGTAGACTTCTGCCAAGGGCTGGCGGAAGGTTATCCCAAACCCAAGAAAAAAAAAAGACATAAAAATTGTTAAAAAAAAGTTAATTTTTTTAAAGTATAAAAATATTATTAAAAATTTATCATATCAGCATCTACATGAGAAATTGACAAAATTAGTAAAATTATAAAAGTTTGACTTAATTGATAAAAAAATTAAGATTAAATTGACACAATTACGATTGATTTACGATTTTTTTTTTATTTAGAAGCTATCCAATTCTATGATTACATTGATTAGTATTAGTTGGATCTTCCAATTATATTTACTGCCAAGCTCTAATGGCGAATTTTCGATTTTTCTTCTTATAATCTCAACATATCTCAGCAGCAGCCACCATTTTCGTATCTCACTTGTATTGACAGTTTGATCTTAGACTTTTATGATCATCGATCCTGAATTCTTTTCAATATTCCATGCCGAAACTCTATTCTGTCCTTAAATATTAGGCCTAGAACTCGAGCGTAAAGAGTTTTGTCCCTGGGCTCGTTTTTCATTTTATTTTGTCAACAGTCCTTTTTTTTTTTATCTCTTTTTCATGTTTTGCCAACATGGCTTTTGCATCCATGACTTTTTCACTCATCAAGATTTCTGATGCACTTAAATGCAAAGCTCACGCAAGCCAACGTTTTGAAGAAAAGCAAAGGAATTTTGGGGGGATTTTTTTTTTAATGCAAATAGGATATGATAAAGTACTTAAGAAAAATGAAGCAACTTTGAATTTAATACCGATTGAAAAAAAAAAAAACTACACTTTGTAATGTACTTTTGAGAGACCAGATCTAGTCGCCGATCAATATTATCTGAGGTCGCGTGACCTCATACATCACTTAGGTCGCACAACCCATGCGACATCTGAGGTTGCCTGACCTTAGGCAATGGCTGCTTTGAATCATGGGATATGGGCGACCTCAGGCAAGGTGGCCGACGCCTCACGAGCTTATCGATAGGTAGAATTGGCAGGCCAAACCCTTGTCGATGATATCGTGTGAGGTGGAGATATTTTCGAAATTATGAAAGTGGAGTTCTTTCACAAGTTGACAGTGAACCAAATGAAAATCCACATTATTCTTAGTTTTGTATGTGGGATTGTTTCTCCTGTCTTATCAAAAGTTTGTTTTCCCATTAAGCTTATGTGATATAAAAAAATTACGAAAAGTAAAATAACTCTACATGTCAATATGTAATTATGAAATTATGATTAAAAAAATATGAAATTATGGAGAAATTGTGTAATTTTACGATTTAGTATATACCATATTAGAAAATTTAGGATTAAAAAAAAAAAGTAGAACCTGCATTTGAACACACTCTCTCTCAAAGTACAGACGTTTCTGGCTATAACGTCTCCCTCTACATCCTCTGACCTCTCTCACCGCCTTGCCTTTTTCTTCCTTCCCTGAACCTTCTCTCTCCTCTCTCTCTCTCTCTCTCTCATGCAAGACTCGCCATGTCTCGTGACTGCAACACCCTTTTCCATCTCTTCCACATAACACCCACTCCATACTAATCTCTCCCTCTCTCATGACTCAACATCGTCGGCAAACAGCAGCAACATGCGATCTCCTCCCCCGCCGCACCACTCCCCCCGCAACGGCGACGCCACGCCGCCGCACCACCACCACCACCACCACTACCACCGGCAGTACCAGTCCACGGTGTCCGTGCAGAAGCTCCGGCGGTTCAACTGGCTGATCCTGGTGCTGCGGCTCGCCGCCTTCTGCTTCGCCCTCGCCTCCTCCATCTTCACCGTCACCAACTCCCGCGGCCCTTCCTCCCCCCACTGGTACGACTTCGAGGCTCTCAGGTACTCTTTCCCCTCCTTTCCCACTCCCTTTTCTCGCCTTCCTTTTCCTTTTCCAAAACGGTAAAGAAAGCAGCTTTTTTTTTTGCCCGCGGAATTTTTTAGAAAAGAGAGAAGGAAGGGTTTGAAAACGAAAGTCCGCAAACTCGCTCGCCATTTTCGCATCCTCTCGAGCTCGATCGACGATGGAGCGCAATGAAAAATCGATCTCATCATGAATCTGCTGAAATTCGGGAATTTGGGGGTTTCTGTTTTGCAGATACGTGTTCGCGGCGAACGCGATGGTGGCGGTGTACTCGCTGCTGGAGTCGGGAGCTTCGGTGTGGGAGATACTGAAGAACGCGACATTGTTTCCGGAAACGTTCCAACTCTGGTTCGATTTTAGCCACGACCAGGTTAGGGTTACCTCCTCCGAACCTCACTTCACCTTCTTCCTCGAGAAAATGGCGCTACTTCTTTGTGATATTTACGGAAATAAATTGATCATTTAAAAAATAACATTTTTTGAAAAATAACAGATCGTATAATGAAATAATTGCTCGATAAAAAGTATTTTTATTGTCAATAATAATTTGCGTCTAAGTATTTCTATTAACTGCGAAAATAGTTCTTGTTTGATCACTTTTTTTTTAAGTACAAAGTATTGCTTTTAAGAAAAAAAAATTAAATTATTTATTTTTTCGCAAAACAATAGGACCTGTGACTTGCGGTCAACTCTTCTTCACAAAAGTTCTCACAATAGAAGTAAAATTAGTAGGAAAAAATGTTGACAAACTAAGATTATTATTGAATAGATCGTTTTTATGGATATTATCAAGTCCATTTAGCGACACGAATGTTTCGAGTTTATCTTTTCATACAATCGAAGCCTTTCACGTGCCGACACTTGATAAGAAACGAATAGGCTATATACTTCACGTCTTAATGGACCCAACAAAATTCTTCGTTTTTACGTATAGCGATTGTTTGAAAGCCAAATTGTTGCGACGAAATTTGTTATTCGGGCCAATTGTTAGGCAAATGAGATGTGGTCGGACAGAGATTACCTAGACAACAAAGGAACTTAGTTGGACATACGTACTATAGATTCGTAGGTTTTTGATTCGACGCATTAGGAATATGCATATAAAGGCCTTGATTTTTTTTTTCTTTTTAAGGTTTTGCAAATTGAAGGAATATTATTTGGTACTAGACAACTCGAAACTTCGGATATCCATATAAATTGATAACTTCAGAGATAGTAAATTTTAATTTACTGAATTTATTTAGCAAATGACCTCGCTCTATGTAAGCGATTATCTAAATTAATCGATCCGTTTAAGCATCTGATGATTTACGTACCCGTTAATAAAACCCATCCGGCCATTTCTAAAATTCCCCTCTCCCTCCCTATTTACGAAATTTCGAAATTTTTTTCCGATTTTCCTTTCAGAGAGCATTACCTAAAGAGGAAAGAAATAGGCAAAAAATGTAATAAGCTGGAAATAAAGAAAAGAAACGAATATCCAAAATCATGGTTCTATTTTTTCCCCCCCTCGTGCATTTGCAGGTGTTCGCGTACATACTGATGTCGGCGGAATCGGCTGGGACGGCACTGGCGAGGACGCTGAAGGAATCGGACACGTGTACGGCGTCGAGCGCCTTCTGCATCCAATCGGACATCGCCATCGCCCTTGGATTCGCGGCCTTCCTCTTCCTCGCCTTCTCCTCCCTCCTCTCCGGCTTCCGCGTCGTCTGTTTCCTCATCAGCGGCTCTCGTTTTCCCCACTAGAGACTGAGATAGGTGGCTGTGGGAGCGTGCGATTTTTCCCTTTGATTTACATAATATATATTTTTCTATATTACATTATATATTGAGTAAATGAAATTTCATGATTTGTTTTTTTTTTCTGTCAAAAGTAAAATTTTATTCATATCCGTCTTAAAAAAAGAGAGAGTAAAACATTGCAATTCAAATGTTGCAACTTCAAAACAAAACAAACTCCAAACCACAAAATGAATTATCAAGATAAAGATAGGGGTCAAAATTTCAAAAAAATAAATTTATGACTTCCTCAAACCAAAATCGACTCATGATCACCGAATTTGCCTTTAGTAATGAGTATTCCTCGAGATTGCTATGACTTTGCTTTTCGGGTTACGTTTGGCAATGAAATCCGAATAAAGCGAAATTTCGAAAACATATACTAAGAAAACTTCTCGAAACGGAAGAGAGAAGTTTCTAGGTCTAAATTAGATCAGAAGAAAAATAGCTCCACCAATGGAAAGAAAGCGATAGAAAAAAAAAACAAAAAAAAAACAAGGAGCTAAGTTAGTTAAGTAAGAGAGGATGGGAGTGAGAGATCCAGCTCAAACCTTCTCTGACAGAAAGAGAGGAAGGTTTTGGGCAGGTAGGGTTTTGGGGGACGGGGTTGAAATTTCGTGACCAGTGAATTAGTACAATTCTAATGATATTCCCATCTGCCCATTTTAGATTTACATTAGCATATTTTTTTTTAAACTAGGCATATTTAATCAGCTTAGGCCTTTCATGGCTACCAAAATCAGTGCCTCTCCTTTATGCTTCTGACCGTCCTAAAATTCTTTGTCGAGAAAGATCTACTACATCCCAGACCGGTGAAATCCAATGGCTCCCAATTGAGGAACTCGAGAAACTAACGAAGTTACCGTCGAATAGTTGTAAACAGTTTGTGATTTTCGAAACAACCGGACCCGGAGATTGTGCTTGAACTTGTAATTCAATTGGTGAATGAACATAAAACCCAACCCCTCGACAATCACATTTTGATTCCTAAAAGCTGTCCCCATCTTAGGTGTACTTACCCAAACACCAACTTTATAGCGAAATAGAACCGACATGGTGCATAAAACACAGATTGGGTTCTCCAGAACCCGATTCTCCAAGGACGTTGCATCAACACATCAATAATAAACTGATTGCGGCGAGAAATATGTGCTTCGAAAGCCCAATTTACCCTTCCATACACGACATTCACCTCATCGAACAATGACTCCATGAGTTCACTCACTGGAATCTTTATGGTGGAGAAGTTTTGACAAGTTATGCTAGAATATCACACGAGACCGCTCGCTCACCGGATTCTCAATGGTGTCAAAAGTTTCGGGAAGTCATGCTCGAAATATCACACACGGAACAAGCAAGTGGCACACACAAAGAACAAAGAGCCTTCGAACAACCAAGGGATTGAGTGGCATTTCCATAATTGCTTCCGCTAGTACCTGTCTAGATAAGCCAATACTTTACAAGGGGGAAAGATGTTTGGATCACATCGCACCCCCTGCAGCACCCTCAACTGTCACCTTTCTTATGCTTTGATGCCACAAGGATGCCTTTGGCATCTGAAGGGTTCAATGCTTCAAACATAGACCACCTCCAAGTGCCAACCCTTCCGAGAGACGCACTCATCTCTAGACTCTGTTTTTCCTTTGCTTGATACATATCATCACACATTTCGCACTAGGCGACGAATGCAGAAAAGCTTTTCAAAAAATGGTATTGACCATCAAAGATGACAGAACAGGCAATCAATCATTACAAGAAATGTTCTTCACTCTGTGCTAGTACTGTGACAACAAACCTGTCCAATCATATCCTATTAAGCAACTGAAAAATAGTACTCGGGATAAACCGTGAAAGTCTAGAAATGTTTCAGTTGCCTTCATATTTTGGGTCAGCCATCACAAAATGGTACCCTATTACCAGGAGAAAGATGAAAATACCAAGAAAGTTGGCGAAAAAGCCAAGGTCCTGATCATCAATCATCTGCAATAGTCATGTAGAATAACACATTAGTTCCACATGGAAAAAACTACTATCACAGGCCAAAACAAGGGACATTTTAAGGAAAATTAAAAAAATACATCCGTCCAAAACACACTTTTCCATCTTGGTCCATTGCTCAACACAACACAACATAATAGGGAGGGAAAAAAGGAGAACCAAGAACATTAGTCCTCTATCACGCCAAGACTACAATTTTCAAGGAACCAAATGGATCGCTTTTACACAACCTGCGATCAACCTCTCTGAGATATTTGATGTCAGTGTCTGTTTGAGGCGACTTTTGCTTTTGTCATCTTCTTATAAGTGCGCAGTGTGACTTTTTTTAATGTGTAATATTTAATAGCTTTGAAAATGGTCATATATTAACTTGTACATCTACATATACACACAATTCCTTAAATTTAATTAATACTATTAAAATATTGGCAGGAAATTAAAAAGTTAGACTACTGTGAAAAAGATTATGAGCGCTAAATCCATAGAAGCCGATAGCTGGCTGTGGCAAGTAATCTTCATTACAGGCTACAAGTGCAAAAATACAACTTGGCATCAATTTAAACCTACTAGACTACTCAACATGAATCACATCACGAAAACCTGGACATATATTGACTATTTGGACCGATAAAGATCAAATAACTCGTAATTTCTGAAACTATGTGATGCTAAGAGAAGAAACCTTCACCGCTCAACCTATAATCCTTCCCATAGCATCTAGAAATGCGTAGACTGATGCAGGCTGATTATCTTCTCCATCATCAACATCAACAACAACAACACCTTTATCCCAAACTAGTTGGGGTCGGCGGTCGATGAACCCCAAAAATTCATAAAAATAAAAGCAAAATCAATCGAGAAAAAAGATAAAAATGTCTATGCAGGCTAATTATCTTCTCCATCATAAGGATAAAAAATCAAGTTGAGATACCTTTCTTTCCTGATAACTAAAGCACAACTTAACACACTTTTCTTAATTCATCCAAGCACTCATCAACATAAACGGGAACATCCACTACCAATTTACACATGACAAAAATTTATAGTAAACAAAATCAATGTGATGCTAATACAACAGCTGCAAGACAATTTGATATATTAAATATAATTGAACTTCTGATTCACAATCCAAAAATCAATTCCTATATGGAGAGATTTCAGCTGTTTTCTACATATGGGATAAATCGATCCTCAAGTTGCTGAGTCAATGTCGAAGATACAGAACTATGTTGCTAATAATAGTTTGTTTCCTAGTACGTTATGCTCATTAATTAAAAATTCCAGTATGTTGTGACTGAGCTTCAGTATCACTTAAAGTTTTCATAGACTTAATAGTCAATTCGGCCATGTTATGAAAATTCAGAAGATGAAGAACATAAACATTAGTATGCAAAATAGTAAATAGCAAAAATAGTGACAACCAATATTTTCCCAGAAAATCAGAAAACTCATGTCACCATCATGATACTCACAGAGATCTTCATGTTATGCATGCAGATGTACTTATGACACATAGACCAAATTTAATGTTATATAGAGTTCAAATTTCTTTGAAAAGGGGGAATATTGAGATCGTCAAGTTCCTTTTCTGAGGTCAACATGTCATCATGTACATATCACCCGGAAGAGATTCAAGGAATGCAAATTTTCCTTCATCAATTATTAACAGATTCGAATGAAAAGAGAAGGCTGAGTCAAGACATCTGTTCTTTCCTTCTCACTTTCCTGAACAAGTTTGGAATGGAACTATCTCGTTGTTGTGGCATCTAAAGAACAATTGGTAATTCGAGTTTTGTGTCTTCTTGGGTAATCCAGATTCCAGGAGCTACACCCAAGGAATTTCTTCAAGAAACTATTGGAATTAGCTTGAAGTTCTACACTTTACTTCTCGTGGAAATCTCCAAATCAATTCCAAGAAGAGGTCTGTACACAAGTAGAAAGAGTTGTTCAATGGGTGAAGTTTTCTGTCAAGATAAGACGTGAAGTCGTTAATTCTAGTAGGAGATTTCATTTTGCCAGTCATAGAGAATTCTGCACTCTAATTCTAGTGGGAGATTTCCATCCTTGTTGTTTCATGTTAGCTGGCATTAGTATGCTAGATTCAAGTGGTTAGTTAAGTGCCAATGATCTTTGTTGATGATTGATTGCGGTAGTTGTCAGCGAATCAGTAGGGCTGGGCTGGTTGGGGGTGTGTAGCTCTCCCAATTTCAAGGTTCTATTGTTGAAAAGCTAATATATGAACATGTTCTCATTTAAGGAAAGTTAAACCCGATTATTTCTTTGTCTATATGTATGCATACTAACCACTGGCCAATGGACCTGGCAAACATGATGCATGGAATTATGGAGATACTCCTTATCCTGTAAACCCAGTAAAGCTCCTAAAGTTTTCTTATCAACAGCCGTTGAAGCAGTACTAAATAGTAGAAATTGAATAGCTTTAGAAAGGGAAATAAAATTGAAACCATTACCAATGAAGCTGCGTCCCACATCTATCTTATACTTGGTCCAGAGTTCGCATGAATGCTTCTTAAGGTTCTTAGATACTGACCGATAATGAATAGACAGGGATATGTGAAAAAGCTAAAATTGTCCCAAAGAACTCCAATAATCAATCATCTCCTTCAGGAGGAAAATATAATTGGATTTTGATGTCAACAAAATAAAAGCAGGGATAGCTCCAATTGACGGGAACAATGGATTGCAGGGGGCATCTTATCAGTAATGGGAGATTGTGTTGACGATGCAAAAGCCCTAGTAGCAAGAAAGACTATTCTGATGGATTAAGAAAAAGACTGGCAGAAGAACTTTAGTTAAAACAAACTCAACAGTTGTTTATATATGCATCCTCAGTCAAAGATAGTACAACAACTGCAGAGTGAATCCTTTACACAAAGACTTTAAGAGCTAATTTGATTTCTTTTGCGCTAAATTTCTTGTAACAAGGAGGAATGCTGATGAAGTAGCCACCCGGGATACTTCTCAAATCAAAGGAGAAATATCCAGCTCCTGCCAGGTCTAATATATTGAAATTGCTAATGCAAATCGAGGTGCGCATTTTCCCATCACGTGATACAACAGCTGCTCTCAAAATGCATCAACACAACAAATCCTTACCCCAGTGACTGTCCTGACTCCTTAGACAGTTCACAATTCAAAACCTGGTTACTAGCTGACTTCTAATTAGATGAATTGACTCCACTAAACGGCCTTCCCTCCTCGGGCGCGCCCTCGCTAGCACAAGCACGCTCAGCCCGTTGCTTTCGAACGACATCAAATGCAGAAGAATCGTAAGACACCGCAGATTCACACTCCAGAATTCTGATCCCTAATACCGCAAACTATCTAGAGAGGTGCTATTTCCATCTAAACCTTTCCAGCGTACACTATCCATGCATTTTACTTCATTACCGTCACGGTGTCATATTCAGGCGACAATCCTCCGGTGCTTTGAGAAACAGGAAGTAGCATAAGAGATTAAGACCTCAAACAAAGAATTAACCATGGAGCCATCTCTTTCTATATATATATATATATATATATATATATATATATAGAGAGAGAGAGAGAGAGAGAGAGAGAGAGAGAGAGAGAGAGAGAGAGAGTTGCCTTGGTAGTCTTGATCAGATGAGGAATCGCCGATGGAAGAGAGGCGTCAGATCTCCGTCGGAGGTTGACGAAGGCGAGCTTTCTCGTCGTTGCCCTGATCGTGAGAGAGGTTGGATCAGCATCTGTCCGAATGACCTTATATATATGTGTGTGTTCAAGATCATGAGCCGGCCCAAGGCTGAGTCATCACAGTCTTCACTTCTTAAAAAAAGCCCACTTTTAAACATATCCAAATTAAATTTCAGGAAAATGCTTAGGCATGAAATGACTAAACGAAATATATTTTTATTGTCCGCGCATAAATGTTTGGGAAACTATTATTATCAATAATAAATATATTATCATTATAAAATCATTTCAAGCGATCATTTTAGGAAAATGCTACGTACCCAGAAATCAGTACTTTTAGATCACTTTTGTAAATGCGAGTAAATAGTGACCTAGTGGAATCGGTTGATATTCTTGAGTGCGAAGTCTCGAGTGCGAACTCGCTCATTGTAATAGCAAGTGTATAACCACCTTTGGTGAAGAGGTTTTGGATCTATTACATCTCAACGGGGCTATGGTTATCAAAGATCACATGTCTCGGACCAATTGGTCAGAAGCGAGCGCGAGTGACGACATTTGCCGAGTCTTGGTGTCACGTCCCGACTCTCGAACCCACGACATACCTTACTAAATCGTCACTAGGTTATAAAAGATAGCGTCTCAGGCAACTGCTATCGACCTAAGGATATACTGTGCATGCGGAACGTGCAATCTTCCAAATAATAAAATCAACATGGGATAGGTAAGAAGAAAAGCCAGACAACCTAACGATAATATAAAACTGCTAAGAATAGATGATCTATAACATTACAGAGCCAACAACTGATAAATACATCCTCATGCTTCGAGGCGGACCTCTAGGACTCACAAAAAGATACAAGAGTCAAGTAAGGTTAACTCTCATCCCAAAATAATACCCCCACAAAAGACGTCACCAGTTCCCTGACCACAAAAGAAATCTAGCCCTCTACTTGGTAAAAACGGCATTTGGATCGTCTTAACCAATCGGGGGGGCCGGATCGTTAGGGTCGTCACAGTAACTCTAGCTAGAATGTACAAAAGGGGCTACTGACTGCTTGGGCTCGAGCTCGGGCTGCATACTGGGTGCGGGATCTACTACATTCCCATCAGGCATATCTATATCCATTGGATCCCAAGCAGGGACATTAGGGACCTCCTGAAGAAGTGGCTTTTCAAATCTTCTAAGAGGACCAAAGAGATCCAGCCCATCGCGAAGATACCAGGCCTTGAAGAGGTGTGTCACCAGGTGTGGCATCCCCTCATCGACCCATATCGTCGTGAAGTGGCGTTCCCACATCTAGTCCGTACCTGGTACCGGGTGGAGACTAACATTGTGTAATGAGTGGGTAGGTGTATCGAATCGCACTGGTCTCTCCATTACTTTGAACTTGAAAAGTTGTCCCACGACAGGGTGAGAATTTAATCTCAATGAATCAAGCCTAATCTCGGTTAGGACACTAATTCGCCTAGGATAACCTAAGTACCACAGTAAGCCGCAAAATATAAACACACATATATATCAATAAAATATATCTGCCAAAACAACAATCAATTAAGGCACCACCGCTCAGACGTACACAAGACATCACACAAGTCCATTCTTAAATAATGACCCACGCGACTGGCGTGATAAAAACATCAATAGTGCGATCCCGCACTCATCTGGCAGGACCAGTCTACGTCTACTTTTACTCTCTCAGCGACGGCTACTACAAGCGGTGTATCCAGTGCACCCGACACAGCACTGCAAGTAGGCATTCCTTAAAAAGGAGTTTCGGTCCGTCATAAGCTGCGACCGGCATCCAATAATCCCTCAAAATAGTACGACTGGCATGGGGCATGGATTATCGTGCTTCTGACAAGTCGCGAGTTTCCATACAATAGGTACAGCACAAGTACCAATGGTACAATGCGAACTTACCAGGTAACGTCATTGATCCTTTAATGACCACACAAATCGCATTCGGCAATCAACTCATTGTTTATCTATGATTAATGCCAAAACTCATATAGAAATGCAATAGACTCGACCCCAAGGCCCACAAGACTCTTGGTCGAGCATTTCAGTCAAGCAACCAAACCAATCAGGCACTTAAAGCACTTGCGATCAATTAATTCAACCCGGCAATTTCGAGCTCAAAACATACTTTATTTCTTATATCTTAGTCGATTTATACAAATCAATCTCCCGCTCGTCTCTAACCTGTCACTCGCTCGTGAATAAACACACTCAATTAATCAATTGATAAATTACCACAAATAGCCACAGACAATTTAATCGATCGGCCATTTATTCTAATCATCGTTTCTATCTAAACCGGTTCCAATCGCAATTTTTTTAAAATAAAGAAATAGAGAAATAAATAATTAAAACTTCATGAGCGCAATTAGCGCCCTGATCAAGGTTTAGGGTCAACAACAAAAGTGAGTTAGCTCGAGCGGCGGCGACGGCGGCGATCGCGACGGCAGTGGTGGCGACGACGGAATTAGGGTTTATCGTGCGGCGACCCGAGCTCAAACTTTGGCGACACCCCAAGGAAGTCTGGCGAGGTCATCCGAACAGGTGGTCAGCGACGGAACTCCTGCGGGCAGCGGCTGGCGGCCTGAAACAGTGATGGTTAGTAACCAAACCGGCGAACCGAGCTGTTTTGGGGTGTTTCACGGCGACTCGGGCTGGGAAAAGATCGGCCAAGGCTCGGGAACTTACCCAGGGGTCGGTGGGGGTCGGTCGAGATTGGTGGACGACAGCGGAAGGCGGCCGACGGCCACGAATAGCTGCGAACAGAATCGGGCTTTCTCGGCGCCAAAATAGGGGAGTTGAACAGCGGCGGATTCTGGGCGCCACTCGTGGCGGTCGGCGCCGGTGAGCTTCGAGGTAGTAGAGGGAACTCCGGGGAGGTGATCGGTGGTGGTGTTGAGGTATGGCGGCAGTCGATTTGGCCGGATCGAAGACCGAACCGAGCCGGGTCCAAAACAGGGCACCGAGACTTCGCGATTGATTTTCGGCGGCTCCAGCGGCGGAAGGTCGAGGTGGCTGGGTCGGGGTGGTCAAGGGGAGGACGGCGGTTAGCATTGGGGTGGTGGTCGGCGTCGGTGGAGGTCGTGGTGGTCGGAGGAAGCCACGGAGTTCTTGGGTCAAAAGACCCAAAAACAGGGCAGGGCTCCTCGACCCGTCTTCTCGGCAGTTCGACGGCAATGGCGGTCCGGCTCGGGTCAGGGCGGCAACGGGGAGTGGCTGAGGGCGGTGGCCGTCGGTGGTGAGGCGGTGGTCGCGCAAAACAACGGTGGAAGGAGGAGGAATGGGTCGGCTTAGGGTGGTGTCCACAGCCAACTCACGAAGAAAGAAGAAAAAGAACGAAGGAGAAGAAAGAGGAAGAAGACAGAAGAGAGGGCGAAGTGAGAATGCATGGGGCAGTGAAATTGGTGGAGTCCACAAGACTTTCTTGACCAAAATTAAATTTTTTTGTCTTATACTCACAAATAATCGAGGGGCAATATGGTAATTTGGCGCGCCAGGACTGAAACGAAATTTTGGTATATTGAACGAAGGGTAATTTTCGTAAATTCACTGGCCAAGCTTGGTCGGGGTTAGGCTCGATCGTGAAAATGGCAATTCCAATTCGCAACGGATAAAAAATTCGACACCTAATCCAGGATAGCCTAAACTTTAGAATTCGTCCAAATTTTCATCTCTTCAATCCTTACAGTCCAAAATATATGTCGACTATGATTATATTTTCATATCATTTTCATCGACTTCAGGTACTTACAAAAGCTGAATTTCCAGGACGTCATAAATCTCCCCCACTTAGGAAATTTCGTTCTCGAAATTACAGTACAGTTATAACTATTCAAATAGATAAGGATAACTACACTTCATAACTTCCTCGTTTCCCATGTAGCTACTTCAGTACCATGGTGTTGCCAAACCATCTTGACTAACGGAATCGTCTTGGTTCGGAGTACCTGCTCTTTCCTGTCCACGATCCTGACTGGTCCCTCCACATATGACGCCCGTTCATCTAGATCAATCTATTCGTAACTCAGCACATGAGCGGGGTCTGGCTCGTACTTCCTCAACATCGACACGTGGAAGACGTTATGCATTTGAGCAAGTCTAGGTGGCAACGCAAGTCGATAAGCCAAAACTCCGATTCGTTCTAGGATTTCAGACGATCCAACGTACCTCGGGCTCATCTTTCCCTTCCTTGCAAAGCGGGATGTTCCTCTCATAAGCGACACTTTCAAAAAGACATGATCGTCTACTTGAAACTCCAAAGGTCTGCGTTTGTTATCTGCATAACTTTTCTGGCGACTCTAAGCTGTTTTTAGTCTATCTCTAATCATCTTAATTGCTTCCATCGACTGTTCTACTAACTCAGGGCCAGTTATCTTCCTTTCACCAGCCTCATCCCAACAGACTAGTGTCTTGCAAGCTCTGCCATACAAGGCCTCGAAAGGCGTCATCTTAATACTCTGTTGATAACTATTATTATAGGCAAACTCAACCAAATGTAATTGTTCCTCCCAACTACCCTTGAAATCCAGAACACATGCTCCCAACATGTCCTCCAAGGTCTGAATCGTCCTTTTAGACTAGTCATATGTCTGCGGATGATAAGTTGTACTAAATTGCAGCTTCGTCCCTAAAGCAGTTTGTAAACTCTTCCAAAATATAGCAGTGAATTTGGCATCCCAGTCAGAAGTGATCATCACTGGCACACCATGTAGCCTTACAATATGCTTCACATACAACTCTGCGTATCTGTCTAAGGCAAAGTCCTTTCTTACTGGAATGAAGTGTGCTGATTTCGTTAACCTATCTACCACCACCCAGATTGAATCATGCCCTCTCTGACTCCTAAGCAGACCCATCACGAAATCCATCGTGATATGCTCCATTCCACTCTGGAATTTCCAAAGGCTGCAGCAGTCCTCCAAGTTTGCGGTGCTGCGCCTTGGCTTGCTGACAGGTCAAACATTTAGCCACGCGTTTGGCTATATCTGTTTTCATACAGTTCCACCAGTAGTGCTGTTTCAAATTATGATACATCTTCGTACTCCCAGGATGGATACTATAACTGCTACGATGTGCTTCGGATAAAATCTCTTTTTTTAAATTTTCATTAGCAGACACAACCAAACGTCTTCTGAACTTAAGTATCCCATTCTCAGCTATTTGAAAATCGACCCTTCGTTTAGCCGAGTCTTCTTGAAGGAAGGAGTCTGTAGACTACAGGGTCTTAATCTTAATTTGCACTCCCGGTTCAATTCTCAAAGTAACCACTAGACTCGACAGGTGGCTTATCTCTAATTTAAAGTCTGAGTCTCTCAGTTGCTCAAGTAAACGCCATTCATGCACCTATAATTGAGCAATCATTGATTTTCTACTTAGGGCATCAGCAACCTTATTCGCCTTACCAGGATGATATAGAATCTCACAGTCATAATCCTTAAGTAATTCCATCCATCGGCGCTGCCTCATGTTCAGCTCCTTTTGAGAGAACAGGTACTTCAGACTCTGATGGTCGATATATACCTGAAAACTTTCCCCAATCAAATAGTGTCTCCAGATCTTCAAAGCAAACACGACCGCAGCTAACTTCAGGTCATGGGTGGGGTAATTCAACTCATGCGGTCTCAACTGACGAGACGCATACGCTACCACCCTGCCATGCTGCATTAAAACACAACCCAGTCCCCTAAGCGAAGCATCGCTATAAATTTCATAACCACCAGGACCAGACGAAATTGTCAGAACAGGAGCCGTAGTTAGCCTATACTTAAGCTCTTGGAAACTACGGTCACACTTATCTGTCCATTGAAACTTCATGTCTTTCTTCAGCAATTTAGTCAAAGGCGATGCTATAATTGAGAATCCTTTCACGAATCGCCTGTAATAACCCGCCAAACACAAGAAGCTTCTAATCTCTGTAGCAGTCGTCGGTCTTGACCAATTTATAACTGCCTCAATTTTAATCGGATCCACTGCAATACCTTTACCCGAAATCACGTGACCTAAGAATGCCACGCTAGCTAGCCAAAACTCGCACTTACTGAACTTGGCATATAATTGATGCATTCTCAGAGTTTCCAAAGCTACTCTCAGGTGTTGCTCATGATCTTCAGAATTCTTCAAATACACCATAATGTCGTCTATAAAAACGATCACAAAGCGATCTAAGAACTCATTGAATACTCTGTTCATCAAATCCATAAAAGCAGCAGGGGCATTCGTCAAACCAAACGGCATTACAGTGAACTCGTAATGTCCATAACGTGTCCTAAATGTCGATTTCGGTATATCCTCTTTTTTGATTCTCAAATAATGGTATCCCTTCCGCAGATCAATTTTTGAAAATATCGATGCTCCCTGCAGCTGATCAAATAAGTCGTCAATCCTTGGCAGTGGGTACTTATTCTTGATCGTCACCTGATTCAACTGCCTGTAGTAAATGCACAATCTCAAAGACCCATCTTTTTTCTTGACGAACAAAATAGGCGCTCCCCAATGCGATGCACTAGGGCGGATGAACCCTTTATCTAACAACTCCTGCATCTGAACTTTGAGTTCTTTCAACTCTGACAATGCCATTCTATATGGCGCCTTAGAGATCGGCTCCGTCCTAGGAGCTAACTCTATCACAAACTCAATTTCTCTTTCTGGTGGCGAACTAGGTAATTCTTGGGGGAAAACATCTAGAAACTCACATACAATTGTAATATCCTCCAATTTCAATTCTTTAGCTGACGTATCTACCACATAAGCCAAATAATCTTGGCACCCATTCTCCAACAATCGAGTCGCCTGATGGCCCAACTGGCCACAACCAAAGCAGGCACCACCTCGATACAGGCACAAGCTAGGCCCATGCCTCTGTCGACACAAGCCGCACATCTCACTTTGACGAAATGCCGGCTTACTAATTGCCCCTCGGCGATTGGGTGGGATGTGACTCCGGTTGCTAAACATGGGTTTCTTCCCTTACCTTCTGTCAAATCTATTTAGGGACATAAATCGTGATCTAGATGCGGTAGTCCTTTCAACTAAGTCCCGCTCCACTATCAGCACCCTCGCGTAGATATCATTATAATCCTGAAGGTCAAGCGGTGCCAGAGCACTCTTAATCTCGAGCTTCAGCCCGTCTTTGAACCTTCTAGCCCTATCCTCCGGATCCTCAATCATTCTCGAAGCATACTTGGATAGTTTAGAAATTTTGCCTCATATTGGTCAATTGTCATCTGGTTTTGAGGGAGGCGAAAGAACTCAGCCATCTTTTGCTCTCTAGCTATTTTCGAGAAGTATTTATTATTAAAAACTTCCACAAAAGTATTCCATACTGGAACTATACCTTCAGGAAAAGTTCTACCATTAACAGCTCTCCACCAAGTACTAGCGTTCCCTTCAAGTTGATAGACTGCCAAAGTAATCTTATCCCTATCTGAACATCTTAGCAAATCGAACGCTTTTTCCATCCCTTCGACCCATCGAGTAGCAGCTTCAGGGTCTCAACTCCCAATGAAATGAGGTGGCTTCAATTTGAGAAACTATTCCACCAACTTTTGAGCCCTACACTCCTCACTGTCGTGTGCAAGTGGTGGATTTATTGGCGAAACCACAAGCAGAATCACGGATGAAGTCCCAGCAGCAGCAACAGTAGCTGCAGCTTGATTCCTAACTTGCTGTCCCATCAAATCTCCAATAGCTCCTAAGGTTTGCATAACTTCAGCCATAGTCGGTTCTCTTCCAGTAGGTCCAGTAGGTTCAGCAATAGAGGCTGCAGTAGGGGGCGCAACTGGGGACACTACAGGCGGTGCTATTTCAACATCAACTAATTCTTCCACTGGCCTCACAAGCCTCATTCGAGGTGCTCGGGGTGCTCTTTTACCGCATCCGCTCATTTTGCAGAAAAATATACGGAATCCTGCTTACCTCATAGCAAAACGCGATCAGAAGGCAACTCCAAGATTCTACCACGAAACTAACAATCACAAGCATAACAACAAAAATTTTACTAATTATCTCATTTCCCAACACTCCTTATTACTCTAGGCCAATGATCAGATGGATCAGATTGACCTTGCTCTGATACCACCTTAGGCGGGGATGTCACGTCCCAACTCTCGAACCCGCGACATCCCTTGCCAAATCGCCACCAGGCCATAAAAGATAGCGTCCCAGGCAACTGCTATCGACCTAAGGATATATTGCGCATGCGGAACGTGCAATCTTTCAAATAATAAAATCATCATGGGATAAGTAAGAAGAAAAGCCAGACAACCCAATGTTAATATAAAACTGCTGAGAATATATGATCTATAATCTTCAGAGCCAACAGCTGATAAATACAACCCCATGCTTTGGGGCGGCCCTCTAGGATTCACAAAAAGATACAGGAGTCAAGTAAAATTAACTCTCATCTATCCCAAAACAGTACCTCCACAAAAGACGTCACCAGTTCCCTGACCACAAAAGAAACCTAACCCTTTACTAGGTAAAAACGGCATCCGAATCGTCGTAACTAATCGGGGGAGCCGGGTCGCTAGGGTCGTCACAGGAACTCTGGCTAGAATGTACAGAGGGAGCTACTAACTGCTCGGGCTCGAGCTAGGGCTACACACAGGGTGCGGGATCCACCACCTCCCTATCAAGCACATCTATATCCATCGATCCCAAGCGGGGACATTAGGGACCCCTGAAGAGGTGGCCTCTCAAATCCTCTGAGCGGACCAAAGAGATCCACCCCATCACGAAGATACCAGGCTTTGAAGAGGTGTGCCGCCAGGTGTGGTATCTCCTCATCAACCCATATGATCGTGATGTAGCGTTCCCACATCTGGTCCGTACCCGGTACCGGGTGAAGACTGACATCGTGTGATGAGTGGGTGAGGGTACCGAATCGCACCGGTCTCTCCATTACTTTGGACATGAAAAGTTATCACACGACGGGGTGAGAATTTAATCTCAATGAATCAAGCCTAATCTCGGTTAGGACACTTATTCGCCCAGCATAACCTAAGCACCACAGTAAGTCGCAAGATATAAACACACATATATATCAATAAAATATATCCGCTAAAACAGTAACCAATTAAGGCACCACCACTCAGACGTACATAAGACATCACACAAGTCCATTATTAAACAATGACCCACACGACTGGCATGATAGAAACATCAATAGTGCGATCCCGCACTTATCTGGCAAGATCAGGCTACTTTCACTTTTACCCTCTCAACGATGGCTACTACAGGCGGTGTATCCAGTGCACCCGGCACGGCACTGCAAGTAGGCATTCCTTAAAAAGGAGTTTCGATCCGTCACAAGCTGCGATCGGCATTCAATAATCCCTTAAAATCATACGACTGACACGAGGCATGGATTATCGTGCTTCTGACAAGTCACGAGTTTCCATACAATAGGTACGGCACGAGTATCAATGGTACAATGCAGACTTGCCAAGTAACGTCATTGATCCTTTAATAACCACACAAATCGCATTCGACAATCAACTCATTGTTTATCTATGATTAATGCCAAAATTCATACAGAAATGCAACAAACTCGGCCCCAAGGCCCACAAGACTCTTGGTTGAGCATTTCGGCTAGGCAACCAAACCAATCAGGCAATTAACGCACTCGTGAGCAATTAATTCAACTCGATAATTTCGAGCTCAAAACATACTATATTTCTTATATCTCAGTTAATTTATAAAAATCAATCGTCCGCTCATCTCTAACCTGTCACTCGCTCGCGAACAAATATAATCAATCAATCAATTGATAAATTACCACAAATAGCCACAAATAATTTAATCGATTGGCCATTTATCCTAATCATCGTTTCTATCTAAACCGATTTTGATCGCAATTTTTTTAAATGAACAAATAATTAAAACTAATCCTAATCGCAATTAGCGCCCTAATCAAGGTTTAGGGTCAACTCACAAAGTGAGTTAGCTCGAGCAACGGCGGCGGCGACGACGACGGCGGCGACGGGTTAACGCGCGGCGACCAGAGCTCAAACTTTGGCGATACCCCAGGGAAGTTCGGCGAGGTCACCGGAATAGGTGGCCGGCGATGGAGCTCCGACAGGCGGCGGCCGGCAGCTTGAAACAGTGATAGTCAGTAACCAAATCGGCGAACCGGGCTGTTTTGGGGTGTTTCACGGCGACTCAGGCCGGGACAAGACCGGCCAAGGCTCGGGAACTCACCCAAAGGTCGATGGGGGTCGGTCGGGACCGGTGGACGGCGGCGGAAGGAGGCCGACAATGGCGAACAGAATCTGGCCTTCTCGATGCTGAAATAGGGGAGATGATCGGCGGCGGATTCCGAGCGCTACGTGCTGTGGCCGGCGGCGGTGAACTCCAAGGTGATGGAGGGAACTCCGGAGAGGTGATCGGCGGTGGCAGTGAGGCATGGTGGCGGCCGGTTTGGCCGAATCGAAGACCGAACCGAGCTGGGTCAAAAACAGGGCACCGAGACTTCGGGGCTGATTTTCGGCGACTCCAGAGGCAGAAGGTCGAGGTGGCTGGGTCGGGGTGGTCAAGGGGAGGACGACGGTCAGCTGTGGGGTGGTGGTCGGTGCCGACGGCGGCCGTGGTGGCCAGGAAGCCACGGAGTTTTCAAGTCAAAAGACCCGAAAACAGGGCAGTGCTCCCTGAGCCGTTTTCTCAGCCGTTCGACGGCGACGGCGATCCGACTCTGGTTAAGGCGGCGATGAGGAGTGGCTGAGGGCAGTAGCCGTAGGTGGTGAGGCGGTGGTCGCGCAAAACAACGATGGAAGGAGGAGGAATGGGTCGGCTTAGGGGGGTGTCCACGGCCAACTCACGAAGAAAGAAGAAAAAGAACGAAGGAGAAGAAAGAGGAAGAAGACAGAAGAGAGGGTGACGTGAGAATCTTTGGGGCAATGAAATTGGTGGAGTCCACAAGACTTTCTTGGTCAAAATTAAAATTTTTTGTCTTATACTCACAAATAATAGAGGGGCAATATAGTAATTTGGCGCGCTTGGACTGAAATGAAATTTTGATATACTGAACGAAGGGTAATTTTCGTAAATTCACTGGCCAAGCTCGGTCGGGATTAGGCTCGATCGCGAAAACGGTAATTCCAATTCGCAGCGGATAAAAAATTCGAAACCTAATCCAGGATAGCCTAAACTTTAGAATTCGTCCAAATTTTCGTCTCTTCAATCCTTACAGTCCAAAATATATGTCAACTATGATTATATTTTCATATCATTTCATCGACTTCAGGTGCTTACAAAAGCTGAATTTCCAAGACGTCACACTTATCATTCTCTCTTGTGTTGTCTTTGAGGGGTGTGCAATCGAATCGGGTTAACCTAGAACTCAAATCGGCCCACTCGAAAAAATAGTGTCGGGAATCGGTTCTCGCTCAAACCGATCCGCGTACTGATTCTAAATTTTGGGAACCGGTTTAAACTGGTTCATTTTCCGGTTCTAGGTGTAGGCCCACCCGGACCGATTTTTAGAATCAATTTTTAGTTGCTATTAAAAAAAAAAGAAATCCTAGGTCCCGACTCCCTGGTGTGTCGCTGCCTTTGTTGCTCATGCTCTTTGCGCTCTTTCTGTTTGTCGAATGGATTTCAAAAGGTTCACTTGATTTTTAATTTCAATACCTATATGTGTTTTTTTGGACTGGATATGGAGCGAAATTAGCATTTGCAGAGTGAGTAGGGAATTGGTTTTACTCTCTCTCTCTCTCTCTCTCTCTCTCTCTACCTAGTCATTTTGAAGTCCCCTTATTTATGAACTTGCCTTGTTCTGGTTTTGACTCTGGTGGTATTTTGTTTTCTCCACCACTGAAGATGTTCACAATTACGTCAAACTCGTAATCATATCTTCGAAGATTTTCTTTTTTGATTTCATTAGGATCGTAATATTGTTGTGTAATTTGTTTTTGGATGGACCAAGACAATGACATATCAATAGAAGTGCGTGGACTTAGTGAAATGATGGAATTGCCATTGCATGGAGTTGAAGTGGAAAAAGGAAAATAGATTTTCGAGTAGACCCTGGAACCGGATCGAAAAACAGGGTCGGTTCCAAAACAGGTTCCAAGACAAACAGTGTCAGTTCTTGGTTCCAAAATCTGGAAATCGATTATAACAGAGTCGGTTTCAGGGTTTAGGTCTGGAACCGGCCCACTCAACCCATGTTCACACCTATTGCCTCCCACATTCATCGTGTTTGGGTTTTGAACTTGCGCCGCCCATAATGGTTAGACATGACAAATGTACAAATTTTCTCTTGGTGGGAACAACACGCTGAGAGAAGGGAAAACGACATACATGATCTATGAATTTCAATTCAACGTGCAATTACTTTTAATTTGTTTTAATGTAAACATTGAATTTTGGTCCAATATACAAAATAATGTGGTTCTTGAATTTTTAAATATTTTCATACAGTATAGGGATTACATTGAATATTTACGACATACTGAACAAATTAAAAGTCTAGATATGACAATGCATATCGAGCCAAAGTTCATAGACTATATTGTACAAATTAAAAATTCAGGGACAACACTACACATTGAACCATAGTTCAACGATCATATATGCTATTATCGCAACAACGAAAGTACATGCAAATTTCCCGACCAACTTGAAAATGCCGGAGCTCGCAAAGCCTTATATCTTCCCGTGCAATGAATTTCACGCCATCAGAATGCACATGACACAGCGTTTGGTAAATCCCTGATAATAACTATTTACACAACATCAATTTCATCGAATGACATTTATGATGTCTAAACGTTAGTTATATTTTCTATTTTATTATTCCATAATACTTTTCTCTCGTAAATTGTACCGTTAAATTATATGTCAACCGGTAAAAATAATGAAAAAAAATCCACTTAATATTAATAATTCAAATATAAAAAACTGCGATGAATATACAAGATGTTACTCATCCTGCGCATATTTAAAGAACACGATAAGATGGGAAATGTCAAAGAAAATAGTACAATTATGTGAATTTTAGTGTCATAGATAACCTAAATGAATTCATACACTTTTGTAAAATGCACAAACCTATCACGTACAACTTACAAGGCGAGCTTTAAATCGCGTGTGATTTTGAAAGTCGTGTTAAGAATCTTGGCCAGTCGTGTTAAAAATGAACCAAAAAAAGAAAAAAGAAAACGATGTGGCTGCTGGGATTCGAGCCCAGGTCTCCACGGCCACAACGTGGAATTCTCACCACTAAACTACAGCCACTGTGTTGGTCATTTAAGTCCATAATAATATTATTATTCAATATGTTTATGCTTTCATCCATCTTATATCATTTCATTTCGAACTTCGTTTCTGCCAAGCATTTTAATTGTTTTTTATAGTCTGAATAAACTGACTGGAAAATTCTGCGAGCTCGAATGCATTTTACTTCATAGCCTTTTGAAAACGCGCAGTTATTGTTCTCCTTACATTGCGCCAACACGTGAGAAAGCCTTCTTTTTGTCATCTCAACTTATGGCTCGCAAGAGGTAATATCTTTCTCTTTGGGATCGATGAATATTTTTCTCACATTCTCGATGCATTTTGCTTCCAACTTGGGAATCATAATTGTACTGATTCAATGCCATGAGTTTTATAAAAAAAAAAAAAAAGGGAAAGGAAAAGTATAAATTATAAGAAGTTTTAATGTGGCGAACCCAATTACTCTCTTTCGGATCCAATATCATGAGTTTTATTATTATTATTATTATTTTAAACTATAAGGCGAGTGTTGGGCATTATAAATTATGGGACACTCTTGCGTTTTCCTTAATTCTTCCTACCTAGTTTTTCCTTTTTTTAGGGAAATTTTCATTATTCCATTTAAATATTACAATGTCATTTGATTATGATTACACACAAAATTTCCCTAAACTAACATGCCATTGACCAACAGATTTCTTTTCTTCTCGTGATTTTTTTCAATATCCAAAAGGCAGAGATTGACAAAGAAACTAAAATGAATGAGAACTTTATTGTCGGAGCGGTCTTAGCTCTCCATTCGGTAGAGCCCATGGCTTTTAATCATGTGGTCGGTCATCTTAGCTCAACCGGTAGAGCGCATGGCTTTTAACCAAATGGTCGTGGATTCGATTCACACGGTGATGGCGTCTTTCCTATGGATCTTTGCCTGCACTTTCTCTAATTGTGCCTTGCTCCTCATCAAACCAGCTCCTCTCTACATTACGGAGAAGGTTGGCGGATCCAACTGAACTCTGTGTGGTCGGTCGAATTTGAAGTGGTTGTTGTATCTAGGTTTTGATCATATGATAATTGATCGAGCGATGGTCAGTTGGTCTTTAGGCCAGCCCCCGGGAGTTTAGGGTGCGTATGGGAACGCTTTAAAAACGCTATAGGGAGAGGTTTCTGTTCCAAAAGTTCTAATTTTAGAAACGCTCCAGAGAAAGTGTTTCTGTTCTAAAAGTGTTCCCGGAACACTTTTGTAATAGTAACACGTATGGTTTAAAAGCGTTCCAAAATTATTCCGCGGAACACTTTTGTGTCGGGAAACACTTTTGAAAAAAAAAAAACTTGATTCTGAATTTTGGAACACTTTTGGAATCACCATCTACCGCCGCCGATGCGGTCACCACCCGCCGACTGCCGTCGCCGCCAGCCAAAAAAAAATATTTTTTACTTACCAAACGCGTTTTTGTTCCCAGAAATCGTAGCCGGGAACAGAAATACAAAAAAAATGTTTCTGTTTAAAAATTGTGCCTAGGAATAGAAACGTTCTCATACGCATTAGGCTTTGTTTGGTAACATTCTAGGGAAAGTGTTTCTGTTCCAAAATTGTTCCCAGAACACTTTTGAAACATAAACGCGTATAGTAAAAAAATGTTCCAAAAGTGTTTTTTGACCTAAAAAAAGAAACAAAAAAACTTGCTTCTAGATTTTAAAACACTTTTAGAATACCTTCGTGCAAGCCACCGCCGCCGTCCTCCGCCACCACAGCTACCACACGGCGGCTGTGGCCAGTCGTCGCCGGTTGCCGGTCCCTGCCGTGCCAACCCATTGCCATGCTAAACTTCTCATTGCCACATTGCATTTGAGAAAGTGTGAACCATCTTAGTCCTAATCACTTTTTTCTTCTCACTCCTCCGTGAATTGAAACGATTTTTTTTAGCACTTATGCATTGCGTTTTAGGAATCAATCTCTCACGAATAATTCAAAACACTTGCACCACCTTTTAGCGTTTTAGAGAATCCATTCTAGGGGTGTCAGTGGGTCGAGTCCGGCCAGGCTCGAACGGAGCAGTACTGCAATCGGGCCGCTTTCTTTTTTCTTTCCTTTTTTTTTGGAATTAAAATCAATTAATAAACCTTAAAATGAAAGAATATAAAAAGAAAATATAAAAATAAATTAAAGTTAAAATAAAAATAGATATTAAATATAGTTGGATGGCGGGTCGGGCCAGCCCAAGTGTCAGACCAGACTCGAAAAGGCCCGAAACTTCAAGAAATTTTCGGGCTAGGTCAGCCCGGCCCATCGGCGCTGGTACATTTGACATCCCTAATCTATTCCATTGCAAGTTAGTACTAGTCAAAATTAATTGATAGTGATAAGGCTTGGCGCTGGTACAGTTTCATTCAGCAGTTGGGGTGGGGGGGGAAGAGGAGGGGTTGGCTAGAATGTGTTTGGCAATAATTTTGACTCAAAAAATCAATTTTGATAAGAATTGATTTTTTCTAATTCAGTTCTATGTGTGAGTTTTAGAGAATCAGAACACGTTTAGTTATTGCACAAAATCTCTACTCCTAGAACATAAATATGTTTGGTAACTACATAGGATTTCAGTTCTCAGTAATAATTTCTCTTCCCAATTTTTTTTTCATTTAATCAAATATTACGTCTTGTCACTACAAAATCAACCCATATAGCATCATTAATAGATTGAATACAATGATTCATAATCCATAATAAGTCTATTTATTTCTTGGAGCATAAATATATGTGCAAGGTCTTTAAAAAGAACATAAGCTCAATAGACAATTTGCACTTGAATTTTTGCCATGAATTTACATATAAACACTTATTATTTAACCAAACTCATTCTCGACCTGACCCCATATTACTTAAACAATTCCATATTTAACTAAATCATGGCATATTGTTTCTCATAATTTGTTAAGAATACAATACAAATCTAGAGAATTTTTTTATTTTATTTATTTTTAAAAAAATTTATTGCCTCTTCTAAAATATATATTTTTAAAAAATTAAAATTAAATTAAATTATTTAATTATAATCAAAAAGTTATCTTTACATTATTGAAAAAAATTTCTTTAATTATGAAAAAATTATTTTTATTTTAATTTTCTTATCCTTTTTCTATGGCAATTGGCAGCAATTGACGATGGTGATCAGTGACGAACATCGGTGAACGAAAAAAAGTGTCTTGTTTCTCAAAAGAGATTCCAGAACAAAGAATTAACTTTTTTTTTAATTCTTATTTCTGCTCCAAAAATATTCTTGGGAACAAAATTAGAAAATTTCAGGATCAAAATTGTGTACGTTACCAAACAGATTTCTCATCCTTTTTCATTTCGAGATATAGAATTAAAGAATTGAAATCGTTGCCAAACAGATCCTAAATTTCTTAGGCTCACTAGGCAAGCCTAGGGCGCCTTGAGGTCTTCTCGGGCATTTCATTGAAAAATTCATGACTTGAGTTCTACCAATAATATTGTTTTTACATCGGAACACGCGATATTAAAATAAAATAAGCCTATAAATTTCTAGGTAGGATAGAAAAATAGCATAAAACTCAAAATTAAAGTATAAAATACAATAAGAAACACAAAATTGTTGTAAAGTGGATATTTCAATTTCCACTATTTTTCCTCTTTTGATGAGGATTGATTACGTACATTAAGAATGATTGATGAGGATTGATGATGTACATTAAGTATGATTGATGATGATTGATATTTATAACCTTTCATATTTCATTAACGTTTTTACTCTCCGGCCTATAAATAGAGGCTTTTTGTAACTTGTTGAACAAAATGGAAAATGAGTTGATA
Source organism: Rhodomyrtus tomentosa (assembly GCA_028455895.1). NCBI lineage: Eukaryota > Viridiplantae > Streptophyta > Magnoliopsida > Myrtales > Myrtaceae > Rhodomyrtus > Rhodomyrtus tomentosa. The sequence goes on along the minus strand of JAPCWY010000009.1, from coordinate 14,281,262 downwards.
TTTTGCTCATACTTTTCTCTTGTCTCTTCTTTCTCTCACTATATTCCTGGTAGAGTTCTCTGAGTTGATTCCAAAGATCGCCCTTTTCTTTTACAACACGTTATCAACACGAACTTGTTAGAATCTTGGATACACTCAAGGTAACGCACCTTACTTGTCCATCTAATATTTCTACAATTTCTTTTGAGTATGACAAACATTACCGAGAGAGAGTTTGCGACGTTAGATATTACCGGAAGCAATTATCTAACATGAGTTTTCGATGTCAAGATACACTTAACATTGTTAGATCTCAATCAATCTATTATCTCATAATCTAATCATACTCCGGCCCAGAAGGCTAAGGCTCTTATCTTCATTCGCCACCATTTACATGAAGGTTTAAAGGTAGAGTATCTGACTGAGGAGGACCCTACAATTTTATGGCAATCCCTAAAGGATCGCTTTGATTATCAACAAGAAGTTGTCCTTACTTATGCAAGGTTTCAATGGATCAATTTACATTTTTAGGATTTTAAATCCGTAGCAGAATATAATTCTTGTATTCATCGAATTGTATCACAATTAAGACTCTATGGCCAGCAAATCACAGAGACTGAAATGCTGGAAAAAAATATTATCTATTTTTCATGCCAATAACCTTGTACTCCGGCAACAGTATGGGGCAAAGAATTACTCCAAGCATTCATGGTTAATCTCAACACTACTTGTAGCTGAAAAGCACAACCAGTTGTTGATGCAAAATCACAATTCTCGTCCTACTGGATAGGCATTTGTGCCTGAAGCGCATGTCGCACGTCATAAAAACAAGAGCCACGAGCATTGAAAGGGAAAATGGCGTAACTTGAAAAATCAACCTTATAAAAGCCGAGATAGAGGTTCACAAGGACCTAAACGTGGTCCACAAAGAAAAGAAGGTCCAAAAGTGCCTAACCAAATTGGTGCTAATGTTTGCCATAGATGTGATTATACAGGTCATTGGTCTCGCACTTGTTGCACCACAAAGCACCTGGTTGATCTCTATCAAAGAGAACAGGACGAGAAAAAAAGGGAAGCCAATGTTGCAACCAAGTCCGCAATGGAGAATAAAGAATCATCTCTTGACAATACACCTTTTGATATTGATAATTTTGTAGATTTAGATTAAGCAATATATAAGTCTATGTTAATTTTTATTTATGTGTATTCTATCTTTTTTTGAATAATATTTATATTTACTATTGTAATTCCATTTCTTATTCTTTTTGTTAGTTATCAATGATGCTAAGCAATTACCACGAGGAGAACAATGGCATTCTTTGTCTTGTAGACAGTGGTACTACACACACTATCCTCTAGGAAAGGAGGTTCTTTGAGACACTGAAAAAATGCGAAGGGAGTATCGCTACTATTTCGGGCGACAATGATATTATTGCAGGCTCTGGAAGAGCTCATGTAATACTATCAATGGGTGCAATTATTATTATTATTAATTATACTTTATTTTGCCCACGGTCTAAAAGGAACCTGCTCAACTTTAAAGATATTCATTCTAATGGGTTTCACGTTGAAACCGAGACCGAAAGTAGTAAAGAATACTTGTATCTAACCCAGATGAGTGGATACATAAAACAAATCATGGAAAAATTACCATCATTCTCCTTCAGGTTATATTATACTTACATACATGTAAATAATAAACATATTGCGATGAACCTGAAGTTCACAAACCCAGAAGGTTTTCAATTATGGCATGATCGTTTGGGTCACCTAGGGTCGAATATGAGGCGTCGATTATTAACGCATTCAGTTGGGCATTCATTAACAAATCATGGGCTCCCTTCACCCACTAATTATGTATGCGATGCATGCGCTGAGGGTAAATTAATTGTACGGCCGTCTCATACTAAAGTAATGGTGGAATGTCTTATATTTTTTCATAGAATTCAAGGCAATATATGTGGGCCTATCCACCCTGCATGTGGACCTTTTTAGGTACTTTATGGTTATGATTGATGCTTCAACGCAATAAACATACGTTGACCTGTTGTCAACACGTAATTTGGCTTTCGCAAAATTACTCACTCAGCTCATTAAATTACGTGCACAATTTCATGATTATCCGATCCAGAAGATCCGATTAGATAATGCTGGTGAGTTTACGTCTAAGGCTTTTGATGACTATTGTATGGCCATTGGGATAGATGTGGAGCATCCTGTACCACATACTCATACAGAGAACGGCCTAGTAGAATTTTTAATTAAACGCCTGAAAATGATTGCTAGACCGTTACTATTGAGGGCCAAATTACTTTTTAGTTTATGGGGACATGCGATATTGCACGCTGCATCATTGATTAGAATTCGACCCACTGCATATCATGAATACTTTCTGATTCAACTTGTATTCTAAAATATTTGGAGCCCCAGACGGACGACTTATTTACTGCCCGGTTCGCTGACTGTATATTTGATGAGATACTTTTCCCGACATTAGGGGGAGAAAGCCTGAAGCTTAAAGAATGCCGAGAAATTTCCTAAGAAGAAGATTAATTGAATTATCTTGATCCACGTACAAGTATGACTCAACTTGAAGTTCAGAATATTATTAACTTGCAACATTTAGCAAGTAAACTGCCAAATGCATTTATTGATCACAAAGAGGTGACTAAGTCTCATATTCTTGTAGAAAGCGCACCATCTAGAGTGAAGATCCCCTTGGGACCAAAAATGTCTGATGAGCCTAGTCAATGCCGGAAGCGTGGACGACCTATAGGGGCCAAAGACATAAATCCGCGGAAAAGAAAAAATGTTCAGTCACCCAATGTGCATTCTGCAGAGAAAAGCAATCCAGGTGAAATTACTACAGCTGCCCCAAATGAAAATCCCGGGAATACGGAACGGCCAAATCTTATTGATCTGGAAAACGATGAGGAATTGATTGATGTCAATATCAAGGTTGCAATAAATTATTTGAATACGGGAATGAAATATGATAGAATTACAACTATCATCGTCGACGACTCTTTTGCCTCTTTAGTAGCGCTCACTGTCTCAAAAGATAGTATGGATCTAGAACCAAAACCCATTCTTGAATGCTAGAAGCGTTTAGATTGGAATAAATGGAAGGAGACAATTAAGGCAGAACTAGACTCGCTTAATAAACGTTGTGTTTTCGGACCTATTGTCCAAACATCCAAAGATGTTATCCCTGTTGGATATAAATGGGTATTTATAAGAAAACACAATGAAAAGAATGAGGTGGTAAGATATAAAGCGAGACTAGTTACCCAAGGGTTTTCGCAGAGACTCGGTATAGACTTTGATGTCACTTATTCTCCTGTAATGAACAATATTACGTTTCATTATTTGATTAGTATGGCAGTAAGTATGAATCTTGATATGCACCTAATGGATGTTGTGACTACATATTTATATGGACCACTTGACACTGATATATATATATATATATATATATATATATGAAAGTCCCTGAAAGATTTCTAATTCCCAATATGAGAAAGAATAAAAATCGCAACATGTACAGTATTAAGTTGCAAAGATCATTATATGATCTTAAATAATCTAGTCGCATATGATACAACTAGTTAAGTGATTACCTCCTGAAGCAGGGATACGTAAATAATGTAATATATATGTGTGTGTTCATAAAAAGGTCACCAAATGGTTTTGCCATTATATCTGTATACATTGATAACCCGAATATAATTGGAACTCCAAAAGAGCTCGAAAAAGCTCGTTCCTGCTTGAAAAAAGAATTTGAAATGAAAGACTTGGGTTATACCAAGTACTGCCTCGGCCTGCAGATCGAGCACCTCTCAGAAGGAGTTTTGCACCTCCCAAAAGGAGTTTTATTGCACCAATCTAGCTATACAAAGAGGATATTGGAGACATTTTATATGGATAAATCTCATCCTCTCAGCACACCAATGGTGGTCCATTCACTTGAAGTGGACAAAGACCCATTTAGACCCAAAGAGGAAAACGAGGATAGATTAGGACCTGAAGTTCTTTATCTCAGCACCATAGGAGCATTATTATATCTTGCAAATTGCACCAGGCCTGATACTGCATTTGCAGTAAATGTTTTAGCTAGACATAGTGCCAATCCAACCCGAAAACAATGGAATAACATTAAACATATCTTACGTTACCTTCAAGAAATTGTTGATATTGGTTTATTTTACTAGAGAAATAAAAATTTAACATTGGTGGGATATGCAGATACTGGCTATATGTTTGATCCTCATAATGCTAAGTCACAGACTGATTATATGTTCCTCTGTGGAGGCGCGACAGTTTCATAGAAGTTTGTAAAACAAAGTGTAGTTGCTACTTCCTCAAAGCATTCTGAGATTATTGTAATATTTGAAACTGCCAAAGAATGTGTTTGGTTGAGAACTTTGATAAATCACATTCATGATTCATGTGACTTATCCTCAAATCATGATGCCTCCACTTACTTTTTGAGGATAATGCGGCTTGCATTGCACAAATATGTGATGGATTTATCAAGAGTGACAAAACTAAACATATTTCACCTAAGTTATTTTACCCACATGAACTCCAAAATAATGGTGAAATAGATATCCATCAAATTCGCTGTAGTGACAATCTTGCAGATTTGTTCATTAAATCCCTTCCTACTTCCGCATTTGAAAAACTTGTATATGGAATAAGAATGTGTCGGCTTGGGCGATTACTTCAATCAAGGAGAGCGAATTAATCATCACTAAAAGATGCAACCCAGAATGTTTATGATTGTACTCTTTTTCCCTTTGTAAGTTTGTTTTCCCATAGGCTTTTACTTATCAAAGGTTTTTAATGAGGCAGCCTTGTAATGACTATTAAAATGAGGGGGAGCATTATACACATTGTACTCTTTTTTCCCTTCGCTAAGTTTTTATCCCACCGGGTTTTTCTTGGCAAGATTTTTAATGAGGCAATATAAATAGCGTATATAAAAGGTGAACATCCAAGGGGGAGTGTTGTAAGGTGGATATTTCAACTTCCACTATTTTTCCTCTTCTGATGAGGATTGATTACGTATATTAATGATGATTGATTACGAGGATTGATTACGTACATTAAGGAGGATTAATGATGATTGATGTTTATAGCCTTTTCATATTTCATAAACGTTTTTACTCTCCGGCCTATGAATAGATGCTTGTGTAACTCGTTGAACAGAATGGAAAATGAGTTGATATTTTGCTCCTAATTTTCTCTTGTCTCTTCTTTTTCTCACTATATTCTCGGTAGAGTTCTATGAGTTGATTCCAAAGATCTCCCTTTTCTTTTACAACAAAAACCTCCTACTTTCGTTTTATTTAAAATTTTGACTAAATACGATCACCACGTCTTCTTCAATATGACCATCAAGTCTATTTAGGGCAACACTTACAAAATTAATGAGGTATACCCCCAAACATCGAACTTAATAAAAGTAATTTTAACAAAGCGGACGGTTGTGAAACGTTTTTTGGGTTTCCTTTGTTATGATTTTATATCTCTTCCGCTTATAAATCCATGCCGCACCTCCCTCTTTCTCACCCGTGAAGTTTATACAAACAACTCATTCGATAAACCACCAAAGAAGTTAAAGGAAAGCGTCAATCGAATAGATTTGATCAGCATCAAATCCCAGCTACTCAGATAAAATATTCGGTTGCACTTCAGATCCATCCTACTGTTTATTGTTGATGGATATGACGGGGATTGCACCCATCTTTATTTTATAGCAATCCATAGAAAAGGATTGCTTGTTGTGGTAGAATGACATCACTCAATGCCCGTGTTCTTGATTACGATTACACCTATATGGGTACTATCCATAAGACCCTATATGTCGTAACCACGTTCGTAACCTCTTTCGAGATTTCAACATGACTATCTCGGAGCCCTAAATGCTAGAATTGTGTTCGTGAACCTGTTTCGCTTATTGATTTACTTTATAGTTTGAAAAGAACATTCACACAGGATCCAAGTTAGTAATCTATTCTCAAGAAAATCATTGCATGACGTTTTTGTTTTGAACACTCTATCATATCCTCAAATCACTTAATGGTGCATTTAAATCATTTAAAACCATTATCTTCTAAAATTACATTTATTGAGATGATGATGATGTGTGAAATTTCCTAAGACATGCTTTTGAAGAGTTGAATTGTTTCGATTCTGCAGTACTCTCGTCAATCTATTTTCAAGTTGTTACCTTTCAACTTGAGGACCAAAATAAAATTTTGTGAAATTTCACTTTTTATTCCTCTCTTATTGATTGGGAGGCCCAAACAGGGCCTGTATGGCCGGTTGGACCGGAGGCCACGATCGGGTATGGTTGCAGCATGGCAACATCATGGCTCATCGCCCAACATATAAAACGCTCCATCGCGTCATTCCGCATTGAATTAGGGTTTCGGCTTCTTCAACCTCGACCGTCGCGCATCCTTCCTCCGCCTGCTCGAGCTCGCAAGCCCTGAAAATGGATGCACAGGTCCTCTCTCTCTCTCTCTCTCTCTCTCTCTCTCTCTCGGGTAACTCGCGGGGATACACTCGATCATTATGCGCGCTCATGTAGTCGCTTGTTTTAGTTCACTAACTTGCACAGTTGCAAGTTATTCGGATTGTCGGAGTTTGCATTGGTGAATTGAAACCCTTTCCATTTCACTCCTTTACAGACGGAGAAGGCGTTTCTGAAGCAGCCGAAGGTGTTCCTTTGGTAAGTAAGGCTCCATTGCTAGTCCCTAGAGAGTGAATTGCTGATCTTTTGTTTACGGAGGCGAAGAGGGGTGGGTAGGTTGAAGCTCAGGAACAAGGGTTTCGATAGAAAAACTGGTGCCACATTGTATGGACGGTTTCTCAGGTGCTTTGTTTCTTGTACTTGAGAAAAGGGAGGGCTGCTTTTGCATTTCTGTAGATGAGTACAGTTCACAAGGTTGAATGAAAATCATAGATCAGGAGGGACTTGACAATTAGTTAGCTCAAATTGTCTTAATTGGTTGATCATTTTATGCGGTCGTTTCAAATCAAATGGAGCATGAACGGTTTATGGCAACCAAATGTCTGCGAGTACTGTTGTTCAAGTTAGTGACAGTTATCCGTTGATTTGTTTTATGGGAATTTTACAGCTCAAAGAAGTCAGGCAAGGGTAAGAGGCCTGGAAAGGGTGGAAACCGTTATTATAAGAGCGTTGGGTTGGGATTCAAGACACCTAGAGAGGCAATTGAAGGTATAATTATCTCCGTAAACGGGATTCCGTTGGATGGTTTTATCTTTACTCTTTCGTGCATAAAGGATATTGAAGACAACTGAATTGTAGACCTAGGCACTTTGTTCATGATCTAGAAACATCAGGTGTGAATTTCTAGTGGCTAAGTATGCAATTTTTTTGGATGGACATGTTTGCTGCACCTGGTTTGCTGGTTACAAAACCCCCACAGTTAAAAGTATTCGGCTGAATCAGCTGTTACAGCTTTGGTTTTGTAGAACATATTGTTTCCCAGATCAGTGAATGTTCTTCTGGTACTCTGAACTTGATCTTATACATGAATCATGTCATACACTTCACTATGGGAGAATCTACTTGGTTTTATTTTGTCGTTTTGGTGTTATATACTTGTTACTGACATTTGTTTTTAAGCCATCTATTGTGTCTCCTTTACTGCGAAAGTCGTGGTGATCTCCATAGTTAGGTTCCATGATAGAATTTTTGCTTTCTGGTTACATTTTTTTTTGTGATAATTGTTTACAATGTCCAGAATACTTTTTATTGGACTGCTTCTTTTCTGCCTGCCATATAATTTTCATACACACTTTGAAGGTGTGTGTAGGTGAGAGAAGGTTGTGGGACAGAGGGACCGTGTGAAGAGTGAGTTAACAAGTTGAGAGGAATGAAGAGATGAGTTTGATCAAAATTGTTGGTCTTAGGAGTACATGGTTATTTCAGTCTTTCAGTCTGTGATACAGCACTTTTATACAAAATGGGTAATAAGTGGATGATAATGAAGGATGCAAATTCTAAGATGTTGAGTAGTCTATTGGATGTTTGGTTCATGGAATCCCTTGGTACAGGTGTAAAATGGAACTTTAGCTGGACTATTGTGAAGCTTTTATAGTTTCTAATACCCTTGCTGCATGTGGCATTATTGATTGTGCACTTGCTAATTTCGTTTCGATTTTAATACTGCTTATTGTGTCATTTATATGTTATTTTTGGATATAGTTTTGGTTTACAATGCTGGCGAAAGTCTAATGTAACAAATTCTTTTAATGACTTGGTATGCGCTACTCATGCTTCTCCATCAGCCAATTCTCGTGCACCTTACTTTTCTTCCTTGATTTGAGTTGGTTAAAGCAGTCTGTTTGCCGTATTGGCTTTATGTGGTTGCAGGGGCCTACATTGACAAGAAATGCCCATTCACTGGCAATGTTTCAATAAGGGGTCGTATACTGGCTGGTACTTGCCACAGTGCCAAGATGATGAGGACAATAATTGTCCGCAGAAATTACCTTCATTTTGTTAAGAAGTATCAGAGGTAGGAACCGACTGCTATTTGTTATCCAATTATTTTTATCTTGTCTAGGGGCCTGAGGAGAGGCTGTCCAAGAAATCCCAGTATCGTCATTCTTTGTGTTTGGATGCTTGCGTTGATAGTATAAGACAATGTAACTAACTTGTTGATTGATTGATGGGGTTTATTCTGTTGTTGTGTAGATATGAGAAGAGGCACTCAAACATTCCAGCTCACATATCTCCATGTTTCCGTGTGAAGGAGGGCGATCACGTTACTATTGGCCAGTGCAGGTTTCTTTCTTTGTGCAATTAATATGTTCTGCCAACATTTAAGCAGAGGGCCTTTTCTCTAACTACATTTTTCTATGTCAGGCCCTTGTCAAAGACTGTGAGGTTTAATGTGTTGAAGGTGATTCCAGCGGGATCATCAGGCGGCGGTGGGAAGAAGGTCTTCACTGGACTGTAATTGAGTCAGTTTTCACATTTTGGTTTTACATGTTGAGAGAAGATACTAGATTCACTCTATTGGAATTTACTGTGGTTCAATCTTTAGTTAAGAGAATCAAATTTTTGTATGACTGTCTACCTCTTCCTTAATTATCGATTTTTGGTTTACGTTTGGTTGAACCTACATATTTTATGACAGTGGAGAATTCGTGCTTTTCTTATCGTGAGTTTGCTCGTTGTGTGGATTTCGCTGTGATCTTTTTTGTAAACATTTCGTGATCAATTAAGCTTTGCCTTGGTGGTTGTTAATTAATGTCGGCGGTAGAATCTCCTCGTTCTGGATGGCCCCAGTTGCAATGGAATACCAAGCATAATTATTGAACGTGGTCTACTTTGGTGTCTTTCAGGCCGAAGTGGTGATACCAGGGATGTGGGTCCGAACATGTAATTGGTTTCGCTTCTGTGTGTAATGTGGTGGACCCTTTAGCTTACTGGGGCGTGAAGTGCTGATGTGCATGAAATAATTTATGAATGTTACCTCGTTTATAACCTTGAAAATATGTCTCAATGTATAATATAATACCAATTAGAATGATCTGCCTGCTTAGTTTGCCAATCAAGGTTGATGTTACGATGATCTCTAAAACTTGTCACGAAAGTGCAATTGAGTCTTGAATTTCTTTTTGAAAAGTGCAATTTAAGTCTAAAACTTGGCACGAGAGTGTAATTGAGTTAAAACTTTCAAAAGAACGTAGTCATACAATTTAATTGCACTTTTTAAAATTTTTATGATTTAATTACAATTTTTTTTTAACAAATTTTAAGACTTAATTGCAGTTTAGTAATAAGGATACAGTACTTTCAACATATTTATCCCATGGTTTTAATGATGAGCGGATGAATTACAATTCTGCGTACTTTGATTTGTTGGTGTGTGTTATCTGAAATGAAGAAAGTTGTGCCCCAAAGAAAGGTCATCGTGTATTACAATTTGTGGATTGCTTTGAAGTCCGAGACTTGTCCGTGGCCTCTTTTGTTTTTGCTCAGCCTCAGCTGATTATTTACGGGTCTATAAGTCTGTCCGGTGGGTGTGTACCATTAAAATATTCCCTCCTATGAATAGACATAAATTTGACACTGACAGTGCAGCTGGCGTATTTGAAATTTAAACGGTGCCCATAGGGATAGCATTAGGAGCTTTCCTTGCAAGTTCCTCTTCAGTCAAATGCATGAATCAACTGTCGACGCTGTCCCGCTATGCTACGGAAGGTTCTTTTAGGACTTGAGATTCCAAGAGGGGAGTATCCAATTGCGATTTACATTTTTCCAAATATTCCTAATCTTGTTGCACTTTTACCTATTCAGATTTTAAGTTTCTTGATTGTGCCAATTGAGTTCTTGGCATTTTTACGTTTTGTTTGGAGTCGTTGACACAAATATCAATCATTCTACATAGCACGGCCGGGGTCAATGTGGTGAAATTTTAATAAATTTTCTGAATGTTTTAATTAAATTTTACGTTGTATTATTATTTTTTTTCCTTTTTCTTTACGTTCTCTTTTCCTTCTGTCTTTTTTTATTGTGGCTAGCGAGGGTTGCCACCAGGCCTCCGGTCATCGGGCCGTTGTCAGCCATGGTAAAGAAAAAAAAAGGAGGAAAAAAGAAAAGAAAACATGAAAAAGAAAAAATAAATAAATATGTAATTCAAAAAAATTAAAGAATAATAAAAAATTATTAACAATAGTGTCAATCATGTCATGTAGTAAGGCCGGCGTTCACATTAACGATTTTCGATGAAAATCGGTAGAACGTGATAATATTTACCATTCAATAACACAATTGAAATGTTTTGAACGAAATTTAAAATATAGACCCCGTCGTAACCCTTCGTTACCCTTTTTACAATCGAGAAATAAGTGGTGCAATTAACGCACCACGCACTAATGCCGTCGTACCAACTCTCACTTCCAACTCTACAAATATAAAAGTCAGAGTTGAATTCATTGTAATACTCATAATATTTATTTTAAATGAAGACGTGGTTTAATTCCTTGATATTCTAACATCTTTTCATTAACAAGGGAATACCGGCTGGCCGGCTGGCTGTCGCGGGCATCGATCTCCTCATCCTAGCAACGGAATTTCCTCGTTGTTTTCAACCGTTTTAATAATAATAATAATAATCTGACTTATTCCTTTCAGACAATTTTCAAAAAAAAAAAAAAATAGGCATGGACTTAGCTAGAATTTGTAATGGTGCTATTTTGACAACAAATTTTTAATATTGTAAGAGGTGGGCCAAGGGGGAGTCGGATCCTTATCTTTCCCCCCTCTCTCTCTCTCTCTCTCTCTCTTTTCTATTTAAAGAAACGGATTCAAGTGATATATATCCAAAAAAAATAAAAGTTTTGTCGATGATTCAACCTTAACGTTTCAAACAGTGGACATTGCAGCCCTTGCACGTCTTCTTGTCGGGGCTAATTTCACTTAGATATGTTTACTCTAGATAAGATAGGGAAAATATATCTTATCAAGCTAGATGATGATATTAATTTAGTTGGCAATAACCATTGCGCGTTCGAAATTTGAAAAAAAAAAAGGACTTCTTATGAAATTCTCAGCTAATTTTGCGCAAATCCATCCTCCAAAATTTGAAAAATTACCTAAAGAAGAAAGGGTCAGATTCTTTTGAGATTTTGCCAAAGATATCGAAGGAAATCCCTTCTCAAGGGTGGATGAGGAAGATGGTGCCAACGTCAAACCTTTGATATCTCATTCCTTTCCTAGCTAGTTCTGATCAACAAAGTGGAGTGAATCTCGTCTTCTTCCTGCTCATCCGTTCCATTTATATAAATCCAACCAGTAAGAACCTGCAGCCACTTCAGACATCCTGCGATTGATCCTCAGTTAGCTTGTTTTCCGAGCCGGCGAGAAACCATGTATAGAGTCGCGAGCGCGTCGGAGTACTTGGTGATCACCGGCGCCGGCATCTCCGACATCAAGATTGCCAAGAAGGCATGGGTCCTCCCCGGCCAGTCCTGCAAAGTCTTCGACGTTTCGCCCGTGAACTACACCTTCGAGGTCCAGGCAATGAGCGCCGAGAAACTCCCCTTCGTCCTCCCCGCGGTGTTCACCATCGGCCCCCGGGTCGACGACGACGCCAGCCTCCTCAAATACGCCAAGCTCATCTCCCCGCACGACAAGCTGTCTAACCACGTGAAGGAGCTCGTCCAGGGGATCATCGAGGGGGAGACCCGCGTCCTCGCGGCCTCGATGACCATGGAGGAGGTGTTCCGGGGCACCAAGGAGTTCAAGCAGGAGGTGTTCGAGAAGGTCCAGCTCGAGCTCAACCAGTTTGGCCTGCTGATCTACAACGCGAACGTCAAGCAACTGGTGGATGTGCCGGGGCACGAGTACTTCTCTTACCTGGGCCAGAAGACGCAGATGGAGGCTGCGAACCAGGCGAAGGTGGACGTGTCCGAGGCCAGGATGAAGGGCGAGGTTGGGGCCAAGCTCAGGGAAGGGCAGACTCTGCAAAACGCGGCGAAGATCGACGCGGAGACCAAGATCATCGCGACGCAGAGGCAAGGGGAGGGGAAGAAGGAGGAGATCAAGGTGAGGACGCAAGTCAAGGTCTACGAGAACGAAAGGGAGGCCGAGGTGGCGGAGGCCAACGCGGAGTTGGCCAAGAAGAAGGCGGGCTGGACCAAGGAGGCGGAAGTGGCGCAGGTGGAGGCCGCCAAGTTGGTGGCGCTGAGGGAGGCCGAGCTGCAGAGGGAGGTCGAGAGGATGAACGCCCTGACGCGGACGGAGAAGCTCAAGGCCGAGTTTCTGAGCCAAGCCAGCGTAGAATACGAAACCAAGGTAAACCAATTGATCCGGATTGACGCGACCCGACCCCCCTTTCCTAGTTACTCTCGCGGAAGACGCTAACCTTTCTGAACCTAAATCTCAGGTGCAAGAAGCGAACTGGGAGCTCTACAGGAAGCAGAAAGCCGCGGAAGCGGTCCTGTACCAGAAGGAGAAGGAGGCGGAGGCCCAGAAGGCGACCGCCGAGGCCGACTTCTATGCGAGGCAGCAGCTCGCCGACGCGGAGTTCTACGCCAAGAAGAGAGAGGCCGAGGCGCTTGTGGCCTTGGCCCAGGCCCAGGGCACGTACCTGCGGACCCTGCTGGATGCGCTGGGGGGCAACTACGCCGCCCTCAGAGATTATTTGATGATCAACAACGGCCTTTTCCAAGAGATGGCCAAGTTGAACGCGCAGGCCATCCAGGGGCTGCAGCCGAAGATCAGCATCTGGACCAACGGGGGCAGCGAAGGGGGGGACAGGAGCAGGACGGGCGACGCTATGAAGGATGTGGCCGGGGTTTACCAGATGTTGCCGCCGCTGTTCAAGACTGTGGAGGAGCAGACAGGGATGCTCCCGCCGGCGTGGATGGGCATGTTGACCGACTTGTCGGGTCGGTCCGATCCAAATTAAGTGGGAGCCAATCGAAGGCCAAAGGGGCCGTGCTGCTTAGTTGCCATCTGAAGCGAATTATTACTGTAAATTTGTTACAAGTCTTAGTTTGGTCTTCTAATTTTATGAAGTAATTCGAACATATCGATGGAATGTATATATATATATATATATGATTATTCGCCCACTGTCTTTTTCAAAATGCTATTGCTTGAAAAGCTTTCACGAATTTATTTTGCGACCGACAATAATCACATTCTGTAGAACATAAGAGATACCCTCGATCGGGAGCTTTCCTAGGAAAATTGTCCATAGCTAATTGTCCGATGCCTCCGTCCAATTCAAAAGGTCATACCTTGTGCAATTGTTCCTCATTCTGTTCCATAGGATTGTTGAGAATTGATTCCTTTTCATGGAGTGAAAATCGAAAAATCCTAGAGGAAATCTTTTAATACGTCGGGAACGGTAATCTAATTCTGGAAAAAACAATAAAAAGGGAAGTAGGGGGAACTATTGGGGACTAAACAAAAATTACAAATGCAATATGAAAAATACCCTCGTGGCTGAGCCGGCGGTCCTTGCCGAGGCGCGGTCCCGCCCACTGACCGGGCCTAAAAAAATTCTGTCCGGCTCTACCCCTCCCTTCGATCGGGTGTATTTTTTTGTTTATTGTTGTACTGGGCAGTAGATTCCTGCCCATCTGCCTTGGTCTGAATAATCTCCCCTCTGAAATCAGGCTGAGTGACAAACAGAATTTAACCTGAGATTTTAACCTTTTCTCCCCTTTTGCCCAGAGCGCGAGCTTGTTTGTCAAGGCAGTCCTCGTTGCTACGAGAATTATCCCATGAGACGGTCCCTCGGAAATGTTCGGTGACCTCGATCGAGCTTTGTCGCTTGCAAACTTCAGGCTCCTTTCTTGGGAGGGAAGAATTTCGGGTCGCAGCCGATTCATATTTCAACGTGCAACTGTTAATGTATTTGCTCTCGGGACGGAGTTTCTTAACCCTGTTTCCTTCTTTCTGGTGCGGCAGGATGAGATTGAAGCTGGGTTTGTAGCTCCTGCAACGATCATGGATCTTCATGGATCTTCAGATTGAAGCTGGGTTTATAGAATTGATGATTCGTTATTAATCGAATTAGGATTCCGAATTATTCTTTCTACGATATTAATTTTGATTTACGATTTTTTAGTCCTAATTGTTTTGATTGTATTGGGTTTGTCAAAAAAAAGTTTCGACAAAAAAATCAGTGAAAAAAAAAACGAAAAAAGGTATATGAAAAAAAAACTGAACAAACAAAATTGAAAAAAAAGGCCGAAAAAAAGTCAAGAGGGCGACTCATTTCTTTATTATTATTTTTATTATTAGTTGGACCGAATAGAAAAAAAGAAAAAAAAGCAGCAGAAATTGAATCTGAATTCAAATCTAGTAAAAGTTGCTGAATTGAGCAGTATATTGCTGAATTGATCTTGCTCAGTGGTTTATCGACTGTTCTGAGGAGCTTGTGAGACTGAAATTCTAGTTTGATAAAGAGCTTGAAAGAAGGAAACAAGAGGAAAAAGACAAGAGTGTGTGAGATTAATTGAGGGGAAAAAAAAGCCTAGATTGAGTTAAACACGAGGGGGGTGACAAAAACCTTGAGCGAAACACGTGAGGGAGTGTGGTGAGATTTCTTTTATTTCTAACATCTTACAAGTTTAGACAAAAAAAAAAATTATGTTAGGTCAGGAAAGCGTAAATCAAAGGGAGTATGGCACCAACCCAAGGGATAATGCGATTTTAGCAGGCATTCAGCAATTGGGCTTACAACTTGAAGCACTTAGAAATTGAGTTGTGAGGTGTGAGACGAGGCTTGATGGTGATTGAGAGCAACCACGAAGAAGGCCACAAAATCAACGAGATGAGCTTAGGGCACAACCCAAATGACAACGGTAATTTGACGGTGAATATGTGTCCGATATAGAAAATGACCATGATGGTAGGTTTGGGAGGAGAAACAAACGCCGAGAGTTCATACATCGAGAAGATGATGAGCTTAGCAATATCAAGATGAAGATTCCATCTTTCCAAGGAAATAATGATCCTGATGCATATTTAGAATGAGAGAAACGAATGGAGATGGTATTTGATTGTCTGCGATATTCGGAGCTCAAGAAAGTAAAAATTGCAGCTGTTAAATTCACTGATTATGTTATAATTTGGTGGGATCAGCTTGTGAGTAGCAGAAGACGCAATGTTGAAAAGACTGATAGAAACGTGGGATGAGATGAAAGCGGTGATGAGGATGCGCTTCATACCAAGTCATTACCAAAGAGATTTGTTCCATAAACTGCAAAATCTCACACAAGGTCACAAGAGCATGGAATAGTACCATAAAGAGATGGAGATTGCCATGATTCATGCTAATGTGGTAGAGGGCCGTGAAGCTTCTATGTCACGATTCTTATGTTGTTTGAGTCAAGATATAACAAAAGTGGTTGAGCTGCAACATTATGTCGAGTTGGAGGAATTGGTGGACAAAGCTATCAAAGTAGAGAGGCAATTGAAGTTGGATCGAAATTACAAGAGTGGTGGAGGTTTAAGCTCGAATTGAAAACCTAATTGAAAGAGAGACGAGAAGCCGAATTGGAGGAGAAATAACACCAAGGTCGAAACTTCAAAGGAGAAGGAGAAAGATAGCAAAGTTGGTTTGAATCCGATTTTAGGTAAAATTGAAAATCCTAACACTAGAACTCGAGTAAAATTAAAAATCCTAACACTAGAATTCGTGAAATTAAATGTTTCAAGTGTTTAGGCAGGGGTCATATGGCTAATCAATGCCCTAATAGGAGGGTGATGATAATGAATGGACTTGGAAATGTTCAATTTGAAAGTGGCAAGGAGGAAGAGGATGATGTCATGCCGCCATTGGAGGACTGTAGCGATGTCAAGATGCCAGTCAAAGGTGAATTGATGGTGGTTAGACGTTCTCTTAGAGTGCAAGTCAAGGAGGAGGAGTATCACCAACAACGTGATAACTTGTTCCATACAAGATGTTTGGTGAATGGTAAGATTTGTAATTTAATTATTAATGGAGGTAGTTGTACAAATGTGAAAAGTTGTACTATGGTGGAGAAACTAGAATTGAAGACTACAAAACACCCTAGACTATATAGACTTCAGTGGTTGAATGATAGTGGTGAAGTGAAAGTGTCAAAGTAAGTCATAATTCCATTTAAGATAGGGCGATATAAGAATGATGTGGTGTGATGTTGTACCTATGCAAGCGAGACATTTTTTACTTGGTAGACCATGCAGTATGATCGGAAGGCACATCATGATGGGCATACTAACCGATATTTATTGGTGATGAATCAGAAGACTTACACTTTGGTGCCAATGACACCTACTGAGGTGTATGAAGATCAATTGACACTACAACGTGAGGTTAAGAAAGAGAGAAAAAAAATAAGAAAACTGAGAGTTTGCGTGGAGATTCTGAGACGCAAGGAAAAGGAGAGGTTGAGAAAAACAGAGTGATAAAAGCCGATGGACAATCATAGAGAAAAGAAAAAAGAGAAAAGAATTTCTATGCAAGATCGAGCGAAGTGAGAAGAGCTTTGGTTCTGAAACGACCAATGCTTGTACTTTTGTATAAGGAGACATTGTTTATTACTAACGATCTTGACTCGAGTTTGCCTAGTTCTGTCGTGTCATTATTGCAGGAATTTGAAGATGTCTTTCTTGATGAAATTCCTGAAGGTTTACCACCGATTTGAGGCATAGAGCATCAAATTAACTTGATACCTGGTGCGCCATTACCTAATTGACCCACATATCGAAGTAATCCCGAGGAGACAAAGGAACTTTAGCGACAAGTTAGTGAATTACTGGAACGAGGATATGTGCGAGAAAGTCTTAGCCTGTGTGATGTTCCTATTTTGTTAGTGCCAACGAAGGATGAGACTTGGCAAATGTGTGTTGATTGCCGAGCGATCAACAATATTACGGTAAAGTATCGACATCCTATTCCTAAATTAGATGACATATTAGATGAGTTACATGGAACTTGCATATTTACTAAAATTGATTTGAAAAGTGGCTATCATCAAATTAGAATGAAAGAAGGGGATGAATGGAAAACTACATTTAAAATCAAGTATGAGTTGTATAAGTGGTTAGTCATGTCATTTGGTTTAACTAATGCACCTAGTACTTTCATGAGACTTATTAATCATGTTCTGCGTGCTTTTATTGATTGATTTGTGGTTGTCTATTTTGATGATATTTCGATATATAGTTGAAGTCTTGATGACCATATTGAACATGTGCAAGTTATTTTACAAGTTTTAAGGGCTGAACAACTATATGCTAATATGAAAAAGTGCCATTTTGTAACTAACAAATTAGTATTTCTAAGGTTTGTTATTGGTGCTGATGGAATACAAGTTGACGAAGAAAAGGTGAAAGCGATTCGAGAATGGCCGACACCTAAAATTGTAAGAAAGATGTGCAGCTTTCATGGCTTAGCCAGTTTCTATCGTAGATTTGTGAAGGATTTCAGCACCATCGTCGCACCTTTAACCGATGTCATCAAGAAGTACGTAGGTTTCACGTGGGGAGAGGAGCAATAAAGAGCATTCAATCTGTTGAAAGATAAGCTAACTAATGCTCCTTTTTTATCTTTACCAAATTTCAGTGCTACTTTTGAAATAGAATGCGATGCTTCTGGTATAGGAATTTGAGCTGTGTTGATGCAGAGAAGACGTCCCATAGCTTATTTCAGCAAGAAGTTAAGCGGAGTAACATTGAATTATCCAACTTATGATAAGGAGATGTACGCTTTGGTGTGAGTTTTGGAGACTTGACAACATTACCTATGGGTAAAGGAGTTCGTGATCCACACTGACCACGAGACATTAAAGTACTTGAGGGGATAACAAAAGTTGAACAAAAGACATGCCAAATAGATGGAGTTTGTCAAGACTTTACCATATATGATCAAGTACAAGAAATGTAAGGAAAATGTGGTAGCCGATGGACTTTCTAGAAGGTACGCAATTCTAACTACTTTAGGGGCAAAGTGTTCAGGTGTTCAGGTTTTGAGCGTATCAAAGAATTATATACTGATGATGATGACTTTGGAAGAGTGTTTGAAGCTTGTGAGTATGCCGCATTTGAAAAATTCTATAGGTATGATGACTTTCTTTTTCATAAAAATAAGCTATGTTTGCTTAGATGCTCTTTGCGAGAGTTGTTGGTGCGAGAGATGCATAATGGTGGTTTAATGAGGCATTTTGGCATTGACAAAACTTATGAAATGTTGCATGAACACTTTTATTGGCCACACATGAAGCGAGATGTCACACGTGTTTGTGAGAGCTACATTACATGCAAGCAAGCTAAGTCTACAACTAAACCACATGGTTTGTCACCTTTGCCTATCCTGACGCATCCTGTCACACCCCGCGCCCCGAACACAAGCACGCGACTCCCTACAAGCACAAACTATCTCTTGAAGTCCCAAGATGTACATACATGTTGAGAGGTATGTCAATTAGAAAGCATGCGGAAGTGACTAAATAATAACTCCTCCGTACAAGTATAAAAAGGGACCTAGGCAACGATAATATCCATACATACATAAGTTCTCAACTGTTCACATAAGAATATCATAAACTAGATTCGCTAGTTAGTAGGGGTGACGGGACAAGTACAAAATACAGTCATAGCCGCTCTAAAAAAGGGACAGATATCAAGGTCACCCAACTAATTGCCGGACTAACAAAGTAGAAACTCCTAGGTCGAGCTGCTGGAGTCGTCGGTCTCCCCCTCAGCCTTCTCATTGGGCTCGTACTCCGAGAAGGTCTCTAAGTAAACCTCCAATGTATCTTCCATGGTCTCATCAACAGACGGCTCCACTAGATCCTTCTCGGTAGCCTCGACCACTGTCACCTCGTCTGTGTCCTCTAGGGTCGGGGTCCTCTCTGGACCAATTATCGAACCAACAACCGATCCCTTGGCCTCCACTGCATCCCGAGCAAGATGGCACCAACTAGGGATCGGCACTGTATAAATGTCCTCTACCTTTCTGAACCATGCCTCAAACCTATGAGGCTTCCAGCTACTACCACCCTCATCTACCCAAACGATCATACACTTTCTAATGTAAATGGTCTTCTGTCCGTCAGGGAACTCCTCAAAATAGACAAACATCTCCTTAGGATCCTCAAACTTGACTGGCCACATGCTCAAGGCTTAGGATCTGTAAAGAAATGGGGTCCCACTGCAGGGTGAGATATATATCTCAATAAGGTAGGTCCTAATCCTAAATTAGGCAAACAGTTCACTCAGGCAAATGCAAACGCCAATAATAAATACAAAATTTCATGAGGCATTCCATTATCAATAACAACACACAGATGTCAAGCATGCAGTCATGGCATCGTAACACATTAATAGGATCATGCACGCCTTGTCATGTCGAATCACAGCTTCCACCCTTCTCCCCTGCCTTACTCTCATGCCCGCGTTTAGAATGCCTCAGGCTCGGTCCGCGTAAACGCATCAGACCGTCTCATTGACAAACCCCCGTAGACGCATCAAGTTTTTAATGTTACTCCAAGCTTGTGTCGACACATCACAACTCCATCCCGCATTTCAATGCATCAGGACATTGGCCATTTCAACCCCGCGTCTCATATGCCTTAGGGTACCATTTATTTCAAACCCTGCGCCTCAACGCCTCAGGGCATTGATCCACACCACCCCGCGTTTCATACGCCTCAAGGTATTTCCACATCTCAAATATGCCCCAAGTTCAATTCAATTCATACACATAATGCCAATTTTAAAATCAAGCACAATCAATACACTTGTGGCAAGCAAAACACTCAAATTTGACATTCAAATATGGTAATCAACTCAAGCACAAACATTGTCACTTGTTCAAGTCCTCTATACCATTCTAGGACGCACATTGGGTCACTAAATTATAAACTTTCAAGAATTGATCCATACACGCATAAATCGCCAAATCGAGTCCAATCCTCCTATCAAAAGTTCATGATTCCCCTTACCTCAAGCTTAATGCGATGCAAGTCTTCTTCCGAGCACCTCAAAGGTTCGGTCCTAACGGTCCAAGATCAAGTCCACCGCTCAACCTAAGGAAATCCATTCAACCATTAACTTTTCTTGCTCAAATCACCACCCCACTAATCATACACCTCATGGGCTTATCAATTAACATTCTAACACTTATCAACGATGAATTTAGAGCTCAATTACAACCACCAATAGCCCCATAGAATCGGTATGCACAAAACCGAACTGGGCGAATTTCGGTTCTGTGTATACCTCAACTTACCAGCCCTTAAACCACCTCAAATCCTCAATTTAATCACTAATCTACTTGTTAACATGTAGTTCTAAGGGTTGGAAAGCCTCACCGAAAATTTGAGCTCATGGTGACGTCAAATGGTCAACAAATGGCGCCGGTTCCTCCAAGCTTATCGCCGGTCAGTTCTGGCCCTTCAAACACAAGACCCATTTGGGGTCAAAACTCCATCAAATTAACCCAAAATTTTTACCACAGCTCCATCTATGTGTCCCTTAAATGTTCAAAAAATTTGGTTGTAAAACTTCAAGATTTCGGGGTCTTAAAAGGTCAATAACTTGGCTTACCTCCGGTTGCGACGATTTTCGTCGACTTTTGGGAGATTGGTCAGCTGGAGATTGGCCAGCCAGAGCTTCTCGGTGGGTCAAACGACTCGCTTCTACTTCGAGAACATCGGCAAGAGGTTGAGGAAGGAGTGGGTGGTCGACTCGATGACTGGGGATCGCCGGAGGTGGCGGTCGACAGTTGCGAAGCTGGCGGCAAAAATCGATCTTCTAGAGCAGCTTCCAGCGTGAAGAAGAAGAAGATGAAGAAGATGCAGAGCAGATGAGAGGGTGTTCGGCCAATCATGAGAGAGAATGAGGGTTTATACTTCATTTGGCTTAGTCAAAATGAGTTGAATGGTAGTTTAAAAGTGGAAACATCAACTCACGGCCTTATCCATTGACACTTGTCCAATGTGTCATTCAAAGCTCATCCAATGGCCCATAATTTCTTCAATTTTCGACAACTCTTGAGGGGTTTCAATGACCAAAATGCCCTTGTCCAATTATATAGGTAAGGCTAAGACTTGATGGGCAAAATGGTAATTTTACCCCCGACGTCCGAACATCGTTTTTCTAATCTCAATTTTCTTCGATAAGGCGACAACCAATCCAATTGAGATGTTGAAATTCTTGATTCTCCATTTTCAATTTTCAAGACTCGTTTCTGATTTATTCCTCTATCCAATGCGATTCCAGCCTATCCCAAACTGATGGGCGGCTTTTGCAGACGTTATGCGTATCGACCCTGTGATTCATATCACAATTAGGACTCGTCAATTCATGGCGACTTTGGTTATCATATAATTGCGAGGGTCTATCCCTAGTTTCAATGGTCTCGATCGTCACTGTTCGATTTAGGAATTTGCAAATTATACATTGGCTAAGCGGCATCACCCGCGCTCCAATTGTATAACGCTAACAATGCATTCCTTAATTGTTCTTAGATCGGCCTTTCATGGTTTTAAATATCCCCATGACAATCCTTATGGTCAAAGTGCCATTTCCTATTCGAATCCCCTAGGTCCACCTACTTTGTCTCGCATTATCCTTTCTCCTTTGGTCAGTCAACTCAAATTGATCAAATTCAAGCGAGATATGACTAAAATACATCACTAGATACATTTCTCATTAATGAGTCTGAAAATGATAGGAAAATCAGAATGTCACATATTCTTGGGTTGATATTTCTATGGATTTCGTGTTAGGATTGCCTAGATCTAAGCATGGTAGAGATTCTATTTATGTGGTTGTAGATCGATTTTCAAAGATGGCACATTTTATACTCTGTCATAAATTCGATGATACATCACATGTTGCTGATTTGTTCTTTCGCGAGGTTGTTCGTTTACATGGTATGCCTAGGTCTATTGTTTCTGATTGTGATACTAAATTTCTTAGCTACTTTTGAGAGACATTGTGGAAGATATTAGGTACGCAATTTTTATTCTCTATTACTTGTCATCCGCAAACGATGGTCAAACTGAAGTATTTAATAGAACTCTAGGGACATTGTTGCGTGCTATCATTAAAAAGAACATTAAGTCTTGGGAAGATTGTTTACCGCATGTTGAGTTTGCATATAATAGGAGTGTGCATTCTGTTACTAAATTCACACCATTTGAGATCATCTATGGTTTAACTCCATTAGATTTAACTCCTTTGCATGTTGATGAGCGTGTGGATTTAGATGGTGCTAAGAAAGTCGAATTTATGAAGACATTGCATGAGAAGAGGCGGTTGAATATTGAGCACAAGACAAAACAATATGCAAAGCAGGCTAACAAGGGCCGTAAGACAGTAGTGTTTGAACCTGGTGATTGGGTATGGATTCATATGTACACAGAGCGTTTTTCCGAGCAGCGACGATCTAAGTTATTATCACAAGGGGATGGACCATTCATGGTGTTGAAAAAAGTTCAACGATAATGCCTACAAGCTTAATCTTCTAAGTGAGTATGATATTAGTGCTACTTTTAATGTTACTGACTTGACTCTTTTCAATGTAGTAGATGATTTGAGGGCAAATCCTTTGCATGGGAGAAGGAATGATGTGGACATCGAACCATATCGAGGAGGAGGTGCTAGGGACCCGTTATTCTATCAATTTGGTCCAATTACTCGAGCAAGGGCGATGGAATTCAAGCAAGCTGTCGGCTCATGGCTCAAGATCTTTGGAGTGGAGGTGATCTTGATTCAAGAATTGAAGATTTTGAAACTACTTGGCACAACACGATTACATTTAGCCTTACGAATTCTGAACGGATTTAGGGCTAACGAGCTCCGAATGGGCTCAAATTTGATCGACGGAAGTGAAATGGCATCCTGATCAATACTCATGGCATATGGCCATGAACTGCGATAGATTTTGACCATTCAGCATCGTTTAGATGGACTTTTAGGACATTTTCTATTTTTAGGCGATTTTTTTATTAATTAAGGTTATCTTTGTCTTTTTGCCCTTTTAAGGTTAGCACCATATATAAATGTGCTTATGAGTTTTTGAGAATACAATATTAATTCAAAATTTTATGCAGAGAGTTTTTCTCTTTTTCAAGTTATCTTGAAAATTAGATCTTATCAAGGCTTCTTTGTGGCGATTAATTGACTTATCGAGCAAGATCGCAGATTATCGCAGATTTTTTATTCGTGTCGTTTACAGCGTGAATTGATTGACACAGGTTCGTCAACATGTCATGCTCATACTAAGGTTACCAATCACAGGTTCGATTGGGGGTCGAGGTTCGCAATTCGCTACCCTTGGATCTTCGTAAAACGATGTTTTCGTAGCGATTCACATAACATGTCGTGGGTCACAAATTCTTAAAAGAGTAGACGACCAATCATAATTTTTTTTTTTTTTTTTTGTGATCGATAATATACCGTTAATCTCATAGTCATAATCATTTCTCTTACTTCTACACGATTTTCAGCCTGAACACGTGGGATTGTCCGGTTAATGATTTCATGCCGTAGGTTTACTACGATTTTACGGATGGTTGATCGGGCGCTATCCTGTTGATCATATTGATGAGGATCCCACGCCCGCCACAAAATGTTCGAATTTAGGATCGCAAAAAGCTTGTTATTTGGTATCACTCCTGATCTATAAATTTGAAGGTAAGTGAGTCTCCGTAACCATAGGCTCAATGATGTGTGTAGAGATGAAGAATCCATCCAAATTAGATCCGCACCAAGACGGCAAGCGAATTCAAACTCAAGCCTTTTTCTGGGAACTGGTCAGACCGAGATGGTCTCGGGAATCGAAACTGATTAGACCGATCGGTCCGATTTTCGGACAGTCCAATGAAACTAATCTTGTTGGGATTATAAACACGGAAACATCAAAGTATCTTGCAAATAAGTAGAGATGAAATTACTAGATAAATTACAATGAACGAAAAAAGACACCAGCTATTTACGTGGTTCGGTCCGAGATCGGTACCTATGTCCACGGGAATAGTCGGCAATACAATCCACTATAATTGGATAGTCAAATTTACAATCGCTCATACACTAGAGTGTTTCTCGCGCCTAAATTAAACCTAAAGCAAACTCACAAGTAATCTCACAATCTCTCACAAAGAATTCACTCATAAAAACTTACAGAGAAATACCGATACACGTATTGTTTGCTTTACGAATGGCTGATCAAGGAAGGTAGTTCACGTTCTATTCTACGTTATTTGTGCGGCTTCGGTGATCCCTCGTATAAACCCACTACACGGCACAAAGAACACACGGTTCTCTTTCTATTTTGTGTGGCTCCAAAGTTTTCTAGCAGAAAACCTTCTGATCGTGCGACCACCGATTTGATAAAAGAAATCCACGCCTTATATCATGTGCGCCCTGTTCGTTGACCTGGCTTTTGGAGTTGGGCGTCCACCGTACGTCATTAAAGAAACCATATCTCGATCAGATTATATCGGTTAATAGAACCCATATAATCTGTAACGAACCAACGGAGACGAATGCTGAGTCCTCTCCTCCTCACCAAAAACCCCCTAAGAACGACTCTTTTTCCTGCTCTTGCTGTATGTCTTCTGTTCAATCTGTGGCGAATTGGAATTGAGTGGCGAGAGCAACCTTGCGAGTTCTGTTTCTTGTTTGTGGAGTCTGCTGCTTCTTGTTGGAGGCCTCCTGTTGGATCGCGCTCTTGTTTGGAGTCTGCTGCTTCTTGTTGGAGGCCTCCTGTTGGATCTTGCTCTTGTTTGTGGAGTCTGCTGCTTCTTGTTGGAGGCCTCCTGTTGGATCGCGCTCTTGTTTGGAGTCTGCTGCTTCTTGTTGGAGGCCTCCTGTTGGATCGCGCTCTTGTTTGTCCTCTGCTGCTTCTTGTTGGAGGCCTCCTGTTGGATCACGCTCTTGTTTGTGGAGATCGCGCTCTTGTTTGTGGAGTCTGCTGCTTCTTGTTGGAGGCCTCCTGTTGGATCTTGTTTGTGGAGATCGCGCTCTTGTTTGTGGAGTCTGCTGCTTCTTGTTGGAGGCCTCCTGTTGGATCTTGTTTGTGAGGCGGTCGGTATGAAGAGAGTTTCGAGGATGTTAAGACCGTGAGCTTTTGAGAAATCTCATCCTTTTTCATTTTCGAGATACGTGTATGGCGCATGATGTGATGTGTAGGAGCTTGAGACCACTCCTGGTCCTAGATGACGCTTTGCGATATTGTAGACTTGTAGTGAATTCTTCGAATCACGTTTTGATGTGTAGATTTCCCGAACCGTGAGAACATATTTCATGATTCTTTCCAGGTTTGGTGTTTATTCTTTAAAATTATTGATGTCTCATGGGACTATAGAGATTATCCGATGATTTGTTCCATTCTTGCTCTGGTAGAAACAGCGAAAAGCAATTTAGACATTGTTGCGAGATTTCTGCAAACTATAGCATGCGGTGACTATGCTCAAAGTGGGTTGGCTGGAATTTGTTTTTCCTGTATAAAACTTCAAATAATATATATATATATATATATGTATATATATATATATGTATATATATATTATTTGCTAGGAATTTTTGGGTAATCTGCTTCCATGCGGTTAACAGTCTGCTAAATAAAACTCCATCACCTTCGATTTTAATTCAAGAATTAAATAAAATTATGGTTGTGAATGTTTCCATCCTTAACGAAATTAAACTAGTTCTCTCCGCTTTGAATGAAAGTGAAATTTCTCTTCTTTTTTCCCTTCCTTTGTATTTAAAGGACGTGAGATTCGACTCGACGTGGATGACATCCATCCTACGTGTCATGACCAGTGTCGATATGGAGAGTTTTTAATAATTTTCTAGTTTTTTGAAAATTTTCATCATTTTGTGTTTACTCCTTTGTTATTTTTCCTCCTTTTTTCTTCTCTTTTACTTTTTTTTTGTTTCTTTAATGTTGTCAGCGAGGGTCGCCATCAGGCCCTCACCGGCCACTGGGCAAGGGCTGCTGAGCCCTTATAGTCCATAGTATGTTGGGCAAACAGTGTTAAAAATAACAATTCTATTTTATAAAATTGAAAGATACTTAAAATTCGAATGACAATAGTAAATGTGAGCAACTTGCCCCAACTATACAAACACTAAGTTGGCAGAAGTACAAAATCTGAGCTTTCAGAAGCAGTTCAGAAGCAAGTCAGAAGCACAAAATCTGAGCCTTCAGATGCATATTAGAAGCACAAAATCTGAACCCTTCAAAAGCAGTGAATTTGAACCCATCAAAAGCACTGAATTTGAACCCATCAGCAACACAAAATATGATCAGAAACACAACAATATTAAAATAAATGGAATTGATAAAATTACCAAGGCTTGTGTTCAACACAGTTTCCTTAAAACATATTCGTCCCCTCCAGTACAGGCTTAGAGGTGTCGTGAACGTCTGTCTCCTAGAATACAACGGTAAGTAGCGATAGAGGCAAGCACAACACTCCAAAGCTTTCGGCGAACTTGAACAACACGTGAACACTATTGAAAACAATGCAAATGTAGAGATTTAGAAAGAGAGGGAGGAGAGACTTTCGTTTTTTTTTTTTATTATTATTATTTCTTGAAACATAACGGGAAGCTATCTATTTATAGGCTAAGCGGACATTTCGGAAATAAAGAATAACGGCTAAATAACTTTGTCGTTTAGAGCTCTATGTATTTAATTTTGTGACTACAGAATTATAATGGTCGTTACTTAGTTAGTATCATTAACATGCCGGTAATTAACTTAAGAACGGTTACATTGCATGGCTTGAGTTGGAAAAAAATTAAAATAGAAGGCAAAAATGAGCTTGTTGCGAGGCCTACTTTCCGATCTTGCATTCGCGTACGCAGGTCGTGCGTACGCGCCTAAGTTTCAACTTTGTCGGGCCTCCGTCGAGGTCTAGAATTTGAACACTCTTGTGCGCGCGCGCGAGGTATAGTACTTGTGTTATAATAATTAACACTCAAAAGTAGTGTAACCGCTTATAAATCACTTCAAGGCTTTCATCCTTTCTAATGTGGGACTAGCATACTTTCGCTCTCCACTTCCAACTCTAGGGTGTTCCTTGAGAAGCAATTTCTCATTCACTCACCCATCATGTTTCTAACAATCCCCTGCTTGAATAAAAATTGTTTTGATTTTGACTCTATGATAGTGTTCAACAAATGAAACTTGCATAGGATAGGTAGGTGTCACCCTTTGAACATTCCCTTGTGAAAGCATATTTAATTTACTAGCTGTCCAGTAGACATGATGTCCTTGAACTGTACTGCTTTTTTAGTAAATGACCCATACACTTCATACATAATTCATCTAAACATTTGTTCAGTTCTCACGAGTATGTTCGTTTTGGCTCTGAACATCGTTTTGGCTCTGCGAGAGTTTATAAATAATTCAGCCCTAAAAAATTTTCATTTGAAGCGGCCCCACTTCTCTCTCACATAGGCGATTACTTAATCTTGAGTAATTAGTTTACTCCACTCAAGAATCATTAAAGCAAAAATTGACATCCTTTTCCTAATAAACCCCCACAATAATTGGGAATATCAAATCACTGATATTTTATAGGAATGGTTTGAGGAATAAACCCCCACAGTGATATTTAAGTTCATATAATTAGGTTGTCACTTTGAACCTAAATCTTGGGATCTCCAGTCAGCTAGGTTGAGTTTTCCTTTATATCAACTTTCTTGTAATGGGCTTCAATCCCATTCTTACTGTTGATTTTTCAACTAACACTCTGTTTAACCCTTTGGTTAGTGGATCCGTAATATTATCCTTTGACTTTGCGTAGTCAATATAGATAATTCCAGTTGAGAGTAGTTGTCTAATGATATTATGTCTATGACGTATATGTCTAGACTTACCATTATACATATTACTCTGTACTCTTTCAATAGCAGATTGACTATCACAATGTAAACAGATTAGTGGCACAGGTTTTTGCCATTTTGGAATATCCTCTAAGAAATGGCGTAGGCATTTAGCCTCTTTACCACATTTATCCAAAACTATAAATTCATATTCCTTTGTGGATTTGGCTATAACAGTTTGTTTACATGATTTCCAAGATACACATGCCACTGTGAATACATATTCACTAGTACATTTTGAGTTTTTCATATCAAATATCTAGTTCGCATCACTATATCATTCTAGAACAGATGAATACCTGGTATAGTGCAGGCCATGATTCTGAGTATACCGTAGATACCTGAGTACTTTTACTATTGCTTTCCAATGGTCAGCATTCAGATTGCTTGTGTATCTACTCAATCTACTAATCGTATAGGCAATATCTAGTCTAATACAAGTCATTAAGTACATTAGACTCCTAATAATTCTAAAGTACTCTGCTTGAGAAATACCCTATCCTCTATTCTTGGATAGATGTAGCTATTGTCTAATGGTGTTCTAGCAATATCAGAATAATTCATATTGAATTTTCCAAGAATCTTGTGTACATAGTGTGAGCGGTTTAAAATTAAGCATTCAGACGTTCTTGTGATTTTAATTCTTAAAATCACATCAGCAAGTCCAATATCTTTCATGTCAAATCTTGAATTCAACATATTCTTAGTAGATTTGATTATTCTGTCATCACTACCAACAATGAGTATGTTATCCACATACAGACATAGAATGACATATCCATTCTGTCTCTTTAATGTAGAGACATTTATCACATTCATTGATTTTATAACCATTTGGTAATCATTGCATTATCAAACTTTTCATGCCACTGCTTTGGCGTTTGTTTTAGACTATACAATGATTTTACCAATTTACAGATTTTCCTTTCTTGTCTTGGAATTATAAAACGTTTAGGTTGTTCCATATATGTTTCTTCATCTAAATCACCATTTAGAGAAGCTGTTTTTACATCCATTTGATGTACTTCTAGATTTCGCAATGCTACAATTGCAAGTATCATCCTAATGGAGTTTATTCTCGTCACAGGAGAACAAATATCAAAGTAATCTAAGACTTCTTGTTGTCTGTATCCTTTGATTACAAGTTCGGCTTCAATCTTATTAATGGAGCCATCTGCTTTCATCTTCCTTTTAAAGATCCATTTGGACCCTAAAGGTTTACAACCAGGAGGAAGATCCACTAGCTCCAAAGTATGATTCTGCAGAATAGAATCAACTTCGCTTTTTATTGCCTCCTTCTATAGAGGTCCCTCAAAAGAATTCATAGCTTATGCATAATTTAGTGGTTCTTTTTCTGAAAAATAAGTTAGAAAATCATTTCCAAATGATTTTTTCACTTTCGCATTGTTGCTACGTCTCAGTTCATGATCTGAATCATGATTTTCATCATTCATCGTTTCATTCGTTCGTTTGGACGAACTTGATTCATCATTGGATTTATAAGGAAATACATCTTCAAAGAAGCAAACATTCCTAGATTCCATAATCATATTCTTGTGTATATCTAGAATTTTAGATTCATGCACAAGAAATCGATGTGCATTACTGTCATGTGCATAGCCTATAAAGATACAGCTCACCGTTTTAGGACCTATCTTAGTTTTCTTTGGTGCTGGAACAATCACTTTTGCAAGACACCCCACATGTGCAAGCATTTGTAGGATGGTTTCCTAACTTTCCATTGCTCATAAGGGATTTTATCCTTTTTCTTTCGATATACCTTATTTAAAAGGTAATTACTTGACAAAATAGCTTCACCCCACATATTTTGAGGTAAACCTGAACTTAGTAATATCGCATTCATCATTTATTTCAATGTGCGATTTTTACGTTCAACATCACCATTTGATTGAGGTGCACATGGCGCAGTTACTTCATGTATAATTCCTTGTTGAGCATAGAATTCACCAAATGGTACTTCATACTCACCGCTTCTCTATCACTTCTCAATTTTTTAATTTTCTTATCAAGTTGATTTTCAACTTCATTCTTATAGAAAACTAATTTCTCTAAGGTTTCATTTTTGCTTTTAAGCAAATACATATAGGACTGTTTCATTAGGTTTCCACGGATTTGGTCGAGACAG
This sequence comes from Rhodomyrtus tomentosa, assembly GCA_028455895.1. Classification (NCBI taxonomy): domain Eukaryota; kingdom Viridiplantae; phylum Streptophyta; class Magnoliopsida; order Myrtales; family Myrtaceae; genus Rhodomyrtus; species Rhodomyrtus tomentosa. The sequence goes on along the minus strand of JAPCWY010000009.1, from coordinate 14,250,738 downwards.
TTCTGTTCTTGGACACTCCTAATGAATGTTCTTTCCTTGGTTTGTGTTGAGATGTAATATCTTGGTGAATATATGCAATGATGGATTTGCCCGAGATAATTCAAGTTTGCGATAACGTCTTGACGAACACCTAAGTTACAATAGGGCGAAGTATGTTTCTTGGCAAGAGCATTAATAAAAGAGATCAAGTTGGAAAAAAAAAAGTGCAGAAGATGAGCCATGCATTAATAAAAGAAGATGAATCAAGTTGGGAAAAAAAAAGTGCAGAAGATGAGCCATACATTAATAAAAGAAGAAGAACCACACATTTATAAAAGCTCGAAATTCCATGGATGTTGCATAGTTTCATCGTGATATTATGATTTTCACTTGTAATTTAATGAACTGGAAAGCACGACATGATAGCCTAAATTTAAAAATAAACATAAAAATACAATGGAAACCCAAAACCCGACCCAAAAAGGCCCGATTCGATCCGATCTGAATTTTCGAATCATGTTCGGCTCAAGCTTGTTTCGGGTCGAGTCTCAAGTTATTGAGTTTCGGGTCGGGTCGGGTTTCATGGAGGCCCGACCCGACCCATTGACACTCCTACTAACTGGCCCATGAGGGGCCAGGCTGGTTTGGAACCGGAGGGCCCGATCAACGGGCCAGTTATGGTTAGTCCGCCCAAATCGGCCTGTGGCCATGTCTACTATCATCTCTTAAGATCATCATCCTCATCATACAATCATTATTCGCATGTAGAAAATATTATCATTGTTCGCACATATGCTGAATAATTGTTTTACTTCATAAACATCATCAAGTGAATAAGAGTAAGAGATATAGCAGGGGGACTAACTATACTATATGGAACTTAGCAAGTTCTTCCCATGTAGTCTCCTTTTCTTCCATCCTCAAAATGATAATCAAGATCCGGGCCAAAATCAGCTCAAATTCATAAAGGTTTGCTCATGATCTTTATTTTTTCTTCACGTGATGTTTTCTGATATCATGATTTTTCCTCTTCTTTTGTGTTTTTTCTCTTGTTGGTCTTCGAAATTCAAGAAGGAGATTAGAGATTGTGTGTCCTTGCTTTTGAATAGACAAGAGTAGCATTTCTAAGCATATCAAGTATTTCAACCAAGAAACTACTCAACTTTTCATAAGGAATTTTAGAGGGCTCACTATTCGTTCAAAATAATTTCATATATCTCCAATTACTTGTGATTTGAATGTACATAGTAGAAATCTCAAAGCTTCCAAAGTGGCACAACTTGTAGACTAAACATGAGCAATGCTGCTATTTGAAAATTTTGCTGATTTTTGAAAATTTTGTTGATTTTTGTGAAATTTCCTACTACTGATTCTTTCTTTGAAAGATTGCCAAACTTCATATGGATGGATTCTCTTGCTACCTGCATTGTCTTGTAGAAAACATGATGATCTTTACAAGATAATGAGTAGATCAAGAACATACATTTCTCATCCTCAGTAAGTTTGGTTGATGGTGCCACTTGGCTATCATATTCTTTGAAACTTTCCATCCCAAACTTCTTTACCATGTGTTCTAGAATATAATTTTGGAACATGAAAGTGCCAACCTCAACTTGTTTGACTTGTAAACAAGAAAGATCTTCAGATTTTCAATCATCCAAATTTCTAGTTCCCTCTTCATGATATTCACCAATTCCTTTCATGACAGCTCAAATTAGTAGATCAAAAATGATATCATCAATAAAATTCGAATCAACAGACTAACATGATCTTTTTTACTTATGAGCAAAACAATGTCAACTCTACCTTTCTCATACCCATAACGAACAAGAGGAGTACTTAACCTTTTATGGTGTGCGCTTGGTTCTCGTTTGAGTTGTAATGTACTTTTTTGAGTGGGTACAAGCCATCGATCTTGTTTGGATATTTGCATCGTTGCTCAATAAATATTTGCTCTCGTGATTTTCACTCCTCTGTCGGTATCTCCAATAACTTGTTATATATCATGACTTGATTCAAATCTTCAATTCTTTAAAATCTGCATTTGATTTGAAAATTTGCATTTGATTGGAAGAAACAACATTTTTCTTAAAAGATATGCTATCTGTTGTTGAAATGACTATTTGTCATTTGCTGGCGCAAATCCTTGCATGATATCTTCACTATGATTATCTTGTGCACATTTCCACTTATCTTCGAACCTAATATTTTTTTGTTCTTCCACTTTCTGTAAGACTTTGTTAGATACACAAAAAGCTTTCTAAAAGTTAAATAATCAAGAAATATACCTTTATGAGCCTTTGGTTCAAGCTTACCAACATCCTAATTATCATTTCCAATAATAAAACACTTGCAACCGAATATACAAAAGCATACGATGGTTGCTTTTAATATCTAGGAGATTTTTCTTATTAAAAAATAATCTCAAATGCAATGAGAATGTATCACGTAGCACTAGCACATTTGCAAATGGATATGTTGATGTTTATCATATACGGGCATTACTCATGTCATGTTTTGAAATAAATGCATAACGACTAGACAATATTGTAGACATGAATCATGTATAATCATCAACAACTCAAAAATCATCATCAAGAGTCATCATAAATCCACTAAAGATTTGCAAGGTAAGTTAGAGGATAATCATGATCTTTAATATTCTTACCCAAGGTTAATGTTTAACGAATGCCCCACCTTTGAACTGGTGATTGTCAAGACTTACTTGATATCTTTTGTTGATAGAGTTTGAGTAGGATCATACTCGACTAAATATTTACAGATCCTGGCAGTGTTGATGTTTACTTGTGGTGATATGCAAGCCGATCTTTGATGTCAACTGGTCGTTACTCCGATTCGCTTGAAGCATTTTCTTTCCATATTTTCTTCCTCTTTCTAAGCTTTGGATGCATGATACGAAGACATTTGGATTTCATTTTCCTTTTCGCGAATCCTTTGAGCTCTTGAACCAACAATGCAATATCCTTATCTTTATCGTCATCATTGTTGTCGTTGGAAGACGATCCTTCAAGATCTCATTTCCCTTCAAATGTGACTTGAAGTTGATTCCAAGTCTCTTTAGCTGTCACACAAGAAGAAATAATCATAAATGTCATATGAGAAATCGATAATGTATGAAGTGAATAGCTTTGAACGATTAGCGTAAATCTTCTCTAGATATGTCACAAGCAAGAGCTAGTGGTTTCTCTTCTTTTGTTGCTTGAACATGACATTTGTTGTTCCATGTTCTTCAGCTACTTGCACATGAGGTCATGCTGTTCTTGAGCTGCTGTTCCATGTTCAATGACATGAACCATTTTCTTATCCATCGCGACGATTGTTGTTGTTGCACCTTTATTGATGTGCTGATTGCCGTAGGTGAACACATTGAAGAGCTTGAAAACAACTTGTCTTTTCTCTCCATTGTAGAAAGATCGTGTTGGGAAAAATTAGACAAGACAATCTTTGCACTCCAAGATTGAACAAACTCATTTGTTCAGAAGAATCTATAGAAGTATCACTACTAGAAAGTATGATGACTTATTTGGATTGGGATAACATTATATCCAAAAAAACTTAATCAAAGTAATTAATAAAATTCAAAGCCAAAAACAAAACAACCTCTTGTAGAGTTAGTCAAAACAAGATCTTTATGCTCGGAAAGAATACACGTTCACTAACAAGTAACGAGGCTCTAATACCAATTGTTGGGGCTAACAATACAACCTAAATTAGGTCAAACATGTACAGAGGCATTGTAAAGATCAGGTCAGCAAATGTTTGAAATATTGTGGAAAGATTTTGTGCTAAAGTGTATGAAGATCATGAGAAAGAAGAGCACACAAACTAGTAGGTGATATAAAATGATGTGGTGAGCAGATGCTTAACATAACAATATTTGAATGTGTACAAGACTGAGAAAAATGTCAAGTAAAATTGCAAGCGCACACAAGATATATAGTGGTTCGGTTTTATCCCTAAACTTGCGTTCACTCTCAAGACAAACAACCACAACTTAGATTGGAATCCACTATTAATCTTCAAGACAAGTTACAAACATCGAGTAGTACCGCTTTTTCAATAGATCACACTATCAAGATTCACGTACTGCTCTCACTATTATATACTTGATCTTTCATAAGATTACAATAGAAAAGATTACTAAAGAAGATCTTTCGGGAGAACCAAGAAATAGCGAGAGAAACCTAACTCATAGCAAGCTAACATTTTGGCATAGAAGGTCTTTCATTATATATACAATTTCATTCTTCTCGTTTGAGGGGCTTGACAAGTCCAACTAGTTGTTAAAGATCTGTTGGAACCGCTGTAATTGTTGTTTCTAACATTGTTTTGAAACCTCTACTGTTCTGACATTATTATGAAAAGCTGACAAATGCTAACAATTATAATCCACTTGATAGATTTTCTGATCTTTCTCTGCAGAAGCTGACAATGTTTATCACCCGCCAAAGGCTATATTTTCTTCTAACGAAATATCTACACATTCTCGTTGTTCAGACATCACTAAAACCCTATATCGACATACGCATTGTCTCACTTGATCTTTAGGTCCGTTGGTCCTATTTATAGAAAAACTATCTAGATGACTTGTGATCAACTGTCCAATGACCCTCTTGGCTTCTTCAGCATACAAAGATTTCCAAAGACATCAGTTGCTGATTCCTCATCTTCACTGATTCCTCATCTTCACTGATTAATCAGTTTCTAAAGATCTCTAAGGATATTAGCATCTCAGCCGATTCTCATCTTCACTGATTTGATTGAGTTAGTTTTCAAAGATCTCCAAAGACATCAACATCCTAGTTGATTTCTCATCTTCACTGAATTCCCAAGGATCAATGATATAGTCACAATCTTTGTAGCGCTTGATCAAATATTTGGTCAATAGATCAAGTGACCTTCATCTTCCAGGAGTAAACATTTGCATAATCCCTTAATCATAATCAGTATGTCCAGATCTTTATTAGTATGTTGATGCTGTTCACCCGATTTTCCACATGATCTATAAAGGAAGCTCCTCTTTGCTAAATATCTGCTGTTCAGATAACAATTCACTGACCCAATCTTTCTTTTGGTCTTCCCTGCATATTGGCAAATCGATTCCACCAAGTTGTTTATCTTCGTCGCCCTTCCATGCTTTACCGAACATCACAGTTCTAGGCTTGTTCACCATCTCTAGGTTCATCCACTATTTATCTGATCTTTGTGCCTCTAAGCCATCATGAACATCCATGTTCTTCTCGACTCCTTCCAAATGTTCACCTTGTCTAAAGATCCTTCCAGATCATAGACATCTTCACTGCCCAATATCTCGTTCACATCAGAGATTGACTACCAACCCTAAAGATCAACAGAGCACTCCAAACATTGGCAAAGCATATCTTTGTTTCAAGAACATTTGGTGCACTTTATAACATCATTTGCATATCGACTTGTGCATATGTCACCTGATATAACTCAATAAATACACAATAGCCTTTGATTGTCTTTGTTATCATCAAAACAAGATTGAAGATTTTCCAACAAGACATTCCCAACATAAATGAAGTGTTGACGCTACACTATTTAAGGTTTTAGGATTTTCTTGCAGTTCTCTCTTCTTCTTCTTCTTTTTCGCCATAATCGCTCATCATTGGATCTTGCTAACATAGTCCCTATCAGACTTCATTGTTGAGATTTTCTTTTCGATGTTCATTATTTGCACAAATTATTGGGTAATCCGCTTACATGCTGTTATCAGTCTGCAAAATAAAACTCTCACACCTTCTATTTTAATAAATACACACATTAGTAACTTTTATTGTCTTTGTTATCATCATGCTAAAATTGAGGGTTTTCCAACAGGACATTTCCAACATAAATGAAGTGTGGTAATCCACTTGCATGTTGTTAACAGTCTGCTAAATGAAACTCTCACACCTTCGATTTTAATTCAAGAGTTAGATAAAATGATAGTAATGATTTTTATGGGAGTGTTTCCATCCATATCGAAATTAAAATAGTTCTCTCCATGTTGAATGAAAGTCTTCTTTTTTTCATTCCTTTGCATCATAAGATTCGACATGGATGCCAGATATCCTATGCGGCACGGCCATCGCCGATGAGGAGTACTTTTATTTTTATTTTTTGAAAATTTTTGTAGATTGCCACTAAGCCCTCGCCGGTCGGCCACTGGGCAAGAGTTGTCAAGCCCTTGCTATAGTGAAGGAAAAAAAAAAGCAAAACATGAAAAGAGAAAAAAATTAAATAAGTAATTCGATAAGAATTAGAATAAAAAAAAATATCAACGTCAATGCCAGTCATACCACGTAGAACGGCCAACGTCCATGTGTTAGCGATTTTCGATCTTAATTAGTCGTGTGGACTTAATTGGTAGGACGTGAAAAGCTTTGGAATAGAATTAATAAAAGTGCAATAAATTTAGGCTATTTTGGACAATTTTGATCAAGTTGGGGGGTATCCTTGAAAACTAGGGATGGTGAGGCCATCTGAACTCCTCATTTCCCTTTTTAGGATCGAGGAAAACAAGGTATGGAAGCATTTGGGAACGTCATGGGTGACGCAGACATGAAGTGGAGTTCGATAATCACAAAGACGGTTAACACGCAATGCAGTTATACGTCCTCTCACTTCCAGTTCTACAGAAATAGTCGGAGTTGAATTCATTATGATACTTACGAATGTTTATTCTAACATCTTTTTATTAATAAGAAGTGAATATTCGGTTTTTTATTTTTATTTTATTTTGTCAAAAGAAGGGAATATTTGTTGACAAGGGCATTTTTCTCGTCGTCCTTGCAAGGAATTTGTCCCTTGTTCTTTTCGACCTATTACTTTTGAAAAAATTTCAAAAATTTTGAGGGTGGATAATCTTCCCAATTGAAAAGGATGATTGAGAACTCAGAAACTTAAGTGGCAACTTTTTTGCCTTGACTCATGCTACCTTAGATTGATCTCGTAAAATCATTTTGGGCACTCGCGCATCTTCATCCACGAGATTTGATTCAAACCGGGGCTAATTTCACATGCACCTGTTTCTTCTAGGTGAAACAGGGGAAATAGATAGATCTTGTCGTCATTTAATTGAACCCATTGCGTGTTTCAAAAGTTGCACTTTAAGATCTGTTTCTTGACATGATCTTGAACCCTGAAATCTCAAAATTACCAAAAAAAAAAAGGAAAAGGTCGGATTCTTTTGAAATTTGCCGGAGATGACAAGGTCATCGCAAGGATGAGGAATGACGATTCCAAGGTCAAACGATATTCCTTCTCCTGCTAGGGATCGACAAAGTGGAGTGAACACTTTATAAACCCTATTCCATAACCTGCGAGGGCAACCACTTCACACGGTCTAAAGATTAAGCCTCTCAACCATGTATAAAGTAGCGAGCGCTTCGGAGTACTTGGTGATCACCGGCGTCGGCATCCCCGACATCAAGATTGTTAAAAAGGGATGGGTCCTCCCTGGCCAGTCCTGGGCCGTCTTCGACGTTTCGCCCGTGAACTACACCTTCGAGGTCCAGGCTATGAGCGCCGAGAAGCTCCCCTTCGTCCTCCCCGCGGTGTTCACCATCGGCCCCCGGGTCGATGACGACGCCAGCCTCCTCAAGTACGCCAAGCTCATCTCCCCACACGACAAGCTGTCTAACCACGTGAAGGAGCTCGTCCAGGGGATCATCGAAGGGGAGACCCGCGTCCTCGCGGCCTCGATGACCATGGAGGAGGTGTTCCGGGGCACCAAGGAGTTCAAGCAGGAGGTGTTCGAGAAGGTCCAGCTCGAGCTCAACCAGTTTGGCCTGCTGATCTACAACGCGAACGTCAAGCAACTGGTGGATGTCCGGGGGCATGAGTACTTCTCTTACCTGGGCCAGAAGACGCAGATGGAGGCGGCGAACCAAGCCAAGGTGGACGTGTCCGAGGCCAGGATGAAGGGCGAGGTTGGGGCCAAGCTTAGGGAAGGGCAGACGCTGCAAAACGCGGCGAAGATTGACGCGGAGACGAAGATTATCGCGACGCAGAGACAGGGGGAAGGGAAGAAGGAGGAGATCAAGGTGAGGACGCAAGTCAAGGTCTACGAGAACGAAAGAGAGGCCGAGGTGGCGGAGGCCAACGCGGCGCTGGCCAAGAAGAAGGCAGGCTGGACGAAGGAGGCCGAGGTGGCGCAGGTGGAGGCTGCCAAGTCCGTGGCCCTGAGGGAGGCCGAGCTGCAGAGAGAGGTCGAGAGAATGAACGCCCTGACGCGGACGGAGAAGCTCAAGGCGGAGTTTCTGAGCCAAGCCAGCGTAGAGTACGAAACCAAGGTAAACCCCGCTGCTCTTTCTTCACTGAGTGACCGGAAGAATTTTGGTTATGCTTGAACGTTCTCAGGTACAAGAAGCGAACTGGGAGCTCTACAGGAACCAGAAAGCCGCGGAGGCAGTCCTGTACCAGAAGGAGAAGGAGGCGGAGGCCCAGAAGGCGACTGCCGAGGCCAGCTTCTACGCCAGGCAGCAGCTCGCCGACGCGGAGTTCTATGCCAAGAAGAGAGAGGCAGAGGCGCTCGTGGCATTGGCCCAGGCCCAGGGCACGTACCTGCGGACGCTGCTGGAGGCGCTGGGGGGCAGCTACGCCGCCCTCAGGGATTACTTGATGATCAACAACGGCCTTTTCCAAGAGATAGCCAAGGTGAACGCGCAGGCCATCCAGGGGCTGCAGCCCAAGATTAGCATCTGGACCAACGGATGCGAAGGGGGCGACAGGAGCGGGACGGGTACGGGCAACGCGATGAAGGACGTGGCGGGGATTTATCGGATGCTGCCGCCACTGTTCAAGACGGTGGAGGAGCAAACGGGGATGCTCCCGCCGGCATGGATGGGCATGTTGACCGACTCGTCGGGCCAGTCCGATCCAAATTGAGTGGGGAGCCGATCACAGGCCAAATAGTCCGTACTGCTTGGGCGCCATCTAACGCGAATAATTACTTAAATTTGTTATGTGTATTTAGTTTGGTCATCTTAATTTGTGAAATACTCGGAACGTATGGATGGAATTTTTATTTATTTATTATTATTTGCCCACTATCATTTTCAAAATTCTATTGCTCGAAAAGCTTTCAAGAATTTATTTTCGACTGACAATAATCATATTCTGCAGAAAATGATACCCTTGAAGCTTTCCTAAGAAAATTGTCCGCAGCCAAGCGTTCCACACCTAATTGTCATATGTCTCCATCCCATTCAAAAGGGTCATGCCTTGCGTAACTGTTCCCCATTCTGTTTCACAGGATTCCTGAGAATTGCTTCCTCTTCATGGAGTGGAAATCGAAAAATCCTAGAGAAAATTCCCTAACACGTCAGGACCGATAATCTAACTCTGGCAAGGACCTATTGGAGCCCAAACAAAAATTACAAATGGAGTATACAAAAAAGAAAAGAAACAATATTCACTCTCGTGGCTGTGCTAGAGCGTCGTCGATGTCCTTGGCAAGGCTCGGTCCCGCCCACTTACCGCGCCTGAAAGATTCGGCCCAGCTTGCCGCCCTGCCCGCCGATCGGGCTTATTTTGACTCACTAAAGTTAGGTTTTTGTTGATGGATTGCCACATAATGTCGTGTGATGAGAGAACTTGGGTCGTAACAACGATAGGAGGAACATGAGTGAGCCTCGGTAACCATGGGCTCATTGAGGTGTGTAGACATGTGGAATACATCTATAGATTAGATAACGCACCAGAACGGCAAACCGAGTTGGGGACTCATGTCTTTCTAGAGAATCACCTTTCTTAACCCTTCTCCATTGTTCACGCATGAAGTTTATCACACTTACGGAATCTCAAACTGATTGTATTTTTTTTTTCTTTTTTTGTGAAAAACAAGTACTTGGCTCCATTTGGTTTCACGAATAATGAGATTTTTTGAAAAATATTTTTCATGAAGTCTTTTTTTTTGGGAAAATGTTAATATTTTCCGATGTTCGGCTGAAATCTGAAAATAAACTAAAAAATATTTGTGTATGGAAAATTGGATTTGATTTTCTCCATGCACACCTTTTAATATTTTTTTGTTTACTAATTTTAGTTTCAATTTTTTTTTATCTTTTTCTATTTTCTATTTTATTTTTATTTTTTTTTCTTTGATCAATGACTGGGGGAGGAAGAAAGAAAAGAAGAAGAAAATAAAACAAAAAATTATAAAAAAAAATAAAGAATTCGATATAAAAAGAAAGAAAAGGAAAATTTTGAAAAAAAAAAAGAAATGTGAAGGAGTGCAATGAGGAAAGATGAGGGAAAATATTTTCATTTTCTTAAAAAAAGGAAATTGTTTGCCAGCTTTTGAAGGTGCATTTTCTACGAGTGAAAAATATTTCCATTGACTCATTTATTTATTTTTTTTTATGAAATTAACGTTGGAAAATCCAAAAAAATTAGAAATTTTTTTCTGAAAATTGTTTTCCATGAAACGGACTACGCTACTTTGCATCTCGTCGGCAACCTTCTATTTCTTGTCATGGAGGCTGTGGTCGGCTGGGAGTTGAGGAGGTCAGAAATGGAGATGATGGAGGCGTAGAAGGGGGTGGATCGGAAGGTGACGTAAAAGCGGCAGGAGTTGCGAAAGCCGTTGCAAACGAAGCCCTCGGTGAAGTTGTCTGGTGATGTCGTCGCAGGCAAGTTGCTTGTTGTTGACGTAGACTTGCTGAGAGAAGGAGGCGAGGTTGGTGTAAAAGGAGGAGGAAGTAGAAGAAGGAAAAGGAGAGAGCCTACAGGGAGATGGCGGAGTCCATGAATTCCTCTGTTGCTCAAAATAAGAATTGAAGTTGTTGGGCGACCTGCAATGAAGAAAAGGGAAAAAAAATTGGAAAAAATATAAAAAGATGAAAATACTTTTACTAAGGTTTTTTTTTAAAGTAAAGAATATATTTTAGGTTGTTATTTGAAATAAAATCAATTTCAATTTTTTTTAATTTCATTTGAGACTTTTTGGAAATTTTCCCATAAATAGAGCATATTAATTAGTTCTTATTTTTTGGGGGGGTTTAATTTGGATTATCTTCCAAACGAGAGTTTTTTAAGAAAATAATATTAAAAAATAAATATTTATAAAATTATTTTAAAAATATATATATTTATTACTTTAGGTAACCCGGCAATTCAATTGGGAGAAACCTGGTGCCCCACCCGCTGGCCCCCCTCCTCTCCCTCGCCATGGGAGAGGGAGGGCGCCCGTGGGTGGGGGCCTGCCCCTCCCACGGCAAATGAACTATTCGGGAGGATTGGGGGTGCAAGCTCCCTCGTGGGGGACCCCACCCCTAGCTCCCATGACAATTCAATTATCGAGGGAGGGACCTTCTATTATTTTAAAAATATAAAAATAAAAAATATTTTATGATATTAGATTAAAAAATAAATTATTTAAAATATTGAGTTTTGGACTTTTAATTTGTTTGATTTATAGTTGGACTGTCGAGCAAAACATTTAAATTTTTTTAATTTATGTAAATATGTTTTCGATACCACCTCGTCGCTTCGCGATATTGTCATAAAAAAAATATTTATGTGTTTCGACTCCAAGAAAAGTGAGCGAGGCGATAGTGTTTGCTCGTGAAACCGTAGAGCGGTCATATTTACGTAAAAAAATAATTTACATGTCTCTATTCGAGAAAAGCGAGCGAAGCGATAGTGTTTGATCACGGGACCACGGAGCGATCATATTTACGTCTCGAAGTAACGAGCGAGGCGACGACGTTTGCTTGCGGGATGGCGAAGTGATCATATATTTACATAAAAAATATTTACATAAAAAAATATTTGTGACTCTAAATTTCGAGAAAAATGAGCAATGTGATGACGTCCACTCCCGAATGGGCCCCAGGTCTCCCCAGCAGTTCGATCGCGGGTGGGCCCTATGTCTTCCAGCAATTCAATTACGGGTGAGCTATAAAGTAATAAATATTTTTTAAGAAAAATTAGTTTTGTAAATATTTATTTTTAAAATATTTTTTTCGAAAAAAACTCTCCCGACGACGGCACTTCCAAGAATAATATGCCATGCATGGGGAAGCACTTGAAATCGGATAGGTCCATGACGTGTCGGGTGAATATAAATCCCGCTGTTCATCGATTGACGAAACTCTCTCTTGGTCAAATGAAACGGCATCTCTTACCGTCCGATCACCTCAGACACGCAGACGCGTCCCCACATTGCACGGCTGCGATTTGCTCTATGTCGTCACGCAAGAGGGAAGGACCCAAAAGAGAAAAAAAGGGAAAAAAAAAAAATCTCTGTCGATCACAGACTATAAATTAGCTCGAGTCACACTTCCGTCCCGTCGCTCCTCTTCCCGAATCTCGCAAATCTCTGTCCCGAACGGCGAACGGTTCGCCCATCGTCTTCCCCCGATCTCTCGAAGGTGAAAATTTCGACTGCCGATGCGCTCTCCAACTCGCTGAATTTCTCGTGTTTCGCGAGGTTTCAGATCTCGAATGATTTGAGTTTGGTGGCTTCGGCATCGTTGCGGTGGCGCTTTCGGCGTTCGCTGTCTCTTTCTTCTTTTTCTTTTTCTTTTTCGTGCGTCTTGAAACCTTGTGTTCATTGTCAACTCCCTCGCTAACAGAAGGTTTGGTGTCGTTTGGTGGTGAATCGGCGATGTGCGAACTAATTCGTGTTTCGATCTGCTTATAAAGTAGTCGTTTAGCTGTTGGATTCATAACAAGAACCTGAAGATCTGTAAACCATTTGGAGAGGCCTCGTCGTAGGTTCTGTCGCTTCTCAATTGCGAGAAATAATTTTTCTTGTGATTGCGCATTTCGTTTGTTGGATGGGTTTCATGTGGTTTTTTTTTTCTTTCTTTGAGTGAGGAGATTGATCTGCAGTTGCTTAGCCTTGAATTTGAATTTGTTGCTGCTGCAGAGCTTGAAGTAGCAGAGGAGAAGAAACTGAAGAATGGCTAAGCAAGTTTCCAACGGTGAGAACCACTCGGCTGCAAAGCCACCTCCGACTCCGTCTCCTTTGCGTTTCTCCAAGTTTTTCCAGGTAATTGTGGTGATGGGCCAGTATGGGATTTCCTTGCATTGAGTTCTTCGTTACTCTTGACTATAAGGTTTTCGTGGCCGTGGAATGTGCCGGTGAAAATGTTACTGTTCCTTTTTTTTTTTTTGGGGGGGGGGGGGGGGGGTATTTTTATTCGTCACAAGAATACTCGCGTATTTTTCAAAAGGAAGGTTCTCGTTTGCCCTCCTTGCCAAGATTGAATCTTGGTGTATGAATTGCTTTCGTTTCTTGCATCTGAAAGTTGCAATTTGAAGTCAATTGGCTTCTATTTTGAAATGGCTTCTAGTTCTTCAGAGTTTTGAATATATCCACCTTTTCCTGATATTAGAATTGGTGGCGTAATTAGTCTTATCTGAAATAGTTCTCAGTGGTTGTGTTTGTTTTTGGCCTTTAGAGAAATGGTGAAACTGTTCTACCTGAAGAACAAAGTGAACGATCCACATGGGGGCATTTTATAAATGTGGCATTCTGGAATTGGTCTTCATCATTTACTAACTTTGGTTTACCTTGAAAATCACTGTACAGTGCAGTCTACTTGATAGATCCAGGATGATATTGTTGCTTAAAGTTGGTAATTGGCTTTTTGTTTGCCATGTCTCTTGTTTATATTGGGCTGCTTTTGTTCTGAAGTTTTCCTCTATTTGTGACTTTCTCTTAGTAACTCGTGTTCAGATGTATGTGTTTTTGGGCTAGACTAGCTATTTATAAACCAAATGCTTTTGGTCATTATGGTATATGTCATCTTTTGCTGAATCTGTGGGGTTTTTGGTGTGCAGCCCAATATGAGGATTCTGGTTACTGGAGGAGCTGGATTTATTGGCTCTCACTTAGTGGACAAGTTGATGGAAAATGAAAAGAATGAGGTGATTACTTTCAGCAACTAAAGTGCAACCTTATTTTTTACAAGGACCAACATTGTTGAAAACAAACTTGGATTTGGGTTTTGATGCCTCCAAAATAGCAGGCTGGATTTGGGAAAATCAGTTTACATGGCAAGATAATTATTATTCAGAACTTATTGAGTTTTTGATAGGTGCACATGCTTTTATGGTTCAGGTTATTGTGGCTGACAACTTCTTCACTGGCTCCAAAGAAAACCTTAAGAAATGGATCGGTCATCCAAGATTTGAGCTTATTCGTCATGGTAGGTTTTATGCTGGATGTCAGAGGTCTATGGGCCGTAGTTGCGATGTTGGTGTCCTCTATGTTGTATTTCAGACTAAGAAAAGTGCTCTCATATATGACATGCTGCCACTCAAATTGTATAATAAAATCATATAATGTCATTTCAAAGTCAAAGTGAGGTGTTCGCGGTGGGGAAAAAGGCATTTTTAATCCAGCAAGTTGCACTATCTCCTTGTTTTCGACTCACCTTGTTTACGATGTCCTCATGCATTGAAGGGCCGAGAATGACATAGCCTGAGAAAAGCTAAAGAAAATACTTCATAAGTTTACAAGTTTAGTGATTAAAAGTAATTTAAGCACCGACTTTTGCCAATTTCTTTACCTTTCATCCCAGCAATAAGTTCCTTAGTGAGCGATTGGCTATTGCAATTCGAAGACATAGGCTTAGCCATCGTAGTATTCCACTTAAGAAAGTGGATTGTGGTGATCCCTACTTGACAATTGAGGTTATTTGAAGAACCCATTTTATCAGGCTTTATTTTAATGCAGATGTGACAGAGCCATTGCTAGTTGAGGTTGATCAAATTTACCATCTTGCCTGCCCTGCCTCTCCAATTTTTTACAAATATAATCCTGTAAAGGTGTGTAAATTTGTCTTGTCCATGGATAACCTCCTGGAATTTGAGTTAGTAGTTTTCCATTCATCTTTATGTTTTACATCTTGTCAAGTGTAAACTCTCTCTCTCTCTCTCTCTCAATGTGCCATAATATAACTGATCTGAGGGTTTAACCATCTGATATACAGACCATAAAGACCAATGTGATTGGAACTCTGAACATGTTGGGGCTTGCCAAGCGAGTTGGGGCAAGGTTCGTACCTTCAATACCCTTTTTCCCCAAGGCATCTTCCATTAATTGGCTGCTTTACTCATTGAATAACTATGGCTTCAGGATTTTGCTGACATCTACCTCAGAGGTGTATGGGGATCCTCTGGTGCATCCTCAAGATGAAAGTTATTGGGGAAATGTCAACCCAATTGGTAAGTCTACTCAGCTGATTTATTGACAAGTTCCTATTATAAATAGATGGATATCGTGGTTATGTAGACATATTAATACCTCTCTTAGCACGTACAGTTTGTGAAAGATTAGCGTGTCCTGATTGAACATATATATTTGGCTTCTAGAACTTTATGAAATCCGTGTGGGAAGTCTGAAATCTACTGATATAAATATGCTAAAATCGATTGTTTTGAGAAGTTTTGAAAATCTTTTTGGAAGTAATGACACTCTAACAGAATGTATGTAGGTGGAAAGGGAAGGCCTGCCAGGCCATTTATACCCTGTCCGATCCACTATTAGAACCAGGAGTCAGTATTTGCAGAGACTTCTATCATGTTGCTTGCAACTTATTTATACAGCAATTAATTTTCTTCAGGGGTTAGAAGTTGCTATGATGAGGGGAAGCGAGTGGCTGAAACCTTGATGTTTGATTATCATAGGCAACATGGTATAGGTAAAGTGCCTTATGCTCTATCCTCTTAGTATTTGGTTTATGTTAACTTTGTTTTAGGTTTCTCGTACTAAACTAAATTTACTCCACGCCTATTTATTCTGTAACAGAGATAAGGGTTGCTAGAATTTTCAATACCTATGGCCCTCGAATGAACATTGACGATGGTCGTGTTGTGAGTAATTTCATAGCCCAAGCTGTGCGGTAAGCTTCTAATGTAATGTCAGAGCTTCGTCCGGACAATTGCAAAGGTGCTCTTTGTATTATTTTCATGACCATTTGCTGTTTTCATAATCAATCAACAGTGGTGAGCCGCTTACTGTTCAATCTCCTGGAACGCAAACTCGAAGCTTCTGTTATGTTTCTGACATGGTAAAATCTTTGTTCCGCTCTCTTCTTCTTTTGTGGGTATTTAGGATGCGGATGATTATCTTTAAATCTGAGTCTGTGGAGTGAGTACCTCTTCATCATGACACTGAAGGTTGATGGCCTCATTAGGCTCATGGAAGGAGAGAACACTGGGCCAATTAACATTGGGAATCCAGGTTAATATTGGAGATCCCTGATGCATGAGTTTGGAAATGATTTATTTTCCCTTGATCCTAATGAGGCTTTTATTCAAACCGTTAGGTGAATTTACAATGATCGAGCTTGCTGAGACTGTTAAGGAGGTACTCTCTCTCTCTCTCTCTCTCTCTCTCTCTCTCTCTCTCTCTCTCTCTCTCTCTCGATGCATCATTCGCTAGTCATGACTGCGAGCATTAGGTTGTGATGATGCATGCAGTTCCGGATTCACTCTGCAAACTGTATTTGGTTTTGAAACTTTCACTTCTCATCTGATGCAGTGATTAAATTTTAAGCACAAATATTTTGATATGACCCTGAATCACGATGGTATTTAGTGTGAAAAATTGCGTAAGCACAGCTCACTTGATGAGAAATTATGGATGGCATTGTAGGAAGTGCTTTTATTTTAAAGGACGACAGCCCTGTTTAATTATTACACATGTACATACAAACTTAAGAACTACATCAGAAACAACCAGACACACACAAACAACGAAATGACATGACTGCAATGTGACACTGTAGCTCATTAATCCCGATGTGGAGATCACCATGGTGGAGAACACCCCAGATGATCCGCGTCAGAGGAAGCCAGACATCACAAAAGCCATGGAGTTGCTCGGATGGGAACCCAAGGTCAAGCTGCGAGATGGCCTTCCCCTGATGGAGGATGATTTCCGACAGAGGCTCGGTAAAGCCAGAAAGAATTGAACCTCTTCACAAGAAATAATGGAAGTTCATGGGCAAAATGTGAAAGACAACGCAAAATACAAAATCTCTGGCTGGTTTCAACACCATTAATTTGGTTATGCATTATATAGAACAAGCGTCATTGCTAGGTGGTTAATCTATGTGTAGGGACAATATGAGGGAAGGTGTCCTTTATATCACTCTTTATTTTCGGCTGGAACTGAAAGGTCCTGTGAAGCACTAGCTTCAGTTCGGCAAAAATGATAAGAGCTCCTTGCATCAAGTTTTGTAATTATTTGCCTGCACCAGTTTGTCCTTATCTTTTAGCGATACTAGGGTTCATTATAATTGTGCAAGTTTCCAATTTGCATCAGTAAAAGTCAATTTCTTTCATGCACGAGTTTCGGGTTTCGATTTATGATTGGTTTGTACAATTTTAATGGTCAATAACACTATTGTTGTCTTAGATCTCAAGATCGCACACTTTGATTTGCTCTTTTTCCTTTTCTTTTGTGGCTGTAAGCTTCTGAAAAAGCAGAAATAACATCAGCTGAAAAACCTTTGATCTGAAGTTTGCTCGCTCTATTCGTTTATCGGGGTTGAATGGAAATCAAATACGACCAATGTTCACGTAGGATAAAAACTAATGCGACTTATTCAACTCTGCTTTGTGTGGCATGGCCAAGTTCTTACGTAGTTCTACAGATTTTCCTGCACGCGCCTCGTTGCTTACATTACGAGGAGCTGCTGTGTTTCGACCAGATGCCTTTATAAGGAAGTAGTAGTGTAAAACAGGCCGCGCCCATCTCACGGTGTGTGAAAAATGATATAATTCAAAATGCCGCCGCGAGCAAGATTATGCCCATCTTCTTCGTGTTCTCTAAGGCCGTTCACTCCTCAGTTGGGGTCCTCTATGTTGCTCCACTTCCTGCCCCAACTTTAGCACTCGCATCTTCTTTGATTTTGCTCTCTATCCTTGTGAAAATCGGTTTCGGTTGCGCCATGACCTGGCCGCCCTTCAATCCGCCCCACCTCGTATCACTCTAATACACAAGAAAAAGACCACAGAAGAAAAGATTCGATAAGCGAAGATAATCGGGTACCAAATCCATGTATGAGGCAAAAGGATAGCTGTCAGAGAAGAGGAGAGAGAGGGACGGAGGGGGAGAGAGACCCAAGTTGTGGCATTGAATTGATCTGCTGAGTGGCCCAGTTGCTCATATATTCTCAGACATAACCTTGGAGTAACAGGAGATAATGCAACAGCGATGATCCTCATTGCTTCCAGCACGATTACCAGATCCTGATTGGGGATAAGGATGTCAAAGCTTACATCATAAAAAGTTGCATCAATACCTTAACTAGAGCGTGAGGCGTGAACAGTGTAAGTTGCTTTAAACAAGAATGGATAGAGTGAAGCATGAATCATTTTAACCTAAAAAGGGAAGATTTTCCACCGATCAATCATATTGGCGATGCCCTCAATCCAGCAACTTGACAAGAAACTCATCTTTCCGATATCGATTGTTAGGGACAGAAGTTACTGCTTCAAATTCTCCCAAGGATTTCAAGTATTGGAACAAAGAATTGCACGGTTAATGCAGCTATAATGGGAAGGAGAGACCGGAAAGGGTAAACCTTTGCTGCAGCTTCTGAAGCAGCACCCCCTTGCTTAAATAAAGACCACGGTGCACATTCATCAATATAGGAGTTTCCAGAATTTCCGATTTCTAGAACCGCTTCACATGCTGTAGAAAGTGATAGGTTTTCATAATGAATTCGAGCCTTTTCAACCTACAAAACATAACAAGCAACAGTAGAACATAAGTAGTGTTAAATAGCAAAGTCATGTAAGCTGAACACATCAACACCAACATCAACACCACCTTTATCCCAAACTAGTTGGGGTCGGCGGTCAATGAACTCCAAAGAATCATTATAAAAAAAAAAAAAAAACAGAATCAAGGGAGGGAAAATAGATAAATGTGTAAAAATAAATAAGTAAATATATATATATATCTATCTATCTATACATTACCCCTCCACAACACTAATAGACTTCCTCCACTCCGTCCCAAGACAAACTGTACGCCAATCTATTTTCCACTCCATTAGATCTTGTTTTACTGTTTTCCCCCAAGTAAATTTCGGTCAACCTCTTACTTTCTTCGTGTTATGCTCTCGATAGCAAACTTATGTTCGTACCGGTGCATCTAAGGGCCTTCGGAGTATATGCTCAAACTATCTCAATCATGTAAGCTAAACGCGACAGAAAAATTGAAACTTTTACTAATGTAAGCACTGAAGAGAAAAAGTAATCACACAAATACAGCAACCAAAACAGGACAGTTTTCTTTATAATTTATTAAAAGACCAGATGTCATTTAGAAGATATACAAATGACCACTTTGTGATCCACGCTTTAACTTCGGTCCCAGATCAAAACAGATACAAAATGGTACAGTCATCAATAAACAAGCAAATGAATAAATAAATGGATAGATAACTATATAACATTTTTGTCACACAAAAGAGGGAAAAAAAGGTTGTGCAAACCAAAATTCCATGGCCCAGTATCTTGAGCAATTTTTACCCTTTATGAATTTATGAAGTACGAAATAAAACTTTCAGCTTGGCCAGAGAAAGCAACGGTCTTTGATTAACAAAACAAAAAAGAACAGTACAATGCGAGAAAGTGTGACAGTTCACAAATACATTTGTCCTAGCAGTCTCATGACAAGATTTCATAATGCCATATAATACAAATGAAACACAAGCATTACCAGCATCTCCACTGTCTCCTTGAATGAATTTCCTTCAGCAGCAAAGGCTGAATCCACCACCAATGTTGATTTGCAGTTCTTTCTCAGAAGCCCAAGCGTGCGGTTCAGGAGATTACCTGCAGACAGAAGTTAGGAGTTATGGCCATCTTATTAATGTATGCTAAACAGTAATGCCAGAAAATGAATAGAACAAAACCCGGTATTGGGATTACCAATAGTATTGGCAAGATGTGCATTGACGGTGCTAATAAAACGATCCTCAGAATAGTCACCATCACTGCCAAACTCCACCTCTCTGACGAAGAAGTACCTGACAGCATCGGAGCCAAATCTATGAACCAAATCATTTGGCTCAAGAGTATTTCCAAGTGACTTCCCCATCTTCATGCCATCCTAAAAGTTAAAATAAACTGCATGAAATAAAAATTAGGTAGAAGAGACAAATTAGCAGACGGCCACAAACAGGTTCATCAAAGCCAGCACAACTTAATTAGATGAGATGCAACCACTGACACGACTTTCACCGCAATCATCTACCACCACACTCCACCACCCCGGAAAAACAAAAAACGAAAAAAGAAGTAGAGAGAGAAAATTAAAATGAAGATGAAGAAAGGTATAAAAAAAAGTAAAGCAAAATCACGTGATGATCACATCTGACTGCTTCAGCATAACGAACCAATAAACCAGATTGATAAAGAAACGATGTAAATCTTATGGTTTGGCTACCTTTGTAAGGAATCCATGGCCAAATATTTTTTTTGGAATACTTAAACCAGCAGACATCAGCATAGCTGGCCAATAAACGGCATGGAAACGTAATATATCCTGTGAAGAACAAGAACAAAAGAAGTATGTCATCACAGCCAAATTAGTACAACAAAATAGGAGCAGAAGCCACCCAGTCATTCTATAGAAGCAAAATGAATACATCTAAAGACAATAACATGAGAAGTCAAAACCAAGAAATCACCCATTTAGTTGAATGTAATTCAAGTCAAGACTTCAGTATCGTTTTTTCAAATATTTCCAAGCTGAAAATTGTTGAGGAATTCATGTATCCCCATTTAGAAACTAAAGGCTTAGCTGAGTGGAGTAAGACTATAAACATCAACGTTACATCAAGCTAAGGGAAAAGCACAGCACTACAATGCCATTATGGTCAGCTAAAGAGACATTTGAAGGACAAATGAGAGGGTGTAGTTCTCGGCCTAACAGACCAAAACCGTACAATTGACTATCATATTTCACCTGATAGCTGTTTAATATAGCATATTAGGCACAGTGGCAATGTGAGACGCCAAGAAGAAAGATACGGGTCTTTCATTCTTTATGTATTGATGTATAACAGTTGGCGCTTAATTATCTTGAAAATCACGATCGGCGAAAATTGGGGAAATTTCACTAATTCGGGGTAAATGATCTCGGATCGCGCTCAAATTCGGTCGGTTAAAGAGAAACGGTCGTCTGATTCAAAATCACCGCTTCGTCGTGAGATACGACGGATTTTAGCATTTCGGAGTCGTTTACACCAATTTTCGTGCAGTTTTTTAATTTAGGCAATTTTGAATATTTCGATTATTTGTAGTATTCGATTCGAATTCTCTTAGATTAGGTTAGATATGATTTTGATAATATTATTTTTAGCGATTCTATTCCTTAAAGGGGTCCTATCTCTCTATATAGGACGTCTGCCTTTGTAATATTCATCCTACCATTCAATCAAATTCGAGTATTTCTTTGGAATTGTTTTCCAAGTTCGCTTCTCTCAGCGTCATGTATAGGAATGAGCATATGGGTAAAGTATTAAAGAGAAAATGGCCATTAATCGCCACGACCATAAGTGCGAACATCATGGTAGGACAAGTGTTTGATTAAACAATCCCGAAGTCAACAACATTGCTTGTAAACAAGGACCAGCAAAACTTTAGTCTTTTGTGCTTAGGGGAGATGCATCATTAAAATCTACTAAGTTTCATACGAAAATTTTTCTTATCTTTGGCTTTGAATCCCTGGAGATAAGGTCATCTGGCATCCAATAGTTAAGAGCTAAAAGCAATTCAATGGAGAGGAAGTAAAATGCTTCAAAAAGTTTTTTGAGTGGGGATGAATCCAGTTAAATATGGAGGACGCGAAACGAGAATACGAAAGCATAAAGAACTACCAACTTTAGATATCTAAAAGTTTCATATTAGTTTTAGAAAAGACAGATTGAACTTCCTCATAATGTTTAAACTGGCGACAAAATTCAGTAAACAGAGAACATGAAAAAAAATTAAAAGGAACGCACTTCAGAGAATAGGTACTGCTTACCTTCCCTATAAGATGTAGTGAAGCAGGCCAGCCCCGAGAAACAGTATTTAGCAAATCTGGTTGCTCATTTTCCCCTGATAATGCAGATATATAACTGTCCAAAGGTTAAAAAAGAAAAGGAAAAAAAAGAGGTGATTAAAATAGTGAGAATAGTGCCCAATTGCTCACCTAGCAAAGTAAATAGTCAATATGCTTAAGATGCATTTCACGTGTGACAACCGATATTATGCAGCAGTCGTAATTTTCACATTCTTTGATTGATACTATTGTGTTCTACTTGCAGTAGCAATTTTGAGGTTTTTTATGAACTTATACAAAAGAATGCAGAGGACTAATTTAATATAAAGCTAATTTGAGCAGGTTCCCTACAGTTGTCTATATAGCCTTGTGCTTGAGCGCATTTGGAAAGTATGTCAGGATGCCACTAAGTCACTGACTGTTCTCTTAACTTTTGACAAGGACAATGAGACAAACATAAGTAGTTATGCTTGCTGCTATGGGGAAAAAACACAGTTCTTAGGTAAAAGACTCATTCAGCCAGATGAAAGATAACTTACCCCAGTAAAGCATCAAACCAGACATAGATAGTTTGCTTTTTGTCATTAGGAACTGGAATACCCCAATCAACAGATGCCCGAGAAATGGAAAAATCTTTTAAACCACTTCTAATCCAACTTTGCACCTACAAAGAAGTTGGAATAATTGTGGTTCAATGGATTGACATTAAAGGAAAAAGTAGTAGCTAATTGTAAAACTTTTAATTTGCACTTGAACTTTTAATTTGCACTCAAAAGGAGATACTTTTGAGTTTCTAGAATGGTTACAGATGCTCAATTATATTTCACCTTTATCAGTAGAATAAGGTGGCTTTACAGATATATGAACTGAACCACCTTATTCATGTCAATTGAACAAGCAATGTTATTTACCATCCATAATTTAATGATTGTCATCTAAACCCCATGTTGTTCACAGTGGACTCAGATCAACTATTGACCCCCCAGTAGAATATGACTTCGCTTCATTCTATCCTAAATGAGATGGCATGACAAAATGCCTTACAAACCTCTTCCACCGATTGTGATATGAAGGCCAACAACATAATCAAATAATAGATCCTGCAAATCGGATCATCTCCGAAGAACCATTTCAATTGATTAAGTCCTATGCTGTAGCAAAACCTTGAGCTTTTATGACTGAATCCCTGGTAAGATTTTACGTTTGCTTATTATCTCTTCTCCTAAATGCCAACTTGAGAATTCTGAAAGCAGCACAGCTCATGTATGAACATTTCAAAGCACGGTCCAATACATATCATGGCACTGTCTAGTAAGATGAGCATTGTCATAAAGCCTCTTCATGTCAATGAAGATATTCTCCTAATTATCCAACACACTGCCCAATAGCAATCATCTATTATTGGAGAAACGAAATCATGGTTAAGAAGGAAACCAGATATGTTTCATCTCCTTCCATCACCACAGAACAGAAACTTTTCCAGTCAACTCAAGTAACATATCAAGCTTGCCTACCAATTTATAAAATCAAAAATTGCAGAAGGAATGCATTTGACAGCAGAAGTTACCACAGTTATCCAACCGTTAATAAAGTGTTGATCACTGTTCTAAAAGCAATGTCTAACTCACATATTAATCCAGCTGAAAGAAGACAATACTGGCACATTGCCCTTCTTAAATAGAGAGGATAAAAATTGTCTCACCTCATTTAAACGAAATGGTGGCTGTACGAATTCTGGATTCTGTTCCAAAGTTTCTTCCAAGAATTTCTGATACTTTGATAAGGCAAAAAAGTAGTTGTCCTCCTTTCTAGGAACACAGGGCTTCAGATGCATAGGACAACAGTTGTTATCCAGCAGATCTTTCTCGTCCTAGAAAAATGCAGAGCTAACGACATTAATCTATGGCTTCCAATAAACTAGAAAGATCATTTCTATTGTTTTCAGTGGAAACAATTAGAGAGGCTAATAGCACTAATTGCACTGAAACACTACCACCATCAGTAAAAATCCATAGCTTTTTGACCGAAAACAGGTCTTACCTTGTACTCTTCACAGTTGACACAATATAGACCTTCGTAATCAGCTCGGTATATGTCACCATTCTCGAGGACCCTAGAATAGAACTGTTTAACAATTGCTTCATGCTTAGCATCAGTTGTCCGAATGAACTTATCATAGGCTACGTCCAACTGCAGCCAGAAATAGAGAGGAACAATAAAGAATGCAAACACAGCATCAGAGCCTGTGCTATCATAAATTCTCTCATAAATAAGAGACAAAATGGTTTGATAGTGGCAATTACATCTTTCCAGAGAGCCTTGTACGCTTGTGAAATCACGTCACAGTGTTCTCTAGGGCTTGAACCACAGGCACTAGCAGCTGTGGCAATCTTCTCACCGTGTTCATCGGTGCCAGTGATAAATATAACCTTTTTCCCCAAGAGCCTCTGCCATCAAAAGGAGAAGTGAAGCAGTATCATCAAGAAATTCACAACTCTTATGAGAATACAGAACAAGTAACTCCACTGTCAAGACATAGCAATCATTAACCAGAGAAACAAAAAGAAATGTAAGAGTGAGCCTTTTAATCTGAAGAAACAGAAGTTAGAACCAAGTCAATGTTTATTAGAAGCTTTTTCTGGAACCCATTTTCCAATCCAAAACCCAGCTTAAACAAAAGAAAATTCCCATCTTGATGATTAAATTGCATAGATCACCACGAACAATAAATGTTAAAGAACGAATTATGAAGACAAAGCTTTGTCTATGGAATCCCACCAGCTAGGGGCAGACTCATTCATTTTCATCAAGGCAAAAGTTCAGTCACAATCAACTGGTACTCTTTAGTCGCATCTACTCTGATAAAAGAAACAATCGCTTATTGACACCGATTTCTACTCCAAATGAAATCAAGAACATGGGTTTCGCCTTTACCGACACCCATAACTCACAAGCAACAAAAAACGATTTAAAAAAAAAATTGTCAATGAAAGACGGACAATGTCCGAAGACAAAACCTGAAAGCGAGCGATAGCATCAGCAGCAATGGTAGTGTAGGCGCTGCCCATGTGAGGAGGGGCATTGACGTAATAAAGCGGTGTCGTGAGGACAAAAGGGTCGGTCTCCGAAGCGCCCTTGCTCGACCCAGCACAGCACATAGCTCCATAAGTCGACGAAGAAGAAAAAGAGAAAAGGGTGTGGCGGAATTGGAGACGAGGCTTCGAAATGGAAGGCTTGGAGGTGATGGCATGCCAAGGGTTTACGAACCACACACTGCAGCTTATCCTCGTCGCCATTGGCGTAGCCCCTTTTGCTCTCACAGGAGCAGTGGAGGCTTCTGGTGAGAGGTTCTACTATCTTGTGTCTGCGCACGAGGAAGAGGAGAGTACCTTGGGTGCTCCTCGGTTCTCGCCAGGCAATCTATTGCGATATATCCACCAATCAAAATCCTTTACTCTTGACTTCTCTAAATTCAAATCCGGCTTAATTAGAGCCAATATATGCCTGTCGACTCGAGCTCGAAAAAGTCTGATTAGAGAGTAGAACTGTAAAATTCTCAAACATAAAAACCATAGTCAAGAGACATAAGACGATGTGATTTCTCGACACGAACATTGCTTTTAAGGTTCTGTGTATATCATGTGTTTATTATTGGGTTTCCATAGGCATGTCATCTTCGCTAATTTCAATCTTGCATCGCAGAAATTTGAATAGAGAATCTTGTACAAATTCAAAAACTATTTATATTTATCTACGTTATTGGGCGCTCTTCTACTTAGAAGAGAAATCGATATTATACAGATGTAGGCCACAATATTTCCACCTATTGCTTGGCACATTTTTACTACCTTCTTTTTAATTACATATTAGACATAAAAAAATGGTAGATTTATTCTACTTTTTCCCTCTCATGAAGTTTCTCAAAAAAGAGAGGATTTTTTTTTTGAAAAAAGGACCAGAAATGCATCATTTTCTCAAATAATGGCATTAAGTGAACCTTAGTTAAATAATTGCCTAAAATGTTCAAATTATTTCAATGAAGGGCCTAACAAAAAGATACTTTTGTCCTTTACTTTTTTCATTTCTTTCTTTTTGCCTTTTTCTCCCCTCCACTCCCCAGGCCATAGCTGGCCTCAAGCATGGGCCAGCCGCCACTCTTGTCGAGCCGGCATCAAGCTACCCTCGCTCGGACCGGCATCGGCCAAGGGCGACTTCGTCCACTTAGGCGAGGGTTGAGGGCCCAGGCGAGGGTAGGTAACCCTCGTGCGAGGAGAGCCCTCGCCTGGATTGACACAAACATTATGGGGTGCATGATTCCCATTTTATTTCCCTGTTTTTTTGTTTTTTTTTGTTTTGGGGAATAATTTTGGAACAGAAATGCGTTTGACAACGCAATATAGTTTTTTTTATTCCCTAGCCAAACTTTTGTTTCAGAAATAGGTTTTGGACGTGAAATGAGAAGTTAAATAAGCTATTTTATTGTTTCAGAAACAAAATCTCGAAATAATTTGCTCATTTTTCATCACTCCTCCCTTATCATCGCTGGTCTACTGCCGATCGCTGGTCGCCGGCCCCTGTTGGCCACCGCTGCCCAACGACAAAATGTTTGTCCAGAAATATAAATTTTTTAGTATTGTCAAACAATTTTTTTTTAGAAATAGAAAAATTGTATCGTTATCAAACACGTTTTTTGTCTGAGAAACTTGTCTAGGAAATATAAATGAAAAAATCTATTTCTTGCTGTCGCGACCCTCTCCGAGCGGAGTGGAAAGAGTTAATGAGCCGTCCCTTCTGGTCGGATGCAGGCCTCTCCCAAGGCTCATTACCTAAGTCGCAACGGCAGTATACGTGGTCGACTTTCGGTGCGGCCTGGTGACATGTGATACATATACATGCCAAGGAGTCGCCACTAATCATTCTATGGATGGTACGATTGGAAACCCTATCGAATAGTTGGGAGCATTCTATTCAATTCTGCAAAAACTAGAGAAATGAGATCGGGGACTTTGTTACGCCAACATTCAGAGTAAACGCCCTTTCGACACCTAAGTTGAATGATTTTTCTAACCTAAGATTTCATACAGATTAGTAGGGTGCGAACCCTAACACTAGGAGTTCATGCAAATAGGAATGGCTATCCTAACACTCACAATCAATAAAATGAATGCGCAAATCAAGAATCCAAAACGTGCGGATAAATCACATGAAAGCAACATGGCATCCCTAGTAAGGCCCTATTAGCCTAGAGAAATGTTAATCAAGGCTTAATAATATTTTTGACATGGTTTACTCTTAAGGGACAAAATCGTAATTTTGAAGAATTTCGGAATAATTTTCCCAAGAAGGGCAAATTTGTTATTTCAGATGACACATATAGTCAAAAGATGGTGGAAATAGGATTGGTATTAAACCAATTTATTTCCTATTTTTCGAGAATTTATGAGAATTTTTTTGAAATTTTTGAGTGATTTATCTTTTGAGGGGTAAGGTCGTCATTTCAGAAAGTGATGAGAAGTGAAAATCTCAAATAGAAGGATTGGTCGACCACTAGACCCAAATCCTAATTTTGAGCAATTTTTACTGTTCGGTCGGAATAAGAAATACGATTTATTCTTTGAGGGGTAAAATCGCCGTTCTTAGAAAAAGGACGAGATTTGAAAACCCAAGTATAAGAGTTGGTCGCCTAACCGACCATAATTCTTATCTTGGCATTCACGACCTATCTCAAATATAAGGCGAAGGCGATTTACCCCTAAAGAGTAATATTGTCAACTCTTAGGAGAACATATAAGAAATCCCAAAAATATGATCGAGCAGTTGTCTATGGTCAATCCTCAATTTTTTTGGAATTTCTAGAGCATCTAGAAATTTTCTACAATTTTTCCATATATTTTTTTGGAATTTTCTAGGATTTTCTAGAATTTTTTGATTTTTTTTATTATTTTAAAAAATTATTTTCTGAAATTTTTATTAAAAAAATGATTCGGATATGGTCGACACGACCCACTCGGGTCGGAACCCGACCCAGACCCGAACCTGTGCGACCCACGCGCAAAACCGACGCGGTATCAATCTCTCCCGCTCAAATTTTTAATTCCCACCTAACTTGAACCAACGGCTCTGATTGCGCCATGTGTCGCTCTACGGACGACTTGATCAAACATAAGGAACCAACGACCATGATTGAAACGCTAGGTTGAACCGCAACCGTCCGATGTAAGACATTGTTTTATACCGAAAATGAAGATATCTCGACACGTGGCACCCATCCTACCGTCGGATCATTTTTGTTGATCGGTTATAACCGATTGGGCTGACGTTGGCGCCACGTTGGCGCCACGTCATTGCCACCGAGACGTTGACCAATCAACGTCTCGCCAAAGAAGATGATCGGTGCTGGGCATTGACTCGCTGACCCCCCGTCGGAAGGCCATATCTCGGCCATCTGACATTCGATTGACGTGAAACCAACGGCGTTCGATTCGCCGTGACTTCCTCTACAACATACCGGAAGCTCGATATAGCAGATCAACATTTTCCATGCCTGTAACTCCGGTCGAAGCCAAACTCCGGTAACTACTCACCCTAGCCTTTTTTTAAGTTACTTAGCAACAAAAATCAACCAGGAAGCATCACAGAGGGTTAAGAAGACTTACTTGTACGTCGGAAGGCTCGACAAAGCCTAGACCAAGTTATACGGTTCTCGGTGACTCAATCAAGGTTGGAGGTTGGCATGGAGTTTTATGCAACGAAAATGCAGCAAATAAATTAGAGAATGATCAGTGAGGCACAACAAACAATTCTAGACCAAGAACTCATAAAACGAGCTAGTGGAACTCTAGATGCCATTGAAGGCTGAAGAGAAGCTTGGGAGAGTGTCTCACCTATTTCTATGATAAACTGATGAACAAGCTAGTTCGTTGCGTTCGCAAGACCGAGACGAAGTCACAGATGGCAACGGCGTGGCTTGGCGGAGCTTGGAATGTACTGGTCGAACCTTTGAAGTTCTCGGCCCTAAGCTCCTTTAATGGTAGACGATCACCTCTTTCTCTCTCTCTCTCCCTCTTTGTGCCACGCGCTCTCTAGTTGTTATCCTATGAACTCACTCCAACCTCCTCCTTGAATCCGTTCTTCCACCCACCTCCCCCAACTTTCTCTGAATCTGTTATATCCCTCATCGACGAAAAAATATGCACGCTTCCGGAAGCCCCTTGCTTCTGCTTGCCTTACATGCTTTGACATGTTCTATTACGAGTCCCTACCGGAAAGGAATGGGTCCAATGGCCATCACCAAATTCCCATCTAGGTTGTGTACTTGCGGCTCTTTCTTTTGTCTCTCTTTTTCCGTGCTTTTGCATACACAGAACCTGGGAGAGCGAAGATAGAATTGCTCTTTGATGAATCTGGGTCAACGAGTTGATTAGGTCGGGTCAGTTCGACCCAGTTGACGCAGTTCTCTAATTTTGTTCAAATTAGGCATCCAAATGCCTAAAAATCATGCAATTGACCTTAAAATCGGATTATATGACATGGAATTCATCTAAGAAAGGTAAAATGGAGCTAAATTGATTTTAATTTCTGCAAAAGTCTCAAATCTTTAGTTTGACCCAAAAATAAAATCTTATCAGTTTGAGCTCTAAATGACAAAATTGGGTCAAGCTAACCCCACCAATGGATTCAAAGAGGCTAAAAACCTATGTGTCAACGTTCATTCATGCATGATAATCCCTAGATTAAAAATAATTTCATTTTTTCCAAATCCGGGGACTAAATTGCAATAAAAGTATGCAATTTTGTCAAATTCATGTAATTGGGCAATTGTGGTGAACAATTGAGATAAATTTCAATTCAGGACAATTGGATTGAATGTTAAAACTCTCTAAATGCCAAAACTATAAATTAAAAGACTCAAAACATTTTTTTTTTTACAAATTCAATCCTACGTGTTACAAAGAAACACACAAAATTAAACTTGAATTTCAAATTTTGATGAGGTTAACATGACAAGAAAATTAAAATTAAAATATAGAATACATTTTCATATTTTTGCGACCACGAATGCTATTTTTGCTTTAAAAATTATCTATTTTTCTATTTTTCGAAAATACTGAAAAATACAAAAAATAAAAAATTTATTTTTTGTTCAAAAATGGTTCCTTAGCTTTGGCCAAGGCTACCAAAGTTGATTTTGTAATTTTTTTTTAACTTTTTATGAATTTTTTTATGATTTTTCAAAAATAAAATTAAAAAAAACTAGTAAAAAATCAAGTGTCAACAGCTACCCCTCTTTGAGAGGAATCTCATGAGAGGTTTCAATCAAAGACAAGTGGCACCTGAGTCTAGATTAACTCGATTGAGGAAAAGAAAACGAATCATGATATTCAATCTTTCTTATCCTACTGGTGAATGCCTCGCTCATTCCTTTTTAGCTGATGAGAGAGAGAGATGGAGTAGAGGTAATTGCCTGTTACTCACCTACTTGATGCACGTATGGCATGCACGTGTATGGCGGATTCAAGTGAATACCTAGGGGCTCGTACCTTTGAGTATCCTAGGGCAGTTAAGTTCTAGCCCGTATGGTAGGCTAAACCAGAATGAGATTCCTATCTGACAGGAGCCTATGGATAACACATCCGTTCTTTAGGGATTGTCAAAAACTAGGCTTCCTATCTACAAGAAACCTAAAGGTGACGCAACCGTTCTTTAGGGATTATCAAAAGTTTCGATCTATACGGTGGATTAGACCAAGAAAAAGATTCGCCTACTAGAAGGCTTACCTAAGGGAATGGTTCGTCTCACCTAACAAAGACTCACCATGAATTCAATCCGTCAGTGGATCAGTCCGGGAAAAAGGCTTACCTATAGGAAGGCTTACCTAATGTGATGGTTCGTTTTGCCTGATGAAGACTTACCATGAATTTGATCCGTCAGTGAATTAGTCAGGGAAAAAGGTTCACCTACTGGAAGGCTTACCTAACGGGATGGCTCGTCTTGCTTGATAAAGACTTATCATGAATTCGATCTGTCGATGGATCAGTCCGGAAAAAAGGTTCGCCTACTGGAAGGCTTACCTAACGCGATGGTTTGTCTTGCCTGATGAAGACTTACCATGAATCTATAGGGAAGGTATACCTAATTCTCAAGTTACCATGGTGACTGTTCTGGGATTTAGAGGTTTCCTAAAATCTTGCAGAAAGCTGAATTCAAAGGTTGTTTTCTTGACGTGCAAGTTGCCATATTGGGATTTGGGGACTCCAAGTATCCTGCAAAAAGCTCAAACTTGCAAAAACTTTTGTTAAGAGATTCTTTTGGGATTTAGAAGTTACTTAAAATCTTGTAGAGAGTTGAATCCTGAAATTATCCTTTTGACATGGGAGGTGACATTTTGAGATCTGGGGACTCTAGATATTCTGCAGAAAACTCAAACCTGCAAAAAATTTTGTTATCGGGATTCTTCTAGATTTAGGGGTTACTTGAAATCTCGCAGAAAGTTGAATCCTGGAATTGTCCTTCTGAAATGGGAGGTGATATTCTGAGATCTGGAGACTCCAGGTATTCTGCAGAAAGCTCACACTTACAAAAACTTTTGTTATCAAGAGTCTTCTGGGATTTAGGGGTTACCTGAAATCTCGTAGAAAGTTGAATCTGGAATTGTCCTTCTAATATGATAGGTGACATTCTGAGATCTAGGGACTCTAGATATTATGCAAAAAGCTCACACCTGCAACAAAATTTTGTTATCAGGATTCTTCTAGGATTTAGGGATTACTTGAAATCTCGCAGAAAGTTGAATTTTGGAATTGTCCTTCTGACATGGGAGGTGACATTCTGAGATATGGAGACTCTAGATATTCTGCAGAAAGTTCAAACCTGCAAAAACTTTTGTGTAAAAGGTATTTTTTTAGATGTGGGATTACCAGGGATCTTGCAGAAAAATAAACTTGGAAGCTCTTCATTGCCGAGCGAGGTATCCTTCTGTGACCTGGTGCCACCATGAGTCCTGCAAAAATTTAAACCAAGAAAGATAGCGTTATGGGATGTGGGGTTATCAGGAATCCGTCAGAAGCTTAGGCATACAAACTCTTCTTCTCAAAGAAAAGTGTCATTCTGGGACCTGGGGTTAGCATGAGTCCTACAGAAGTTTAATCCAAGAAAGATAGTGTTCTGGGATCTGGGATTACCAGGAATCCAACAGAAGCTTAGTCGTATAAACTCTTCTTCTCAGAGAAAGATGTCATTCACCTGGGGTTACCGTGAGTCCCACAGAAGTTTAAACCAAGAAAGATAGCATTTTGGGATGTGGTGTTACTTGTAATCCGTCAGAAGTTTAGTCATACAAACTCTTCTTCTCAGAGAAAAGTGTTATTCTGGGACTTGGGGTCACACCATGAGTCCTGTAGAAATTTA
The DNA here is from genome assembly GCA_028455895.1 of Rhodomyrtus tomentosa. NCBI lineage: Eukaryota > Viridiplantae > Streptophyta > Magnoliopsida > Myrtales > Myrtaceae > Rhodomyrtus > Rhodomyrtus tomentosa. Next base: position 14,218,298 of record JAPCWY010000009.1, on the reverse strand, counting down.
AACCAAGAAAAATAGCGTTCTGGGATCTGGGGTTACCAGGAATCCGTCAGAAGCTTAGGCATACAAACTCTTCTTCTTAGAGAAAGGTGTCATTTTGGGACTTGGGGTTACCATGAGTCCTACAGTAGTTTAAACCAAGAAAGATAGCGTTCTGGGATCTGGGGTTACCAGGAATCCAACATAAGCTTAGTCGTATAAACTTTTCTTCTAAGAGAAAGATGTCATTTTGGGGCTTGGGGTTACCGTGAGTCCTGCAGAAATTTAAACCAAGAAAGATAGCATTCCGGGATTTGAGGTTACTAGGAATCTGTCAGAAGCTTAGTCGTATAAACTCTTCTTCTCAGAGGAAGATGTCATTTTGGGACCTGGGGTTACCATGAGTCCTACAGAAATTTAAACCAAGAAAGATAGCGTTCTAGGATTTGGGATTACCAGGAATCCGTCAGAAGCTTAGTCATACAAACTCTTCTTCTCAGAGAATGATGTCATTTTGGGACTTAGGGTCACACCATGAGTCTTGCAAAAATTTAAACCAAGAAAGAAAACGTTTTGGGATCTGGGGTTACCAGGAATCCAACAGAAGCTTAACGTGTGAACACTTTCTTACCAAGAGAGCTTGTGTTCTTATGAAATATGGTGCTCCAGGAATTCAGGAATTCTACAGAAGCTCAAACATGTAAACTCTTTCTTACCAAGAGAGCTTGTATTCTTATGAAATCTGGGGTTACCAGGAATTCAGGGATTCTACAGAAGCTTGAACATGTAAACCCTTTCTTATCAAGAGAGCTTGTATTCTTCTGAAATCTGGGGTTACCAGGAATTTAGAGATTCTACAGAAGCTCGAACATGTAAACTCTTTCCTATGAAAAGAGGTTGTGTTCTTTTGGGATTTGGGATTACCAGGAATCCTGCAGAAGCTCAAACATGTAAATCGTTTCTTAACAAGGAAGATAAAAGCCATTCTGGGATCCGGGATCACCAAAAATCCTGCAGCAACTCTAATCTGAAAATTTTCTCACCAAAAGAACATCAATGGTCTTTGAATGATATCTAACGTCAAACTGACAGCACTTTATGACTTATATCGAAGTCATGCAAAAGTTTCAATAAATGCATTATGATGCTGGAGGTTATCCAAAATACCTTGTAACATACGAAAGTGATCAAAAATTCCTAATGGGGAAAGTTTGAATCAATCAATCTGAAATTACCAAAGGAGTTTGGTTAAACGCCCATTGGAGTATTATCATTAAAGAGGGCTTCTCACTGTGTTGAGATAACGGTCTTTTATCGAGAATGCACTCGAATTTCCTATCAAACTTGTACCTTGGATTCAGAATCATTCGCAATGCATACATTTGGATTGATCAGGAGGTCTTTTGAAGGACTATAATGTTGGGCTTGGACACGATTTCCAAGGGAGACTCACAAGTGAGCCAAGGCTATTGAACCAAAGATCTTCATCATCTGCTTCGGGTTTACAAGTCAAGAAACCTGCAAAATGAGAAAAAATAATCTTGCTCAAACTTTTTCGAGCTAAGCTTAGACATTAAAGCCTACATTAATTCAGATGCTCTGATCAGAAAAGGCTTCTCAGGATTGTAACATAGGTAGGATTGAGGACCGAAAAAGGCTTGTTTTTGGCCCAGAATACACGAAGGGTTTAACGTTGGTGATCATTGCAAGTTTACCGCCGATCTTGTCCATTCTGGTTCAAAGAACGTTTTCAGTCTTTGAAGTACATCGATAGTCTCTAGAGGGCATCGTTAGTCTTTTGAGAACACTCTTTATGTTCAAAAAGTATTTCTGATCTTTGGAGAACATCATCAGTCTTCGAAGTGCAAATTTGTCTTTAGAGAACACCACTTTCATGTTAAGATGGCGTCAACATCTTGTCTATGCTTTCGTCATTTGGATGTGACGTAACTTGAGAGTATCTTTCGCAGTCTAGCTCCCATGAATTTTTTTTTATAACCAAATCTCGCTAGTGACCTATATAAAGATACCATGCCCTTTTTTGGCATTTACAAGATGAAACACATGATTCACAAGTGTACAAGTACTTGTATGGGCATTGGACTTGCTTTTACCAGACACTTTGCTTTTTATTTGATGCCCAGAATTGGATTTTTCTTTCTTTTTTTTCGGATCTTTTGTTGAAATTTCATATTTTCCTTTCTCGTGGGAACTAGGATTTTCAGATGAGTGTGCTACATGTACAACTTGAATCTCAGCACGCTTAAACATTGGTCCTAGAACTTTTCATAAATCCCATCTCTTGAACTCATCTGTTCTTGAAGTGATGTCGCTTCCGTTTTGGATTATGTAATGATCACCAATGGGTTTATGAAACGAGGGTACAGGCTCAACTGGGTTGTGCAAAAGGTAGAAGTGTATAGAATAGAGAAATGAATGCTTTTCGTCATCCTAAAACACCTGAATTACCATAGAAGTTAAAATGACAAGCAACACAAGAAGATTGATGCTAGTCTGAGCAAGAGAATTTCCAACCATTTACCTCCTGATACTGTTGGAATTATCTCCATTTGACCCCAATGTGGGGTGGTTCTCGACAGGGGCAAAGAATGAAACCGCCGTTCAAAGGGATTGTCTGGTCACCTGTAGTGTTTATGATAGAAAAATGAATGACTCCGTCGTCTCAATCCATGTAATCACTGCGAATAACCCCTACACTTGGAGGTCAAGTTTTTGCTATCCTTTCCACTCCACTCATCGCTCAAGTGTATATAGGACGTGTTTGAATCAGGTTTGCCTCTCGTCTGAGAAAATATCTTTTTGAATAGTTTAAACAACTCTTGTCGGAAAAGTTCATTATCGTTTTATCCAAAATTTACCCTTAAAGGGGATTTATGATGCACTGTGCATGTGTCTATCATGTTCGGATAACCTCCAAGTTTAAACATGAATGTCAATGACTTGACTGTGAGAATTCTGCGTCTTTCTAGACATGAGAATTGAATGCATTCTAGATTCCTAGCAGTCTTAAAATTCTGGAAACAAGAACTTTGAAAGTTCTAAACCCTAAGAGATTGGGAAAATAGATACTTACCTGTCCATCATGGCTAGGGCTTCCTGAAAATATAAAAAGAAACATGTCAGTATACGTTCTTGAATTTTCAAAAAATTGAAACGATACCACTTACCGTCAATCATGCACTCCAATAGAAGTGTGGAGAAAAATCTGCATGATACTTAACAACACGGGACGGTTAAGTATTTTAAAATTTCTTGAAATTCTCATTCTTTAAGGAGAAAAGTCACGTACCCGGCTGCCACGACGGTAAATCCTCTTGATCATGCGTTCTAATCCGAACTCCAATATTTTGATCACAGAAAACGGCCATTTCGACCTACGGCGATGATCCCTTCGTTTGATTGGGGCAATCAATCCTGCTCAATGGCTTCATTCATCTTTTTAACGTGTTCCATGCCACTCTTCGGAGTTCCTTATTTAAGGAAACAAAAAGAATTCTTATCAAGATGTACATTAAAGCATGCAATGTGAAAGCGATACTTTTTACCCTCCACTTGATCTTGTAACCAAAGATTGTTTCTTGAATGCTTGACTTCTGAAGTTGTTATCTATGAGGATCATTTCGCCTTAAATTTGAGTCGGCAAGTTCTTTTCTCTTGAGTCCTTTTGAGTGCCAATAATTTCCTGTTGAAATAAAGGCAAATTCATATTGGGACCAGGATCATCTAAGATCAAATTAGAACGATACAAAGTTACCATTCACTCAAGTTTGTATCTTGATATTTGACTCTGATGTGAACGACTCTTTTGTCGCGTCCATTGATCTTGCTGGGAATGAAACGTCACTTTTTCGTCTGGTCACGCAAATGATTCACTTGCCCTAGCTAGGCGTAACTTGTCATGGCCAGGTAATGATTGCCTCGGCTAAATGGCTTTATTTATTTTTGCATTTTCATGCAATCCCCTGCCCAATTTGGGATACCTCTTATTTGGGTCTTCACTTTACTTTTCACCTTCAGGGTGCCATCCTTTTAAGGTTTGATAAAATCATTTGCTTCTGGTGTCTTGTTACTTGTGACCTTCCTTATGATATTCTCTTTCCATGGGACTTATGATGATGTCGTATGAGCATATTCCTTTCTTTTTCGACTGTTAGCATTTCTCTTTTGATCGAGTCCATTTCAATATTGTATGATGATGTAGATAACATTTATTGAATCTCCTCATCCATGCTTGAATGTGTGGGTAACAATAACAATCTATTTGCCCTAATTGGGAGATGTCTACCTTGGCTAACAGCCTTGGTAGTTTTGCATGTTCTCTCACAATTTCTTATCCAATCGAAGGAAGTCTTTGTACCTATACATGAAGAAACAAGTGTTAGTTCTTATTTGACTTCATTTGAAAGTTTAGGAATGCGATGCTCCATTTGAGGTTTCGTCTTTCCAAAACTTGAAGAAACGGTTCTTTCCCGGCATTTTGCCCTAGTAGGGCCTGTCTTGACGTTTGTCATCTTTGGGCTTGATAACCTACTCCAATATGCTCTCTTGGCGGCATATGAGAATTTTGCCCTCGGGTTGATTTCTTGACAAGAAAGGAGGGGTTTGGCCCCGATGAATTTTTTTTTTGGTTGATTCTGGCCATCTATCTCAAGTACCAGATTCTTTGATCATTTCCATCTGTCTTTCGGTAGCTTGACAGCCTTGGAACTTGTCGCATGGTATCTTGGCGACTCTGTTAATCACAATTGTCCTTGAAGTTCTTGGTATTTTCCTATAAAGAAAAGAGGGCTCATGTCTAAACGGCATATAAAATGAACCATTGGAGTCTATACAAGTTACCCTTCATCCATTGGGTCTTGACATTTTCCTTTCATTTGGATTCTTCTGCCTTGACCTGTCAACATCTTTCAAAGAAGAATATGCATATAAATGACGCATGCATGATGCAAGTGATCTAAATTAATTCGTGTTTGCAACGAAAAAGGTATTCGTGCCTTTCACTTCTTTCAGAGAAAGTATCTCTTTACTAGGTATGTCAATATGCAAAGTTTGAATTCTTTCTTCTCAAATGCTCCTTTTAAAGAGATTCCTGTGAGAAAATTATTTCACGTTTTCTCTTGAGTTTTGTTCACAAATTGAGCCATCAGAATGCTCTTGAAATCATTTATTCTAAATGCATATGTGAGACGCCATTGAAGGAGTACTCCATGTTCTGTCATTTGAAGTTGTTGCTTCTTGGGTGTCTTGACTCTGTTCGTCACTTGAGAGGGAAAAGATAGGAAACATTATTTTCATATCTCACTAAAAATCATTTAGGAGCGATATGTCTCTTTTTACCATGACAGATGACTCGGTATCGTTCTCCTTCTTAGTTGGGAGTGTTGCTGCTATGGCCAAACGCCTTTTGCATTCAGTGGACAGACTCCATTCCATTATGCTTTATGGGTGATAATCACCATTTCATAGACTTGCTCCACATATCATCACGGTAAATCTGATGTCTTCAGCTTCGACATGTTCTCAGACAGAGAAATGATTTGCTCCCAGCTCCTAGCAATTGAGTACTCCATCTTGAGTTAGCTGGTCATATACAGCTCCATTGTATCACTCTAATGCATTCCCTGTTGGTTGAGTCAATCACTTCCATGTCAGGGATTTTGGTGTTTTGCGTCTTTCAATCCATTCTGACATCTGTCTTAAATTTCTCTGTACATGAAAGAGAAATATGTCAGTCATTCATATAGAATGAAATCAGAGTAATGGACAATTCACTCCCTTTCGTGACATCGGGTGATGGAACTCCATCGTGATTATCTGAAGGTCTCAACATTCGATGTCCCACGATGTCAAATAGTACTTGATTTCTGTCTCTCCTCTTTTGAGGCTAGGTGATCTTGTGTCACTTTCGTTCTATCGATGTTCTTCAATCTGTTTAGAGTGAAATAATAACGTTTGACAAATACTCCCTCTTGACTTCAAGATGAGCAACGATCATCTCTTCATGATCTTTTTTATTTTTCATGACCTCGTGAAGCTCCTCAAGCATCCTACTACTCGAGATCCATAATTGCAGATTCATCTCTATTTTGTGTACATTTACACCTTGAAGTGTTGCTTCGCAAACGATCATTCAGTTTTCTTCATCCCTACATATAGAAAAGGAGATGATCATTTCATATCTTGAGAGGATTGAAATGAGGAACGATATACACCCTTTTGTGGTCGAGTGATCATTAATCTCATTGTGAGAAACATGGGTACTTGTGCTCCTTGAGACGCGCTTCGATTGGCGATCATGCCACGTTGCATTCACCTCACGCTTCGTGGGTCTAAACTTGAGTCAATGAGTGTTAACCTTACATAATCATTTTATTTCACCTACATGACAGGAGGAATGAATAAGTCAATTGTCGCACCAAAAGTTTTAATTGAAACGATTATAGATTTATTATCCCCAAAGTATATTTCCTCAGGTTCCATCATTTTGAGCATTAGGGATGAAGGAATGTTCTTCAATGATCCCATTTTTTACAATCACCTGCAAGTGTGAGTAATCATATCAACCCATAAACGAACCAATTTAATTTGGAACGAATACATCCTTTTCAGCTTAAAGAGAGTTGATTCCAAATTAGGTTGCCCCTTCTCCATGCAGTATGTTTCGAGCTTATCTCAATTGACACTTATTGTCTTTGCAAATCCAGTGGGTGACATCTGATAAAGACGTATTCCTTTTCATCTCTTAAGGAAAACAGGTTTCACTTCATTGGGTTTCAACCATTTTGACCTATTGATAAAAGAAATAAAGTAACATGTCAAGCATAATATCCGAGGTTTTTATTGGAACGATTACAGTTTTACCATCGTTCCATCGCCATCTTGCATGCGATCAGATAAAAGGGTTCTCAATAAATGTCGATTATGTGCAACTTGTCAGAAAAGGGAACACACTTAGCATTTTGCATAGAAAAGACATCTCTTACTAAGGTCACCACTCATAATGAAAACAAGGCGACAATACACATCCCATAATCCCTATTTATGGGTTTTTGATGTCTACCATGATTTCAAGATAAGAGCAGACATCATTAAAAGATCGATTCATGATCATCAATCGAATGCCCATTTATCCCTAAAGGTTTTATATGCAAATATGGGCATTGAACTTGAAAGATTGCTTTGTGACATTTTTTTGGTGTAAAAGCATGTGATTCTTGTTTAAGAAAACACTACACAAAATGTGATTGGACATGGGGTTTTAACTCTGTGCTCCAAAATCTTAAATCAAAAGAATCTTAGACATAAGAAATGACATCTTAATCCATGATTGAAAATTTGGATGAATCACCTGTACCGTAGGGACGGCTTAGGGGTGTCTTAACTTTGTATCCAAAATTCATTGCCAAAAATTTTTATCTATAAACTCAAACACTCAGAGCATTTGATTGATTCCAATGAATTTCTAGTCAAGAAATTTCACTAGGAAATGAACAAGTAGAGGGAAAAATCATACTCACAGTGATCGGCGAGATTTTTTTTGGTTTTAGGTATATCAACCATCCACGGACATGCGCATGAGACAAGTGGGGGTATACTCTAAAAATCGAAGATCGGGTGAGGAACCTATGACTCGAGCTTTCACGATCCAAGTATGACAGATTTCTCTCCAAGAGTACCCACCCAAGAAGGCTATATATCACCAATTTGAATCGTGAGCGGGAACGAACACGAAAGTCTTAAATGCCATCAAACACGAGATCCTTTCGTGCCATTTCCCTATCTAAGGTAACCTATAGGTGGTTGCAGTCGAGGTTTGACCGCTAGTGTGTGAGATGTATTGTGATCATCACAATGCAAGGTCATGCACAACAATTTGTATCAAACATCGCTTTAGTATTTGCATAAATAGAAATATAAAATCCCAACTTCAACCCGTAGGAAATATGTCAACAAAAACTCCATCCCTTATTTCTCCAAGCTGCAAAAATATCTAACATGATAGTTAGGATATGTACCTCACAATTGAGAGCATCTGTAGAAAACAGGGTTAGATAAACTAATCAACCTTTTAATCTGCTCAAATCTTGTAAAGTTCCTCGCTAGAGATTCTAGTTTGGAAGAGTCCCTAGCGGAGTCGCCAATCTATCGCGACTCTCTCCGGGTGGAGTGGAGAGGGTTAATGGGCCGTCCTTTCTGGTCGGACGCGGGCCTCTCCCAAGACCCGTTACCCAAGTCGCAACAGCAATATATGTGGTCGACCTTCGGTGCGGTCTTGTGACATTTGATACATGTACATGCCAAGGAGTCACCGCCAATCGTTTTATGAAGGGTACGATTGGAAACCCTATCGAATAGTTTGGAGTATTCTATTCAATTCTGCGAAAACCAGAGAAATGGGATCGGGGACTTTGTTACGCCAACTTTTAGAGTTGACGCCCTTTCGACACCTAAATTGAATTATTTATCTAACCTAAAATTTCGTGCAGATGAGTGAGGTGTGAACCCTAACACTAGGAATTCATGCAAATAGGAATGGCTATCCTAACACTCACAATCAATAACATGAATGCACAAATCAATGATCCAGAACGTGCAGATAATCACAGAAAGCAACATGGCATCCCTAATAAGGCCCTATCAGCTTAGAGAAATGTCAATCAAGCCTTAGAAATATTTTTGACATGATTTACCCTTGAGAGGCAAAATAATAATTTTGAAGAATTTCGGGACAATTTGCTTAAGAAGGGCAAATTTTTTATTTCATATGACACATGAAGTCAAAAAATGGTGAAAATAGGATTGATTATCAAACCAATTCATTTCCTATTTTTCAGGAATTCCCAGAATTTTTCTGAAATTTTCGGAGCGATTTATCCTTTGAGGGGTAAAGTCGTCATTTCAGAAAGTGATGAGAAGTGAAAATCCCAAACTGAAGGATTGATCGACCACCGGACCCTAATCATAATTTTGAGCAATTTTTAAGGCTCAATCAGAATAATAAAGACGATTTACCCTTTAAGGGGTAAAATCATCATTCTTAGAAAAAAGACAAGATTCGAAAACCCAAGAATAAGAGTTGGTCGCCTAACTGACCCTAATTCTTATCTTGACATTCTCAACCTATCTCAAATATAACGAGGAGGCGATTTACCCCTAAAGGGTAATATTGTCAATTCTTAGGAAAACAGATAAGAAATCCCAAAAATAGGATTGACCAATTATCTATAGTCGATCCTCAAATTTTGCAAATGTTTGGAGTATCTAGGAATTTTTCATAATTTTCTCACATTTTTTAAAAATGTCTAGGATTTTCTAACTTTTTTTTTAGGATTTTCTAGATTTTTTTATTTTTTTATTATTTAAAAAAATCAATTTCTGAAATTTTTATTAAAAAATGATTCAGACCGGGTCGATCTGACCCACTTGGGTCGGAACCTAGCCTAGACCCGGACCCACACGACCCACGCACAAAAACGACGCGGTATCAATCTCTCCCGCTCAAATTTTTAATTCCTGCCTAACTTGAACCAACGGCCCTGATTGCGCCACGCGTCGCTCTACGGACAACTTGATCAAATGTAAGGAACCAACGGCCAGGATTGAAAAGTTAGGTTGAACCGCAACCGTCCGATGTAAGACATTTTTTTTTAATCAAAAATGAAGATATCTCAACACGTGGCACCCATCACATCGTCGGATCATTTTTGTTGATCGGTTATAACCAATTGGGAGACGTGGCTGCCACGTTGGCGCCACGTCATCGCCACCGAGACATTGACCAGTGAACATTTCGCTGAAGAAGATGATCAGCGCCGGCATTGACTCGCCGACACCTCGTCGGAAGGCCATATCTCGGTCGTCCGACATCCGATTGACGAGAAACCAACGACTTTCGATTCGCTGTGACTTCCTCTACAACATACCGGAAGCTCAACATAGCGGATCAACATTTTTCTTGCCTGTAACTCTGGCCGAAACCAAACTCCGGTAACTACTCGCCCTAGCCTTTTTTAACGTTACTTAGCAACAAAAATCAACTAGGAAGAACCTTACCAAAAAAAAAAAAATCAACCAGGAAGCATCATAGAGGGTTGAGAAGACTTACTTGTCCGTTGGGAAGGCTCAACAAAGCCTAGATTGAGTTATATGATTCTCGGTGACTCAATCAAGGTTGGAGGTCGGCATGGAGTTTTATGCAACGAAAATGCACCAAACAAATTGGAGAATAATCAGTGAGGCACAACGAACAATTCTAAACCAAGAACTCATAAAACGAGCCAATGGAACTCTAGATGCCATTGAAGGCTAAAGAGAAGCTTGGGAGAGTGTCTCACCTATTTCTGCGATAAATTGACGAACAAGCTAGTTCGTTGCGTTCGCAGGACCGAGAAGAAATCATAGACGGCAACGTTGTGGCTTGGCGGAGCTTGGAATGTACTGGTCGAACCTTTGAAGTTCTCGGCCCTAAGCTCCTTCAATGGCAGACGATCACCTCTCTCTCTCTCTCTCTCCCTCTCCGTGCCTCGCGCTCTCTGGTTGTTATCCTCTAAACTCACTCCAACTTCCTCCTTGAATCCGTTCTTCCGCCCACCTCCCTCAACTGACTTTCTCTGAATATGTTATATCCCTCCTCGACGAAAAAATCGGCACGCTCCCGGAAGCCCCTTGTTTTTGCTTGCTTCACGTGCTTTGACGTGTTCTATGACGAGTCCCTGCCCGAAAGGAATGGGTCCAATGGCCATCACCGAATCGTCATCTAGGTTGTGTACTTGCGACTCTTTCTTTTTGCCCTCCTTTTGCATCTCTTTTTTCATCCTTTTGCACACACATAACCTGGGAGAGCGAAGACAGAATTGCTCTTTGATGAATGTGGGTCAACGGGTTGACAGGGTCAGGCCAGTTCGACCAAGTCGACCCGGTTCTCTAATTTTGTTCAAATTAAGCATCCAAATGCCTAAATATCATGCAATTGACCTTAAAATCGGATTATATGACATGAAATTCATCTAAGAAAGGTAAAATGGGGCCGAATTGGTTTTAATTTGTGCAAAAGGCTCAAATCTTTAGTTTGACTCGAAAACAAAATCTTATCAGTTTGAGCTCTAAATGACGAAATTGGGTCAAGCTGACCCCACCAATGGATTTAGAGAGGTTAAAAACCTATGGGTCAACGTTCATTCATGCATGATAGTCTCTAGATTAAAAGTAATTTCATTTTTTGCAAATCTGGGGACTAAATTGCAAAAAAAGTATGCACATTTTGCCTAATTCATGCAATTGGGCAATTGTGGTGAACAATTGGGCAATTTAACTTGCAATTCAGGATAATTGGATTGAATGTCAAAACTCTCGAAATGCCAAAAATGCAAATTAAAAGACACAATATATATATATATATATATATATATATATATTTACAAATTCAATCCTATGTGTTACAAAGAAATACACAAAATTAAACTTGAATTTCGAATTTTGATGAGGTCAATATGACAAGAAAATTAAACGAAAAATATATAATACTTTTTCATATTTTTGCGACTTCGAATGCTATTTTTGCTAATTTTTCATCTATTTTCCTATTTTTCGAAAATACTGAAAAATATGAAAAATGAGGAAAATTATTTTTTGTTCAAAAATGATTCCTTAGGCTTGGCCAAGGCTACCAAAGTTAATTTTGTAATTTTTTAACTTTTTATAATTTTTTAATGAATTTTTCAAAAATAAAATTGAAAAAGACTTGTGAAAAATCAAGTGTCAACACTTGCCAAAAATAGAGTCAATGAAGAGAAAGGAAATCATGCACCCCCTAGGTGATTCCGTAACCTATCTATTTCTGCTCAAACGACTTTCGTGGAGTTCACAACAAGGAGCAAGAGAGGTCGTGGGTCTCGTTCTGGGCATGGAAAACTTCATACGGTAATCATCCATCGTGGCTTGTTCCCACATAGAGGGGGCATAGGCCTTTGTTGAAGGTTGAGATCATCCATGGAGGTTAGTGAAATAAGAGATTGAGCTGGCAACCATTGTTGGCGTAGATCAAGGGAATGTTAGCAATGGCCTTGGGGGAGGGGGAGAGGTTGTTCGTGGAAGGAGAAAAAGGAAAAAGAAAAGGAAAAAATAAAAAAAAAATCAAAAAAGTAAAGGACGAAAATGTCATTCAATCAAGCCCTTCTTTCAAAAAGTTTGAGCACTTTAGACTCTTAATTGAAACAAAATCCAATTCAGCCCTTAATATGAGAAAATGAAAGCACTTTGGGCCCTTAATTGAAATTTTCCCAAAATTAAATGATTATATGATTATTCTTAATTCACTATAAGATTAACAATCTATTGTGAATCAAAAACATCAACAATACATTTATCACAAACTAGTTGAGGTCGGAGGTCAATGAACCCAAAAAGTTATAAAAATAAAAGCAAAATCAATCGAGGGAAAAAAGATAAATGTGTAAAAATAAATAAATAAAGATATATATATATATATATATATATATATATTATCCCTCCACAACACTAATAGCCTTCTTCCACTCAGTCATAAGACAAACCGTACACCAATCTATTTCTCACTCTATTAAATCTTATTTTACTGATTTTTCCAAAATAAGTTTCGGACAACTTCTTATTTTTTTCGTGTTATGCTCTCGATAGCAAATTTCTGTTCGTACCGATGCATCTAAGGGTATTCGGATGATAAGTCCAAACCATCTCAATCTATGTGCTCTCATCTTTTCTGTCACGTTCTACTCCAACTTTTCGTCGAATATTTTCATTCCTTATCTTATCCATCCTCGTATGACCACATATCCACCTTAACATCCTCATTTTCGCTACTCCCATATTATTGTGAATCAACATCAACATCAACATCAACAACATCTTTATCCCAAACTAGTTGGGGTCAGCGATCGATGAACCCCAAAGAACCATAAAAATAAAAGCAGAATCAAGTGAGGGAAAAGAAATAAATATGCAAAAATAAATAAGTATATATATATATCTATCTATCTATACACTACCCCTCCACAATACTAATAGACTCCCTCCACTCCGTCCTAAGACAAACCGTGCGCCAATCTATTTCCCACTCCATTAAATCTTATTTTAATGCTTTCCCCAAGTTTCGGCTGACCTCTTACTTTCTTCGTGTTATGCTCTCGATAGCAAACTTCTGTTCGTACCGGTGCATCTAAGGGTCTTCGGAGAATATGTACAAACCATCTCAATCTATGCTCTCTCATCTTTTCCGCCACCGGTGCTACTCCAACTTTTCGTCGAATCTCTCCATTCCTTATCTTATCCATCCATGTATGACCACACATCCACTTTAACATCCTCATTTTCGCTACTCCCATTTTATACTCATGTTTCCTTTGTGCTGGCTAACATTCAGCTTCATATAACATGGCAGGTCTGACTGCTGTTCTATAAAATTTTCCTTTTAACCTAAGAGGAATTTTGCGATCACACAAAAATCCTGATGCACTACGCTATCTCATCCAACCTGCTCTGATTCTATGGCTTACATCCTCATTAATCTCTCTCTCCTTTTGCAATATTGATCTTAGATAGCTAAATGTATCTTTTTTGGGTACCTCCTGTCCGAGCATATTTACGGCTTCTTGATTCCCTATTTCTGCCGTGTCAAACTCACACTTCAAGTATTCCGTCTTACTTCGACTTAGCGTAAATCCTTTAGACTCCAACGTGTTTCTTCATACTTCTAACTTAGCGTTAACCCCAGTCCTAGTTTCATCAATAAGCATGATATCGTCTGCAAATAGCATACACCACAGCACCTCATCTTGAATATCTTTTGTTAGCTCATCTATAACTAGGGCAAAAAGGTAAGGCCTCAAAGCAGAACCTTGGTGTAAACCTATTATGATTGGAAAATAGCTTGATGTGACATTACAAGCCTTCACACATGTAGTAGCACCGTTATACATGTCCTTGATTGCCTCGACATACTTTGAAGGTACTTTTTCTTCTCAAGAATCCACCACAAAACCTTTCTTGGAACATGATGCGCCTTCTCGAGATCAATAAACACCATATGGAGATCCTTCTTTCGTTCTCGATATCTTTCCATCAATTGTCGTATTAAGAAAATAGCCTCTATGGTAGATCTTTCTGGCATAAATCCAAATTGATTGACAAAAACTTTGGTCTCTATTCTCAAATGATGCTCAATAACTCTCTCCCACAGTTTCATTGTATGGCTCAGAAGCTTGATGCCTCTATAATTAGAATAATTCTGGATATCCCCCCTGTTCTTGTACATAGGCACAAGTATACTCTTCCTCCATTCATCAAGCATCTTATTAGTATGAAGGATCTTGCTAAAAAGACTAGTCAACCAATTTATTGCTACATTCCCTAAGCATCTCCACACTTCAATAGGAATACCATCGGGCTCAAGGCTTTACTAGTCTTCATCTTTTATAATGCCTCCCTAACTTCACATGCTTTAACTCTACGCACAAACCTTCTATTTGAATCATCAGAAGAATCTTCCAAATCCACCTCACTTCTATCGCTCTCCCTATTAAAAAGTTTGTTAAAATAACTCATCCACCTGCCCTTGACGTCTTCATCTATTATCAAGAGTGTTTGATTTTCATCCCTGATACATCTAACCTATGTCAAGTCTTTACTTTTATCGTCTCTTGATTTTGCAAGTCTATAGATGCCTTTTTCTCCTTCTTTGCTCTCAAGTTTGTTGTACATATCGATGAAAATCTTGCCTTTAGCCTCTCGTACAGCTTTCTTGGCACTTTTTCTCGTCAATCTAAACTTTTGCAAATTCTCTTCATTAGGACATTTATGTAGGTATCTGAAACACTCATTCTTCTGCTTAATTGCCTCATGCACCTCTTCATTCCACCACCAGGTTTGTTTTGTTTGATGTCTATTCCCTCTACTTTCCCCTAACACTCCTTTTGCCACTGTCTGGATACAGTTAGACATCTATTTCCACATCATATTTGCTCCGCCCTCCAGTCGCCACGATCCTTCTTGTAGCATTCTTTCCTTGAATCCCGTTTGTTTCTCCTCGGGTAACTTTCCACCATCTTACTTTGGGGTGCTGCGCACTTCTCTTCATCTTATGTATACTTTATTATACCGAACTTCTAAGACCACCAACTTATGTTGTGTAACTACACATTCACCAGGGTATACCTTACAATCTACATAAGAAGCTCTATCCTCTCTTCTGGTAAGAAAGAAATAAATCTGGCTACAATTTTGACCGCTGCGAAAAGTTATCAGATGTGATTCTCTTTTCCTAAAAAAAATATTTGCCAACATCAAATCATAAGCTATATTCACTAGGGTATACCTTACAATCTA
This sequence comes from Rhodomyrtus tomentosa, assembly GCA_028455895.1. Taxonomy (NCBI): domain Eukaryota; kingdom Viridiplantae; phylum Streptophyta; class Magnoliopsida; order Myrtales; family Myrtaceae; genus Rhodomyrtus; species Rhodomyrtus tomentosa. Next base: position 14,202,944 of record JAPCWY010000009.1, on the reverse strand, counting down.
CATACGAAGCTCTATCCTCTCTCCTAGCAAGAAAGAAATCAATCTAGCTATAATTTTGACCATTGCGAAAAGTAATCAAATGTGATTCTCTTTTCCTAAAAAAAGTGTTTGCCAACATCAAATCATAAGCTAATGTCACACTCAAGATGTCTTCGCCAGCCTCACGTCTAGTCCCATATCCAAACCTCCATGAACTCTGTCAAAACCTCCACTACTCTAACCGACATGTCCATTTAGATCTCCTCCTACGAATACCTTCTCCTCGTGTGGTATTCGCCTTAAATCTCTTCCAGATCTTCCCAAAATCTGCTCTTCTCGAACGCTTGCAATCCAACTTAAGAGGCATACACACTAAGGATATTCAAAATCAAATCCCCCACTACTAGCTTAACTAAAATAATCCTATCTTCTATTCTTTTAACATCAACCACTCTATCCTTGAAATTTTTATCGATCAAAATCCCAACTCCATTTATACTCTTTGTTGTGCCTGTATACCATAGCTTGAATCCGGTGCCATCCACTTCCTTAACCTTCTCTCCTTTCCATTTAGTCTCTTACAGGCAAGCAATATTCAGTTTTCTTCGAGCAAAAATATCTGTCGATTTCCTCAATTTACCCGTTAAGGTTCCTACATTCCAACTCCCCAATCTAATCCCTACCCCCTGGGCTTTTCTTGCCCCCCACACTCGCCCACGGAAGTGTTAGGACCCTTGCTCATTTATCACCACATCCGGACATCGATGTGGCGCATCACTTCGGGAATGATGGCTCAAGGTTAGCTTCCTTACCCCTTGCACCCACCTATCTTGGTGCAAAGACCCTTGCTCATTTTTCGCTACACCCAAGCGCCGATGCAACACGTCGCTAAGAAGGGTACGCTCCAACGAAATATCAATAGGGTTCATCTCATAGAGGTAGCTCTTTTTTTATAACCGGCTCGCTACGCTTGACGTAACCCTCCTCCTTTTTTTTATAACCAGCTCGCTATGCGTGACATAACCCTCCTCCTCCTATATTATTGTGAATCACAAAATAATAAATAATTAAAAATTATTATGGCATCCACTCCTTCAAGAATTTATAGCTCAAAATCACTATTATAGTCGATTGTTACACTAGCAAAAACTCTTTTCAGAATAAATATGGGCTTATTGTACTTCATGTTTCAATATTGCCTGATTTTTTTCTTTTACATTTAAACCTACAATTTTCACCAAATTAGAAGTTATTCAACCCTTTATTTTTCATATCTTTATATATATATATATATATATATATATATATGTGGAAACTAATTTTTCCATTACATATAAATAGGAGCTATATAGTCTTTGCTCTTGGATAATTGAGCATACTAGATATTTGGAGTCTCTTTGGCAACTGTTTGATCCAAAAAATGTAGCTTGATTATAATCATATTTTTTATTATATTTCCTAAATTATTTTTAGAGAATCAAAATGCGTTCGACGAGAATTAATTTTTAAATATTTTCATCTTTTTTTTAAATTAATATTTTTAAAATTTTCTATTTTTATTTTTTCTTAAATATTTTTAAATTTTCTTAAACTTTCAAATCCCTTCATTTTTATTTTTTTATTAAATGTTAAATCTTATTTTAAATTTAATTTAGAAAAATGAATTTAGTAAATTAGATGTTAGTAAATTGTCAAATATAATTTAAATTTTTTAAGTTCAAAATTTCACATGGAAGCCCGCGTGGACTTAATCTTTTAAAAGAACTATTGGTCTATTTTGTGATTTTCAAAGGTGATTTTTTTTAGAATTTCAATTTTTTATCCTTATTTTTGCTCTAAAAATGTTTCAGGGAACATAGTTAGAATGAAAATCATTTACGTTATTAAATATGTTTCTCATCTTTTTTGTTCCAAGGAACAAATAAGAGAATCATAATGGTTGTCAAACAGACACTTATCTATTTATTTTGTTCTTTTTCCATCTTTTAAGGCGCACATGGCAATACTTTTGCTCTAGAAATTAACTTCTTGCCATAAATTAATTTTTTACTTCTTCTTCTGAGCAAAAGTCGATTTTTCTACTTCTTAAGAGAAGTAATTTTTTTTATATTTTTCCAAGTGGTTACAAAACTTTTTCTGGAGCAAAAAATACTTCAAAAGTAGAAAAATAAAATTGCATAACTTAACCAGTTTTTGCTCCATAAGTTGAGTTATCAAATGCATTTTTGCTCCAGAAGTGTTGTCGTGCGCACCATTAGTTACCAAATTCCAAGTATTTTAGTGTTTTTTTTTAGTTAGTTAGAGATTTTAACTAGTGTTATTTGAGTAAGCACTAATGTATTACCAAAAAGATATGGTCAACAAAAGGCCCGTGACAATCACACATATATCTACTATGGATTTTTAGGGGCTGCATGATAACACTTCTGCTTTTGGATTTCTCTATTAGAAGTCAATCTGGCAGAGAAATTCATTTGGTAGAAATACCATCGAAGTAAAAATGTGTTTAGTAAAAAAAATGACTTATGATGGGATTTTCTACTTCTGGTTAGATTTTCTACTTTTCATTGGGTTTTTCGACAATTTTGAGAAGTAAAAAATTTTTACTTCTCCACTCAGAATCACTTCTTCAACCACACCAGCCTCCGTCGACCGCCGCCGCCGCCGACCAATGCTCGCCCTCCCCCGCCGCAATCGACCACTTCCGCCATCGCTAGGCCCTAACCTCGTCGATCATCGACATTGAAGATTTTATTAATAATGTTCAAAAAGCATAAATTTTCAACCGTTACCAAACTAATTTTTCTAATCATAAGTCAATTTAGAATCAACTTCTGGTTTTAAGAAAAGTAAAGAAATCAACTTATGAAGCAGGAAAGAGTTACCATGCGCGCTCCTTAACTATCGAGTTTCATCTTCTTCTTTTTGCTGCATTTTATGTTTTTAGTAGGAGATTCTTATTTGTTTTATTTGGTTAACCACTAATTTGTTTAGGGATATGTATTCTAGAAGTCTTGAATCTTATCAAGATGGTGTAATTGAGTCTAAAATCTTGCAAAAAGTGAAATCAACTTATAAATTTGTCAAATTGATGCAATTGAGTGCTTCCGTTAACTCCGTCTAATTTGGCTAGTGGATATGCTAATATTGGCCAATCCAAACCTAAATTTTGTAATTGATCAATTTAGTCCGAAATGTTTTTACTATTCCAAAACATTTTTAGTATTTGTCAATGTAGTCCTTCTTGCTAATTTTAGTGGAAGACATGGATGATTTTTGAAAAATTTCTAAAATATTAAGAATTTTTTATTTTTTGTCACTTACTTTTCTAACTTTTTTCATTTCTCTTGTTTTTTCGATTTCCCTTTGCCGACCGTAGATGGCTGGACTTCATCAAGATTAGTTGAAGAACGATATTGGAAAATTGTCAAAATATTTACAACTAAATTGACAAATTGAATAGTATATAACAACATTAGGACTTTTAGACGATTATCCCTCTCGCATTTGCATGCATTATATGTTTCCCTTTATCTACAAGGATATGATTAATAAGTACTTTTTCTTTCATCCTCATTGTTGCGCGGAACCACCGATCGATCAATTAAATAGATAAAATAAACAAAGTAAATCGGTCACCAGATGTAAGTAGTTCGATCGTAAAAAACTACGTCTACAGGGAGAGCAGTAACGAATTTCACTATAGAGCGAGTGATACAAGGAGATTACAGATCACACTCGAGTTACATAAATACTATCAGCATTTTCCAAACCCTAATTACATTCAAGAATATAGTGTTTATGTCACGCCCCGAACTTGTTAGGCACGCAAAATCCCACTAGGGTCGTCTTGTCTCGGTGGTACTCAGTATCCGTCGGCTAGCAATTTATAACTTTTAAATTATATAAACATACGGACACGATGAAACTTCTCCATTCAATTCAATCTTAAGATGACTCAGGATATAGGGTACGTCTTCTTATAAACGCCGACTACAGGTTCAGAGGATACAACTCTAACTTCAATGTAACATGAAATCCCTAAAGTCACAAAAGTGTAAATCTATTTCCTATAATTACTTCTTCAAACGCCGATTATTGACAAGCTCATATTTCCATCGCCTGGGACCTGAAAAAGTTAATCCCACGGCGGGGTGAGATATGAATCTCAGCAAGTTCACCACAAACCTAGACCAGGCCATTAGTCCTCCCAGATTATGCAATAAAACAATAGACAAGGATTCATTGATAAAACAACACATGGCAATAAAACAGCAATGCACCACGAAACGTCTAGCATAACGCAATCATGATTCAAAGACAATTATATCATCACAATTTTCAATTCCAATGGCTAAGCCCGCGTCAATACGCATCAGGCTAATCACAAATTTAATCCCAATGGCCAAGCCCGCGTCAATACGCATCAGGCTAATCACAAATTTAATCCTAATGGTCAAGCCCGTGTCAATACGCATCATGACAATCAAGATCTCGATTGGCAACTCGCGTTCTGACGCATCAGGCTCCAAAGGTCATTTCGATACTTGTGTCGATACGTATCAAGACTATCCTGTATTATGATGCATCAGGATATCAATTATCTTTTCAATAGCTATGCCCGCATCAATACGCCTCAGGCTCGATCCGTGTCAATACGCCTCAAACCATCAAATTGACAAACCCTCGTTAAACGCATCAGATTTTCAATGCCATTCCCGGCCTGTATCGACGCATAATCAATCTCATCCCACGTCTCAGCGCATCAGGACATTAGCCACCACAACTTCGCGTCTTAACGCATCAGGTTGCCACAAGCTCTTAGTCTCACAAAGCAAACTCACCTCTTAAGGAACTTCATAATCGAGTATAATTTTTATCAGCCAAGTAACGAATCATTATCACGCGAGACGTCAAGGCCATATGTCACATAGCCATATCAACATACATGTCAATCGAATGCACACAACAACAATTTATCCATGAGATTTATAATTTCTCCTTATCAGGAGTACACACGACTCACACCTCTATTATCTCAGCCGATCATGAACAATCAATGCAATAGACTCCCAAATTCATCAATATATCATCCAAATGCATCCAGTAGTGTCCTAACTTCCTAGCAAAGGTTTAGGAGCCACTTAATTTTTAATTAAATCCGTAAAATTCCCTTCAAGACTCCTCCAAAGATTCAGTTCCCGTGATCCCAAAACAGGACAGCCGTGCGACCTAGTCCAAAGTTCGTCAAACGATCAATTTTTCCATTCCAATCACCAATTCACTAAGCATACACCTCATTAACATCTCAATTAACATTCTAGTATATCTTAACGAAGAATTTAAAGCATGGCAACACTTCCCACAGCCCTCAAAGGGCTCGGTTCATCCAAACCGAAACATGGCAGAATTCGATTCTGCCCTTTACCTCCTTAATCAGTCCATAATTCAACTCTAAACCTTAATTTACCAAAAAATCAACTTGCGAACATGTCCTACTACATCTATAGGAGTCTTACCAAAATGTTTGGAGCAAGTCGAAGCCTCGAAGTGCCGCAAACGGCCTTGGTTCTACTAAGTCCATCGGCAACAGATTCTGCTACCCAAAAACCCTCGCAAATCAACCATGGAAACCCATCTAAACCCAATCAAGCTCACAATTTTAGCTCAGCCAACACAAGTATTATGAGTTAAGAAGTTTTCACCAAAAATTTGAAGCATTTTGAAGTCCAAAAGACCCCAGAACAAGTCTTTCCTCAAAATCGATCAGAATTTGACCTCGTTTGACCTTTGCCTACTCAAATAGACCTACGGGACAAACGGCTAGGCCAAATAGAGGTTATAATATGTTACTAGAACCATAAGATAATAAGCTTTCAGATGAAATTTACCTCAATCCGATATCGGACGACAAATATATGACCGGAACAGTGAAGTAGTCGGGACAGGGCAGTGAGCTAGCGACGGGTTTTCTCGGCCAAGATGAAGAAAACAAAAAGGAAAAGAGGAAAGAGAGAGACAGTGCCGACCAAAAATGAGAGGAAGAGAGGGAGATTTTGGTCTTTAATCTCTCTTGGTCGCTTGAATGGTAGGCTAAAAGTTGCTCACTAAATGCCCATCCACCATCTATTGACACTTGTCCATATGTCAATCAAGGCTCATCCAAGGGCTGTCATTTTTCTTGATTTTCGGCAACCTATAGGGTGTGGTCAATGACCAAAATGCCATCATTCCATTTATTAAGGCAAGGCTAAGACTTGAGGGGCAAAATGGTAATTTTACCTTAGACGTCCGGAACGCCGTTTTTCTAATTCCAATCTTCTTCGATGGGGCGACGTCCAATCCAATTATAACGTTATAATCTTTATTTTTCATTTTCTAATTTTGAGATTTCATTTCATATCTCAAGTCTCGAGGGGGCGAAAATTCGAAATGTCACAACTCTTTCCCCTTGAAGAAATTTCATCCTCGAAATTTGCAACCTTCTAACCATCCAGTTCTTTGGGGTATCAGCGTCTCATCGCATCCTCATTTTTTCAGATAATTCTTTTCATGCCTTGACGATCTTACTTGTCCTTTCCGACCAAAACCATCTTTCCCTAGGACTTGTCCCTTCAATCCTCAATCTAATTTGCTTCTCTCCATTCTCTTTCGATATTCCTAACATTTGTCAACAGTTCATCCTTGGGCTTTCACATCGTCTCTTCCATTTGTCCATCACCATTATTACTAAACCCTTGTCAAAATGCACTCTTTAATGTCCATACCATTCGGCGTATCAATCCTTTCAAGGGCATGCCTTTTTCTTGTCTGCACGTTTAATACTTGATCTCATGTTCGACTAACCAAACTTTTAGTCCATTCCATCGATAATACCGATGCAAGTCTGGCACACCTTTATGCCATCCCAATGGACACCATAATTCTCTTTTTGAATTTCTGATGAAGTTATTTCTTTAAGTTCCTTTTCAATATTGGACTCGTACTCTCGTCCATGGGACTTTAAGGTTTCTACCCACAACTTTGAGGTTTCTTTCCCAAGTATTCGAAAATCTGGATTTACTCCCTGTTCTATCTATTTTCATAACCCCATAAATGTCAGGGTCTGTTCATCGCAGCATCTCAATTCCTTTCTGACTTCAAGCTTGATGCTTAATGTAGTTATCAAACTAGTCAATTGGTGACCTTCTAATTTAGGAATTAAATCTCTTATTTCTTGGGCAAAGCCTATCCTTTATCTGTTAAATGCATGATGCTCAATTTTCACTTATATGCATCCGCTACTTAAATCACCCTTTTCTAGGCGATATAGGATATTTCATCCTTAGTCCTTAAGCAATCTCTTTCACACATGTTGTTCCTCATTCAATTTTTCTGGGCAACCACATACCTCAAATTCTTATGGGTTGTATAAACTTGAAACCTCCCATGAGAGTCGTATTTTCCAACTTTGTCGCAAGAACATTTGCAAGCCAACTCCACCCATGCATTATACGTTCCAACTCATATAGCTTAAGTATCACGACGTATTCGCATAGTCCAATTCAGTTTGTCTTGCTACGCCTCAAATTTCCTTTCTGCGTCACATCATTTGATTCACTCGACCCCTTTTTAATTCCAAATAGGAACACTATTGTTGGCGTAGTCATCAACTTGACTTAAGTTTTCGAAAATTCTTTTCGTATTCATTCATCCATTGAATTGCTTTTGTGGGAAATCTTCCCCCGATACATTCATAACAGTTCACCAATTTCAAGAACTTCCAATTTCCACAACGCACATTGATCTTAGTCGATTCATCACTTATTCTATTCCTCAAGGGCTCCACAAGGATTTCATTTCTCAGAAATTTCACTACTGAGAAATCTTATCTCATTAGGCCCACAACTCGTGCTCTTCACAATTAGCAGCACAGAACGAGTATCTCCGTAGAGTCCGTAGGATACTCTCGAAAGTTATTCATATTTCTCATGACTCCTTAAATGAGTCTATTTATTGTCTCTAAGGACAATAATAATCAATCCAATTATTCCTTGGATACTCCATCTGACTTTTATCAGTTTCTTTCTACCAGGTGTCAAATCTTCAAACTGTTCTTCAAACTTTTCACTTGAGAGCTCAAACCTTGGCTCTCTACTCTCATGAGTCCCCACTTGAACTACATAATATTCTGTTCATTTTTGTCACTCTTTTCCCAGGAAACATTAGTGTCTTGACTTCTTGGTTTCATAACCAGCTAATACGACCTTATCTCAATTTCGTCCAATCAACTGAACCTCAACATCATCCTGAAATTCAACGTTGGTCCAAACGTTTTTTTTAGCACCAAGACAATTGGTATATTTTCTTTTCCTTCCACACTTGTCTTTCTTATCATATAGGACATACATCTTGGAGTCTCGCCAACAGCAGTTCCATTACTTTCGGATTCTAATGCTACCACACTTAGCATTCTCCTTCCAATAGTTCAGCTACCTCAAGTGACAAGTTTTATTTTTCCTTGGTCTCCACAAATTCAAATTTCAGATATTCAATTCGACTTCCTCAAGTCGCCTTACGAACGCCCTTTTTGCTCATTCATTAAAATCGCAAGTAACTAGGACCATCAAGTCCATTCACCTTTCTTTCTATCAATGATCATGTCATGATCCAATCGTCTTAAGGACAGCGCCCTATTCTCTAGGGGTGATAACTCGCAATGCCACTTTTAGTGGTTTCAATTCAACCTCAATCAATCTCATAAAATTCACAGGATCTGACAGACTGACACATCAGTCTTATTATTATTCCTCACGACAACAAAAGGTTAATCACCATAAGCCTTATGTCATAGTAACGATATTTCCTTAAAGGCACATTCTATATTCCATAAGTGAAGTTCTCTTTTCTCACAATCCATGAACAGAAATTCTCTTACTTATTCATCTTCCGATCATCCACTTCTTTCTTTGATGTGCATTACGGTTCATCAAATTCAGGAATAGCAATTAGCCATAAGGCTTTCAAATTCCAATCCACTCAGAGACTTCACGTCTCATTTAAAGGGTCCTTGACCACCCTTAATACGCTTAGACGACCTCGAGAACTTTGTCTCACAATGATCGACCTTCCTCAGGTCCTTTCAAAGCTATTAAAAATCGGGCAATCTTTACTCTCGAGTAACCTCAGAAAGGTACTTTCCATGGAACAATTCAACGAAGACAATCCAAGCAAATATCATGCCTTCAAGGAAAATTCTTCCTTTGGTGACCTTTCCATTAATCATCGACAGCCTCTTCAGGCTAATAGCTATAGAGTCGCTTCTCTTCCTTAATGAATTCAATACCTCTAAGGTTCTTTTCTAAATTCTCAATCTAGAGAAAGACAGTTTAGGTATCATTTTCTCCATCGAACCTTAGTCAATCTCAGCCTTATACATCGTTCCACAAGCTTTCCATCGAGCGATTTTCATTTTCTATCGCCTTTCCTATGATCTCTACCATTCACTTTGCTAGCAAAAGCAACTACAGTCTCAATGACAGGGATAACAATGGCAATTCCATCTCGAGTCTACCTACCCATCTACTTTCTCATTTCCATTCAAAGTTCTCATGACCCTTTCAACTCTTAGGTCTTGTACATTCTACAAGCTCGAGCCAAACACTTTTCTAGCGCACATATTCTGGTTACTCATCTTTACTCAATTCTCACAACTCCCTTCAGCTCTAGAGTCATCTCATATCTTGCATACTCGAGCCAATGCTCATTTAGTGACCATTCTCTTGTCGTTCAACCTCATTAGGTTCTTATGGCACTCGAACCACTACAATTCCCTCTAGAAATTAAAGACTTAAGTCATCTACTCAAGTCTAGCAGTCTCAGGCTACTCCTCTCATCATTTATCACCATTAACCATCAGTGGTTTTCAACAATTCTCAACTAGTTGCTCTTTGTACAAGGATTCCAAATCGTTCTTAAGCAACAACCATCCATCAAGCCAACCTCAACTATGCTAAAACTCAATTAGGTCAACACCTAGCAAATACTCAAGGCATCACTTTTATAAGTCAATCGCTCATACCATGAGCATAAAGCATTTGTCACTCTGTCATATATGCGATAGGCTATCTCATTCTCAATAGACATCAGTTTAATGGGTATAAACCCCACAGATCGTCTCACCTCTCAGTTATACCTTGGCTATGCCAATCACATAATGCCAATCAGAAAACATGCTTAACAGGCCCATCACAAAATCACTTTTCTTTTTCAAAGGGCTTCCACTGCCAAGCACGAAGCTTTTAATCATGCCACTCATAAGCGTCATTACACATGTCATGCCACTTTTAATCATTCTTTTCGATAATCAATCTCGTGTCGTACATCTCTTAACCATAATTGGACTCAACCTGATACCTAGACTTTCCCTTTCAAGTTATGGTTTGGGTCATTCCTACCTCTTGCCATCTTAGAAGCTTGCTATGAGCCGCTCCTTTTCCGGACCTCTTTGTCCCGGCAATCACTCTCCGCCCTCATCAGTCCTAACCGTTGCAGACTGTCCCAAGTCATACATTCACGAAGAAAATCCCGTTCCACACGTCCCATACCATGTTTCATGACGGTTTATAAGTATCCCATCAACTTGCCCTATACCAAGCGATAGTTTATTAAGTCAAACAGCGATAAGTTCATGCATGCACCCTCATCAACTTTCATTTCGTAACCACAAACACATGTACAACATGACTATCCTCACCACTTGTCATGTCACAATCGCCTTCAGATCAATTCCTATCCATTGAAGAGTTCTAATTTCACCGATCAATTGCCTATATTCAACCATATACCTCAAGTGGAGTCGCTAACTAAATCAAATCCATATGCATTCGATCACAACTGGTCTTTAATAAAAAAAAATATTCCCTACCTACTTCCTTGTATACACCTCATCTCATATCATTCAAGATTGTCAATAATAATCGATAGCTAAACCATCAAGATATAATGCAATTCTAGCCTGAATACTCTAATATAAGTCGTCTTTTTATAATTCATACTCCCCAAGTTGGGTCATTGACAAACCACAATCACAATCATATAACCTAATCGACCCTTCATTCATAAGCTATTCTTTAGCAACCTCAAATTCAGTCTTATGACTTCTCAATTTCTATTCACTTTCTTGTGAGCTTTATTCATAAAATCACTCAAGATCATCCATTAAATCGGCACTAGGACCATAAGAATGCTACACGAGTCCAAGCCTGTAGTCCTCAAGATTCAGCAACCCATGCTTATCCCTCAAGGTCTCACTACCTAATTGTCTTCAAGTCATCGCTCCTTATCACTCCAAGTCTCAATCACATTGGATCGAGCTGACTTTGCTCTGATACCACTTAAACGGGGTTGTCATGCCCCAAACCTGTCGGGCACGCAAAATCTCACCAGGGTCGTCTTGTCTCGGTGGTACTCAGGATCCGTTGGTCAACAATTTATAACTTTTAAATGATACAAACATACGTAAGCAATGAAACTTCTCCATTCAATTCAATCTTAAGATGACTCAGGACATAGGGTACGTCTTCTTATAAACGTCGACTATAGGTTCAGAGGATACAACTCTAACTTCAAGGTAACATGAAATTCCTAAAGTCACTAAGTGTAAATTCATTTCCTATAATTACTTCTTCAAACACCGATCATTGGCAAGCTCAGATTTCCATCGCCTGAGGCTTGAAAAAGTTAATCCCACGACGGGGTAAGATATGAATCTCAGCAAGTTCACCCCAAACCTAGACCAGGCCATTAGTCCTTTTAGATTATGCAATAAAATAATAGATAATGATTCAATGATAAAATAACACATGGCAATAAAACATCAAGGCACCACGAACCGTCTGGCATAACGCAATCACGATTCAATGATAATCATATCATCACAATTTTTAATTCCAATGGCCAAGCCCGCGTCAAAACGTATCATGCTAATCACAAATTTAATCTCGATGGCCAAGCTTGCGTCAATACGCATCAGGCTAATCACAAATTTAATCCTAATGGCCAAGCCCACATCAATATGCATAAGGATAATCACAAATTTAATCATAATGGCCAAGCCTGAGTCAATACACATCAGGCTAATCAAGATCTCGATTGGCAACCCACGTTCTGACGCATCAAGTTCTAAAGGCCATTTCGATACTTGTGTCGACACGTATCAAAACTATCCTGCGTTCTGACGCATCAGGATATCAATTCTCTTTTCAATAGCTATGCCCACGTCAATACACCTTAGACCATCAAATTGACAAACCCACATTAAACGCATCAGATTTTCAATGCCATTCCCGGCCTGTGTCGACGCATAATCAATCTCGTCCCGCGTCTCAACGCATCAAGACATTATCCACCACAACCTTGCATCTCAACGCATCAGGGTACCAGCCACCGCAACCCCACGTCTCAATGTATCAAGGTACCAGCCATCACAACCCCACGTCTCAATGCATCATGGTACCACAAGCTCTTAGGCTCACAAAGCAAACTCACCTCTTAAGGAAATTCATAATCGAGTATAATTTTTATCAGCCAAGTAACGAATCATTGTCACGTGAGACGTCAAGGCCATATGTCACATAGCCATACCAGCATTAATGTCAATCGAATGCACACAACAATTATTTACCAATGAGATTTATAATTTCTCGTTATCAGGAGTACACACGACTCACATCTCCATTATTTCAGTCGATCATGAACAATCAATGCAATAAACTCTCAAATTCATCAATATATCATCCAAATGCATCCAGTAGTATCCTAACTTCCTAGCAAAAATTTAGGAGTCACTTACTTTTCAATTAAATTTGTAAAATTCCTTCCAAGACTCCTCTAAAGATTCGGTTCCCTTGATCCCAAAACAGGACAGCCATGCGACCTAGTCCAAAGTTCGTCAAACGATCAATTTTTCTATTCCAATCACTAATTCACTGAGCATACACCTCATTAACATCTCAATTAACATTCTAGTATGTATTAACGACGAATTTAAAGCATGGCAATACCTCCTACAGCCCTCAAAGGGCTCGGTTCATCCAAATCAAAACAGGACAGAATTCGATTCTGTCCTCTACCTCCTCAATCAGTCCATAATTCAACTCTAGACCTTAATTTACCATAAAATCAACTTGCTAGCATGTCTTACTACATCTATAGAAGTCTTACCAAAATTTTTGGAGCAAGTCGAAGCCTCGAAGTGCCGCAAACGGCCTTGGTTCTACTTGGTACATCGGCGACAGATTATGCTCCACAAAAACCATCACAAATCAACCATGGAAACCCATTAAAACCCAATCAAACTCACAATTTTAGCTCAACCAACATAATTGCTATGAGTTAAGAAGTCCTCATCGAAAATTTGAAGCCGTTTGATGTCCGAAAGATCCCGGAACATGTCTTTTCCCAAAATCGATCAAAATCTGACCTCGTCTGACCTTTGCCTACTCAAAAAAACTTACAGGATAAACGGCTAAGCCAAATGGAGCTTATAATATGTCCTTAGAACTACAAGACAATAAGCTTTCAGATGGAAGTGATTTTACCTCAATCCGATATCGGACGACAAAGATATGTCCGGAATTGTAAAGCAGTCGGGACAGGGCAGCGAGCTGGTGACGAGTCTTTAATCCCTCTTGGTAAACAAGCTTGAATGATAGGTTAAAAGTTGCTCACTAAATGTCTATCCACCATCCATTGACACTTGTCCATATATCAATCAAGGCTCATCCAAAGGCTGTCATTTTTCTTGATTTTCGGCATCCTATAGGGTGTGGTCAATGACCAAAATACCCTCATTCCATTTATTAAGGGAAGGCTAAGGTTTGAGGGGCAAAATGATAATTTTACCTTAAACGTTCGGAACGCCGTTTTTCTGATTCCATTCTTCTTCGATGAGGCGAAGTCCAATCCAATTATAACGTTGAAATCTTTATTTTCCATTTTTTAATTTTGAGATTTCATTTCATATCTCAAGTCTCGAAGGGGTGGAAATTCGGAATGTCACAGTTTAGCTTCCAATTCCTAGTTAAATAATCTCTCAATCTCGAAAATGAATTAAAATACAAATCTAACCTCAAGATTTAACTAATTTCAACACTTGAATTCTTGATGTAATTTCAAGAACAAAATCCACGAGCAAGCACTCGACAAACGGTGCTTCAAGACATCTTCAAATCAACTATGGGACGCACTTCTTAAGATATCAAGCACTCACGATAAAAGTGGCGTTTCAGGACTTATTTCTTCCGTCATCACATGGAGCAACTCTTGAATCAATATATATACATGCGTAAGAAATAAGAATAGAATATAACAGCCCATATTGGTTAAGGAAATCTCCAAGTTTGACCGAGTATTTGTCAGATTTGTCCATCAAATATCTCTTCTTCTATTAGTCGACTTTCACACGAAACTTGATTTCCATTATCTATAGAATATGGACTAGCATTTTGATTTCCAAAATATTCATTTTGGACTCCAACACCAAATAGGAAATATCCAATCCGGAATATTCAGATTTTTACTTCGGGCTCAAACTCGAAACATAATTTTAATAATCTCCACATTGGCTCGACGTTGGAGCCATGTCACAATCGCTTCGCTGATAATCCAAACATCATCTGATACTTTTCCAATAACCCTGATGGGCTCAACCGCCACAAATATCATCTAAGTCCAAGCCACGCTAGAACTTCGCCATAACCATGGACCTCATCAAAACACCAATTGTACATGAACCTTTAACTACATCACAAGAACTATCTAACACAAGCTTCTCTACTACAGATAAAGCAAAAACTCCATTGCATCCATATCTGTCAGGAAACCGAATATGTACCTTATCAATATCAATAATTACAGCAACCGTTGGCTCTATAGGCTCCACCTCGCTACAAGCACCATATGTGTCGATTACTGCGCTAGTACTTACTACCTCAGGAGTTTTTCGTTGCAACTCCATTTCAAGCTGAGCACCATCCAGATCCGTATTAACACTGCTATAATCACTCTTAACATGAAGTACTAGAGACTTGTCAAAGGTAACTTCTTTGCTACACCACAACTGATAGCCACACTCACCTCGTGCATAGCCATGGAATATGCACCTTGCCCTCACATCGAGCTTACCATCGTTTACTCGATAATAACACGGGCAACTAAACATTCTTAAAATAGAATCATCAGCAACATTACCTAACCATACTTCTTCGGGAGTCCGATATCCAATCGCAGTCCATAGGAATCTATTCACCGAATAGCTCGTCATACTAAGTGCATCCGCTGTAATTCTCCTAGCCATACCAACACTAGAGATCTTCTTGCGGTCTGTCTCTAGTAACGTTCTGCTCATCAATTCTGTAAATTGTTGTGATTTACTAGCACTAGTGCGGTGTTTCACTATGCCCTTTTTCATGTAGAATTTATTTGCCAGCTTCGAGCAGGACTCCATGCCACTGTCAGTTCGCACATGCTTGATCGACTTACTAGTCTCTGTTCCGATCAAAGCTCTCGACCACATATTCCTGACAACAGCATCAAGCTTTTGCATCAGCACAATCACCCAGGCCTTCCTTAAGTAGCCATTAGACTCTCGAACAAATGTCGACGTCTTCGAAGTGAAACTTATCAATGTCTCACCTTGAAGTTCATGCAGACCACCATGGTTGATTCCTTTCATTATCACCAAGGAACCTTCAGAACTCCACCTCATGAGGAACACCTACATCTAGCTAAATCTAGGGTGTCGCGACCCTCTCGCGAGGTCTCTTTGGCGAGGGGGTTAATGGGTCGTCCCATCTAGTCGAACGAGGCCTAAGCGCATCCGTTGAAATTCTCCTAGCCATACCAACACTAGAGATCTTTTTACGATCCGTCTCAAGTAACGTTATGCTCATCAATTCTACAAACCGTTGTGATTTACTAGTACTATGCGGTGTTTCACTATGCCCCTTTTCATGTAGAATTTATTGCCAGCTTCGAGCAAGACTCCATGCTACTGTCGGTTCGCACATGCTTGATTGACTTATTCGTCTTCGTTCCGATCAAAGCTCTCGACCGCGTATTCCTAACAACAGCATCAAGCTTGTGCATCGGCACAATCATCCAGGCCTTCCTTGAGTAGCCATTAGACTCTCGAACAAATGTCAACGCCTCCGAAGCGAAACTTATCAATGTCTCACCTTGAAGTTCATACAGGCCACCATGCTTGATTCCTTTTATTATCACCAAGGAACCTCGAACAATCTTTAGAACTCCACCTCATGAGGAATACCTGCATCCAACTGAATCTAGGGTGTCGCAACCCTCTCGCGAGGTCTCTTTGGTGAGGAGGTTAATGGGTCGTCTTGTCTGATCGAACGGGGCCTCTCCTAAGGTCCGTTACCCAAGTCTCAACAGAGGTATATGTGATCGGCCTTCAGTGTGGTCTAATGACATGTGATATGTGTACATGCCAAGGAGTCACCATCAATCGTTTTGCGGAGGGTACGATCAGAAACCCTATCGAATAGTTGAGAGCTTCTATTCGATTCTGCAATAATCAGATAAATGGAATCGAGAACTTAGTTACGTCAACTATCATAGTTAATGCCCTTTCGGTACCTATATTGAATGAATTATCTAATCCTAAGATTTCATGCAGATAGGAATAACTACCCTAACATTCACAATCAATAAAGAAAGTGCACAAATCAAGGATCCAAGACATGCAGATAAATCACATGAATACAGCATGAAATCCCTAATGAGGCCCTATTAGTCTAGAGAAGTGTCAATCACGACTCAAGAAAGATTTAGACATGATTTTTTCATGTGGGGCAAAATCGAGAAATTTAGGACAATTTGCCATAAAAAAGGCAAAGTTGTCATTTTAGAAAAAAGCTGAACCCAAAAGGGGTTGGAAATAGGATTGATCATCAAATCAATTCATTTCCTATTTTTTGACAATTTTCATAATTTTTTAGAATTTTTAGATAGCGATTTACCTTTTGAGGGGTAAAATCATCATTTCAGAATAAGACGAGAAGTGAAAATCCCAAACAGAAGGATTGATTAACCACCAAATCCAAATCCTTATTACGAGCAATTTTCACAACTCAACTAGAGTAGGAAAGATGACTTACCCTTTGAGAGGTAAAATTGTCATTTTCGAAAAAAGGATGAGATTCGAAAACCCAAACAGAAGAATTGATCGCATAATTGACCCTAATCATTGTCTTGGCATTTTCAACCTATCTCATGGACAAAACTGAGATGATTTACCCCTAAAGGGTAAAATCATTAATTTTCAAAAGAACGAATACGAAATCCCAAAAATAAGATTGACCAGTTATCTATGGTCAATCCTCAATTTTTTGGAAATCTCTAGAGTTTCCATGAATTTTCTCTAATTTTCCTACATTTTGTTTGGGATTTTCTAACATTTTTTTATTTCTCTAGAATTTTTCCTATTTTTTTAATTTTTAAAACTATTTTTGAATTTTTTTTATTTAAAAAATAATTCGGACCAGATCGACCTAATCCACTAGGACTAGCTACCCGGGCCAACTCGAATTCACGCGACCTATCCTCCAAAACGACGCCGTCTTGTGTTTTTTAATTGTTCGATTATTCAGATTTAATCCGACGGCTCCCATTGAACCACCTAGCTACCTTAGTATTGGTTGACTAAAACTTACGACTCAGATCAAAAGTCAACTAATCCTTGGCCGTTATATCTGATTATTTAAACCTACGACCACAATTAAAAGCCAAGATTCAATCCAAATCGTCCATCCCTACTAACATAAACGACGCCACTCAACCACTAACCTAAACGACACCGTTTCAGTCCGTTTTGATTTTTAAATTTTAAAAATCATTTTCAAATATTCTTAATTACTAACCGGACGGCCACTAAAAATAGGGTTCGATTTACCTAAACCGTCTGATGTAAATGGCTCAACCTAAACGACTAACGGTCGAACTAATTCAACATCCACTTGGACCAATTACATGTTGCCACCTAGACCTTTGACTCGTTAACTTGCCACATATGCATCGTCTTCAACCTCTCGCCTACAACTAAACGGACAGCTGAAAACCTCCGACGTCGATCCAACGGTGAAACCTCAATGGAATGCGTAAGACTAGCGCCAATCAACTCATCTCGACGTCACACACAACATATCATGGAATCGTACAATTTCATCCACAGAATTAAGAACGACGAAGCTTACACAGTATATAAGCATGGCATCTCAATCGAGCAAAGCAAGGCATTTCAAGCTAATTACTTCACAGAAAAGTTTCGAATGAGGTTCAGAATACTCACCTTCAGGTCCGATTGACTTGGTTTAGGCTAGCTTGAGCTAGAGAATTTCGACAGGATTGATAATGGTGAAAGGATTTTCGGAGCTCAGACGCGAGGGTTTATGCAAAATCGATACAAAAACAATTGCGACTGAGTTTAGAATCGTTCCAGGGAAAAAATGCCTACTATAATTGCAAGAAACAAGGTTGGAAATGAAATCTGCTATACATGTGTAGTATAAAGCTTGAAGAATATAACTACCTTTTTCGATGAAGTCAAATCAATTAGACAGGCGCAATTGATTCTCAGGGTTTCAGCGAGCTCCTCGAAGTGGGATGATGGCTCGATTCTCCCTGAATCGTTGACGCCGGCCACTCACAGTTCAAGCTCAAACTCTTGATGGCAGGGGCCAGAGAGCGAACTTTCTCTCTCGATTTTCCTCTCTTTCGATTCTGTTAATCCTCCCAAACAAAATGAACCAATGCCCCTCTTCTAGAAAGCTTGCACAGGTTATATCCCATTTCAAGAATTTTGCTCCGAATTGAGAGACCTCCACCCACTTGAATTCACGTGACATCACGTGTCAAATGGTATGCTGACGATGATAGAGATGCTGGGCATTTCATCCAGCTCCGTTTGGTTCTCTGGCGAGTCTCATTCCACGCGAATTTGGCATGAATTTGGTCTGCATTTGGTAAATATTGACTATCGCAGGTTTCGTATCTTGACCAGTCGATTTCATCCTCCTCCGGCGACCATTGGTCATGATTCCGGTCTTAATCAACGGGGAATGGCCTGAAGAATAAAGCCCCCACCAATTCTTCTTCAATTGTAGTCGATTGGTCGATCAATTTTGCTGTCAAAATTCGACCTTGCATTGTTCGTTTGCACGGGAATCCTGAGGAAGAAGTCAACACTGTAGTGGACCGGTTCGACTAGTCGGATTGGTCAAAATCGATCCGGCTCTATTTTTGCAAAATTAACCAAAATTTATGGGAATATTTCACAATTAAACCTCAGAATCAAACTTAGGACGTGAATATTATTCAAAAATGTGTTTTCGCCCAAAATTTCTAACCTATTTCTACGAAAATCCCAAATTTTTCATTTAATTGCATTTCGAAATATTATGAAATTGAGGGCTCAATCAATCAAATTGGACCAAATCACCTATGCCAATCGACTTAGAATGACGAAAAACATTGGGCATTGGCTTTAATTTATAAATGTAGCCCTTGAATTGAAAGTAATTTCAATTATGCCCAAATTCAAGGACTGAATTGCAATAGAATGTGTAATATAATCCAAATCATGTAATTAAGCCACTTACCCGAACAATTGGAGCAAATTGCAAATAAGGACAATCAGATTGGATGACAAAACTCTTAAAAAACTCGATTGACATTTTTTACCAAATTCCATCATATGTGTAACAAAGGGAATATATACGATTGAACTTCGATTTTGACTTTTTATGAGATCAAAAAGATAAGGGATCTTAAATAAAAATATTGACTACTTTTTCATATTTTTTGACCTCAAATGCTATTTTTCTTGATTTTTCATGTATTTTTCTATTTTTCAAAAATATCAAAAAATGCGAAAAATATGAAAAAATATTTTTTGATTAAAAAAATAGTTCCTTGGGCTAGGCCAAAGCTACCAAAGTTGATTTTACAAATTTTCAACTTTTTATGATTTTTTTTATGATTTTTTCAAAAATGAACTTAAAAAACTAATCGAAAAACAAGTGTCAACATAGAGCACCTAAGGAAATTAAGTTCTTTTTCAATTTTGGAACGTGCCGTTCTCTAGTCAATGTCCTCATAATACCATCATGCATTCTGATTTTAATATCACCGACACCCACAACATCGCATTCAGCGTTGTTTCCCAACTATACTTTACTAGTATTCGTGCATTGATAAGAAGTAAACCGGTCTCTATTTGGTGTAGCATGAAAAGAACAATTAGAATCCATAATACATCAATCAAATGATGAATTTTCAGTGACAGACAAGATACTATCGACACCATTATAATTTTTAGTTATAATTGCATCATCCGCAAATTCAACTCTAATTCCCTTACCAGTTTCATTTTTCAACTTAAAATAATTTCTTCTAATATGCCTCCTCTTGACACAGTTCCAACAGACATCATCGCTAGTCCTAGACTAACTGCATCTATTCATGTTAATATTACTTCTGCTAACTAGAGTACTGGCTCTTCCTCTTTCACCAACTAAAGCAACAAATACAAATTCTCCATATTCTCGTTTACGGATATCCTCACTCAGAATTAAATCTCAAATCTCATCCAACATCAAACTTGTCGACCTAGAGGAATTACTAACAACAGTAATAGTAGCATTCCAACTATCAGGCAATGAGGATAATAGAATCAAAATACGTACCTCATCTTTAAAGTTATTGTCAGCTGAACTCAATTGACTAACGATCATATTAAATTCATTGATATGATTAGTAACTGACTCACCTTCACTCATCTTCAAATTAAACAGACGTCGTATTAAATAGACCTTATTGATCGCATAGGGCTTCTCGTACGTGTCCGACAGGGCTTTCATCAAACCCGCAGTGGTATTCTCCTTGACGATATTAAACGCAACATTATGAGTCAACGTCAGCCGAACAATACCCATCGCTCGTTTATCTAACAATTCCAAATCGGCTTGCTTCATCGTTTCTGGTTTCTTCCCAGACAGGGGCTCATGCAGTTTCATCTGATATAAATAATCTTATATCTGCATCTTCCAGAAATCAAAGTCATTCCCCTCAAATCTGTCGATTTTCCCTTTAACTTCTTCTATCGCCATTAATTCACTTCAACTCAAGCAAACCTAGCTCTGATACCAACTGTTGCGTGGAACCAGTGATCGATTAATTAAATAGACAGAATGAATAAAGTAAATCAACGCTAGATGTACGTGGTTCGATTGTAAAGACCTACGTCCATAGGGGGATCAATAACGAATTTCACTATAGAATAAGCGATATACGGAGATTACAGATCGCACTTGAGTTACACAAACACTCTTAATGTTTCCCAAGCTCCAATTACATCAAGAATCTACACAGTATTTAGCCCCCAATTCCTAGCAAAAAAATCTCTCAATCTCGCAAAGGAATTAAAATACAAATCTAACTTCAAGATTTAACCGGCTTTGACACTTGAATTCTTGATGCAATTCCACGAACAAAATCCACGAGCAAGCACTTGGCAAACGGTGCTTCAAGACTTCTTCACATCAACTATGGGACACACTTCTTGGGATATCAAGCACTCACGATAAAAGTGGTGCTTCAGGACTTATTTCTTCGTCATCACATGGAGCAACTCTTGAATCAATGTATATATACATGCGTAAGAAATATGAACAGAATATAGCAGCCCATATTGGTCAATGAAATCTCCAAGTTTGATCGAATATTTGTTAGATTCGTCCATCAAATATCTCTTCTTTTATTAGCCGACTTTCACACGGAACTTGATTTCCGTTTTCTACGGAATATGGACTAGCAATTTGATTTTCAAAATATTCATTTTGGACTCCAACGCCAAGTAGGAAATATCTAATTCGAAATATTCAGATTTTTACTTCGAGCTCAAACTCGAGACATAATTTTAACACTCATGATAGATTTAATTTATCTTAAAAAGTTATTTCTCCAAGTATGATTAACCTCCCTAACAAAATCCTCTTATTTTTGAACTATAATTTCAATCAAAATTATGTATGAACGAGCCGGCACGTTGACCCCCTTTCATCTTTTTCCAAGAGAGAAGAAACGTGCTCCGCGTTGTTTTGTGTTTGTGTTGGAATAGGGGTACACAAATATGGCTAATTCATACGATATACGTTTTCACATACGTGTCGAGTTGCTTCGACATGAATACAAGTATGATAAAGCGGGTCATGAGACACGACTCGACTATCATTGTTATAAAGAATGTCATCGTAGTGAACAATATGACTATTTGTTACGTCTGAAGTGTCTTAGTATTTCTCTCCTATGGGTTTTGGTAATCTACCATATGTTTTTGTTTATCTCTTTCCTCTCTTAAAAATGAGTATTGCCTTTGTAAAACTTTTAGCTATTGAATAGAATGGGATACACGTTTCTGGTGTAGCATAAAAAGATGAGAAGTTCACTTAAGACGTGTCAATTCGTGTTTTAACAAGCAAGCCAGCTTGAGTAAGGTAAGATTTTTTGTCAATGTCTCGAACGGGTTGACCCGTTTGCGATACGGATCGATTTATGCTAAATTGAAACCTTTTTTTTTTTTCGGGTCGAGAAATTCAAACTTGTTTAATTTTAGCACTAATAATCATTAGTCTCCCACTTCAGTTTGACGTCACTTTGCACATTGTTTTGATAATAGTAGTTATACCCGAATCAGATTGCAGATGCATGCAACCCCCTTCATCTTTTGTAAGAGAGAACGGAACACGTGTTGTGTCGTACTGATCGTGGTGTGTCGGAATAAGAGGTATACAAATATTGCTAATTTCTTTGATATACATTTGCATTTACGTGTCGAACCTCATCGACAAAAATACGTGTCCGAGAAACTGAGTCATGAGACACGACTCAACTATCATGGTTATAAAAAAAAATGCCATCATCGTAGATAATCTTACTATTTGTTGCATCTAGAGTGTGTTATATGTTTAGTTACTATAAATATGATTTTGTTTGACTCTTTGTTCTCCTAAAATTGAGCATTACCTTATAAGACTTTTAACGAGTTCACTAAATCTAAATTCAACCTCGTTTAATTTCCTCCCCATGCCCCACCCTATTCATTTTAGTTAATATCAAAATCGATTTTTTTTTTGGTTATTTTAATTTTAGCAATAATTGTCGTTCGTCTCGCCGATCACCATCAGTTGACTTCACTCTGCACATTGCGTTTAGAACCCATCTCTCTCTTCCCGACGCAGAAGCAATCTGACGATTCTCATGGAGGACAAGAAGCACGGCGAAGAGCAGCTATTCATCCTCGAGAAGCGCGGCAACCTCTTCTTCCTCACCCTCACCGGCGCCGGCGAGCACCGTCTCAACCCCAACCTCATCTCCTCCCTCCGATCCGCCCTCTTCCGCCTTCAATCCGATCCCTCCGCCTCCTGCTCCTCCTCTGCCCTGATCACCACCGCCCACGGCAGGTTCTTCTCCAACGGCTACGACCTCGACTGGGCCCAGTCCTCCGAGCCCCGCCTTCAGCTCATGTCCTCCTCCCTCCGCTCCCTCGTCCACGACCTCATCTGCCTTCCGATGCCGACCATCGCCGCCGTCACCGGCCACGCCTCCGCTGCCGGAATGATGCTTGCCCTCAGCCATGACTATGTGGTCATGCGGCGGGACCGGGGTTTCCTCTACATGAGCGAGATGGACATCGGGCTCGTGATCCCCAATTGGTTCATGGCCTTGATGAGGTCCAAGATCGGCGATCCGAGGGCCCGGCGCGAGGCCGTGATGAGGGCGGCGAAGCTGACGGCGGAGGACGGGATGAGGATCGGGGTGGTCGACTCGGCCCATGACGGGGCGGAGGCGACGGTGGCGGCGGCGGCCGAGCTGGGGGAGGCGTTGGTCGCGAGGAAGTGGGACGGACATGTGTACGCTGGGAATCGGAGGGTGGTGCTGCGGGAGGTGCTGGAGGCCGTCGGATACGATGAGACCGTCAAGGAGGTGGCGGATAAGGCCCGTTCGAAATTGTAACTGGGCTTTCTCTGGAGGCCCGTTTCGAGTGTTCTTGTGAAATTGTTCAGCCCGTTGGGCCTTTTGATGTACAAGATGTTCACATGTTTGCGGTACAACAAGGTGTCTGAACAGGAGATGAAATCATCCTTTGTGGCACTTGGAAGATGAAAACTTTGCAATTATCATCTTTTGCAAATTATATTCTATGATGTCTACTTTTTGTGTTGTATTTACATATCTCTTTCAATTCATATCAACTAGGGTTACATATTCAAAATCGAGAATTTCACCGATTATCAAATTGCTCAAATTCTTCGAAAAACATCAATTGTAAGTGGAATTTCAATTCTGCCTTCAATTTCTTCTTTTCTCGTATCTTAAAAACATAATTTATTTTACTTTCGCCAACTTTCCATCCAATTAAATTTAACATGTCAATTCCATGTCATTTTTCTTTTTCAAAGCAGAACTGTATGTGCATATATTCTATTCTTGCCTTATTTTGCTTTTTGCTTCCTCTTCTTCTCACTGTCAACTATTTGTATCTTACATTCCATGTACATCTCCCTATCCGATGTATGTTCGTCTCCCTATCCTACGTATCTATTAATGATAAGTGCATCTTTGTTGTCCTGTAAATAGTAGCTTAGTTTTGGTCATTTAATAAGTTTAAATAATAAATCTCTCCACGTGCTTTCTCTACTTTCTCTTTTTGTTCTTTCTATTATATACACGCAACACAATATTTATGACACGTTATCAGCACGAGTATCTACCACAAACTGAGTAAATAAATTTTGCAAGATAAGTATGTCCTCTTTGTTTTTCTGAGTAAGTATTCTTTTTTATTTCTTTAATTGACTTATACTTCATCATCTTCATCAATTCTTCATTTTTTTTCTCTTTTTCTTGGCCTGAAGCCAATTTCGAATCTAAAAATATTCTTCTATTTCTAAAGTGGCGATGGATATTTGAAAATCATTCTAATTAATTTAAAAATTCATTATGGTATAGAATTATGGAAAATATTGAAAACCCCAAATTCCGCATCTTGGAAGTGAGTGAAAATGATTATCTATCCTGGTGTCTTGATATGGAAATGCACCTCCAAGGCCAAAGTCTTACTAATGCAATTACAGAAGACGGAACTTGAAATGCAAAAGATAAAGCAAATGCATTGATTTTTGTCCGTCGTCATTTGCATGAGAGCCCGCAGACTCAATATTTGTCCGTTGGAGACCCTCAGACCTGTGGAAGAGGTTGAAGGATAGGTATGACCATACCAAGACTGTTATCCTCCCTCAAGCACAATAGGCTAGCAGAATCTCAAACTGCAAGATTTTAAACTAGTGTCTGACTATAACTCCATTTTATTTGATATTGTTTCTCGGCTTGAGTTACGCGGTATCAGGCTTACTGATGCAGAACTGTTAGAGAAAACTTTCTCCATCTTCCATGCTTCGAATATTGTATTGCAACAGCAATACCGACAGCTTCAATTTGCCACATACTCTGAATTAATTTTTGTGCTTCTCACTGTTGAGCAAACTAATGAATTGCTACTCAAAAATCATGATCTTAGACCTGTTGGCTCAAAAGCATTGCCTGAAGCACATGCTAACTTTGAGAAAAATACTGGCCATTTTAAGGGTTATAAGCGTAGACAAGAACATAGTCCTCGAGGGGGTGGCAGGAAATTTAACCGCACTAAGAAATCTAATTTTGGGCCGAATCATGACAAAGAAAAGAAACCAAAGAAGGTGACTAATGAAAGTATTTGCCATCGTCGTGATATGACTATGCATTGGTCACGTACTTGTCTTATGCCAAAAAATTTTGTTGATCTATACTGTGCATCTTTAAAAAATATGGGCAAGCATGGTCAATCTCACGCCATTGAAATTAATCATATTGCCATAACCACTATTGAGGCCAACAATATTTCTGTTGGTGGGACTCCTCTTGCTCCTAAAGAGCAAATGCAAACCTGGATGTCTCTGATTTCTTTGGGGACTTCTGATTGCTTTGATGAGGCATCAGATTGGTGGATGACAACTTAGCCTTCGAATTTTATGATTCTAATATTTTCTTTTTCTAGTTGTTTTTCTTTAAATGTATTAAATTTTATTGTCTTTTAATATGATTATGTAATGAAATGCTTAAGAAGCTTATATAATATTTATTATTTTGAAATTTTATTTGATCCTATAACTAATATGCAATTTTATGAAACTTGACACCTGAAGTTGTCAATACAAGTGCAAATGAAAAATACCAAGAAAAATGAAGATAATTGTTTGCTTGATAGTGCATTAACACATACCATATTTCGTAGCAGACACTTTTCCTTTAGTATGACATTGCATAAGGCACGTGTCCATATTATATCAGGTCATGTTCAGATTATTGATGGTTTCGGGAATGCCACAATTATTTTGTCAAATGGCACCATCCTGCATATTGAAGATGTGTTTCTAAGCAGTAGATCAAAAAGGAATTTGCTCAGTGTCAAAGATGTATGCCTTACTAGGTATCATATTGAGACTATTCATGAGCAAAATAAGGAATATATTGGTATTATCTCTTATAAGATGGGCCTGAAGACCATCCACAATAAGCTAGAAGCTTCTCCTATGGGTTTATATTGTGTCATGATTAAGGCCATTGAAACCTACGCTACCATGTCCTGGAAATTGGTAAACCCTGATCAATTTGGACTATGGCATGATCGCCTTGGTCACCTTGGCGCTTCAATGATGCGTAAAGTAATTCAAAACACAAAAGGATACCCTTTAAAGGATACAAAGGTATTATTGTCCAAAGATTATAATTGTGAAGCTTGTTCACAAGGAAAACTCCTCACCAAACCTTCTATATCAAAGGTTAATTTTGAATCCCCTTTATTCTTGCAAGAATTCAGGGTGATATTTGTGGACCAATATAACCACTAAGTGGACCGTTTTGATATTTTATGGTAGTCGTGGGCGCATCCTGTAAATGGTCCCATGTTTGCCTATTATCTACGCGTAATGTCGCCCTTGTATGTTGTTCCCGAAGGACATGCTAAAATGGATCAAAATCCCCGCACTTGAAGAGAGATAGATCGATATAATCAAAAAATACTATTCCTCGAAAATGAAGAGGAAAGAATCAGGAATCTGCTCCAGAAGAGCCTAGTATTCTGCTTGCTCTCCAAAAGCGTATTGTCCCTAAAGAGACTCAAACCCATTGAAAGATCACCAACCCTGGGAATACTGAGAATTTCGTTACTTATTGTAATGAGATTTGAGATCGGAATGAAATCATCATTAATTATGTTTTTTCATTCTAAGTTGCTCATAAAATTATGGATGATGATTATGAGCCACAATCTATTATTGAATGCCGTCAAACGCCATAATGGCCTAAGTGGGAGGAGGCAATTAAGGCTGAATTAGCTTCCCTAGCTAAATGAGATGTTTTCGGTCCCGTAACTCGAATCCCTGATTATGTAAAGCCCGTTGGATATAAATGAGTATTTGTCTGGAAACAAAATGGGAAAAACGAGGTTGTTAGGTATAAAGCCCGACTTGTTGCTCGAGGATTCTCCTAAAGACCTGGGATTGATTATGATGAGACATATTTATCTGTGTGGATATGATTACATTTCGTTTTCTTATCAGCATAATAGTCTCTAAAAGAATGGAAATACGACTTATGGACGTTGTGATGGCATATCTATATGGCTCATTAGACTCTGATATTTATATGAAAATTCCCGAGAGGTTCAAAATGCCTGATGCATGCACGCCTCGCGATTCTTAATAAAGTTGCAAAGGTCTTTGTACGTGTTAAAGCAATCCGATCACATCAACGCCTAAGTATTTGAAAAGAGAGTTTGAAGTTAAAGATTTGGGTAAAACCAAACTTTGTCTTAGTCTTGAGCTTGAGCATAAAGCAAATGGAATAATTATCCATCAATCATCATACATTGAAAGACTACTTAAACGCTTTAACATAGACAAGGCTCGCCATTGAGCACCCCTATGGTTGTAAGGTCTCTAGATCTCCAAAAGGATCAGTTCCGTATTAGAGAATCTGATGAAGAGATTCTTAGTCCTAAAGTACCATATCTCAATGCAATTGGGGCTTTAATGTACTTGACACAATGTACGATACCAGATATCGCTTTTGCGGTAAATTTATTGGCAAGTTTTAGTTCTGAGCCAACTTGGAAACACTGGAATGGAGTTAAATATATTTTTCGTTATCTCCGAGGAACCATAGATTTGATTATTATTTTATTCCAAGGATTCCACTACCTCTAGTTTAGTTGGATATGCTGATGCTGGATATAAATATGATCCACATAAGGCTCGCTCTCAAACTAGTTATTTATTTTGTTATACAGCACCACCATTTCTTGGCGTTCTACGAAGCAAACGTTAGTAGCTACATCATCTAACCACTTTGAGATTATTGCTTTATATGAAGCTGAAAGAGAGTGTAAAAAAAGAGAGAGAGAGAGAGAGTGTATTCGGATAAGATCCGTTGTAAACGCATATTCACAATTCTCGTTGTTTAACACCGGTTACAAATTTTGCCACTATAATTTATGAAGATAATGTTGCTTGTGTTGCACAAGTTAAAGGGGGATACATCAAAGGAGATAGGACCAAGCATATCTCGCCGAAATTTTTTTATATTCATGAACTCCAAGAAAGTTGACAAATCGATGTTAAACAGATTCAATCCATAAATAATCTTACATATCTTTTTACCAAATTATTACCAACGTCAACTTTTGAGAAATTAGTGTATGGCATTGGTATGCGGCGAGTTCAATAGATGCAAGATTGAATGGCCCTAGCAGTGGCTATATGGCTTAATTGAGGGGGAGATATTATGAACTATGCATTGCACTCTTTTTTCCTTCTGATTGGTTTTTTCCCCACAGGGTTTTTTCGGTTTAAGGTTTTTAACGAAGCAATTAATGCATCCATAAAAGGAAGAGATCATAAGATTTATACTCTATACTCTTATTCCCTTTTGTCCGATTTTTGTCATACTGTATTTATCCGGCTTAAGATTTTTAATGAGACAACATCATTCAATGCACATTCGTAATATAATGAATACAATGAATATTCAAGGGGGAGTGTTATGAAATACATGAATCCTTGAATATTCATTGTATTAATTATGTTACGAATTACATTCTATGTACATCTCCCTATCCAATGTATGTTCGTCTCCCTATCCAACGTATGTATTAATAATAAGTGCATTCTTGTTCTCCTATAATAGGAGTTTAGTTTTGGTCATTTGATAAGCTGAAATAAAAAATCTCTCCACATGCTTTCTCTATTTTCTCTCTTTGTTCTCTCTATTATATGCTTGCAAAGCGATATTTATAACAATTATGCTAATGTCAATAACTTGGTTTTGTTGTTGTTGTAATTATATGTCTCTTTTATGTCGTACCGACGAGGCTTGCATATTCATAATCTAGAATTTCGCTTATCATGAAATCGGCCCAAATCCTAAAGAAAAATTGGCACAGCAATATATATATTTTTTTCTGTCTAATAAAAAAATCACTAATTTTCACTTCCTATCCAAATTTCCTTTCCTTAGCTTTCCATTCAAAATATATATAATATACGATTTTCTTTTCTTTTTCTTTCCTTCTTTTGTGTTCTTCTTCTTCAGTTTCGCTTTGGACAAAATTAGAATAAACTCAATTCTGTGCTTCGCCTTCCACCACCACCTCACTTGATGGCAAGGAGCACGAAGCATTTGAGCTCCCTCGCATGGGGGAACATTCACGGTGTTGGCAGCAAAATTAAGCTGAAATAATAACTCTGAGAAAGCAATAACAACTTTATTAACGACCAAATTAATGAATAATTATATTGAATGAATTTTCTTAAGAAGCAAGGATGAATGAGTTACAAACAAATGTAAACTTGCTTGATTACTACAAACATCGAAACATAATTCACAAGGAGGTAGGTCCTCACTTGTCTTAAGCTTTCGACTTTGTTGAGCTTAGCATTTGACCAAAGTGGTCCCAAAAGAGTTCGCCAAGCACTCAAAATTTTCCCCAATAGGCTTTGAATGTCTAAAACCCATTGAAAAAGCCGAACCATAAGCTACTCAATCAACTCTCTTTGTTTTCCTTTAGACTACGAATTCACATTGTTCAATGAACAATTTGTCTCCATCAAAACCATGGGATCATTACCTCAATTGCTGGGTGTTGCTATGGCCATATGCCCGGTGCGAATTGGTAACTCCTTGAGGCAATGCGCCAATCTCACTTGAGTATGCTTGAGGAGGTGACCTCACGCTCTCGCAAGAGACTCACATTTCGCAACCAGTGCAAAGAAGAATGACTCGTGCCTTCTTCACTATAATAGAATTCTTTTTCTTTTTCTTTTTTGTCTCCATCGAAGTTGCAAGATGAGGCACCTAAGGTGCTATCAATTTCTTGCTTATTTAAAAGGAATTGTGTTTGAAGTTGTTCGTATTGGAAAAATTATCCAAAAAGTCGTAAACTTATTGTACGACGGATAATTTAGTCATAAACTTTTCAATTTAGTCAATTTAGTCCTAAATCTTTTCACTATTTGCCAATGTTGTCATTCAAACTAATTTTAGCCAAATATATAGATGATTTTTTTTAAAAGAAATTTTACAGTTATATTATTAATATCGTGGAAACAACATAAATTTGTACGTGCGCATTGCGCGAGTTAATGGTCTACTTGTTAGTTTTGAGTAGAATCGTTCAATTTGAAAATGTAATGGCTAGCAATGTGTCGACACGGAATATGTCTGTTCTTCTTCAGACACGATATATACTCTTCAGCACGAATTCCTAGCACGTGAAAAATCTCGTCTGTGTATGCATCTAGTAATTAAAGCTGTACCCACACTAGATAGCAAATGAAATAATCATAGTTACTCTATGATTTTACCCCGACATCTCCGATTAGGCTACTTCAATCAACTCTCTTGGTTTTCCTTTAAACTCCAAATTCACCTAGCTTGAATTGACGCAAGCTAGGGTTTAAGCATGCAACTGGAAACTAATGAACAATCCGTCTACATCAAATTGTTGGGTGATGCTTTGGCCATGTAACTCGTTTGAGTTAGAATCCCGCTTGACGCAATGCCCCGCTTACTACTGGCGAGGAGGTGACCTCATTCTCCTGTGAAAGATTGAAGTGTTGACACTAGATTATCCAAAAAGTCAAAAACATATTGTATGGCAATGTGCAATGTGGGGTGTTAGACCAATGCCACTGGGTAGGCTCCCAAGGCGCAGTCGAGGAGATTCGAATCTGGGATCTCATCTATTTAACTTTCTAAAACCCATGTGTCTTACCAACTCAACCAACGCCCCATTGGTGTTTATATGGATAGAATTTTTTCTACAAAAATTTGATTAACAAGTGCTTCTACTTTCATCCTCATGTTAGATGCACTTTGTATTAAGGCGTTACTTATTCAAGCATGGTTTAACCTCCTTAACAAAATCCTCTAATTTTTAAACTATATTTTCAATCAAATAATAATAGTTGTTTTAACAATAATTGTTATGTATGGATGAACCGGCAGGCGCAACCCCTTCATCTTTTCTAAGAGAGAAGAAACATGCTTTCAGCTAATAATTCATGTTGTCCGTGTTTGTATTGTTGGGTGGCCTTGGGACTCTCTCAACCCAAAAACTAGCTCAAAGGTTGAGGCTTTCTCTTACACTTATCAACCGACCACCGGCTCCTTCCACAATCGATCTATGAACAACCCCTCTCAACTCAAAAGCTAGCTCAAAGGTCTGCTTTCCCTCACACTTATCAACCTACAACCACCAGCCCCTTCCACAACCGATGTGGGAACAACCCCAACAATCTTCCCCTCATACATCTAACCATGGATCGGAGGGAGCGACAACCTGTATTTCTACCAAGTGACTCATACATCGAGCCATGGATCATAGGCTCTGATACTAGTGTTGGATGGTCTTTTACATCTTTCAACACAAAGTTAGCTCAAAAGTTGAGGCTTTTTCTCCTACTTATCAACCCACCATCAGGCCCTTCCACAACCGATGTGGGAATAACCCCAATATGTATAGCTAATTCTTACACGATATAGTTCATCTACGTGTCTGACTGCTTCGACACGAATATATGTCCGATAAAACGGGTAATAAGACACGACTTGACTATCATGGTTGCCAAACGTGTCTGTAGTAGATAATATGAATATTTGTTACATCTAGAGAACGTTATATGTTCAATATTTGATTTGTTACTCGAAAATATGTTTTTGCTTAACTCTTTCTTTCTTTTTTGAAAATGAGTATATAAATAATGATACGTGCTTATCATATCGTATAAGAAGATGACAAGTTCACTTAAGATACATCAATTCATGACAAGTTTACTACATGATTTTTGTTGATATCGGACCGGGTTTACGCTTAATTCAAACTTGTTTAATTTCCTAACCATGCCACATCCTTTTTAATTAGGCTCTATTTGTTTCATGAAAAATGAAGTGTTTATGAAAAATGTTTTTCAGAAAGTTAGTTTTCAGGAAAATAATTTTATTTTTCGGTGTTTGGCTGAAATATGAAAACGAATTGAAAATTATTTTCTACCGTTTGATAAGTAAAATCAATTTCCATCCATATAATTTTCTATTTTCAAATAATTATTTTTTTATTTTTTCATTTCTAACTTTTTAAAATTTGAATTTTTCTTTTTAAATTTTTTAATTTCTTTTAATTTTTTCTTTTCTCTTCCTTCCTCTTCCTTCTTCCTTCCTATACCGCTGCTCCAGCTTCCTCCGCCGCTCCTTCCCCCTTCCCCCTTCCTCAATCCGGCCATCGGCCATGACTTAGGCTGGCAAGCTCAAGGCTCGGCGGGTCTCAGTGAGTCCCGAGCTCGGCCTTGACCGAAGCCAATGAGCAAGCGGCCACAGCTGGCGAGCCAAGCTCTGCCAAACTCGAAGCCGGCGAGCGAGCAGTCATGGCTGGCAAGCAAGGAAGTTTAAGGCAGAGGCGACCTTGGCGATGTACTCGGCGGCATAGAGGAATGGCTCCATCGTTACACACATGTGGTGGTGGGCGAGGACATGAGGTCGGCCAACCTCGAGAACGGCGAGGCGGGCCTCGCCTCGCCATGGAGGTGAAGATCCCGCATCTAACGTCTGGGATGGAGGAATGACAACGAGAGAGAGCGAAGATGGAGGAGAGAGAATGGGGATGGGAGAGGAGAGGAGAGAACAACGAGAACGCGGATTTAGGAGAGAGCAAGGAAAATCTTTTAGACTTAGGTGCGCTAAAGATAAGTATGAGTGTGATTGTGAGATGGAGGGGGAAAATGATTTTCATATCTCAAGAAAGTAAATCATTTTACTTTAACGTCGAAATCATTTTATTTTATTTTATTTTTTAACTTTTTACACTACTAGTACTTTTCATTCGTCTCCCACTTCAGTTTGACTTTACCCTGCAAACCGCGGGCTTTTTTCCAAAGCAGGGAAAAAGTATTTATCAAATCCGGGTTAAAAAAATTATTTAATAAATCAGGAGCCGCTTGACAGCAAGACTGCCGAGCAGGGGATGAACAATGCCCGCTCGGTAGTTAGACTGCCGAGCAAGCACCTTTTTTTTTTTTTTTTTTTTTTAAGTTCTTGCTCCGCACTCAGAGTGCCGAGCAAGATGAGCTCTTTTGTTTTTTGTTTTTGTTTTTTTGTAAATAACGTTGTTTATATTCTGGACCAAATACTGATTGCTACCTCAGCTAGTTTGGTGTTGATGACCTACATTATCAGTCTTTTACATGTTACTTCCAAAATATCTCGATCATAGTGAAATTGGCCGCGATAAAATGACCGCGTTTGGCTTCGATGAAATTGGCTGGATTATTCTAGATGCAAGCGAACGAACGAGCGAATGAATGAATGAGTGAGTGAACAATCAAGGCTGCGGAGTAAATGAACGAACGGCCTCACGAGCGAGCTAGCGAGCGAGCCTCGATCCCACGGAGCGAGCGAACAAACGAACGAGCGAGCAAGCGGAATAGCAAAATAATGTGGTTTAGAAAAAAGCCCGGCATCCTCTTGGTCACTGGGTTCCACAACGCTGACCCTCAATTCCGCTTCGTACGGTGAAAGAACGTGCTCAAACAAGACGGACAAGACGGACGAGTGCCCAGCCCCAGAAGGCCGTGGAGAATGCGTCGGCGCTCCTTCGTGAGTTCAACACCAGCGTCGTTGAGTACACGAGCTATGCCGACACCAAGACCATCCCGGGGCACAACGTCATGGAAGAATGCCTTAACACGAACTACCGGCAATGCCGGGTCGCAGATAACTCGATCGGGCCTCTAGAGAACAGGTTGTGAAGAGCGCGCGGTAAATTCGAGGGCTTCCACTTTACACAAGGTCTTGCAAAGTTTGTGAAAGACCTTCCCATGGAACTTGGGAACCTCGTAAATTTCTCAATGGTTGATCATGTGTCATTTGAAGTAGTCGTATATGTCACCGCGAGAAAAAAACCATTTGTGCATGGAATTATGCATGGAAGACAACCTTGTGAGACCTAAGCCCTTGTTTTCTTGTTTCGTGCCTTCTAGGCATCCTTATTTTGTGCACTCTCTAACGAAATATGAGATGCCTTGGCTTGTAAGTGTGGACTTGTTTCGCTACACGACAGGGCTCTTAAAAAAAAAAAAGAAAAAGAGAGAGCTGATCTTGCTCTGCACTTAGAGTGCCAAGCAAGAATTAAAAAAAAAAAAAAGGATGAAACGTGCCTGCTCGGCGGTCTAACTGCCGAGCAGGCACTGTCCCCCGCTCAGCACCTAGACTGCCGAACGGCCCTGATTTGGTAAATGTTTTTTTCTTTTCCTCTTCTTTGGAAAAAAGCCCTAATTTCGTTGTTCTCCTCTACCGCTGTTTCGGTGATGGCTAACACAGAGTAAGCACTCATATTCATGTTCACTCATGCTGCTCATTCTGATCTCTCACTCGGCAAATTGTTGATGGAAATGGCTAGTTGGAGGAAGAATGTGGACGCAAATGCACAGTGTTCCAGTCAAATATACTTTCCTTTATGGGTTTATGTGCAACTTAGTGAAGGATTGGACATTCCCATTGAATCCTAATGATCGCCCTTCAATGCGTAAAGTCTTGGAAATGTTTGACGGAGAAGCAGATGATCTACAAATGCCTCCAAGGCCACTCTTTCATCCACCAAAGTGTCGACAAGGGATAATGCAACTTGGAGAAAAGGCAAAGACACTATACCCACTTCATCAATTAGCTAATAACTTGTGAAGATTCTCATCTTGAGCATAGTATTACTATTACTAGTATCACATTAGTATGGACCCACTTCCATACAACTTCATCCCATAACATTTGAGGCAAACAGAAACAGATCGTATTGATAAAATCCTAACCAGCACGCAATCCGCACTATGCATGACTTCTCGGCACTCCAGTGGTCGCTATGTAAGCGTCGTTTCATGGCACACCAATTCTTATTACTAATAAAAATGACAGATGGAGAGAAATGATAAAATTTAGGAGATAAAATAAACAATAACTTCAATTTAGAGAAAGGAGAGTGCGGCACAATTACCTAGATAATAAATCTTAAAGAATTTTGTTGACTTTTTTGTTCCATCGAAAATTGGATAAAATTTTATGTCAGAGAATAGTAAGAGACATCAAAAGATGATATCTCCGTTAATAATATTACTAGATTTGATATTTAAATTCTTATTTCTTTTACTAGGTTGCTAAGGCTATTTAATGGTAAATGTGATCTTAAAAATGATAAATGTTTTTTTTTTAAGTTTCATGGTCTATGACTATTAGAAGTAAATTACGACCCATAAAAAATTTGCGAGTGCAAACAAGTTACCACCATTACAGGTAAAGTTACAAATCATAAAGATAATTTAGTACTTACAAATGCCATCAACTTTATGATAATTTCAGGATCTCGGGTGTTGTGGACTCGAGTTGACCTTCCCGTCCTCATACAGTTATTGATAAAAAGAGGCTGACAACAGTTTATGAATCACATTAAATAAATTTAAATTTTAAGAATAAGATTATATATTGAGCCAAAGTTAGGAATAATTTCTTATGTTGTTAGTGTACCTTTGAGTTATGAATTGAGCACAAAACTGAGTGTTCAGAAGGACCGGAGAAGATAGACGCGCTTTTGATTTTCGACCCGTCATTGTCGATGACGGCAACAGCTGCGTCGCACCTTCCCACATTTTCCTTCTGCGACCCTTTCCAGGATGGTTCGCCAGCGAGTTGCTCGCCTCCGCACGTTGATCGACTTTGACGAGTCTTACCCATAAGTCAAGCACTCCAC
This sequence comes from Rhodomyrtus tomentosa, assembly GCA_028455895.1. Classification (NCBI taxonomy): domain Eukaryota; kingdom Viridiplantae; phylum Streptophyta; class Magnoliopsida; order Myrtales; family Myrtaceae; genus Rhodomyrtus; species Rhodomyrtus tomentosa. The sequence goes on along the minus strand of JAPCWY010000009.1, from coordinate 14,166,523 downwards.
AATAGTGCACAAGCAATTTGGAGATTCGTTCTTTATGGATGGACTGACCCATTATTAATTTTTTTTTCCTAAACAGGGCAACGAACAAGAGGCTATATGATCTTCAAAAACCTTGCTCATTTGTTTATACTAGCTTTCCAATTCAATTCAATTCAACTCGTGACTTGCAAGTGCATGCAACCAGCATTGCAATGCTAAAGCAACTTGTCTTTGTTCTTAGTTATTCTTCTACGCGGGTAGTATCGATGCAGGAATTTATCTCATGTTGCGATGTTACCGGCGTAAACTACCCTTTTTTTACCCTAAAAGTTTATACGAAGAGCTTACTAGCTAGCCCGCGAAAATAATCGCACTAGTTTAGATTTATTCTCGAGGAAGTACTAGGTGCAGTTTGACTAGAGAAACCATGCAATCAGGCTTGTTGACATTGGGCTGTAAATGCATAAACTGGTCGTCTCTTCCTCTCTGCCCTTTGTCGTGTCATAACTTCAGCAATGTTCTTAACCCATAAAATTGTGGGAGCTACGAGGCTACGACATGTATAACAGCTCCACATTTTTCATGACCGTGACAATTACGATTGCGCAAAGACCATCGATCCGCCTGGCATACCATGGTTTTCCACATTTCCAACCAAACATCAAATTTCTTTTATTCGATCAAGTATTGAACTGCTCAGAATCGACTGAATCTAGTATTTTTGTTGAGAAAAAAATAACGGCATCATTTGATGTGGTTTTTTTTTTTTGTTTTTCGGGTTAAATTTCCATTAGTTGTACGCTAGGACACCAATGTGCCTTATTAGGACGATACCACGTTCCACTTTATCTTACTTCATTCTACACATTAGACGGCCAAGTTGGCATAATAGTTGGTACGTAACAATTAGCAAGTGAATCACATAAAATAAAACTACGTGATATGGTGATTTAGTCATGGGGTACTAAATGAATCCAATTTTGAGAAGTTTGGGTACTAAATTTAATACAAAAAAAAAAGTTCTCGAAAACTAGTGAAAATCTATGCACTTGCCAATAAGATTGGAAATATTTCATTGGGAAGGCTAATGAGACCTCTCACTCTAATACCGTGTAAGATTTTGTAGAACACCTGAGAATTATTCTAAAAACTTAAGCCGTTAGATGAAAACGTCGTTTAATTTTTAATATTCTAATGGGTTACTTACTCCAATCTTCTCTGCATTACGAAATTAATCAAATTTGCTAAATGATAACATTAAACTTCGCCTTTCATTATGTTCTCCCAAAAGTTATTGGGGTTGTTCCCACATCGGTTGTGGAAAGGGCTTGTAGTCGGTTGATAAGTGTAAGGAAAAGTCTCAACTTTTGAGCTAGTTTTTAGATTGAAAAAGGCCCAAGACCACCCAACACTAGTATCAGAGCACAGGTTACCAACAAGTCTGGACCCAACAGTCACTCAGTAGAGATACGGGTTGTCGCTCCCTTCGACCCATGGCCCAATGTATAAGGGGGATATTGTTGGGATTGTTCCCATATCGGTCCCTCCGACCCATAACCCGATATGTGAAAGGGAAATTGTTAGGTTGTTCCACATCGATTATAGAAGGGGCTGGTAGTCGATTGATAAGTGTGAGGAAAATCTTCCATTTTTTAGGTAGCATTTAGGTTGATGTATTCTCAAGAACTCCCAACAAAAGTACATGTGATATAATATTAATTAAGTCCATCTGAGGACTTGAGAGCCCTGTCAAAATATGGAATAGTTTTCCCTTATTTGTTATTTGAATTTTGTGGGTATGGGATGTCTACAGAGACATATGATGGGATGGAAGTTTAGAACGATGGATGCAAACACAAGAAAATGCACTACTATTATAAATAAGCGTAAGGTATTTTCATATTTTTCAAATTATCCATTTCAATTATGAAAACCCATGTCTAAAATTCACATTTTCTAAATATTTATTGATCTTTTCTTTATAGTATCATCATCATCATCATCATTATTGTTGATGTCTTCGTTATCTATTTCCCTAATAATATTTATTATTTCACGTTGAGAAATTTCAAATGACCTTGCGAAAGATGCATCCGATGATAAATTGCTGCGTTATGTATGATCAGCATAATGAAATATTAATTTCCTTCATGATTATCTTTTAATATAATTTCCTTGGTAACACTTAAAGTTGAATTGAGAAAAGTCACGATGAATCACGTTAATTGCGAGTCTAAATAAAATCTCAAAATTGAAAAAGTTGTGGTTTGCATGAAAAGGGAAATATCGTTATTTTTAAAATAAGTTATTTTTTTACCACCTTCAATGTGAAAAAAGCAAAATATGTTTAAAAAAAACAAAATGCATCCCATCACGCGAGTCTTCGTCAAGTCAAAGTGGGTCGCCTTGGAGGACGGGTGGGCCAAGGTTTGTTTGATTCAACTTTGTTGACTTGTCAGTGATCATTCCCACGGCTTTGCTTCCGTGTCTGACTCGTCCCATTATTTCCTCCCTTCCTTCTCTTCTCACATCGTTATTTAAAGAAAGAAAGAAACGGAGCAACTGAAATCATTCCTCTATAAATCTTTACGTGTCTGTTTATATTTACATCTCAACGCTAACCACGGAATGTTGTTACTTCATTCGTGTTCACTTCTCTCCCATTGCTTGACCAATAATGCCCAATGATCAACTCCGCCTCCTCCTCCTCTTTCTTCTTCTACATCAGTCTCTTAGTATCACCCCCAAAGAATAATCAGTGCAACAGCTCTTGCGGCGAGGTCACGAACATAGACTTCCCGTTTTGGCTGAAGGGTGATCTGAAGATCTGCGGCGACTCTCGTTATGAGCTATCCTGCTCAAATAACCGGACCATTGTGAATTTGTATTTAGAGGAGTACCACGTATGACACATCGACCGTACCAACTACACCAGCAGGGTCGCCGATGCAAGGATGAGAAAGGGCAATTGTTCGTCTCTTCATCGCCGCTCCTTGACGTTCGGCAACTTTAGCTACCGTGATCCGTATAGTTTTTGTAAATGGAGGAGAAGATACTTAGCAATGGATCAAAATGTTGAGGAATTTTTGTAGTCTAATAATAACTTCCTGCTGGTAAGGTACTCCTACTCAGACATTAAGAAAATCACGGGCGGCCTCAAGGACAAGCTAGGCGAGGGAGGGTATGGTTTCGTGTCAAAGGAAGACTCCGGAGCGGCCGCGAGGTGGCGGTCAAGATTCTGAAGAAGGGGAAAATGAACGGGCAGGATTTCATCAGCGAAGTGGCTACGATCGGAAGAATTCACCATGTTAATGTGGTTGGACTCGTTGGTTATTGTTTCGAGGGCTCCAAACAAGTTCTTGTCTGCAATGTCATGCACAATGGGTCTTTGGATAAGCATATTTTCTCACAAGGAGGACAAGGGACTACTCTTGGTTGCAAGGAAGTGTATGAGATTGCTCTCGGATGTGACGTACAAATTCTACACTTTGATATCAAGCTTCATAACATTCTTCTTGATAGGGATTTCATCCCAAATGTGTTAGATTTTGGGCTTGCAAGATTGTATCCCACGGACTACAATACTGTGACTCTGACTGCCGCGAGAGGACCTTGGGATACATGGCTCTAGAACTGGTCTGTAAGAACCTTGGGGGTGTCTCTTACAAAGTAGATGTCTATAATTTCGGCAAGTTGTTGATAGAAATGGCGAGAATTGGGACGCAGTTGAAGAGTGTTCTAGTCAGACTTACTTCCCTAGGTGGGTTCATGACCAACTTAGCAAAGGAACATCCCGTTGGAGCAAGGTAGCGAGGAGGATAGGAGAACAGTAAAGAAGATGATAGTAGTTGCTCTTTGGTGCATATAATGGAGTACCGGCGACCGCCCTTCAATGCGCAAAGTCTTGGAAATGCTGGAAAGAGAAGTGGATGAGCTACAATTACCTCCCAAGCCACTCTTTTATCCAACAGAAGAGTCGACAAGAGATGATGGACTCGGGCAGAGGAAGGCAATGATATTACATCCACTCCATCAGCTAGTGCAATGACTTACGAAGATTCTCATCTCGAGTATTCTAGTACTAGCATTACACAAGCATAAGCACATTTCAGAACCTATTGAAAACTCATACGTAAAAATTGCAACTTTTGAATTTTGGTCTCTCTCTGTCGATGTCTATAAACATATGAATAGTTATATAAATTTCTTACCATTTAATCTCTCTCTTGATTTATATAAATGTAGACTTTATGAACCACTCTGCACACGAGGTTTCACGAATATTTTGTGGGTGATAAGCATTTTGATTTTTCCCCTCTTTGTCTGCAATGGGAGCTTAAAAAGAAAAACTCGTACCAATCGAATCGAATTTCCTATCATTTAAAAATGAATCGACATAATCATTTCGGAGAACTCCTCAACATTATCACCTTCATATCTTCCGAAAACAGGTTTCTTACTCGCTTAAGGGGATAAGATACCCGGCTCTATGTGTCGATACCAGAAGCTACGACTGAACCCTACAACACTAACGAGGAGTAAGTGATTGATTGAATATGGTCAAGAGATTTCAAAGAACAACCATGGAAGAAGTTGTGTTATCTATCTTTTGTTCCGAGTAGGAGAATACCCTACCTCCTCCTTGCTTGTCGCGATTCCTTATCGACATAACCATTTCGAATCTCATTTTGACCTTCAAATTTCAATCTACTCATCCGCGCTTATTTTCCCAACCCATAGCCACCGGGGCGGGGCGGGGCGGGGTTGGCTCGGAGCTGGCTGCTCAGTTGCTCATAAAGTCTCCCTCTGTGCTTGTCTCCTGGGTTGATCGACTTTTGACTTTTCCGCCGACCGATCCCAACCTCTTCCTTCTCTCACGTGTCCCCTTTTTTGTTCGCTACGCACCCCCAATCGCTCACCTCCCCACGGAAGGTTTGGAGTCACAGATTCTTATCCCTCTCTCATCTTGCCTATCTTTTTATTTACATCTCTACACCAAATGCTAGATTTTCTCACTTCGTTCGTGTTTTCTCCTATTGCATGCCCGATGCCCAGATATGAACTCCTCCTCCTCCTCTATCTTCTTCTACATTAGTCTTATTGCCGTGTGGGTCTCACATGGCCTACTCGGCAATTTGGGTGCCGAGCGAGGGATAGTGCCCTCTCGGCAGTTAGACTGTCGAGCGCCCAGATATGAACTCCTCCTCCTTCTCTATCTTCTTCTACATTAGTCTTACTGCCGAGTGGGTCTCATATGGCTTGCTCGGCAATTTGGGTGCGAGCGAGGGATAGTGCCCGCTCGACAGTTAGACTGTCGAGCGGGCACGCTTCGTCTTTTTTTTTCTTTTTATTCTTGCTCGGCACTCTAAGTGCCGGGCAAGATGAGCTCCTTTTTTTTTTTTCTAAAGAGCCCTGTCGTGTAGCCAAATAAGTCCACACTTACAAGCCAAGTCATCTCATATTTCGTCGAAGAATGCACAAAATTAGGATGCCTAGAAGGCATGTAACAAGAAAACAAGGGCTTAGGTCTTGTCTTCCATGCATAATTCCAAACACAAATGGTTTTTTTCTCACAGTGATTCAAGGTCCCCGAGTTTCATGGGAAGTTCCTTCACAAACTTTGCAAGACCTTGTGAAAAGTGGTAGCCCTCGAATGTACTCTCTTCACAACCTCATCTCTAGAGGGCCGATCGAGTTCTCTGCCACCCGGCATTGCCGGTAGATCGTGTTAAGGCATTTTTCCATGACGTTGTGCCCTGGGATGGTCTTGGTGCCGGCATAGCTCGTGTACTCGACAACGCTGGTGTTGAACTTGCGGAGGAGCACCAAAGCACTGTCCGCGGCCTTCTGGAGCTTGGCACTCATCCGTCTTGTCCATCTTGTTTGAGCACGTTCTTTGGCCGCACGAAGCGGAACTGAGGGTCAATGTTGTGGAACCCAGTGGCCAGGAGGATGTTAGGCCTTTTTCTCAACCACATTCTTTCGCTCGTGAGGCCGCGGATCGTTCGTTCACTTACTCGTTCATTCGGTCTGTAGCCTCGATCGCTCATTCGTTCGTTTACTCATTCGCTCATTCGTTCGCTGGCTCGAACGCTCGATGCATCTGGAATAGTCGAGCTTATTTCATTGGAGCCAAACGCGGTCATTTTATCGCGGACAATTTCACTGTGACCAAGATATTTTGGAAGTTACATGTAAAGGACTGTTGACGTAAAACTAGCTGAGGTAGCTATAAGTGTTAGGTCCAGAATATAAACAACGTTATTAAAAAAAAAAAGTGCCGAGCAAGAATTAAGAAAACAAAGACGAAGGGTACTCCCTCGGCAGCCTAACTGCCGAGCAGGCAGTGTTCATCCCCTGCTTTGGAAAAAAGCCCACAAACTGCGTTGAAAACCCGTCCGTCTCTCTCCCACACGCAATCAATCCGACGATTCTCATGCACCCTCGAGAAGTGCGACAACCTCTTCTTCCTCACCCTCACCGGCGCCGGCGAGCACCGTCTCAACCGAACCTCATCTCCTCCCTCCGATCCGTTCTCTTCCGCCTTCAATCCGACCCCTCCGCCTCCTCCTCCTCCGCCCTCATCACCACCGCCCACGGCAAGTTCTTCTCCAACGGCTACGACCTCGGCTGGGCCCAGTCCTCTGAAGCCCGCTTTCAGTTCATGTCCTCCTCCTTGCGTTCCCTCGTCCACAACCTCATCTGCCTCCCGTTGCCGACAATGGCCGCCGTCACCGGCCACGCCTCCGCCGGCAGCATGTTGCTCGCCCCAAGCCACGATTATGTGGTCATGCGGCGCTACCGGGGCTTCCTCTACATGAGCGAGATGGACATCGGGCCCTGATGAGGTCCAAGATCGGCGAGCCGAGGGTCCGGCGCAAGGCCGTGATGAGGGCGGCGAAACTGACGGCGGAGGACGGACGCGCGTACGCTGGGAATCAGAGGGTGGTGCTGCGGGACGTGCTGGAGGCCGTCGGATACGATGAGACCGTCAAGGAGGTGGCGGATAAGGCCCGGTCGAAATTGTAGTTGGGCTTGCTCTCGAGGCCTGTTTCGAGTGTGTTCCTGTGATATTGTTGGGCCCGTTGGGTCTTTAGATGTGCAGGTTGTTTACGTATTGCAGTATCATAAGGAGGCCCAAAAGGAGATGACATCATCGCCTGTTGCACTTAGAAAATGAAAACTTTGTAATTATCATTACGTGCTATTTATCGATCCTTTTTTAATTGTACTAATGTCTGTCTTTTATATAATAGGCTTACTATATTTTCTATTTTTTCCTTTCTTTTTCTTCTTCTATTTTTTCCTTCCTTCTTCTTCTTTTCACTTTCGCTCTGGACAAAAATAGAATCAACTCAATTTCGCTTAATGCTTAATCAATAAAATTAAGCTAAAATAATAACTTTGATAAAGTGATAACAACTTTAGTAATGACCGAGTCAAGGAATAAATATATTGAACCGGTTTTCTTAACAAGCAAGGATGAATGAGTCGCAAATCGAATATGAACTTGCTTGACAAATGTAAAATTGAAACATAATTTAATAGGAGGCTGATCCCCACATGTCTTGAGTTTTTGGCTTTGCCAGTGCCAGCATTTGGCCAAGAAAGTCCTTAAAAAAGTTTGCCAAATATTCAAAACTTTCTGCCAGGGACAAGTTGGAATCTTCTTGAGGCAATGTGACGCAGCGTTCAGCGTAGAAATCAAATTGCTAAAATGCAAAACTCTCGAAAATTCAATAATAATATTCTGTTTTCTCAAAAAAACATAAAAATACCTCTTATATGAGATGTTAAACTTAATCCTACTAGGTTTTTGGATACAAAACTCAAAATTACAAGTTGCCACTATTAATAAAATTTAATCCAAAAAAAACACTAAAAAATTAAAAAATCCATCTAAACAATCCCAAAATGTCGAAATACATCGCAGTTCACTACCGAAACGACGGTGATTATTGATTAGCACTCCGTTTCGCTTCAACCAATCGAATTTAAGTTCGTTTCGATGTTGTTGATCCGATTCGCCGGCTCTAGATGTATTATCGCTTCGACTTCGGAGTGGATTTCTGCCGGTCCAATCAATCCAGAAACACACTGCTAATAGACTCCGCGTCACAATGCCACAATCTCACCTGAGTATGCTGGAGGAGGTGACCTCACGCTCCCACAAGAGAGTTATGTTGCAACAAAAAATTACTCGTGCCTTCCTCACTATCGTAGATAATATATTTTGACTCCATCGAAATTGCAAGATGGGGCACCTGGGGTGCTATCGATTTTCTTGCTTATTTCAAAGGAATTTGGTTTGTAGTTGTTGATGTTGGAAAAATTATCCAAAAGTTTCTAAATTTATTGACGGTCAATTCAACCCTAAAATTTTCAATTCGATCAATCTAGTCATAAATATTTTCACTGTTTGTCGATGTAATCATTCCAACCAATTTTAACCTAAGGCATGGGCGATTTTTTTAAAACTTTAATAAATATTTTGATTTTTGATTTTTTTCATTTATTTTTGTAAGTTATTTTATTTAGCTTGTTTTTCCTATTTTTTGTTGCCAGTCACTAATGGTCAGACCTCACAGAAATTGGTCGAATTGACTGTGTTGAAAACTTGTCAAAAGCTTTAGGCTAAATTGACAAATCAAAATGTTTATGATACGAATAGGACCTTTTAGATAATTTATATACATTGTGTGGACGGACTTTTTTTTTTTTTTGGTAAGGTGTGTGGACGGACTTTTATCTACAAAGATTTGATAAACAAGTGATTCTACGTTGTCATCAAGTTAGATGTAGTTTCTCCAAGTATGATCAAACTCCTTAACTACATACTCCTATTTTTAAACTAGAATTTCAACAGGTTAATTAGAGTCGTTCTAATAATAGTAGTTATACCCGAATGAGACCAAAGATGCACCCCTTCATCTTTTATAAGAGAGAATGAAACATGCTTGGTGCTAGTAATTTCTTTTGTGTCATGTTGATTGTGCTGTGTTGGAATTGGGGTCCACGAACATGGCCAATTCATACATGTTATATTTTCATTTACCTGTATCGACACGAATACATGTTATGTGACATAACTCGACTTTCGTTATTATCAAGTGTCCTTGCTGTAGACAATATGGCTTTTTATTACATCTGAAGTGTGTTATATGGTTTTTTTTTTGCATGCCTATGGCTTTAGTTACTCTAAATCTGGTTTTTTTTTTCTCTTTGTTATCTAAAAAATAAGTATTACTTTTATGAAACTTTTAACGATTGAAAAGGATGAGGACACATGTTTATCGTGTTGTATAAAAAGATGGTACGTTCACTTAAAACGTGTCAGTCCATATTTTAACAAGCATATTAACCTGAGTAAGGCAAGATTTATGTTAATGCCTTAAATAGGTTGGCCCGTTTGCAATACGAATAGGACAAAGCTGAATTCATACTTGTTTAGTTTCCTCCGCACGCCACATTTTTTTTTTTTTTGTGTTAATGTCAAAATCAATTTTTGTTATTTTAATTTTAACAATAATTATCGTTCGTCTCGCCCCGCCCATCAGTTGACTTGACGCTGTACATTGCGTTGAAAACCGCCCCACTTCTCTGTCTGTCTCCGTCTCTCTCTCTCCGACACAAGCCATCTGTCGATTCTCATGGAGGAGAAGAAGCTCGGCGAGGAGCAGCTATGCACCCTCGAGAAGCGCGGCAACGTCTTCTTCCTCACCCTCGCCGGCGCCGGCGAGCACCGTCTCAACCCCAACCTCATCTCCTCCCTCCGATCCGCCCTCTTCCGCCTTCAATCGGACCCCTCCGCCTCCTCCTCATCCCTCGTCACCACCGCCCACGGCAAGTTCTTCTCCAATGGCTTCGACCTCGACTGGGCCCAGTCCTCCGAGCCCCGCCTTCAGCTCATGTCCTCCTCCCTCCGCTCCCTCGTCCACGACCTCATCTGCCTTCCGATGCCGACCATCGCCGCCGTCACCGGCCACGCCTCCGCTGCCGGGATGATGCTCGCCCTCAGCCATGACTATGTGGTCATGCGGCGGGACCGGGGTTTCCTCTACATGAGCGAGATGGACATCGGGCTCGTGATCCCCAATTGGTTCATGGCCCTGATGAGGTCCAAGATCGGCGATCCGAGGGCCCGGCGCGAGGCCGTGATGAGGGCGGCGAAGCTGACGGCGGAGGACGGGATGAGGATCGGGGTGGTCGACTCGGCCCATGACGGGGCGGAGGCGACGGTGGCGGCGGCGGCCGAGCTGGGGGAGGCGTTGGTCGCGAGGAAGTGGGACGGACATGTGTACGCTGGGAATCGGAGGGTGGTGCTGCGGGAGGTGCTGGAGGCCGTCGGATACGATGAGACCGTCGAGGAGGTGGCGGATAAGGCCCGTTCGAAATTGTAACTGGGCTTTCTCTGGAGGCCCGTTTCGAGTGTTCTTGTGAAATTGTTCAGCCCGTTGGGCCTTTTGATGTACAAGATGTTCACATGTTCGCGGTACAACAAGGTGTCTGAACAGGAGATGAAATCATCCTTTGTGGCACTTGGAAGATGAAAACTTTGCAATTATCATCTTTTGCAAATTATATTCTATGATGTCTACTTTTTGTGTTGTATTTACATATCTCTTTCAAATCATATCGACTAGGGTTACATATTCAAGAAGAGTGTCGGGGATGCTATTGGGTCGAGAGAATGGAAAGAAACAAAAAGCCTAGCAAAGTTTTCGAATATACGAAATTCTCTTTGCTCGTGTGGTTCTGCCGCGGATGTTGAGGTTTCAATTGCGAGCAGATGTTAACGTGTGACATCCAAAGTTGATTTACTTATGAATTACATCTAGCCATGTCGATACGGATTAAAGGCCCATATTTTAATCTACATTTATGAAAATGGATCAGAATGAGTCACATTAAAATTAAAATATGGGCCGTGTATGAGTTTAATAAAATAAAACCCAAACAAATATGAGTTTTATTTGGATCTTTTACAAACTCATTTTCGACCTATTTTCGTTCTGTGGTGTGCAACTTCCCAAGCACCCACTTGTAAATGGGCCTTAACAGTATATCAGTTTAACTCTTTTATTCATTTTATTTTCATTCTTTCTAAGTTAAAAAAAGAAAGAAAAAAAATAGCACAATAAAAAGTGTTCTGCAGTGTAATGTCGCCGCCAATTCCTGTCTATCACTCGTCGCTCACAACTGCCACTTTCTACCGTCCACCGCCACCACCAGAGAAAAAGTGAATGAAAATAGAAAATATAGAAAATATTAAAATAAAAATAACTTATTAATAATAAAATTTTAATTTTTTAAATTAAAAATTAATTTAATAGTAAAAAAATTAATTTTTAATAATAAAAAATTATCAAAAATGTTTTCTTAATAATAAGAAATTATTTATAAAAAAATAAAAATAATTCTACTGCATAAAAGTGTTTTAGCAATATTGGTTTTTTTAAAAAATTATAAGACACAAAATATTTCATGATTTAGTTAAATATAAAAGTATTTAAGTTATATGGGTCAAGTATGCGTTGGGTATGAGTCATTAGATTTGTATTATATGAAAACATGTTAAAACGGAATAAATGGATTAATATAGGTCAGACCATACCCGACCCGACCCACTTATTTACTACCTCTAAACATCCAAGAAAATTGGAATACGAATCAAATAATCTTGTGAGTTAGATTTGGGCAGAAAAATAGCGAAAGTGCCAATATTTGTGTGCAGCGCTCACTTTAGTGTCAATTTTTTTTTGCTGGTTCACTTAAGTGTCAAATCGAAAAAAAATGATCACTTTAGTACTAATGTCGAGAAATTCCGTGACACTTAAATAATCATTTAAAAAAAATTGACACTTAAGTGATCCAAAAAGTGATCACTTTAGTGCTAAATCGGAGAAAAAATGATCACTTTAATGTCAAATGAAACAACCATTTTTTTTTAAAAAAATTAGCACTAAGTGATCAAAAAAATATTGATACTAAAATGAGCTCTGTACATAAATATTGACACTAAGATAGTGTCCTTCTACCGTTAGATTTGTGAATCCATTCGTGAGATTTAGATATTATCTCGCGAGGAATTAAGGGGCTAAATACTTCTGGTTGGGTATATTTGGGGCTGAGAAACACTGAAAGTATTCGAGTGATTCGAATGTGGTTGTAATTTTCATTGTATCGTTTGATTTATAGAATAATTTGTTATTCTCTCCTCGTCAACGCAGGGCACCCGATCGAACCACGTAAATCTTGTGTTCGGTCTGTTTTTTTTTTGGTCTATTTTATTGTTTGATCGCTAAGTATGCGGTGGAGCCACAGAGCATGCGGAGGAGGTCGTTAGATCGGATATGGTCGGGGATGTGCTAAGGTCGAAGACGAACACCTTAAAGTCGCTATTGTCGGAGGACATTCTTGATCTCGAGGTCATGGTGGAATATGGCACGGATGGGACAGTAGCCTATGGCGTAGATCAGCGGGTGGCAAGGTCCTCGGGGGAGGTGGCCCCTCGACAACTTTGGCGAACTCTATGACGATGTAGATATCGAAACTAGTGGTGAGGACCCGAGACATGTAGAGATGAAGGGATCCATGGAGGAAGTGAAAGGGTAAAAAAAAAAGAAACGAAAGAAAAAACATGTATACAATTCGTGGAATTGTCATCTTAGACCATCAACGATAAAATTGAATGAAATTTAGTCAGATCAGATTTGGGTAAGAAGCGAAAGTTGTTGATTTTTCATAATACGTAAAAACAAATTTTGAAATGGAATTGTGACGCAATTAAACTTTGTGAAAGTTTTAAGGAATTTAGCCGAATATGATGACTTCATTTGGCTCTGACTATGTACACGGTAGATTCGAGAGAAAAACAGTTACTCCTATGATGGGGGTGTTCAAAGTCGGGTTAAACTTATGCTATCTTTGTTTCATTTTTTTTATATAGGGATATAAGGGATGAATTTTAAGAAATAATAATTTATTTTCCTTGAAGACTATTTGCCCAAACAAAGTGTAGAATAAAGTCATAAATCTGAAAATAAGAATAGCGTTCATCCCCAACTCGAAGGGTATGCGCGTCACCATACAATAAATGAGAAAAAGAGAACAGAAAGAGTCAAATATCACCAGAAATTCTATACGTATATCTCAAATTATTTTTTTTACACAAAAAAAACCAAACCGGTACGATAGTAACCAATTTGTCCCAAAACTATTTTTGGACCACAAAAATCCTAAATTGATATACCTGTGATAAATTTACTCAAACTAATGTTTTGACCATAAAAAAACCTCATGGGGTAGCATACTTGCTCATCTCGCTCAGGCTTGTCTTCGCTTCCTTTTCTGGTATCAGAGCCAAACATCATCGAAACTGAGTTAAGATTAGTATTCTAAAATTCATAGCCTGTTGGAAGGGAAAGAAGAAACTCATACTTTCATGGAATCCTCCATAGATATTGCAACTCATGTCCAGTTAGAAACTCGCGTTTCACTTCCTCCACTACTAGAACTCAGAAAAACCACTTCCTCCAAAATGGATTGCCTTTATGAGGTATCCTATATGAATGATGATTGACAAATCTCTGAGACACAGTTACCCCTCATGAATCCATATTCTACTTTTTGCAAACCTCCATCTTTTTCATCCATCCGATCCATCAAACACCTCATCAAGCACACCCCTCGTTCTGTCAAAGAATATGTCTAGTTCACCAAATTTGATTAGCACCCCATCCTATCAACGCAGCAAGAGCAGCTTGTCACTTTCTATATTCCATCTGAGTTTCCTGCTCAATGGACTCAACAGGGTTATACTCACCTTCACTTTAGAGCTATCAGATTGGCCTTGTCTTTGCATGGACGAAAAGGCTTGCCAGTTGTTGCGCAAGTTGCTCTTCTTAATACTCGCTTCTTGGAATATTAACATGCTTGCATCGGCACAGTTCAGACTACTTTGAACGTAGGCACAGTCTTTATTGCCCTCTTCCCAAATTTCAACATGGTCTTGACAGTTCCCAACCTCCTTTTTACTCTAAAGGTCTAGTTACAGATCACTGGCGTTCCTCAAACCATCTCTGCTATAATTGTTACTCTTCATTACCAAATGATATATAGAGTACAAAATCATGCCATTGATCTGAACCTTCCCAATGCCGAAGATACCTTGCTTATCTCTGTTGACAATGACCAGACTTCCTGCATCCATGTCCCTTGTCAACTTTCAAGAGATCAGCTTGTCAAACTCCTCCCTGACAATTGGGTAATCAATTATGAAAAACTTCACCAGAATTTTCGACCTATCCAACCTTCCGAGCCACAATGCACCAACGAAAAAGGTGATACAGTTACCATCAAATTTGTCAAAGAGAAGGAAGACACTTCTTCCTCTGTTTTTCCCTTATTCCCCACCATCTTGTGCTTCACACCATGTCAAAATGGAAGATCATGATCCTAAACCTCATGTTCAATCCTTTGATGCATACGGACGACCTATCCATTATTTTAAGGATTTAGATGGACATTGTTTTTGGGATGTTGATTGTTCTTGTCCCTCCTGTTCGACTCTAGACGATGATGATGACATATCTTCTTCTAGAAAAAAGAAAAAAAGAGATTCTCTTTACCAAAGGTACCTAAACGGTGATTCGACTGTAGGCTCTCTTGGCGAAGACGGTGGCCGTTGGTAATACATGGTTAAGTATGGTTCTCCCAAACTTCCCTAAATTACTGCACCTCCACCTGCCTGACCCTCAAATGGACCAAAGCCCCCACCTCCACCACTAAAGAAACCCGTCACTTCACCCTTTTATAAACCCATCCTCAAATGGGTAAATAAAAATTCTTGCCCTATCAAATTGGTTGAACCATACACTTGCAATCCTAAATCCGAACCACCTCCTGTTTTACCAAGTATTTGCATGTTTAGACCAGAAGATTTTCCTCCATTGCAGCCTTCTGAAGAAAGCACAACATCCTTCAGATTTCCTCCTGTTGAAAGCTTTTTTAACCAACAACAGAAATACTTCCATTCTCCAAAAATCCCAGCTCCAAATGATATCGATCTTCAAGGGAGACGGAAAGGTCATACTTCAATGGAAGCTGTCTTGAATCGGCAGATAGAGAATGCTCTAGCCTAGAATGTAGCTATAAACTCAGTTGCTACTAGTCTTGACTGGGTAGACCATGCTACATCTGTCTCAAAGAAGATGTTGGAAGATTTTTAGAAAAGGCTCCATTTGATGGAAAGCAGATCCCTACCAGTCATTATCTGGAAGACAAAACTCCTGAGATTGAGAAGCTTAAACGCCATGTCCAAATACTGCAAGAACAACAGGCTCTTTTAGTGCAAAGAAATCTGCATGCTTTGGATCTATTCTTTTCCCCACGGTAACACCAAAGCCGACACCTTCTTCTCATCAAGCTCTTCAGATCCTAGCTCTTTTGCAGCTGTCCTTAGTACAACACCACTTCCTCTAAAGACGAATTTCCTTTCTTTTCGGAATCGTCTTAAGAAGCTAGATCAAGAGAAAAAAAGAAAGAGGCAAACAGACCACTCTTCCATCTCCTTCAGCCCCACTAGAACAATCTCCTTCGTCATCCCCACCTCACAAATCTTCCCATTCATATATGGTTTCTAATCTCATGGAAATTTTCTTTAGAAACTAAGTCCCTGTCATCTCTACAATGGAACCCATAAATCCTTCACTTCCAGCTACCCCTGAAGTATCCATAAGTGACTATTCTTCCATTTTTGATATCGAGTCTTATGACTCCAGTTCTCCGTCTGTCGTAGCAGACATTATGATGGCGGATCCAACAGAGCCGATCATTGAAGAAGAAATGGAAGACCATCCTGAGGTAGAACATCCACCTCCACCTCCATAGCCCTACCGTGACCCATGTCCTCAAAAACCTATTCATCCAATTTCTTCACTTTGGATAATATTCCTTATCACAAATGGGCCGAAAGACTCCAAGAATTTCATGCTTGGTTGATTATCAGGAACCTCAAAGAACACAGTATCTATGATGTACTCCTTGAATTTCTCACTCGATTCACTGGTTCCTTGAAAGACTGGTGGAAGTTAGCCCCAAAAAGAGACCAACTTCAGTTCTTAACCATGTCCTTTGATGAAGCCATTTAGCTTATTCATCTCTTCTTTATTGGCCAACTCCAAGATTCAAAAGAACTCAAAAGAAAAGAATTCTTCGAAAGAAAATATTGTTCCCTGGCCAAAAGAGATCTGGGTCGACACTTTAGAGAAATGATCAAGCTCTTCTACCAGCTTGGTTCTGATCCTAATCTAAAGTCAGTTTTCTTGGCTTCTATTCCCAAAGAAATTAGTCAAGTTGTTGAAAAAGCCCTGAAACTCAAAAACAAGACTACCACCGATGCCACTTTTGGAGAAATCCAACAGTCTGCCCATCTTGCCATTGAAGAGATGTGCCACAGAAGAGAAGCCCTCAAGAGTTATCTCCGGGAGAATTATTCTCTCGAAAAAAAATTGTGACAATCCTCATTAGAAGATCAAATGCTCAAGATACTGTAGTGATCCCTCTGTGCTGGCAACAGAAAACGTAAGCACTTCAAGAAGTTCTCCTTTGAAAAGTTTTCTTTTGGCAAATGGAGATCCAAGAAAGGTAAGTGGAAGTTCCTTCGAAGAAAGAAACGGCATCAGTCCTCTGATTTCAAGAAAAAAGAAGAAATCTGACCGATGCTACATTTGTAGTAAGAAAGGGCACTTTGTGAAAAATTGTCCCCAAGCAAAGCACCAAGGAAGTTACATGAACCAAAAGATTTCGTCAACTACAGGTATCATATTGGATGATGAAGATCTCGAGTCTATTTTCTTTGTTGAAGATGAACCTTCCCCCGATACACTCTTTGCTCTTCAAACATACTCTTTAGACTTTGATGAATCCCCTGGTGATATTTTTGTATTCTTCCCTGATACTATCTCTGATTCCTTCCATGTCCAACTTTTTTTTTCCACTCTCCATATATCCCTATCCAAATCCACACTTCAGAAAATGATAAACCCATCCAAGTCATTGCTCTCATCGATATCGGTGTAGCAGAATCTTTCATGGATGTAAAAGTACTCCTAGAAAAATTCTAGATGTCTTACACAAGGTATTTTCATTCTGCTTCTGGTGATACATTTACCACAAAATTTCACAGCAAAACCATCACACTCCAAATCTTCCCATGTTGTTTCATATCCACAAAAATCATTAGTTCTAATTCCCCAGATAAAGACCTTATCATTGGTTGGGATATCCTTGCCCAGCTCTCCCAGCTAAGAATTAAACCCATTGATTTACAGTTTTGTGACCAGTTCTGTGAAAATGTGGATATTCATAGACTTTTCATTATCCAACCAGAAATTCTTGATCCAATTACCCAAAGTCTCTTATCA
This sequence comes from Rhodomyrtus tomentosa, assembly GCA_028455895.1. Lineage (NCBI taxonomy): Eukaryota > Viridiplantae > Streptophyta > Magnoliopsida > Myrtales > Myrtaceae > Rhodomyrtus > Rhodomyrtus tomentosa. The sequence continues at coordinate 14,149,118 of JAPCWY010000009.1, read as the reverse complement.
TGTTGCTCTGAGTCTCATTCCTAGTTTATCCAAACATGTTCAAACCCCCTTTGGAAAAATCATGACTTCTTTGTCAAGTTCCCATTTAAAAAAATCGAATATGTGAACCCCACAAAAGCTAGTTATTTTGGTATAAATCCTGAACATCTTGCTTTGGCTTAGAAGGAATGTGCTGAGCTACTCTCTCAAGGCCTGATTGAACCCTTTGATTCATAATGGGCTTGTGAAGCCTTTTATGTGAACAAGAAAGCAAAACAGAATCGCAATAAGCTCAGATTGGTAATTAATTACCAACCCTTGAACAAATTCCTTCGAGATGACAAATTTTCTTTGCCTCACAAAAATTCTTTGTTTGGTAGTCTAGCCCAGGTTAAGATCTATTCTAAGTTCGACCAAAAAGAAGGTTTTTGGCAAATTAGAATTCATCCTGATGACCTTCCTAAAATTGGTTTTTGTATTCCAAACCAATATTTTCAATGGACAGTTGTCCCTTTTGGTTTTAAAACGGCCCCATCCATCTTTCAAAAAGTCATGTATAAAATTTTTCAGCCTATCCTCCCACATGCTCAGATTTACATTGATGACATTCTCCTTTATAGTTCTGATGAAGAATTCCACTGCAAATTGCTTTTTCAGTTCGTTGACATTGTCCAAAAACATGGAATCATGCTTTAAAAAAAATGATTCTTGCTAAAAAAGATATCGAGTTCTTAGGCATGCATTTTAAAGAAGGCACCTATTGCCCAGGACCTCACCTTGTAGAAGAATTTCAAAAATTTCCCTCTGAGAATTTGACAATTACTCAAATCCAGGCTTTTCTTGACATTGTTAATTATCTCTGAGACTTTGTGCAAAATATTTCTAAAGCACTCTATCCTCTTCAGAGAACATTGAAAAAAGATGCTCCCCATGTGGACCAAAGTAGACACAAGTTGCGGCCTATATCAAAGAAATATTGTAGAATCTGCCTTCTTTGCAAATTACTTCCACTAACAAGAGAATTTTACAAACAAATGCTAATGATAAATATTGGACAGCTATTCTCCTTGAAGAAATCAAAGGTAAGCGTTTCATTTGTGCTTACAAAAGTGAAAGATTCACTTTTGCATAAATGCATTACCACTTCACTTTTAAAGAGGTTCTTGCAGTCAAGTATGACATCAAGAAGTTTGAATACCACTTTATTGGGCATCACTTTCTGGTATAAATGGATGTCTTCATTTCCCCACATGCTCAAATTCAAGCAGAAACAGATTCCTCATACTCAACTGTTAAGGTGAGCCGAATGGTTCTCGAAATATTCTTTTGATGCTAAACACACAACAGGAAAAAAGAATGTCCTTGCAGATTTCCTGTCTAGACCCAAGTAGCCAATTGAATCCATCAACATGTACATTCGCAAAAACTCTTTGCACCCTAGTACTTTTCCAACTCAGAATATGCGAGAAAGCCAATGAATTCTCATACTTATCCCCCATAAGTACCTCAGCAGATTGAGCAGAATGTCTTGTTTTATAATATGTATTACCATACGTGGAATTATTAGCATCAGATTTTTAGAGACTATGGTGGATTAATCCTACATCCACGAGGTCTTGATCCTGACTACCCCTTCGTGCGATTGAACTTCCTACATACAAGATTATTAATGTTCTCTCTAATGCCTTAATGGGAACTTTCTCCAACCAAAAGGCTCTTACTGAGATGCTTTCATGGTTTCAACCATTACAAGTATGGCGTCAAATCTTCATTGAGCAACGACACATTGGGCGTCCTAAGCCAAAAAGACATACAGTTGTTCTCTTCCACAGACCATGACATTACACAGGACCTATTGGAGAACGGCAAGCAGATATTCTATCTTCGGGCGCAACAACATTCAAGACGAATGTGCAAGCACAAAAGGCTCATGTCCACAAAACTTTACCAAGGTCCATGTTTCTTTTTGAATATGAGTTACGAGAGCTTCATCGGATTTTGTTTTAAGAAAACAAAATTATTCCATCGGAGATTTGGCCTTATTCTTCTACAAATCTTTCATGGGATAGACCCAAGATCCATTCGTTAACTCCTGAGGCACTTGAAGAATATCAAAGGAATCAGCCAGGTTCTTCAATGGATACTGATGACCCTTGGGGAGGACCATTATCGTAAGATCCTTATCCTACACAGGATGTCGCATCCAGTACTCAAGATCAGTCATTCAGCTCTACGTGGCCCCAACTTCAATTATGGTTTCAGCCTCAGATGCCATCCAGCTCTACTCGAGATCATCGACAAGATCCACGAGAACCAGTTACCATGGAAGATATCTTGTCCGGAGAAAGGCACGTGACAAAACAATAAGATAGTCCCCCACTGTTTGAAGACCCAAACATCAGACTGTCCTAGATCGAAGAACAGTGGTACTGGAATAAATACAAAAGAGATAAGGACGGCCCAGACAGTTCTGACTCTGATGATGCTAATTATCAGCCAGACCTAGATCGCCATCGGCTTTGAACTACTCAGACGACTTCGCTTCACGTGTATAATAAAAAGTCATTATGTTAAAGTCTTATGTCAGTAGTTGCGAGTTGAATAACCAAGTTTTCTGCAGGTTTCAAAAGACTTTCTCCAAAAGTACTATAGCAAGTTACTATTCATCACTGTAGCAGTGACACTGTAGCAGTATTGTAGCACTGTTTGGCACTGTAGCATTATTGTTCACTTGAAGACTTTTTTCAGTTTTTTTTTAATTTTTCAGATGGATCTGCGTATTTGACGTCTGTTCAGTCTGTATGTCTATAAAAGTCCTCCGAATGTATTTGTAATCGGGGAGAAGAACTCGCCATATAGGAAATATCAGTGTGTTTCCTATAAACCATAAGTTTCTAAGTTTCATTTCTTCTTCTTTTTTAAAAATATGGTTATTCGGGTACCAGAATACTCTTCTTGATTCAGTAGTACGATTGGTTTGGTCTAGTATACTCTTCACTTGCCACTACGTGGAACCTGTGAATCATAAAATTTCTGGCACCTTAAGGGTTGAGCTTCAAGAATGAGCTTGAGTGAGCAAAAAAGCATCTCCTTTTAAGGCCATGAGTGCCGTGTGTGTGGGGATAACATACCTACTTATCTCGCTCAGGCTTGTCTCCGCTCATCCGTTAGTTTTTGATAAATTGAGTGAATACCACAAAATATTCCATTCTGATATAACTGTGACAAACATAAGGTAAAAATTTCAAACTGGTGCATCCCTTAACTGTCACGTGCCATCTAACTCAATAATTTGACAATAAAATTTAACGAAAATTAATAGAGTAAATTTCTTATAAGTATAAGTTTAAGATTTTTTGAAGGCAAATTTACGACAAATGTACCAATTTGGGTATATTTTTTGGTGATAAAAAAATTTAATTTTAGGTGAGTTTGTGGTAAGTGCATCGGTTTGAGTAGTTTGTTGTATTAATTATTTGTAAGAGTCTATTTCTTTCTTGAAAATAGAGTAGTCCGCAAAACCCTATCTGCGCATTTTCCTGCAAAACCCCGTGAAAGCGGAAGAACCGAGTTTCAGTACTTCACCGGTTGTGTCTCTCTGTTTTACTCTCCGCTTCTTCTTCTTCTTCTTCATCGACTCATAGCTTAACATGAAGAACCTGAAGCTGTACTCAGAAGTCACTTTGAATCTCGACCTCCAGTCTGAGGAAGAGGCGATCTTGTTCTCTGCCATCGACATCGAGGGCGACCGATTGTTCTTCGCTTCCTCGGGGAATCGCGTATACACCGCTCACCTCGCTTCTTTTCAGGTAAGGTTGCAAGGGCTTTTCTCGTCCGCTAATGAGAAAACGTACCTACGAAGTTTCGTCGGTTAAGGACGAGGAATTAGGTCGGCAAGAAGCGGGGCGCGGAATTCTTCTGTGATCTTTTTGAGTTGGAATGTGGAAATCACCGAGCTCTGTCGGTCTCTGAGTCTGTCGAAACGAGGGATTTGGAGAGGGATCTTGTTTTTGTTGAAGACAGTCGACGCTTTTCTGTTTATTCTGATCTTAATCTCACTGTTATGATGTTATTTATGCATCTGTCTGGTTTCACTTATTTTTGTTCAATTTAGTGCTCTCTTTTTGGGGATCGTAAGTCTATAGCCTTTGAGATTATTGCACGGTCCAAAGGTAGAATTTTGATAATTTTAAATTATCCTGCATCTGAATTCGAAGTAGTTTCTTATTCTTTCACTTTTTCTTTTATAAGGTAGTTAGCTTTGGAATCATAAGTAATAGAGCCTCCATTTTTGATGTTTTCTAGTAAGGACTTGGTGTTTTCTTGGATAGTTGTTGATTCATGCGGAGGGAATTTGGGCAAACACAAAATGAGTACATTCAGCTCAGAGAAATGAAGTTTACTCTTTTACATTTGTTGTCACTCGTTTTTTTCCCTCCTAATCTAAAGTGCTTGTGCCAGAATGACGAAGCATGGACAAGTACCTCTCTGCCGGCAGAAGTCGATATAATTGATTTGGAGCCAGGGGACCGCATTACTTCCTTTGATTATCTGATGGAGAAAGAAGCTGTGGTATTGGGTACGTTGAATGGACTAATCGTTCTACATAGTGTGGACACAAGTACAGCGGAAGTTGTGGGTAGAGTGGATGGTGGTGTCTCTTGCATTTCACTCAGTCCCGATGGAGATCTGCTCGGAATAATCACTGGTTTTGGGCAGCTACTAGTGATGACGCATGATTGGGATTTATTGCATGAAACTACGTTGGAGGATTATCCTGAAGGAGCTGACGTACGTAAGGACCTTTATCCATTATTCGTGGTCCATTATTAAACTGTTCTGGGCATACTTTAGATATTGGTCTTGTGCAATTCCTTCTAGCAGTGTCCTTATGTGTTCTTGGGAAAGCAAAAAATGCACCAGGTAATGGCTTAGTCCTCAACATTTGATAACTGCTCTTGGAGCATGTGAGCAGATGCATTGTTACCTACCTACCTCAAAAATGAAGGAAAAAAAGGAGGCAATAACTTTGCTTTTAATTTTATCATTCTTTCGATGCGATAGAGTAAATGTTTTCTTTTATATATGCTGGACCTTGCTTGGTTTGAGGCGATATCTTTCCCTTTGTTTCAGTTGAACATACCATTTCCTCTGGACAAATGCTGGAAAGTTCAATCTCTTGGCGAGGTGATGGGAAGTACTTTGCAACACTGAGTGAGTCATGCAATTCTCCTCTTTCTCATAAGAGGCTTAAGGTTTGGGAGCGAGACTCCGGGGCAGCACATGCTACTTCTGATATGAAGGCCTTCATTGGAAGTGTCCTGGATTGGATGCCTAGTGGGGCTAAAATTGCTGCTGTTTATGACAGGAAGAAGGAAAATGAATGTCCACTGTTAGTTTTGTTTGAAAGAAATGGGTTGGAGAGAAGCTCATTTAGTATTAATGAACAGATGGATGCGACAGTAGTGATGTTGAAGTGGAATTGCAATTCAGACCTCCTCATCACCGTTGTCAGATGCGAAAACTATGACTTTGGTAGGATCTGGTACTGCAGCAATAACCATTGGTATTTAAAACAAGAAATTAGATGCCTGAGCCAAGAAGGATTGAAGTGCATGTGGCATCCAACAAAACCGTTGCAGTTGATATGCTGGACTCGGAGTGGCAGGAGCACTACTTACAACTTTTGCTGGAATACAGCTGTTACGGAGAACTCGACAGCATTTGTTGTAGATGGATCTAGGATACGTGTAACCCCTCTTTCTATATCTCTTTTGCCACCTCCGATGTACTTGTTCAGCATTAAATTTTCATCCGCCGTTCGGGATGTTGCTGTTCATTTCAAAAGCTCAAGAAACTTGTTAGCTGTTGGTTTGTCGAATGATTGTTTGTGTATTCTAGAGCTTCCACAAATTGATGCTTGGGAAGAACTAGAGGGCAAGGAGTACAGTGCTGAAACTTGTTTATCTGAAACATTATTTGGATCCTTGCTACATCTTATCTGGTTGGATTCACACACTCTCCTCAGCGTGTCTCATTATGGTAGCATAAACGGTAAGTACCATGGTCAAAATAGGTTCTCTGGTTACCATCTGGAAGAAATTCAGCTTGTTTGTTCTGAAGATCATGTCCCGAGCTTAATGACATGTTCGGGCTGGCATGCAAAAACTATTCATGGAATTCCTTTACAAAGACCGGTTATTTCCATTGCTTCTGATCCTGCTAAGCAGTCTTCATCAGTCATCCAGTTTGATGGTGGAAATATGTTCCAATACACATCGAAATCTTGTATACAAGGAGGAGCTATGAAACGGTGTGATTTTAACTTTTCGTCATCTTGCCTTTGGATGAGTCTTGTTCATATTGGTGGCACTTCTTCAGAATCTTTGCCTTTTGGACTTGACGACATGGGAAGGCTACAAGTTAGCGGGAAGATTTTGTGCAATAACTGCAGTAGTTTCTCATTTTACTCAAATCGTGGGGACCAAGTGATCACACACTTGATTTTTGCTACCAAACAAGATCTTCTTTTTGTTGTTGATACTAGCGATATATTACATGGAGATGCGGAGTCAAAGTACGACAATTTTATTCAGGTTCATAACAAGAGACGGGATCAAGAAAATAGGAAAAACATAAACATGTGGGAGAGAGGAGCCAAGATTATCGGTGTCTTGCATGGAGATGAAGCTGCAGTTTTACTTCAGACAACGCGAGGAAATGTTGAATGTATTTACCCTAGAAAGTTGGTTTTAGCTTCTATTGTCAATGCATTGGCTGAGCAGCGTTTTAGAGATGCATTGTATATGGTGAGGCGGCATAGAATAGACTTCAATGTTATCATTGACTACTGTGGCTGGCAAACATTTGTCCAACATGCTCCAGAATTTGTCAAGGAGGTCAACAATTTGAATCACTTAACTGAGTTCATTTGTGCCATAAAGAAAGAAAATGTTACAGAGGGGCTATACAAGAATTATATAGCTTTGCCTTACAAAAATGAGACCAAAGATGGGGAGGCCAGAGAAGTGAAGGGCTTTGATCCCGATAGCAAGGTCTCTTCAGTCCTCCTTGCGATAAGATATGCTATTCAGGGACAACTAGCCGAAAGTCCTGCACGGGAGCTTTGCATATTGACCACTTTAGCACGAAGTGATCCTCCTGCTCTTGAGGAAGCTCTTGAGAGAATAAAAGTCATTCGTGAGATGGAATTGTCAGGTTTTGATGACCCACGAAGAATGTCTTTTCCGTCAGCTGAGGAAGCTTTAAAGCATCTGCTCTGGTTATCAGATTCTGAGGCAGTTTTTGAAGCTGCTCTGGGACTTTATGATCTAAATCTTGCTGCTATGGTTGCGCTGAACTCCCAGAAAGATCCTAAGGAATTTCTTCCTTTCCTTCAAGAGCTGCAACGCATGCCTGCTGTCATGATGCAGTATACTATTGACCTTAAGTTGAAGAGGCATGAGAGTGCTCTTAAGCACATTGCTTCGGCTGGAGATGCTCATTATGTTGATTTTATGAACCTTATAAAGAAAAATCCTCAACTTTTCCCTTTGGGACTGCTACTGACTACTGATCCTAACAAGAGGAATCAAGTGCTTGAGGCCTGGGGTGATCATCTCAATGATTTGAAATGTTTTGAGCATGCTGCAACCACTTATTTATGCTGTTCCAACTTAGAAAAGGCTTTGAAGGCTTACCGTTCCTCTGGCAGTTGGTCTGGTGTGCTTGCAGTTGCTGGTCTTTTAAAATTGGGAAAAGATGAGACTCTGCAACTGGCTCATGAGCTCTGTGAAGAACTCCAAGCACTAGGGAAACCAGGTGAAGCTGCCAAAATTGCTTTGGAGTATTGTGCAGATGTGAAATCTGGGGTGGGTTTATTAATTACTGCAAGGGAGTGGGAGGACGCTTTACGGATCTCTTTTCTGCACAGGAGAGAGGATTTAATATCTGAAATCAGGAATGCATCTCTTGAATGTGGGGGCTCACTCATAAGTGAGTATGAGGAAGGCTTGGAAAAAATTGGGAAGTATTTAACCCGATACTTAGCTGTTCGGCAGAGAAGATTACTTCTTGCAGCAAAACTCCAGTCAGATGAACGATCAGTGGCCGATCTTGACGATGATACCGCTTCCGAAGCTAGCAGTAACTTTAGTGGAATGAGTGCTTACACCAGAGGGTATGATCTGTACTATGTACATGCTTTCATAACTTGTTCCAGACAGACTAAAGTTTCTCTTAGATATTATGGTCTTTTTCCACTTATATTATATTTTTAAAATGTCACTAGTACTTGCTTCTGCTTGCATTAGGGATGTTCATTTTGAATATTGACCAGATATTGAATTTTATTCTGGGATCAGTCCTCATGGTGGCATACAGTGGCTTACTTTTTGTTAGTATAGCTTGTGTATATGTCCTGCTATGACTCACCTTTTGCAATATCCTGCTTAGTGTGATATTATCTACAACGTTGATTGTCCCACTGCATAATGAACTGTTGTAAGCTGATTGTCTTTACTTCCTGACATAAATATTTTCTTCTCCCATATTAAAATGTGCATTTTTGCTCTGTACTTTTTTTTTCCATGTTGTTCTGCATGGCTTGTCCATTTCCTAATGCGGGAGTTTGAACTGACACTGGTGGCATGATATGCATTTTCATTATGCGAACCGCAGTAGTTCTTTCCCATTCTCCGAAAGGGAACACAAAATTCATTCATTTAAGTTCCACATTTATCTGAATATTATGCTCTGGTTGTATGTGTTTCATTTCATTGAGCTCTTGATTTGCTCATGAGCAGGACAAGGACAGGCTCTGCTGCTTCCATCGTCAGCTCTGCTGCTGGTAGCAAAGCAAGAGAATCAAGGCGACAGAGAAACAGAGGGAAGATTCGACCTGGAAGGTATTTCTGCTTCAAGTTTTGTCACCACTTTTGTTCTTTATTGCTTCTTTTTAGTCACAATGGGTCTATGTATGTGTTTCACATCTCAGCCCCGACGAGGAAATGGCGCTAGTAGAGCATCTGAAGGGCATGTCTTTAACCAATGGTGCTATGCATGAGCTGCGATCTTTGCTAATTTGCCTGGTGATGCTAGGCGAGCAAGAAATTGCTAGGAAATTGCAACGCACTGGAGAAAACTTCCAATTGTCCCAAATAGCTGCAGTCAAACTAGCCGAAGATACATTGTCCACTGATGTCATGGATGAGAGAGAGCAAAATTTGGAGCATCACTTCCATAAAGCAAGGGTTGAATTGCAAAATTCGGAGGCTTTCTCCTGGCGTTGCAAGGTCTTCATATCTCCTTGAAAGATGAGTTTGTCCTTGTTTAGAGCTGAAGATACGATGTCCACTGGTGACATGGATGAGACAGAGCAAAATTTGGAGTGTTACTTCGATAAAGCAAGGGTTGAATCGCAAAATTCAGAGGCTTTCTCCTGGCGTTGCAAGGTCTTCGTTTCTCCTTGAAAGATGAGTTAGTCCTTGTTTAGAGCATTATGAATTTGGCGGTTTCCCACCACCATAGAAATCAGTTGTTTTCTAGGGGTAATGCGTTCTCGTCAGTAACATAGCTGTGGAATAAGTTACTTATGCTGTGGATTTAGCCATGTCCTTCGGAGAAACAGTAAAGCTTCGAGCGTTGCTGTTAAGTCTTGGAAGCTTCAAAGCCTATCCAAAGATAGCTTTTTATCCACATGTTACGGGTTAGAATTTCTTAATCAAACGCTTATAGATGTGTGCTGTGCAGTTAGGATTTCAGTCTAGTGTAAGAAATTTCATTGACTAAAACGATGTGCCGTACCTCTAATTAGTTCATCTTATTTTAGCCGTTTTAGTTTCTGTAAGGCAGTCAGCAATGACAGTCCCGTCGTAAAAATGACCATTCGGAAGCGCCCTCACTTTAGTCGAAGTTTGCTAGTATATTAGCTCTCACCGTAACAATTCCTACATAGCCTGTTCGTAGGCGACCTTCTCTATCAGTTCCCGATTCAAGTAATGGATGCGATGATTCGACGACCAGATTTGCTTTGCACGCTGGCAAAAAGATACACGGACGAGAGTCCTGTTAGTGGCCTATGCCCTCGCTTCTTGAGTTTGCGCCATTCCAGCAGGCCATGAGCGAGGTTGAATTTATTAACACTCTTGGGAGTAAGTCCATGAACATATGCTCGAGTATCTAAGGGGCGAGCTCCTATCTATTAACAGACCTCTGATTTGTGAGCTTTTTACTTTTTTTCTTTGGACATAGGCTAGCGTGACACACACATAAAAAAAAAAAAAAAACCCCGTTAGATAAGCCCCCTTGACCACTGTTCATCGTTGTCGGTGCTCCGCCTCTGGCGTCTTTGTTGCGGCGTCTTCCTGGTCGCTCTGCTGCTACCTTCATCGCCTCTAGTCTTCCTTCCTGTCAGCAACCAACAGGAAGAGATTGGAATAGTTTGCTCCATTTGCCTTATTAAATGCATCTTGAGCTCATCTATTAGCTTTAATGCTTTTGGGATAATGTCCTTGCACCAGTCAATTAGCAGCCTTGGTTCATCTCTATCTTCTCCCCCTCTCCTTCGTCATTGCCCTTTTTTCATCTTTCTACCAATGCATTGTGTTGTTTCATCAAATTTCATTGAGAATTTTGTCGGTGAGACTGCTCCAGCCTGAGCACAGGAATATATACAGGTAGTGAGGAAAGAAGTATGCAAAGAACATGATGCCTTTACTATACATTCTCGGTGCAAATTACATGTGATCCCCAAAAAATGACAATTCTGTGGGTCAACGGGATCTCCAAGCCCAGCACCATGCGTATTGTCGGCTTTGAAGACAAGACCAAGGAGAGAACCAATAAAGGTCATGAGTTTCACTTCCTCCCCCAAACAAGATTATGCAGCCGACGGATTGGTGTTCTCGCTTCTCTAATCCAAAATCCTTGTAATGCTGGATTAATGTGTGGCCACTGTCACCACTCGTTCTTCTCTTTAAGCATCATTCTATAGATCGTCAATTGGCATTTTGCAGATAAGTATTCACGAGGGAAAAAGCTGACACAGCGTTCAGCGAAAGAAATAAACAAATCTTGCTTCGAGAGAAAAATCACGAATTTAATATCAAAAATATATTGTGTCCGCTCAAATATCATAAAACACATTTTATATGAGGTGTTAGACCTAACCCTACTAGGATTCCGAATACAAAACTCAAAATTATAATATTGCCACTAACAATAAAATTTAATCCGAAAATTACTAAAAATTAAAAAATCCATCTAAACGATTTCGGATCGCCGAAATCCATCGTAGTTCATCGCCGAAACAGCGATGAGTACTGATTATAATGTCGTTTCGCTTCAACCGACTCAATTTAAGCTCAATCCGATGTCGTCGCCTGAGTCCGCCGGTTCTCGTCGCACCATCGTTTCGCCTTTCGATTGGATTTTCGCCGATCCAATCGGTCCAAAACGCATTGCTAATAGCTTCCGCATCATTCTCCTCCACTTGAGAAGAACTCGTCCTCGAGTTAGAATCAAAATCTAGTTACATCAGCTTAGAGGACTCATGAAATAGTGACAAATCAGCAACATTGAAGGTGTTAGATATGTCCATGCTTTGTGGAAGGTCGATAACATAGGCATCATCATTGATCTTCTTGCTGACAGTGTAAGGCCCGTATTTCTTTGACAGCAATTTGCTGTAATATCTAGTTGGTAACTGCTCCTTACGAAGAAAGACCATGACTTGATTCCCTATTGCAAACACCTGCTTGCGCCTATGTTGATTTGCCGCAGCCTTGTATTTCTGATTAGTCGCTTCCAACTTATGCTTCACTTCCTGATGTACCTCGATAATCTGCTTAACCATATGATCCACAGTAACACTCTTGTCTGCTTTCTTGGACAAGTGAATCAAATACTATGCTGAGGCGCCTTTGTATAGACGACAGAAAAAAGGCGACCTGTCAATAGAACTATAAACCGCATTATTATAAGCAAACTTCGTTTGCGATAAAGCAACATCTCACTACTTCGATTCATCTCTACAAAGACTTCTAACCAAGTTGCCCAAAGTTCTATTGATCACCTCTATTTGTCCATCAGTTTGAGGATGGGCTGTGTTACTGAAATTCAGGAATGAGTCAAACAATTTCCACAAAGTGCGCCAAAAATGCCATAGAAATTTGCTATCCCTATCTAAAGTAATAGACTTAAGCACTCCGTGCAAACGAACTACTTCTTTGAAAAATAATTTGGCCACACTTACTGCATCAGAAGTCTTCCTACAAGGAATGAATTGTGCCATATTGAAAAATCTGTCAACTACAACAGAAATGGAATCCATGCCTCTTTGAGTTCGTGGCAAACCCAGTACAAAATCCATGGATAGATCTTCCCATATATTGTTAGGAATAGGTAAAGACATATATAAACATGTATTCTTAGTTTGCCCTTAGCAGTTTTGCAAACATAACATTTCTGCACATACCTGTTGACGTCTTTACTCAATTGGGGCCAGTAAAATCACTCCTTAATTGCAGCAATAGTCTTGTCTCGACCCAAATGTGTAGCCAATCCACCATCATGCAAATCACGAATTACCTTATCTCGAAATGATGTTCAAGGAAGTCAAAGTTGATTGACATGCATTAGATAACTATCAAGAATATAGAACTCCTACACAGGTTGATCAGCAGCACACGTATCCCAAATCTGCCCAAAATCTTCTTCGCCTGCATAATACTCTTTCAGCTGCTCAAATCCAAGAATGTCCTGGTGCAATGTAATCAGCAAGCCAGCTCTCCTGCTCAATGCATCTGCTACGACATGCACACCAGATTTGTGTTGCAACCTGAAAGGAAATTTTCGTGAAAATTGACACCAATGCGCATGCATATCTTTATTGATCCTCTTCTGACTATTTAAGTACTTCAAAGTTTCATGGTTTGAATAAAGTACGAATTCTTTCCCAATTAGATAATGCTCTCATGTCTTCAAAGCCCTTACGACAGAGTAGAATTCTTTGTCATAAGTGCTCCATTTCTGTCTCGCATCACTGAGTTTCTCACTGAAAAATCAAATTGGCCTGCGCTCTTGAGACAAAATAGCTCCTATGCCCACTCCATTGGCATCACAATCTATCTCAAATAGCTTATCAAAGTTAGGTAGAGTCAGAACAGGTGCAGTACACAACTTCTCTTTCAGAATGGCAAAACTATTCTCGGCTTCCTCCTCCCACAGAAATCTACCTTTCTTCATACACTATGTAATCGGGGTTGCGATAGTGCTAAAATTCCTAATAAATCGCTTATAAAAGCTAGCCAACCCATGAAAACTCCTAACTTCATAAACTATTTTTGGAGCTGGCCACTTTCTGATGGCTTCCACATTCGTCTCATCCACCTCTATTCCCTTAGCAATGATAATAAACCCCAAGAATAACGGCTTATTAGTCAAAAAACAACATTTCTTAAGATTCACATACAACTTACTAGTCTGCAAAGCTGCCGATACTTCCCTCAAGTGCATCAAATGATCCTCTTTAGTCTTATTATAAATCAGGATATCATCAAAATAAATTACGACGAATTTGCCAATAAAAGATTTCAGAACCTGATTCATAAACCTCATGAAAGTGCTCAGAACATTAGAAAGCCCAAATGATATCACCAACCACTTGTACAGCCCCTCTTTTGTCTTGAATGTTGTCTTCCACTCATCTCCAGGCCAAATACGAATCTGATGGTAGCCATTCTTCAAATCCAGTTTCGTAAACCACTTAGCTCCGTGTAGTCTATCCAGCATGTCATTCAACCTAAGTATGAGAAACTTGTAACCCACAATTATCTTATTAAAGACTCCGCTGTCTACACACATCCTCCAACTCCCATCTTTTTTCGGAGTTAGCAAGGTAGGAACAACACATGGGCTCATGTCATCCTGAATGTTCCACTTTTTGCAGCAATTCTTTCACTTTCTCCTTTAGAATTTCACTCTCCTTAGGACTCATCCTGTAATGCGGTAAATTAGGCAGACTAGAACAAAAAGTTAAGTCAATATGGTGCTAAATATCATGCATAGGAGGTAACCCATCTAGGATCTCTTCAAGCATCAACTTACTAAATTCTTGCAATAAAGGTCTAACTACTTCAAGCTACTCCTCCACTTGTAATTCAGTCTCTCTCTCAATTGTTTGTTTCACTACCAGCACATGAATTTCTCCAGTCTCCTTAATTTCAGATTCAAATTTCCTTATAAGAGTAAGGAAATTATTATCTGCAGTTTGTTTTCCTTTGTTCTTCGGGGCCAACAACGTATACTTCACCCCATCTTTCACCAAATTATACTAGTTGTTCCTCCCCGAACGCTGAGCATCCATATCAAATTGCCACGACCTCTCAAACAACACGTGACATACATCCATATCTACCACATCACAGTACAGCTCATCGTGATACTTACCAATGGAGAATGTCATTTTGCATCGTTCAATTACCTGAATGCTTTCTGCTCCAGATTTAATCCATCCTAAAGTATAGGGGATATGATGTTTCTCCACAGGTATTCCCAGCTTTTTCACTGTATCTTTCCCAAATGATATTTTTCATACTCTCACTATCAATCACCACAACAAAGATCTTCCCCAAAATAGTACATTTGGTTCGGAATAGTTGATGGCGCTGTGAATCATCCTTCTATTTTGAGGTTAACATCATCTTGCGCACTACATAGTTTATCTCATATTCTTCCTCATCTTGAAAATCTTCTTCCTCACCATCTAGTTCGCAGCAATATCTATCTTCTTCATCCTCTTCTCTTGCTGCTACGTTTACTGTCTTTCTCCGAGGGCATTCATTAGAGCGGTGCCCAGGCTGATTATACCTGAAACACTTAATCGCCACTGGTTTAACATAAGGATTCGGGTTTATAGTTTTCTATGATCGCAAACCCTCGTCCCTTGTCTTGTTCAGAGGGTGTTTTTTCATCGTCTTATCCCTATGATTTCGCTCTATACTAAAGCGATTGTTGAAGCCGCTCTTCTTCATGGAGCTGCCTGAGCTACTATCCCTATAATTTTCAAAGCATCTTTTACTCCATTTTTGCTACATCAATTCTGCCTTTCTAGCCATATTCTTAGCTTCAGTCAGATTTCGTAAAAACTGCTTCCCAATTTTATCCCGAATGAAGGGCTTCAAACCATCGAGATATCTGACCGCCTGCTGTCCCTCTATTTTTGACATATTATTTTGCTCTGCCAATCTTATGAATTTTGTCGTACACTCATGTACAGTTCGATTGCCCTACTAGCAACGTTGGAATTGCTGGAACATGATCTACTCATAATCAGGTGGAAAGAACTCCTGCTTCAGCAACCTCCTCATTCTATTCCAGGTTCGCACCCTTTCTTTTCCTTTTTGCTCCCTCCTATTCTACAATCTCTCCTACCATGCAAACGCACCTCATTTCAATTTACAGGCTACTAGTCGCACCTTTTTCTCATTAGGGGTTTCCATATAATCAAAAAATCTATCTATATCAGCAATCCAATCCATAAATTGTTCTATTCCCAAACTTCTATTAAAATAAGAGATATCGATTTCTAGTTTAAAGTCATTATCTTCACGATCGTCGTAATGTCGTTTGTCATATCTTCTATCGCGATCGTTATAACGCTCCCTTCGAATTCCTCCATAATGATCCCTGTTTTCAGAAAACTCATGCTCTTCTTTTTCCGAACTCTCCGAGAACAAATAGTTATTCTACATGTGGATAGGAACGTGCCTATTAACAGGGTCACCGTGAGCAAGATTTGCACCTGGCCTTTTGTCATTCTGCCTATTCTGATTCACGTCAACGACAAAACCTTCAAATCGATCTGCTAATTTTTCAAACCGCTGCTTGATGCGATAAGGTCCGAGATCAATTCATTGATCTATGCCTTCTATTAAACGCTCCTCCAAATGTTGCAACGCTTCGTCCCCAAGGATAGGGGTTTCAGTCTTCTGATCATCAAAACCACCGCCAGTCGTCATAGGCTCTAATACCACATGACGCAGCGTTCAACGAAAGAAACAAACAAATCTTGCTTTGAAAGGAAAATCACAAATTCAATATCAAAAATATATTATGTTTGCTCAAACATCATAAAACACATTTTATATGAGGTAGGTCCCTACTAGGATTTCGGATACAAAACTCAAAATTACAATATTGCCACTAATAATAAAATTTAATCTGAAAAATACTAAAAAATTGAAAAATTCATTTAAACGATCCTGGATTGCCGAAATCCATCGCAGTTCATCGCCGAAACGGCAATTAATACTGATTAGAACGTCGTTTTGCTTTAACTGACTGAATTTAAGCTTAGTCCGATGTTGTCGCCCAGGTCCACCGGTTCTAGTCGCACCAACGTTTCACCTTCCGATTGGATTTTCGCTAGTCCAAAAACGCATTACTAATAGTTTCTGCATTAAAATCAATGGCGAGTCTTCCACTATGATTGAAGGAACTGTTATTTATCCTCTTCCGCCACATTCTGCCAGAGACAGCTCCTGTCAGGAATAAACCCCAAGTTTTCCATTTTCTCGAGTAAATTGTTCCACAAAAGTCGCAATTTCTTGTATTAGAGCTGATTTGAGTCATCCGTTAGAAATGCCTGAGTCCTGTTTTTCACTTCAAACCAGCTGCAACCAGGGGTTTTCTTCATCCCGGTCTCTTTCAAATTTAACCTTCCCTTTCCTGCATCTCCCCACCTACCAGATTGAGCATACATGTTTGATAAAACTACAAAGTGTGTCGGGTTCTCAGGCTCAATTTCAGTGAGATGCTTCAATGCAACTTCGCCCAACTTCACATTAGAATGCATCATGCTGGCTCCCAATAAGGCTCCCCAGACTCCAGCATCAGGTTCCATTGGCATGTTCTCAAGCAGACACAATGTTTCATCAAATAAGCCAGCTCGGCCTAGCAAATCTACCATGCATGCATAATGTTCCACATGTGGCTGAATCCTGCATTCTTCTTGCATAGTATGGAAAATTTTCTTTCCTTCTTCTATCAAACCTGCATGTCTGCAAGCAGACAAAACGTTGACATAGGACACATAATCAACTTCTATGTGTTTTTTTTGCATCAGCAAGAAAAGGGCAACGGCATGGTCCCCTTGACCATGTACTGCATATCCTGCCAGCATAGAATTCCAGGAGACTCTGTCCTTGTTTTCCATCTCATCGAAACATCTCTTAGACAAATCAATCTTGCCACATTTAGCATACAAGTCAATGAGACTATTGCCGACCACAATATATGACAGAAATCCCAGTTTGACGATACAAGAATGATAACTCATCCCTTCTCTCAGGGCTGCCAAGTATGCTGCTGCAGGAAGGAGGCTCACATAGGTGACTAAATTTGGCTGATGATTCTCCAATCTCATCTGATGAAATGCAGATAAAGCTTTATTGGCATCTCCATTCCGTGTGAATGCGGCGATCATTATATTCCAAGAGACCTGGTCCCTGATGAAATCCAGTCTGTTAAACAAGTATAATGCTGAGGGAAGATTGCCACACTTAGAATACATGTCAATGAGTGCACAATTAACGTGGCAATCGGAATCAAACCCATTCTTAATACTCAGAGCGTGAACAGAAGTTCCTTGCTTGAGATCATTCAAGAGGGCACAAGCTGGTATCAAACCCACCACAGTTCCAGCATCTGGGTGCAAACCCGAAAACTGCAGTTTCTGGTACATTTCCATTGCGCGGTCCACTTCACCATTCTGAGAATACCCATTTATCAAAGCATTCCATGTCACCACATCTTTATATTGCATGTTGTCTAATAGAACGTGTGCATAACTAAAATGTCCACATTTAGCATACATGGACAGTAGGGCTGTTTCCACTGAAAAGTCGGAACCAACATCAGCCTTGATGGCATAACAGTGTACGCTCTTGCCTAATCTCAGAGAAGATAGTTCAGCGCAGGCTGGGAGGATACTGATCAGAGTTACCTTATTTGGTTTAATGTTCTCATTCTCCATATCTTGAAGTACAGATAATGCCTTTTCAGGATGACCAGATTGGACAAGAACGGCAATGAGTGCAGACCAAGCAACAAGATCCCTTTCTGGGAGCCCCTTAAGCAATTTTTCAGCTTTCTCCAATTCTCCACACTTTGCGTACATGGTTATAATTGGAGTAGCAACAAGAACATCCATGTCAATAGCTTGTTTTTTGGCAAACTGATGTATCTCCTTTCCCTTCTCTAAATCTCCAATGTCTCCTGCAGCTAATAGAGCACTGATGATGGAGACCTTATTCATCTGAAGATCTGTCTCTTTCATGCTGTCATATAAAGTCAGAACCTCAGAGAAACATCCATTATGAGCATAACCCGCCATCATAATACTCCATGAAACATCATCTCGAGTATGAATGAGGTTAAAAACTAGGCGAGCCGACTCTACATCCCCACACTTGGCATATGTGTCAATAAAAGCATTCGAAACTTCCGAGCCAAAATCCATCCTAATCCCGTAGGCATGCATACATCTGCACGAATCAACATCTGCCAATCTTGAAACAGCTGGAAACAAGTTCAACAGGCTGACCGAATGGGGAACCACTCCTGTCAACTGCATTCTCTTAAAAAGTGCCAAAGCCTCAAGGGGATCTGAGCTCTGTGATAGTCCGGCGATCATTGAGTTCCAGGCGACAACATCTTTCACAGGCAATTTATCAAACACTTCTCGTGCACTCTCCAAATCCCCTGCTTTACAATACATATCTATTAGACCAGTGCATATAAACACATCACTCTCCAGCCCTCTGCGACAAACTTCACGGCGGATCAAAGCACCCTCTTGCAAATCCTGAGCACCAGTACAAGCCTTCAAAGCAAAAGTGAAAGTATAGCCGTCTGGTTCCAGGCCTCTGTCCACCATGGAACGGTACATCTTCAGAGCCTCCTGGTGTCGGTTTGATCTCGAGTAAGCCCTTATCATGCAGTTCCACGATACAACGGTCGGTGCCGGCGCTGAATCGAGGACGGAGCGAGCAAGGTCGCATCTTTGAAGCGAAGAGTAGGAGTTTATGAGGTGGGTAGTGGTGGAGGCGTCTGGACCGAGGCCCACGATGATCAGGCGCGCGTGGACTTTGAGGAGAGAGCTCAGGTTCTCGCATGAAGACAGCAGAGGAATGAAGGTGTTCTTGCGCATGTGAGTGTGTTGAACGCAACGGGAGTTTCTTGATCAGTCGACAGGGACATGGAGAGAACGAAAGTTCAGTCCGTACTGCTCTGCTCCCACGAGGGCAAAATTGTGTTAAGAAAAATATCCCAAATTATTTTTATTTTTATTTTTATCAATTCACTCTTAAATATTTTCAATTTATACCAAGACCAAATGATCATTCGATTACTGAAATCAACAAATGAGATTCGAACCTACGACATCGGGTTTTGGAGATTCGTGATTTTTTTTATTTTTTTTAATTATGGTTTAGTTCTAATCGCGTTAAAGAAAATTTGCTATTTGGAAACAAAGCCAAATTAATAGCCACATGTTATTATCAAGAATAAGGCATATAAACCACGACAAAACCTTTGCATCCGTGACTAGGCTACAAGTTTGTTAGCGAACGTCGTTGAAAATCTTATGTGGACTACCTACATGAACAACGAAATCAAACTCTTTCGATGTGACACTCACATGGCAGTGATATATCAACTTATTATATGTGTTTTTTTTTTCTCCTCATTTTCTATTTCCTTATTTTTAAGTTTTTGCATTGTTTTCTTCATTCTTTTGACGGCAACG
Organism: Rhodomyrtus tomentosa; assembly: GCA_028455895.1. Taxonomy (NCBI): domain Eukaryota; kingdom Viridiplantae; phylum Streptophyta; class Magnoliopsida; order Myrtales; family Myrtaceae; genus Rhodomyrtus; species Rhodomyrtus tomentosa. The sequence continues at coordinate 14,129,329 of JAPCWY010000009.1, read as the reverse complement.
ACGATGATAAGGGCGGCGATGAAGATGAAAGTGAAAGGAACAAATAAAAATAAAAAAAATAACAATCTTGACAGAGATAAATGTGTGGGTCGGGTTTAAATTTGAAATTTTTGACGTGATAAAAAAAAACTCGAAATAAATGGGTCACATGGTGAATTTTGCCCTATCAAATGGGCCTCGTGGAAACCCCCTACGACCTAACCTGATTGAAGTAGTTTCCACTTAAGACCAGACGTGATTGAAGTATAATATTTTGGATGAAGCTAAGCTGACCGTTGTGGGACGGGCAACAATTTACCACATATTTCGTGATCCAATTTCAAGACTTTAACTGCCCAATTCTCTCTCTTTTTTTTTTTATTACTTTTTGTATTTTCATTGTAACCTAAAATTAAAAGACAAAATTATAAGGGAGTCCGCACAATCAATGTTCTAATGAAACATAGGTAACATTCAGATAACAAGTTGCAACTTGAAAATTGTAGATATTATTCTCCATCCAAATAAAAAGATTACATTAGATATTGTTGCCACAATTATGAAAAAATTCCTAAGGACTTTGCTTGGGTGATGGTACCGTCACTCAACGGTACAGCTTAAACCGTAAATATCAAACATGGACTTTTTGGCTGACAAGTACAACATGCGAAAATGTGGTGTGTAAATGTTAGATATAGACTTTTGGCTAACAAGTATGTCACACGAAAATATGGTGCGTACATGTCAGGCATGAATTTTTAGCTGACAAGCATATCACGCGAAAATATGATGCGTACATGTCAGACCTGAACTTTTATTGACAATCACGTCACATGGACATGTGATGCGTACTTGTATTGGCACTGAAAAGTAAAAAAAAAAAGAGTAATTGTCAAAATCTTGAGATCCGATTTCAAGAAACGAAATTTATGGTAAGTTGTTGACCGTTTCACCGCCTGACATGGGCGTCAGGATCTCTTGCCCACGTAGGTAGGAGAGACCATAAGTCCTAGCCGTCTCCCAAACATTTCCCCTATAAAAAGGGGGAAAAAATTCTGGGGGACGTATGGGATTTGTGGTTTCTTTGCCCACGTGGGCAGGGGATCTGGATCCCTAACATGGTGGAGATAGTCCGCTCAGCTTTTTCTATTTAGACCCACTTACACCTAGCCCTTTAAGGTTGCGTTTGATCGTCACGATTTTTGGCCATGACAAAATTGGATAGGACATAATATGAAATCCAAAGATTTTGTCATATCCTATCTTTTGTTTGGTGAATCAAAATAATAAAGCCGACTTTATTCATATCCTATTAAGTTTATTATTTGGTATTGATATATATCGATATAAATGAATATGAAAATGCACAAATAAATACTACAAGAATCTTTTATAATTTTCTGCCAACTCTAATAAGAGAGAAAATATGATCATTCACATTTGCAACTACGAAAAGTTGTCTTTCTTGCTAATTTCATTAAATTTCAATATGAACCACAAAGTTACAGAGAAAAATAAGTTTTGACTCTCTTTCAATTTGCATAGACTTTTAACATGAGTCAGAAACCTAAGAAGAAGAAGAATTTTAAACTCTCTTGTCATTTTTATAGAAATTTCGCGTGAACTAAAATACTATAAAGAAGTGGTGAAACTTCAACATGAATCTAACATACATAGGAAAAGAAGATTTCTAGTTTCCTTTTTTTAGAATTTCATTGTCCCACTTTCTTCAATAATTCAAAAGATTATTTTCAAGTTTGAATTTGTTCATTTAAAATTTGGTTCTTCTGTTTCATTTTCATTTACTTAATTTTTTTTAGTTTTTGTATCCCATTTTTCATTATTTTTATTCCGTTACATCATTTCTTAATAAAATTTTATTAAATAACAAACTATACTACCATTTTTTTTTGAATTCACCCAATAAAAAAATCATTCATTTCGTAATGACATGGATATGAAGTTTATGTAAATAAGTACACAAAATATATATTATACAGTAGAAATAAACTAAAATTTATAAATAATTTAGAAATAAATATTTTTTAATTTTTTAATTTTATTTATAATATTAAAATTTAAATATAATTCATATTTAGTTATCATTTTAATTTTATTTTTAAGAAGGTTGTTATTCGAGAAAAAAAATGCTTTTATATTATGAATATAAGAAATCCTATTCATCTTTTTCACCTCTGCCATGGGATAACTTTATCCAGCCTATATTCTCCTTATATTCAACTTTATCCCGTCACAAGCGGTAGCCAAACACAAGATATGATAATTTTTATCCTATCATACATTTTATCGTGGCCATCAAAAACGACCTAAGTATTTAATAATCCATATAATACATGGGCTTCAAAATACAAGGGGGAAAAAATAGCCCCGTGACTCATTTTAACAAGAAAATTGCTTAACTCACTTCTATTATTTTCTTTTTCCTTCCCTTCCCCCCCCCCTCCCAAAAAAAAAAAAAAAAAACAAAAAGAAGTTTGTCCTTCCCGATAGAAAAAATGATACAAATAGTCCTTAAACTTTGACAAAATGTGCAATCTGATCCATGAACTTTTAATTTGTTCAATTTAGTCTCTGAATTTTGACAAAATGTGCAATTTGACCCCTAAACTTTTGACTTGTTTAATTTAATTCCTGAACTTTTAGTAAATGTTCAATTTAATGCCTAGACTATATAAAAATGTTCAACGTTATCCTGACTTTCAATAAACAAAAGGACTATATTGAACATTTTCCTATAATTCAAGGACTAGATTGAACATGCATTAAAAATTTAAAGACTCAATTGAACAAGTCAAAAGTTTAGAAACTAAATTACACATTCTGCCAAAGTTCAAGAACTAAATTAAACAAATTAAAAATTCAAAAGTTAGATTGTACATTTTGCTAAAAGTTCAGAAACTATTTATGTAAATATCCCTTCATGGTACGACTGTGAAGTCACCGTCAACGAAGACATTGGCATCTAACATCTACAAATTAGAGATGGGCACGGAAGACAGGGATCACGCCTTCTTCCACGTATGTGAAAGAACTACTTTGTACAGCAACAATACACCTTTAAGCTCTACGGGATACCGACGCTTTTGCAAAAGTGAGGAAATGCTTCTTGCATGAGAGGAGAAAATAGAGGGACAACAAGAGCCGCACATTCTCAAAGCGTTTCTGCCATTGTGATTATGGGAAAGAAAGAGGTATACAATAAATTCTTTCATGAGTGGGGTGCCACAGCGTCTTGGCTTGCAGTGGCAACCGGGAGGGTGGCGATTGGTGGCAGGCGGCCGATCTTCTGAGAGTAAGTTGGCTGAGTTGGGAAGAGAAGAGGACCATGGGGAAGAAAGAACGAGATAAAGGAAAAAAAAAGATGAGAGAATAGATAATGACATGTATTCTCTTTTGAAGGCCGAAATTTAAGGTTTTTCCTATGTTAAATTTTCAATCCATCCAACCAATTGAAGAACAATGCTATTACATGGAATGTGAATGCTAGAAATGTGAATCTATCAATGAAGTCCTTGCTAGATAACACTACAGGCAGCGGTTCTGTTGTACACACATGGGAGTAACTCGGAAATTTAAATTAGAAGTGATAAGTACATACAGTATAAGATCACTGGACACCTAAAGACAATGACTGCTCTATACTTGGAAGATCATGTGATACGTCACATGCTGGAGCTCCTCTGGATCAAAATTGCTCTCACGTAAGGAGCCTAAAGAGTAACTTGTAAGCATGGGATTCAGAACCTGAAGATCCAGAAAACTTCCTGTCACTTCATACAAGTTTCATACCCATGGAAACAAAGCAAATGGGGACGATAGCACCTGCTACTAGAACTACAAGAACAAAGTCCTTTCCTTTCTGCCCAAAGAGGGAAACACTGGCAACCGGCATATTCCCTTAAACGTGTGGCGGTGTGCCCATTCTAAATCACGAACATCAACTCCAATGACATCCTAGAGTAATGAAATAGTTCAAATCAAACTCCAGAGGATGCTAAAATGCTACAGGCTTCTTCCACATGCAAAATCAAGGGACAGATTAGCGATAAATTATTACCGTTCATCCAATGACAACGACCCACTCCTAGAACTACATGAGAATGTACTTTGCTTTGTCAGGTAAAGTAGCTACAACCAGGGCATAAAATAGAAACAATTGGCAAGCAAGTGGACTCTATACACACCATAAACATCACATAAACTGTATGTGTTGCAATCCCAAACAAAAATTGTCACAACTACAATCACATATGAGGATCTGGGGCATCATCCAATGCTTTAGAATAAGAATTCTTTGATAAGTTTCACATGACAAGCCAATAGATAAAGTACCGGCAAGTCCTAGGTGCCGGAAATGATGTAAATATGACACATGTAGGGCGCAAATGGGATAAGGAACCTGCATTGCATATAAAACTTTACACTTAAGTGGAGCGGCTCCTAATAACATCAAGGCCCATCTCCGTTGGATCAGTGGCCTGCAACTCAACCTGGATACCATCCAACTCTCTCTTGAACCTGTCTTTGGAGCTTGCATAAATCATCTTGTTTCTCACTTTAGAAGTGTCAGGGGACCTTTATACAAAATGACAATGAGTTAAAAGAAAAATGAAAAACAGGAGAAAAAATTATCGATGGGTCCAGTTACAAACTGTTACCAGGCAATGAATATAATCCTGCTCTTCTGACAATTCTCTTCAGTCACATAATCAAAGTCATACACAGCATATCGGCACTCATCGGCAGGAAGACTGGCAGTGAAATCTTCATAGCTATCGGTAGGTTCTCCAAGTTTCTCAACAATGACTTGCTTTTGCTTCTCCTCAATCTTAAACACTATGAAACGGTAGGTCCTCTTTGCCTTCAGATCTAAGAACCTCAACTTGCAATCGTCATGCACTGCCATACCTGAAGCTGCATTTGCCTAGAAGAACATAGTTGCCACAAGAAAATATCATGAACAGAGGTGACAACATTATGTAATACCACAGTTGAGCAACTTTCAATGATTGTCATGTAATAGCCATACTTGACAATGCATTCCTATATGTCTGCGCTCATTCTTAAGATGTAAGAATCTACACTACAATAATGACTTCCGAACTGCTCCCCCATGCTGAATACTTGGTGGCGGCTCATCGTTGATTAGCATAAAAATCAAGGACCAAATACCAAATGCTCCACCAAAAGATGCATCCAAGCCCATTTTGCAGGTTGAAAGCACTCATCAAGGAATGCCCAACTAAAAGATATGTGAACCTAGGAAATCAAAAAGCAGCCAGCTATAAACTAAGAAGGAAAGCAAGAAATGATCTAGCCAGCCCACAAAAAAGCAACCTTGCATTTTGTCTGAAACCAATGCAGAGAACTGAGCTGCTCAAAGCCATGGCCCTTGTGCATACTGAAAGCACACGTGATAGTCAAAGACAAGAATCGGTCGAAATCTGTCTTTAGTATAAGGTCCAAACATGTGTAAATTCTGATAACATCAGTCGGTTCAGAAAGAAGCATTTGGCCAAAAAAAAAAAAATTGCTATTCTGGCATCAAAATGACTCAATGTTTTCTTTTTTCCTATCCAATCAACCAAATTTTCAAGCGATTTCTGCTTTACCAGAATACTTCATATGATATCAAGGATTTGCTATATGGTATAGCTCTTAAAGGTGATCTTACTAACAAAAGCTTTCACTTTTCATATGCTTTGGTCTTGCTTTGGATTACAATTTTCAGCATTTTCAAACTAGAATACCAGAGAAGATGGTCCATACTAACTGATCTTTCTGAGGTCTCCTCCTTCAAAGTCGCCCCTGCCATGGGCACTGAAAAGACCTGTTCAAACTCGTCATATCCCTCAGTGACCACACGACCATCCATGGGGAGCACGTATAAATCAAACAGCTAGGAAACATTTAGACAGAAACCAAACAAGAAACCGACGTGATGGGAGATCAGACGCATCAAATCGAAGGGACAAAAGGCCGTCAAATCAGTACATGCCAAGATCAATCGCCCCAATTTTACCAACTCAAACTCGAATCCCGCTCGAAGGAAGAAATATCGTGATCATCTCAAAGAGAATAGCAGAAAATGTGAAAAACTGCCACCGGAGAATCAGAAAAGTCGGAGCAAAACGACGGAGACGATGACGAAGATGGGGAGTCCCATGAGGCGGAGGTACAAACGACTCACCATTTTGCGTCCGAGAACAGAGCAGAGAGAACCAGAAGTGAGAGGCAGACGGTGGAGGAAATCTAGGGCTCCGAGAGAGAGGGGATAGAAATGGGATGACAAGAGGGCAGGGTTTTTAGGAGGAGACCTCTTTGCCCTCGCGGTTGACCGGTCTCGATTGGCGAAGGCAGGTGACTGGTCGAAACGGGTTTCTTTTAATGTTGAAGTGGTCTTCTCATCTTGAGGGTACCCCCAGCCCCCCTTGTACTCATTTTGACCTTTACTCAATGCCCAATTGTCTTAATCTATAACATCATCTAGATAATGTATTGACATTAAAATACAAGAGACCACATGTTTGGTCATTCATGAAAAAAATTCATTTTTTTTAAATATCATCAAAATTTTAGGAGAATAAATTTGAAAAAAATTGCACATTCCAAAATCTACAGGGACGATTGTTGTCGCCACCCAGCCACCATCTCACTAAGCTCGACAGTGACCAAATTTGGCATCTCTCGTACGTATAGACGTGCACAAGCGTATCCGCAGAAAGAGAGAGAACTTATAGAATTTGGTTATGTAGGTTGAAATTGGGTCGAAACTCCATAAGACCCAAATCTAGTCGGGACCCGTTCTGGCAAAGGACTGCACAAAGCCATCAAATTAGCCTCAAACGAGGTCGTGAGTCCAACCAAGACCTAAGATTCGAGGCAAATATGGCACAGCCCGCAAGGGAGAGGGAGAGGGAGAGAGAGAGAGAGAGAGAGAGAGAGAGAGAGTCTCAAGATCAAGCTGATTGTTCCATAACGTCCAGTGCGTACACATCCTTTACCCCAAAGAGACAAAAAAAGGTTAGACAGAACGACAGAGACGAATGTCGTCCACGACAAAAGCCACAAGAACAAATCCCTACTTCCCACAAAGGGAATAGTGGCATGTATTAGCACAAAGAAGCTGTCTGTTTGCCCTTTGGGCAAACATACGGAAGCTCGAATATAGAGAATTGCGAGGTAACACAGTAGCTCCAGTCAACCCCAGAAGTCATCCTATGATTGCCACAGGTTCAACCTATAAGGTTAAGCATGAAGATCCATCATAGAAACACAACTCATGAGGACATCCTTTGATTGCATCTCCACTTGGGAAGAAGAGAGACAATTGGCAAACACTGGAGTCCATACACTCCATAAACCACAACATACAAAGCTGAATGTCGCAATCCCAAAAACAGCAACCATTACAACATATTAATGATCCTGCGCATTAACTAGCGCTTACGATGGAAGACTTCTTCGACAAGCCAATACGTAAAATAACTGCTAGTCCTATGTCCCAAGTGTCCCGAGGGATGTCGATATGGCACATATGGACACCGAAATGGTATATGAAAAGCCTGGGTTGCATATGAAACTTTACATTCAATTGGAGCGGCTTCTGATAACATCTATGCCCATTTCGGTTGGATCAGTAGCCTGCAACTCAACCTGGATACCATCCAACTCCCTCTTGAATCTGTCCTTAGAACTTGCATAAATCATCTTGTTTCTCACTTTGGAAGTATCAGGAGACCTGCACATAAAGTGAAAATGAGTTAAAGAAAACTATGAAGAAAAGAAGAAGAAGAAGAGAAGTTTGACAAGTGCAGTCGCCAGCTATTACCAGGCAATGAAAATAATCCTGCTCTTTGGAACATTCTCTTGAGTCATAAAATCAAAGTCATACACAGCATATCTGCACTCATCAGCAGGAAGGCTTGCAGTAAAATCTTCATAACTCTCTGCAGGTTCTCCAAGTTTTTCAACGATCACTTGCTTTTGCTTCTCTTCAATCTTATATACTATGAAACGGTATGTCCTTTTCGCCTTCAACTCTAAGAACTTCAACTTGCAATCGTCGTGCACTGCCATACCAGAAGCTGCGTTTGCCTAAAAGCATACAGTTGCCAGAGATAAGACAGCAATTTGAGCAAGTCTAACCAAATTATAAAACCAAAACATACCTCAACAAAATTCAGCTACTTTTGAATGAGTCTCACTTGATAGATCTAATTGACAATAAACATTTTCTCCTCCTCCAATTTTAACACGAGGAAAAGAAGACCAAGACCTCTCTATGTCACACCTTTTTAACATATGTCAACTTCCCACTCTGCTAACAAGTAACAACACCAACCTCATCTTCAATATTTAACAGCAACTTGCGATAGTGTTTAGATTGCAAGAATGTCGCATGATCGAATAAAAAGATCAAATATCAAATGCTGCATGAACAGATGCACACATCATCCACTTAAAAAACAAAAATTCCCTTCAATGAATTATAGACCAAAAGAAGAGCGTGTGCTACCAAATTTAGGATGCCAGTTTAAGAACCAGACAGAAAGTATCATCCTACACCCGGGAAAGGTAGATGGCATTTTATCCACAAAAAAAAAGGCAAAGATTTAACTGCTCAAAGCCATGGCACTTGTTGGGCCATATCAAAAGCACACGAGATAGTTAAAGACCAGATCAGTTGTAAGCATTTGCAAGTGCAGATAAATTGAGTGTGGATCAAGAAGATATATTAGCCTTTAAGGGGTTATTGCTTTACCATTTTTCATTTTCCCATGCAGATGGACCGACTTTTCCAGACTCACTATTGGCAAGTTTCAGTTTCTTAGACACAATATACGTTGTTAATGTTATGGCACAATCTCAAAGATAATCTTAAACTCCAAAAAAGCTTTCCCATCTATCATTCGATTCCAATGTTCTGCTATTGCTTTACTTTCTTAGATTTTGAACATTTTTTTTTTCAATTAAGCCAGTCATAGGGCATTCACTTTTCATCACTTAACTACCTTTCAAGAAATCTTTTACTTTCATGGGCCTTTTTTAGGGTTCTCATTTGCGATTCTGAATTCAGTTCATGCTTCCAAAGACCCCAAAGAGAAAAAAAGCCCACTAAACAAAGCAATATGACCCGAGGGCAGAGTGCCGGATGTTCCGCATGTAAAAGACACATAATCAAACAGCTCCGAAGCATTCGCAGAACGACAGATCAAACAAGAAACCCCAGCAACGCGATGAAAAATCAGCTGCACCGGACGGGCACCGACCAAAATCGATCGCCTCAATCCACCAAATCGAACTCAGATCGGACCAAAAAAAACCCCGATCATAAACAAAATCTACAAGGACATCGCGTGAAAATCGGAGAAACCAGTATCCAGCGACCGCGCACCTCATTCGGCAAAGAACCCGCAAAAAAACACAAAAAAAAAAAACCGAAAAGAAATCGGAGGAAACAGAAGAGCAAGTGACCCGAAGCTGCAGGAGTACAGAGACTCTTACCATCTCGCCGAGGAAATCGAGCACCGAGGGGTGACAGGAAGAACGAGAGGAAATCTAGGGATCAGAGGGAGGAGAGAGAGAGAGAGAGAGAGAGAGGGAGTAGAGAGATGGATCGCAGGAGGATTTTCTTTTTTATTTTGATTTTCATGGTATTACTGTGACCTTATATGATTGCATATTCGAGGCGATAAGTGGAAAAGACGTCTTTGCCCTTATCAGACGCTCTCGATTGACAAGCCTGAGTTGGGCCGGACCAGCTGGTCCCTATTGTCCTTTGCGGTCGCAGCTGGACTTTGGCACGCTAAGTAGCACCGATACAAAATGGGACATGAGACATTATACAATACGATACATTAATATGTGATTTTTTAAAAATAGAGATTTCAGACACGTTTGGGATACATTATATATATATATATATAAATGATAATTTTTATGAACTCTAAACATCAGATATATATGTTTAAATGTCATTAATTATTTCATATTTGATGAAAATATTAGTCAAAAATTAGGAAAAAAAAAAGAATATCAGGGAAAGGCATCCTATAGAGCTAATGTTGGCTTACTGTCAAAAACTAGAAAAAAAAGAAAAAAAGAATATCGGGGAAAGGCATTCTATAGAGATAATGTTAGCTTACTGTATATTCCCAGGAAGTTTTCACATGGGCTTCTGTGGACATCTTAGCTTCTCGTTCGTGCTGATGTTTCTCTGGTGGCTGAACAGGGGATGGTGATATCTCAGCTTCTACCCATTTCCTTGTCCCACATCGGGCCACAATTAGAGAAGGAAATGAAAAGCTTCTATAAAAGGTGGCTCAGCGTCGCTTCTTTGGGCAGTCGGGATGGATGCGCTACCATGAACGCCCGGAGGTCCATTGGGAAATGAGTGTTTTTCCATGTCTGGCCCCCGGACGCGTGTCAGGGCCGTAGACCAGTCGGACACGTTCGGACACACGCTTACTCTGGGGCCCGGGGCGTTGACTAGATAAAAAAACTAGCATCCAGCGACCGCGCACCTTACGCGTATCCGTGCTACATAGTTGCCCAGGTAGTTGAGTGCGTTTCATTTGTTTAGGGCCTAATGTACTATAATAACGGCCTAATCAAAAAAAAATCGCGAATATTAGACTTTGTTCTAAATATATCAATAACTTTTTTTTTCTTTGCTCCAAATATATCAATAACTTTTTTATTCTTTTAAAAAATTTTTAATTTTTGATTTCGTCTCAAGTCTACCATTCCAATCTAAAAAATGGCTCAAACTTTGGGTTTTGTTAAAATAATATTCACAATTTTTTTTGTCTCCTAAAAAATTTTCAACTTTTGAATCTGTCTCAAATCTACTAGTCCAATTATAAAAAAACCTTTAAAACCCATCTCGTAAAATTCCCGACGATCCGTCGTTTAACTTCTGTCAAAACTCAAAGTGATTCTCAACCGTTACCCGATGGTGTGACCTTATTCTGAGACAATAGCAACCCTTGTCATCAACTCCTTACCCGTTGATAGTCTTCGATGCCAATCGAGCCTCGAATAATTGTGACGACCCTACATCTGTGATAACAAAGTGCCGCCGAAATTTGTATGTGAATATCGAGTAACTCAATTATGTTTCGAAATAAGTGAATGCAACTACAATCTATCAAACATTATCCCTTGAAATAATTGAAAGTATATTTTGATCTTTGTCAAACAATCATAGGTTCTGTTCAATTAGGCAGGAAACACTTTTTTTTTTTAATAATCGTGGTAGATTTGGGACATAATTAAAAGTTGGAGTTTTTTAGGAGACAAAAAAAAATTGTGGATATTTTTGAGACAAAGACCAACGTTTGAGGTTTTTTTGGAACAAAATCAAAAGTTGAAGGTTTTTTAGGAGAAAAAAAAGTTATGAATGTTTTTGGGACAAACCTCAAAGTTTGAGGTTTTTTTTTTGGAATTAGGCCCTATAATAACCCATCAATTTGAAGCTCAATCTCAATTTTAGTTCGATTGTCCTTTTTGTCTTGAAAATTATCGTCAACTTTTGTCAACTTTCACCATAGCGTTAAATTGGTTTCATCTGTATCCAAATATCGACACGGGTTTCTTCAAAATTATCCATACTAGGAGGTTGGTACTGTTTGGATTAATTAACAAAAAAATCCTAAACATATTATAATTGTACTAATTCATTCTTAAATCTTTTACATTTGTGCCAATTTTGTCCATAACTTTGGTTGGCTAGCATTGACATGATATTTTTTTAAATAATTTTATAATTTTTTACTTATTTTTTTTTCTTTTCCTTCTTCCTCCAGTCGGTGTCAAATTGGCAATCGGCCCCGAACCTCTCCTTTGGTCGGTAAATGGTTGAAGGAAGAAGGAGAAGAAAAAATGAACAAGAAAGAAAAAAAGAAAACAAAATAAAATAGTTGAAATAAGTTTTACCAATGCCATGCTAGTGCTGCCCGATCAAAGTGGGCCGAATGGATGAATTGACATAGACATAAAACGTTTGTGATTGAGTTGACTAAAAAAAATTACGACTGAATTAACACAATTACAATAGATTTGTGAGCATTTTATTAATTGTTTTCGATATAATTTCATACGAAGGTGAGTATATTGATTAAGAAGCGGGTTTTGGCAATGAATCCCTAACTGGCCCCCACGTGAATATTTTTGAAGAAGCTAGTGGAGATTTTTGGAGATGGGGCAGATTTTTTTATTATAGTAAAAGTTTATGCATTTTTCAAACAAAAAAATTGGATTTCTCGATTTCAAAATGTATCAAAACCTTGAGAATCACACGTAACGTATCCATCCATCTAAATTTCCTATTTAAATGAAATGTTGCTTTCCCGACCAAAAAAAAAGGTTTGATGCCGTATTTACAAGATTGGAATTCGTGTTCGAATAACCCTCGTGATCCAAGGAAAGTAGGTTTTTTAGCCATGAGCCTAATAAAAGAAAAATTGGGATAGTATCCAATAGGATTGGGGGTGTAAAAAAAACCCAAACCAGCCTGGCCTTTTCGGGCTAGGATCCGATATCGTCAGTGGAAAGCTCGTGTCGTGTTGGTTCCGGCTTTTTTTTGACATCCATGTTTTCTTTTTTAGTATTTTTTTTATTTTCATGTTCTTTCATTCGACGGCCTTGCCAAGCGATTTTAATTCAAAAAAAATAAAAAAAAATCCGACCCGGCCCGAAGAGTTGGGGCATATATAATTCGGGTTGGAGCTAGATCGGGCCAGGTTAAGCTAGGTATTGTTTAGTTTCGAGCCGGCTCAGACTGGGACAAGACCCGGCCCGTTGACATCCCTAAATAGAATCCTCCTTCGAAAATGGAAGTAAAAGTTTCCTTTCATTTGGCTCAAGGAGTTACACCAAATTAAAAAGGAGTTTTCACTTTTGAATTCTCAAAAAACTTTCAAACATCTACTCCTTATTCAAGTTAGTAGTGAAAACGAAGCAATGTCTCATTGATTCATTATTATTTTCATTTTATTTTAAAATTTGAATTCTTTATTGAAGAATAAAGTACTACATAAGTGAATTGTGAAATATTTTAGTAGCCTTCCCTTTGAACAATAATCCTCGTGGAGTGTATATATCTTATTTGTCTATTTCCATCTTCCCTAGTCGATCATCTTGAGTTCAACATACGTTACCTTAGGTTAAACTAAAAAACAACTATTTTGAAAACGAGTCAATGATGACCCTCCATGGATTCGCCTACATAAGTGGCTGCTAAAGTTGCAAAAATAAGAGCTTGCACATCATTTGCAAATAATCCAAGGAAACACGACAGATAAAAGAACCGCTAAAGGTACTAAAGAAACAAAAATAACTACTAAAACTTGGACAAGAAGTAAGATTGGACAAGAAATTGAGGATTACTTTAGGGAATTAAGCCATTGTGAAACATGTTTTCAGTTGTCATTTTCAATAGAAAATAAAAGCAATTACACATTTTCTACCTCCACCTTATTTTTTTTTTTAATTAAAAAAAACTCTTGTTGAGTAACTTTTCCACTGTGTGCCAAAGAAATACAAAATATTAAATCCAAGATAGAAAAAATATGCATTTTATTTGTGAATCGGCTTGTCAATGTACGATCATTTTTTTTTTGTCAAAAATATTTTACAAACAAGTGTATAATGATCAATCCTACGGTACTCCATGGTGTCCAATAATAAGCGTGAAATTTGAAACCATTAATTTGAGTTTTTATTTTGGATGATATTTATGATAAATACTTTTACTTTGTTGTTAGTGTGTCTCAATATGAATCGTAGTTAGTGGATTTGTAGCATAAAATGATGGTAATTAAAAGTGATGATCGATTGTAATCATTCAATTAAGAATACAAGTGAAATCAAAGAATCGATCTTGAAATCCATGATATAGTAGGTTCCGGGATCTGTAGAGTATGCTTTAGGTTTCAAATAATAAGGAACCTGTTTCGACGGGTAAGTTCCAGATGAAATCAGTACGAAACCTGAAATTGCTTACCCCTATTTCACATGACAACTAGAAAGCGAGTCAGATGTGGTCGAGCTAAACACGCGATGTCCCAAGTACCAGATAAAGGCACAGATTTTCGTTCACACATTGTAAATCTTTTATCGACATGAGAGAAATCGAGAGTATTCCTCTCCCCCGTCATCGAGTCTGAGAAAATGACAGATTCTGCGGACTCGTACCTCGAGCCCCATAGATCAAAATCGCTTGATGTTATCCAGGTATATCCGCGTCGGTCAAAAGTCATGGTTGCACGGTAAGCGCGCCCCTCGATACAATAGAACACCCATTTCAGTTCGAAAGCCCAACATACAATTAAATTGACAAATCTCCTCAGGTGATTCCACAAGATATGGGAAATGTACATGCCCTTATCTAGGAAATACAGTCAATTAATAACATAAGGATACAAGGGTAAATGTATATGAGCTTGAGGTTTTTCGAAGGATGCGCAGCCGGTTTCCGAGTATTTTTCTTGGTCCCCCAAGGGAAGTCCAAAAGTTTTGTAAGGGCTTTTCTAATGACAAAACTCTCGGAAACGAGCATTGCCACTTTCCTGTGCAGAGCAGTTGCAACTTTCAGTTCTTTACACCTCTCTTCATAAGCATTCAAGGCTAAAGATCTTAGCTAGGACAAAGTTTCTCTGCCATATTCGTTCACTCACTCCCTCCTTCTTCCATCCCTACCCAAATGCTCAAAAGCCCGCCCGGGACTTCTATGCTGTGGTCACAGCCACCGGTTTTGAATTCGAGAATAAAACCCCTTGACCATGTTATTCCCCATATTTGTTGTCTTCGGAGAACTGAACATTTCCAATCTCAATCTTAGGAGTTGTCCATGTTCTTTGTTTCTTGTAGAGGTGAGCATGATTTTAGCGTAGAACTTGGAATTAGTCCGATTCCACGGTATGTATGACCGGTTTTAGGTTTCAAAAATTAGGGAACCTGTTCTAACAAGTAGTTTTCAATATTCCAAGTAGGTGGAATCTAAAACCTAGAAGCTGTAACAAGTTTTTTTCTTTTTGGTTATATATCTTCGCGCAATTCTGCGTTATTTCCAATGTTATTTATAACTAATGTTTTTACTTTGTTAATATTTCATATTTATCGATGTATCTAAATATGAGTTATGATCAGTGAATTGTAATAACAAAAAATGATCTTTAAATATGATGATTCACTTTAATCGTTTAATTAATAATACATGCAAAATCTATCTAAACCATGCAACTGGCTCTAGAACTTGCGACATGGCAAGTTCTAGGTTATAGGATATGTAAGGTAGGTTCCAAGTTAAAAAAAAATAATACGGAATCTGTTTTGACGAATAGGTTCATGGTGGAACATGTACGGAACTTGAAATCGTTCAACCCTAGTGTCCTGGGCATATCCTAGTACAGCCTTCCTTGATTCGTGTTCAGGAGCCTCCAGAAAAGAACTCAAATTGAACAGATAGGACCCGCATCACCACAATTGACAAAGAACTCTAGAAACCATATCCAGAATTGAGTACAAAGGCTAATGTACCCTAGAGTATGACATCCTCTCCATTGTGCATGTTAAAACAATAAAAAACAAACCATGATTCACAAATGCAACCAATGCATAAACAAAAGCAAGCTGTTTGTGTGACGCTCCGGAAATTCACCTTTTGTAAGTGACTGAAATCAATAAATAGGAATCAAATAGAATTTTAGTCTGAGTACGAATTTTTGGATCGTAAGGATCTAAGAGACGAAATTGAACGAATTCTGAAGCTCCGGTCGTTTTTAGATTAGGTTTCGAGATTTTTAGTAGTCGCGAATTAGGATTTCAATTCTCGCGCTGAATTCGAATCCTAATCCTAACCCAGCACAGCCTGTGAAAATACCCTCCGTCAGCATACCAAGATTCATTTTCAGTTTCGAATTACCAAATGACCATTTTGATCCTCTTATATGCACATAAGACAAAATATTTGAATTTGATTGGACATTTGGTGGGCTCCATATGTCAAACCTCACCAACCTTGTCACCTCTCATTAATTTCTCTCTCTCTCCTCTCTCTCTCGCTCATCACTCTCCCTCACACTCTTTCCTGCTACTGCTTCTTTTTCCTGTTTAGCGGTGGAAGACACCCCCCTCCCTCACCGAACTCCTCCTTCCTCCTCCATTAATTTTGTTTGGCCACCACCACCTCGCCGACCCTCTGCCAATCCATAGCCGCCATCCCAACCGTCGTTGACTACCGGATGGTCGCTAAGCATCCCCCGGAAGCCACCCCCTGTTCTGCCCTCTCTGAACCTGTGAACTCCCCAGCCTCTTCCGACCTTGTGCGACGTCGCCGTCGCTTCCCACCACCATGTTGTGACTCCCCCGTCTCTTAAACTCTAAGCCGAAGCCACCCCACCATCGATCGACCACCAGAGCCGCCATGAGCAACCCCAAGAGCCACGGTGCTCTATTTTGGAGTCGACATCAATTTGCTCCCGTTCCAGCGAGTTTTCACCACTCCCACCTCTTTTCGACCACCCTCAGTGACGTCCCTCAACTCGTCGCCGTCCCTGGAAGCTCTTAGAAGCCAGTTGCAGCCGGTAGGAGCCGTGAGAAGCTTCGGACCACTCCCTTGTTTTGTCGCGTCGGTCCCCTATTTTGGGACCGGTTCTGTTCGGCCGCTGCCGAGCCGTCTCTGGCTGCCCTCCGCCACCACTAGCCGATCCCGAAGGGCACCCTTAATCCCTAGGTGAGCGCCTGGGCTTTGGCCAGCCTTGACTTGGTCCTTGAGGCAGAGAACCGCCCAAAATAGCCTTGGTTTTACCCTATCTTGTTCTGACCGTTACTGTTTTAGGCTATCGCCGCCCTTGCCGAAGCTCCGCTGCCGTCCGACGACCCTTGCCGGACCTCCCTAATGTGTCCTAGCGGCTATAGGGTGGTGTTGTCGCTTGTTGAACCAAAGAACCCGAGGGTTCTTTAAGAAACTGAGAGTCATCGCCACCGTCGCTGGGACCTGCTATCGTCTTTTTTGAGATCGCCCGAGCTAGCTCGATAGTGATTTGACCCTAATCCCTGGTTAAGGCGCTAATTGCGCCTAGGATTAGTTGATTAGTCGGTTATGGTATTTAAGTAGTGCAATCGTGGTCGATTTAGATAGAAATTGGGTTTAGGGTAAATGGCCACGATCAGTTAAATTTGTCGGATTAGCTTAGGTCGTCTGTGGCTAATTGATTAATTGATAGTGGACTGTGGTTCGATCGCGAGTGAACGATAAATTAGAGACGAGCGATTGATCGACATTTATAAAGCAAATCGGTTAATAAAGAATTATTGTACGAATCGACCGTTATATATTGCTTAACTGAATTAATGGCCTGATTGGTTTGATCGCCTTGTTGATATGTTTGATTGGATGCCTGGGTTGTTCATTGATTGAATCGGCATTCGTTTGGGGGTTAATTGTTCCTTTCGTGATTGCAACGTCTAATTGGTAGTCAGCATATGCATATGACCACGTGCAAAATCAAAGAAATATATTTTAGCACGAAAATGGCTGCGGGCTGAGTTTTTAAGCACGTTGTGTGAGCATCTGGTCTAAATCAAAGAAAATAAAATTGATATACAACGAAACGATGATGAGTTTTTCATGGCAAGTTCATATTGTACTAATAGTACATACCGTACCAATCGTATGGAATTACTCGACTTGCCAGAAGCACAACAATTCATGCCTCGACAGTACGCGCGGTTTTAAGGGATTGTTGGATGCCGGTCGTAGCTTATGATGGACCAACGCCCCGTATAAGGATGCCTACTTGCTGATGTCATGCTGGGCGCACTGGAGACACCTTTCGTAGTAGCCGTTGCCGAGAGAAAAGGAACGTAGCTTGATCCTGCCGAAAGAACGCTAGATCACACGAATGTGTTGATCGTGTTATTTGTGAGAGTCGAATCACGCTAATCGCGTAGATCCTCTCATTGCGCCGATGGCGCGATCATCGGTAACAATTGGACTTTTGTGGTGCTCTGTGCATACTTGTAGATGCGATGCATGGTTTGAGTGAATGACTGATATGGCCGCTGAGTCGAGTCAAGCATTGTTATGACATTCCGAATTCTGACCCTCTCGAGGCTATTGAACAGAAGGATATCGATCGATATGTTTCAGTTGTAACTCGTTTGGAGTTGACCACTTTTGAGTTAACTGACCAAAAGGGAAAGATTGACGCGGCGTTAGGTACGTGGACCTGAGAAATTTGAAAGAGAAATGACACTTTGATAATAAAGATTGTTGAGGGAATATCTTGGGTTAGTAGAGATCGATCTAAGATCGATCATGGAATGTCTTGCTAGTGTTATACGTTGAGATGCGGGTGATTCTGCTTAACCAATGTGTAATTTGCGAGAATATCCTAAATCAGATTTTGATGATTAGGATTGAAGGAATGAACAATAAACCCTCACAATTACATGATAATTAAAGTCGCTACGGCTTATGAAAAATCCCAAGGTCGATACGCGTAGCGCCTGTAGGAGTCGTTCGCCAGTTTGAGATAAATTGAAATTACAGTCGACGAGAGTTCGACATAAAATTGAATCTCGAGATTTGGGTATTGGACATTGAAAAATTCAAACATTTGAATTGAATTGGATGTCGCCTTATCGAGGATGATTTATACTGGAAAAATGAAATTTCGGACGAAAAATACCAAATGACCATTTTGCCCCTCGACCATTTGCGCTTGCCTTAACATGTCAGAAGGACGAAATGGTCAATTCCCACTCATGCATGTGGCTGTCGAAAATGATAGGATCAAATGGTCAAAGAAAGTCAAAGGTGGGTCATGGTCTTCTAGAAGTTTGGACAAGTCTCAACCAAAGAGAGCCCATACATTAAATACCAATCTTATCAAATTGACCCAAAAATGAATTATTGGGATGTAATACCTTCTCTCTCTTCTCATTTTGGCCGGCCACCATCTCCCACCATCATCTTCTTCTTCCTTTTCAAGTTCGGCCGAGAAGGTCACCCGCGGATAGGGAAAAATGGCTCCACTATTCCGGTCATAACTTTGTCATCCGACATCAGATTTAGGTAAAACTATCTCCATATTAAATCTTATTGTCTTTCCGTTCTAAGAATGCATTATGAACTTAATTTTGGCCCAGCTGTATATATTGTAGGTCTGTTTGAGTGGGTAAAGGTTAAAATCTGACTCGATTTTAGAGAGGCTGCGTTTTTGGGAGCTTCCGGACTCAAATGAACTCAAATTTTCTGTGAGGTCTTCTAAACTCATAGTATAAGAGTTTATCAAGTTGAGATTGTGGATTTGTGGGAGTTAAAATGGATTTAATGGTTGAAATTGCATGTTGCTACAAGGGGCGGAATCTGTCCCCTTGCAGACTGGTTGGAACTGAGGCCCTTTGAGGCTCATTGAAGAGTCAACTCGCTCAAAAACTCTCGGTGAGCTCCCTTAACATGTAAATTGAGGTTCTAGCAAGTTTATTTTGTGAAGAATTGAGACTTAAGATTGAAATATGGCTTAATTATGCTAATTGAACCAAAATCGGTTTCGTTTCGTGGGAGTACCTGTTCTAGCCGAACCTGATGAGAGCCAATTAAGTGGTATTTTGGCTTCAAATTGGTTCATAAGACTTCATAAGACGTTAAGTGAGGTGTTAATGGGGAGTATGTGAAGTGAATTGGGAATTAGAAGTGATTAAGGACTAATTGGCCCATGAAACTCCAAGTTATGTTTTCCCTTGCATGTGGCTACATGAACTGAGTGCGTTGAGGGCTTGTGGAGGTATTTTCAAGTCCTTGATTGATCGATAAAACACCTTAGGTTGTCACTTGATTGGTTATTGATGGATTGATTTGGTGGAAGTGGAATTCGATTGAGTTTTGATCCGGAATTAATAAAATTTCCTAGGACGGCATGTGATCCTTGTTGGCCGTGGACTTGCCGAGTTGGGAAAGATCAATTGGTTTGGATTTCTTGCTATTAACTAATGTAAGTGCTTCCTAAACCCTTACCCGAATGCTAGGACACTACTAGATAGATTGGTTGAATGAATTGAGTGCTTGGCGAATCCTAGGGCTTGAATTGCTTGATTAAGTAGCGGATTCCATGATTTGAATGGCATAGTATGACAATTGAATTGTGATATGCCTTGATGTTATGTTTGGCTAGTGTGCTTCAATTAAACAAAGAGCCTTGTGAGGTAAGTGACTATTGAGTCCTTGATGATATAGTCTGGCTATTGAGCCATGGATTCATATGAATTGGCTTTGAAGCTCCTGTTATGAATTGGCTATAATGCATGTGTTATTGAATTAGGCTATATTGTCCTAGCGATCGTTGGCCTGTGGCCCTAGAAATCACGTTGGCTGTGAGTCCTTGAGATGACAATTGGCTGTGAGCCCCAGAAGTACCGATTGGCCTGTGGCCCTAGTGGTACCAATTGACTAAAAGTCCTGACAATACCGATTGGCTTGTGGTTCTAGTGGTATCGAGCGGCTATGAGCCCTAAAGTGATAATTGGTTATGAACCCCATAAGATATCGATTAGCCTATGGCTCTAGTGGTATAGACTGACGGTGAGCCCAGAAGTACTGATTGGCTTGTGGCCCTAGTGGTATGAGTTGACTAAAAGTTATTCTGATATCGATTGGTCTGTGACCTTAGTAATATCAGTTGGCGAGAGTGCCAGAGAAGTACATCGCGTGGTAGCCCAGGCGATGAGTGATTGTGAAAATTATGATGATTATGTGCTGGTTATGTGCAATATGGGCGAGGAGCTTGAACCCTGAGATTGAATGTGATTAATTGTGTTGCTTGACCATGCTAGCTTTGTTGATTTGCCTAACTTGGTGTTAGTTTCATAGTTTGGGGGGACTGGTGTTCAGGTCTAGGTTTATGTTTCACTTATTGAGATTTATATCTCACCCCAGTAAGGGTTTAACTTTTTCAGGTCCTAGGTGAAGGAAGCCCGAACTTGCCAAGGATTGGCATTTGAGGAAGTGGTTGATCAAAGTATTTATACGTTGGGTGACTTTAGAGATTATATATATTGTTTGGTGGATGTAGAATTAAATCTTTAGTTTTGGCCATTCATGAAATTTGAGGTGTGTTATATATATACGAGAAGTGTACTATTTTTCCGTCCTAAGTCATCTTGATTTTTTTTTTTGTGTATGGAGTGGTTTCTTGCTTCCGCATGTATATGATTTGGAACACGAGGGCTGAAGGATCTTGGATGTCACAGCTTGATTATGGCAAATGGGATGTTCGCGTGCTCTCCGGGTTCGGGGCGTAACAATTGTATTATGTATGGCTGAAAGCTAAAGAGTATGCATGTGGATGAGTATTGCTTTGTGATTATACTTGGTGATTGTTGTGCTTAGAATATTCTGAGCGAATTAGTATCCTAATCAAGCTTAGGCTTGACTCACTGAGATTTATTTCTTACTCTATCGTGGGATAACATTTTCAGGTCCCAAGTGGCAGAGCCTTGCATGTGCTAAAGTGTGACCGAGGAAGTAATCTTTTGAAGTAGATATGGAGTTAACCCTTCCTCGACCCTTTATATTTTTGAGGTCTGATGTTATTAGCTCTATAGGGTTAATTAACATTTTCTTTTGGTTAATGTAATGAATTGTCTTTTGCTAAATTGACCGTATTGATTTCCAGCTTCTCTATCCCATGTTGATCTTGCTGTTGGGAGTTATGCACATTTCGCATGCACAATATAAGTGACAGGTCGATAGTGTACCTGAGATACTATCTTCATGACCTAGTGGCGGTTTGGCAAGGGATACTGCGAGCTCGAGAGTCGGGGCGTGACATGTTTGAATCTTGCAGTTCAATGAAGTCTTACAATAGAAAGACCTCAACTCAACCTGATAGCAACTGAAAGGTATTGTTCCTTTTCGGCGGAGAAAGATCCCCTAATGGATTGTCTTAAGCTAAACATTTTCAAACTGGACAACTTAGTTTAATGAGGTACAAAGCAAACATTAAGCTCAAAATCCTTGAGCGCTGCTCTTTTTCTCAAGATTCTTCTTCCGGGAGATTGCCAATGTATCTTAGCTGATGGAACTTAGTCCTTTGCATTGTTTGGCTGAAGCGACTAGGGTGGCAGCTAAATACGATGCTAAGAGAACAATAAAAATCCGTTATAGCTTGTCATTTACAATACTACTAGTGCTAAAAAAGGGGTGAATATTCTGCTTTTACTTTGGCTGATTTCACTATCCTGCCTATCCTATGACAGGTCGACTTTGATGGAACATAATTGACAACAGTTTGAAACAATACTATTTGATGTACTTCTGCATTCAATCAAACAGAGCAACATGCGTTTTTTGGACTGTTGCAAAACTAAATCACTTGCTAAATGCATCGGAATTGATCTAGCAGTCAATGATATGCAAATTAAAGCGACTGCTTAAAAGCTTGATACTTTAATCAAGGGAGGGGGCGCTGGAGAGGAGTTGGAGATTAGAATGACCTTTCCAAAGGTGAAGGTATAGCCGACTAATAGCAGAACCAGTGATTCTAGGAATTGCATCAAGAAGCATATACTCCGATGTGTTCCTCAGCTACAAATAAACTCTATGGGCAGTCTTTGCATTCTCAAAGTAAATGCATGCATTCGGATGCTTCGTCCTTCCTCCAGCATGGAGCTCATATTTGTAGGGAGTACGGTACTGTAAATGTTAGTATAAAAAAGACGACTTACTTTACGAAACTTCGATTCATCAAGTCCTCTTTTGTTTTTCCCCCTTACATCTTTCCAGGACCAAACAACATCAACATCAACATCAACATCAACATCACCTTCATCCCAAAATAGTTGAGGTCGGCAGATCGATGAACCCAAAAATAAACTCCCGGACCAAACATGAAAAGAAAAAAAAATTAAAGTACAATAAGTTGCTTATTTCAGAGTTGTTGCATTCACTACAACAACAACGTATCTTCGGCCCTTTGATAACTCCATGAAGAATTATCTGTGGAACTCCGTATGTTAAGTGTCGAATAAAGAGCCATAAAAGCTAAGAAGAAATAGATCTTTAAGGGGACTTGAGACTTGATAAATAACTATACTAGAAAGAACTCACATTGCGCCTTCTCAAAATGTACTTCACCGGAGCACCATTAAATATTATAGTCGAAAATAGGCTCTGGATGGATGACAGGTTTGCATTAGGGTGATGCTCACCAATCATATTTGGCATCTCTCTTCTGAAAGCTTCATGTGTTTTAGCATTGCCTTCTAGATTCGAATTTCTCTCTAGAGAAGGATGAACATTTGGTTCAACTATGCCGACTCGACTAGTTACCACTAAAGATTGAGCAGAGTTTGATAGTCTACTATTGCCTCATAATTGACAATGATCTTAACTCCTCCAAAAGCAAGGCATTTCCTTTGTGCTTATAGTTGCAATCTAAGGTTCGATGTGGATTCCTTCCACTGTTGCAAATCATATACATCGATATTTTATTCTGATGAGCATTCAACTCGATAGTGCTCGTCTGGGTAGTTACTCTTAACAAATGAGCATAGTTTGAATAGTCTGCAATCGCCCCGTTATCAGCAATGGCCATGCTAGATGCATGTTTAGGTCCTTCATCAGCTTTGTCAGGAACAATGTTCTCCTCATAATTACGACCTAAGGGGAGACGCTGGTCCAATCCTTCATTGTGAATCAAATCCATTGGTGTGTCACTCCCATCCTTAATTTGAGGTGGAATGCCTAAAGATAAGAATCTTCCATAGTACCTGTTATAGTTATTACTCCTCAACAATCTTCTGTCATTGGCCTTTCTCAAAGAGTTGCTTACCGGCACAAACACCGCATTTTCAAAATCTTGACCGTGATTGACTTTTGCCTTTAGGGTTTCCCGAAGATTGTGAGAATGCGTCGAGGCTTCACCTTGATGTGCATTATGGAAATCCTTCCTTCCTGCACTTGTACCACCGGCACCAAGTGACGAATCAGCCACGTACATAAACTGTGAGGGCTTCGATACAAGTTTACCTCGAACTTGGCCTGGAGTTAACGGATAACTGGAGGCTTTGTCTGATGGATAAGCACTCTACTGCATAAAATCTGGCCTGTTGATTGCAGCTTCAACTTCTCGTCTCTTGTTGCTCGACATTCCGGGACGAGTTACATATGGTAACCACGGATAGACACGCTTCAGATCATCTGTCCAGCGAGTATAATAACTCAGTCCAGCATATTTGCTACGTTCGTTGTCCTTTGTCGTTTGAAAAAAATTGCGCTCGAAGGTCTAGAAAATAAATGAATAATTCTAGTTAGTGGGGACAGATAACTAAATGACAAAGATATAATCAAAGTGTCGTAAAAGTAAGAGAAGTGAGTACTGCAAGCGAAAAAAATAGAATGAAAATACATTAACTCATGCGTAGGTTGTAAATTGCCGCATTGACGTAAAGCCCTCATGATAGTGTAAGGGCAACTATAGCAATTTCATAGATCAAAATGTCGCTTTATGGTAGTATAATCAAAGAAATCGGACGATCCACATAAACAAAGACACATGTAGTCCCCGATAATTAATAGTCATATAGATTGCAACAGCATAAAAGTTCCACTAGCTACTACACATCAACATGGCAATTTACAAGCTTTATACACTCATGCATTGTGGTGATTAAGGATATGATAGAAAGACATTGTTGTCGAAGTGAGATCTTTGTTTTCTCTGTAGAGTGCGCAACCTTGCTAGGTATACCACTTGTAGGTATGCGAAAGCGTTTGAAATAAAAGGAATTGGAATGTCGAAGGATATGGTGATTTGGTGGGGAACACTCAAATATGAACGGGAGTGTATAGTAATCAAAATGCCTATTGCGTAGGCTTGCAACAATACAACCAAGAGTCTTTCTTTGTGACATTATGAATTTTCCGCCCATCGAGGCTTAAGATATGAAATGGAAGCTCGAATTGACAATTAAAAATAAATAATTTCAAAATTGAAAAAGGATTTAACGTCGTCTTGCTAATGGCTATTCAAAATGAGAAAAAAATGAAGCTTTGGATGAAAAGTGGCAAATGACCGTTTTGCCCCTCAACCTTATACCTTTGCCTTAAAAAAGTTGGAAGGACAAAATAGTCATCTAACCCTCCCCATGAGGCTGCTGAAAATGTGCATAGTGAAAGTCAAAGGAATTCAATGGTCATTGGCACAATTATTGGCAAAAGGACAAGTGTCACCCTTAGGTTAATTTGGCATTAATTACCCCACCGAATCCATCTTGACTTTTTGACCTCAATAATTGTGGACATCCTCCTTAACTGCTGTTTTGGTTGTGCACTCCCTTTCCCCTTCCTCCATTTCCTTCATTTTCTTCTCAATTTCCTCTCTAGCCTATTCTGCTTGCCCGACCAGATTCTGCCACAGTGTTCGGTGAGCTCGAGCGCCACTTTCCGGCGTCCATTTGAGGAACACCAATCTTCAGAGGTAAGATCTTTGTGTGCTTGACAAGCTCCAAGTGAAATTTTTTCATTTGGTTAAGTATTTTTAGCTGTGTGAGCGTGAGACCAAAACTAGACGAAATCCGCGCGAGATGGGATAAGGCCACCGTACACCCTCTTAAAAATTTCAAATGACTCTGTTCTTTTGTGGAATTTCTATAACATCTAGTACTTGAGTCTACTGAGAAGAAATGGTGATTTTATTGGAGATTTAAGGTGTTTTCATGGCTGATTGTGGATGATTAAAACTGGAAAGATTCTGACCGTTTACGTGCCGGAAGGAAACGGGCTGATCAAAGGACCAAAAGAGGTGTTCTTGCTTCGAAACTCTTGGTGAGCTTCCTAAAAATGTAGATTGAGATTATGGAATGTTGATTTTATGGTGAATGGGAGTTTAAAGAGGAATTAGGGGTTGTTTGAGGTGAAAAACGTGATATACCGTCCAATCTGCCCATAATGTGTACCGATTTTGAATTGGGTCGTTCTAAGTCGTCTGATATCCAAATTGAGGTCCATTTTCACCCACGCATTCGTAAGATCTTGAAATTTAAGATCTTAGAATTTTTTTTCCCAAAAAGTTAGTAAAAAAATTATAGTTTTCATGAGACTGAACCTGATTGTGGGGGCTCAAATTGGGCAGTTTTGGTGAATTGAGATTTTGGATGACTTGCCTTACTAGAACGACAATTGACATGCTTAGGGTCATTGATTCAACGCGGTGAAGACTTGAGAATAAGGTGTTGTCGTTGTTATTGATATATTGACGCAATGAAATTGAGAAATAATCGAGTTTCGACGTGGTTTTCCTAGGCACGCCATGGGTGCCCAGTTTGGCTGTGAGCTTGCTGACCTAAAAGGGTCATTTGGATTGAAATTGCTAGCTTGCTTGAAGAGGTTTTTGTTTCATAAACGTTTATCTAAATGCTAGGATACTACTGGATAGAGTGGTCGAGTGATTTGATTGCTTTATGAAGCTTATGCCTTAAATTGCTTGATTGAGTCGTTGATTCCATGGTTTGAATGGCATATCATGACAATTGGACTGTGATAGGCCTTGATGAAATAGTTTGGCTATTAAGCCCTATATTCATGAATTAGCAATCATGCCTTGTTATGGAATTTGGCTATAATGCCTATATTATTGAATTGACTATAATGCCTATGTTATATAAATGGGCTATAGTGCCCTAGCGATCGTTGGCTTGTGAACCCAGAGATCACGTTGGCTATGAGTCCCTGAGATGATAAGTGGCTGTGAGCTTTTGAAATACTGATTGGCTTGTGGCCCTAGTAGTATTGAATGATGGTGAGCTTGAAAGATATTGAGGATACCGACTGACCTGTGGTCCCGGTGGTATCGTATGGTGGTGAGTTCGAATGAGAATGAGAAATGCCGATTGGCCTGTGGCCCTGGTGGCATTGAATGGCTACGAGCCTTGAAAGTACCGATTGGCCTGTGGCCCTAATGGTACAAAGACATCGATTGGCCTGTGGCCCTGGTGATGTCAGATGTCAAGAGTGTTAGAGGAGTATGTGGGTGAATGAGAAAGTGGTGGCAGTATGTATCGATGCATGTACTTGAGCAATGAGCTTTGGACCCTGATATTGAATGCGGTTGATTGTACTGCTTATCCATGATTGGCTATTGATGTTTTGTTGACTGATGCCATACTTGAATCGTTAAAGGCCCTGTGCTATTGCATTGATGAATGCCTGTATTGATAGCATGTGCGAGTGTGGTCTGGGGGAACTGATGTTCAGGTATAGGTTTAGGTTTCAGTTATTGAGATTTATATCTCACCCCAGCGGGGACTTAACTTTTTTTAGGTTCCAGGCGAAGGAAGCCCGAACTTGCTAAGGATCGGCATTTGAGGAAGTAGTTGACCAAATATTTTTAAGATTTTGGATGACCTTAGAGATTGTGTATTGTTTTGTGGATTAGTTTTGACCATTACAATGAATTGAGGTGTATTTTATAGATACGAGAGGTGTACTATTTTCCCGTCTTAAGTTATGATTGATTTTATTTGTGTATGGAGTAATCTCTTGCTTCCATATGTGTAAGATAATGTGATGATGAGGGCCAAAAGTTCCTGGATGTCACAGCTTGATTACAGCCTGGTGGAATGTTCGTGTGCTTGCTGGGTTCGGGGCGTGACACTCTTTATTACAAGCTTTATTGCTAAAAGCTTCACTCACTCACTCACTCTCTCTATATAATGCTTCAAGACATACAAGGCTGTGATGTCTATCATATGAAGCTCTCCCACACACAACTCTCCTATGGAATAACCACCAAGGCTGTGATGCCTTGTGGCGTACACGAACACACTATGGCACCCCTCTACTATGGCATACACAACAAAATGAACAAACAACCCTCTCTATTTATAGACCATGTTCCACCGCCATTGTACTCCAAGAATTGCCGCCATTAGTGTGAACAAGAGGAAGCCTCAAACTTCATTTTCTTGTTCCTTCTTCAGCCATTTTTTGACCAAGTCCCACCCATGTTGACCAAAAGGATTGCACTTCACCGCCACTTTAAGAAGGGAAATTCTATTTGATTTTTTGATTTTTATTTTTTTTAGCCTCATAGCCACCAAACACAAGGTGAAGCAAAATGGAAATTTGCTTCATCTTTTAACTTTTTGACCAAGAATTCTACTAGGTGTTGAATTCCAACACTCTCCCTCAATACCTAATACTCTTCACCTTATAACACTTGATATTCGTCTTCTTCACTTGCTTCTACGACTGCGATTTCTGACGGAACTTTGTGAAACTCAAACTTCGTCAATGACATTTGAACTTACACGTCGGTCACCTTTTCTTTCTTCGCAGTCTCCGTAGTTGCGAGAGTTTTGAGATTGCAACTCATGTGGTCAAACTTCTCATTCACCATGTTCAATTCATGCTTCAATCGATTCAACTCTATCTAAAGCACTTTGGTAGAGACATCTCGATCCTTTTTCTCATAGGACTTTTTCTCTACCCTCTTCCAATGATCCTTGCACGTTAGAACCTTTTTCTTTGGGTAATACTTCTTAAGCTTTTTCAATTTCTTGAGCTCATGTCGGAGCTTCACCTGATCTCTTTCTTTGATCTTAAGCTCTTCATCCTTTTGCTTCAACATTTCATCCCTTGCTTTCAACATCTCCAACAGCTCCTTCTCACTTCTGCTTGTTGAAGCTATTACTTGCTTCTTCGAGTTTTCTCTCGATTTGCTCTTTTTTGGGGACATCTAAGTGGATATCATATCATCTGCCTTGATGACACTGATAGCTGCGAGCTCTTCTTGAACCTCTATTGCAATAGTCGCTTGAAGACTTCACTCTTGTTTTTCCATCGTGCTCTTTCCTGGTAAAAGATGCATCAATCTCTTTATCTGTTTGAACCAACGGACTCTAGCAAAGTGACCTACTTTGCCACATATGTAGCACTGTTCGCTACGCTTTCTATTGTTCTTATCACGATCTCGATGAGCTTCCCTTGGCTGAGTGCTTATAACTACTAATCGTCTTTGCCAGTTTCCATGTCCTTTCCACTGTTTGACATTCTTACCAACATCATTCATTTTATGGACCTTGGAACCTTTTTTATTTCTAAAGAGGGAACTACCATTATCCATGGCACATGCAAGTACCACATCTTCATCACTATCAACAGTATGTGCATCTTCCGTCGCCTCTTCTTGACATTCAGATTTGTAATATCCGAACTTGTGACACTTAAAGTACCTTACCTTTGACTTATCACGTGCTTTATACTTTCTGGTGAAACTCGAATTTTCACCTCTAACTTGAGTATCTCCATGACCTCGTCCACCATAATAATCTTCTCGATTTGATTGAATAATCCGATTCTGCAATGCTTGCTCGTGGTTCGAATCGATGGACTTCTGATTCATTCTTTGCTCATGCGAGCATAACGAACCCATCAACTTCTCCAATGTCATGGTTGATATATCCTGACCTTCTTCGTTCGCCTCAACGACGTAGTCAAATTTTCCAGTCAAAGATCTCAAGATTTTTTCTACGATTCGTTCATCTTGGAGGACTCCCCATTAACCCTCAATTGTTTAATGATGGTTTGTACACAATCAAAGTATGACGAGATAGATTTAGAGTCATTCATGCGTAAAGACTCAAAATCTCCTCGAAGCGTCTGGAGTTGTACTCGCTTCACACAATCGTCGCCCTTGCAAGATTTCTACAGAATATCCCACGCTGCTTTCGCCGTCTCTGCACACGATATTTTTTCTAATATCGTTTCTTCCAAGCTTGAAAGATCGCATATAATGCTTTCTGATCTTTCTTTCGAGACTCGACCAATGAATCCTTATCTTTCTTCTTCAAAATGTTGAATTCTTCGGCGTCAGCTACTTCAGTGTAGCAATTCTCCACCAGGTTTCACAAATCTTACGATTTGAATAGAACCTTCATCTGGACGGACCAGTTATTGAAATTCCTCCCATTCAACTTTGGAAGTTGCAATTGAACGGAACTTGTGGATGCTATAGCTAGCTCCGGGTTCACGATCCTTGATCGTCCGCTCTAGGTTCTTGGTCTCCGTGCTTGGATTCTTGACCGCCTAGGCGCCGGCACGATCCTTGACAACCTGCTAGATCGATATCAATTGTAGAGTGCGCAACCTTGCTAGGTATACCACTAATAGGTATGCGGAAGCGTTTGAAATAAAAGGAATCGGAACGTCGAAGGATATGGTGATTTGGTGGGGAACACACAAATATGAGCGAGGGTGTATAGTAATCAAAATGCCTATTGCATAGGCTTGCAACAATACAACCGAGAGTCTCTCTTTATGACAAGCTTTATTGCTAAAAGCTTCACTCACTCGCTCTCTCTATACAATGCTTCAAGACATATAAGACTGCGATACCTATTATATGAAGCTCCCCTACGCATAACTCTCCTATGGAATAACCACCAACGTTGCGATGCTTTGTGGCGCACACAAACACACAATGGTACCCCTGTACTATGGCATACACAACAAAATGAACAAACAACCCTCTCTATGTATAGACCACGTTCCACCGCCATTGTACTCTAAGAACTGCTACCATTAGTGTGAACAAGATTTCTTGTTCCTTCTTCAACCACTTTTTGACGAAGTCTACCCATGTTGACCAAAAGGATCGTACTTCACCGCCACTTTAAGAAGGGAAATTCTTTGGCTTTTTTGTTTTTTCAGCTTCATAGCCGCCAAACACAAGATGAAGCAAAATAGAAATTTGCTTCATCTTTTAACTTTTTGATCAAGAATTCTATTAGGTGTTGAATTCCAACATTCTCTGGGATAGGTTATTGATTTTCTTTTGAGCACGTTGTTCTTTTAGTTGCACTGCAGGGTTGATGTCGAAGCTGAAAGCTCATTTTGTCTTGAAGAACATAATGGAGAGTTTCTTGAAAAGCCACCATCTTCTTCTAAAACCATGACGAAGATCATATGGGAGAAAACTGAATGTAAGATGATCTGCTAGTTTTTTACTTTAACTCATCATCAATGAGCTTCCATGGAAGTATGGATATGACTATACTACCATCTGTGAGATGGCAAGAGGACCCGATTGACCGAACTCAGTATAGGAAACTTGAAACTAGTAAAGTGCGACAATAGGGCCAAATTTGACATGTTTAGTACCTAGTGAAACTGTTAACAATATCCTTATTACATATCTTTCCCAGCTCGTATGCAAGAAAGAAAGCACAGGTACAAAGATGAGAAATACCTTCGTGCAATATCAGATGCATGCCGGTCACTATTCCGGCCTGTCAAAGAATGGCATAACAGAATCATTGTATCAGCCCAATCCGTTATTCGCTTTGAGCAGAATTATCTTCTAAGCAAAAGATATTTATGACTTAAACTTCGAATGGATTTTAGAGAGTTGAAGTACAGCAAGTGTGAATCATGAGGAAACTCTACTAAATCTTCAGCATTTGAGTTTAGACAAGTATTCTCTCTATAATCTCAACCTTTATGTTTCTAGATTCTTCCCATGTTCTTAGTTTCTGGCTTTTGATGGAACCCGAGGCTTCGCAAAAGGTGTCCTTCGAACTTGTTCAACAAAGGTAACATCATACTCTCGACAACATATTACAGTCAACACTAACACTTCATGGAGAAATGTAAATTCATAGACAGGACAATCAGGTTTGATCTTATGACTGGAATTACTATACATCCGAATCCTTTCATGGAACTTAAGTCGAAAACAAATTCAGTGTGTTTATCCCACAACTATTGTCGGGTTTAACCCTGTCGAACTTTGGTCTTCCCTAGTCATCCTAGAGTATGCACGAAAGATATTAATGTAATCAAGACTCTTCCTGGACATACAACAGCAGACTTTTTTTTTTTGATCGGAATACAACAGAGAAGAAAAATGAGTAGAATAAAATCTCATAAGCCTTCAAGAGGAAGCTTAAAATCTAGTTTCGTAGCCGAAGAAGTCGTCGGCACTTCTTCACATCTGAAAATGTGGGTTGTTCGGGATCATCGTTTTACTGTTACGGCTTGACATTAATTACCGTTTCCTACCCTCAAGTCCGGTAATGAGATAATCCCAGTAAGCTAAACTTCCCAGTATGTTTGCAATCAACCGACCTCATTAATTACAATTACAAATAGAATTGTTAATAGACACGACGCGTGTCATGCAACGCGACGGTATCATACTCAGCTTAAGCGTCACAAGACAATTCAAATATTCCGTTTATGCAGATATATTTCACGCAACTATATTAACTACATATCATGAGCATCCTGCTTTAAAATCTAGCTTTGATCTGATCTCCATGGATATCTCTCAACGCCGACATCTCATAACAACAAATTAATAGAACTCAAGAGTAAATTCGCGAGAGGAAAGCTTCACTGAGAGTTCAAAGATCACTACCATTTTCATCACCGGGAAGTCTTGCCAGCCAAAGCAAGGTCACCTTTCTGTCACCTTGACCTCCATTGGCTGGGTCCGCCTCTTTGTGGGCCCAGCCGATTTTATTTTAATTGTTTTAAAAGACAAAGCAAGAAAAGACAAAAGGAAAAAAAGTCAAAAAGAAAACAAAAAAAGGCTGCCTTTTATTATGTGGTTTTGTGCGTGTGTGTTAGTGCGAGGGATATAGAAGCTGAAAGGATAGAAAATCAGGGAAAAAGAAGGGCAATTTTTTAAATTAATATATATATATATATTTAAAATATCTACCATATTAGTATAAAAAAAATAATATATACCACATTGGGTACCGCTTGGCATATGGGTCGCCAAGTGGCACCAAATGGCCAAAGTTGGGCCCCTCTCGGAGGCCCAAATGTCGAGCGGGGAGTCGGCCCGCCCCAATGGGCAAATTGGCAGCCGAGTGGCCCATTTATAAATTTTTATAATTTTTATTTTTCATAAAAGTATCTATTAAATTATAAATTAGATTTGAATTATGTAAACTTGGAGGGAAAAAAAAAGACAAGCAAGCACTATATATCATTAAAATTAACTTTTAACAATTAGTGGATATTCAACTTTTTCTCCATATTACGTTTTTGCCCTCACTTTTTTGTTCATTTTCCTAGATTGCCCCATGGGATACACGAGTTCTAGCGTGACCGAGTGTGTCTGACATCGACATGTATCTGGTACGCAAAAAAGTCCTGAGAGCACGTGTCTGTGTAACATAACAGAGACATCGATGTAGCTCTCGTGGTTAGATGATTGACGCAAGTGTTCACCAAATAAGAATTTGACAATTTTTCAAATTACAAATTTTTTTAATAAAAAAATTAGCAAATATCAAATTGGAGCCCGCTTGACATATGGGCCGCCGAGCGGGGCGTCAGGTTGATTGAAACCTGCTGGGCAAAGCAGAGCCGTTCCCTCCCCCGTTCCCTCCCCCTTCACCTCTCACTCTCTCACATTGCCCTCTTTTCTCACTCTCAGAAACTCTCGCACTCCTCTTTTACCTAACTTTCGCGTTGCTTTCCTTACTTTCGTCTCAATTTTTTTCGCACTCTTACTCCCTCACTAAGCTTTTTCTACGGCTTTCCAT
The DNA here is from genome assembly GCA_028455895.1 of Rhodomyrtus tomentosa. Lineage (NCBI taxonomy): Eukaryota > Viridiplantae > Streptophyta > Magnoliopsida > Myrtales > Myrtaceae > Rhodomyrtus > Rhodomyrtus tomentosa. The sequence continues at coordinate 14,095,762 of JAPCWY010000009.1, read as the reverse complement.
CTCTATAAGTGTACACCACAATTGATTTTTTTAATATATCGTTAATATGTTTGTTGTGTTCGAGTCAAGTCGACGTCTTTATCAGGTGTTGTCTCTTGGCAGGTTAAGCTTTTAAATTCGGTGCGTGCTTTCTTTTGATAAGTTGAGGTAAATTTCGATGTAGTCATTTTTTATATTTACATAAGCATAAATTAATTTCTTTTATTTTATTTATATCTGAATCATATGTGTAACTTATAGGTTGTTAATTAATTTATTTGATTTTTATTTATATGTGAATCATTTGTGTAAGTTATAGTTTGTTATTATTAATATGCTTTTAAAAATATACTGTTGGAGAAGTTCAAAATGAATTTTGGAACTAAAAAAAAAAAAGATAAGATGGCACGAGAAGCATGGGCGAGGTCCCAACTAGCTCGAAAATATCAAAAAAATCATAGAATATTTTTTTGAAATTGTAAATTATAATTTGGTCATCGAACTTTTCAGAAATTATAATTTGATCCTCGAACTTTTCAATAATTACAATTTGGCCCTCGAATTTTTCAGTAATTACAATATGCTCCTCAAACTTTTTAGAAATTATAATTTAGTCCTCAAACTTTTCAGTAATTATAATTTGATCCTCGAACTTTTCAGAAATTACAATTTGATGCTCGAACTTTTCAGTAATTATAATTTGATCCTCGAACTTTTCAGAAATTACAATCTGGTCCTCGAACTATTCAGAAATCGTCATTGTATTGGTATTTGAGATCAGATTATGAGTAATTCCCATTGTGAGAATTCGATTAATATGTACGGAATGAATATTTACTAAATTATTTACGCGAAATAACATAATGTCGATAACATCTTATGCGATTGTGTTTTGGGGAGACAGAATAGTTCAAAATGAATATGGACATAGTTACGAAGGGAGACAATCTACCATATTCGCGTTTGCAAACATATCGACATTCGATGAGTTACATTCTACGATTGAGAGTGCGTTGAATCTAATAGAAAACAAGTATATTGAAAGGCTAGTCTGCAAATATTCAGTTGTAACATACAACTGTGTTACATACGAAATGACGGAGGTGCATAATGATGGTACAGTTACGATGATCCAGCAGTTTGCACAATAGGCCGGTGCTATGGGCATTCATAGTTTTATGCAATTGTAGCTGAACACCAAGTGCTACATGATTCTAGGGAAGGTTTCAATGTTGGTGAAGACGAACATGGTGTGCATAATCAGTACATGGAGTCCGATGATAATAACGATAATGATGCTTATGATGATGATGATAGTGATAATGATGATTATTATAACGACATTAATGATGATGATGATGAAAATGTTGATGAAGAAGATGGTGCTTGGATGGACACTATTGACGGTGATGAACAAGCTTTCGGAGGAGACAACGATGAACCAGATATCGAAGGTGACATCGATGACGATATATAGGCTTATTACAACACCCATTGTAGTAATCCTATTACGCCATTCATACTACCAAAGCCCTTTTCGGAGATCGATTTTGATTTGATGCGAGACAATACAACTGTGAAGCCGGGCGGCGGGGTATTTGATCTAGCGAAAGAATTTTCAATTGGCATGTTATTTTTGTTACGGGACGCAGTGCAGTCCGCTGCGAAAGAATACTCTATTAGAAGAAATCACAATTTTTGTGGTGACATGACGAAGTAGAGAGAATATGTGATAAGGTGTGGTAATATGAATGGAGCGCGCCATTGGAGGCTCCACGTGACTACTAAAGACGAGTGCTCGTTTTGAAAAATTGCTAAGCATAGTGAGCCATATACATGCATCAATAAGCTATTGTCACGAGATCATCGGCACGTTGATAAAAAATACATCTGCAGCTTCATAGAACAAATGATCGATGCCCAACCAGATATCAAAATCAAGCTACTCATGGCCGAAGTTCGTGACAAGCTGAACTTCCAACCTGGTTACCGTAAAACTTGGAAGGCCGAACAAATGGCAATTGCCAAATTTTTTAGAGGATGGGATGAGTCATACGGTAGATTGAGAAAGTACATGAACGAAGTGGAACGTAACAATACAGGTTCTCATTTTGTGATCGATGGTAAGGTGAACGAAGATCAGAACTGTATGATTTTCGATCGGATGTTTTGGATGTTCCAGCAGACGATTCATGGCTTCAAAAGATGTCGTCCTGTGATATTTATCGATGGCACTCATTTGCACTGGAAATACAAAGGAACACTTCTTTGTGCGGTCTTACTTGATGGCAACAATCATATTTTTCCTTTGGCATTTGCAGTAGTTGAAATATAAAATGTTGACAATTGGAAGAGGTTTTTGAATATGTTGCGGCGATAAATGATCAGGAGGAGAGAAATTTGTGTGATATCTGACAGACATGCCGGGATTCAGCAAGCAATGGACACACCATGGTGGTGTCCTTCACATGTCCACCATAGATATTACATTCGGCACATTGTGAGCAACTACAACAAACAATTCAAAAATGTCGAAGGCAAAAAACATGTTCAAATGGTAGGTAAGATTTGCAATTTTGTAAATTTTAGGAAAATGCGTATTCATAAATTTGAATGGGAGTTACTAATTATTAGCGTAATGTACAACTTATGCATATCAAAAGAGAAAGTTCGATTGGTTATAAGCTAAATTAGGCGGTTCAACCTCGAAATAGCTGCATGGTGTGATCAGCTCCCTAAAGAAAAATGAACAATGGCTCATGATGAAGGGAAGAGATATGGATCGATGACGACAAATCTAGTTGAATCTGTGAACTGGATGCCGAAGGGTTTTCGTGGACTGCCAATAACAGTCATGGTGAAAAACATATTCTATCAGTTAAACTACTATTTTGACACGAGAAGAGCAACATACACGAAACAACAGGAGAAAGGATTTGTATATACGTAATTTCTGGGTAAGGCTCTCTGGAAATATAGTGAAAAGGCAAATGGGCATTAAGTTAGACGTTTCGACCTAGAAAGAGGGATTTTCGAAGTAAGAACTGCAATTGATAGATCAAGAGGATTAGGGGGCTACAAACAAGCAGCGAGCTTAGAAGAATGAGCATGCTCATGTGAAAAATTTGAACAGCTGAAAATCCCATGTTCCCACGTAATCGCAGCATGTCATCTCACGCCCCGAACCCTTCGAGCACACAAACATCCCACTGGCCGAAATCAAACTGTGCCATCCAGGATCCTTCGGCCCTCACATCCTCAAGTACTCATATACACGCGGAAGCAAGAAACTACCCCGTACACAAATATAATCAAGATAACTTAGTTCGGAAAAATAGTACCTTTCTCAATTACATAAAATACACTTCAATTTGTTTCTATGGTCCAAACTAAAGGTTTAATTTCTACATCCACCAAACAAAATACAATCTCTAATGTCACCCAACGTCTTAAATACGTTTGATCATCTACTTTCTCAAATGCCAATCTTCGACATGTTCAGGTTTCTTTCGCCTGTGACCTGAAAAAGTTAAGCCCCCACTGGGGTGAGATATGAATCTCAGCAAGTGAAACCCAAAACCAAACCCGAACACCAGTCTTCCCAGACCAACTCAAACCACCAGATAGAGGCATTCATCAATGCAATGGCACAAGGCATCAACAAATCAAGGATGACATCAACCAACAAAAATATCAATAGCCAATTATGGATAAACAATACAATCAACCTCATTCAATATTAGGGTCCCAAGCCCAATGCTCAAGCACACGTGTCGATACACTACTGCCACCACTTTCTCATCCACCCACATCCTCCTCTGACATCACCGGGGCCAGAGGCCAATTGATGTCTTTGTACCACTCGGGTCACAAGTCAATCGGTAATTTCAAGGCTTGTAGCCATTCAATGCCACTGGGGCCACAAGCCAATCGACATTCTTATTCTTATTCGAGTTCACCACCATCCGATACCACTAGAGCCACAAGCCAATCGGTATCCTCAATATCTTTCAAGCTCACCACCATTCAATACTACTAGCGCCTCAAGCCAATCGGTATCCTATCATCGTTCAAAGTAAAATCACACTCGATACTAATGGGGCCACAGGCCAATCGGTATCACAGGGCATCAAGCCAATGCGATCTCCGTGGCCACAGGCCAACGATCGCTGGAGCACTATAGCCCATTCATAAAACATCGACATTATAACATTATAACTAATTCATAACATAGGCATCTTAGCCAACTAAACAATCAAGGCTCAATAGCCAAATATGTCATCAACGGCTCAATAGCCACTTACCTCAAAAGGCTCTCTGGCCAATTGAACCTCATTAGCCAAACATAACATGAAGGCATATCACAGTCCAATTGTCATGCTATGCCATTCAAACCATGGAATCCACTACTCAATCAAGCAATTCAAGGTATAGGCTTCATAAAGCAATCAAATTACTCGACCACTCTATCTAGTAGTGTCCTACCATTCAAATAAAGGTTAAGGAAACACTTACCTTTGCTCAATAGCAAGAAATCCAAATCAATTGGTCCTTTCCAACTAGGCAAGTCTACGGCCAATAAGGATCCAACGCCGTCCTAGGAAATTTTATCAATTTTGAATCAAAACTCAATCGAATTACACTTCTATCAAAGTAATTCCTCAAAAATCAAACTAATTCCTCAAAAACCAATCAATTTGCAACTCCAGATACCTTATCGATCAATCAAACACATGACGACACTCTTCCGAACCCTCAAAATATTCGGTTCAGGCATCTACATATAGGGTAGAATGTTTCCCGGGGTTTTATGCACTAAATAGCCATTAAATCACTTTCAATTCTCAATTCATTTCACATACACCCCATTAACACCTCGCACCACGTCCTATGAAGTTTTGTGAGTCAATTTGAAGTCCAAATAACCATTAATAAGTCCCCAACATAATCGGAAATTTAGGACACCCCCCAAAACAGAATCGATTTTTAGTTCAATCCCACAATCAAGCCGTATCTCAACCTTAAGCCTCAATTCTTCACAAAATAAACTTGTTAACACATCAATCAATGTCTCTAGGGGTTTTACCGAGCATTCCACAGCAAGGTGACACTTCCAAGAGCCTCCTAAACGTTTGGTTCCGCCCAAACAGCAAGTGGACATTTTCTGTCCTTATAAATCTAGGCCATTTACTCCATCAAAATCTATTTTAACATCTACAAAATCTCAATATAAACTTTTTAAGCTCTTATACTATGAGTTTAGAAGAGCTCTCCGAAAATTTGAAGTCATATGGAGTCCAGAAGCTCCCAAAAACGCAACCCCTCCAAAATCAGGTCAGATTTTGACCTTTCCCACTCCAACGGACCTACTGAACAAACGGCTGGGCCAAATTAAGCTCATAATACCTTATTAGAACGGCAAGACGATAAAATTTAAGATGACAGTGGTTTTACCTCAATCCGAAGTCGAAAGCCAAAGTCATGGTCAAAACAGTGAGCCAGTATTTCCCTATCCGCAAGGAACCTGTTTGGCCGAGAGGAAAAAATGGGTAAAAAGAAGAGAGGGAGAGGGTGGCCGGCCAAATTTGAGGAGAGAGAGTCTATTCCACCCCAATTATACACTTTTGGTCAATTTGATAGGATGAATAATTAATGCACATTTAATGCTTGGCCTTCTCTTTGATTGACACTTGACTACCTTCCATTGATTGCTTCATTGACTTTAACTTCCTTTGACCATTCCTTTCTCACATTTTCGACAGCTTATAGAGAGGTTAAATGACCAAATGATCCTCTAAATTTTTTAAGACAAGGCCAAAGGTCGAGGGGCAAAATGGTCATTTTGCACTTTTCATTCGAAATTCTATTTTTCCAGTATAAACCAACCTCGATGAGGCGACGTCCATTTCAATTCAAATATTAGAATTGCTCAATGTCCAATACCTAAATCTCGAGGCTCAATTTCATGTCGAACTCTCGTCGATTATAGTTCCAGTTTATTTCAAACTGACGGACAACTCTTGCAAGCGCTACACGTATCGACCTTGGGATTTTTATTAAGCTGTAGCAACTTCAATTGTCATGTAATTGTGAGGGTTTATCATTCGTTCCTTCAATCTTGAACATCGAAATCCGATTTAGGAAATTCTCGCAAATTATACATTGGTTAAGCGAAATCACCCGCGTCCCAACGTATAACGCTAGCAAGACATTCCATGATCATTCCTAGATTGATCTCTGCCAGCCCGGAATATTCCCTCGACAATTCTTATGGTCAAAGTGCCATTTCTCATTCAAATTCCCCAGGTCACGTACCCGACTCCGCGTTAGTCTTTCTCTTTTGATCAGTTAACTCGAGAGTGGCCAACTCCAAGCGAGTTATAATTGAAATACACCGATCGATATCCTTCATTCAATAGCATCGAGAGGGTCCGAATTTGGAATGTCACAATTCTTCCCCCCTTAAAGAAATTTCGTCCTTGAAATTTGTCATTTTTCAGTTATCCAATCTCACGGGGTATAGATGCCTCATCGCATCCTCATTTTCTAAAGTAGATCCTCTTATTACTTGACATTCCCACTTGTCTTTTCTGACAAAAGTCATATTTCTCCAAGACTTATTTCCCTCAGTCCTCAACCTGTACTTGCTTTTCTCTATTCTCTTCCGACATTCATAATATCTGTCAGTGATACACTTTCGAGCACTCGAATCTTCCGTTCAATTTGCCTATTAGTCCGAGAATAACACGTGTATCACACTGCAACATTGCTTTAGAAATTCCTAGTCGAAAGGCTTTTCCAAAACGTCGCCTTAAATTCATGTTCTTTTCCTCTCACTATCATTACAAAATCATTATGAAGACATATCCTTGGTGCCTATATCATTTGGCATAATCGTCCAATTCAAACGTCCTTTCGTATCGTCGGGGACGTACAAATTCTATTCGCTTACCTTCGATTGTTCAAATCGAACCATATCCTTCTCGATTTCTTAGGCTAACTCATGAGTGAGTCCTTAATAGCTTTTCCTTCAATTACATTCGAGATCCCCAGCGACCAATTTAATCCACCAACTTGCAACGGTTATGTTTTCTCTTCAATCCCTTTAAAGTAGTCAACATTTCCAACTCTTGCAGTTCACATAGTTGCAAGGTTTTTCCTTACACGAGCAATGCTCCCTTATCCGTAAGTAATTTCATCCATCGGAGTTGCTTCTCATCAATTCCTCTCGGGAAACTACTAAGCGGTATCTTCTTCCATTCAAACAATGTTTCCCAAACTTTATCACGAGGACATTCGCAAATCAACTCCAATCATGCTCTAAGCATTCCAATCTATATGACATTATTGTCGCGACGTACAAGCAATATCCATTTCAAATCGCCTTGTTACGCCTTAAATTTCCTTTCTACATCGCATTACTAAGATTTTCTCAACTCTTTTGATTCCAAACAGAAACGCCATTACCAGTGTAGTCATCGGCTAGACTCAAGTCCTTGTAAACTCTTTTCATGGTCGTTCATTCATTCGCGTTACATCTCGTCCTTAGTTCATTGCACCAATGGAATAGCTTCTCTGGGAAATCTTCCTACGACGTCTATAGCAGACCATTTTAATCCATCAGACTTAGGAGGTCTCAAGCCTTAGTAGCTTGCGTCGGCCTTAGTCAGCCTATTGCCATCTCTTTCTTTCGGGGATCCACAAGGATTTCATTCCTCAGAACTACCTAGCCAAGAAATTTCACTTTAACAGGCCCACGGCTCGTACTATTCAACATAGCATACAGCGAGAGTTCTCTTAGGGTTCATGAGACAATTCTCAAGGCGTTCATACCCTTATGACTCCTTAAACGAGTCTGATCATCGTCTCTTAAGACGGTAACAACTCATCCAATTATTCCTTGGATACTCAATCTGACTTTTATCAGTTTCTTTCTTCCAAGTGTCGAATCTTCCAAACTGTTCCTCATACTTTTCACTTGAGAGCTCAGACCTTGGCTCTCTGTTGCCATGGGTCTCTACTAGGACCACGCAATATTTTGTTCATTTTTGTCACTCTTCCTTGAGGAAGCACTTTTATCTTAACTGCTGGTTTCCATAACTAGTTAAACGACTTTATCCCAATTTCGTCCGTTCAACTGAACATCGACATCATCCTGAAGTTCAATATTGTCTACAGGACAGTCTCTCAGATTTCATTTCCAGAAATCATTTAAATTCTGCGTCTTCTTTCTCATCCATATGCTCAACCTCAATACCAAGACAATTAGAATTTCCTCTTCCTTCTACATAAGAGCCTTTTACCCTAAGAAGGAAACTACACACTTTGGTGGGATTCTTTCACTTCAAATTCACATTGTCCTTCCCATTTCATAGGACGTCAACCTTAGAGTCTACGTCAACGACGATACCTTCACTCTGGGATTCAGATGCCACCATGCTTTAACATTTTCATTCCCATAACTCAATCACATCAAGTGACAAGGTTCATTTTTCCTTGGTCTCTACCAATTCATAATTCGGATATTCAATTTTACTAGCTCAAGTCATCTTACGATTACAATCTAAGCACTCTTTTTGCTTTTTGATCCACTCATTAAAATTGCAAGTAACTAGGATCATCAAGTCTATTCATCTTTCTTTCCATTAATGACCATCTCATGGTCCAATCATCCTTTAAGAATGACGCCCTACCCTTTAGGGGCGATAACACACAATACCACTTCTAGTGGTCTAGATTTATGCTCAATCAAGCTCATCAAATCATTAATGTGAGACAACTGACAGCTCACTTTCCTCAACTTTCCCTATGACGGAAGGAACAACATATCAGTCTCTCATTACGACACTTGCGCCAAGGTAACAACCATCTCTCGTAAGTACGTTTCATGTTCCATAATGAACATCTTTTTGTTCGTAATCCATGAGTAGGAATTCTCTTATTCGTAAGTCTCTCGATCATTCTCTCTTTTACTGAGTCCCGTTACCGTTCCTCAAAATCAGGAATAACAACTAGCTATAAGGCTTTCAAACTCCAATCCACTCAGGGATTTACTTATCTTATTCAAGGGTCCTTGACCACTTTTACCATATGCTTAAACTACCTTGAGAACTCTGTCTCACATTGGTCGATCATCCTTTGATCCTTGTAAAAGTATCAAGATCTAAACAACCTTTGCTTTCAAGCAATTTCAAGATACTTTCCATCGAACAACTCAACAGAGGTAGTCCAGGCAGATCTCATGCCTTTGAGGAAAACTTTTCCTTTGATAACCTTTCACCAACTATCAACATCCTCTTAAGGCTAAAGCTGCTAGGGTCACTTTCTTTCCTCAGTGTACCCAAAATCTCTAAGGTTTTCTTATCAAGATCCCAAATCCAGAGGGAGACAATTTCAAATCTCATCCTTCCATCAAACTCAGTCAATCTCAACCTTATTTATAGCTTCAAGCTTTTCAAAACTCTCGTGGTTCTTTCCACACATTCAATTTAGAATGAAGTAACTCAAAGTCACCTTTCTTTTGGCTTCCATCACTTAACTCATCAGCACTAGCATCAGTCGACTCAGCGACTTAAGTAGCAATGAAAGCTCCTTCTCGAGCTTGCCTACCCAACTACTTTTCTCATTTCCATTTAAAGTTCTCACGACCCCTTACCACACTTGGGTCTCGCACGATTAACCGAATCGAACCATATTCTCTTCTAGTACTCATACTCCAATCGCTCATCTTTACTCAATTCTCCTGATCCATCTCAAATCTCGGATCTTCCCATACTTTACATATTCGAGCCAAGTGCTTCTCTAGCGATTGTACCTTGGTGGTTCAACCTTCTTAGGTTCTCATATCACTTGAACCACTATGATTCTCTCCAGGAATCAAAGACTTAAGTCATCTATTCAAGTCTGACAGTCTCAGGCTACTCCTCTCATTATTTTTCACCATCAACCATCCAGTGGTTCCTAAACAACTCTCTAATGGTTCTTAGGCAATTTCTCAACTAGTTGCCAATTATTCAAGGATCTCAAATCATCCTTAAGCAGCAACTGCATAAAAAGCTAGCTTCCACGAGGCAATTTCTCAATTAACAGCCATCACTAGGCAAGCCTCAATTAGGTTAATACCCAACAAGTACTTAATGTACCATTTCAATCGTTTGTGCCATAAATCTAGGGGCATCTGCCACTCTAGCATAATTACAACAGACTATCTCAATATTAACAAGCATCAGTTCAATGGGCATAAGCCCCACATGCCATCTAATCTCTCGGTTAGACTTTACATTCATATGATGCTAATCATCAAACATACTTAATAGGCCAATCACAATATTGCTTTTTCCTTTTCAAACGACATCCATTGTTAAGCTTAAAGCTTTTAACCATGCCACTCACAAGCGTCATTTCACATGCCATGCCACTTTTAAATATTCATTTTGAGAATCAATCCCGTGCCATGCATCTCTAAATCACAATTGGACTCAACCTGATACATAGACTTTTCATTTCAAGTTATGACTTGGGTCATTCCTACCTCTTACAATCTTAGAAGCCTGCCAGGAGCCGCTTCTTGTCCGGACCTCTCTGTCCTAGCGATCACTCCCCTCCCTCATCAGACCTGGCCGTTGCAGATTGTCCCAAGTCATACATCTGCGGAGAAAGCCCCGTTTCACACGTCCCATACCGTGCTTCATTACAGTTTATAAGTATCACATCCACTTATCCCATACCAAGCGACAATTTATTAAGTTCAACCGTGATAAGTTCATGCATGCACCCTCATCAACTTTCCTTTCAATGCCATAAACACATGCACATCATGTTCGTTCTCACCACCTGTCATACCACAATCATTTCCACATCAAGCCTTATCCTTAAAAAAAAAACCTCTAGCTCCGCAAGGACCATCGCCTCTTACAGATCAATTGCCTATATTCAACTATATACCTCAAATATAGTCGCTATTCAAGTCAAATTCACATGCATTCAATCACAAATGGCCTTTAATCAAAATATTCCTTACCCACTTCCTTGTATACACCTCATCTCATACCATCCAGGATCGTCAATAGTAATCGACAACTAAACCATCAGCATACAACGCAATTCAAGCCTGAATCCAATAATGCGAGTCGTCTCTTTATAACTCATATTGCCCAAATTGGGTCAGCAACAAGCCACGATCACGATCATATAATCTAATCGACCCCTTATTCATAAGCTACTCTCTAACAACTTCAAATCTAGGCTTATGACTCTTCAATCTCTACTCACTTCCTTGTGAGCCTTATCCATAAAATCACTCAAGATCATCCATTAAATCGACACTAGGACCATTAGAATACCTCACAAGTTCAAGCCTATAATCCTCAAGATTCTGTGATTAATGCTTAATCCTAAAGGTTTCACTATCTAATTGACCCTAAGTCATCGCTCATTATCACTCCAAACCTCAATTATAATGGATCGAGCTGACCTTGCTCTGATACCACTTAAACGGGGATACCACGCCCCGAACCTGTCGAGCACACAAACATCCCACTAGTCGAAATCAAACTGTGCCATCCAGGATCCTTCGGCCCTCACGTCTTCAAGTACTCATATACATGCAGAAGCAAGAAATTATCCCGTACAAAAATATAATCAAGATGACTTAGGACGGAAAAATAGTACCTTTCTCGATTACATAAAATACACCTCAATTTTTTGCTATGGTACAAACTAAAGGTTTAATTTCTACATCCACCAAACAATATATAATCTCTAATGTCACCCAATGTCTTAAATATGTTTGATCACCTACTTTCTCGAATGCCAATCCTTGGCATGTTTGGGTTTCTTTCGCCTGAGATCTGAAAAAGTTAAGCCCCCATTGGGGTGAGATATAAATCTCAACATGTAAAACCTAAACCTAAACCTGAATACCAGTCCCTCCAGACCAACTCAACAACACCAGATGCAGGCATTCATCAATGCAATGGCACAAGGCATCAACAAATCAAGTATGACATCAAACAACGAAAATATCAATAGCCAATCATAGATAAACAGTACAATCAACTGCATTCAATATCAAGGTCCCAAGCCCAATGCTCAAGCACATGCGTCGATACACAACTGCCACCACTTTCTCATCCACCTACATCCTCTTTTGGCACTCTTGCCATCTAACATCACTAGGGCCATAGGCCAATCGATGTCTTTATACCTCTAGGACCACAGGTCAATCGGTACTTTTAAGTCTCGCAGCCATTCAATCCACTAGGGCCACAAGCCAATCTGCATTCTCATTCTTATTCGAGGTCACTACCATCCGATACCACTAGGGCCATAGGCCAATTAGTTTCCTCAATATCTTTTAAACTCATCACCATTCAATACCACTGGGCCACAGGCCAATCGGTATCATCATTATCGTTCATAGTAAAATCACACTCGATACCACTGGAGCCACAGGCCAAATGGTATCATCAGGGCATCAAGCCAATGCGATATCCAGGGCTACAGGCCAACGATCGCTGGGGCACTATAGCCCATTCATAAAGCATCGGCACTATAACATTATAACCAATTCATAACATAGGCAACTCAGCCAACTAAACAATCAAGGCTCAATAGCTAAATATGTCATCAAGGGCTCAATAGCCACTTACCTCACAAGGCTCCCTAGCCAATTGAAGCGCATTAGCCAAACATAACATGAAGGCATATCACAGTCCAATTGTCATGCTATGTCATTCAAACCATGGAATCCACTACTCAATCAAGCAATTCAAGGCATAGGCTTCATAAAGTAATCAAATCACTTGACCACTCTATCCAATAGTGTCCTAACATTCAGATAAAGGTTTAGAAAACACTTTCCTTTGGTCAATAGAAAGAAATCCAAACCAATTGATCCTTCCCAACTCGGCAAGTCCACGGCCAACAAGGATGCAACGCTGTCCTAGGAAATTTTATCAATTCTGAATCAAAACTCAATCAAATTACACTTCTATCAAACCAATTCCTCAAAAACCAATTAATTTGCAACTCAAGATGCTTTATCGATTAATCGAACACATGAAGACACTCCCCCAAACCCTCAAAATATTCGGTTCATGCATCTACGTATTGGGCAGAATGTTTTCTGGGATTTTATGCACTAAATAGCACTTAAATCACTTCCAATTCTCAATTCACTTCACATACACCTTCTTAACACCTCGCACCACATCCTATGAAGTTTTATGACTCAATTTGAAGTCCAAATAACCCTTAATAAGTCCCCAACAGAATCAGCACAGCAGGACACCCCCAAAACAGAATCGATTTTTAGTTCAATCACACAATCAACCCGTATCTCAACCTTAAGCCTCAATTTTTCACAAAATAAATTTCCTAACACATCAAACAATGTCTCTAGGGGTCTTACCGAGCATTCCACAGCAAGACGACACTTCCAAGAGTCTCCTAAAGGTTCGGTTCCACCTAAACAACAAGTGGACAATTTCTGTCCTTAGAAATCCAATTCATTTACTCCATCAAAATCTATTTTAACTCCCATAAATTCTTAATATAAACTTTTTAAACTCTTATGCTATGAGTTTAGAATAGTTCACCGAAAATTTGAAGCCATTTGGAGTCCGGAAGCTCCAAAAAACGCAACCTCTCTAAAATTGAGTCAGATTTTGACCTTTACGCACTCAACCGACCTACAGAACGATCAAATGATCCAAATTAAGCTCATAATACCTTCTTAGAATGGCAAGACGATAACCTTTAAGATGGCGGTGCTTTTCCATCAATCTGAAGTCGGACGACAAAGTTATGGCCAAAATAGTGAGCCAGTTTTTCCTTGTCCGCGAGGAACCCGTTCGGTCGAGAGGAAAAATGGAGAAAAAGAAGAGAGGAAGAGGGTGGCTGGCAAAATTTGAGGAGAGAGAGTCTATTCCACCAGAATCATACACTTTTGGTCAATTTGATAGGATAGATAATTAATGCACATTTAATGCCTGGCCTTCTCTTTGATTAACATTTGGCAACTTCCCATTGATTGCTTCATTGACTTTGACTTCCTTTGACCATTCCTTCCTCACATTTTTGGCAGCCTATAGAGCGGGTAAATGACCAAAATGACCCTTTAAATTTCTTAAGGCAAGGCCAAAGGTCGAGGGGCAAAATGGTCATTTGGCACTTTTCGTCCTAAATTCTATTTTTTCAATATAAACCATCCTCGATGAGACGACGTCTATTTCAATTCAAATATTGGAATTCCTCAATGTCCAATACCCAAATCTCGAGGTTCAATTTCATGTCCAACTCTCGTCGACTGTAATTTCAATTTATCTCAAACTGATCAGCGACTCTTGCAGGCTCTATGCGTATCGATCTTAAGGTTTTTCTTAAGCTGTAGCGACTTTAATTGTCATGTAATTGTGAGGGTTTATCGTTCGTTCCTTCGATCCTGATCATCGAAATCCGATTTAGGAAATTCTCGCAAATTACACATTGGTTAAGCGGAATCACCCGCGTCCCAACGTATAACGCTAGCAAGATATTCCATGATCGTTCCTAGATCGATCTCCGCTGGCCCAGAATATTCCTTCGACAATCCTTATGGTCAAAGTGCCATTTCTCATTCAAATTCCCTAGGTCCACGTACTCGACCCTGCGTCAATATTTCCCTTTTGGTCAGTTAACTCGAGAGTGGCCAACTCTGAGCGAGTTATAACTGAAATACACCGATCGATATCCTTCCATTCAATAGTCTCGAGAGGGTCGTAATTCAGAACATCATATGTCAAGCACATGGAATTGACTACAACATGTACGTAGATGAATGTTACATGCTGGCCAAAACCATTCAATGTCGTCAATACTCGTTTGAGCCTTTGGGAGATCCTCAATAATGGTATGAAGATAACGAGTTGCCATTAGTGCCAGACCCACATCGTCTTCGTCAGAAAGGAAGGCCCCGTGCATCACGGATCAGAAATGAGATGGACTGGGCAACGCCGAGCACTAGCACATTGCGTATCCATTGCGAAAAATGTGGCAAATCATGGCACAACAGGCAAACTTGTAGACATAGATCGGTTCAACAGTAGATTGCATTTGTTCGATGAACTTTCTGTAATAAAACTACATTATATTTGGATCGATATTTATTATGCTATTTTTTTTTTCTATAATTGATATGTGAAATTTTCATAATTTGTATAATATCACAATTGCACGTTATTTGTTCAGTTCCCATGTTCCATGGCTATATTAGATATTTTAATTTGTTATAATGTTATAATGTAGATATGGATCAGAGGTCTTACATTCAGCCAGGCCCTAAGGATGATTCACTACTTACTGGCCAGGCCTAAAATAGATCGAAGCACTTATGAGGTGGTAAGGTAAGCAAAAGATTTACAGTTGATGTCGTTTATAACAGCTTTCGGCGCAAGTAACTGTTTATGTCACGTGTCACAGATACATCCGGCTCAGTCCCTCAGATGTCAACGAGCGATGCTACACGTTGGCGACCCTGATTCGAGCATGCGTTCGTATCTGCAAAATTCTAGATTTTATAGTGCATATAAGATGGGTTTCGTCTAGCTCGATTGACATTTGATTTTTGCACTGGTGGAGCGGTGGAGACCCGAGACCCACACCTTCTATATGCCGGGCGGTGAATGCACGATCACGTTACAGGACATCGAAGTACTTACAGGGCTTCCCATCGATGGAGAAGCAGTTACTTGGCCCCCTGTTATGAATTAGGGCACTCTTTGTAATGAGTTACTTAGTGCTCGACCACCAAAGTTGCGCGGCTCGTAGATAAGTTTGAGCTGGTTAGAACAATGCTTTACAAATCTTTCTGGCATATGCAAATGACGTCGACATAGTACAATTGCGAGGGCATTTATTCTCCGACTATTTGGAGGATCTATTTTCATGGAAAAATCAGGTGCTCGGGTTAGTTTGCACTTTTTCCCACTATTGTCGAATATTGAGGCCTATACGCAATACAATTGGGGTTCAGCAGTACTAACGTGGTTGTATCGGGAGCTATGCCGTGCAATCTACCATGACGCGAAGCAAGTGGGCAGTGCGTTACAGGTAATACAGATTAGGGCGTGGGAGAGTATCAAATGTATTTCCCTATCCCAAAACCACGATATTCCTTTATCAGATATGCCTCTGCACCCAGGACGGATTGGATGGATAGGCGCAGAGACTGCACCTATTTGTGAGGTAAACGTTGAGCACGTATCATCCAAGGTGATCCTATAACGAAGGAGGTCCACTTTCATTCAAGATATTTAGAGTGGTTCCGTAGACATACACGGAAATGAATTTCTGTTACGGGAGTTGCAATGGGTTTAACGGTTCGTACAAACACTCTCAATTTAATTCATTAATTAGTTTTTATTGACATAAGTTATTAGCATTTGCTAACTTTTGTTAATTTTTTTAATATCATTATCAGACTGATGAGATCGAACACGCGCTGCTTTTAATGAAGGGGCTTCGATCTTATGAGGATTTACATTACGTGCAGAGTCTACTTGAGGCATTGCTCTATGCCCAAAAGGAGGAGAGACGGCTAGTAATAGCCATGCCACCACCCTAACCACCAATTGCAGCAAGACTTGATGAGTCGAATGAGGATGTCCCATCTGAGCTTGTTCAGCAGTTTAAGAGGACCTCTCGCGCTCGTCCAGTTGGTCATGTCGTCCATCACACCATCGAGTATCATATGACATATTTTGATGAAAGAATCGAGTAGTTTGCCGCCCCATTTACCGAGGGATCTGCTTTTGCGTCTCCTGATTATCCACAACAACGGACTCCATATACTTATCCAGCGTTATATGAGGATTTCCCTCCTTACACTCTAGGCCCTACTACAGTAGGACATGCACAGTCTGGCCGTGGCATATTTTCACAAGATATGCCTTCATCATCTACTCTTCCTCCTCATCGTCGATATGAGTTTTGACCTCCCGAGCACCAGAGACAACCTGATTGTGGAACAGGAGGTCATAATGGAGGATGACATCGTCATTACATGTAATTGTGGTTGTTAACGAAATATCATGTTTTCCATGTCTCAGCATATTTATTTTATGAATACTAATTATTTACGTAATTCCAATATGATTTATTATTTAATTGATACTTTTATAAAAATTAAAAGCTAGGCACGGGCACTACTTGCTTCCTTAAAGCGTTACTTCACTTAGTTTCACAAATATAGAAGGTCAACTTTAACTCCTTTGAGAATGAGTAGGTAAATTTACTTAATTCAAATATAATTTATTATTTAATTGATACTTTTATAAAAATAAAAATTATAAAAAAATTATAAATGGGCTGCTTGGCTGCCGACTTACCCATCGGGGCAGGCCGACTTGCCCATTGGGCCGGGCCAACGTCCCGCTTGGATTTTGGGCTGTCGATCGAGGCCTAACTCCAGAGCGGCAGCCCATATGCCAAACTACACCCAATGTGGTATATATTATTTTTTTATACTAATTTAGTAAATATTTTTGTAAAAAATATTAATTTGAAAAATTGCCTGAAAAAGAACTCTCGGCCAACCGAGAGGAACGAAAAAGAAGAAAAAGGAATTTTGGCGATTCGAAAATCAAACGTTATCGGAATTTGCTCAAATTTCGATATGTTGTTTGTGAGATCAATAATTATGAGTTGATCGGTTTCGTTTGTTGAGATTCTTATCCGAATTCTCCTATTATGGTTAAGGTTTTTTTTACCTCATTTTGTATTATTCCACTTTTGTAGCGAGAAAAGCTCTTGTGATGTTGATGTTGAGCCTCTAGTGTGTGACTAGAGATAAATACTTTGTGCATTCTGCTATTCTTTGTGATTAGTGAAATTTTTTTGGGTCGTCCGTGGTTTTTCCCAATTCGCGTTTTCCATATAAATCTTGATGTGTTTTTCTTTATCTTTCTGCTTCATATTTATATATTATTGGTTGATGCCGGATTGAATTGAAGTAATGTCGTGTGATATTGTTTGATCTTGGATTGGCTTGCTTTGAGCAGAAGTGCTGCCCGTTTTTCCCCAATAAAGTGGTATCAGAACTAGAGTTGAGATTCTAATATTAGATGGAAGATACGAGTGGTACTATGTTTAAGTTAAATGCCTCGAATGGAAGACGTGCTATATTGTAAAGATTTGCTTGATCCGGTTGAAGGTGATAAAGCTAAATGAGATAAGAAAGATAAAGAGTTGGAGCGAATTAATCAAAAAATGATTGGGTTTATCCAACAATGGATTGATGATAGTGTATTTCATCATGTTGCTCAAGAAACGAAAGCGGATACTTTGTGGAAGAAATTGCAAGATCTCTATGAGAGGAAACTCCACAAAATAAAGCTCTTCTAGTGAAAAGACTTGTGAATTTGAGATACAAGGAAGGGAGCAGCATGATGGAGCACTTGCGTGAATTTCAAGATATTGTAAATCAAATGACCAATGTTGAGATTGACCTTAGTGATGAATTGCAATCATGTTTATTGCTTGGTACTCTTTCTGATAATTGGGACACCTTGGTTGTGGCGTTAAACAATTTGGCTCCTTATGTGTACTTTCCATGAGCATGGTTAAATAAAACTTGTTCAAAGAAGAAACCAGGAGGAAAGGCTTGAATTATGCTTCTAAATCGAAGGCACTTATCGTAGAACACAGAGCGAGAAGTCAAATAAGAAAGTTTCAAAGTAATGATAGGGGCAAGTCAAGAAGAAGGTCGAAGTCAAGGCCGATGAGGAGTGTGAAGTGTTATAATTGTGGCAAGATGAGACATTATGCCAAAGAGTGTTGGTTACCGAAGAGAGATAAATCCCATGATAGAAATGGAGATAGATAGAAAGAAAAGAATCATACTACTACATCAATTGAATCTGATGGTGATATTCGTGACAACGTTTGTATAATCCTCACATGCCAAGACTCTAACTGGGTTATTGATTCTGCAACTTCTTTCCATTTCACCTATGACGTGACTTCTTTACATCCTATCGTAGCGGTGATTTCCGTTGAGTTAGAATAAGAAATAGCGGTGTCTCCAAGGTTATCTGCATGAGAGAATTTTATTTGGAGATCGATATGTGATGTACTCTGCTTCTAAAAAATGTGAGACATGTTATAGATATTCGACTTCACTTGATCTCCACGGGTACCTTAGATGATGATGATTATTGCAATTCCTTCTATGAAGGCAAATGAAAATAGACTAAAGACTCTATAGTGTTGGTAAAAGGAAAGAAGGAATTCACTCTCCACACCATGCAAACACATTTGATGCGAGGAGAGAAAATGCAGTGGAGGACTCCTCAGTTGACTTTTGGCATATGAGGCGTGGTTATCTTAGCGAGAAAAAGGCTTGAAACTTTTGTCTGGAAGAATCTTCTATCATTGAAAGAGAAAAATCTGATAGAGTGTACTCATTGCCTCACAGGCAAGCAACATCGATTCTCATTTCATAGTTCGTCTTCACACACAAAATCTAATATACTTGATTTAGTTCACATTGATGTTTGTTGCGTGAATGCTGGAACACTTGGTGGTGCATTGTATTTTGTGACATTTATTAATGACTGCGCTAGAAAAGTGTGGGATGTTGTATTGAAATCTAAAGATCAAGTGCTTGCGGCTTTCAAATAATTTCATATCAGTATTGAAAGGAAAATCGAGAAAAAGCTGAAATGTGTTTGAGCTGAAAATAGCGGTGAATATAGAGGACCATTTAAGCATTACTGCATGGACTATGGTATCTAGCTTGAGAAAACTGTTCTGAAAACACCATAGCAGAATGGAGTAGCAGAGAGAATAAACCGGATGATTAATGATTGGATTCGATGTATGCTATCTAGTACGAAATTGCCTCGGCCATTCTGGGGCGAAGCGATGAGAATGGCAGTTGACTTGATAAATCTTTCTCCATCTGTTGCTCTTAAGGGAGATGTCCCACAAAGTGTATGGAGTGAGAAAGATGTCTCCTATAATTATCTGAAGGTGTTTGGTTGTCAGGTATTTGTACATGTTCCAAGAGATGAGAGATCCAAGCTTGATGGTAGATCTAAATAGTGTATCTTCTTGGGTTATGGACATGAAGAATTTGGCTACAGGTTATGGGATCCAGCTACAAAGAAAGTCATTAGAAGCCGAAATGTGGTGTTCTTTGAGCATTAGACCATTAAAGACATAGACAAGCCAGAAAAGCCAAAGAATGCATCTCAACATACTGTTGGTTTCAGCCCAACTCGTCCTATCTTATTGGGTGATAATCACGGGGGAGAAGTGCATGGAAATCATGAAGAAGGTGAATCCTCATAGAATGTAGATTCTTCAGCTGAGATAAGTGAAGTAGTTGAGCCAGAACAATCAGATGAGCAAGAGCAAACAGTTGAGCCAGTTGAGCAAGAACAAGTAGTCCAACCTCATGTTAGAAGATTGGAAAGATATCGTCGACCCTCACAAAGATATCAGCCACATGAGTATGTGTTATTTACTGATGCAGAAGAGTCTAAAACTTATGAAGAGACTATGTCATGTGATCAAAAGAATACGTGGCACGAAGCTATGCAAGATGAGCTCAAATCTTTGCATGAGAACCACACATTTGAGTTGATGAAGTTGCCTAAGGACAAGAGAACACTCACAAATAAGTGGGTGTATAAGTTAAAGATGGAAGAAAGTAGTTTGAAGCTACGATACAAGGTAAGTCTTGTAGTGAGGGCTTTCGCCAGAGGAAGGTAATCGATTTTGAAGATATTTTTTCACCATTTGTGAAAATGCCTATAATTAGAGTCGTTCTTGGGTTGGCCGCCAGTTGGAAATTGAATAGCTTGATGTAAAAACTTCTTTTCTTCTTGGAGACTTAGAAGAAGATATATATATATATATATATATATATATATATGGAGCAACTGGAGGGTTTTAAAGTTAAAGGCAAGGAGCATCTTGTATGTAGGCTAAGATAGAGTCTACATGGTCTCAAGCAAGCGCCAAGACAATGGTACATGAAATTTGATTAATTCATGGAAGCTCATGTATATGGTAATACCACTTCTGATTCTTGTGTCTTTACGAAAAGATTCTCATATGATAATTTTATTATCCTCCTGTTCTATGTGGATGACATGTTGATAGTTAGGCATGATGTTAACAAAATCAAGAGCTTGAAAAATAAGTTGAGCAAAGCTTTTTTGATAAAGGATCTAGGGCCAGCTAAGTAAATCCTTGGCATGAGAATCACTTGTGATAGAAAGCGTATGAAACTTTGGCTATCATAAGAGAAGTATATTGAAAAGGTTCTTGAAAGATTCAACATTAGTACATGTAAATCGGTGAGTACTCCAGTTGTTGGTTACTTCAAGTTGAGTATTAATGAGTGTCCTATGAGTAAGAAAGAGAAGGAAGATATGATGAAGATTCCTTATGCGTCTTTCGTGGGTAGCTTGATGTATGCCATGGTCTGTACAAGACAAGATATTGCCCATACTGTTGGTGTTGTGAGTAGATTTCTTTCAAATCCAGATAAAGAGCATGGGAACCCCGTGAAATGAATTTTGAGGTATCTTAGAGGTACTTCCAGATTCTATCTGTGTTATGGAAATGAAAAAACTGAGTTAAGTGGCTACTCGGATTTTGATTATGCCGAGATGGTGACTCCCAAATGTCTACTTCGAGTTATATGATGACCTTTACAGGGGGAATAGTTTCGTGGCAATCGAGATTACAAAAATGCATTGCTTTGTCTCAACTAAAGCATAATATATAGCAATCACTGAAGGAGGCAAGGGAGTCTTGTGGATGTAAAAATTCTTCTAAGAATTGAGTTTGAAGCAAGCAAAATTTGTTCTTTATTGTGATAGCATGAATGCTATCTATCTCAGCAAGAATTCATTGTTGCATTTAAGATCGAAACATATTGATGAGAAGTATTATTGGGTTCAAGAGAAGTTAGAAGAGAAGTCTTTTCTTCTTGAGAAGGTCCGTATCGATGACAACAGATCCGACATGATGATCAAAGCCTTGCCCAAGATGAAACTTGATTCATGTAGAGGCAAAGCAGGTATGATGGAACTCCCCACATGAGGCAGAGAGGGAGATTTGTTGGCTGGATCCGCCTCTTTGTGCGGCTCGACCGATTTTATTTTATTTGTTTTAAAAGAAAAAGCAAGAAAAAAACAAAATAAAAAAATAAAAAAGAAAACAAAAAAGGGCTGCCTTTTATTCTGTGGTTTTGTGCGTGTGTTAGTGTGAGAGATATAGAAGCCGAAAGGAAAGAAAAAAGGGGAAAAAGAGGTATCGGCCAACCGAGAGGAAAAGAAAAAGAAGAAAAAGGATTTTTGGTGATTCGAAGACCAAACGTTATCGGAATTCGCTCAAATTTCGATATGTTGTTCGTGAGATCAAGGATTACGAGTTGATCAGTTTCGTTCGTTGAGATTCGTCTCCGAATTCTCCTATCGTGGCTAGGGTTTTCTTGCCCTCTTTTGTATTATTCCACTTTTGTGGTAAGGGAAGCTCTTGTGATGTTGATGTTGATGTTGAGCCTCTAATGTGTGACTAGAGAGAAGCGCTTTGTGCATCGTGCTATTCTTTGTAATTAGTGGAATTTTTGGGTCATAGGTGATTTTTCCCGATTCGGATTTTCCACGTAAATCTTGGTGTGTTTTTTTTTTATTATCATTCTGCTTCATATTTATATATTATTGATTGATGCTAGATTGAATTGAAGTAATGTCGGAAGCCATTGGCTTGCTTTGAGCGGAATTGCTGCCCGTTTTTTCCAAACAAGCTCGAAGTACACTGTCAATCACCAAAAAAATCAAAACTTTGCCGTCATTTATGGAATTTCAAACAGAACTCGAAGATCTACTCGAGGAATAAGAACAACAATAGCCTACCACACACACAAAAATAAATAAATTAAACCTTAATCAGACCAATCCCAAGACCATTGTAATGAATTCCAAAGCTTTAAAGGTTCGGTCTCTATAGATGCATGCACATTGGCGCACACATGTAAAAGTTGGCATGCTCCAGATATTTCATATCTCAAAGATGATAATCCAAAGCACCTTCATCGGAAATTGACAGAGTTGTTGCAGGCGGGTCTCTTTTTGCCCTGGAAAAATGTTTGCGAAGAAAGGTTGAAATTACTGATGTTACATTTGGCAATCAGGATATAAGTCGGGATAAAATTTATCATATCATGTGTTTAGTTCCTACTCAGGATAGGATATAGCAGGATATAAGGGGTATATAACCAGGATATAATTATCCTAGGGAGAGGTAGGATAAAGGTAGATATGATTTCTTTTGTTTATGGTATAAAAAATAATTTTCTGAATAACAAACTTCTTATATAATAAAATTAAAATAGTAATTATTTTTAAATAAATTTGAATTCTAATGTTAGAAAGAAAAAGAAAAAGAAAAATAATTTTTATTTTTATTTTTATTTTTTATAAATCATATTTATAATTTGATTTCTTTCTTCATTATAATATATAGTTTGTATATGTACACACACTTAGTATCTATATCATTAAATATTTTAAGTATAATAGTACAATTCATTATTTAATGAAAAATTTTATTAAGAAATGATGGAAGGGAGTCAAAATAATAATAATAATAAATATTTATAATTAAAAAATAATACAAATAAAGTAGAAGAAACTAGATTTTAAGTAAATACATTCAAACTTGAAAATGATTTCTCTAATTCTTGAAGAGAAGGAGTAATGAAATTTCTAAAAAAATAGCATCTTCATCTCCGTCTCTTTAACTTTAGTTCATGCGGAAGTTTCATGATTGCTTTGTAGTTTTATAGTTTATTATAAAAATTTACAAAAATCGCGAGATAGTTGAAACTTACTATACTTCTTAGCTTTCTAGTTCACATCAAAAGTTTAAGAAAAACAGAAAGAAAGTTAAATCTCTTTCTCCTTCATAATCTTGTGTTTTATATTGAGATTTAACGAATGTCACGAGAAAGACAAAATTTTTCAGCAAAAGTTGAATGTTTATATTTTCTTTCTTTTACTAGATTCAACAGTGAATTACAAGAGTTCTTATATTTTTCGCTTGTGATTTTTCAAATTCATTTTAGATTGGTATATTGTATATACCAAATAATGAATATAATATGATATGAACATATCTGGCTCTATTACTGCGATTCATCAAACACATGATAGGATATGGCAAAATTCTTGGATTTCATATCCCATGTTATCCAATCCTATTCTGACTAAAAATCTAGGCAACCAAGAATGTTTTAAATTACCAATGACAAGATCTAAAAGTTAATGCATTACCATCTATACAATTTCGATGCACAAACTTTATGGATTGGTAATACTTGCCTAATTATGGGGGAATATTCTCTTTATGCAGAATTTTTTTTAAGCTATGATCAGCTCAAATGGACATATTTGGCGTATATATTCATAAAAAAAATACTTATTGCAGGGGACAGGCTTTTGGATCAGCCCAAACTAGATTTGCTTTTATTTATGGCCGAAAACCATTGAGAGGGTATGAATGGAATGCTTGCGTGCGTTCAATCACGCACTTAGACATTGGAACATAATCCGATCCCATAATTAAAGCCTTTTTGTTTACGAGAAGGAAAAATAAATTAAAGGGAAAAAGTACATAATAAACAATAAAAAGTTATTAAAAAACTTGAGTTTCTTTTTTAAAAAGAAATTACAAAAATTATCAAGATAAGCACCGGCCGTACAATATAGTATGGCGGTGTTCACATTAGCAATTTCTGACCAAACAACAATACAGAAAATAAATTTAAATTTTCCTTACCAAATGACGGAAAATATTCTCCATTTTATTTTCACGTCTTAATCAAACTCGAAAAATATTTTCCAAAAATGTCACATTTTTCGTGAAATAAAGGGAGACTTGATGGCTTTTCTAAAGAAATTTAAAAAACATTTATAGACGAAATTTCTACACTTTGAATGACTTCGAATTATGTATTAGTAAACATGATTGCTACAGGGACATTGCTCTATCGCCGTAATTACGAGTTGTAAAAACAAAAAATTGATTATCTATGTTCTAAGAGCATGTAATTAAACATGTGCTTCGAAGATTAAACATTATGGTTTTCTTGACAAGAAAAACCATTGTTCCTAATCCACACGCCCAAACAGGCTCCGTAACTGCTAAAGCAATCCACAGGACCAGTTCTTCAAAAGCAAAATCTAAAGAAAGTTTCATTTGTCTCTAATTGTACAAAAGATATCGAATTAATCATTGACCGTAAATTTTGATTTTTGGACACCTTATATTTTACCTAGGCCTTTTGAAAAATCTGAGCAAGTTTGATCTAACTTGAAAAATACCCAGGGAAGTCGATAGAACAACATAGTTAGATAGTATTCATTGACATCTTTCCATCAATCCCCAATTTACTCAAATCAGACGACTGAATCTCAAAATATCTCACATTTTAGCGATGGTCTTCCGATTTTGAGGTTGTCCCACAATTTGTGGTGTTACACATTCAAGTATTATATAGCATCACAAAATTCAATCCACAAGTTTTCCAATGCGCTACGAATCATTGTCTATATAGAAAGGAACCTCATAGAAAACCTCAGCTAGATGCAGCCACCAAGTTCAACTTATCATTGAACGGCCTCTTGTCAAATAAGGTCTGGGAAGAACATGTCATGATAATCTACGTGGAAGAGGGATTCGATGACTTGGTACATCATCCCTTCAGAGCGTGAATTCTTCGTGATGGCGATCGTGTCTTTGGCCCGTGCTAGGACCACTCAGGTTTCGTGGATAATCCTGCTGGAGAAATAGTAGATTCCGACTGGACGGACCCTAATTATGATCATTCTCTGGATGGAGAAATTAAAGTCTCTTCCGACCATGAGTAGCTTTTGGAGTCGCTAGTTTTAGAGTAGATGGACGACTAACCTTACCTAACTTTTGGTCCCTTTATGATGATCCTTAGTGAGCCGCCCCGGAGCGTGGGGCTATACTTGACTATGGCTCTAAAACCTACCTCTGACGTTGTATCGATAGTTATGCTTTGATTTCCAACCATTACGGGTGTTTCTAGTTAGCTATCCTTGTTGTTTTATGTGATTGAGAGTTTAAAGGTTTCTGCATGCTTATTGAATTATTGTGGGTCGATAGTGTACCTAAGACGTTATCCTTATGACCTGAGGTGCTTTGGTAGGGATATCACGTACCCAGGTGATTGGGGCGCGATAATTGAACTCAGACACTTTATAGAGGTCGGATTACCAGAGTGTCACAAATAACGCGAGTTGATCTTTTGTTTGAGTTTTCTCCAAAGAATTCCTTTGAGTCTGATTCAACACGACTTCTTCATCGGCTCATCATAGCCAGTATTGACAAGATGTCATATACCATGGGCACCGAATATGGCTTTTATTCTGGAAGCCCAGTTACCATATATATTTTTTTTGTGAGGCTTGGATAATGGAAAGGAAGCTGATTGCTTGTTGAGGCCATGATCATGAACCAAAGGCTCTGATACCAATTTTGTCACGTCTCGATCCTCGAGCACGCGACATCCCTACCTTGACAACCTTAGGTCACGAAGGATAGCGTCCTAAGCCCATTATCAACTTATAATTTAAATGCGCATGCAGAACGTGCCAAACTCCCAAACAACAAGATCAACATGGGATAAATCAGCAGGAACATTCATTCAATCAATTCAATAAAAGACAACTTTAATCCTTATGCAAAGGAGAGACTAATCAACCCTATAGAGCTAACCACATACAACCCCATTCTTCGGGGCGACTCTCTAAAACCTCAAAAGAGACAATGGTCGGTAGGGTTAATTCCATATCTACTCTAAAAGGTCACTCCAAAAAGTCATGCCTTAGCGTCCATGAGGCTCTGTCACTTATGACTTGAAAAAGGTTGTCTCATGACGGGGTGAGAAATAAATCTCAATGAAGTCAACGCCTAAGCTCGGCTAGGACGTTGATTCACCCAGGATATCCTACCAAACAGACATGGCATGTCAACCAATACAGATATCCAACCACATGCAACTTACCCTCCAAGAAGCCACACATAATGCGATACAGACATGACATGACAGTCAGACAACCAAAACAAGGCAAGCATCACATCACTCGACATACATGACGTCACACGTAGTCCTTTTTATTAAGAGAGATAGGGCATGTCAGCCCGGCACACTGATCAATTGGTGCCCAGTACACTAGTCAGTTGGTACTCTTCTGGCGACACCAGGTATCGTCCCCTACTTTAACGATTGTATCCAGTAGTCCGTGTGATTTCGATCGTCAAGGCATAGAGCTACTAGGAATCCCTTCCAAGACTTCGGTCCGTCATAAGCTACGACCTGCATCCATCAAACTGACATCACAGAATGACGTGATTCTAACAAGTAGTATTTTCCCGATCGTCACGGTACAGTCTTGTCTGGAATCTCATTGTCCCATCATGTGACCACACATGACACCCGACAATCAATCAATTTTGTTATATTTGATTTAGGTCGGATGCTCATAGAAACATGCTCAAACACTCAGCCCAGGGCTATTTTTCAGGCTAAATCATGCAGTTTGAGTTCACACGGGTCATATGAATGCACAACCTCAGCTCTAGGCTTGTGCCTGACACGGACGATGAAACATTCAGAAATCCAATCACGTCACATCGCAATCAATCAACTGCAGTCAGTCAAGCAGTCAAAACACGATCGATTAATCAATTTAATTAATCAAATGGCATTGATTAATCCCAATTTCATTAAATTAACGATCGATCGCTTAGTTCTGAACTAACGCTCGCTCGCGATCAAACAACGGCAGTCAATGCCTAATCAGTCAATCAATTGATTCTAACAACCAACTAGCCACAAGCGACTTAACTAAAATGACTAACTTAATTAATTGCGACCATTTAACCTAAACGTGGTTTCTATCTAAACCGGCCATGATTATTCTAACTAATTATCCTAGTCGACGAATTAACTAATTTTAGGCGCAATTAACACCCTAACCAATGATTAGGGGTTAACTCACTGCTCAACTAGCTCCGATGGCTCAAGGGGGACGAACGGCGGCGGCGATCCTCAAACAATCCTTTGATGCGAAGCTTGAACTCAAACGGACCACAAGCTTTATTCTCAAACAACAGACCCAAATCCTTAAATAGCTTGGCCCACGAGCCTAGGACAAGGCTCAACTCTTGGCCCAACTTGCTAACACCCAGCCTAAATCAAAATGGGCTTCAGATCAGCCCAATAGCCCACAATTCAAGCCCAAACAAAATTGGGCAGCAGCCAAACAATGGAAAACAGTGGTCGATTGGGGCTGTTTCCGGCGGTTGTGGATGGCAACAGACTCCGAGGTCGAGGGTGGAGGTCTTTGGAGGTTGGCGGAGGTCTGTGGTAGCCGGTGGTGGCTTAAGATGGCCGGATCAGCCACGACTAGAACAGGACGGAAGCAGGGGAGGAGTCAAGAACAGGGGACATGTGGTGTCGGTGCTAGTTTGAGGGATCTCGAGTGATCCAAAGGCTGAGTGAGGGTCGGCCGGGGTTGGGGGATCTCCAGGGTGGTCAAAGAAAGTGGCGACGGTGGCTGGTAGCAGCGCGAGGTGGTCAAAGGCGGCTGGGTAGTGGTTCAGGTGAA
This sequence comes from Rhodomyrtus tomentosa, assembly GCA_028455895.1. NCBI lineage: Eukaryota > Viridiplantae > Streptophyta > Magnoliopsida > Myrtales > Myrtaceae > Rhodomyrtus > Rhodomyrtus tomentosa. Next base: position 14,067,089 of record JAPCWY010000009.1, on the reverse strand, counting down.
AACTGAGTAGTACCGAGCAGAACCGGGGAGCTTGAGTTCAGGGCTGATTCGGGCTTGATAAGCACTGATCGGTTTCCAATAGCTCCGAGAGACGACGGATGGTCGAAGGACAATGGCTGGGGGCGGTCGGGAAGCGACAAAAACGGCCGAGTCGCGGCGAAAATAGTTCGGGACCAAAAACAAGGCGGACTCGCGTCGGGTCTGTTTTGGGGGTTCTCCGACGGCGTACGGAGGTTGGGACGGTGGCGATAGGGTAGCAGAGTGTGACATTCTGATTTTTCCTGTCATTTCAAGACTCATTAATGAGAAAGTATCCAACGATATATTTCAGCCGTATCTTGCTCGGATCTGATCAATCTCAAGTTGACTGACCAAAAGGGAAATGCTAACGCGAGACAAGGTACGTGGATCTAGGGAATTCGAATAGGAAATGACACTTTGATCATAAGGATTGTTGAGGGGATATTTAGAGCCATAAAAGGCCGATCTAAGAACGGTTAAGGAATGCATTGCTAGCGTTATACGATTGGAGCGCGGGTGATGCTGCTAAACCAATGTATAATTTGTAAAATTTTTCTAAATCAAACAGTGATGATCGAGATTGTCGGAACTAGTGATAGACCCTCACAATTACATGACAACCAAAGTCGCCATGAATTGACAAGTCCTAATTGTGATATGAATCACAAGGTCGATACGCGTAACGTCTGCAAAAGCCGCTCGTCATTTTGAGATAGACTGGAACCACGTCTGATAGAGAAATGATTCAGAAACTAGTTTCGAAATTAGAAAATAGAGAATCAAGAATTTCAACATTATAATTGGATCGGCCGTTGCCTTATCGAAGAAAATTGGAATTAGAAAAACGACGTTCCGGACGTCGGGGGTAAAATTACCATTTTGCCCCTCAAGCCTTAACCTTGCATTTATAATTGGACAAGGGCATTTTGGTCATTGAAGCCCCTTTATAGCTACCAAAAATTGAAGAAATTGAGAGCCATTGGATGAAGCATTGATTGACACATGGACAAGTATCAAAGGATTAAGCTTTGATGGAGATGTGAACACCTTTAACCTACCATTCAACTAAGTTGACCAAGCCATTGAAGTATAAACCTCTCTCTCTCTCCCTTTGGCCGAATCCCCCCTCATTCTGCCGATCACCTTCTTCATCTTCTTCTTCTTCTCTTGCTACCGAGAGCTACACCGCCGATCAGCTGCAGGCCGCCCGTTCGCTCGCTTCGACCGCCACCTCCGGCCACTGTCTAGACCCGAGCCGATCACCAGTCCCTTCCTCATCCTCTTGCCGATATTCTCCAAGTGAAAGTAAGACATTTGACCACCTGAGGACCTCCGACCGGCCAGTCTCCCGGTAGTCGACGGAAATCGTCACAGTTGGAGGAAAGCCACGGTTTAGACTTCATAGAATCCCGAAACCTTTGAATTTTTGACCAAATTTTATGGACACCTAGGGGACTTGTAGACTGAGCTGTGATACAAATTTTGGAGGAATTTGATAGATTTTTCACCCCAAATGGATCTTGTGTTTAAAGGGCCAGAACTAATCGGTTGAAGACCCGGAGGAGCCGGCGTCGTTCAAGGACTTTTCGTCATCGCCTTGGTTTCAAATTTTCGGTGAGGCTTCCCAACCCTTAGAATTACATGTTAGAAAGTAGATTAGTGAATAAATTGAGGATTTAAGTTAGTTTAAATGGCTGAATAATTGGGATATGAACAGAATCGAAAATGCCCTGTTCGGTTATGTGCATACCGATTCTGTTGGAGGCTATTGGTGTTGGAATTGAGTCGCAAATTCATCATTAAGATATGTTAGGATGTTGATGAACATGTCAATAAGGTTTGTGTTCCATGGATTGGCGAATTGAGTAAGAAAAATTGACGATTGGATGAATTTTCTTAGGTTGCGCGGTTAAGTTGTTTTTGAGCTATTTGGACCGAACCCTTGCAGTGCTTGGGTAGAGATTTTGTTGAATTAAGCTTGAGGTAAGGAGTTTCTAAACCTTGGATATGAAGGTTGGACTCGATTGGGCGAATTGAGTGCGAGTTTAATTGATTCTTGCAAGATTATAACGTGCTTGTCCAATATACGTCTTGAAAAGATATAGATGAATTTAATGCTTGGCAATGATTGAGCTGTGAATTGATTGTCGCATTTGAATGTCGAATTTGATTGCCTCGCATGCCATAGGTGTGTTGTTCGTGCATTAGTTCGCACTTGGTTATGTGTTAGGAATTGAAATGAACATGTGGCATGTTTGAGAAATGAGTGACACCTTGAGGCGTATGAGACGCGACGTTGTGTGGATGAATGCCCTGAGGTGGGGGGTTTGAATTGAATGACACCCTGAGACATATGAGACGCGGGGTTGAGATGACCATAGTCCTGATGTGTTGAAACGCGAGACGAAGTTTGAGATGTGTCGACACAGGCCTGGAGTGAAATTGAAAACCTGATGTGTCACGCCCCAAACCTGTAGAGCTCGCAAACATCCTTGCAAATAAACCATAAAATCTCTCGCGGTCCCAAGATCCAGACTTACGAGTTGAGAGATAATATATAAACATAAGCATGCAGAAACGATACTTAAATAATCCCCGTACAGAATATTAGTTAAGTGGGACTTGGATAGCATAATAATTATCATACATCACAACTAACAGTTCATACAACTTCGACTACTGCAATCCGCTAATAAACTGGGCGACGAGGTAGTACGCAAAAAGAGTCCCTCATGACATCCAAAAGGACAGGATCGGGTCGCCTCCAAAAGATCGAGCCAATAAACAATATCTCCTAGGATGAGCTGCTGGAGTCTCCGGAATCCTCTGCGTTCTCGGTCGGCTCATACTTAGAGAATGTCTCAGATTGAACCTCGATGGAATCCTCCATAGTCTCTTTGCGCGACGGCTCCGCCAGGACCTCCTCGGTCGCCTCCAAGACTATAACCTCGTCCTCCTCAACGGTGAAGTCCAGCGCCGGGGTCTTCTCTAGCCCGTTCCTAGAACCCACTACGGATCCCTCTGGTAACTCCTACTCTCCAGAGGTCTGGCACCCGTTAGGTATGACTCCCTAGGGTACCTCATGGGGCTTCAATGACCCAACCTACTCATCCCCAACTTTCTTATACCATGCCTTAAACCTATGAGGCTTCCAATCAGGGCTACCCTCATCGACCCATACGGCCGTGCACTTCCTCACATAAATGTTCCCCTGACTATCCAGAAACTCATCAAAATACGCTGTCATTTCTTTAGGGTTCCCAAAACGTATAGGCCACATCTCTAAAGCCTAGGATCTGTAAAAATAAAGGTCTTCAAAAGGGGTGAGATATACATCTCAGTAAAAGAATCCTAACCCTAGGTCAGATCGATAGTCCACTCAGGTAGTCGTACCCCTCAATAATTTCAAGCTCATAAACACACAGACATATCAAGCGCAAATCAATAAAACAACAACATACAGGTGACAGACATGCAATGATGACCTCATGTCTCACTCAGATGATCATGCACACCCGTCCTGCCACTTCACCATATTCACAAATCTCCGCCTGCCTTAATCTCCAGCCCGCAATCTTGTCGCATTAGGCTCGGTTCGCGTAAACGCATCAGACTGTCATCGGCAACCCGCGTAAACGCATCAGGTTCCGATGAATCTCCAGGCCAATAACATCCTTTCATATCTCTGTCCCGCGAATAATTCACATCAGGATCGTGGCCATCTCAACCCTGCGATCTTGTCGCATCAGGGCGCCACATCACATCATCTCCACTCCGCGATCTCGTCGCATCAGGGTATCCACCTCCCACCCCGCGTCTCATACGCCTCAGGGTCTCGCCATGTCATGCTCATGCCATGATTTTAATTCAATTTCTCAAATCAAACAATAGGTGCAAATCATGCACAGCTCGAAAACTCATGGCATGCAAGGCAGTCAAACGACACACATACATGGCAGGTAATTCAAGCATAAACAATAACATACATAATCCTCCTATAGCCACTTAGGATATATCAAGAGCTATCCTTTATAAAATCCTCATAATTAGATCGAACTAAACCTCGACTCACTCAATTGAGTCCAATCTCCCTATCCTAGGTTTAGAACTCCCTCACCTTGGGTTTAATATCACAATAATTCCTTCTTGCAAGCCTTGAAGTCTTAGCCAAACCAACTCAAGGGTTAATTCACCGCGCACCTAGAATATTCAACGAATTCGTCAATTTTCCATATCCAATTCCTCAATCCATTAACCCCAATCATCCATAAAAAAATCCTCATTCTCTTAACATGCTTTAAACATCAATTTGAGTCCCATAACCATCTGTTCTTGCTCCCATTAGAACCGAACCGGTTCATTTCGGTTCTGTGCAAACCGTGCACTTTCAGCCCTAAACCTTCATCAAATCCTTCATCTACTTACTATCCTACCTCTTAACATGTCTATCTAAGGGTTTGGGAGGCTCACCGTGAGTTTGAAGCCAATTGGTCACCGGAATCCCGTTGAAATCGCCGGATCCTCCTAGGTCAGTTTTCCCGGCAGATTCTGTCCAATATTTGCAAGACCAGTTCATGGTTAAAATTCATCAAATTGAGCCCCAATTTTTATCACAGATTCCTACACATGTCTACTAGATATCCACAAAATTTGACTCCAAAATTGCAAGATTTCGGCCTTCAAAAGGACTAGGAACCGGACCTACATCAGGTTGGATCGGAATTTGTTGGCTTTTGGGAAATCTCTTGGCCGAAACTCCTCGGTGCTCTAGATGACTTGATTCTTATTCGAGGAGGTCGGAAAGACGTAGGGCTTCGTTGGTGTGGCCGGCCGGCGGTCGGATGGTCGCCGGAAAGTGGCTTTGTGGGCGGCGAATAGGGAGTCCAGAATCGGTCGGCGACGGGCAGTGAAGAGAAGAAGAAGAAGAAGAAGGGTGTTTGGTAGCTCTTGGGGTGCAAATGGCCAAATAAAAGAGGTGAGGAGAGAAAAAATTTGCTATATACAAGGCTCGGGTCAAAGGGTTGAATGGTAAGTTTGAAAAGTTGGACATGACTTCTCTTTAAGGCATCCATTGACACTTGTCCCTCAAGTCAATCATGCATGATCCAATGGCCATCCTTCACCCTTGAATTCGGCAGCCTTGGGAGAGGTTTATTTCCATAATTCCCTTCTTCATTTGCATGGGCAAGGTTCTAGACTTGAGGGGCAAAATAGTCATTTTACCCCCGACGTTCAGAACGTCGTTTTTCTCGCTCCAGAATTCTTCGATATGGCGACGGCCAATCCAAATAACGTTGAAATTCTTGATTTTCCAATTCAAATCATTTCAAGACTCGTTTCTGATGATTTCCTCTATCTGACGTGGTTCTAGCCTATCTCGAACCGACGAACGACTTTTGCGGACTTTACACGTATCGACCCTGTGACTCTCATCACATTTGGGGTTCGTCAATTCGTGGTGGCTTTGATTGTCATGTAATTGTGAGGGTTTATCACTAGTTCCTTTGGTCATGATCTTCACAGTCCGGTTTAGGAAAATTTACAAATCATACGTTGGTTAAGCGGCGTCACCCGCACTCCAATCGTATGACACTCGCAAGGTGTTCCTTAATCGTTCTTGGATCGGCCTTTTTGTGGTTCTAAATATTCCCTCGATAATCCTTATGGTCAAAGCGCCATTTCTTATCCGAATTTCCTAGGTCCACGTACCATGTGTCGCGTTAACCTTTCCCTTTTGGTTAGTATATTCAAATTGATCAGATTCGAGCGAGAAATTACTAAAATACATTTCTAGATTCATTTCTCATTAATGAGTCTGAAATTGACTGGAAATCAGAATGTCACATGATGCGTTTACGTGGGTTTGTCAGAAATGGTCTAAGGCGTATTTACATGGACCGAGCTTGAGGCGTTTTAAACACGGGCGTGATAATGAGGAGGCATGGAAGGGTGGAAGGTACAATCTGGCTTGGCTATGTGTGTTTAATTCTGATGATGTGTATGGTGCCATGATTACATACTTGACACTCGTTTTATTCGCATGTTATTTAATGACTACTCAATGCCTCATGTGACTATTGCGCATTTATCCTTGATTGCTATTGCCTGAGTGTACGGTCAGCCTAACCTAGAGTTAGGACTTACCTTGCTGAGATGTAAATCTCACCCCGTTGTGGGACCCCATTTTCAGATCCAAGACGTGATCATGTGGCCAATCAGGTTTGGTAACCCGAAAGAGATGTCAATATATTTTGATGAGTTCCCGAACGGACTAGGAATTGTGTACATTAGGAAATGTACTGTGGTTTGGGTCGATGAGGGTGGCAGCAACTAGAAGCCTCATAGATATGAGGCCTGGTTTAGGAAGGTAGGGGATGTTCTACAGGGCCACTGAAGCCCGCGGAGGTACCCCGCGGGGTAATCTCCAACTAGTGTCATCCCGCTCGGGATTCAGTAGAGGCCGAGGGGTCAGTAGTCGGCTTGATGATTGTGCCTAAGAGGACCCCGACCTTGGAGGACACCGACGAGGTCATCGTGATTGAGGCCATCGAAGATGACCAGGTGGAGCCGTCAGCTAACGAGACACTCGAGGACACCGTGGAGGTTTGCTTTGAGACAATCTCGGAGTACGAGCCATTTGAGGATACCGAGGATACTGATGACTCCAGCAGCTCGACTTAGGAGTTCCTATTTCTGGTCCGATGTTTTGATGGTGACCCCGATGCCGCTTCTTTTGGAGATGATGGTGGCCTTCTTTTGCACTTACCCCGTTACCCCCGCTGATCAGCAAGTCTAGTTTGCCATGCTCTTGTATGAATATTTGAGAACTTATGTATTTTGTTGGTATTATCGTTGCCCAGGTCCCCTTTTTTATCATTGTATGGAGGAGTTGTTTATTATCGCTTTCGCTTGCTATCGATATGGTTTACCTCTCGACCCATGTGCATTTTAGGACCTCGAGAGAGAGTTTGTGCTTGCAGGGAGTCGCGCGCTCGTGACCGGGGCGCGGGGCGTGACACAGAGGAGCAATGAAGGAGTGGTGGTGTGGTTCGGGGCTGCCGTCGCACAAAAATCCGAGGAGAGGAGGAGAACTGGTCTTGGGTCAGGGGACTCAGAACACGGTGGAGGATCCGAGGGCTTCCTCGTGGTCGTTCGACAACAAGTGGCAGTCCGAACGGTGGTGACGGTGGCGAGAAGTGGACGACAGAGGAGAGGTCAACGTTTGGTGGCGGCGGCGGCCGAGGCCGAGCAACGATGAAGAGGAAGGAGGGGTGGCCAGTGGAGGGGGTGTCCACGGCAATAGGGAGAGAGAGGAGAGAGAGAGGTACGCGACAAAGAGAGAAAGAGAGGAGAGAGAGAAGAGAACGGTAGGTTGAGGGTTGACCGGTAGGTGGGATTTGACTGGAGGTCCCGCCAATCAAGTCAAAATTGAATTTTTTTTTTGTCCTATATGCATTATTGGGGGGCAAACTGGTAAATTGATAATGCAGGACTGAATGAAATTTAGCTCGACTGAACGAAGGGTAAATTTGGTAATTTCATAGGCTAGGCTCGGCGCGAGGATTTCGATCCTATTTCGTGATGACTAAGAATTGCGAAGCCTAATCTAAACCGACTGATATTTCGGGAATCATCCAAAATCCGTCTCTTAATTCCTTACTGTCCAAAATTTCATATCGACTGAAATTCATTCTCATTCCTTTTTATCGAATTCAGTTAATTTACAAAGTTGAATTTTTAGGGCGTCACAAATTTGATGGGATGAATCGAAAGTGAGGTTCTTAATAAACACTTACAACTCAACTTTGCTCTCGAAGGAAGAGGAGACCGCAGATGACTTTTCAATATTCTATATTCACAATCAATTCACTCATATCAAAATGGTTACAAGACACGCCAATTTATATGTTTGAAACACGACTCTTAAACTACTCTAGATACATGAACAGATGCAATGTACATGCATAGCATTAATTACACATCGGAATATGAACTGACTTTTTGATGTACTCATCTAATAATTGCTCTTGAAAACTACACAACAATAAATATAAGTCTTGGTGCGTACACTAGCTCGTGCATGCGTCCTGGGAATCCAACTGACATTGATAACCGATCGACACCTTGTGCATTGAATCGACACCTTGGAAGTCGATCGATATTCTTGGCATTGACGAATTTGGTTTAATTTCTAACAAGTAACAAGTGCATCACCACAATCGAAAAAGAACTCCAGAAATCATATCCAAAGCTATGTACAAAGGCTAATGTACACAGAATATGACATCCTATCCATTGTGCATATCAAAACAATCAAAAGCAAACCCAGATTCACAAATGCAACCAAAGCATAAACATAAGCTAGCTGTCAGAATCCTGCTGTTCAATGAAGTCTTAAAACAGAAACAGTTCGACTCAACCGACAGCAGCTGAAAGGTACTATTCCTTCACGGTGGAGAAATGTCTTAATAAGTTGTCTCAAGCTAAAAATTTTCGAACTGGAAAGACTTAGTTCAATAAACTACAAGGTAAGCATTAGGTTCAAGCATCCTCGAGCGGTAGCACTGCTCTCTACCTCAAGATTCTTCTTCAGGTACATTGCTTATGTTTCTCAGCCGTTGGAACTTGGTCCTTTGCGTTGTTTGGCTGAAGCGACCAGAGTGGCAGCTGAATATGATGCTGAGAGAACAATGAAAATCCGTTATAGCTTGTCATTTACAATACTGTTAGTGCAAAAACAAAAAGGACAAAACAAAAATCAAAGGGGTGAACAGTTTGAAACAATATGATTGATGCACTTCTGCATTCAATCAGACGAAACAACAGGCGTCTTTTGGACATTGCAAAACTTAATCATCGCTAAATGCATTTGAGCTGATCTATGTGGCAATGACATGCAAATTAAAGCGACGACTTAAAGTTCGATATTTGAATCAAGGGAGGGGGCATTGAGAGGAGTTGGAGATTAGAACGACCTTTCCAAAGGTGAAAGTGCACCAGACTAACAGCGGAACCAGCGATTCTAGGAATTGCATCAAAAAGCATATGCTCTGGTGTGTCCCTCAGCTGCTGAAAAACTGCGTGGATGGTCTTGCCATTCTCAAAGTAAATGCATGCATTCGGATGCCTCGTCCTCCCTCCAGCATGGAGCTCAAATTTGTAGGGAGTAATATACTGCGCCGTTCAACATACAAGATGAATTACTTTGCGCGACATTGATTCATCCGGTCCTCTTCTGTTTTTCCCCCTTACATCTATCCAGGACCAAACAGATAAAGAAAAAAATCAAAGTATAATCAGTTGATTGTTGCTTACTTCAGAGTTGTTGCATTCCTTGCAGCTGCAAAGAATCTTCGGCCCTTTGATAACTCCATGAAGAATTATCTGTGGAACTCCGTATGTCAAGTGTCGTATAAAGAGCCATAAAAGCTAAGAAGAAACAAATCTTTAAAGAGACTTGATAAATAACCATACTAGAAAGAACTCACATTACGTCTCCTCAAAATGTACTTCACCGGAGCACCATCAAATATTCTAGTCGAAAATAGACTTTGGATGGATGACAGGTTTTCATTAGGGTGACGCTCACCAATCGTATTTGGCAAGTCTCTTCTGAAAGCTTCATGTGTTTTACCATTGCCTGCCGGTTTCAAATTTCGCTCTGGATAAGGATGAGCATTTGGCTTAACTGTGCCGACCCGACTAGTTGCCCCTGAAGATTGAGCAGTATTATGATATTCTACCATTGCCTCGTAGTTGGCATTGACCTTAACTCCTCCAAAAACAACAGCATTTCCTTTGTGCTTGTAGTTGCAATCTAAGGCTCGATACGGATTGCATCCACCGTTGCCAGTCACATACACCGGTCTTTTATCCTGATGAGCATTCAGCTCGATAGTGCTTGTCTGGGCAGTTACTCTTGACAAATGAGCATAGTTTGGACAGTCTGCAATCGCCCCGTTATGAGCAATGGCCATGCCAGATGCATGTTTAGGCCCTTCATTAGCTCTGCTAGGAACAATGTTCTCCTCGTAATTACGACCTAAGGTGAGACGCAGGTCCAATCCTTCATTGTGAATCACATCCATCGGTGTGTCACTTCCATCCTTAATCTGAGGCGGAAGGCCCAAAGAGAAGAAGCTGCCATAGTACTTGTTATAGTCAGTACTCCTCAATAATCTTCTGTCATCAGCATTTCTCAAAGAGTTGCTTACTGGTGTAGACACCGCATTTTCAAAATCTTGAATGTGATTGACTTTTGCCTTTAGGGTTTCACGAAGATTGTGAGAATGCGTCGAGGCATCACCTTGACGTGCATTCTGGAAATCCTTCCTTCCCATTCTCGTACCATTGGCACCAAGTGATGAATCAGCTGCGTACAGAAATTGCGAGGACCTCGATACAGGTTCACCTTGAACTTGGCCTGGAATTAATGGATAATTGGAGGCTTTGTCTGGTGGATAAGCACTCCACTGCATAAAATCTGGCCTGTTGATTGCACCTTCAACTGCTTGTCTCTTGTTGCTCGACATTCCGGGACAAGTTACATCTGTTAACCACGGATAGGCACGCTTCGGATCATATGTTCTGGGAGTATAATAGCTCGGTCCAGCATATTTCCTGTGTTCGTTGTCCTTTGTCATTTGAAAAAATTTGCGCCCGAAGGTCTAGAAAATAAATGAATAATTCTAGTTAGTGGGGACAGATGACTAATTGACATAAATAGAATCAAAGTGTCTTAAAAGTAATCAAGTGAACAAAAAGTATACTCCACCTATTGGAATGGAAACACATTAAATCAAGCATAGGCTGTAAATTGCTGCATTGACATAAGGCCCTCATGATAGTGCAAGGGCAACTATAGGGTAGTATAATCAATGTAGCTGGACGTCCACATAAATGAAGACACATACAGTCCCTGATAATTAGTATTCATATAGACCACAATAGCACAAAATTCCACTAGCTACAGGACATCAGCATGGCTAAGAATAGCATAGCAGAATCATTGTATCAACCAAATCCATTATTCGCTTTGGGCAGAATATATAAGAATCAACATGGAAATAAGAAGCAAGTGTACGTCTTTTAAGCAAAAGATATTTATGACTTACGCGCACCGTCAACTTCAAAATGAATTTAGAGAGTTGTAGTGCTAAGTCATGACGAAACTCTACAAAAGCTTGAGCATTTGAGTTTAGACAAGTATCCTTCAACTTAAAAATAGTCTTTTAAGTATCCTTTATGTTTCTAGCTTTTGATGGAACACTAGGCTTCGCAAAGGGTGTCCTTGAAACTTGTTTCACAAAGGTAACAGCATACCCTTGACAATGAGATTACAGTCTACCCTGATACTTCATGGAGAGATGTAAATTCTTAGATAAGACAAACAGGTTTTATCTTATAATTGGAAGTACTATACATCCGAGTCCTTTCCTGGAACTTAAGTGGAAAAGAAATTCAGTGCGTTTATCCCACCACAACTATTGTCGTGTTTAACCCTGTCGAACTTTGGTCTTCCCTAGTCATCCTAGAGTATGCACGAAAGATACTAATGTAATCACGACTCTTTTTCTTCCTGGTCATGGTCGGAATACAACAAAGAAGTTAATGAGCTGAATAAAATCTCATAAGTCATCAAGAAGAATCTTAAAATCTAGATTCGCAGCCGAAGAAGTCGTCGGCACCACTTCAATCTGAAAATGTGGGAAACCGATTGCTCGGGATCATCTTTTTACGGTTACGGCTTGATTTCAATTACCGTTTCCTATCCTCAAGTCCGGAAATGAGATAATCCCAGTAAGCTAAACTTTCGGTATGTTTGCAATCAACCGACATCATTAATTACAATTACGGATGGAATTGGTTAATAGACGAGACGCGTGTCATGCTACACAACGGTATCATAGTAAGGTTAAGTGTCACAAGACAATTCAAATATTTCATCTAACTATATTAACTGCACATCATGAGCATCTTGCTTTAAAATCTTGCTTCGATCTCGATGGATATCTGTCAATGCCAAAACTCATAACAGCAAATTAATAGAACTTGAGAGTAAATTCGCGAGAGAAAAGCTTCACTAAGAGTTCAAAGATCACTACCATTTTCATAAACCGGAAGTCTTGCGCGCAAAAGCAAGGTCACCTTTTCGTCACCTCGACTCGAAGTTCACTGTCAATCACCAAAAAAATCAAAACTTTACCGTCATTTATGGAATTTCAAACTGAACTCTAAGATCTACTCGAGGAATATGAACAACAATAGCCTATCACCATGAAAAAAAAAATCCGCGCACATATACACAAATTAAAACCTTAATCAGACCAAGCCCGAGACCATCATAATGAATTTCAAAGCTTTTGTATATGCATGCGCATTGGCGCAAATGTACAAGCTGGCATGCCCCAGATATTTCATATCTTGAAAATGACAGTCCAAAGAGTGAAGTACCTTGGTCAGAAATTGACCAGAGTTGTTGCAGGCGGGACTCTTTTTGCCTCGACAGAGAGATTAGGGCGAGTAGTCTTTGTGATGGGAGAAATGTTTGAGAAGAAAGGTTAAAAGTACAACTGTTTTAAATTACTAATGACGAGATCCAAGAGTTATTGGATTGCCATCTTTGGAATTTCGATTCCCAAATTGTATAGCTTGATAATACGTGCCTAATTATGGGGGACACTCTCCCAATTCGTGGAGCCAAATTATATATCAAGTGTGTAATAGCTGAGCTATGCCTCGTTGGATGTCGAGATGATATTATTGACTTATTGGCAGAGTGAATTTCACAAAAAAGTCATGATTATGATTGGAATTTTTTTTACAGCACAACTGAAGAATAATTGAATGAATTAAATTTAGCATTGGGTCAGTAACATATTTAAATTATTTTTACAACACAATTGAGGAATATTTGAATTTTTATTGTATTTCGATATAACTCATTAATTGAAGAAATTTCTAGAACGAATTTCAGTAACAAATTTCTTTCAAAGGAAATTATTTACGCAGAAATATTTTCAAGCTATGACCAGCACCAAATGGAAATATTTGGCGTATATTCTTCATAATAATTATTGCAGGGAATTATTGGCTTTCGAATAAGCCCAAATTAGATTTCCTTCCAAACATGGCCAAAAACAAATGAGGGGGTATAGATGATACGCTTGCTCCATCATGCACGTAGATATTGAACAGAATCCGACCCCATATTTAATGCCTTCAATAAGGAGATCAGCTTTTGACCCAAAAAAGTAGGGAGACCAGGTAAAAATGATAATAATGACCAAAATCTGTTCCCATAATTAATACCTCGTCAGAGGCCGGCGAACTTGAGGATCGCCCAGATCCCGGCGATCTCAAGCTCCCCGACGGTGAACGACCTGGAGACCGAGGCTCGAGGTTCGCCCCAGGCTGGCGAGCTCAAACTCACCTAGCCTCATCAAAATCTGGCGATCTGGAGCTTGCCTTTGGCCGATTGAGATGGAGGGAGAAGAAAAATGAAAAAGAAGGAAAAGAAGATAATTAAATAAATTTAATTAAAAATTATACAGAAAATTATTTTAAAAAATTGAGTTTCTTCTTTTAAAAGTTACAAAAAAGTTTCACTTTAACACCAGCCATACCACATGAGGTGGTTGACGTCTACATTAGCAATTTTCTACCAACCAATGACGCAAGAAATTAAATTAGATTCTCCTTACCAAAACTGAAAATATTTTCGTGTTCATTTCTTAACCAAACACTAGAACCCGAAAAATGACTTCTCGAGAGAAATATTTTTCGAAAATGTGATATTTTTTCGAAACAAATGGACCCTTAATTGGCTTTGCTCAATTTATTCGTTCTATTGATCCGTGCAGGGACATTGCCCTGTCTCCGTAATTACGTCCTGTAAAAACAAACAGATTGATTATCTAAGTACTAATCAAATAGAGCGGCCGTTATGCTTCAACAGCAACAAATTTATATGTATAGGATAATTAAGCGGGAAAAACCGGACACTTAATAGATACGATGTAAAGATGCATAGAGATTTTTTTTTTTAAATAAATATAGCGGTTCAACATTAATGTTCATGAAGATTGCCAAGTGTCCTTAGCCCGTTTAGCATGTATCAAGAGCCACTAATTAAACATGTGTGCTTACCTCAAGGTATAGCTCCGAAGATTGAATTTATGAATTTTCTAACAAGAAAAATCCTTCGTCGGTAGATAAATTTTGAACACATGAGAGACCACTTTAATGCCGATGATCAGATAAGACACATGTGAAAATCCAAATGTAGAACATTTTGCACTAAGGAATCCACGTTCTTAATCCACACACACGAGCAGGCTCCTTTACTAGACCAATTCTTCACAAGCAAATCTAAAGAAAATTTCATTTTTTTTCAACTTATTAAAAATATGTCCACGTTCGTAATCCACACAAACGAGCAGGCTCCTACGAATCACATTTTACAAAGATTGTGTCGCGAGCTTTTCATGAATACAATATTAGATCAGTAGCAGCAGCAGCAGTAGTGGTAGTGGAGTAGTAGTAGTGGTGGTGGTGTAGTAGTAGTCGTCGTAGCAGCAGCAGCAGCAGCAGCAGCAGTCCGGCGATGGAGGTTTTGGCCAACCGGTAACTATGATATTGCATACATCATAATGGACAGACTGTTTGATATTTCAGTAGTTTTGAAATATGTGAAAGGAACGGTTTTGACAATAGTTATTATTACCATGAAAGCCATCATTGTATGACAGTTTTGTAATGGCCATATATATCGGCTTTATAATTGCTTTATAAAGGTTTAGTGACGTTTGATAAACTCTTCATCATTTATATGGGTCGCATTTTTTTTATAATTATCAATTGAATTAATGGGTTTCTTAACGGCTCTCTCTTTCATTTGAATATAAAATTCACGCCACAATTCTAAAAAGAGAAACACCAAAATAGAAAGAGAATTTTCCTTTCCTTAAAATATCTTCATGGTTATGCACATAACATTGGTCATTTTCCTATTCTGTGCGGAGTAAAGAAGAAGATCTATTGTGTCTTGGAAGCATTGAGTTTTGTACTCCAAGGAGCGAAATTTTACTTAAGGATAATGCTTGCACGCATTAGACATTTCGATCCTTTCTTTTTTTCATGTTTTGCCACAGATTTTCAATGATTCTTATTTTTTATAGTATCTAATATTTCTCCCGTAATCTTAAGTATAATTAAGATTTCCAATAATCAGGTGGTTTCTGTTCTAAATAAATTTTAAAATCAATTTTGTGTAGATATTTTCTTTGCTACCTTGTTTTTATTATCTATGTGTCTTCTCAAGAAAAACCATGGGCGAACTTTGGTAATTGTTCGCATTGTAATAAAAACAAGAAACTGATGGAGAACAACGGAAGAAAGGTCATCAGCGGAGAGGAGTAGGATGATTCGTGGGATAGCAATATTCCTGATTCACGCAAGTGATTTCTCTCCCTCCAATCATGGTAATGGGTAAAATCCGCCATTAACGTACGGGGTCAAGCTTAGTTACTATTGGGGCACCCGAAGTCAATGAATCGATGGACATAAACATAGTGTTGCGTGAAATCAAGCGATCGAATAATAAATAAACAGAGCAAGAAAATAAATCAGATATCAAATGTATGTGGTTCGGTCATAGAGACCTACGTCCATGGAAAGAACAACAACGAATTTCACTATAGAACAAGCAATACACGAAGATTATAAACCACATTCGATTTACTCAAACACTATTTCTCAGCTCCAATTACATCTAATAACGCCCACAGTGTACAAACTCTAATTTTTCGCGAAATAATCTTTCAATCTCACAAAAGAATTATGCACAAATCTAACATTAATATTTAATCGGCTCGAACACTAATTCTTCTCGATATAATTCTACGAGCAAAACCAATAAACCTTGACCCAATGACGAGAATTCACAGCATTCGTTGCTTTATATACGTAAAGTGAGACCCACAATAAAACAATCCCTTGATTTATTTTGCCACTGCCAGAGAACCGAACATTTGTCCAATTCAAGTCCACGTTGGACTTTCCTGCATTAGTCCAATGATTGAAGGAATTTGAAAATTCTGCATGTCTTTCTTTGCATAAAGACAAATCATAAACCCATGCAGATTTATGTAGCCAGTTCAACGAATGAAGCCAAACCTGAGTTAAAAAAAAAAACTAATATCTTTAAGTTTCCTTCATTAACTTCAAACAGCTTCGACCAAAAAAATAAAAAATAAACTTCAACAGCAAAGTAAATCCATATATACCAACAAATATCCAATAGGACTTCCATCCCATCTTGACACCAACACGGGGACAACCTACTTCTGTGACTAGAATTATGCCGAACAAGAATTGTGATTTCCATGAAAAATGTCCACATGTATCATAAAATTTCATGGTCTTTGTTCACGGGGCTCAAAATCGAGATATGATTTGAAATATCTCCACATTGGCTCTAAGTTTGAGCCAAGTTACAATCGTTTCACTAGAATCCGTACTCCATTGCTACTCTCCCAACAATCCCAATGGACTCAATTGCCACAAACATCATCGAAGTTCAAGTCGCTATAATAGATGATCTCATCAAAACACCAACTCCACATGTACATTTAACTACTTCACAAGGACTTTCAGACACAAGCTCATGTATTACAGACAACGCAAAACCATCGTTGTATTCATATCTATCAGGACATTTTTCGAGCATGGTTAAACTTTAGGCCAGGTCCCAAACTCTAGCCCAATTCTTTTTTGTCTTGTAAAAAAGCACTGACTGTACCTAAATCGGGCCAATTTTTCCTTTCATTGACGCCCTTAGAGATTCAGTGTGTCATTTCCCATGTACTTGGCGGAAACTCTATTCAGTTAATAGTTAGATAATCGATGTGCTTGGTTTTACAACTCGTAGAAACGGAAAGAAAGCAATGACCTGCAAGGATATGCTCAATCCTCTAAAGGCTATATGTTAACATTTGGAATGATCTATAATTAGGAAGCATGGATTAAATTTTAGTAGAATGAATAAAGTGTATTTGGACTAACTTTTATTTTATATTTGATGATGATGATTATTATTATTATTATTATTTAACATTGAACACATTCTACGTGTTAAATGTTATTTTTATACCATTCTAGAATACAAAGTCATTTAAAGTTGATCAGAGTTTCACCACCAAAAATTTTTTTGAAAAAAAAAATTGAATAAGAAGTCATTGAGTGCTTCAACTTTTGAATTAACTGGTGTGGACAAGGTTTCCTAAAGTTCTCTAGAGAAGCCTCTCTCTCCTTAGAGGGAAAGAAATCATGACACTCCAAATTCAATTTGACTATCATGCTTCTAGTGCAGCTTCCTCCGGATCTTTATTACCTTTCTTGTCTATTCTCATAATTAAGACTAAATCATGCACATGTGCCATTAATTATGGGATTGGATTCTGTTCAGTATCGACGTGAATGAAAGGCACGTAGGCATACCATGCATAATCCCCACATTTTGTTTTGCCCTATTTGGAGGACAAACCAGTTTGATCTTCTTAAGAAGTCAATAATTTTCCTACAGTAATTACTTTTGGATTGGTCATGTTAAGTTCATCGAACATATGTATGGAATTTATTGATCGATTCGCTATATAAGAAGCAGCTTTTTGATCTCATATATAGCCTGGAAAATTCTGCGTACAAAAACTTCTTTATAAGAAACTTCTTACGGGAACTCGTTCTAGAGATTTCTTTAATGAGTTATGTTTAAAACCAATGATAAAGCGCACAAAAAACACAAAACCATGTTGACCCATTATATCTATACGAAGCTAAATCGCATCGATGGATTTTTTTTGGGTAAGAATTCTTTCTTATACAATTTATAATTTTGATTGGGTCAGAAGTTTACTTATTTATCAATTATTCAACAACATTAGCTCACTGTCCTACGAGGCATAGCTGACATTTAGTCCTAATTCTGCTCCATAATTGAAGAGGGTGGTTCAAATTAGCTACATCTTACTGAGTTAGGAACATCAAGGAATCAAAATTCATAGATGGTAACACAATAACTCTTAAACTCTGGCCATCAATCAATTAAAGAGACCTAAGATTTATAACTTTTCATTCAAATACATTTTCCTCATTTAGTTAAATACAGTCGTCCTAATCTCACCAGCAAGGGAAAAAAAATATCCCGCCAGCAACATTGGTGCACACATGATAGTTCACGGAGTGAAGTGCCTTGGTCAGAAATTAACCAAGATTTGTCACCGACGGGACTCATTTTTTCTTGCTAGAGAGATTAGGGCGGCGAGTACTCTTGTGATGAGGAAAATGTATGTGAAAGAAAGGTTAAAAGTATAACTCTTTAAAATACTAATGGCAAGGTATAAGAGTTATTGCATTGCCATCTATGAAATTATCATAAGAAAACTTCATTGCTTGTGGGCCCACTCTCCCCATTCATGGAGCCAAATTACGTGACAAATGTGTACCAGCTGAGCAATGCCTCGTATCATCGTATCATGTCGAACTGGTATTCTCTATTTATTGGCAGAGTAATTACGATTACCAGTTGTACAATTTATTTACAACTTATTCGAAGAATAATTGAATCAATTACGATTAGCATCGTGTGAAAGAGAGCCCATGATATGATGGGTCAACTTTTTTTTTTGGTTGAGACTCGTTGAAGAAAATTCTAGAACAAGTTTCAGCAACAAGTTTTTCTTTCTAAGAAAATTGTTTATGCAGAATTTTTCAAGCTATGATCAGAACAAATGGACATAGTTGGCGTTTATTCCTAAAAAATAATTATTGCAGGGAAAATAGTTGCGTTGACATGCAATCTAATTTACACGAGCCTAAACACGTATCACTAAATGACATTGATAGGATGACATGAAAATTGATGACATGGCAATGATTATACAACAATGAGATGGCGAGGTAAACTCGACATGATATATGATACCAGGATTAATTCTATATGGGATATGCATGTTATTTTTTATGATTTTCTTTCAGACTAAAATTACTAACTAAATTTGTAAATACCTAATTCAAACTAGGAAATAATTTAAATTAAATCCTACTCTAAATTAGGTAATTATATATCCCAATTAACTAGATGATTTATAAATGTGCAGTTATAAATTAGGAATCTAAAATGCATGCAATCTATTCTTAGGGTTATACAATTTGTTAATTTACGAAATTAGCAATATGGAACACATGCCCATATAATTTAAAGGAGAATGATTTCCTAATAGTTTCTAGCCACAGATTAACACACCATCACATCGTGTTTTATATAAAGTACTTATTAATTGAAGAAGTTAGAAATAATAAAAGTACTGTCAGGTAAACAGTTTCTTAATTTAAATACTGACCTTAGGATAGAATAGGAAAGAGAGATAATTGAGAATCTGATCTTAGGTCTTAAAAGATCGAATTCTCGGTTATATGCATGACTTGAAAAGAGAAATTTCTAATTTGAAAATCGCCTAAAATCACACAGAAATTCAAGTTATAATTGGACAATCTTTAAAATTAGGTAATGCAGTTATTTGAATTGAAGAAGTATGGCAAATTACCTAAGTTTATTGGACCAAACGACGACCGGCAGAAAGCCGGTTCGCCGTGAAGGGAAGGGACTCGTCGTGCGGGGCCGCGCGGTGAAGCTTCGATGCACAAAGGACTGCGGGGACGCCATCGGGGTGTCGGTAGTGATGCGATTCTTTTATTGCTTGCTGGGTCGTCGTTTGAAGAACAGTGGCAGCTGGTCAGGACCAGCTAGAACAGATAATTTTTAATTTGTTTCTCGCCGGGAAACCTGCAACATAAACCAAAAACCTCAAAACACATCAGCCAAGGGGAATTTGAACATGCTAACTCATAAACCCTGAATAGTGGATTTAAAAAATCAACCACAATCACATCGGCCATTGGGATAGCACGAGCAATCCACAACGCAGTGGCTCCCAAAGTGGAGGAATTTCACAACTCAATGGAAAGATTTTCTACCATAATGATAGGTGTGCAAGCTGTCTTATTCAAAATGAACGGTCCAAATCAGTCCACAGTTTTTAATGATGCGGATTGATCTGGACTGTCCATTTTAAATTGGACGACATATATTAATCATGGCACACCTAACTCCATGGCAAGAAATCCGGAGAAACATAGATTTGACAAATTCAACATTCACCAAAAAACCCATCGGAGCTAACCAAAGGATTCTGGTTGGTCAATGACGTCTTGCCAACCCTAAACCAAGAGAAAAACCAAACGCATCAAACACAAACAAGCCAGTCCAACATGGGAAATGAAGAAAGGGCAAAAGGAAACGGAGAGATCAAAGGAAACCCTAGGAGCGCACCGCTGTGGCCAAGAACGATGAACTTGAGCAATGTCCTCCTTCGCAAGTTCTCAATCTCAATCCCAAGCAGAGAAGATGGGTGTGCGGCGGCGCGAGTGAGTCGTTTGGACAGAGAGCGAGTGGAGTCGAGAGAGGATTTGCGGTTCGCGAGGTGCTTGGGTTTGGAAAGAGAGCGAGTGGATGCCTTTGATTCGTCTTCGAAGGAAAGTCTGAGAATTTGCAAATACTTTTAGGCTAAATGGATTTTTTAAATGCAATTACCGTTTGATAAAAAGCCTTAAATAGCTTTTGGCAAAATTTTTCTTGCAAAGTACTTTGATTGTGTTTTTTTTTCTTATCTTATTAAAATAACTCAAACCTTTCGCCAACTCCAGTGAAGGGATTAGGCCGCTCGCAAGCCAATTCTGACGCTGGCGATCGTCATCTGATGTCTCACGACCTCAAGAGGCAAGGGCCACCTAGCGTCTTGTGACCCCTCGGCAAGTATTTTCTGATGTAGCGTGACCCAAATTGCCATTGCCGTGGGTCGAGCGACCTCAAGCTCTCCTCACTAGGGTTGCGCAACCTCGACGGGGCGCTTGAGACATACGACCCAGGCAACAAGTGTTTAGGTTGCGTGACCTCGTCTGTTATTTTACCTGTTCTATGTGCATGAATGCCCCTCCTCTATTGATACATAAATGGACTGGTATTTCAATAGCTTTGGAGTATCAAAAGCCTTTGATTTGTAACGGCTTTAATGAAAGTTATGACCGCAATCAGTTTGCATTGGCTTTGTAACGTTTGATTTTATTTATTTCTTTGTTAACCCTCTCCTTTATTGGCCTTTTAACAGAATCTTCAAATCACAATCAAAATATGCTAAAAAAATAAATCCTCTCTTTTCTTTCCAATAATTTGTTGGATTTTATGTATAACGTTGTTGTTCCTACTCCTAGGGCGAAATTATCATTAAAAACGGTGGTTACAGATTTTTTTGTTCTTCAACACTCATTTGAAAACAATCCTAATGATAACTTCTAAAGGTGCCTAAATTGAAATTGCTACCTTTACCACTGACGCTGTCGCCATTATATTGCCGCCACTAATGCCTCCATCTCCACGGCTCCAGTTGCAGTTCCACCATTATTACATACATCCTATGCGAAGCCATTTATGGACATATAAAAAAATTGAAGTTTTCATTGGAAACAACTTCAAAAGGTAGCAAGAAAGAGTTTGTCTATACTGGATGTGCATGGAGTCGCTTTCGCACTTGCAGAGCCCGAACCTGACTGATAATAAGCTGTGAGAACAATAAGCTAACAAGGTATGTAGGCACACAATTTTTAGTAATTTCCATGACTATAAAGCAAACTTTAAATATGTCTCAAATTTAAGTCTGAAGCGAAACTTTGAATTCCGAAAAAAAAAGAAATATCTTGATATTGAAATCAAAGATTAAATTTGTTTGTATATCGCGGAAATCTATTTGATGGAAGCGGTGGAAATTATATTTCTCGTTCGTATGAGGAAAATTACGATCAAGAACGGATTTGATTTGTTGGAGTCAGAGAGAAAGAAATTCAAAAAAAAAAAAGAGAGAGAGAGAGAAAGAAAGTCCAACGTGGATTTGGTCAACTGGAGGATTTCTTTGTAACCAACATGTACTTTTTCTTTGGTCGGAACCAACACGGACTTTAGGCAGTGATATAAAGTGTTCAAGGTTTTGTCTTTTTGTGGGACTCACTTTCATATAAAAGAAAGTAACATCGTGGATGAGTCCCTGAAGCGCCGTTTACTTACTCGGTGACGTGGTTGACGTCCATAGGTGCTGCATACTTGATAGTTCAAGGAGTATTGAAGCGCCATTTTTCAAGCAATTGCTTGGCATTGGATTTTTGTTTTGTTTGCGAAATTACATCAAGAATTCAAGTGTCGAAAACTGTGACATTCCGGATTTCGACTCTTTTCGAGGCTATTGACATGAAATGGGGTCTCAAGATTAGATATTGTACAATGAAGAATTCCAACATTTAAAGTAATTGGACGTCGCCTGATCGAAAGTAAGTTATATTGAAAAAGTGAAATTTCGGACGGAAAGTGTGAAATTACCATTTTGCCCTTAGAAGGATACCTTGCCTTAAGAATTGAACAAGGGCATTTTGGTTTTTTAACGATCCCTTAGTTGGCCGAAAATCTAGGGGTACAATGGTTGATGAAAATGCAAGACATCAATTGACAAAATAACAAGTGTCATTACTTGAAGGAAGTTGTACATTTAACATTAATTACCTATCAAGTTTCAACAACCATTCTTGCCATTTGACCAAAGTGGGATTAAGATAGGTCTCTCTCTCCTCTCTTCTTTTTGCTCGACCAAACCCTCCCCTCACTCTCTCTCCTTCATTTTTCTTCTTCCTTCTTCTTGCCGAGAAGCTCAGCTCGCCGCCAGACTCAAAACCGTCCTTTATTTTGGCTATAACTCCTTTGTCTGGCATTTGATTGAGGCGTGACACTCACCATTAGAAAGTTCTTTCTCTTATCGTTCCAACAAGGTATTATGAGCCTATATCCACCAAGCCGTTTTTTCTATAGAGCCGTTTGAGTGAGCAAAGGTCACTACCCGACCCTGTTCCAACCCGAGGAGCTATATGCTGAAATTCTTAAGCTCATTTTGCCACAATAATTGGTAAGACCAGCTCTCAAGCCTAGCTAAGACATATATCTTTGTGTTCATGGAGTTTGGTTGGATTTTGATGAGTTTTGATTGTTGAATCACCATGATTTTCGAGGAGCAAATCTGGTCATCGCTGGACAATGTTGAACTGAGATATTTTGTGGACCGTCGAAGCTTCGATTGGCTTCGAAATCTTCGGTGAGTTACCTTGGGACATAGTATTATGTATTAGCAAGATGAATGTGGACTAGATTGGAGTTTAGAAGGACTTTTAATGGCCGATTGCTTGTGAACTCTCCAAAGATAGATTTTGCCCTTTTGTAGTCTCCGGATGAACCGTGACCTTTGAGGGCTGTTTAAGGATCGATTTTTCTTGGATTGGGTGGTAAAATGTCTCTAAATCCTAGCTTGAGGTGTCAATAAGTTATTGGTTGAGATTTGAAGTGAATTTGATGGTGTTTGATTATTGCATAGACAATCGAAGGGTCGAATATGCTATTTTGGGGACAGTAGGGTACCGCGGCCTTGCGCCGCATATTTTGTGGAATTTTGCTTGTCCTAGGTTTGAAGTAAGTTGATCCTAACCATTTACTAGGATGTTAGGTTACTAAGGGACAAGATTAGAGTTCAAATTATGAAGTTCATGGGATGTTTTGACATGAAATGCGTGGGATTGAAATCTCACCTATTGGGAATGTGATGTTGCTGGCTTAATCTTTATGGAATGGCATGTTGTCATGCCTAGGAAGTGTTGAATTAATGCTGTGATTGTGTGATATTGAGGAACCGTATGAGAGGCTTGGCATGTGTTGATGAATTTGATTCAATTGGATGTTTGACGCATGAAACTGAAGCATGAGACTGTATAAAGGCCGAATGATATGCTTGAATTGGTATGCCAAGATTGGCTTGAGCCATGTGCCTTGATTTGACAATGAAATGTTTGAGTTTCTTGAGTTCATTTTCAAAGGAAAATTGAGGCCAAAAAAGAACTTGCTTGATTGATTTTCTTGTTGAGGAATCGATAGCATGCACTTGTGTAGGCTTGGCAATGAGTGATCTTTGAAGTAAATGGCCAAATGTTTGTTTAATCGAGTTATACTCGATCATGAAGCGATGAAATGATGAGAAATGGTTGAGTTACGATATGTTCTCTTTATTTTATTGACCAATGATTGATTGATTGAATTATGAGTACAAATGCATGTAATGCCTTGATGCGTTAAACGCGGGGCTTGAATAAATCCTGAGGCGTTATTAAGCGGGATTCGACCCGAGGCATATTAACGCAGGCTTATGAAAGGCAAATTATACACTGATGCGTTATGACGCGGGGTTTGAATTATCCTGATGCGTCAGAACACGTGATATACTGGATATGTGTTGACTAGAGTATTGAAATGGCATTGAAACCTGACGCGTCAGAACGCGGGTTGTCAATTGATTTTAGCCTGAGGCGTATTGACGCGAACATAGCCATTGGAAATTGAAATCATGATGAGCCTGATATGTGTTGATGCGAACATGGCCATGTAAATTGAAATCATGATGAGCCTGATGTGTGTTAATGCTGGCATAGCCATGGAAATTAAAATCGTGATGAACCTGAGGCGTATTGACGCTAGCCTAGCCATTTAAATGGGAAGTTGTGATGAAATTGAGAATAAACCCTCGCATATGAACTTAATGTTGTGCTAGTACGAAGCTTGGTCTTGATATTATGGAGTTCCTTGAATTGTGTTTGTTTTATGCCAATTATGATGCCTTGTATTAGTGCATTGAATGCCTTGTGTTAATTTTTTTGATGAGCCATTGCATGCTCTTTTAAAAAAAATTGTCCGGAGGTACTAATGGCCAAGTTTAGATTTGGGGTTAGCTTGCTGAGATTTATATCTCACCCGTTGAGGGATTAATATTTTTCAGGTCCCCGACGATGTAAATCCGATATTGCCATGGATTGGTATTCGAAGAAGTCATTGGATGAAATGAAGATTTGCCCTTTTTATGGCCTTAGGGGCTGTTTCTTATTTTGGAATTAGAATTGTACCCAACTTTGGTTATATGAGAAGATGTTTCCCTTTTTGTCCTGAGTCATCTTGTGTATTTTATATATGGAGTTATTTTTTATCGCTTCCGCATGCGCATATCATATGTATGGATTTACAAGTTGTCGGCCGAAGGATCCTTGGAGACAATCAAAGGAAGAACGGCCTGGTGGGATGTTCGCGTATCCGCCGGGTTCGGGGCATGACAAAGACGATTAAATCTTGTGAGTTTAAAATTTGTTTAATTCCTTTTCGAGATTAAGATTATTTCACAAGGAATTTGGGGCTAAATACTGTGTGCGTTATTGGATATAATTGGGGCTTGGGAAACATTGAAAATGTTCGTGTAACTCGAATGATTTGTAATCTACGTATATTGCTTAATCTATAGTGGAATTCATTGCTGCTCTTCCCGTGGACACGGGTCTCTACGACCGTAGCACGTATATTTGGTGTCTAATTTACTTTGCTAGTTCTGTCTATTTATTTGATCTATCACTTGGTTCCGCGCAACAATTGGTATCGGAGCCAAGTTTGCTTGAATTGAAATGAATCGATGGCGACAGAAGAAACTAGAGTGAAAATCAAACATATTTGATGGGAATGATTTTGATTTATGGAAGATGCATATTGAAGATTATCTGTATCGGATGAAACTGCATATACCTTTGTCTGGGGAGAAGCCAGATACGATGAAGCAAGATGATTGTGAATTGCTGGATAGACGAGTGATGAGTGTTATTCGGCTATCGTTGACTTATAATGTCGCATTTAATATCATTAAAGAGAAGACCAGTACGAGTTTGATGAAAACCTTGTCAGACATGTACAATAAGCCCCCAGCGATCAACAAAATCTATTTAATATGACGTCTGTTTAATTTGAATATGAGCAAAGGTTCATCAATTGCTAATCATATCAATGAATTCAATGTGATCGTTTGTCAATTGAGTTCAATTGATATTGACTTTGAAGATGATGTACGTGCTTTAATTCTATTATCCTCATTGCCTAATAGTTAGTGTCACGCCCCGCGCCTCATCGCGAGCACGCAATCATCCCTGCAAGCAAAACAAACAATAATCTCTCGGCGGTCGCAAGGTTCCACTTATATATAAAGGAAGATCGAGAGATAAAATAATTTACATTAAGCACACGGAAGCATTTCCCAAAAACTCCCCGGACAATATATATATCCCAAGACTAAGCAGGACTAGATAGCATCATAAAGACATACATCAACATCAACTGGTCACATCTACTACAGACCGCTATACAGCAATGCGACGGGTAAACATGTCAAAAGGTGTCCACAAAATCCACTAGGGAAAGGAGGGTCAGGTCGCCAGTTAAAAAGTCAGGTCATCATCCGAAGTTGCCTAGGAAGAACTGCTGGAATCTCCGGTGTCCTCGCTTTCCTCTGACGGCTCGTACTAGGAGAAAGTCTCTGATGGAACCTCCACAGAGTCCTCCATGGTCGCTTCCTACGACTACTCAGCCTGGTCTCCCTCCACGGTCGCCTCCTGATCCGGCTCGGATGGATCTCTCTCGGACGGCTCCACCACGATGACCTCATCCTCTAGTAGTGGCATGGAAAACTCAACTGTCGGCGTCCGCTCCGAGCAGTTCCTCGACCCAACCACTGAAACCTCCGGAAACTCCTGATCCAAAGTCGTCTGACACCATGAAGGTATGACACCCTCCGGAACCTCGTGGGGCTTCAACGGCCCGACCTTCCTATCCCCGTCCTGTCTAAGCCAAGCCTCAAACCGATGAGGCTTCCAGTCTGGTTTGCCCTCATCTACCCAAACTACTGTACATTTCCTTAAGTATATATTTCCCTGTCTATCGGGGAACTCATCGTAATACGCCGTCATCTCCTGCGGGTCCCCGAATCTAATAGGCCACATTGTTACTGCCTAAGATCTATAAGGTAAGGTTTCCCCAAAAGGGGTGAGATACACATCTCAGTAAGAAAAACCTAACCCTAGGTCAGGTTGACCATCCACTCAGGCAGTCAAGTCACTCAACCTATCCAACTCATGAACTCACGCGGACATGACAGTCATAATTCAATAAACAATAATGCATAGAGTACAGGCATACATTTATATTCTCATGTCACACACAAATACACATATATGCTCAGCCTGTCACTTCACCACATCAATCAACCTCTGCTTGCCTCATTCTCTGGCCCGCGATTAGATCGCATCAGGCTCGGCCCGCGTAAACGCATCAGGCCTCGGTTCAATTTTCAGGCAGAATCTATGAGCTCGTATTCTGTCCCGCGATTATATCGCATCAGGACTGTGGCTATCTCAACCCCGCGATTCCATCGCATCAGGGTGCCACCTTTTCATAATCCACCCCGCGACCTTGTCGCATCAGGGTCTCAACCTCCACCCCGTGTCTCATACGCCTCAGGGCCATGCCATGCAATGCCACAATTATGTCTCATGCCACATCATATCGATTCACTTGATTTTTTTAAAAAAATCAAATTTCATAACCAATGGCCAATGCGCATGATAATATGTTTAATAAATTTCGTGGCATGCAATTCAATTCAAATGGTACTCAAGCACTCAGACAATTCAAGCATAGGCTAGGTCAAACAATCATTCTATAACGTCCAAGGACACATCAAGCTATTACATGCGAGGGTTTTCTCATAAATCGTTCTGTTTGGCCCTCGACTTACCCAATCGAGTCCAATCCCCCTAGCCTTGATTTAGGAAATTCCTTACCTCCGCTTAATAACGCAAATTACTCCTCCTTGCACCTCCTAAGGTTCGGCCAACTCAAGTCCAAGGTCAATCCATCGCGCAACCTAGGATAATCAATCGATTTTGTCAAATTTCAAGTTCAATCCCTCCATTCATCCATCCAAATCATCCATTAAATACTCCTCATCATCACAACACATCATACACACTAAATTACAACACAAATCCAGCCTATTCAGCCATCCACAGAATCGGTTTGGCCCGGCATTGAACCGGTTCCATTCGGTTTTTTTCATGCCGGGTCCAACCAGCCTTAATTTATCTCAAATCCATCAAATATACACCATTC
Source organism: Rhodomyrtus tomentosa (assembly GCA_028455895.1). Taxonomy (NCBI): domain Eukaryota; kingdom Viridiplantae; phylum Streptophyta; class Magnoliopsida; order Myrtales; family Myrtaceae; genus Rhodomyrtus; species Rhodomyrtus tomentosa. Next base: position 14,038,897 of record JAPCWY010000009.1, on the reverse strand, counting down.
TACCTCTTATAATGTCTACCTAAGAGTTTGGAAGTCTCACCATGAGTTTCAAGTCGCGTGGTTGCCGGAAAGTCGTCGAAAGTCGCTGGATCACTCAAACACAGAATACCGGCAAATTCTGGGCATAATGTACAAGGGTGGTTCATGGTAAAAAACTTATCAAATAAATCCCCAATTTTTACCACAGAACCATCTATATGTCTACTTGATCTTCACAAAAATTGAGCCAAAGATTCTAAGTTTTCGACTGTCTAAATGATTCAGAACCGAACCTACCTCAAACTGGAACAGAATCCATCGACCTGTGGGAGAATGCTTGCCCCGAATTCCTCAGAGCTCCAAATGACCTGATTCTAGTTGGAGGATGTCGAAAAGACGTGGGGCTACGTCTGGGTAGTTGGCTCGCAACAGGGGAAAGCCGGAGGGGGCGGTCGTACGGACCAAACGGCGGCGTCCGGAGGGGTCAGGTGAAGCAGAAACTGGAGAAGAAGAAGAAGAAGAAAGGGAAATGGTGGTGCTCTGCAATTTTTTTGGCCGAATGGGGGGCTTTGAGGAGAGAGAGAGAGCTGGTTATTCCCCCAAAATTTTAATTAATTGAAGTGATTGGTAGGTGGGCATTAAATAAAGAGTTGATCTTCCACCCTTGGATTTATGACACTTGGCAATTGTTCTTCTCAAGGGCATCCAATGGCCATTAATTGCTCTTCAATTTTCAGCAGCTTGGGGGGGAGAAATGTCCATTTTGCCCTTCCTTCAATTATAAAGGTAAAGTCCTAAGCTTGAGGGGCATTATGGTCTTTTTACCTCCGACATTCGGAACGTCGTTTTTTTCAATTCTGACTTCTTCGATAGGGCGACGACCAATCCTATTGAAGTTGGAAATCTTGATTTTTCTTTTTCAAACTTTTTAGGACTCGTTTCTGATCGTTTCTTCTATTAGACGTGATTCTAGCCTATCCCGAACTGACGGATGGCTTTTGCAGACTATACGCGTATCGACCCTATGATCCTCATCATATTTAGGGCTCGTCAAATCATGGTGGCTTTGGTTGTCATGTAATTACGAGGGTTTATCACTAGTTCCTAAGTCTCGATCGTCACAGTCCGATTTAGGATAATTTTGCAAATCGTGCGTTGGTTAAGCGGCATCACCCGCGCTCCAATCGTACGACGCTCGCATGGTAATCCTAGATCGTTCTTAGATCGGCCTTTTGGTGGTTCTAAGTATCCCCTCGACAATCCTTATGATCAAAGTGTTGTTTCCTATCTGAGTCGCCTAGGTTCACGTACCTCGTCTCGCTTTAGCGTTTCCCCTTTGGTCAGTCTACTCAAATTGATCAGATTTGAGCTGAATACAACTGAAATACATCGCTTGATATATATAAACTTCTTATTACATAGTCCGAAGTTGATTGAGAAATCAGAATGTCATAGTTAGAATATTGCTGTTACTCTGTTAGTAATTCCTCTGGATCAACAAGTTTTACTTTTGATGTGATTCGAGATGTAATTCTGAGTGAGGACATCCATAGAAGAGAATATGGCGAATCTTTATTTGCTGCATTAGTAGGTGAAAATAGAGGAAGAGCTAGTATTCGTGTTAGCAGAAGTAGTATGAATATGAATAGACGCAGTCAGTCTATGAGTAGTTGTACTGTCTATTGGAACTGCGGCAACATGTGACATCTTAGAAGGAATTGCTTTAAGCTGAAAAACAGATCGGGTAACTGAATTAGAGTTGAATCTGCGGATGATATTGCAATTGTAATTGAAATTCTGATGGTGTTGATAGTGTCTTGTCTGCCATTGAGGATTCGTCATTTGACGGATGTATTATGTATTCTGGTTGTTCTTTTCATGCTACACCAAATGGGAACTAATTTGTTACATATCAGTGCACAGATAGTACTAAAGTGCAGTTGGGAAATAACGCTGAATGTGATGTAGTGGATTTTGGTGATATTAAAATCAGAATACATGATGATATTGTGAGGACATTGACTGGAGTAAACATGTTCCGGAATTGAAAAAGAACTTAATTACCATGGGTGCCCTAGATTTAGCTGGATGCAGACATTCTTCACAAGGTAGAGTTTTGAAAGTTGTTCGAGAAATAGTGGAGATAATAAAAGGAATCAAGCATGGTAGCGTGTATGAACTTCAAGGTAAAACAGTGACAGAGTTCGTTGTAGAGATGTCAAATGCATCTATTCGAGAGTCATAATTATCGCATATGTGTTTGGGGCACATTAGCAAGAGAAGCCTAAAGATTCTAAGTGAAAGGGATTTATTATGTGGTTGTATTGCTGACAGACTGAATGTATACAAGTGCTGTAATTTAAATCAATGGTGGCAAGTGCAGCTTAGTGTGACTATTAGAGAAACCACTGAAATTGCAGAATTACTTCACTTGGATTTTTGCAAGTTATCGAGATTTACTTTTAGGAAGAGTGCAGGATTTATACTCACAGTTGTTGATGACTACTCAATGAGGACCTAAGTATTTGTGCTTAGGCACAAGTTTAATGCTATTTTCAGGATTAGGCAGTTGATAGTTTTGGTAAAAAAGGAGACAGGTAAAAAGATCAAGCATGTGCGGACTAACAAAAGGATGGAGTTTTGCTCGGAGCTATTAAACAAATTTTGCATGAAGGAAGGTATAGTGAGACATCACACTACTGCTAATAAACCACATGTTGCAGAATTGATGAGCAGAACATTACTAGAGATGGCCCATAAAATGCTTTCTAGTGCTAGTATGGCTAGAAGGTTTTTAGTGGATGTGTTTAGTATGGTGAGCAACATGATGAATAGATCTTCATCGACTGCAATTGGATGTCGAACTCCCGAAGAAGTGTGGTCAGGTAACGTTGCTGATTATTTTGGTATTGAAATATTTGGTTGCGCATGTTATGTTCGAGTTAGTGATGGTAAGCTCAATAGAAGGGTAATGAAGTGTATGTTCCTAGGCTATGCATAAGGTGAACTTGGTTATCGATTGTGGTGTTCAGAATTAAATTCACTTGTTATCAGCAGAGAAGTTATATTTGACGAGTCTCCAGTACTTCAGGCTAGGGGTGAATATAGTAGTATTAATACGGATCAGTACGGTGTTCAGCTTGAGATGGAGTTACAACCAGAAGCTCCTGAGGTAGCGAATACTAGAGTGGTAATTGACACAGATGGTGCTTGTAATGAGATAGAGTCTATAGAGTCAATGATTGTTGTAACTGCTGATATTGACAAGTTACGCGTTCAATCTCCAGACTGATATAGATGCAACAATGGTTTTGTTTTATCTGTTAAGGAGCTTGTGTCAAAAAGTTCTTTGGAGCATTTAAAAGTGCAAGTGGAGTTGGTGCTCTAATGAGGTTTACAGTTATGGCGAAGTTCAAGCACGTTTGGACTTAGATGATGTTTATGGGGGTTGAGCGCATTGGGGCTGTTGGGAGAGTAGTAGCAATGGAGTTCGGATTCTAACGAAGCGACTGTGATTTGACTCAAACATCAAGTCAAGGTGGAGATTGTTAAATATGTCTCGAGTTTAATCTCGCTGCGAAACTTTGAATTTCGAAAAAAGAGAAATATGATGATCTTGAAATTAAAGATAAGATTTGTTTGAACACCACGCAAATCTATCTTGATGGAAGCGGTGGAAATTATATTTCCCGTTCGTATGATGCAAATTACGATCAATAACAGATTTGATCTGTAGGAGTCAGCGAGAAAGAAATTTAAAAAAAGAAAGAAAGAAAGTCCAGCGTGTATTTACTCAACCGGAGGATTTCTTTGTAACCAACATGAACTTCTCAGTCGGTGATATAAAGAGTTCAAGGTTGTCTTTTTGTGGGACTCACTTTCATATAAAAGAAAGTAACATCGTGGATGAGTCCCTGAAGCGTCGTTTACATATTGAGTGCCGTGGTTGACGTCCATAGGTGCTGCGTGCTTGATAGTGGGACTTCGAGATATTACGTCCAAGAAGGAGTCTTGATGCGCAGTTTTTCAAGCGAGTGTTTGGCATTGAGTATTCGTTTGTTTGCAAAATTACATCAATTTAAGTGTCAAAGTCGATTAAATTTTGTGACTTTAAGATTTATTTAATTACTTTACGAGATTGATAGATTATTTCATGAAGAATTGGGGGCTAAACACTGTGCGTTTTATTGGATGTAATTGAGGTTTGAGAAATACTGAGAGTGTTTGTGTAAGTCGAGTGATACATAATCTCTGTGTATCGTTTGATCTATAGTGAAATTTGTTGCTGCTCTCCCCGTAGACGTAAGTCTCTACGATCAAACTACGTACATTTGGTGTCTGATTTATTTTGCTGATTCTGTCTATTTATTTAATAGATCGCTTAGTTCCGCACAACACAAACTAGGAAGATTTGGGTTTGCGATCGAAAATTATTATCTGTTAGAAATGTTTGATGATAAGGAGATCAATACATATGTAAATGAACATCACAAGCTGGTGGAGGACTTGGTGATTCAATAACTACTTTTTTTTTTTGGTAAAAGTAAGAAATGTTTTGATTGAACGCAAAAACGTACAGACCTCCACCGCACACTATAAAAATATCGCCAAAGCGTAAGGACATCTCGGATAAAATCAAAGGACAAAAGGCCACAAAAAGTGGCAGCTAAATTGAGAAAAGCTAGCTTGTATAATCTATACAAAGAGCTATACAAAAGCCGAAAAGCCAACAAGACAGCCAAACAGGGAAAAGGAGGTAAACCTCCACACAACATTAATCAAAATTCGCCGTGGAGATACCCCAAGAAGCTTGCATCCTACGATTTCTGATATTGTCATCCACATGACGAAAAGAGAGAGTCTTGTCCTTGACAATCTTCCGAAGATGCTCCTTGAGGGATGACAGATATAGTTGATTGTTGCGGAATAGAATATGGTTTCTCTCTGTCCAAATCACATAGCACAAGACACCAAAAGAGAATCTAGTTATACATTGATAAAAGGAGTGGCCGCGAAAGTGTGTCATCGCCCAACGAAGGTTGTCCTACCAAGATGTGTTATATCAAGTTAGGTTGCATTTGGATGACCAAAACAAGACAAGAGCCTTCGTAACCCGGTAACCAAAAAACAAATGATCAACAGAGTCAGGACAGAAACTACAAAATGCATAAGTACCTTCCACAATATGATGGTAGGTAAGAGGGACAGTCTGAGTTGGTAGTCTGTTAAGAGTTATAAGCCACAAAAGGAAGAGCGCCGAGGAGTATGGTGACGATCCCAAACGAATGAGTGCCAATGGACCACTTGTCTTTTAGCGTGAAAATGCTCCCAAGCCAAGGCTGAAGACTTTGGAAATGAAAAATTCTTCTCAAACTCATCTAGCAAGAATTTGGTTTGAATGACAATATATATATATATATATATATATATATATATATATATATATATATATATCTTTGTGGGAAAGGTTTATGTAATAGGGGAATTTTTATTCTTAGGCTGCGTTTGGCGGTCCAGATTTGAGTCAGGATAGGATAAAAAATTATCTTATCTAGTGTCTAGCAATGTCCTCCAGACCGGATAAAACCAAATATATCCGTATAAATTGCCGGATTCGAAATTCGGGGTGGGGTGGGATAAACCCGGATTGGATATTAACCTTTTTTTTTTATGAATAACTTAACAAGCCCCCTTTTCCGTTAAAGGATCCTCATGGATTACTAAAAGATCTCTTCACAAGAACTTTGCAGGCTCAGCAGGTGTATTTCGTGCAAAGATTACTGGAACTAAATCGGACAAAATCTAGATAGAGCATAACTGGAATCGAACCTTGGGAGTTGTTGGAAATAGAATGATTTTGAAAATCCAGATGGTTCAAATAGGAGGCCAATGACACGAGCTCTGCCCAGGAAAAGAACCTCAAGTAAGTCGCGACCGAAGAAATTAGAAAGTGGTCTTCTCTCGGCTTACAAACAGAAATCCAAGGAAAGAAATATCTTTACATTTGCAGAGGGGCGCATTGCAATACGGGTACTGCTAAAGGAAGTTCCTCAAAAATTATCGACCCACACAAGCTTTCATTTTCTTCGAAGGATAATCAGGATGACAATCAACACTGACAAAAATGAAAATTCACCATCAGAGGAAAGACCATCTCCACATGGTAACAGAAGAATGAAGCTTACATGAGTTCACTTGGCTTGGCAACATCAACCCAGAAAATATTTGTCGAGAGAAAAGATCTCCTCAAGCAACCAGCAGTGGGACAAGAGAGAAAACTAAGGACGAGAGAGAACGTACTAGAACACATTCCCAAAAGGTTATGTTGATCGACAAGATGATATCCCAAGTCCAACATTTCAAAGAACTCAGGTGGCGAGCTCCTCACCAAGTCCATTGATTTAAGAAGAGCAGGGGGAGTAGGCAGATCGTAATTTTGCGAAAGGAAAAGGAATTTTTTATGAGGAAGATATTTTCAGCTTCAAGAGTTTTCATTCGAGGAAGCTGGATCTAGGGTGCCATCACTTGCGTGGTGGGTAGCACATTTCCATAGCCAAGTTATATCCGGACATTCACCAAATATATAATGGGATTTTTTACAATCCAAAGAACGATCCATAGGATTTCTAATCCGTCCTTATCCTATCCCATCCCAATCCATGTCCAAACAAGCAAATGCAGCCCTATTGTTTCGAATGTTATCAATGAAAATACTACTTCTTCTACTTAGTTGGTTGAATCTATTAATCTCTAATATGGTAGATTATGACATGTTACTATTCCTTATATTAAGAAAATGAAATAAGGAGCTTTAATTTATGGCCATAACAAACATATTTTAATATATGTATAATTTGTGCTATGACCAAATTAACTAAAAAGCCTTGTATTTCTGTAAATAGAGATCCGGAATTGTTGAGCTGAATTCATACTAATTTAGGTTATTTAAAACAAACTATGAGGGCTTACGTAGAAAATCGACTGAATAAAGAGATAAAAGGAGTTAAATCAGATAGAGTTGATGAGTATGTTTAATGTATTTTGTAAAAAAAAATAAGGAATCATGAAACTAGCGCTCATTCTCCATAATCAAATGGAGTAGCTGGAAAAAAAAAAGACATTAAAAGAAATGATGGATTATATGCTTGCTAGTTTTAAACATCTTAATAATTTATGAGGAGAAGAAGCTATTGTTCGCCTGTTCGCTTAAGTACACCTCAAGTGCGATAAGTTGTGTATAGGGCTTACTTTATTGCTAAAATTTTCAAAACGATCACTTGAGTGCTAACTTTTTTTTAAAAAAAATGATCACTTAAACGCAAACTTCTTTTTAAAACGATTACTTCGGTGCCAACTCCTATTTAAGCTAATGTGGCTCGCCGAAAATCCAACGCGTGTTATTTTTTATTATTATTTGAGCCGACGTGGCTCATTGGAGTTGGTACTGAAGTGTTCATTTTTTAAAAGAAGTTGGTACTTAAGTAAATTTTTTTTTTTTAAAAAAAAAGTTAGCACTTAAGTATAGTTTTGAAAGTTTTGACACTAAAATGACCGTTTTTTTTTTCAAAAAAGGCACTTAAGTGAATTTTTAAATATTTTGGCACTAAAGTGAGCGCTGTACAGTTTTGACGCTTGGAGTGTGCTTAATCCTCCGCCTGTCATATCCATAATAGAATACCTTATAAGAAGACTAATAAGTCGCCTTATGAATTATGGAAGGCTTATTGCCAAACTTAAAATATCTGAAAGTGTGGGGATGCCTTTCTAATTTATTCTTCTAGTTTTAAGAAAATAAAAATAGGCTCCAAGACATCTGATTGCATGTTTATTGATTATGCTGAATCGAGCGCTATAAATATATTTCTTGCATTAATGTAACAGTTGAGACAAAGAATGCAGTTTTTTTTTAACACAATTTGTCATTAATAATTATTACTATTTCTCTTGCACCTCTTTATAAAAATGATCGTAAAAAGTTAAATGATGAATTGAGGAGGAGTAAAAGATCAAGGAAATAAACTGCTTTTGGAAATGAATACTTGTCATGCCAAATATGATATTTTGGGAATAAGTTACAAAAGTTGAGATTGATTCTATTTTACAAGATCAAACTTAGGAATTGGTTGATTTACCACTAGGTGTGAAACCAATTCGTGGAATTCGATTTTTAAAAAGAAAGTTAAACTTGATGATTCCATTGTTGAATTTAAAGCAATATTGGTCGCAAAAGATTCTACTCAAAAAATAAAGAGCTGTACATTTTCCACTCCCTTTTTTGCTACCATACTCCCTGAATTAGTATTTTGACAACAATATCGCTTGTGTGGATCTCACCTTTTAGCATATGATCCCATTAGAACATTATTAAATTCAAGCGTGGCCCCATTTTGTGTTTACATTTTCTTTTTCTTTTTCCTTTTTCTTCACTACCTCTCTCTTCTCTCTTTTTGTGTGTTCATCATTTTATTTCTCATTGCCTTCTTTACGTACGTCCTCCATTGCGCCTTCGACCCCAAGGCTACATTAGCCACGTCGTTTGCTCGCTTTTCCATCTCGCCGCTTTTCGCGGCCTTGACTCGCGTCATCGAGACCTCTTGACCATCGTTTACTCTGCCACGAAGGGGCACAACATCGGCGAGGGGTAGCTCAATCCACCGTGTGTTTGAATGATTTTGAAGACGAAGATCCAACCATATAATGAACTTAAGGAGCTTGACCGAGGGGGGGGGGGGCAACCAACTTATGATGACGATGCTCTCGAGGTGAAAACGTCACCTCTTCCTAGCGGAATTAACAATAGTCAAGAAGGTCTCGATCATAGCGAGTCGATGCGGCTAGGTGGAGAAGTGAATGAATTGCGTGGCTAGTGAAGCTTTTGGGTCTGAGGCGCGTTGGAGGACATAGCGACCAACACAAAAAGAGAGAGATAGGGAAGAAAAAGAAAAAAAGTAAACACAAAGTGAAGCCCATGTTTGAATTTAATAATCTTTCAATGAGAATGATATGCTAAAAGATGGGACCCATAAGGGACATTGCTGTCAAAACACTAATTCAAGGAGTGTGGTAGCCAAAGAGAGAGGAAAAAGCATGACCCAAAATAAAATGTTTGATTATTTTAATATATTTGCTCTTGTAATTATTCATCCATTTGTGCTTTAATCGCCTTAGCTCCTATTTATAAACTTGTTGCTCACCAAATGGATGTTAAAATTGCTTTTCTAAATTTTAATTTTGAAGAAGAAATTTGCTGGTGCAACCGTAGGACTGTAACCTCCATGGCCAAAAAAGCAAAGTTTGTAAACTCCTTAAATCTTTATAGGCCTTAATGCAAGCACCAAAGTAATAGCATGAGAAATTTTGATCAGGTTCTAGTTAATAATCGATTTTGCTCCATTGAATTTATCCTTGATGGCGAATCTATAGTTATTTGCCTATATGCTAACGACATGCTTATTTTTTGTTACATACATTGATGTTCTATACTAAACAAAATCTTTCTTGACCTCTAAATTCAATATGAAGTACTTGAGAGAAGATAATGTCATTTTGGGTGTTAAAGTCTTCAGAAGTGATATCGACCTAATGCTTAGTCAAGAGCATTATGTGAAAAGGCTACTTAAAAATTTTGACATTTCGATGTCACACCTGTAAGTACTCCTTATGATGCTATACCCAATTAGTGAAAATAAAGGAGATGGTACGGCTTTGTTTGAGTACGCTCTATTGGGAGTCTGATGCATTTAATAAACTACACTGGACCTCATATAGCTTGTTTTTGTGTGTCGATTGAGCAAATATACACAAAATCCTATTTGTGATCATTCGACTACCTTGAGCAAGGTTATGAAATATGTGAAATGAACCATAAATTAAGGCATTTTATAAGGTAGATTTCTTGCTAGATTAGAAGGATAGAGTGACACTAACTGCATATTAGATTCAGATGAGACAAAACCCACTAGTGCATATATGTTAACCCTTGGTGGATATGCTCTAACTTGGAAATCAGCCAAGTAAAATCCAGATTTTGTAGCTTTAGAGCTAGCTGGTGATGAGGCCGAGTGGTTAGGAAACCATTTAGCATATATTCATTTGGGAATGAAACCAAAACTTTTTATGTCTATGCATTACGATTATCAAGTGACAATAGCCATTGCAAAGAATAAAAGTTTTAATGGTAAAAATAGACACATCCAATTGAGACATGGTGTGGCAAAGCAACTGCTTAAAGATGTAGTTATGTCCATCGTTTATGTAAAGCCATAAGTGAATTTGGCAGATACTCTAATTAAATCTGTGGGGAGAAAATCAATTTATGATACACCGAGGGAAACGAGGCTTAAGCCGATTAACGAAAATCAACAGTGATGGTAACCCAACCTATGTCATTTGTGATCCCATAAATTAGATCCATATGGGTAATAATATGTCACTTGTTGGTCTAGTGATGTACTAATAAAAATTGTTGTTTCTCCAAAGGTGAGAATAATACAAGACTGCAATGAAAATGAAGTTGAGCTAAGATCTTAATGAATTTCATAGCTATCATTATTGTGTATTAAATTGCGTAAATATACTTGATGAAATCACCTATATAAGTATTATGAGAATTATGGCAAAATCTCTTGAGTACATATAAATATACTAGGCGTGCACATGCCCTATAGCGCAAAACCACGTTGAAAACAATCATTGTGTGGTGTAATGCAATTAGTGAAATTTATAATTCACAAAAATATTTCTTGTTCAATAGAAGTTTCAAACTTCACTAATGATTTCGTGAATTATATTTCATTCTTTTTTTATCTGATTATTAGCTTAACAAGCATCAGTTTTGATGCATTACATTGATTGAATTTAACCCGGCATTTATATTTTTCCTCTTTTGAAACCCTTTGAAATATATGGGGGATTATTGGATATTTCAAGAGTTTTGAAACATTCAAAAACATTTGTTTGTAATGAATTTAATGGAAATTATGAGTGCAATCAATTTATAACAACTTTTTAATATTTGATTTGATTTATTTCTTTGTTAACCCTCTCTTTTATTTGCCTACTAAATCACAATCCAAATATTCAAGAGAAGAAAAACAATAAGTTCTCTATTTTCTTTCAAATGATTTGTTGGGTTTTACGTTTGATAGCTATGTTCCCGTACCATCTATGAGTTTAGAGGAAAATCTATTGTAGCTTGGGAGTACAACCGCTAGAGCCCGTACCACTAAGTTTCGTATTTGGAGGTGTAGAATTGTTCTTGAGGACAGTGCTTTGCCTCAGATATTTTGTTTTTACAATTTATATTCTCCGACACTCTTTCTACGAAATAAATCACATAAATGCATGCGCGCACTTCTGACAAAAACAGAAACCTAAAAGATGGCAGCAACAATGATCACTGAAGTGAGCCTGAAGCTTCTGATAGACAAAGCAAGCCAAAAGTTGGTCCTCGTCCAAGCCGGTAAGGATTTCTTCTACATATCTTATGATGAATCTTTCCGGAGAAAGATGTCATGTTTCACCAAAGTCGAGCAAAGTTCACCAATAATTTGGACCGTCACAAAACCAAATGACCTGCTAAATGCATATGAACCAATTTATCTTGCAAGGATATGCAGCTTGCAGCGACGACTTAAAGTGTCGCATTTTACTTGGGGGAGGGGGCACTGGGGAGGAGTCCGAGATTAGGATGACCTTTCCAAATGCGGAAGTTGAGCTGATTAACGGCGGAACCTGCGATTTGCTGAATCGCATCAAAAAGCTTATCCTCCGAAGCCCCCTCCAGCTCATAAAAAACATCGTACAAGGTCTTGCCATTCTCAAAAAATATGTGACTAGTCGGCCTCTTGCTCTTCCCTCCAGCATGGCGTTCAAATTTGCAGAGACCAATGTACTGCAGGCTTCAACATAAAAAGATGAGTTACCTTAAGAATAAGAAGAAGAAAAAGATGGAAGTACAATCAGATGCTTACTTCAGAGTTGTTGCATTCATTGCAGCTGCAACGAATCTTTGGCCCTTTTATAACACCGCAAAGAATTAACTGCAGAATATGTCAAGCGTCAAATAAAAAGTCAGAAAAATCAAGATGAACACTTGAAAAATAATCATGCTCGCAAGAACTTACATCACGATTTTCGTGAATGTACTTCACCGGGGCCCCATCAAATATTCCAGTTGATAATAGGCGAAGGACGGATGACGGATATAAATTTGCGCAAGGGTCCCTAGCTGCCTTTGGCTTCTTTTTTCTGCGAGCTTTCTGTTCTTTCGCATTATCTCCGGGATTTGAATTGCTTTCTGAAGAAGGATGAGCATTTGGCTCAACTATATCACCTCCACTGGTTGCCCTTGAGGATTGAGCAGAGTTTTGATTGTTTAGCATTGCCTCATCGTTGGCAGTGACCTTAACTCCTCCAGAAACAATGAAATTTCCATTTTCCTTATCGTTGCAACCTAAGCTTTGATGCCCTTTTTGTCGACTGATGCAAATCAGATGCACCGGTATGTTATTTTGATGAACAGTCGTCTCAACGGCGATTGTTTGGCTAGTTGCTCCCGAGAAATGAGCATAGTTTGAACAGTTTAAAATGGCCTTGTTATCAACAATGGATTTCTTATCAGCAACAGCCATGCCAGATGCATGCTCCGTAGGTCCTTCTTCAGCTCTGCCAGCAACAATTATATCTCTCTTCTTCTCATAGTTGCGACCTAAGGTGAGACTCAGGTCTAATCTTTCATTTCCAATCCCATCCATCGGTGTGTTATTCCCATCCTTAATCTGACATGGACTACCCAAAGAAGAGAAGCTGCTATAGTACTTGTTACAGCCAAAGCTCCTCAACAATCTTCCGTCATCGGCCTTTCTCAAAATGTTGCTCATCGGTGCAGACACGACAATTTCAGAGTCACGAACATGATCTACTTTTTCCTTTGGGATTTTGCCGAGATTGTGAGAGTTAACTGAGGCACCACCTTGAGTTGACTGATAATTGGGGGGTTTGTTCAATGGGTAAACACTCCACTGCAGAAAATTTGGCCTGTTGATTGCAGCTTCAACTGCTCGTTTCTTGTTGCTCGATAGTCCGGTACGAGTTGTCAACCATGGATAGACACGCTTCGGATCATACACTCTGGAAGTATTATAGCTCCGTCTAGTATATTTATTGCATTCTTCGTCCTTTGTCATTTGAAAAAGTTCGCGCCTGAAGGTCTAGAACATAAATGAATAATTTTAGTTAGTGGGTGCAGATGACTAATTGGCATGGATAGAATCTAAGTATCTTAAAGGAAGAGAAGTATACTCTACCTAGCAGAATGAAAAACATTAACTCATGCATAGGTTGTAAATTGCTGCATTTACATAAGTAAATTCATGTCCTAAGTTATGCAGAGTATGCACAAAAGATATTAATGTAAACAAGACTATCTTTTCTTCCTTGACATACAACAGAAGTTTTTTTATTTTTTTGGTAGGAATACAATAAAGAAGATGAATGAGCTGGATAAAATCTCATAAACCTTCAAGAAGAATCTTAAAATTTAGTATCGCAACGGACGAAGTCGTTAGCATCTCTTCACATCTGAAAATGTGGGAAACCGATTGTCTGGGATCATCCTTTTACAGTTGCGACTTGGTTCAAATTACCGATTCCTACCCTCAAGTCAGATAATGAGATAATCCCAGTAAGCTAAATTTCCGGTATGTTCGCAATCAACCAACATCATTAATTACAATTACGGATAGAATTGTTAATACACGAGACGTGTGTCATGTGACGCAACTGTGTCATAGTAAGCTTAAGTGTCACAAGACAATTCAAATATTCCGTTTATGAAGGTATATTTCACGTAACTATATTAATTGCATATCATTAGCATCCTGCTTCAAAATGTTGATTAAGTATACCTAGCCACAATAAAATAGCTGAGCCGGAAGGGTAAATGATTATCAATAACATGAATCCTTCGATCTCCAACGAAATCTTTCAACGCCAAAAACTCATAACAGCAAAGTAATAGAACTTGAGTGTAAATTCGTGAGAGAAAAGCTTCTCTGATAATTCAAAGATCCCTACCATTTTTATCACCCGGAAGTCTTGCGAACAAAAGAAAGGTCACCGTTTTGTCACCTCGAGCCCGAAGTACAACGTATAAATCTCCAAAAATTCAAAACTTGACCGTCATTTATTGAATTTCAAACAGAACTCGAAGATCTACTTGAGGAATAAGAACAACATTAGTCCTTTAAAACAAAAAATGCGCACACATACAAATATAAAACCTTAATCAGACCAAGCCCAAGGCCATCGTAATGAATTTCAAAGCTTTCATAGATGCGTGCACATTGGCGCACACATGTACAAGGTGGCATGCTCCAGATATTTCACATGTTAAAGATGACAGTCCAAAGAGTGAAGTACCTTGGTCAGAAATTGACCAGAGTTGTTGCCAGCGCGAGGGACTCTTTTTGCCTTGACACAGAGATTAGGGCGAGTACTCTTGTGAGGAGAGAAATGTTTGAGAAGAAAGGTTAAAAGTACGACTGTTTTAAATTACTAATGACAAGATCTAAGAGTTATTGCATTGCCATCTATGCAATTTCGATTTGTAAATTTTATAGCTTGGTAATACGTGCCTAATTATGGGAGCATACCTTCCCCATTCCTGGAGCCAAATTATGTACCAAATGTTTACTAGCTGAGCTATGCCTTGTGTGATGTCGAGCTGATATTATCGACTTATTGATAGAGTAAATTTCACGACAATGCAATTTTCTTTTACAACACGACTGAAGAATAATTGAATGGATTAAATTTATCATTCTATTAACATTTTCTCTTTTGAATTTTTGTGTGAATATTATGTATTTCAGTAGAACTCATTGAAGAAACTTTTAGAACGAATTTCAGTAACAAGTTTCTGTCAAGGAAAAGTTTTTTGCGCAGAAATATTTTCAAGCTATGACCAGCACAAATGGAAATATTTGGCGTATAATCTTCAAAATTAATTATTGCAGGAATTATTAACTTTTGGATAAGTCCAGACTAGATTTCCTTCCACATATGGGCGAAAACAAATGAGAGGGTATGGATGATATGCTTGCTCCATCATGCACATAAATATTGGACAGAATCCGGTCCCATAATTAATGCCTTTAATTAGGAGATCAGGTCAAAATGGTAGTAATGACCAAAATCAGATCCCATAATTAATAACTCGTCAGAGGCCAGCGAGCTCGTGGATCCAACCAGATCCTGGTGACCTGTGGATCGAGGCTCAAGGCTTGCCACAGGCCGGTGAGCTCGAGTTTGTCCCGCCTTGCCAAGATCTAGGGAGATAGAGCTTGTCTGTGGCCGATGGAAGGAGGTGAAGGAAAAATAAAAAAATAAAAAATAAATTAAAATTATAAAGCTAATTAAGAATTGTACAAAAATCACTAAAAAATATTGAGCTTATTTTTTAAAAGTTAAAAATACTATTTACATTAGTATTAGTCGTACCACGTAGGATATTAGACGTTTACATTAGCAATTTTCGGCTAAACCGAAGATGCAAGAAATCAAATTAGATTTTCCTTATCAAACAACTGAAAATATCTTCCAGTTCATTTCTTTACCAAACACTGGAAACTGACTTCTTGGATAATATTTTTTTTCAAAAATATTATATGCTTTGCAACAGAAACGGATCCTTAATAGCTTTTCTCAATTTATTTGTTCCATTGATCCGTACAGGTACATGGATCATTCGCATTAATTACGGGTTGTAAAAAAAAATTGATTATCTTAGTACTAATCAAAGGGCTAATTCCCTAAGAAAGCATAAATTCTAGGTCTAATGACAATTTTGACCCGAAATTTTTTTATCCCATGAAGAAGCACTAATTTTAACTCGAGTCCTAAAAGAGGCTCCCCTTAATTATCCAACGTGACAATTTCACGTCATCAATAAATCTGTTTAGCTTGCTAATGTGGATTTAAAGCAATATTCATCGTCTTCTTAGCACAAAATTTGAGGTTGTTCATCTGCTTCACCTCTGACACAATTTGAAAGATGACGATTAACCCATTCATTGTTTCCTTTATTTGAACCGCAAGCATCAGCTGTCTAATTGGAATCTGAAACTGTGCATTACCACCCATGGACGAGATCCGCTAAGTTCACGATTAGAGACTTCTTTTTAATAAGCCCAGCTCTACCCTCTCCCGAAACGGATGAACAACTTCATATTTCGTACCAAGAAAACGATGAATAATATCTTAAATCCATGTCAACAAGACACGTAAATTTATGACATGAAATTACCTTGCCGAACAACTAATGGTTCCAAATTAAGGGGGTCAGATTCGGGACTAGGGTTAAAATTAGTGCTTTTTCATGAAATGAAACAAGTTCGGGTTAGAATCGTATTGGACTTAAAATTTGTGCTTTTTTATGAGACATAAGAAAAAATTTATGCCAAAATCGTTATTATACCTAAAAGTTGGTGATTTTTATGGAATTACCCCACTAATCAAATAGAGCGACTGATATGCTTCACAGCAACAAATTTACAAATGTGGGATAATTTAGCAGAAAAAGCAGGACTTGTTGGATACGATGCAAAGATGCGTAGAGAATTTTTTTTTTAAACGTATGGCGGTTCAATATTATTGTTCATGAAGATTGCCAGTATTCTTATCCCCTTTAGCATGTATCAAGAGCAGCACATTAAGGAATGGAAGATCCAAATGTAAAACGTTTTGCACTAAGGAATCTAAGTTGCTATTCCACACACACAAGCAGATTCCTCTACTACCAAAGCAACCCATATGACAAATTCTTCAAAAGAAAATCTAAAGAAAGTTTCATTTATTTCAACTTATTAAAAATACATTGAATTAGTCATTGACTTTAAATTTTGATTTTTGTATAGCTTGTTCTCCAGAAGCCATAGATTTCTATACTTTTCGATGATTGAATCACATTTTTATAAAGATTGTGTCACGAGCTTTTCATGAATACAAAATTAGGTCAATTGGATGCTGAATGAAAAAAAATTATAAGATGTCAAGTTGGGTAAAACAACAACAACAACAACAAAAAATGGCCGGATGTTCGTTTTGGCCAACCGGTGGCTGCTATATGACATACTTCATAATGGACCGTCTATTGGATATTTCAGCAATTTTGAAATATTTAAATATAACAGTTTTGATAGTAATTATGATCACCATGAAGCCATCATTTTGTAACCATTTTGCAATAGCCGAATAACTGCTTTCCGATGGATTTATAATTGCTTTATAACGGATTTGTAAACATTTGATAAATTCTTCGTTATTTTATTAATGCATTTATAAGGATCACTTTTTTTATACGTACAGCGCTAGTTTCATTACTTGGATGGCTTAAACACTCCCTTTCACAGTGTACTGACTATATTAACCCTCGATGTGGGGCCCATTTTGGTTTTCTTTTTTGTTTCTTCTTTTTATTCCACTTTGCTTCTTATTGTTCTCACTTATGTTGAATCTTATAGTAAACTCCTTCATCTTCCTCCTCTAAGTACTCTATGTACACTAAAGGATAGGTTCCAAATGGACCCTAGAACTAAGGGTGTCAACAGGTCGGTTCGGTTCTTGGCCTGCCCGAGCTGGCCCGAAACTAAGTAGTACCAAGCTCGGGCCGGATTCTTTTGTTCCTTTTTTTTAAAATCAAAATCAATTAACACTCCTATCAAATAAAAGAATATGAAAAGAAAAAATAAAAATAAATTAAATTTAAAAATGGGTTTTAAAAAAATCGTGCTACGGTCTGGTCGGCCCGAGTACCAAACCTGGTCGAAAAGGCCCAAAAATTTAACCAAATTTTCGGTCACCCAGCTAGGGTAATTTTGACACCCCTTCTTAGAACCGTTCACCGCTACTTTTTTTCCGTCATGTTTTCATCTTTCTTGGTTTTTTATTTTTCTATAGTACACTTGTTATGATCGAGATAGGGAATTGTCGAAGTCATCCGGTTTCCAAAGATAACGGAGGAAGCTTTCAAGAGTGCATATATTAAGTATAGGCACAATCAAGTCCATAAAGGAGGAGAATTTGTAGAGTAGTTGCTGAAGCTTACTCACTTCATGTTGTACAATCAAGAATCAGATGCATGGAGTAATCCCTTTGGCATTAGTATATCTTGATGACTTTCATAATTACTCAATTGGAGTGACATGCGAAATCCACTCATGATTTTTAGATTGCGAATGGAAAGTCACTTTTATCGCGAATGATTTCGAGTTCAGTCAAATATCTCGTTGTTTGAATTTACCAGAAATTAATATCCGTAGTAAATGATATAAACAAATAGAGAATTTAATTACATTAATCAACTCTTTGAGATTACTCATATAGAGAAAAGAAAAATCATATCACAAAAACATCATAAACTAAATCAACAGAATCATTCTAGGAACAGTCTTGTTCACGTTAAGAACACTACTTCTCTTCTCCAGTAATAATTAAATAATTCAAGAGCAATATGTTATGAGGCCAGCACAATTCTTTTACCGTATTGGTTGAATTTTTCTCATCATTGATCCTCAAACCATGGGAGGCGGCATCATCCTCATATCGAGGAATCCCTAATCAACAAAACCACCGGGAGGAAAAAGGGAAGTTGAATAAAAAGAAGAAACAAATAAAATAAATCCTAAATGGGCCCACATTTCAGTCTTTATGGATATAGAATTCTAAAAGACGAAAAAGCGAGGGGAAATATGGTCAGTACACTGTGAAAGGGAATATCTAAGCCAAATTGGGAGTGGCAAAAGTGCGACAAAGAATTAAGGTAATATAGAAACAAACATACTCGTTTAGATGCAGGATATGAACAAAGAAGAGAAGGCAAAAGAAATGTTACATACACAAGTGTTTTGGACTTGTGACTACAAATCTAATTCACGAGACTACTCAAACCATCAATTTATAAATATACAAGACTTTAAGACCAATTGATAAAGCCAATGTCTGCTATTAAATAGAACCATTCTTGTTACCTCATAAAGAATAAGTAATGTCCGAGAAAAATTCATTCAGCATTGAGACTTAATGACTATAAGTACATTACGAGTGTCAAAAATTGTGTATGATGCTTACTTTCATGTCAAAACTTTCAAAACGATCATTTATGCAACGCCCTGAAATTTCGACGTCTGTAAGATAACTAAATTCAATTTAAGGATTAATGTGAATTCCAGTTGGTTGTATGAAATTGAATTTTGAGAAATTAAGTGATGACATTTTGATATTTATTGATACGTCAGTCAGAACAGATTAGGCTTTGATAGTTTAGTCATCGCACATTAGGATTGAGATCATCAAGCTCAAGCTTAATCCTGACCGAGCCCAAGCTATGAAAAGACCAAAATAGCCTTCACTCAGTATCTCAAATGTCTAACCAGTCCTAAAATGCTAAATGACCTTTTCGCTCCTATATTTATGCACAAAAGTCCAAGGAATTCAAATGGTGAGTTGACATATGACACACTCTTCAACCACCCACAATCCTATCACTTCACCTCACATCAAACTACTCTCTCTCTCTCTTCCCACTCCCTTCGTGAATGCCTCCCCCTTCTTACTCCCTCATCTGAGCACCCCATCTCCCTTCCCTCTTCGGTTTCGTGCGAGCAGCCCTCACCCTAACGCCATCTCCTTTGTCCTTCGCTGCTCGCTACCAGTCCCTCCACCACTATCGATGCGTGTAGCCGCTCTGGATCGAGCAACCCGAACGACACTCCCCTACTCTGGTTCTGCTTCTCCAATGTCCGTTATAGTGCCCGACGCCATCTTCAGCTTCCTGTTACAGCACCAGTGGCTGTCGCTCCTTGCTGCTGCCTTTTCATCACTGCTTAAACCCCTAAGACCGTACAACGCCACTCTATCCCCACCTCTAGGCGAGAGCCCTATCACTCCGTCCTCTCCTCCTTACTATTTTGCAACGCCGAACCATCATCCCTAACCAAGCTTTATCGTCCTAATGACACTGCTCACTTGTCGTCCAAGCCTGCAAGCTCTCGTGGACCACTTGAAATCTCGAACCACCGGAGCCAACTACTACCACCTCGAAAGTTGAGCTTTCCCCGTCACTACCCTCAACAAAATCGTAAGCTTTTGTCGGCATTTCATGGACCGAGACCTCGCCGTGCCTATGCTGTGTCGCTGGAAGCCGAGCGTGCCAGGAGCCCCGCCGTCATCGTCTTGCCGTAGTTGCCTCCGATCACTATTTGTGAGTTAATCCCTAACTCTTGATTAGGATGCTAATTGCATTTAGAGTTAGCTTAATTAGCTTAATATGACGTTTAGATAGATTAATTATGTTCAGTTTAGTTAGAAACTTGATTTAGCCTATATGACCATGATTAATTAAGTTAGTCTGATTAGATAGGGGATTGTGGCTATTTGATGACTAGATTGAATTGATTGACTGAATGTATTTGTGTAATTACGAGCGAACAATTAGTTAGAGCCAAGCGAGCGATGAATTGTTCGATTGGTTAGTTGGTCATCAGATTAGTTGGCTATGTGATGTGGACATCGAACCATATCGAGGATGAGGTGCTAAGGGCGAAGGAATTCAAGCAAGTTGTCGGCATTATGGCTCAAGATCTTTGGAGTGGAGGCGATCTTGATTTGAGAATTGAAGATTCAAAAGCTCCTTGGCACAACACGATCAAATTTGGCCTTGCGAATTCCGAACGAGTTTAGGACTAACGAGCTTTGAATGGGCTTAAATTTGGTCGGTTGAAGCGAAACGATGTCCTAATCAATATTCACCTCCTATGGCTATGAACCGCAATGGATTTCGGCCATTCGAATTCGTTTAGATGGATTTTTAGGAATTTTTCTATTTTTAGGCGAATTTTATTAATTAAGGATATTTTCATCTTTTTACCCTTTTAGGGTTAACACCATATTTAAAAGTGCTTATGGGTTTCAGATGTCACGACATTGATTTGAGAATTAATATAGAGATGTTTTCTTTCTCTTCTTCGAGTTCTCTTGAAAACTAGACAAAATCAATTTTACTTGTGGCAATCGATTGAATTATCGAGCAAGATCACGAATTCCCTTGTTCATGGCGTCTATAGTGTGGATTGATTGACACAGGTTTGTCAATAGTTCACGTTCATAACAAGGTTACCAATCACAAGTTCGACCGGGGGTCGAGGTTCGCAATTCGTAACTCCCCAATCATCGTAGAACGATCAGTTTTCGCATCGATTCACATCATTATGGCTAGTTCGGATAATCGAGCTAAGTATGCTTAATTATGTTATCGATTGCTTGAGGCGGTGACCAATGCTTGACTACTGGATGCTCGGATTGATTTTGTGATTAGTTGTATGAGGCTTGATCATCAGTATTTTGATGTAAAACCTAGTAGATAAACCTATGCATTCATATGGCCACATGTGAAATCAAGCTGCATGTTTTAGCATGAAAAATGTTGGGAATATTACTAATATGGTGATTGTTGAAAAATCTCTAATCTTGTTTTGATGATAACAAAAACAATCAAAGGATGCTAATATGTGCACTTGCTGAGTATATCGGTTATATATGCACAAGCTGAAATGCAGATAACGAGATAAAGAGCACAAGTTGTTCTTCGGACAAAGATCTGCTTAGCTAATGGTTGGAGTGATCTACCGGTCTTTTTGGGATTGGTAGCCAATCTTTTGAGGTGAACGAGATTTTGGGTGATAAAGATGTCCACAAGCTGGAAGGATCTTCGGAGAGTTGAACACTTGGATGGACCTGGATCGAGGTAAACAAGCAAAGAAGAACGTGGATATTTGTGATGCCTTGGATGGACAAAAATCGGGTGAACAATGGAAGGACTTGGAATGGCAAATAACCTAGAACTGTGTTATTCGGTAAAGCTTGGGAGGACTATGAAGATGAATAGTGTTGTGGAAACATTCTATCTAAATATTTTGATTCTGACAAAACTATCTTTGTTCAAGTAAGAATACGTGTAATATTTATAATGGTTTCATTGCAAGATGAACAAGTGAACAGAAGTTTGTATTGGCCTTTTCCTGGCATTTAGACTCATGAAGGAGTAGTCATATATTTACCTCTAAAGATGTTTAGACGGAAGTGCCTCTGAAGTCATTCAGATGGAGTTGACTTTGAAGACATTCAGAAGAAGTTGCTTTTGAAGACATTCAGATGAAGTTCCTTCTAAAGATAATCAGATGGAGCATGATTACATTTGAAGCCTTATTCGTCTGAGGATTTATATGATGTGTTAGAAGTACTTTATTGAAACTTAGTATCACGGTTCAAATTTATCTGTTCAGATTTAAAGAGTCTTCTTCTAAAGATTCTACATTTATTAACAAAAATATTCTGAAGACCCACGAATGGCAAGATTCCGATTAAGGCAAGTTCTATGGAAGTTTGTGATATTTGATTGACAGGATATTCCTTCAATCAAATCAGAAGGAAATCTACCATTGGATATTACCTTCCAAGAATAAATCTTATGACTTATTTTAATTCACTCTACTTTTGAAAGCTGAAAATATGGTTGTATGGGTGATTGAATTTGAAAGGTTCAGATTCTACTTCAACGGTTATTATATTTTCTCAGATACAGTCTCATTCAATCACAATTGATAACGTTCAATCAAAGATTGAAGAGCAATCATTTGAAGGATTATCCAATAGCTAGTTTGGAAGAAAAGGAGTATAAAAGAAGGATCATGGTAACTAGTGGAGAGTGTCGAGAACTTGAAATTCCAGAGTGCCTGAATTGTTTCAGATTCACATACTTATTCTGAGAGTTCTCAATTTCTTTCATTGTGAGTATTTGTAAGAGCTACTGAGTGCTCGGTATTAATTGTAATATTCATTGAATCACTTTAGTGGAATCCAGCCGATTGGCTGTCATCGTGAGAGAGTAGATATAGGTCTGACAAGCTGAATCACTATAAACTCAACATGGACTATTCTATACTCTAAACTCTTACTTCTGTGTTTGGATTATTTACACGTTATTATATTTTTCTTAATTCTGATCGTGGATTGAAATTATTATTAACTCCCTAGATGATATTGTTAGATTCAAAAATTGGTATTAGAGCAGGTTACTTATATATGTGAAGTGTTTTAAGTTCTGAGTTAACGATCTCTCATGTCTAGCAATAATTTCTCAGGAACATGTGACTCGCATTTTTCCAACAAACCACCATATTTTGATGGAAATGATTACAACATGTGGAGCAACAAAATGAAATGGTTCCTCATGGTTTATGATGATATGATGTGGGATGTTGTCACTAATGGCGTTGTGCCTACTACTACTGCAACTGCGTCCACGAAAAAGAAACAACTCCTATAACAATGATGTCTGATACAGAAAGAGCTAAAAGACGAGGCCTGGACTCCAAAGTTGTTAATGCATTATTCTATGTTTTGTCAACTCCTCTGCACAATCGTGTGTCAGAAGAAGAATATGCAAAATTTATATGAGACAGACTTCATATTACTTTTCAAACTTTTCAAGGAACAAACAGAGAGAAAGAAACAAATCTTAGTATTCTATTGAGTGATTATGAAGCCTTCCAGATGAATCTATTGCAAATACGATCGATAGATTTCGAATTCTGGCAAGTGGTCTTGCGAGACAAGGTGCTCCCATTGCAGAAACAATGCAAGATAGGAAGATACTTAGAGGTCTCATAGATGATTGGAACTATATTAAACCTTCCATTCAAGAATGTCAAGCAATCAAACTATTATATGTAGATGAGTTTGTTGGAACACTGTAATATTATGAGACAGAACGTGTCAACAAAAAGGGAGACTCAAAAGGTAAGAAGTTAATTGCTTTAAAATCTGAAAATTTTCAAAGTTTCTCTGATACAGATGAAGAAGACGAAGATTATTAAGAGCTAGCACTTATGGTGAAGAAATTTATAAATATGGCTTGAAAGGGCAAAAACTTTTAGGGGAAGAAGTCATTCAAGAAGAATGATCAGAAGTTATCAAGCAATGATGTACAAGAAAGCAAAGACGTGATATGTTTTCATTACAATAAGGCAGGGCACATCAAGCCAAATTGTCCCATTCTGAAAAGGGACAAAATCAAATATGAAAAGTACAAAAGGCGTTAAAGGCAGAGACGTTAAGCAATTCCGATGATAGTGGAGATGACTATGCAAACATCTGCTAAATGGCTTATGCAAGTTCAGAATCAGAATCTATTTCAGATTCAGAAACTGGAGTATGTTTATCTGAACTTTCTGATGAAGTTACCAAGTATATTAATTAACTCTGCAAAAACTACAAAAAAAAAACTCTTAAAATGGTTTCTATTTTGAAAAAGGAAATTTCCTTTTTAAAAGCAGCAAGATATTTCTCAAAAAGATAAAATTGATTTCTTACAATGAAAATTTCATCAGTTGAAAGAAAGCCATAATTTTGTTTCAAAAGAAAATAATTTTTTAAAAGTTGAAATTGAAAATATTTCAAAAAGATTCTCACAAACTTCAAAAACCTTGAACAACATCATTTCGAAACAAATTACTTTCAATGACAAATATGGTTCGGGTTTCAAAAGAGAAAATGATCTCGAAAATTTTTTCCTAAAATAAATGAAAGAAAGTTTAGAAAACAAGTTCGATGACCACACATCATTTTGTTCATTTTTATCATTCTTTCCTGAGGAAACACTCTTATCTTAACCACTGGTTTCCATAACCAGTCAATGCGACTTTATCCCAATTATGTCCGATCCACTGAACATCGACATTATCTTGAAATTCAACATCGTCTACAAGACAGTCTCTCGAACTTAACTTCTCTTACAGGAATCATTCAAGTTCTGCGTCGTCTTTCTCAGTTTAGACACTCCATCTTAATATCAAGACAGTTAGGCTCTTCCTTCCACACTAGGGTCTCTTACCATATGAAGGAAACTATACACTTCAGTGGCATTCTCTTATTTCAAATCCACCATGTCCTTCCTATTCCATAGGACGGTAATCTTGGAGTCTGCGCCAATGACGGTGTTTTACTCCAGAACGTAGATGCCACCATAATCGGCATTCTTCTTCCCATAATTCAGTCACCTCAAGTGACAATATCTGTTCGTCCTTGGTTTCTACCAATTCACGTATCGAATACTCGATTAGATTACCTCGATTTACTCTGCAATAACTCTCTAATCGCTCTTTTCGCTTCCTCAATCATTCACTAAAATTACGAACAGCGAGAACTATCCAGTCCATTCACTTTTCGTTTCATCAATGACCATCTCATGGTCCAATCGTCCTTTAAGAATGACGCCCTACCCTTTAAGGGCGATAACACACAATACCACTTCTACTGGTCTAGATTTATGCTCAATCAATCTCATAAAATCATCAATGTCAGACAACTGACAGATCTCTTTCCTCAACTTTTCCAACGACGGAAGGAACGACATATCAGTCTCTCATTACGAGACTTGCGATAAGGTAACAGCCATCTCTCGCTAGTACGTTTCATGTTCCAAAATGAACATCTCTTTACTCGTAATCCATAAGCAGGAGTTCTTTTCTTTTACTAAGTCCATTACCATTCCTTAAAATCAGGAAGAACAACTAGTCATAAGGCTTTCAAACTCCAATCCACTCAGGGATTTACTTATCTTATTCAAAGGTCATTAACCACCTTTACCATATGCTTAAACGACCTTGAGAATTCTGTCTCACACTGGTCTATCATCCTCTGATCCTTGTAAAAGTATCAGGATCCAAACAACCTTTGTTGTCAAACTTCCATTAAACAATTCAATAAAGGCAGTCCAAGCAAATATCATGCCTTTGAGAAAACCTTTCCTCTGGTGACCTTTCACCAATTATCAACAGCCTCTTAAGGCTACAATTTGCCAAGGTCACTTTCTTTCCTTAGTGTACCCAAAACATCTAAGGTTTCCTTACCAAAATCCCATATCCAAAGGGAGACAACTTCAAATCTCATCCCTCCTTCAAACTTAATCAATCTCAACCTTATACATGGCTTCATAAGCTTTTCAAAACTCTCGTGGTTCTTTCCACGCATTCAATTTAGAAAGGATTAACTTAGAGTCACCTTTCTCGTGACTTCCATCATTTAACTCATCAGCGACTTGGGTATAATGACAGCTCCTTCTCGAGTCTGTCTACCCATCCACTTTTCTCATTTCTGTTTAAAGTTCTCATGACCCCTTATCACACTTGAGTCTCGCACGATTAACAAATCGAGCCATATTTTCTTATAGTACTCATACTCCAGTCGCTCAACTTTACTCAATTCTATGATCCATCTCAATTCTTGGATCTTTTTATATCTTACATCCTCGAGCTCAATGCACTTCTACGACCATACTATGGTCGTTTAACGTCATTAGGTCATCATGTTACTTTGAACCACTATGATTCCCTCCAAGAATCAAAAACTTAAGTTAGCTAAGTTTAGCAGTCTCAGACTGCTCATCTCATTATCTTTTACCATCAACCATCAGTGGTTTCCAAACAATTTTCAACTAGTTGCTCATTATACAAGGATTCCAAATCGTCCTTAGGCAGCAACCATTCATCAAGCCAGCCTCAACGAGGCAACTTCTTACTTAACAGCTAAATGCCAGGCAAGCCTCAACTAGGTTAAAACTCAACTAGGTCAAAACTCAACTAAGTCAACACCCAGCAAATACTTAAGGCATCACTTCAATAAGTCAATCGCTCATACCATAAGCATATAGCATTTGCCACTCTGTCATAAACGTGACAGGCTATCTCGTTCTCAACAGACATCAGTTCAATGGGTATAAACCCCACAGGTCGTCTAACCTCTCAATTATACCTTGGTCAAGCCAATCACATGATGCCAATTATAAAACATGCCTAACAGGCCCATTACAAACATCACTTTTCTTTTTCAAAGGGCATCCACTGCCAAACACGAAACTTTTAACCATGTCACTCATAGGCGCCATTACACATGCCATGCCACTTTCAATCATTCTTTTTTAGAATCAATCTCGTGCCGTACATCTCTTAACCATAATTGGACTCAACCTGATACCTAGACTTTTCCTTTCAAGTTATGACTTGAGTCATTCCTGCCTCTTGCCATCCTAGAAGCCTGCCAGGAGCCGCTCTTTGTCCGGACCTCTCTGTCCCGGCGATCACTTCCCGCCCTCATCAGTCCTGGCCGTTGCAGGTTGTCACAAGTCATTCATCTATGAAGAAAGCCCCATTCCACATGTCACATACCATGTTTGATTACAGTTTATAGGTATCCCATCCACTTGGCCCATACCAAGCAGCAGTTTATTAAGTCCAACAGCGATAAGTTCATGTATGCACCCTCATCAACTTTCATTTCAAAGCCATAAACACATGCACAACATGATCGTTCTCACCACTTGTCATACTATAATCGTTTCCACACCAAGCCTTATCCATAGAAAACCTCTAGTTCCACAAAGACCATCGCCTCTCATAGATCAAGTGCATATATTCAACTATATACCTCAAGTCTAGTTGCTATTCAAGTCAAATTCACAATAATTCAATCAAAACATATCTTTAATCCACATATTCCTTCCTCGCTTCCCTGTATGCATCTCATCTCATATCACCCGAGACTGTCAATAGCAATCGATAACTAAACCATCAGGGTATAACACAATTCAAGCCTGAATCCGTTAATACCCATCATCTCTTTATAACCCACACTCGTCAAGTTGGATCATGAATAATCCACAATTGCCATCATATACTCCAATTGACCCTTCATTCATAAGCTATTCTCTAGCAACCTCAAATTCAGGCTTATGACTCCTCAATCTCTACTCACTTCCTTGTGAGCCTTAATCATAAAATCACTCAAGATCATCTATTAAATCGACACTAAGACCATTAGAATACCTCACAAGTTCAAGTCTATAATCCTCAAGATTCAGCAATCCATACTTAGTCCTAAAGGTCTCACTACCTAATTGTCTCTAAGTCATCGCTCATTATCACTCCAAACCTCAATCACAATGGATTGAGCTGACCTTACTCTAATACCACTTAAACAGGGATGTCACGCCTCGAACCCAGCGAGCACGCGAACAACCCTCTAGGCCATTCATTAATAAAGTCTCCCAGGATTCTTCTGTCCAAAACTCAGCAAGTTCGCCTCTTAAGTGAAAGCGAGACACAACTCCATACAATTAAAACAATACAGGATGACTGAGGACAAAAGGAGATTCACTTCTCAAAAATGTCCGATCATTTACAAATCCAACTCTCAACTACGTCTCGATTATACTCATCCTGATTTCCTCCAACGGCTTCCTCAAATTCCAACCCATGGCAAGTTCAGGTTTCCTCCATTTGAAACCTAAAAAAATTTAAGCCCCTACTAGGGTGAGATATATATATCGTAACAAGTGAAATCTAAACCTAGACCTGAACACCAGTCCCCCCAGACCACACACAAATGCTATCAAATGCAAGCATTCAGCAACTCAATGAAACAAAGCATCAATCAGTCTGACATATCAACAAGTCGGGCATGTATAAAAAATCATAGCCACCTATGTTCAACCTCATAACACTTAGTACATAAATAAAAACGTACAATAATTATAACTTTCACAACCACTCAACGCCTGGGCTCTCAGCCATGATGTACTTCCATGGCACTCTTATCAACTGACATCACTAGGGCCACAGGCTAATCGATATTCTCGTACCACTGGGGCCACAGGCCAATCGATTCTTTCATTCTTATTTGAGTTTACCATCATTTATCATAGAATAATTGACATATCAAATCATTAACGAACATACCACATACTATAGGACCCATGCTTCACACATTAGCCTAAAATAAACATGTTGTCTTCAATGTGGTAAACCATTTAATCATCGCCAGGGTCCACGGCCACGATGTATCGCTAGGACTCCAAGCCGCGATATAATGACATAGGGCTTCAAGCTAAATTATCGTCAGGGCCCACGGCCGCTATGTCATCACCAATCATCGTTAGGGCCCACAGCCGCGATGTTATCACCGGGGCATCTCAGCCGACCCCTTAACAGTAACAGGGCTCACAGCCAATTCAATAATAAGAACAGTGCATCATTGTCAATTCATGAATTCAGGGCCCAATAGCCGAACTATATTACTAAGGGCTCAATAGCCACTTACCTCACAAGGCTCTCTGGCCAATCGAAACACATTAGCCAAACATAACATGAAGGCATATCACAATATTCAATTGTCACACTATGCCGTCCAAGTCACGAAATCCGCTACTTAATCAAGAAATTCAAGCCCTAAAATTCATCAAGCAGTCAATTCATCCAATTAATCAACCATTAATGTACTAGCCTTCAGGTAAGGGTTGAGGAAACACTTACCTCTATTGATTAGCAATATTTCACACCAAGTAACTCTCATCAATGCCACAAGTATGCAATCCACCAAAAATTCCTCGTCAACATAGAAAGATTTACCAATCTTGAATCAAAGCCATGGAATGCTTACTTCCATTAACCCAATCCTTCCTTAGCCATACCATTGGCAATTTAAGTCACCTTATTGATCAATTGAACACATATTAACACTCTCAAAAACCCTCAATGGGTTCTGTTCACACGGCCACATACAAGGCAAAACTTAGCTTAGGGGGTTCAGTATCAATTTTGCTCATAATTCACTTCTAAACCCCAATCCACTTCACACACTTCCCATTAACACCTCATATCATATCCTATAGGGTATTATAAGTCAATTTGAAGTCTAATTACTCCTTAATCAGCCCTAAACAGAACCGGCCAGTAAGGATTCACCCATAAAACAGAATTGGTTTCCAATTCAAATCGCTCAATCAAGCCATATATCAATTTCATACTTCAATCCATCACAAAACCAATTGGCCACAACCTTAAACTACATGTTAGGGGAGCTCACCAAAAATTTTGAAGCAAAATAACACCACAAAGACATTTGAACAGCTCGATTTCCACATGGTACTCAAACGGGCAGAATCTGTCCAAGTATAATCACCTATGTTTGGCCATGAAAACACCCTAAATCCTCAAGAAAATAATCATAATTTCTCAGCCAACTCAATTACTAGATGTTATGAAGATATCACCAAACATATGAGGTCATTTGGAGTCCGGAAACTCTAAAAAACGCAGCCTCTCTAAAATCGGATCAGAATCTAACATTTGTCCACTCAAGCAGACTTACCGAATAAACCGGTGGGCTAAATTAAGTTTATAATACCTTTCTAGGATGGAAAGATGATAAGCTTTAAGATGGCGGTAGTTTTACCTCAATCTGAAGTCGGACGACGAAGTTATAGCCAAAACAGTGAGCCAATTTTTCCTTGTCCGCGAGAACCCATTCAGCTGAGAGAGAAAAATGGTAGAGGAAGAAGAGAGGGGAAGGGTGGCCAGCCAAAATTTGAGGAGAGACCATCCATTCCATTCCAATAATACACTTTGGATCAAATAGATTAGATAGGTAATTAATAGGCATTTATTGCTTAGCCTTCTCTTTGATTGACACTCGGCAAGCTCCCATTAGTTGCTCCATTAACTTTGACTTTCTTTGACTCATCCTCATCCAATTTTCAGTTCTAAATTTCTTAAAACAAGGCCAAAGGTTGAGGGACAAAATAGTTATTTGGCACTCTTCGTCCGATCCATTTTTTCTAGTATAAACCACCTTCGATGAGGCGACCTCCATCTCAATTCCAATATTTGAATTCCTCAATGTCTAATAATCAAATCTCGAGGTCCAATTTCATGTCGAATTCTCGTCGACTGTAATTCCAGTTTATCTCAAACTGACGGGCGATTATTACAAGCGCCACGAGTATCAACTTTGGGTTTATTCTTAAACCGTGGCGACTTTGGTTGTCATGTAATTGTGAGACTTTATTGTTTCTTCTTTCAATCCTGATCATCGAAATCCGATTTAGGAAATTCTCGCAAATTATACATTAGTTAAGCGGAATCACCCGTATCCCAACGTATAACGCTAGCAAGACATTCCATGATCGTCCTTAGATCGATCCCTGTTGGCCCGGAATATTCCCTCGAAAATTCTTATGGTCAAAGTGTCATTTCTCATTCAAACTCCCTAGGTCCATATGCCCGACTCCGCGTCAGTCTTTCCCTTTTGGTCAGTTAAGTCAAGAGTGGCCAACTCTGAGCGAGTTATAACTGAAATACACCGATCAATATCCTTCCATTCAATAGCCTCGAGAGAATCGAAATTCGAAATGTCACATAACTTGAGTTTTCCTTAGTATGATGATAATCACAGAGTCGATATGCGTAATGTCTGCAAAAGCCGCCCGTAGTTCGAGACAAACTGGAGTTACGATTGACGGACGAATAATCATGAAATGGAAGCTCAAAAGTGGCAATTGGAAATAAAGAATTCCAATTCTAAACAAGAATCTGACGACGTCTCGTTAAATGGTAATTTCGAATTGGAAAAGTGAAGTTTGGACTGAAAGTGCAAA
Organism: Rhodomyrtus tomentosa; assembly: GCA_028455895.1. Taxonomy (NCBI): domain Eukaryota; kingdom Viridiplantae; phylum Streptophyta; class Magnoliopsida; order Myrtales; family Myrtaceae; genus Rhodomyrtus; species Rhodomyrtus tomentosa. Next base: position 14,007,372 of record JAPCWY010000009.1, on the reverse strand, counting down.
ATTATCATTTTGCCCCTCGACTATTTGATTTGCCTTAAGAATGCAAGAAGGATAAAATGGTCATTCCCTCTCCATCATTGTCTACCGAAAATTGATATACAAGGAGTCAAAGGATGAGTCAAAGCTTTAAGTTGTATTATTGGTGAGTGCCACATGTCAACCAAGGAAGCTCCTAAGCATTTATTACCTCACCTAAACCTATCTTGTCAAAATAACCTCGATTATGTATGTGAGACATTTAGTTGAGGTTCCCTTCAGCTGTGTATAGCCATCCCACCATTTACCTTTGATTTCCTCTCTATTTACATCACCATCGAAAAACTACCCAGAAGACAGAATTCTTCCTCTTTGTTCGGTCTACTCGAGCCCTATCTTCCGGTGTCGCCTAGCCATGCTCCGACCACCAGGAGCAAGCTTGATGTGTCCTTGACACGTTTCAAGTGATAGATCGAGGTTTTGTTGAGTGATTTTTCTCGACCAGCCTTTAAACCAAAATCGGACAGAAATCGCGTAAGCTGAGGTAAGGTCTTCGTTCTACCTCTTAGAGACTCTGATTGGCCTCAAATTTTTTAGGAGAGCTTCATAACATTTAGTATTAAGGGTGGATGGTCTGTGGTCAAAATTTTGATGGTTTTAAAATAGGTTTTCATGGCCGAACATTGATGATCAAAACTGGACAGATTCTGACCTTGAGGAAGCCGGGCTGTTCCGATGTCCTTAGAGTGTGGTTTCACTTCAAATCTATTGGTGAGCCTTCTAATCATGTAAATGAATGTCTTGGTATGTTTGTGTAAATAGTTAGGCTTGAGATTGAAATATGGCTCGATTAAACAATTGAAACTCAAAACGGGTTCTGTTTTGAGGATGACTACATGTTGGCCGATTCTGTTATGGGACTGAATGAAGAGCATTTGAACTTCCAATGGACTTATATTACCCTATTTGATGTATTATGAAGTGTTGATAAGAAGTGTGAGAAGTGGATTGAGGTTTAGAAATGAGTTATGGTCAAAATTAACGTTTAAAACTCTAAATTGAGTTTGGTCTTGTGTATGGTCGTGTGAACCGAACCCGTTGAGGGTTTGTTGAAGTGTCATTATGCATTCGTTTGATTAATAAGGTGTCATTCATTGTCAATGGTATGGCTAAGGAAGGATTGAGTTGATGGAAGTGAGCATTCCATGGGTTTTGGATTCAAAATTGGTAAATCTTTCTAGGTTGACGAGGAATTCGTTGAGAGTTCATACTTTTGGCATTGATGATAGTCGTATTATGTGACGCTGTTCTTATTAATCAAGGTAAATGATTCCTAAACCTTTACCTTAATGCCAGGACACTGATGGATGAGTTATTGAACTATGCGTGTTGTGGTGGCATTGTGAATTCAATGAGGAAAATGTGGAGGATATCGATTAGCATGTGGCCCCGGTGGTATAGGAGGGTGGTGAATTTGAAACAAAATGAGAATGCCAATTGGCTTGTAGCCCAGATGGCATTGAATGACTGTAAGCCTTGAGAGTACCGATTGGCCTGTGGCCCTAGTGGGACGTGGAAATCGATTGGCCTGTGGCCCCGATAATGTCAGATGGCAAAGGTGCCAGAGAAACATAATGTGGCTGAGAGCCAAGGAAATGTGAGTTTGTATTATTTGTGACAATTGTGCATTGACTTAAATGTTGTACATGCGTAGAGTTTGCACCCTGAGGTTATATGCGGTTAAATGTATTCTTATCTATGCTTGATTGGTTTATGTATGCGATTCTTCAATGCCTTGTGCCATTGAATGATTGATTGCCTGTATTTTGATGACATTTATGTGTGTGGTCTGGGGGGATTGGTGTTGAGGTATAGGATTAGGCTTCACTTTCTGAGATGTCGATCTCACCCCTTAATGGGATACCATTTTCAGACCCCAAGCCTTAGCCATGCTGCCATTCCGCTTGGGTGATCCAAAGGAGCTGACCGCCCTTTTTGATGAGTTCCATGCTAGGAAGGGTATCGTATATGTCAGGAAGCGTACAACTATCTAGGCAATGAAGGAAAGTTGGAACTACAACCCCACCATTTTGAGGCATGATTTCGTCAAGTGGGTGACAGTAGCTTGATGGGACCCCTGCTGCCTGAGGATGTTCTATAGGAAGTGATTCCAACCTGGTATCATCCGTCCCGATCAGATATCGAAGTGGATAACCAGCATCAGCAGGATGATCAAGGAACATACCTGAAAGCCAGAGTCTCCACTATCTTCTACAGAGTACATGAATTACATAGAGATTTATGCCGATGCGATCGAGGCCACCGACGAGGATGATGAAGCAGAAGCTAAAGAAGAAGAAGAAGATGAAGATGAAGATGAAGAAGAAGAAGAAGAAACTGGGGAAGACACTGAGGAATCTTCTGAGGAGGTACCATCCAAGACTTTTTCTAACTACAATCCAGATGATAAGGAGGATGATGGAAAGGACGACTTAAGTTGTTCTTCTGAGAAATCCAGTTAAAGGTGTTAAGTAAATTAGGAACCATTTTGGTGTTAGGCTATGGGAAAGGTATAGTAGTGACCTTTGAACCATAGGCCTTAGTTCCTTTTTCCTACCGAAGTATTAGGCTTTATATTTTCTTTTATCTTTTCCCTTCCGTTATGTAAACTGAACATTTGCGGGTTGTATATATATGGTGTGCTTTGAACTTGTTTTATTTCCACTTTTTCTCTTTATTGTACGACGATGTTACCTCATCTTCCGCGCGTGCATTTCATACCATCCTAGACCGTGTGATATTCATGGGTAATTTTTGGCCTGAGGTGGATTTAATGAGCTCCAAGGAACGTGGGGCGTTACAGAGGTCTTTCTTTATATAAGCAACGCTATCGTATCCACGATTAACTTCATATATCAGCGTTGCCTTTTGTTCAATTCCCCTTAGGAAACTACTACATTATTCTCTCGTGGTAGATATTGACTTGAAATCTTCTCCTACCCACAATGTTTTCCGAACTTTGTCACAAGGACAAATGCAAACCACCCCAATTATACATTAGGTGTTCCAACTCAGGTGGTCTTACTGTCACGGCACATTCGCACAGCCTGCTTCAGTTTGTCTTGCTACATTTCAAATTTTCTTTCGATAATACGTTGTTATGATTTCATCAACTTTTTGATTCCAAATAGGAACACCATTATAAGCATAGTCATTAGCTTGACTCAAGTCCTCAAAAACACTTTTCACGTTCATTTATCCATTCGTGTTACGTCTCGTCCTTAATCTATTTCACTAATGAAACAGCTCTTGTGGGGAATCTTCCCACGATTCTTTCTGAAGAAGAAGAAAAAGGAGAATGATATGAACGAATTGTCTAACCCTCTAGATTAGCATGCTCTCATATTTATAATAATGAAGAGGGTACATAGTAATACGATGGGCATTCCCACACATGATAATGAATAATAAAATAACTTATAATACCCTCTCTCAAGCTGAGGCATATATATCGACCATGCCCAGCTTGTTACATATAAAGCGAACCCGTTGCCCAGCTAAAGGTTTAGTAAACACATCTGCTAGTTGATCTCCAGTGCGGATGTGTGAGAGAGTGAGACTACCACGTGTAAGCTCTTCTCGAACAAAATGACAATCAATCTCGATATGCTTTGCTCTCTAATGAAAGACGGGATTTGAAGTAATGTGAATTGCTGAACTACTATCATACCATAACGAGGTGGGACCACTCGATCCATATCCAATCTCATTTAGAAGATGTCTAGTCCACATAATCTCTACAGTAGTTGTAGCAATGGCTCGATAATTTGCTTCAGCACTACTCCTCGCCACAATATCCTATTTTTATTCTTCTAGGAAATTAAATTACCATCAACATACAAAACATATCCAGAGGTAGACCGCCTATCAATAGGGCAACCAGCCTAATCAGCATCAGTATAACACTCCATGCGAGCATGACCATGAGCCGCAAAAATAATTCCCTTGTCAAGATTACCTCGAAGATATCTTAAAATCCTCAAAACAGCATCCCAATGTGGTTGTCTAGGTGCGGCCATAAACTGACTAACCACACTAACCGAATATGCAAGATTAGGCTTAGTCATCGTAATGAGATAGTTTAGTTTACCAACGACACGCCGGTATCTTTCAGGATGTTTAAACAAGTTACCCTGATCAGGAAGAAGCTTTAATCCTGGTTCCATAGGAGACTCTCCGGAGCGAAATTGCTACGTGTTAAATTCAGCTAAGATATCCATAACATACTTACACTATGACAAAGAGATACTTTCTTTCTTTCGGGCCACCTCGATCCCAAGAAAGTATCTCAAATCACCGAGATCCTTCGTCTCAAAGTGAGTATACAAATATCTTTTTAGTTCAGCAATACCATGCTCATCATCCCTTGTCAAGACAATAGCATCCACATATAAAACTAGAAAGATATGCTCAATAGTAGCACGTCGATAGAATACTGCATGATCCTTTTGAGACTGAAGCAAACCAAAACTCCGAACAACTAAGCTGAATTTATCAAACCATGCTCAAGGAGACTGCTTCAAACCATATAAAGAGCGATGAAGCTTACAAATTTTCCCTCCCTAAGTAGCAAATCCTGGAGGCTGCTCCATGTAAACATCATCGGCAAGATCACCGTGAAGGAAAGCATTCTTGATATCCAATTGATGGAGAGACCAAGAATGCACAGTTGCAAGGGATAAGAAGAGGCAAATAGAGGCCATTTTTGTAACCGAAGAAAGTGTCTCAAAATAATCAAGACCATGAGTTTGAGCATAACCCTTAGCAACCAACTGAGCTTTCAGACGAGCAACAGTTCCATCAGGATTGACCTTCACTACAAACACCCAACGACAGCCAATAACTTGAGCACCAAAAGAAAGATTAACCAAGGACCAAGTATGATTGCATTGGAGGGCGCTCATTTCCTCCTCCATGGCTAAACGCCAACCGGCATGCTGAAGAGTCTCGAAAATCGGAGCAGGTAGAGAAACGGCATCGATATTGGCCACAAAAGCTGATAAACTTACTGATAAACCTTTGTAAGGATGTGTATAAAGAGGGCGATCTCTATAGACACGGTAGTTCTTACGAAGAGCAATTGGTTGCTCGGTAGTATCAGTCTCAAGTGGGTCAGCAATACAAGAGACTATCTCAGCAGGAGGATCCTCCATGGGAGAGACTAGCATAGAAAGAGAATTGTCAATGGAGGCATTGTCTAGTGAAGATGCTAGAGAGATAACTGGATGAGAGATCGTTAGAGGAAAATAAACAAGGACGGAGTCAGAAGATGTGGATTCGGATAATTGCGGGATTAGATAAGATGAACTTGAGCCACATGCAGAAAAGAAAGATTGAGACTCTATAAAGGTAACATGACAAGAGGTGAGCATTCTTCCTAAGGTAGGAGAGTAGCAACGATAACCCTTTGACACTCGTGAGTAATCAAGAAAAACACATTTCAGTGCATGAGGATTTAATTTTTGTACACTTGGACGATCATCATAGACAAAACAAGTACACCCAAACACTTAGGAGAAATAGAAAAGGGACTCCATTTAGGAAAGAGAAGTCCATGGGGCGTATTGCCTCCAAGAGAGGAAAGAGGAATGCAATTAATGAGATAGCATGCTGTAAGAACAGCATCCCCCAAAACTTCTATGGAACATGCATATGTATAAGAAGAACAAGAACAGTATCCATAAGATGGCGATTTTTTCGCTCAGCAACACCATTCTGTTGAGGTGTACGAGCACATGAAAGACGATGGTGAATACTATAAGAACGAAGAAATTGATGGAGATGATCCGATATATATTCCCCTCCACGATCAAATTGTAAGGCTTGGATATTATGATGGAATTGAGTGTAGACAGAAGAATAAAATTCATGAAATGCAAAATATAACTCAGAACGTTCTTTTATTAAGTAAACAAATGATATTCTTGTGAAATCATCGACAAAGAGATCATAGTAACGATAACCAAAGGCTGAAACAATAGGACTAGGTCCCCACACATCAGAATAGAACAAGGCAAATGGAGCAGTTGCTCGTTGAGATACACTTAGTGGTAAAGAAACACGACTATGTTTTGCAAGCTGACATGACTCAATCTATTGTAGACGCCGAACGAAAACGAGGAAATAATGACTACAACATAGACAATGAGGGATGTCCTAGACGATAGTAAATGTTTAAAACATCAGTCTCTTTCACTAGTGTAGTTGGAATGGAAGTACCATCCAGCTGATAGATCCCACCATTGACGTTTCCCTTACTGATAGTCTTCCGCGTCAAGAGATCTTGCAAAACACAATAATCGAGATAGAAAGTAACGGAGCAATTTAAATCCCGTATGATACGACCAACAGATAACAAATTAAATGGCATGCCAGGAGTATATAAAACAGAAGATAAGGAGATCTCGTTGGAAGGTCATGCAACTCCATGTCCCTGAACTATCACGGATGATCCGTTTACAATAGTAATCTAGCGTAACAGAGACGAGAACTTATATGCAATAAGAATACCTCTATTACCCGTCATGTGAACACCTGCACCACAATCAATAATCCAATCAGCGGAAGGAAGAGCTGCACATGCTGAGGCAAAAAAATAATCAGATAACTGTAGTAGTTTCACAATAGAGGCAGATGTAGTTCTACTCCCTGAGGTCTGAAACTCCAAGTATCGAGCATACTCCTCTAGACTCATTGTGATAACTTTTTGGTCCATAGGCACAATTTCAGATGTAACATGAGCAGGTGTGGCCCGTGAACCAGAAGCTGCCTGTACAGCTTGTAACTTTCGGCAATAACTACGAAGATATCCAATAATACCATAGTAATTGCAAGTACGAGTCTCCCGACCACGACCAATAATGCTACCACGACCTCCTCCTCGGTCACAACCTCCACTACCACGGCCATCTCCTCTGTTCATAAATAGAGCAACAGCCTGTTCACCAACTTCTGAAGGGACAGATCCAACTTCCTCATGACTTTTGGTATGAAGAACACGACGATGAACTTCTCCAAGAGAAGGTACTCGAGCATCTGAAAGAATTTGTGATCGTGTAGTATCAAACTGAGCTCCCACTCCATTAAGATAGCAGGTGATCAGAATTTGATTTCGTTGTTCTTGAAAAGTAGCCCGATTAGATATAAACAGGACTAATCGATCAAACTCATTAGCAAAGGGTTTAAATTCCTCATAATATCCATTCAGAGACCAACCAGCAGGAGCTGGCTTTAATAACCCACAAACGACATCATAAAGTCACGAAAAATTATTTAGAGAGGAGTATAAATCTGCCAAAGCATCCCATAACTCCTTAACAGTATCAGTATTATTAACAATAGTCTGAACAGAAATATCCATAGCATTCAACAATTGACTATAAATACGACAATCAATAGTGTACCATTCATCATAAGTTGGGTCATCCTTGCTCGGAGTAAGCTAGGTAAGATGATGAGATAGCCGTTGTCCGTGCAAATTCTTAAAGACATTCTTCTTTCAAAGTGTGTACGTAGACTGTCCCGTCAAAACACGTTCGACGAGCTTAGATGAAGTAGATATAAAGGTCGGAGCTTGTGAACGCATCATATCAGATTCAGTCGCACCAGATCTATTCATGGCTAATCCAGTCTCACCGAATTTAGCAACAGCTACTTGAGTGTCTGTATTACTCATGACAAATACTTAATCTAGACACTAGATTAATCAGAAAGTCATAAGCTCCACCGTTTCATGGATCCGATTAGATCTAATCAGACCTCGACATGTAAATCAAATTCGAACGGCTTGGGACATGTCCGGCCAAGTTGGCTGAAAGCCTTGGGTTGTGACCGGCCAAGATGGTCGAGAGCCTTGGATCATGGCCGGCCAAGATGGTCGAGAGCCTTGGATCATGGCCGGCCAAGATGGCCGAGAGCCCTAGGACGTGGCCGGCTTGGCCGGCCAATATGGCTAAGAAACTTAGGATGTGGTTGGCCAATCTGGCCGAAATCCCAGGGATGTGGCCGGCCAAGTTGGCCGAGATCCCTGGATATTACGCCCCGCGCCCCGGGCGCGAGCACGCGACTCCCTGCAAACAAACCATATAATCTCTCGCGGTCCCAAGATCCACAATCTAAGCCGAGAGATATAACAAATATATCAAGCATGCGAAAGCGGTAATAAAGCAACTCCTCCGTACAAAATATAAATTAAGTGGGACCTGGATAGCATAGAAACTGTCGTAAATAGTAATCGACTATTCATACAAGTACAGAACTACTAAAATTCGATAAGTAAAGGGGGGTGACGGGGTGAGCATGTAAAATGGACCACCATCAAAATCCGACAGGAACAGGGTCGGGGTCGTCACCAAAGATCAAGGTACAACTAGAGTCTCCTAGGATGAGCTGTTGGAGTCATCGGTGTCCTTAACGTCCTCCGTCGGCTCGTACTCTGAGAACGTCTCGGAGCAAACCTCAATAGTATCCTCTATGGTCTCCTCATGCGACCGCTCTGCGAGATCCTCCTCGGTCGCCTCTAGGATAATAACCTCCTCCTCCTTAGTAAACTCCAGTGTCTGGGTCCTCTCCGGCCCGTTCCTAGAATCGACTACCAATCCCTCGGCCTAATCCTGGTCCCTATCGGCATGGTACCAATCAGGGATCACTCCTTGGGGCACCTCATGGGGCTTCAGCGGCCTAGTCGACTCGTCCCTAACTTTCCTAAACCACGCCTCGTACCTATGAGGCTTCCAATCCGTACTACCCTCGTCAACCCACACCACTGTACACTTCCTCAAGTAAATAGTCCCCTAACCGTCAGGAAAGTCATCAAAATATGCGGTCATCTCCTTAGGGTCTTCAAATCGAATAGGCCACATCGTTAGGGCCTAGGATCTGCAAAAATAAGAATCCCCAAAGGGGTGAGATACACATCTCAGTAAAAGAGTCCCAACTCTAGGTTAGGCCGACCGTCCACTCAGGCAGTCATCTACCCCAAAATTCCAAACTCATAAACACACAGGCACATACAAATAAAGATGACGACACACAGATGACAAGCATGCAGCTATGACATCATATCACACTCAGATGATCATGCACGCCTCATCCTGCCACTTCACCACAACCATCTCTTCATGCTTGCCTCATTCTCATGTCCGCGATTAGATTGCATCAAGCCTTCCTCATGCCTGCGATTAAATCGCATCAGGCTTTTCTCATGCCCGTGATTAGATCGCATCAGGCTTTCTCCCACCCCGTGTCTTATACGCCTCAGGGTCTTACCTCGTCTCCGCATGCCACAATCACAATTCATGTACACAAGGTCAAGTGTATCTCGAGCATAAACACCTTATGCATAAACAAGACATCCATGACATGCGAAACAAGTCAATACACATACAAATGTGACCAATTACTCAAGAGACATGCATATGCAATTATTCGAATCATTTATACTCTCTTGGCATTCACAAAGACCAATCACACTAAGCCCTTCAAGAAATCATCTCAATCTCGTCTGACTCGCCCAATCGAGTCCAATCTTTCTATCCTAAGTTTAGGATTCCCTTATCTTGAGTTTGATGCCACAAAATTCTCTTTTGAGTCCTCAAAGGTTCGGCCCTTAATAGTCCAAGACCAATGTCACCGCACAACCTAGAATTTGCAGTCAATTCGTCAATTTCCCATATCTAATTCACCAATTCATGAACCACAAACCTCCCTAACATAATCCTCATCATATTTGCATTTCTACATCACCAATTTGATGTTCAAAACCAACCATCATCAACCCCCACAGATTTGGTTTGCACAGAACCGAACCGGCTATATTCGGTTCTTAGTAAACCGAGTATATCTAGCCCTAAGTCTCCACCAAATCCATCATTTAAGCACTATCCTACCTCTTAACATGTCTATCTAAGGGTCTAAGGGTATCACCGTGGGTTTGGAGTCGAGTCGTCACCGAAATTCCGTCAAGAGTCGCCGAATCCTCTAAGGTCAGTAACCGGTAGTTTTCTATCCTACATTCACAAGACCTATTTCGGGTCAAAAATTCATCAAATCATTCTCAAATTTTTACCACATATATATATATACATGTCCCCTAGATCTTCACAAAATTTGGTCTCAAGATTCCAATATTTCGATCTCCTAAGGTCAGAAACTTCACTACCTCAAATTGAGTTCGTTTCCGTCAACTCCCGGAAAAAAGTTTGGCCGGAGCTCCTCAATGGTCCAATCGCCGTGCTTCCACTTCGAGAAGGTCGGCAAGATGTGGGGATAGGCTCAGGTAGTCGGCCAGAGTCCAGGCGGCGGTCGGAAGGTGGCGTCGACGGCGGTGAATGGGAGGTCCAGAAGCTATCGGCAACGCAAAATGAGGAAGAGGAAGAGAAGAAGAAGTTGGCGTGAGCTGGGGGGTTCTATGGCCGGCCAAAGTGAGGTGAGAGAGAGAGAGAAAAAGTCTTATATGCAAGGCTCAAGGTCAATGGTTGAATGGTAGGTGGATAAAGGTGGACATGACCACTCAATGTTTGATCTAGTGACACTTATCCAAGGGTCATTCCAACTTTATCCAATGGCCACATTTCATCCTAATTTTCGGCAGCCTTGGGGGAGGGATAAAGATCAATATGCCCTTCCTTCATTACATGGGCAAGGCTTAAACTTGAGGGGAAAAATGATAATTTTACCCTCGACATCCATAACGCCGTTTTTCTCGTTCCAATAATCTTCGATAGGGCGACGGCCAATCCGAATATAACGTTGGAATTCTTGATTCTCCCTTTTCAATTTTCAAGACTCGTTTTTAATGGTTTTCTCTATCGGATGTGGTTCCATCCTATTCCGAACAGACAGACGGCTTTTGCAGACATTACGCGTATCAACCCTATGATTCATATCACATTTAGGGCTCGTCAATTCGTGACGGCTTTGGTTGCCATGTAATTGTGAGGGTCTATCACTAGTCTCTATGGTCTCGATCGTCACTGTCCGATTTAGGAAAATTTTACAAATCATACGTTGGTTAAGCGGCATCACCCGCACTCCAATCGTATGACACTCACAAGGCATTTCTTAATCGTTCTTAGATAGGCCTCTTTGTGGTTCTAAATATCCCCTCGACAATCCTTATGGTCAAAGCGCCATTTCCTATCCGAGTTGCCTAGGTCCACATGCCTTGTCTAGCATTAGCCTTTCCCTTTTGGTCAACCTACTCGAATTGATTAGATTCGAGCGGGATACGACTAAAATACATCTCTAGATTTACTTCTTATTAATGAGTCTGAAATTGACTGAAAATCAGAATCTCACAATAGCCGAGAGCCTAAGACGTGGCCGACAAGCTGGTCGGGTGATAGATACAAGTGCTAGATGGTGGTTGCGCTGATAGTGGGTGTTGGATTGGGTGGTTTAGGTTGGGGCAACTAGGGTTGGCTCTGATACTGTGTCTGAAGAAGAAGAAAAGAGGAGAATGATATGAATGAATTGTCTAACCTTTTAGGTTAGCATGCTCTCATATTTATAATAATGAAGAGCGTACATAGTAATATAATGGACATTCCCACGCATGATGATGAATAATAAAATAACTTATAACAGATTCGTTTGTAACAATTTACCAATCTCAGGAAATTTTAAATTTCAGCAACTCATATCGATTCTAGTCGATTCATTATTTATTTCAATCCTCAAAGGCTCCACATGAATTTCATTTCCCAAAGATTTCACGACCGAGGAATCTTATTTCATCGGGTGCACAACTCGCACTCTTCACATTTAGCATGCAATAGACATTTTCTAAGAGTTCATAGAATACTCTCAAAGGTTGATCATGTTTCTTACGATTCCTTAGATGAGTCCAATCATCGTCTCTCAAGACGGTAATAATCAACCCATCAACTTCTTTCTACCAGATGTTGAATCTTTCAAACTGTTACTCACATTTTTCGCTTGAGAGCTCAAACTTAGCCCTCTGTTATCACGGGTCTCCACTAGGACCACATAATATTTTATCACTCTTTCCTGAGGAATCACTCTTACCTTAACCACTAGTTTCCATAACCAGTCAATGCGACTTTATCCTAATTCCGTCTTTTCCACTAAACGTCGACATTATCTTGGAATTCAACGCTGTCTACAGCACAGTTTCTCGAACTTCATTTTCATGAATCATTCAAGTCATGCGCTTTCTTTCTCAGTCCAGACGCTCCATCTTAATATCAAGAAATTAAAGATTTTCTCTCCTACCCTAAGAAGGAAGCTATAGACTTCAGTGGCATTCTCTTACTTCGACTCCACCTTATCCTTCCTATTCTTTTGAGTGTCAATCTTGGAGTCCACAATAACAGCAATACCTCCACTCCAAGATTCAAATGTCACCATACCTGACATTCTTCTTCCAGTGACTCAGTCACCTCAAGTGACAAGATTCGTTCATCATTGATCTTCACCAATTCACATATTGAATACTTAATTCGATTACCTCAAGTCACTCTGCAATTACACTCTAAGCGCTCATTTCGCTTACTCAACCTTTCATTAGGATTACGAACAGCCAGGACTATCAAGTCCATTTACTTTTCTTTCCCTCAACGACCATCTCATGGTCCAATCGCCCTTTAAGAATGACACCTTATTTGTTAGGGGTGATAACTTACAATGTCATTTCTTGGGATTCCGATTCAATCTCAATCATTCTCATAAAATCATCAATGTCAGACAATTGACATCTCTCTTTCCTTAACTTTCCCCGAGACGGAAGAAACGACATGTCAGTCTCTCATTATGAGACTTGAGCCAAGATAACAACCATCCCTTACATGCGCATTCTGTGGAAATCTCTATATTCATAATCCTTGAACAAAAATCCTCTTGTTTATTTCTCTTTCGATCATCCACTTCCTTCCTTAGGATCTATTACAGTTCCTCCGAATCAAGAATAACAACTAGCCATAAGGCTCTTAAGTTCTAATCCTCTCAGGGATTTACTTATCTTATTCAAGGGTCCTCGACCACTCTTAATGTATTTAGGCGACCTTGAGAACTCTATCTCACATTGGTCGATCTTCCTCCGATCCTTGCAAAATTATCGAGATCCAAACAACCTTTCCTCTCGAGCAATCTCATGAGGATACTTTCCATCGAACAACTCAACGGAGTTAGTCTAGAAAGATATCATGCCTTCAAGGAAAACTTTTCCTTTAGTGACATTTCACCAATTATCAACAGCCTCTTAAGACTAAAAACTGCTAAGGTCACTTTTTTTCTTCATTGTATCCAAAACTTCTAAGGTTTCTTACAAAACTCTCAATTTATAAGAAGGCAGTTCCAAACTCATTTTCTCTATCGATCTCTACTCGACCTCAACCTCGTGATCCATCTCACAAGCTAATCGAACTCTCGTGGTTCTTTTCCACGTTCCTACTTTGAAAATGAGTAATCTCAGAGTCACCTTTCTTGTGACTTTCATCACTTTAACTTATTAGTATTAGCATTTGTCACCACAGTGACTTAGGCAATCACGGCAGCTCCTTCTTGAGCTTGCCTACCCAATTAATTTTCTCATTTTCATTTAAAGTTCTCACGACCCCCCATTACACTTGGGTCTCTCACGATTAATGAAATTTTCTAGAGCCGTATTCTCTTCAAGTACTTATATTCCAGTCGCTAATCTTTACTCAATTCTCATTATCATTCTCAGTTCTTGGATCTTCCCATATCTTATATACCCGAGCCCAATGCTCTTCTACTACTATACTGTGGTCGTTCAACGTTATTAGGTTCTCATGTTACTTTGAACCACTATGATTCCCTCCAAGAATCAAAGACTTAAGTCATCTACTCAAGTCTAGCAGTCTCAGGTTGATCATCTCATCATCTATCACCAATAAACATCAGTGGTTCCCACACAACTCTCAACTAGTTGCTCATTATATATGGATTTCAAATCCTCATCAGTCCATGACTATTCAACAGGCCAACCTCAACAAGGCAACTTCTCAATCATCAGTCAACTACTAGGCAAGTCTTAACTAGGCCAAAACTCAAGTAGGTCAATACCCAGGAAATACTCAAGGCGTTGCTTCTACAAGTCAATCGCCCAAACTCTAAGCATAAGGCATCTGTCACTCTTTCACAAGCACGACAGGCTTTCTCATTCTCAACAGACATCAGTTCAATGGGTATAAGCCATATATGCCGTCTAATCTCTCAGTTAGACCTTGGCCATAACATTCACATCATGCCAATCATAAAATACGCCTAACAAGCCCATCACAAGCATCACTTTTCTTTTTCAAACGGCATCCACTGTCAAGCACAAAGCGATTAACCATGCCACTCACAGGCGTCATTTCACATGCCATGCTACTTTCAAACATTCACCGGGGAATCCATCTCGTGCCATACATAGCTTAACCACAATTGGACTCAACCTGATACCTAGACTTTCTCTTTCAAGTTATGACTTGGATCATTCCTACCTCTTGCCATCTTAAAAGCTTGCCATGAGCCGCTCCTTATCCGGGCCTCTCTGTCCGGGGATCACTCCTTGCCCTCAACAGACCTGGCTGTTGCAAGTTATCCTAAGTCATACATTTACGGAGAAAACCCCGTTCCACACATCCAATACCATATTTCATTATAGTGTATAGGTATATCATCCACTTGTCTTATACCAAGCGACGGTTTATTAAGTCCAACAGCGATAAGTTCATGCATGTATCCTCATCAACTTTCATTTCATAGCCACAAATACATGCACAGCATATTCGTTCTCACAACTTGTCATACCACAATCATTTCCACATCAAGCCTCACTTATAGAAAACCTTTGGTTCTACCAATAGCCGTCACATCTCATAGACAATTGCCTACATTCAACCATATACCTCAAGTCTAGTCTCTATTCAAATCAAATCAATATGCATTCGATCATAACTAGTCTTTAATCCAAATATTCCTTGTTCGCTTCCTTGTATACACCTCACCTCATATCATCCAAAACTGTCAATAGCAATCGATAACTAAACCATCAAGATACAACCCAATTCAAGCCTGAATCGGCTAATGCCAATCATCTATTTATAACTCATATTCCCCAAGTTGGGTCATCGACAAGCCACGATCACAATCATATACTCCAATCGACCCCTTATTCATAAACAATTCTCTACTAACCTCAAGCACAATTACTACCTCAAAATCCATGCTTATGTCTCTTCAATTTCTATTTGCTTCCTTGTGAACCTTAATCACACAATTACCCAAGATCATCAATTAAAATCGATACTAGAACCATTAGAATACATCACAAGTTCAAGCCTATAATCTTCAATATTCAGCGATCAATGCTTAATCCTAAAGGTCTCACTAGCTAATTGTCCCCAAGTCATCACTCCTTATCACTCCAAACCTCAATCACCATGGATCAAGCTGACCTTGCTCTGATACCACTTAAACGGGGATGTCACGCCCCGAACCCGGCGAGCACGCGAACATCCCATTAGGTCGTTGTTCTTCAATAATCTTCCAGGATCCCTCTGTCGATCACATCATAGCTCAAAAGAGAAATAAGGTCACGGAAGCCATTAAGCTGCTCCATAAAAATTACCACGAGATGGCTCAGGACAAAGGGGTATACTTCTCTTATTAATAAAATTCTCCTTAGAAGTTATCGCAGTCAAGTACCCATAATTCAATTCCAAAATCCTCAAGATTCGGATACAATTCCTAAGGCCACAAAAACATAAGCCCATTCGTACTATTACTCTATCAAGAGCTCATCCTCATCACGCCTGTATTTTCATCTTCAAGGGCCTGAAAAATTAATCTCCTACTGGGGTGAGAAATATATATATATATATATATATATATATATATATATCTCGACAAGTGAAACCTAAACCTAAACCTGAACATCAGCCCCCCTAGACCACACACAATGCCACCAAGATATAAGCAGTCAACAATATAATGGCGCATGGCGTCATTAAAACAAGGTTATCAATAACCAAGCATGGATAAGAAACAATCAACCCCACTCAACTTCATGGTTTCAAGGTCACTACACATGCAACTCGTGATTCAATACACAAATTCACTCATCGCCTGGGCTCTCAGCTGCGATGTACTTTCTCGGCACTCTTCCCAGCTGATATCACTGGGGCCACAGACCAATTGATATTTTTGTACCACTGGGACCACAGGCCAATCGATACTTATGAGGCTTATAGCCATTTAATACCACTAGGGTCATAGGCCAATCGATATTTTTATCATCAAGACTTTTAGTCAATTGGTACCACTAGGGCCACAAGCTAATCTGTACTTCAGAGGCTCACGGCCATTTATCATTTCAGGGGCGCACAGCCACTCGATAACACTAGGGCCACAGGCCAATCGGTATCACTAGAATTCGTAGTTAATTGATATCACTAAGGCCACAGGCCAATCGATATCATCAAAGGCATCAAGCCAATGCGATCTCTAGGGCCACAGGCCAACAATCGCTGGGGCACTGCAGCCCATTTATATAGCATCGGCACAATAGTCATTTGTACAGCATAGGCATTATAGCCATCTATATAGCACAAACACTATAACCAATTCAATAGCATGGGTACCATTGCCAATTCAATACCAGAGCTTAATAGCCTTTTCTCGACACCGAGTTCTATAGTCATCTCAATTCACATAGGGCACTATAGCCATTTCTTATCACTGGGGCT
This sequence comes from Rhodomyrtus tomentosa, assembly GCA_028455895.1. NCBI lineage: Eukaryota > Viridiplantae > Streptophyta > Magnoliopsida > Myrtales > Myrtaceae > Rhodomyrtus > Rhodomyrtus tomentosa. The sequence goes on along the minus strand of JAPCWY010000009.1, from coordinate 13,990,621 downwards.
CTCTAGCCATTTTAAATCCCAATTAACAATCATAATATAATCACCACATGATTGCATTAAGCAATCTAAGCCACATACTTCACCAATCAGTCAGTTTATCCAACCAATCTATCTAGTAGTGTCCTAATGTTCAAGAAAGGGTTTAGAAAACACTTACCATGATCGATTAGCAAAATTTCACACCAAGGGGTCATTTTCAATTCCACAAGTATGCAATCCACCAAAAATCCCTTGTTAACCTAGAAAGGTTCATCAATTTCGAATCAAAAACCATCGCATTCAACTTCCTTTAAACCAATCTCTCAATAACCATTCAATTGGCAACTCAAGATGCCTTATCGATCAATCGAACACAAGACCATACTTCCATGAGCCCTTAATACATTCAGTTTATGCATCAACATACAAGGCCGAATGTAACTTGGTGTTTTATGCACCAACTAGTCATTAAATCATTTTAAATTCCTAATACACTTCACATACACCCCATTAACACTTCACATAACATCTTATGGGGTCTTGACAATAAATTTAAAGCATGGAGACACCTCCCACAACCCTCAAAGGGCTCGATTCATCCAAACCGAAATAGGGCAAAATTCGATTTTATCCTTCCTCTCCTCAATTAGTCTATAAATCAATTTTAAACTCCAATCCACCACAAAACTAACTTGTCATAACCTTAATTAACATGTTAGGGGAGCTCACCGAAAATTTGAAAGCAAAATAACACTTTAAAGCCTTTGAACAACCTAGTTTCCTCCACGGTCTTCAAACGGGCAGAATATATTCGATTTTAATCACCTTTGTTCAATCATGAAAACACCCTAAATTCTCAACAAAATATCCATACTTGCTCAGCCAACTCAAGTACTAGATGTTATGAAGATCTCACCGAAAATTTGAGGCCATTTGGAGTTTGGAAGCTCTCAAAAACCGTCTCTCTCCAAAACCAGGTCAGATTTTGACCATTGCCCACTCAAACAGACCTATGAGACAAACGACTTGGCCAAATTAAGCTCATTATACCTTATTAGAACGGCAAGATGAAAATATTTAGGATGACTGTAGTTTTCCATCAATCCAAAGTCAGACGACAAAGTTATAGCCAGAACAATGAGCTATTTTTCCCTGTCCGTGGGAAACCTGCTCGGTTGAGAAAGAGGAAGAAGAAGAAGATGGTGGGAGTGAAAGTGGCCGGCCAAAATGAAGAGAGAGAGAGAGGATATTCCATCCCTATAATGCACTTTGATCAATTTGATAGGATGGATAATTAATGGGCTTGGCCTTCTTATTGATTGACACTTGGCAAACTCCTATTGGTTGATCCATTGACTTTAACTTCCTTTGACCACATCCATACACCATTTTTGGCAGCCATATAGAGGGTTAAATGACCAAAATAACCTTCTAAATTTCTTAAGGCAAGGCTAAAGGTTGAGGGGCAAAATGGTCATTTTGCACTTTTCATCCAAACTTTCATTTTTTTAGTATAAGCCACCCTCGACGAGGCGACGTCCATCTCAATTTCAATGTTTGAACTCCTCAATGTCCAATACCCAAATCTCGAGGTCTAATTTCATGTCGAACTCTCGTCGACAGTAATTCCAGTTTATCTCAAACTGATGGGCGACTCTTGCAGGAACTACGCGTATCGACCTTAGGATTTTCTCAAGCCATGGTGACTTTGGTTGTCATGTAATTGTGAGGGTTTATTGTTGGTTCCTTCGATCTTGATCATCGAAATTCGATTTAGAAAATTCTCGTAAATTACACATTGGTTAAGCTGAATCACCCACGTTCCAACGTATAACGCTAGCAAGACATTCCATGATCGTTCCTAGATCGATATCTGCTGACCCAAAATATCCCCTCGACAATCCTTATGGTTAAAGTGTCATTTTTCATTCAAATTCTCCAGGTCCATGTGTCGCGACCCGCTCTCTTGAGGCGAGCTAATGGGTCGTCCCGCGTAGTCGGACGCGGATCTCTCTCAAGGCCCGTTACCCAAGTCGCAACGGCGGTATACGTGGTCGACCTTCGGTGTGGTCTAGTGACATGTGATACGTGTACATGCCAAGAAGTCGCCACCAATCGTTCTGTAGAGGGTACGATTGGAAATCCTATTGAATAGTTGGGAGCATCTATTCAATTCTGCGAAAACCAGAGAAATGGGATCAGAGACTTTGTTATGCCAACTATCAGAGTCGACGCCCTTTCGGTACTTAATGCGAATGATTTATCTAACCCTAAGATTTCATGCAGATGAGAAAGGTGCGAACCCTAAGACAAAGAGTTCATGCAGATAGGAGTGACTACCCTAGCACTCACAATCAATGAGATGAATACGTAAATCAAGGATCCAATACTTGCGAATAAATTACATGAAAGTAACGTGGCATCCCTAATAAGGCTTTGTTAACCTAGAGAAATGTCAATCAAGGCTTAGGAATATTTTTGACATAATTTGCCCTTGAGGGGCAAAATCGTAATTTTGAAGAATTTTGGAACAATTTGCCTAAGAGGGAAAAATTTATAATTACAGATGAAATATGTAGTCAAAAGATGGTGGAAATAGGATTGGTCATCAAACCAATCCATTTCCTATTTTTCGAGAATTTTTTGAATTTTTCTAGAATTTTAGAAGTGATTTACCTTATGAGGGGTAAAATCGTCATTTGAAAAAGTGATGAGAAGTGAAAATCTCAAACAGAAGGATTAATTGACCTCTTGACCCAAATCCTGATTTTGAGTAATTTGCACGACTCAAATGGAATAGGAAAGACGATTTACCCTTAGAAGGGTAGAATCATCATTTCAGAAAAAGGGACGAGATTCGAAAGTCCAAGCACAAGAATTGATCCCCTAACCAACCCTAATTTTTATCTTGGCATTATCGACCTATTTCGCTTGCAAGGTAGGGTGATTTACCCCTGAAGGATAATATCGTCAATTCTCGGATGAACAAATAAGAAATCCCTAAAATAGGATTGACTAGTTGTCTGTGGTCATTCCTCAATTTTTGGAAATTTCTGGAATGTCTAGGAATTTTTCACAATTTTCCTACATTTTTTGGATTTTCTAGGATTTTCTAATATTTTTTAGAATTTTCTAGGATTTTTTTGATTTTTTATTTAAAAATCATTTTTGAATTTTTATTATTAAAAAATGATTCGGACCGGGTCTACACGATCCACTCAAATCGGATACACGGACTCGCGCGGCCTATACGCCGAAAAGACACCGTTTGTCGTTTTTTATTTTTTGGTTTTTATCCGACGGTTCCTATTGAACCACGAGGTTGTTCCTTGGCCTTAAGATCGGTTGACTGAAATATACGGCTCATATGAGAATCCAACTACTCGTTAGCCGTCAGATCTGATTACATAAACCTACGGCCACGATTAAAAGATAAGGTTTAATCCAGACCGTTCATCCATACTAACCAAAACGACGTCGCCTACGCACTTATCCAAACGACACAATTTCGATGTATTTTGACTTTCTGATTATAAAACCATTTTCGGATATTCCTAATTTCTAATTGGACGATCATTAAAAATAGGAATCGATTAATCTCGACTGTCCGATATAAACTGACTCCACTTAAACAAGCAAACGGTCGAGCTAACTCGACTTCCTCGTGGATCAATCACGCTCTGCCGCCTAGGACCGCTGACCCTTTGACCAGACACATCAGCTTCATCTTCAATCTCGCGACTGCGACTAAATGGACGGCTATGGATCTCCGGCGACGATGCAATGGTGAAGCCTTTACGAAATTGCACGAGACCAACGCCGATCGACCCGCGATAATCTCTAGTTCGACATATCTAAGAATCATATCATTTCAACCATTGAGTCACATACGGCATGCAGAGTGCTGAGTATGGCCATGGGAATTTAATCGAGCAATAGAGAGCAAATCGAACAAATTCCGTCACACATTCTTATCTATATGAGTTCAAAACACCTACCTGCAGGTCCGATTGACCTGGTTTAGGCTAGCTTGAGTTAGGGAAGTTTCAACAGGATTGGCCATGGTGACGCGGTTCAAAAGCAAGGTTCGACTTGATTTAAATGCAATCAAAGCATATAACAGTGTTCAGTGACGTAGCAAATACAAAATGCACACATCGATCGAAAGAATTGAAGCCGAGACGAAGATCCGACATTGATGAACAGAAGTTGAAGTTGAAGTTCGACTTACCGTTTCTCGAGATGAAAGGTAGCCCGGGTTGGTGCGATCGACTCTACAGAGCTAAAGTAAGCTTTTCGAAGTGGAATGGCGACTCGATTCAACCTGAATCGTCGTCACCGAGCACTTGCAGGTCGAGCTCAAGCTCTCGATGGCAGGGGCTAGAGAGCGAGATTTCACTCTAGATTTCTCTCTCTCTATTCTGTTCTTCCTCCCCAAACAGAATGAATCAACCTCCTCTTCTAGAAAGCCTATTTAGGCTATTTACCAGTTTTAGAATTTTGGCGTCGAACGGGAAACGACAACTTGTCCCACTCACGTGCCTCCCATGTGCCATTTGGTCATCGAACGGTGACGGAATCCGTTGGGTGTCTGTCCATGCCCGTCAAGATCTCCGGCATTCTCCATTTTGCGCGAAGTTGGCAAGGATTTGAGTTGAGTTTGATTTCGTTGACTTTTGCAGGTCCCGCGAGCTTGACTGACCAATTGCTATATTCTCCGATGACGTCAAGTGGTGCCGCCGGTGTTAATTGACAGGGGACAATGAGAGGAACAGAACCCTACCCTTTCCCTTCCAATTGTTCGCGAATTGATCTTCAATTTGGAGATCAAAATCCGCCCAGAAACTGTTCATTCACGCGGGAGCTCGGGGGAGAAGACAATACTGTAGCGGACCGGTTCAACAGGTCTGACCGGGCGGTCTGAGCAGTCGGAACCGGTTTCGACTTGAAATTTCCAAAATTAGCCCAAATTGGTGGGGATTTTTTTATAATTAAACCTCATAATCGCACTTAGGACATGAATATTGTCTTAAAATTTGATTTTGCCCAAAAGTTCATGTTAATTTCGATAAAAACCCAAAATTTGTCCTCAATTTCAATTCGAAAATTTGTGAAATTGAAGGCTCAAACGGTCAAATTGGACCAAACCACCGATGTCAATTGACTCAGAATGATGAAAAACATTGGGTAGTGGCTTCAATTGGCAAAGGTAGCCCTTGAATTAAAAGTAATTTCAATTATGCCCGAATTCAAGGACTAAATTGCAATAAAGTATGCAATTTGCCCAATTCATGCAATTGAATAATTTGTACATATTATTGGGCTAAATTACAATGAGGAACAATCAGATTGAATGTCAAGATCCAAAAAATATCGAAATTGCAAATTAAAAGACTCAATTGACATTTTTTTTACCAAATTTAATTATACGTGTAAGAAAGAAACGCGTAAAATTGAACTTGACTTTGGACTTTTTATGAGGTCAAAAATACAAGAGAATTAAAATAAAAATATTGACTATTTTTTCATATTTTTGTGACCTCAAATGCTATTTTTCTTGAATTTTCAAGTATTTTTCTATTTTCTAAAATTACTAAAAAAAGGTAAAAAAATGAAAAAAAATTGGTAAAAAATGGCTCGTTGAGTTTGGCCAAGGCCACCAAAGTTTATTTTGTAATTTTTTGACTTTTATATATTTTTTTATGAATTTTCAAAAATAAGACTGAAAAATACTAGTCAAAAATTAGGTGCCAACAGCTGCCCCTCTTTGAGATGAATCTCGTGAGAGGTTTCACTCAAAGACAGGTGACACCTGAATCTAGACCGACTCGACTGAGGAAAAGAAAAACGAATCCTGGCATTCAATCTTTCTTGTCATATTGGTGAATGATCTGCTTATTCTATTTAATTGATACGAGAGAGAGAGAGAGAGAGAGAGAGAGAGAGATGGAGTAGAGATACTCACATGTTACTCACCTACCTGATGCTCATATGGCATGTGTAGTGTATGGTGGATTCAAGTAGATACCTAGAGACTCGTCTCTTGAGTATCCTAAGGTAGTTAAGTTCTAGCCCGTTTGGTAGGCCAAACCAAAATGAGATTCCTATTTGACAGGAACCTAGGGGTGATACACCCGTTTTTTAGGGTTTGTCATAGATTTCGATCCGTATGGAGAATCAAACCTTGAATAGGACTCCTTTCTATTAGGAACATTTGGATGACGCACCAGTTTTTTAGGGTTTGTCAGAGACTAGGCTTCCCATCCACCAGGGATCTAAAGGTGACGCACCCATTCTTTAGGGTTTGTCGAGGACTAGGCTTCCCATCCACCAGGAACCTAAAAGTGACGCATCCGTTCTTTAGGATTTGTCGGATACTAGGCTTCCAATCCGCTAGGGACCTATAGTGACGCAACCATTCTTTAGGGTTTGTTAGAGACTAGGCTGATCCTACACCTTGAGGAATCAACGAGGATCTACTCCTACACCTTGAGGAATCAACGAGGATCTACTTAAGGTATACCTAACTCTTAGGTTTTACCAAAAGAGCTATTATGGGGTTTAGGGGTTATCTAGAGCCTTACAGAAAACTGGTTCTAAATATTGTCTTCTCAACATGCAATGTGTCATTCTGGAATTTGGGGATTCCAAGTATCTTGTAGAATGTTCAAACCTGCAAAACTTTTGTTAAGAAGATTCTTCCGGGATTTAGGGATTACCTGAAATCTCATAGAAAGATATCTCAAAAATTGTTCTTTCGACAAGCGAGGTGATATTCTAGGATTTGGGGACTTTAAGGATCCTGTAGAAAGCTCAAATCTGAAACCTCACATAAAAGATGACTCTGATGCTCTTTCTTGTTGAGCAAGGTATTCTTCTTTGACCCAGGGCTGCCGTGAGTCTCATGAAAGTTTAACCTGAAAGCTCATTCCTCATCGAAGAGATATCAGTTACCTCGAGGCAATGATAGTTATAATGCAAGGAAAGCTTTACTTTGACCTATGCAATTATGCAAAACGAATTATGATGCAAAAGGTTGTCTAAGACATCTTAAAGCATGCAATGATGACCAGAAATCCTTGTAAAAAAAATTCTGGATCAAACATTTTGAAGTTTCCAACAAAGCTCGCTTTTAAGCATTCTATTGGAATGTCTTCATCAAAGAGGATTTCTCATCGATTCTTCGACTTTGGTCTTTTACGAAGAAAGCACTTGAATTTCCTAATAATCTGCGCCCGGGTTTTCGGGGCTATTCGCAGCGCATACACTCCGATTAATCAGGAGGTCTTTACGGGACCATAACGTTGGGCTTAGACACGGTTTCCAAAGGGGGCTCACTCTTTGAGTCAGGCCTTTTGAATAAAAGTTTTCTTCATCTTCTTCGGGTTTACAAGTCAAGAACTCTGCAAAAATGAGAAAGAAATAATCTTGCTCATACCTTTTCGAGCTAAGGTACACATTAACCTAGGCATCTTAGTCAGAAAGACTGTAAAGGGTTGTAATGTCGGTAGGATTGGGGACCGAAAAAGGTTTGTTTTTGGCCTAGAATCGTGAAGGGTTTGACATTAGTGATCATTATCAATCAATCTTCTGTTTTGTCTCCGGCCGACGATTCCTTGAAGAATATCTTTAATCTTCTTGAGAATAGATCTAATCTTTGAAAGACCTTCTATATCTTTTGGCAGTTGGTTATGATTCTATTTGGAGGGTAGCCTTTCGCTGCACAGTTCCTGAGGATTCTTCTTTACTTCGGAAGTTGTTGGGGGTGAAAGTATCCAGTAATCCCTTGGCTTCCCAAATCAATTTTATGACTTTTCAGCCTTCTGGTGAGGATCAGCCTTGCTCTTGTTGGGCTTTTGTCGCTTCTTCTTGTTTAATGCATAGAGATTTGGCTTTTTCTCTTTTTCGATCCCGCCTTTTCTTTTTCTTTTTCTAGGAACTACGATTTTTATGATCATGTAAGGTATGTGACTTGAGTCTCATCCTGTCTGAACATTTTGCTTTGAAAATTGAATGTAGCTCTTATTTCTTAAACTTATCTGTCTGTGAGTGTCTTTGCCACCTTCGTCTTGGTGCGGTGTAATGATCACCAATGAGGGTACATGAAACGAATATGTAGGCTCAAATTGGCTATGCAATGGGTATAAGTATATAGGATAGAGAAATGAACGTCTCTTCATCATCCTATGGTGCCTGGATTAACGCATATCAACACACGAAGATTGATGTTAGTCCGAGCAAAAAGATTTATAACCATTTACTTGTGACATTTCGAATTCTGATCCTCTTGAGGCTATTGAATGGAATGATATCGATCAATGTAATTCAGTTATAACTCACTTGGAGTTGGCCACTCTTGAGTTATCTGACCAAAAGGGAAAGACTGACGCGGAGTTGGATACGTGGACCAGAGGAATTTGAATGAGAAATGGCACTTTGACCGAAAGGATTATTGAGGGAGTATTTTGGGCCAGTAGAGATCGATTTAGGAACGATCGTGGGATACCTTGCTAGAGTTATACGTTGAGACGCGGGTGATTCCGCTTAACCAATGTGTAATTTGCGAGAATTTCCTAAATCAGATACCGATGATCAAGACCGCAGGAGCCAGCGATAAACCCTCGCAATTACATGACAACCAAAGTTGCCACGGCTTGAGAAAAATCCCAAGGTCGATACGCGTAACGTCTGCAAGAGTCGTCCGTCAGTTAGAGATAAACTGGAATTACAGTCGACAAGAGTTCAACATGAAATTGAACCTCGAGATTTGTGTGTTGGACATTTAGGAATTTCAGCTTTTGAATTGAAATGGACCCCGCCTCATCAAGGGAAATTTAAATTGGAAAATAAAATTTCGGACGGAAAGTGTAAAATGACCATTTTGCCCCTCGACCTTTGGCCTTACCTTAAGACCAATGGAGGACAATTTGGTCATTTAAAACCATATATGGCTGTCAAAAATTGGTAGGGGAGGTGGTCAAAGAGAGTCAATGGAAGATAAGATATTTTATTAGCAATGACAAGTGTCAAGGTTGGATTGATTGGCATTAAGTGAGCAACTTTTAACCTACTATTCAAGCTTGTTGACCAAGAGGGATTAAATACTATACCCTCTATCCCTTCCTCTCATTTTGGTTGGCACTTTCTCTCTCTTTCCTCTCTTCCTTTTCATTTTCTTCATCTTGGCCGAGAAGACCCGTCGTCAGTTCGCTGCCTTGTCTCAACTGCTTCACTGTTCCGGCCATATCTTTGTCGTTCGATACTGGATTGAGGTAAAACTACCACCATCTGAAAGCTTATTGTCTTATGGTTCTAGAGACATATTATAAGCTCAATTTGGCCCATCCGTTTTTCCTATATGTCTGTTTGAGTAGGCAAAGGTCATTCGGGGTCAGATTCTGATCGATTTTGGGGAAAGACCTGTTCCGGGGGCTTCCAAACTTCAAATGGATTCAAATTTTTGGCGAGGTCTTCTACACTTATAGTATTAAATTTGACTGAGCTTTGGTTGCAATTTTAGTTGAGTTAAGATGAGTTTTCATGGCTAATTTGAGGAGGTTTTTCTGGGGCAGAATCTAATCGCATGTACACCTAGTGGAACCGGGCTGATAAGAAGTCCTTGAGGTGTTATTTTACTTTCAAATCTTCGGTGAGCTCCCTTAACATGTAGATTAAGGTTATAGCAAGTGGGTTTTGTGATAGATTGAAGTTTTGAAATTAATTTATAAACTGATTGAGATGGCTAGGGTCAGAACCGATTTTGCCCTGAGTAGTGACCGAATGAACCGACCACTTTGAGGCTTAGGGAAGGTGTCGCCTTTCTATTAAATGATTATTAAGGCACCTTAGGTATTTAATTGATAAGTTATCGAAGTATTGGCGAGATGGAATTGAGAAATGATTGAGTTTTGATGTGATTTTTTCTTGGCGCGACGTGGGTGCCCTATTCAGCCGTGGGTTTGCTGACCTAGGAGAGTCATTTGAGTTGAAATTGCTAGTTCGATGAAAGGTAAGTGACCCTCAAACCTTTATTAGGATGCTAGGACACTATTGGATGTCTTTGGTTGGTGAGTTGATGAATTGGTCGATTTATTGTGCTTGATTTGGTGATGGCCGACTAGGATGGTCGTGGATTAAGTCATGTGTGTTTGTTTTGATGTGAAATTACAAATTTTATGGCTGAATGATTGGTGTGTGTGCATTTGATTGGCATGTAACCACGAGTGTTCATATGACATTTGAGCCTTGATGACGACTGAGTTAAATGGATGCTTGAAATAACAAGTTTCATCGAAATGAGATATAAGCCTAAGGGCCTATGGCACCCTGCTGCGTCAGAACGCGGGTTGCCAATCGAGATCTTGATTTAGTTTGATGCGTATGGACGCAGGCTTGGCCATTGAAAATTGAATTTGTGATTAACTCGATGCGTATTAATGCGGGCTTGACCATTGGAATTGGAAACATGATTAGCCATTGGAATTGAAAACATGATTAGCCTGATGCTTATTGACGCGAGCTTGACCATTAAAATTGGAAGCATGATAAGCCTGAGATGTGTTGACGCGGGCCAAGTCACTGAGACGAAAACTTGCGGTGCCGTTGAAATGAATCCCCGACCTATGGATTTAATCGTGATTGTGTTATGCCAGACATATTGAGGTGCCTTGATGCTTGATCGTCATGTGTTGTTTTACCGTTGAATCCTTGTCTATTGTTTTATTGCATAATCCGGGAGGACTAATGGCCTAGTCTAGGTTTAGGGGGAACTTGCTAAGATTTATATCTCATCCTAGTGGGGGCTTAACTTTTTCAGGTCCTAGGCGAAGGAAGTCCGAACTTTCCAAGGGCTGGCATTTAAGGAAGTGGTTGATTTATACGTTGGGTGACATTAGGGATTGTATATTGTTTGGTGGATGTAGAAATTAAACCTTTAGTTTTGATCATTGAAACGAATTGAGGTGTATTGTATAGATACTAGAAGTGTACTATTTTTCATCCGAAGTCATCTTGATTTTATTTGTGTACGGAGTAGTTTCTTGCTTCCGCATGTGTAAGAATTGAGAACATGAGGGCCGGAGGATCCTAGATGCCACAGCTTGATTACGGCCATTGGGATGTTCGCAAGCTTGATGGGTTCGGGGCGTGACATTATCTTTCATGCTGCTGGACTGCTTCTATATGATCCTAATGCGGGATGGTTCTTGATAGGGTTAAGAAATGAAGACCATCGCTCAATAGGTTTATCAATTATCACCTATAGTGTTTATAGAGAAGAATGAATGCCTTCGTCATCACAATCCATGTAATCGATGCGAATAACCCTTACATCCCTGGGTTCAGGCTTTTCTATCCTTACACCCCTCTCATTCTTCTGGTGTGCATAGGACATGCTTAGATTAGGCTTGCCTCTTATTTGATGAAACATTCCTGCTAGATAACCTAAACAACTATGTTTTGGAAAATCAATTTGTTTTTCTCCAGACATTTCACCTCACAGGGGATTAATGGCGCACCATGTATGCTTTAGCCATGTCTAGATAATCTCTAACCCTAACATGTGTGCAACAATTGTTAGAAGCATGATTCATTCGTAAGTTCGACTAAATGCACGTCTACTTTTGAGTTTTTCTTTCTTACGAGAAAGTGAGAAATTTTACGGTATTTCTCCATTGCTACTTTCCACCCTCATTGGACATCATTGTATGAAGAGAACAAAAATTCCAGTGAGTAAAAGATATTTTAACGCTTGATGGAACATATACATATTACCTGGTTCTTCGTATCAGGGACTACTCTGTTCTTGATTCCATCTGAACGAGTTTGATTCTGAGTCCATTTCTTGGAATACTCTTCACCGCATATGCTCCTCTCACAAGGACTTTCTTGATAACATAAGGGCCTTCATAATTCAGGGTAAACTTGCCTCCCAGATGAACAACATTTGGCAAAGTCTTCCTTATCACCAAGTCATCCACCTCGAAACTTCTAGATTTAACTTTCCGGTTAAATGACTTAGCTACCTCTTCTGGTAGCTCTGACCGTGGCAAATCGCTCTAAGATGCTTCTCGTCTATCAGATTTAGCTGTTCATATCTATGTTTGATTCACTCTACCTCAGAAAGTCTAACTTCTGACAATATTTTCAGAGACGAAACCTCAATCTCTACAGGCAGGACAGCTTCCATCCCATATACCGTAGCGTAGGGAGTTGCCCCAGTAGAAGTCCTGATCGAAGTCTGATATGCCATTAAGGCAAAGGGTGGCCTCTCATGCCAATTCCTGTAATTCTCGGCAGTCTTAGCCAAGATCTTCTTAATGTTATTGTTTGCCGCTTCTACTGCTCCATTCATTTGCGGGCGGTAAGGGAAAGTATTGAGATGTCAAATGGCAAAGTGATCCAGTAGATCATCGACAATCTTGTTATTTAAGTTGGATCCATTGTCTGTAATGATTATTCGAGGGGTACCATATCGGGAAATTATATCTCTCTTGATAAACCTTGCTACACTTCTCACAGTGACATTCGTGTAAGAGCTGGCCTCTATCCACTTCGTGAAGTAATCAATTGCAACCAGAATGAAGCGATGGTCATTTGAAGCCGGTGGATTGATAGGCCCTATCATGTCTATTCCCCACATAGAGAAAGACCAAACTTCAGACATCTGATGAAGTTCATTCGGGGGTGTATTAATCTTATCACCATATACTTGACATTGGTGGCATGACCTGGCGTGTTGATTACAGTCTGATTCAATAGTCATCCAATAATAACCAAGCCGCATGATTTTCGTAGCAAGTAGATGGTCATTCATATGTGACCCGCATACACCTTCATGGAATTTTCTCATGAGAATATTTGCTTCTTTAGCGTTAACGCATCTCAACAGAGTGGAGTCAAACGACCTTTTATACAAAGTTTATCCATTGAGGAAGAACTTATTAGCCATCTTGGCTATATATCTTTGATCTCCCGCTTGGCATCCTTCAAGAAACTCTCTCTTCAAGAGGTAATTTTTGATATCGTGGTACCACGGCTCTCTGTCAAATTCTTCTTCGACCAGGATATAATAAGCTAGTTTTCTAGTCACGTCGATCCTTAGTGGCTCTATTTCCAATCCATTAGTTATTTCCAGCATGGAGGCCAGCATGGCCAATGCGTCTGCGAACTAATTCTGCGCTCTTAGCATGTATTCAAACGACACTTCTTCTAATTTAAGTGTCAACTCCTCTAGGTATTCAAGATAAGGGATGATTTTTGTGTCTTTTATCTTCCACTCCTCCTGTGTCTGAAAAATGATGAGCATAGAATCTCCATAAACCTGCAACTTAGGTACCTCCATGGAGATGGCCAACCGTTGACCGAGGATGCATGTCTCGAATTCTGAAATATTGTTAGTGCAAGGAAAAGTTAGTTTTGCTGCAACAGGATAATGTTGACCATCAGGGGATATTAACACTGCCCCTATGCTAGCTCTCGGTAGATTAATGGCACCATCGAAATACATGACCCATTTGTCTTCTGTCAAGTTCAAAACTTGACATTCTACCTTTGTCTGTTCAGAAGATGTGTGACTTTGGGCACTCTTTGTCAACATATTAGCTATAGCTCTTCCCTTCACAAACTTTTGTGGAGAGCTTTTGATATCAAATTCAGACAACAACACTTGCCATTTTGCCAACTTCCCTATCAAGGTGGGTTTCTCCAAGAGATATTTGATAGGGTCATTTTTTGTTACTAGATGAATGTGGTGGTGTAGAGTATATTGCCTCAATCTGCGAAGTACCCACACTGCTGGTGCACAAGCCCTCTCAACAGGCACATAATTTGCTTCAGATGAAGTAAATTTCTTACTCAGATAGTAGATGGATCTCTCTTTACCGTCCACAAGGCTTGTTTGAGCAAGTAAGGCTCCCAAAGACTCTTGATGTATAGTCAAGTACAAGGTTAAGGGGTGACTTGGAATGGGTGGCACAAGTACTGATGGAGTGGCTAGTTAAGTTTTGATCTTCTGGAATGCCTGACTGCATTCTGTATCCCAAGTCACTTTTGCACCCTTCTTGAGCAGTCTGAAAATTGGTTTAGCCATGTCCGATAATTGATTGATAAATCTGGTGATGTAGTTTAATCTCCCAAGAAGACTTCTTACTTCTTTCACCGTTGAGGGAGTTGCTAGGTCACAAATAGCTTGGATTTTCGAATGGTCAATTTCAATGCCTCTGCTACTGACAATAAATCCAAGAAGTTTCCCAGATTTCACTCCAAACATACATTTGTTACGGTTCAACCTTAACTTGTATTTTCGCAATCGCTCAAACAGCTTCCTTAGCACTTTGATGTGATCTTTTCCCTTTTTGGACTTGGCGATCATGTTATGGACGTATACTTCGATTTCCTTATGAATCATATCATGAAATAGGGTGGCCATCGCCTTCTGATAAGTTGCCACAGCATTCTTTATTCCAAAGGACATCACCTTATAACAAAAATTTCCCCAATGGGTGGTAAACACAGTCTTCGGCCTGTCCTTCTGTTTCATGAGGATTTTGTTATATCCTGAGAATCCATCCATGAATGAGAATAGTTCGTATCCTGCTGTACTATCCACCAGCACATCGATGTGGAGAAGTGGGAAATCATCCTTCAGGCTTGCTCTATTCAAGTTCCGATAATCCATACAGATCCGAACTTTGCCGTATTTCTTCATGACGATAACTGTATTTGCAATCCAATCTAAGTAAGGGATAGCTTCAAAAAAGCTCACTTTAAGAAGTTTCATTACTTCTTTTTTAATTCTGTCTTCTAACTCCGCTTTCATCTGTCGGCTGCCTTGACTCATCGGTTTAACATTGGGATCCGTGGGTAACGCATGCTCCACAATTCTTGGATCCAAATCTGGCATATCGACGTACAACCATGCAAAGACATCCTGATACTCTTTAAGTAATTCGGTAAATCTGAACCTTTCAGCTCGAGATAGATGTCCACCTATCTTGACTTCTTTGACATTTGCATCACTACCCAAATTGATGACTATTGATTCTTCTGAAGTGGGAAGTGTCGAATTTTCAAAGGCACTTCAATCCCTACGAATAGTTGCGTAATCCTCATCTGCATCTTCCTCAATATCGCAAGAGTAATCATCTTGCTGGTTCGGTTCGCATAATAACCTACGATGCATGTTTGAGATATATGCTCAGGAGTAGTGGCTTCATCATCAAGCCACTCTATGATGACGTTCATAGAGTCATCTCCCAGAAAAGGGTTTGCGAGATCTGGTTCCGCTGACGGAGTTATCCCTTCTTTTGATAGCTACTTAGAGTCTTTGCTTAAATACTCATTTAAAGGACTGGTGAACATCTATTTATCTTTCCAGGCTAAAGAACCAATGAAGGAATCCTTTTGGTTTCGTTAACGTCCATGGCGTCCACGACTCTTGCCTCGGCATAGGCCTACTATCTTGGGGGTGAAATCACCAATACGAGTGTTATGATATCCTAAGCCCATCTTATGCTCATTGAATTTTAATTATAGAGGAGTGTTGATTCCTTGGCCATGCTTGCCAAGACCTTTTCCTAGGTTGAACCCATATGCTAGCAACATCTTAGCTAGTAAAAGATTAGTTTCAGAGACGAAAGGAACCTTCAGTTTCCCCCTCACAGGAGTGTGGATTATTGCCACCAGCTCCAAGGAATATAGCTAGCTTCATGCTTAATTTCGAGTTCAACGTAAGGGATAGTGTTATTCTGATATGCAAGGACGTCAACTTCCCCATGGACAGTAATTACCTTCCCATCAATCACGAATTGTACTTTCTGATGTAAACTTGAAGTTACGACCCCAGCGATGTGAATCCATGGTCTCCCTAATAGGAATCCAAATGCGCTCGGCAGATCCATCACTTAGAAGTTTATAGAGATTTTGGTTGGGCCCATGAACACATCCAGCTCGATCTCGCCTACCACTGTCTTCCTTATCCCATCAAAGGCTCTAACAATTACTTTGGAAGTTTGAATCATTTTCTCTTTAATGCCCAAATTTCTCAACGTAGCCAATGGGCAGATGTTAAAAGCTGATCCGTTGTCAATTAGCACATGTGTCACTCTCTTTCCAGTACAATGTACGGTGATATATAAGGCCTTATTATGTCCTATTCCCTCTATGGGAAATCTTCGTCTGAGAAGCTCAATTGATCCTTAAGAAGGATTGCCCCCACAAAATCTCACAACTATACATCGTTGATGGTCTCAGGGACATGCACTTCATTTAACACCTTTAGCAACGCATCCTTATGTTTTTATGAATTGATGAACAAATCCAATAGAGATATCTGGGCTAGCATTTTTCTTAACTGCTCTATCACCTCAGATTCGCTGGTCGTGATGATAGATAGGAGTTTTTTTGCTTACTTTTTTTATACCTCTTTTTTTTCAAATTCGCCTTCCCTTGGGGCGTAAAATCGTCTAGATCTCATCACGGCATCTACTTCACCTATTCCATCGTCCCAATGAATTGCCTTAGAGTCGTAAATCTCAACCGGCGGGACTTGAATGGTTACTGTCGTTAGGTGAGATATCTCTGGTTTAGATTTGTCATTGGATTCATCTCTTGGTAGGTAAATTACCACCGGTTTCACCAAACAATCCTCTTCTTGGCCCAAGCTGTCGAGCTCATCCAGTTTGATCACTATAGTCGTAGCAGTCTCAATCATTGCCACAGTATCACCAAAGCCTTCTAGGAAGTTTTCGCATTCCAACTGGTAATATTTGTCAGCGCCATTTGACTCAGCTGATATGGTAAGCTTCAGATGTCTTGCTACTCTTTCGAATAGTTCAGTCGGGCATCGCCACTGGGCTATTATTTTCTCCATCCTAACGTATTGCTCCGTGTCAAGTTCGTTATCTATCGTTTGAGGATAACTGCGCGTTGTCAATCTAAATGACACATCTTCTATCTTTCCCGAAAAATCATCCACTTGTCCCTCTATGCATAGGAAATGTCCCGATATCACTCGGTTGAGTGATGATTCAGGTTCTTATGTTAAAGGTTTTATCACCACCTCCAAGATTTCTGATTGAATAGGATCATCCATACCTCCCCATCCATCCGGTATAATATTCTCCATTCTCTAGAAGAAACTGGGGAGAGCAGAGTACTTCACTTTGAAATTATACCCACCTGAATCCTTGCCTAGATTATCTATAATCTCGCCTCTCTCCAGTGCTTCAATTACAAATCTACGATCAGCCAAATTTCGTTTGACGGCTTTCAATTCGTCTTCATCAGACTCTTCTTTTGATTTGGTAATCAATTCTATGTCACATACCAGATTTTCATGTGGGATATTCCATATACTTCCTCACTAGGTTTCAACCACAAAATGGTTCCATGCTAAGTTCACCGAGGCCTTGATCCCTTCAAATTTGTCATCAGCGACACTTGACATCACCCCCAGTCTCATCATCTTAGCAATGCATAACTTCTTTCTTTCAGCCGATACTTCTCCCTCTTTTGAGTATAATGATGCGATTGCCAGAATGTTGGTTAGTCTAGATACATTCATCTTCAGCTCCAGATGGTTCCCTTCCTTGTCATCAAATATTGTACCAACTGCCTTGTGGTCGGGGAGTGGATTTTCTTGCACATTTGGAGTTACATCATCATATTTCAAAATTTGATTGTCAATGAGAGCCTGAACCTTCAGCTTAGGATATAACAATTATCTACATTACGTCCTCTTTCACCCATATGATAAGTGCAAGTCTGGCTTTCATCGAAATCAGGATATTTTGCTGGATTTGTTCTAGGAGTTTCCTTTGCCACTAAGTGCTGCTCTAATAACATCAGAAGTAATTTAGACAACGATATGGGAAGTTGAGAGAATTGCTTCAGAGGCTGTCTTTTCTTAGGCTCTTGTCCTTTAGACACTGACCATGACAATCCTCCTCTTGGCTGATTGGAATTAGTGAACACCTTGGGTTTATTGAAATCTGGCACAAAGGCTATATCAACCCTAGTTTCTCTTTCTTTCCTTGGGAGATATTGTTTTCTTGCTAAAGTTTCATGTGGCCTTCTTTCTTTCAAAGCCCACTCCAATCTCTCAGCCACCTTTATCAAGTGTGCAAAGGTTTGACATCCTGAAGTGTTTAGTCTATCAAAGTACTCTTAGGGAAGAGCCTTCAAGAACAGGTCAATCAAGTCATCTTCCGAGATTGGCGGTTTCACTTCAATTGCCAAGGCTCGCCATCTCTAAGCATATATTTTGATCGTTTCGCTTCTCCCTTTCATCGTTCACAATAGATCTTCCCTTGTCAGGACCGTAGTCATATTAAACTTATACTGCCTGAGGAAATCTTCAGCAAGATCCTCCCATCCGTCATAATCATCCAAGTCCAACTCAATAAACCAAGCTAAAACAGCGCCAACCAGACTTTCTTGGATTGTATTCATTAGAAGCGGAATATAATCAGAATAGTGTACCATCTTACGCAGATAGTATTTGAGATGAGCACGTGGATAGCCTATCCCATTATATTTTCTCATAAAGTCCGACTCTTTATAGTCTGGAGGAGTCCCCACTTTAGCAAACGGTGATATCTTGTTGAAGCGAGCTAACTCATAGCCCTGACTGCTCAAGCATTCTTCAATCTTGGCTATTCTCTTAGCCTCGGCTTCAGTTTTTCCAGCCTGCTTTCCTTTCTCTTCCTTCTCGAGGTTGATGACAACATGAGGCATCTTCGATTGTGGCTGGACATTTGGCGCACGAATGTCCTCTGCGACATGTTAGGCACGTTCAGTCGTCCCTTTGTTAGTTGTATCAGGTATTGAAGATTGACCTGAGTCGTTCAGGTTAGGTACCGCCGTTTATCTGGCTTGGGAGGCTTCCAGCATAGTCTTAATTTCAGCCATCATGTTAGTCATGACAGTCATCTGAGTCTCTAACATGACTACTCGCAGAGTCAATTCCTGCTATTCCATTCTCGTCGTCAGTAGAGTATAGAAATGATGTCTTGATAATTCCGTGATTAAAGAATACCTATTTATTTGAAAATAACGAGTAAGCATTTCTTTAGAATAAATAAGGAAAGTACAAGATTCTTTCAATTGCATGTTTTCTATTGATGAACGAGAAAAAGGACTACCTTGCAAGCCTTAGTCTCGCATGAGTAGTTCTTTCAATCATTTGCCAAGAGAATTCATGAAATTAAAGGAAGCGCAATCTTTGGCGATAGTTCTGATACATCGATAAAACATGCTTATGCTCATACACGTGTGTTAAAAGTAACATTTAATACAAATAAGTATCCAAATGTCAAGAAAATATTATAATGTTCGCACGTTTTACACTTGACAAAATAATCTATCCAAGTCTAGGGCGTTTGGGGTCTAAAGCACCCTCATCGTCCCAGCAAAGATCAAATCCCTCATTCTGGAAATCCTTGTCTCCTGAATATGATGGCGATCCCATGTCTTCAAGTATATACAGCTCCACTCCAAGCACGTATGGCAATGTATTCGGGTAGATAAGGTTCAATGAAGCTACGTGTAGTCGCCTCAAAGCGTAGGATATATTCTATAGAAGCTCTGTGAGTATTCATCTCGGACGTCATGTCATTTGCCCATTCTACGTCTTCCATTCGAGAGTCTTTCAAAGCGCGTATGATGGACTCCACCTTAGCTTCGAATTGCTTTTTCTTCTCTCCTGTAAGGATCTCTTTCGACACGTCAAACGAGCACACATCTGGTTGTGGCGATGAAGGAATCTCTTGCAATGCCTCATATTGTCGTATGACCCTCCTTGGATAATATGCGGTGGCGCCTATGAATCCTAACAAGGGGACTGGATCTTCGTCATTGCGTGCGAGCCTGACTTTACCTAAAGTTGGTAATCTAAGCCGCCATCGGAGTTGTTCTGGCTTTAAAGCTCTAAGAAATTCTTTCCAGTCTTTGAAGTTAAATTTAGGAATGCGTATATGAGTTTTGACGAAAGTTCTAAGAGAACGGGCATCAGAGCTAATCTCAGTAAAACCCATACGGATATGAAATTATTTTACATGGGATGTGAATCACAAGTACAGGAGACCACTAGAGGCTCTAAAAATCCCTTTCTTATTTTTCCCAAAACGGTTGAGGGAGGGGAAGGTTTCAGCAAATATAAGGTTCGAGTAATCCCACCCATAACAGACTTGTTTGACTACTACAGCCATGATAAAGTCAAAAGTTACGGACGAGATTAGAAATAGGACAAAGCTAAAGAATACCAAAATAAAAGCTCTATCCCACTTAGTTCATTTGCTGGCAGGGAGGTTGGGAAACCTTTCTAGAAGGAAGGATAAGGAAATTCGTCCAGAATTACTTTTGGCGTCTACTTTGATTTCGTTGAGATTTGTATCTAGGAATTCAGCTAGTTGATTCAAAAGCTCAAACCCTATAGGAGGTTGGACTAAAAAATGAGTAAACTAAACTCCAATGGCAGCGTTATATTCCTCAAGGGTAGGGGTAATTTCCAATCCTTCCATGCTAAACGTCGCGGTGGTTGGATCCCAATAGAGTGCCATGACTTAGATAAAGGCGGGTGGACATTCAATTTTCAACGAGTCCAACAGATATCCTAGCCGCAATCTGGCGTACTTCTGACTGGCTTCACCCATGATATCCCACAAGGCTTTGAGCTCAACTTGAGGGACTTTGAACACTTGGATAGCATTCTTTCTCATCAAGTCTAAAATATGCAAATGATTTTGAGAAATCATTCGCCAAAGAATACTTTTAAATATGATTATGCAAATGTCATGAAATATGTATGGACTGATTTAATTGTATATTCCAGTTAATGAAATGGAAATTAGAATTCCTTTTAGGCATGAAGAACCTGACTCAATGTCTAATTTGAATTTCAAAAAAGTGAATTATGCAATTAGTCAGAATCATCTTAGTGACTAATGGAAATAACAACACCACATTCCATTGGTTAAAACATCAACTGTGAGTATAGCAGATGAAATTCCTTATTACAAAAAAAAGGGTACGCCATGATAGATCGAAAGGGGTCTCAAAAAGGGGGTGAGACACCAGTCGAGTTTATTCTAAAACAAGAAAGCTATAAAAAAACCCTTGGAATATGGGATCTAAGCTATCCTTCTCCCAAAATTTAGTCTTCTTCGGGGTTATAGTCGATCAAGATTTCCTTCTTGATGGCATCTTTGTCTGGTCCCTCTTTAAGACACGACTCGGTAATGAGGACTTATTCCCTAGTTGATCATTGCTCAAAATGTGAAGGATGGTCTTCAGTAGGTTGGTTGAAACGCTTTAGCTCTTCCGGCCATTCCCTGGTCTATGTTATAATGACCTCGGGAGTCTTCTTGGGTTTGGTCTTTTTAAGTCTAATGCGCCTTGACTTTGTCTTGGTTGCAGGGCGTCTTTTCTTTCCCCAAAGCAAGATCACCGGTTGGTTCTCCCTGGCTTGACGTTCCTCTTTTCGGTGGGCGTATGCTTCTCTAACTAAGCTGTTGCAACATTGCCTTTTCATCTCTAGATAGTGTTTGAACATCTTGTCCGCTTGCCGCTTAAACCTAAGGTTATCGACATAGTAACTAGTCTGGCAGTCTTCAGTATATCCCAGCTTACATCCAGTCAGCTCTCGGCCATGTACAAACCTAGTAAAATGTAACCTTGTGTTCGGCCCAGGACGAGTAACTTTCCTTAGAAACTCGGAGGTTACCAACTCCGTCGAACTTCTAGGAAATAGCGACATCCTATCCCCTATCATCGTTATTTCAATCAGTCACTAGAATGATTTCAGAATGTATGCAATGCATGTGACGTGAATGATATGCAACACATGAACATACTATAAAACAGGGAGTAAGGAAATACATCGAAAGTAAATGCCTTACCAACCAAAACCTTAGGAAATATGAAGTATTCCCTGGTAGCAATAGGCGGTTTTAGGTATACCAACCTTCCACAGACATACGCAAGAGAAAAGTAAAGGATATACTCTAAAAATAAAATCAGGTGAGGAACCTATAGATTAGGTTCCCATAATACAAATATGACAGATTCCTCCCAAGAGTACCCACCCAAGAGGGCTAGATATCACCAATTTGGATCATGAGCGGAAACGAACACGAAAGTCTCAAGTGCCATCAAACACGAGATCTTTTCGTATTCTTTCCCTATCTAAGGTAACCTAGAGATGGTTGCAGTCAGGGTTTTACCGCCAGTGTGTGAGATGTGACGTGATCATCACAATGCAAGGTCATGCACAGCAGTTCATATCAATCACCGCTTCAATATATGCATTAAAATAAACATACAATCCCAACTTCAACCTGCAGGAAAGATGTCAACAAACACTCCATCCCTTATTTCTCCAATCTACAAAAACATCTAACACAATAGTTATGATACATATCTCACCTTCGAGAACATCTGCAGAAAATAGGGTTAGATAAACCAATCAACCTTTTAATCGGCTCAAGTCCTCTAAAATTCCTAACCAGAGATTCTGGTTTGGAATAAGTCCCCAGTGGAGTCGTCAGTCTGTCGTGACCCGCTCTCTCAAGAAGGGATAATGGGCCGTCCCATCTGGTCGAACGTGGGCCTCTCCCAAGGCCCGTTATCCATGTCGCAACGGCGGTATACATGGTCGACCTTCGATGTGGTCTAGTGACATGTGATACGTGTACATGCCAAGGAGTCGCCACCAATCATTCTATGGAGGGTACGATTAGAAACCCTATCGAATAGTTGAGAGCATTCTATTCAATTCTACGAAAACCAGAGAAATGGGATCGGGGACTTTGTTACGCCAACTATCAGAGTTGACGCCCTTTCGGTACTTAATGCAAATGATTTATCTAACCCTAAGATTTTATGCAGATGAGAAAGGTGCGAACCCAAAGACTAGATGTTCATGTAGAGAGAAGTGACTACCATAGCACTCACAATCAATGAAATGAATACGTAAATCAAGAATTCAATACGTGCGGATAAATCACATGAAAGCAACGTGGCATCCATAATAAGGCTTTATTAGCCTAGAAAAATGTCAATCAAGGCTCAGGAATATTTTTGACATGATTTTCTCTTGAGGGGCAAAATCATAATTTTGAAAAATTTTGGAACAATTTGCCCAAGAAGGAAAACTTTGTCATTACAGAAGAAATATGAAGTCAAAATATGGTGGAAATAGGATTGGCCACCAAACCAATCCATTTCCTATTTTTCGAAAAAATTTCGAATTTTTTTGAAATTTTAGAAGTGATTTACCCTATAAGGGGTAATATCGTCATTTGAAAAAGTGATGAGAAGTGAAAATCTCAAAAGAAGGATTGATCGACCTTTTGACCCAAATCCTGATTTTGAGCAATTTTCACGACTCGATTGGAATAGGAAAGACGATTTACCCTTAGAAGGGTAGAATCGTCATTTCAGAAAAAGGAACGAGATTCGAAAGTCCAAGCACAAGAATTGATCGCTTAACCGACCCTAATACTTATCTTGGTATTATCGACCTAATTCGCTTACAAGGCAGAGGCAATTTACCCCTAAAGGGTAATATCGTTAATTCTCGGATGAACAGATAAAAAACCCCAAAAATAGGATTGACTAGTTCTCTGTGGTCATTCCTCAATTTTTGAGAAATTCTGGAATGTCTAGGAATTTTCCATAATTTTCCTACAATTTTTAAAAATTTTCTAGGATTTTCTAACATTTTTTTTTAATTTTCTAGGATTTTTTTTATTTTTTATTTAAAAATCATTTTTAGATTTTTATTTTTAAAAAATGAATCGGACCGGTTGACCCGGCCCACTTAGATCGGATACCCAGCCAAGAACCAAACCCGCCCAGCCTACACACTGAAACGACGCCATTTCTTGTTTTTTATTTTTCGGTTTTAATCCGACGGTTCCTGTTGAACCACGTGGTTGTTCCTCGGCCTTAGAATCGGTTGACTGAAATCTACGGCTCAGATGAGAATCCGACTTCTCCTTAGCCGTCAAATCCGATTACTTAAACCTACGGCCATGATTAAAAGATAAGGTTCAATCTAGACCATTCATCCCTACTAACCTAAACGACGTCGCCTACTTACTTATCCGAACGGCACCGTTTCGATTCATTTTGACTTTTTGATTATAAGACCATTTTCGGATATTCCTAATTTCTAATCGAACAGTCATTAAAAATAGAAATCAATAATCTCAACCGTCCGATCTAAACTGACTCAACCTAAACAGACTAACGGTCGAGCTGACTCGACTTCCACGTGGATCAATCACGCTCTGCCACCTAGGACCGCCGACTCTTTGACCAGAACATCAGCTTCGTCTTCAACCTCACGACTGCGACTAAATGGATGGCTATGGATCTCCGACGACGATCCAACGGTGAAACCTTAACAAATTTGCACGAGACCAACGCCGATCGACTCGCGATAATCTCTAGTTCGAAATATCTAAGAATCAGATCATTTCATCCACTGAGTCACGTACAGCATGTAGAGCGCCGAGTACGGCCATGGCAATTCAATCGAGCAAGAAAGAGCAAATCGAACCAATTCCTTCACACAATCGTATCTATATGAATTCAAAACACTTACCTGCAGGTCTGATTGACCTGGTTTAGGCTAGCTTGAGCTAGGGAAGCTTCGGCAGGATTGGCCATGGTGACGCGGTTCAAAAGCAAGGTTCGACTAGATTTAAATGCAATCAAAGCATATAGCAGTGTTCGGTGATGTGGCAATACGAAATGCACACATTGATCGAAAGAATTGAAGCCGAAATGAAGATCCGCCATTGATTAATAGAAGTTGAAGTTGAAGTTTGACTTACCGTTTCTCGAGATGAAAGGCAGCGCGGGTTGGTGCGATCGACTTTGTAGAGCTAAAGGAATCTTTTCAAAGTGGAATGGTGACTCGATTCAACTTGAATCGTCATCACCGAGCACTTGCAAGTCGAGCTCAAGCTCTCGATGGCAGGAGCTAGAGAGCAAGCTCTCACTCTAGATTTCTCTCTCTCTCTATTCTTTCCTTCCTCCCCAAACAGAATGAACCGACCTCCTCTTCTAGAAGACTGTTTACGCTATATAACAGTTTTAGAATTTTGGCGCTAAACAGGGAACGACAACTTGTCCCACTCACGTGCCACTCATAAGCCATTTGGTCACCGAACGGTGACGGAATCCGTTGGGTGTCCGTCAATACCCATCAAGATCTCCGGCATTCTGCATTTCGCGCAAATTTGGCAAGTATTTGAGCTAAGTTTGATTTCATTGACTTTTGTAGGTCATGCGAGCTTGACCTGCCAATTACTCTCTACTCCGACGATGTCGAGTGGTGTCGCCGGTGTTAATCGACAAAGGACGATGAAAGAAACAGAACGCCTACCCTTTCCCTTCCAATTGTTCGTGAATTGATCTTCAATTTGGCGATCAAAATCTACCCAGAAACTGTCTATTCACGTGGGAGCTTGGGGGAGAAGACGATAATGTAGCGGACCGGTTCGACCGATCTGACCGGACGGTATGACCGGTCTGAACCGGTTTCAACTTGAAATTTCCAAAATTATCTCAAATTGGAGAGAAATTTTTGTAATCAAACCTCATAATCGAACTTAGGACATGAATATTATCTAAAAATGTGATTTTACCCAAAAGGTCATGTCAATTTCTATATATATATATATATATATATATATAAAAACCTCAAATTTGTCCTTCAGTTCAATTCGAAAATTTGCGAATTTGAAGGCTCATACGATCAAATTGGACCAAACCACCGATGCCTATTGACTCAAAATGATGAAATACATTGGACAATGGTTTTAATTGACAAATGTAGCCCTTGAATTGAAAGTAATTTCAATTATGCCCGAATTCAAGGACTGAATTATAATAAAGTATGCAATTTTGCCCAATTCAAGCAATTGAGCAATTTGTACAAATAATTGGCTAAATTACAATGAGAGACAATCAGATTGAATGTCAAGATCCTAAAAATACCGAAAGTACAAATTAAAAGACTCGGTTGATATTTTTTTACCAAATTCAACCATATATGTAACAAAGGAACACATAAAATTGAACTTAGATTTGGACTTTTTATGAGGTCAAAAATACAAGGGAATTAAAATAAAAATATTGACTATTTTTTTCATATTTTTGTGATCTCAAATGCTATTTTTCTTGAATTTTCAAGTATTTTCTTATTTTCTAAAAATACTGAAAAATATGAAAAATTAGTTTTTGGTCAAAAATAGTTCCTTGAGCTTGGCCAAGGCCACCAAAGTTGATTTTGTAATTTTTTGACTTTTTATGGATTTTTTATGAATTTTCAAAAATAAGACTAAAAAATACTAGTCAAAATCAGGTGTCAACATCATGTACCCGACTCTGCGTCAGTCATTCCCTTTTAGTCAGATATCTCAAGAATGGCCAACTCTAAGTGAGTTACAACTGAAATGCATCGATCAATATCCTTCCATTCAATAACCTCGAGAGGGTTGAAATTCGGAATGTCACACTACAAGTTGGAGATACCTAAGTAGAAGGTGAACAAGCCTAGAACGGGAAGTTTGGTAAAGCTTAGAAGGATCTTGGATAGGTGAACAATGAGGTAGAGCCGCAATTGCCAATATGCTTGGAGGGTCCGAAAAATATAGCTCAAGATATTGATCTAAATTATGCATACTGGTTTCGTTTATGAAGACTGTTCAGATGCAGCGAAGTATTCAGATGCAGAAAATTGTTCTGCTTCTGAAGCTTGCTTCTGAAGCCTACTCCTAAAGTCTGCTTTTGAATATTGTTCAGAAGCAGGAGATTGTTTAGAAGCAGGGAGTTTGTTTAGAAGCTGCGAGTTATATTGATTCGAGATTTTGAAGACTCGTGACTAACATATATCCGTTGTTGGTAATGTATTTATGAAAGTTTATAATTTTTTATTGATGGGATTATTCTATAACATGATTGATAGAATATCCTTGATTGAAATTACCTTCCATGGGACAAAAAACTGTTGTATCTAAAGAACTCCACTTATGGAAACTGAAGATTAAGTTGTATGGGCGACTGAACCTGAAAGGTTCAGATTATACACAAACGGTCACTAAAGCTCTCGAGATACAATCTCGTCCAATCAGCGATTGAAGAGAGATATTTTGAAGACCTGTCCAACAACTAATTTGGGGGTGAATGAATATAAAAGGAGATCAATGGTGCTATTACAGAATAGAATAAGGAATCATAAATTTAAAGGTGCTAAAGTTGTTCAGATTCATACTTGTCCTCGTGAGCTTTATACAATAATCATTGAGAGGCTTTGTAAGAGTAATTGAGAAAAGATAGTATTATTACTTATTGTAAACCTCTATTGATTCATCTAGTGAAATCTAGTCAATCGGCTGTCAGCGTGGGAGAGTGGATGTAGGCTTAATTTAAGTCAAACCACTATAATCGTCATGTGCAGTATTCTCTATCTCTCTAAATACTTATCATTGTGGTTGATAATATTGCATATTGATGTTCATATTCTGAATCTGCATATCCAAAAATTGCATACGTGTGTTCGAAAGCAAAACTGCATTCGTTCAGATTTAGATGCAAATTCGAATTCTATATACATTTTGACTTGATTCTTTTAATTTCACATTTTCTAGTAATCACGTATTCACCCCCTCTAGGTAATATTGCTAGATCCAACACAGGGTTCGGCCTAAAAAGCTACAGCCCAAAAAGGGTAACTAACGCGAGAATCTTTTATTGAACGTTAACATTTTGTTAAGCAAGGAGTTTCGGGTCAATTTTGGACATACTGTGTCAAATGCAAGAAATATATTGATGACCATTTTGACATCCCTATACAGAGTTTCGACTTTCGACAGATCTTGTCGATAATCTTTGGCGCATTATCACCTAGGACTCAATACAGGAATTAACCATACTGTAGGACACGATGTCGGAATTTAATCGACGACACTGGACTGAAAAACGTAGGAAATAGTACCATAATTAAATCAACAATACTTGACAGGATGGATGAGGGGAACCACACCGTAATTGAATCAACGGTATTGAACCAAGTGAGCAGATGTCGGAGTCTAATTGACGACACCTAACTCGAAGGAATTGAATCAACGACGGGAATCTGAAAACTATAGCTAAGTTAAGAGCTAGTTTAAGAAGATAAAGACTTGTTTTGTTTTGTTGTGTTGTGTTGTGTTTGTGTTTGTGTTTGTGTTTGTGTTTGATCAACTATGGGTATTTATAGAAAGGCTTGGGTAACCGTTTAGCACATCCTTTCTTCGACATCGCGTTTCCTTCCATGTTATCATATCTTTCGACTCGTTTTTACTGACATCACCATCGATGGTTTTCTTGTTTTGCGCGCCATCTTACTTTTTACTCTCAAAGTTGGCCGCGTATCTGTAACAGTCTTGATCTGGCTTTTTCCGCGCCATTTTCCCCCGCCAACTTTGCCTAACGTGTGGCACACAAATGGCTAACCCATACCATTCGGCAGCCTTCAATTCTGGACATCCTATTTATGTAAAACGATCACTTTAGTGTCAATTTTTTTCGACGCTCATTTAAGTGTCAATTCCGGCAAAAAGTGATTACTTAAGTGTCAGATCACTTAAGTGTCAATTCGGCCAAATCGTATACGTGATATTTTGATTAATTTTTTTAATATTACGTGGCAATTGTTTTAAAAATGAATAGCACACTGGCAAAAGAAAAAACCAAAAATTAAAATAATTTCCACATAATAATGAATTTTTTTAAAAAAAGCTAGATAATTAAGAAATAAACTTTAAAAAACACATTTATAGCGGAGGGGCTTACACAGCCCTCGCCGCCGTCAGCCCATCACCACCAAAAATGGACGGCGAAGTGGGGGGTGGGTCGGCTGGGGTCGCCGACCACTGGCGACCTCAGCCAGTAAAGCGACCCCCGCCGGTGGATGACGAAGGCTCGACCTCGCAGATCTAGGCAAGGTCGAGCCCCGTCAGGGTTGGGCAACACCGGCCTCGCCTCGATTGGGTTGCTGTGATACGCGCCGTAAAAGGCGAAGTGCTTCTCGAGGTCGAATAATCTCGTCTTCCCCATCTCTAATTCGGTGAAAGTTTCAATTTTTTCCTCAGAAATTGTTGACAAGTTGATATGATTTCCTCAGGTCTGAGCTGGCAAGGAGGGTTTCGAGGGCGAATGCCACTGCGGCTCAGGAAAGCGAGAGGCGATTGAGAGCATGTGAAGAGGGTGGATGGAGGCCATGGAGGACAGTCGTCGATAACCTAGGGAAGATCAGTGATAATGCCGGTCTCGACAGGTCGTGGCGAGGCCAGCGTTGTCCAGCTTGGACGAGGCTCAACCTTACGCAGATCTGCAAGGTCGAGACCTCGCCAACTACCGAAGAGGGTTATGGCAGGCGCTTCGTGACCCCGCCCCCGTCGGCCCATCCCCCACCCTCACCGGCTAATGTCGGCGGTGGTGAGGCGGCAGTGGCGCTACAGTGCTAAGCCTTCCCTCGCCTTTTCACTTTTTTAAAATTTTTAACTTATTTTTTTATTTTTCTAATATATTTGGATTTTTTAAAAACATTTTGATTTTTTTATTTTGCTGATTATGATGCTCCAGCAAGCCAGTAGACGCCACATCAAATTTCCAGCGATGTTCGCTAGAGTTGTCACTCAAATAACCGTTTTTCAAAAAAATTGACACTTAAGTGAACCGACGAAAAAAATTGGCACTAAAGTGAGCGTCGTGCACAAAAATTGGCACTTTGAGTGTGCTTCTGCCCTTTTCATTCCAAGTCATGAGTTTTACTAAGTTTCACAAATGACCTCGCATATCTCTAGGCCGAACCACGTCTTCTTCGACTCGTCGCTAGATACCCTTTGACATAAATTTTGACCCCTCTCGAGGCTATAGAATAGAAAGATATCGATCGGCGTATTTCGGTTATGACTCGTTCGAAGTTGGCCGTTCTTGAGTTAACTGATTGAAAGGGGAAGACTACAGCGGAGTCGAGTACATGGACCTAGAGAATTTGAATGAGAAATGGAATTTTAACCATAAGGATTGTCGAGAGAATGTTTGGGCTAGCAGAGATCGATCTAGGGATGATCATGGAATGCCTTGCTAGCATTATACATTGGGAAGCATGTGATTTCGTTTGATCAATGTGTAATTTGTAAGAATTTCCTAAATCGGATTTCGATGATCATGACCGCAGGAACTAGGGATAAACCCTCGCAATCACATGACAACCAAAGTCGTCATGGCTTGAAAAACCCTAAGATCGATACCCGTAGCGCTTGCAAGAGTTTCCCGTCAGTTAGAGATAAACTGGAATTACAATCGACGAGAGCTCAACATGAAATTGGACCTCAAAATTGGGTATCGGACATTGAGAAATTTCGACGTTTGAAGAAGAATTTGAACGTTGCCTCATGAGGGCAGTTGTGATTGGAAAAGTGAAGTTTTGAACGGAAAATGCAAAATGATCATTTTGCTCCTTGGAATTTAGCGTTGCACTAAGATTAGATGAATGGCGTTTTGTTCTTTTGGGAGTTCCCTAGGGCTACCGAAAATTCAAGGGCGAGATGGTTATTTGATATCAAGATTTTATTTATTTGAAGACAAGTGTCAATTGTTGGATGAGTAGCGTTAATTCCCCACTTTTTACCTTCTTTGACCAAGTTGGATTAAGCTTGATCCATCTTCTTCCTCTTCTCCATTTGGTCGACCACTTCTCCTCCTCCCCCTTCATTTTTTTCTGCGTTTTCCTTCCTCAACCAAACATCCTCCACCTGACCAGCTGCTGTGCACAACTTCGCTACCGTCGACCACCACTTCCGGTGACCTCTAACCCTTGCCCCGACCACAAGCCGCACCCTCAGCCTCTCCCCGACACTATTTTGGTCACCGTTCGGCCGTTGGAGGCCCCGATCATTCCGTGTAACTCCGAGAACGCATAGAGGTTAGATTCTGACCAGGTTTGAGAGAGGGTCGATTTTCTTCGACCTTAGGAGCTCGATTGACTCCAAGTCTTTGGTGAGACTCTCTTAACATGTAGTATAAAGGCTTAGAAAGATTTGGCCAAAAATTGGTTGGATTAGAGTTGATGTTGATGGATGAAATGTTGTGTTTTCTTAAGGATAGAATTTGCCCCTGCCGACTGGTTGAGGAACCAAGCTACTTTGAGGCTCTTTGAAGTGTTGTTTTGCTCCAAAATTCTCTGCGAGACTCTTAGACATATAGATTGATGTATTGGAAAGTCAATTTTGTGAAGAATTTGGATTTAGAGGTGATTAAATGGTTGTTTCGACGTGTTTAACTCAGAACCGAATCTTCCCCTGCATTGGACCATGGAGACCGAGTCATTTAAAGGTTCGCCGAGGTATCTCCTTGATACGAAACTTTTGATAAGCCACTCTAAGACATAGAAATATGTGTTGGCTTGAGGTTTGTGGATTGGAATGAGGTACAAATGAAGTTTAATGGTCCATTGGTGCGAAAATTCCTAGGAATCTGATTGCCCTGTTCTGGCCGGCTGGTTTAGGGACTTCAAGCGACTAATTGTGGATCTTCGCTTGCTTGATTTTGTGGTAAGAAGACTTCTAACCCTTTGTTAGGATATTGGGTTACTAATAGGTGGATTTTGGTTGAATTGAAAGTGTTTGAGAAGCCATTTTGAGGGGAAACCCGAGAGTGTTGCAAAATTGATTTTCAGAGCGGACCAATTTTGAAATAGGTCGTTCTAAATCATTTGATATCTAAATTGAGTTCGGTTTTCGACCACATGTCCATAAGATCCTGAGAAAAAGTCTCTAAAATTGTTTTTCACAAAAAGCCAGTAGATCAAGGCCAGTTTTATTGTGAGTGGACCTGATCGTGGAAGGCCTATTGGGTAGTTTTTGAGAATTGAGACTAATGATGACTTGGCTTGATTGAATGCCTCTTTAACATGCTTAAAAGTGTTGAATTGAAGCTGTGGCTTCTTGATAATGAGATGTCGTGCATGAATATGGCTTGTGATGATAAAATTGATTTAATTGTATACTTAGTGCATGATTGTGCAATCGGCGGCTATGTGTCGAATGGGAAAGCATGAATATTCTTTTAGATGGCTGAATGAGAGATTGAATTTATAGGCCAATTGTGCTTGAATTGGTATGTCTGAGATTGGCAAGAGGATGCCTAATTGATTGATTGCCATGATGTTTTTCATGATAAAAGAGTTGCTATTTTTTTGGTGAAATTATACTCAATCATGAGGTTACTTGATGAGATTGGTTATTGAGTTTTGAGAAGCAATTTGGCTATTGAGCCTCGAAAAATATGTTGGCTTGTGAGCCCCGTTTGATGAGAAACATGTTAAGCAATGGCACCTTAATGCATCAAAATGCCGGGTTGCATTTATGACAAGCTGGTTGGAAATGAAATCTGAGCCTAAGGGCCTTTGGCACATTGATATGTCAGAACGCGGGGTTACAATTTGAATTGTTATATCCTGATGCGTCAAAATGCGAGATAAGCTTGCCACATATCGACACAAGCTTTATATGGCATTCCAAACCTGATGGGTCAAAATACGGGTTTGTGAGTTGTTGAGCCTGATGCGTCAGAACGCGGGCCAACTCTTGAATTGAGGAATTATGAGGCTATCGAGAGGAAATCCTTGACTTGTGGATTTATTGTTGTGGTAGTGTGATTGAGTGCATGGAATGTCTGATATGCCCGTATAGCTTGTGAAGTTCAGATTGGAAAGTGAATAGGTGAATGACTTGATTACTTAATCGCCTGAAATTCTATGCTTATGCCAATTACTTGATTGTTATGCTTGAAAAAGAAATGCTTTTCAATGCGCCTAGAGGTACTGATAGCTTAGTTTAGGGTAAGGGTCAACTTACTGAGATTATTATCTCACCCCGTCGTGGGATCAACATTTTCAGACCCGAAGTCTTGATAGAGGCCCTTGGAGGAAGATGAAGACAAAGAGGTTGAAAAAGAGTTCAACGAGTTGGGATGTATGTCTTCTCTTTTGATGTCTAATAGAGGATTTCTAAATGTTTTTGGAGTTAACATTATAAATCGAAACCATGCTTTACATTGGGAGTAAATGTACTTGGGTTGAAACGTCCTAAAGTCATCTTTTGTAATAATGAGAAGGAGTTGTCATCTTGTTTTCGACTGTGTGTTTTATTGTATAGTTTTTGATATATTGTGGGCCGAAGGATACAAAAGAAGAAGCAATGGTCTGGTGGGATGCTCGTGTGGTCACAGGATTTGGGACGTGACATACCTTCTGTGGGTTCCAACTTCCAATTTCGTTGTATAATTCGACGGGCAAAAGTACAGCGGAAGTGCCAATATTTATGTACGGAGATTACTTTAGTGTCAATATTTTTTTTATCACTTAAGTGCTAAATCGAAAAAAAAATGATCACTTAAGTGCCAAGTCACCGGAATTGGCACTAAAGTGATCTTTTTTTTGCCGGAATTGGGACTAAAGTAATCGTTTTTTGGATCACTTAAGTGCTAATTTTTCTTTTAAAAAATGATCACTTAAGTGTCAATTTCGACGATTTGACACTTAAATGATCAATTTTTCTCTGATTTGACACTTAAGTAATCCAAAAAATATATATATTGGCACTGGAGTAATCTACGTACATAAATATTGACGTTATGCTGTACTTCTGCCTAATTCGGCGACAGTCGTTGTGGTAAATTTGTAACCACCCAAATCAACAGGTATAGCACCCATCCGACCTCACAATCAAATGAAGCAAGGGAATTACATCAGCACACCCCTTTTAGGGTTCTCGGCCGCGCACCGCACCCAATCACACTGCAAATTTTACCTCATTCCTTCCAAAATCTCTATGATCACCCTTCATATAACCGCTACCCACGTCCGCGGGACTCAGATAGGACCTCATAGCCAACATTTAATGTGGTTCTCCTTGCGGTGCAAGCCCATTTCATTCTCGGTACAAGTCACGTCCATTTCGGAATATCCCAACCAAAAAATTGGAGTTCGAAAAACACGGGCTCGATTTGCCAAGGAAACGAACTCGGGGTCCTCCTCTTCTCGGCATCGTGTAGGTTCAATGGCTAAAACGGGCGACGGCAACAGGCAGCGGCCAGATAGTGGCAGAGGAGTGGTAGAGGACCTCTGTGGACCACTGGCGTCGATGTGTGGCGTCGTCGGTGCTCGCTCAAGAGGAGAAAGGTGATGGCAAGAGAGAGAGAGCGCTCGCGGTGAGAGACCGAGTGGGTGAGGGAGAGAAAAATATGGGAAGTGAGAAAATGAGCAGGGGTTTATATAGAGGGTGACGGTCTAGGTTGGTTGGTTAGGAGCTTCGCGCTCAATCCGCGAACCAAACATTGCTCCAGACCGATTTAACATTGCATCGATTCATCATCTACGGCACTACTGGTTTGCTGACCAGTCCGTGTGGGTCACTTTCGGTGCTCTCCCCAGATATTTGGGATCACCAAGTCTCCAGGCATTCCGGTACGGTCTCCAGACTTCTGCAGATCACCACGTCCGCAGGCATACTTAAACCCCTTGCACACAGCTGGGATCATCGAAGTACTCAAATTGCTTTCACCAACTCCCACGAGGCATTCCTAGGCATTTCTTATCCAGGGCATCTCATTTTGCTCATCCATCACTTCAGTCACATTCCTTTCATTCACCATCCGCCATCCGAAATGTAATGGAATGTCGTGTCATAACAAAATTGCTTGTGTTCAAACTCAGAAAAACATTTTGAATATTTGAAACAGTTTAGTTTGAATACATTTCACATTTTGAGGACTGTTCAAACTTTGAAAAAGATTTTGGTTTCAAAATTAATTCAAACTTAGCATAACACCTACGCCCATTTTTCAATGTGAAACTTGGTTCATTCTTGCCCCCATCTCTATCTTAGGAGGCTACTAAAAGCCGCTCCTTGCTCAAACCATCTGCACCAGCACCGCTTCTCGCCCTATCAGGTCGTTACAACTCCACCAGCCTTCGTCTGGTTTGTTTCCAAGTCAGGTGCTTACTAAAATGGTTCCATTCTATACGTTTCATACTATGTTTCATTATAATTTGTAGTCATCCTTTAAAACGTGTCTCATACCAAGCTGACAATTTATCAATTCCAACTAAAATTTCAACGTCGTATACAATGCATGCACATTTTTTAGAATTTCATTTTAATGCAACAAATCCATACGATATGTGCACATTTCATCACCATACAACAAACGACTCACTTTCCACATCATCCATTCTTGTCTTAACTGATAACTCTAAAAACATAAGCGGCCATCAAACATGGATACATATTCAAGGTTATAATTCCCAAGTGTCATTCACTTAATCCCAAATCCACAAATATCAATCGTAATGAGGTGATTCCATAACCCAAAAGTAGATATGTATATAAGACTAACCATCAATCCTTAAACAATTCAAGCTTATAGTAAAGCTATCACATTTGAACTTACCGTCAAAATCACACGTTATCATCAATCTTAAGCAGTGATTCACGTACTTCGCTAATAAGTAACATAAATTACTACCAATCCTATATAAACACAAATCACATGTACTTGTAATTTCATATTGCGCACGTGCCTACCAAACACTTCCACCTTTTATCGCATTTTATCATTCTATTTAATCTAAACTCTGATACTAACGCAATATGTCACAACCTGCCCCGACACCGGCTCAGGCCCTACTGACCGTCCCTGACGTTGTGACGCGCCGTCACGTCCTTCCATGAGATACCCTAATAAGCTAATGGAGATCTTTAGCGTCTCAGGCTCACTACTAATCTAAGTAACAATATATATAGTATACTTGGCGCATGCGGAAGACTCAAATAGAAAACAGGACATCATACAATTGCATACAAGAAGAATGCAGGCATGACGCCTAAAGGTATGTCCACGATAGGTTCACTAACCTATTATACGCGAACAGCAAGATCGTTCAACAAATTGATAAAATACTTACTTCATAAAATTTAATAACCAATTTCTTACAATTGTCATTTCAAAAGGCAAAACAACCACCCACTGGGAGGCAACATCAAGAAGTATCGGCTCCCACCATGATCCACCATCGGCGTACTTTGTCCACGTCATCATCTACAACCACACGGCTATCATAAATTTTTACTTCTTAAAAAGGAGTTTTAGGACTTATCAAGATTTTTCGATGAAGGTTCATGACCTAAATGAATGAATTAAATGGTTAGGCTTTGATTGCGCCTTTTTTTATACATTTTTGTCTCTTAATTGTACTAATTGAAAGAGCATTCTGATAGCGGATTTTGGACTTATATTGCAATTTTCTTAACATGTCGGACCTACACATGACGCTTATGCCAAAAATTGCACAAAAATTACTTTCATTGAATTACTTTAATCTAATTTTATTAATTTGTAGACTCGTGACGTGTCCCATGGCGATTTAATCAGAAATTGTTTATATATGTCGGAAAAAAAGTCTACGTAATAGTATTATTATCGAAGACTGATGAAAAACTAGGCATGGAAATGAGCCATGCATCGAAAATCAAGGAGGTAAATAGTATTCTTCTTTCAATCACAAAATTGCTCCGAAACATGTAAATGGAAAAAGATAGAAAGGGCTGGAGCAAACATAACAAAACCTCTCATGATCTTAACAAAATACAAGAAACATTTCAACCGTACTCCGACAATAAAAATTATAAGACACAAAACGACACCTCTTTAGCTACAATGTAACAAACCCAACTTCTCCCTATCATGCCTGACAAAAAAGACGATTATTTTTGCATTTCGCCGAACTAAACAAGATTAACGAAAAAGCCCTAGAAATCCGCAGCCGGAAGAGGCTCATGCGTGTTGTCTCCGATGAAAATGTTGTCGTAAACGATGGCCGCGATGCCGGCACCGATGAGCGGTCCAACCCAGTATACCCAGTGGTTGGTCCAAGACCAGCTAACCACAGCTGGCCCGAAGGAGACGGCTGGGTTCATGGACGCGCCGTCGAACGCTCCTCCGGCCAAGATGTTGGCTCCGACTATGAAGCCAATTGCGATGGGCGCGACGGTCCCCACGCTGCCCTTCTTCGGATCCACCGCCGTGGCATACACGGTGTACACCAGGCCGAAGGTCATAACGATCTCGAAGACCAGCCCGTTCCACACGGAAACATCGGATGAGAGTGAGAACGCGGATGTTTCCTGCACTCAAATAATCAACAATAGGCATACAATTTATAAGACTCAACTGTTCAAGAATCCTTTTATTTTTTTTTAAATCGTGGTATCGTGGTCTGTAAGTAATAGCATTGCTGCAATGTTATCAACTTTAAAGCTTAGTATTCAACGTCTAAATGACAATGCACTCATGTTTTTCAACATAAGGAAAAATGAATAGTAAAAATTAGAAATTGTAGTGTTGAATTCTTTATGGTAAAGTTGGCTTCCGAAGAATTTCTCTATCGGATTTTGTTGGATCAAACGAGTGATTTTCGGGGAGTTTGACTGGACTTAACCATTCCGCCAGTGGCGAACTTCAAGAGGAAGCAGGCCATAACTGAACCGAGCAATTGCGCGATCCAATACAAGATGCCCCTCAACAACGTTATGTTCCCTCCTAGGAACGCCCCGAACGTCACGGCCGGGTTCACGTGGCCACCGGATATGTTTGCGCCCACCGAGACCGCCACGAACAGCCCAAACGCATGAGCTAGCGCCGCCGCCACTAGTCCCGCCGGGGTGGTCGATCCGTTGTCCGTGAGTTTGTCTGACGAAAACAAGGAAATGACACAACTTACGAGTAGGTCACGCAAAAAAAACCTTTAACGCAAGCGATTGGTTTGATATTTGTGTATCCAAAACATGAGATATCTTTCGATAATCATGCAAGGGAGAGCCTCGCGATCACAAGGGTTAATCTAACCAGATATTCCGTCTAATTAAAGAAAAAACGGTATGCTCAAAAGAATGCGACAACTCACTGAAAGCCATTCCGGATCCCTCGCCGGCAAAGACAAAGATGAGCATGGAGAAGAACTCGGCAAAGGCGGCCTTGAGCGCATCGGGGTGGCTCGCCTCTCCCGGTGTGCCGATCGCGATCCTATAGATTGCCATGTTTTTCTTGAGCTACCTTCTCTCTTACTCCTCCTCCTCACTCTCTTAAAAGCCTCTCGCTTTCTATCGATTCCACACTTGTGGAGGTGAGGGCACGTGCTCACTCTCTCCTCCTTTTATAGATCCCCTAGATTAGCGGCTGTGGAACCGGTTATGGACAGTTTCCGGTAAAAATACAGAAACTCGCGCGCACGAGGCTAATGACCGTGGGCTGCGGCTGTGGTGCTGGAGAGAGAGAGGCCGCACGTCGGTGACTTTTACAGCTCGTGACGGCAACGTCTCACTGGCCCCGGCGCTGCCACGTGTGGCGGTGTGTGGTCAGATCGACGGCCGACCTATGACGTGGCGAGACCCGCTCGATGATTTTGGGGAAGAATCGCGATGGTCGGCGAACCGTTGGATCATTGAACCGCCCTTTGAATATTTCAAAATTGGAAACAAGTGGAAAGGGCAAGAGCCTGGGGACTGTTTCATCACGTTCGCGTGGGGACCACCGGAGTCGTCAACATCATCATCATGCGCCGTCCAAAAAGGTGGGACCGCTACTTGGCGATACAATAGAAGAACGTGATGGAAAAACGAGTTCGGCTTCTACTTGTTATTGGCGTGATGTTAATGATTGGAGACTATTGAATCTCATGGAATTCAATTGGGTAGTTTATGCGCATTTGAATCTATCAAATAGCGTGGTAGAAGAAATAGTATGGGCATTTGCTGGATGCACGAGGGATTAGGGAGAGTGTAAAGCTTAAATGGAAGAATTGGCTGACACCCCTTAAAGTCATATAAAGTTATCTTGAAAAATGATCGGATCTAAAGAAATCCTGACCTACTTCCCTTCCCTCGCTCGCGCAGCGGCCTCGTCCAACGAAGGTCGCAACCAACTGAAGCAATGGTGACCCAACATTTGGGCGGCCATGGCCGCAACTAGAGGTGAGCACAAAATGATCCACCAAAATCAGATCGGACCGTACCCAATTGGCCAGTTTTGGATGGTAACTAACGGGTACGCGGATTTCGATTTCAATTTTCTAGAGCCGATAGGTACCGGTTCGGTTCTCGATTTCGAGTGAGAGCCATCCAACCGGCCCAATCGGATCGGCTTTTTTATATATACTCTTTTGGAATAACTTTTGCAAATATTACGATGCTTGTTATCTTGCATACTAAAATGTTTTCATGTCGCAATGGTACTAAATCGTTTTCCCCATTGTTATCTTGCATTATTAAAATTTTCCTCCTCCAATCGCTAGAGATTGATTCTTTTTTTTTTAATTGAGGTTGATGCACGGTAGGACCATAACCGGAAACCGGACCAAACCGGTGGTTCGATATTCGGTTGAATCCATGAAACGAGCGAACGGTTCACAGTTCACATTTTGCAGAATCGGTCCCTAACGGGCGGTTCTCAATTCTAAGATGAAAATCATTCATCCTGGAGCTGGTCCCTAGCGGGCGTTGCGGCGCCCTATGGTAGCACCATCCTTGGTGACCCTAGAAGGAACAGGGATAAAAATGGTATTAAAAAAAAAAGAGTAAATGAGGATCATCTAATGTCCGGAAACCTAAGTTTAGGAAAAATTACTCTATCATTTTACATCTATTGTAAGAATGTCAATTCAATCTTCAATTATTTTCAATTTGCTAATTTTATCCTAAAAACTTTTTTGCAAAATTTTAATATAGTCCTTTTCATTCAATTTTCCCTAAGAAATCATTGACGAGGTTGTCAAGTCATCGCCGCCGTCCTACGTGCCACATCAATGTGCAGCGATTTGTTTCGAAAAATGGCCAAATGTGCTACATTGAAATTTTGCCCAAAGATTTAGAATTAAATGAATGGAATTGAAAATTTTAGGATTAAATTAGGATATATATGACAGTCTTATTAAGCTGCATTTGGTCGTACGGATTTCTAGTTATGATAAGATTGAATAGGACAGAACATGAAATTCAGGAATTTTGACATATCATATCCACTGTTTAGTGAATCGTATTAATAAAGTTAAATATGTTCATATCCTATATTGTTCAGTGCGCGGTATTTTCAAAATATTGATATAAATGAAATTAAAAATTTATAAACGGAGACTATAAGAATCTCTTAGAATTCATTGCAGAATCTAGTAAGAGAGAGAAAATATAATCATTTTACATTTGCTACTATGAAAAATTTTGTTTCTCTCGCTACTTTCGTTAAACTTCAACATGAACCACAAAACTACGAAGGAGAATGAATTTTGACTCTCTTTCTGATTTCATAGACTTTTGACGTAAATTAGAAAACTAAGAAGGATGATAAGTTTCGACTCTCGCCATTTTCGCAGAGTTTTGTCGTGAATTAAAAATCTACAAAAGAGTCTTGAAACTTCAATGTATTCTAGAAATATAATTAAATAGGAGATAGCAAATGCTAGTATTTTTTTTTTAAGAAATAAAATTTCATTACCACTCATTCTTCGATAATTAGAATGATCATTTTCAAGTTTGAATATATTCACTTAAAATATGGATTCTTTTGCTTCATTTTTTTCAATTTTAAATTCTTTTTTATCATTATTTTTATTTCCTTCCATTATTTCTTAATAAATTTTTATTAAGTAATAAACTATACTATTGTACTTAAATAAGTAATGTATATACATACGAGGTGTGTGTATATGTATGTATGAATGTGCGTGTGTGTATGTATGTAAAAAACTACATATTACAAAGTAGAAAGAAATTAATGTATAAATAAATATAGAATAGCTCATAACGAATATTACTTTTTTATATTTTGATTTTTTTTAACATTAGAATTCAAATATAATCGAAATAATTATTATTATTTAAATTTTGCAATTCCAGAAGTTTGTTATCTAAAAAATAGTTTTCAGACCATGAAGAGAAG
Organism: Rhodomyrtus tomentosa; assembly: GCA_028455895.1. NCBI lineage: Eukaryota > Viridiplantae > Streptophyta > Magnoliopsida > Myrtales > Myrtaceae > Rhodomyrtus > Rhodomyrtus tomentosa. Next base: position 13,949,593 of record JAPCWY010000009.1, on the reverse strand, counting down.
AAATCTTATCAACTTTTATCTCACCTCTCCCCATGGGATAATCTTATCCATGCTACATCTTCATTGTATTCTATTCTATTATGTCATGAGTAGATACCAAACACGGGATGAGATAAATTTTATCCGATATCCCCACTACCAAATGTAGCCCAAAGGATTTTCCCAATATGTTTGAGTTTTACTCTCACCTTCTTTTGATAAATAATCGCCTTATGGAAACCCGTCCGGCTATGAAAATCTCCCAAATATTGCTAGCTATCCTAAAAAATCAATGAAAATCGACTTTTTTAACTGTTTGATAAATATTTCGACCCAAAACAAAAAACTCTTTGGTAAAAATCTCACGGCGGCGGCACAGTGGCACCATCACAACTGGAGTATTTCCCAGCCGCTTCTTCAAAGTTGCCTCTAGTAGTAGTAGGTTTTGAGGTGTTGTAAATATTAATATATTCAAATGGCAAAGGTAAAAATACTAAAATGGAAGATACATAAATGCTGAAATGGCAGAGAGGTTTATGTCTGACATGTCTTGAGCGATGTCATTCACCATATATGTCTCATAATTCTTTTTCTTTGGAAATCTGTAATCTACAGATCTATTACCCTTCTTGTCATAGTTAAAGCATTTTTCCTAAAACTTGTTCTTAGAAACTCCTCCTTTTGATTCCAATTTTGGCTTCGCAATCTTCTTGACCTATTTTAAGATTGTTGGCAAAATAGTATTAAAGGTCGATTGTGCTTTGAGATTGTTGGGGGAATTCAAAATGACATTAGTATAAACACTATAAACATAGCCACAATAGTATTGAAAGGAAATGGAATTGCAATAATGGAACCACAATTAGAACAGAACCGAAAAAGAAATAGGACCGATAGAAATAACACTGAGGCTTGTGTTTGAGATAGTTTTCTCAAGATAGATTCGTTCACTCTAGTATGTGCTTTGAGGTTTCGTAGATGTCTTTCTCTCAGGATACAGCGGTTGGCAGCAATAGAAACAAGCACAACACTCCAAAACTTTCGACGAACTTGAATAAACTTGAACACCATCAAAACACAAATAGAGAGTAAAAGAAAGGGAGAAAAGTTTTTTGGTGCTCTCTAACTTGTTCTACCTCCCGTTTTAGTTCTAGTTCTAGTTCTAGTTCAAGTTCTTGTGAAAATAGAATGGGAGTCCACCTATTTATAAAGTAAGTAGGTAATTACGGAAATACAAATAGTAACGGTTGATTAAATCTGTCGTTATAGCATTAATTTTATAACAGGAAAATAGTGGTGACTCTATCGTTACAGTATTAATTCTGTAACAATCAATTTTAATGTCATTAACTTATTATTACTCAATTAATCCAGTAGCTGTTACAAAAATAATTCTTAATAATTTGAATGTGCTCTTTGAGAAACAATTTTCATTCACTCACCTATCAAAATATCCATATTTTCTAACAGTTTGCAATTTTATTAGAAGTATCAAACAAGAACCCTTCATAAACATAAAAAAAATATATACATTGCCATAAAATGATACTGATTTTAATTAAAATATTTAATTTTATAAATTCAATTAATTTGTTTTTCCTAGAAGGAAAGTTTAGTAACTTCTCTAGAAATTTGAGAGAATAACTCATAAAATTATCATGTTGATCTTATGATAGCAATAATAGTAAATGTAAAAGCATATTAAATAAAAATCCAATAATAAGAACAGCCTCAACGTTATTAATGCTATTACTATGGAAAAATTACCAAAAAAAGTCAGAAACATATTGCAATGCGCCAATTTAGTCATAAATATTTTCTTTGTCAATTTCGTACTAAGCTTTTTGCATTTATATCAATTCAGTCCTTCCGGCAAAATTTAGCCGGTCGGCGTTATAAGCGGCATTGTCGACACTGACGTGGCAATTGCTAATGATATTAAATAATATTTTGAACTATGTTATAATTCTTCTTTATTCTTTATTCTTTCTTTTCCTTACTTTTTCTTTTTTGGGGTTAGGGCCAACGAGGGCGCACGACCTCTTGCCTATATCCGGCGACTCGCACGTCCTAGGCAAAAATAAATAAATAAATAATAATATATTTTAAAAAGACTATAAAAGAAAAATTTTGCCTCATCAAAGCCGACAGTGTCACGTCAGCATCAGCCTTGAGTCCCGTCAGTGCCAATCAATCAAAGTTGGTCGGAAGGACCGAATTGGTACAATTGCAAAAGGTTTAGAATTGAATTAGTCCAAAAAAAAGTTTATAGCTGAATAGACACATTTGCAATAAATTTGCAAATTTTTTGATAATTTTCTCTTGCCACTGCTGTTGTTATTGTTATTGTCATCATCATATGGAGAAAAGTAGAAGTTCTAATAGTGCACATATGAAAATTGGTAGCAACTCTACAATAGTGCCATATCTCTTTTGTCATTTTGTACCACGGCAATGTGGCACAAGCGCAATAATCATTCGAACCATAGTACAATTTATAATACGTGTGGCCAAACGCATGCATTTCGACGCCACCAAACGGACCTTTAAGTTTCGACCAAAAATAAAAAGGGACCTTTAAGTCTTCAATTCCGGGGTCAACTTTTATTCTTGTCTCTATGTTTATTGGACCGGCCATTTTCGGATTGCTAGAACACACCTTTCTTTTTGCCAACCATTGAGTTTTTTTTTCCTCAAGCAAATCTTAAACATCGCAATAAAGCCAAAGAAAAGTGATTTGCCTGTATTCTCTTTCGAGAAATCAGGATCTTCGAGATGGACCATCTAGGGTTCGTTTCCAACTCTCCCGTCTCGCAATGTAAACCAAATTTTTTGCCCGGTGATTGATGAAATACAGTTCTTGCTTTCCTTCGATCGCCCGCTTTCAAATTTTAATTAATTTTGCATATGAGTGAAGTCCGCAACTCGCGACGCACCAACTAGAACGGTGATTGGACGGAGTTCCATTCTACGAGTTTTAGAGCACCCAAAGACAAATGAACGATAGAAGTCGAAGAACTATCGCCTTCCGATTCTCATGTTGATATCGTCATACAACGTATATTAGATAATGCAATGACATAAATAAATGTATTGGACTAGATAATGCAAATTTGTTGGAAACACTTAATCTATACATTTTAATTTTGCCATTATAGTCTAAATATTTTATGATTTTTTTAATATAATTCTTTCAATCAATATTTGCCGAAAATCGCTGATATGAAGATTTAGCCAGTCACCCTATATGACGCAACCCGTAATTGATGTGAAATAAGATAAAAGAAACGAGTTATTTTGAGTAAATTCTCTGAATTTTCTTATATTACTTTTATGATTATTGTTCATCTTCTTCCTTTGCTCTTAGAGAGGCAGGGTAGCCTCCGACCGATGGCAAACTTTTAATAAAAATAATTCAAGTTTTTGTCTAAATGATAGAATTATTCAGTCCAAAATATCTTTTACCAAGAATGAGAGAAATGATAATATTCATCTAATTCACCTACCTTTAGAAAAAAAAAATTAAAATTTATTTAAAGCAACCTATTTACTTTTTCTTATCTTAAACAGTTTAAACAGATTTAAATATTAACAGTTTTTTTTTCTAAAATCCACATACTCATAATTAAAAGAAAATCGAACTTGAGCATAAGCTAATGATATTCGAACTCTTCCTTTGTAATTTTCTATTACACGGCTATTAAATTAAACAACAATTTCAAATTTTTTAGGCCAAATATTATATGTAAAATTCGACAAATGTTTTTATTGTTATTTTCTACGCCCAACACAACTACCCAGATAAAATACATATGAACATACTGAAACTAACAATATAAAGAAAAATAGACGCATAGAAATGTGTGTACCTACGCGGGCCATGTAACTAGTTTGAATTCATTAATAACAGCAAAATTATCCAACAAAAGCATTAGGACAAACGCAGAAAAACACCCGAGCTGCGATATGCTACGAAAAGCTAGTAGTAGTCTTATGAGCTTTCAAGCCCCATGGCTGGGAAAAAGAGCTCTCAAGGTGACAACACATTTAACATTCTAATAAACGGAGATTTGTATTCCTGATAATTTTCTAAATACCCAGTCTTAAACTGCAGAACTTGTGGCAGAGGCCTCGCATAGGGCGCTTATCGATACCACCTCGCCCAGTCAATATAGGTTGGTCACCTGAAATGTACATTTGAGAAAATCGCGTCGAATTCCGAGAGCTAGCCTCAACGTCAAGTGATACTCTCGGGCACGTAACCAACGTGAATTCTAGACCCAGCTAGGCAGCTGTTAAGACGCAAGTACGAGAACTAAAAAAATGAACCTCCTCTGGAGTCTTGCAAGTGGGAAATCTATAAGATACAGCCTTGCCAGTTAAACCATGGAAATTATATGGAGCTTGAGGACAACAACAATCACCAGGACATCTGAGAATAGACAGCCTTCACTTTGCCTCTCTCCAATCTATAACCATTCTATATCATGCACAAAATTGGCAAAAATACACAGCAAGAAACAGTAAGGACCGTAGCGAAAAAGAGAGAAATCAGCAAGAAAACATACCTCATCCGGACTAGAAACACCATATCACTCTTTGACCAATAAATTAACAAATCGATCTGCCCTGGAGGCTAATTAGGCTTTTATACAATGGTGCCTGCCTCCAAAAGAATATGCATCTAACCTGAACCACATCCTCAACAAGCCAACTGAACACCTGAATAAGTACTCTCCCCAATATTTTCACGATTTGATTTTTCCTGCTTAGCATCTATAGAAGCCTAGGCCATTTCTTTCATCCGTGTACTTTCTGGAATGCCATCAAACATTCTGAGAAGACCGAGCCAGCGTCTCCGGCAAATCTCCCCATGCTTTTTCTCTCATCAGCATCTCCAGCAATCGGCAGGGAGGATCAAGAACTTTCAACAGCCAAAACTACAATCGGCATAAACCCCACTGCTACTGCTAAACAAGACGGTGTTGACGCAAGCCCTTCCCGAAGTGAGGTTGCATCAAACGTACGTACAAACCATTCTTGGACATTAAAGAATCATGGGTTCCTTCTTCCACAATGCGTCCCCCATTTAGAACTACAATGCTGTCGACATGCCGCATCATTGCAGCTCTATGGGCTATAAGAAAGGTGGTTTTGTTTCCCATCACCAGCGTATCAAGAGCCTCCTGCACCACCCTACTTGACTCAGACTCGATGGATGAGCTAGCTTCATCTAATAACAATATGGGAGCATTCTTCAAAACTACACGAGCAATTGCAATTCTCTGTTTCTGTCCTGGGGTTAGATCAACACCTCTCATCCCCACATGCGTGTCATAACCATGAGGCAAGCTGCTGATGAAATGATGAGCATTTGCTATTCTAGCAGCCTCCTTCATCTCAGCTTCGCTTGCATTGTGCCTGGCGTAGATGATATTTTCTCTGATGGTTGTTGAAAATATAATGGGTTCCTGCTGAACAAGGCCCAGGTGGTTTCTCAACCATCTCAAGTTGTAAAGCTTCAAATCTCGTCCATCTAGCAAAACCTGACCAGCAACTGGATCATAGAATCTTTCAATCAAAGATATTATGGTGCTCTTTCCAGATCCTGAAACTCCAACCACTGCCACAGTTTGTCCCCCATTTACCTTAAGACTGAAATTGCTCAGGACCAACACTTCAGGGCGAGTTGGATAACAAAAGTCAACATTTTTTAACTCAATGCTCCCATAAACATTAGGAGGCTTCATTGCGGAAACATCATCTGGGTCGATTTTAGGCGCTCGGTCAATTATCTCAAATACAGATGTAAGAGATTGTCGTCGTTTCAGTATGTACGGAGCCAATCCAAAAGGCTCCACTAGAGCAAATGTTGCAAAGGAGAAAACCATAAACTCCTTCATGCCAGTCGGTGGATTCATATGTTTATTCTTAATCAATATTGCAGTGTACCACAGAAGAAGGGCATTGCAAGCGAAGAGTAGAAACTGGGAGAAACCAAATGCAAAACCAATTGCCACTCCATGAAGAAAACTCTGCTTGAGTATTCTCTTTAATTGTGATCTGTAAAGCTCCATGACTTTGTTACCAGCACAAAATGCAACAACGGTGTATATGTTTCGAACTGCATCCTCAAGGACCAAAGATGCCTTCCTGTGCATTTCTTGGATACCCCTTGAGAAGCCACCAAGCCATAGTTTCTGCAAAACCAAATTTGGCATCTGATCATTTATTCATCAACAGGAGGGTAGAAAAGATACCGTGCAACAAATATACTTGATACCGATAACGGACAGTATGTCAATCAAGAACAAATGCAGATTCAGAGAGCAAAGTTCCGGAAATGCAGACACTATAAGTCTATAAGGGCCGGTTTATTTCAGATTAAGTAAAAGCAAAAAATACTTCCCCACCAAGATTTACAAATTATCCAACATCAACATCAACAACACCTTTATCCCAAACTAGTTAGGGTCGGCGGTCGATGAACCCCAAAGAATCATAAAAATAAAAGCAGAATCAAGGGATGGAAAAGAGATAAATCTCCAAGATTTACAAATTATCCAACATCAACATCAACAACTTTATAAAAAAGATAAATCTATAAAAATAAATAAGTAATCTTTATCCCAAACTAGTTGAGGTCGGCGGTCAATGAACCCCAAAGAATCATAAAAATAAAAGCAGAATTAAGGGAGGAAAAAAAGATAAATCACCAAGATTTACAAATTATCCACCATCAACATCAACAACACATTTATAAAAGAGATAAATGTGCAAAAATAAATAAGTATATCTATCTATTTATCTATCTACACTACCCCTCCACAACACTAGTAGCCTTCCCCCACTCCGTCCTCAGACAAACCGTACACCAATCTATTTCTCACTCCATCAAATCTTGTTTTACTGCATTCCCCTAAGTAAGTTTCGACCGACCTCTTGCTTTTTTCGTGTTATGCTCTCGATAGCAAATTTCTGTCCGTACCGGTGCATCTAAGGGCCTTCAAAGGATATACCCAAACCATCTCAATCTATACTATCTCAACTTTTCCACCACCGGTTCTACTCCAACTTTTCGTCGAATCTCTTCATTCCTTATCTTATCCATCCTTTTATGACCACACATCTACCTTAAAATCCTCATTTCCGCCACTCGCATTTTATGATCATGCTTCTTTTGTGCTGGCCAACATTCAGCTCCGTATAACATGGCAGGTCTGACTATTGTTCTATAAAATTTTCCTTTTAACCTAAGAGGAATTTTGCGATCACACAAAAATCTCGATGCACTGCACCATTTCATCCAACCTACTCTGATTCTATAGCTTAAATCCTCATCAATCTCTCTCTCCTTTTGCAATATTGATCCCAGATATCTAAATATATATTTCTTGGGTACCTCCTGTCAAAGCATATTTACGACTTCTTGATCCCCTCTTCCTGCCGTGTCAAACTCACACTTCAAGTATTCCGTCTTACTTCAACTTAGCGTAAATCCTTTAGACTCTGACGTGCTTCTCCATACTTCTAACTTAGCGTTAACTCCAGCCTTGGTCTCATCAATAAGCACAATATCATCTGCAAATAGCATACACCACGGCACCTCATCTTGAATATCTTTTGTTGGCTCATCCATAACCAGAGTAAAAAGGTAAGGGCTCAAAGCAGAACCTTGGTGTAAGCCTACTGTGATTGGAAAATAACTTGATGTACCATTACAAGCCTTCACACATGCAGTAGCACCGTCATACATGTCCTTGATTGCCTCGACATACTTCGAAGGTACTTTTTTTTTTCTCAAGAATCCACTACAAAACATTTCTTGGAACCCTATTATACTCCTTCTCGAGATCAATAAACACCATATGGAGGTCCTTCTTTCTTTCTCAATATCTCTCCATCAATTGTCGTATTAAGAAAATAGACTCCATGGTAGATATTCCTAGCATAAATCCAAATTGATTGACAGAAACCTTGGTCTTTATTCTCAAACGATGCTCAATAACTCTCCCACAGCTTCATTGTATGGCTCATAAGCTTGATGTCTTTATGGTTAGAACAATTCTGGATATCCCCCTTATTCTTGTATATAGGCACAAGAATACTCTTCCTCCATTCATCAAGCATCTTATTAGTACGGAGGGTCTTGTTAAAAATACTAGTCAACCAACTTATTGCTACATCCCCTAAGCATCTCCACACTTCAATAGGAATACCATCGAGTCCCGAAACTTTACTAATCTTCATCTTTTTTAATGCCTCCCTAACTTCCCGTGCTTTAACTCTACGCACAAACATTCTATTTGAATCATCAGAAGCATCTTCCAAATCCACCTCACTTCTATCGCTCCCCATTAAAAAGTTTGTTAAAATAACTCATCCACCTACCTTGACGTCTTCATCTCTTATCAAGAGTGTTTGATTTTCATACTTGATACATCTAACCTGTGTCAAGGCTTTACTTTTCTTGTCCCTTGACTTTGCAAGTCTATAGATGCCTTTTTCTCCTCCTTTGCTCCTAAGTTTGTTGTACATATCGGTGAAAACCTTGCCTCTGGCCTCTCGTACAGCTTTCTTGGCACTTTTTCTCGCAAATCTAAACTTTTGCAAATTCTCTTCATTAGGACAGTTATGTAGACATCTGAAACTCCTTCTGCTTAATTGCCTCCTGCACCTCTTCATTCCACCATCAGGTTTCCTTTGTTTGATGTCCATTCCCTCTACTTTCCCTAACACCCCTTTTGCCACTGTATGGATGCAGTTAGACATCTCCTTCCACATCATATTTACTTCGCCCTCCAATCGCCATGATCCTTCCTGTAGCATTCTTTCCTTGAATTCTGTTTGTTTCTCCTCATGTAACTTCCACTATCTTACTCCGGGGTGCTGTGCACTTCTCTTCATCTTCTGTACTTTGTTATACCGAACTTCTAAAACCACAAACTTATGTTGTGTAACTACACATTCGCCAGGGTATACCTTACAATCTACATACGAAGCTCTATCCTCTCTTCTGGCAAGAAAAAAATCAATTTGGCTACTATTTTGATCGGTGCGAAAAGTGATCAAATGTGACTTTTCCTTAAAAAGGTGTTTGCCAACATCAAATTATAAGCTAATGCCACACTCAAGATGTCTTCGTCAGCCTCATTTCTAGTCCCATCTCCAAAACCTCCATGAACTCTGTCAAACCTCCACTACTCTGACCGACATGTCCATTTAGATCTCCTATGAATACCTTCTCGTGCGGTATCCACCTTAAAATCTCTTCTAGATCTTTCCAAAATCTGCTCTTCTCAGACGCTTGCAGTCCAACTTGAGGGGCATACACACTAAAGATATTCAAAATCAAATCCCCCACTACTAGCTTAACTAAAATAATCCTATCTCTTATTCTTTTAACATCAACAACTTTATACTTGAAATTTTTATCGATCAGAATCCCAACTCCATTTATACTCTTTGTTGTGCCTGTATAACATAGCTTGAATCCGGTTCCATCCACTTCCTTAGCCTTCTCTCCTTTCTATTTAGTCTCTTGCAGGCAAGCAATATTCACTTTTCTTCTAGCAAAATTATCTGTCAATTCCCTCAATTTACCCGTTAAGGTTCCTACATTCCAGCTCCCCAATCTAATCCCTACCTCCTGGGCTTTTCTTGCCCCCCACACTCGCCCACGGAAGTGTGAGGATCCTTGCTCATTCATCACCACATCCGGGCACCGATGTGGCGCATCACTCTGGGAATGATGGTCCAAGGCTAGTTTCCTTACCCCTTGCACCCACCTATCTTGATGCAAAGACCCTTGCTCATTTTTCGTTACACCCGAGCACCGATGCAACGAGTCGCTACGAAGAGTGCGCTCCAACGAAATATTAATAGGATTCATCTCATAAAGGTAGCTCTTTTTTTATAACCGGCTCGCTACGCCTGACGTAATACTCCTCCTTTACCTGGCTTGGGACAGGCTATGTAGACTGCATAAACGGAGTTCAAGATTTACAAATTATCCAAATTCCAAAAAATTTGAGAAATATTATAGTGAAGCTCCACGTTAACGTTCGTATATGGTGCAAGATTTCACAAGTTCAAAAATTTCATACGTGCATTTGTAGCAAAATTTAAATCAAGCAAAAAGTAAAAGGGAGAACCATATCCAAACGCCCCAATAGTGTCAAACGATAGATGGAAATTTAACTAAGCTAGCAATGAAGAAGGTTGACACAAAAAAACAGAACTAAAAGGGATCTCGTTGAATATCATCAAACTTGGGAGAAGCGTGCCCATCTAACCTAAAGGACAAGCAGAATAGATGCCCAAAAATAATGACCAACCTGGCCCTTTGATTAACAATTCAAACACAAGCAGCTTACAGGAAATTAACAAACGCTTCATTAAAAACAATCATCAATCTTGCAACTTACAATTCTGTAATGATACCATCACAAATGAAAGTGCAGTCTATAGGGTTAGCACGCCTACATCAGTTCTCACGTAGCTTCACATTCCTACGGCTCATTCCCTCCCTTCCTTCCACATGTTTTCATGTTTCAAAGTGTCTTAAGACTCTAATCAAGACTCAATCATACAGCTGATCGGGGGTATAAATTGTCAAGTGTTGACCAAATCAAACTTGCCAAAACAAGTTCTTTTTCTCCAAAAGAATTAAACCCATGTTTTCATCAATGGAAATGATTCTTTGGGGTTCATCGACCGCCGACCCCAACTAGTTTGGGATAAAGGTGTTGTTGATGTTGATGTTGATGTTGATATTGATGTTGATGTATGTTTCATCAATGGAATCTCTGAATCGCTTCTGAAGCCTAATAATAGTGAGTGGTTATCAAAGCTTCTTTCCCTTCCAATCATCAATTTAATGCAGCTGCGGTATCCTCATCAGTACTAAAATACAAGATAATGGTATTAATAACTAGTATATATTCCACTTCCACTACAATTAAATTTTAGCATCCTGCCATCCAGGTATATGATAGTGACAAAAAGAAGGTATCAAGCTAGGCCAATAGGATCATAACATCCTCTGGGGTGAGTAATTTACACAAATCATTGGAATCTTCCTAAGAAGCAGGCCTAATACTAATTTCTATTCTACCTTCCCAGAGTTCATTCTTCTCCAACCAAAAAAAAAAAAGTCACTCTCCAACACAGGAGGGAACTGTGTCAACTTCTCGTGAACTGACCAGGCCAAGAAGAAATACATAGAAGACAATTAGCATCAACAGTATAACGACAGTGTGAGATTGACCACAAAATTACCGATTACTTACACCAGTGGATTTAAGATGAGGGTCAACAGTTTAAAAAAGGAGCCCATCAAAGATACATAAGAAAGCAGTCGAAACCGGATAAAGTTACACTTTCTTTCAATGGCAAGTGATGGCGGAGTTTTGTGAACAACAGAGATTTGACAACAGTAGATTATGAACACACCTGTGCAATAGCTGAAACAGTAAGAACGGGCAGGGTTGCACAAGCCACAAGTGCTAGTCGCCATTGTAACAGCATACCTATAAGGACAGCCACAATAACAGCAGCACTGTCCTGTATAAATATGGAAAGACGATTACTAAAGGCAGCCCGGACAAAAGTAGCATCATTTGCCAAGCGCATGGATAGAGTGTCAGCACTATTCTCCTCGTCATCAAACCATCCAACTTCATTGCGAAGCATCGCTGTTTCAACAAGGTAAATGCCCATCACTTCACATTACGAGTATAAGATAAGCTTATGGGACAAGCCCAAAGAAGAATGGAAGAGAAAATAGGCTTATTTACAGAAGTTACCTGAAAACATCATCCTACGGACTCTTTCCGTCATTTTCTCCCCCATGATACCAAAATAGAAGTGCTGAAGAAAATTGGCCACTACAGTTACTATTCCCATGCAAGCTATGATCAAACACCATTTGTCGACCTCCTGCCTCGGATGAGCACCTTCACCAGATCTATAGTATGCAGTTACTATCAAGGCGATTACATAAGCAAGAAGAGGATTAAAAGAGCCAAATATTGCAGCACCAACACTGCCTAATGCAGCATAAAGCCATTCTGGAAAACTAAGCTCTGCCAATCGCCACAGTGATGGTGCTTTCCCATGAGTTCTGTCCTCTGCATCCTTTGATTTTATTGGAATATCATCAGAGTGACTATGGGGTCGACTAAATGTTTGAGAATGTGAACGCTCATTTTTCGGATCTGAGGTCAGAAGGGGTGAAACAGGAGACTCGGGATCTGAACCATTCACTTGTCGTTGTGCAGACTGAACATCAATCTTAGGTAAATCTGGCAATCTCATCTCAAAACTATCCTGCCTTCTCATTGACGGCTCATTATCCCCTGCATCTGTTGGGATACCATTTTCCTGCATATGCTCGGGAGGAGGGCTCTGGACTTTTGGCGATTCTTGTAAGCTATAAGTAACATCTGCTGGTCGAAATCCATGAGCGCCAGGAAACCGCTGAAGAGAGGGTGATTTTGCCATTTTGGGAGATGAAGGTTCTTGGAAGCTATTGCTTACTGAAGAATCCTTTTCAATTTCAAAAGCAGCAGTAGCTCCTCTATAGTGTTTAACAGGCATCCTGAAAACAAAAGGATCACCCATCATTTTGGATAATAGACATCAGCAAGTTAGCAAAATCTTTAAGTAAAATTATGCACCTCCTAGGAAGCTTTGCTGCTTCTTCGCATCTAAGAAGCTCTGCATAAAGACCGTCCAGGCCTACTAATTCATCATGTGTGCCCATTTCAACGAGCTGCCCCTCCTCCATCACAGCAATATAATCAGCATTCCTGATGAGGCTAAGACGCCGAGCAATGATTATAGTAGAACGCCCCAGCATAAGGAGATCAAGAGCTCCCTGGACAACCTTTTCAGCCTCAAAGTCAAGTCCACCAGTGACCTCATCAAGCAGAAGAATTGATGGATTGAGAAGCACAGCTCTCGCAATAGAAAGTTTAATTTTCTGTTCTTCTGTCAATGCCAAACCAGCTCTACCGACCTGCAACGCATACAAGCTCTTTTTACATGGAATTGAAAGAGAAAAGAACAGCCATTTCAAATTTCAAATTAACCTCAGTCTTTCAATTGTGCATTCAAACTTCCGAATTTTACCTGTGTCTCATATCCTTTTTCGAGTGAAGTGATGAAGGTATGTGCATGTGCAATTTTGGCGGCTTCCTCAATTTGATCCATTGTAACATCCCGGCCATAAGCAATGTTATCTCTGATGCTCAGGCTTAGTAAGGCAGGTTCCTGGGTGACCAGTCCTATTTGCCGTCTTAGCCATTCCAATTTCATATTCTTAATATTTTCTCCATCAAGAAGAACTTCTCCTGCATGAAAAAAATAAAACATTGGAATCTGCAATCCCAAAATAGTTGCGAAAGATCTCAATGGGACTTTCAGAACAGAATGTCTAGGGACTACAGTAAAATGAGGAACTTATTTTACCTAATGTGGGATCATAAAACCGCTCCATCAGAGGAATGATACTGCTCTTCCCTGAACCATTCCTTCCAACAAGTGCAACAGCTTTCTTAGCAGGTACAGTGAGATAAAATCCACTCAGAATAGGGATTTCAGGACGAGAAAGATAGCTGAAATACACATTCCGGAACTCAATATTTCCTTGAACAGACACCAAAGTACTCCCATCATGATTGACTGAAGAGAACGATCGGCTAATCATCTCAAAAAGTCTATAAGCAGCAATCCTTCCTTGATCAAATGAGTAGAAATTTGTTGCAGCTTGATTCAGACCTCTACACATACAATTAAAAAAAAAAATCCCTTTGAGAAGGTTGTGAAAATAATGGTGTCACCTGCAAGTAAAACATGTGCTCAATATGCTTACAGGCCACTTAGTATAATAGCAAACAAGGCTGCTATGACTTCACCACCATGAGCTTTTCCATGTGTAACCAGGAACCTCCCAACCCAAAGTTGTAAGGCACAAGAACATATTGCAAGGCCATAAGTAAATCCAAGCCCAAGTCCTTGCACGAGACTTATCAGGATACCATATCTCAAAGTCGCTTGTAGTGAAGTTGCATATGAATACTTGGCCAATGTTTCATTGGTGAATGCATACAAGGTCCTAATACATGAAACTGCCTGCATATTTGAAACATCTCGAATGAGGTAACAGCTTAAACATTTCTCGGAAGTGACATGCTAATGAATCAAATCTGATACTAGAGCTTTTTCATTTTACCTTACGCCTATAGGCAACGAATGTGCTTACCTATCTAATATAGAGGGAGACTTTTCTGTCGTTTCTTCAACTTTAATAGAATCAATATTTGATTAGAAACATTGTGAAAGGTCCAGAATGACAAAGCAAGATTTCAATCATCCATAGCTTAGCTCGTCAAAAGTGGAAGTCATTAAGCAGGCATTATAGGTGGAATAAGGAATCATCGAGATTGCTTCCCTAAGAGAAATGCTCCGATCCTTTGCATGTCATAGAGGCTCAATCCAAGTGCACAGAACTTAGAAATGTACATAAACACCACAAAGCAAAAAGAACATGCAGAAAAACTACAAAAAGCTTATCGGCTCACAGGTGAAGTCCAAGGAAAGAGATGCAATGCAGCCAACCAAATCTGGCAAGATAACATTTGTTCAAACACTGATGTTTCCACCAAGTTTTGGTGAAGATGGACTTCGCGAATCAAGTAAGAGTCCCAAGGGAGGAGGATTATTCTGATAGATGAATTACCAACCTTATATCTTGTAGGATTTGATTTAGGATTCTATCAACTTTCCATTTTATTTTGAAAAAAATATTACATTCCCTGTTCTATATTGTTCTTATTTAGAGATATCCTATTTCAACATGAAGTCTAACTTTAGAGAGTCTATTGAGTACTTCTTTCTTCCCAATAGAGTCGATGGTTTTTTGAATTTTGCAAGTATTTGCCTTGGTATTGTGCGATGCAATTCTTCTCTTAGGTGGGATGCTTAAGAAACCCTAGGTGTGATGCTTAGTAAGCTTTGAGTGTGAAGCTTAAAGATTTATTCTCTTAATTATGAGATTTGTTGTCCTACATCAATGTTGGTATCAGGTAAAGTTTCCTCCACTTTCTCCCACAATGGTTACTGACGTTGAGTTGAATTCCAAGGTTGGTGAGTTGACATTTGAGCTCGACGCTTTGCGTAGAGATCATAAACACTGTTTCAAGCAACAAAACAGCAAGATCGATGAACTCTCTGAGCAAAGAAAGTGGTTTGTTGGACTAGGAGTGCCATCAATGGAAAAAACCATTGATCAAGTTGTCCACAAAATTAAAATACTAGATGTGTTCAAGATTTTTCAAGTATTAAAAAATCTGAACTCAAGAAAGAAGATCTTAAATCACATGACGATGTTGATTAAATAGTTTGACACTTCAAAACTCAAGAACAGAGTTTTCCCTAACCAGGGGAGAATGATGCAGCCAACAAAATCATGAAACATGATATTTGCTCAAACATTGACACTGACTTCACAAATCAAATAAAAGTCCTAAGGGACTAGGATTCTTCTAGCAGTAAAATTAGCAGTCTTACATCTTTTAGGACTTGACTCTTATTAAGAATTTATTAAGATTGTTGTAATTCTTTCTCTTCAATTGAGTCAATGGTTATTTGAATTTTGCAAGTATTTGCTTTAGGATTGCTCGATGCAATTCTTCTCTTAGGATGATGCTTAAGAAACCTAGATGTGATGCTTAGGAAGCTTTGGATGTGAAGCCTAAAGATTTATCCTCTGCTGTGGGATTTGTCATCCTACATCAAGATGCCCACAAACGAGTGACACAAGAATCATATGTTAATCAACAACTCAATAGGGATTGTTTAATCCCCAGCAAAGAGCATTTCTATGGCCTTCAAGCCAAAAGCATTAGATTGACATAGCTATATTCCATATTTCCGAAAAGGGGGAAACCTCTAAATAGGTCTAAGTTCACATAGCCTGCCTCACTTTCAAAACTTAACCACCAACATTAACTTCACATCAGATGATAATACTTCTAGCCAATTTCAAAAAGATATCATATGCTATTCATTGAAAACTCAGCTATGTCTAAGTACAACCGCATGACAACCGTGTGGATATGCACATCTACATTTAAGATGTTAAAAATGCTTTCGAATCAGAATTGTAAATCTGACTAGTGACTTATCCGAGAGATGCCGCAGGTTAAAAATAATTATACTGAGGTTTTTTCAATAAACCACATTTTGTACTTTTTAACACTCACATTGAGTACAAATCAATCCCATTTAATGTAAAGAAACTGTGGCCAAAACAAAGGTTATTTTTAACCTTTATGGAACTATGATATGAATGAAATAATTTCAAAGCACAAACATACACCAAACACTAATATATTTTCGAAACCATAATATAAAGAACCATTACCAAATAAGGATAGCGATTGAGTAGGTTAAAGTGGACATTGTCCATATTTACCATACCTAATATCAGAATGTTAAAAGGTCCGCAATTCCTGTTCATTTGGGGACACCTAACCACGGTTGCATTAAAACCTCACTCTATTTAATTCTAAGATTCCTTATTTAAATGCAATATTGAAGCAGGTGGTTTAATATATTTTGAAAGCGAGCCAGGTGGTTTGAGATTGAATCTTTCTAGAGGGAGATGACTTGTAATGTTTCCCCAAAACCTCTATAAGAATATCCCAACTAGTAATACCCTATCAGGCCTTCAGGAAGGTTTCGGAAGACTGCAGTTGTGCAGCCCAAAATGGGTGTTGGTGAATCCTGTAAGCTGAAGGAAATGGGTGTTGGTAGATCCTGTAAACTGAAAATCACAAATCAAAATGAACAAGTTGTTCATAATGTCCACATTCAATCTTTTAACCCAAACCAATTCCTACCCTTTCCTAGAAAAGCTAGAAACCTGATAAAAAAAAGATAGGGAAGGCCAAATATGGTATGTTAAGGCAGCAGATCAGTACATTCTGATGGACCAGACTTAGGGGTTTCTGACTGCTTTGGTTGGATACACACTTCATCAACAAAAAGAGAGACCTCACGCATGACATGGGTCACGTTCGAACTCACAAAGAAATTGTTGGTGGTACAAAAGATTATCTTATACACAAAATTACTATAAAAGCGCTTGGGAAGGTAAGCTTTTTCAAACCCAGAATATAATACATCAACGAAGGAATGTCTCAAAGGTTGTCCCACACAGTACATTACTAGAAGATTTTGCTCTGAAAAATCTCAAGAAGATTAAGAGAGAAGAGAGAAGCGAGGTCGTAAGGACCTTTTAGTATGAAAACCTTAAAAAATGACTTGTCCTGAAGCAGTGCATTTATCTTTTGTTTTTACTTTAATTTTTCGAGTTTGGTGAAAATGGATAGTTGAGTTAAAGAGAAGCAATGGAGAGCTACAAATTTTTTTAGGAAATTTTTATAGGATCCAAAAGGCACCATTTATAATCAAGTTATCTTTACAATTCAATTTTCACTCGATCTTCATTCTTCATGATTTTTTTTGCACCTAATAGTCATCCAACTTCAAATTTATGCACTTCATAAATATGAAATCTGTGAAAGAAGTGCGCAATGAATATTCATACATCGCAGGTTTTAGCAAACATAACGGCCCCCCCCCCCCAAAAAAAAAAAAAAAAAAAAACCCTTATCTTTTCTTCTCCCTCCCCTCGTGCAGGGTTACGGGCAAAATTATAGAGAAGTGAAAGTACCTGTTCAGCAATGCTAGCTGCTTCTGCATATGCATCTTGGATATTCTCAGCAAGCCTATGAAGAAATATATTGGATATTCCTCCAGCAGCAACAATGAAAGGACCAGTTGCTAGCGTTATCACGGCAATCTGCCAACAGTTGACAAACCCAATAACTAGGCCACCGAAAAAAGTGGCCATGTTATGAATATAATTTCCAACCTGCAATTGCAAAGGCTAATCCAATTACTAAAAGGTGACCAAATCGAGAAAATGGTTCCATTACTTCAGTCCCAAGACAATAAATTTCAGAAAGAACAGGTTCAACACAAAAGTGCACTCAAGATACTGTACTTTTTCACTGAGAGCAGACTGAATGAGTAGCACGTCGCTTAGTACTTGGCTCACGATGTCCCCATTGTTCCCATATGTATCGAAAAAACTCATGTCCTGGTTAAGCAACACTTGGACATACTTTGACCGGATGACTGCCGTTTGTCGTTCTCCCGTCAATATCCAGCATGAGACCTCTATTACAAAGAATAAGTTAGTGTTGTGGCAGCAATGTATCGCCTTCTAAATTGTAGATAGTAACAAATGACAAAATTTTAGAAAATAAGTGCAACATTATCAAATCTTACCAATCCAACCAAAAGCAAAGACACCAACCGCGATCCAAAGAAGCGACAAAGAGAGCTACAGAAAAGACGTACAAAGAAATGAAAGTGTAAGAATCGGAACTTTAATCAAAACACAGTTCACAAAAAACTTTAATCAAAGCACGTAATATAGCATGGTGATATATATGGTCATTGGGAGGACAGTGGACCAGAAGAGTGCGCTAAAAGAATAAGCAAGAGGCTTCGTATACAATCACCTCCTTACCAATGAATTTTCCACCAGAGAAATGATTGAGAAATAGTAAGCACCAGATCATAAAGTATCTCCTTTTATCGATCGGTATCTCCAATTAATCACACCTTATAACATCAATGACCGTTTTTAAGGATATGATGTTCCTCACTGGTTCTTTGATAAATCTTGAAATTTCAGCAAAACATCCATCAATCACTACTTTATCAAGAAAAAGAAAACAAAAAATATCATACACCAACACAAAATCAACCTAATGACAGTGGGGACCATGTCTTGATAACTTTCTCCAAATACACAATTACTTAAAACATCGCCTACATTGTCAAATACATCAATTATACAAGTAACCCTCTCTTCTGCCTTGTGGCTATTGACTTTAAGAGGGGAGGAAGAGGGAAAATGGCCAAATACAAACATGTCTATCAGACATAAGCATGAACAGTCATAGCATTGGGGATATCACAATCACACCTCATACATTTTTCAAGTAACTACACTAGACACCTTATGCTTTATGAAGTATCTACTACGACGCCTTATGCTTTAATGAAATATTATGACACCTCATGCATTTTTAAAAGGAGCTCTATGAAGTCTAAGACTGAGATCGACAACATGGTTTAGTATTATACCATATACATGCACAATTTGACATTAATGATAGCAATTCACTCTATCATACATCTAAACTGACAAAATAATGAGATCATTCAACAATCTTAGTCTAAGTGAACACAGTAAAGGTCATAACCACTGTGGTAGACCTATTCTAGGTTTAATTACCTTATTTGGCTGTAAGAGTCACTTTACTGAATATGAATGGTGTCATAATGATTTAAAAGGAAAAAAAAAACAAGCAAAGAAAGTATCATCGTGCACCCACGGTATTTTATAAAGCATGCCATGTATTGGAAACCGAGAAGGTGACACTACCCTACATATATCACGAAAGGAAAAATCATGCTTGATGTCCATTGTTTTTATTTATATCTTGAGCTTCAACTTTCAAGAAATTACAGCACACTTTACCTCTAATATCCACCAGACTTAACAACTCTACCAAATCCTTGACAAGGCATATTTCTCATTTCAAAAATAACACTCTATATACACATTTATAAATCTGATTAAGCATTACAAACCAACTAGAAAATATATGTTTGACATGTTTAGTTTTAATAACATTCAGCTCGACCAACAGGTTCCCAATACTAAACCCAAACAAGGCATATTTTTGTTTCAAGAAAAGATTTTGTTAATGAGTGCCTCGGGACACTTGTTAAGAAATCAAATAAGGAAAGTATGCAGTTTTCCATGCGTTGTTTTTCTCACATTATGTTTAAATGTTTTGGAAATTCAGATAATCTTCATTGAAAGTGCTTAGAAAGTGCACTAGGGGCACCTGTTAACAAGACACAACAAAAACCTAGAGTATAAAATTTCACTTATATCGGCATCAAATTTCAATTTTTAAGCTTGGGTCACCATTAATCAAGTTAAAAAAAAAAGCTGACTGGAGTATACCTTACTTATTTTCTCACTAGAGAATACCTAACTCTCCACATGTCTACCTCGCAAACACATTTACTAGCTCAAAGAAAAGGAGACACAAGTTGGTCGGTGCCTTTCCACCCCTTTGGCTTTTGTGGTGGATAAAAATTGTCCCACAGACAGAAACATATAGAGAATAACAAAATAACAAACCTATTGCAGCTTGCACCTATGACTTTTGTTTGTCATACAGAAGAACAATAAGAGGAAAGCAACTTTTCTGGCCAGATATATTGGATCCAATCCCACTTTTGCAGTGGAGTTTATTGTCTACCAACTATTGATCAAGTTCATAGGCCGATTGGCTGACTTGCAAAAACTGCTAGATTCTGAGACCAATTTAATTACCACAGTGTTTACATGAACAGGTCACAAGCCTACAAGTAGAGCTCCCAACAATAGTTTAGAGAGATAAAAAAAAAAACTCCACCAGCTTTAGCAATAACCCCTGGGTTTCTAAGCAGGTGAGAAGATCAGGCAGGATATACATGCCATTGGAATAGATGAAGACAAAACCAAATTGGCCAAATTCTTTTAGCAAACCTCACAAAGCAGCTGATAATTTATCGAGCAAGTCATTCAACACAAGCATTTGGGTAAAAATCACAACTTTCCCCGCAAAGTATAACCGATCCAATCAATCTCCTTATAAGCTCATTTCAGTTCAGACAAGATATAAATACACTAGCTCCTCCTCCCTAAGCCCTACTGCTAACAATCTTCCTCGAGCCAAAGAGAACCAAATTAGCACCGCATGAACCATTCGAAGACTAGGGTTTTGAAGAAGGTCCAGTTACCTCTTTAAACCTGTGAAACATCTCGTGATTTGGAGGAGGTGGTCGCGAGTCTCCTTGCGGATCCTCTAAGAGGAGGACGTCCACAATCTTGGCGAAGTAATGCAAGTAAACGACGAGAGCGGTGCCGTGCGCGGCCGCGGCGAGAGATCCCACGATCATCAGTCCCCAATCGAGGCGGTCCGCACAGGCGAAGAGGCGCGAGAACGGCACGGCGGCGGGGGGCGGCTCTACCTCCTCGGGCTCCTCCATCTCCTCCTCCGGCTCCACCTGGGCTCCGGCGGGGCCCCCGGCCTCCGCGCTCGCGTCGACGTACGGGGAAGGGGACTCCGGCGGCTCGGACACCTCCGAGACCGGCGTAAGCGGCTGGATGTGCGGCGGCGACCAGCCGAACAGCCCTCGCGATATCATCATCTCGTCGCCCCGCGCTCCTCGTTCACCCCTCACGAGCCCTCAAGTTCACTGTCTCCTCCCCCCCAAACCAAAAAGAAGAAGACCTAGAAGAAAGCGTCGCAATCTCTCTCTCTCTCTCTCTATCTCTCTCTAGAAAGCTCGTCAGAGAGAGTAGAGACAGGAGCTCTAACGCGAGTGGGTTCTGCCGAATATGGAGAAGGCGGAGGAGAAGGACGAGGAGATTCAGCTTCAGCGACGAAACATTTTCGATTCCCCACTCTCCCTGTATTTTCACCTCTTTTTTTTTTCGTGCCCCCCTTTCCTCTTTCTCTTTTTTTAAAAAAAAAAAACTAAGAAAAAAGCGAGTCGCCGTCGTGGTCGTTGAGGGCGTGACCGAGTCAAAGGAGGCGGACTGGCGGAGGGAGGAGGGAGGAGGAAAGCTTGACTCACCTGCAGTAGCACCAAAAATGCAATTCCATCTTCCCCTTTTTCTTATTTTCTTTATTTATTTTCCTATTCTTTTTTTTTGTTCAGATTTGCGGTCAAACGCCGCCGGCGCCGTGCATGTGGATGTGGCGTATTGGATTATTCCGTCTTGCCCTTTTTTTCCCCTTTTTAAAAATTCAGAAACGATTAAAACAACTAGTCCGCGACCGGCGCCCCGGGGGCCATTTCGGGGTTTTCACGCTTTGTAATGATGGGGGTTAAGTCTTAAGCTGTGTGGACAGCTCAGCCCTGGACCCATCTGAAAAAAGGTCTTCAACCAGAAGGCTTTGCGTCTTTGTTTTTTTTTTTTTCCCTGTTTTTTTTTTCTTTTTTTCCCCATTAATAATTGTCTGGCTGGTTTGGAAAAACCACTTTTTTCTTTTTAACATGCTCAAATCGATTTCTTATTTCCTGAAATGTCTATAAGAAATTATTCAGCTGCTAATTTAAACCAAAAATTAAAATGGAATGCAATATTTTCGGCAAAAATAATTTCTACGGAAGTAAAATTTAAAAACGAAAAGCGTAATATAGTGAATTCCTTTTTGTATGAGAAAAACAGTGCCTTTAATGCACGTGGGGTACTCACAACAACAACAAAAAGCAAAACATATCAAATACTTAATTAGGACAACTAGATCCTACATAGAAATAAAAATAGATAAAAATACAGATAAACATAGATAAACAAAATAGATACTACAAATCGTAATTAATTAACCGAAGGAATTTTCCTTTTTTTAAGTGAAAAATGGGTGAATTTAGTTATACATGGGGTCAAAAGAGTGCCGTCCTTTTTAAATTATTTTCTTTTTAGCCTACTTTTTTTTTTATTGCTTTTGAGCTATATGTCACTGGATAAAAGTAACTAATATCGACTTTAACTAGAAGTAACAATGTATTTCTTAATTATTTATCTTTAGTTTATTTTAGGTATGTTTAGGGATGTGAAGATTGTAATTTTGTTTATTATTCTATCTCGTGCATCGCACGCCCTAAATTCCAGTGTATCATGAAATACTCTAAATTCTTCTAACAATTGGTGAAAACAACAATGTCACGTTTCTTCTGTTCCATGAGCTATTATTAAGCTCCATTTTGTTACACTTTAAAAAAAAAAAATACTTTCCCTTTGATCAAATGATTTTTCACTTCAAGTTGTTAATTTCTTCGCGAATGCTATCTAGTGGCAAACCTGTGCAATATGTAATCTTAAATATCAGCTGCTTAAAAAAAACAAAAAAAAAAGTTTTCGTTTTAGACTCCGTTTGTTTCATGAAAATGTGACGTTTTTAAAAAATATTTCAGAAAGTCATTTTTCAGGAAAATGAGAATGATTTTCTGTGTTTGGTTGAGATCTCAAAATGAACTATCTTGATAAGGAAAATATCGTTTCATTTTCTGCATCATAGGTTTGGTGGAAATTGCAAATGTAGACTCGAATATCCTACTGACATGGTGGCACTAACCTGCACATTTTTTGTATTGTAAAAAAAATCTGAATTTTCAAACTTTGTAATAGTTTTAGTTTTTTGTATTTATATTCTTTTCTTTTCTTTTCTTTTTTTCTTTTTCTTTCTACCTTTACCGATCACTAGCCACGGCGACGGTCAGCGAAACAAAAGATAAAAGAAAAGAAAAATAAAATGTGAATGGTGGAAAGATGAGAGAAAATATTTTTCTCTTTTTTCAGAAAAAAAAGAAAATCATTTTACGTGAACCAAATGCCAAAGTTCAAGAAATATTTTCTTGGAAATTAATTTTCATGAAATGAATGGAACCTGGCATGCATGACAAGACTTTTGGAGTAGAATTTCTGGTCCAGAAATATTTTTAGATCAGAAATCCATTTGATGATGCAAATTCTGGAGCAGAAAATATTTCAATTACACAACTTTATTTTTCTACTTGAGCATTTTTTTTTTCTCTGAACGTAGTTTTGATTTGAGCCACTTGAAGAAGTAAAAAGATTTACTTCTCTCGAGAAGTAAAAAAAATCAACTTTTTGCTCAAAAGTCGAAGTAAAAAATCAACTTTTGGCCAAAATTTCATTTCTAAAGCTGAAAAATTAATTTTAAAGTGGATTCATTATTCTTCTTTTTTGTTCGAGCTATTAGGATTAGATAAGTCATTAATTTTACAGATTTTGGCATAAAAACTAAATGTGTACACTTTTTGGGGTCGAATCTAAGTGTGTACTTCCATTTATATGACTAGTAATTAAAATAACACAATACGCTAAGGCATTTCGATTTCCTTAGAAATTTCTTTAATAGAGATAACGAGGCCTCCGATTATAACTCTTCTGGAATGTAAAATACATCTCTTCAATTAAAAATTATAAAAACATTTCGTACGAACTTAAAAGGGTGAACGATTATATAACTTTGAAATTTAAAGTTTGAAACTGAGTAAATCTAACGTTAAAAGAAGGATGATAAAAAGAAGGATCATGGCACGCCTAATTCCTATATTTTTTTTCCAATTTGTTCAATGTCGTTAGTGGAGACTTTTTGCGTATATAATCTCTAAACAATATAGTTTTTTTTTTAATTCAAATTGGTCGCCGCATTAAAAAAATTGATGAAAATATTGCTGTGGACCTGTGGCTGATTAGTCACCATTAGATGGTGACACGGTGCCGATGCGGCATCCTACATCGCTTTTAGAGCTTTTGAAATGAATGTAAAAGAGAATACTTATAATTAAAAGTAGAAAATAGAAAAATGAAAAAGTTTGAAAATGAAACGTAGAGGGACGCTCACCCAGCAAGCAATGAGGCCACTGGTAGCCGGTAGGGGCCGGCGCCCAGAGTCCGGAGATGGCTACGTCTGAGACCGATGGTTGATTGAGGTGGCATGACGTAATGGGAGCCAGATCTTGCTAGGGGCTGCGGGAACTTGGCAACGGTTGGCTCGAGGTCGCTCGACGCTACTTCACTTGCCCGTCTAATGGCCACAAGCGGCCACGTTTCTCTCCGACTCTATCCCTTCCGCTACTTTCATACGCATGTGTGCTTCGATCGGAGTGGCCGGCGAGAGGCCTGCAAAGCTTATTGACTTTCATTCTGCACAAAGATTTTTCCCCACCAGGAGAGGTTGCTAGTCGATCATGAAGATGTCTGTCCATCAAACTTTGCACGTTTACTTCTCCAGGAAAAAAGAAAAGAAAAACAAACTTTTCCGTATTTGCCCCGCTTTCTCTCGTTTTCCACTGATACCATCTGACGATTTCTCTCTCTCTCTCTCTCTAAGTCGGTGTCCTGCTTGGTTAGAGAAATATATACGGTGCATTTTTGGTGGTCTGGTGTGATCAAGTGGATCCAAGCTTTTAGAGCGGGGACTGCCGGATAAACGCTCTCGTGGGTCGGAAGCCCAAGCCACTGGAGCCCGAAGGCATTTTTGGAGAGGCTTGGACAAGGGATTTGTTCGTAAAATTCAATGTTAATGTCAGGATCGATCGTTCCACGTCATGTCCATTGAGCGATTTCAGATAACATTGATCGGATAGACTCAATTGATATTAATTAAAAAAAATTTATAACTGAATTGATCAAATTAAAAGGTTTAGAGCTCAATTGATACCAATACAATAGGTGTAGGATTTTTCATTTTATTTTTTGTACTTCTCCTAGGGAAAAAGAGGGGCATAGCAATGATTGTATAAAAAAAAGGATGGGGAAGAATTCAGTGCAATTGATTTGCAACCTTTTGCTCTTCCTTTCATTTCTCAATTTTGACAAGAGAAACCGAACTGTGCTCTTTGCTGAAGCCGAAAAGGACTTTGTGGATTTCCTTCTCGATTGTCCGGCTTTGCCAGTCAGAAGTATTGTCAGTCTCCTCGCTAAAACAGACGTGGCGGGTGGCATTGGTAACTTTTACGTGAGTCAAATATGTTAAACCTTGAGAGAAAGATGCTCTGTTGAATTCCAAAGCATAAGATCCAGTTCAGATGTTCTGCACTTATTGTTGCCCGAAGCTCCGCCTTTAGCTCCCATTAACTTCTACACTTACCCTTTTTCTTTCCCCGCAGTAGTTTCGGTCAAGGCAATTCATGCGACAGTTGTTTCACGGATTCCCCCTTCTACGAGATGTCCTGGTTGTAATGGATGAGATGAGTAACTAATTGTCATGAGTTGCGGCACCAGTTGCTGATGCCGCATACTCGGCAGAGGTGCCTGGTGGGACGGTGGTGATGCGAGAGGGGTCGTCACGTATAGGTGATGGACAATCTGGTTGTGAACCTCATGTCCACCTATCTCTTCCATTACTCTCCTTAACAAGTTCAATGTGCAGAAAATCGGGGATCTTGAAGAGAAGGTTGATCGACTTCGGCTTGGAATGATTGATTCATCTGATTTCTATTTGGTTATTGTTAAGGTGCACGTGTGAGTTGTGTTAGAGAAGTCTCACATTGGAAAATTAATATGATGTTGAGTAATTAATATATCTAAATTGGCCTATAATTTATTAACTTAAGATTTTGAGTGAAGCTGAGTCCAACTGGTTATGTTAAAGTGCTCGGACTTGGGCTCCCTCTTAACGATCTCCCCTAGTGAAGGTATCGAACTTCTGCTGCATGCTCCTAATAGTTATCCCATCATCTAATAGCACGTCAATGCTCATATATAGGAAAGAAGAAACGAAATATTCCTTTATAATTTTAGGGACATACATCCTATAGGAACATCTGAGTCTCTATATTAATATTCTTTGCGAACCGTCGCCCACGGTAATTCTTTAACTTATATGACCACAAGTCTTTGACAATTCGGAATAATTTGTGATCAAGTTCTGATTCTGTGAGCTGCTGCAATAGTGCTATTACAATTTTTTACGAACATGCGTACAAATTCTAAACTGGCAAAAAAAAAAAAAAAAAAAGAGGGCAGCCATCGGGCCGGCGTCCTTTCTTAAGTAATCCTTTTGTAACTTGTCTTCTGCTACGTGATCGTTGGTCAGTCCGTAAAGCTGTTGAATGCTTCTTTGCACTCCAGAACGATTCTCACAGACATATTCAGCGAGAGGAAACATCAGGGAAACGTTACTTTTCATCTTGAGAGGCTATTCTCTCTTATGTGTTAGCTCGCTCGGTTAGTTTATTCTCGCGAATCTGTAACATGCTCATGCTCATGAAGTTACTTAGGGCATGTATGACAATCATACGGATCCGAAAAAGTGATTATGATTAAAATCACTTTTTTTTATTCTTTTTCCTAAATGAATTTTAGAGAATCAAAATGCGTTTGGTAACTGTCTAAAATTTTTGTTTCTAGAATAGAAACGCATTTCATAGCTAAAGAAAATTGTTGTTCTCGGGAACAATTGTTTTTCCTAATTTTTGCCATTTAAGTCAAATATTACGTAGTTACTTTATGAAATTTCATCATACATTCGAATTAATCAAATATTAATTCATATTGATTCTCTTGTATAACATATGTACATTAAAATGTAAAAACAAATATCAAGAATCATCACTAGTCATTCTCGTCGTTTATTGTGAGGTTTCAACAAACTCTTTTGAGCAAGCGGACAACCGACACGAACGACATTCTCGTTTCTACAAGGAAAATGCACTGCACTGCCCGGCATTGGTGTGCGGCTTTTC
This sequence comes from Rhodomyrtus tomentosa, assembly GCA_028455895.1. NCBI lineage: Eukaryota > Viridiplantae > Streptophyta > Magnoliopsida > Myrtales > Myrtaceae > Rhodomyrtus > Rhodomyrtus tomentosa. The sequence goes on along the minus strand of JAPCWY010000009.1, from coordinate 13,922,182 downwards.
TTCTAAAAAGTCAACTCTCAACCTTAATTCATAAAAAAAAAAAAAAAACTAAGAACGAGAGCCCGCTAAATGTTCATAATGGTTGTTTTTATCTTTTTTTCTAAAATTTTCTAAAACTAGATTAAATCTAAAGTATATAAACCTAGGTAAAGTATAACATGTGAAATCAATTGTGCAATCAAAGAATCATGGCATTGATAAATCACTTCATAAAACTCTAATGAAACCCAAGGGCTTACAAAAATGTGGTTCAAATTTAATTGCAAAAGTGTTTATGATTTTTCTAAAAAAGAAAAAAAAATTATGAAACCTAAAGAATCTAGGCCCAAACTTATAAAATTAGGTCAAACTAGCATAATATAAGCATCTTCTATTTTTAGGGTTCTTTTTTTGGAAATTTTCTATTTTTTTTAAAAAAATTATATTTTTAATTTTTTTTTCTATTTTTTTCATTTTTTTATATTTAATTATGTTATATATTTTTCTATGAAAATGAGACTTTCTTATATTTTAGGTCGAGGAAAAATTAACAAAAGAACTGAAAAAGAAAAGTGAGAGATATAAGACTTCATTCTATTTTGTGATTTTCAAAAGTGATTCTTTTTTTCAGAACCCACTTTTGTTTGGTTTTTGTTTTTGCTCCAAAATTATTTTTGGAAGAGAATCAGAGTCAGAATCATTTACGTTACAAACAGGATTCTCATGTTCTTCTTTTTTTTTCTTTTGTTCCGAAGAACAAAATCAGTGAACCACAATGGTTGTCATACAAGCCCTTAATGCCCATTTGAGAAATTAGTTGCTGTTATGTATTTGCTTAAACAGAAACTAGTATTTGAATGATGATTAGTCTGTGTCTCTGTGGTACAATGGTGTGTAAGATGTACAATTGTCTCTAATATGTTGGAGGTTAGGGTTTGAGAGAGTAGAGAATGTTTGGTTGCTTGGAGTATTACACCAAGAGACGTCAAGTTTGAAATGTTCAACAGTGTTACCTCCAATTTAGGAGAACCCTAGAATTAATATGCAAGCTATTGGGCTCCGGCATATATGCACCCAAATAACCACGCTTTCACCTATTTGGCTTGTATGTGAACATATTATCTAGATTATATTAACACTATATCCAACAATCTCATTATATATTCACCATATAGCACAACCCAATATGGTAGTCACTGTAATATTTAAACAAATATAAATCATCCACATTCAGTCCAAGACAATCAACTCGGATCGATCAAAGAGTTTTTTGCAGTAAAATATTAATCTCAATCATTTTTTGCAATCCAAATAAGCAAAACATCATTATCATGAATCTGTTCATAACCAACGTATGCATAATAGTCAAGTATAAGTAAGCCAGTCAAAATAGTCTAAGGCCTTACAAATATAAGAAACAAGCATAATAATGTTTACTAAATAGAGATATCAAAATGTAGGTATCAAGTAAATGGATTCCATTAAAATGGGCAATAGCAGATGGCCTGTGAAGTCCCCACAAGCTTTAAATGATATATATTCATTCATCAAATAGGTCATCTTGATCAAGATCCTGCTTATTAAGTTATCCTCTATCTCTACCATTCCCTGTAGAATGCCAAATATAAATTTCATATTATCATGAATTCAATCATTTGAATAATTTGTTAAAAGTGTCTAGTTCTACTAAAAGAACTTAGCAACATAACACCAGGCAGAGAATAACATATATTAATGTCATAAAGTATCATAATATCATGTTCATAAGCATCAAGTCAGTTTCACAAATTATGAACAATGCCTAAACAGTTTAATTTACAAAGACCCATCAACCTAAGTTTATTTGTAAGAGAATAATCATTGTCTAGTTTCAAAGAACATGACCAATAGTCAAGTCATTTACAATAACCTAGCCACGTAATATCAAGTTTTAATTAAGAACAAGATTAACAGGCTTCTTATGCAAACAACTATTTCTATGTTTCAATTTGGAATGTTACAATTACTAATTCCTTAAAGTTAAATAATCTAGAATCAAGTTTAGAATAACACAAGCTTCATAGATAGAACTTTTGAATTAGGTTGAAGTCATATTTATCAAGTTTGCAATGAGACAACTCACCCTTTTCAAATTCATCAGCAATCATGAACATCGATGAAACACATAAACTGTGCTTATTATTTTGGTCAACAAAAGAAAATTCGATAATTCAAAACACACAATTGGAATGTAAGTAAATGGTAATTTAGACTTGTCTACATAGTCTTTAACCTCATTTCCTCCACTGTTTTGAATAATCGATATTTAGGCATACTTTTTGTGAGAGCACCGGCTATGTTATTCTTCGATTTCACATCGATCAAGGTGATTTCACATCGATCAAGGTGATAACTGCTTGTTCTCTCAGATAATTCAACAATGCATGTCTCAATCTCATATATCTTCTTTTTGAATTAAAGAGAGCATTCTTGACGACTTGGGCAGCTACTTGATTATCCCAAAACAAGCTGAAAGAATTAATCTTTAGCCGAGTCAAAGGAATATCCATAATCAGATTCTTTGTTCACTTTGCGTTTTCACCGGCTGAAGCTAAAGCAAAAAGTTCTGATTTCACAGACGACAATGCAATACAAGTCTGCCTTTTGGATTTCCAAGTAATAGCAGCTCCACCCAAAGTGAATACATATCCACTTCTGGGCTTACTATTTCCAATCTCTGAGTATCAAAAGGCATCAGAATATCCATTCACAGTTGAAGGAAAACCAGAGTAACATAAAGCATAATCTTTAGTACCTTTAAGTTATTTCATCAACTTACTAAGGGCATTCCAATGCTCTTTACTAGGATTACTAGTGGAACGACTCAGCATGCCAGCTGTAAAGGCTATGTCGGGTCTTATGCAACTCATAGCATACATGAAACTACCAATCAATTTCGAGTACTTTAATTGATCCACGTTGGTCCCTTCATTGGGACTCAGTCTTTTATTATAATCACATGGTGTCTCACTCGATTTACATTCACTGTATCCCTAGGTAGAAATTAGTTGCTCAATATAATGAGTCTAGCTAAGAGAGATGACTTGCCTTTCAAAGCTTACTTTCATTCCAAGAATGGTATTAGCAATACCAAAATCTTTTGTTACGCCTCGAACCTGGTGAGCATGCAAACATCCCATCAGACCGTAATCAAGCTATGCCATCCAGGATCCTTTGGCCTATCATATATCAACTTGACAAAGGAACAATATGGCGGAAGCTATAAATCTGCTTCGTACAATGCCACAAAGAAATGACTCAGAACAAATGAGTACACTTTTCATAAATAAAAAGGTTAGTTACAAATTTAACTCTAACAACTTTTTCAAATTCCATCCCATGACAAGTCCGAGCCTCCTTCGCCTGGGACCTGAAAAAGTTAAACCCCCACTAGAGCGAGATATAAATCTCAATAAATGAAACCTAAACCTAGACCTGAACACTAGTCCCCCCAAATTACACAACAACTCCAAATGCAGACATGCATTAATCAACTATCTGAGCAAAATAGGCATAATTAGGAGTCACAGTCAAACATAATCAACCTCAAGTGTTCATGCTTCGAGTACATGATACATAAACTAGCACTTATGACTTTCAAAGCCACCACAATCAATCATCGCCTGGCTCTCGGGCCATCATGTACTTCTCTAACACTTTTGCTAACTGATATCACTAGGGTCATAGATCAATCAATGTCTTTGTACCACTAGGGCCATAAGCCAAATGGTAGCACTAGAACTCATAGCCAAACTATCTTACTAAACCCAATAGTCACGATAACCATTTCTTATCACTAGGGCTCTCTGGCCATTTAAAATCTCAATTAACAATCATAACATAATCACCACATGCTATAGGACCCATGCTTCACACATTAACCTAAAATAAACATATTGTCTTCAATGTGACAAATCATTTAATCATCGCCAACGCCCACGGCTGCGACGTATCACTAGGGCTCCAAGCCACGATATAATTTCATAGGGCTCCAAGCCAAATCATTGCCAAGGCCCACGGCGCGATATAATTTCATAGTGCTCCAAGCCAAATCATCGCCAGGGCCCACGATCGCGATGTCATCACTAGGGCCCACGATCAATTCACTACCAAGGCATCTCAGCCAATTCCTTAACAGTAACAAGGCTCACAGCCAATTCAATAACAAGAACAGCGCTCACAACCAATTCAATAGTAAGAACGGCGCTCACAGCCAATTCAAAACAGACTATCAATCATTAGGCTTTTATCACACAACCACATTACACAAGACAACTATCCAGTAGCGTCTTAGGGTTCAAGTAAGGGTTTAGGAATCACTTACCTCGATTGATTAGCAATACTTCATACCAAGTAACTCCCCTCAATGCCACAAGTATACAATCCACCAAGAATTCCTCATCAACCTAGAAAGATTTACCAATCTTGAATAAAAAATCATGGCATGCTTACTTTCATTAACACAATCCTTCCTTAGCCATACTATTGGCAATTCAAGTCATCTTATTGATCAATTAAACACATATGAACACTCTCACAAACCCTCAATGGGTTTGGTTCACACGGCCACATACAAGGGAAAACTCAATTTAGAGGTTTACGCATCCATTTTAACCATAAATCACCTCTAAACCTCAATCCACTTCTTATACTTCTCATTGACACATCACATCACATCATATTGGGTATTATAAGTCCAATTGAAGTTCAATTACTCCTTTATCAACCATAAACAAAACCGGCCAGCAAGGATTCACCTACAAAACAGAATCGGTTTCCGGTTCAAACCGTTTAATCAAGCCATATATCAATTTCAAACTTCAATCCATCAGAAAATCAATTCGCCACAACCTTAATATACATGTTAGGGAGTTCACCGAAGATTTGGAAGCAAAATAACACCTCAAAGACCTTTGAACAACTCGGTTTCAACCCGGTACTCAAACGAGCAGAAACTATCCAAGTATAATCACCTATGTTCAACCATAAAAATACTCTAAATCCTCAAGAAAATAATCATACTTTATCAGCGAACTCAAGTACTCGATGTTATGAAGATCTCACCGAAAATTTGAGGTCATTTGGAGTTCGAAAGCTCTAAAAAACGTAGCCTCTCCAAAACCGGATCAAAATATGACCTTTGTCCACTCAAACAGACCTACGGGACAAACGACTGGGCTAAATTAAGCTTATAATACCTTCTTAGAACAACAAGACAATAAGCATTAAGATGTCGATAGTTTTACCTCAATCTGAAGTCGGATGACCAATTGCTGGCCAAAACAGTGAGCCAATTTTTTCCTGTCCGCGAGAAATTCTATTCGACCAAGAGGAAAACAAAGAAGAAGAAGATGGTGGGTGGCCAAATGGAAGAGAGAGATAGTTTATTCTACTCCAATGATACATTTTTAGTCAATGAGACAAGATGGGTAATTAATGACAATTAATACTTGACCTTTTCATTGCTTAACACTTGACAATCTTTCATTTGTTGCTTCATTGACTTTGACTCCCTTTGACTCATCCTCAACCAAATTTTTGGTAGCGTATAGAGGATGGAAATGACCAAAATGACCTTCTAAATTTCTTAAGGCAAGGCCAAAGGTTAAGGGGCAAAATGATAATTTTGCGCTTTTTGTCCAAACTACACTTTTCCAATTCGAAATTACCATTTGGCGAAACGACGTCAAATCCCTTTTCCAATTTTGAAATTCTTTATTTTCAATTGCCAATTCGAGCTTTCATTTTATATTTCAAGCCTTGAGGGGCGAAAATTCAGAATGTCACAATTCTTCCATTCAAATACTTGTAATTGATAGTCTTGTATAACACCATACTTTTGTAAAATCACATGGCTGCATAGGTGCTATTGATGGTGTGCATATTAGTGCTGTTGTGCTTGTGTCGAAGCAGGTCCCATATAGAAATAGGAAAGGGACTACCACTCAGAATGTGCTTTGTTCTTGTTCCTTTGACATGAAATTTATCTTTGTCTATGCTGGATAGGAAGGATCAACCAACGATTGTCGAGTGCTCTTAGCTGCACTCGAGGATCTCGAACATAACTTTCCTCAACCACCACTAGGTTTTTTTTGTCTATCGATAGTAGTTTGCTTATAATCATATTGTAGTTGCATATCACAACAAATCTATGTTGTATCTTGTTGTACGCAATACTACGTGGTAGATTATGGTTATGCAGCACTTTCAGGATTTTTAACGTCTTTTAAAGGTGAATGATATCATTTGAATGATTATAGAGGTAGAGGGAGACGGGCTACGACAACAAGATAAGATGGATAGAAACTTTTCTATATATGGTGATCCTAACTATGCATATGGGTCTACAGAAGAACAAGTTGTTGATGATGTATTATATGTGCAGGGAAGTGAGATGAACATGCTTAGGAAAAGCATTGCAAATAAAATGACAAGGGACTACAATATACCTACAATTCCATGACTTTGTATTTTTTTTCTATCACGTAATCATATTTTTAATTACTTGGGAACATTTATGTATGTCTCATAATTGTAATATTTTCTATCTATGGAAAACATATTTTATATTCTCATTGTTTAATTTCAAATTCGACTTCTCTTTTAGTTTTTTTATAGCTGATCTTGTCCATATTGTAATTATAAACCATGCACAAATTTTGATTTACTAAATTGAATGAGATGTAATTTAATTTTAATATATATAGTAGCCTTAATTAAACAAAAAAAATTGGAACATATTTTTTTTTTGCAGTTACCATACGCGTTACTGTTCTTTTTTTGTTTCGGGAACAGAATTTTTTTGCAATTACCAAGCGCGTTTTTGTTTCCAAAAATCATAGCTGAGAATAGAAATAGAAAAAGAAATAAAAAAAGTGTTTATGTTCCAAAAGTTGTTCCGGGAATAGAAACGTTGCCATACGCACCCTTAGTGACCTATTGATTTTGGGATCTTTCTGAAGCTGTATGTCAATATAATCAAGATGCATGAATATGATGAATTTGTTGCATACAAATAGACTTATAATCCGTGCAAAATGTATAAATTACCTCATATTCATATATTATGGTAACAACTTCAAACAATATTGTTGTTGAGCTCAAAAAGGGCGAGAAATTAAACGAAGAGAATTATAAGATCTGGAGTATGAAAATCGAGTATGTGCTGGAAGAGTTAGAGGCACTGAAAGCTCTTAATTTGACAATGACTGAGCCAGATGATGGAAATACTGCACAACATAGAAGGGATACAAAAGTTTGCCTAAAAGAAAAAGAATTCAATTGCTCACATTACGTTACTGAGCAGTCTAGATAATGACAAAATGCGAGAGTTTAGGCAGTAGGCCATGCCGTTGCGGGTGGCTTTTATTTTTAAAAGAAAACCAAGTGTATCGAAGTCAACGGTCGAATCTTTTTGGGAATTGATGCAAAAGATATGTGAGATGCATAAAAGGCTAGATTTGGGCAAACTTTCGTCACCAAGTTGAGGCAACTTACAATCAAATTCGACACATATAAGATGTTGCATGGGCAGAATATGAGACAACATTTAAGGAAGATGTCTAACATGATTAATAAGCTGAAGGATGCAGGTCACACATTATCTGATGAACAGCAAATGTAGGCTGTGATTCGCTCTTTGCTTCATAATTGGAAGCACATCAAGGTTAATTTGACAATCTGAATGTCAAGACCTTTGAGGATGCTATGTGCCACTTGGAGTTGGAGAAGGACCACCTTCTGGTGGCTTAGATACAATCTGATGCGTATTTTGCTGGCTCTAGCTCTCGTGGAGCTTTAGGTTCCAAGCGCAAGCATCCTCGCAAGTTCATGAAGAGGACAGATAAAAAAGCGGAATCATCTAGCAAGAAACCAAAGTGTGAGAAGCATGAAAAAAGGAAGCGTCCCATGAAGAAAAAGATTTAAAAGATGAAATGCTACAACTGTGGCAAGAAGGGTCACTTCATTCGCGAATGTGGCGGGCCGAAAAAGTTAGAAACCCTTAACACGCTTAAAAGTGTTAGTTTTGTATCAAATTCTGTATTTTTAACTAAATCTCATCCTTTGTAAGCTATAAACTCAGGGACCACAGACCATGTAGCCAAAGATAGAAGTACTTTTGTGGAATTTCGACAAATTCCAAGTGGGGTGAGATAGATATATGTAGGAAATAATTCTAGAGTAGAAGTTAAAGGAATTGTCATTTGCCAACTTATCATTCATGGTGGACACACTTTATTCCTGCGTGATGTCCTGTATGCTCAAGAGATTCGTTGAAATCTTGTCTCTATGTTGGTATTAGTCAAACTTGATTTTAGTATGAATTTCCATAGCAATGGTGTGGATTTGTTGTTGGATACAATTTTTATGGTTCAAGTTATTTTATGAATGGTTTTATTGTATTGGATATTGAAAACACTAATGTGAATGTATGTTATTCCCTATTTGTATCTTTCAATTCTAATGAGAAAGCTGTGAATATTTAGCATCCTAGGTTTGGTCATATTGACCAATAGAGAATAAATAGACTTAGCCAAAGATGGCTTATCAGGCAGTATTGATAAAGTTAAATTGCTTGTTTGTGAATATTGCCTAACTGAAAAAACTACGCGAAAGCCATTTGGAAGAGGAATGAGAGCTGAATTTTCATTGCAATTAATTCATGCTGATATTTGTGGCCTAATGAATGTAAGGGCAAGGCATGAGACTGTATACTTCATCACATTTATTGACGATTATACTCAATATGGAAGTATCTATCTGATTTCTTATAAATCGAAGGCATTGGGTTGCTTCAAGTTTATGACATTAGTGAAAAATCAGTTGGATAAGAAAATAAAAGCTTTGAGATTCGATCGAGATAGAGAATATCTATATGATGAGTTCATAGAATTATGTGATGAAAAAGGAATAAATAGACAGTTATCCATTCTATATGCTCCCCAATAAAATGGAGTAGCTGAAAGAAAAAACAGAACCCTAATGGATATGGTTAGTTCTATGATGTCTTAGGCCAGTTTGCCCATCATCTTTTAGGGTGATGCTCTATTAATTGTCGTCTCTATACTTAATCGAGTGCATGCAAAATCAGTCTCTTCCACCCTATATGAGTTGTGAACAGGTTGAACACCTGATTTGAGCTTTCTTAAACCTTTGGATTGTGCGGCCTATACTTAGAAGTCCACTCATAAATATGAAAAATTAGGACTAAGAGGCAAAAAGAGTAACTTCATAAGATACTCAGAACACTCAAAATGATATATGTTCATTGATAAGCAATAAAGTGAAAGCGTGACTAAATTTGAATCTTGAGATGTCACATTCTTAGAGAATGAATTTTCGAGAAAGGTTGAAATAAGTGAAGATTATATCCTATTTGAGACCTTGGATCAGGATAATGTGACTGTTGAATATAATGGTGGGAGCAATGTGAGAAATGTGAAGTTGTATACGAATCAGTCTCAATTGCAACCAGTTGATGAAACAATAGCATTATCTAGTCTGAGTGAGAGCATAATGGAGAATGAAGTATCTTTGATACAATCTTCTCCACAGAAAACAAGTTGCAAAAGTATTCTTGTCGACGTTTTGAGATTGAAGGGGGAAGCTTTTATGATTGCTCCACTGAAAGAGGATGAGTCAAGAAATGTAAATGAGACTGTATCTAGCCTTGTTAAGGAAAAATGGATGAAAGCAATGGAAGAAGAGATGGAGTCAATGAGATCAAATCACGTTTGGGAGCTAGTTGATTTTCTAAAAGAACGCAGAGCCATTAGGAACAAATGGGCTCTCAAAATAAAGCGTAAAGCTGATGGCACGATTGAGAAATATAAGGCTCGCCTTGTGGCAAAGAGATATAATCAACATGAAGGTATTGATTATGAAGATACTTTTTCTCTTGTGGTAAGATTCACATTCGCCTTGTTCTGGCAATAGTGGCTAGTTTAAATCTTGAATTCATTAAGATGTATGTAAAGAATGTTTTTCTCAATGGAGAATTAGATGAAGAGAATTACATGAACAACTCGTTGGGTTTGTTAAAGAAGATCAAGAACAAAAGGTATGTCAACTTATAAGATTGATATATGGCCTTAAAAAATCTTCAAGACAATGGTATATACGCTTTTATAATGCCATAGTGACATATGATTTTGATATGATTAATGAAGATAATTACGTGTCTATCAAAAGTTCCAAAGGTCACTTTGTAATTTAATCATTATATGTTGATGATATTTTAATTATTGGAAATAGTATGAAGTTTGTCAAGATAGTCAAAAGTTGGCTATCTTTTAATTTTGAAATGAAATATATGGGTGAAACTACGTACATTCTCGGAGTTAAGATTTCGAGAGATCGTTCAAAAAAATTGTTTTCTCTTTCACGTGAGACGCACGTTAATAAAGTTCTTGAATGATTTAGTATGTAAGATTGTAAACCCATTGATACTCTTATTGCAAAAGGTGAAGGTTTGAGTAGTATGATGCGTCCTAAGACTCCCCAAGATCAAGATAGAATGAAAAACGTTTCTTATGCAAGTGCCATTGGAAGCTTAGTATACGTTATAATGTGTATAAGACCTGATATTTGTTATACAGTTGGATTGGTGAGTAGATACTAATCCAATCCAGGTTAAGCACATTGTACTGCCGTTAAGAGAATTATAAGCTATATGAAAGCAACTACTGACTACTCACTGACATATCAAGGAAGTAATCTGCACCTCGAGGGTTACACTGATGTTGACTGGGTGGGAGATTTGGGTGAGAGGAAATCCACTTCTGAAAATGTATTATTACTGAATAACGGTGCCATATCGTGGAGCAGTAAGAAACAACGGTATATAGCCTTGTCACCAAGAACCCGAGTCCGTAGTATTATCAGCGGCTGCACTAGAGGGTGTTTGGCTTAGAAGATTTTTGGATCATTTGGGTGTTACTAAATGTGCTGCAAATCATGTAAAGATTCATTGTGATAGTCAGGTAGCAATATCTTACACTAAGGATCCTAAGTTCCATAGCAAGATCAAACACATAGACATTAAGTATAACTATGTCACATAGTAGCACGAGAGGAAGCGAACCTACAATATGTGTCTACATATAGAATGTTACTAAATCCTATGACAAAGTCGATTCCTAAAGATGTTTTCGTAAGTCATGGAAAGACTCTAGGACTGCGTAGAGGTTGATGTACATAATTGATGATGTTGTTTATCAATATGGAAGTCTGTGAGCCTATTTGATGTTTATGCATGTTAATGCTTGGTGCATTATATTGAAAAGGTATGTCGGGCATATGAGAGATTACTCTACTTACACGGGTAATTGCCTCTATTCATTGTATGATGAATAGAGATGAGACAATTATCAGCTTATTGTTTAATTGATAATTGAGAGCTCAATCTTAAAATATCTATGCCGCCTTAATAGAATATTAAGATGATGACTTATCATTAATAATGTCCAGAAGTGAAATAACCAACATATATCATTTTATTTGTCTTTATTGCTAGATGTGAGTTCTGATGGAAATTCTTGGTTAGAGTTTTTACGTGAACTAGAGTTAGACACTGAGTATATCTAAGTGATCATATGTATAATATTAAAATAAAAAAAATTGTTCAATAGGTAATAAAAAAATACCGTAATACGTATTCAATATTACGTATGTATAGTCGACCAATAAGAGTAGGCAAAATTTAAGATCTCAACTTTTCTAAGCCATGTGAGACTATTAGATAAAAATTCATCATTTTTATACCCTCATGACTCTTCATTTTTCCTCGAGATTTTTTTTTAGTATTCACTATCTTATAGTGTTTTCCTATGATCATGAAATTGATTCGATTTTAAGAAACATTTCTAGAATAGTGAGTTGAACTGAGATTGAAAATCTAATGGAGGGGGAAGATTGATTTGGAGTTTTAAGTCACATTATGGATTATATTCACACCGGCCAGTTATGATTATTTAATGTGATAATAACTGTGAATATAATGTATCAAATTTTAAATGAGATCTAGAAGAGAATATATATTATATGAGACCGATCGATCTAGGGTACAACATACCAAAACTTATTTTTGATTATGTCCAATTCTTGAGCTGTCATATGCTCTCAACAGATGCATAACAACGGGCTCTCAATGTATGCTAGTTGCATGGGCTATTTGTCTATATGAACTTTGCAAAGGTAAAGATAAAGAGAGTTATATTTGGCCCTCTGCGGGCTAGTGGGAGTTATTTGCTCTACATGGATGAGTGAGATATATTAGCATTTATTGAAATGTGGCTCCATGGGACTTATGGTGTGCGCCTATGCGGGCAACCATACCTCTCTTTATCAGTTATCTACTAATTTCAAATGTGAAAGATCACCTTTGTTCAATATACAATAAGAGAGAAAAAAAAGTTATTTTTTTAAAGGTTGACTATATGACAGAAACTGAAGAAGGACAACCATACTCTCCTCCCATCGTCTCTATTGATTAGCGTTCAACATGAAGAGAATCTTGTGATTGCAAAGTAACATTTAGCCTATGAACAAATAAGATATGTCCTCGTCATATTCCTTTTCGATAAGAGATTCTAGTGATAAATTTGGTGTGTTTCCGCGAATTATATCTTCAATTAGAAAGTATTTAGTATCCAACGGGTTTCACGATATCATGCCAAAGAAAAAAGTTTCAAAAATAACTAAGAAGAGGAGGAGGAGATAGGCCAAAACTTGAGAAAATTGAGGTCGAAAATAAGAGAGTATCAATGAGTCAAATGAATAGATGAACTTTGAAGAGCCCTAATTACATTCTTTTTATTCCCACTTTCTCCATATGTGCTTCACTAAAATCATGACGCTTTATTTCTACGCGGGATTACTAATGGCCATATTAGACAAAATTACGACGGAGGGCCTATTTTTTGCATTGAATAAAGTTTGAGGTTTTTGATGATGAAAAAATTCAAGATTCTGATGGGCATGGTATTAGGATTTTTGTTTTACTTATTGTAATTTCGGAAAAAAAAACATAAGATGTCAGTTATTATTTTTCATAAAATCTGGTGATTCATGACATTAACTCAATTTTTACTTTTTTGCTGTATTAATTCAATTTAATATATCGGTTAGCATTGTTTATGTGGTGGTACCAAAAATGGAAAAACCCTCGGCCGCGCACCCGCGAAGCTTTTTGAGCGTTCGCGCATTGATTAGGGACGTTTCTTCCTTCTCCAAGCTTCGAGGTTCTCTTTCTCGAGGGTTTCTCAGTCCCTTTGCGCGTCATTAAGTGACTCTCCATCACCACCGCCGCCACCACCGCCACCGCCGCCGCCGCCGCCGCCGCCGCCACAGATCCGATTCACTACATTCTCGCAGCTTTTTCCCTTGTTTCCTATTTCTCTGTTAAAACCAGAGTAACGGAAATGGCCGTTCTAGCCCAGACGCCAGACATTTTAGGTGAACGCCAGTCCGGCCAAGACGTCCGCACTCAAAACGGTACTCCTGTTCTTCGTCCCCCTATCGACTTTTTGTTTTCGCACTTCAATCGGTGAGATTTGTGAATGTTTGGGTTTTCTGGAAATTTGAACAGTGGTGGCTTGTCAAGCTGTTGCCAACATTGTGAAGTCCTCGCTCGGTCCTGTTGGTCTTGACAAGGTAAGTTTTGTGGTGATGTGTATTTGCTTGTTTGCTTTTCATGTTCGGCGTAGCGGCGGTTGGGTGTAGCTGGCCTAAGTCTTTTTCAATTAGTTCTGAGATTGTTGTTGGTCTTATTAGTTTGTTGAGATTGATGCCATTGTACGTGTTTCAGCTTTGTCAATGTTCTCAGAGCTGCTGATTTGATTTGATGCAAAAAAGCAAGCGTACATTTGTTATGTTAAGTGGTTATCTTTGTTATTTTACGCTTGCTGTTGGTTGTACGTGATGCAATTCTATAACCTATTAGATGAAATTAGTCACCACAAGTGTTAATGATGCTATCTCTGTGCTTTACTCACTTGAACTTTAACTTTAGGGTTGATCTTGTATGGAATGGTAATAACCAAGGATTACTGTTGACTGTTGCACTGGGAGTTTATGTAATTTCATCTTTTCCTATGTAGAGATTGAAAATCTAACTCACCACTGTTGTCTTGTTTGAGTCAGATGTTGGTTGATGACATTGGTGATGTAACAATTACTAATGATGGTGCTACAATACTCAAGATGTTAGAAGTCGAGCACCCAGCTGCTAAGGTGGGTGGTCAGCCACCTCGTGTTATGTGATTAGACTCTGAAAGCTTGGAGATTTAAGCACTCATGTTTGCTTTGCTTGGGTATACAGGTATTAGTGGAGTTGGCTGAGCTTCAGGACAAAGAGGTCGGAGATGGTGCGACTTCAGTGGTCATTGTAGCTGCAGAGTTGCTTAAGGTAATGGTAGCTATTTGAGGTTGGACGCAACTTAGTTTCTGGGTTGTCCTGGTAAGATGTTACTTTAAAGTGATGTGTTGTCTAATCAGTGACTTGATCATTGCTTTTGCAGAGGGCAAATGATCTAGTGAGGAATAAGATTCATCCAACATCGATAATTAGTGGTTTCAGAGTGAGTACTTTGTTTCCCATTTTTCTATTTATATATCCATTTCCAATATGACGGGGGTTGACAGACGAGCAGTCAAGAGTATGCATGTACAGTAAGATAATCTTATTTCTCATGTTTCTCTGGTAAATTTCTCTCATGTTTTTTGTGTTTCCCATTATGCAGCTTGCTATGAGGGAAGCTTGTAAATATGTTGATGAAAAATTGGCAGTTAAGGTATGACTTTGTGACAAGTATAATTCGCAAAGTTCAAAATGCTTAAGTGCAACTTGAAAAGTGCACTAATCATTTCATTGATATAGGAATGACACAATTACAACAACGTTTCGAATGACACAATTACAACAATGTTTCTGTGCTATATCATGACCTACAGTCATTTTTAAGGAAATGATATGAGCCATTTTTCCACTTGTTGGTGATGAACTTGTTTGACTATGATCTGTATCTTTATTGAACATTATGCTTTCTGACTTTTCATAGGTTGACAAGCTCGTAAAAGATTCCCTTGTGAACTGTGCCAAAACAAGCATGTCATCAAAGTTGATTGCTGCTGACAGTGACTTCTTTGCAAACTTGGTATGTTGACAGTCGCTGTAATAGTGGAACTTTTTAACCTCTAGAATATGGGTGTGGTTCAAGTGGGGAGGCATTTTGTTTGAGAGGAGAGGTAGGAGCCATGGTGCATGTAACCTAGTATAAACATTGTTGCTTGTTATATTTTCTGGTGAGGCTGCAGATATGGTCACTATGTATTTTCTATGAGTCAATCATACTGGTCTGTCTACAGCTTTATAAGTCGATCCTAAACTCCTTATCCTGAAGGTTTTTTCTTGACTAGAACTCCTGTCGTGTTATTAGTGCTGGATAAAATTACTTCAAGTTGCCTCAAAATATGCTTCATAATTGTGCTCAGCATATCTGGGATGATTATTAAAGCGATGCATCATTTATGGTGCATAAAGTAACTATGTTAATCTGCTATTTTATTGCTGGCGCATGACAATTTGCTTTCAGGTTGTAGATGCAGTACAATCAGTAAAAATGACCAACGCCCGCGGGGAAGTTAAATATCCTATCAAGGTTAGTGGTTCATATTTACATCTTGTTGGTGTAATACTTCTAGGAGGTGTTGACATGGAGCTCTTCTGCTTCTTTATCTTAATGAGTAGTTGAATCGTCAAAAAAGAAGAAACCATGGCATGAGTCTATTTGCTGTGAAGGCTTATGAGGCTGATAGTGTTACGAGCTTAATTTTCTTGATCATTGAGGAATACTAATGTTGTTTTTTCATGTCCAGGGAATCAATATTCTCAAAGCTCATGGGAAAAGTGCCAGAGATAGCTACCTTTTGAATGGATATGCATTGAATACTGGTCGTGCTGCCCAAGGAATGCCTGTTAGAGTTTCGCCTGCAAAGATTGCATGCCTTGACTTCAATCTTCAGAAGACTAAAATGCAATTGGGTGTCCAAGTTGTCGTGACTGATCCAAGGGAGCTGGAGAAAATTCGACAAAGGTAATCAGATGTGGACTTCCTTTTTTTCTGACAGGCTGGTAAATTATTCTGTCATCTCTTGGCGATTGTATGACTCGAGTCATTTCCTTAGGACGGCGGATCTTTTCATTTCCGCTAGATTGAAGTTTTGTTTATTTATGTCCTTTCTGTGGCTGCAACTTTTTTGCTATTACTACTACTACTACTACTACTATTTACTGCTACTACTGCTACTGCTACTACTACTATTATAAGGACATATAGATGTTGTAGTTATCATTAGATGTTTATGATGAATGGTATATCTGAAAACTACAATAGTAAGGGCCAAAATATACACCAATTTTTTTGTTCATCATTTTGATGGCCACAGTATTCTCGCAACAGCTTTTGCCAAATGCATAAATCATTTGTTGCCATAGCATAGCAGCTTTAAAAGATCTGTTGCCATATACATGTGCTTTGGCACAACATAGCACACCACAACACAACTACAACATGGATACAGCAAAGCTTCAACTGTACCAAGCACGCTCTAAGTCATCATTGTGAATGGGCATATCTTGCGATGTACTTGGTTTAGGACAGTGAAATTGCTGCAGCAACTGTTCAATACTAACTCTTTCATGCAATATGCTCATAAAAATTGGGGAGATTTTTGGTGTCTCTGGTTGCCTGTTGACTGATTTGCCTTCTGACCTTTGTAGTTCTTTAGATATGGTCCTTAAGTACGACATAATTACATCAAAGCTTCTACTGTTCCAAGCACGCTGTAAATCATCATTGTCAATGGGCATATCTTGCGATGTACTTGGTTTAGGAGAGTGAAATTGCTGCGGCAACTGTTCAATACTAACTCTTTCATGCACTATGCTCATATAACTTGGGGAGATTTTTTGTTTCTCTTGTTGCCTGTTGATTGATTTACCTTATGACCTTCATAGTTCTTTAGATCAACATCAACATCAACATCAACATCAACATCAACATCAACAACACCTTTATCCCAAATTAATTAGGGTCGGTGGCCGATGAATCTCAAAGATACATAAAATAAAAGCAAGATCGATTGAGGGAAAAGAGATAAATATGTAAAAATAGATAAAAAATAAAAAATATTTATTTTATATGGGGAAAGGACTAAAAAAGACAGTGAAAAACATTGGAATTCTTTCCTTCCACAATACTTATAGCCTTCCTCCACTCCGTCCTAAGACAAACCGTACGCCAATTTTTTTCTCACTATATTAAATCTTGTTTTACTACTTTCCCCAAGTAAGTTTCGGTCGACCTTTTTCTTTTTCCGTGTTATGTTCTCTGTAGCAAATTTCTATTATTACCGGAGCATCTAGGGATCTTCAAAAAATATGTCCAAACCATCTCAATTTATTTTCTCTTATCTTTTCTACCATCGGTTCTACTTCAACTTTTAGTCGAATAATTTCATTCCTTATCTTATCCATTCTTGTATGACCACACATCCACCTTAACATCTTTATCCTTATTTTCGCTTCTCTCATTTTACGATTATATTGCCTCTATGCTAGCCAACATTCAGCTCCGTATAGCATGACAGGTCTTACTGCTGCTCTATAAAATTTTCCTTTTATTCTAAGAGGAATTTTGCGATCACACAAAAATCCTAATGCACTGCGTCATTTTATCTAATCTGCACTGATTCTATGGTTTATATTCTCATCAATCTCTAGCCTAGTGGCCCCTTTCATATTTCTTTAGATATAGTCTTTAAATAGTGGCCCACTCGTGTTCATCTTGTTTGCTGAATGCAGGCACTAATTAAAATTTGCATATTTGTAGGGAAGCTGACATGACAAAAGAACGTATTGAGAAGATACTGAAGGCTGGTGCTAACGTTGTTCTGACCACAAAAGGGATTGATGACATGGCACTCAAGGCAATCTTCTACGTGATTTTTTTTTAATTGGTTTTTATCCTTGGAATACTGTACTGGATGTTAAATAAGAGCATGCAGACATATATTTGAAATCGATGTTCTTTGGTTATTTCTTGTTGCATGAGTCATCTTTTGTTTTTTTTGCATTTATGTGGATGTTTGTTTTTATTATCTTGTCAAATGATCTCTTAAAACATCTCCTCATGTATGAAGTGGTTATACTCGAGTATTCTGTCTTTACTTAAATTGGCTGCACTCAAATAATGTAATGCTATTTGATTTTATTGTCAATAAATGATGATCTAATATGTCATCTGTGTTTTTTATTTGATTCAGAGTTTATAAGTTGCTTCTGTACTTGTTTATTATTCCAGTATTTTGTGGAGGCTGGTGCAATTGCTGTGAGACGTGTGCGGAAAGAGGATATGCGTCACATTGCCAAAGCAACGGGTGCAACCATGGCAAGTTCACCAATCTTTTCAACAATTTTTCTTCTTCAATATTTTCTGGCATTTCATTCTTTGTTGAGAACTTTGCTAATAAGGGCATTAGTGAGATGAAAAATCTAAAGTAATGTGATGCATGAGTTTATAAATTTATTTTAGCAATGATTTGAAATGTAGAAGAAAGATGCAGGATGGCATTTGCGATGGGTTCATACTAGTCTTAATTGGTTGCTTTATATTGTGATTTTTAAAGTCCCATTTATTCTCTACTTGGTATATGATGTACTACATTTTATCATTTCATGTAAGAGTGAACTTATTTTCACCTAAGCAAAATGTATTTTATTGGACATTTTGGTACTTGACGTGTTTTTCAAAAACTATAACTATGGCACTGTTTTTATTTGCCAGTTATGAGCTTTTTTTATTTTTATTGGGTTTTCAGTGTCGGAATTTAGATAGTGTGACATGACTGAATCTCTTTGTAAAATGCCTACAAACTGAACAGAAGTCTCATTGTATCGACTGATTAATTCTTACTAGAGTGAGTAAGTTGCCTTCTTCACTTTCCTTGCCAATGAATGATTATTGAAATCTTGACTATGGAACGCCTGTATGTGGCTTCTTGTTCTTATCATCATGTCACCCAATTTGTTCGTTTTGCCTTATAGTGGGGGGTTGAGTATACGAGAGGGTAAGCATGAGTCATAACTCTACTTAGTTTTTGCTTCCAGTCGTCTTTCATTTTCGTGCTGGTACTGCAGGTCAGATTCCTGATTCCGTGGATTTTTCCTAATTCTGTACCCTGATATGTCCTTGACCATATGCAGGTTTCAACATTTGCGGATATGGAAGGAGAAGAAACATACGATTCATCCTTTCTTGGACAGGCAGAAGAAGTTGTAGAAGAGCGTATTTCTGATGATGATGTGGTTTTGATTAAAGGGACAAAAACAACTAGTGCGGTGAGCTAATGCTTTTTCAAATCAGTCCAAGTCTTGAATTGGATAACTGTATTGGAATAATGTCCGCTTATCGTATTGGTATGACATAGACCTGGGGAAGTTAGTCATTGTTTCAGGATTCGTATTATGTTTCATAAGAAACTGCTGAGTTTAGTTATCTGAGGATTTCATTACATCCACTACTGTACCTGTGTGTTGCGTTGTTTTTTTTTTTTTTTTGGATGGTAGAAACCAGCTGTTTCATACGAGTTGAATTGCTTGTTGTAGGTTTCTTTGATCCTTCGAGGTGCGAATGACTATATGCTTGATGAGATGGAGAGAGCCCTTCATGATGCTTTGTCAATTGTCAAGAGGACTCTTGAATCCAACACGGTAGTTCTCTTGGCCTTGCTTTATTTTCCTCAGATGAGCCTGTTGATGCTAGTCTGGATTTATTCGTTGAACTAACTATGATATGGACGACCTTCAGGATATTTCTCATAGAACTGACTACTTATGATACAGCCAGGGCCCAGGAAAATATGTTTTGATGTCTGCAGAATTTTGCTCAGTTTCCTTAGTTTATTTCTTGAAAATGGTCCTCTTGAGTTTGATATGGCATGCTTGCTAGACCCGTCTGCCAGATAACTGATTCGTGCTATCTTTGAATTTTATTAAGTTAGACAGGTTTAAGGCCCATTCTACTTAAGAAGACACCAACTCTGGTGCTCACCTTTCAGTGTTGAAGTTAGGAATTTTCTTATTCGACTTCTAGCGCAACCCTTTGTCATTTAAAGAAAAAAAGAAACCAAAACGAAGCCATGTAAAAGAATCCAAAGAGACATCTCGTCCATGATGTTGGGAGTGGCTAGATAGTAAGTGATAATATCAGAGTATTTCCTTGTAGAACTGGACCGGCTACCTGTGAATTTGGCTGTATGTGAATTGTATAATGTCAGCATTTTCCGCACATAATCTGTTAGCAATTCGGCTGTGACCTAACATATGCACTTCTGCACTGTACTTATAAATGCGATTATGATTGCTTTGTTCTTCCCCATTTTCTCCCCTTTTATTGCTACGCTGGGATTACAGGTGGTAGCAGGTGGTGGTGCGGTTGAGGCTGCCTTGTCTGTCTACTTGGAGTATCTAGCAACGACGCTAGGATCCCGTGAACAGTTGGCTATTGCAGAATTTGCCGAGTCATTATTAATTATACCAAAGGTCTGGATTAACATGCATTCATGTTTTTCAAACTTCACTTTGATTTTTGTCTGGGCTTAATGGAGCACTGCATCCTATTTGGCAGTACTTTGGAAGTTATCTTCCATATTTTATTAAATTATTTTTCTGCTGAAGGTGCTTGCTGTGAATGCTGCAAAGGATGCAACTGAGTTAGTTGCAAAACTACGGGCTTACCACCACACTGCACAAACTAAGGCTGACAAGAAGCATTTGTCGAGGTAATTCTTTGTTGTGTATTTACAATGGTGTCTTTTGTAGTTGGCAAGCATTTAGGTAACTTAAGATTGGCTCCATTGATCTTTCTTTTCGATCTTTCTTATTTTATTCCCTGCGAGTGCATTTTTTTTACTTTAGATCACTTTCACATACTGTATATAAACAGTTGTGGACATAAGAAAGGCAATTTTTTATGGAACATCTAGAATAATCAGAACCCAACAGTTTGTGACTTCCAGGAAAACAAAAATTGATCAGCAAAATTATGTGATTTCACCTGTTCTCGTAGCCTCTTCACATCTCAGTTTGTTGATTATAATGCTTAGACTTTCAGTAGATTTTCAGATGCTTAAACAAGAAATGAAATGACATTAGACGAGGTGAATAGATAGCTTCAGCACCAACACCTTAATATTTGTTGGATGTCCAAAAAGCCTGTAGAACACAATTTATAAGGTGATGTAAATTGGTTTGCTACGTCAAAGAGTCATTCATGGAATGGAGTTGATGGTGGTTTGATCTCCAGAGACTTTCGGAAGCTTATCACCAATTTCTGAAAGTTATCTCGTTTACCTAGATAAGAAAATATCATATGGGTGGTATCACATTTTTCCGGTATGAATGACATTTTATCATTCAAAGTTGCAAGCATAGGATTGGAGTTGTTTTGACAAGTGGAGGTGAAAACTCGCCTAGCAGTAAAAATAATATTTCAAATGAAAAAGGATCCTGATATATTTTACTGTCTCAAGTTGAGTGTCATAGCAATAAGCAATAACACCAAGGGAATCAGGAAACTGTTAAAATCTATATTATGTCAACTGGGGCGGTTAGGTTGATTCAATCATCCGAGTTGGACCAGTGTCAACCCGAGACCTTACTCATGCGACCATTTATCATCTTTTTGTTGTACTCATTGTAAGATTACTAAAGCTTTATTCCATTGACTCTTCTAACATAGATACTGTTGGTTTCATGTCAAGTAGCATGGGATTAGATCTATCTAAAGGAACTATCCGGAACAACTTAGAGGCTGGTGTCATCGAACCGGCCATGAGCAAAGTAAAGATAATACAGGTAAAGGAAGAGAAGCATGAAAATTTGCATTGACTAGCTGCTATTGTTATTGTTATTATAATTATTTCATCTTCTATAATTTGTTTTTGGAACCTTTTGCTCCTCAGTTTGCAACTGAAGCAGCTATAACAATTATTCGAATTGATGATATGATCAAGCTTGTCAAGGACGAAAGTCAGAACGGAGAGGATTAGGAGTTTTTGTTTGTTTAAATGGTGCTTGAGTGGCGCCCACCATGGGGTGGAGGAGATATCATCAAGCATTGTCCTTAGCCTCTCTCTCTTTGATGATAGGCTCTGTCTGTGTAGGTTGATATTAGTAGTATCTTAACATGGGGAGCAATTTTTTAACAGAGATGGTTGAACATTGCTCGTGTTACTTTTCTGCAGCAGAGCGCTGTGCACTTATCAATTTACCGAAAGAATATCTGCGGTTTTTTTTCTTTCCCAAATACGTTGGGAGTTTTGAAAAGAATCTTGTGTTAGAGGAGAAAAGAACATCGTTAAGTGTTACAGTTTTCATAGGACGTTGGCTTGGTCCAGGTTTGATAGGTCGGCATTGGTTTGATAGGCCGGATATAACTTAGGATGTGTTATAAATATTGTACTCAGTATTTGGGGTACACGCAAGTTGGATATACCTGAATATAATCCAGAAAAAAAAAAAATCCCACTTAAGAGGTGATGTACCTGGATAGAATAAAAATTCGACAAGTTTTCACCTCGAAGACCAGCAGACAACCTCAAATCGGAGGTTCTGGCCTCGGGGGACTAGATCTGGGGCCACCTTGAAGCTGAGCCTCAACCTCCGGTTGTCGTGGCCAATGTGGGAGGTCGCATGGCGAATTGGGGCCCCTGATGGGGGACTAGCAGCCACGAGCTCGTATGACATCCCTTGTTCAGGGTGATTAGTAAGAGCTTATGGCAAATTGGGCAATGCGAGTTCATAAAATTCATGGCCACGTTGTTTGGTGTTGGTCCAGAGAGAGAGAGAGAGAGAGAGAGAGAGAGAGAGAGAGAGAGATTGGCGAATGATGGTACAAGAAGATGAAGGTAGACGAGGATAGAAGTGCGCGCGACTTTCTGGGCTGTTTTAATGCTGTGTTGACAAAACCCTGACGTTGCCCATGAAGACTTAGTAAGAAAAGTGCGTGAAAGGGATCTTATGTTGTTGCTCAGATGACAGGAAGACAAAGCCTCAGTGGCACTTGAAGTTGCAGGACATATGGCAATGGTGGATTTAGGGAGAACTGTGACATTCTGATTTCCCAATCAACTTCAGATTCTGTAATGAGAAGTTTATTTATTTCAAGCGATGAATTTCAGTTGTATTCTGCTCGAATCTGATCAATTTGAGTACATTGACCAAAAGGGAAAGGTTAACGCAAGATGAGATACGTGGACCTAGGCGACTCGAATAGTAAATGGCGCTTTGACCATAAGGATTGTCGAGGGGATATTTATGACCACAAAAAGGTCGATCTAAGAACGATTAAGGATTACCATGCAAGCGTCGTATGATTGGAGCGCGGGTGATGCCGCTTAGCCAACGTACGATTTGCAAAATTATCCTAAATCGGACTGTGACGATCGAGACCGCAGGGACTAGCAATAAGCCCTTACAATTACACGACAACCAAGGCCGCCATGAATTGACGATCTCTAAACGTGATGAGAATCACGGGGTTGATACGCGTATAGTCTGCAAAAGCCGCCCGTCGGTTTGGAATAGACTGGAATCACGTCTGGTAGAAGGAACGATCAGAATTGAGTCCTGAAAAGTTTGAAAAGGGAAAATCAAGAATTTCAACGTCAATTGGATTGGCCATCGCCCTATCGAAGAAGTCAGAATCGAGAAAAACGACGTTCCGAACGTCGGAGGTAAAAAGACCATAATGCCACTCAAGCTTAGGATTTTGTCTTTATAATTGAAGGAAGGACAAAATAGACATTTCTCCCCCCCAAAGTTGCTGAAAATTGAAGAGCAATTGATGGCCATTGGATGCCCTTGAGAAGAACAATGGACAAGTGTCAAGCATCCAAGGGTAGTAGATCATTTCACCAATTAATGCCCACCTACCAATCACCTCAATTAATTTAAATTTTTGGGATAATAACCAGCTCTCTCTCTCTCCTTAAACCCCCCCATGCGGCCAAAAATTGTAGAGCACCACCATTTCCCTTTCTTCATCTTTTTCTCCAGTTTCTGCTTCACCCGACCCCGCCGGATGCCGCTGTTTGGTCCGTACGACCGCCGCCTCCGACCGTCCCCTGCTTCCGGCCGACCACCCAGACGTAGCCCCACGTCTTGCCGACGTCCTCCAACTTGAATCAGGTCATTTGGAGCTCTAAGGAATTCGGGGCAAGCATTCTCCCACAGGTCGACGGATTCTGTTCCAGTTTGAGGTAGGTTCGGTTCTGAACCCTCTAGACAGCCGAAAACTTGGAATCTTTGGCTCAAATTTTATGAAGATTAAGTAGACATATAGATGGTTCTGTGGTAAAAATTGAGGATTTATTTGATAAGTTTTTGACCATGAACCACCCTTGTATATTATGCCCAGAATTTGCTGGTATTCTGTGTTTGAGTGATCCGGCGACTTTCGACGACTTTTCGGCAACCACGCGACTTGAAACTCACGGTGAGACTTCCAAACTCTTAGGTAGACATTATAAGAGGTAGAATGGTGTATATTTGATGGATTTGAGATAGATTAAGGCCGGTTAGACTCGGCATGAACAGAACCGAATGGAACCGATTCAATGCCGGGCCAAACCAGTTCTGTGGAGGGCTGAATAGGCTGGGATTATGTTGTAATTTGGTGTGTATGATGTGTTAAGATGATGAGGAGTATGTTATGAGTGATTTGGATGGATGAATTGAGGAATTAAACTTGGAATTTTGACAAATCGATTGGTTAAACTAGGTTGCGCGACAAGTCGACTTTGGGACTTGGATTGGCCGAACCATAGGAGACTTAAGGAGGGGAAATTTGCGTTGTTAAGCGGAGGTAAGGAATTTCCTAAATCAAGGCTAGGGGGATTGGACTCGATTGGATAAGTCGAGGGCCGAACGAAACGATTTAGGAGAAAACCCTCGCATGTAATAGCTTGATGCGTTCTTGGACGTTATAGAATGATTGTTTGACCTAGCCTATGCTTGAATTATCCGAGTACCTGATTACCATTTGAATTGAATTGCTTGCCACGAAATTTATTAAACATATTATCATGCGCATTGGCCATTGGTTATGAAATTTGATTTTTTTTCAAAAAAAATCAAGTTAATTGATATGATGTGGCATGAGACATGATTGTGGCATTGCATGGCATGGCCCTGAGGCATATAAGATGCGGGGCGGAGGTTGAGACCCTGATGCGACGAGGTCGAGAGGTGGATTATAAAAAGGTGGCGCCCTGATGTGACGGAGTCGCGGGGTTGAGATAGCCACAGTCCTGATGCGATATAATCGCGGGACAGAATACGAGCTCATAGATTCTGCCTGGAAATTGAACCGTGGCCTGATGCGTTTACGCGGGCCAAGCCTGATGCGATCTAATCGCGGGCCAGAGAATGAAGCAGGCAGAGGTTGATTGATGTGGCGAAGTGACAGGCCGAGCATATATGTGCATTTGTGTGTGACATGAGAATATAATTGTATGCCTGTACTCTATGCATTATTGTTTGTTGAATTATGGCTGTCATGTCTGCGTGAGTTCATGAGTTGGATAGGTTGAGTGACTTGACTGCCTGAGTGGACGGTCAACTTGACCTAGGGTTAGGTTTTTCTTACTGAGATGTGTATCTCACCCATTTTGGGGAAACCTTACCTTACAGATCCTAGGCAGTAACAATATGGTCTATCAGATTCGGGGATCCGCAGGAGATAGCGGCGTATTACGATGAGTTCCCCGATAGGCAGAGAAATATATACGTAAGGAAATGTATAGTAGTATGGGTAGACGAGAGGAAGCCGAACTGGAAGCCTCATCGGTTCAATGCATGGTTTAGACGGATGGGGATAGGAAAGTCGAGCCGCTGAAGCTCCATGAGGTTCCGGAGGGTGTCATACCTCCCTGGTGTTAGATGATAGCGGACCAGAAAGCGACCATGGATGGAGACCCAGCTGAGCCGTCGCAGGAAGCGATTATGGAGGACTTTGTGAAGATTCCGTCGGAGACTTTCTCTGAGTATGAGCCGTCGGAGGAGACTAAGGACACCGGGGATTGCAGCAGTTCTTCCTAGACGACTCCGGATGGTGACCTGACTTTTGACTGGCGACCTGACCCCTCTTCCCTAGTGGATTTTGTGGACACCTTTTGACATGTTTACTCGTTGTCTTGTTGTATAGCGGTCTATAGTAGATGTGACCAGTTAATGTTGATGAACGACTTTATGATGCTATCCAGTCCTGCTTAGTCTTGGGATATATATATATAGTACGGGGAGTTGCTGGGAAACGCTTCCGTGTGCTTAATATAAATTATTTTATCTCTCGATCTTCCTTTATATAAAAGTGGATCCTTGGAATGTCGAGAGATTATTGTTATTTTGCTTGCAGGGATGATTGCGTGCTCGCGATAAGGCGCGGGGCGTGACAAGAATCGAGCCACCTTCTCCAGGAAGATCCCTTTTTCGATCTTTCCTCTCACATCTGCATCTTCAACTCCTTGGAGAACTGTCGAGGAAGTGGTCGGTGTGCGGTGTGCAAAATGAAGGCGTGGTTGACGGTGATTAAGAGCATCAGATTTTTTCCTCGACATAAAGAATCTTT
The DNA here is from genome assembly GCA_028455895.1 of Rhodomyrtus tomentosa. Lineage (NCBI taxonomy): Eukaryota > Viridiplantae > Streptophyta > Magnoliopsida > Myrtales > Myrtaceae > Rhodomyrtus > Rhodomyrtus tomentosa. Next base: position 13,895,474 of record JAPCWY010000009.1, on the reverse strand, counting down.
TATTATCTATGTTATATCTGTACATCTATTAAACATTGGACATCATATTATAAATCCCATCATTGGACAAAGATATTATAAATCCCTTCACTATCGTACCTCCCTTACCCTATCATTGGACGATGATATTGTAAATGCAACCTATGTGTATCTAGCAACGTATTTTGACGAAGAGACATACATGACTTTTTTTAATGATTTTTTTTTTAAAGTCTGACATGACTATATAAAAAAAGGTATTCTAGAGTGGACAATGAATGAATGGTAATCGGAAGTCCAAAAGCGCGACGCTTGAAGAAATCTCTCTTACTTCGAAAATTTTCTCGCGTTTCTTTTCTCTGCTCTTCTTCCTATCGTTTTCTTTGTCATAGTCGCTGCTAAAATTTAGGACACCCAGGAGCTCCAACAAAGAGAATTGGCCACCTACGTGTATAAACAGCTTCTAGTTTCTGCGTTGGCCTCTCTGCTTTGGTCCGGATGCATTTTTAGCATCGTCGTCAACATCCTTTATATGGAACAGATTTCGTTCGACCTCATTAGCTTTGCTTACCACTTGTTCATTATCACTATTGGTGTTCTTCTTAATCTCTTCATCCTTTTCATGTAAACCAACAGAAGTTGTGAGCGTTGCCGCAACAGGACAAACCAAGCGAATTCCTTTTCTTAAGCTTCCAAATCTCTGCCTCGATAAATTCTGAAGTAGGCAAGCGCGGTGAAGAAGACTGATTAGCGCCCTTCAAAACTTAGAAAGCGACGTTAATTTTTCCCCAATTCCTAAATTTAGGGTTAGGGTTTGGAAAACATTTTTGATTTATCTTATTTGGGGCAACAAATGGCCAAAACAACGTTGTTTCACACTATTTTTGCTGACTTCATCTCGTCGGCGAGCCACATCATTCGGCTTGAATTAAAATATTGCCACATTCAGATTTTTGGATTACAAAAATTGCTAATTGGCACTAAAGTAATCGATTTTCTTAAAAATATTGCCACATCAGATGATTTAAATGAAATTACAATCCATCTAAACAATTCTGGCCACTGTGCTGACGTGGCAATTTTGCACAATATTTCAATATTTTTCTCACAATTTTTCTTATCTTCTTATTTTCTTTTTTTTTTTCTTTATTCTTCTTCTCCTTCTTCCTTCGGCGACCGACCACTAGTATGGTTTGGCCTCTCTAACAATGGCGAGGTCAAACCTCACCTGCTCTGGCCTCTAATCGATTGTCAATGCAGTCACAGTTGGACGAAAAAGGAGAGAATAAAAAAGGAAAAAAAAGGAGAAAAGGAAAAATATAAATAAAAAAGTTGAAAAACATTTGTGCTATCTTTAAAAATCGCCACATTGGTACCTTTTGGAAAAAAAAAATTGGCTGAATCAACTGAATTGAGAAAAATGCGAAAGGTTTATGACTTAATTGGCCTTAAAAAAATTATAACTAAATTTGTACAATTACAATAGATTTATGATTTTTTTGATTATTTCATGTTGACCTTGATAGATCTTGCCTTATGTGGTTATGGCCTGGGCTTTTATCATATGAATTTTGTGTTTCCAATGAGCTAACAATTTTCGGTATGATGTGAAATCAATGCTCCAAGTATTGAACTATTTCAAACTAAGTATACTGAATGGTATCTCGAAGATACTTACCAATTGTATCCTTATTTTATATATGAACCAGTTACGAAAATTAACAATGTATTTTACTATTGTATGTATCTCCTTTTTCTTCAATTTAATTAGTTCGGTAATTTCTTTTCCAACAACAATTTTTTTCGAGTGGCCATATTTTTCACAAGAGCGGCATTGCAGTTTATATCGACATTAACAAACTTGTCCACAATCCTTGGCCATTGCACGAGTCGGTAGTCATCGGCTCTCACTACCAAATCATCCGTCACCACATACTTCACCAGCTCTTTCGTGTAACCACACCCCTAATCTGGCACGAATTTCTTGGTGCCCACGTCCTGAGTGTAGTATTTCTTTTCTAATGAGTCTCGTAACGTTTAGCAGTTCCAATATTACAATTTACATTGTATAGGTAATTTTCTAAACAATTAATGACATAGTTTCGGCTAAGATGTCCCTGAGCTTCCAAGTCTCAAACGCCATGAGGGTTGCGACATCTTGCTCATCTAGACCAATTACCGGACACACCTCCAATAAGTTCTTGACTAGATTCAATGTGATTAGATACAAGAACATCCTTCTCCCAATGCTTACAGCCCACACCAGTGAATTTCTCCTATCTCTCATTCATATCATATGGTATTATTTAGGAAAGAAAAACCTGTTGATGTGTGTCCGTACCACCATAGATGATCTGTCCAAATGCTTGCAACAATTCTAGGCACCACTCCAACAACAACGGTCGAAATGATTAGGGGTGAGCAAAAAAGATCGTCCGGACCGGACTGAGACCGGTGGTCTGGTTCCCGATTTTAGGGGGATCCGGTCCGGTCCGCGGTTCCTAAAATTAAAACCGGTGACTGGGCGGTCCGGTTCTCGATTTCACAATTCAATTCCGGAACCGGACCGCCCGATCTTTAAAAAATATATACGTCTACTCTCTCAAATTCTGTTACTCTGTTATTGTCCGCAGTTATCGCCCCCCTTAATAATTCATACTTATTTATTTTGGACCTTTTCCACTTTTGTCATTACTGAAATCTGAAAACGGGCCGCTGGCCGTTGAATTGTAAAACTTCCATCAACATGAGCAGTAGCTTGAAAAGAAAGACACTGCATGATTGCTTGCTTTCTTGTCGACTCTCTCGGTTGGGCCTAAACACTCACAGTAAAGAATTCTGATGAACACTATTTGGTTCGACCATCATGTACCCATCCAAAAGTGGGACCTTAATTGGAACCGTCCTCGGCTGAATGGTAATTTTGAGATTGCCGCACATGTTGCAATTAGTCAGGACACAGAAGGAATGGCTTATTTTTCAGTTTTTTCCCACTAAACTATATGTAAATTCTGCATGAACCTCCACAAAAACATCCACCTTCGTGAAAGCATACAAGTTTCCACGACATTCTTTATTGGTTCCTTGGAACCGGACCGGAACCGGACGGGACTGACGGTCCGGTTCGGTTCCCGATTCTCGGTTGGCCGGTCCGATTAGCGATTTCGAAAAATGAAAATCAGGACTATTGATCCGGTTCCTAGTTTTTGAGGGGAACCGGATCGGACTGGGAACCGCTCACCCCTATAAATGACCATAGGAACGTCTCCAGAAATGTTCTGGACATTATTGGGTACTTGATTGTTATTAGCCATATCGATTTTTTTGGATATAACTTAATATAGTGGATGAAATGCGTAATATTTGTTACCAGAAAAAATAATAACTTTGAAGAGGCAATAACAACTTTAATAATGACCAAGTCAATGAATAAAGCATGTATTATTACAAGGCCAATTTGAAATTGCACCATTCCTATAACATTGTAATAGAAATACATACGAGGCGAGGAGCTAGCCTAATCTCCTTAAGGTGATTAGTTCTTGCCAACGATAGCGAGCTGCTTCACGAATATACCTTTCAAGATACGACACCTTGAAACCTTTAATTTTCGTATGAGCACTATACGAACAGAGCTTTGTCGAGCACTTCTCAAAATCGGCACACTTAGAGAACTACTATAGAGAAGATAGAGGAGTATTTCGAGATCTTCTTTTGAACTAAGGATAAAATAGCTGCAGAAAACTGAAAAGACATAAGCTCAAGAGTAATATTGGCTAGTTCACATTTATTGAGCCATTAAATCTTAATAACTACAATATTAAAGTAAAAAATTTCAGCAGAACAAAGAGTTACGGGACGTGAAGAAATTCTGAATTTAAGAGAAACATCGTACGTCCAAAATCTGATTCCTTCGCAATGAGTTTTGAATGACTTTGTACATCCTTTTAAACTCTTCCAAATAGTTAGCCTTTGCCATAGAAAAAATAGGGTAGAAGCTGCCAATATTTATGTATGGTGCTCACTTTAGTACTAATTTTTTTCGTCGGCTCACTGAAGTGTCAACTCTAGCTAAACTGTATACGTGACATTTTTATTAATTTTTTAATATTACGTGGAAATTGTTTTAAAAAAAGCACAGTACACGTGGCAGAAGAAAAAGCCAAAAATTAAAATAATTTCCACACAATATTAATTTTTTTAAAAGCTAAATAATTAAGAAATAAACTAATTAAAAAAAAACAGATGGAGCGGCGAAGGGTGTGGTGAGGGCTATGCAAGTCCTCGTCACCGCCGCCGCCCCACCACTGTCGAAAATGGACCGCAAAGAGAGGGGATGGGTCGGTGGTGATTGTCGACCACTAGTAACCTCATTGGTGGATGGCGAGGGCTCGACCTTGCAGATATGGTCATTGGGTTATGTTATATAAGTAAGATATTTGATCTTTTGTCTCATGGTTGGTGCACCATGCTTCCATTTATGGTTATTTATTGAAATTAACCTAATTAGTTTTCTGTTTGTGGGTCATAGCTTATAGGCTATCGATTGATATTAGAATAACCTATCATATACATATATATAGGACCGTTAGTGTGGCGACTTGGGATGCCACATTGCCGACCAGTGACAAGCCCATTGGCCCATCCCTCACCCTCACCGGCCATTGCATGCTGCAATGGGGCGGCGCCGGCAAGGGCGAGCACAACGCTCATCCTGCCTTTTTAATTTTTTAATTTTTTAAATATGACTTGGATTTCTTTTAAATATCTAGTTTTTTTTTTATTTTGCTTATTGGGATGTTCTGGAGAGCCTCATAGATGCCACATCAGATTTTTGGCGATGTTCGTTGGAGTTGTCACTCAAATAACCATTTTCTTTTATAAAAAAATTGGTATTTAAGCGAGATAACGAAAAAAAATTGGCAATAAAGTGAGCACCGAGAAAAAAAATTGACACTAAAGTGAGTACCGTACACAATATTAGCACTCCAGGTGTTTTTCTGCAGAAAAAATAGAAAAAATAGATAATGTGGTTTCCCACCCGGCAGTTGGCCTGCCAAGAACTCAATGAAGAAGAGAATAGATGAGACGGAAATAAGACAGAAGCAAACCGTTAGCAATATTCTCAATCTGCCAAGGGGGAGGTAACAAATTGGTAATTTATTGCACATACTTCATTAAATACTGCCAATAGGCCTTTTATTACTCACGTAGCTCTAGACATGCCTCTATACATTGAGGGCATAAAAAAAAAAGGACCTTCCACCACTTTTAGATTTATGAGCACGTACTTAAATGCATGTAAAATAAGTCCTTTTTCATGTGCCTTGAGAAAGTCAATAAATCTACTCCCCAGCAATATTTTAAACCCTCTTAGATTTTTTCATACATGCAACAATAGGATTGTTAGGTGTCTTTCTTTCATTTTAGCATTTTCCAATTTCCCTTTGAAGACATTGAGGGCCTTGACTGTAATATGTTTTGGGCGTTGAATCTGAAGACAAGTCTCAGGCAATAGAAGTTAGGAGTTTAGAGACAGGCAGGTGCTTTGTGTTTGAAGAGAATGTCTTTTTAGGAAAACTTGATGTACTCATTACTTAGTTCCTCGGTGCATCTCAATTTTCGAGAGGAGGTTGGGTTAGAATATATATTATTTCTGATATATTCGATAGCGGGATTTATTAATTTTTATTGTAATTATTAATTGATCTAATAAAGGTAAGATATATACAGTTTCTTAATTCTAATCAGATATGGGGCTGGATAGTGTGGGCCCAGATAAACTTAATATTTAATGAGGTGATTGATATGTTTTAGTCTCTATAAATAGAGCTTGAGTCCATCCTCTAAACTCTAATGTCCACGTAACCTCACATATAGAACATCTGAAGCGATGGTCCGTTTCATTGAAGCCAGTAATAAAGGGGTTCATAAAGAATAAGTTCTTGAGTATCGGATTCTCATAATTCCGCGTCAAGAGCAATGAACTCGAAACAAGGTGCGTTAATTCTTTAACTCTATGAATTAGAGATTTGTGTATCTGTACACATATTTTGGGTCGCTGCATACGGATGAAATACGCAGTTTACATATGGTATTAGAGCCTTCGCGTATTAGATCGCGAATCAAGTTTTAAAACAATTTCGAAAAATTTATTTTCGGTGAAGATTAAAGAAATTTTTTTATTCGGATCGTGCGATTTGCAGACAAAAACGCGATGAGCGCTTTACGTGTAGCGTTCTCATTTTCCTTTGTGCGAGTCAAGCTTCTTCGTGAAGCACTGCGCGGCTTCAATAAAAAAGAAAATGACCGAATTGTGCTTCGGATGACACGAAAACAGAATGGCGGTGGCACATGTGGCGTCTTGAGTTCTAGAACATGCGATAGTGAGTGCTAACAGAATGATGGAGATTTGGATCACTTCACCCACCCCCCCCCCCCCCCCACAAAAAAAAAAACAAAAAAAAAACAAAGAAAACAAAACGCAAAAGTGTATATTCTGGTGAGTGGGGTTGATTTTCTCCCTCTGCAACTAAAGTTTTCTTTGGCTTTGTGATATGCGTTGTAAGGACGCGCAGAGCTTGGATTCGATTTCAATTGTTACCCGAAATTTGAAACGCTAGCGACTAGTATTATTCAATTGAATTTCGGAAGCCAATAATAATAATAATAAAAGGGTAAAGTCACATATTTGGATTGTATTGAGCACGCACCAAACAGTCCCACGCTTGCTAAACCTATGCCCGCAAGTGCACGGCATGTGCAAGCTGACGTCACTCAAGCCCAAGTGGCTCGATCTAACTCGATGACCCGATTCGACTTGTGAACTCGATCCTACTAGTTGACTATTGACTTGGGTCATCCGGTCGAAACGGTTGTTGATCGTTCTGGCCGGATCACATGATCTAATTCGTTGGTCGGCTGGGGGGTAACGGTTGGATCGAATAAACCAATCGGATCGATTTTCAGTACTGGTTGAGACCTAACACGTGCGATTCGCGTGGGAACCATGTGCAGAAAGTGAAAGACGCACATATGATGCGTTCGAGATATTTCAAGTATCGATGGCTCGTATGCTCATACTCTACAAGGTGATATTCTTATTTTACATGTTTGGTATTTTTATGGATGGAAAATACGTTCAGAATGCCAAATACATGTGTAATTTTGAATTATTTTCTAGTATTTCTATATGGATTTGTGAAATACAGGTACAAGCTTACATAATAGTACCACATGCAATTATGTGTAGCATGATTTATCAATTTTATGTTTATGGTTTGACATGAATTGTTGAGGTATCGATAAAAATTAGCAAAGCGTGTAATTTTGAGGATGATTGCCCTTAATTTTTGAAATTACATGCATACAGTAAATGTGAAATATAAAGTTATATCTCAATTTCAGGTAAATTAAGTTGGGTTGTAACCGTCAAAGCGGCACGCCTAGTTGAGTTTAATAAAGAACATGTTTTATAATATTGGGATGTCTTCTGTCTTAATCATACTTATACTCCTAAAGGAGGTGATTGCGTATTGATGCATGGAGGGTTACATGTACAGCATATGGTTGAGAATTGATTAGTCTAAGTGCTGTTATACACCTAAAGGTGGTGATTAACAATGATTGAAATAAATTCTCATGGTCGCTGTAATGTATGGAGTATACAACTACATGTCATGTTTTCTGCCTAAAGGTAATTATATGATGATATATGTATTTCTCAGTGTAAAAATATCGGGTATTTTTCAATAACCTCTTCTGTGAATGGCAACTCCATAGCTATTGAGATTCTTACTGGTAGTAATTTTAAGAAATGGAGAGATGATTTTCTGTTTGGTATGGAATTGGTGAATCTGCATATTGCTCTTAATGAAGATAGGTCGGCAGCTCTTTCTGATACGAGTACAAATGTCCAAAAGGCGCATTTTGCTGCTTGGGAAAAGAACAATACGATTTGCTTACAATCAATGAAGCGATCCATACAGAAACATCTTAGAAGTGATTTTGCTGCTGACATCACAATTAGACAGATGATGAAAGCCTTGGTAGCTAGAAGTCATGACTCTCTTAATACTGAGGTTGGGACACATATGTCAGGATTATTTAGTTTGAAGTATGATGTTTCTGCTGGTGTTAAAGACTATGCCATGAGGATGGTAGATCTACAATCAAAGCTCAAGGCTCTTAATGTTCTAATTCCTGATGCTTGTATCATACATCTTGCACTTAATTCTCTTCCATCTGAGTTTGGTATTATCCAAACATAATAGAACACCGTTGATCAGGCATGGACAATCAACGACTTGATTGCAAGGGTTGTTTTAGAAGAGACCAAGCTGAAGAAAAGTAACGTGCATATGACTATGTATGCTGCTTCTAGTTCTAGTGCCAAGAAGGGCAAGGGCAACAAGAATCGTAAAGGAACTCATTCATCTGCTGGTCAGCATGACAACTTGGGTCCAAAGAAATCGACCTTTAAAAGGACGGTAATGCTGGTAAGGATGGTCTTTATTTTTTCTGTAAGAAGGGAGGACACGTAAAGAAAGACTACGCTAAATGTAAGAATTGATTATTTAAGCGTGAGCCTAAAAATAATGGTTCTTTGGCGTTGATTTGTGAATCTAGTCTATTAGAAGCCCCATCTTGTTCGTGGTGGCCAGATAGCAGTGCAACTAACTATGTTTCATTTACCATACAGGGATTCATAAACTGGAGGAAGCTAAATAAAGAAGAATCAAAACTCACCGTAGGAAACAATAATAAAGCTGATGTTGAGTTCATGGGAGATGTCATTTTAGATTATGGTTTCAATTTGATGTTAAGAAATACATTTTATGTACCTTCTTTTAGACTGAATTTAATTTTTGTATCAAGTTTGGACATGCGTGGTTACTTTTTTGAGATTGCAAACTCTGCAATTTCTATTTCTTTTAATTCAAATAAAATTTGGCATTGCACTATGTCCAATGGATTGTACAGATTATGTTTGTCTCCCAACGAAATATACGTCGCTTATACAGCTGAAAATGTTGTTTCTATAAAGCCTCTACCTAAGAAACAGTCTACGCAATATGACACAAACGTCTTGGTCATATCTCTAAAGCAAAAGTGAAAAGATTGATAAAGGCTGACATTCTACCCACTCTTATAAGTGACCTAGACACATGCGTAAACTGCTGTAGATGTAAGATGATCAGAATAAAGAAGAAAATTGCAGTCCGTAATTCTCATTTGTTAGAGATCATCCATACATATATAAATGAACCCTATACAACAATGTTGTATAGAAATTTTTATTTCATAATATTTATAGATGATTATTCCCGATATGATTATCTGTACTTGATTAAGGAAAAGTCTGAATCTCTTGACAAGTTCAAGATTTTTCGGACTGAAGTCGAGAAACGGCTGGGGAAAGTCATAAAAAATTGTCAGATCTGACCGTGGTGGTGAGTACTATGGTCGATATGGCGATGTTTGACAGCTTAAAGAGCCATTCGCCAAGTACTTAGAGGATTCTATGATTGTGACTCAGTTTACTATACTCGGTAGTCCTGAACAGAACAGTGTAGCTGAAATGCGTAATCGTACTCATATGGATATGATGATGAGTATGATTAACAGATCTAATTTACCTGATTTTTATGGGGTGAGGCCTTGAAAACGACGCTTTATGTATTGAATCATATTCCTACTAAATCTGCGCCACTTACTCCTTTTAAATTGTGGACTGGAAGGAAGCCAAACTTGAATCATTTGAAGGTTTGGGGATGCCCTGCATAAGTAAAATTGTATAATCCAACTTTGAGCAAGTTGGACTCCAAAACTACTTGTTGTTATTTTGTGTTTTATCTAGATTATTCAAAGGGATATCGGCTTTATAATTTCAATGGAGGATCGAGAATAGTAGATTCACAGACAATAAAGTTCCTGGAGCTTGATGTAGCAGAAAGAGGGTGATTGCTCACAGACTATTGAAATAAACAACACAATGGGTATTCCTATGTTGTTTTCTATACCTATACAGACAATTGTGAAAGTTGCTGTACCACAGGTTGAACTTGTTGAGGCTCGGGAACCTGTTATTGAAGTAATTTCTGATGAAATTTCTCAAGCCTCTCAAGAACAAAATGAGATAGAAAATGCTCCTCCAAGGAGATCTATTAGGCAGAAATGATCAGATATACCATCGGAGTATGTAGTCTATCTATGAGAACAAGATTATGATATTGGTTGTATTGTTGATTCAATGACTTATACAGAAGCTGTTTCTTGTCCGCAATCTGATTTATGGTTAATACAATGAAAGATGAGATGCTGTCTATAAAACATAATGATGTTTGGAAACTTATTGAATTACTTGAAAGTTATAAACCTGTTGGTTGTAAATGGGTTTTTAAGACCAAGAAAGATTCTGTAGGAAAGATTGAAAAATTTAAAGCTATACTAGTAGCTAAGGGGTTTACTTAGAGAAAAGGAATGGATTATGAGTCAACTTTTTCTCCAGTTTCTTTTAAAGACTCTTTTAGAGTGATTATGGTTTTAATAGCTCATTTTGATATGGAGCTTCATTAAATGGATGTTAAAACTATTTTTTTGAATAGAAATCTAGATGAACAAGTTTTTATGGCACAACCGGAAGGTTTTGCAGCAGATGGCACAGGTAATCTGGTTTGTAGATTGAAAAAAATATATATTTGGTTTGAAACAAGTTTCTAGACAGTGGTACTTGAAATTTCACAACATTGTTACTTTTTTTAGTTTTGTTGAGAACAAGTTAGATCAATGTATATACTGCAAGGTCAGTGGGAGAAAATTTATTTTTCTTGTTCTTTATGTTGATGACATCTTACTTGCTAGCAGAGATATTGCATTGATGCATGAGACAAAAAGGATGTTGTCACAAAATTTTGATATGAAAGATCTTGGTGTAGCTTCTTTTGTCCTTGGTATTGAGATCCAAAGGGATCGTTCTCGTCGCATATTAGGCTTATCTCAGAGGCTTATATTGATCGTATTTTGAGAGATTCAATATGCAAGAGTGCAACTTAGGGATTGCTCTAGTCTGCAAAGGTGATAAATTGAGTCTTTCACAATGCCCTCATTCAGATATTGAGAAAGCACAAATGAAGAATGTACCTTATGCCTGTGCACTTGGTAGTATCATGTATGCTCAAGTTTATACTAGGCCAGATATTACTTTTGCAACGAGACTTTTAGGCGGGTATCAATTGAATCTTGGATACGATTATTGGATTGCCGCCAAGAAAGTTTTGAGGTACTTAAAAAGAACTAGAAACTATATGCTGATTTACAGAGGTGTTCAAAACTTATAGGTAGTGGGATATTCAAATTCAGATTATGCTGGTTGTGAGGATGACAAGAAGTAGACAACAAGACATATCTTTATGCTAGCAGGTGGTGTAGTATCATGGAAAAATGAGAAACGGAAAACGATATCGTCCTCTACTATGCAAGCAGAATATATAGCACACTTTATAGCTACTACTTAGGCTATTTGGCTCTAGAATCTCATTAGAGAATTGACCATGTTTGACTTTGTTGATAGACCCATATAGTTGTATTGTGATAATAACTTTGCAGTGTTCTTCATTAATAACAACAGAGGTCTCAAGGGGTCTAAGTATATGAGGTCAAATTTTTTACCATAAAGGAGTCCGTGTAGAATGGTGACGTTGTAGTAGAGCATATAACTACAGATGCTATAATTGCTTATCCACTGATGAAAGTTTTACGCTCTTGTGTATTTAAACGACATGTTATTAATATGGGCTTAGAAGCATCATGGGATGCCATTTGTTTAGTGGGAGCATTCTAATTTTTGCTCTAATAAAGTTTACAGTGTTATGTTACTTTTTAGTAATGATTCCGATATGTATTAAACTTTTACATTCTTTGAAGCATTTTTGGAATGTGATATTGTTATTGAATGCATATCTGTTGAAATCTTAAGGAATTGTGTAAACCTTGAGTGATGGCTGAGGTATTTATTTTAGCCAAATGGCATATGTCTTGTTACACGTAAAGTATAGTTAACTATCAAGGTGAGACATGTTGGTTCGTTGGAACCGTAAAGATATTCTTTCGTGACACATCCGATTTTGTGACACATACGATGAGAAAAATGGTGACTGACAAGGAGGATAACATATAAGGTGTCTCTGTTATTTGAGATATTATCCAATAGTCATACTACCATATCAATTTCATATCAGTAAAATTAAGAGTATTCGTGATCATGGATAGCTTTGTGTCTTCTGATGCAGTTATAGGCATGGTTGGTGCTTGAGACTTTATGGGATCGGATTGGCTAATGGGATTATCTCTAGACCAATATAAAGATGCGCATATACAGTACAGTTACAATTAATTTATCCCAAGTGAGAGAATGTGGGAATATATATTCTTTTTGATATATTCAATAGTGGGCTTTATTAATTGTTATTGTAATTATTAATTGGTCTAATAAAGGTAAAATATATATAGTTTCATAATTCTAGTCAGATATGGGGCTGGATAGTGTGAGACTAGACAAACCTAATCTTTAATGAGGGGATAAGTTTCATTCTCCCCTCTAAACCATAATATCCACATAACCTCACATATAGAATCGTCTAAAACGATAGTGAGAGGCCGTATCATTGAAGCCAGTGATAAAGGGAGTTCATAGAGGAGAAGCTCTTGAGCATCGTATTTTCATAATTTCGCATCAAGAACAATGAATCAGAAATAATGTGCGTTGATTTTTTGACTCTATGGATTAGAGATTCGTGTATCTGTACGTGTGTATCTTGGGTCGCTGCGTACTGATGAAATACGCAACTTACAGCTTGATCACCGTTCTGTCTGGCAATGCTAAGATGTGGAAGAGGAGAAAGTCAACGAAGTTCTTCCCATCATTGGCAAATAGCACCTTTTGGGTGCTATCGTCCTTATCAGATTAAAGCGTCTGATAACGGTTGAAAATTTATACTTCTAAAATATTATTAACACAAAATATTTTACGAAAATTTATTGTCGGCGGTCGAGAAATTTCTAACTAATATTTTAATTTTCATATTAGGCAGCGGTGGAAGAAGCGTGCTTGAACGAGAGAGGCGTTGAAAATGAAAAGAGGTCGAAGTGAGAGATATTGATGTTGAGAGATTTTTACTGGCAAACTAAAGTAACTTTTTTTAACTTCTAGAATTGGCTCAAAAATTACTTTAGAAATAGAAATTTGCTTCAAAAGTAGAAATGCAATGTTGCCCAATCAAATGGATTTCTGCTTTAGAAGTTGTACTACCAAATGGATTTTTGCTCTAAAAGCACTGCTGAAATAGAAATTCATTTCCAAAAGTGTTATCATGCGACGTGCGCGCCCTAAACATGCTTTCAGAATTTTGATGTTGATCTGCTGAAAGAGTTTTCATGAAAATGGAAACATAATTTTTGTTTTCCAATAAAAACGAGAATTCTAAAACTATTTCATTATGGCAACGAGCCATTTGAATCGTCATTTTGTAGGCTATAGACCATATAGAATTAATCCGATCGTATATTTGATTGATAAGTAATGGCCCAATACCACCCAACATCCATCTGGGTCCCCAGCCAATTTCCAAGTATGTACCGCGCTTCCAAAAGCTCACGACAGGATTATGGCACTCGATCTTCCTCATGGTGGACATCTTTCTCATGGCTACCAGGTGCTTAATGTTTGCAATCTAGAGCTTTTTACCTTTTTTGTATATCATTCTTTGCCAGAAGACTTTTTACTTCAACCATAAAAGTTACTTCACTAGAGATGGCGTTCTCTACTAGAGTCAAGAGTCTTATTTCAGGGTGTTTCGGTGGTCAGATTTTCTTGCTTTAAAGGATTTCCGCCCCTTGGTTAATCCTAAGAAGTAAATTTGTGCAGCATCAAAGAAGAGGTCTATTCTTTTAAGAGGTTTCATTGCTCAGCTCGAAATTTAACTGAATTGGAATGAGAGAGTCAGATTATTTTCAGCAGAGAAATATTGAAATTGCATACAGTCCTTCGGATTTGTCATTTTTGGTCCTTGGCTGTAAAAAATGAAGCGAACACGCTTCATCTGGTTTGGAAATCTTGTCATGGGTTGTTTTATGACCATTCCACAAGTGCTTTCTGTTTCTTGTATAATTTAGGGAAACATCCATCGATCCTTGGGTTCATGTTCTTGAAGCTTGTTCGCTCATCTTTCCATGTTTTCCCATATATTGCTAGATCTGAAAATAAAATAGTAAACCAAATGAAATGCCTTAAACTCCAATAGACAATCATTCTGTGCTATTTCGAGTATAGCCAAAACACTCTCTCTCAGCGCAGTCGTGGTTCCTCTGGACTATCAATTCTTGACGAAGCTATGGAGTTAATCTTGCGTCACCAACAGCTTTGGAAGTCTAGCAGAAGCCTAGGAGGTGTTTACTTTTCTAGAACCGTAAGAGATTGAAAATTTTGTGTAGTTGAAAAATCAGATGCAGAAGACCTATTGATGTATAGTGCACCCAGTGTGAAATTGAGAGCCTTCAGATCTCACATTGGTTATGAATGTGTGGTAAGGTCTAGGGTGTAATAAAATTAGATTGATTAGCTCTTAATTTTGCTACAACCTGTTTTATGCATTTAAGTTGGGTAGTAGTTTATCAAAAGATAAAATTATTTTGAAGACGGTAAATTAAATCTATGAAACTGTGTAAAGCGCGAAAATAACACACTAAACATGCTTTTCGTAGTTTCTATTCCAACAGAGAATTTTCATTTTCACGTGCCAATAGATTTTCCATGAATGCGGAAGCATAATTTTCGCTTTCAATGAAAATAAAAATTTGAAAATATATAGAATTAATCGGACTTTCCAAACCGTATATTTGATTGATGAGTGATAAATATGTACATTATTCACTTTTATTTTATTTTATTTTTCATCTGGACGATGAAAATAATTTATAATCCGTCTATTAAAGATATTTGTAAGATTTATTTTCCTCTAAAAGAGAATCACGATTTTCTTGAATCTCCAAAATATACTTTTTGATATCACGATTTTCTTGAACTTCCAAAACTTCCTCTTTGAGCAAATCATGATTTTCTTTCAAATCAGAATATTCTTTTTGAAGAAACTGAATATTTTCATTTTTAGAAAGATCATGTTGCCTTAATTTCAAATTCTC
The DNA here is from genome assembly GCA_028455895.1 of Rhodomyrtus tomentosa. Taxonomy (NCBI): domain Eukaryota; kingdom Viridiplantae; phylum Streptophyta; class Magnoliopsida; order Myrtales; family Myrtaceae; genus Rhodomyrtus; species Rhodomyrtus tomentosa. Next base: position 13,880,297 of record JAPCWY010000009.1, on the reverse strand, counting down.
CTTTTTCAACTCAGAGATTTTTTAAGAGCATTCTTATAATCCAAGCATAACTCATCAATATAATCAGACACTTCATCAGGGATTTCAGGACAACTTATCTTTATTTCATTTTTGAAATCTGATTTGGCCATTAAGCAAATGTTGGCACGTTTTTCCTCATCGCTATCTTCGCACTCTGTATTGCTTCATGTTTCAGCTTTCAATGCTTTCCTCTTCTTTTCAAATCTCCCTTCTTTAGGAATGGACAATTTATCTTGATGTGTCTACGTTTCCTGCACTTAAAACAAATCATTTCCTTACCTTCTTTTTTGTCGCTAGAAGATTTCTCAAGTTGTTGTCATTTTCCTTTGAAGTTTATTATTTTTCTTGCCATCCTTCTGAACTTCCTCACCATCTCGGCTAATTCTTCATCATCTTCATCTCTTTTGGGATTCTGCATCGCTTGAATCGATCATCTTAGATCTCAAAGCAATTTCTTTTCTTCCTTTAGTTGCATCTTCATCATTATGTCGTTCGGACTCATAATAGGTTAGTGTTCCCACAAGTTCATCAACTGTTGAAGGCGAGATTCTTGATGTTTCCCGAATGGTAGTCTTGATGTTATTCCATTCTTTTGTCAATTCTCTCAGAATTTTTTTGACTCACTTAGTTTGAGAAATCTGTTTGCCGTAGTAAGTTAATCAATTCACGATATATGTAAACCTGTTAATCATATCAGAAACAGATTCATTAGGTCTCATTTTGAAGGATTCATATTTTCCAAGGAGAATGTTTGTCTTTACCTCCTTGACTCTATCAGTCCCTTCATGAGTAACTTGCAAACTTTCCCATATTTCTTTTCCTGTTTCACATGAGCAAATACGATTATATTGAGATGGAGATAAAGCCCAATAGAAGGAAAAATTGCCTTTGAATCCAAGGCTTCTCTTTTGGTGATTTCTATGGCACTAGACTTTGGTTCCTCATTGCCCATTTCTTTTGACAAAGAAGTTGGGGGATTTGCTTCATTTTGCATGACATCCCACATTAGTAGATTGGTAGATTTGATGAATGCTTTCATCTTATTCTTCCAGATGTTGTACGCTTTTCCATCAAAGTATGGAGGTCGTGTGTTGGTTTGACCTTCTACGCTACCTGCTCCAAGAATACTAGCCATTGAAGATCGTTAGTTTAGAAGTATACACTTTAAATAACAAGCTTTAGGCTCTAATACCAATTGTTATTCCCGGCTAGACCTAACACCTATAGGGCTGAATAGGTGTTTGAAAATCAAACTTCGATAAATAATGCGAAATTAAAAATGTCGAGTTCGATAGAGGTACAAGTATTAGCAAAGTCACGCAGTGCTTCTACCAGACAATAAATAGAGATGAGTAAAGAGTAAAAAGCAATGCACGAGAGATTATAATGGTTCGGTTTTAGAAAGCCTACGTCCACTTTGCCACACTAACAGCATACTGACTGGATTCCACTAAGTAATCAAGCAAGAGATTACAAAAAGATGTGATTGCTTGAACACAAGCACTTCCAACAGAAGTGAGCTATGCCTTTACCAAGGCCTTTCCACTCTACACACTTGACTATGTATAACACATTTTACAAGATCTCACTTTAAGCACGAATAGATAATTGAAACTAGTGAAGCTCTCTTGATATATGAGTATTGATCTCTTGATTTCTCTACCTTCTCTTTGAACTTAGTGCTCTTTATATACTCCTCTTCTTCCAAGTTTCCCGTTGGACAGAATCACCCAAGGATCAATCTCTAAAGCTAGCCGTTGGTTGATTGTCGAATAAAGATCACAAGCCGTTGAGGAAAAGAGTAATCAAAGATTTGACAGGATTTGCTCGACCATTCAATCAAATCCTTAACTCCATAAATCAATCTTCTAATAAAAGAAATTATCTAAAGGGTGATTGTCAATCAATCAAGAGTCCTCATATGGAAAGTTATGAGAATATCTTTATTATTGATGGTCAATTAATTTAACTTAGACACGCAATTCTAACAAGATAATTAATCGTTAGTGGAGAAATTTAATCTGTGAATATATGCAACAATAGTATTGATTAAACTATGAGGATAAATCAAAGATCAAAATATATATCGTCATGATTCTCAAATCAGTGTGCCTCTTCCACGAAATCTGCCTGCTTCTATCAAAATAAAAGCGTTAAGCACAGTATATATAAAATACGTAAATATATATATTTATACTAAATCCCCAAAGTGTAAATCAAATTCTTTTCAACAAAATATATAAGTTTTGTTCCTTCAAAAATCAAATATAATTTCCCAACAAATACCACAGAAAACCTCAAACTAGTACACTCATGATAAATTTATGCTAACCATAAAAAATCCTAAACTGATAGACTTTTGACAATTTTACTCCAAACTGTTATAAATTTACCCTCCGTTAGTTTTAATTAAATCTAACCATTAAAGTGCTAAGTTTATGATACATGACACTTGACTGATCTACCAGCTTGAGATTTTTACCATTTGTCTATCAAATGTGTATCAATTTGAAATTTTTCGTGTTATTAACTCAATTTAACGGAAGATAAATTTATCACAGGCATGCTAGTTTGAGATTTTTCGTGGTCAAAAAAATTAATTTAAGGTAAATCTATCATAGATGTATTATTTTAGAATTTTTTATGGTCAAAAAAAAATGGTTTAGAGTATATTTATCACAATTGTACCAGTTTAAAATTTTCGTCGTCAAAAAATAATTTGAAACAAATTATTCACAGATGTACCAATTTGAAGTTTTTTATGGTATTAATCCTAATAAATATGTACCTTATTCACTTTTATTTTATTCAAGTTTGCATGTTAATGATGAGATTAATTTATAATCTATCAATCGAAGGTATAACCGAAGGATTTTCATTTTTTTTTTATAACTGGAATAGATTAAAAAGGAAAAGGCGAGACACGTCTGTCGGTATGCCTAGTGGTGGGCGCTTTATGAAAAATAAAATGAAATATTTTCGTACTTTTATATAAAATGTTATACATCAACATCAACAGCACCTTTATCTCAAACTAGTTGGGGTCGGAGGTCGATAAACCCCAAAAAATCATAAAAATAAAAGCATAATCAAGAGAGAGAAAAGAGATAAATGTGTAAAAATAAATAAGTAAATATATATATATATATATATCTATTTATCTATACACTACCCCTCCACAACACTAATAGCCTTCCTCCACTCCGCCCTAAGACAAATCGTACGCCAATCTATTTCCCACTCCATTAAATTTTATTTTACTGCTTTCCTCCAAGTAAGTTTCGGCCGACCTCTTGTTTTTTTTTGTGTTATGCTCTCGATAGCAAATTTATGTTCATACCGGTGCGTCTAAGGGCCTTCGGAGTATATGCCCAAACCATCTCAATCTATGCTCTCTCATTTTTTCCGCTACCGGTTCTACTCCAACTTTTTGTAATCTTCTTATTCCTTATCTTATCCATCCATGTATGACCACACATCCACCTTAACATTCTCATTTCCTCTACTCCCATTTTATGCTCATGTTTCTTTTGTGCTGGCCAACATTCAGCTCCGTATAATATGGCAGGTCTGACTGCTGTTCTATAAAATTTTTCTTGTAACCTAAGAGGAATTTTGCGATCACACAAAAATCTCGATGCACGGTGTTATTTCATCCAACTAGCTCTAATTCTATGGATTACATCCTCATCAATCTCTCCCTCCTTTTGCAATATTGATCCCATATATCTAAATATATCTTTCTTGGGTACCTCTTGTCCGAACATATTTAAGGTTTCTTGATCCATTTTTCCTACCGTGTCAAACTCACAATTCAAGTATTCCGTCTTACTTCGACTTAGCATAAATCCTTTAGATTCTAATGTGCTTCTTCATACTTCTAACTTAACGTTAACCTCAGCCTTGGTCTCATCAATAAGCACGATATCATCTGCAAATAGCATACACCACGGCACCTTATCTTGAATATCTTTTGTTAGCTCATCCATAATAAGGGCAAAAAGGTAAGGGTTCAAAGCAGAACTTTGGTGTAAGCCTAATGTGATTGAAAAATAACTTGATGTGCCATTACAAGCCTTCACACATATAGTATCACCGTCATACATGTCCTTGATTGTCTCGACATACTTTGAAGGTACTTTTTCCTTCTCAAGAATCTACAACAAAATATTTCTTAGAACCCTATCATATGCCTTCTCGAGATCAATAAACACCATATGAAGGTCATTTTTTCTTTCTCGATATCTTTCCATCAATTATCGTATTAAGAAAATAGCCTCCATGGTAGATCTTCCTAGCATAAATCTAAATTAATTGATAAAAACCTTGGTCTTTTTTCTCAAACGATGCTTAATAACTCTCTCCCACGGCTTCATTGTATGGCTTATAAGCTTGATACTTCTATAGTTAGAACAATTCTGGATATCCCCCTTGTTCTAGTATATAGGCACAAGTATACTCTTCCTCCATTCATCAAACATCTTATTAGTATGGAGAATCTTGTTAAAAAGACTTGTCAACTAACTTATTGCTACATTCCTAAGCATCTCCACACTTCAAAAGGAATACTATCGGGTCCCAAGACTTTACTAGTCTTCATCTTTTCTAATGCCTCCCTAACTTCCCGTGCTTTAATTCTACGCACAAACCTTCTATTTGAATAATCAGAAGCATCTTCCAAATCTACCTTACTTCTATCACTCTCCCTATTAAAAAGTTTGTTAAAATAACTTATCCATTTGCCCTTGACGTCTTCATCTCTTATCAAGAGAGTTTGATTTTCATTCTTGATACATTTAACCTGTGTCAAGTCTTTATTTTTCTTGTCTCTTGATTTTGCAAATCTATAGATGCCTTTTTCTCCTTCTTTGCTCCCAAGTTTGTTGTACATATCGGTAAAAACCTTGCCTCTGGCCTCTCGTACAGCTTTCTTGGTACTTTTTTTCGCCAATCTAAATTTTTGCAAATTCTCTTCATTAAGACATTTATGTAGGCATCTGAAACACTCCTTTTTTTACTTAATTGCCTCATGCACCTGTTCATTCCACCATCAGGTTTTCTTTGTTTGATGTCCATTCCATCTAGTTTCCCCTAACACCCCTTTTACCACTGTCTGGATGCAGTTAGATATCTCCTTCTATATCATATTTACTTCACCCTCCAATTGCCACGATCCTTCCTGTAGCATTCTTTCCTTAAATTCTGTTTATTTCTCCTCATGTAACTTCCATCATCTTACTTTGGGGTGCTGCACACTTATTTTCATCTTCTGTACTTTGTTATACCGAACTTCTAAGACCACCAACTTATATTGTGTAACTATACATTTACCGGGGTATACCTTACAATCTATATATGAAGCTCTATCCTCTTTTCTAGCAAGAAAGAAATCAATATAACTATAATTTTGACCGCGACGAAAATTGATCAGATGTGATTCTCTTTTCCTAAAAAAAGTATTTGCCAACGTCAAATCATAAGCTAATACCACACTCAAGTTTTTTTTGCCAGCCTCATTTCTAGTATTATATCCAAAACCTCCATGAACTCTATCAAAACCTCCACCACTCTGACCGACATGTGCATTTAGATCTTCTCCAATGAATACCTTTTCCTCGTGTGGTATCCGCCTTAAAATCTCTTTCAACTCTTCCCAAAATCTGCTCTTCTCTGATGCTTGCAGTCCAACTTGAGGGGCATACACACTAAGGATATTCATAATCAAATTCCTCACTACTAGCTTAACTAAAATAATCCTATCTTCTATTCTTTTACCATTAACAACTCTATCATTGAAATTTTTATCGATCAGAATCCCAACTCCATTTATACTCTGTGTTGTGCCTGTATACCATAGCTTGAATCCGGTACCATCCACTTCCTTAGCATTCTCTCCTTTCCATTTAGTCTCTCGCGGGCAAGCAATATTTACTTTTCTTCTAGCAAAAATATATGTCAATTCTCTCAATTTACCCGTTAAGGTTTCTACATTCTAACTCTCCAATCTAATCCCTATCCTCTGGGCTTTTCTTGTCCCTCACACTCGTCCAAGGAAATGGGAGGACCCTTACTCATTTATCACCACATCCAGGCACCGATGTGGTGCATCACTTTGGGAATGATGACCTAAGACTAGCTTCCTTACCTCTTACACTCACCTATCTTGGTGCAAAGACCCTTACTCATTTTTCGCTGCACTTGGGCGCCGATACAACGCGTCGCTAAAAAGGGTACGCTCTAACGAAATATCAACAGTGTTCATCTCATAAATGTAGCTCTTTTTTTATAACCGGCTCGTTACGCCTGACGTAACCTTACTTCTTTACCTGGCTTGAGACAGGCTATGTAGACTACATATGCGGAGTTTTTTTTATAAAATGTTATAAACTTATTTAATGATATTACAATAATAATTCATTTTTTAAATGTAAATGAAATATTTTTGTACTTATGTATAAAATGTTATAAACTTATTTTATGATATTACGATAATTCTTCATTATTTAAATACGTAAATAAGTCATAAAAAAGAGAGTTATAACGTTCGGTGCGGTTCCATGGAAAGAAACTCCCGACAAGAGTGGACCACCGTGGACCCCGAAAAACACTTCAGATCTCCGCCAAAAAGCTGACAATTTTAGTTTTCAAATTTATTCCTAAATCCCGCCTTTCCAGATTCTACCCCTAATCCTATAAAACCCGAAATCCCAAGAGTCTCTCCGAAAATCTCTCTATCTCTGCTCGCCAAACCCAGACGAAGAAGCTTTTGCAACTAACGGAGTGCTGATCAAAGAGGTACGCCATAGATATCATTCCCTGTTATTTCGAGTATGGCCAAAACATACTCTCTCTCTCTCTCTCTTTCTAGTAGAGTTGTGTTCCCCTGGACTATCAATTTGTCAGCGAGGATCGAAATGCTCATTTGAATAGACAGGGTCGCTTTGTTTTCTCAGGTTTGAGGTTGGTTCATATCTGAATCTCTTGTGTAGTGCGGATACCTTGATCATTTTTCACAATAATTAATGGGTACTCACTTGGTCTATGGATGATGTGGTTAATAGAATCAATCATAGTGCAGGAATTTTATGGAAAGTTATTATTATTATTTTTTTCTGTTCTGTTGATCCAATGTTGTCGACAGTTTTTTTCGTATGTGATTGGCTTGGTCTATTTGGAGTACTGAAAGCTCTTAAAGCCTTTTGCCTGATATCTAAAGCTTGGCCTGAATGTTGTAATGGTTTTGTTGGTCGGTATTTTTGATTTTTCAACTGACCTCAGATTTATCTTTTAATCCAGGAAAAATTCAACCTTCTTTTCCTCTGTTTTTATGTGATATTTGCTGTACTTTGCTTTCACCCTCATGAAGGACAGAAGGGGATTCTTGTTTGTAATGCTTGATGACCTTTAAACATAAGTAAGATATGTTGCCATGTGCTGTCATGTTCTTATTCATGATAAACATACATCCAGCGATGTTAAAATGTTCTGAGGAACAGGCATGGATAATGGAAAATCTGGAGATTGATTTGTAACTTTGTCCATTCTTTATTCTTATTGCATTTGGTAAATCCGTGTTCTGTACTTTTCACGATCTAATAGTTAAGAATTTCACATTTCCTGCAACCAAGCACGTCGAAGTTTAATTTGGCTTTTATCTCAGTAATATAGGAAGTAAGGCTATTTTTTCAGATTGGTCTAATTCTCTTGACAGGTCAAGAACGAAAACAACCATGGCAGCAACCAAGATGAACTTGAAGCTTCTTGTTGACCGGAGAAGCCATACAGTGCTTTTTGCTGAAGCTGGAAAGGACTTTGTGGATTTCCTTTTCCAGTTGGAACTGTTATTAGTTTCCTCACAAGTGGAGGCACAGCGGGCAGCTTAGGCAACCTCTACAAGAGTATTGAGAATCTCAATGATATATATATAAAAGCTAACCAGAAAGAGACTCTGTTGAAGCCCAAGTTACCAAGCAATGGTCCAGAGCTTCCCTTGTTATTACCTGAAGCTTCATCTTCCGCGCCAACTGACTACTACAGATGTTCTAGTTGTTCTTCGGGAGGTAGCTATGTCACTGATAACCCCTCAGCAAAATGTCCTCATTGCAGTCGCAATATGAGTACCAAACTTTCATGGGTTGTTGGGCCGGCTGCGTCATCCTCGTCTGAGGCATCTGACAGCGAGGGTGGTTATGTGAAAGGTGTCGTGACATACATGGTTATGGATGATCTGGTCGTGAAGCCTATGTCCACCATTTCTTGTGTTACTCTCATCAACAAGTTCAATGCGCAGGAACTTGGGGATCTTGAAGAGAAGCTGATAGATTTTGGGATGGATGAGGTAAGGCCTGCAACCCCTTTCTTTTATCCTGTATCTTTTTCTATTCGTTTCTAGGCCTGAAATTATTAGTTGCTTTATCATCATGTTCCAGGACATACTATAGTAACAGATTGCAAAGTTAGCAGATGGATCCTAAATTTCTCACTTGAGAGACATATGCTTATCTGCCCGACACGGGTGCAAAAAATGCATGATGTAGGTGCTGGAATTGTTGTATTCACATATCTAAGAAAAACCCTAATGCCATACTGTTCTACGCTATAGTTCTACAAAATATTGAATCTTAGTGGTATTGTTAAGCAATCTTTGTGCTTTATATTGAGAAACTTCGACACATATTTTGCCCCCATTGGATTTCACTTTTAGCATTGGAAGCTACAAAAAGCCTAAATCTTTGTTCCTAAAGATTATGTAAAATTTGTAAAAGCTTAAGGGAAATTAAGTATCGGTTTTTTAGTCTTGGTTTTCCCAAGGAGATGAAATGATTAAACTTAGGTTGAATTTGTTTTTGTTCGCGTAGTGTTGCCCATAGACTAGGCCTCCGTTGGCTTGTAGACTGTTCTTGACGCACGTGGGCATAGAGAATTGTTTCTCAGGTTTGTGCGACGCCCTGAAAATTCGGCTTTTATAAGCGTCGGAAGTCGATTAATTGATATGAAAATATAATCATAGTCGACATATATTTTGGATTATAAGGACCGAAGAGACGAAAATTTGGACGAATTTTAAAATTTAGGTTATTTCGGATTGAGTTTTGAAATTAATCCGCGGTGATTTTGAATTGCTGTTTTTGCAATCGAGCCTAACCTCGACTGAGCTTGGCCAGTGAAATTACCGAAATTACCCTTCGTTCAGTATATCAAAAATTTCGTTTCAGTCCCGGCGCGCCAAATTACCATACTACCCCCCTCAATTATTTATACATATAAGATAAAAAAAAATTAAATTTTGGCCGAGGAAGTCTTGATTGTGGCCCACCTTCTCTTTGCCCTATGCCGCACGTCCCCTCCTTCTGTCTTCTTTGTTCTTCTTCTTCTTCTTCTTCTTCTTTGTTCTTCTTCTTCTTCGTTGAATTTGGCCGTGGACGACCCCCCCTTGAACTTATCCAATCCTCCTCTTCCACCATTGTTTCGCGAGACCACTACCTCACCGCCGTCAGCCACCGCCCTTAGCTACTCCTCGCCGCCGCCCTGACTCCAGCCGAGCCGCCGCCGTCGTTGATCGGTCGAGAAATCGGCTCGGCAAGCCTGTCCTGTTTTCGGGTCAGAGAACCCGAGAACTTTGTGGCCTTTTCTGGCCACCATGGCGGCCATCGACGCCGACCACCGCCCCTCAGCTGACCGTCGTCCTCCCCTCAACCGTCCTGACCCAGCCCCACCGGTCGTGTGCCCCTGGAGTCGCCAGAAAGCCGCCCCGAAGTCTCGGTGCCTTGCTTTGGACCCGGCTCGGTTCGGTCTTCGATATGGCTGCCGCCGTGCCTCACAGTCACCGCCAATCGACTCCCCAGAGTCCCTTCTATAGCCTCTGAGCTCACCGCCGTCGATCGCTGTGCGTGGCGCTCGGAATCCACCACCAATCAACTCCCCTATTTCGGCACTGAACAGGACAGCTTCTGATCGCTGCTGTTCGCCGCCGCCGGCCTCCTCTCGCAGCCGTCCATCGGTCCCGGCTGACCCCCACCGACCCTTAGGTGAGCTCCCGAACTTTGGCTGGCCTTATCTCGTCCCGTGTCGCCGGGAAACGCTCAAAACAGTCCGCTTCGCTGGTTTTGATTTCTAACCCTCACTATTTTAGGCCGCCGACCGCCGCTCGCCGAAGCTCCGACGTCGGCCACCTGTTCCGGCGACCTCGTCGAACTCTCCCGAGGTGTCGCAAAAGTTTGAACTCGTGCCGCTGCGCGATAAACCCTATTTCGGCTGTCGTCGATGTTGCCGCCGCCGCCGCCGCAATTCGAGCTAATTCACGTTGTGAGTTGACTCTCAACCTTGGTTAGGGTGCTAATTACCCTTAGGATTAGTTTTAATTATTTATTTAATTATTTTTTTTAAAAAAATTTCAATTGGAACTGGTTTAGATAGAAACGATGGTTAGGATAAATGGCCGATCCTTTATTTGTCTGTGGCTATTTGTGCTAATTTATCAATTGATTGATTGTGTTTGTTAGCGAGCGAGTGACAGGTTAGAGAGGACCGAGCGATTGATTATTATAAATCGACTATGATACATGAAATGTAGTATGAATTGAGCTCGAAACTGCTGGGTTGAGTTAATTACTTGCGAGTGCGTTAATCGCCTGTTTGGTTTGGTTGCCTGGCTGAAATGCTCGACTGAAAGTCTTGTGGGCCTTGGAGCCGAGTTTATTGCATTTCTGTATGATTTTGGCATTAATCATAGACAGACAATGAGTTGATTGCCGAATGCGATTTGTGTGGTCATTAAAAGATCAATGACGTTACCTGGCAAGTTCCCTTTGTGCCATTGGTACTCGTGCCGTACCTATTATATAGAAACTCGTGTCTTGTTAGAAGCACGATAATTCATGCTCCGTGCCATTCGTACGGTTTTAATGTATTATTGGATGCCGGTCGCAGCTTGTGATGGATTGAAGCTCCTTTTTAAGGAATACCTACTCGTAGTGCCGTGTCGGGTGCACTGGATACACTGCCCGTGATAGCCGTCGTTTAGAGGGTAAAATGGACGTAGCCTGGTCCTGCCAAAAGAGTACGAGATCGCACTGTTAATGTTTTATCATGCCAGTCGCGTGGGTCATTGTTAAGAATGGACTTGTGTAATGTCTGGTGTACGCCTGAGTGGTGATACCTTAATTGGTTGTTGATTTGGCGGATTTGTTTTATTAATATATATGTGTTTATATCTCGTGGCTTACTGTAGTGCTCAGGTTATCCTAGGCGAATCAGTGTACTAATCGAGATTAGACTTGATTCATTGAGATTAAATTCTCACCCCGTTGTGGGACAACTTTTCAGGTCCAAAGTAATGAAGAGACCGGTGCGATTCGGTACCCCCACCCACTCATCACACGATGTCATTCTCCACCGGTACTAGGTACGGACCAGATGTGGGAACGCCACATCACGACGATATGGGTCGATGAAGGGATGCCACACCGGGTGGCACACCTCTTCAAGGCCTGGTATCTTCGCGATGGAGTGGATCTCTTTGGTCCGCTCAGAGGATTTGAGGGGCCACCTCTTCAGGGGGTCCCTAATGTCCTTGCCTGAGATTCGATAGACATAGATACGCCTGATGGGAAGGTGGTGGATCCCACATCCGGTATGCAGCCTGAGCTCGAGCCCAAGTAGTCAGTAGCTCTCTCTGTACATTCTAGCTAGAGTTCCTGTGACGACCCGAACGACCTGGCTCTCCCGATTGGTTGTGACGATCCGGACGCCGTTTTTACCCGGTAGAGGGTTATGTTTCTTTTGTGGTCAGGAAACTCGTGATGCCTTTTGTGGGGGTTACTATTTTAGGTTAGATGAGAGTTAACCTTACTTGACTCCTGTATCTTTTTGTAAGTCCTAGAGGGCCGCCCCGAAGTAAGGGGTTGTATTTATCAGTTAGTGGCTCTGTAAGATTATAGATCATCTATTCTCAGCAGTTTTATTTTAGCGTTGTGTTATTTGGCTTTTCTTCTTACCTATTCCATATTGATTTTATTGTTTGGAAGATTGCACGTTTCGCATGTGCAGTATATTCTTAGGTCGATAGCAGTTGCCTGGGACGCTATCTTTTATGACCTGGTGGCGATTTGGCAATGGATGTCACGGGTTCGAAAGTCGGGACGTGACATCCCCGCCCAAGGTGGTATCAAAGCAAGGTTAGCCTAATCCGTCTGGTCATTGACATGGAGTAATAAGGAGCGTTGAGAAATGGGATAGTTAGTAAGATTTTTGTTATTATGCCTGTGATTATTAATTCGTGGTAGAATTTTGGGGTTGCCTTCTGACCACGTTTTGCTATGGGGTAAGCATGACTCCGTGTATTTAATGCAAAATGAGTGGACACGGTAAAAGAGCACCCCGAGCACCTCGAAGGAGGCTTGTGAGACCAGTGGAAGAATTAGCTGACGTCGAAAAAGCATCGCCTATTGTGTCTCCAGTTGCACCCCCTACTGCAGACTCTGTTGCTGAACTTACTGAACCTACTAGAAGGGAGCCAACTATGGCTGAAGTTATGCAAGTTTTAGGGGCTATTGGAGATTTGATGGGGGCAGCAAGTAAGAAATCAACCTGCAGCTACTGTTGCTGCTGCTGGAACTTCATCTGCGAATCCATTTGCAGTTCCGTCAGTAAATCCACCACCTGCATCTGACAGCGAGGAACGTAGGGCTCAAAAGCTAGTGGAATAGTTTCTCAAATTGAAGCCACCTCAATTCACTGGAAGTGGACACCCTGAAGCTGCTACTCGATGGGTTGAAGGGATGGAGAAAGCGTTCGACTTGCTGAGATGTTCAGATAGGGATAAGGTTACTCTGGCAATCTATCAACTCGAAGGGAATGCTTGTACTTGGTGGAGAGCTGTCAAGGATAGACTTTTTCGGAAGATACAATTCCAGTATGGAATACTTTTGTGGAAGTTTTTAATAATAAATACTTCTCGAGGATAGCTAGAGAGCAAAAGATGGCTAAGTTCTTTCGCCTCCGTCAGAATCAGATGACAGTTGACCAGTATGAGGCAAAGTTTTCTGAACTGTCCAAATATGCTCCGAGAATGATTGAGGATCTGGAGGATAGGGCTAGAAGGTTCAAAGATGGGCTGAAGCCTGATATTAAGAGTGCTCCGGCACCGCTTGACCTTCAGGACTATGATGATATCTACGCGAGGGCGCTGATAGTGGAGCGGGACTTGGCTGAAAGGACCACCGCATCTAGATCACGATTTACATCCCCAAATAGATTCGACAGAAGGCAAGGGAAGAAACCCATGTTTAGCAATCGGAGTCACATCTCAGCCAATCGCAGAGGGGCGATTAGTAAGCCAGCCTTTCATTAAAGTGAGATGTGCGGCTTGTGTCGATAGAGGCATGGGCCTGGCTTGTGCTCGTACCGAGGTGGTGCCTGTTTTGGTTATGGCCAGCTATGCCATCAGGTGAGAGATTGCCTGCAGAGGTAGGACGGGCAGGCGCCGCCACACTAGGGAGGACAACCTAGAGGAGTTGTGCCGCCAAACTTCTAGAATCGTCCGCCGGCACAAGAGAAGGTTTTTGCTATCACTCGGGAAGCGGCGAAGGATTTGCCGATCGTTATAGGTACGGTTCTCTTGCATAATCAAGTAGCATATGCCTTGTTTGATCCGGGTGCCAAACATTCGTTTATTGCGAATCAGTTTGTTAAATTATCTGAATTGAACTTGGTGCCTTTAGATATTGTGCTTAATGTATCTACGCCATTGAAAGATAAAGTAGTGGCTACAATGAGCTGGCCTGATTGTAGACTTGTAGTGGATGGCCATGAGAGTAAAATATACTTGATTGTGCTGGAAATGTACGATTTTGACTTAATTGTGGGAATGGATTGGTTGACGAAGCAAAGGGCCATGATGGACTGCTTTAATAAGGTGATTCGATTTAATCTGATAGATGGTATTAGCTTTGAATTTTTGGGTAATCAAGGAGGAACCTTGACTGTGATGATATAGTCGTTAGAGGCGACTTGATTGTTGGAGAATGGGTGCCAAGGTTATTTGGCTTCTGTGGTGGATTCGTTTTCTAAAGAACTGAAATTGGAGGATATTACGATTGTATGTGAGTTTCCAGATGTTTTTCCCCAAGAATTACCTGGTTTGTCACCAGAAAGAGAAATTGAGTTCGTGATAGAGATTGCTCTTGGGACGGAGCCGATCTCTAAGGCGCCATATAGAATGGCATTATCAGAGTTTAAGGAACTCAAAATTCAGATGAAGGAGTTGTTAGATAAAGGATTCATTCGCCCTAGTGCATCGCCATGGGGAGTGCTTGTTTTGTTCATCAAGAAAAAGGATAGATCTTTGAGATTGTGCATTGATTACAGGCAATTGAATCAGGTGACGATCAAGAACAAGTACCCACTGCCAAGGATTGACGACTTGTTTGATAAGCTTCAGGGAGCATCGATATTTTCTAAAATTGATCTACGGACGGGATTCCATCAGTTGAGAATAAGAAAAGAGGATATACGAAAATCGGCATTTAGGACACGTTATGGACATTACGAGTTTACTGTGATGTCGTTTGGGTTGACGAATGCCCCTGCTGCCTTTATGGATTTGATGAACAAAGTATTCAAGGAGTTATTGGATCGTTTTTATAGATGACATTCTAGTGTACTCGAAGAATTCTGAAGATCATGAGCAACACCTGAGAGTAGTTCTGGAAACTCTGAGAATGCATCAATTATATGCCAAGTTCAGTAAGTGCGAGCTTTGGCTAGTTGGCGTATCATTCTTAGGTCATGTGATTTCGAGTGAAGGTATTGCAGTGGATCCGATTAAAATTGAGGTAGTTATTAATTGGTTAAGATCGACGGCTGCTACGGAAATTAGAAGCTTCTTGGGTTTGGTAGGTTATTACAGACGATTTGTGGAAGGGTTCTCAGCTATAGCGTCACCTTTGACTAAATTGCTGAAGAAAGATATGAAGTTTCAATGGACAGACAAGTGCGAGCGTAGTTTCCAAGAGTTTAAGCATAGGCTAACTACCGCTCCTGTTCTAACAATTACGTCTGGTCCTGGTGGTTATGAAATTTATAGCGATGCTTCGCTTAGGGGACTGGGTTGTGTTTTAATTAGCATGGCAGGGTGGTAGCATATGCATCTCGTCAGTTGAGACCGCACGAGTTGAATTATCCCACTCACGACCTGGAGTTAGCTGTGGTTGTGTTTGCTTTGAAAATCTGGAGACTTTATTTGATTGGGTAAAGTTTCCAGGTGTATACCGACCATCAGAGTTTGAAGTACCTGTTCTCTCAAAGGGAGCTGAACATGAGATAGCGTCGATGGATGGAGTTACTAAAAGATTATGACTGTGAGATTTTGTATTATCCTGGTAAGGCGAATAAGGTTCCTGATGCCCTGAGTAGAAAATCAGTGATTACTCAATTACATGCGCATGAGTGGCGTTTACTTGAACAATTGACAGACTCAGACTTTAAACTGGAGGTAAGTCACTTGTCGAGTCTCGTGGCTACCTTGAAAATTGAGCCGGAAGTGCAAGTTAAGATTAAGATTCTGCAATTTACAGACCCCTTTATTCAGAAGATCCTTCAAGAAGACTTGGCCAAACGAAGGGTCGATTTTCAAATAGCTGAGGATGAGATACTTAAGTTTAGAGGACGTTTGGTTGTGTCAGCTGATGAAAATTAAAAGAAGAGATCTTATCAAAAGCACATCGTAGCAGTTATAGTATCCATCCTGGGAGTACGAAGATGTATCAGAACTTGAAACAACACTATTGGTGGAATGGTATGAAAATAGATATAACCAAATATGTGGCTAAGTATTTGACCTGTCAGCAGGTCAAGGCGCAACATTGCAAATCTGGAGAACTGCTGCAACCTTTGGAAATTCCAAAGTGAAAATGGGAGCATATCACGATGGATTTCATGATGGGTTTGGCAAGGAGTTAGAGAGGGCATGATTCAATCTGGGTTGTGGTAGACAGATTGACGAAATCAGCGCACTTCATTCCAGTAAGAAAGGACTTTGCCTTAGACATATACGCAGAGTTGTATGTGAGGCATATTGTCAGACTACATGGTGTGCCAGTGACAATCACTTCTGATCGGGATACCAAATTCATTGCTATATTTTGGAAGAGTTTACAAACTGCTTTAGGGACGAAGCTACAATTTAGTACAGCTTATCATCCGCAGACAGATGGCCAGTCTGAAAGAACGATTCAGACCTTAGAGGACATGTTGAGAGCATGTGCCTTGGATTTCAAAGGTAGTTGGGAGGAACAATTACATTTGGTTGAGTTTGATTATAATAATAGTTATTAGTATAGTATTAAGATGGCACCTTTTGAGGCCTTGTATGGCAGAACTTGCAGGATACCAGTCTGTTGGGATGAGGTTGGTGAAAGGAAGGTAACTGGCCCTGAGTTAGTAGAACAGTTGATGGAAACAATTAAGGTAATTAGAGACAGACTAAAAACAACTCAGAGTCGCTAGAAAAATTATGCAGATAAAAAGCGCAGACCTTTGGAATTTCAAGTAGGTGATCATGTTTTTCTGAAAGTGTCGCCTATGAGAGGAACATCGCGCTTTGGCAGGAACGAAAAGCTGAGCCTGAGGTACGTTGGACCGTTTGAAATCCTAGAACGAATCAGAGTTTTGGCTTATCGACTTGCGTTGCCGCCTAGACTTGCTCAAGTGCATAACGTCTTCCACGTGCCGATGTTGAGGAAGTACGAGCCAGATCCCGCTCATGTGTTGAGTTACGAGGAGATTGATTTGGATGAACGAGCGTCATACATGAAGCGACCAGTTAGGATCGTGGATAGGAAAGAGCAGGTACTCTAAACTAAAACGATTTCGTTAGTCAAGGTGGTTGAAGGTGTTACATGGAAGAACGAAGAAGTTATGAAGCGTAGTTATCCTTATCTTTTTGAACAGTTAGAACTGTGCTGTAATTTCGAGGACGAAATCTCTTAAGTGGGGGAGAGTTGTGACGTCCTGAAAATTCGGCTTTTGTAAGTGCCGAGAGTTGATTAATTGATATGAAAATATAATCATAGTCAACATCAATTTTGGACTATAAAGACCGAAGAGACGAAAATTTGGACGAATTCTAAAATTTAGGTTATTTCGGATTAACTTTCGAAATTGATCTACGGTGATTTTAAATTGTTGTTTTTGCAATCGAGCCTAACCCCGATAGAGCTTGGCCAGTGAAATTATCGAAATTACCATTCGTTCAGTATACCAAAAATTTCGTTTCATTCTCGGCACGCCAAATTACCATACTACCTCCCTCAATTATTTATACATATAAGACAAAAAAAAATTAAATTTTGGCCAAGGAAGTCTTGATTGTGGCCTACCTTCTCTCTGCCCTATGCCGCACGTCCCCTCCTTCTGTCTTCTTTTTCTTCTTCTTCTTCGTTGAATTTGGCCGTGGATGACCCCCCTTGAACCGATCCAATCCTCCTCTTCCATCGTCATTTCACGCAACCACCACCTCACCACCGTCAGCCACCGCCCTCAGTTACTCCCCATCGCCACCCTAACTTGAGCTGAGCCGTCGTCACCATCGATCAGCCGAGAAATCGGCTTGGCAAGCCTGTCCTGTTTTCGGGTCAGAGAACCCGAGAACTTCGTTGCCTTTTTCGGCCACCACGGTCTCCACCGACGCCAACCACCGCCCCTCAGCTGACCGCCGTCCTCCCCTTCATCGTCTCGACACAGCCCCACCGGCTGTCCGCCGCCGGAAAGTCTCCCTGAAGTCCTGGTACCCTGTTTTGGACCCGGCTCGGTTCGATCTTCGATTTGGCAACTGCCGTGCCTCACCGCCATCGCCGATCGACTTCCCAGAGTCTTCTCTATCGCCTCCGAGCTCACCGCCGTCGGCCGCCACGCGTGGCTCCCGGAATCCACTGTCGATTAGCTCTCCTGTTTCGGCATCGAACATGACATCTTCTGATCGCGGCTGTTCACCGCCGTCGGCCTCCTCCCGCCGCCGTCCACCTGTCCCGGCCGACCCCACCGACCCCCTGGGTGAGGTCCCGAACCTTGGCCGGCCTTTTCCCAGCCCATGTTGCCGGGAAATGCTCAAAACAGTCCGGTTCGCTGGTTTCTAACCCTCACTATTTTAGGTAGCCGCTCGTCGGAGCTCCGTTGCCGGCCACCTGTTTTGGCAACCTTGCCGGACTTTCTCAGGGTGTCTCCAAAGTTTTGAGCTCGGGCCGCCGCGCGATAAACTCTATTTCGGTCGTTGCCGCCGCCGCCGCCGCTCGAGCTAACTCACGTTGTGAGTTGATCCTAAACCTTGGTTAGGGCGCTAATTGCTCTTAGGATTAGTTTTAATTAATTAATTAATTTTTTAATTAATTAATTTTTTAAAAAATAGACCGGAACCGGTTTAGATATAAACGATGGTTAGGATAAATGACCGATCGTTTATTTATCTATGGCTATTTGTGGTAATTTATCAATTGATTGATTGTGTTTGTTAGCAAGCGAGTGACAGGTTAGAGACGAGCGAGCGATTGATTATTATAAATCGACTGTGATATATGAAATATGGTATAAATTAAGCTCGAAACTGTAGGGTTAAGTTAATTGCTCGCGAGTGCGTTAATTGCTTGTTTGGTTTGGTTGCTTGGCTGAAATGCTCGACTGAGAGTCTTGTGGGCCTTAGGGCCATGTCTATTGCATTTCTGTATAATTTTGGCATTAATCATAGACAGATAATGACTTGATTGCCGAATGCGATTTGTGTGGTCATTAAAGGATCAATGACGTTACCTTGCAAGTTCGCTTTGTGCCATTGGTACTCATGCCACACTTATTGTACAGAAACTCGCGTCTTGTCAAAAGCAAGATAATTTATGCCCCGTGCCAGTTGTACGGTTTTAAGGGATTATTGGATGTCGGTTGCAGCTGGTGATGGGCCGAAGCTCCTTTTTAAGGAATGCCTACTCGCAGTGCTGTGCCGGGTGCATTGGATACACTGCCCGTAGTAGCCGTCGCTGAGAGGGTAAAGTGGACGTAGCCTGGTCCTGCCAAAAGAGTGCGGGATCGCACTGTTAATGTTTTATCACGCCTGTCGCGTGGGTCATTGTTAAGAATGGACTTGTGTGATGTCTGATCTACGCCTGAGTGGTGGTACCTTAATTGGTTGTTGATTTGGCCAATTTGTTTTATTAATATATATGTGTTTATATCTTGTGGCTTACTGTGGTGCTCAGGTTATCCTAGACGAATCAGTGTCCTAATCGAGATTAGGCTTGATTCACTGAGATTAAATTCTCACCCCGTCGTGGGACAACTTTTCAGGTCCAAAGTAATGGAGAGATCGGTGCGACTCTGTACCCCCACCCACTCATCACACGATGTCAGTCTCCACCCGGTACCAGGTACGGACCGGATGTGGGAACGCCACATCACGACGATATGGGTCGATGAAGGGATGCCACACCTGGTGGTACATCTCTTCAAGGCCTGGTATCTTCGCGATGGAATGGATCTCTTTGGTCCGCTCAGAGGATTTGAGGGGCCACCTCTTCAAGGGGTCCCTAATGTCTCCGCCTGGGATTTGATGGAGATAGATACGCCTGATGTGGAGGTGGTGAATTCAGCATCTGGTATACAGCCTAAGCTCAAGCCCGAGCAGTCAGTAGCTCTCTCTGTACATTCTAGCCAGAGTTCCTGTGATGACCCGAACGACCCGGCTTCCTCGATTGGTTATGACGATCCGGACGTCGTTTTTACCCAGTAGAGGGTTAGGTTTCTTTTGTGGTCAGGAAACTGGTGATGCCGTTTGTGGGGGTACTATTTTGAGTTAGATGTGAGTTAACCTTACCTAACTCTTGTATCTTTTTGTGAGTCCTAGAGGGCCGCCTTGAATCAAGGGGTTGTATTTATCAGCTGTTGGCTCTGTAAGGTTATAGATCATCTATTTTGAGCAGTTTTATTTTAGCGTTGTGTTATCTGACTTTTCTTTTTACCTATTCCATGTTGATTTTATTGTTTGGAAGATTGCACGTCCCGCATGCGCAGTATATTCTTAGGTCGATAGCAGTTGCCTGGGACGCTATCTTTTATGACCTAATGGCGATTTGGCAAGGGATGTCGCAGATTCGAAAGTCGAGACGTGACAGTTTGAGACTGACCTTGATGTTTAGAACAATCGACATATCCTACAGAAAATTCTAGCTCTGTTATACTTACTATAATATGCACCTGGCGCTTCTGCATTCTTGGACAAGTGTCAATGTTTGGAATGCCTAAAACTATTGATAAGGGTCATGTTGATGAATGCCTGCAAAGCACGCCTTAACCATACCTTATGTGGAATAGTTCATTTTTCAAAACATCGATTGCACGTAACACGATAACAGATAGTGCACTGGAAACTGGAAAGTTTGTTCAGTTGGATGTTTAATTGCCATTGAATATTTGTCAGATTTATGCATTCCAACTTGCGCTATGAGTCTCTCTTCTATTACGGCCACACTGCTAACATTGCAAAAGGTTTAGTGATATCCTACCTCGACACGAACAAGGGGTTGGGCTCAGAAAATGAACAAGATCCATTGTTGGATAAAATCACGTCTTCATGACAAGGATGATAATTCATAGTTAAGGAATAGTGTCCATCAGCATTTTTTCTGAATAAATCTTCACGACTTGTCAGTTTCTTAAGTTAGAGATAGCTGATAAGGCCTGGATTGACTTAATTCTCTATGCTAATTTACCACCATGACAATTCATCAACCGTGGCTGTGAAACGTTCAGTGAAAGCTTCTCATTCTCTTGTTATCTGGTCTGTAGGCCATAAAGCTGTTGAATGCTTCTTTGCACTCCAAGAAGGTGTTCACAGACATATTCTTCAGTAAGAAGGAAGCATCTGGATGATGATCCATTTCAAGATAATTGCTTATGCTATGTCTCTATTAATGGCTTTATCTACTTTATTTCCATTTGCGTGAGATTTCAGCGAGTCAACTGATTCCAATTGTAGTAGTACGGTTGCCAATTACGCTTTTTCTTTCGGTTATCAGTGTTTGGTGCTTTGGTTCATGAGAATGTCATTTTTAGATGTGTCTATCCTTGTAAAGCTCCAACGGTTGTGTTTATGATTGGATCCATAGGTTGTGCGAAATTGAGAAACCAATGGTTGGTTTACTCCATTCTGAAATCTCACCAAAAAAAGAAAAAAGAAAACACTCCATTCTGTAGGGATCAAAGCGTTCTGTAATGCAATGGCAATATCACTTGGGTCTTTCTTGGACTGTGATGAATCCTCCAGCAGCATTCTTCTTCATCCGCAAACTAGAGAAAGTAAAAGTTAAATCGACTGTTTACGTGCAAGCCCTACCTTCTATGATCATTTTAGAAGAACAAGTCTCTAATTCTTACGTGATATTTGGTAATTAATCTCTGAACGATGGATAACAAATAATATATTCATGGTTTTCTGGTAACAAAGTTCTAGCAGATCCAATTCTTTATGTATATTCAGTAGTAACCTTCAATTGGTGTACAAGAAATAATGGAGTTACATCATGTGGGGATAAACATTAAATATATGTATATGTGTGCGTGTTCTAAGTAGATAAATGATCAAAGATCTTTGGCAGGTAAAAATTCTATTTTGTTCTCAAATAACTTTCTATAAGCTTAAGTTTTATTACATGGTATTTCTCATCTTTAAGAAGAGAGTTATACAATGAGCCTTATCGACAGAGATAAGAATCATCGTATTTTTATTACTATAATTAATTATGAACGAAATAATAAAGTGAACGAATTCGCATCACTCGTAGCGGTTGAAATACGGGCTATTTTGACCCCCCAACAAAAAAAATAATAAGGGGTTACGATTTTGACCAACGAAAGAACAAATAAAAAAAAATTTAAGGGCCATTCTCGTTGACACCAAATAATAAACACAAGTACTGAGCAAGCATCAAGGTCATTAAGTCCTGAATTGATCCTGATTTGGTTAAGTGAAGAATGGCAAATGACTTATCGAAGTTCGACAAGTTGGCTGCGGTTTACAGAGAATTGCAATAATCCAAAATTTGGGAAGTGGGCAGTAATTCATTCCCGAAATCTAGTAAGTAGTCATGAATCGGTGACTTTCAGAAAACCACAAAAAGCCAATGAAGAAGGGTTACGGACATAAAACACAATGAATCAACTAAGTTAGCCACTTTAGTGGGAAGTTATGAGCATGAATCAAAAGTAATGGGCATGAGCAGATTATGGGAAGATACTCAAAAAGGTTCAAATTCAAAGTCATTGTAGCAGTTGAAGATCAATTTTGGCGAAAAAAGCAATGAACAACATGTACAAAAAGTGGTGGTTGTCGAAGGCACCAAGATTCAAGATTTGAAAATACAAAGATAATCGTTCGAGCAGTTGCAAAGTGCAAGGAGATACAAATATTCAGAAGGAAGAAGGAGAAGACACCACTCAATTTCCTCTGCAATTTAGCTTCCATTATTCTTTGAGTTTCCTATATTTCCAATTCTCATAAAACCAATTTATTTCGAAGTCATTTACAGCTCTCTTAGGAGAATTGTAATATAACTCAGACCTTTTGTTAATCTCAAATCTATCTACAGTCCATCCATTTCTATATCCGCTCCTTGTAATTTGTTCTTTGCCAAAAGTTTCTTTAAGAATTGAGCCACATGATTTTTATAATAAAAATCAAAGAACGAATTTCGGTGAAAGATAGTCCTTGTTACAAAACGAGCGAACATATTTTTGGCATTCCCAGTAGGATCCTTTGTGGTCAGATTTGAAGAAATGGTGACAACCAGAAATCAATCAGAAGGAGTACAAGTTGACAATATCAACAATCCGGACGATGGTGAACGATCAGAGCATTCAACATCCAATCAGCCCGAAAAACTAGCCCATCGTAATGCCAATATACAATGGCAATTAACCGAGGAACAAACCTGCACGTTGGCACTTGACGCTAGATTGGTAGCCATGATGAAGATGATGTTTGAGAAACAATAGAATGATCTCACTAACCACATGGTGAGGCATGTTACAGACGTCATAAGGCCCATGATAATCAACATCATAAACAAGGTAATATCTCGTCCAAGCACTTCCTCTCAAGTTCTATACTTTTATGTAAATTTTCTAGGCACTATGCCATTTCCTCCGGCGTTAACAACCACCCAATGTTGGGTATAATAGCAATGGGGGATAGAATTTACAATCTCCTTTGAAAATTGTACCAAGCCGGAGAATCCAACATCAGTAAACCCAGCAAATAGAGTGAGTGGTTTTAATTTCCCTTAGCCTGGCCAGACCAAGCCCGATTCACTTCGAGTTGCGATGAAATCGTGGATTAAAACTTGGTTACGCTTGATTCTCTTTGTGCGATACCTTTTTTATTTTTACTTTATTTATTTTCATTTTTTCTCTGTAATAATCTAATAATAAGATGAACTCGGTAGAAATACATATTCTATTTTAATTTGAATTAATAGTTAAATTATGGATTGAATTTTTTTATTTCGTTCATGTCTTATTTTAGAGATATCTATATCTATCATTTCTTTCATCTCGGGCGAAATACGATCGTAGGGGGGGTATATTTCTTTGATTCCAATCGATGTTTTTTTTAATTCTTTTAGCTTTGGTCTTAGGAATCCTTTTTAGAAATCGAATGGATTCGATTTTTTCTTGATCAGGTGACACCCGGATTTGAACCCGGGAAAAAGATTTGCAGTCCCCCGCCTGTATCTAGGGAAAATTCACTTTGAAGCGACTATTCCCTAGATACACGCGGACCGAAAAAGATTACAGTCAGTTTGATATATCTTTTTAGGAAATTTCCAAATGAACAATTTCAACGCACAGACCAAGGCCGAGCATGACGGAGATCAAGAAGAGGAGTTTGAAGCTTCTTGTTGACAAGAAAAACCAGAACGTCCTCTTTGTCGAAGCCTGAAAGGACTTTGTAGATTTCCTTTTCCATTGTCTGGCTTTGCAATTTGGAACTATCGTGAGTCTTCTTCCCGAAGCAAGCGCGGCGGGTGGCTTGTGCAATCTTTATGCAAGTTTCGAGAATCTCAGCGACGCATATATCGAATATAGAGAGAAAGAGGCCCTGTTGAATATGCAGGAGCTTCATGTGATAGCCGTGTGACGGGATTCCCCTTCTACAAGATGTCCTGGTTGCAACAATATGATGAGCAAGAAACTGTCATGGGTCCCAGGACCAGCTGCTGTTGCCGCATCCTCGGCATAGGTACGTGGTTGGGAGGGCAGTTACGTGAGGTCGTGAAGCCCATGTCCAGTGTCTCTTGCATTACTCTCCTCAATCGGTACAATGTGCACGAAATCGGGAATCTCCAAGAGAAGGTGATCGACTTTGACTTGGACGAGGTAATGCCCGCAAAATTCGCGGTCTCTTACAAATATTTCGACCCCATTGATGATAAAACAATGAAATCTGATGGTTGATTTTCAACTGGTGGTCGTATGTCTGGTGGCGAACCAACCAGTTCTAGAGCTAACTACGATCTTTGTATGAGATTACAAAACTTGTCCACCCAATCACTATGTGGTTAATTCATCAACTAAGAGCACATCAATGCTCAGCATTTGGAAGAAGAAACTAGAGATTCCAATCAAATTATGGTGTTTAAGATTTAGGATTTTTAGAAGGCATACAGCTTCATGATCAATTTCTGATTGTGTGTGCTATTGATTGCTAGAAACCTGATCCACCCCTGTTTTTATAACTTGCCTTTTCTCAAGCAATAATTTATCTTGTGCCGTGTGATCTTTACTCATAAAACCGTCGACTACTTCATTGCACTCCAAAACGGTTTTCACAGAAATATACAACAGGATGTAAGCTGTGATTTTAATCCGTATGCAGTAACCCAAGAATCGCACGAATAGATACACAAATCCATAATCCATAGAGTTAAAGAATTAACGCACATTGTTTTAGATTCATCGTTCTTAATGTGGAATTGCGAGAATCCAATGCTCAAAAGCTTCTCCTTTATGAATCCCCTTTATCATTGGCTTCAATGAGACAACCACTCACGTATCGCTTTAGACGATTTTATATGTGATGTTATGTGGACATTAGGATTTAGAGGAGGTACTTGAGCTCTATTTATAGAGAATGAAACATATACCCTCGTTAAAGATTAGATTTATCTTTGTTCACACTATCCAGCTCCATATCTGACTAGAATTAGGAAACTGTATATATCTTTCTTTATTATACCAATTAATAATTACAATAACAATTAATGAAACCCACAATTGAATATATCAAAAAGAATATATATATTATAACATTCTTCCACTTGGGCTAAATTAATTATAACTATATTGTATATGCGCATCTTTATATTGGTATATAGATAATTCTCAATAGTCAATCCGATCCCACAAAGTTTCAAGCATCGAACCTTGTCTGTAACTACATCAGAAGACACAGAGTCATCCATGACCACAAATACTCTTAACTTTACTGATATGGATTTGATATAGTAGTATGGCAATTGGATAACATCTCAAATAACAGAGATGCCTTATATGTTATCTCCTTGCCAGTCACCATTCTCTCACTTTATATGTCATGAAACCGGATGTGTCACGAGAGAACATCTTTATGGTTCCAATGAACCAACATTTATCTCACTTTTATAGTTAATTATACTTTACGTATAACAAGACATATACTTTTGGCTAAAAATAAATACCCTAGCCATCACTCAAGGTTCACACGATTCCTTGAGATTTTGACTTGATATATATATTTTTTTTTTGATAACCAAGGTGTCCGGGCCAGTTTGTGCACACCTCGACTATTCCTTGGGGAAGGCTAGCACAGCAACCCACTGTCATGACCTCCCACTTAAATCACAGATACTCATTTGGAAAATCAAACCTAGGACCAATACGCCTAACCACACAATCCTAAGTGTGCCCTAACCAACTGAGCTACCTATGGTCATTTGGGGAATCGAACCTAGGACCAGTACGCCTAACCATACATTCTAAGTGCGCCCTAACCAACTGAGCTACCTATGGTGGGTTGATATATGTATTCATTATCACCGTAATCATAAATACTTTATTACATGCAATAGAGTTGATACATACTTAAATATTACAAAATGTAATAAGCACGTATGTAAACTTTATTAGAGTAAACGTCGAAAATAGCTCCCACTGAACAACATCTTTTGATGCTTACTCAGTCCATCAATTAACATGTCATATCAGCATCCCATGATGCTTTTATGTTTGCAACATGTCATCTAAATGTATATGGACAAAGATATTTAGTTAGTGAGTCTGCACCCTTATCATCTGTGTAATAAGTTCTACTGTAGTGTCACCCTTACATCTGTTACCTTTATAATCAAAAACTAAACCGACAGATATTTAGACCCTGAGACTTCTGCTGTTGCTAATAAACAATACTGCAGAGTTATAATCACAATATAACTGTATGGGTATATCCATAAAATTAAATATGATCAACTTTTTAATGAGATTCCGAAGCCAAATAACTTGAGTAGCAGCTAAAAAGCATACTACAAACTCGTTTTCTTAATCGAAGATTACATAAATTTTCGTTTACAATTTTCTATAACGTTGCACTTCTCTTTAGATATTTAAATGTATGAAATTGTCAACTTTACATTATCTTGACAGCTAACAAAGCTTGAATCTGAAATGCCTTACTAGCTGCAAATCTTGAATATGTTTGTAAATTAGCATGTAGTCTTTTGTCCCCTTTAAGTACCTCAAAACTGATACTTTTAAGTGCATCATGATGTGGTACATTCTTTATTTGGGTTTTCTTCATAACTTTATGAAGACACTATGACAAATTTAATCTATTGCTCCTAATGGCAGTAGTAATTCCTGACTTGCAACACTTTATACTGAATATAATCAATGTATACCATTTATAATTAACCTAATATGTGGCAAGAACGATCCATATAGATCTCAATGCCTAGGACAAAATGCTCCTTATTAAGACCAATCATGTCAAAATGTTTTGACAATATCTGCTTCACCTTATGCAATAATTCAAGAAAACCACTTTCAAGTAAGATATCGTCTATATAAGACACATGGAAAATAAATTCCTCACATTGATATTGTAGTATATGCTAATTTACTTTATTCTTGACAGAATAGAATATAACAATACCATGAAATTTCAAGCAATAATTATCGAAAAGCTCACTTAAACCCATAAAATAGACTTTTCAGACACATGAATATGTTCAAACTTCATTCCATGGTATTATATGTGATTCCTATTTCTTTACGCACAAGTTTATCTGAATCATCTGTATAGATAGAAAAAACAACTCAGTGGTCTCTACCACACCAGTACCCTTAATAGTCTATGGACAACTACCCTTATTCGGCTATATCAAGCTCCAAGAATTTAGTTATCTGTAATTCCACAATTCTCGTTCCTCTTTTAGGATGATAAATCAATACCTCTTTAAATGAATTGGGTAAGATACGAAATAAAACTAAGTGGTTCTGGAATCCAACTTATCCAATGTTTGATTATGTAACTTTATTTCTATATGAACACTCAAACCTTAATATGGTTCAAAAGAAGTCAATGGAATAGTTTTGGTAGAAATATAATGGGTTATTTTCAAAGTTTTGCCCCACAAAAGTCATATAAATTGATTTTACAAATCATACTCTTCATCATATCCATATGGTGTGATTTTGTCTTTCGGCCTCACCTTTCTGTTCAAGAACATCAAGAATAGTAAACAAAGTCATTATCCTAGTATCCTTTTAAGTATGCGGTAAAATGGCTCTTTAAGCTATCCATCATTTCCATGTCCACCATGATACTTATCACCTTGATCAAATCTGACACATTTTTTTCTTAAGTTTATTGACTATAGTCAGACAAATGTTGAGCTTATCGCGAAAATTAAATATTTCTTTAATCAAGTACAAACACATATAGAGAAAAATAATCATTTAAGTGTAATAAAAAAATCTACACAATATTGCCATATAGGATCCACTTATACCAGTATAAATGAACTCCAATAGGTCATAACTATCGACTATAATTTCATCTTTTATCTTAGTTATTTTATATTTGTTTCAATCTACACATGTGTTTAGGTCACTTTTAAGAATAAGTAGAATGCTTGCTTTTATCAGTCTTTCCACTCTTTCTTTATTGATGTGACAAAGAAATTTATTCCATAATGGACATGATTGTTACTTAGGCAAGAATCTTTTGCAAACAACGTTTCCGTTGTATAAGCGACGTATAATTTATTGGAAGATAAACATAATTTGTATAATCCATTGGACATATAGTAGTACCAAGTTTATTTTAATTAAAAGAAATAATAATTATTTTATTTAAAATCTCAAAAGAGTAGCTACATATGTCCAAACTTGATACGAAAAATAAAATCCATCCTTAAGGAGAGTACATAAAACATGTTTCTTAATGTAACATTAAAACCAAAATCCGAAATGACATTCTCTTCAATTCAACATCAACTTTATAGTTGTTTTTATAGTGAGTTTGATTCATCATGATTTTGTATCTTTCAATTTAAGAATTCCTATAAGGTAAACGCAGCATAATATGTTGCACCGCTATCTAGCCATCACAAACTAAATGAGACTTTAGATAGAATAAATTCACAAACCAACATCAAGGAGTCATTACTTTATGCTCATATTTTGATAACCAAAATTTTTTGTATCAACTGTAGTCTTTCTTTGTGTAACCATTCTTCTTATAAAAGAAGTAGCGGTTACCATCCTTCTCAAAGAATGCTTTCAATGGACCAAAATAGTCAGTATGACCGGTGGTTTATGTATTTCTTTATGAGTGTGATTTCAGAATCGCTCAATATACAATTCCACCAACTTTTAGACGTAATCTTTAATCTTAATAGAACCATCACACCTGATGTTGATGAGTCATTATAGATATGGACTACTCTTTAGTAATATATGAGATATAATTTCAAAGCTTCTAAAGCTTCATTCATTTATTTAACAGTACAGTTAACTGATAAAATACTTTTCAAGTGTTATTAAATAGAACGCTTTATATCAGACAAAAGAATCTAATCGCTCTTTACCCAATAAGCACATAATACTTTTGAAAGTTCTCACTAATGAACTGAGAACTACGTGGTCTTTCTTGACAAGAGCAATATAAATATTTGCTAATCCTTTTTAAACAGAAAATTCTCATTCAATTCTAAAAAATTGAACCCATATGAATCTCAATTCTCAATGTTAACATGGTTGCCGTTCACAAAAACGGTGACTGAAAAAATATAAATATTTTTAATTAGCATAACGTGAAATTTCACTTGAGATATGCATACATCATCATATAATCACCTTTGTGCATAAAACATGACATGCAGTTGTATATTCCCTACGTTACAACGGTCATGATAATTTATTTTAATCTTCGCTAATCACCACCTTTGGGTGTATGACAACACTTAGACCAATCAATCCTCAACCATATGCTGTACATATAACTCTTCATGCAAGAATACGCAATTACCTCATTTGGGAGTATAACTACGCATTAAAACAAGAGACATCCCAATATTATTTAACCTGTTCTTTATTAAACTCAACCAAGCGTGCCGCTTTGGCGGTCACAACCCAACTGAATTTACTTGAAATTTGGATATACTTTATATTTTACATTTACTATATGCATGTAATTTCATAAATTAGGAGCAATCATCCTCAAAATTACATGCTTTGCTAATTTTTATCGATACACACAACAGTACATGTCAAACCATAAACATGTAATTGATAAATCATGCTCTACATAATTGTATGTGGTACTTTCATGTAAGCTTGTACCTATATTTCACAAGCTCATATAGAAATACCAGAAAATACTTTTAAAATACCCTTAAAATACACACGTATTTGACGTTCCAAACGTATTTTCCATCCATAAAAATATCAAACATGTAAAATAAAACTATTACCTTGTAGAGCATGAGATACGAGCATATCGATGCCTGAAATATCTCGAACGTCTCATATGTGCGTCTTTCAATTTCTGCACATGTTTTCCACGCGCTGACACGTGCAGACTTTGACCAGAATAAAGAGAACATTAAAAGCCACACAAAAAAAAGAATGAAAATCTGCACCAAGCCAAAAGAAGACGGATATACGGGTTTTCACTAATGGCCGCACAATCCTTTACGAAGAAGCCTCAACCGCACGAAGTAGAATAATAATAATAATAATAATAATAAACTGATTTTGTGCACTTATTTCGTTTGGAGGATGGTGTCAAATTGACCTGAGAAGTGCGTAAATTGAAACATCCTTGTAGTGTGGTTGGTTACAAATTCGTCCGTTGACCCCTACCAATCTCAAATCCACAGTCAAAGTTCTTTTGGATTTTTTTTTTTTTGTTTCTTGATCACGCCCACTTGGATGGATTCGGCTTGTAGAAAACGCCAAGTACTAAACTTCCAGGCCACAAACGTGCTCATATCCTTTGTATAATTTTACTGAATATAAAATTTCAAAAGTAACCGAAAACACAATTTGCGATCTAATACGCATAGACTCCGATACCACATATAAGCTGCGATTTTAATCCGTATGCAGCGACCCAAGAATTGCACGCATAAATACACTAATCCCTAATCCATAGAGTTAAAGAATTAACACACATTGTTTCGGATTCATCGTTCTTGATGCGGAATTACGAGAATCCGATGCTCAAAAGTTTCTACTCTATGAACACCCTTTATTACTGGCTTCCAAACAACCACTCACGTATCGCTTTAGACGATTCTATATGTGAGGTTCTGTGGACATTAGGGTTTAGAGGAGGGATTTGAGCTCTATTATTGTGACATTCTGAATTTTCTATTATTTCGAGACCTTTGAATGTAAGATATCTATCGAGGTATTTCAGTTATGTCTCCCTCGGATCTGATCAATCTCGAGTAATTAACCGAAAGGGAAAGGCTAACGCGTGATGAGGTACGTGGACTTGAGAAACTCGATTAGAAAACGACACTATGACCATAACGATCGTTGAGGGAACATTTAGAGCCGAGATCGATCTAAAAATGATTAAGGAAACCATTGCTAGTGTCGTATGGTTGGAACGCGGGTGATACCGCTTGACCAAAGTATAATTTATAAAATTTTCCTAAATTGAATTGTGACGATCGTTGCCGTCGAGGCTAGCGATAGAGCCTCATGATTACATGACAATCAAAATTGCCATAGTTTGAGTTATCCTAAGTGTGATGAGAATCACGGAGTCGATATGGGTAACGTTTGTAAGAGCCACCTGTTAATTTGAGATAAACTGGAATTTCGATCGACGGAAAATCGATCATGAGATAGGATCTCGAAATTTGAAAATGGAAATGAGGGATTCCAACATTTGATATGGATTGGACGTCGCCTTATCGAGGGTGAAAAATATCAGGAAAACGAAATTTCTGACGAAAGGTGTGAAAAGACCATTTTTGTGACATTTTGATTTCCGGTCAATTTCAAACTCATTAATGATAAATGAATCTAGAGATGTATTTCAGTTGTATCTCACTCGAATCTGATCAATTCGAGTAAACTGACCAAAAGGGAAAGGCTAACGCGAGACATGGTACGTAGACCTAGGAAACTCGGATAGGAAATGACGCTTTGACCATAAGAATTATCGAGGGAATATTTAGAGCCACAAAAGGCCAATCTAAGGACGATTAAGGGATGCCTTGCGAGTGTCATACGATTGGAGCGCGGGTGATGCCGCTTAACCAACGTATGATTTGCAAAATTTTCCTAAATATAACAGTGAAGATCGAGACCATAGGAGCTAGTGATAGATCCTCACAATTACATGACAACCAAAGCCGCCTTGAATTGACGAGCCCTAAACATGATAAGAATCACAGGGTCGATACGCGTAAAGTCCGCAAAAGCCGCTTGTCGGTTCGAGATAGGCTGGAACCACATCTAATAGAGGAAATTATCATAAACGAGTCTTGAAATATTTGAAATAGAAAATCAAGAATCTCAACGTTAATCGGATTTGCCATTGCCCTATCAAAGAATTCCGGAGCGAGAAAAACAACATTCTGAACGTCGGAGGTAAAATGACCGTTTTGCCCTTCAAGCCTAGAACCTTGCCTATACAATTGAAGAAGGAAAAATTGGACATTTAATCCCTCAAAAGCTGCCGAAATTCAAGGGACAAGGAGAGCAATTGGATCTCATTGGAATGACTAATGAACAAGTGTCAAAGGATGGTGTAAAGAGTGATCCAATCTACTATGTCAAACCTACCATTCAACCATTTCACCCAAGCTTGGATAAAACAACTCTCTCTCTCTCTCTCTCTCCTCACCTCACTTCATTCGGCCTCTTCACTCCCCAAGTCACCGAGCACCATTTTCATCTTCCTCTCCATTCTGCAACACTGGCGACCAGCCCTTGCCGCCTTGTTCGACCGTTTCGACGGCCATTTTCGGCCACCGTCCAACTTCCGGCCGACCACACCAACGTATATCCACGTCTTGCCGACCTCCTTGAACAAGAATCACGGCATTTGGAGCACTAAGGAGTCCCGAGCATAGATTCTCCCGAGAGCCGACGGATTAGGACTCAATCTAAGGTAGGTCCGATTCTTAGCCCTTTTGCTGGTCGAAATCTTGGAATCTTGGACTCAAATTTTGTGGAGATCTAGTAGAGATGTGTAGGATTCTGTGGTAAAAATTGGAGTGTAATTGGATAAGGTTTTGACGATGAACTGACCTTGTGAATTTTGCCCAGAATCTGCCGGTGAATTGACCTTGGGCAATCCGGCGACTTCGGACGAGTTTTCGGCGATCAATCGACTCAAAACTCACTGTGAGCCTCCCAAATCCTTAGGTAGACATGTTAAGGAGTAGGATAGTATTTAAATATTAGAATTGGAGTAGATTTAGGACCGGTTGGCCCCGACTTGCATAGAACCGAATAGGACCGGTTAGGTACCGGGCCAAATCGAATCTGTTGAGGGCTATGGATGGTGATTTGGAGATGCAAATCGACATTTAAGATGTGATAAGATGATAAAGGTTAAGTCATGGGTGATTGGGGTTGATGGATTGAGAATTTGGACAAAGGAATTGATGAAATTGGTCGGATTTTGTTAGGTTGCGCTACAAGTCCGATTGTGGACATTGAGGGCCGAAACTTTAGGGCTCACAAGGAGTAATTTGTGTTGTCAAGCTCAAAGATAAGGGATTCCTAAACTTAGGCTAGGGGGATTGGACTCAATTGGGTGAGTCGAGATTTGATTGAATTGATTCATGAGAAACTTTCTAAGGGGATAGTGTTCATTATAACCTAAGTTTAAGGGATGTTTGTGTGGGACTTGATCTATGCATGAGTCATTTGCCATGTCTGAGTATTATGTGACTTGCTTGGCATGCCATGAGAGTTCACATTGTGTATGAGTAGCACCTATCGTTGTATGTGAATTGAATTGAAATTACATGGCATGAACATGACATGGCGAGGTCCTGAGGTGTGTGAGACGCGGCGCGGGAGTTGATACCCTGATGCGATAAGATCGCGAGGTGAAGCTATTGCTGAGTGGTGCCCTGATGCGACGAAGTCGCGGAGTTGAGATAGCCACGGTCCTGATGAGAACTATTCGCGGGACGGAACATGAGATAATGAGATTTTCCTGGAGATTCATTAGGACCTGATGCGTTTACGCGGTTCACCGATAACGGTTTGATGCGTTTACGCGGACCGAGCCTGAGGCGACATGATCGCGGGCTAGAGATTGAGACAGGCGGTGATTGGTGGACGTGAGAAGTGGCAGGCTGAGAGTGCATGTGCATCTGAGGGTGGTATGAGGTCTTCCTTATATGCCTGTCGTTTATCTACTGTTGTTTCATTGAATTGTGTCTGATATGCCTGTCTATTTATGAGTGTGAATTTGTTGAGAGATACGACTGCCTGAGTGAACGGTCGACCTAACCTAGGGTTAGGGTTCTTTTACTGAGATGTATATCTCACCCCTTTGGGGATCCTTATTTTTACAGATCCTAGGCCTTAGAGATGTGGCCTATACATTTTGGTGACCCTAAAGAAATGACGGCGTACTTTGATGAGTTCCCGGATAGTCGGGAAAATATTTATGTGAGAAAATGTATGGTAGTATGGGTAGACGAGGGTGGCTTCGATTGGAAGCCTAATAGGTTTGAGGCATGGTTCAAGAGAGCTGGGGACGAACAGTTCGGGCCACTGAAACCTCACGAGATACCTCAAGGAGTCATCCCTACTTGGTACCAAACTGCTGGGGAGTAGGAGCAGCCATAGGGATCCGTAGTCGGTTCTAGGATCGGGCTAGAGAGGACCCCGACGCTGGATTGCACCGTTGAGAAGGATGAAGTCATAGTGTTGGAGGCGACCGAGGAGGACCTGGCGGAGCTGATGCGCGAGGTGGCCATGGAGATCTCCATCAAGGTTCCATCCGAGACGTTCTCCGAGTACGAGCCGACCGAAGACACAGAGGACTCCAGGGACTCTAGCAGCTCGTCCTAAGAGATATAATATATCGACTCAATCTTTTGGGGGCATTCCGATCCTGTCCTTTTGGATGTCATGAAGGACTCTTTTGCGTATTACCTCGTCGCCCAGTATGTTAGCGGATTGTAGTAGTCGGAGTTAGATGAACTGTTAGTTATGATGTAAGACAATTGTTATGCTATCCAGGTCCCACTTAACTAATATTCTGTACGGGGATTATTTAAGTATCGCTTTCGTATGCTTATGTCCATTTATTATCTCTCGACCGGTAATTCTGGTTCTTGGGACCGCGAGAGATTGTATGGTTTGTTTGCAGGGATGTATCGCGGGCTCGGAGGGTTCGAGGAGTGACAATTTTGCTCTTGGAGAGTTAACCTTGCCTTAATGAATTGAGAAAGTATTTTAGTCATTTGACAATTTACTTCCTTCCCAAGGCTGCTGAAAAATCTATGGAGTCAATAGGGTCAATGGAGTCTTGATGTAATTGACTCTATGACAAGTGTCAATGCATGGATGATGGTCATTAATCATCCACCCACTCAAACCTTCTAGAAGCCTAATCAAAAGTGATTAGGAGCATATCATTTGCCATATCCACTCAAAAATTCGTGAGCCATCTTCTTCTTCCTTTCCAATTGAGCAATTTCTTCAAGAACAGAAAACTGCTCCTGCCAACTAGTTTTTGCCACTCGGTTCGGTCCTTACGAGAGCCTCCTCTAGTGACCTTTTGGCTGGCCGCTGACCACTACAGTGGAGAAGTCGACTTGAAGCCGAATTTGACGAGGGAATTTTAGCAAGAGTTGCTAACTTAAGTGAAGCGGAGAAGTCGACTTGAAGCCGAACTTGACGAGGGAATTTTAGCGAGAGTTGCTAACTTAAGCGAAGGTAAGCGACCCCTAAACCTATATTAGAACATTGGGACGCAACTGGATGATTTTATTGCAGGATTGATAAATTGACAATTCTGTTATGCTTGGATGAGTGGAAATTGAATGGAATCGTTGACGAATGAGTCATGTATACTCGCTTGCTACTAAAATAGTAGTCCCTTTGACTGAATTGGTGATATGCTTGTTGGCAAGTTTTGCTTGATTTTGTGGCCATGGGTTACTCGACTCTCGAGTTACTTTTGTGATAAAATTCGATCATTTCGACAAGCATTTGATTTGTGATCGACTTTATGATCTTCTCATGATGAGAATGTGATTAAATGATTGTTGAGAAATTTCTTGACTTGAGATGTTTGTTGAGGCCTATGGTATCTTGACGCGTTTTAATGCGGGATCGTATTGTGAGCATATCCTAAGGCGTTTTAATGCGGGATTGCATCCTAAGAATACCTAAGGCGTCTTAACGCGGGGTTGTGATTGAATGATATCTTGATGCGTCCTAACGCGGGTTAAGGAATTGTACATGTTGACATGAGTTAGAAATTGGTTAGTAAACCTGACGCATCTTAACGTGGGTTTATTTATCATGATAGTCTATTAAACTATGGATTGAGAATTGAATTTATTATAAATTACTATGGTATTGCTATGATTCTTGGCTAGTGCGGAAGCTTGGGTAACTTTCTTTATATCTGGTCATAGATGTCAATTTCTTCGCAAGTTGTACGTTATGATGCTTTCGTATAAACGATACAATGTCTTTATGTCATTGGATGTTTGTTGTTGTTATGATTGTACTGTCTAGTGGGACTGATGGTCTAAATTAGGATTAGGCTAGCTTGCTGAGGCGTAAGTCTCACCCCATTGTGGGATCCTTTTTCTTCCAGATCCCAAATCTTGAGTATGTTGCCTACGTGCCTAGGAGACCCAAAGGAGATGAAGGCTTATTTTGCCGAATTTCCAGATAGACGAGGTACAGTTTATATTATGAAGAGTACGGTGATATGGGTTGATGAAGGGGAGGAAGATTGGAAGCCACACCGCTTCGAGGCCTAATTCAAGAGAGTTGGGGAAGTTACTATTGGTCTGATAAATGCTCACGAGGTTTCGAGACTTGTAGTCCCATTGTGGTGCCATCCTTCTTGTGGTGAGATCGAGGTAGAGGATCAAATAAGGCATAAACAGCTTGATCATTCAGATAAATCATACATGTGACCACATCAGGCGCGTTCTCCGCTTCGCCTCGTGCCATTGCATA
Organism: Rhodomyrtus tomentosa; assembly: GCA_028455895.1. Lineage (NCBI taxonomy): Eukaryota > Viridiplantae > Streptophyta > Magnoliopsida > Myrtales > Myrtaceae > Rhodomyrtus > Rhodomyrtus tomentosa. Next base: position 13,843,508 of record JAPCWY010000009.1, on the reverse strand, counting down.
CACTCGCCTTTGAGCCGGTGGTCGATTCGATTCATTCTGTGGAGTAGCAGCTGGGGGGTTTTTATCTGTAGTCGTGGTCCTAGAGATCTAGGTCCTGGAACTTGGTTGGGACAGTTTCTCATCTGATGACCTAACTGGCCGCACTTAATGCATGCTCCCGTTTTAGTCGGGCAAGGTGCATCCCATGCTTCCTCCCACAAAGAAGACAGTTCAAGTTGGAATGGAGCAGCGGCTTCCCAATATTCTTCCTTACGGTTGGAACAAAACGCCTATTATTTGTCATCGGTTTCTTATCAAGCTGGCGATTGTCTCGAAACGAGCAGAATCGCGACCCAAATGCGGCATTTCTCTCTGTCAGGTCTCTCTCAATCATCTATCCCCATTCATATACTTCCTTGTATGTTTTTAAATTCAAAGCTATCATTTGACTGCGAAGTTTGGGTCGTAACCCATTTCGAAATCTCCGTACCTTCTCTAGCGAGTCTTCAAGATACCTCGGTGTGTATCTCGACAGCCTAGCAAATCCAGCTCATACTGGTCCACTGTCATGTGATTCTGAGGTAAATTCTGAAATTCCACTAGTTTCCTTTCTCGAGCAGTCTTCGAGAAATACTTGTCGTTGAAGATGGTAATAAAAGTAGCCCAATCAGGGCAGTACCCTCAGGGAATTCCACATCCTTCGTAGCATTCCACCAATCATTCGCGGTACCTTCCAGTTGGTAAACCGCCAACAGAACTTTTTCCTCACCACTACATCTTAGAACCCCAAAGATTTTCTTGAGCTTTTCTATCCACTTAGGTGCCAACTCTGGATCACCCGTACCTTAAACTAGAGGGGCTTTAACTTCACAAACTGTTCAACTAGCTGCCCTATTTGTCTAGTCATAGGCTCATTACCTAATGCATTACCTACCTCCACACCTTGACCACTAACCTCATTAACTCGAGCATTACCAGCTTCAATGCCCTGGTCAATACTGGCGTTAACTCCACTACCCACATTATTACCAGTCATCGTGTTGACAATAGCCAAGGAAGCTCCCACAGCCTGGGTAAAAGTAGCATCTCTATCCCGAGCTTGCCTATCTATCAAGTTCCCGATTCATTCCAACGCTCTCAATGCATCACCCATTCCAGGATTCTCCGCTACAAGTGGCCTCGAACTAGAAGCTCCACCTCTAGGTCTCTCACGTTTGCCTGGTCTGTTGCTCATCCTTATACTACCTGTACCATTTTAATTCCACCATGGAATTAATGACATAGTTTATCTACAGAATTCCAGTGGTTTTATGCTACACAACAAGCAGCACTCACACTAAAGCACCCATTCACCCAGTCATTCTAAAGAGCACCACAATTAGCAACGTACAATCATGCTTTAGTCGCAAACACAATACTCAATATTTTATTAAGCAAGCACCCACAATCAATACACACGCTAAGTACGAAGCTTGATCACTATCGGGTCATCATAACTATATCACTTTCAGGATGTCAATGACATACGCCAACTCATATGCCATGCATTTCTTACTTGACTCGGTGAATCCCCTTACGGACTCGCTACCCAATCATCTCGAATCTCATTCCCCGTTATTACTCCAATCCTCAATCGACTTGGATCGAGCTAACCTTGCTCTAATACCACTTTATTACTAGGATGTCACGTCCCCCTCGCTTTACGAGTGCGCTCATCCGCTACAGGCTATAAATTCAGTCCTAGATACCCTTCTTTACGATGATAAATAAATGAGACTCGCATACGGAAGAGTGAAAGAAACATAAATACACAACTCCATGCAAGGTAATTCAAAACAAAACAAAGAATGAGACACGAGACAAAGAAAATAGGTGAATTACACATCAAGAGGTCGAGTTTACATAAACGAGGCTAGGGACTAGCTAAGGTCGAGGAAGACAAAAGGCCAAACAAAAGACAACCGCTAAGCCCCACCAAAAGATCATCACCACTAAAAGACAACCCCAACGGTCGGGTGATCTCGAGCTCGCTAAGTGGTATTGGTGTCATTGGCTTGACTCAGGTCCTCTGCGGGGTCATAATCCAAGAAAGTTTCTGAGCGAACTTCTATGGAGTCCTCTTCCATCTCATCCTCTGAATCAGAAATCTCAATCACCTCGATGTTCTTCTCTTTAGCCGGGGTCTCCTCCGGAATATTCCTCGAGCCTACCACGGAATCCTCTACCTCGATCTCATCACAAGAAGGATGCCAAGCTTATTTAGTTGCGGTAGTTGATACGATGGTTGGGGAGTCGAAATTGAAAAATATAGCGGTGGTATGTGAATTTCTGGATGTCTTTCCCCAAGAATTTCTTGGATTACCACTCAAACGAGAAATTGAGTTTGTAATTAAAGTAGCTCCTGGGATGGAGCCAATTTCAAAGGCACCTTATAGAATGGCGTTATCGGAGTTGAAGGAGTTGAAGGTGTAGATGCAAGAGTTATTGGATAAAGGATTCATTAGACCGAGTGCGTCGCCGTGGGGAGCACCGGTGTTATTTGTGATGAAAAAGGATGGGTCCTTGCGCTTGTGTATTGATTATAGACAATTGAATCAGGTGACCATTAAGAACAAATATACGTTGCCAAGGATTGATGATTTATTTGACCAGTTATAGGGAGTTTCGGTATTCTCTAAAATAGACTTGAGAATGGGGTAGGATTAGTTGAGAATTAAGAAAGAGAATATTTGAAAGATGACTTTTAGGATGAGATATGGGCACTATGAATTTACAATGATGCCTTTTGGATTGACTGATGCTCCAACAGCATTTATAGACATGATGCATCGGGTGTTTAAGGAATACCTTGATCGTTTTGTCATTGCCTTTATTGATGATATTTTGATTTACTCGAGGAGTAAGGAAGATCACGAAAAATATTTGAGAATTGTCCTGCAAACTCTGAGGGAATACTTACTTTATGTCAAATTTAGTAAGTACGAATTTTGATTGAGTAAAGTGGCATTTCTTGGCCATGTGATATCCGGAGAAGGAATCTCCGTAGACCCAACCAAGATTGAAGCGGTGATAAATTGGCCTAGACCCACTACAGTTACTGAAGTTTGGAGTTTTTTGGGATTGGCCGGTTATTATAGACGCTTCGTAGAAAAGTTCTCGTCTATAACTATGCTATTGACGCAGTTGACTAAGAAGCATACGAAGTTTGATTGGAAGGATAAATGGGAGCACGTAACCATGGATTTTGTTATAGGTTTGCCGCGGAGTCAGAGAAGACATAATTTGATCTGGGTAGTCGTGGACAAATTAGCCAAGTCTGCACATTTTATTCCTGTGAGAAACTACTTTGCGATGGATAAATACGCCGAATTGTATATGCGCCAAATTGTACGAATTCATGGAGTGCCTATAACAATTACGTCGAATCGAGATCCTAAATTTACAACGAATTTCTGGAAGAGTCTTCAAGATGCCTCGGGAACTAGATTGCAGTTCAGTACGGCGTATCATCCACAAACAGATGGGCAGTCGGAGAGGACAATTCAGACACTCGAGGACATGTTACGAGCGTGTGTGATAGATTTTAAAGGTGTATGGGAAGATCACTTGCATCTAGTGGAGTTTTCGTATAATAATAGTTATCAACAAAGTATTGGAATGGCTCCTTTTGAAGCACTTTATGGAAGAGCTTGTAGAACTCCTTTGTCCTGGGACGAAGTGGGAGAAAGGAGTATCACAGGCCCGGAGTTGGTGGAACAGTCAATTGAGGCAGTAAAGGTAATTAGAGAAAGATTGAAAACTGCACCAAGTTGCCAGAAAAGTTATGCCGATAAGCGACGCAAGTCGTTAGAGTTTCATGTTGGGGATCATGTTTTTCTCAAGATATCTCCAATACGGGGCATATCTTGATTCGGAAAGAGAAGAAAGTTGAGTCCGAGATATGTAGGCCCATTCGAAATTCTAGAATGGATTGGAAAATTGGCTTATAGACTTGCCTTACCGCCAAGTTTGTCTCAGGTACATAATGTGTTTCATGTATCTATGTTGAGGAAGTACGAACCAGACCCGACACATATTTTGGATCATGAAATATAGAAGTGGACGACAAAGTGTCGTACATGGAAAAGCCAATCAAGATTGAAGATCGAAAGGAACAAGTTTTGAGGACTAAGGCCATTCCGCTGGTCAAAGTAATATGGGAGCATCATGGACCTGAAGGCGCTACGTAGAAGAACAAAGAAACGATGAGGCGTCAGTACCCCTATTTGTTTGAGTAGCTAGATTGTAATAAATTTCAAGGACGAAATTTTTGTAAGAGGGGAAAAGTTATGACATTTTGAATTTACTATCATTTCGAGACCTTTGAATGTAAGATATCTATCGAGGTATTTTAGCTATGTTTCGCTCGAATTTGATCAATCTCGAGTAATTAACCGAAGGGGAAAGGCTAACGCGCGATGAGGTACGTAGACGTGAGAAACTCGATTAGAAAACGGCACTTTGACCATAAGGATCATCGAGGGAACATTTAGAGCCGAGGTCGATCTAAAAACGATTAAGGAAACCATTGCTAGTGTTGTACGGTTGAAACGCGGGTGATACCGCTTGACCAAAGTATAATTTGCAAAATTTTTCTAAATCGAATTGTGACGATCGTTGCCGTCGGGGCTAACAATAGAGCCTCGTGATTACATGACAATCAAAATTGTTGTAGTTTGAGTTATGCTAAGTGTAATGAGAATCACGGAGTCGATATGCGTAACGTCCGCAAGAGACACCCATTAATTCGAGATAAATTGGAATTTCGATCGACGGAAAATCGATCATGAGATAGGATCTCGAAAATTGAAAATGGAAATGAAGGATTCCAACATTTGATATGGATTGGATGCCGCCTTATCGAGGGTGAAAAATATCAGGAAAACGAAATTTTGGACGAAAGGTGTGAAAAGACCATTTTGCCCTCGAAGAGTTAACCTTGCCTTAACGAATTGAGAAGGGCATTTTAGTCATTTGACAATTTCCTTCCTCCTCAAGGCTGTTGAAAAATATGGGGGAGTCAATGGGGTCAATGGAGTCTTGATATAATTGACTCTATGACAAGTGTCAATGCATGTATGATGGTTATTAATCATCCACCCACTCAAACCTTCCAGAAGCCTAATCAAAAGTTATTAGGAGCATACCATCTGCCATATACCCTCAAAAATTCGTGAGCCATCTTCTTCCTTCCCGATTGAGCAATTTCTTCAAGAACAGAAAATTGCTCCTGTCGACCAGTTTCTGCCGCACGGTTCGGTCCGTACGAACGCTTCTTCCGGCGACCTTTTGGCCAGCTGCCGACCACCACAGCGGAGAAGTCGACTTGAAGTCGAACTTGACGAGGGAATTTTATCTAGAATTGCTAACTTAAGCGAAGGTAAGCAACCCATAAACCTATATTAGAACATTGGGACGCAACTAGATGATTTTATTGCAGGATCGATGAGTTGACGGTTCTGTTATGCTTGGTTGAGTGAAAATCGAATGGAATCGTTGACGAATGAATCATGTGTACTCGCTTGCCACTAAAATAGTAGTCCATTTGACTGAATTGGTGATATGCTTGTTGGCAAGTTTTGCTTGATAATGTGGCCATGGGTTACTCGACTCTCGAGTTACTTTTGCGATGAAATTGGATCATTTTGACAATCATTTGGTTTGTGATCGACTTTATGAAATTCTCATGATGAGAATGTGATTAAATGATTGTTGAGAAATTTCTTAACTTGAGATGTTTGTTGAGGCCTATTGTATCCTGACGCGTATTAACGCGAGATTGTATTGTGAGCATATCCTGAGGCGTCTTAACGGGGGATTGCAATCTAAGAACACCCTGAGGCGTCTTAATGCGGGGTTGTGATTGAATGAAATCCTGATGCGTCCTAACGCGGGATAAGGAATTGTGCATGTTGACATGAGTTGGAAATTGATTAGTAAACCCGACGCGTCTTAACGCGGGTTTATTTGTCATGATAGTCTATTGTCTATTGAACTATGGATTGAGAATTGAATTTATTATAAATTCCTATGGTATTGCTATGATTCTTAGTTAGTGCGGAAGTTTGGGTCACTTTCTTTATATCTGGTCTTAGATGTCAATTTCTTCGCAAGTTGTACGTTGTGATGCTTTCGTATAAACGATACATGTCTTTATGCCACTAGATGTTTGTTGTTGTTATGATTGTACTGTCTGGTGGGACTGATGGTCTAAATTAGGATTAGGCTAGCATGCTGAGACGTAAGTCTCACCCCGTCGTGGGATCCTTTTTCTTCCAAATCCCAAACCTTGAGTATACTACCTATGCGCCTAGGAGACCCAAAGGAGGTGACGGTCTTTTTTGACTGATGTCTAGATAGACGAGGTACAGTTTATATTATAAAGAGTACGGTGGGATGGGTTGATAAGGGGAGGAAGATTGGAAACCACACCGCTTCGAGGCCTGGTTCAAGAGAGTTGGGGAAGTTACCGCTGGTCCAATAAAGGTCACGAGGTTCCAAGACGTGTAGTCTCATTATGGTGCTATCCTTCTCGTGATGAGATTGAGGTAGAGGGTTCCGTGGTAGGCTCGAGGAACATTCTGGAGGAGACCCAAATTAGAGAGGAGAACATCGAGGTGATTGAGATTTCTGATTCGGAGGATGAGATGGAAGAGGACTCCATAGAAGTTCGATCAGAAACTTTCTCGGATTATGACTCCACAGAGGACTTGAGTTGACCCGATGACACCGGCACCACTTAGCGGGCTCGAAATCACCCGACCGTTAGGGTTGTCTTTTAGTGGTGACGATCTTTTGGCGGGGCTTAATGGTTGTCTTTTGTTCACCCTTTTGTCTTCCTCGACCTTAGCTAGTCCCTGGCCTCGTTTGTATAAACTCGACCTCTTGATGTGTAAATCACCCATTTCCTTTGTACCGTGCTTCATTCTTTATTTTGTTTTGAACTACCTTGCATGGAGTTATGTATTTATTTTTCTTTCACTCTTCCGCATGCGAGTCTCATTTATTTATCTTCATAAAGAAGGGTATCCTGGGACTGAATTTACGGCCTGTAGCGGATGAGCGCACTCGTAAGATGAGCAGGGCATGACATCCTAGTAATAAAGTGGTATCAGAGCAAGGTTAGTTCGATCCAAGTCAAATGAGGATTGAAGTAATAAGGGGGAATGAGATTCGGGATGATTGGGTAGCGAGATTGTAAAGGGATTCACTAGAGTCAAGTAAGAAATGTATGGAATATGAGTTGGCACATGTGATTGACATCATGAAAGTTGTATAGTTATGATGACCCGATAGTGACCAAGCTTCGTATTTAGCATGTGTATTGATTGTGGGTGCTTACTTAATGAAATATTAAGTATTGTGTTTGGGACTGAAGCATGATTATACGTTACTAATTGTGGTGCTCATTAGAATGACTGGGTGAATGGTTGCTTTAGTGTGAGTGCTGCTTGTGTAGCATAAAACCACTAAAATTCTGTAGATGAACTAAGTCGTTAATTCTGTGGAGGAATTAAAGAGGTACATGTAGTATAAGGATGAGCAACCGACCAGGCAGACGTGGGAGACCTAAAGGTGGAGCTTCTAGTTTGAGGCCACCTGTAGCGGAGATCCTGGAATGGGTGATGTATTGAGAGCGTTGGAACGAATCGAGAACTTGATAGATAGGCAAGCTCGGGATAAAGATGCTGCTATTACCGAGGCTGTGGGAGCTGCCTTGGCTACTGTCAACGCGACGACTGGTAATAATGTGGGTAGTGGAGTTAACGCCAGCATTGGCCAGGGCGTTGAAGCTAGTAATGCTCGAGTTAATGAGGTTAGTGGTCAAGGTCTGGAGGTAGGTAACGCATCAGGTAATGAGCCTGTGACTAGACAAATGGGGCAGCTAGTTGAACAGTTTGTGAAGTTAAAGCCCCTCCAGTTTAATAGTACGGGTGATCCAGAGTTGGCACCTAGGTGGATAGAAAAGCTCGAGAAAATCTTTGGGGTTCTAAAATGTAGTGATGAGGAAAAAGTATTCTTGGCGGTTTACCAACTGGAAGGTACCGTGAATGACTGGTGGAATGCTATGAAGGATGGGGTATTCCCTGTGGGTACTGCCCTGAATTGGGCTACTTTTACTATTATCTTTAACGACAAGTATTTCTCGGAGACTGCGCGAGAAAGGAAACTAATGGAATTTCAGAATTTACATCAGAATCACATGACAGGGGACCAGTGTGAGGCTGAATTTGCTAGGCTATCGAGATACGCGCTGAGGTATGTTGAAGACTCGCTAGAGAAGGCGCGGAGATTTCGAGACGGGTTACGAGCTGAACTTCGCAGTCAAATGATAGCTTGGAATTTAAGAATGTACAAGGAAGTATATGAACGGGGACAGATGATTGAGATAGACCTGAGAGAGAGAGAAATGCCGCATCTGGGTCGCGGTTCAGCTCGTTTCGAGACAATCGCCAGCTTGGTAAGAAACCAATGACAAATAATAGGCATTTTGTTCCAACCGCAAAGAAGAACATTGGGAAGCCGCCACACCAGTCCAACTTGAACTGTCGTCTTTGTGAGAGGAAGCATGGGAATGAACCTTGCCCGATTAGAATGGGAGCATGCTTTAAGTGCAGCCAGTTAGGTCTTCAGATGAGAAACGGTCCCAACCAAGTTTCAGGACCTAGACCTCTAAGAACATAACCGCAGAGAGGACCCCCTCCAGTTGCTACTCCACATAATGAATTGAATCGACCACCGGCTGAAGGGCGAGTGTATGCAGTGGCACGAGGCAAAGCGGAGAACGAGCCTGGTGTGGTCACAGGTATGATTTATCTGAATGATCAAGCTACTTATGCCTTATTTGATCCTAGAGCTTCACATTCTTTTGTGTCTGCTCAATTTGCCAATATGATTGATTTGGATTTGAGACCATTGAATATGAGATTGCATGTTACCACTGCATTAAAGGATAATATGATAGTTTCGTTAGGCTATACGAATTGCAAGATAGCCTTTGGTGGTAGAGAGGAAAAGATATATTTGACGGTGTTACCTATGTTTGACTTTGATGTAATCATTGGGATGGATTGGCTGAGTAAATAAAAGGCTATGGTGGATTGTGGTGATAGAATAGTTCGCTTTTTTCCAAATGGTCGCCCTAGCTCTGAGTTTAAAGGGAGTCGAGGGATTTCTATTCCTTTGGTTTCGTCGCTGGAAGCGATAAAATTATTAGATGAAGGATGCCAAGCTTATTTAGTTGCGGTAGTTGATACGACGGTTGGGGAGCTGAAATTGGAAAATATAGCGGTGGTATGTGATTTTTCGAATGTCTTTCCCCAAGCATTGCCTGGATTACCACTCGAACGAGAAATTGAGTTTGTAATTGAATTAGCTCCTAGGATGGAGCCAATTTCGAAGGCACCTTATAGAATGGCATTATCGGAGTTGAAGGAGATGAAGGTGCAGATACAATAGTTATTGGATAAAGGATTCATTAGGCCGAGTGCGTCGCCGTGGGGAGCACCGGTGTTATTTGTGAGGAAAAAGGATGGGTCTTTGCACTTGTGTATTGATTATAGGCAATTGAATCAGGTGACCATTATGAACAAATATCTATTGCCAAGGATTTATTACTTATTTGACCAGCTATAGGGAGTTTCGGTATTCTCTAAAATAGACTTAAGAACGGGATACCATCAGTTGAGAATTAAGAAAGAGGATATTTGAAAGACGGCTTTTAGGACGAGATATATACACTATGAATTTACAGTGATGCCTTTTAGATTGACTAATGCTCCAGAAGCATTTATGGACATGATGCATCGGGTGTTTAAGGAATACCTTGATCGTTTTGTCATTGTTTTTATTGATGACATTTTGATTTACTCAAGGAGTAAGAAAGAGCACGAAAAACATTTGAAAATTGTCCTGCAAACTCTAAGGGAACACTTACTTTATGCCAAATTTAGTAAGTGCAATTTTGGTTGAGTAAAGTTGCATTTCTTGGCCATGTGATATCCAGAGAAGGAATTTCCGTGGACCCAACCAAGATTGAGGCGGTGATAAATTGGCCTAGACCTACTACAGTTACTGAAGTCCAGAGTTTTCTGGGTTGGCCGGTTATTATAGACGCTTCGTAGAAAAGTTCTCGTCTATAACTATGCCATTGACGTAGTTGACTAAGAAGCATACGAAGTTTGATTGGACGGATAAATGCGAAAGGAGTTTTCGAGAGCTCAAGCAGCGTTTGACAACGGCACTTGTACTTACTATCCCTTCTGGACCTAGAGACTTTGAGATTTACAGTGATGCTTCGTTAAAATGATTGGGATGTGTACTTATGCAACACGGAAGGGTAATAGCGTTTGCTTCGCGGCAATTAAGACCCCACGACATGAATTATCCGGCACATGATTTGGTGTTAGCTACGGTTGTTTTCGCTTTAAAAATTTGGAGGTATTATTTATGTGGCGAAAGGTTCTAAATTTATACGGACCATTAAAGATTAAAGTATTTATTTTTCCAGAGGGATTGAACATGAGACAGCGTCGTTGGATGGAATTGCTTAAAGATTATGATTGTGATATTCTGTACCATCCTGGGAAGGCGAATCGAATTGTTGATGCACTTAGTCGGAAATCAAGTATTGCACACTTAAGGATCGTCAAGGGAACATTTAGAGCCGAGGTCGATCTTAAAACGATTAAGAAAACCATTGCTAGTGTTATACGGTTTGAACGCGAGTGATACTGCTTGACCAAAGTATAATTTATAAAATTTTCCTAAATCGAATTGTGACGATCGTTGGCGTCAAGGCTAGCGATAGAGCCTCGTGATTACATGACAATCAAAATTGCCGTTGTTTGAGTTATCCTAAGTGTGATGAGAATCACGCAGTCGATACGCGTAACATCCGAAAGTGCCACCCGTTAATTCAAGACAAATTGGAATTTCGATCGATGGAAAATCGATCATGAGATAGGATCTCGAAATTTGAAAATGAAAATGAGGGATCCCAACATTTGGTATGGATTGAACGCCGCCTTATCGAGGATGAAAAATATCAGGAAAACGAAATTTCATACAAAAGGTGTGAAAGACCATTTTGTCCTTGGAGAGTTAACCTTATCGTAATGATTTAGAAGGACATTTTAGTCATTTGACAATTTCCTTTCTCCCTAAGGCTGCTGAAAAATCTGTGGAGTCAATGGTAGAGTCTTGATATAATGGACTCTATGACAAGTGTCAATGCATGGATGATGGTCATTAATCATTCACCCACTCAAACCTTCTAGAAGCCTAATCAAAAGTGATTAAGAGCATATCATCTGCCATATCCCCTCAAAAGTTCGTGAGCCATCTTCTTCTTCCTTCCCAATTGAGCAATTTCTTCAAGAACAGAAAACTGCTCCTGCCGACCAGTTTTTGCCACCCAATTCTGTTCGTACGAGTGCTTCCTCCAGTGACCTTTTGGCTAGCCGTCGACCACCACAACGGAGAAGTCGACTTGAAGCCGAACTTGACGAGGGAATTTTAGCGAGAATTGCTAATTTAAGCGAAGCGGAGAAGTCTACTTGAAGCCGAACTTGACGATGAAATTTTAGCGAGAATTGCTAACTTAAGCGAAGGTAAGCGACCCCTAAACCTATATTAAATCATTGGGACGCAACTGGATGATTTTATTGCAGGATTGATGAGTTGCCAATTCTGTTATGCTTGGTTGAGTGGAAATCGAATGGAATCATTGATGAATGAGTCAAGTGTACTCGCTTGCTACTAAAATAGTAGTCCCTTTGACTGAATTGGTGATATGCTTGTTGGCAAGTTTTGCTTGATTAAGTGGCAATGGGTTACTCGACTCTCGAGTTGCTTTGTGATGAAATTCGATCATTTCGACAAGCATTTGGTTTGTGATCGACTTTATGATATTCTCATGATGAGAATGTGATTAAATGATTGTTGAGAAATTTCTTGACTTGAGATGTTTGTTGAGACCTATAGTATCCTGACGCGTCTTAACGCAGGATCGTATTGTGAGCATATCTTGAGGCGTCTTAACACGGGATTGCATCCTAAGAATACCCTGAGGCGTCTTAACACGGGGTTGTGATTGAATGATATCATGATGCTTCCTAACGTGGGATAAGAAATTGTACATGTTGACATAAGTTGGAAATTGGTTAGTAAACCTGACGCATCTTAACGCGGATTTATTTGTCATGATAGTCTATTGAACTGTGGATTAAGAATTGAATTTATTATAAATTCCTATGGTATTGCTATGTTTCTTGGTTAGTACGGAAGCTTGGGTCACTTTCTTTATATCTGGTTTTAGATGTCAATTTCTTCGTAAGCTGTACGTTATGATGCTTTCATATAAACGATACATGTCTTTATGCCACTAGATGTTTGTTGTTTTTATGATTGTATTGTCTGGTGGGACTGATGGTCTAAATTAGGATTAGGCTAGCTTGCTGAGACGTAAGTCTCATCCCGTCATGAGATCCTTTTTCTTCCAGATCCCAAATCTTGAGTATGCTGCCTACGCACCTAGGAGACCTAAAGGAGATGACGGTCTATTTTGACGAATTTCCAGATAGACGAGTTACAGTTTATATTAGGAAGAGTACGGTGGTATGGGTTGATGAGGGGGAGGAAAACTAGAAGCCACACCGCTTCGAGGCCTGGTTTAAGAGAGTTGGGGAAGTTACCACTAGTCCAATAAAGACTCACGAGGCTTCGAGACGTGTAGTCCCATCGTAGTGTCATCCTTCTCGTGATGAGATCGAGGTAGAGGGTTCCATGGTAGGCTCGAGGAACATTTCGGAGGAGACCCCGGTTAGAGAGGAGAACATCAAGGCGAATGAGATTTCTGATTCGGAGGATGAGATGGAAGATGACTCCATAGAAGTTTGATCAGAAACTTTCTTGGATTATGACCCCGCAGAGGACGTGAGTCGAGCCAATGACACCAGTACCACTTAGCAGGCTCGAGATCACCTGACCGTTGGAGTTGTCTTTTAGTGGTGACGATCTTTTGGTGGGGTTTAGTGGTTGTCTTTTGTTTTCCCTTTTGTCTTCCTCAACCTTAGCAAGTCCCTGGCCTCGTTTGTATAAACTCGACCTCTTGATGTTTAAATCACCCCTTTCCTTTGTCTCGTGTCTCATTTTTTGTTTTGTTTTGAACTACCTTGCATTTCACTCCTCCGCATACAAGTCTCATTTATTTATCGCCGTAAAGAAGGGTATCATGGGACTGAATTTACGGCCTGTAGCGGATGAGCGCGCTCATAAGATGAACGGGGCGTGACAATTATAAAGAATGAAACCTATCCCCTTATTAAAGATTAGGTTTATCTCGGCCACACTATCCAGCTCCATATCTGATTAGAATTAGGAAACTGTATATATTTTTCTTTATTATATCAATTAATAGTTACAGTAATAATTAATGAAGCCCACAATTGAATATATCAAAAAGAATATATATATTCTAACACGGGATTCTCTCAGACTAATTCAACGGGGGAAGACCTCAGTGAAACGCTATTCTTCAACTTCAAAGCTATCTTTTCATATTGTCTTGCTGGGATAGTTTGCTCTTGCTACTTTGTAAAATGCTGAAGAAGCTATTCAATGCGCGAAGTGAAATTAGTCTCTAATGTATATTAGCTTGCTAAGAAAACAATTTCCTAATTGACGATTGATTTGTGATACCATGGTGTTTAAGACATACGTTGCTTCTAATGTAATATTGCTTATAACGTAGGGATGGATTGTTTTATGTGAACTGATCCATGAGGCTCAAGCAATCAATAGATTTACCATGAACTGACCGGGAGTTGTTAGGCCCACCAAGCCCAAAGGATAGAAAGACGGCCCTAGGCACAAAAAAAAAAATCAAAAAAGGACACCAAAGACAAGACAATAATATTCAATGCTCGCGTGGTGCCATAAAATACGCAAGAAGAATTGATGGTCTAAACTTCGACACTTATTTTATTTTTTCATAATGTGATAGATATTTCTTCCCACCTCACACACACACACACATATTCGTGATCAACATGTCCTTCGTCGTCCAAAATCTGACTCTTTGCAATGACTTCCGAATAACTGTGTACATCCTTATCAACTCTGTTAAGTAGTTATCCTTTGCCAAAAATAAAAATAGATAATGTGGTTTCCGGCCCAGTTAATAAGGCTATTTCCGGATATCATTGTACTTTTTGAAATCATTTATTTTGCAATAAAATATTTCAGCCACGATTTTACTATTCCTAAGTGTACTGTGACTTACTTATCTATGTTATTGTTATACATTTTACCACAGCTCTGTTTGTTTTAAGAAAAATGTGAGATTTTTTTTTATAAATATTTCACAAAAAGCCATTTTTTAGAAAATGACAATATGCTTTCAATTTTTGGCATAGAATTGAGATGGACTAAAAATGTTTTGTTGTTTGGTAAGAAAAATATAATTTGATTTTTTGCTTCAGTATTTAATTGGAAAATACTTACGTTGACAGGGGTCATCCTAAGCAACACGGTCGTCATTGACATGGAAAAACTTTGTAATTTTAAAAACTTGAATTAACTTTTATTCTATTTTATTTTATTTATTTCTTTTTATATTTCCTTCTTTCTCTATTGGTTGTTGGGCCTCAGGCGAGGCTCGAGCTCATCGAGATCTAGCAAGGTGCAGCGTTGTGTCACGACCGATCGATTCAAGACTCGATCCTTGATCAAACTCGTTTTGCCTTAGAAACTCCGCTATCTAAGTCAGCCTTTCCCACTCAATGTCACCACACCCTAGAGAGATAAGCTCTGAATTTGTATTACTCGTAAGAATGAGATGATACAATGAGGGGGAGGATTTCCCCTTATATATAAAGACTCGCGGGTTACAAACCATAGATCCCTTCTTGATCTAACGGTGGAGATTACATCTACTAACTATCCAACTACCCACGATAAATACAATCACGAGAAATTCTCATATCGTTCGTCCTTGGAATACTTTGGATTCCTCAAGAACTCATCAGGGTCTTCTTCTTTGAGAAAGTCATTGCTTTCGTGCCATAAACCCTCCTGGGCGGTCCTCTTTTTCCCGAATCATGTCATTCTCCCTTACCTAATCTGGCGACGCCCTCGTCGAGCTCTCTGCCAAATACGCCTCGACCTGCTTCTGGAACTGCCACAATGACTCGGCAAGTTCCCATATTGCTTCCCTCTCGGGTAGACCCTTCCATCAGATCAAATACTCCTTCCTCGGCACGCAGTACCGCTTCCTAACCACCCGATCAGCCAAGATGCACTTGACGTCTCGATCATGTGATATCTTCGCTCCAAGCGGCACCCGATGCAACTTACCCTGATCTGGATCCTCTTCATCGGCATGGAACGGTTTAAGCATACTTACATGGAACACCGGATGAACCTTTAGTTTGGCCAGGAGCTCTAACTTGTATGCAGCTTTGCCCATCCATTGGACAATTTTGAATAGCCCCTCATATCGTCGAAATAGTGCCTTGTGAACGTATTTGTACCGCAACGGCAGTTTACACAGCACTAGCTCTCCGACTTCATACTCCATATATCGCCTCTTCTGATCCGCCCATTTCTTCATGCTCTTCGATGCCTTGTATAAACAGGTGCGAGCTAGATCAACTTGTTCGTGCCACTCCATGGCACATTTGTGTGCGACGAGGCTGCTTCCCTTATAACTTGTGGTAATCATCTTCGGTGTGAGCAGTTGTTGCCCCATGACCAGCTCAAACGGACTCTTCCCGGTCGATTTACTATATTGTAGATTGTAGGAGAACTGGGCTAGGTCGATCAACTTTACCCAATCCTTTTGAGTTGCGCTTACGTAGTGCTTCAAGTGTCCCTCCAGCAAGTTGTTCACCCACTCCATTTGACCATCGATCTACGGTTGTAGACTCGTAGAGAAATTCAAATCTGTCCCCTACAGCTTGAACAGCTTGGTCTAAAACCTCCCAGTGAACCGAGGATCTTGATTGCTCACGATGGTTCGTAGCACTCTCCAATGCTTGACTATGTGCTTAAGGAATAGCTTGGGCGCTTCTTCGGCTGAGCAATCATCCATCGTAGGCATGAACGTCGTGTACTTGGAAAGCCTGTCCACCACGACCATCAACGTCTGACAACCTTTGGACTTCTGCAATCCCACGATGAAGTCTATGGAGACACTCTCCCATGGATGCTCTGGAACTAGCAATGGCTCCAGAAAGCCGACTGGTGACTTTTGCTCCAGCTTGTCTTGTTGGCACACTAGACACATCTGAACATACACCTCCACATCATCGCACATGTGCGGCCAGAAGTAATGCTCCTCAATTAGAGCAAGTGTGCGATGCATACCTGGATGGCTAGCTCATTTGTAGTCATGGCACTCTCGCATGACCTCCTTCTTCAGCTTCCCATAGAACGGAACATAGAGTCGCCGCCCCTTCATGTACAGCAAGCCATCCTCGCACTAGAATCTTCAGGTTTTTCCCTCCTCTGCATAGGTAAGAAGAGCCTTCGCCGCGGGATCATGCACCAATCCCTCTTTAATCCGCTTGACCAGTGGGCACTCTGGTCGACTTATGGCGGCCAACTCCGCCCTTCGACTCAACGCATCGGCTACGAAATTGGATTTTCTCGGTTGTACTCCAGCATGTAGTCGAATTCCGTCAAGAAATCTTGCTATCGCGCTTGCTTCGAGCTTAACTTATTTTGAGTCTGGAAATAGCTCGTAGCAACACGTAGTACATCCGCACCACGAACCGCGATCCCAGCAAGTAATGACGCCAAGTGCACAGACAATGCACTACAGTCGTCGTCTACTTTTCTTAGACGGTATACCTTCGCTTGGTTTCATTGAGCTTTCGTGACTCATAAGCCTCGAGATGACCATCCTGCATCAAGTCACCATCAATTGCAAAATCGAAGGCATCAGTTTCTACCTCATACGACTTTGAGTGATCGGGCAATATCAGCACGGGCTCTTCCGTCATGATCATCTTCAATCGCTCGAACACCTTGTGACATCGATCTGTCCACTCCCATGCTTTGTCTTTCTTCAGCATATCCGTGAGCGGAGCGGTGATGATCAAATATCCCTTCATAAATCGTCAGTAGTAGTTCGTCAGGCCAAGAAAGGAACGTAGCTCAGGAACTTTCTTTGGCGGCTCCCAATCCACGATTTCTTGGATCTTGGCTGAATCCATCCGCACTCGACCTTCCCTCACGATGTGCCCAAGGAAGGGTACCATTGGTTGAGCAAATGTGCACTTCTCGTGTTTGACATAAAGCTTGTGTTCACGCAACACCTGGAAGACCTTCTTAATATGCTCGATGTGCTCCTCTAACGTCCGACAGTATATCCCAATATCATCTAGATACATCAAGGAACGAGTGGAGTACCTTATTCATCAGCATGCAGAACGTTGCAGAGGCGATTGTCAAGCCAAAGGGCATGACCAGGAATTCGTAAGAGGCGTATCTAGTGACACAGGCTGCCTTCGGCTTGTCCCCTTTCGCTATCCTCACTTGATAGTAACCCGATCAAAGATCCAACTTGGTGAACTAGCGAACACCACCAAGTTGGTCGAAGAGATCCGCAATCAGAGGTATTGGGTACTTGTTCTTCACGGTAAGCTTGTTCAAAGCCCGGTAGTCGATACACATCCGCAACGAACCATCGTGCTTCTTCTAGAACAACACCGGGGCACCAAACAGAGCCTTGGATGGGCGGATGTAGCCAACATCGAGTAGATTTTTCAATTGTTTCCTCAACTCTTCCAGTTTGGAAGGTGCAGAGCCATGGCAGTGGTCGTGCATCAGGCAACAACTCGATCTTATGATCTGCCTCCCTTCGAGGCAGCAACACCTTCGACGGCAACGTCATTGAATGACTCGAGGACATGATCACCTCCATTAGAGATCCTCTCCTTCAACCTGAGGGTCTTCCACCTTTAAGACGGCTAGGAAGGTCTTATCGCCCTTCTTGACCCCTTTTGGTAGTTCCATGGCCGAGTGCACCTTGTTCCTCTACCCATGCGTGATGGAAACCACACATTGGTTTTGATCATCCATAATACATATACAATCCGCGAATGGAATGACAATGCATTGATGCTATCAAGGAATTGCAAACCAATCACCATATCGTAGCCATCCATAGGGATTACCTTGATGTCTTCCTTGCTCGCCCATGGCCCAATAAGGATCTCTATATCTTTCGTTATACCAGCCATTGAGACTTCCTTGGAATTCACCTTCTTCAAGAAACCACCTCCCTTCTCATCTCGGAGATTGAGTCTCTTCACGACTTCCTTGGACATAAAGAGGTGGAATGCTCCATTGTCCACCAACGTTCTTATCACCTTATTTCCAATCTTCACCTTTGCGAACATCAAGCCCTTGGTCTTTTCGGCCTTCTTGAACTTGATGGAGTTGAGGATACGCAATGCCCCGAGTCGTGCCTCCTCTTTTTCTCGTTTTCATCTTTTCTTGGCTTCCTCCAATTCTTTGATAGCGTATGCAATTTGCCCCTTCAATGAGCAATCCCGAGCAAAATGCGGGCCATCGTAAATGAAGCACTTGATATTGAATCGCCTCTTCACATGATCCTTTCCACTCGACTCGGCCTTCGACTCAACCTTTGCCTTTTGAGGGTCCGAAGACGCCTTGCTTGAGGAGCTAATATAGTTGGGCTTGCTACGATCTCCCCTACCATTGCCCTTGTCCTTTGGACGGGTGACCGACTTGCTCATGGACATCGATGTCTTGAACTCCACCATGATTTCAGCCACAGCCATGGCCACCGCGAGATCCTCCGCATGACAGCGCTCGATCTCATTCTTCACCCACGGTTTTAGCCCACCAACAAATTGATGGTAAACCTCACGATCATTCATCAACTGGATTTGCAGCAACAGCTCCGAGAATTTCTTCACATAATCTTGGACACCTCCCTTTTGCTCGAGTCGGTGAAGCTCATCCCTCGCTTCCTCTTCAGCATAGGCCGGATAGAATTGGTGCCGAAACTCCGCTTCGAACGCCTCCAAGGTGGTGATCGGATTACCAACCCATTCGTCACACCTACTACGCCACCAAACCATGGCAATCTCAGTAAGGTACATGGCAGCAGTACTCACCTTCAAAGCGTCGTTGATGATCGCCATGGCCTTGATGTCACGCCCCGCGCCCCATCGTGAGCACGCAATCATCCCTGCAAGCAAAACCACAACAATCTCTCGGCGGTCCCAAGGATCCACTTATATATAAAGGAAGATCGAGATATGAAATAATTTACATTAAGCACACGGAAGCGTTTCCCAACAACTCCCCGTACCACATGAATATATATATATATATCCCAAGACTAAGCAGGACTGGATAGCATCAAAAGGGTCATACATCAACATCAACTGGTCACATCTACTACAGACCGCTATACACCAAGGCGACGGGTAAACATGTCAAAAGATGTCCACAAAATCTACTAGGGAAAGGGGATTAGGTCGCCAGTCAAAAAGTCAGGTCATCATTCGAAGTCGCCTAGGAAAAACTGCTGCAATCTCCGATGTCCTCGCTCTCCTCTGACAGCTCGTACTCGGAGAAAGTCTCTGATGGAACCTCCATAGAGTCTTCCATGATCGCTTCCTGCGACTGCTCAGCCCGGTCTCCCTCCACGGTCGCCTCCTGGTCCAGCTCGGATGGATCTCTCTCGGACGGCTCCACCACGATGACCTCATCCTCTGGCGGTGGCACGAGAAACTCAGCTGTCGGCGTCCGCTCCGGGCCGTTCCTCGAACCAACCACCAAGCTCTCGAGAAACTCCTGGTCTGCTATCGTCTGACACCAAGGAGGTATGACACCCTCTGGAACCTTATGGGGCTTCAACGGCCCGACCTTCCTATCTCCGTCCTGTCTAAACCAAGCCTCAAATCGATGAGGCTTCCCGTCAGGTTTGCCCTCATCTACCCAAACTACTGTACATTTCCTTATGTATATATTACCCTGCCTATCGGGGAACTCATCATAATACGCCGTCATCTCCTGCGGGTCCCCGAATCTGATAGGCCACATTGCTATTGTCTAGGATCTGTAAAGTAGAATTTCCCCAAAAGGGGTGAGATACACATCTCAGTAAGAAAAACCTAACCCTAGGTCAAGTTGACCGTCCACTCAGGCAGTCAAGTCACTCAACCTATCCAACTCATGAACTCACGCGGACATGACAGTCATAATTCAATAAACAATAATGCATAGAGGACATGCATGCATTTATATTCTCATGTCACACACAGTTGCACCTATATGCTCGGCCTGTCACTTCATCACACCAATCAACCTCTGTCTGCCTCATTCTCTAGCCCGCGATTAGATTGCATCAGGCTCAGCCCGCGTAAACGCATCAGGCCCCAGTTCAATTTTCAGACAGAGTCTATGAGCTCGTATTCTGTCCCGCGATTAAAACGCATCAGGACTGTGGCTATCTCAACTTCGCGACTCCGTCGCATCAGGGCGCCACCTTTTCATAATCCACCCCGCGGCCTCTTCGCATCAGGGTCTCAATCTCCGCCCCGCGTCTCATACGCCTCAGGGCCATGCCATACAATGTCACAATCATGTCTCATGCCACTTCATATCAATTAACTTGATTTTTAAAATCAAATTTCATAACCAATGGCTAATGCGCATGATAATATGTTTAATAAATTTCGTGGCATGCAATTCAATTCAAATAGTACTCAGGCACTCAGACCATTCACACATAGGCTAGGTCAAACAATCATTCTATAATGTCCAAGGGCGCATCAAGCTATTACATGCGAGGATTTTCTCATAAATCGTTCCGTTCGGCCCTCGACTTACCCAATCGAGTCCAATCCCCCTAGCCTCGGTTTAGAAAATTCCTTACCTTCGCTTAATAACGCAAATTACTCCTCCTCGCACCTCCCAAGGTTCGGCCAACTCAAGTCCAAGGTCAATCCGTCGCGCAACCTAGGATAATCAATCGATTTTGTCAAATTTCAAGTTCAATCCCTCCATTCATCCATCCAAATTATCCATTAGATACTCCTCATCATCACAACACATCATACACACCAAATTACAACACAATCCCAGCCTATTCAGCCCTCCACAGAACTGATTTGGCCCAGCATTGAACCGGTTCCATTCGGTTCTGTTCATGCCGGGTCCAACCGGCCTTAATCTATCTCAAATCCATCAAATATACACCATTCTACCTCTTATAATGTTTACCTAAGAGTTTGGAAGTCTCACCGTGAGTTTCAAGTCGCGCGGTTGCCGGAAAGTCGTCGGAAGTCGCTGGAGCACTCACACACAGAATACCGGCAGATTCTGGGCATAATGTACAAGGGTTGTTCATGGTCAAAAACTTATCAAATAAATCCCAAATTTTATCACAGAACCATGTATATGTCTACTTGATCTTCACAAAATTTGAGCAAAAGATTCCAAGTTTTCGATTGTCTAAAGGGTTCAGAACCGAACCTACCTCAAATTGGAACAGATTCCGTCGACCTGTGGGAGAATGCTTGCCCCAAATTCCTCAGAGCTCCAAATGACCTGATTCCAGTTGGAGGACGTTGGCAAGACGTGAGGCTACATCTGGGTAGTCGGCCGGCAGCAGGGGACAGTCGGAGGTGGCGGTCGTACGGACCGAATGGCTACATCCGGCGGGGTCGGGTGGAGCAGAAACTGGAGAAGAAGAAGAAGAAGAAGCTTGGTCTGGTCTTTGGGGGA
This sequence comes from Rhodomyrtus tomentosa, assembly GCA_028455895.1. NCBI lineage: Eukaryota > Viridiplantae > Streptophyta > Magnoliopsida > Myrtales > Myrtaceae > Rhodomyrtus > Rhodomyrtus tomentosa. Next base: position 13,821,719 of record JAPCWY010000009.1, on the reverse strand, counting down.
ACAAAAATGGCCGAATGGGGGTTTGAGGAGAGAGAGAGAGCTGTTTATTATCCCAAAAAATTTAAATTAATTGAGGTGATTGGTAGGTGGGCATTAATTGGTGAAATGATCTACTACCCTTGGATGCTTGACACTTGTCCATTGTTCTTCTCAAGGGCATCCAATGGCCATCAATTGCTCTTCAATTTGCAGCAGCTTGGGAGAGGAGAAATGTCCATTTTGCCATTCCTTCAAATATAAAGACAAAGTCTTAAGCTTGAGGGGCATTTTGGTCTTTTACCTCCGATATTCGGAACGTCGTTTTTCTCGTTTCTGACTTCTTCGATAGGGCGACGGCCAATCCAATTAACGTTGGAATTCTTGATTTTCCTTTTTCAAACTTTTCGGGACTCAATTCTGATCGTTCCTTCTACCAGACGTGATTCCAACCTATTCCGAACCGACGGGCGGCTTCTGCAGACTATACGCGTATCGACCCCGTGATTCTCGTCACGTTTAGAGCTCGTCAATTCATGGCGGCCTTGGTTGTCATGTAATCACGAGGGCTTATTGCTAGTCCCTGTGGTCTCGATCGTCACACTTCGATTTAGGATAATTTTGCAAATCGTACGTTGGTTAAGCGGCATCACCCGCGCTCCAACCGCACGATGCTCGCATGGTAATCCTTAATCGTTTTTAGATCGGCCTTTTTGCAGTCCTAAATATCTCCTCGACAATCCTTATGGTCAAAGCGCCATTTCCTATTCGAGTCGCCTAGGTCCACGTATCTCGTCTTGCGTTAGCCTTTCCCCTTTGGTCAGTCTGCTCAAATTGATCAGATTTGAGTGGAATACAACTGAAATACATCGCTTGATATAAATAAACTTCTTATTACAGAGTCTGAAGTTGATTGAAAATCAGAATGTCACACCTGAAGTACTGGTTCACTTACCATTGTAAGTTGTCCACGTCCTTGGCCACCCTTGTTCTCTTGAACTCTTTGGCCTTCGGGGCATCCACTCGTGGAGCCGGTTATACCGTGATCACACCATTCACTAGTGCCGTCGCTTCTGCCCAATCAAGTCTCAACTTGATTGCGTCCAGCTCGCTACGCATAGCCTCCACTAGGGCCTTCAAATCATTGTTTTGTCATTGTAGCTCATCAAAAGTGCACGTCAAGGGCCCCAACAGCTCTCCACGAAACTCTCCCATGCCAGACTTCAGCTCTTGTACTTCGGCCTTGAGCACATCCTTGTCCAACTCGTCTTCATCAAAGTTGTTGACCATCTCCCCAGCCGTGCCTTGGACGTTCGGAAGCGCAATCTCCATTCACACGATACGAGACTCCAAGTTCCCCATCAACTCCTTCGAACTAGAACGACCTTTCTTCGACTTCTTGGGCACCTCGACAGCCTTCTCCCTCATCTCTTCCACGACCTCCTCACCTTAGACACGAGCAGCAATGGAAGGATTCATCACGCCTATTAGATGAACGCTTGGCTACGTTGGCTAGAACTTGACTTTGATGCCACTTGTCACGGGCCGATCGATTCAAGACTCGATCCTTGATCAGACTTGTGCGGCCTTAGGAACTCCGCTCCTTAAGTCAGCCTTTCCCACTCAATATCACCGCACTCTAGAGAGAGAAACTAGAGAGATAAGCTCTAAATTTGTATTACTCATGAGAATGAGATGGTACAATGAGGGGGATGGGGTCCCATTATATTCAAAGACTCGCGGGTTACAGACCATAGAACCCTTTTTGATCTAACGATGGAGATTACATCTACCAACTATCCAACTATCCGCGATAAATACAGACACGAGAAATTCCCACATCGCCCGCCCTTGGAATACTCTAGATTCCTCAAGAGCTCGCCAGGGTTTTCTTCTTTGAGAGAGTCTTGCTTCCGTGCCAAAAACCCTCCCGGGCAGTCCTCTTTCTCCTGGACCATGTCACTTGCATCAGACAAGGCTCTGCAGCCAGCTAAGAAAGAAGGAAAAAGAAAAAGAAAATAAAAAAAAGACAATATAATATTAACATTAAAAAACTGAATTTTTTAAATAAAAAAATTTGATTCTTGTGGCTTGGACATGGATAGCCAAGGAGCTCGGCACAGGCACTAGGATTTCAACCCCAACTCCCCAGCTTCCAGGAATGAGCGCATGGACTGGCTCGTTGAAGTCAAGCTAAAAAACTTGAAGCCCATGACCAACTCCGTAGTGGCCCAACCCTAGTCTATAAAGGCCGGACCTCGGTAGGACATTGGCCTGGGACCCCTACGCTCATATAGGAACCCATCTCTCGAGCATAGGTCGATTAAAGCCGGGCACAAGTCTTTAGTACTCGTGCATGCATTCGGGTTCATGGAGATTGGGCCACAAACTACTACCAAGGACCTGAGAATAAGTGTTGGGTTCTCGTGTCCATGCAAAGAATTTATTCGTATTTTTTGTTTTCATCTTTTTTGCATTGTCATTTTTTATTTTGTGTCATCGATTATCGCCCCTATCTCTTATTTTTACGGCTTCAGTTGAGAAAAATATCAGGGAAGAGATAAACACGAAGCTTACATATTTTGAATAAAAATACACCAACCTATTTATAGATTTTATTATGTAAGAAAATATATTAATCAAGATATGCTCATAATATTGAGATACGAACAATTGACATAATTATTACAACATCTCTAACATAAGTAATTATTATAGAGAATCCTTAATTATTATTTATCACTAACAGCTTCAATTTCGTCTTCTTTTCTCTTTTTTATTTTTCATGCTCTGTCCTTTGTGACCAGAAAGTGTTTGGTCATATCTCTCTCTAATCTCTCTCCATCCTTGCTTTGCTCTCGTTAGATTTCCATAAGTGTTAACACTTATGGAAATGAATTTATGCTCCAAAAGTTGGAGCAGAAATCTATTTAGTAATGTAACATTTGCAGCAGAAATTCGTTTGGTTATAAAACACTACATTTATATTAATTTGAAGTTGCTTTTGAGCCAACTTCAGAAGTAAAAAAAAAAAAAGTTGCTTCTATTTCAGAATTAGAAATTTCTCAATATTAATATCTCTCATTTTGGCTTCCTTTCATTTTAGCACCTCTCTCTCCCAACCACACATCTGCCATCGACGCCAACTGCCCGCTTGTCGCGACCAATGCCAGTCGCCACCCGTCCACTGTCGATCGTTGCCGCCCCACGATTATCACTAGCGCCCTCCATTGCCACTTGCCGCCCACCACCATCAGCTGCCGACCATCGCTAGTAGCCAACCACTATCCATTGTCGCGAACACTACAGGTCGCTGTTGCCTATCGTTGACCATCGCCCGTCATCGTGTTGCCCGCCACCGCTCCTGCCCACTTCGCCGTGACCACTGTCAACCACTGCCACTGCCAGGCCTCCATCTCTGACTGGCAGAGTAAAAAATAAATAATTATTAAAATAAAAATTATTTTTTAAAGAAATTTTAAAAAATAAAAATGAAGTAGATATTTTTTGGCCAATGACAATAACTTATTGTAGAAGATTTTTATTATTATTATTAATATTATAAAAGTAAAAATTTTCAGCCGTTAGAAAATAAATTTGTGTTTCACAAGTAGAAATTTTGTCCTATTATCAATTTTTTTTCTAATCAGAAATCAACTTCAGAGCAGAAGTAGAAAAAAAAATTTCTGACCAAAAGTTGATTTCTGAAGTAGAAATGCTACCATACGCGACTTTAGCTTGGAGATACCTACTGTACTTTTCTTGCTCGTTTGCTTTGAATGTTTTTCAGTCATCAAGCCGAGCATTAGGTCTCTCTCTTCTTCCTTATTTCTCAGCACTTTCATCGTGCTAAAAGAGGACGTCGAAGTTGTCGGTCCTCGAGATGCATCGGAGAAGAACATCCCTCCAAGGTTATGTGCCACCGTTCCATTGGCCCACTCAAAATCGAATAGCGATTCAGGGCGTTGATCCAGTTCCCAATTCGAGAACCAGATAGCGCTTCAGGGCATATGTCTTTTCACTTAATATCGTACATACGGTAATTTAAATATACACAATGTCAAACTTAAGCTCACAAATTTACTCTATTTGAAAAAATCCATCAAAACTCGCATCTGGCATTAACAATAGATAAAATGAAATATGTGGTTTACTTCACTTTCAGACATAATAAACATTATAACCTCATCTTAACACACCGTTAAGGCAACATCTATATTATAAGCTTGAGCCCTCAATCATAACCTAGATAATGTGCTTCAAATCGTTTTATCTCTTTTTATCACACAATAAGTAGAGGCGATTACCCGTGTGATTGGGCTAATCTCTCATCTGTCCGATGTACCTTCTCAAAGTAATGCACTAAGCATTAATATGTTTAGATTTCATACAAAATTATAGGCATCAATAATGACAACAAATATCATTAACTATGAGTTTTGGGAAATATAAATATTTAGTACACCAACTTCTATGCAGTCTTACAGATTTAAATGTAGGGAACTAATCCTTTTGTCAAAACATTACTAAAGAAAAAATCTCTATGAATCGACTTCATCATAGGATCTGCTATTATCATATGCGTAGGTATGTACTCTACATTAACATCTTTTCGTACAGCCATGGGTATCACAAAATCATACTTCGTGTCTATCTGTTTGATCCTGCAATTGTTCTTTACTATAAGCTCTTGTTATTTGATAATTAATCAATAATTACACGTGTAGCATCCGTAGTGACACTTTATTTATTTAAACGTGTTTCAAGCCAAATACCCTCTTGTATAGCTATTGATAACATCACAAAATCATCTTAGGTAAATATTAACATTTGATTTTTTATCAATTCTTTTTTAATATTACTTTTGAAAATTTTATAAAAAATTCGTAAAAAAATTAAAAAAAAAATGAAAAAAATCAACTTTGGGAACTGATCATCATTGCATATGTACATGTTCACAGGTCTACAAGTCCCGTTGCGAAAACTTCCTCAAGAAGCACCTGCCCCCCTTTGCTGCAGCTAGAAACTTGTCCACGAAGAACCCGTGTCAATAATTTCCTCTGACGAGTCTGACCCAAAATAAAAAAGCCTGTTACCTTTTCCAAAAGCCCCGCCCTTTTGCCAAACTCCACTATAAAAAAAGGCAAAGCTCTTCGTCTATTGACCAAGACCCGTGAGGAAAGCCGCTCTTGCACTTGTAGTCGAAGCCACAATCGAGAAGCCCAGTTTCCCGATTTTCTCCTGGTTAGTACGAAACTGAAGTAGAGTTGCTCTCATCCTTTTGTTACTCGCATTAGCGCAAGGGTTCGTATTATCCCCTACGGGAGCCGGTCTTTATTTTTATTTTTATTTTTTTCAGTGTATCACGTAGATGATTGTTAGTGAAACGCCAGCGCATCTATTTATCCAGCAAAAGAGACAAATCCTTGAGTACTTCTTGATTTTCTCTTGGTATCCATGGGCACGGCCTCACAATTGCTTGATTTGATAGTTTTTTTATGGTCCGGTAGCATCCACATGGATCAAATCTTTAGAGGGTGACTGCCAAATAGATCCATGATGGGTTTGTTAACTCCGGTGCCGGCGAGGCCTATCCCGCGCCGCAAGAACCAGTGGACATTTTTCTTTTACGACATTTGGGGAGTCGACATTGCAAATATGACTTTGCAAATTCAAACGCTAGTGTGATAAAATGGCAAAAAACTATAGCAATCATTGCCTGTAACAAAGCACGTTGAGGTTTAATTTGGCTTTTATCTCAGTAACATAGGAAGGAAGGCTATTTTTTCAGATTGGTCTAATTCTCTCGACAGATCAAGAACTAAAACAACCATGGCAGCAACCAAGATGAGCTTGAAGCTTCTTGTTGACCGGAGAAGCCACACGGTGCTTTTTGCTGAAGCTGGAAAGGACTTTGTGGATTTCCTTTTCCATTGTTTGACTTTACCAGTTGGAACTGTTGTTAGTTTCCTCACCAGTGGAGGCACAGCTGCTAGCTTATGCAACCTCTACAAGAGTATTGAGAGTCTCAGTGACATATATTTAAAAACTAACCAGAAAGAGACTCTGCTGAAGCCCAAGTTACCAAGCAGTGGTCCAGAGCTTCACTTGTTGTTACCTGAAGCTTCATCTTCCCCGCCAACTGACTACTACAGATGCTCTAGTTGTTCTTCGGGACGTAACTATTTCACTGATGCCCCCTCAACACAATGTCCTTGTTGCAGCAGGAATATGAGTACCAAACTTTCATGGGTTGTTGGGCCAGCTGCGTCACCCTCGCCTGAGGCATCTGGCGGTGAGGGTGGTTATGTGAAAGGCGTCGTGACATACATGGTGATGGATGATCTGGTAGTGAAGCCTATGTCTGCTATTTCTTGTGTTACTCTCATCAACAAGTTCAGTGTGCAGGAACTTGGGGACCTTGAAGAGCAGGTGGTAGATTTTGGGATGGATGAGGTAAGGCCTGCAACACCTTTCTAATATCCTCAATCCTTTTTATTTTTTTTTTTGGTTTTTAGGCCTGAAATTATTAGTTGCCTTTTCCATCATGCTCCAGGACATGTTAAGCCTTTTATTCATGGAGATGTTAGTGAAAATTGGAGGATCATTGAATAGCATGTAGAACGATGTTAGTTAGAGCATTTCAGTGAGCCATTGCTGGGATATGGATGGTAGTAGCGTCGCCATTGACTATATGTAAGATTTATGCATTCCAACTTGCGTTAGAGTCTCTCTTCTGTTACGGCCGCACTGCTAACAAATAGGTTTACCGACATCCTACCCCGACACAAACAAGGGGTTGGGCTTAGATAAAGAACAAGATCCATTGTTGGGTAAAATCACATCTTCATGACTAGGATGATAATTCATGGTTAAGGAATAGGGTGCATCAGCACTTTTTCTAAATTAATCTTCACGATTAGTTAGTTTCTTAAGTTAAAGATAGCTGATAAGATCTGGATTGTTACTAAATTGAATTTGAGGGCTTAATTCTCTATGCAATTTTGGCACTATGGCGATCCGCTACCATGGCTGCAAAATGTTCAGTGAAAGCTTCTGATTCTCTTGTTATCTGGTTTGCAGGCCATAAAGCTGTTGAATGCTTCTTTGCATTCCAAGAAGGTGTTCACAGACATATTCTTCAGTAAGAAGGAAGCATCTGGATGATGATCCATTTCAAGAAAACAGCTTATGCTCTTTCTCTGTTAATGGCTTTGTCTGTTTTATTTCCATTTGCGTGAGATTTCGGCGACTCCACTGATTCCCACTGTAGTTGTGCGGTCACCAATTACACTTTTTCTTTCGTTTATTATCAGCGTGTGGTACTCTGGTTTTTGAGAATGTCATCTTTAAATGTGTCTATCCTTGTCAAGCTGCAATGGTTGTTTTTATGATTGAATCTACAGGTTGCACAAAATTGAGAATGAGGGAACCAATCCATTACATACGCATCGGAATTATACGAAAAACATGCCCAAGATACAACTTGAATCACTGATCGTAAACAAGTAAATCATGCGACGAACATACCGTGATTTTGACAAATCAAGGGTTAATATTGTAGCCTCGAGAGATTCCTTCGTCCGTTTGACTTTCAAGAGAGATTTGTCGTTGCTTTCTTTTTCTTTCAGTGTTCTCTCAATTCTCTCTAGAATCAACGTTGTTCATTCTTGAACGTAGGAACATACACAGTTTTTCTCATTTAAAGTGAGTAATTGTCATTGGCTGTTATCTAAGAGGATAAGGGGGGTGAGATAGTATACAAGGGCGGACCTTGATACTCCCATACACTCTCATTTTCTAACATCTCCAACTTACCTATGAAGGGCTACCCATAACTCTCATTTGTCCATGAAGTGTCAACAAGAGTTACTTGCTCAGGATTAAACATAACTATATCTTTTCTACAAAGTTCATATCAACAAATAATTGGTATGACCGGCATATGACGAGAGCTCATTGCTACACATCGTTTTGGGAGTACATAGCAACTCAACTTGAGCATATTAACTCAGAGCATATCAAGTATGCAGTACCCTAGAATAATCAATCACATTTACATCATATCTCACTTGATCTCTTTGACTACTCAAATACATTGTATTCACAATCCTAATTAAGCTCAAATAATCATAATTGATAGATTTGTGAATACAAACATAGATTGTGACATCAAAATAAATTGATTTTCCTATTGCCTTAAACCTCTTAATCTCAGTTCAGCTGGATTTTCTAGAAATATCCCATTAAATCAAATTAATTTCATGACCATTGGCAACATTCTAAGATATCAAATATTGAATAGAAATCTTGAGAATAAGTAAGAGTCGTAAATGGACAAACTTGAGGAATTTTTATGCTCAAAAAAGTCAGACAGCCTGAAAGTTGAGACCAAAACTTTTGTCAACTTTTATTGGTCGTTTCATGCATACGTAATATAAAATACATATTACCGTACTGTCTCTTTTACCATGGAGCGTATTTTTCACTTAATATCGTACAAATGATAGTTCAGATATACCCAATCTTTATCTTGAGTTTACAAATCTCCTCTCTTTGAAAGAATTCATCAAAACTCACATCCAACATTAACGAAAGAAAAAATGAAACATGTGGGCTATTTCACTTTCAGACATGATAAACATTATGATCTCATCTTAACACTTTATTAAGGCGACATCTATATTATAAACTTGAGCTCTCAATTATCACTTAGATAATGTGCTTAAAATCATCTTATCTCTTTTTATCACATAATAAATAGAGGCAATTACCTGTGTGGTTAGACTAATCTCTCATCTGTCCGACATACCTTCTCAAAGTAATGCACTAAGCATTAATATGTTTAAATTTCATACAAAATTATAGGCATCGATAATGACAACAAATATCATTAACTGTGAATTTTGAGAAATATAAATATCTACTATTCCAACTTCTACGTAGTCTTAGAGATTTCAATATCCTTTTGTCAACACATGACTAAGGAAAAAATCTCTAGGAATTGACTTCATCATAAGATCTGCTATTATTCTATGCATAGCTATGTACTGTACATTAACATCTTTTCGTACGGCCATGTCTCTAAAAAAAATCATACTTCGTGTCTGTTTGTTTGGTCCTGCAATTGATCTTTAGTATAAGCTCTTTTCGTTTGACTATCATAATTAATCAATAATTAAACGTATAACATCCTTAGTGACACCTTATTTATCCAAATGTGTTTTAAGCCAAACACCTCTTGTATATCTATTGATAACATCACAAAATCAGCTTTCGTTGTGGCACTATTCTTAGGTAAATATTGACATCTGATTTTTTTATCAATTTTTTAAATATTATTTTAAAAAAAGTTATAAAAAAATTCACAAAAATTCGAAAAATGACAAAATCAACTTTCGGAAATGATCACCCTTGTATATGAACATGTTCACAGGTCTCCAGGTCACGTTGCGAAACTTCCTCAAGAAGCACCTACCCCCTTTGCTGCAGCTAGAAACTTGTCCACGAAGAACCTGTATCAATAATTTCCTCTGACCCGAAAGGAAAATAAACCTGTTGCCTTTTCCAAAAGCCCCGCCCTTTTCCCAAACTCCACTATAAAAAAGGCAGAGCTCTCCGTCTATTGACCAAGACCCGTGAGGAAAGCAGCTCTTGCACTTGCAGTCGAAGCCACAATCGAGAAGCCCAGTTTCGCGATTTTGTCCTGGTAAGTGCGAAACTGAAGTAGAGTCGCTCTCATCCTTTTGTTTCTCGCATCATTGTAGCGCAGGGGTTCTTTTTTTCCCCTACGGGAGCCGGTCTTTAGAGGGTGACTGCCAAATAGATCCATGATGGGTTTGTTAACTCCGGTGCCGGCGAAGCCTGGCCCGCGCCACAAGAACCCGTAGACATTTTTCTTTTATGAGATTTGGGGAGCTGACATTGCAAATATGACTTTGCAAATTCAAACGCAAGTGTGATAAAATGGCAAAAAACTTTAGAAATCATTGCCTGTAACCGAGCACGTTGAGGTTTAATTTGGCTTTTATCTCAGTAACATATGAAGGAAGGCTATTTTTTCAGATTGGTCTAATTCTCTCGACAGATCGAGAACTAAAACAACCATGGCAGCAACCAAGATGAGCTTGAAGCTTCTTGTTGACCGGAAAAGCCACACAGTGCTTTTTGCTGAAGCTGGAAAGGACTTTGTGGATTTCCTTTTCCATTGTTTGGCTTTACCAGTTGGAACTGTTGTTAGTTTCCTCACCAGTGGAGGCACAGCTGCTAGCTTATGCAACCTCTACAAGAGTGTTGAGAGTCTCAGTGACATATATTTAAAAACTAACCAGAAAGAGACTCTGCTGAAGCCCAAGTTACCAAGCAGTGGTCCAGAGCTTCACTTGTTATTACCTGAAGCTTCATCTTCCGGGCCAACTGGCTACTACAGATGCTCTAGTAGTTCTTCGGGATGTAACTATTTCACTGATGCCCCCTCAGCAATATGTCCTTATTGCAGCGGGAATATGAGTACCAAACTTTCATGGGTTGTTGCGCCAGCCGCGTCATCTTCGTCCGAGGCATCTGGCGGTGAGGGTGGTTATGTGAAAGGCGTCGTGTCATACATGGTGATGGATGATCTGGTCGTGAAGCCTATGTCTACCATTTCTTTTGTTACTCTCATCAACAAGTTCAATGTGAAGGAACTTGGGGATCTTGAAGAGAAGGTGGTAGACTTCGGGGTGGATGAGGTAAGGCCTGCAACCCCTTTCCAATATCTTATATCTTTTTCGTTTTTTTTTTTTTTTTGGTTTCTAGGCTTGAAATTATTAGTTGCTTTTTCATCATGCTCCGGGGCATGTTAAGCCTTTTATTCATGGAGATGTTAGTGAAAACTGGAGGATCATTGAATAACATGTAGAAGCGATGTTAGAGCATTTCAGTGAGCCATTGCTGGGATATGGATGGTAGTAGCCTCGCTGCTGACTATATGTCAGATTTATGCATTCCAACTTGCGTTGCGAGTCTCTCTTCTGTTACGGCCGCACTGCCAACATTGCAAAAGGTTTAGTGACATCCTACCCCGACACAAACAAGGGGTTGGGTTTAGAAAAAGAACAAGATCCATTGTTGGGTAAAATCACATCTTCGTGACTAGGATGGTGTGATTTCTAAATAAATCTTCAGGACTTGTTAGTTTCTTTAGTTAAAGATAGCTGGTAAGGTCTGGATTGTTACTAAATTGAATTTGTGGGCTGAATTCTCTACGCAAGTTTAACACTATGACGATTCGCTACCATGGCTGCGAAATGTGCCGTGAAAGCTTCTGATTCTCTTGTTGTCTGGTTTGCAGGCCATAAAGCTGTTGAATGCTTCTTTGCACTCCAAGAAGGTGTTCACAGACATATTCTTCAGTAAGAAGGAAGCATCTGGATGATGATCCGTTTCAAGATAACAGCTTATGCTTTTTCTCTATTAATGGCTTTGTCTAATTTATTTTCGTTTGCGTGAGATTTCGGCGAGTCCACTGATTCCGATTGTAATTGTACGGTCACCAATTACGTTTTTTTGTCCTTTCGGTTGTTATCAATGTGTGGTGCTTTGATTTATGAGAATGTCGTCTTTAAATGTGTCTATCCTTGTGAAGCTGCAATGGTTGTGTTTATGATTGGATCCACAGGATGCACAAAATTGAGAAATCTATAGTCGGTTTACTCCATTCTGATATCTGACCAAAAGAAGAAGAAAAAACTCCGTTCTGTGAGGATCAAAGCGTTCTGTAGTACAGCGGCAATATCACTTGCGTCAGTTTTTTTCGATTTTTCATTTTTTGGTGGCTGAAGGACGCCGAGGGGTCGCTGCGGGCAGATGGGGCTTTGCAAGCCCCTCGCCCGCCCTCGTGGTGGCCGGCGAGCCCTCGCCTCGTCCCTTGGGCGGAGATGAGAGAGGATAGGGAGACGATTCATCTGGTCTTCCGCTTGTCCGTCGACGTGGGTCTTGGTGCTTCGGCGGCGTCTCTTCCGTTTCTAGGTTAGAGAGAAAGAACGGTGGATTACTACACGAGGGAGGCTGCAGTTGAGAAAGAGGAGAGAGTGTGGGTTTTAGTCTTTGTCAAAAACCGTAACTGAACCATTAAAAAACTGCAGCTGAACCACAAATAACCGAACTGAAAAAAATAATTTCTTTATTATCCGAATTCAAAATCGAATCGAATTGAAAATTTGAAAAATTTCGGTTCGATTCGATTGGGTTTAGTCAATAGTTCAATTTTGACACCTTTATGCATAGTAAATGGTAAGAAACTAAAAGAACACACACAAGATTCTAAGTAGATAAATGATCAAAGATCTCTGCAGGTAAAATTCTATTTTGTCCTCAAATCTCTTTTTATGAGCTTAACTTTTTTACATGGTATTTCTTAATTATTATACAATGAGTCTCTTTGACAGTGATAAGAATCATCGTGGTTTTATTACTATAATTAATTATCAACAAAATAACTAAATGAATGAATTCGCATCACTTGTAACTGTTGCACTAAGGGCTAAGATTTTCTCGACCAAAAAAAAAAACAAAAAACTAAGGGCCACGACAAGTTCTTGACTAACTATTTCTAATAATCGCAAAAAGTTTCTAAAGGAAAAAAAATCATAGTTAAAAATTGCCTTATCGCACATGCCTAAAAATTTCCCAAAATTTTAATTCCTACAAAAAGTTTATAAAGGAAAAGATAAGTGTTTCCATTGCGCACAAAAAAAGAGTTTAGAAATATTTTTCATAGCCATTGAATTTAGGACTATGATAAGGTGTGACAATTTTTAGTCATTGCAAAACGTTTATTTATGAGAAAAATAGGTTCACAAGTCAGTGTTACTTGATTGAATAATTTAAAAATTAGAAATTTAAACATAATGCAATCGATAGAATTATATTTGATGATTTATCATGATTGACCTTGAATTTTAAGCATCCAAATTTCCGAGAAATAGTTTCATCATGCATTCAAAAGGAATGTCGACTCGAATAATTTCGTCTCCAATATTTTCTTTTGTAATAGCTATAAAAAAATCACAAAATACGCCCACTGTGACACATTGTCTAAATATTTTATTGTGACGCCAAAATCTCAAACTTGTACTTGTCTGACACATTTACCATCCATCAAAGTTTCGTGTTGACACACCCATGTTGCTTAAGTGAAATAAAAAAGATATGATTTTGACTGGACAATAATCTAATGGAACCTTAACGGAGGGTAAATAGGTCATGCGTGTACATGCTTGGGATTTTTGAAGTCTCAAAAATAGCTTAGGGCAAATATATCACGGTAGATAATTTAGGATTTTTTATGTCACAAAAAAAAAAGTTCAGAGTAAATTGGTTATGGTGAGCATAGTTTATGATTTCTTTTTTGTGGCTTTTCCAATTGTTTCCAAATAAATTGATGATAAAACATTTGATTATAATGTTGAAAACACATGTTTGTAGATTCATATTAATTCGTGAGGCTTAGTTGTACAATTTTCAGGAAAGTTTAACACTTCTAAACTAACGTTAGTACCATTGAGAGCATCAGTAGTGCAATAGTTACCTGAAAATATTTTGTTCACGGGGTTAATCTACATAATGTTGGGAAATTATATTTGATTTTGAAGAAAACAAAACTCACAAATTTTATTGAAAAGACTTTGATTTATCTTTTGAGGAATTACTACAAATATATCTCTATGCCTTTTATACTTAATATGCTTAACACTTTTATTTTGATAGAAGTAGACAAGATTCGTGGTAGAATCATACTGATGTGAGGATCATGACGAGATATATTTTGATCTTTTATTTATCCTCATTGCTTAATCAACTTATTCTTAATTATCTTAATAGATTAAATTTCTCCACGAACGGTCAATTATTTAGTTAGGATTGCATCTCTAAGTTAAAATGATTGACCATCAATCATAAATATATTCTCATTATTTTCCATAAGAGGATTCTTGATTGATTGTCAATCACTTTTTTGATAATTTCTTTAATTAGAAGCTTGATTTATGGGGTTAAGGATTTGATTGTATGAGCGAGCAAATTCTATCAAATCTCTTATTGCTCTTACCTCAACGACTCATGATCTTTATTTAACAATCAACCAACGACTAGTTTTGGAGATTGATCCTTGGGTGATTCTATCCAGCGAAAAGCTTGGAAGAATAGGAGTATATAAAGAGCACCAAGTTTGAAGAGAAGGAAGAGAAATCCGGAGATCAATACTCATATATCAAGAGAGTTTCATCTGTTTCAATTATCTATTCATGTTTAAAGTGAGGTCTTGTAAGATGTGTTATATAGAGTCAAGTGTGTAGGATGTGATAGCCTTTGTAGAGGCAGAGCTCGATTCTATTGGAAGTGCTTATGTTCAAGCAATTACATATTTCTGTAATCTCTTACTTGATTACTTAGTGGAATTCAGCCAGTAGATTGTTAGTGTGGGAGAGAGTACGTAGGCTTTCTAAAGCCGAACCACTATAATCTTTTGTGCATTGCTTTCTACTCTATACTCGTATCTATTTACTATCTGGTAGAAGAACTGTGTGGTTCTGCTAATACTTGTGTCTCTATCGAACTCGATATTTTTAATACAGTTTTATTTATCGAAGTTTGATTATAAACACCTATTCATCCCCTCTAGGTTTATAGTCTAGTCGAATCAACAATTGGTATCAGAGCCTAAGGCTTATTATTTGAAGTGTATACTTTTAACCTAACGATCTTCAATGGTTAGCATTCTTAGAGCAGGTATTGTTGAAGGACAAAACAACACACGACCTCCATACTTTGATGGAAAAGACTACAACATCTGGAAAAATAAGATGAAATCATTCATCAAATCTACCGATCCACTAATGTGGGATGTTGTGCCAAACGGGGCGAGTTCTACAACATCTTGGTCAAAAGAAAAGGACAATGAGGAACCAAAGCCCAATGACATAGAAATCTCAAAAAGAGAAGCTTTGGATTTAAAAGCAATTTATTCTTTTTATTACGCTTAATCTCCATCTCAATATAATCGTGTTTTATGATATTCTGAATTTTCTATCGTATCGAGACTATTGAATGAAGAATGTCTTTCAATGTATTTCAGTTTTATTTCGTTCGGATCTGATCAATCCTGAGTAAACTGACCAAAAGAGAAAGGTTAACGCATGGCAAGATACGTGGACCTAGGAAGCTCAAAAAAAGAAATGACGCTTTGACCAAACAATTGGCAAGGGAACATTTATAGCCAATAAAGGCCGATCAAATAACGATTAAGGAATCCATTGCTAGTGTTATACGATTGAAGCGCAAGTGATGCCGTTTAACCAAAGTATAATTTGAAAAATTTTCCTAAATTGAACTATGGCGATCGAGACCGTTGGAACTAGCAATAAACCCTCGCAATTACATGACAACGAAAACTGTCATAACTTGAGTAGTCCTAAGTGTGATAAGAATCACAGAGTCAATACGCCTAACGTCTGCAAAAGCCGCTCGTTAGTTCGAAATAAACTGAAGTTACGATTGATGGAAGATTGATCACGAAATGGGATCTCGAAATTCGAAAAATGTATAATTCTAACATTCAATTGAATTTGACGTCGCCTCGTCGATGGCAATTTAAAATTGAAAAAATAAAGTTTTGGATGGAAAGTGCAAAATTATCATTTTGCCCTTAAGTTTTAATCTTGTCTTAAGAGTGAATGAAGGACATTTTGGTCATTTGAACCCTTCCCCATAGCTGTCGAAAATGCGATGAGTGGGTGGTCAAAGGAAGTCAATGCAAAAAATGATATTATTGACACCAAGACAAGTGTCATTCATTGTGTGTTTAAGCATTAATCACTTCCACCTACCAATCTTGTTAAATTGACCAAGTAAATTATTGGAGAACACCTCTTTCCCTCTTTGTTTCAGTCGTGTGATCCCTCTCTCTCCCTTTCTTCTTCGTTTTTCTTCTTCTTTCTTCTCACCCGAAGCTGTCTTGTCCTATTCGCTGCCGTTGACCACCACCTCCGGCGACCCCTTAGCCGAGCCTTGGCCACCAAAGCCTTCCTTAACCTCTGCTCTACACATCTCCAGTGGTAGATCATCCATTAGTAGGTTCGTTTGTCTCGCCCAGCCCCAAACAGAAAAGTGGACAGGATTGCACCAAGTTGAGGTAAAGCCTACGTTCTTCCTCCTAGAGACTTCAATTGGCTTCAAACTTGCTGTGAGATCATCTAGACATGTTGTACTCAAGTTAGCTGAGCTAGCATTGCAAGTTTAGTTAGGTTAAGATAGGTTTTCATGGCTAATTTGAGGTGATTTCTTGAAGGCAGAATTCTGACTACTGAGCACCAAGAGGAACCGAGTTGATTGAAGGACTTTAAGCGTCGTTTTGCTACGAAATCTTCGGTGAGATTCTTAGACATGTAGAACAATATTTTACCAAGTTGGTTTTGTGATGGACTAAAGTTTAGAAGTGAAATTGTGGGCTGTTATGTGTGAAATAGTGAAGACCGATTATGCCATGTGTATTGGCTGCATGAACCAAACCTCTTGAGGCTTCGTAGAGGTGACGTTGTGTCTTAAATTTCGTTAAGGCACCTTAGGTTGTTTATTGATATGCTATTAAAGTATTGGTGCAATGGAACTAAGAATCGATTGAGCTTTGATGTGAAATTGATGAAATTTTCCAAGGGTCGTGCGTGACCCCTGTTGTACCAGTGAGCTTGCCGAGTTAGGTGGCTCATTTGGATTGAAATTTTGCTAGTTCGATCAAAGGATAAGTGTTCCTTAAATATTTACTTGAAAGTTACACTACTAGATGAACTGAGTTGATGAATTACTTGATTAATGAGTTCTATGAGATTGAAATGGCTATAGTGCCCTTATGTGATTGCATGGTTATTGTGTCCTTATGCAAAGGGATTGGCCATAGAGCCCTTCAGTATACATTGCAGCTAGTGTGCCCTTGGCGATGAGAGAATGAAATGTCATTATGATAATTTTGAAGTTATGTGTACATTTTGTGCTGGTGCGTGAAGCTTGGATTTCATTGTGTATAATGTGCTTGACAGTGATTCTTGACGATGCCATTACATCGAGATGCTTGATATATGAATGCCATGTGCTATTATCTTGATGAATTTTTGCATCTTGCTTCATTGTATGGTTTGGGGGGACTAGCTATCTAGTCTAGGTTTAGGTTTCTCTTATTGAGATGTAAATCTCACCCCATAGTGAGACATGTTTTTCAGACCCCAAACCTTGAAGCATGTGGCTGTTACGCCTTGGCGATCCAAAAGAGATGACTGCCATTTTTGATGAGTTTTCTGACGGTAAGGGGATAGTAGTACTATGGGTCCTCTGCAACCTGCCGGCATTCTTCTAGGGGTACCCAGTTGGTGTCACCCTACGCGTCCTGAGGTTGAGGTAGAGGTTGAGGCATCCGCGGAAGGTTCGAGAAACATCCTTGAGTAGTCCAAGTCCTCTACAATCGAAAAATACCTTGAGGTGATCGAGATCTCTGCCGACGAGATAGATACAGATGAGGACACTAAGGAGATGCGTTTAGAGACTTTCTCCAACTACGACCCTGAGGAAGACAAAATCAAAAAATACCTTATGTGTGTGTGTGTATATGCTTTTATGTTATCACGAGTCTCCCTTGTATTAAATGTCAGGGTTGTTATTTTCCTTCCGCATGCATGAATGCGGGGTGTGACATTAGCCTGGCAGCTTTGACGAGCTCGCAAGGGAATGCGAGGCGTGACATTCCCCGTTCGAGTGGTATCAGAGCAAGGTCAGCTCGATCCAAGTTAATTAATGATTGGAGTGATTAGGAGTGATGTAATTTAGATGATGGGGTAGTGAGACCCAAGGGGGATTCGTTTGAGTCAAGCACGAAATGCATGGCATATGAATTGACGCATGTTATTGGCATGATTGTGGTGAATCTGTGATGACCAAGCTTTGCACTTATCACTGTAAATTGATTGTGGATGCTAGTTTGATGAGTGAATAATTACATCTGATTATACTAAGCTGCAGATACGTCTGGACTTGAGGTATGATTATTCATCCCTGATTGATATGCTCATGAGAATGCCTGAGTGGTTGGTTGGTATGTTGTGATTGCTACCTTGTTAAGTAGCATAGAATCACTAGACTTGAGTAGATGACATAGGTCTCTAATTCCGTGGTGGAATTATAGTGACTAAGGTAGATTAAGTTTGAGCAGGAATGAGTAACAGGCCCGGAAGGTCAAGAGGAGGAGCGTCTAGCTCGAGAGCACCAACGGCCGATGTCACGACTCGAACCCGGTGAGCGCGCGAACATCCCACCAAGCCGTTCCTTTATGAAAGTCTTTCAGGATCTTTCGGCCCACAATACAGATAATCCAATTACAAGCAGAAGCTTCAGCCATCTCCACTCCATTCAATAAAACAAATGACTAGGGACAAATAGTAGTGGTTCTATTTTACAATTGCAAAATAGAATATAATCCCTAAGTTCACAGAATATCTTGTACTCATTTACTTATTACTCCCACGAATGTCAATCGTTGAACTTACTGATACTCCATCACTTGGAACCTGAAGAAAATGTTAATCCCCAACGGGGTGAGATATAAATCTCAGTAAGGTAGTTCCTAACCCTAGATTAGGTTGACCGTCCACTCAAGCAATTACAACCACAAGCAAATTATACAAAATGAAATGAGGCGATTAACTAACACAAAATAACACACGGATACCAAGCATGCAATCCAGACAGCTTAATACTTCATTATACTCAAGCACGATTTATCCAGCCAAATTGCACCTCCCACCCTTTCTTGCCTCAATTTGAATCATGCCCGCGTTTAGAACGCATCAGGCTTGGTCCGCATAAACGCATCAGACCATTTCATTGACAAACCCGCGTAAACGCATCAGGTTTTCAATGCTACCACAGGCCTGTGTCGACACATCACAACTCTGTCCCGCGTTTCAACGCATCCTGACTACGGCTTTCTCAACCCTGCGTCTCATGCGCATTAGGTTGCCATTCGCTCCAAATCTCGCGCCTCAGGATATTCATTCATACAACCCTGCGTCTCACATGCCTCAAGGTACCATTCAATTCAAATCCCGCGTCTCAGCGCCTCAGGGTATCCTGTCACACAACCCCGCGTCTCAACGCATTAGGGTATCACAACTTCTCAGACATGCTATAATTCATTTCAACTCATAACACACAAGGCCAAGTGCAAACTCATGCACAAACAATACACCTATGACATGCAAGACGATCCAATTGACATTTAAACATGGTAGTCAACTCAAGGCACAAGCATTATTAATCAATCAAGTCATCAATGGCTTTCTAGGACATACTTTGGACAACCATCTAATAATTTTCAAGAACCGATCAATTTGTACTACAAAATCACCTAATTGAGTCCAATCTTCCCATCGAAGGTTTAGAATCCCCTTACTTCAAGCTTAATACCACAAAATTCTTCTCCCAAGAGCCTCAAGAACTCGATCCAAGTAGCCCAAGGACAACTTACCCGCGCAACCTATTGAAATCCATCCAATCGTCAATTTTTATTGCTCAATTGGCCAATCCATGGAACATAAACCTTATTGACATGAATTTGAGACTCAATTTCAACCACCAACAGCACCCCACAGAATCGGTATGCATAGAACCGAACTGGGTAATTTTCGATTCTGTGTATACCTCAATTAACTAGACCTTAAACTACCTCAAATCCTCAATTTATTCCTAATCTACTTGCTAACATGTATATCTAAGGGCTTAGGAAGCTCACCGAAAATTTGGGGCCAAGCTGTCGTCGAAAACTCCTTGAATGTCACCGGTTCTCCCAAGCCTTCAAACCGGCAGTTCTGACCCTTCAAACACATGACTCATTTGGGGTCCAAACTTCATTAAATTCATCTCAAATTTTTACCATAGCTCACCCAACTTTAATACTATAAGTGTAGAAGACCTCACAGAAAAGTTACAGCAATTTGAAGTCCGAAAGACCCTGGAACAGATCTTTCCCGAAAATCGGTCAGAATCTGACCTCGCCTGACCTTTGTCTACTCAAATCGAGCTACGGGAAGATCTACACTGTAAAATTGAGCTTATAATATATCCTTAGATCAAAAAGAAAATAAAATTTCAGATGAAAGTGGTCTTACCTCAATCAGATATCGAATGACAAAGATATGGCCGGAATAGTGGGACGGTCGAGACTGGTCGGTTGGGAGCTCTCGGATTCAAAAATGATCAGTTTGACCTTTGCTCCTTCAAACCGCTTTATGGGACAAACGGCTGGGTGGATTTGGACTTATAATACCTTGTTAGAACGGCAAGACGATAAGCTTTCTATTGCTGGTGGTTTTACCTCAATCGACCATCGGATGAAAAAGTTATGGCCGAAACAGTGAGTCGATAGGAACGGGGCAACGAGCTGGCGAGCAA
This sequence comes from Rhodomyrtus tomentosa, assembly GCA_028455895.1. Taxonomy (NCBI): domain Eukaryota; kingdom Viridiplantae; phylum Streptophyta; class Magnoliopsida; order Myrtales; family Myrtaceae; genus Rhodomyrtus; species Rhodomyrtus tomentosa. The sequence goes on along the minus strand of JAPCWY010000009.1, from coordinate 13,801,271 downwards.
GAGAAGAAGAAGAAGAAGAAGAAGAAGAAGAAGAAGAAGAAGAAGAAGACCGTCATTTGAGGGGTATTCGGCCAAGTGAGAGAGAGAATGAGAGGTTTATTCAATTATCAATAGTCAACTTGAGTTGAATGGTAGGTTAAAAGTGAAGACATTAACTCAAGGCTTAATTTCTTGACACTTGTCCAATGTGTTAATCAAAGCTCATCCAATGGCCATGGTTTCTTCCAATATTCGACAGCTATTGAGGGGTTTAAATGACCAAAATGCCCTTGTCCAATTATTAAAGCAAAGCTAAAGGTTAAGGGGCAAAATGGTAATTTTACTCCCGACATCGGGAACGTTGTTTTTCTTATTCCAATTTTCTTCGATAAGGCGACGACCAATCCAATTGTAATGTTGGAATTCTTGATTCTCCATTCTCAAATTTCAAGACTTGTTTCTGAATCATTTCTCTATTTAATGTGATTCCAGCCTATCCCAAACCGACAAGTGGCTTTTGGAGACCTTACGCGTATCGACCTTGTGATTCATATCATAATTAGGGCTTGTCAATTCATGGTGACTTTGGTTGCCATGTGATTGTGAGGGTGTATCTCTAGTTCCGACGATCTCGATCGTCACTATTCGATTTAGGAAAATTTTGTAAATTATATATTGCTTAAACGGCATCACTCCCGCCCCAATCGTATAATGCTAGCAATGCATTTCTTAATTGTTCTTAGATCGGCCTTTTATGGCTCTAAATGTCCCATCGACAATCCTTATGGGCAAAGCGTCATTTCCTATTTGAGTTCCCTAGGTCCATATACCTTGTCTAGCGTCAGCCTTTCCCTTTTGGTCAGTCAACTCGAGATTGATCAGATCTGAGTGAGATACGACTGAAATACATCACTAGATACAATTCTCATTAATGAGTTCGGAAATGACAGGAGAATCAGAATGTCACAACTCTTTCCCCTTAAAGAAATTTTGTCCTCTAAATTTGCAACCTTCTAACCATCCAATCCTTTGGGGTATCGGCGTCTCATCGCATCCTCATTCTTCCGAATAATTCCTTTCATGACTTGACGATCTTACCTATCCTTTCCGAGCAAAGCCATCTTTCCCTAAGACTTGTCTCATTCAGTTCTCAATCTGATTTGCTTCTCTCCATTCTCTTTCGATATTCTTAACATCTGTCAGCAGTTCATCCTCAAGCATTCACATTATCTATTTCATTTGTCCATAACCATTATTACTAAGCCCTCACCAGAATGCACTCTTTAATGTCATACCATTCGGCGTATCACTCCCTTCAACCTTCCTTTCATATCAATAGAGATTTAAGGGCTTTATCAATTGCCCTCCATTAACCAAATCGAGTTATGACCCCCTCAATTCCTTAAACAATTACACGATTACTTCCGTAGTAATCCGCTCTCAATTCCATTTGAAAATTCCCTTGGATCAAAGTGATCCTTCAACTTTCGTGGTCATGTCCTTCTCTTTTATCGACATGTCTAGTGCTCTACCATATGATAGATTAATTTCAACTTACAATCCTTATCACCGATAGTGTGTGTGTGTATATATATATCTCGGCACATCTTTGTGCCATCCTAAGGAATACCATAATTCTCCATTCGAATTTCGATGAGGTCATCTCCTTAAGTTCCTCTCAATACTGGACTCGTATTTCCGTCTATGAGGCCTCAAGGGTTCCATCCATTCCTATAACCCCTCAAGTATCGATGTTCGATCATGACAGCACCTCAATTCCCTTCTGGCCTTGAGGCTAGGTGTTTCCGGTAGCCGTCAACCAGTCATTTGACAAACTTTCAATTTAGAGGTCGAATCTCTTATTTCTCAAGGGAAGATCTGTCCCTCTATCATCAATTACACAATACTCAAATCTCAACCTCTTATAGTTCACGAAACTTCAAGGTTTTTCTTTATACAAGCAACACTCTCATTTTATAAGCAATTTCACTCATCGGCGTTGTCTCTCATTCAATCCTCCTTAAGAAACTACTACCTTATTTTATTGTGGTAGACATAGACTCAAACCTCCTTCCACCCAAACAATGTTTCCCAATTTTGTTGTAAGGATATTCACAATCCAACTCCAATTATACACTAGGTGTTCTCACTCATGTGGTCTTATTGTCACGGTGCATTCACATGGTCTGCTTCGGTTGGCCTTGCACCTCAAATTTCTTCCATGCATCACTTCATTATGGTTTTCTCGACCCCTTTCGATTCCAAACAGGAACACCATCTTCAGTATAGTCATCATTTGACTTAAGTCATCAAAAGCTCTTTTTGTATTCATTCATCCATTGAATTGCTTTAATGAAAAATCTTCCCTCGATCCATCCATAACAATTCACTAATTCTAGGAACTTCCAATTTCCGCAACTCACATCGATCTTAGTCGATTCATCACTTATTCCATTCCTCAAGGGCTCCACGGGGATATCATTTCCCAAAAATTTCACTGCCGAGGAATCTTATCTCATCAGGCCCACAACTCGTGCTCTTCACAATTAGCAGCACACAATGAGCATCTCTTTAGAGTCTATAGGATACTCTTGAAAGTTATTCAGGTTTCTCATGGCTCCTTAAATGAGTCTATTCATTGTCTCTAAGGATGGTAACAATCAATCCCATTATTCCTTGGATACTCAGTCTGATTTTTATCCGTTTCTTTCTACCAAGTGTTGAATCTTCAAACTGTTATTCACACTTTTCACTTGAGAGCTCAAACCTTGGTTCTCTCATGATTCTCCGCTCGAACTACCCAACATTATGTTCATTATTGTCACTCTTTTCTCGGGAAACATTAGTGCCTTGACCTCTTGTTTCACAACCAACTAATGCGACCTTATCTCAATTCTGCCTGTCCCACTAAATGTCAACATTATTCTAAAATTCAACATCGTCTACAAGACAGTCTCTCGAACTTAACTCCCCTTACCATAATCATTCAAGTTCTGCGTCGTCTTTCTCAATCTAGACGCTCCATCTTATATCAAGACAGTTAGGATTTTCTCTTTCTTCCACTCTATGGTCTCTTACCATGTGAAGGAAGCTATACACTTCAGTGACATTCTTTCTAATCCATAGGACGTCGATCTTGGAGTCTACGCCAACGGCAGTGTTTTACTCCAGAACGTAGATGCCACCATACTCGGCATTCTTCTTCTCATAATTCAGTCATCTCAAGTGACAATATCTGTTCGTCCTTGGTTTCCACCAATTCACGTATCGAATACTCGATTACATTACCTCAATTTACTCTACAATTACTATCGCGCTCTTTTCGCTTCCTCAATCATTCACTAGAATTACGAACAGACAAGACTATTCAGTCCATTCACTTTTCTTTTCATCAATGACCATCTCATGGTTCAATCGTCCTTTAAGAGTGACATCCTACCCTTTAGGGGCGATAACACACAATACCACTTCTAGTGGTCTAGATTTATGCTCAATCAATCTCATAAAATCCACAAGGTCTAACAGACTGACGCATCAGTCTCCTTATTATTCCCCACGACAACAAAAGGTTAATCACCATAAGCCTTATGTCATAGTAACGACATTTCCTTACAGGCACATTCTATGTTCCATAAATGAAGTTCTCTTTTCTCACAATCCATGAACAGAAATTCTCTCTTACTTATTCCTCTCCCGATCATCCACTTCTTTCCTTGATGTCCATTACGGTTCATCAGATTCAAGAATAGCAATTAGCATAAGGCCTTCAAATCCCAATCCACTCAAAGACTTCACGTCTCATTTAAAGGGTCCTTAACCACATTTACCATATGCTTAAATGACCTTGAGAACTCTGTCTCACACTGGTCGATCATCTTTGGATTCTTTCAAGATTATTCGGATCCAAACAACCTTTGCTCTCGAGCAATCCCAAAAGGATATTTTTCATCGAACAACTCAACATGGGTAGTCCAGGCAGATATCATGCCCTAGAGGAAACCCTTCCTCTAGTGACTTTTCATCAATTACTAACAGCCTCTAAAGGCTAAAACTGTCAGGGTCACTTTCTTTCCTTGGTGTACCCAAACCTCTAAGGTTTCCTTATCAAGATCCCCAATCCAGAGGGAGACAATTTCAAATCTTATCCCTGTACCTAACTTGGTCAATCTCAACCTTATACATAGTTTTACAAGCTTTTTCGAACTCTCGTGGTCCTTTCCACACATTCAATTTAGAAAAGATTAACTTAGAATCACCTCTATCGTGACTTCCATCACTTTAACTCATCAATACTAGCATTTGTCATCATAGTGACTTAGACAATCATGGCTCCTTCTCCTCGAGCTTGCTTACCCAACAAATTTCCTCATTTCTATTTAAAGTTCTCACGACCCATTCAACTCTTGGGTCTCGTACGATTAACAGATCAAGCCATATTTTCTTTTGGTACTCATACTTCATTCGCCCATCTTTACTCAATTCTTATGATCCATATCAGTTCTCGGATTTTCCATACCATGTGTACTCAAGCCCAATGCTCTTCTACGACCATACCTTAGTTGTTCAACCTTATTAGGTTCTCATGTCACTTGAACCACTATGATTCCCTCCAGAAATAAAAAACTTAAGTCATCTACTCAAGTCTATCAGTCTCAAGCTACTCATCTCATCATTCATCATTATCAACCTTATAGTGGTTCTCAAACAACTATCAACTAGTTGTCCATTACCCAAAGATTCCAGATTCTCAATGACTATTCAACAGGCCAGTCTTAACAAGGCAACTTCTCAATCTTTAGCCAATTATTAGGCAAGCCTCAACTAGGCCAAAACTCAACTAGGTTAACACCGAACAAGTACTCAAGGCAGCAATTCAATGAGTCAATCAATCATGCTATAAGTCTAAGGCATCTACCACTTTTGAACATCTCTTTCGAGGATCAATCTTGTGCCATACATCTCTTAACCACAATTGGACTCAACCTGATACCTAAACTTCTCCTTTCAAGTTATGACTTGGGTCATTCCTGCCTTTTGCCATCTTAGAAGCCTACCAGGAGCTGCTCCTTGTCCGGACCTCTCTGTCCCAGCGATCACTCCCCGCCCTCATCAGACCTGGCCGTTGCAGGTTGTCCCAAGTCATAAATCGACGGAGAAAGCCCCATTCCACACATCCCATACCATGCTTCATGACGGTTTATAAGTATCCCATCAACTTGTCCCATACCAAGCGACAGTTTATTAAGTCCAATAATGATAAGCTCATGGACACACCTTCCTCGACTTTCATTTTAATGCTATAAACACATGTGCGTCCTGATTGTCCTTGCCATTCATCATACCAAAATCGCCTTCAAATCAATTCCTATCCATTAAAGAGTTCTAATTCCACCAATCAATTGCCTATATTCAACCATATACCTCAAGTGGAGTCGCTAATTAAATCAAATCCCCAAGCATTCGATCACAACTGGCCTTTAATTCAATATACCTTGTATACACCTCACCTCATTTCATCCAAGGCTGACAATAGCAATTGATAGCTAAACCATCAAGATATCACGTAGTTAAAGCCTGATTCCACTAACATCAGTCGCCTCTTTATAACTCGTACTCCTCAAGTTGGGTCATTGACAAATCAAGATCACAATCATGCACTTCAATTGCCTTCTTTCATAATTTATTCTCCAACAACCTCAAATTCAGGCTTATGACTCCTCAATTTCTATTCACTTCCTTGTGAGCCTTATTCATAAATCACTCAAGATCATCCCTTAAATCGGCACTAGGACCATTAGAATACTACACAAATTCAAACTTATAGTCCTCAAGATTCAGCAATCTATGCTTATCCCTCAAGGTCCCACTACCTAATTATTCTCAAGTCATCGCTCCTTATCACTCCAAGTCTCAATCACATTGGATCGAGCTGACCTTACTCTAATACCACTTAAACGGGGATGTCACACCCCGAACCCGGCGAGCGCGCAAACATCCCACCAAGCCGTTCGTTTATGAAAGTCTTCTAGGATCTTTTGGCCCATAATACAGATAATCCAATTAAGAGCGAAAGCTTCAGTCATCTCCACTCCATTCAATAAAATAAATGACTAGTGACAAATAATAGTGGTTCCATTTTACAATTGCAAAATAGAATATAATCCCTAAGTTCATAGCATATCTTGTATTCATTCACTTATTACTCCCACGAATGCCAATTGTTGAACTTACTGATGCTCCATTGCCTGGAACCTGAAGAAAATGTTAATCCCCAACGGGGTGATATATAAATCTCAATAAGGTAGGTCCTAACGCTAGGTTAAGCTGACCGTCCACTCAGGCAATTACAACCACAAGCAAATTATACAAATCAAATGAAATAATTAACTAACAGAAAATAACAAACGGATGCCAAGCATGCAATCTAGGCAGCTTAATACTTCATTATACTCAAGCACATTTTATCCAGCCAAATTGCACCTCCCACCCTTTCTTGCCTCAATTTAAATTATACCCGCGTCTAGAATGCATCAGGCTTGGTCCGTGTACACGCATCAGACGTCTCATTGACAAACCTGCGTGAACGCATCAGGTTTTCAATACAACCACAAGCCTGTGTCGACAAATCACAACTCCGTCCCGTGTTTCAACGCATTAGGACTATGGCCTTCTCAACCCCGCGTCTCATGCGCATCAGGTTGCCATTCGCTCCAAATCCCGCGCCTCAGCATCTTAGGGCATTCATTCATACTACCTCGCGTCTCGTACGCCTCAAGGTGCCATTCAATTCAAACCCCGTGCCTCAGCACCTCAGGGTATCCAGTCACACAACCCCGCATCTCAACGCATCAGGGTATCACAACTTCTCAGACCTGCCATAATTCATTTCAACTCACAACACACAAGGCTAAGTGCAAACTCATGAACAAACAATACACCATGGCATGCAAGACGATCCAATTGATATTCAAACATGGTAGTCAACTCAAGGCACAAGCATTATTAATCAAACAAGTCCTCAATGACTTTCTAGGGCATACTTTGGACAACCATATAATAATTTCCAAGAACCGATCAATTTGTACTAAAAAAATACCCAATCGAGTCTAATCTTCCTATCGAAGGTTTATAATCCCCTTACCTCAACCTTAATACCACAAAATCCTTCTTCCAAGAGCCTCTAGAACTCAGTCCAAGCAGCCCAAGGACAACTCACCCGCGCAACCTATTAAAATCCATCCAATCGTCAATTTTTATTGCTCAATTGCCCAATCCATGGAACATAAACCTTATTGACATGTTCCTCAACATCCTAGCATGTCTCAATGGTGAATTTTAGAGTCAATTCCAATCACCAACAGCCCCCCACAGAATCGGTATGCACAAAATCGAACCGGGTAATTTTCGATTCTGTGTATACCTCAATTAACCAGCCCTTAAACTACCTCAAATCCTTAATTTATTCACTAATCTACTTGCTAACATGTATATCTAAGATTTTAGAAAGCTCACCGAAAATTTGGGGCCAAGTTATCGCCGAAAACTCCTTGAATATCACCGGTTCTCCCAAGACTTCAAACCGGCAGTTCTGGCCCTTTAAACACAAGACTCATTTGAGGTCAAAACTCTATTAAATTCATCCCAAATTTTTACCATAGCTCATCAAACTTTAATACTATAAGTGTAGAAGATCATACCAAAAATTTGAAGCAATTTGAAGTCCGGAAGACCCCGGAACGGGTCTTTCCCCAAAATCGATCAGAATTTGACCTGGCCTGACCTTTGTCTACTCAAATTGAGCTACGGAAAGATCTACAGGATCAAATTGAGCTTATAATATGTCCTTAGAACCACAAGATAATAAGATTTCAGATGGAACTAGTTTCACCTCAATTTGATATCGAAAGACAAAGATATGACCAGAATAGTGAGACGGTTGAGACTGGTCGGCTGGGAGCTCTCGGATTCAAAATTGACCAGCCTGATCTTTGCTCCTTCAAACGGCTCTACAGGACAAACAGCTGAGTAGATTTAGACCCACAATATCTTGTTAGAACGGCAAGACGATAAGCTTTCTATTGCCGGTGGTTTTACCTCAATTGACCATTGGATGAAAAAGTTTTGGCCAGAATAGTGAGTCGATCGGAACAGGGTAGCGAGCTGGAGAGCAAGAGAAGAAGAAGAAGAAGAAGACCATCATTTGAGGGGGTATTCGGCCAAGTGAGAGAGATAATGTGAGGTTTATTCAATTATCAAGAGTCAACTTGAGTTGAATGGTAGGTTAAAAGTGAAGACATCAACTCAAGGCTTAATCTCTTGACACTTGTCCAATGTGTCAATCAAAGCTCATCCAATGGCCATGGTTTCTTTCAATTTTCGGTAGCTATTGGGGGTTTAAATGATCAAAATGCCCTTGGCTAATTATTAAAGCAAAGTTAAGGCTTGAGGGGCAAAATGGTAATTTTACCCCTATGTCCGGAATGTCGTTTTTCTGATTCCATTTTTCTTCGATAAGGCGACGACCAATCCAATTGTAATGTTTGAATTCTTAATTCTCCATTCTCGAATTTCAAGACTTGTTTCTGAATCATTACTCTATTCAATACGATTCTAGCCTATCTAGAACCGACAGGTGGCTTTTGCAGACCTTATGCGTATCGACCCTGTGATTCATACCACAATTAGGGCTTGTCAATTCATGGCGACTTTGGTTGTCATGTGATTGTGAGGGTCTATCTCTAGTTCCGATGGTCTCGATCGTCACTGTTCGATTTAGGAAAATTTTGCAAATTATACATTGGCTAAGCAGCATCATCCGCGCCCCAATCGTATAATGATAGCAATGCATTCCTTAATTGTTCTTAGATCGACTTTTTATGGCTCTAAATGTCCCCTTGAGAATCCTTATGGGCAAAACGCCATTTCCTATTCGAGTTCCTTAGGTCTACGTACCATATCCCGCATCAGCCTTTTCCTTTTGGTCATTCAACTCGAGATTGATCATATCCAAGCGAGATACGACTGAAATGCACCGCTAGATACAATTCTCATTAATGAGTCCGGAAATGATAGGAGAATCAGAATGTCACATCTGAGGATCAAAGAGTCAATGGATTCCTTAGAGCCCTAGAGCAGATTGGAGGGTTAATGGGAAAGGAAACTCAAGATAGGGCTGCAACAGCCCTTCGACAGGTTGAAGATATAGCCGAGATAATAGCTCAGTCTATTGAAGCTATCGTGGCAGCTATGAATTTGGAGAATGGAAACAATGGCTAGGTCGCTGAGGCTGGTAACGCCCAAGGCAATGGAAATGCCAATAGACAGATGGGTTAGTTGGTTGAGCAGTTTATAAAGCTGAACTCGACCTAGTTTGATGGCACTGGAGATCCTGAGTTAGCACCAAGATGGATTGAAAAGCTGGAGAAAGCTTTTGGGGTGCTGAGATGTACCGACGAGGAAAAGGTACCGTTGGCTATGTATCAGTTGAAAGGCATTGCTAATGATTAGTGGAGTGCCGCGAAGGATGAAGTGTTTTATGAAGGTACTGCCTTGACATGGGCTGCCTTCACTACCGCAGTTAGTGATAAGTACTTTTTAGAAACAACACGAGAAAGGAAAAGAGTGAAATTCCAGCAGTTGTGTCAGAATCAACTGACCGTGGACCAATGTGAGGTCGAGTTCGCAAGATTGTCAAGGTACGCATCGAGATCGATAGAGGATTCGCTAGAAAAAGCGCAGAGATTTCGAGATGGCTTGAGGCCGAAAATTCGAAAGATAATAACAATGAACTTGAGGACGTACAGAGAGATCTATGAGCGAAATCAAATGATCGAGAGAGACATGAAAGAAAGAGCCACTGCTTCTAGATCGCGATCCGCTTTTTCGAGAGATAATCGGCAACTAGGTAAAAGGCCAAGGGTGAGCAATAGGCGTTTTGTTCCTCATGTTTGAAAGAATATTGGGAAGGAGTCGTATCAATCGAATTGGAACTGTCGCCTTTATGGCAGGAGACATGGAAGTGGACCCTACCCAACTAAGATGGGTGAATATTTTAAGTGTGGTCAGCTGGGTCACCAGATAAATAATTGTCCAGGCTAAGCTCCAGGGAATCGAGTTTAGAGACAAAGACCACAGGCTGGACAGCTGGCTGTGGCTCCGCTGAATGATCAGAATCGACCACTAGCTCAAGGAAGAGTGTATGCTGTGGCACGTAGAGAAACGAAGGAAGTGCCTAGCGAAGTCTCAAGTATGATCTATTTGTGTGATCAAGCTACGTATGCTTTATTCAATCCTGGAGCTTCGCATTCCTTTATGTCTGCTCAGTTTGTTGATTTGGTGGGTGCAGAGTTAAAACTGCTGAATGTGATGTTGCATGTTACTACACCATTAAAGGATAATGTGTTAGTCTCGCTAGGTTGTGTGGACTGTAAGATAGTTATTGGTGGTAGCGAGGAAAAGATAGATTTGGTTGTGCTGCCCATGTATGATTTTGATGTGATTATTGGAATAGATTGATTGGGGAAACAAAGGGCTGTAGTTGATTGTGGTAACAGGGTAATACGTTTTTATGAATTTGTGAGAAGTCGGGGAGGAACCTTGATTCCTTTAGTCTCGTTGCTTAAGGCGACAAAGTTGCTGAGCGAAGGGTGTCAAGTTTATCTAGCTGTTGTAGTTGACACAAAAGTTGAGGAATCAAAGTTGGAAAGTATAGCAGTGGTGCGTGAATTTTCTGATGTCTTTCTTAAGGAATTGTCAGGATTATCACCTGAGAGAGAAATTGAGTTCGTGATTGAGTTAGCTCTAGGGACAGAGCCAATCTTGAAGGCACCATATAGAACGTCCTTATCGGAATTGAAAGAAATGAATGTGAAAATGCAGGAGTTGCTCGACAAAGGGTTCATTAGACCGAGCACGTCGTCGTGAGGAGTGTGCTGTTTGTAAGGAAAAAAGATGGATCCTTGCGTTTATGTATTGATTATATGCAGTTAAATTGAGTGACTATTAAGAATAAGCATACATTGCCAAGGATAGATGATTTGTTTGATCAACTGCGAGGAGCCTCAGTGTTTTCTAAAATAGATTTGAGGACTGGTTATCGCCGGTTGAGGATTAAGAAGAGGACATTCCGAAAATTGCCTTAGGACTAGATATGGACATTATGAATTTACCGTTATGCCTTTTGGATTGATTAATGCCCTTACTGCATTCATGGACTTGACGCATCGAGTATTTAAGGAGTATTTGAATCGATTCATCATTGTGTTTATTGACGATATTTTGATTTACTCGAGGAATAGTAAAGAGCGTGAAAGACACTTGAGAATCATCCTGCAGACTTTGAGGGAGCATTTGCTTTACACCAAGTTTAATAATGCGACTTCTGCTTGAAGAAGGTAGAATTCCTTGGTCATATGATATCTAGAGAAGGAATCTCCATGGACCTTTCAAAGATTGAAGCAGTAATGAATTGGCCTAGACCTACGCCAGTTACTGAGGTTCGAAGTTTTTTGGAATTGACAGGTTATTATAGGCAATTTGTGAAAAATTTCTCTTCCATAGCCACTCCGTTGACAAGATTAACTGTCACGCCACGATCCTCGAGCACGCAGCATCCCTACCTGACACTCTTAAGTCACGAAGGAACGTGCCAAACTCCCAGACAACAAGATTAATATGAGATAAATCAGCATGAATATTCATTAAATCAATTCAACAAAAGACAACTTTAATCCTCATGCAAAGTAGATACTAATTAATCCTATGGAGCTAACAGCATACAACCCCATTCCTTGGGGCGGCTCTCTAGTACATCAAAAGAGACAATGATTGGTAGGGTTAACTCCATATTACTCCAAAAGGTCACTCCAAAAAGTCACGCCTTAGCATCCACGAAGCTCGGTCACTTGTGACCTGAAAATGTTATCCTACGACGGGGTGACAAATAAATCTCAGTGAAGTCAAAGCCTAAGCTTGGCTAGGACGATGATTCACTCAGGATATCCGAACAAACAGACATGGTATGTTAATCAATACAGATATCCAACCACATGTAACTTACCTTCTAGGAAGCCACACATATAGCCAAAACAAGGCAAGCATCACATCACTCGAATATACATGACGTCACACGTACTCCTTTTTATTATGGCAGAGGGCATGTCAGCCCAGCACACTAGTCAGTTGGTGCCCAGTACACTAGTCACTTAGTACTCTTTTGGCGGGGCTAGGAATCGTTCCTTACTTCCAGCGACTGCTTTCAGTAGTTCATGTGGTTCCGATCGTCACGGCATGAAACTACCAGAAATCTCTCCAGGGCTTCGGTTCGTCATAAGCTGCGATCGTCATCCATCAAACTAACGTCATAGAATGACGAGCTTCCGACAGGTCGTATTTTTTCAATCGTCACGGTACAATCTTGTCGGGAATTTCATCGTCCCATCATATGACCACACATGACACCCGACAATAAATCAATTTTTCTCATCTTTGATTTAGGCCAGGTGCTCATACAAACATGCTCAAAGACTCGGCCCAGGCCCGTTTTCATGCTAAATTATACAATTTGAGTTCACACAGGTCATATGAATGCACAACCTCACCACTAGGCTTGCGCTCGACACGGATGATGAAATACTCAGAAATTCAATCATGTTATGTCACAATCAATCAACAGCAGTCAGTCAAGCAGTCAAAAACATGATCGATTAACCAATTTAATTAATAAAATGACATTAATTAATCTCAATTTCATTAAATTAATGATCGATCGCTCGGTTCTGAACTAACGCTCGCTCGCATTCACACAATGATAATCAATGCCCAATTAGTCAATCGCTTGATTCTAACAACCAACTAGCCACGAACAACCTAACTAAATCGACGAACTTAATTAATCATGGCCATTTATTCTAAACCTGATTTCTATCTAAACCGACCACAATTATTCTAACTAAATACTCTAATCGACTAATTAACTAATCTTAGGCGTAATTAGCGCCCTAATTAAGGATTAGAGGTTAACTCACTCCTAATTATACCCGGTGTCGGCGAGACGGTGGCGATGAAATCCGATGACGACAACGACGACGACGATTCTCGATTTTTTCTCGAACAACTCGGGTTCCTCAGCTATTCAAGCGACGACAACACCCCATGGCGACTAGGACACATCGTGGAGGTCCGACAAGTGGATGATGGTGGCGGCGGAGCTCTGACGACCGGTGGCTAAGGGCAAAATAAAATCGATCACTTTGGAAATAGGGTAACAAGACTGTTCTCGAGAGTTCCTCGGCCTTACGAGTCGAGACCAGGCTGAAAGGGGCTAGAGGACTCACTGGCCGTAAGCGGTGGAGGACGGCCAAAAGCGGCGAGGACGGCCACGAGCATAACCGGGTTCTCCTCAGGTTTCAAACAAGGGGCTTGGGTCTAGGGTTGTTTTGGGCTCTACCGGCGGTGACAGCTCCCTCAATCTTCAGAGGACATCGGAGGGGTCAAATGGGGTCGGTCGGGGTAGGTGGTGAGCGGTGGTGCTGCGGCGGAGGTGGCAGAGGAGACCCAAAGTAGGTTCAGCTCCAAAATAGGACTCCCGATGGAAATCTCAATTCTTAGGGACCCCGTGGTGATTTCGACGGTGACGGGCTGTGAAGAGCGGTCGAGGGGGTCGGGGTAAGGGCCGAGGATGGTGAGATGACGGTTGGTGGCGGTCAGAAGTGGGGTCGACGGCCGAGACTCCTTGAGCCCGAAACAGGACAAGTTGGATGTCAAGACTTCCAGCGGCTTTTTTGGCCCTCTCGGACGACGAACGGTGGTCTGGGCGGTGGCGATGATGTTGCGATGCGTTGGTGGAGGAGTGAAGGAGGCCTGGTGGTGGTGGCGGCGTAAACAAACCGAAGATGGAGGTAAGGGATGGCTCGACAGGGGTGGTCCACGAGCAACAGTGAGTGGGGGAGAGGGAAAGCAGAGAGAGAGATACGTGAGAGAGAGAGAGTGAACGAGAGGGAGAGGAGAGAGAAGAGAGAGTGGTAGGTGTTGATTGGTAGGTGAGATTTGATAGGGGGTCCCACAAATCAAGTCAATTTGAATATTTTGTCTTGTAGTGTATAATATCCAAGGGTAAAATGGTAAATCGATCATGCAGGACTCAACAAAATTTTGGCTCGACTGAATGAAGGGTAAATTTTTGGTATTTTATAGGCTAAGCTCAAGCGTGAGGATTCGAATACTAATTGGCGCAATTAAGAATTACAAAGCCTAATCTAACCAAATGATATTTCAAGAATCGTCCAAAATCCGTCTCTTAATTCCTTACTGTTCAAAATTTCTTATCGACTGAAATTCAATTTCATTCCTTTTTATCGAATTTAGTCAATTTATAGAAGGCGAATTTCCAAGGCGTCACATTAACTAAGAAGGATACGAGATTCAAGTAGACGAACAAATGTGAAAGAAGTTTTCAAGAACTTAAGCACAGTTTGACGACCGCACCAGTGTTAACGATCCTTTCTAGACTTGGAGGTTATGAGATATATAGCGATGCTTCGCTAAAGGGATTAGGGTGTATGCTGATGCAACATGAAAAAGTGGTCGCTTATGCCTCGCGACAATTGAGACCTCATCTGATGAATTATTTGATGCATGATTTGGAGTTAGCTGCCATTATTTTACCCTGAAGATGTAGTGACATTATTTGTGTGGCGAAAGGTTTCAGATTTATATAGATCATCAAAGTTTGAAGTACCTGTTTTCACAAAATGAATTGAATATGAGACATCATTGATGGATGGAGTTACTCAAGGATTATGATTATAATATTTTGTATCACCCTGGAAAAGGCGTATAGAGTCGCTAATGCGCTTAGTTAGAAATCCAGCATTATGCTTTTGTTTGTTAAGGGATGGTCCTTACTTGAGGGACTGAGAGATTCCGAGATTAAGCTGGAAGTTTGCCAACTATCGAGCTTAGTGGCAATCTTGAGGATTGAACCTGAAATTCGAGAACGAGTAAAGGCCTTGCAGTCTATAGATCCTGAGATCTAGAAGACCCTCGAGATGAATGTAGTGAAGAGGAAACCTGAGTTTCAAGTATCAGAAGATGAAATTCTGAAATTTTGCGAACGTTTATGTGTGCAAGGTGGCAAGGAGCTTAAAGAATGGATCTTTTCTGAAGCTCATAGGAGCAATTATAGTATTCATCTAGGTAGCACAAAAATGTATCATAATCTGCGTCAATACCATTGGTGGAATGGAATGAAGGTGGAGGTGACTAAGTATGTAGCAAATTGTTTGACTTATCAGCAAGTAAAAGCTCAGCATTGCAAGCCTAGCGGACTGTTACAACCTTTGAAAATCCCTGAGTGGAAATGGAAGCACGTAACCATGGATTTTGTGATAGGTTTGCCGAGGAGTCAGAGAGGTCATGACTTGATTTAGGTAATCGTAGACAGATTAACCAAGTCTGCACATTTCTTACCAGTGCGAAAGGATTTCGCGATAGATAAGTACACTGAATTGTATATGCGTCAGATCATGAGATCGCATGGAGTTCCAATCACAATTACATTTGATAGGGATCCTAAGTTCATGACAAATTTCTGGAAAAGTCTTCGGGAGGCCTTGGGAACTGGATTGCAGTGTAGCACGGCATATCATCCATAGACTGATGGGCAGTCGGAGAAACAATTCAGACGCTTAAGGATATGTTACGAGCTTGCGAGGTAGATTTTTAAGGTGGATAAGAGGATCAACTACATCTAGTGGAGTTTGCCTACAATAATAGCTACCATTAGGGTATCTGAATGACACCGTTTGAAGCATTATATGGTAGAGCCTGTAGAACTCCTGCATGTTGGGACGAAGTTGGAGAAAGGAGCATAACAGGTCCCAAGTTGGTAGAACAATTAGTTGAAGCTATAAAGGTTATTAGAAAAAGGCTAAGAACGACACAGAGTTGTCAGAAGAGTTATGCCGATAAAAGACGTAAGTCTTTGAAATTCTAGGTTGGCAATCACATTTTCTCTAAGGTATCGCCGATGCAAGGTGTGACATTATAATTTCCCAGTCATTTTCAGACTCATTAATGAGAAGTATATCTAGCGATGTGTTTCAGTCATATCTCGCTCGAATTTTATCAATTCGAGTAGGCTGACCAAAAGGGAAAGGCTAACGCGAGACGAGATACGTGACCTAGGGAACTTGAATAGGAAATGGCGTTTTGACCATAAGGATTGTCAAGAGGACATTTAGAACCATAAAAGGCCGATCTAAGGATGATTACGGAATGCATTGCTAGCGTTATACGATTGGAGCGCGGGTGATGCCGCTTAATCAACGTATAATTTGCAAAATTTTTCTAAGTCGGATAGTGACGATTGAGACCATAGAAACTAGTGATAGACCCTCACAATTGCATAATAACCAAAGCCGCCACGAATTGACGAGCCCCAAATGTGATATGAATCATAGGGTCAATACGAGTAAAGTTTACAAAAGCCGCCCGTCGGTTCGGGATAGGTTGGAACCACGTCTGATAGAGAAAAAAATCAGAAACGAGTCTTGAAAATTGAAAATGGAGAATCAAGAATTCCAACGTCATGTTTGGATTGGTCGTTGCTATGTCGAAGATTATTGAATTGAGAAAAACAACGTTTCGGACGTCGGGGGTGAAATTACCATTTGCCTCTCAAAAGCTTTAGCCTTGCTTATGCAAATGAAGAAAGGTATTTTGGTTTTTCAACCACCTCAAGGCTGCCGAAAAAGTGGAGAAATTATGGCCATTGAATTTGCTTGATTGACACTTAGGATAAGTGTCCATGGATGAGTTAAAGAGTGGTCTTGTCTACTATTGCCCACCTACCATTCTTCCCTTTGACTTGAGGATTGAATATGACTCTTTTTCTCTCTCTCTCTCACCTCACATTGGCCGGCCATTCACCCCACCATCACCGAAACATTCTTCTTCTTCCTCTCTTTCTACCGTCGTCGACCAGCTCCTGCCCTCGCCGTTCACCCATTCCGACGAGCCCCTCCGGCCACCGCCTGGACTCCGACCGACCACACCTTCCTAGCTTAACCTTTTCCCGACGTCCTTGAAGTGAAAGTACGTCGATTGAGCCACCGAGGAGCTCCGACCAACAATGCTCCTAGAAGCCGATGGAAACGGGCACAATCTGATGTAGGCGACGTTTCTGACCCTTTAGGACCTCAAATTGTTGGAGTCTTGCGATCAAATTTTGTGGAGACCTAGGGGGCACGTTTAGTGATCTGTGGTAAAAAGTTGAGCTTAATTTGATAGAGTTTTAACCTCAAATGGGTCTTGTGAATGTTGGACAGAAATTGCCGGTTGCAGTCTTGAAGAAGCCGGCGACTTTCGAAGGGATTTTGGCCATGACACGACCTCAAACCCTCGGTGAGACTCTTAGACCCTTAGATAGACATGTTAGCAAGTAGGTTAGTGATTAAATGGTGAATTTAGAGTGTATTAAGGGCTGGACATGCTCGATTTGCATAGAGCCAAAAATAGCCGGTTCAGTTCAGTGTAAGACCGGTTCTGTGGAGACTGTGGTTGTTGGTTTTGAGTCACAAATTGGTGATTGAGACATGCTAGGATGATGAGGATTGTGTTATGGAGGTTTGTGATTCATGGATGGGTGAATTGGACAAGGAAAATTGACAATTGGTTGGAATTTCCTAGGTTGCGTGGCGAGTTCACTCTTGGACCTTTGAGGCCGAACTATTAAGGCCTTGAAAATAGGATTTTTGTGGCATTAAACTTGAGTTAAGGGAACTCCTAACCTTATGATAGGAAGATTGGACTCGATTGGGCGAGTCGGGTGGAATTGAGATTATTTCTTGAAAAGCTTAGCGTGATTGGACCTTGTGTATGCTAAGAGAGTATAGTTGATCCTAATATTTGCTTATGCTTGTCTCTTGAGTAATTGGTCATGCTTGATTGTGTATTGAATCGTCTTGTATGCCATGGATGCATTGTTTGTGCATGAGTTACACTTGGCCTTGTGTGCATGATTTGTGATTGCGGCATGGCGGAGACGAGGCGAGACCCTGAGGCATATGAGGCGCGGGGTGATGTGGTTGATACCCTAAGGCGTTGAGGCGCGAGGTTGGAATCGTGTGGAGCCTTAATGCGTACGAGACGCGGGGTTGAGATGGCCACGATCCTAATGCGTTTACGATGGACGGAGATATGAGGTGTCGACACTGGCCTGGAGTATCATT
Source organism: Rhodomyrtus tomentosa (assembly GCA_028455895.1). Lineage (NCBI taxonomy): Eukaryota > Viridiplantae > Streptophyta > Magnoliopsida > Myrtales > Myrtaceae > Rhodomyrtus > Rhodomyrtus tomentosa. The sequence goes on along the minus strand of JAPCWY010000009.1, from coordinate 13,783,062 downwards.
GAAACCTGATGTGTTTACGCGGGTAGTCAATGATGGTTTGATGCGTTTACGCGGATTGAGCCTGATGTGATTTAATCTCGGGCATGAGAATGAGACAGGCAGGAAAAGATGGTATAAAGTTGAAGATGACATAGTTCGATGGGACTGGAGATCCCGAGCTAGTACCCAGGTGGATTGTAAAGTTGGAGAAAGCTTTTGGGGTGCTGAGGTACACAGATGAGGAGAAAGTGCTGCTAGCGGTCTACCAGTTGGAGGGTACTGCAAACGACTGGTGGGCTGCCACCAAGAATGGCGTTTTCCTTGAAGGAACGGCTATGACTTGGGATTACTTTAAGACGGCGTTCAACGAAAAGTATTTCTCAGAGACCGCCAGGGAAACGAAGCATGTGGAATTTCTACAGTTATGCTAGAACCAACCGATGATAGATTAGTATGAGGCCGAGTTCTCGAGGCTATCGAGGTACGCACCTCGATCGGTAGAAGATCCTCAGGAGAAAGCAAGGAGATTTAGGGACGGATTGATGCTTGAACTCTGCAGCCAGATGATTGCCCTAAATTTGAAGACTTATAAGAAGATCTATGAAAGGGGCCAGATAATTGAAAGGGACTTGAAAGAGAGAAATACAGCAATTGGATCGCGGTTTACACCATTCAGAGACAACCGCCAAATGGGCAAGAGACTGATGGCGAGTAATAGGCGTTTCGTGCCTCTAATAAGGAAAAATATTATGAAACCGCCAAATCCCACAAACTGGAGTTGCCACCTTTGTGGCAGGAGGCATGGACATAGGCCATGCTCGATAAGGACCGGAGCTTGCTTTAAGTGTGGTTAGTTGGGCCACCAGATGAGGACGTGCCCAAATCAAGCTCCGAGGAGTCGACCTCAAGGACAGAGATCGCAAGTTGAATCGTTGATTGCCACTCCTCAGATCGAACAAAACTGACCACCGACCTAAGGAAGGGTATATACAGTAGCCCGTTGAGAGGCGGAGGAAGTACCGGGCGTGGTTACAGGTATGGTTTACTTATGCAACCAAGCTGCATCTGCATTGTTTAACCCTGGTTCCACCATTTGTGTCTACTCAATTTGCTGATTTGATGGGTATGAAGTTAAAACCGTTGAATATAATTCTGCATGTTGCCACTCCATTAAAGGATAACATATTGGTTTCTTTGGGCTGTGCTGGTTGTGAAATCATAATTGGAGGAAGTAAGGAGAGTATTGATCTAGCTGTATTGCCCATGTATGATTTTGATGTGATCATAGGGATAGATTGGTTAGGTAAATAGGGGGCAGTAGTAGACTGTGGTAGTAGAATAATCCGATTTTATCTGCGAGACCATCCTAGCTTTGAATTGGTGGGAAGTCGAGGAGGAATCTCGATTCCCTTAGTCTCATCTCTGGAAGTGACCAAGTTAATGTCATAAGGGTGTCAGGTGTACTTGGTTGCAGTAATGGACACGATTATCGAAAGCCAAAACCAGAGAGTATCCCGATAATGCGTGAATTTCCTGACGTATTTCCCCGAGAGTTGCCAGGATTGCCACCGGACGTGAGATAGAATTCGTGATCGAGTTAGCTCTTGGAACGGAGCCGATCTCGAAGGTACCTTATAAGATGTCCCTATCTGAATTGAAGGAGTTAAATGTGCAGATGCAGGAACTACTGGATAAAGAATTTATCCGATCGAGTGCTTCACCGTGGAGAGCACCGGTGTTATTCGTAAGGAAGAAGGATGGGTCTTTGCGTCTATGCATCGACTCTAGGCAGTTGAACCAAGTAACAGTGAAGAATAAATACCCACTGCCTAGAATTGATGATCTGTTTGATTAGTTGCAAGGAGCGGCGACATTTTCAAAGATTGACCTGAGAATAGGGTATCACTAGTTAAGGATCAAGAAGGAAGACATACCTAAGACTGCTTTTAGGACGAGGTATGGTCATTATGAGTTCACAGTGATGCTGTTCGGATTAACCAACGCTCCAGTCGCATTCAAGGATTTAATGCATTTAGTATTTAAGGAATTCCTGGATAGATTCGTCAGTCTTCATCAATGATATCCTGATTTACTCGTGGAGTGACACAGAGCATGAGGAACACCTAAGGATTTTCCTACAGACCCTGAGGGAGCACTCACTATAAGTTAAGTTGAACAAATGCGAGTTCTAGCTGAATAAGGTAGCATTTCTTGGTCATGTAGTGTCTGGAGAAGGGATTGCAGTGGATCTTACAAAGATCAAAGCGGTAACGAATTGGCCTAGGCCTACTACTGTCACTGAAGTCAAAAGTTTCTTAGGATTGGCTGGGTATTACAGACGTTTTGTGGAGAAATTCTCATCCATAGCCATCCCGTTGACGAGACTAACAAAAAAGGAAATAAGGTTTGAATGGACGGATAAGTGCGAGAAGAGCTTCCAAGAGCTCAAACATCGGTTGACAACCGTACCAGTGTTGACAATTCCATCAGGATCAGGAGGATAAGAGATATACAGCGATGCTTCGCTGAAAGGATTGGGTTGTGTGTTGATGCAGCATGGAAGAGTAGTGGCCTACGCATCCCGACTGTTGAGACCACATGAAATGAACTACCCAACACATGATCTGGAGTTAGCATCGATTATTTTTGCTCTGAAAATTTGGAGACATTACCTACATGGCGAAAAGTTTCAGATTTACACCGATCACTAGAGCTTAAAGTACCTATTTTCTCAGAAAAAGTTGAATATAAGGCAGCGTCGGTGGATGGAGCTGCTCAAGGACTATGATTGTGATATACTGTATCACCCTGAGAAGGCAAACAGAGTCGCAGATATGCTGAGTCGGAAGTCAAGCATCGCATGTCTACTGGTGAGAAGTTGGTCGATGATAGAAAACTTGAGAGATTCTGAATTTAGACTGAAAGTTTGCCAGTTGTCCAGTTTAATGGCTAAATTGAAGGTGGAACCTGAGGTCCAGGAAGGAATAACGACTTTGCAGTCTATGGACCCAAAGATTAAGAAAATCCAGGAGATGGAAGCAACGAAGAGGAAACCAGAATTTCAGGTGTCGGAGGACGGAATCCTGAAGTTCCGAGGAAGTCTATGTGTGCCAAAGGATGAGGGACTCAGTCAAAGGATCTTGTCAGAAGCTTATAGGAGCAATTATAGTGTCCACCCTAGAAGTACGAAAATGTATCGTAACTTGTGACAACACTATTGGTGGAACGGAATAAAGGTGGATGTGGCGAAATATGTGGCTAAGTGTTTGACATGCTAGCAAGTGAAAGCGCAACACTATAAGCCTAGAAGATTATTACAGCCGCTGGAGATTCCGAAATGGAAGTGCGAGCATATAACTATGGATTTTGTGATGGGACTCCCGAGGAGTCAGAGAGGTCACGACTCCATATGGGTAGTCGTGGATAAATTGACCAAGTCCGCCCACTTCATTCCTGTGCGAAAGGATTCACAATGGATAGATACGCCGAGTTATACGTAAGGCAGATAGTGAGGCTACATGGAGTGCTTGTGATGATTACCTCGGAAAGAGATCCCAAATTCACGGCGAACTTTTGGAAGAGTTTTCAAGAAGCCATGGAAACTCGATTGCATTTAGTTTTCAAGAGTCGCAGATACGCTGAGTCGGATGATTCAGACGCTTGAGGATATGTTGCGAGCATGCGTTATTGATTTTAAAGGTAGGTAGGAAGATCAGCTACATTTGGTAGAGTTTGCTTATAATAATAGCTATTAGCAGAGCATCCAGATGGCACCATTCGAAGCACTCTATGAAAGGGCCTGCAGAACCCCGATTTGCTGGGATGAGATTGGAGAAAGGACTATCACAGGCCCAGAGCTGGTAGAGCAATAGGTGGAAGCAGTAAAAATAATTCGAGATAGACTGAAGACAGCTCAGAGTCGTCAGAAGAGTTATGCAGGTAAGCGGCGTAAGCCTTTGGAGTTTCAAATAGGCGACCTTATTTTCCTCAAGGTGTCACCGATGAGAGGTTTATCGTGTTTTGGAAAGAAGGGAAAACTGAGCCTAAGGTACGTAGGCCCATTTGACATACTGGAGCGGATTGGAATCTTGGCCTACAGGCTTGCCTTGCCACCTAATCTATCCCAAGTGCATAATGTCTTTCATGTGTCAATGTTACGAAAATATGAACCAGACCCAACACATGTCCTGGACTACGAAGTCATAGAAGTTAACGATTGAGTGTCTTACGTGGAGAAGTCATAAAAGTTGACGAGTCGGCCTAACTTAGGGTTAGGACCCACCTTATTGAGATGTGAATCTCACCCCGTTGGGGACCCCTTCTTTTATAGATCCTAGGCCTTGACAATGTAGCCCATAGGATTTGGAGATCTTGAGGAGATGACCACTTATTATGAGGAGTTCCCTGATGGGCGGGAAACTATTTATGTCAAGAAGTGTACTGTTGTCACGCCCCAAATGCGGCGAGAGTGCGAACATCCCTGCAAATCACACTATATACTCTCTCGTGGTCCCAAGATCCACATTTAAGTTGAGAGGTATAATATATAAATATCAAGCATGCGGAAGCGGCAATAAATAACTCCTCCATACAAAATATAAGTTAAATGGGGTTTGGATAGCATAAGTACTGTTATACATAATAACCATCGGTTCATACAGATAAGGAGCAACTAGGATCCGCTAATAAATTGGACAACAAGGTAGTACACAAAAGAGCTCCACACTACATCCAAAAGAAACAGGGTCGGGTCGCCTCCAAAAGCATCAACCAATGAACTGGAACCTTAAAATGAACTGTTGGAATCCTCGGTGTCCTCAGCACCTTCGTCAACTTATACTTGGAGAAGGTCTCTGATGGGACCTCAATGGTATCCTCCATGGTCTCTTCCACCGATGGCTCAGTGATATCCTCCTCGGTCGCTTCCAGGACAATAACCTCCTCCTCCACAGTAAAATCCAACGTCGGGGTCATCTCCGGCCCGTTTCTAGATCCGACTACCTATCCTTCTGTCGGCTCCTGGTCCCTACCGGGGTGGCACCAATTAGGGATCACTCCTTGGGGCACCTCATTAGGCTTCAGCGGCTCAGTAGTCTTGTCCCCAACTTTCCTAAATCAAGCCTCATACCGATCAAGCTTCCAGTCCTTACTACCCTCGTCAACCCACACCACTGTATACTTCCTCACGTATATAGTCCCCTGACCATCAGGGAACTCATCAAAATACGCGGTCATCTCCTTAGGGTCTCCAAAGTGAATAGGCCACATGCTTAAGGCCTAGGATCTGTAAAAATAAGGGTCCCCAAAGGGGTGTGATACACATCTCAGTAAAAAAGTCATAACCCTAAGTTAGGCCGACCGTCCTCTCAGGCAGTCATCTACCGTAACTTTCCAAACTATAATCACACAGGCACATACAAATAAAGATAGTGACACACGGATGATGGGCATGCAACTATGACACTATGTCACACTGAGATGAGCATGCACACCTCATCCTGCCATTTCACCACAACCACCTCTTTCTGCCTGCCTCATTCTCCAGCCCGCGTTTAGATTGCATCAGGTTCGGTCCACGTAAATGCATCAGACCGTCATTGGCAACCTGCGTAAACGTTCCAATGAATCTCCAGGCTAATATCATCACCTCATACCTCCGTCCCGTGAATAGATCGCATCAGGACCGTGGCCATCTCAACTCCGCGATTAGATCGCATCAGGGCGCCACACAACATCAACTCCACCCTGCGATTACATCGCATCAGGGTATCCATCTCCCTCCCCGTGTCTCATACACCTCAAGGTCTCGTCATGTCATGTTCATGCCATGCTTCTCAATTCAATTCACCGATAAATCAACAGGTGCAACTCATGCACAATTTGAATACTCATGGCATGCAGGACAATCAATGACATTTGACATGGCATATGATTTAAACATGAGCAATGTCACACATAGACCTCCTATAACCACTTAGGACATATTAAGAGCCATCCCTTTGGAAGATTCTCATAAATCGATCAAATTAATCCTCGACTCACCCAGTTGAGTCCAATCTTCCTATCCTAAGTTTAGGATTCCCTTACCTTGAATTTGATAACACCAAAATTCTCTTCTTGGATCCTCACAATCTCGGTTCCAAGGGTCCAAGACAAACCTCACCTCGCAACCTAGAATATTCAACCAATTCATCAATTTCCTTGTCCAATTCCTCAATCCATGAACCATAATCCTCCATAACACAACTCTCATCATCTTAACATGTCTTAAACATCAAGTTGGGACTCAAAATCATCTGCTCTTACTCTCAACAGAACCGGTCTTGCACAGAACCAAACCGGTTCTTCTTGGTTCTGTGCAAGTCGTGTACTATCGACCCTAAATTAACTCCAATTCCATCATCTACTCACTATCCTACCTTTTAACATGTCTATGTAAGGATTTATGAAGCTCATCGTGAGTTTGAGGTCGAATAGTCGCTGGAATCTCGTTGAAAGTCGCCGGATCTCCAAGGTTAGTTTTATGGCAGTTTTCTGTCCAAGTTTACAAGACCCGTTTGAGATTAAAACTTCATCAAATCACTCTCAACTTTTTATCACAGATTCTTACAGATGTGCTCTAGACCTCCATAAAATTTGACCTCAAAACTCCAACATTTCGGCCTCCAAAAGGGTCAGAAACCTCACCTACCTCAGGTTGAGCTCGATTCTATCGGCTTTTGGGAAAACTCTTGGCCGGAGCTCCTCGGTGGTCCAAATGCCGTGCTTCCAATTCGAGGAGGTCGATAAGATGTAGAGCTAGGTTGGTATGGATGACTGGCATCCAAGTGGTGACCAAAAGGTGATGTCAACGGTGGCAAAGGGCGGCTCCAGAACTGGTCGGCGACAGGCAGAAGAGAAGAAGAAGAAGAAGAAGAAGAATAAGAAGAGTGCTTGGTGGTTTAGGGGTGATATGGCCGAATGAGAGGAGAGAGAGTGTGTGTGGAGTGTATATTCAACCCTCATGGTCAAAGAGAAGAATGGTAGGTTCATAAAGTTGGACAAGACTTCTCTTTAAGCCATCTATTGACACTTGTCCCCCCTTGTCGTTCAAGCCTGATCCAATGGTTCTTATTCCTCCTTGTATTCGGCAGTCTTGAGGGGGTTTAAAGACCAAATTGCCCTTCTTTAAATACATGGGTAAGGCTTTAAGTTTGAGGGGCAAAATGATAATTTTACCCCCGACGTTTAGAACGTCATTTTTCTCGCTCCAAAATTCTTCGATATGGCAACGGCCAATTCGAATAACGTTGGAATTCTTGATTCTTCATTTCAATTTTTTTAAGACTCGTTTTTGATGGTTTTCTCTATTAGACGTGGTTCCAGCCTATCCCGAATCGACGGACGGCTTTTGTACACATTACGCGTATCGACCCTGTGATTCTCATCAAATTTAAAGCTCGTCAATTTGCGGTGGCTTTGGTTGTCATGTAATTGCAAGGGTCTATCACTAATTCCTATGGTCTCGATCTTCACTGTTCGAATTAGGAAAATTTTTGCAAATCATACGTTGGTTAAGCGGCATCACCCGCGCTCCAATCGTATGACACTCACAAGGCATTCCCTAATCGTTTTTGGATTGGCCTTTTGTGGCTCTAAATATCCCCTCGACAATTCTTATGGTCAAAGCGCCATTTCTCATCCGAATTCCCTAGGTCTGCGTACCATGTCTCGAGTTAGCCTTTCCCTTTTGCTCAGTCTACTAGAATTGATCAGATTTGAGTGAGATATGACTGAAACACATCTCTAGATTCATTTCTCATTAACAAGTCTGAAATTGACTGGAAATCAGAATGTCACAACTGTTGTTTGGGTAGAGAGGGTAGTATTAGTTGGAAACCTCACAGCTTTGAGGCCTGGTTTAGGAAGGTCAGGGATGTGTCAACAGGGCTACTTAAGCCCAATTAGGTGCCCTAGGGAGTGATCCCTGATTAGTGCCATCCCGCCCGGTACTTAGACTAGGCTGAGGGGTCAGTTGTTGGCTCAAGGAATGGACCGGAGAGGACCCCACTTTGGAGGACACGAAGGAAGTGGTCATAGTAGTTGAGGCGACTGAGGAGGATCTTGCGGAGCCGTCTACTAAGGAGACCATGGAGGATACCATCGAGGTTCGCTCGGAGACCTTCTCAAAGTACGAACCCACGAAGGACGCCAAGGCGACCGAAGATTCCAGCAGCTCGTCTTAGGAGCTCCCAATTTGTTAGTCGATCCTTTGATGGCGACCTTGACCTCGTTTCTTTTGGAAGTTGATGATGGACCATTTTTGTGTACTTACCCCGCCGCCCCTCATGTTAGCGAATTTAGTAGCTATGTACCTGTATGAACATTTGGATTTATGTATGACAGTATTGGCGCTATCCAAGTCCCACTTATATTTTGTACTGAGGAGTTATTTCATTATTGCTTCTACGTACTTGGTATATATTATGTCTCTTGACTTATTTGTGGATCTTGGGACCACGAGAGATATTTGATTTGCTTGCAGGGAGTCGCGTGATCGTGCCTGAGGGCGCGGGGCGTGACACAAGGGTTATCACGATTTGGAAATTAAGGAAAATCGAGTCCGACATAGGTAGGTCCTTTTGAGATTATGGAGCAAATTGCAACTTTGGCCTACAGACTCGCCTTGCTGTTGAATTTGTCACAAGTGCACAATGTATTTCATGTGTCGATGCTGAGGAAGTACGAGTCAGACTCGACTCATGTTTTTGATTATGAGACTATCGAGGTAGATGGCAAGGTATCGTATGTGGAAAAATCAATTAGAATTAAGGATTGGAAGGAGCAAGTCTTGAGGAATAAGACGATTCCACTAGTCAAAGTTATCTGGGAGAACCACGGAACCGAAGGTGCCACATGGGAAAGCGAGGAAGCGATGAGGCGTTAATACCCTCATTTGTTTGTTTAGTTGGGTTTATTATAAATTTCAAGGATGGAATTTTTGTAAGGGGAACGAGTTGTGACATTCCGAATTTCCTACTGTTTCAAGACTATTGAATGAAGAATGTCTATCGATGTATTTCAGTTTTATTTCGCTCGGATTTGATCAATCTTGAGTAAACTGACCAAAGGGGAAAGGCTAATGCATGGCAAGATACGTGGACCAAGGAAGCTCGAAAAAGGAAATGATGCTTTGACCATAAGGATTGTCGAGGGAACATTTAGAGCCAATAAAGGCAGATCAAATAATGATTAAGGAATCTATTGCTAGTGTTATGCGATTGAAGCATGTGTGATGCCATTTAATAAAATTATAATTTACAAAATTTTCCTAAATCGAACTATAGCGATTGAGATCATCGGAACTAGCAATGAACCCTATTAATTACATGATAACAAAAGCTGTCGTAGCTAGAGTGGTCTTAAGTATGATGAGAATCACAGAGTCAATACGCGTAACGTCTGTAAAACCCTCTCGTTAGTTTGAAATAAACTAAAGTTACGATGGATGAAAGATCGATCATTAAATGGGATCTTGAAATTGAAAAAATAGAAATGAAGAATTTCAACATTCAATTGAATTTGACATCGCCTCGTCGATGGTAATTTAAAATTGAAAAAGTAAAGTTTCGGATGGAAAGTGAAAAATTACAATTTAGCCCCTCAGCCTTAACCTTGTCTTAAGAGTGAATGAAGGATATTTTGGTCATTTGAACACTTCCCCATAGCTATTGAAAATGAGATGAGTGGGTGCTCAAAGGAAGTCAATGCAAGAGATGATATTATTGGCACCAATACAAGTGTCATGCATTGAGTGTTTAAGTATTAATCACCCTCATCTACCAATCTTGTCAAATTGACCAAGTAAATTATTGGAGAAGACCTCATTCCTTTTATGTTTTAGCCAAGTGACCCTGCTCTCTCCCTTTCTTCTTCATTTTTCTTCGTCTTTCTTCTCTCCCGAAGCTGCTTTGCACGACCGGTTCTGCTCGCTTGGTTCGCTGTTGTAGACTACCACCTCCGGCGACCCCCTAGCCGAGTGTCGGCCACCAAAACCTTCCTTAACCTCTCCTCTACACATCTCCGGTGGTAGATCGTCCATTGGTGGGTTCGTTTGTCTCATATAGCCCCAAATAGAAAAGTAGACATAATTAGACCAAGCTGAGGTAAAGCATTCGTTCTTCCTCCTAGAGACTTCGATTGGCTTCAAATTTGATGCGAGATCATCTAGACATGTTGTAATCAAGTTGGCTGAGCTAGCATTGCAAGTTTAGTTGGGTTAAGATAGGTTTTTATGGCTGATTTGAGGTGATTTCTTGAAGGCAAAATTCTGACCGACGAGCACTAAGAGGAACCGAGTTGATTGAAGGACTTTAAGGCATCGTTTTGCTTCAAAATTTTCGGTGAGCTTCTTAGACATGTATAACAATGTTTTAACAAGTTGGTTTTGTGATGGATTAAAATTTATAAGTGAAATTATGGGCTGTTATATGTGAAACGGTGAAGACCGATTCTGCCATGTGTATTGGCTGCATGAACCGAAGCTCTTGAGGCTTCATGGAGGTGTCACCGCATCTTAAATTGATCATTAAGGCACCTTAGGTTATTAATTAATATGTTATTGAATTATCGACGCAATGGACTTGAGAATTGAATGAGCTTTGATGTGAAATTGATGAAATTTTCCTAGGACCGTGCGTGACCCATGTTGCGACCGTGAACTTACTGAGTTAGGTGGCTCGTTTGGATTGAAATTTTGCTAGTTCGATCAAAGGATAAGTGTTCCTTAAACCTTTACTTGAAAGTTAGGACACTACTGGATGAATTGAGTTGATGAATTGCTTGATTAATGAGTTCTATGAGATTGAAATGACTATAGTGTCCTATGAGATTGAAATTGCTATAGTGCCCTTATGCAAAGGAATTGGCTAGAGAGCCCTTGAGTATACATCACGGCTAGTTTTCCCTTGGCGATGAGAAAATGAAATGCCATCGTGATAATTCTGAAGTTATGTGTACGTTTTGTGCTAGTGCGTGAAGCTTGGGTCTCATTGTGTATGATGTGATTGACTGTGATTCTTGACCATGCCAATTTCATCGAGATGCTTGATATATGAATGCCATGTGCTATTATCTTGATGAATTTTTGCATCTTGCTTCATTGTATGGTCTGGGGGTACTAGCGATCTAGTCAGGTTTAGGTTTCACTTGCTGAAATGTAAATCTCATCCCATAGTGGGACATATTTTTCAGACCTCAAACCTTGAAGCATGTAGCCGTTACGGCTTGGCGTTCTCAAAGAGATGACCGCTACTTATGATGAGTTTCCTAACGGTAAGGGGATAGTAGTACTATGGGTCCTCTACAGCCTACCGACATTCCTCTAGGGGTAGTACCCAGTTGGTGTCACCCTACGCGTCCTAAGGTAGAGGTAGAGGTTGAGGCTTATGTGGTAGGTTCGAGAAACATCCCTGTGCGGTCCAAGTCCCCTACAACCGAAGAACACCTTGAGATGATCGAGATCGTTTGTCGACGAGATAGAGGAGGACACTGAAGAGGTGCGTTAAGAAACTTTCTCCGACTACGACCCTAAGGAAGAAAAAGCTGAAGTTGATGATAGGACGGCCAGTTCCTCTATGTTGCCAAGGTTGTCATGGCACATTTTTGGGGTGTAACTATTTGGAGATATGATTTTGATGTTAGGGCTTTGGTGTAGTCTTTTGAGGGTAGCCCTTAGTTCCTCTAATCCAACCTTATGCGTGTTTGCTTTATGTCCCTTCCTTACTGTCGATTGTAACTGGATGATGATGTTATGTGTGTGTGTGAATATATATATATATATATATATATATATGCGTTTATGTTATCTCGAGTCTCCCTTGTATTAAATTCTGGGTTGTTATTTTCCTTTCACATGCATGTCTCATTTCATTCTTTATGCCATTTGTTGGTTCCTAAGATTTGATTCATTGGCCTGGCGGATGTGAAGAGCTCGCAAGGGAACACGAGGCGTGACATGTTTGCTCATGTGAAACAGCGAAAGAAATCTAGAATAGTTTGCAAGTTACTCATGAAGGGATCGATAGAGTCAAGGAGACAAAAACAAACATTCTCATTAGAAGATATGAGTCTTTCAAAATGAAACCTAATGAATCTATTTCTGACCTGATTAACAAGGTTACATATATTGTGAATGGCTTAACCTACTTTGGTAAGCATATATCACAGACTGAAAAGGTCAACAAAATCCTAAGAGGACTAACAAAGGAATGGAGCCACTTCAAGACTACAATATGAGAAACCTCGAGAATTTCACCTCTGTCCGTTGATGATCTCCTGGGAACCTTAATATCCTATGAATCCAAATGATTGAATAATGAGGATGGATCTAAAGGTGAAAAGGAAATTGCTTCGAAATCAAAAATACTTTATTCAACTGATGCAGATTCAGAGGAAGACGAAGATGATGAAGAATTAGCTAAGATGGTGAGGAAGATCAAAAGGATGGCTAGAAAAAGAAGAAACTTCAAAGGAAGACGACAAAGCAAGAAACTTGAGAAATCTTCTAGTGACAATGAAGAAGGTAAGGAAATAATTCGTTTTGAGCGTAGGAAAATGGACATATCAAGACAAATTATCCACTCCCGAAGAAAAACAAAGGAAGATTTGAAAAAAAAAAAAACCTTGAAAGCTAAAACATGGAGGGACATAGAGTGCAAAGACAGCGATGAGGAAAAACGTGCACCATTCGCTTAATGGCCAAATCAGATTTCGAAGATGAAATATAGGTAAGTTGTCTTGAAATCCCTGATAAAGTCTCTGATTATATTGGTGAGTTGTGTTAGGATTATAATGTTGCTCTTAAGAAAATCTCTAAGTTGAAAAAGGAGAATTTGAGATTAAGGCAAGATGATCTTTCTAAAAATGAATAGATTAGTTTTCTCCAAAAAGAATATTTTGTTTTAAATCAAAATCACAATCTTTTCAAAAAGGAAATTTCAAATATACGAGAAAATCATGATCTTCTTAAAAAAGAAATTTCTGAATTATAAGAAAATCGTAACTCTCTTTCAAAAGCAAATGATTCTTATAAACAAGAGATTTCAGCCATTCGTAAAAAACAATTAGGATAAAAAACCTTAGAGCATATTCTTTTCATTCAATTTTTTTATTATGACAAAAGTGGTCTTGAGTTGGAAAAAGAAACTATTTTACAAAATGATTTTCCAAATTCCAAGGAAAGATGAAACAGAAACCACCAAGGAATTCTTACAAAAGACATTTTCAAAAACTGTTTGTAAAAATTGTCGGCCATGAATTCTTCAAGTGTTTAAATTGTGGAGATAAAAATTATTTAAAAAATAATGGGGTAAGAATAGTAGGAGTGACACAATTTTTCTACGGAGATCACTTGAGTGCCATATCTTTTTTTTTTTCGTTTACCTGAGTATCAAATCAGAGCAAAAGGAATCATTTGAGTGCCACTTCCAACCAAACATCCTACGAGAACTTTCTACTTAATTTTTTTGTGACATGGAAATTAAGATAAGAATAAGATGTCCACTATGTGAATATTTATCCAGTGTGTCCCTCTTACATAAAAAACGATGTTGCCCTATGATGTTATCTATATATGCGTTCGATCATCCTTCAAAGAAAATGATCAAAATTAGGTTTCGATCAAAATTAGGGCTCGAAATCTTGCTCGAAACCTACTCTCTCGCCAATCGATTTGTCTGATAGATTTGATACTCACCAAATCAAATTAGGGCACCTATCTTCATCAACCTTTAGTATCTCAGGCGAATCGATTGAAGGCTCCACTCTATTCTTGTGATTCATGTCTGAGTCTCTAAAGGCAGACGAAGTTTTTGTCATGTGTTGAACCGAGTTCGACTTAAGAAAATGCAAGTGATTTGTTATTTAAGTGAAATGTTTATTGACAGCACGTGACAGCGAAAAAAATGCGAGAAAGGTGATTTGTTGGAGGGAGAAATTAGGGTCTCGGTGGCAGAGTAAACAAGTAAATTTCGTTTGTTGAGTTGTACCTTTATGTCATTTTGTGTTCACTAGCCAAAACGAAAATTTACTAAATGCATTGGGGTAGCGAGGATCGAGTGCTGAAGTATCATGTCATTTTTTTTGTGGCTAACAACACAAGCAACCACGCAGTTCCAATGTCGAACCAAACTCAGTCCAATAGTCTACAACATAGGAGGAAATATCTGGTAAGATGTTTGTTATTGTCTTTGCTTTTGATTATAAATCCTTTGTGCATTAACTTTATTGCTTTTAATCTTTTTGCAAGTTAAAAGGAGACCACCTCAAAACTTTCCTCAATCTTCTGCACCCTGATGCACAGATGGTGCAGTTGGAAAAAGGATAATACTGACGGACATGAATCCCGACATGACGGTTTTGATTGTTAGTTTTTTTTTATTTAAGAATTATGCATGTAGTGCATGAAATTTCATTGACATGGTAATTACCTAAACTAATGGTTATATGGTTGCAGCCTAGCAGAAATTCATATGTTTTGATATTGAAAGGAGGACCAACTTAAGAATTGACTACATCGATACAAAGAAGCCAAGAGGAGGAACTGATAAATCAACCAATGGTGACTCGAGCATAAGAAAAAAAAAATCAATGCCACCTCCAAAACAAAGGGTAAAAAGGTAGCAACAAAAGACGCTCCCGCCCCAATCATAGCTCCATGTCAGGCAAATGATCCTACAAATACAAGTGTATAGCCTATCACCACAATGCCAGCCAAGACAATGAGTTCAACAGGAGACAGTACAAATGTACCTGAGTAGCCAAGCAATGTGGCTCATTCAAAAGATAAGACAGTGGAAAAAGAGACAGAAATGCAGGATGTAAATATAATTTCAATTTGGAAGAGTGCTAGGATCATGAATAAAGTGAAGCCTTTGAAGAGAAGAAAGGAAGTGACGAGGTTGCTCGACTTGACTGATGGGATGATTTGATGCGAATATGATGTCTATTATTGATGTTTCTTGGGACATTCTGATTTTTTCTGTCATTTTGAGACTCATTAATGAGCATGCATCTAACGATGTATTATAGTCGTATCTTGCTCGGATTTGATCAATCTCGAGTAAACTGACCAAAAGGGAAAGGCTAACGCGAGACAAGGTACGTGGGCCTATGAAACTCAAATATGAAATGACACTTTGATCATAAAGATTGTGGAGAGGATATTTAGAGCCATAAAAGGCCGATCTAAGAACGATTAAGGAATGCATTGCTAGCGTTATACGATTGGAGCGCGGCTGATACGACTTAACTATTGTATAATTTACAAAATTTTTCTAAATCGAATGATGACGATCAAGACCACCGGAACTAGTAATAGACCCTCATAAATACATGACAACCAAAGTTGTCATGAATTGACAAGCCGTAAGTGTGATATGAATCACAGAGTCGATACGCGTAATGTCTGCAAAAGTCGCCCGTCGTTTGGGATAGGCTGGAATCACATTTAATAGAGAAATGATTCAGAGACGAGTCTCGAAATTAGAAAATAGAGAATCAAGAATTTCAATATTATAATTGGATTGATCGTTGCCTCACCGAAGAAAATTGAAATAAGAAAAACGACATTCAGGACGCCGAGAGTGAAATTATCATTTTACCCCTCAAGCCTTAGACCTGCCTTAATAAATGGAATGATGGCATTTTGGTCATTAACCACACCCCAAGGCTACCAAAAATGGGAAGAAATAACAGCCTTTGGATGAACCTTGATTGATATATGGACAAGTGACAAAAGATTAGGCATTGACATTGATGAAAGCACTTTTAACCTACCATTCAACCTTGGTTGACTCTCAAATTTGTGTATATCCCTCTCTCTCACCGCATCAGCCGAGCATCACCATCATTCTGCCATTTTCTTCTTCTTCTTCCTCCTTTTTCATTCGGCCGAGAAGCTCCCCAGCCGACTACCCACTGCCCACCAGTTCACTCGCTCTAACAGCCACCTCTAGCCACCATCTGAGATCGAGCCGACCACTAGCTCCTTCCTATTCCTCTTGCCGATAACCTCTAAGTGGAATTAAATCGTTTGACCCACTGAGGAGTTCTGGCCGGCCATTCTCCCAGAAGTCGACGAAAACTATCGTAGCTGGAGGTAAGCCGCTGTTTAGACTTCGTAGGACCCCGAAACCTTTGAATCTTTTGGCCAAATTTTGTGGACATCTAGAGGACATGTAGACTGAGCTATGGTAAATGGTTTTGATGAATGTGATGGGGTTTTGACCCCAAATGGGTATTGTATTTGAAGAATAAAAATTGACCAGTTGAGGACTTGGAGGAATCGACACCGTTCGAGGACTTTTCGACGTCGCCTTGAGCCAAAATTTTCGATGAGGCTTTCCAACTCCTAGAACTATATGTTAGCAAGTAGATTAGTGGATAAATTGAGGATTTAAGTTAGTTTAATGGCTAATTAGTTGAGATATGTACAGAACTGAAAATGCCCTGTTTCGGTTCTGTGCATACCGAATTTGTGGGATGCTGTTGGTGATGGAGTTGAGTTTCAATTTCGTCGTTGAGAAGTATGAAGATGTTAATCGATATGTCAATGAGTTGTATGTTTAGTGAATTGACGAATTAAGCAAGAAAAATGACGATTGTATGAATTTCCTTAGGTTGCGCGGCTAACTTGTTCTTGGACCATTAGAACCGAGTGTTTGAAGTGCTTGGAAGAAGAGTTTTGTTGAATTAAGCTTGAGGTAAGAAGTTTCTAAACCTTGGCTAGGAGGATTGGACTCGATTGGGTCAATCGAATGTGAATTAGATTGGTTCTTGAAAGTTTATGGCATGATTGTCCATTGTGCATTCTTGAGAGAAATAGATGGCTTGAATGCTTGACAATGCTTGTGCCATGAATTGATTGTCACATTTGAGTGTTGAATTTAATTGTCTTGCATGCCATAGATGTGTTGTTCGTTACATGAGTTTACGCTTGATCATGAGTTCTGAATTGAAATGAGCGTTTGGCATGTCTGAGAAACTTGTGACATCCTGAGGCGTTGGGACGCGGGTTATGTGGATGGATACCCTGAGGCGCTGAGGTGCGGGGTTTGAGTTGAATGGTACCTTGAGGCGTACGAGATGCAGGGTTGAAATGGCCAATGTCCTGATGCTTTAAGACGCGGGACGAAATTTGAGATATGTCGACATAGGCCTGGAATGAAATTGAAAGCCTGATGCGTTTACGCGGGTTTGTCAATGAGATGGTCTGAGGCGTATTTATGTGGACAGAGCCTGAGGCGTTTTAAATGCGGACATGAATCAAATGGAGGCATAAAAGGGTGGAAGGTGTGATCTGGCTTGATAATATGTGCTTGATTCCACTGATGTGAAACAATGCCATGATTGCATGCTTGACACTCGTTTGTATCCGTATGTTATTTAATGACTGTGAAATGCCTCATTTGATTGCTTGTGCTTTGTTGTTTGTGATTGTACTCACCTGAGTGTACGGTCAGCCTAACCTAGGGTTAGGACCTGTTTTACTGAGATATAAATCTTGCCTGTCGCGGAATCACATTTTCAGATCCTAGACTGTGATTTAGTTGCCCATCATATTTGGTGACCCAAAAGAAATGTCGACATATTTTGAGGAGTTCCCGGATGGACAGGGAACCTTATATATTAGGAAGTGTATTGTGGTTTGGGTTGACGAGGGTGCAAAGAGCTGGAAGCTTCATAGGTTTGAGGCTTGGTTTCGAAGAGTAGGAGAAGTTATTACGGGACCACTGAAGCCCGCTGAGGTACCCCGTGGGGTGATTCCTAGTTGGTGTCATCCCGCTTGGGAATCTGTGTAGTTTGAGGGGTTAGCAGCTGGCTCGAGAAACATCCCTGAGAGGACCCCGACGCTAGAGAACACCAATGAGGTTATAGAGGTCAAAGCCTCCGAGGACGATGTGGTGGAGCAGTCAACAGACACGACGATGGAGGACACAGTAGAGGTACGCTTGGAGACCTTCTTGGAGTACGAGCCTACTAAGGATATTGAAGAGACTAACGACTTCAGTAGCTCAACTTAGGGGTTTCCGTTTTTTGGACCGATATATTTTGATGATGGACTCGATGCTCTGTTTCTTTTCGAAGAGGTTAATGATCGTCTTTTGTACCAGTCCTGTTACTCCTATCGACTAGCAGGTTTAGTCTACCAGTGCTCTTGTAAGAACCGATGTGAGGTTATGTTTATATATTGGTGTTCTCGTTACCCTAGTCCTCTTTTATTTTTGTACGAAGGAGTTTGTATATTATCGCTTCCGCATGCTATCGATATTATGCATCTCTCGATTTATATGAATCCTGGGACGTTTGAGAGAGATTTATGTTTGCAGGATGTTTCTTGCCAGTGCCCGGGGCGCGACATCCCCGCCTTGCTTGGTATCAGAGCAGGTTCAGCTCGATCCAAATTGATTGAGGATTGGAGTGATAAGGAGGATTAAGTTGGGACAGGATGAGTAGTGAGACCTTAGGAAATTAGTTAGAATAAAACACGAGATGCATGGCATATGACTTGGCGCATGTGATTGATATTGGTCTTGATAAGATTATGGTGGCTTATGAGGACTAAGTTCCATGTTTAGCGCTGAAAGTCATTTTGGATTTTGGCCTGTTGAGTAGACGAGCATGGCTAGTTTTGGTGAATCGTTGAAGTGGATAGAACGGGGTATTGTCCATTGACTGTTTAGTAAAGTGCCTTTAGAATTAGTTGTGTGGAAGGTCATTATTTTATGACTATTTCTATTAAGGCATATTTTGGTAGCTCTGAACTTGGTTGGATGGATGAGTTACTAACTCCTTGATGGAATTGTGGTGGTCCAGGCTTAGTGAAAGCATACAAGAATGAGTAATCCGCCTAGAAGACCTGAAAGACCCAAGAGCGGAGCCTCTAGTTCGAGGCCACCTGTGGCAGAAGACTCGAGGATGGATGGAGTGCTGAGAGCACTAGAAAGGATTGGCGAACTCATTGACAGATAAACCCAAGATAGGGATGCTGCCATAGCTCAAGCGGTAGGAGTCGCTATAGCTGCCGTCAACGCCAATAACAACAATAATGGGGGCCAGATAGATGGGCCAACTAGTCGAATGGTTTATCAAGCTGAAGCCAACTCAGTTTGATGGGACTGGAGACCCCGAATTAACACCGAGATAGATCGAGAAACTGAAAAAGGCCTTTGGAGTAATGAGATGCACGGAAGAAGAAAATGTACTACCGGCAGTGTACCATATAGAAGGTAACACAAATGATTGGTGGGCTGCCACAAAAAATGGAGTCTTTCCAGAAGGAACAGCCTTGACTTGGAATGCCTTTACTATGATATTCAATGGCAAGTATTTCTTTGAGACCGCTCGAGAAAGAAAATAAGTGGAGTTCTTACAGCTGCGTCAAAATCACGTGACAGTGAACCGGTATGAAGCAGAGTTCTCCAAATTGTTGAGGTATGCACCACGATCGGTAGAGGATCCCCTGGAGAAGGTGCAAAGATTTCGGGATAGACAGAGGCCTGAGCTTCGCAGCCAGATGATAGCTCTGAACTTGATGATCTACAAGGAAATCTATGAATGGGGACAGATGATTGAGAAGGACCTGAAGGTGAGAAATGTTGCATCTGGATCGTGG
Organism: Rhodomyrtus tomentosa; assembly: GCA_028455895.1. Lineage (NCBI taxonomy): Eukaryota > Viridiplantae > Streptophyta > Magnoliopsida > Myrtales > Myrtaceae > Rhodomyrtus > Rhodomyrtus tomentosa. The sequence continues at coordinate 13,763,429 of JAPCWY010000009.1, read as the reverse complement.
TTTAACTCGTTCTAAGACAATCGCCAGATTGGTGAGAGACTGATGGCTAGCAATAGACGCATCGTCCCCCTGATAAGAAAGAACATTGTGAAGCCCCTGAACCCAATGAACTGGAGTTGCCGCCTCTGTGGCAGAAGACATGGTAATGAACCCTGCCCGGTAAGGACTAGGGCATGCTTCAAGTGTAGTCAGATGAGCCACCAGATGAGGACTTGCTCGAACCAAGCTCCAACGAATAGACCTCAAGAGCAACGACCATAGGCAAGACCATCAACTGTCACTCCCCAAATTGATCAAAATCGACCTCCAACTCAGGGGAGAGTTTATGCCGTGGCTTCCAGGGAAGCAGAAGAAACTCCAGGCGTGGTCATAGGTACGGTTAATTTGTGTGACTAAGCTGCGTATGGTTTGTTTGATCCTGACGCATCACACTCGTTTATGTCTGCTCGGTTTGCTGATTTGGTTGATATGAAGTTAGAACCGTTGAGTGTGATTCTGCATGTTGCCACCCCGTTGAAAGATAATGTGCTGGTTTGGCTGGGATGTGCTGATTGTAAAATCATGATTAGCGGTAGTAAAGAGAGTATAGACTTGGCCGTGTTGTCCATGTATGACTTTGATGTGATCAAATGAATAGACTGGTTGGGTAAGTAAAGGGCAATAGTTGATTGTGGCAGTAGGGCAATCCGTTTCTATCCGGAAGGTCACCCTAGTTTTGAATTTGGGGAAGTCGAGGAGGAACCTCAATTCCTTTAGTCTCATCTCTCGAAGCGACAAAATTGATAACTGAAGGATGTCAGACGTACTTAGTCGCAGTTATGGACATGACTGCCGATGATCCTAAATTAGAAAATATTCCGGTAGTGCATGAGTTTCCTGACATTTTTTCCTTAAGAGTTACCAGGGTTGCCACCAGAGCGAGAAATTGAATTCGTGATTGAGTTAGCTCTTGGAACAGAGTCGATCTCGAAGGCACCCTATAGAATATCCTTATCAGAACTGAAAGAGCTAAAGGTGCAAATGCAAAAATTACTGGATAAATGATTTATTCGACCGAGTGCTTCGCCGTGGGGAGCGTCGGTGTTATTTTGTGAGGAAAAAGGATGGATCCTTGCCTTTATGTATTGACTATAGGCAGTTGAATCAAGTGACAGTGAAGAATAAATACCCATTGCCGAGAATTGAAGACTTATTTGATCAGTTGTAAGAAGCTACAGTGTTCTCTAAGATTGACCTGAGGACCGGGTATTATCAGCTAAGAATTAAAAAGGAAGACATACCTAAAACTGCTTTTAGGACAAGGTATGGTCATTATAATTCACTGTGATGCCTTTTGGACTGACCAATATTCTAGCCGCATTTATGGACTTGATGCATCGGGTGTTCAAGGAATTCTTGGATAGAATTGTTATAGTCTTTATTGACAATATCCTAATCTATTCGAAGAGTAACGAAGAACACGAAGAGCATCTGAGGATTGTTTTGCAGACCTTGAGGGAGCACTCGCTTTACGCTAAGTTTAACAAATGCGAGTTCAGGTTGAATAAAGTGGCATTTCTTGGCCATGTGGTATCTGGAGAAGGGATTGCGGTGGATCATACGAAGATCAAAGCCGTTATGAATTGGCCTAGACCTACTATGGTCGCGGAAGTCAGAAGTTTCTTAGGATTGGCAAGATATTACAGACGTTTCGTGGAGAAGTTTTCATCTATAGCCATTCCACTGGCGAGATTGACTAAGAAAGAGACGAAGTTCGAATGGACGGATAAGTGTGAAAGAAGTTTCCAAGAGCTCAAGCACCAGCTAACGACCTCACCGGTATTAACGGTCCCATCAGGACCAGGAGGCTATGAAATATATAGCGATGTTTCGCTAAAGGGACTAGGCTGTGTGCTAATGCAACATGGAAGAATAGTTGCCTACGCGTCCCGACAGCTGAGACAACATGAGATGAAATATCCGACTTACGATTTGGAATTGACAACAATCATCTTTGCTTTGAAGATCAGGAGACATTATTTGTGTGGCAAGAAATTTCAGATTTATACGAATTACCAGAGCCTGAAATATCCATTTTCTCAGAAGAAACTGAATATGAGGCAGCGTCGATGGATGGAGCTGCTTAAAGATTATGATTACGACATATTGTATCACTCTGGGAAGGCAAACAGAGTCGCGGATGTGGTCAGTCAAAAATTGAGCATTACCTATCCACTGGTAAAAGGGTGGTCGTTATTTGAGAACTTGAGGGATTCTGAATTCAGATTGGAAGTCTGTCAACTATCCAGTTTGGTAGCCACACTGAGAATAGAACCTGAGATCCAGGAAAGGATAAAAGCCTTATAGTCTACGGACCCGAAAATTCAAAAAATCTTGAAAATAGACGCAACAAAAAGGAAGCCAGAGTTCCAAGTGTTAGAGGATGGAATTTTGAAATTTCGAGGTCGTCTATACGTATCAAAGTATGAAGAGCTTAGGGAAAGGATTTTATCAGAGGTTCATAGAAGTAATTATAGTATCCACCTTGGTAGCACGAAAATGTATCAAAACTTGTGCCAATATTATTGGTAGAACAGGATGAAGGTGGATGTAGTAAAGTATGTGGCAAAATGCTTGACATGCCAGCAAGTGAAGGCACAACACCGTAAGCCTGGTGGATTATTACACCCGTTAGAGATTCCTGAATGGAAATGAGAGCACGTAATGATGGATTTTGTAATGGGACTACCAAGGAGCCAGAGAGGCCAGGATTCTATTTGGGTAGACGTGGACAGGTTGACCAATTCTGCACACTTCATTCTCGTGCGAAAGGATTTCACGATGGACAGATATGCCGAACTGTACATGCGGCAGATGGTGAGGCTACATGGAGTACCCATGACAATTACATCGGACAGAGATCCCAAGTTCACAACGAACTTCTGAAAGAGTCTTTAAGATGCCATGTGAACTTGACTACAATTAATACGGCATATCATCCATAGACGGACGGACAATTGGAGAGGACAATTCAGACACTCGAGAACATGTTACGAGCGTGCGTGATAGACTTCAAAGGTGGATGGGAGGATCAACTGCATTTGGTAGAGTTCGCATATAATAACAGCTATCAACAGAGCATTTGAATGGTACTTTTTGAAGTGCTTTACGAAAGGGCTTGCAGGACATTGATTTGCTAGGACGAAGTTGGAGAAAGAAGCATTACAGGCCGGGAATTGGTAGAGCAATCAATAGAGGCGGTGAAAATAATTTTGGATATACTGAAGACGATACAAAGTCGTCAGAAGAGTTATGCGGATAAACTACGTAAGCCTTTGGAGTTTCAAATAGGCGATCATGTTTTCCTTAAGGTGTCGCCGATAAGGGGATTATCTCGATTTGGAAATAAAGGAAAACTGAGTACAAGGTATGTAGGACCTTTTGAGATTTTGGAACGGATTAAGACCTTAGCTTACAGGCTTGCCTTATCGCCTAACTTGTCCCAAGTACATAACGTCTTCCATGTATCAATGCTACGGAAGTACGAGCTAGACCCCACATATGTACTGGATTACGAGGTTATCGAAGTGGATGACAGGGTATCCTACGTAGAAAAGCCAGTCAAGATCGAAGATCGAAAGGAGCGAATTCTAAGGAATAAGACGATTCTATTGGTCAAAGTTATTTGGGATCACCATGGAACCGAAGGCGCTACGTGGGAAAGCGAGGAAACGATGAGGCGTTAATACCCCCATTTGTTTGAGTAACTGGTTATTAGTAAATTTCGAGGATGAAATTTTGTAAGGAGGGGAAGAGTTGTGACATTCTGATTTTTCCTGTCATTTCGAGACTAATTAATGAAAATGTATCTAACAATGTATTTAAGTCGTATCTCGCTTGGATTTGATCAATCTCGAGTAAACTGATCAAAAGGGAAAGGCTAACGCGAGACAAGGTACGTTGACCTAGGAAACTCAAATAAGAAATGGCACTTTGACCATAAGGATTGTCGATGGGACATTTAGAGCCATAAAAGGCTGATCTAAGAATGATTAAGGAATGCATTGCTAGCGTTATACGATTGGAGCGCGGGTGATGCCGCTTAACCAATGTATAATTTGTAAAATTTTCCTAAATCGAACGATGACGATCGAGACCGCCAGAACTGGTAATAGACCCTCGCAATTACATGACAACCAAAGTCGTCATGAATTGACAAGCCCTAAATGTGATATGAATCACAGAGTCGATACGCGTAACGTCTGCAAAAGCCGCCCGTCAATTCAAGATAGATTGGAATCACATCTGATAGAGAAATGATTCAGAAATGAGTCTCAAAATTAGAAAATAGAGAATAAAAAATTCCAACATTATAATTGGATTGGTCGTCGACTTATCGAAGAAAATTGGAATCAGAAAAATGACGTTCCAGACGTTGAGGGTGAAATTACCATTTTACCTCTCAAGTCTTAGCCTTGCCTTAATAAATGGAATGAGGGCATTTTGGTCACTAACCACATCCCAAGGCTGTCGAAAATGAGAAGAAATAACAGCCTTTGGATGAACCTTGATTGACATATGGACAAGTGTCGAAGGATTAGGCAATGACATTGATAGAAGCACTTTTAACCTACCATTCAACCTTGGTTGACTCTCAAATTTGTGTATATCCCTCTCTCTCACCTCATCAGCCGAGCATCACTATCATTCTGCCATTTTCTTCTTCTTCTTCCTTTTTCATTCGGCTGAGAAGCTCCCCAACTGACCAACCACTAGCCGCTAGTTCACTCGCTCCGACCGCCACCTCCGGCCACCATCTGAGTTTGAGCCAACCACCAGCTCCTTCTTCATCCCCTTGTCGACAACCTTCAAGTGGAATAAAGTCATTTGACCCACTGAGGAGTTTCGGCCGGCCATTCTCTCGGAAGTCGACGAAAGCCATCGCAGCTGGAGGTAAGCCACTATTTAGACTTCGTAGGACCCCGAAACCTTTGAATCTTTCAGCCAAATTTTGTGGACATCTAGAGGACATGTAGACTGAGCTGTGATAAAAAGTTTCGATGAATTTGATGGAGTTTTAACCCCAAATGAGTCTTGTGTTTGAAGGATAAAAATTGACCGATTGAGGACTTAGAGGAACCGGCGCCGTTCAAGGACTTTCCGACGTCGCCTTGTGCCAAAATTTTCGGTGAGGCTTTCTAACTCCTAGAACTACATGTTAGCAAGTAGATTAGTGGATAAATTGAAGATTCAAGTTAGTTTAAGGGCTGATTATTTTAGATATGTGCAGAATCGAAAATGCCCTGTTTCGGTTCTGTGCATACCGAATCTATAAGAGGCTGTTGGTGATGGAGTTGAGTTCCAATTTCATCGTTGGGAAGTATGAGGATGTTAATCGATATGTCAATGAGGTGTACGTTTAGTGAATTGACGAATTGAGCAAGAAAAATTGACGATTGGATGAATTTCCTTAGGTTGCCAGCTAACTTGCTCTTGGACCATTAGAACCGAGTCTTTGAAGTGCTTGGAAGAAGAATTTTGTTATATTAAGCTTGAGGTAAGAAGTTTCTAAACCTTGGCTAGGAGGATTGGGCTCGATTGGATGAATTGAGTGTAAATTAGATTGGTTATTGAAAGTTTATGGCGTAATTGTCCATTGTGCGTGCTTGAGAGAAATAGATGGCTTGAATGCTTGACAATGCTTGTGCCATGAATTGATTGTCACATTTGAGTGTTGAATTTAATTGTCTCGCATGCCATAGATGTGTTGCTCGTTGCATGAGTTTACGCTTGATCATGAAATCTGAATTGAAATGAGCATTTGGCATGTTTGATAAACTTGTGACTTCCTAAGGTGTTGAGACGCAGGGTTGTGTGGATGGATACCCTGAGGTGTGAGGTTTGAGTTGAATGGTATCCTGAGGAGTACGAGACGTGAGGTTGAAATGGGCAATGTCCTGATGCGTTGAGACGCGGGACGGAATTTGAGATGTGTCGACATAGGCCTGGAATGAAATTGAAAACCTGATGTATTTACACGGGTTTGTCAATGAGATGGTCTGAGGCGTATTTACGCGAACCGGGCCTGAGGCGTTCTAAACACGGGCATGAATCAAATGGAGACATGGAAGGGTGGAAGGTGTGATCTGGTTTGATAATATGTGTTTGATTCTATTGATGTGACACGATACCACGATTGCATGCTTGACACTCGTTTGTATCTGTATGTTATTTAATGACTGTGAAATGCCTCATGTGATTGCTTGTGCTTTGTTATTTGTGATTGTACTCACTTGAGTGTATGGTCAAACTAACCTAGGGTTAGGACCTGTCTTATTGAGATATAAATCTCGCCCCGTAGTGGGATCACATTTTCAGATCCTAGGTCGTGATTATGTTGCCCATCAGATTTGGTGACTCGAAAGAAATGTCGGCATATTTTGAGGAGTTCCCGGACGGACAGGGAACCATATATGTTAGGAAGTGTACTGTGGTCTGAGTTGACGAGGGTGCAAAGAGCTGGAAGCCTCATAGGTTCGAGGCTTGATTTCGGAGTGTATGAGAAGTTACTATGGGACCATTGAAGTCCACTGGGGCATCCCGTGGGGTGATCCCTAGCTGGTGTCATCCCGCTTGGGATTTTGTGGAGGTTGAGGGGTTAGCAACCGGCTCGAGAAACATTCCTGAGAAGACCCCGACCCTAGAGGACACCTAGAGGTTATAGAGGTCGAAGCATTCGAGGACGACCTGGTGGAGCAGTTAGCAGATACGACGATGGATGACACAATAGAGGTACACTCGAAGATCTTCTCGGAGTACGAGCCCACTGAGGATGCTAAGGAAATTGACTACTCCAGTAGCTCGACTTAGAGGCTTCCGTTTTCTAGACTGATATATTTTGATGATGGACTCGATGCTCAGTTTCTTTTTGGAGAGGTTAATGATCGTCTTTTGTACCAGCCCTGTTACCCCTACCGACTAGCAGGTTTAGTCTACCAATGCTCTTCTAAGAACTAATGGGAGGTTATGTTTATATATTGGTGTTCTCGTTACCCTAGTCCCCTTTTATTATTGTACGGCGGAGTTTGTATATTATCGCTTCCGCATGCTATCAATATTATATATCTCTCTATTTAGATGAATCTTGGGACGTTCGAGAGAGATTTGTGCTTGCAAGATGTTGCGTGCTCGTGCTCGGGGCGCGGGGCGTGACATTTCTTTTAGAAAGTTGATGTAATGCTAGAATTGTAGCTGGTGTTATTAATGCATTTGATATATGTTCTGAAGTAATATTGGTTAGTTGTGATGTTGCTGCAGTTTGGTTGGATTGCAGCAATATGTTGTAATGGAACACGTGTTAAGTTTTGTACTGCTGCATTTTTTGCTGATTAGCATTAACATTTTGTAATTGAACTTAGTTGTGTTATTGATATTATTGATATAAGAATGTGCAGTATGGTTAGCATTGTAGTGCAATGGTATTAGCCTGGCTTCTTTTTTATTATAGCTGATACAGGTGAAACAACAGAGATATAAAAAAAATAAACTTAAGTGATCACTTTTCAAAATTCGAAGAACCTAAGTGGCCACTTTTTAAAATTGAGGAACCAAAGTGGTCACTTTTAAAAAGATATGGCCCTTAAGTGGTCAATTTGAGAAAAAGATATGGTGCTTAAATGGCCACTTTGTGAAAGTTGAATAACCTAAGTGGTCGATTTGATTGAAGACACTTAAACGATCATTCAATGGATCTTGAACACCTTTGCAAAAAAAAAAAAAAAAACCTTGGAAGGTGAGGGATCTTCTCTACTTTTGCTGCACGTCATCAACGTTGAAAACTAGATCTCCACAAAGTTGGCCAAAAAAAAAAATCAACACAGAATCGAAAAGTAACATAATTTGAGACAACATCTTATTATTCCTGAAGTACGGTAAACTCAAAAAAACTCTCTTTATACTGAGTTACAGCCATAAACTAAAGCAAATCCTCCCACAACAACACTATAACAATCATTCGGTAAATATTTCTTTGATTTTTCATCTTTGAAAATTTCTTCTTTCAGTGGTTTAGCAAATATTGCAGACACTTTATCTCTACTTCCATTGAGTCCCCATCATCTAAGTCATCTGTCAATACATATCGACCTTCATCTCACTTTTGAAGTTACTCCAAGATGATCTTCGTTGCTTGGTTTGAGAATTTCGAGTCAACCCACCTACAAAAAAGTCAGTATACAATTTCATTTACACTTGTTGCATTAGAAGGGCAAAGCACATCCTATAAATCAAGCAAACAAACCCATATCCAAAACATGTTAACATGAAGGACATAAAAAAAATTAGATTAGCAAACTATAGATTAGGGACCAAAAATATCCACAATTGAAGTATGTTCTAAAATTGGCGCATCCATGAGACCTTCTCCCAGGATTATCTCTCGTCCAAGCCATTGTTATTGGACTTTGCAACTTACAATAGCAAAAGTGAGCTACATCTTGGCTTTGCTCGTACACTCGAGAGTCACTTGCCCTGCTTATGTTTCTGTTTCCCATCGCGGCTTTGACGATTTGATTTTGGTGATATGAAGATCTCGATTTCGTTGAATATGGGTCAGTAGTAATAGTGAATCATTCAAGCTGACAAGATGAACTCAGTCATATTCGAAACTATATTCATTCAGGCATTTCATCTGTTTATGTGGGTGATTAATTCAGACAAGAGATTTCGTTGCAACAATTGAATCAATATTCCAATCCAAACTGTCACAATAGCATCAATAAATCATTAATTCATACAAGAGATTTGGCTGCAATATTGAATCAATATTCAATCCAGGGAAAACTAAAAGCAGAAAATATAAATTGCGATTATCGGTCACGAACTGTGATTGAACTAGAAACAAGACGTCCTGAGAGTGTCGCTTGTGAAGACGTCGGCAAAGGATCTTTGAAGTGACGTTAGGTGCTTCGGAATAGGGTTCTTGTGCGAGATTTTGATTTTTCCCAATCTCGCAGATAGGGTTCAAGTAATTTTGCCATAATTTTGTTGAAGCAATCGTTCAATATGAAGCGTGCGATGTCATTTCCCTTTGTCATTGCTAATTTAGCTTTCCGCAATCCAAGTGGGCAACATTTACATTATTTTAATGCCACATTGGATTTGTCGATGACCCAAATCACGATGGAACCTAAGTGATATGCTTTTAAAAGTTGTGGCACTCAAGTGATCGAAAAAAAAAGTTGTGGTACTCAAATGATCTCTATACAAAAGTTGTGGCACTGCTGCTATTTTTACCCCCATAAATAATTGTCCTAAATTTTGAAGACCAACAAGAGGAATTATCTTAAGAATGGTAGAGCTAACTAACATGAAAGGACCCAATAAAATTTGGATACCAAAGAAAGCGTGAATTTGCTTACTCTTGGTAGGTACCAAAGAAGAAGAAGAACAAATGGTACCTAGACAATGGTTTCTCAAGGCATCTGACAGGAGTTTCAAGCAATTTCACAGAACTCAACAAATTTGACAATTGAAGTGTGTCTTTCGGAGTATGTAGACTTAGAGGAGATCAAAATCAGAGTATAGTAGATCATACGCATGCGGTTCTATCAAAGACAAATGACTCTATTGAATAATGTATCAAGTAAGTATTTCCTGATACATAAATTATATTTGGAAGGAAATTAGGTACGCATCTAATTTTTTTTTGAATATATCTAATTGTCTAAATTGATTTGATTGATTGATTGAATATGGATTTTGTGATGTGATTTTTTGAGATGTTATTTCCCAAAATAACTATTCATTGTAGTTCTCTTTCAAAATCTCTTAATTTTTGGACGTTGCAAATGCATTCAAAAACTACATTAATTACATTCTCTCTCCTATGTCTCAAAATCGAATATCCTTAATTATCTGATTGTCTTGTTTATTGAATATTTGATTTTGTTCTAAAATATTTTATGTCTCACTTTATTTCTTAAAATAATTATCCATTGCAGTTTTATTTAAAATCCCTAACATCTCGAGCTTATCTTCAAAATTAAATATTTTTTTTAAAAAAGCTTCTTCTATATCTCTCTCATTCAAAGAATCAATATTTTTTCTTCCAAATCATTTCAAATCTTTCAATGAAATCCAAATTTGAAGGAGATCTATGAGAATTGAAGGTCACTATGAAATAACAGAAGAGAGAACAGTCTTGGAAAGAAGGAGCAAGCAATCTCATGCACAAATAGAAAAAGCAAAGGTTATGGCAGAAGCTAACAGTAAAGCTGAAGCAAATGCAAAGGCACGAGCTAAGGCAGAAGCATTATCTATGGCAAAAGCCCAAGCCAAAGATACTGTTACCATACTAAAGTAGTAGCAAATGAGAATATAAGAATAGAAGCTGAGCAAAAAGCTACAAATAACGAGTATGATAAGGAAAGAGAAGTTGAAATTCAAAACACCTTCTCGGAAAAAGAACCATGTGGAAGAGAATTTGGTTACATCTTTATTGGATGAATGTCTAATGGATTTTAGGAAAGAGTTAGAACTCAGGGGGAGTCGGTTGATCAATACATGAAAGCTGGAAAAGAATGAGTGAAAGATGAAATGGTACACAATGTCTGGCTTTAGCGAAGAAAATGCAGAAGCTCACAAAGGTTCTTGACAGAAGATAGGGAAACATACCCTCATATCCTCTGGTCAAGATTCCTTGCGACATTGCAAAACAACCATTCATTTTAGCACTTTCATTCTAAAAAGTCCTAAAAAAGAACATTTCTATTGTGCTGTTTTTAAGGACTTTTTGGCATGTTTTGGTGGCTTGATGATGTTTTTTTCATTATGCTTGAAACTTTAATTATTCTACGCTGATGTGTTTTTTCCTTGATTAAATAATACTTGATGATGGTATGGAATTTATCTATACTTAGTATTATTTATGTCTATTTATAAGGTTGACAAAAAGGGGAGAAAGCAAGAAGTTCAAGCAAAGGCATCGTAAGCAATATTTTCAATAACTATGCTTATGCCTTTAACACTTGCATTCTTATAAAGGGGGAGAATGCAAAGAGATCAAGCAGAGGCAGTATAGTAAGCAATGCAATTTCATTGTCACATATATATATTGCATATGCTATAATACTTGCATTTTTCAATCAGAATTGACAAACATTCTTCTTTACATAGGTATTTTTTCATCAAAATCTTTTCAAATTTATATATTGCTTGAAAGATTTTGACCCCATCAAAATAGGGGGAGATTCTTGGAAATCATATTTGATTTTGAAGGAAACAAAAGCCACATACATTATTGAAAATACTTTGATCTATACTTTGAGTAATTACTAAAAATATATCTCTATGCCTTTTCTACTTAATATGCTTGACACTTTTATTTTGATAAAATCAAGCAAGATTCGTGGCAGAAGCAAACTGATGTGAGTATCATGACAAGATATATTTTGATTTTTGATTTATCCTCATTGTTTAATCAATCTTATTTTTGATTATTTTAACAGATTAAATTTCTCCACTAACGGTCAATTATCTAGTTAGGATTGCGTCTCTAAGTCAAATTGATTGACCATCAATCATAAAGATATTTTAATTACTTTTCATATGTGGATTCTTGATTGATTGCAATCACTCTTTAGATATTTTCTTTTATTAAAAACTTGATTTATGGAGTTAAGGATTTGATTATATGGACGAGCAAATCCTCTCAAATCTCTGATTGCTCTAATTTCAATGGCTTGTGATATTTATTCGACAATCAACCAATGACTAGTTTTGAAAATTGATCCTTAAGTGATTCTATCCAGTGGGAAGCTTGGAAGAAGATGAGAATATAAAGAGCACCAAGTTCGAAGAGAAGGAAGAGAAATCAATAGATCAATACTCATATATCAAGAAAGCTTTATCTATTTCAATTATATATTCATGTTTAAAGCAAAATCTTGTGAGAGGTGTTATACAGAATCAATTGTGTAAAGTGGGATAGCCTTAGTAGAGGCAGAGCTCGGTTCTGTTGGGAGTGTTTGTGTTCAAGCAATCATATCTTTCTGTAATCTCTTACTTGATTACTTAATGGAATCCAGCCAACAGGCTATTAGTGTAGGAGAGTGAACGTAAGCTTTCTCAAACCAAACCACTACAATCTCTTGTGCATTACTTTCTACTCTTTACTCGTATCTATTTACTATATTATAGAAGCATTGCATAGTTCTGTTAATACATATGCCTCTATCGAACTCGATATTTTTAATTTCGCTTTATTTATCAAAGTTTGATTATAAATACCTGTTCACCCCCTCTAGGTGTACAGCCTAGTCGGATCAACACATAACACATATTCCTAGTGGTAGGTAAATACATAAAAAAGAGTTAAGTTTCATCAGTTTGTCATTCATGAGAGCCAATATATTTAGAATAGGTCATAAGTCCAGCTGGATTGGGAAAATGTTGCGATGATCCACGGTGTGATCAACTCGATCAAAGCTTTAGAGTGGTGACCGTCAGAATAGAATGAATGATGGGTAGGGGTGTCAATGGGTCGGATCGGGTCGGGCCTTTATGATACCCTACCTGACCCGAAACATATTACGTCCAGATTGACCCGACTCGAAACAAGATGAAACAGAATATGACCCAAATAATTGGGTCGTGTTCGGGTTTTTTACTTATGACGTTGGCATCTTTTTCCGTATCTGGGAGACCAAATGCTAGCCTTTATCTTGTATGTATCAACAAACCCTTTTTTTATAATAATTTTAGTTTTTACCCATGCCGTTGATGCGGATAATAACATCGAGTTAACATGTTGAATAAGAATTTTCAACTTACTTAGATTACGTGTTTCCATTATTTAAACAAAAACTAACCAGAGGATCACTCTCAAGTCAAAGTTCTATATTTATCAACGAACATTTAAAAATTTGTCACGGCCATAACCGAGCCAATGTGATTGGGTTGATATTTTCCAAAAAAAAAAAAAAATCTTTATTGAGAAAATGATTGGTTCCCTTCGAGCAGAAGATTTTCAGTCGAGATTGAATTCAAAAGTTAATATGAGACTCACGAAAGGTGCATGTTGAAGATTCACGCTTTGGTTGGTGTTGTCTACGAATAAAATCGTCTTTCTTCGTTAATAAATTTACCCAAACTAGTACACTTGTTATAGATTTATCCTTCATTATTTTTTCTTAAACCTAATCATCAAAACACTGAATTAGATAATATGTAGCAGTTGACGGATATACTAGTTTGATGTTTTTATCCTTTGTTTGTTATAAATGTATTAGTTTGAGGTTTTTTTTCTTTTTGGTATTCACCCAATTTAATGGATGATAAATTTATCATTATCCACGTCCGACATAGCCGGTTTGCATTGGCTTACTAGATCGGTGATATTTAGTGAAAAGTTGCCAGCGACGGTCAGCGGAGATCGGTGTGGTCAAAGAAGTGATTCTAAAGTCAGGAAATATAAATTTTTTACTTCTCAAAGTTGGCCAAAAAAACCCGACCATAAATCAATTTATTTACCAAACACATTATACTTCGATGGTGTTTTTATGAATTGGATTTCTATGCCAGATTGGTTTCTGGCAGATAAATTAGGAAGCAAAAGTGTCATCATGCAACCCCTAAACGTTTTTACTTTAAGTTGGTAATTATGTTCGGGGCCGACTTGTTACATGTATATCGTATAATGTAGGTCAAGCATGCATGGAACTACATAATATTCGACGAGGGCATCTCTCGTCGAGATCTGATCTGGCGGTTTTCTACGTGGTGGCCAAGCTCATTATGTTCACAGAAGAATAGAAAGGCTTCCCCCTTATCTTCGAGCTTGTAAAAAATAGGAAGGTGTCTGAGTTGTTTCTCTAAATTCCCATCTGCTTTTTTGCCCATACTTAGCCCCAGAAAAATCGATTTTCAGAATGGAGAGGCATCTTGGCCAGAAAGGCAGAAAGATGACAAGAACTTTCTGGTCAAATGCTTATGATAAACCCGTTAACCGACCCAAAAAAAAAAATTGCTTATGATAATGAGTTGATGAGACCTAGGCCAGCTCTTTGGCCAAGCTCTTTTCCCATCCTGATCTCCACTTTCTAATCAGCAATTATGGTAGAGACACGACACCAAATAGATTGTAACAGATCAAAATTGAGCCGTGGATTAAAGGCCGTTGTCTATTTAAGTATGATTAGTTATGACCATTTATACATCGTTTTCTGGCTTGTTGGCAGGCGGCAGCGCCGTGGCTTGTCGCTTCGACGGGTGCGTCGCCTGGAAAGATCGCTGGCTAGTGGGAGGTCGTTTCCAGGTAAAAGTGCTCATGGATACGAGTCAGAAAAAGAACAGAGTACTTACCCAAGCAACGTGTTTCTAAAGTCTATAAATCAACGTGTTTGTATTCGGGTATTCCAATAATTACCCAAACACAAACAAGAACACGATCAGAAACACGTTGTTCCAATTGTATTCCCGAACAACGTGCGACCGAAACAAGAAATACATATAAATTCAGGTCGGGTCGGGTCTTGTTTCGGATCAAGTATCTTGTTCGGAATTAACACCCCTAATGATGGGTCCGGCAACTCGCGTGCCCGCGGGCGTATGAGACATTTTTGGACAAGCTCGGACAAGGGTTTTAGCAAGAAATAAATGATTCGATGGCACAAGTTGCATGAGTTAGGATCAATTGCACCGATCAAAGGGGCTCGATTGAAAAGTAAAATGCAAATTCAACGGACCTAACCTGAGAGGTTTTAGGCTCGATGTCAGACTTTGATTGCCTAGACCAAGCCCGATCCGTTTCGCGTTGCATTTAAAATCGTCGATTAAAACTGGCTGATGGTTACGCTTGATTCTCTGCACAGACCAAGGCCGAGCATGAAAGAAGCCAATAAGATGAGTTTAAAGTTTCTTGTTGACAAGAGAAACTAGACCGTCCTCTTTGCCGAAGCTGGAAAGGACTTTGCGGATTTCCTTTTTAATTGTCTGGCTCTGCCAATTGGAACTATTGTGAGTCTTCTCCCCAAAGCAAGCGTGGCTGGTGGCTTGTACAATTTTTATGCGAGTGTCGAAAATCTTAACGACAAATACATCGAACTTAGACAGAAAGAAGCTCTATTGAATCCCAAAGCAAGGAGCTCCATTTCAGATGTTATGCGCTGATTGTTGCTTGAAGCTCCATCATCAGCGCCATTTAACTACTACATTTGCCTTCGTACTGCCAATGGTTTTCACTACGTAGGCGCTTCATGCGGTAGCTATGTGACAGATTCCCCCTGTTGCAGAAATACGATGAGCAAGAAACTATCATAGGTCCCAAGACCAGTTGCTAGTGCCGCATCCTCGGCTGAGGTACCCGGTGCGGAGGACGGTTATGTGAGAGGCGTGATCACGTACATGGCGACGGACGATCTGCTCATGCAGCCCATGTCCAGCATCTCTTACATTACTCTCCTCAACCGATACAATGTGCACGAAATCGGGAATCTGTAAGAGAAGGTGATTGACTTTGGCTTGGACGAGGTAAGGCCCGCAAAAGTCGCAACCTCTTACAAACATTTCAATCCCATTTAAAATTAAACAATGAAATCTGATGGTTTGATTTTCAACTGATGTTTGTATGAGAATACAAGGCTCAGTCCATCCCATCACTATTTGGTTAACTCATCAACTGAGAGCACATTAACGCTCAGATATATGGAGGAAGAAACTAAAGATCCCAATCTAATTACAGGGACATATGATAGGAAATTTTTAGAAGGCATGCAGCTTCATCATCAAGTTTTGATTATGATTGTTTTCTAGAAACGGGAAGAGCCCCTGTTTTTGTTACTCCCCTTTTATCAAGCACCCCCTTTTTTAGTAACTAGTCTTGGGCCGTGTGATCTTTACTCAAGCCATAAAACTGTTGACCGACTCATTGCACTCCAAAACGGTTCTCACAGTCACATTCAGCGGGGTTCTCACGGACTGATTCAGCAGGGGAAGATGTCAAGTGAAACTCTATTCGTCGACTTCAGAAGCTCTCCATTCGCATTGGCTCTCTGGGGTAGTTTGTTGCTGCTACTTTGTAAAATGCTTACGAAGCTGTTCAATCTGCAGTGTGAGATTAGTCTCTACCATATGTTAGCATACTAAGAAATCAGTTCCCGAGCGATGATCGGTCTGTGATACTATGATGTTTAAAACGTACATTGCCTCTAAAACAAGTTTTATATGCTGGAAATCGATGAAAACAACAATTTATTGATTTTGTCATCATTTACATTTTGAATCATAAGTCTATAATTGAATGAGGAAGAGAGAGATAACATGAAGTCTTTTTAAAAAGTTAAGAGGACAATTTGACATTTACCTCTTGAAGAAAACAGTCCCATATTGATTGCTTAATGAGAGCAATAAGTGGGATAGCTTTTTAAAATGCCAATAAATGGACATTGATGCCTATTTTGAATTAAATTTTTAGTGAAAAGGTCCACTAATATAGTTGAGCCTTTTCAAGTATCGCCCTAAGCCGACTTGCATGTCAGAGAGTACGCTCGAGCGTTTTTTTACTTAGAAATCACGGGTCTGCCGTGTTGACGGCGCATCAAATTCTTGACACGTGGTCAACGCATGTCGGATGCGTGTCAGTGTCCGACACTGACACCATCATCCACGAGGGATGTCGATGCTACATAGCTTGTAACATCGGGACAAACGTATTTTATGTGAATTGATCTGTTAAAATCAAGCAATCGATAGATTTACTACGAACGGACCAAGAGTCGTTAGGTCCACCAAGTCCAAAGGATAAAAGGACTGACCTAGGCAAAAAAGAAAAAACAAACAAACAAATTGCAGAAAAAAAAAAGGGACACCAAAGAGAAGACAACAAAATTCAATACTTGCAAGGTGCTAAGCAAGAAGAATTGAGTGTCCAAACTTCGACCCTTTATTTTTTTTTTTCGTAATATATATATATATATATGCTCATCCAAAATCTTACTTTTTGCAATGACTATTGTTGGAAGATATGCTTGAGATATGGAAATTAATCAAGGATTAAGAGCCAATCAATTTAGGATAAGAATTGATTCCTTAGATATATCTTTCTGTTTATTGTTCGAACTCTATACTATATCTACAGAACATTGTACACGTTATTCAAAAAGTTAAGAAAATACAAAAAAAAAAAAAAAAATTTCTTTTCCGTTTCTATCATGGTGTCAGAGCTTTCTTCAAAGTCCTAACCTATCTTCCGCACAAATCATTGATTGCCTGCCAAAGTTTTCTTACCTTGCCGATGCAAAGAAGAAACAATAACCTGCAAAATAAGGTTAGCACTCCGGCGTAGGAATCAATTTTTGAAACGCCAGAAATCAATCGTTTTTTTCCTTACAACACCATGACAAAAAACCAACCATCGGCTTCTGAGCGACACACTTCAGAGGAGTTGCCACCAGTAACATCGCAAGGAGAGGATACTACCTTAAATCCACCTACTGAAGTTGCGATTAGTCAGGAACAGCCCATCTCGAGACAACCCATTCCAGGCCAAGCCATTCCGGATCAACCTTTGAAATGACTACCCTTCCAGGTACAGCCTAATCCTTGGTATTACTGTCCGACTCAAAATGTTACATAGCCAGAAAATCAGGCACATGGAAATGATGCTCAGCCTGATGGAAGCCTACCAACCGTAAATGGGGCAAACCCAACCACGGTCCCAGATGGTTCAATCCAGGTCAACCCGGATTTCTACCGTACTCAATCATGGCCGCCAGTGGTAGCCTAGAGCTCGGCGATCCACTGTATGTTTCCACCGCCGATGGACCAGAATTGCGGCTCTTCGCACATCAACTTTCTGGACCAGAGAACTATTCGACGTGGGCACAAGAATTCCGGCGAGCCTTGTCACGAAGACAATGATGGTTTTCTCGACATAACAGTTCCGATTCCGACCGAGGACTGATTGATTCGACAGTGGAAAAAATGTAATCAGCTAGTTCGCACATGGATCGGTAATTTTATAGCACCTGACGTAGTAGCCGGATTACCACTGACAGAAGACTCCAAACTCATGTGGGACAACATTAAAGAAATGTATGGCAAATTGGATCGGGCGAAAATATTTTCACTTACCCAGGCTATCTCAGAGATGAAGCAAGGAAACACGTACATCACAGCATATGTCACGCTCCGAATCAGGCGAGCACGTGTACATCCCGCCAAGTAGTTCCTTTCTTAAAACTTTAGGATCCAACGGTCAATATTCCAAGCACTGGAAGGAACACGCATGCGGGAGCAATGACATCTTATAATCCTAAATACAACAACACCCGATGACTTAGGACACAAGGGCACATCAAGTTACATTAATCTGAAAAGGCAAATCCAATCTAAATACAATTGGTCCATTAACTCTTCAATGCCGATCCTTGGCGAGCTCGCGCTACCTCCGCCTGGAACCTGAAAAAAAAATGAAGCCCCACTGGGTTGAGATATAAATCTCAGTAAGGTGGGTCCTAACCCTAGGTTAGGCCGACCGTTCACTCAGGCAATCATATATCCAATAATTCAAACTCATAAACTCATGACAGATCTAGTACAAATCAATAAAATAACAACATGCCATCTCACCACAACCATCTCCTCCTGCTTGTCTTAATTTCCAGCCCGCGATAAACCGCATCATGCTCGGTCCGCATAAACGCATCGGACCGTCACCAGCGACTTGCGTAAACGTATCAGGTTCCGATGAATCTCCAAGGAAAATCATCATTTCAAAAATTCCGTCCCGCGAATAGTTCGCATCAGGACCATAGCTATCTCAACCCCGCAATCTCGTCGCATCAGGGCGCCACGCAACATCAACTCCACCCCACGATCTTGTCGCATTAGGGTATTCATTTCCCGCCCTGCGTTTCGTACGCCTCAGGGCCTCGCCATGTTATATTCATACCATAGTTTTCAATTCAATTCTCAAATAAGACACTTGTGCAACTCATGCACAAATTGATTATTCGTGGCATGCAAAGCAATCAATGATGTGCATACATGGCGGACAATTCAAATATATATACAATATCATGCATAACCCTTCTATCAGTACTTAGGGCATACCAATAGTTATCCTTTGGAAAAATCCCCATAACTCAATCCAATCAAACTTCGACTCGCCCAATTGAGTCCAATCTTCCTAGCATAAGGTTAGGAATTACCTTACCTTGGGTTTGATTACACAAATTACTCCTCTTGATCCTCCAAAGTTTCGGCCCCCATTGTCCACAACCGGACTTGTCGCGCAACCTAACAAAATTCAAACAATTTCGTTAATTTTCACACTCAATTCCTCAATCCACGAACCCCTATCATCCATATCCTAACCCTCATCATCTAATCATGTCTTAAACATCAATTTGGGGTTCAAAATCATCCGCTCTTCAATCCACCAGAATCGGTCTTGCACAAAACATACCCGGTTCAATTCGGTTCTGTGCATACCGTGCACTATCCATTGTAAATCAACATCAATTCCATCATTTAACCCTTATCCTACCTCTTAACATGTCTATCTAAGGGTTCTTGATGCTCACCGAAGATTTGAAGTCAATTGGTCGCCGAAAACTCGTCGAACGACGCCGGTTCTTCCCGAGTCAGAATCTGGTCTGGGCAAAATGTACAAGGTTGGTTCGTGGTCAAAAACTTATTAAGTAAATCCCCAATTTTTACCACATAATACTACATATGTCTACTGAGTCTCCACGAAATTTGAGCCCAAAAATTCAAGAATTTGGCCATCAAAAAAGTCAAAAACTGGACCTACCTCAGGTTGAGTCAGTTTCCGTCAACTCTCGGGAAAACGCTTAGCCGGAGCTCCTCGGTGTTCCAAATGACTTGATTCCACTTCGAGGAGGTCGGCAAGACATGGGGCTAGGTGTGTGTGGTCAGTGTACTGGCAGGTGGTGGCTGAAAGTGGCCGCCGAAATGGTCGAACAGTGGCGGTAATTCTGTACGCCGGTGACATAATGAAGGGGATGAAGAAGATGAAGTTGGCGTGAGTTCTTGAGGAAGATTATGGCCGGTCATAACAGAGGAGAGAGAATGGGAAGACTTATATTCAAGGCTTGAGTCAAATGGAAGAATGGTAGGTGTGGAATGGTAGGTTTGACCACTCAATGGTTGATCTTGTGACACTTGTACTAAGTGTCAATTTAACTCAATCCAATGGCCATGCTTCCTCCAACTTTTCGGTGGCCTTGAGGGGTTTAATGTCCATAATGTCCATCTTCATTTGTAAGGGCAAATTTCTAAGCTTAAGGGGCAAAACAGTCATTTTATCCCCGACGTTCAGAACGTCGTTTTTCTCAATCCAATAATCTTCGATAGGGCGACGACCAATTCAATTGTAATGTTGGAATTCTTGATTTCCCATTTTTAATTTTCAAGGCTCATTTCTGATGGTTTTCTCTGCCAGACGTGGTTCCAGTCTATTCCGAACCGACGGACAGCTTTTACAGACATTACACGTATCGACCCCGTGATTCATGTCACATTTAGGGCTCGACAATTCGTGGTGTCTTTGGTTATCATGTAATTGTGAGAGTCTATCGCTAGTTTTCTCAACAATCCTTATGATCAAAGCGTCATTTCCTATCCGAGTTTCGTGGGTCCACATACCTCGTCTTGTGTTAGATTTTCCCTTTTAGTCAGTCTACTCGAATTGATCAAATTCGAGAGGAATACGACTGAAATACATCTCTAGATATCCACTTCTCATTAATGAGCCTGAAATTGACTGGAAATCAGACTGTCACAACTCTTTCCCCCTTAAAGAAATTTCGTCCTCGAAATTTGCAACCTTCTAACTCATCCAATCTTTTGGGGTATCGACGCCTCGTCGCACTCTCACTCTTCTGGATAATCCTTTCCATGGCTTGACGATCTTGCTCGTCCTTTCCAACCCAAACTATATTTCCTTTGGGATTTGTCTCCTTCAGCCCTCAATCCAATGGGCTTCTCTCCATTCTCTTTTGGTATTTATATTATTTGTTAGCAGCTCATCTTCGAGCGTTCACCCTATCTATTTCATATGTCCATAACCATCATCACCAAGCCCTTGCCAGAATGCACTCTTTAATGTTCATGCCATTCGGCATATTACTCCTTTCAAGCTTCCTTTCACGCCAGTAGAGATTTAAGGGCTTTATCAATTTGCCCTCCATTAATCAAATCGAGTTATGTCTCTCTTAACTCCTTAAACATTTACATGGTTATTTTTGTAGCAATCTATTCTCGACTCCATCAGAAAATTTCCTTGGTTCAAAGTGGTCCTTCAACTTTCATCGTCATGTCCATCCCTTCCATCGACACGTCCAATGCTCGACTACAAGATAGACAAACTTCAACTTTTAACCTTATCACCGATATATCTATATATGCATCTTGGCACATCCTTGTGCCATCCTCAGGAAACACCATACTTCTCTTTTTGAATTTCAATAAGGTCATCTCCTTTTGTTTCCCTTCGATATCGAACTCGTACTTCCGTCCTTAGACCTCACGGGTTCCATCCATTTCTATAATCCCTCTAGTATCGATGTTTAATCATGACACATCTCAATTCCCTTCTGGTCTTTAGGCTAGGTGTTCTCAGTAGCCTTTACGCTAGTCCATTAGCGAACTTCCAATTTAAGAGTTGAATCTTTTATTTCTTGAGGGAAGATATGTCCCTCCATTACCAATTAAACCATGTTTAATTCTCAGCGGTAAGCATCCATCAAACAATCCACCCTTCCTTAGCGATACGAATATCACTATAACAACACTTGGGCGATCTCTTCGTTCCACATGCCTCGCCTTCAATTCCTTTATGCAATTTATACCTTCAATCTCTTTTAGTTCACATAACTTCAAAATCCTTCCTTGCACAAGCAATGCTCCTATATCCACGGGCAATTCCATACATCTGCATTGCCTCTTATTCAGCTTTTCTCAGGAAATTACTACGTTATTTTCTTGTGGTAGGTATTGACTTAAACCTCTTTCCACTCAAGTAAGTTTTCTCAAACTTTATCGCGAGTTCCAAGCATTCCAACTCATGCAACTTCACTATCATGTCGTACATGCAATACCCATTTCAAATCGCCTTGTTACGCCTCAAGTTTCAGTCTGTGTCGTGTCACTACGACCTTCATATGCTTTTCGATTTCCAACTGGAATTGTCATAAATAGCGTAATCATCAGCTTAACTCAAGTCCTCGAAAACTCTTTTCACGTTCACTCACCCATTCGTGTCACGACTCGTCCTTAGCCCATTTCACCAATGGAATAGCTCTTGTAAGGAATCTTTCAACGGTCCGTCTATTGCCACTCATCGATCTCAAGAAGCTTATACTTTCCGTAACTCACACCGACCCTAGTCGATTTGTTACTTATTCTAATCCTCAAAGGCTCCCCAAGGATTCTCTTTTTCAAAAGTTTCACGACTAAGAAATCACATCTCATTAGGTCCACGACTCACGCTCTTCACATTCGTCATATATTAAGCATCTCCTTAAATTCCATAGGATACTTTCGAAGGTCATTCATGTTTCTCATGACTCCTTAAATGAGCCCAATTATCGTCGCTCAAGACGGTAACAATCCACCCAATCATTCCTTGGACACTCAATTCAACTGATATCAACTTCTTTCTACTATTTCTCACACTTTTCACTTGAGAGCTTAGACCTTGGCTCTCCGTCCTCATGGGCCCTCTTCTAGGACCGCACGATATTTTGTTTACTCTTGTCACTCTTTTCACGAGAAGCATTAGTGCTTCAGCCTCTGAGTTCCATTCTTACTAGGGCAACCTTATCCCAATTTTATTCGTTCCACTGAACGTCAACATAATTTTGGAATTCAACATTGTCCAAAAGACTGTCTCTCTGACTTCACTTCCAGTAGTCATTCAAGTTCTGCGTCCTCGTCCTTGGTATAGGCGCTCATTCATCATACTTAGACAATTTAAAGTCTTTCTTCCTTTTATAATAAGGTCTCTTACCCTAAGGAAGAAACCACATAGCTTCGTGGCATTTCCTCACTTCAAATTCACCTTGTCCTTTCCATTTCTTAGAACATCAACCTTTGAGTCTGTGTCGACGACGATACCTTTACTCCAAGGTTCACAGCGACCTTGCTTTCACGTTCTCTTTCCCATAACTTTTTCACCTCAAGTGACAATATTTTTTCGTCCTTGGGTCTCACAAATTCCCATGCTAAATGCTCAATTCTATGTTCTCGAGTCACTTCGTATTTACACTCTAAGCACTTTTTTCGCTTACTCAACCATTCGTTAGAATTACCAACGATCAAGGCTATCAAGTTTATCCACTTTTCTTTTCGCCAACGACCATTTCATGGTCCAATCATCCTTTAAGAACAATGCCCTATTCTTTAGGGAATAACAACTCATGATTGCATTTCTCATGGTTTCAATTCAATCAATCGATCTCAAGAAATCATTAATTCCAAATAAACAAGCATGTCGATTCTTCCTAGACCTCTTTCACAACAGAAAAGACTTGCTACTCACTTTCCACCGTGTGCCTTATGCCGAGGTAATTAACCATTTCTCGTAGGCACGCTCTATATCCATAATGAACATCTCCCTGCTCGTATCCATGAGCAAGAGTTCTCTTATTTATAAGTCTTTCGACCATTCTCCTCTTCTGCTGAGTCCCATCACCATTCCTCAAAATCAGGAGTAACAACAGTCATAAGGTTTTCAAACTTCAATCTACTTAGGGACTTACTCATCTTATTCAAGGGTCTTTAACCACCTTTACCATATGCTTACGCAACCTTGAGAACTCTGTCTCACATCGGTCGATCATCTTATGATCCTTGCAAGAGTAATAGGATCCAAACAACTCTTGCTCTCAAGCAATCCCAGGACGATACTTTCCATCGCACAACTCAACAGAGGTTGGCTAGGCAGATCTCATGCCTTCGAGGAAATCCTGCCTTTAGTGGCCTTTCACCAATCCTCAATAGCCTCTTAGGGCTAGTATTGTCAGGGTTACTTTCCTTCTTTAGTGTACCCAAAATCTCTGAGGTTTTTTCACAAAACCCTCAATCCAGAGGGAGACAATTTTGAATCTCATCCCTCTACCTGACTCAACCAATTTCAGCCTTACTTAATCTTACAAGCTTTTCTAAGCTCTCGAGGTCCTACCACACCTTTAATTTCGAAAAGACTTACTCAAAGTCACCTTCTTTGTGACTTTCATCACTTTAACTGTCAGCACAAGTCGTCTCAGCAACTTGGGTAACAATCCTTTCCAAGCTCGCCTACCCGTAAAATTTATCATTTCTATTCATGGTTCTCATGACCCCTTCAACTCCTGGGTCCCATGTGGTTCACAAACTCGAGCCAGTCGTTCTACTAGTTTTTACGTTCTGGTTACTCTTCTTTACTCAATTCTCATGATCCATCCTAGTTCCTGGGTCCTTTCATCTCTCACATACACCAGTCAAGTGCTACTCTAGCGACCATACTTTGGTCATTCGATCTTATTAGATTCTCACGTCACTTACACCACCATGATTCCCTCCAAGAATCCAAGACTTATGTCATCTACTCAATCCGACAGTCTCAAGCTGCTCATGTCATCATTCGTCACTATCAACCATCAATGGTTCCAAAATAACTCTCTGATGACACAGGAAATTCTTCATTAATTGTCAAATATTCAAGGATCCCAAATCATCCTTGATCAGCAATCCTTCCTCAAGCCAGCCTCAACGAGGCAACTTCTCAACTGACAACCATTACTAGGCTAGCCTCAACTAGGCAACTGTCAAATAAACACTCAAGACAGCAACTCATTGAGTCAATAGTGCATACTCTGGGCCTGAAGTTATCCGCCACTCTAGCATAGTCACAATAGACTATCTCATCTCAACATGCCTCGGTTCCTCGGTTATAAACCCATACGTTGTCTAACCTCTCAGTTATACCTTGGCCAAGCCAATCACATGAGGCTAATCATAAAAAATGCCTAACAGACCCATCACAACCATCGCTTTGCTTTTTCAAAGGGCATCCACTACCAAGCACGAAGCTTTTAATCATGCCAACCATAGGTGTCATTACACATGTCATGCTACTTTCAATCATTCTCGATGAGAATCGATCCGTGCCATACATCTCTTATCCACAATTGGACTCAACCTGATACCTAGACTTCCCCTTTCAAGTTATGACTTGGGTCATTCTTGTCTCTTGCCATCTTAGAAGCCTATCAAGAGCCGCTCCTTGTCTGGATCTCTCTGTCCCGGTGATCACTCCCCGCCCTCATCAGACCTAGCTGTTGTAGGTTATCCTAAGCCATACATCTACGGAGAAAGCCCCGTTCTACATGTCCCATACCATGCTTCATTACAGTTTATAGGTATCCTATCAACTTATCCCATACCAAGCGACAGTTTATTCAGTCCAACAGCGATAAGTCGCTGCATGCACCCTCATCAACTTTCATTTCAAAGCCATAAACATAAGCATAGCATGACCGTCCTCATCACTTATCCTGTCAAAACCACCTTCAGATCAATTGCCTATATCCCATTATATATCTCAAGTCCAGTCAACATTCAAATCAAATCCCTATGCATTTGATCACTACTGATCTTCAATTCAAATACTTTTTGTATTCATCTTATCTCATATCATTTAAAGCTGATAATAAAAATTGATAGCCAGATTACCAAGGAATCAAGCAATTCAAGTCTGAATCCACTAATGTCAACCCTCTTTATAATTCGTACTCTTCAAATTGGGTCATTGACAAATCAAGATCACAATCATATACCTCAATTGACCCTTCATTTATAAGCAATTCCCTATTATCATCGAAGACAATTACTACCTCAAAGTCTATGCTTGTGACTCTCCAGTCCCAGCTTGCTTTCACTTAAACCTTAATCGCCACATAAGTCAAGGTCAGCCATAAAAGTCAACTCTAGAACCATTAGACTACCCCACAAGTTTAAGCCTACTATCCTCGAGACTCAACAATCCATGTCTAGTCCTATAGGCCTCAATATCTAATTGTCCTTAAGTCATCGCTCATTATCATTCCAAGTCTTAATCACATTGGATCAAACTGACCTTACTCTGATAACAAATTGAACGGGGATGTCACGTCCCAAACCCGGCGAGCACGCGTGCATCCCACCAAGCCGTTCCTTCCTTAAAACTCCAGGATCCAACGGTCAATATTTTGAGCACTAGAAGGAACACGCATGCGGAAGCGATGCCATCTTATACTCATAAATACAACAACACCCGATGACTTAGGACACAAGGGCACATCAAGTTACATTAACCAATTACTAAAAGATCAACTCTTAATTCAACAATCCGAAGTACAAGCCCTAATTTAAAAAGGCAAATCTAATCTAAATACGATTGATCCACTAACTCTTCAATGCCAATCCTTGGCGAGCTCACACTACCTCCACCTAGAATAAAAAAAAAATAATAAAGCCTTCACTAGGGTGAGATATAAATCTCAATAAGGTGGGTC
This sequence comes from Rhodomyrtus tomentosa, assembly GCA_028455895.1. NCBI lineage: Eukaryota > Viridiplantae > Streptophyta > Magnoliopsida > Myrtales > Myrtaceae > Rhodomyrtus > Rhodomyrtus tomentosa. Next base: position 13,736,892 of record JAPCWY010000009.1, on the reverse strand, counting down.
CTAACCCTAGGTTAGGCAGACCGTCCACTCAGACAGTCATATATCCAATAATTCAAACTCATAAACTCATAGACAGATCTAGTACAAATCAATAAAACAACAACATGCCATCTCACCACAACCATTTCCTCCTGCTTACCTCAATTTTCAGCCCGCGATAAATCGCATTAGGCTCGGTCCGCATAAAGGCATCGGACCGTCATCGGCAACCTGCGTAAACGTATCAGGTTCCGATGAATCTCCAAGGAAAATCATCATCTCATAAATTCCGTCCCGCGAATAGTTCACATCAAGACCGTGGCTATCTCAACCCCGCGATCTCGTCGCATCAGGGCGCCACGGAACATCAACTGCACCTCGAGATCTTGTCGCATCAGGGTATTCATTTCCTGCCCCGCGTCTCGTACGCCACAGGGCCTTGCCATGTTATACTCATGCCATAGTTTTCAATTCAATTCTCAGATAAGACACTTATGCAACTCATGCACAAATTGATTATATATGACATGCAAAGCAATTAATGACACGCATACATGGCGGACAATTCAAATATATATACAATATCATGCATAACCCTTCTATCAGTACTTAGGGCATACCAATAGTTATCCTTTGGAAAAATCCCCATAACTCAATCCAAACAAACTTTGACTTGCCCAATTGAGTCCAATCTTCCTAGCATAAGGTTAGGAATTCCCTTACCTTGTATTTGATTACACAAATTACTCCTCTTGATCCTCCAAAGTTTCGGCCCCCATTGTCTACAATCGGACTTGTCGCGCAACCTAACAAAATTCAACCAATTCCGTCAGTTTTCACACTCAATTCCTCAATCCACGAACCCCTATCATCCATATCCTAGCCCTCATCATCTAATCATGTCTTAAACATCAATTTGGTGTTCAAAATCATCCGATCTTCAATCCACCAGAACCGGTCTTGCACAAAACCTACCTGATTTAATTTGATTCTGTGCATACCGTGCACTATCCATCCTAAATCAACTACAATTCCATCATTTAACCCTTATCCTACCTCTTAACATGTCTATCTAAGGGTTCTTGAGGCTTACCGAAGATTTGAAGTCAATTGATCACCGGAAACTCGTCGAATGTCGCTGGTTCTTCCCGAGTCAGAATCTGGTCTAGGCAAAATGTACAAGGTCGGTTCGTGGTCAGAAACGTATCATATAAATCCAAATTTTTACCACAAAACCCTATATATGTCTACTGAGTCTCCACGAAATTTGAGCCCAAAAATCCAAGAAGTAGGCCATCAAAAGAGTAAAAAATCGGACTTACCTCAGGTTGAGTTAGTTTCTGTCGACTCCCGAAAAAACGCTTGGCCGGAGCTCCTCGGTGATCCAAATGACTTGATTCCACTTCGAGGAGGTCGACAAGACATGGGGCTAGGTGTGTGTGGTTGGCGCGCCAGCAAGTGGTGGTCGAAATTGGTCGCCGAGATGGTTGAACAGTGGCTGTAATTCTGGTCGCCGGTGATAGAATGAAGGAGATGAAGAAGATGAAGTTGATGTAAGTTCTTGAGGAAGATTATGGCCGGTCATAACAGAGGAGAGAGAGTGGGAAGACTTATATTCAAGGCTTGGGTCAAATGGAAGAATGGTAGGTGTGGAATGGTAGGTTTGACCACTCAATGGTTGATCTTGTGACACTTGTCCTAAGTGTCAATTCAACTCAATCCAATGGCCATGCTTCCTCCAAATTTTCGGTGGCCTTGAGGGGTCTAATGTCGATAATGCCCTTCTTCATTTGCAAGGGCAAAGTTCTAAGCTTAAGTGGCAAAACGGTCATTTTACCCTCGACGTTCAGAACGTCGTTTTTCTCAATCCAATAATCTCCGATAGGGCGACGGCCAATCCAATTGTAATGTTGGAATTCTTGATTCTCCATTTTCAATTTTCAAGGCTCATTTCTAATGGTTTTCTCTGCCAGACGTGGTTCCAGTCTATTCCGAACCGACGGGCGGCTTTTGCAGACATTACGCATATCGATCCCGTGATTCATATCATGTTTAGGGCTCGTCAATTCGCGTTGGCTTTGGTTGTCATTTAATTGTGAGGGTCTATTGCTAGTTCTCTCGACAATCCTTATGACCAAAGTGCCGTTTCCTATCCGAGTTTCCTAGGTCCACGTACCTCGTCTTGCGTTAGACTTTCCCTTTTGGTCAGTCTACTCGAATTGATCAGATTCGAGTGGAATACGACTGAAATACATCTCTAGATATCCACTTCTCATTAATGAGCCTGAAATTGACTGTAAATCAGAATGTTACCGCATATCTCAATGAGCTCTCGGCACTCTGGAATGAGCTTGAAGCAGCGGAGGAGAAACTCGAAGGACCGGAATCTACCTTAAAATAGTATAAGGCCATAAAAGAATGGGAAACGATAACACGATTCCTCTTAATTTTGAACGATATTTACCTTCCGTTTAGATCTCAGATTTTGGCCATGGATCCTGTGCCATCGCTTGGTCAAATTTACCAATTGGCCGTGCAAGAAGAAAGTCAGAGACTTACCTCGTTGGAATACACAAGAGGAGTAGAGAATATTCTGCTCGTGCTCACAGCGAGCAGCGAGATATCGGAAGCAAACCTCGCGAAACCAATTGGAAAGGAGCGGCGTTAGTTCCTGGGGAAGATTCACGAAGCCGAAGAGAAAAAGGAACTGACGGCTCTGATCACATACAACGATCAGATGGCTCAAGAATCATCAATTACCTCTCTCAATCAAACAGTGGACGTGAGCGCGCTATTAAGTCATCCAACGGCCAGTTTTTTGGCGCATCATCATACAAAAATTATGGGCAAAATTGCAAAGGCAAAAAGTAAATTATTTTACGATTACTGTAAACGTCCGCACCATACAATTGACAATTGCTGGAAATTACATGGGAAACCTAGCGAAAAAAATAGAAAAGGAATTCTCAGCAGCTTATCAAATCTCTAGCCAAACTGGTCCTAATGCTGATAAGAATAATCAGCACATCACTTATGAACAATACCAACAACTCATGAAGGCCCTACAAAAATGGGATGCTTCTGACAAGGCATGGAGTTTTTCAGGTATTTCTTGTTGTTTGAATTCTATTTCGAGCAATGCATGGATAATTGATTCAGGCGCTATTGACCACATCATCCACGATAAAATTTTTTAATACACATATACAATTGAGCCATCCTGCTTCAGTACGACTGCCAAATGGAAATGTCACATACGTCACAATAACCGGCACCGTGAAACTTAGCCCTCTCATTACTCTTCATAATGTCTTCTACGTTCCAAATTTTCAATTCAATCTCATTTCGGTGTCCAGGGTTTGTAAGGAAAACTCATGCGTGTTTTTTTCAATTATGATAATTGCTTACTTCAGGCCCTTTCAACTAGCAAACTCATGGGCTTGGGTAATATATTTGAATTACTCTATTTTGGTCCAGCTTTCCAAATGATTTCGATTTATCTTGCATTCCCTCGAATAAAAAAACATTGTGTAACATGACTACCAATGATAAAAAAAAATTCTTTCGCATTAGAGAATGGGTCATAGTACTTTCTTTCCTTACCCTTAATGTCATATTTGTCCACTAGCAAAACAATCTTGAGATCCCTTTCTATCTAGTACAACTCGCGCTAGCAGCATTTTTTCCTTAATTCATGTTGACGTGTGGGGACCATACCATAATCCTAGACGATCATTCACATGCTACGTGGGTCTTCTTGATGCAATCAAAGAGTCAAGTACTTTTCTATCTAAAAACGTTCTTCTCTCTATCAAAAAATCAATTTGGGAAATCCATTCAACGCATTCGTACTGATAATGGTAAGGAATTCTTCAATAATGAATGTAATTCCTTTCTTTATTTCCGTGGCATTTTACATGAAAGTTCTTCCACCTACACCCTACAACAAAATGGGGTCGTGGAACGCAAACATTATCTTCTTTTGGAAGTCATGCATGCACTTAAATTTCAGGCTTCTATTCCAAAAACTTTTTGGGGAGATTGTGTGGTCATGGCAGCTTATCTGATCAATCGCATGCCCACTCGAATTCTCGACGAACGAACTCTTTTTGAATTACTCTTTGAGAAGAAATCGAAGTTTCATCATTTGAAAGTTTTTAGCTGCTTGTGTTATGTCACCACAATGGGTCCTCGGGACAAATTGGGTCTCCATGCCCGTCGTTGTATTTTTATGGGATATCCAAGCTTGCAAAAAGGGGTATCATGTTTTTTAGCCTTCTACAGGTGATTTTTTTGTAAGCAAGGATATTATTTTTCATTAAGACATATTTCCATTTCATGATGACTAGTCATCAAATGAAGCATATAATACAATGTATAACTCTCATCAATTGCTCTCTGAAGAAGAAATACCATATTGTACTCAACATTTTCCAGCTGCATCGCCGGCAAATCCGACATCGTATTCACCATCTCCTTTGGAACAAGCGACTGAACATCCAGTTACGGTAATTGAAGAAGCATCTAGCTCTCCATCAAGAAGATCTACATCAACACCCATTATTGATGAACCATTATCTTCTATGCCCACGCATGATCTACCTCGACGCTCAGGCTGTGCTACACGTCCACCAACATGGACTAAGGATTATGTATGTGCTACTCTCAATTCCCAGTGTACTCATTATCCAATTTCATCCTATGTTGCCTTTCATCGACTCTCGCCAGAGCATATGTGCTGCATCAGTCATATCTCGGAAGAGCGCGAACCATCTTGCTATGATGAGGCAGTAACTGATCCACGTTGGCAAAGGGCAATGGAAGCAGAGTTACAAGCTTTAATTGAAGAGATTGTGTCACTACCTTCTCATCGTAAGCCGATTGGACGCAAATGGGTATATAAAATTAAATATAGGACAGACGGCTCTATTAAAAGATACAAGGCTCGACTAGTAGCTAAGGATTTACATAGAGAGAAGGTTTTGATTACCATGAAACCTATTCTCATGTAGCCAAAGATGTCACAGTTCAATCCTTGTTGTCAGTTGCTGCATTTCATGACTAGAAGTTGCATCAAATGGATGTGCATAATGCATTTCTTCATGGTGATTAAAATGAAGAAATTTATATGGATCTTCCTCCGAGTTTACGGAGATAGGGGAGTCTAGGGTATGTCGTCTCCACAAATCCCTTTATGGTCTCAAATAAGCTTCTAGACAATGATATGCCAAATTTGCCAACGCACTCACAACTGTAGGCTTTCAGCAGCCCAGACATGACTATGCCCTATTTACATGGACGAAAGGTATGTCATCTATCTACCTAATAATGTATGTTGACGACATATTGATTATGGGAAATGGTGAGACCGCCATCGAGAACCGTAAAGGTTATCTGCACTATACATTTCACATTAAAGATTTGGGGCCACCCAAATATTTCCTTGGATTTGAAATTGCCCAATCGGACCAAGGAATCTCTCTCAGTAGAAATTATATCAGAAACAAGTCTATCAGGATACAAGCCGGCTGTTATTCCTATTGAGAAAAACGCCAAATTAACCACTGTTGATTATGATGTAGGAATGATTCAAGATGATCCTATACTTGAAGATCCATCAAGTTACCAGAAGCTCGTTGGAAAACTCATATACCTAACTATGACTAGACCTGATATATGTTATGCAATATAGACATTAAGCCAGTTCATGCATAGTCCGAAACAGTCTCATATGAATGCAGCTTTGAAGGTTGTAAAATATTTAAAGAAATGCCCAAGACTTGCTTCTTTCCCGAAAATGTAACATGGAAATGACGGCTTTTTGTGATATGGATTAAGCAACTTGCCCTATGAGCAGAAGGTCCATAACTAGTTTCTGCATTAAGCTAGGTGAATCCTTGCTTTCATGGAAGACAAAGAAGCAACCAACTGTCTCATTATCATCAGTTGAAGCTGAATATCGAGTCATGGCGAGATAATATGAATAAGAGGTCTACTTCAGGACCTTGGAGTGCAGGCTAAGGGATCAACCAAATTTCTTTGTGATAATGATGCAGCTCTCAAACTTGCGATGAATCCCATCGTTCATGAAAGAACAAAATACATAGAAGTGGATTGCCATTTCACTCGAGACAAGATCCAAGAAGGGATAATTGAGATGAGAGGAATTAGAACCACGGAACAACCTGCGGATATCTTTATAAAACTCCTATATCACAAACAACGTGCATATCTATTGAGTAAGCTCGATGTCTTAGACATCTATAAGCCACCAGCATGAGGGGGAGTTGTCATGCTCCAAACCCGGTGAGCGGGTCAGCATCCCACCAAACCATACCTTTCTTAAAACTCTAGGATCCAACGGCCAATGTTCGAAGCACTGAAAAGAACATGCATGCGGAAGTGATGCCGACACCAATCATATAAATACAACAACATCCGATGACTTAGGATACAAGGGAACATCAAGTTGCATTAACCAATTACTAAAAGATCAATTCCTAATTTTCCAATCTGAGGTACAATCCCTACCATCACAAAAAGGTAAATCCATTCTAAATACAATCGGTCAACTATCTCTTCTATTACCAATCCTTGGCAAGTTCGCGCTTCCTCCGCCTAGAACCTGAAAAATTAAGCCCCCACTGGGGTGAGATATGAATCTCAGTAAGGTGGGTCCTAATCGTAAGTTAGGCTGACTGTCCACTTAGGCAGTTGTATCTCTCAGTATTTTCAAACTCATTAAAACTCGCAGGCATATCAGGCACAAATCAATAAAACCACAACATGCAGATAACAGGCATGCAATAATGACCCCATGTCACACTCAGATGATCATGCACACTCGGCCTGCCACTTCACCACATCCACCAATCTTCGCCTACCTCAATCTCTAGCCCGCGATCAGATCGCATTAGACTCGGTTCGCGTAAACGCATCAGACCGTCATCGGCAACCCGCGTAAACGCATCAGGTTCCGATGAATCTCCAAGCCAATATTATCATCACATATCTCCGTCCCGTGAATAATTCGCATTAGGACCGTAGCCATCATAACCCCGTGATTAGATCGCATCAGGGTACTTTTGGCAAATCGCGTAAACGCATCAGGTTTCAATGATTCTCCAGGCCAATATCATCACCTCATTCCTCCATTCCGCGAATAGTTCGCATTAGGACTGTGGCCAATTCAACCACGCGATTAGTTCGCATCAGGGTGCCACACAACATCAACTCCACCCCGCGATCTCGTCGCATTAGGGTATCCATCTCCCGCCCTGCGTCTCGTACGCTTAAGGACCTCGCCATGTCATGGTCATGCCGTGCTTCTCAATTCAATGCACAAATAAAATCACAGGTGCGACTCATACACGATTTAAGTATTCATGGCATGCAGGACAATCAATGATACTCGACATGGCGTATAATTTAAACACAAGCAACATCACACATAGACTTCTTATAGCCACTTAGAACACAATAAGACCTATCCTTTTTGGAATATTCTCATGAATCACTCAATTTGTCTCTTGACTCGCCCAATCGAGTCCAATCTTCCTAGCATAAGGTTAGGAATTCCCTTACCTTGCATTTATTAACACCAAATTCACTTCTTGGATCCTCAAAGTTTTTGCCTCTTAAGGTCCAAGGTCGAACTCGCTGCATAACTTAGGAATTTCAACCAATTCCATCAATTTCCAAATCCAATTCAACCATCCATGAATCCTAATCCTCTATAGCATAATCCCCAACATCTTAACATGCTTTAATTACCAATTGGAGCCTCAAAACCCAACCACCATCAGCCCAACAGCCCCGGTCTTGCACAGAACCGAACCGGTTCTTCTCGATTCTGTGCAAACCGAGCACAACTAGCCCTAAACCAACTCTAAATCCATCATCTACTCATTATCCTACCTTTTAACATGTCTATATAAGGGTTTAGGGGTCTCACCGAAGATTTAAAGTCAATTAGTCGCCGGAAACCCGTTGAACGTCGCCGGTTCTCCCTAGGTCAGTACGGGCAATTTGTTGTCCCAAGTTCACAAGACCGATTCAAGGTCAAAAATTTATCAAATCAAGTCTAACTTTTTACCATAGATTCATATACATGTCTACTAGGTCTCCACAAAATTTGACCTCAAAACGCCAATATTTCGGCCTTCAAAAGGGTCAAAAACTGGACCTACCTCAGGTTGGGTCAGTTTTCGTCGACTTCCGGGAAAACTCTTGGTCGGAGCTCCTCGGTGGTCCAAATGCCGTGCTTCTACTTCGAGGAGGTCGAAAAGACGTAGATCTAGGTTGGTATAGCCGGCCGATATGCAAGTGATGGACGGAGGAGGTCGTCGGAATGGCCGAGCAAGAGCCTAGAAGCTGGTTGGTGACAGAGAAGAAGAAGGAAGATGAAGGAAGATGAAGGAGTGGCGTGAGTTCTTGAGGGTTCCATGGCTGGCCAAATGAGGTGAGGAGAGAGAGAGAAGGCTTATATTCAACTTTGGGTCAAAGGGGAAGAATGGTAAGTGGCATAAAGTTGGACTTAACTTATCTTTGCACCATCCATTGACACTTGTCCTCTCGTCTTTCCAAGGTGATCCAATGACTACCATCCATCCTAATTTTCGGCAGTTATGGGGGAAGGGGAATAGTCCAAAATGCCCTTCCTCAAATGCATAGGCAAAGCTTTAAGCTTGAGGGGCAAAAGGGTAATTTTACCCCTGACGTTCGAAACGTCGTTTTTCCCGCTCCTATAATCTTCGATAGGGCGACGACCAATCTAAATAACGTTGGAATTCTTAATTTTACATTCTCAATTTTCAAGACTTGTTTCCGATGGGCTTCTCCTTAATGAGTCTGAAAATGACTGAAAAATCAAAATGTCACAGGAGTGTTGGAAGATGTGCTTGAGATATGGAAATCAGTTCGGATTTGAATTGATATTACAAATCAATCAAGGATTAAGAGTCAATCAATTTAGGATAAGAATTGATTCCTTAAATATATCTTTCTATTTATTGTTCGAACTTTGTATTATATCTACATAACATTGTACACGTTATTCAAAAAGTTAAGAAAATACAGAAGAATTCTCTTTTTTTTTTTCGTTTCTATCACTTCTGAATAACTTTGTACATCCTTGTCAACTTTATTAAGTAGTTAGCCTTTGCCATAAATAAAATAGATAATGTGGTTTCCAGCCCAATTATCAAGGGCTATTACTGGATATCACTATACTTTCCGAAATCATTTATTTTGCAAGAAAATATTTCAGCCAACGATTTTACTATTCCCATGTGTATACGACTTACTTATCTATGTTATTCTTATATATTTTACCACCTTGAGGGCTCCATTTGTATCAAGAAAAATGTGATTTTTTTTTTTTTAAAATACATCACGGCAAGTCATTTTCAGGAAAATGACAATATTTTTCAAAGTTTGGCTTATACTTGAAATGAACTGAGAAATAACTTTGTTGTTTGGTAAAGAAAATCTCATTTGATTTTCTGCATCGTCATTTGGTTGGAAAATACTTACATGGATGGCAGTCATCCAAAGCGACAGGGCCATCTCTAATGTGGACAAGCCATATGTCACATCCCGATCCTGGGGTACGCAATATCCCTGGCAAATCGCCTCAGGTCATAATGATAACATCCCGGGTACACTATCGACCTCTAATAAAATATTGCGCACTCAGAAACGTTTAATCTTCTATTCATACATAACAACAAGGATAGTTTGTACAAATACTCATAACAGCAAGATCATACATGTCAGTCATCATAACATTAGAAGTATCACATAGTAAACCCTATTGAGCCATAGCTAGACAAAATCTCCACACTACGAGGTGGCTCCCTAAGTCGTCAAAATGACCAACAAAAAGTATGTCCACCATCTACTCCAAAAGCAGCTACTCCAGTATCCTATGCCGGATCATGATCCAAGGCTCAATAGAACGAGCCCTCAGAGGAGGGTCTGATGACGACGAGCTAGGGTCAAGGTCCAAAACTTCATCATCGGGGTTACGCACAAAACCTGAATGATCCTAATAGGGACCAAAAACTCGATCGCCAACAGGGACCAAAAACTCGATTGCCTACATGAAGGATCAACGCTCTAAAGGGATGAGACATTAGGTCATCAAATCCCTCCTCAACGTAGACCGTGGTGATGCATTCTTTCAGACCTTATTCATGCCAGGTACTGAGTGGTGGGTGTTGAAACCTAAATTTTGATTTTTTAGAAATTCATTCATTTAAACATAAAATGAGAGTTAATCTTAATTCTCACAAAAAAAATAAAAAAGAAAATCCTCATGGATCGCATGCTTATTTTCTGTCAGTCGTGTCATTTGCATTTAGAATTGAGTCGAGTGAGCTTAATTTTGAAAGGTGATCAGACTAAGCCCATTAATAGTGAATTTTTCAGCCAAACTCTCATCTCTCCATGATGGCTGAATTTTGTAGATATTCTAGCCCGATAGGATTACTCAAATTTAGAAATTTCTATCCTAGGGCTATTGTCTCATCTGAAATCTTTTAATTGGACAGCTGGGATCAAATTTCATACCATATCATAATATTCTCTATATATATCCTACTACACCTAGGGTTATGAAGACGGCAAAAAAAATTCTGCTCAAACGCTTGTTTTTTTTTTTTTTAGGCGAGTAGAAAGAGAGAGAGTTGGAGGGTCCCGGGGGGGCAAGCGAGTTGAGGTCGAAGTCCCGAACCTTGAGCCTGCACGTCTCACATCTTCCGTCGTTCTGTTGCAGCACCTCCTTCAGCCGTGAACTCGGTCACCTACAGCTTAGCCGGAGTCCTTCCTTGCTCGCTTGGGATCAGCTCCAGAACCGACTATTGGTCTGCTTGGAGCTTCAGTCCAGCTTCGTTCTAGCACAAAACCGGTTCTGTTTGGGCAATATTTTGGTCTTACTTTCATCCCTATTTAACATCCAACAAAGCTGCCCCCCCGTGATAGATTATCTCACTGTTGGAAGAGCAAGTCCAGTGAAAAGAAGCAGCCCTGGTGTGCTAATCTGAGGTCGCGGGTTGCTAGATTTTCGACAATAAAAAGGTAGAAATTCTCATGTCTTTATCGCAAATTCATGCCTATTTTGTTTGGAAAACTCGCATGTCTTTCTCTGATGACTTGATGAATTTGCTTGGTTTGCAATTTAAAGGAAAGAATCTGTGCCTTTTTTTTTTCGTCAATGTATGTCAGAACTAAAAGTTGGGCTGAATAAGACTTATGCATGCTGAACTTCCATTAATTAGTCAAAATGCGACGGTGTCTTTGAGAACCAATGGTCGTTAATCGAAGTTGTGTCATGGAATAATGAGTTTATTGGTGAGATCAATTTGGATGAATGAAAGAATCAAATATCCTTTTACAAAGTGATTCATAATTCTGGGCACTCATGGTCGAAAATTGAGTAACTCGCTTTTTGATGCAATTGAGTTGATCTGTATTGTTTAACCTTATGTCATTGCGATTTTGACATGAAAATTGTTTGATTGACTCCACCATATCTTATCTCTTGCGGTATTATTTGATTATGTTTTGATTAGAGATGAGATTGGTTGAATTGATATATATCCGAAAATTTAAGAAAGTGGTACCGAAAGGGCATTTTCATGAAATTGGTATCGAAAGGGCATTAATTAATTTTTAATTAATGTAACTAGGTCTCCGAACTTATTATCTCTGGTTCGTATAAATAAAATAGTTCTCCTACTATTTTATTTAGGTTTCTAATCGACCTACAAAAAATGATTAGTGGTGGATTTTAAATTAAAGATCATTTTAATAAAACCTAAGTTGGCAATCGGTAGTGCTTGAGAGAGTCCGTATTAAGTTAGTTAATTAACCTAATAATTCATTAGCCCAATTTTTAGGTCGCGACAGCTTGGCAACTCCACTGGGGAATTTTTTAAAATTTTTCAAAAATTAAAAGGGTGAATTAAATGTTTTGCGAAATTTTAATACCATTCGATTTTCGAAAATATTAAAATTATGTGGACTTAAATCGTTGATTTTCATGATCTATTCCTTGATTGATTGATTGTGACTTATCTTGAATGTGATTGATTTTTTTTGGGACCTAATGATTTGGGGTTTGATTGATTTTCGTTCAATTATATTTTCCATAATCATACTCTATGCTGCTTTGTTTTCCTGATGATTTTTTGGAGGTTCACTTACTTTTTGGCATTTAATTTAATCACTTTATTTTATTGTAAAATGCCATCATTGAGTGATTTAAACCTGTCACACATGACTCATGACATTACATTGGATCTAAAATGCTAGATGAACCTAGGATGGTGTCTGGGTGAGAATATGCCTAGCCTCAGGATGGAGGAATGGACGTTCTTGCCTTCAACCCCGATCATGTTAAGATTCTCCGCTCAGGCTTGAATCCACTAGCACTAGGGGTCTCCTAACGTTCCCCAAAGCTTTAAAAGGGCTAGGTACGGCTTAGAATTGTCAAATCAAATTTGCCCTTAAGAGCTCTAAAAACTTGGTTAATAAATCCGTCATTTCGCTTGTCTTTATGTTTGCCTTTGTCATTGTCTATTTTCTTTCTTTTATATATTTCCTTGAGTCAGTTCGTGGCTATTAGGTGTGTCATTGAGTCAACCTATCACTTCATGGGGCAAGATAACATTCGAACCGTCGAAGTCACGAAGGAAAATCTGATTGATTGGCTCCCTCAGCTGGATGGGGTTGCGTGTCACTACGTTGAAAACCGATTGTGGAAGTTCATTCATATGCTAGATATCAAAGTTCGTATTGGGATGATCTAAGCTCTTGCTCATTGCTGGATGCCTCAGATAGCCACCATTCTGCTTGGTAAGCATGAACTCACGCCAACCTTAGAGGAATATAGCGTGCTCACTAGTAAGTCTCTTGACGCTTAGCTTACTAGCCCGTACTTGAAAGGCGATGCCCCGCGAGTTTTAGCCGAATTTCTCATGGTCGAGTTACCTATTGTGCAAAGGGTTTTAAAAGCAAACTATGGACATTGTCCTTTCACTTTATTGTCAAACTATTTTGCTAGAGCTTGGTCTCTGCAAAGGGGCAAAGTATTCTTGCTAGCATTTTTTAGATTAATCATTTTTCCTCATAATAAAAATGCAATCATACCCTGTCTAGCGCACTTTGTTCAACAAGTTTATGAAGAAAGAAATTTTATCAATGCTATCCTTGCTGAAACTATCATCTCACTAAATAACTTTAGCCGAGGCAAATTCAAGATTTTAAGGGCCCCCGCCGAGCTTTTCCAAGTTTGGTTTTTGTCATATATTAAAGAATGTCAAGAGCTTGTGTCAACTGAAGAAGCCATTAGGAACTTTGCCCCTCCGTTGGTTGTTTTCAAACAAAAGCATAATAATACTTCTGATTATCATTTTTCTGAATGGCTAAAACTCATGGGGGTCCATATGCCAAGTCCCTCTAATGGCGTGCCAGCTGGTTTCATCTTAGCGAGGCTCGTTTGACTTCTGGTCGTGCTAGTTCGATCCCTCTCTTGGGTGACACTGGATTAGCTGAATATTATCCTCCTCAAGTCATTAGTCAGTATGGATACATCCAGAAGTTGCCCCCATTGCTTCTGACTGTCTAAGCGCAGATGACTTCGAAAACCCTGCAACAAATCACGATGAGAAAGTCATTGCCACCCTTTATTTATGGGCAGTTTCTCAACCGGTCAAGCTCAGTTTCCCAAGGAAACCATTGGAGCCAGCTGAGGAGGCCTATCGATCCACTAAGGAGTATCGGCTGAAGCATTCCATCCCTGAAGAGTGGCGACCGAAGCTTCCAGATATCACCCCAGCTCGATATACAATTAATGAACTCAGAAGATCACTCGCCGAAGCCCACAAGGAGATCGACATGGCGAAGAAAACCATCAAACGTTTGAATAAACAAACTGGCTCATGGACCACAAAGTCAAAAAACGGAGCTGGGCCCTCAAATTGATAGGCTCTTAGTCGTCCATGTATTGTCATCAATTTATTTTGCCTATATTAAGTCTCTATTAGGGATTTTCGTCGAATTTAAGACCTTGTCATCCTTTCTTACATTTTCAGTTAGACATTCAATGTTGTTTTCAATCTGACGCTTCGGTGTTAATCGATTTTTTGCACCCCTTTTCGACAGAAGTTGATTTTTGAAATTCAAATGAGAAATGTCCGCGAGATCCTCATCTATTGCATGGTCAATTTTGGTAACAATCCAACATGTTTTTTATTTAATACAGAATTAATGGCCGTAATGGAACAGGCTGAAATTTCTCACGTTTTTTTTTTCAGACTCCAGATCATTTTGTAGAATGTCACTAATAAACGACCTATTTTGCCAAATCTTGAAACATGAAAGTTGCAGGTTGATGTTTCAACTAGTAGTCTGAAAAATTCCAGATTTTAATTCACACTTTAAAGTAGCCCTTCGTTCATTTAACCACAGCCGGACGAAATAGTTTTCTGGACATTATTTTTCATGAAAATGCATTAAACTGGGATAATTGGTTCATTTTCAGCTCAATCACCAAACATGAAAATTATTCATTGGCCTCTTGGCTATAACCTCATAAATGTATACGCCATTTTGATATCCCCGTGAGTTTCGATGAATTGTTTACAAAAATTTGATGAAATTGAAATTTCTCGGTTGCTAGTATTAGTCAACTTCGGATGGCGTCTATGAGTCTAGTTTAGCCATGGATTGACCCAATGTGCATTATTATGTCATGCTTACTATACAATTTTTTTAGGTAATTTATCATTGGTCATCCATACATCACCAGGTCAGTCGCGAGGAAAATGGCCGACAAAGCTAAAATGAATGCTGCAATCCAAGTGGCCCTCCAGGAGCATATGGACGCCCTCAATAACAAAATGAATAGCATGGTATCCCAAATGGTAGAAAAATGCTGGCAAGCCTCATGGCCAAGATGTAGTTGCCTAGCTAGACTCCCCAACCAATGGCACCTCCTCCCCCTTCTCCTGCAGCCGACGATCCAAGAAAAAGCCAAGGGCAGTTTCTTTTGCTGGAAGACATGTTCGTCCCAGGCACTAGTTCAAATATTTCGCTTGTGACTTTAGCCAGCCTTGTGGCACTGGAGCATAATGACGATGCGACCAAGATATATGCTCAAATGGAGCAGAAGATGGAACAAAAAATGGAGCGGAAGATGGAGTAAAGACTTCGAGAAAACCACGGGACCCATAGCATCCCTCACATTGACTTTTCTTCTTTCACAAAGGTCGATGTGCCTGAGAAATTCAAGGTACCTGACTTCGAGAAGTACGACGGTACATCCAATCCTGTACAGCATGTCCAGATGTACCGGGCAAGGATGAACAAGTATACTGATAACGACCCTCTATTGATTCAGACTTTCCAAGCTAATCTGAAAGATGTAGCTATGCGATGAAACACTAACTATGATGTATACAGTATGGAGGATTGGAAGGAGGCAACAACTACCTTCATTAAGCATTTCAGCTTTAATATAGACGTCCTCATATCTAGCGAAGACCTAGAGCAAGCTGAGATGAAGTAGGGCAAGACTGTTAAGCAATATCTCATTAGGTGGAGGAATATTGTGTCCCAACTGAAGTTTGTACCTCTAGAGATGGAACTCATGAAGCTGTTCGTCTCTGCCCTCCCATGGACAATACGAACCAGAGTCCTGGGCACTTCTGCAAATTCGTTCGATCGCCTAGAAGCAATGACCAAAGAAGTAGAAGGTGGCATGAAAAGGCTGGTATGGGGATGTTAGAACGTCTGGCAAGCATTTTACGGCAAAGAAGAGCCTTCTTCCCAAGTTAAAGTGACAGCCCAAGCACCCGTCGTGCAAGTCTCTAATGAGCAGCAAACTAATCCCCGTCCACAAGGGAAAAGAGAAAATCAGCGTAATCAACAATATACTCCCCCTGCCGGGCACCTTGTTGCAAGTTCTGGCGATATTACGTAAGAAAGAGCTCCTGACTTCAGAACCCTTGCGGCTTGGTAATACCAGCTCACCTAGGTATGATCCATCCAAAAAATGCGATTACCACCAAGGTAAACCTGGCCACGACACTGATAATTGCTTTGTGCTCAAGAATCGTATCCAAGACATGCTCGATTCTAAGGCGTTCTCGTTTGAGGGTAGTAATCAGCCAAATGTCCAAAATAATCCTCTACCCAGCCATTCCGGTAAAATTAATGTTGTGTTTGATTGCAATACTCAATTGGCATGCGTGTTCAAATTCTAGGTGGTAGACATTCTTGATGCTCTGGTTAGAGCAGGTTATTACCAGGCTGGAGAGCTTGTATCACTGAATCAACTAAGGAAGACGATTTCGACCCTCATGGGGAATGAATTAATAGTTAGGGTCAATCAAGCACAGACAGTCACCACTATATCTCAGATTGTCATCAATTGGGATCAGGAGTTTGCTGCCTTGACCATGACCCAGTCTGAGCATTTTTTAGAAGTTGAAGTAGCAAGAGCCAATGTAGCGATTCTGGTCAAAGACAAATTGGATTTGGTTGACATGTCTCCCCTTGAAGATGCATCGGATGATGAGTTAGGGATTGTCATACCTGAAGCTCTAGTGATCTCTTCACCTCAGTCGTTTCCTTACAAAGACGATAGGATTGTTCCTTGGTCGTATGATCTGGCTCTAGTGTCAAGATCCGGACGTACCTACAATGAAGACCAACCAACCAAGCAGGTCACGAAAAAGGATGCAAAGGAGTTTTTAGTTGTAACCAAGACAAGTGAGTATAACACCGTCGATCAGTTGCGGAAGTTGTCGACTCAAGTTTCTTTACTTGAGCTCTTGCAGACGTCTGAAAAATATTTGGAATCCCTCATGAAGGTGTTGGGGCAAGTACACATCCCAGAAGATCTATCAGGATAAACTGGAGAATTTTGTCGGAACTAGCCTTCTGAAAGATCAAATTGCATTTGTTGATGATGAAATTCCCGCTGAAGGTCGAGGCCACAATAAGGCCTTACACATAACTGTGAAACATAAGCAAACTTATGTGGCTCGGACGCTCATTGACAATGGGTCAACCTTAAACATCTGTCCTCTAGCTACCTTGAATCGGCTCAGGATTGATCTAGCTAGAATGCAAGCAGCCAAGACCTCGATTAGAGCTTTCGATTGAATGAAGAAGGATGTCATGGGCTAGATTAATTTGGATATTCAGATCGGACCCTATGTGTACGATGTTTTATTCCAGGTGTTAGACATTCCGTCAGCCTTCAACCTCCTACTGGGCCGTCCATGGATTCATAATGCAGGAGCTGTGTCATTAAGCCTTTATAAAAAATTCAAGTTCATTGTTGAGTAGAAGTTTGTGATTGTCTATAGCAAAGAGGACTATCGAATTTCAATGAGACAACTATTCCTTACATTGAGCCTGCTCACAATAAGGAGGATTGTACCATATTTTTGAACTAGTAAAGGCTATTCATGCATCACCAGAAAATCCTTTACCCATTCTTGAGGTTCTTACGCTTCTATCATGGTGGCAAAAGTAATGGTTGGTAACGGTTTTAAACCTAGCATAGGTCTCGGCCTTAGGGGATCTGTACCCCAATTGAACCTAAGGGACAATATCATATGGCTGGTCTAGGACACCAAGGACGTGGCCAGCCTAAACGTGTTAAACGGTACGTGAAGGACCGTGGAAGGTCCGAAGCTAGTCCTTTGCCACCCCCACTCTACACTAATTTCCGATCGGTTGGTGTGGTTTGTGTATACAATGAGCTAACCCAGTTTGAAGATGACCTAGGGATTGTATTCCCAAATTCACCACCTAGCCAAAATGTTTTAGCTAAGTCGATGACACTAGACGAAGATACAGCTGATGATGGACTCCTTGATCTCACCGGTTGGTTCGATGATCTAATTATTGGAGCCATATCTGAGGATCTTGTACAGGTTGATAAAGTACCAGGAAGGACCTTTGCATGGCTCTGGATCTCTAAATCTGTTTGTCAATGTGGTGGTCAAAGATCTAATGAAGGGTTCAGAGTAACATTTTTTGAGTTTTTGCAACCCCCTGCATGGAATCTTTACAGCTTTCTTTAATTTTTCTATACCGCATTAAGATTTTAAATTCATGTCACATTTTAGGATTTCATTTTCAATTTAGTGTTGTACTCAATAAGATGTAATTCGTTAATTTTCATATTGATAAAATTACCGATGTTTTTCATTAAATTTTGGAATCTTGATGAGGCATCCCAAACTGACTCGATGACGATAATCAATGAGTGAACAATCTATCATCCATGATAAGCACTGAGGGTTAGGTTTCCTCAAGAGTTTCTTGTCCCACGAGCTTAAAAAAATATGTTCGAAAATACACACTAGTTTTTTAAGGAAATTGCGATGCATGCATGATAAAACCATGTTTGTTTATTTGGCTTCACTATTTTATGTTTCAGGGGCAAATATGAGGTGGGTGATCCATTGGATTCCGAAGTGTATGACCTAGACAAATTCACTCCTAATTATGAAGAAATGCGTCGAGAGTTTAAACAGCACGAGATGATTAAGCCTCTGACTGGCGATGAAACTATATCAATCAACTTAGGCAATGAAGAGAATCCAAGAAAGGTGAAAATGGGAGCAAACCTATCCACTGTAATGGCAGAACGTCTTACCAAGCTCCTGAGGGATTACCAGGATATCTTTGTCTGGTCCTATGCAGATATGCTTAGTCTTGATCGATCAATTGATGAGCATTGCTTACCGACCAATCCCTCATTCAAGCCAGTAGTGTAGGGATCATGAAGGGCTAGGCCAGAGCTAGCAAAGAAAATTAAGGAAGAGGTCATGAAGCTAATTGATATGGGATTTATTGAGCCTAACCAATATTCTGACTGAGCTGCTAACATTGTTCCGATGCTAAAGAAAGACGGTTGGGTTCAAGTCTGTGTTGACTATTGTGATCTAAATAAAGCTAGTTCCAAGGATGATTTCCCACTCCCGCATATTGATGTGCTTGTAGATAGCATGACGGGCTGGTTCGAAATGTTTTCATTGATGAATGATTTCTCAGGCTATAATCGAATCCCGATGAATGTGGATGATAAATTGAAGAGTACATTCACCACTCCGTGGGGGATGTTCCATTATAAGGTGATGCCTTTTAGTCTCAGGAACACTGGGGCAACTTATCAACGGGCCATGGTTACTTTATTCCATGATATGATACACAATGAGATCGAAGTCTATGTCGATGACATGATTGCAAAGACAAGATGTAGAGAAGATCATGTTGAAACTTTGACAGAACTTTTCAAAAGACTCCGGAAGTTCAAACTTCGCCTTAATCCCACTAAATGTGTTTTCGGAGGCAACTCGGGCAAGTTGCTCAAGTTCATTGTCAGCAACAAGGGTATTGAGATAGACTCGTCGAAGGTGAAAACCATATGTGAGCTCAAGCCGCCTATGACAGTTAAAGAAGTTCGAAGCCTTCATGGGCTGGATAAATTATATTGCCCAATTCATTTCTCAATTATATGAAACTGCTAAGCCTTTCTTCAAGTTGTTAAATAAGAATGCGATGGTCGAGTGGGATGATGATTGTGATGAAGCCTTTGAGAAAATAAAACAACACATCATGAATTCGCTAGTGCTTGTTCCACTAGTACCGGGGCAATCTTGATCCTTTATCTCGCGATCCATAGTGAATCATTGGGAGCTATGATAGCACAGACAAGACAAGACAATGGGAAAGAACACGCCACTTATTATCTAAGCAAGAAGTTCACAGCCCCCGAAATGAATTACTCTGAAGCTAAGATGACATGTGCGGCTCTAGTCTAGATGCTGCACAGATTGCGGCAATACACCTTACATTACCGAATTTTCTTGGTGACAGAATGTGATCACATCAAGTACCTGCTAAATCAACCTGCCTTGATTGGCAGGTTTGCTAAATGGTAGATCCTCATTTCTGAGTTCGATGTGCAGTATTTGTCTCAAAAGTTGGTAAAGGGACGAGCCATTGTCGATATCCTAGCCGAAAATCCAGGGCAAGATGAAGATCTATATCAAGCTGAAGATAGAGTCATGGCGGTGGAAGATTATTTCTGGATCATGTATTTTGATGGAGCTATGAATTTATCCGGATCGGATACAGGAGCAGTCTTAATATCTCCAGGCGGTCAATTTAATCCTGTGGCAGCAAAGTTAATTTTTCCTTATACTAACAATATCGCAGAACATGAGGCATGCATTCTGGGCCTACAGGCTGCAATCGAAATGGGTGTAACCCGACTAAAAGTATTTGAAGACTCAGTCTTAGTCGTCCTTCAGACAGTTGGAGAATGGAAAACACAGGATGCTAAGTTGCTGTCGTAACATCGGTACCTGGATGAATTGGTAGAACAATTTGATGATATTTCATTCGACTATTTATCCAGAACTCATAATCAGTTCGTTGATACATTGGCTGCTCTGTCTTCAATATTGCAAGTCACTAATGGGCTTGAGGTTGAACCATTAAAGATTGAGGTACTGAGAAAGCCAGCCTATTGTATGGCAATAACCGATGAACCTGATGACAAACCTTGGTACCATGATATCAGGACTTACATTCAGGAGCTAAATCTCCTGAAAAAAGTACGATGTCTGATCAAAGGTACATAAGAAATATGGCGTCGAAGTTTTTCCTGAGTGGAGAAAGTCTCTATAAAAGATCCTTTGATTCAGTTCTTCTGAGATGCATTGACTCTACTAAAGCTGTCCGTCTGATGATAGAAGTACATGAAGGAATCCACGGTACACATATAAATGGCCACATGCTCGCCAAGAAGATTATGAGGTTAGGCTATTACTGGCTCACGTTGGAAAATGGTTGCGTCTAACATGTTCGTAGCTGTCACAAGTGTCAAATTCATGGTGACAAGATCAACGCTCCTTCGAACGAGCCACATCAATTATCTGAGCCATGGCCTTTCTCTATGTGGGGGATTGATGTGATTGGTCCAATCAACCCCAAGACATCTAATGGACATCGTTTCATTTTAGTAGCCATTGATTATTTTTCCAAATGGATTGAAGCAGCGTCGTATCTGGTAGTCATAGCACGAAATGTGGTGAAATTCATTAGCCGAGACATCATCGCTCGATATGGTTAACCTAAAGTCATAATCACTGATAATTGCTCAAATTTGAACAACAAGCTGATTGATGATTTGTTCACAAAATTCAACATCAAGCATTTGAACTCTTCCTCGTACCATCCTAAGATGAATTTTGCAGTGGAGTCGGCCAACAAAAATATCAAGAAGATCTTGGCCAAGACTGCTGAGAATTATCGTGATTGGCACGAGATGCTGCCTTTTGCACTTATGGCTTGTTGGACTTCGATTAGGACTTCTACCAGGGAAATCCCGTATTCCCTTGTATATGGAATGGAAGCGGTGTTACTGGTCCCTTCTTTACGTATATTATCTCAGATCAAGCTGACTGAAGCCGATTGGATCCAGCAAAGGATGGACCGGTTGAACCTAATCAAAGAAAAGCGGCTCAAAGCCTTATGCCACGGCCAATGCTACCAGCAGAGGGTTGCTAAATCCTTTAACAAGAGAGTCAGGCCTCGGCATTTTCAAGTAGGAGACCTTGTTCTGCGAAAATTATTGCCTATTATTCCGCTTCCAGAGAGGAAGTTTGCTCCGAACTACGGCAATATATACGTCGTGAACAAGGTGCCCCTGGAGGTGCTTTAATCCTTGTAGAGATTGATGGATGTGTTTTCACCAGTCCTGTTAACTCTGATGCTATAAAGAAATATTATACTTGAATTGCCTTGACATCTTTTGATCAAGTTATAATATTCATCTGATGCTCATTTCATGTATTACTTGTCAGTTGTTTTATTGCATTATGAATTTTCACTCTAAGATAATTTCAATCAAGAAGTTTCTCTTATCCAATTGAATTGACCATTTTGAATGAGGAACATCAGGACGACGAAAGGCAAGCCATTTTCATACATGTCCTATATTACAAGCCCTAGTGAGCAATGTGAGAATTTCCATGCTTACAAGGTAAAGGGTTTATTTCGCGAAAAGTTTGACGATCGAAATGACATGAGGCATTTATTTCCTCTATCCAAATACTACAGGTTGCCCATTGCTAAGACCCTTTGAACGGTGATTTCATTTCGTAACCCTGTCAGGAACATCCCCACATTGGGGCAAATTTTAGAAGTTTAAGAATGAGTGGATTTCCTTGCTTTCACTCGCATCAATCTTTGAGTATGTTTGTTGCATGTGAATTATGTCTTAGCTCAAGTGCTTTAGACATGACGAAGAGCATTTCATTTCTACACCCATATATATTAATCCTTTGCTAAGCCAAATTTGAGCGGTGGACTCATTTCTCTAAACCAATTGGCGATCATCCTAGCAAGAAATCATTTCAAACTATCTGAAAAAAACGAGCAAAATGTCTTGGGGCAGGCCGAAACTTGAAAGATCAACTAGCGCAATATGCGGACAATATTTCCTTCCTTAAAAAAAGAGAGAGAGAGCTCACTATGCAAAAAGAGATAAAGAAAGATGGCAAAGCTTACCATGCAAAAGAAGGGGGCAAAATTGTCCACTCGCAAAAAAAAAAAAGAGAAGAAAAACCTCTCTCGAAGAAACTTTGGATGGAGGAAAGGGTCTTACCTGAATGGGTTCCTCAAGGAAAGATCATTTTTGAAGCATAGAGTGATAGAGACGGATGATCACTGATTTTCCTATCATTATACAACCCTTTGATGAAAATAGGTCTTTCATTTCAAGCCTACTCCGAACCTACATTACAACCTTTATCAAAAGTCTCTTCAGACTAGGGCACTTGGGTTAATGCAGGGTTTCAAATGCTTATGAATATCACTCGAAGAAATGCGAGCAATATCATTTTTATCTCATTTGGCAGGGTTCCTGACTTGTAAACCCGATGCAACTGATGAAGATTTGGTTTCATGGCCTAAATGACTTGCATGAGTCCCTTTTGAATAGTCTTTGACCAAGCCTGAATTACAGTCCCTATAAAAGACCTTAGTGATTCGTGTGGTCATACTGATTGCAAGAATACCAGACCCTTATTATGCGTGATGATGACAGCTTTGAGCGATTCTCTTTTCCGCA
Source organism: Rhodomyrtus tomentosa (assembly GCA_028455895.1). Taxonomy (NCBI): domain Eukaryota; kingdom Viridiplantae; phylum Streptophyta; class Magnoliopsida; order Myrtales; family Myrtaceae; genus Rhodomyrtus; species Rhodomyrtus tomentosa. The sequence continues at coordinate 13,713,749 of JAPCWY010000009.1, read as the reverse complement.
TCAATGGTCGGGTCTCAAAAGCTTTTTCATGAGAGTGAGAGAAAGTCCTTTCTAACTAAAATTCCTCATTCAAATCGATCAGAATTGTCAAAAGAGTCAGACAGGCTTTCTCATTGACAAAATTCCCCAGTAGAACTTTATAATGTAGGCAAAAAATCGCAAAATTTTCTAGAATATAACGTTGTACTTTCATTGGTTTTACGCATGTCATCAAGTTTTAAGAAAATGGACCGGTATGATGCAGTTAGTCTAACCATTCACTTATCACTCAGAAACTCAGGTAAATTTTCTAAGCTCTTTTTTTTAGGTTGAAAACTTTAGAGATTCGAGTTTTTATTTCTGACCTCTCGTGTTTGAAATGATTTCAATCCAGGCAACACACCTTTCATATTTATCAATTCAATTCGGTAATACATCCTTCATATGCTAATTATCATTGATGGTATCGAATCATGATGTATGTTCTCATGATCTTTGCCTTTGCCAGATCACAATGTATGCGCTCTTGTGACCCTGGTCTTTTTTACCTAATCAAAATGATATGCTCTTATGGTTTTGATACCCTTATCAGATTGCAATGTACGCTCTCTTGCAATTTGATCCCTTACCAATTCGTGATGTATGCGCTCTCATGTATTTGATCTTCTGCCTAATCATAATGTATGCACTCTTATGATTATGGTATTATCATATCAAAGTTCATGATGTATGCACTCTCATAATTTTGATCTTTTTACCAATTCCACAATGTATGCGTTCTTGTAGTCTTGGTCCCTTTTACCAAATTGTGATGTATGCGCTCTCACAATTTTGGTCCTTTATCAAAATCGCAATGTGTGCACTCATGCGATCTTAATCCCCTTTTTCGATTCACAATGTATGCGCTCTTATGATTTTGAAAAAATGGCCAGCTCGAACCATAACTCGAGCACATTTTCAGACCCTACATAGATCCTGCGCCGTTTCACGTCATAAGGAAACTTCTGGCAACAGATGAGCCTGTACCTTAGCACCCTAGCATCCACTGGAAGTCTGGAGGTTAATGTAATCATTAGCTTATGAGGTTTTTGATAAAACAGGTTTTTTCATAGGCGATCCATGTGCGGACTTCTTTGATGTAGGATAGGAGACGTTTCAACACATGTTATTTATAGCATTTCATGCATCACTTCTGTTTGAAAAAAAAATGGGATTGAACCCTGCCAAAAACTATTTGCATTTGCAAAATTTAGGTTTCAATTTTAGTCTTTGAGCGAAACCTCTACGAGCTTCTACTCAAAGAAAGGTAGCTGTTGACACCTAAATTTTGATTTTTTAGAAATTCATTCACTTAAGCACAAAATAAGAGTTACTATTAATTCTCACAAAAAAATTCAAAAATATGCATCGCTCGTTTATTTTCTTCAGTCGTGTCATTTGCATTTAGAATTGAGTCGATTGAGCTTAATTTTGACAAGTGATCAGACTAAGTCCATTAATAGTGAAATTTTCAGCAAAACCCTCATCTTCTCCGTGGTGACCGAATTTTGTAGATATAATAGCCCAATAGGACTACTCAAAATTAGAAATTTCGATCCTACGGCTTTTGTCTCGTCTGAAATCTTTTAACTGGGCGGCTGAGATCAAATTTCATACCATATCATAATATTTTCTATATATATCCTACTACACCTAGGGTTATGAAGACGGCTAAAAAACTTCTGCTCAGGCGCTTGTTTTTTTTACGTGAGTATAAAGAGAGAGAGTTGAAGGGTCCCGGGGGGGCAAGCGAGTTGAGGTCGAAGTCCCGAACCTAGAGCCTGCACGTCTCACATCTGCCGTCATTCTGTTGCAGCACCTCCTTCAGCCGTGAACTCGGTCACCTACAGCTTTGTCGGAGTCCTTCCTTGCTCGCTTGGGATCAGCTCTGGAACCGACAATTGGTCTGCTTGGAGCTTCTGTCCAGCTTTGTTCTAGCACAAAACCGGTTCTGTTTGGGCAATATTTTGGTCTTACTTTCATCCCTATTTAACATCTAACAAAGCTGCACCCCCGTGATAAATTATCTCACTGTTGGAAGAGCAAGTCCAGTGAAAAGAACCAGCCCAGGTGTGCTAATCTGAGGTCGCGGGTTGCTAGACTTTCGACAGTAAAAAAGTAGAAATTCTCATATCTTTATCACAAATTCATGCCTATTTTGTTTGGAAAACTCGTATGTCTTCCTTTGATGACTTGATGAATTTGCCTGATTTGCAATTTAAAGGTAAGAATCTGTGCCTTTTTTTTCGTCAATGTATGTCAGAACTAAAAGGTAGGCTGAATAAGACTTATGCATGTTTAGTCAAAATGCGATGATGTCTTTGAGAACCAATGGTCGTTAATCGAAGTTGTGTCATGGAATAATGAGTTGATTGGTGAGATCAATTTGGATGAATGAAAGAATCAACTATCCTTTTACAAAGTGATTCAGAATTTTGGGCACTCATGGTCGACAATTGAGTAACTCGCTTTTTGATGCAATTGAGTTGATCCGTATTGTTTAACCTTATGTCATTGTGATGTAGATAATAGTCATGCAGATCGTTTGTTGCTAAGAATTTTAATTGTTATCTCTGACATGCAAATTGTTTGATTGACTCCACCATATCTTATCTCTTGTGGTATTATTTGATTATGTTTCGATTAGAGATGAGATTGGTTGAATTGGTATATATCCGAAAATTTAAGAAAGTTATCCAAGATAATCTCTTTAAACTTTAAAGATAAATTTCTAAAATTCTTAAGATTTTAAGATAAGATTCTACTAAGATAAGATATCTTTTAAATTATAGAAAATCATCTAATTTTTTTTTTGGATACCTTAAGAGATAATCTTTCATTTTTTAAAAGATGTGAATCATTTGTGGATAGAGGATTAGCCCCTTAGAATTTCGACCACCCTAGGTGGTTTTCGAATTTTTTTAAATATTTGCACATTTTTAAACAAGCATGCCTATAATATATGATCCCCATGTGCCTATTTCCCTTCAAAAATTAAATCACATGCATTACCCATGATCTTATGGGGTGAGATGATGTTTAAGTATAAGGTTTCGTATTCTTTCCCTCTGGCAAGAGGGGCGTTGTTGTCTTATACACGTACTTGCATACTGAATCGAATCTTCAGGGATGCAGCGTTAAAAATTCTAATCTAATCCAAAGATTTGGAAATGATTGAATTATTGAAATTCGGATATCAAGATATATTATAGGCATTCTTGTTTAATTTTGTTCAAATCCTTCTTTTTTTAAAAAAAAATTGAAAACACAAAAAAAGGAAGAAAATCGAAAACTAAAATAAAAGAGAAAAAAATAGGAAAGACAAAAAAAAAATATTCAAGTCACATAGACCAATCAGAAAAAGGTATTGTCATGAAATTGGTACTGAAATGACATTAATTAATTTTTAATTAATGTAACTAGATCCCCGAACTCATTATCTTTGGTTTGTAGAAATAAAATAGTTATTCCACTATTTTATTTAGGTTTTTAATCGACCTACCAATAAACGATTAATGGTGTCTCCTAAATTAAAGATCATTTTAATAAAACCTAAGTTGTGAATTTGTAGGGCCTGGGAGAGTCCATATTAGGTTAGTTAATTCATTCATCTAATTAATCTAATAATTCATTAGACTAATTTTTAGGTCGCGACCGCTGCAGGTAACTTGAATCTCGGTATGTGAAGGAATCCCAAACCTAACCTGGCGTCGTTGATCTGTCATATTACTTTAGACCTGAAAAATGGTCCTACAAAGGGATGAGATGTCATCTTAGTGAGTCAATACCTAGGTCTTGACTAGGGCGTTAATTCATCCAAAATATCCTATAATGCAGTTATACAACATTCCTAAGAACAATATAGCAATCACAGGCTACTTACCCATCGCATTGCCACACACGATGCAAGGTGAATGCATTACCCATTCGTGCCACACAAGTCAATTATTGAGATATTCCAGCACTCATAATGCATCCATTGAATGCAAGTCTATTTCATTTGTCGATGATCCATGACATTTATAAAGTCTACACTACTCCATACTTATGGCTCATAGGTAATGTCTTCTATAAAATATGCTTCGTCCCATACCCTATTAGCGACGGCATCTACAAGTTGTAACCTCATGCTCATGGCACTTAGGTCCAAAATGTAGGCTTCCCAAAAGGGGTCTGATCCTCACAAGTAGCGATCGTCTTTTGATAGTCTAACCATGCACCATACCAACTTCGTATCACATCAAGAAAGACGAGCATCTAACAAATCGTTAGGCTAAATCCCTAGTGCCATTGGCACCCCAGGCACAACGAACTTGTCAAATGTCACATCATCGATCCACCATATGATCATGCAACTCATTGAGCAATCATTCGTTCTTATCTTTGTTTATAGTCGGATGATCAAGCATTGGTGCTCAAGACTTGGCCTTCGTCCATTTTTGTGCCCAACGTGTCATATGAGGCATGCGACATGATATGCATGTACCACACTAGCTACTATCCATCTCACACTGTCACAAAGCCAATAATCCACAAGTTGACAATCCAATTGATTCCAATCAATCCAATTTCATAGTCACATAATCATGAAAATCAGACAATATCACAATTTAGCCATTTCGATAACATGCCATAGCATTTCATAAGTAACCACTACGTTCACTTGTGTTTCAGAGTCAAACAATCAAGCATTGATTCATCAAAATAGACTAATATTTCCAATTGAGGTCATTTAGTCAATTCCAACTGCTAACATAATCCGACCTCAAATACCTAGAATACTAAGCAAACTAATTCCGAAGGCAATTAGTGACCTAACTAGGGATTAGATGTCAACTCACAGTCAAGTAGTCTTGGAACGATAATAACAGTCCTTGCGCGCTCTTACGCTCCAAACCAAGAATCGGTGAACAATGGACGTCAATTCAATCCAATGATGGATAAACTCGAAGCCAAGACCTAATAGGACATCATATGAGTTGGCAAGATCACGCCGGAGTTCGATTGAGCAATGACTAGTAAGAACATACCCTAAACAGAACCTAAGTAGAATAAAGACAAAATTGTGCATTGGAGGATCAGACTCCTATAGTTAGTTATGGGTGAGACGGAGGCTTGATGATGATCCTAAGATGTTAAAGGATGTTTCACGAGGTTGAGGAAGGCCAACGGGGGTCGGTGGAGGCCTAGAGAGGTGTCCATACTAATTTCCTCTAAAGTGGAACCAAATGACGTCTCCGGATGGCGACATGTATACTTTCAAATGTAGAGCTGGTTTAAGCTATTTTTCGGCTTGATGACATTCTAAAGAGGCTAAGGAAGGTGTGGTAAAAATTTGGGATCAATTCGAATTTGTTTCGAGCTCAAACGATGTGTTTTCCTCCAAGAACAGAATCTGAAAACTGCATTGGGCAACTATGGGACATGGATGTTTTTGGATAATTTTGGCTACCTATTGACTTCTACTGAGCTAGGGAACTTTATAGGAACATAGGTAGATGTCTTAAGGTATCATGGATGGTCAGGAGTTACCTTGATGGCGCACATCAATAGCTATAGCGACGGTGTTGCAAAATCGGACGCAACAGAACAGGTGCAGTGGTGGTGGTCGGCCAAGATTTGTAACTAGTCCTTTAGACCACAAGGATGGTATTTATAGACTTAGGTAAGGGTTGTGGTCCCATTCATATTCTATGTGAGACGTTTGCTCAACCTAGAGATGTTCAATCATATATAGGAAAATCCTTGTCCACAATTGTTTTATGTGGGACATTGTTCCATTAACACCCTATAAAGGGCTTTGTATCCTGCCTAATATTCTAGGTGGGACAATCTTAGAAAACCCTAGTGGCGATTTCGTAAATTCTAGGAATGTTTGGAGGTATTTTAGTAAAAAGTTACCCCAATATTAAATTTGACTGCCAACAATTGTCGACAGGGTTTTCTCCTCCAATCTCAATCTAATTGATTTAGGACAAGGCCTAAGTTCTAGTAATTCCCATCATTTGATAAGGAATTCAGTTGGCCAAACCCTTAAACATATTCAATTACTAATTTGGGAAATCTCTATTTTCTTCCTCTAGATCGCTATTATTCAATCAAAGGCAACAGATTGGATTTCACAGACATTTCATAACTGAATTCCTATAACCAAAAGGAAATCAAATTTCTAGGGCTTTACAACTCTCCTCACCTTACGAAATTTCATCCTTGAAATTACGCTACCCTTAGGACTCTTCAATAAGATAAGGGTATTTCTGCCTTGCAATCTCCTTGCCTTCCCATGTGGCACCTTCTGTTCCATAGTGTTTCCATACCACCTTGACCAAAGGAATCGCCTTGTTTCGAAGGACTTTTTCCTTTTCAATCCACGATCTTGACTGGACGTTCCACGTACGATACCCGCTTGTCTAACTCAATCTCTTCGTAGCTTAGGACATGAGCGGGGTTCAGGCTCATACTTTCTCAGCATCAAGACATAGAACACATTATGCACTTGAGCAAGATTTGGTGGCAAAGCAAGGTGATATGCCAGGTTTCCAATCCTTTCCAAAATTTCAAAGGGACCGACATGTCTCGGACTTAACTTTCCCTTCTTACCAAATCTGGACGTATCTCTTATTGGCGACACTTTTAGGCATACGTGGTCACCAACTTGAAATTCCAAGGGCCTACGCCTCCTGTCGGTATAGTTCTTTTGTCGACTTTGAGTCGTTTTAAGTCTATCTCTAATGATTTTAACGGTTTCCATCGACTATTGAACTAGTTTGAGACCTGTGATTTTCCTTTCGCCAATTTTGTCCCAACACAATGGTGTTCTACAAGGTCTACCATACAGAGCCTCAAATGGTGCCGTCTAGATACTCTGTGGGAAGTATAACTGTTCCTCCCAGATATCCCTGAAATACATAACACAAGCTGTCAAGATATCCTCAAGTATCTGAATCGTTCTTTCGAATTGACCATCCGTTTGAGGATGATAAGGTGTACCGAACTGTAATTTCGTTCCTGGCGTAATTTGCAAACTTTTCCAAAACATCGCAGTGAACTTAGGATCACGATCCGATGTGGTCGTTATTGGAACTCCATGCAACCTCACGATGTGTCTCACATAGCGATCTGTATATCCATCCAAGGCAAAATCCTTTCTAATGGGAATAAAGTGAGCTGACTTGGTCAGTCTGTCGACGATGGTCCAAATCAAATCTTGTCCTCTTTGATTCCTTGGGAAACCCATCATGAAGTCTATCGTGATATGTTCCCATTTCCACTCGGGAATCTCTAAAGGCTGAAGCAACCCACCGAGTTTACAATATTGTGCCTTCGCTTGCTAACATGTCAAACACTTTGCTACATGCGCTATATCTCATTTCATGCCACTCCACCAATAATGTTTCTTTACATTCTGATACATCTTTGTACTTTCAGGGTGGATGTTGTAATTATTCGATGTGCTTCTGACAAGTTATCCTATCACGCCCCGAGCCCGATGGGCATGCCGGCATCCCACCTTCGCCGTTAGTTTAAATGAACTCTCAGGATCCAAAAGGCAAGAATATAAAACTTCTAAATGATAAATGCATGTGGAAGTGAGAAAACATCTCATACAAAGAAAATACAAGATGACTTAGGGCAAAACGATACAACTTTCATAAATGGTCTATCACGCCCCGAACCCGACGAGCGCACAAACATCCCACCAAGCCATTCATTTCTAAATGAAAACTCCAGGATCCAACAGCCAATAATTTACAACTCTCTTATAATATGCATGCGGAAGTGATGCCAACTCCCTTCATACAAATAAATCAACAACCGATGACTTAGGACAGATACATCAAAATTTCATTAATTCATTCCTAAAGGTTCAATTCAATAATCTGCTAATCAGAAAGACAATCCCAAACATCACAAAATGTAAATCTGTAACTTGCAACCCTCTTTGGTACAGTTGATCAACTATGCCTTCAAATGCCAATCCTTGGCAGGTTTGCGCTTCCTTCGCTTGTAACATGAAAAATTAAGCCCCAACTAGGGTGAGATATAAATCTCAGTAAGGTGGGGCCGACCGTCCACTCAAGCAGTCATTTATCCCGATATTTCAAACTCATAATCATACAGGCATATCAAGCGCAAATCGATAAAACAACATCATATAGATGACAGGCATGCAATGATGACCTCATGTCACACTCAGATGATTATGCACATTCGGCCTGCCACTTCACCACATCCACCATTCTCCGCCTACCTCATTCTCTAGCCCGCGATTAAATCGCATCAGGCTCGGTCCGCGTAAACGCATCAGACCGTCATCGGCAACCCGCATAAACGCATCAGGTTCCGATGAATCTCTAAGCCAATACTACCATCTCATAACTCCATCCCGCGAATAGATCGCATCAGGACCTTGGCTATCTCAACCCCACGATCTCGTCGCATCAGGGCGCCACACAACATCAACTCTACCCCGCGATCTCGTCGCATCAGGGTATACATCTCCTCCCCCGTGTCTCATATACCTCACGGCCTCTTCATCCCGCGAGTAATTCGCATCAGGACCGTGGCCATCTCAACCTCCGATTTCATCGCACTAGGGCGCCACATAATATCAATTTCAACCCGCGATCTCGTCGCATCAGGGTATCCATCTCCCGCCCCGCGTCTCATACACCTCAGGGCCTCACCATGTCATGCTCATGTCATGATTTTCAAATTATTTCCATATATGACGTCATGTGCATTTCAGGCACGATTCAAGACTCATGGCATGCAAGACAATTAATGACATTCGACATGGCATATGATTTAAACACAAGCAATATCACACATGACTTTCTATAACCACTTAGGACATTTTAAAAGCTACCCCTTTGGAATATTCCCCTACATCTATCAAATTAAACCTTGACTCACCCAATCGAGTCCAATCTTCCTATCATAAGGTTAGGAATTCCCTTACCTTACGTTTGATACCACAATTTCCTCCTCTTGGATCCTCAAAGTTTTGGGCCCCAATGATTCAAGACCAAACTCATCGCGCAACCTAATAAAATCCAACCAATCCGTCAATTTCCTTGTCCAAATCAACCACCTATGAATCACAACTCTCCATAACATAATCCTCATCATCTTAACATGCCTTAATCACCAATTTGTGACTCAAATCTTCCATTACCAGCCCCCAACAGATTTAGTTTGGCTCGGTACCGAACCGGACCTTCTCGATTCCGTGCAAGCCGGGCACAACCGATCCTAAATCTACTTCAAATTTAACATTAATCCTCATCCTACCTCTTAACATGTCTACCTAAGGGTTTGGGGGTCTCATCGAAGATTTGAAGTCGATTGGTCATTGGAAACTCGTAGAACGTCGCCGGTTCCTCCAAATTAAGAATCCGGTAGTTTCTGTGCAAGGTTTACAAGACTGGTTCATGGTCAAAATTTCATCAAATTGAACCCTAATTTTTATGACAGATTCATCTACATGTCTACTAGATCTTGACAAAATTTGACCTCAAAACTCCAACAAGACCTGTATCAGGTTGGACCAGTTTCCGTCGACTTTCGGGAAAATACTTGGCTAGGGCTCCTCGGTGGTCCAAATGACTTGATTCTTGTTCAAGGATGTTGGCAAGATGTATATCTACGCTGGTGTGGTTGGCCGACGGTCGGATGGTGGCCGGAAATGGTCTGTGACGGCGCCGAATAGGAGGTCCAGTGGCGGTTGGCGGCGAGCAGAAATAAGGAAGAGGAAGAAGATCGCTTCGGTGGTTTCTTGGAGAGGGAATGGCCGAATGAAGTGAGGAGAGAGAGAGTGAGATGTATATTCAAGTTCGTGGTCAAAACTTGAATGGTAGGTGACCAAAAGGTGGACATGACTTCTCTTTTATCCATCCATTGACACATGTCCATTAATCATTCCAAGGTGATCCAATGGCCCTCCTTTCTTCTTGAATTTCTGCAGCCTCGGGTGTATATAAAGTCCAAAATACCCTTCTTCAAATGCATGGCAAAGTCCTAAGCTTGAGGGACAAAAAGGTAATTTACTCCCGACGTTCAGAACGTCGTTTTTCTCGTTCCAGAATTCTTCGATAGGGCGACGACCGATCCAAATAACGTTGGAATTCTTGATTTTTCATTTTCAATCTTTCAAGACTCGTTTTTTTATAGTTTTCTCTATCAGACATGGTTCCAGCCTATCCCGAACCAACGGGCGATTTTTGTAGACATTACGCGTATCGACCTTGTGATTCATATCACGTTTAGGGCTCGTCAATTCGTGGCGACTTTGGTTGTCATATAATTGTGAGGGTCTATCGCTAGTTTTCTCGACAATCCTTTTGGCCAAAGTGTCGTTTCCTATCCGAGTTCCTTGGGTCCACGTACCTCGTCTCACATTAGCATTTCCCTTTTGGTTAGTCTACTCGAATTGATCAAATTCGAGAGAAATACGACTGAAATACATCTCTAGATATACACTTCTCATTCATGAGCCTAAAATTGATTGGAAATCAGAATGTCACAACTCTTCCCCCTTAAAGAAATTTCGTCCTCGAAATTCGCAACCTTCTACCCATCCAATCCTTTGGGGTATTGGCACCTCGTCGCATCCCCAGTCTTTCAAATAATTCTTTCCATGGCTTGATAATCTTGCTCGTCCTTTCCAGCCCAACTATCTTTTCTCTAGGACTTGTCTCCTTCAGTCCTCAATCTAATGGGCTTCTCTCCATTTTCTTTTGGTATTCATATCAATTGCCAGCAGCTCTTCCTCGAGCGTTCACCTTATCTCTTTCATTTGTCCATAACCATTTTATCAAGCCCTTGCCAGAATGCACTCTTAATGTCCATACCCTTCGGCGTATTTCTCCTTTCAAGCTTCCTTTCTCGCTAACAGAGATTCAAGGGTTTTATCAATTTACCCTCCATTAATCAAATCAAGTTATGGCCCCCTTAACTCCTTAAACATTTACATGGTTATTTCCGTAGCAATCTTTTCTCGACTCCATCCGAAAATTTCCTTGGATCAAAGTGGTCCTTCAACTTTCATGGTCATGTACTTCTCTTTTATTAACATGTCCAGTGCTCGACCATACAATAGATTAATTTCTCCCTCCGATCGTTATCACCGGTAGTATATATATATATATATATATATATATCTTGGCACACTTTTGTGCCATCCCCAGAAACACCATAATTCTCCTTTCGAATGTCAATGAGGTCATTTCCTTGAGTTTCCCTTCAATACTGGACTCATACTTCCATCCATTGCCTTAAGTGTTCCATCCATTCCTATAATCCCTCCAGCATTGGTGTTTAATCATGGCTCACCTCAATTTCCTTCTGGTCTTTTGATCAGGCATTTCCAACAGCCATCACACTAGTTCATTAGCGAACTTCCAATTTAGAAGTTGAATCTCTTATTTCTTGAGGGAAGATCTGTCCCTCCATTACCGATTATACAAGACTCAATTCTTAACTATAAACATCCTCTAAACAATTCACCCTTCCTTAGCGATACGAATATCGCTATAACAACATTTGGGTGATCTCTTCGTTCCACATGCCTTGCCTTCAATTCCCTTCAGGCGGTCCATACTCTCAACCTCTTTTAGTTCACACAACTTTAAGGTCTTTCCTTACACAAGCAACGCTCCTACCTCTACGAGCAATTTCATCTTTCGACGTTGCCTTTCATTCAATTTTTTTCTCGAAAATTACTACGTCATTTTCTTATGGTAGATATTAACTCAAACCTTTTTCCACTCAAGCAAGGTTTCTCAAGCTTTGTCGCGAGCTCTAAGCATTGCAACTCATGTGGCCTTACTATCATGGCGTACAGGTAATACTCACTTCAAATCGCCTTGTTACGCCTCAAGTTTCATTCTTGTCGCGTCTTTGCGACCCTCATATGCATTTCAATTTCCAACTGGAGTTGTCATAAACAGCGTAGTCATCAGCTTAACTCGAGTCATCGAAAACTCTTTTCACGTCCATTCACCCATTCGCGTTACGTCTCGTCCTTAGTCCATTTCACTAATAGAACAGCTCTTGTAGGGAATCTTTCCACGGACTGTCTATTGTAATTCATCAATCTCAGTAAATCTCAACTTCTCGCAATCCACATCTACTATAGTCGATTCATCACTCATTTCAGTCCTCAAAGGATTTATCACTTATTCCAATGAGTGAATCCTACTTCATCAGGTCCATAACTTGCGCTCTCCACATTCAGCATGCAATAGACATTTCCTTAGAGCCCATATGACACTCTCAAAGACTGTTCATGTTTCTCATGGCTCCTTACTTAAGTTCAACCATCGTCTCTCGAGATGATAACGACCAACTCAATCATTCTTTGGGCACTTAGTTCGACGATTATTAACTTCCTTCCACCAGGTGTCGAATCTTCCCAACTATCCCTAGCACCTTTCACTTGAGAGCTCAGTCATTGGCTCTCTGTCGTCACAGGTCTCCTCTAGGACCGCACGACATTTTACTTATTCTTGTCACTCTTCTCTCGACAAGCATTAGTGCTTTAGCCTCTGAGTTCCACACTTACTAAGGTGACCTTATCCCAATTCCGTTCGTTCCACTGTATGTCAACATCATCTTGGAATTCAACATTGTCTACAAGACTGTCTCTCGGATTTCACTTTCAAGAGTCATTCAAGTTCTGCATCATCTTTCTTGGTACAGACGCTCAATCATAATACTAAGATAATTTAGAGTTTTTCTTCCTCTTACAATAGGGTCTCTTACCCTAAGGAAGAAACTACACAACTCCGTGGCATTTTCTCACTTCGAATTCACCCTGTCCTTACCATTCCATAGGACGACAACCTTGGAGTCTGCGCCGACGGCGATACCTTTACTTCAGGATTCAAATGCTACCATGCTTTCACATTCTCTTTCCCATAACTCAGTCACCTCAAGTGACAATATCTGTTCGTCCTCGGGTCTCCACCAGTTCACTTGTCAAATGGTCAATCCGATTACCTCAAATCACTTTGCAAGTATTCTATAAGCGCTCTTTTCATTTACTAAATCATTGCTAGAATGACAACCAGTCGAAACTATCAAGTTCGTTCACTTTTCTTTTCATCAACGACCATTTCAAGGTCCAATCGCCCTTTAAGAACAATGTCCTATTATTTAGGGAACAACAGCTCATGATTTCGTTTCTCATGGCTCCAATTCAATCAATCGATCCCAGGAAATCATTAATTTCAGGCAAACTAGCATGCCAATTCTCCCTCGACCCTTTCCATAACAAAAAAGACGGACTACCCATTTCCACCATGTGTCTTACGCCCAGGTAATCAGCCATTTCCTGTAGGTGCATTCCATATTCACATTGAACATCTCTTTTCTCATAATCCATGAGCAGGAGTTCTCTTATTCATAAATCTTTCGATCGTCCTCCTCTTTTGCTGAGTGTCATCATCATTCCTCAAAATCAGGAGTAACAATCAGCCATATGGTTCTCAAGTTCCAATCTACTTAGGGACTTAATCATCTTATTCAAGGGTCTTTGACCACCTTTTCCATATGCCTAAGTGACCTTGAGAACTCTATCTCATACTGGTCGATCATTCTATGATCCTTGCAACAGTATCAGGATCCAAACAATCCTTGCTCTCCAGCAACACCAGGATGATACTTTCCATTGAACAACTCAATAGAGGTAGTCTAGGCAGATCTCATGCCTTCAAGGAAATCCTTCCTCTAATGACCTTTTACTCATCATCGATAGTCTCTTAGGGCTAGTATTGCCAATGTCACTTTCTTTCTTCAGTGTGCCCAAAACCTCTAAGGTTTTCTCATTAAGGTCCTCAATCCAGAGGGAGACAATTTCAACTTTCATTCTTCCATCAAACTCAGTCATTCTCATTCTTATTCGCAGCTTTACAAGCTTTTCAAAACTCTCATGGTTCTTCCCATTCATTCAATTTTTTTGTGAATGAAATAACTCAGAATCACCTTTCTCGTGACTTCTATTACTTAACTCATCAGCAAAAGCATTTATCACCACAGTGACTTAGAGAATCTTGGCAGCTCCTCCTCAAGCTTGCTTAACCAACCATTTCCTCATTTCCGTTCAAAGTTCCTACGACCCATTCAGCTCTTGGGTCTCGTACGATTAACATATCAAGCTATATTTTCCTTTGGCACTCATACTCCAATCTTCCATCTTTACTCAATTCTCATGATCCAGATCAGTTCTCGGATCTTCCATATCATGTACACTCGACCCCAAGGTTCTTCTACGATCACCCCTTGGTCACTCGAACCACTATGATTCCCTCCAGGAATCAAAAACTTAAGTCATCTACTCAAGTCTATCAGTCTTAGGCTGCTCATCTCAATATCTTTCACCATCAACTAACCCTCTAATAGTTCTTGGGCAATTCTCAATTAATCGCCAATTATTCGAGGATCCCAAATCATCCTTGGTTAGTAATCATTCCTCGAGCCAGCCTCAACGAGACAACCTCTTAACTAACAGCCATTACTAGGCTAGCCTCAACTAGGCAATTGTCAAATAAGCACTCAAGACAGCAACTCATTGAGTCAATAGCTCACACTTTAGGCCTAAAGGCATCCACCACTCTAGCATAGTCACAATAGACTATCCCATCTTAAATGCTTGGTTCCACGAGTATAAACCCATACGTTGTCTAACCTCTCAGTTCTACCTTGACCAAACCAATCACACTAGGCTAATCATAAAACTTGCCTAACAGGCCCACCACAAACATCATTTTCCTTTTTTGAAGGGCATCCACTGTCAAGCATGAAGCTTTTCACCATGCCACTCATAGGCGCCATTACACATGTCATGCCATTTTCGATCATTCTCGATGACGACCAATCTCATGCCATACATCTCTTATCCACAATTGGACTCAACCTGATACCTAGACTTCCCCTTTCAAGTTATGACTTGGGTCATTCCTGCCTCTTGCCATCTTAGAAGCCTGCTAGGAGCCGCTTCTTGTCCGGACCTCTCTGTCCCGGCAATCACTCCCTGCCCTCATCAGACCTGGCCATTGCAGGTTGTCCCAAGCCATACATCTACGGAGAAAGCCCCGTTCCACATGTCCCTTACCATGTTTCGTTACAGTTTATAGGTATCCTATCAACTTGTCCCATACCAAGCAACAGTTTATTAAGTCCAACAACGGTAAGTTCATGCATGCGCCCTTATCAACTTTCGTTTTTAAGCCACAAACACAAGCACAGCATGACTTCCTCACCACTTGTCCTGTCAAAACTGCCTTCAGATCAATTCCTATCCATTCAAGAGTTCTAATTCCACCAATGACTGTCATATCTCACAGATCAGTTGCCTATATTCCATTATGTATCTCAAGTCTAGTCAACATTCAAATCAAATCCCTATGCATCCGATCACAACTGATCTTCAATTCGGATACTTCTTGTATTCATCTCAACTCATATCATCCAATGTTATCAATAACAATTGATAACTAAAACCATCAAGATATCACATAGTTCAAGCCTGAATCCACCAATACTAGCTGTCTCTTTATAACTCGTACTCCTCAAGTTGGGGTCATTGATAAACCAAGATCACAATCATACACTTCAATTGACCCTTCTTTCATAATTTATTCTCTAGCAACCTCAAATCCAAGCTCATGACTCTTCATTCATAAGCAATTTTCTACTATCCTCAAGCACAATTACTACCTCAAAATCCATGCTTATGACTCTTTAATCCCAGCTTGCTTCCACTTAAACCTTAATCACCACATAACTCAAAGTCAACCATTAAAGTCAACCCTAGGACCATTAAAGTGTACACAAGTTCAAGCCTACCATCCTCGAGACTCAACAATCCATGCCTAGTCCTATAGGCCTCAATATTTAATTGTCCTCAAGTCATCGCTCCTTATCACTCCAAGTCTCAATCACATTGGATTGAGCTGACCTTACTCTGATACCAAATCAAACGGGGATGTCATGCGTCGAATCTGGCGAGCGCGTGAATATCCTACCAAGCCGTTCATTTCTGAATGAAAACTCCATGATCCAACGATCAATAACATACAACTCTCTTATAATATGCATGTGGAAGTGATGCTAACTCCATTCATACAAATAAATCAACAACCGATGACTTAGGATAGATACATCAAAATTTCGTTAATTCATTCCTAAAGGTTCAATTCAATAATCTGCCAATCAGAAGGACAATCCCAAATATCACAAAATGTAAATTCGTAACTTGCAACCCTCTTTAGTACAGTTGATCAACTATGCCTTCAAATGCCAATCCTTGGCAAGTTCGCGCTTCCTTCACTTGGAACCTGAAAAATTAAGCACCAACTGGGGAGATATATAAATCTCAGTAAGGTGGGTCCTAACCCTAGGTTAGGTCGATCGTCCACTCAGACAGTCATCTATCCCGATATTTCAAACACATAATCATACAGGTATATCAAGCGCAAACCGATAAAACAACATCATATAGATGACATGCATGCAATGATGACCTCATGTCACACTCAGATAATTATGCACATTCGACCTGCTACTTCACCACATCCACCATTCTCCGCCTGACTCAATCTCTAGCCGCGATTAAATAGCATCAGGCTCGGCCCGCATAAATGCATCAGACAATCATCGATAATCCGCGTAAATGCATCAGGTTCTGATGAATCTCCAAGCCAATATCACCATTTCATAACTCTGTCCCGCGAATAGTTCGCAACAAGACCGTGGCTATCTCAACCCCGCGATCTCGTCGCATGAGGGCGCCACACAACATCAGCTCCACCCCGCGATCTCGTCGCATCAGGGTATACATCTCCTGCCCCGTGTCTCATACGCCTTAGGACCTTTCTGTTCCGCAAGTAATTTGCATCAGGACCGTGGCCATCTCAACCCCGCGATTTCATCGTATCACGGAGCTACATAATATCAATTCCACCCCGCAATCTCGTCGCATCAAGGTATCCATCTCCCGTCCTGCACCTCATACGCCTCAGAGCCTCGCCATGTCATGCTCATGCCATGATTTTTAAATTATTTCCGTACATGACGTCATGTGTAATTCAGGCACGATTCAAGACTCATGGCATGCAAGGCAATCAATGACATTCAACGTGGCACATGATTTAAACAAAAACAATATCACACATGACTCTCTATAACCACTTAGGGCATTTTAAAAGCCATCCCTTTGGAATATTTCCCTAAACCGATCAAATTAAACCTTGACCCACCCAATCGAGTACAATCTTCCTGACATAAGGTTAGGAATTGCCTTACCTTGCATTTGATACCACAATTTCCTCCTCTTGGGTCCTCAAAGTTTCGGCCCCCAATGATCCGACACCAAACTCATCGCGCAACCTAATGAAATCTAACCAATCTGTCAATTTTCATGTCCAAATCAACCACCTATGAATCACAACCCTCTATGACATAATCCTCATCATCTTAACATGCCTTAATCACTAATTTGTGACTCAAATCATCCATTACCAGCCCCCAACAGATTTGGTTTGGCTCGGCACCAAACCAGCCCTTCTCGATTCCGTGCAAGCCGAGCACAACCGATCCTAAATCTACTTCTAATTCAACATTTAATCCTCATCCTACCTCTTAACATGTCTACCTAACGGTTTGGGGGTCTCACCGAAGATTTGAAGTAGATTGGTCGCCGGAAACTCGTCGGACGTCGCCGGTTCCTCTAAAGTCAAAATCCGGCAGTTTCTGTGCAAGGTTTACATGACCAGTTCACGATAAAAAATTTATCAAATTGAATCCCCATTTTTATCACAGATTCATCTACATGTCTACTAGATCTCCACAAAATTTGACCTCAAAACTCCAATAATTCGGCCTTCAAAAGGGTAAAAAAACGGACCTACCTCAGGTTGGAGCAGTTTCCGTCGACTTTCGGGAAAATGCTTTGCCAGGGCTCCTCGGTGCTCCAAATGACTTGATTCTTATTCGAGGATGTCAGCAAGATGTAGATCTATGCTGGTGTGGTCGGCCGACGGTCGGATGGTCGCCGAAAATGGTTGGTGACGGCGCCGAACAAGAGGTTCACTGGTAGTCAACAGTGCAGAAATAAGGAAGAGGAAGAAGATGGCTTCGGTGGTTTCTTGGTGGAGGGAATGGCCGAATGAAGTGAGGAGAGAGAGAGTGAGATGTATATTCAAGTCTATGGTCAAAGCTTAATGATAGGTGACCAAAAGGTGGACATAACTTCTCTTTTGTCCATCTATTGACACATGTCCATTAATCATTCCAAGTTGATCCAATGGCCCTCCTTTCTTCTTAAATTTCGACAGCCTTGGGGGTATATAAAGTCCAAAATGCCCTTCTTCAAATGCATGGCAAATTCTTAAGCTTGAGGGGCAAAAAGGTAATTTTACCCCCGACGTTCGAAACGTCATTTTTCTCGTTCCAGAATTCTTTGATAGGGAGACGGTCAATCCAAATAACGTTGGAATTCTTGATTTTCCATTTTCAATCTTTCAAGACTCGTTTCTAATAGTTTTCTCTATCAGACGTGGTTCTAGCCTATCCCAAATTGATGGGCGGCTTTTGCAGACATTACGCGTATCGACCCCATGATTCATATCACGTTTAGGGCTCGCCAATTCATGGCGACTTTGGTTGTCATGTAATTGTGAGGGTTTATTGCTAGTTCCCTCGACAATCCTTATAGCCAAAGCGTTGTTTCCTATCCAAGTTCCTTGGGTCCACGTATCTCGTCTCGTATTAGCCTTTCCCTTTTGGTTAGTCTACTCGAATTGATCAGATTCGAGCAGAATACGACTGAAATACATCTCTAAATATACACTTCTCATTAATGAGCCTGAAATTGACTGGAAATCAGAATGTGAACATAGTCAATCATAACAATTCTAAATCCTCAAATTCAATAAGCAATCCCTAAGGTCTCAAAGGGTTAGTATCCAATTCCTCAAGTGACTTCATCGAATGCCCATCCATGGCAAGCTTGGGTTTCCTAGGACCTGAATAATGTTATCCCATGACCAGATGAGATATATAATCTTAGTAATTCAAACCTAACCCTAAACTAGGCTGCTAATACCTCCAGACACTTTTGAAAAATGGGTATTTTGAGATAAAATCTCTGACATGTTAAAATAGGGTACTTTCCAAAATTTGGCATTTCAGTACCTTCAAGTCATTGTGACTCAGTCATAAATCATGACAAATCTAAGATTCATACAATGGCAGGGTTTTCAATCAAGAGTAAATACTCGACACCATCTCAAAAACATGAGGCAACTTTCACTTCTTTCTCAAAAGTTTCGTTCCTTGAAATTTTTAGAAAACACATTCTTTTCTCTTAAGCCCCTTTCTGGACCATTTTCAAATCATGAGGTAAATTTTTAAACATGAGATATAATCAATTTTTCGCAAATATTTTTTGATTTTCCTAGAAAACATATCATTCCATATCTGCCCATCCTGGGCCGCCCATCTTGAGGCTGTGAGATGATTCGGTCTCCATATGACCCGTCAATCCATAGGAGTCTCTCGCGTCCGGACCTAGAGATGATTCGGTCACCATACGACTCTCGACGCCCATTTTCAATCGAGATAAATCATGTCAGTATGGGACTCTCTAGCCGCACAATCTCGTCAGGTCAAATGGGAGTAACTCCCTTCCAATACGTTGGCCAAAATATAATTTCTCGATGATCCCACACGCCATTGGCGATCCCACATACTAGTGCACTTATAATTTTTCCCAGCGATCCTACATGCCATTTGTGATACCACAAGCCAGTGCACATATATTTTCTATCGACAATCCCTCATGTCATTTATTCGTAAAACTAGTTATAAAAGCCTCAGTTTTCATTCAAAAGTAATTTCACGCCTCAATTTTCAATCAAAAGTAAACTCGTGAAATTCAAGTATTTCATCGCCTATTCGAGGCATTCATTTCAAATGTGTTACGCTCCGACGCCTTGGGCACGAGCGCGCAATCCCTACAAGCAACTCAAGATATCTCTCGAGTCCCAGGAATCACATATAAGTTGAGAGATATATCATATTTTAAGCACGTGGAAGCGACGATATAATAACTCCTCCGTACAGATATAAAATGGGACTTGGGTAACGAGAATGCTAATAATACATAAGATCCCAAATGGTCATACAAGAGCATCATAAACTAGATCCGTTAGTCAGTAGCGGTGACAGGATGAGTGCAAAAGAGGTCCATCATCATCACAAAAAAGAAACGGGCATTAGGGTCACCAAACTAGCAGACTAGGAAAAATAGAAACTCCTAGATCGAGCTACTGGAGTCGTTGGTCTCCTCCTCAGCCTCCTCAGTGGGCTCGTACTCTGAGAATGTCTCTGAGCAAGCCTTTACAGTGTCCTCCATGGACTCATCAGTAGACGGCTCCACCAAGTCATCCTTGGTAGCCTCGACCACTATGATCTCCTCAGTGTTGTTTAGGGTCGAGGTCCTTTCAAGGCTATTCCTCGAGCCGGCGACTGACCCCTCAGCCTCTACTGAATCTCGAATGGGATGGTACCAATTAGGGATCACTCCATGAGGCACTTCAGTGGGCTTCATTGACCCTGTAGATACATCCCCTAACTTCCTGAACCATGCCTCATCTATGAGGTATCTAGCTACTACCACCCTCGTCTACCCAAACGACTGTACACTGCCTAACATAAATAGTCCCCTGCCCGTCAAGGAACTCATCAAAATAAACCGACATCTCCTTATGGTCGCCAAACCTGATGGGCCACATCTTTAGGGCCTAGGATTTGAAAAGAGGGGGTCCCACAATGGGGTGAGATATACATCTCAGTAAGGTAGGTCCTAATCCTAGGTTAGGCTGACAGTCAACTCAGGCAAAAGCAAACACAAATAATTTATACAAAATTGGACGAAGCATTTCACTATAACAAAATAAAACACGGATGTCAAGCATGTAATCAAGGTAACTTATCACATCATTAAACTCAAGCATGCATTTCAACCCAGATTGCACCTTCCACCCTTTTTCCAGCCTCCTCACTTTCTAGCCTGCGCTTAAAATGCCTTAGACTCGGTCCGCGTAAACGCATCTGACCGTCTCATTGACAAACTCTTGTACACGCATCAGGTTTTCAATATCACTCCAAGCCTATGTCGACACGTTACAACCCGTCCCGCGTTTCAACGCATCAAGACTATGGCCATCTCAACCCCGCGCCTCAGCGCCTCAGGGCATTCATCATACAATCCACCGTCTCATACGCCTCAGGGTATTACAACATCTCAACATGCCATACGTTTAATTCAATTTATAACACAAAATGCCAAGTGCAAACTCATGCACAAATAATACACCTATGGCATGTAAGACAATCAAATTTGACATTCATACGTGGTAATCGACTCAAAGCATTGTCGCGTTCAAGTCCTCTATAACAGTTTAGGACGCACATTGGGTCATCACGTTATAAACCTCCAAAAAAATCGATCCACACAAGCATAAATCCCCTAATCGAGTCAAATCCTCCTATCAAAGGGTTAGAAATTTCCTTACCTCAAACTTAATGCAACACAATCCTCCTCCCAAGCACCTCAAGAGATCGGTCCAAATGGTCCAAGGACAACTCAACCACGCAACCTATTGAAATTCATCCAATCGTCAATTTTTCTTGCTCAATTCGCCAATCCATGAGACATAAACCTTATTGACATGTTCATCAACATCCTATCATGTCTCAATGACGAATTTAAGACTCAATTCCAACACCAATGGCCCCCAACCGAACAGGCATGCATAGAACCGAACCGGGCATTTTCGGTTCTGTGTATACCCCAACAAATCAGCCCTTAAACTACCTCAAATCCTTAATTTATTCACTAATCTACTTGCTAACATGTAGTTCTAAACGTTTGGGAAGCTCACCGAAACTTTGGGGCCAAGGTGACACCGGAAACTCCTTGAACGGCACCAGTCTTCCTAAGTCTTCAACCGATCAGTTCTGGCCCTTCAAACACAAGACCCATTTGGGGTCAAAACTCCATCAAATTAAACCAAACTTTTTACCACAGCTTAATCTATGTGTCCCCTAGATGTCCATAAAAGTTTGTTGAAAAACTTTAAGATCTCAGGGTCCTAAGAGGCCTAAAACTTGACTTACCTCTGGTTGCGACGATTTCCATCAAATTTTGGGAGATTGGCTGGCCGGAGCTCCTCACTAAACCAAATGACTCACTTCCACTTCGAGAATGTCAGCAAGAGGTTGAGGAAGAAGCGGATGGTCGACTCGGTGGCTAGAAGTCGCCAGAGGTGGCGGTCGACGGCAACGAAATCTGCAGTAGAATCCTGTCGGGTTGGGGAGCTCTCAGCAGCAAGAGAAGGAAGAAGAAGAAGAAGCTTTCGGCAAAATGAGGGAGTGACCAGCCAAGAGAGTGAGAGAGAGAGTGATATACACAATTTCAAGAGTCAACTTGTTGAATGGTAGGTAAAAAGTTGCTCTATCAACATCATGGTTTGATCTCTTGACACTTGTCCAAAGTGTTAATCAAACCTCATCCAATGGCTCTCATCCCTTCAAGTTTTCGGTAGCTATTGAGGGTGGTCAAAGATCAAAATGCCCTCATCCAATTATATAGGCAAGGTTAGGGTTTGAGGGGAAAAATGGTAATTTTACCCCCGACATCCGAAACGTCGTTTTTCTAACTCCAATTTTCTTTGATAAGGTGACGACCAATCCAATTGTGATGTTGGAATTCTTGATTCTCTATTTTTAATTTTCAAGACTCGTTTTTTATTCAATTCTCTATCAGACGTGGTTTCATCCTATCCCGAACGGACGGGCAGCTTTTGCAGGCGTTACGCGTATCGACCGTATGATTCATATCACAATTAGGGCTCGTCAATTCATGGCGACTTTAGCTGTCATGTAATTGCTTGGGTCTATCACTAGTTCTGATGGTCTCGATCGTCACCTTTCGAGTTAGGAAAATTTTACAAATTATACATTGGTTAAGCGGCATCACCCGCGCCCTAATCGTATAATGCTGGCAATGTATTCCTTAATCGTTCTTAGATCGACCTTTTATGGCTCTAAATATCCCCTCGACAATCATTATGGTCAAAGTGTCATTTTCTATTCGAGTTCCCTAGATCCACGTACCTTGTCTCGCGTTCGCCTTTCCCCTTTGGTCAGTCAACTCAAATTGATCAGATTTGAGCGAGATACGACTGAAATACATCACTAGATACATTTTTCATTAATGAGTTTGAAAATGATTGGAAAATTAGAATGTCACAACTCTTCCCCCCTTACGAAAATTTCATCCCCGAAATTTACATCAAACTTAGTTACTCAAACAAATGGGGGTATTGAGGCCTCATCGTTTCCTCATTTTCCCACGTAGTGCCTTCCGTTCCATGGTGTTCCCACACGACTTTGACAAATGGGATCGTTTTATTCCTCAGAATTTGTTCCTTCCGATCTTCTATCCTGACCGGCTTCTCTACATAGGATACTCTGTCATCCACTTTTATAACCTCGTAGTCCAGCACATGCGTCGGGTCTGGCTCATACTTCCGTAGCATGGACACGTGGAAGACATTATGTACTTGGGATAAGTTAGGCGGTAAGGCAAGCCTGTAGGCTAAGGTCCCAACTCGCTTCAAAATTTCAAATGGACCCACATACCTTGGGCTCAGTTTTCCCTCCAAATCGTGATAATCCCCTCATTGGCGACACCTTAAGGAAAACATGATCGCCTACTTGAAACTTCAAAGGATTACACCACTTATCCGCATAACTCTTTTGACAACTCTGTGCCATCTTCAGTCTATCCCGAATTATCTTCATCGCTTCCACCGATTGCTCTACCAACTTTGGGCCTATGATACTTCTTTCTCCAACTTCATCCCAGCAAATCAGGGTTCTGCAGGCCCTTCCATAAAGCTCTTCAAACGGTGCCATTCGGATGCTTTGCTAGTAGCTGTTATTATATGCAAACTCCACCAAATGCAACTGATCTTCCCATCCAACTTTAAAGTCTATAACGCACGCTCGCAACATGTCCTTAAGCGTCTGAATCGTCCTCTCCAATTGTCCGTCCGTTTGTGGATGGTACGCCATGCTAAATTGCAATTGGGTTCCCATGACATCTTGTAGACTTTTCCAAAAGTTCGCTGTGAACTTGGGATCTCTATCTGAGGCAATTGTCACGAGTACTCCATACAGTCTCACTATCTGCCTCATGTATGATTCGACATATCTATCCATTGCGAAATCTTTTCGCATAGGGATGAAATGTGCGGACTTTGTCAATCTGTCCACGACTACCCATATAGAATCGTGGCCTCTCTGACTCCTTGGGAGTCCCATCACAAAATTGATGGTTACACGGTCCCATTTCCATTCAGGAATTTCTAGTGGCTGTAATAATCCTCCAAGCTTACAGTGCTGCATTTTCACTTGCTGGCATGTCAAACACTTTGCCACATACTTCACTACATCCACTTTCATCCCATTCCACCAGTAGTGTTGACGCAAGTTCTGATACATCTTCATACTTCCTAGGTGGATACAATAATTGCTCCTATGAGCCTCTGATAAGATCCTTTCTCTAAGCTCTTCATCCTTTGGCAAGCATAGACGTCCTCGAAACTTGAAGATTCCATCCTTCAACACATGGAATTCTAGTTTCCTCTTTGTCACATCCATTTTCAGAATTTTCTGAATTTCTGGGTTCGCATGATGCAAGGCTTTTATCCTTTCCTAGACCTCAGGTTCTACCCTCAATGTAGCCATCAAACAGGACAGTTGGCAGACTTCTAGTCTGAACTCAATCTCTCAAATCCTCGATCATCGACCATCCTTTTACTAACAGACAGGCGATGCTCGATTTCCGGCTAAGTGCATTTGCGACTCTATTTGCCTTCCCAGGGTGATACAATATATCACAACCATAATCTTTAAGCAGTTCCATCCATCGACGCTATCTCATATTCAGTTCCTTTCGGGAAAATAGATATTTTAGGCTCTGGTGGTCAGTGTAAATCTGGAACTTCTCGCCACACAGATAATGTCTCCAGATCTTCAAAGCAAAAATGATCGCTGCTAACTCTAGATCGTGAGTTGGATAGTTCATTTCGTGCGGTCTCAGCTGTCAAGACGCGTAGGCTACTACTCTTTCATGTTGCATTAACACACAGCCTAGTCCCTTTAGCAAAGTATCGCTATATATCTCATAACCTCCAGGTCCTGTTGGAATTGTCAACTCCGGTGTGGTTGTCAACCAATGTTTGAGCTATTGAAAACTCCTTTCACACTTATCTGTCTATTCGAACTTCGTTTCTTTCTTCGTCAACCTCGTCAATGGAATGGCTATGGATGAAAACTTCTCCACAAAACGTCTATAATATCCTGCCAATCCTAAGAAACTTCTGACCTCCGTGACCGTAGTAGGCCTAGGCCAATTTGTTACAGCTTCGATCTTCGCAGGATCCACCGCGATTCCTTCTCTAGATATCACGTGACCAAAAAATGCTACCTTATTCAGTCAGAACTCGCATTTGCTCAACTTAATGTAGAGCGAGTGTTCTCTGAAGGTCTGCAGAACAATCCTCAGGTGCTCTTCGTGTTCCTCGTTACTCCTCGAGTAAATCAGGATATCGTCGATGAAGACTATGACGAATCTATCCAAGAATTCTTTAAACACCCGATGCATCAAATCCATAAAGGCGGCTGGAGCATTGGTCAATTCAAAAGGCATCACTGTGAATTCATAATGACCATACCTCGTCCTAAAAGCAGTATTAGGTATGTTTTCCTTCTTAATTCTCAACTGGTGATACCCGATTCTCAGGTCAATCTTAAAGAATACCGCTGCTCCTTGTAACTGATCAAATAGGTCGTCAATTCTCGGCAGTGGGTACTTATTCTTCACTGTTACCTAGTTCAACTACCTATAATCGATGCATAGATGCAAGGACCCATCCTTTTTCCTTACAAACAATACCGGCGCTCCCCACGGTGAAGCACTCGGTCGGATAAATCCTTTATCCAGTAGTTTTTGCATCTGTACCTTTAACTCCTTCAGTTCTGATAGGGACATCCTATAGGGTGCCTTTGAGATCGGCATTGTTCTGAGAGCTAACTCGATCACAAATTCAATTTCTCGCTCTGGTGGCAACCCTAACAACTCTTGGGGAAATACGTTAGGAAACTCTCGTACTACTGGGATACTATCTAGTTTAGCCTCCTCAGCAGTCGTGTCCATAACTGCAACTAAGTACGTCTGACATCCTTCGGACATCAACTTTGTCACTTCAAGAGATAACACTAAGGAAATCAAGATTCCTCCTCGAGTTCCCACTAATTCAAAGCTAGGGCGGCCTCTTAGGTAAAACCGGATTATTCTACTACCATAATTCACTACTGC
The DNA here is from genome assembly GCA_028455895.1 of Rhodomyrtus tomentosa. Classification (NCBI taxonomy): domain Eukaryota; kingdom Viridiplantae; phylum Streptophyta; class Magnoliopsida; order Myrtales; family Myrtaceae; genus Rhodomyrtus; species Rhodomyrtus tomentosa. Next base: position 13,687,276 of record JAPCWY010000009.1, on the reverse strand, counting down.
CCTATGTTTACCCAACCAGTCCATCCCTATGATCACATTAAAATCATACATGGGCAACACAACTAAATCAATACTCTCCTTATTTCCTCCAATTACGATTTTACAGTCAGCACAGCCCAATGAAACCAGTATATTATCTTTCAACGAGGTGGCAATATGCAGATTCACACTCAACGGTTTTAACTTTATATCAACCAAATCAGCAAACCTAGCAGACATGAATGAGTGTGTGACGCCTGGATCAAACAATGCATATATAGCTTGGCCACACAAATAAACCGTACCTATGACCATGCCTGGCATTTCCTCTGCCTCTCTGCGAACTACTACATAAACTCTCCCCTAAGCTGGGGGTCGATTCTGATCAGTTTGGAGAGTGGCAGTCGACGGTGCAGCCTGTAGTCGCCGCCCTTGAGGTCGATTCGCTGGAGCTTGGTTCAGGCAAGTTCTCATCTGGTAGCCCATCTGACCACACTTAAAGTAGGCTCCAGTCCTTGCCGGGCATGGCCCATTTCCATGCCTTCTACTACAGAGGCGACAGCTTCAGTTCATGGGGTTCGACAGCTTCACTATGTTCTTCCTTACCGAAAGGACAAAACGCCTGTTGCCAGCCATTGGTCTCTTGCCCATCTGGCGGTTGTCTCGGAATTAAGTAAACCGCGATCCAGATGCAGTATTCCTCTCCTTTAGATCTATCTCGATCATCTAGCCCCGGTCACAAATTTCCTTATAGGTTCTCAGATTCAGGGCTATCATCTGACTGCGAAGCTCAGGCCTCAATCCGTCTCGAAATCTCCGTCCATTCTCCTGGGGATCCTCTACAAATCGAGGTGCGTACCTTGACAGTCTAGCGAATTTTGCCTCATATTGATCCATAGTCAGCTGATTCTAACGCAGTTGTAAGAGTTTCACCTGTTTTCTTTCCTTGACCGTCTTCGAAAAGTATTTGTCATTGAATGTCATAATGAAGACATTCCAGGTCAAAGCCATCCCTTCTAAAAAAACTCTATTCTTGGTGGTAACCCACCAATCGTTTGCAGTACCTTCCAACTGGTACATCGCCAACAGTGCTTTCTTTTCGTCCGTGCACCTCAAGACTCCAAAGGCTTTCTCTAGTTTCTCAATCCATCTGGGTGCTAGTTCGGGGTCTCCAGTCCCGTCGAATTGCGTCGGCTTCAGTTTGATGAATTCTTCCACCAGTTAGCCCATCTGTCTGGCCATGACAATCTCTTCTTGGGTATTCACTGCCTCGTTACCCTGGTCGTGGTTACCATGGTTTCCATTGCCCTCGTTGTTGCCGTTGTTTGCGTTGAAGATAGCTATTACAGCTCCTACAACTTGGGCTATGGCAGCATCCCTATCTTGGGTCTACCTATCAATGAGGTTGTCAATCCTCTCTAGCGCCCTCAGTACCTCGTCTATTCTCGGGTCTTCTGCTGCAGGCGGCCTCGAACTAGAGGCTCCGCTTCTAGGCCTTCCAAGTCTCCTAGATGGGTTGCTCATTCTTATGCGCTTCTACTGAGCCTGGTCCACCACAAGTTTATCAAGGAGTTAGTAACTCATTCATTCATCCAAGTTTAGAGCTACCAACTATGCCTTAACAGAAATAGTTACAATACAACAGTCCTCCATGCAACAAATTCCATAGACATTTCAACAAGTAGTCCATGGCCATTCCTCGGTCCCGTTCACTCTAATGGTTCACTAAAACAAGCCATGCTCATTTGCTTAACAGGCCAAAATCCATAAATGACTTTCAACACTAAGCAGGGAACTTAATCCTCATACATTACCACAACCCTGCCAAGGCCAAATGCCAATCACGTGTGTCAAGTCATGTATCATGCAACCCATGCCTCATCCTAACCAGTTTCCTAAGGTCTCGCTACCCGTCCTTGTCCCAACTTAATCCTCCTTATTACTCCAATCTTCAACCAACTTTGGATCAAGCTGACCTTGCTCTGATACCAAGCAAACGGAGATGTCAAGCCTCGGCACCCCGAGCACAAGTGTGCGACTCCCTGCAAGCAACTAAAGATATCTCTTAGGTCCCAGGAATCACATATAAGTCAAGAGATATATCATATTTTAAGCACGCGGAAGCAACGATATAATAACTCCTCCGTACAGATATAAAATGGGACTTGGGTAACGAGAACGCTAATAATACATAAGATCCCAAATGTTTATACAAGAGCATCATAAACTAGATTCGCTAGTCAGTAGGGGTGACAGTGTGAGTGCAAAAAAGGTCCATCATCATCACAAAAAAGAAACGGACATCAGGGTCATCAACAAACTAGCAGACCAGGAAAAACAAAAACTCCTAGGTCGAGCTACTGGAATCGTTGGTCTTCTACTCAACCTCCTTAGTGGGCTCGTACTCCGAGAAGGTCTCTGAGAAAACCTCCATAGTGTCCTCCATGGTCTCGTCAGCAGACGGCTCCACTAGGTCATCCTCGATAGCCTCAACCACTATGATCTCCTTAGTGTTCTCCAGGGTCGGGGTCTTCTCAAGGCCATTCCTCGAGTCGACGACTGACCTCGTAGCCTCTACTGAATCCCGGCTAGGATGGCACCAGTTTGGGATCACTCCATGAGGCACCTCAGTGGACATCTATGGCCCTGTAGATACATCCCTAACCTTCCTGAACCATGCCTCATACCTATGTGATTTCTAGCTACTACCACCCTCGTCTACCCAAACGACTGTACACTTCCTAACATAAATAGTCCCCTGCCCGTCAGGGAACTCATCCAACATCCTTAGGGCCTAGGATCTATAAAGAAGGGATCCCACAACGGGGTGAGATATACATCTCAGTAAGGTGGGTCCTAACCCTAGGTTAGGTTGACAGTCCACTCAGGCAAAAGCAAACACAAATAATTTATACAAAATCACACGAAGCATTTCACTATAACAAAATAACACACAGATGTCAAGCATGCAATCAAGGCATCTTATCACATCATTAAACCCAAGCACGCATTTCAACCCAAATTGCACCTTCCACCCTTTTTCAGGCTCGATCCGCGTAAACACATCAGACTGTCTCATTGACAAACTCGCGTAAACGCATAAGGTTTTCAATATCACTCCAGGCCTGTGTTGACACATCACAACTTCGTCCCGCGTTTCAACGCATCAGGACTATGGCCATCTCAATCCCGCATCTCATACACATCAGAGTGTCATTCAATTCAAACCCCACGCCTCAGCGCCTCAGGGCATTCACCATACAACCCCGCATCTCATATGCCTCAGAGTATTACAACATCTCAGGCATGCCATACATTCAATTCATTTCATTACACATAATGCCAAGTGCAAACTCATGCACAAACAATACACCTATGGCATGCAAGACAATCAAATTTGACATTCATACGTGGTAATCAACTCAAAGCACAAGCATTGTTACACATTCAAGTCCTCTATATTAGTTTAGGATGCATATTGGGTCATCACGTTATAAACCTCCAAAAAAATCGATCCATACACGCATAAATTGCCCAATCGAGTTCAATCCTCTTATCAAAGGTTTAGGATTTCCCTTACGTCAAGCTTAAGGCAACACAATCCTCCTCCTAAGCACCTCATGAGTTCGGTCTAAATAGTCCAAGGATAACTCAACCGCGCAACCTAATGAAATACATCCATTCGTCAATTTTTCTTGCTCAATTCGCCAATCCATGGGACATAAACCTTATTAACATGTTCATCAACATCCTAGCATGTCTCAATGATGAATTTGAGACTCAATTCCAACACCAATTGCCCCCAACCAAACCGGCATGCACAGAACCCAATCGGACATTTTCGGTTCTATGTATACCCTAATAAATTAGTCCTTCAACTACCCCAAATCGTTAATTTATTCACTAATCTACTTGATAACATGTAGTTCTAAAGGTTTGGGAAGCTCACCTAAAATTTGGGGCCAAGGCGACACCAAAAACTCCTTGAACAGCGCCGGTCTTCCCAATTCTTCAACTGGTCAATTCTGGCCCTTCAAAAATAAGACCTATTTGGGGTCAAAACTCTATCAAATTCAACCAAAATTTTTACCACAACTCAATATTTGTGTCCCCTAGATGTCCATAAAATTTGGTTTAAAAACTCCAAGATCTCGGGATCCTAAGAGGCCTAAAACGTGGCTTACCTCTGGTTGCGACGATTTCCTTCGACTTTCGGGAGATTGGCTGGATGGAGCTCCTCACTGAACCAAATGACTCACTTCCACTTCGAAAATGTCAGCAAGAGGTTGAGGAAGAAGCGGATGGTCGACTCGGTGGCTAGAAGTCACTAGAGGTGGCGGTCGACGGCAACGAAATCGGCAGTAGAATCCTGTCGGGTTGGGGAGCTCTCAGTAGCAAGAGAAGGAAGAAGAAGAAGAAGCTTTCGGCAAAATGAGGGAGTGACCGGCCAAGAGAGTGAGAGAGAGAGTGATATACACAATTTCAAGAGTCAACTTGTTGAATGGTAGGTAAAAAGTTGCTCTATCAACATCATGGTTTGATCTCTTGACACTTGTCCAAAGTGTTAATCAAACCTCATCCAATGGCTCTCATCCCTTCAAGTTTTCGGTAGCTATTGAGGGTGGTCAAAGATCAAAATGCCCTTATCCAATTATATAGGCAAGGTTAGGGTTTGAGGGGAAAAATGGTAATTTTACCCCCGACATCCGAAACGTCGTTTTTCTAACTCCAATTTTCTTCGATAAGGCGATGACCAATCCAATTGTGATGTTGGAATTCTTGATTCTCCATTTTCAATTTTCAAGACTCGTTTCTGATTCAATTCTCTATCAGACGTGGTTCCATCCTATCTCGAACTGACGGGCGACTTTTGCAGGCGTTACGCGTATTGACCTTGTGATTCATATCACAATTAGGCTCGTCAATTCATGGTGACTTTGGTTGTCATGTAATTGTAAGGGTCTATCACTAGTTCCGATGATCTCGATCGTCACCGTTCGATTTAGGAAAATTTTGCAAATTATACATTGGTTAAGCGGCATCGCCCGCCCCCCAATTGTATAATGCTAGCAATGCATTCCTTAATCATTCTTAGATCGGCATTTTATGGCTCTAAATATCCCTTCGACAATCCTTATGGTCAAAGTGTCATTTCCTATTCGAGTTCTCTAAGTTCACGTACCTTGTCTCGCGTTGGCCTTTCCCCTTTGGTCAGTCAACTCAAATTGATCAAATTCGAGCGAGATATGACTGAAACACATCGCTAGATATATTTTTCATTGATGAGTTTGAAAATGACAGGAAAATAAAAATATCACAAAATGTCTATCAACTAGACCAAACATATTTCACGTTGCAAAATTTTCAGCCAAGCACATGCATCACTCGAATCAATTCAAACAAGGCAATGGACAAATTAATGAACACGACCATTTCGAGAAACTCAAGGCTTGACATTAGTCACGGGCCCCTCAATACACTCGACTCAATAGAAATTTCCATAAAACATGTCAAAAGATTTAACCCAACTCCATGACCAAATTAGACTCCTCAATTCATTCTTGATTTCACAAGTTTCATGCCATGAAATCACTCAAGTTCAATGCATCAAAACAGGCTAATATTAGGTTTCCCCACGCCTCTCACAAAATCAGTCCATAAACCATTCGATTTGACTCAAAACTCTATTCTTTAGTAACCTAACATCCTAATAAAGGTTTAAGTATAACTTACCTCGAGCTTAGGCCAAGCAATTCGATAGAACAATCTACAAAACATCGCGGCATCAAACTGTCCATTTTGACCTTCCGCGATCAGATTCATTGCCGAATAAACTGATATTGATCTATTTCTCTTTTGAGAAAGTTAATTTCATAACCTTATCCTTCAAGGTCTTATGAAAGTGTGAGCAAAAACGAAACTCAATTTGAACATCGGATGACTTAGAACGAGCCATTTAAAATCAGTGCGTAGTAGAAACAAATTTACATGACTCTCAACCTCTAACGTGTTTCACCTCAAAATCAGCCCTTCAAATACTTCCAATTCAACCACAATTTATCTATTGACAACTTAACACCCTAACGAATGGTTACAAGTCGACTTACCACAAACCAATTAAGTGAAATCCCACAATTTGCAGCCACCATTCTCGGTTCAAAACACCAATCGGCGCAGGGCAGTTTTCTATCCTAGGGAAAACCATTCATAACCGGCCATGAAATTTCAATCCAACTTACGTACTTCTTTCCAACATGTAATATTATGTTCTAAGGAGGTTTATCCATGATTTTCAAGTCAAGCAACGCCTCGACGGACCTCAAATGTGCTCACGATTTCAAACGGGTCGACAGGGTAGATTCTGTCCAATGTTTATCCGAGGGAAGCCACACGCAATCTGCCCTTAAATCTCACTATAATCCATCCTCAAATTGAAAAACATAATTCTACATGTCTTAACAAGGTTTGAGAAGTGGTCTTAGCAAGAATGAAGCCAAAACAAGTCCGGAATTCCAAGATGAAGCTCCTCAAGTCAGTACAGGGTAGAACAGCAACATTTCCTCACTCAAATGAACCTACGGGACAAAGCTGGGTGGAATTTCGCTCATAATACCTTATTGGAACGGCAAGAGAAAGAGCTTTCTAATGGTGTGTGGAATGTCGAAATCTAATGAGGGAAAAAGAAGTTATGGGCCAAACAACATACGGTAACGGGAGGGAGTCTGAGCGAGCGAGAGGGAGCCGAGAGAGATTTTGAGAAAAATGAAAGAGAGATGGTATTCGGCCAAATGAAGGAGAAGAATGAGAAGAAGGCTTCCTTTGCAAGCCAAGGGAGAGAGAGAGAGAGAGAAAGAGAAAGTTGAGGTGATATCTTAGGCCTTTAATGGCTAATTAGACTAGGCAAGCGAGGGATTTGACAATGCATTGATGGCCATCTTATCTTGTCTCCATAATATCTTGAAGCCAAATGACCACACTACCCTCAAATTTTCGGCCAAGATAAAGAGGGTAAAAGACTATTTTGCCTTTGACTTATTCTAAAGGAATGAGTATTATCCTATGGACAAAATGGTAATTTTCACTTGTAGTCCAAAATTTTACTTTTTCTCAATCTTGGTTACCCTCAATGAGGCGACGTCCAATTCTTTTCAAATGTTAAAAACCCTCAATGTCCAATACCCACTTTCATGGTCCAGTTCATGTCGAGTTATCGTCGACTGTAATTCTAATTTATCTGAAAATGACGGGCGACTTTTGCAGGCTACGGTATCGACTTAGGGTTTCTCAAGCCATGGCGACTTTGGTTGTCATGTAATTGTGAGAGCTTATCGCTAATTCTTGCGATCCTGATCATCAGAATCCGATTTAGGAAATTCTCGCAAATTACACATTGGTTAAGCAAAATCACCCGCATCCCAACGGATAATGCTAGCAAGGCATTTCCATGATCATTCCTAGATCGATCTCTATTGGCCTAAAATATATCCTCGACAATCCTTATAGTCAAGGTGTCAATTCTTATTCAAATTCCCTACGTGGACGCACCCGACTCCACGGTTGTCTTTTCCTTTCGGTAAGTTAACTCGAGAGAGTCCAACTCCGAGTGAGTTATAACTGAAATACACCGATCGATACATTTCCATTGCATAGCCTCTAGAGGGGTGGAAATTCGAAATGTCATGTGTCCTCTTTTAATTTCTTATTGTCAGGCACAACTAATCATCCACGGAACTTCAGAATTCCATCGTCAGTTACCTGAAAAACAACACTTTCCTTGACCGAATCATCCTGGAGGATCTTTTGAATGAGGGCGTTGATATCAAGGTCTTAATTCTCGCTTGGACCTCAGGTTCAATCCTCAAAGTAGCCATTAAGCTTGACAGGTGATTAACCTCGAACTTAAAGTCTGAATCTCTAACTTCCTCTAATACTAACTTGTAATTGAGCAATCACTGATTTCCTGCACAGGGCATTAGCAACATTATTTGCTTTGTCTAGATGACATAGGATCTCATAATCATAGTCTTTTAGTAATTTCATCCATCGGCATTACCTCATGTTTAGCTCTTTCATGAGAACAAGTATTTTAGACTCTGATGGTCAGTGTACACCAGAAATTTTTCTCCAATGAGGTAATGTCTCCAAATATTTAAGGCAAACACAACCGCAGCCAATTCTAAATCATGCGTCGGATAATTCATTTCATGAGGTCTTAACTGATGAGAGGCATATGCAACCACTCTTCCATGTTGCATCAAGACACAACATAGTCCTCTTCATTATAAATCTCAAAACCTTCAGGCGTTGACACCTGATTTTTTATTAGTCTTTTTTCAGTTTATTTTTGAAAAATTATTAAATAAATTCATAAAAAATTGAAAAATTGAAAAATCAACTTTGGTGGTCTTGGCCAAGCCTAAGAAACCATTCTTGACCAAAAAATAATTTTTTGTATTTTTTATTTTTTTTAGAAAATAGGAAAATACGCTAAAATTCAAGAAAAATATCATTTGAGATCACAAAAATATGAAAAAATAGTCAATATTTTTTTTAATTCCTTTGTCTTCTTGACCTCATAAAAATTCCAAATTCAAGTTCAATTTTATGTGTTCCTTTGTTACATGTATGATTAAATTTGGTAAAAATTATTAATTAAGTCTTTTAATTTGTAATTTTGGCATTTTTAGGATCTTGACATTCAATTTGATTGTTATTCATTGTAATCTAGTCCAATTATCTGCACAAATTGCTCAATTGCATTATTTGACCAAAATTGCATACTTAATTACAATTTAGTCCTTGAATTTGGGCATAATTGAAATTACTTTCAATGCAAGGGCTACCTTTATCAATTGAAGCCATTACCCAATGTTTTTCATCGTTATGAGTCGATTAGCATAGATGGTTTGATCCAATTTGGCTGTTTGAGCCTCAATTTCATAATTTTTCGAATTACAATTAAGGACAAATTTGAGGTTTTTGTAGAAATTGACATGAACTTTTAAGAAAAATCACATTTTTGGATAAATTTCATGTCATAAGTTCAATTATGAGGTTTAATTGTGAAAATTTTTCACGAAATTTGGTTAATTTTGCAAATAAAGTCAAAACTAGTTTTAACCGGTCAGACCACCGAAATGTCGTACCGATCGAACTGGTCCGCTACAGTGTCGTTGCCACGTCCCGAACCCTACAAGCTCGTGAATATCTCATCTGGCCATTGACTTTAGATTATCTCCCAGGATCCAACGGCCAATAACATAAAACTTCAAAATGATAAACGCGTGCGGAAGTGAGAAAACATCCCATACAAATAAAATACAAGATTACCTAGGACAAAAGGGTATACTTCTCATTCAGTCAATCATACTTCAAATGTTACAATTGTAAATCCCCAAATTCAATAAGTAATCCCTAAGGTCTCAAAGGGTTAATATGCACTTCGTCAAGTGACTTCATCGAATGCCTATCCATGGCAAGCTTGGGTTGCCATTATCTGAGACTTGAAAGTGTTGGTCCCACGACGGGGTGAGATAACAATCTCAATAAGTTAATCCTAACCCTAAGCTAGACTATTGGTACCTCTAGGCCTGTTTGAAAATATACAAGTTTTGGAAAACACTTTTCATACATGACATTCAAGCAATGGGTATATCAAGCAATCAGGTTCATGTACTTCACACTTTCCTTTTCCAATCTGAAATTCTTAAGCCATACAGGCATAATAGATATCCCATGCATTTTAGACATCCCAAGCATTCCAGCCAATTCAAGCATTTTAATCACACAGACTCGGAAACACATCAAGATCATGTTTCAGTCTTTTATCTTCTTTACGCCCATCAAGGGCCGCCCTCCTTAGACCGCGAGATGATTCGGTCAATCACATGACTCTCGATGTCTTATCGAGATGATTCGATCATCATGATTCTCCCTACGAGATGATCCGATCTCTATAGTGACTCTCGACACTCCACATCGTAGAGATGATTTGGTCAACTATAGGACCCTCACGTCCGGACCTAGAGATGATTCGATCACTACCCGACTCTCGATTCTTACAGCCTTTGAGATGATTCGGTCAAGGTAGGACTCTCTAGCCACACGACCTCGTCAGGTCAACCGAGATCAAATGCCCATGGCGCAATGCATTGGCCAAAATAACCTCATTTGTGATCCTTCTCATTAGTTCCATTTCCACATCCACAAACAGATTCATCTCATCTCCATTCAAGGCACATCATTCAAGGACATCAGGATCACAAATTCAAGCAAGTCATTCACTTATCATACATATGCACATCATCACACCAAATATCATTCGACATCAATTGCACAACCGAGCATTAAATGCCTCAATTGAACCCCAATAATTATCACATGCCCAAATTCATACACGGCATAACATCACCAAGCATTCACAGCTCTAATTTATTGCTCCCTAACCATGAAAACATGGTACTCAATCAAGGACAAGTCATAAAACTTCAATTCATAATCTGTCCACCCACGACTGGGTTCAGTCTCACAAAAATTTCAATTTTTCTACTCACTTTTTTGAAGAAAAATTTTAGGATCTTAAACTTCAAGATCTTACGGACATGTAGGCGAAAACAGGGCTCAATTTGGATATCGGATGAGTTAGAATAGGCCATTTTAAAATTAATGTGCGCTGACAACAGATTTGGACAGTTTTTGGGTCTCTCATGTTTTCGGGCCATTTTAAACCCTTTCAACTCCACCAAAATTCTACCCTTTAGTAACCCAACATTCCAACTAAGAGCTAGAAGTCTTCTTACTGAGATAATTAAGCTAACAAACTCCTTCAGGAGCCACAATAATCCTCGGTTCCTAATCTACTCGGTACAAGGTAGAATTTGTCTCTAAGGAAATCCATGCAAACCGGCCATCAAAACTCCAATCTAACTCATCTATCCTTTGTTAACATGAAGTATTATGTCTTAGGGTGTCTTACCAATAAATTTTGCTGCAAGGCGACGCTTCGACAGCCTGCAAAGGTGCTCAGTTACTAGGCTTGTCGAAGAGGATAGATCCAGTCCTTCAGGAAATCATCCAAATTCAACCATTAAAACCCATCTACCATCAACCAAACTTCAAATCAAACTTACTAAACCTGAATACTGTGTCTTAAGAAGGTCTCACCTTGCAAGATAAGCCTTCTAAATCGATCTAAAGGAGCTCATGGCCTGGTTCGCTCCGATTCTGACCTAGGCGGGTTTCGGTGGCTTTACGAGTCAAACGGAGCAATGAATCGACGAACGGTCACTTGAAGGTTGTAGGAAAGACATCAAGGAATGTTGTGGTGGTCGGAGTTGGATCGAATGGTGGCCGGAAGCCAGCATCGTGGCGGACGAACGGCGAGAACAGAATCTGGTCGGGCGAGCAAGAGGAAGAGAGAAAGAGAGAACGTGAGATTGAGAGGAAGAGAGAAATTGGCTGAGAAAAAGTGAGTCTTCTTGCCTTTCCTTTGTCCCCAAGTCAAGGAGAAAGAGAGAGAGAATGGTATGTGAGATTTGACTAGGAATTAATGCTATCTTAGAGCTCTAATCTAGCCTACTTACACACATCACCTCTCATTAATACTCTTGACTTTTTTTCATAAATATCTAGAGTACATATTGACTATAATATCCTCAAATTTTCGGCCACTATAGGGAGAGAGCAAATGACTATAATGCCCTTACTTATTCTAAAGGAAGTAATGTCCTTTGAGGGGTAAAAGAGTAATTTTACACTTTCAGTCTAAATTTCACTTTTTCAAATCTTAATTACCCTCGATAAGGCGACATCCAATTCCTTTTGAATTGTTGGAATTATTCTTTGTCCGATATCTAATTCCAAGATCCAACTCATGGTCCGTTTTCTATCAATTGTAATTCTAGCCTATCTCAAACTGACGGACAGCTTTTGACAGACATCCACGCGTATTGACTCAGTGATTTTCATCACACTTAAGATGACTCAAGTCACAGCGGCTTTGGTTGTCATGTAATTGCGAGGGTTTATCGCTAGCTCTGACGATCACGATCGTAAGAATTCGATTTAGGAAAGGTTTGCAAATCATACGTCGATTAAGCAGAATCACGCACGTTCCAATCGTATAATGCTAGCAATGAATCCCTTAATCATTCCTAAATCGCTCATTATTGGTTCTAAATATTCCCTCGACAATCCTTATAGTCAAAGTACCTTTCTTTATTCAAGTTCCTAGGTCCACGTAATTGTCATGCGTTAGCCTTTCCCTTTCTGGTATGTTAGCTCGAATTGATCAAATCCGAGCGAGATAAAACTGAAATACATCAATAGATATCTTCTCATTCATACAATCTCGAAACGGTCGGAAATTTAGAATGTCACAGTCATCTTCTCCCCCAAGAGTTCGCGCAGATGAACAATGGCAGGCCAAACTTTGATGGTCCAATTGAAAGATCAACCGACCATAATTGGCAAATCAATGGTAGGGCTTTCGATCTTCAAGGTGAGACGCATCGATCAGGACCAGTGGCATCAACAATGGTCACCGAGGCAAGGTGGAATCGACTGGTCAACGTCGCAATGGCCGTGAAAGTCAATCTTCACGGAACAGCCAAATCGGATGTCCATTCGCGGACATTGGAAAATCATTTCGACTTAACGAAGTTGCCCACCGTCTTCAGCGTCGTTTGGACCAAATGGCACACACGACCACGTGCCATTTCAAGTCATTTAGCATCCCTCCGTTCGTGGCAAAAATTCGAAAGTTGTATGTAGTTTTTAGAGGCTTTCTAGAAGAAGAGGTGGTTTCCATTATGTTTTTGGAGGACATAGAATCGAGAGAGAGAGACAGAGAACAAGAGAGAGAACTCACTCTCTGACTATTGTCGTCGAGAGCTTGAGTTCGGTCTGTGAGTGATCGATGACAGTGATTCAAGCCAAACCGAGTCGTAATTCCACTTCGAGAAGCTTGATGGAGCTCTGCAGAGTCGGTCACACTAGGTCGCACTACCTTTGATCTCGAAAAATGGTAAGTCAACCTTCGAGCTCCATATCTGACGTTCAATGGCCGATATTCATTTCGATCTCGATTCTTGCGATTGATATGTGTGAAACGTCTCTAAGACATCACTAAACACTGCTCTATACTTTGATTGCATTGAAATCGAGTCGAACCTTGCTTTTAAACCGCGTTGCCATAGCTGATCCTATCGAAGCTTCCCTAGCTCAAGCTAGCCTAAACCAGGTCATTTGGACCTGCAGGTAAGTGTTCTGGACTTATATAGATGCAATTGTGTAAAGGAATTAGCACAACTTGCTCTCTGTTGCATGATTGAACTTCCATGGCCGTACTCAGCATTTTGTACGTTGCACGTGATTCAATAGGCGAAATGCTATGATTCTCTGATATGTTAAACAAAAATTAGTACGAGTCGAACAACACCGATTTCGTGTTAATCGGTATAGGTTTGGTCGTTCATTGGCGCCGGAGAAGTCTCGGCCGTTTGTTTAGTTACAGTCGGGAGGTTGAAGAGGAAGCCGACGTGGCAAGTCAACGAGTCAGCGGCTTAGGTGGCGAAATGTGATTGGTCCACTTGGATGTTGAGTTAGCTCGACCGTTAGTCTGTTAGGCCTAGTCAGTTTAGATCGAACGGCCTAGATTAATCGACTCCTATTTTTAGTGGCCGTCCAATTAGAAATTAGGAATATTCAAAAATGATTTTATAATCAGAAAATCAAAATAAACTAAAACGTTGTCGTTTAGGTTAAGGGTCGAGCGACGTCGTTTAGGTTAGGATGGACGGACCATATCAAGTCTTGGGTTTTAATCCTGACCGTAGATTTAAGTTATTAGATCTGATAAGTGAGGTTTGGTTGGCTTTTGATCCGAGCCATAAGTTTTACTAAGTCGATCCTAAGGCCGCGGAGTCGCCATGTGATTCATTTGGAAGCCATCGGATTTAATCCGATTAACCGAAAAATAAAAAACAAGAAAGGGCTTCGTTTTAGACGTTAAGGCCGTACGGGTCCATGTCTGGGCCGGGTTCCGATCCGAGTTGGTCGGGTTGACCCGGTCCAAATCATATTTTTTAATTAAAAAATTCAGAAATGATTTTTCAAAAATAAAAAATAAAAAATCAGAAAAATCCTAGAAAATCCCAAGAAATGTGGGAAAATTGTAAAAAATTCCTAGGCATTCTAGAAATTTCCAAAAATTGAGGAATGACCACAGACAACTAGTCAGACCTATTTTTGGGATTTCTTATCCGTTCTTCTGTAAATTGACAATATTACCTTTTAGGGGTAAATCGCATCTACTTGGTAAATGGGATAGGTCGAGAATGTCAAGATAAGAACTAGGGTTAGTCAGGTGATCAATTCTTACGCTTGAATTTTCGAATCTCATCCTTTTTTCTAAAAATAACGATTTTAACCCTCAAAGGGTAAATCGTCTTTTCTATTCCGATCGAGCCGTGAAAATTGCTTAGAATTAGGATTTAGGTCTAGTGGTCGACCAATCCTTCTATTTGGGATTTTCATTTCTCATCACTTTTTGAGACGATCTTACCCCTCAAAGGGTAAATCGCTTCTAAAATTACAGAAAAATTCTGAAAATTCTTGAAAAATAGGAAATGGTTTGGTTTATTGACCAATCCTATTTTCACCATATTTTGACTCTATATTTCATCTGAAATGATAAATTCATCCTCTTGGGCAAATTATTTCAAAATTCTTCAAAATTACGATTTCGCCCTTATGGAAAAATCTTGTCAAGAACACTCCTAAGCCTTGATTGATACTTCTCTAGGCTAATTGGGCCTTATTAGGGATATCACGTTGTATTCATGTGATTTATCCGCATGTTCTGGATCCTTGATTTGCGCACTCATTTTTTTGACGATGTTTGTTAGGATAGTCACTCATATCTGCATGAACTCTTATATTTAGGGTTCGTACCTCACTCATCTGTATGAAATCATAGTGTTAGATAAATCATTTGACTTAGGTGCCGAAAGGACGTCAACTCTAATAGTTGGCATAACAAAGTCTCCTATCTTATTTCCATAGTTTTCGCAGAATCGAATAAAATGCTCCCAACTGTTCGATATGGTTTCCGATTGTGCCCTCCGTAAAACGATGGGTGGCGACTCCTTGGCATGCACATGCATCACATGTCATCAGACCACACCGAAGGTCGATCACGTATTCCACCGTTGCGACTTGGGTAGCGGGCCTTGGAAGAGGCTTACGTCAAACCAACAGGACGACCCATTAACCCCCTGATATCTCTCGTCGGGACTAGAGATCTTTTGAGGCTCGTGACAGACTAGCGACTTCGCTGGGGACTTTATTCAAAACCCAAATCTTTGGTTAGAAATTTTAGAGGACTTGAGCCGATTAAAAAGTTGATTGGTATATCTAACCTTATTTTCTGCAGATGCTCTCGAAGGTGAGGTACGTATCCTAACTATTGTGTTAGATATTTTTGCATATTGGAGAAATAAGGGGTGGAGTGTTTTCTGACAAATTTCCTGCAAATTGGAGTTGCGATTATATATTTATTTTTACACATATATCGAAGCAGTGTTTAATACAAACTATTGTGCATGACCTTGCATTGTGATGATCATGACACATCTCACACACTGGTGGTCAAACCCGACTGCAACCACCTCTAGGTTACCTTAAATAGGGAAAGGGCACGAAAGAGTCTTGTGTTTAATGGCCTTGAGACTTTCGTGTTCTTTCCCGCTTACGATCCAAATTGATGACATCTAACCCTCTTGGGTAGGTACACTTAGGGAGGAATCTGCCATATTTAGATCGTGGGAACCCAAGCCATAGGTTCCTCACCTGATTTTATTTTTAGAGTATATTCTCACTTGTCTCATGCGCATGTCTGTGGAAGGTTGGTATACCTAAAATCACCCATTGTTACAAAGGAATATTTGGTGTTCCCTGAGTTTTGGTTGGTAAGACATTTACTTTTGATGTATTTCCTTACTCCCTATTTCATAGTATGTTCATGTATTGCATATTATTCACATCTACATGCATTGCATACATTCTGAAATCATTCAAGTGATTGATTGAAACAATGATGATAGGGAATAGGATGTCGTTGTTTCCTAGAAGTTCGACGGAGTTAGGGACATTCGAGTATCTAAGGAAAGTCACCCATCTAGGGCCAAACACAAGATTGCACTTTATTAGATTTGTGCATGGCCGAGAGCTGACTAGGCATAAGTCGGGATATGCCGAAGATTGTCATATTAATTATTATGTCAGTAACCTTAGGTTTAAGCGGCATGTAGATGAGATGTTCAAGTACTATCTAGAGGTGAAAAGGCAATTCCGCAACGGCTTAGCTAGAGAAGCGTATGCCCGTTGAAAAGTTGAATGTCAAGCCAATGAGAATAGACTGATGATTGCTCTTTGGGGAAAGAAAAATGCCTTGCAATGAAGACGAAGCCAAGGCACATCCTACTAAAAAAGAAAGGACCCAAGAAGACCCCTGAAGTCATTATACCATGAACTAGAGAATGGCCAGAAGAGCTAAAGCATCTCAACCGATCTATTGAAGGTTATCATTCACATTCTGAGGTACGCTTAACTAGGAGAGAAGTCCTAATTACTAAGCCAAATACTGAAGAGAAGCAAGACAAAGATGCAATCAAGGAGGAAATCCTGATGGTGCATTACCCCGAAGAAGATTAAATCTTGGGAAGGGATAGTTTGGATCCCACATTCCATCGGCCTTTTATAGCTTTCTTATTTTAGAATCAATGTCTCCCCCTTTCTCGAGGCTCCTCTCTATCTCTCTTTCATTGTGTATCTTTTTTACCAATAAGGAGGTTACTCTGATGTGCCCACAGTTGATGTTTTCATCAATGGAATGTGACATCGTTGTTTCCTTTAGTTACTGAGATGATTCTGATTAATTGCATAATTCACTTGTTTGAAATTCAAATTAGACCTTGAGTCGAGTTTCTCATACCTGAAAGGGATTCTAATCTCCATTTCATTGACTGGAATATGCAATTAAATCAGTCCATGCATATTTTATGACACTTACATAATCATGTTTAAAGTAATCTTTGGCAATTGATTTTTTAAAATTATTTGCATATTTTTAGACTTGATGGGAAAGAGTGACATCCAAGTATTCAAAGTCTCTTGAGCTGAGCTCCTAGCCTGGTGAGACAGGATGGATGAAGCCAACCAGAAATTGCCAAATTGCAATTAGGATATCTATTGGAGTTGCTAAAATTTGAATGTCCACCTGCCTTTATCCAAGCCATGGCGCTGTATTAGGATCCTACCACCGCTACGTTTTACACGGAAGGACTGGAGTTTACCCCTTTCCTTGAAGAATATAGCGCCGCCATTGGAGTTGAGTTTACTCACTTGTTAATCCAACCTTCTATATGATTCGAGCCTTTAAGTTAGCTAGTTGAATTCCTTTATAAAAACCTTAATGAAATCAAAGCAGATACCAAAAGTAATTTTGGAAGAGTTTCCCTATTTTTTTCTTTTAGATAGGTTTTCCAACCTCCCTACCAGCAAAGGAACTAAATCTTGTAGAGCTTTTGTCTTGGCATTCTTTAGCTTTGTCCTATTCCCAATCTTGTCTATTACTTTTGACCCTATGATGGTTATAGTGGTTAAGCAAGTTTGTTATGGATGAGATTATTCAAACCTTATTCTTGCCGAAACATTTCTCTCCCTGAACCTCTTTAAGAAGAGCAAGAATGGCATCTTTAGAGCCTCTAGTGGTCTTCCATATACTTGGTTCACGTCTCATATCAAACAAGTTCATATCCGCATGGGTTTCATTAAGATTAGTTCCCATGTGCATCCTCTCAGAACTTTCATCAGAACTCATACACATAATCCTACGTTCGACTTTAAAGAGTGGAAGGAATTTCTTAGAACTTTAAAACCAGAACAACTCCGATGGTAGCTTAGATTACCAACCCTGGGTAAAGTCAGACTCGCATGTAATGGCGAAGATCCAATCCCCTTGTTAGGATTCACGGGAGCCACCGCATATTATCCAAGAAGGGTTATCCTACAGTTTGGAGAATTGCAAGAAATCCCTTCATCACCACGACCAAATATTTTCTCAATTGACTTGCCAAGAGAGACCCTCACAGAGGAGAAGAATAAGGAATTTGAAGCTAAGGTGAGATTCATCATACATTTTTTGAAAGGCTCCAAGACTAAAGATGTAGAATGGCCGAATGATATAACTCGCGAAATGAATGCTCATAGGGCTTCTACATAATACATTCGACGCTTTGAGGCGACCAGACACAGCTTTGTCGAACCTTATGTGCCTGAATACATTGTGTCGTAATTGCCCGGAGTGGAGCTGTATATATCTGAAGATATGGGATCGCCGTCATATTTAGGAGAAGATAAATCTCAGACTGAAGGACTCGATCTCTACTGGGACGATGATGGTGCCTTAGACCTTAAGTGCCCTAGACTTAGATAATATTATTTTGTCAAGTGTAAAACGTGTGAAATTATGATGTTTTCTTAGCATTTGAATACTCATTTGTATTAAAATGTTACTTATGGCACATGTGCATGAGCATAAGCATGTTTTACCGATGCATCAAAAACTATCGTCAAAGGTTGTGCTTCCTTTAATTTCATGAATTCTCTTGACAAATAATTAAAAAAACTGCTCACGTGAGACTAAGGTTCACAAGGTAGCCCATTTTCTCATTCATTAATAGAAAGCATGCAATTGAAGGAATCCAGTACTTTCCTTATTTGCCATAAAGAGATGCTTACTTGTTATTTTTAAATAAATAGGTATTCTATAATCACGGAATTACCAAGACATTATTTTCGCACTCGACTTAAGACAAGAATGGAACGATAGGAGTTAACTCCACGAGTGGGCATGTTGGAGATCCAAATGACTATTATGACTACAATGATGGCTGAAATTAAGGCCATGTTGGAAGCCTCCCAAGCCAGACAGACAACAGTACCTAACCTGAATGACTCAGGTCAATCATCAATACCCAATAAGACTAACAAAGAGACAATTGAAGGTGCCCAATCGGTCATGGAAGACGTTCGAGCGCCAAATGTCCAGTCACAGCTGAAGAAACCTCCTATTATCATTAACTCGAGAAGGAGGAAAGAGGGAAATAGATTGTGAAAGCTTAAGGAGAGGCTAAGAGAATAGCCAAAATTGAGGAGTGTTTGAGCAATCAGGGTTATGAGTTGGCTCGTTTTGACAAGATATCTCCTTTCTCCAAAGTAGAGACTCCTTCGGACTACAAAGAGCCAGACTTTGTGAGAAAATACAATAGGACAGGTTGTCCACGCGATCACCTCAAATATTATATGCGTAAGATAGCGCACTATTCGGACTATATTCCATTGCTGATGAACACATTCCAAGAGAGTTTGGCTAGTGCCGCTCTGGCTTACTTCATTGAGTTAAACCTTGATGACTATGACGGATGGAAGGATCTTGCTGAAGATATACTCAGGCAGTATAAGTTTAACATGGCTACGGCCCCGATAAGGAAAGATTTGTTGTGAACAGTGAAAGAAAGATGTGAATCAATCGGAATGTATGCCCAGAGATGGCGTGCTTTGGCAACTCAAATGAAACCGCCAATCTCGAAGGATGATTTGATTGAACTGTTCTTGAAAGTACTTCCATATAAATACTTCAGCCTGCCAAAAATTTACACAACTGATAAAGGTGGCTGAAAGATTCGAGTGGGCTTTAAGAGAAAGAAGGCCACATGAAACTTCAATAAGGAAGCAATATCCCTAGAGAAAAGAAAGAGAGGCTGGGGTCGACATACCTTTATACCGGATTCCTATAAACCCAATATGTTCACCAACTCCAATCGGACTAAAGGAGGATCATCATGGTCAACGTCTAAAGGACAAGAGCCTAGGAAGAGGCAGCCTCAGAAGCAATTTTCTCAACTTTCCAAATTATTATCCAAGTTGCTCTCGATGCTAGTAAAGCAACACTTAGTGGCAAAGGAACCTCCCAGAACGAATCCGACAAAATATCCTGGTTTCGATGAAAGCCAGACTTGCACTTATCATATGGGTGAAAGATGATATAACGTGGATAATTGCTATATCCTTAAGCTGAAAGTTCAAGCTCTCATTGACAATCAGATTTTGAAGTTTGATGATGTAGCTCCAAATGTGCAAAAAAATCCACTTACTAACCACCAAGCAGCAGGCGCAATATTCGTCGATGAGGAAGGAAACCACCTTGAGCTGAAGGTGAATGTATCCAAGCTAACCAACATTCTGGCAATCGCTTCGTCATATCCGAAAGAGGGTGAAGTGTCGGCCGAGAGGAAGAAACTACGTATTGCCAAGATGATGAGTCTAGGGATAATGTCGAGCATTGCCGATGAAGGGTTTGAATGAATTAAGGCATCGGTAAACTTAGAATGGAACCAGTTTGGGGTTGAAACCGAGTGAGGAAATATGTGGAACATTCCACACGAAAGCCTATAGGCGACGTAGAGTTGATTAACGAACCAAAAGAAGAGCTTGACAAAGACAATCTAGAAATCACCAAGCGAAAGTTGGCTAATCGCAAATTTGTAACCGAAGCACTAGAGAGAGGCGAGGTTATAGATAATCTAGGTAAAGATTCGAGCAGGTGCAATTTTAAAGTGAAGTACTCTGCTCCTCCTAGTTTCTTCCAGAGAATAGAGGATATTATACCTGATGGATGGGGAGGTATGGATGATCTGTTCAACCAAAAATCCTAAAAGAATTGATAGAGCCTCTTGCAAAAGAATCTGAATCATCGCTCAACCGAGTGATATCAAAACATTTCCCATGCATTGAAGAGCAAGTATATGATCTCTCAAAGGAAATGGAAGATATGTCATGTCGATTGACAACATGCGATCATCCCCAGACGATAGATAATGAGCTTGACACAGAACAATATGTCAGCGTAGAAAAATAAATAACCCGGTGGCAGAGCTTGACTGAACTATTTGAGAGAATAAGAAGACATTCAAAATTTGCAATTTCAGTAGAATCAAGTGACGCTGATGGGTAACACCAGTCGAAATATGAAATCTTCTCAGAAGACTTTGGCGATACTATGGCAATGGATGAACTGTTGCAATAGTAAGAATCAAACTAGGTGAGCTAGATAGCCTAAGCCAAGAAGACGATTGTCCGGTTAAACCTGTTGTGATTCGCCTACCGAGAGATGAAACCGACGATGAATCTGAACCAGAGGCATCCCACTTGACGATAGTAACTATAAAAGTCTCGCTGGTAGAAAACTATGACCCTAAGGCAATCCATTGGAACTATGGAACGGGTGAAATAGATGCCGTGATGAGGTCCGGATGATTTTACGCACCGAGGGAAGGCAAATCTGAAAAGGAAGTTTCAAAAGAAGATGCTGAAAAACTCTTGTCCATCGTTAAAACCAGCGAGCTTGAGGTAATAGAGCAGTTAATGAAGATGTCGAACCAAATATCTCTATTAGAATTGTTTATCAACTTGAAAAATCATAAAGATGCGCTGCTGAAGATATTAAATGAAGTGCATGTCTCTGAAACTATCAATGACATACAGTTGTGAGACTTTAAGGGGGTAATCCTTCTTAAGGATCAATTAAGCTTCTCAGATGAAGACTTCTCTATGGAAGGGATGGGGCATAACAAGGCCTTATACATCATTGCACATTGTAATGAGAAGAGAGTAGCACACGTGCTAATTAACAACGGATCTACCTTTAACATCTGCCTTTTGGCTATATTAAGAAGTTTGGGCATTAAAGAGGAAATGATTCAACCTTCCAAAATAGCTGTTAGAGCCTTTGATGGGATGAAAAAAACGGTAATGGGTGAAATCGGGCTAGATGTGTTCATTGGCCCAACCAAATTCTTTATAAACTTTCAGGTAATGGATTTGTCGAGCGCATTTGGATTCCTGTTAGGGAGACCCTAGATCAACATTTCTAGAGTCATGCCTTTAAATCTACATCAGAAGGTACGATTTGTGATTGATGGGAAGATAGTTAGCGTCCATGAAGAAGTTGATCTCCTTGCATATCAGAATAGCGTTATCCTATACATTGCACCGGAAGTTAAGCAAGAAGCAAGCTACCATTCCCTAGAGCTAGTGGTAGTAATCTACACTCCTGTGGGGACAAAAATGTAACCTTTTACCAGCTAAGATGCTACTTGCGTATGGATTTAACCCAAGAAAAGGTTTGGGCAAATATGGTAAAGGAATCAGTGCTCCTCTACAGTTAAAGTTCAACAAGCATAAAATAGGCTTGGGATATTAGAACACTCGCATTTGTGATTTTACTCCTAAGACAGCAGGCCGAGGCCAAGGCAAAATTTGTGGACGCCAAAGAAACCAAAAGGATTCCTTCATTGGCTCTTCCGCCTAGAAAGGAAAATCTAAGATGTTCAACAGCCCTTTGAACGAGTATTTCAACAGGGACTCCAGGTGGTTGTCAGAAGAAGGGATAACTCCTTCGGCAGAAACAGATCTAGCAAACCCTTTTCTGGAAGATGACTCTGTGAATGTCATCGTAGAGTGGCTGGATGATGAAGACACTACTTCGAAGTAAAGAGAGCTCTCCTTTCTTTTAATACTGCACTTAAATTCCTACATTTCTTCGCACTTTTCATTTTTTTTTGTTGGAAGTAAGCGTAGGAAAACGCCTTTTGATCTCTAACCGTTGGTCCAAACAGCATGGCTTGTAATGCGGTCTATTTTTACATTCAATAAAACACACAAGTTTTATTAAGGACATATGGAGCCACAAATCAGGCCGTTGATGATACTAGCCTTCCGTATGGGAAGTTTAAGGCCTCGTTTGCCATATGATTCTTGATTTTCAAAAGATTTCTAAAAAACAAGGATGTCTAAGGATATGAGGACTAGTTTCGTTTATGCCTGCACTTATTTTGAAATCTCTTTGAAAAGATTTTTCACACTCATGCATCGTATTTTATATGGAATAAAGACTAACCATATTCATGACATTTCAGACATATCTCTTCGAACATGCATACTAGGTTATTGAGTGAACACAATCATCAAGATGATTACTCCTGCGACATCTAGGAAGATGGAGATGAAGGTTACGCTGCTATCCATAGAGATTGGAGTGCTTTCAAAAAGTCTATGCCTCCCACTTCAGAAGAGCCAAATGTCATTAACTTGGGTGCTGATATAGATATCAAAGAAGTCAAGATTGGTGGATATCTATCTCGAATTGAAAAGCGCAGATTCACAGAACTACTTAAAGAATATCATGATATTTTTGCATGGCCATACACTAATATGCCGAATTTGGATCCCAAAATCGTGGAACATGCATTACCCACAGATCCTAGTGTTAAACCGGTGAGACAAGGCAGCAGACGAATAAAAGCTGAGCTAGAAGACATAATTAAAGAAGATGTGATAAAACTTCCTAGAGTGGGCTTTGTCGAAGTAATCTCATATTCAGATTGGATTGCAAACATAGTCCCCGTTATGAAAAAAGATGGCAAAGTTTGAATCTGTGCGGATTATCGAGATCTGAATAGAGCAAACCCAAAAGATGATTTTTCACTTCCCCACATCGATAAACTGGTGGATAGTACGGTAGGATACGAATTATTCTCATTCATGGATGGATTTTTCGGGTATAACCGGATCCTCATAAAGCAGGAGGACAAGCCAAAAATTGCATTTACCACCCCTTAGGGAAATTTTTGTTATAAGGTTATGCCTTTTGGACTAAAGAATGCTGGGGTAACTTATCAGAAGGCAATGGTCACCTTATTTCTTGACATGATCCATAAGGAAATTAAGGTATATGTCAATGACATGATCGTCAAGTCCAAGATATGACAAGATCACATTCAAGTGTTAAGAAAGTTGTTTGAGCGATTGTGAAAATACAAGTTGAAGTTGAACCCTAACAAATGCGTGTTTGGGGTGAAATCAGGGAAACTTCTTGGATCATAGTCAGCAACAGGGGCATTGAGATTGACCCTTCAAAAATTTAAGCTATTTGTGACCTAGCAACTCTCTCAACAGTAAAAGAAGTAATAAGTCTTTTAAGGAGATTAAACTACATCACCATATTCATTAACCAATTATCGGATGTGGCTAAACCGATTTTCAAACTGCTCAAGGAGGGTGCGAAAATGACTTGGGATACATAATGTAGTCAGGCCTTCCAAAAGATCAAAACTTATCTAGCCACTCCACCTTATTTGTCTTTGGAAACCTTACTTGCTTAAACAAGCCCTATGGATGGTAAGGAAAGAGCCATTTACTATTTGAGAAAGAAATTCACCTCGTTTGAGACAAAATTATGTGCCTGTTGAGAGGGTTTATATAGCAATAGTGTGGGTACTTTGCAGATCACGGCGAGATATACCCTACACCACCATATTCAACTGGTGACAGAAAATGACCCTACCAAATATCTCTTGGAAAAACCTACTTTAATTGGGAAGTTAACAACATGGCAAGTGATGTTGTCTGAAGTTGACATTAGGAGCTCTTAGCAAAAATCGGTGAAAGGGAGAGCCATAGTTGATATGCTGGCAGAGAATGCTCAAAATTGCACATCTTTTGGAAAGACAAAGCGGAAGATCAAGTTTTGAATTTGGCAGAAGACAAATGGGTCATGTATTTCGACGGTGCCGTCAATCTGTCGGGAGCTGGAACAGGGGCAATACTAATATCTCCTGATGGTCAATATTATCCTATTGCGGAAAAACTTTCTCTTGCACCAATAATATTTCAAAATACAAGGCATGCATTCTAGGCTTACAGTTAGCCATCTTCATGGAGGTACCTAAGCTGCAGGATTATGGAGATTCAATGCTCATTATTTTTCAGACATAGGAAGAGTGAAAAATAAAGGACACAAAACTCATCCCTTGTCATGAGTACCTTGAAGAGTTGACACTTAAATTCGAAGAGGTGTCATTTGAATACATGCCCAGAGCACAAAACTAGTTCGCAGACGCGTTGGCCTCAATGCCACAAATAACCGATGGATTAGAAGTGGAGCCACTAAGGATTAGCATAATCAGAAAATCAGCTTATTGTATGTTGGTAGAAGAAGAATTCAACGGTGAACCGTGGTACCATGATATCAAGAACTATCGCTTGAAGAGAGAGTTTCCTGAAGGATGTCAAGCAAGAGACCGAAGATATATAGTCAAGATAGCTAGTAAATTCTTCTTTAGTGGACAAACTTTGTGCAAAAGGTCATTTAACCCATTCTATTAAGGTGCGTAAATTCTAAAGAAGCAAATACCCTCATGAGGGAAATCCATGAAGGTATATGCGGGCCACACATAAATGGCCATCTCTTAGGGACGAAGATTATGCGGCTTGGTTGTTATTGGATGACTATTGAATCAGACTGTAGTCGACATGTTAAGTCATGCCACCAATGCCAAGTATATTGCAATAAGATTAATGTCCCCCGAACGAACTTCATCAGATGTCTGAAGCTTGGCCATTTTCTACATAGGGATTAGACATGATATGGCTTATCAATCCAGCAGCTTCGAATGGTCATCGCTTCATTCTAGTTGCAATTGATTACTTCACAAAATGGATAGAAACCAGTTCCTACACGAATGTCACTGCAAAGAATGTGGCGAGGTTTATCAGGAGAGATATAATTTCTCGATATGGTACCCCACGAGCGATCATTATAGATAATGGGTCCAACTTAAATAATAAGATTGTTGATGATCTACTGGATCAGCTTGGTGTTTGACATCTTAATTATCCCCTTATCACCCACAAATGAATCGATGAGTAAAAGCGGCAAATAAGAATATCAAGAAGATTTTGCCTAAGACTGCCAAGAATTAGAGGGATTGGCATGAAAGGCTACCCTTTGCCTTAATGGCATATCAGACTTCGATTAAAACCTCTACGAGGGCAACCCCTTATGCTCTGGAATACGGGATGGAAGTCGTACTACCAACAGAAATTGAGATCCCCTCTTTGAGAATATTTGTCACGCCTCACGCCCCGGGCACGAAAGCGCAACTTCCTGCAACCACAAACTATCTCTCGATGTCCTAGGATCCAAACATGGTTCGAGAGACATACCATATAAAAAAGCACGCGGAAGCAACGATATAATAACACCTTCGTACAAATATAAAATGGGAATTGAGTAACGAGAATACTAATGATACATAAGATCCAAATGTTCATACAGGTACATAGCAAACTAGATCCGCTAGTCAGTGGGGAGACGAGTAAGTACAAAAAGAATCCATCATCATCACCAAAAGAATAAGGCATCAGGGTCGCCGTCAAAAGATCAAACTAGTAACCAGGAGCTCCTAAGACGAGCTGCCGGAGTCATCAGTCACTCTTGCCTATTCCGTGGGCTCGTACTCTGAGAAGATCACCGAGCAAACCTCTACTGTGTCCTCCATGGTCTCGTTGGCAGACGGCTCCACCAGATCATCCTCAGTTCCCTCAACTACTATGACTTCCTCAGTGTCTTCTAGGGCCGTGGTCCTCTTAGGTCCGTTTCTCGAACTGGCAACTGACCCCACAACCTTTACTGAATCCCGGGTGGGATGGCACCAGCTAGGGATCACTTCCTGTGGTACCTCAGTGGGCTTCAGCGGCCTAGTAGATACATCTCCCACCTTTCGAAACCATGCCTCATACCTATAAAGCTTCCAGCTACTACCACACTCATCTAACCATACTACCGTACATTTCCGAACATAAATAGTCCCCTGTCCGTCAAGGAACTCATCAAAATAGAAAGACATCTCCTTAGGGTCGCCAAATCTGATAGGCCACATCTTCATGACCTAGTATTTGTAAAAAGGGGGTCCTACAACGGGGTAAGATATACATCTCAGTAAGGTGGATCCTAACCTTAGGTTAGGCTGACAGTCCACTCAGACAGTCATAAACACCAGCATTTCATGCAAATAAACATATAAGGCATTCAATTATCGATAACAACACACAGACGTCAGGCATACAATCATGACATCATAACACATCAATATGGTCATGCACACATCCCCATGTCACATCGCAATGTCGTATCACCACTTCCACCATTCTAGCCTGCCTCAATCTCATGCCCGCTTTTAGAAAGCCTCATGCTCGATTCGCATAAACGCATTAGACCGTCTCATTGACAAATCCGCGTAAACGCATCGGGTTTTCAATGTTACTCTAGGCCTGTGTCGACATATCACAACTCCATCACGCATTTCAACGCATCAAGACTTTGGCCTTCTCAACCCCGCGTCTCATACGCCTCAAGGTGCCATTCACTCCAAGCCCCGCGGCTCAGGGCATTCATCATACAACCCCACGTCTCATAAGCCTTAGGGTATTACCGCGTCTCACACATGCCACAATCTTAATTCAATTCATACACACAAGGCCAAGTGCAAACTCATGCACAAAAAATACACACATGGCATTCAAGACGATTCAATTGACATTCAAACATGATAGTCAATATAAGGTACAAGCATTGACACACATTCAAGTCCTCTATATCATTCTAGAACACACAATGATCAATCACATTAAAGTCTCTCAAGAATCAATCAAAATTTCACCCAATTCGCCCAATTGAGTTCAATCTTCCTATCATGGGTTTAGGATTCCCTTACCTCAAAATTAATACCATAAAATCCTTCTCCCAAGCACCTCAAGAATTCAGTTCAAGTAGCCCAAGGATAACTCAACCGTGCAACTTATTGAAATTCATCCAATCGTCAATTTTCTTACTCAATTGCCCAATCCATGGAACATAAACCTTATTGACACGTTCGTCAACATCCTAACATGTCTTAATGATGAATTTGAGACTCAATTTCATCCACCAACAGCCCCCACAGAATCGGTATGCACAGAACCGAACTGGGCAATTTTCGATTATGTATATACCTCAATTAACCAGCCCTTAAACTATCTCAAATCTTCAATTTATCCACTAATCTACTTGCTAACATGTATTTCTAAGGGTTTGGGAAGGTCACTGAATATTTGGAGCCAAGCCGTCGCTGGAAACTCCCTGAATGTCACCGGTTGTCCCAAGTCTTCAAACTAGCAGTTCTAACCGTTCAAACGCATAACCTATTTGGGGTCAAAACTCCATCAAATTAACCCAAACTTTTTACCAAAGCTCAATCTATGAGTCCCCTAGATGTCCACAAAATTTAGTTAAAAAATAACAAATTTTCGGGGTCCTAAGAGGCCAAAAACGTGGCTTAGTCTGGTTGCGACGATTTCTGTCGACTTTAGGAAAATCGGCTTGTCGGAGCTCCTTGTTAAGTCAAATGACTCGCTTCCACTTCGAGGACGTCGGCAAGAGGTCAAGCAAGTGGGTTGTCAGCTTGGTAGCTAGGATTCGCCGGAGGTAGCCGTCAACGGCAGCAAACAAGGAGGCATAAACTGGTTGGGTGGTCAGAAGAAGAAGAAGAAGAAGAAGTGATGTTGGTCAGCCAAGTGAGGGGAGAGAGAGAGAAAGAGAGGTATATGCACACTACACAAGTCAACTTAGAAGAAGAAGAAGAAGAAGAAGAAGAAGAAGAAGAAGAAGAAGAAGGGGTGCTGGTCAGCCAAGTGAGGGGAGAGAGAGAGAAAAAGAGGTATATGCACACTTCACAAGTCAACTTGTTGAATGGTAGGTAAAAAGGTAGATATATCCACATCATGGCTTGATCTATTGACACTTGTCCAAGGTGTCATTCAAGTTCATCCAATGGGTCTCCTTCCTCCACATTTTCGACAGCTATGTGGGTGGGTTAATGACCAAAATGCCCCCCATCCAATTATATAAGTAAGGCTAAGGCTTGAGGGGCAAAATTATAATTTTATCCCCGACGTCCGGAACTTCATTTTTCTAATTCCAATTCTCTTCGATAAAGTGATGGTCAATCCAATCATAATATTGGAATTCTTGATTCTTCATTTTTAATTTTCAAGACTCGTTTCTAATCATTTTCTCTATCAGACATAGTTCCAACCTATCCCGATCTAACGGACGACTTTTGCAGACGTCACGCGTATCGACCCTGTGATTCATATCACAATTAGGGCACGTCAATTCATGGCTGTCATGTAATTGTAAGGGTCTATCACTAGTTTCAATGGTCTCGATCGTCACGGTTCGATTTAGGCAAATTTTATAAATTATACGCTGGCTAAGCGATATCACCCGCGCTCCATCGTATAACGCTAGCAATGCATTCCTTAATCGTTCTTAAATCGGCCTTTTATGGCTCTAAATGTCCCCTCAACAATCCTTATGGTCAAAGCGTCATTTCTTATTTGAATTCCCTAGGTCCATGTATCTTGTCTCGCGTTAGCCTTTCCCCCTTGATCAGGCAACTCAAATTGATCAGATTTGAGCGAGATATGACTGAAATACATCGCTAGATATACTTCTCATTAATGAGTCTGAAAATGACAGGAAAATTAGAATGTCACATCTCTTCCCCCTTACAAAAATTTCATTCCCGAAATTTTCATCAAACTTAGCTACTCAAACAAATAGGGGTATTGACGCCTCATCATTACCTCATTTTCCCACGTGACGCCTTCGGTTCCATGTTACTCCCACACAACCTTGACCAATGGAATCGTCTTATTCCTTAGAGTTTGCTCCTTCAGATCTTCGATCCTGATCAGTTTCCCCACGTAGAATACTCTGTCATCCACTTCTATGACCTCGTAGTCCAGCACATGTATCGGGTCTGGTTTATATTTCCGTAGCATCGACATGTGGAAGACATATGCACTTGGGATAAGTGAGGCGATAAGGCAAGTCTGTAGGCCAATGTCCCAATCCGCTCCAAAATTTCAAATGGACCTACGTACCTTGAGCTCAATTTTCCTTTCTTTCCAAATCGCGATAATCCCCTTATCGGCGACACCTTGAGGAAAACATGATCGCCTACTTGAAACTCCAAATGCTTACGCCGCTTATCCGCATAACTCTTCTGACGATTCTGAGCTGTCTTCAGCCTATTCCGAATTATTTTCACTACTTCCACCTATTGCTCTACCAACTCTGGGCCTGTGGTACTTCTTTCTCCGACCTTATCCCAACAAATCGGGGTACTGCAGGCCCTTCCATAAAGCGCTTCAAACGGTGTCATTTGGATGCTCTGCTGGTAGTTGTTGTTATATGCAAACTCCACCAAGTGCAACTGATCTTCCCATCCACCTTTAAAATCTATAACACACGCTCACAACATGTCCTCAAGAGTCTGAATCGTCCTTTCTGACTGTCCGTCCGTCTGTGGATGGTATGCCGTGCTAAATTACAGTCGGGTTTCCATGGCATCTTGAAGGCTTTTCCAAAAATTTAACTTGGGATCTCTATTTGAGGTAATTGTCATGGGTACTCCATGCAGCCTCACTATCTGCCTCATTTATAACTCGGCGTATCTATCCATTGCAAAATCTTTTAGCACCGGGATGAAGTGCGCAAACTTAGTCAATTTGTCCACGACTACCCATATAGAGTCGTGACCTCTCTAACTCCTTGGGAGTCCCATCACAAAATCCATCGTTATATGCTCCCACTTCCATTCCGGAATCTCCAATGGCTATAATAATTCTCCAGGCTTACAGTGTTGCACTTTCACCTACTGGCGTGTCAAGTACTTTGCCACATATTTCGCTACATCTATTTTTATCCCGTTCCATCAGTAGTGTTGACGCAGGTTCTGATATATCTTCGTACTTCCTAGGTGGATACTATAATTGCTCCTGTAAGCCTTTGACAAAATCCTTTCCTCGAGTCCTTTATCCTTTGGCACACATAGACATCCTCGGAACTTCAAAATTCCATCCTCTGACACCTGAAACTCTGGTTTTCTCTCTATCGTGTCCATCTCCAGGATTTTCTGAATTTCTGAGTCCGTAGACTGTAGGGTCTTTATCCTTTCCTGGACCTCAAGTTCTACTCTCAATATAGCTATCAAATTGGACAGTTGCAGACTTCTAGTCTGAACTCAGAATCTCTCAAATCCTCGATCATCGACCAACCTTTTACCAGCAGACAGGCGATGCTCGATTTCAGGCTAAGTGCATCTGCGACTCTATTTGCCTTCCCAGGGTTATACAATTTATCACAAGCATAATCCTTAAGCAGCTTCATCCATCAACGCTGCCTCATATTCAAATCCTTCTGGGAAAACAGATACTTCAAGCTCTGGTGGTCGGTGTAAATCTGGAACTTCTCGCTACACAGATAATGTCTCCAGATCTTCAGAGCTTCAGAGCACAAAAGATCGCTGCTAACTCCAGATCGTGAGTTGGGTAGTTCATTTCATGTGGTCTCAACTGCCGGGATGCGTAGACCACTACTCTCCCATGCTGCATTAACATACAGCCTAGTCCTTTTAGCGAGGCATCACTGTATATCTCATAGCCTCCCAGTTCTCATGAAATTGTCAACACCGGTGCGGTTATCAATCGATGCTTGAGCTCTTGGAAACTCCTTTCACACTTGTCCGTCCATTCGAACTTCGTTTCTTTCTTTGTCAACCTCATCAATGGGATGGCTATGGATGAAAACTTTTCCACAAAACATCTGTAATATCTTGCCAAACTCAAGAAACTTCTGACTTCAGTGACCGCAGTAGGTCTAGGCCAACTTGTTACAACTTCAATCTTTGCAGGATCCATTGCGATTCCTTCTCCAGATATCATATGACTGAGAAATGCTACCCTATTCAGCCAGAACTCGCATTTGCCCAACTTTGTGTAGAGCGAATGTTCCCTCAGGGTTTATAAGACAATCCTTAGGTGCTCTACATGTTCTGCGTCACTCCTTGAGTAAATCAGGATATTGTTGACAAAGACTATGATGAATCTATCTAGGAATTCCTTAAACACTCGATGCATTAAATCCATGAATGCGGCTGGAGCATTGGTCAATCCAAAAGGCATCACTATGAACTCATAATGACCATACCTTGTCCTAAAAGCAGTCTTAGGTGTGTCTTCCTTCTTGATTCTCAATTGGTGATACCCGGTCCTCATATCAATCTTAGAGAATACCACTGCTCCTTGCAATTGATCAAACAAGTCGTCAATTCTCGGCAGTGGGTACTTGTTCTTCATTGTCACCTGGTTCAACTGCCTATAGTCGATGCATGGACGCAAGGACCCATCCATTTTCCTTACAAACAATACTAGCGCTCCTCACGGTAAAGCACTCGGTCGGATAAATCCTTTATGCAGTAGTTCTTACATATGTACCTTTAACTCCTTTAGTTCTTATAAATACATCCTATAGAGTGCCTTCGAGATCAGTTCTGTTCCAAGAGCTAACTCGAACACAAATTCTATCTCTCGCTCCGGTGGCAATCCTGGCAACTCTTAGGGAAAAATGTCAGGGAACTCACGCACTACCGGGGTACTATCTAGTTTTGGCTCCTCAGCAGTCGTATCCATCACCGCAACTAAGTACATCTAACACCCTTCAGACATCAACTTTGTCACTTCAAGAGATGAGACTAAGGGAATTGAGATCCTTCCTCGACTTCCCACGAATTCAAAGCTAGGACGACCTTCCGGGTAGAAACGAATTATTCTACTACCACAATCTACCACTGCCCCCTGTTTGCCTAACCAGTCCATCCCTATTATCACATTAAAATCATACATGGGTAGTACAGCTAAATCAATACTCTCCTTACTCCCTCTAATCATGATTTCACAATCAGCATAGCCTAATAAAACTAATATATTATATTTCAGTGGGGTGGCAACATGCAAGATCACACTCAAAGGTTTTAACTTCATATCAACCAAGTCAGCAAATCGAGCAGACACGAATAAGTACGTGGCACCAGGATCAAACAATGTATATGCAGCTTGGTCACACAAATAAACCGTACCTGTGACCATGCCTAGCACTTCCTCTACCTCCCTACAGGCTATTGTATAAACTCTACCCTAAGCCGGGGTGATCGATCTAGGGAGTGGCAGTCGACGGTCCAGCCTGCGGTCTCTATCCTTGAGGTCGACTCGTCGGAGTTTGGTTCGGGCACATCCTCATCTGGTGGCCCATCTGACCACACTTAAAGCAGGCTCCAGTTCTCACCGGGCGTGGCCCATTTCCATGCCTTCTGCCATAGAGGTAACAACTCCAATTCATGGGATTTAGCGGCTTCATAATGTTTTTCCTCACTGGAGGTACAAAACGCCTATTGCCAGCCATTGGTCTCTTGCCCACCTGGCGGTTGTCTTAGAATGGGGTAAACTGCGATCCAGATGCGGCATTTCTCTCCTTTAAATCCCTCTCGATCATCTAGCCCCGTTCATAAATTTCCTTATAGGTCCATAGGTTCAGGGCTATTATCTAGCTACGAAGCTTAGGCCTCAATCCGTCCCAAAATCTCCACGCCATTTCCTGAGGATCCTCTACTTATCGAGGTGCGTACCTAGACAGTCTGGAGAACTCGACCTCATACTGGTCCATCGTCAGTTGATTCTGACGTAGCTGTAAAAATTTCACCTATTTCCTTTCCCCGGCCGTCTTCGAAAAGTATTTGTCGTTGAACGCCGTCTTAAAGGCATCCCAAGTCATGGTTGTTCCCTCTAATAAAACTCCAATCTCGGTGGCAGCCCACCAATCGTTTGCGATACCTTCCAGCTGGTACACCGCCAACAGCAATTTCTCTTCGTCCGTGTACCTCAGGACTCTAAAGGCTTTCTTTAGCTTTTCAATCCATCTGGGTGCTAGCTCGGGGTCTCCAGCCCTGTCGAACAGGGTTGGCTTCAGTTTTATGAATTGCTTCACCAGCTGACCCATCTATCTGGCCGCAATAATCTCCTCCTGGGCATTCACTGCCTCATTACCCTAGTTGTGATCATCGTGATTTCCATTGGCCCCGTTGTTGCCGTTATTGGCGTTAACGGCAGGTATTGCGGCTCCTACCGCCTGGGCTATGACAGCATCCCTATCTTGGGTCTGCCTATCGATGAGGTCGCTAATCCTCTCTAGCACCTTCAGTACCCCATCCATTATCAGGTTTTCTACTACAGGCAGCCTCAAGCTAGAGGCTCCATTGTTCGGTCTCTCAAGTCTCCTAGACGGATTGATCATCCTTATTCGCTTCTACTAAGCCTGGTCCACCACAAGTTCATCAAGGAATTAGTACTCACTCATTTATCCAAGTCCAGGGCTACCAACTATGCCTTAACATAAACAGTTATAACACCACAACCCTCCATACAACAATTTCATGGACATTTCAACAAGTAGTCCATGGTTCTTCCTCAGTTCCGTTCACTCCCACGGTTCCTAAGACAAACCATACTCATTCATTTAACAAGCTCAAATCCAGAAATGACTTTCAACACTAAGTAGGGAACTTAATCCTCATTTATTACCACAACCCTACCAAGGCCAAATGCCAACCATAAGTGCCAAGTCATATGCTATGCATCCCATGTCTTATCCCAACCAGTCTCCTAAGGTCTCGCTACCCGTCCTTGTCCCAACTTAATCCTCCTTATTAATCTAATCCTTAACCAACTTTGGATCGAGCTAAACTTTGTTCTGAAACCAAGCGAACGGGGATATCACGCCCTGCGCCCCAGGCACGAGCGCGCAACTCCTTGCAACCACAAACTATCTCTTGATGTCCTAATATCCAAACATGGTTCGAGAGACATGCCATATAAAAAAGCACGCGGAAGCGACGATATAATAACTCCTTTGTACAAATATATAAATGGGACTTCGGTAACGAGAATACTAATGATACATAAGATCCAAATGTTTATACAAGTACATAGCAAACTAGATCCGCAAGTCAGTAGGGAGACGGGTAAGTACAAAAAGAAGCCATCATCATCACCAAAAGAATCAGGCATTAGGGTCGTCATCAAAAGATCAAACTAGTAAGCCAGGAGTTCCTAAGACGAGCTGCTGGAGTCATCAGTCTCCCCTGCCTCCTCCGTGGGCTCGTACTCTAAGAAGGTATCCGAGCAAACCTCTACTATGTCCTCCATGGTCTCGTCGGTAGACGGCTCCACCAAATCATCCTCAGTAGCCTCGACCGCTATGACTTCCCTAGTGTCTTCCAGGGTCGGGGTCCTCTCAGGTCCGTTTCTCAAACCGGCAACTAACCCCTCAGCCTCTACTGAATCCCGGATGGGATGGCACCAGCTAGGGATCACTCCCTGCGGCACCTCAGCAGCCTTCAGTGGCCTAGTAGATATATCCACCACTTTTCGAAACCAGGCCTCATACCTATAAGGCTTCCAACTACTACCATCCTCGTCTACCCATACTATCGTACATTTCCTAACATAAATAGTCCCCTACCCGTCAGGGAACTCATCAAAATAGACAAACATCTCCTTGGGGTCGCCAAATCTAATAGGCCACATCTTCAGGACCTAGGATCTGTAAAAAGGGAGTCCCACAACGGGGTGAGATATACATCTCAGTAAGGTGGATTCTAACTCTAGGTTAGGCTGACGGTCCACTCAGGCAGTCATAAACACCAGCATTTCATGCAAATAAACATATGAGGCATTCAATTATCGATAACAACACACAGATGTCAGGCATACAATATGGCATCATAACACATCAATATGGTCATGACATATCGTCATGTCACATCACCACTTCCACCCTTCCAGCTTGCCTCAATCTCATACCCGCGTTTAGAAGGCCTCAGCCTCGGTCCGCGTAAACGCATCAGACCGTCTCATCGATAAACCCGCGAAAACGCATCAGGCTTTCAATGTTACTCCAGGCCTGTGTCGACACATCACAACTCCATCCCACGTTTCAACGCATCAGGACTATGGCCTTCTCAACCCCGCGTCTCATACGCCTCAGGGTGCCATTCACTCCAAATCCCGTGCCTCAGCACCTCAGGGCATTCATCATACAACCCCATGTCTCACACGCCTCGGGGTATTACCATATTTCAAACATGCCATAATCTCAATTCAATTCATACACACAAGGCCAAGTGCAAACTCATGCACAAACAATACACCCATGGCATTCAAGACGATTCAATTGATTTTCAAACATGATAGTAAATACAAGGTACAAGCATTGGCACACATTCAAGTCCTCTATACCATTATAGGACGCACAATGAACAATCACATTAAAGTCTCTCAAGAATCAATCAAAATTTCACTCGACTTGTCCAATTGAGTCCAATCTTCCTATCATAGATTTAGGATTCCCTTACCTCAAGCTTAATACCACAAAATCCTTCTCTCAAGCACCTCAAGAATTCGGTCCAAGCAGCCCAAGGATAACTCAACCGTGCAACCTATTGAAATCCATCCAATCGTCAATTTCCTTACTCAATTGCCCAATCCATGGAACATAAACCTTATTGACATGTTCATCAACATCCTAGCATGTCTCAATGGTGAATTTAAGACTCAATTTCAACCACTAACAGCCCCCACAAAATCGGTATGCACAAAACCGAATTGGGCAATTTTTGGTTCTGTGTATACCTCAATTAATCAACCCTTAAAATACCTCAAATCCTCAATTCATCCACTAATCTACTTGCTAACATGTATTTTTAAGGGTTTGGGAAGCTCACCGAAGATTTGGAGCCAAGCCGTTGCCAGAAACTCCTTGAATGTCACCGGTTCTCCCAAGCCTTCAAATTGGCAGTTCGAACCCTTCAAACACAAAGACCCATTTGAGGTCAAAACTCCATAAAATTAACCCAAACTTTTTATCACAACTCAATAAATGAGTCCCCTAGATGTCCACAAAATTTATTTGAAAAACTCCAAAGTTTTTGGGTCCTAAAAGGCCAAAAACGTGGTTTACCTCTAGTTCCGACGATTTCCGTCGACTTTCAGGAGATCGACTGGTCAGAGCTCCTTGCTGAGTCAAATGACTCGTTTCCACTTCAAGGACGTCGGTAAGAGGTCAACCAAGGAGTGGGTGGTCGACTCGACAATTGGGAGTTGTCGGGGGTGGCCGTCGGAGGCAGCGAACAAAGAGGCAGAAATTGGTCGAGCGGTGAGCGGTCGACAACAGAAGAAGAAGAAAAAGAAGAAGCTCTCGGCAATGGAGGGGTGATGGTCGGCCAAGTGAGGAGAGAGAGAGAGAGAAAGTGAGGTATATTTTGAATGGTAGGTGAAAAGGTAGATATGTCCACATCATGGCTTAATCTATTAACACTTGTCCAAGGTGTCATTCAAGCTCATTTAATGGCTCTTCTTCCTCCACATTTTCGGCAGCTATGGGGGTAGGTTAATGACCAAAATGCTCCGATCCAATTATATAAGTAAGGTTAAGGCTTGAGGGGCAAAATGATAATTTTATCCACGACGTTCGGAACGTCATTTTTTCAATTTCAATTCTCTTCGATAAGGCGATGGCCAATCCACTATGATGTTGGGATTCTTGATTCTCCATTTTTAATTTTCAAGACTCGTTTCTGATCGTTTTCTCTATTAGGCGTGGTTCCGACCTATCCCAAATTAACGAGCGGCTTTTGCAGACGTCACGCGTATCGACCCTGTGATTCATATCACAATTAGAGCTTGTTAATTCATGGCGACTTTGGTTGTCATGTAATTGTGAGGGTCTATCACTAGTTCCGATGGTCTCGATGGTCACGGTTCGATTTATGAAAATTTTGCAAATTATACATTGTTTAAGCGGTATCACCCGTGCTCCAATTGTATAGCGCTAGCAATGCATTCCTTAATTATTCTTAGATCGGCCTTTTATGGTTCGAAATGTCCCCTCAACAATCCTTATGGTCAAAGCGTCATTTCTCATTCGAATTCCCTAGGCCCATGTACCTTGTCTCGTGTTAGCCTTTCCCCCTTGGTCAGTCAACTCAAATTAATCAGATTCAAGCGAGATATGACTGAAACACATCGCTAGATACACTTCTCATTAATGAGTCTGAAAATGACATGAAAAATCAGAATGTCATAATATTATTATAATTTAAACTCTTTGAGGCAGAATGGATCAAACATAGACGTAAACAGCTAAATCTGATGGACCAGAAGTGTCTTAGAGGAATCAGTCATGGCCAGAGTTACCAGAAGAGGGTGGCCAAGTTATTTAACCAAAAAGTTAACCCAGAAGTTTCGAGGTGAATGACCTAATGGTGAAGAAGACTCTGTCGAATACTGCTTATACAGGAGGCAAGTTTACCCCAAATTATGAAGGCCCTTATGTTGTCAAGAAAATCCTCATGGGAGCGGCATTAATTCTTGTAAATTATGAAGGAGAAGAATTGAGATACCCTATAAACTCAGATGCCATGAAGAAATATTATCCTTGAAATGAAATCAGATGATGATCACTTGACCTTCACCGAAATGATTCGAGTCGTCATATCGGTCATTACATAAGCATATCATGCATCCTGCATACATGGCATGTGTTATGTTTTATAGGATTCCAAAAAATGAACTCATAATCAAACTCGTTCAAATGGAACCAAGAACAAAACGATCTCTGACGCATAAAATCAGGTGATATGTATTTGTTTCATAAAAGTGTAAAAATATCTTTCGCTCATTGGAATTTCTATTCTCTTCATACAGGAATGCCTAATGAAGACAGAAGACGGAAGATAGCGATGGAGAAATACTATAAAATTTGTCACCCTCTTGTAAGAGAGAATGAATAAAAAATGAGCATTCATATGGTCAGACTTAGGGATGAACCATACTTTCAAAAAATGAATTTTCAACACTTGTTGCACACATGTCATGATTAGAGGTTATCTAGGCATGGCTGAAATATACATGGTGCATCATTAAATCTCTGTAAGGTGAAATGTCTGGAGAAAAATAAAATGATTTTTCCAAAACAAAGTTATTTTGGCTATCTAGTAGGAATGTTCCTTCAAATGAGAGGCAAGCATAATCCAAACACGTTCTATACACATCAAAGAGAAAAGAGAAATGTAAAGATAGATGAGTCTAAATCCAGGGATGTAAGGGATATTTGCATCGATTACATGGATTGGGATGACGGAGGCATTCATTCTTCACCATAAAAACTACTAGTAATCATTAACAAGCCTCTTGAACGGTGGTCTTTATTTCTTAATCCTGTCAAGAACCACCCCATATTGGGGTCATGTAAAAGCAGTCCAGTAGCTTGGAAATGTAAATGGTTAGAAATCCTTTTGCTCGAACTAACATCAATCTTCGTGTGTTGATATGCATTGATCCAAGCATCATAGGATGACGAAGAGACGTTCATTTCTCTATCCTATACACTTATACCAATTGCACAGCCAATTTGAGCCTACACATTCATTTCATGCGTCTCCATTGGTAGTCATTGCACAACACTAGAGCGAAAGTGGCGAAAACACTCTAGACAAAGAAGTTCAAGAAATATGTGTTACATGAAAATTTCAAGGTAAAATGTTCAGTCAGGATGAGACTCAAGCAACATACCTTACATGATCATCAAAAATCTTAGTTCATAGGAAAAGGAAAGGAAAAGGCGAGGTCGAAAAAGAGAAAAAGCCGAATCTCTATGCATTAAAAAGAGACAAAGTGCCAAACAAGAGCAGGGCCAACCCACGCTGGAATGCTGGAAAGTCGTAAGAATGATTTTGGGGAACACTAAGAGATTACTAGATACCTTAACCACAACAACTTCTGAAGTAAAGAAGAATCCTCAGGAATTCTGTAGCAAAAGGCTAACCCCTTGAATGGAATCATAGCGAACTGCCAAAAATAAACAATGTCCTTAGGAGATTAGACCCATTCTCAAGGCATGTGGTATTAAGAAGACTAAAGATGCTCTTTAAAGAATCATTAATCAGGGACAAAACAGAGAACCGATCTACAATGATCACCAATGTCAAACCCTACACTATTTCGGGCAAAAAACAAACCTTTTTTGATCCTCCAATCCTACCAGTGTTACAACCCTTCATAGTCTTTTTCGACTAAGATGCCTAGGTTAATGTGTACCTTAGCTCGAAGAAGTACGAATAAAATTATTTTTTTCTCATTTTGCAGGGTCCTTGACTTGTAAACCTAGAGCAGATGGAGAAAATTTTCATTCAAAAGACCCGATTCAGAGAATAAGTCGCCCTTGAAAACCGTGTTCAGGCCCGACATTATGGTCCCAAAAAGACCTCTCGATTGATTGGAATGTATGCATTGTGATTGGACCCGAAAACCCAAGTGCATGTTATTAGGAAATTCGAGTGCTTTCTTTAAAAAAAAAAACTAAAGTCAAAGAATCTGCGAGAAGCCCTCTTTGGCAGAGACGTTCCAATAGAATGCTTAAAAATAAGCTTTTGTTGGCAACTTCAAATTGTTTGATCCAGAATTTTCCTTACAGTGATTTTTTATCATCTTTGCATGCTTTAAGATGTTTTGGATAACCTCCAGTATCATAAGTCATTTTGCATGATCGCATTGGTCAAAGTAAACCTTTGTCTGTATTATAACTGTCATTGTCTCGAGATACCTGATATCTTTTTTACGAGGAATGAATTCTCAGGTTCAAACTTCTATAAGACTCATGGCGATCCCAGGTCAAAGAAGGATACGTTGCTCAACAATGAAGAGCTTCGGGATCGTTTTGTGGGAGATTTCAGATTTGAGCTTTCTGTCGGCTACTCGGAGTCCCCAAATCCCAAAATAATGCCTCACGTGCCAATAGGACAATTTTCAAATTCAGCTTTCTACGATATTTTAGGTAATCCTTAAGTCCCGAAAGAATCTTGTTAACAAAAATTTTTATAGGTTTGAACTTTCTACAAGATACTTGGAGTCCCCAAGTCTCAGAATTTCGCTTTGCACGTCGAGAAGACAATCTTTAGAACCAGTTTTCTGTAAAGTTCTAGATAACCCCTAAACCCCAGAATAGCTCCTATGGTAAAACCTAAGAGATAGGTATACCACATTTATATAGACCCTGGTTGATTCCTTAAGGTGTTGGATCCGTCTACTCTTCGATAAACTCTAAAGAACGGGTGCGTCATATTTAGGTTTCTGGTGGATAAGAAACCTACTCTCCGACAAATCCTAAAGAATGGGTACATCACCTTTAGGTTCCTAGTGGATGGGAAGCCTACTTTCCGATAAACTCTAAAGAACAGGTGCGTCACTTTTAGATTACTGGTGGATAGGAAGCCTACTTTCCGACAAATTCTAAAGAACGAGTGCGTCACCTTTAGGTTCCTGGTGGATAGGAAGCCTAGTATCCGACAAATCCTAAAGAACGAGTGTGTCATCCATAGGTTCCTAATAGAAAGAGTCATATTCATGGTTTGATTCACCATACGGATCGAGACTTTTGACAATCCCTAAAGAACGGGTGCGTCATCCATGGGTTCCTAATAGAAAGGAGTCCTATTTATGATCTGATCCACCATACAGATTAAAACCTTTGAGAATCCCTAAAGAACGAGTGCATCATCCATAGATTCCTATCAGATAGGAATCCTATTCTATTTTGGCCTACTATATGGACTAGAACTTAACTGCCCTATGATACTCAAGGGACGAGTCCCTAGGTATTTACTTGAATATGCCATATACCTCACATGCCACACAAGCATCGGGCAGGTGAGTAATAGGTAAGCATCTCTACACCATCTCTCTCTCTCACATTATCAAAGACGGAATTAGTAGAGCGTTCACCAGTAGGACAAGAAAGATTAAATGTTAGTATTCATTTGTTCTTTTTCCCAATCGAGTTGATTTAGACTCAGGTGTCACATGTCTTTGAGTGAAATTGCTTGCGAGATTCCTCTCAAAGAGAGGTAGCTGTTGGCACCTGATTTTCGATAAGTCTTTTTTTAGTTTATTTCTGAAAAATTCATAAAATAATTCATAAAAAATTGAAAAATTACAAAATTAACTTTTGTGGTCTTGGCCAAGCCCAAGGAACCATTCTTGACATAAAACTAATTTTTTTATTTTTTACTTTTTTAGAAAATAGGAAAATACTAGAAAATTCAAGAAAAATAGCATTTGATGTCACAAAAATATAAAAAAAATAGTCAATATTTTTCTTTTAATTCCTTTGTCTTCTTGATCTCATAAAAAGACCAAATTAAAGTTTAATTTTGTGTGTTTCTTTGTTACAATTTAGTTCAAAAAATAGTCAATCTAATTGTCCTTCATTGCAATTTAGTTCAATTATCTGCACAAATTGCTCAATTGCATGAATTGGACAAAATTACATACTTAATTACAATTTAGTCCTTGAATTTGGGCATAATTAAAATTACTTTCAATTCAATGGCTACATTTACCAATTGAAGCCACTACCTAATGTTTTTCATCATTCTGAGTCGATTAGCATAGGTGGTTTGGTCCAATTTGACTATTTGAGTCTTCAATTTCGTAATTTTTTAATTGTAATTAAGGATAAATTTCGGGCTTTTGTAGAAATTGACATGAACTTTTGGGAAAAATCACATTTTTGGGTAAATTTCATGTCCTAAGTTTGATTTAAAGGTTTAATTGTGAAAATCACCCGCGAAATTTGGTTAATTTTGCAAAAATAAAGTCTGAACCAGTTCTGACTAGTCAGACCACCCAGTCGACCCGGTCGAACCGGTCCGCTACAATGTCGTCTTCTTCCCCAAGAGTCTGCGCAGATGAACAATGGAAGGCCAAACATGGTCCAATTGAAGGCTCAATCGACCATAATCGGTAAATATATGGTGGGGCTTTCGATCTTCAGGGTGAGACGCATCGATCAGGACCGGTGGCGACGCCAATAGTCATTGGGGCAGGGTACAATCGACTGGTCAACGTTGCAATGGCCATGAAAGTCAATCTTCACGGAACAGCCAAATCGAGTGTCCATTCACGCATGCCGGGAAACCATTTCGACTTAAAGGAGTTGCCCACCTTCTCTGACACTGTTTAGACCAAATGACACGCACGATCACGTGCCATTTCAAGTCAGTTAGCATCCCTCCATTTGCGGCAAAAATTCGAAAGTTGTATATAGCCTTTGGAGGCTTTCTAGAAGAAGAGGTAGTTTTCATTATGTTTCTGGAGAATAA
Source organism: Rhodomyrtus tomentosa (assembly GCA_028455895.1). Classification (NCBI taxonomy): domain Eukaryota; kingdom Viridiplantae; phylum Streptophyta; class Magnoliopsida; order Myrtales; family Myrtaceae; genus Rhodomyrtus; species Rhodomyrtus tomentosa. The sequence goes on along the minus strand of JAPCWY010000009.1, from coordinate 13,644,239 downwards.
CAGAATTGAGAGAGAGAGAGAGAACTCGCTCTCTGACCCCTGTCGTCGAGAGCTTGAGTTCGATCTGTGAGTGATCGATGAAGGCAATTCAAGCCAAACCGAGCCACAATTCCACTTCGAGCAGCTTGCTAGAGCTCTGCAGAGTCGATCGCACTAACTCGCACTAACTTTGATCTCGAAAAACGGTAAGTCAATCTTCGAGCTCCATCTCTGACCTTCAATGGCCGATCTTCATTTCGATCTCAATTCTTGCGATTGATGTGTGTGAAATGTCTCTAAGACATCACTAAATACTGCTCTATGCTTTGATTGTATTGAAATCGAGTTGAACCTTGCTTTTGAAACGCGCCGCCATAACCGATCCTGCCAAGCTTCCCTAACTCAAGCTAGCCTAAATTAAGTCAATCGGACCTGCAAATAAGTGTTCTGGACTCATATAGATGCGATTGTGAGATGGAATTAGTTCGACTTGCTCTCTATTGCATGATTGAACTTCCATGGCCATACTCGGTATTTTGCACGTTGTACGTGATTCAATAGGTGAAATGCTATGATTCTCAGATATGTTAAACTAGAGATTAGTACGAGTCGAACAGCGCCGAATTCGTGTTAATAGGTATAGGTTTAGTCGTTTATCAACGCCGAGAAGTCTCTGTCATTCGTTTAGTTATAGTCGGAAGGTTGAAGACGAAGCTGACGTGGCGAGTCAACGAGTCAGTGGCTTAGGTGGTGGAATGTGATTGGTCCACGTGGATGTTAAGTCAGCTCGACCGTTAGTCTGTTAGGTCGAATCAGTTTAGGTCGGACGCCCTAGATTAATCGACTCCTATTTTTAGTGACCGTCCGATTAGAAATTAGGAATATTCGAAAATGATTTTATAATCAGAAAATCAAAATAAACTGAAACGGTGCCGTTTAGGTTAAGGGTCAAATGACGTCGTTTAGGTTAGTGAGGATGGACGAACCAGATCAAGTCTTGTGTTTTAATCGTGATCGTAGATTTAAGTAATCAGATCTTACGGATGAGATTTGGTCGGCTTTTAATCTGAGCCGTAGGTTTTAGTAAGTTGATTCTAAGGCCACGAAGTCGCCACATGGTTCAATTGGAGCTGTCGGATTTAATCCGATTAATCGAAAGATAAATAATCAAGGAACGGCGTTGTTTTGGAGGTTAAGCCCGCACGAGTCCGAGTCTGGGTTGGGTTCCGATTAGAGCGGGTCGGGTCGACCCAGTCCGAATCATATTTTTTAATAAAAAATTTAGAAATGATTTTTAAAAAAAAATCAAAAAATTCATGGAAAATTCTAAAAAATGTTATAAAATCCTAGAAAATCCCAAGAAATGTAGAAAAATTGTGAAAAATTCCTAGACATTCCAAAAATTCCCAAAATTGAGGAATGACCACAGACAACTGGTCAGTCCTATTTTTGGGATTTCTTGTCCATTTTTCTGGAAATTGACGATATTACACTTTACGGGTAAATCACATCTACTTGGTATATTGGATAGGTCGAGAATATCAAGATAAGAATTATGGTCAGTCAGGTGACCAATTCTTATATTTGAATTTTCAAATCTCATCCTTTTTCTGAAATCAATGATTTTATCCCTCAAAGGGTAAATCGTATTTCCATTCCGATCGAACTGTAAAAATTGCTTAAAATTAGGATTTGGGTCTAGTGGTCGACCAATCCTTTTGTTTGGGGTATTCACTTTTCATCTCTTTTTGAAATGACGATCTTAACCCTCAAAGGGTAAATCTCTTCTAAAATTACAGAAAAATTCTAAAAATTCCTGAAAAATGGGAAATGGATTGGTTTGGTGACCAATCGTATTTCCACCATCTTTTGACTCCATATTTCATCTCAAATGACAACTTCGCCCTTCTTGGGTAAATTATTCTAAAATTCTTCAAAATTACAATTTCGTCCCCTCATTGCAAATCATGTCAAAAACACTCCTAAGTCTTGATTGACATTTCTCTATGCTAGTATGGCCATACTAGGGATGCCATGCTGTATTCATGTGATTTATCCGCATGTCCTGGATCCTTGATTTGCGCATTCATTTTATTGACTGTGTTTGTTAGGAAAGTCACTCCTATCTGCATGAACTCTTTGATTTAGGATTCGCACCTTACTCATCTGCATGAAATCATAGGGTTAGATAAATCATTCGACTTAGGTGCCGAAAGGCGTCAACTCTGATAGTTGGCGTAACAAAGTCCTCGATCCCTTTTCTCTAGTTATTGCAGAATCGAATAGAATGGTCCCAACTATTCGATAGGGGTTTCTGATCGTGCCCTCCGCAAAACGATCAATGGCAACTCCTTGGCATGTACACGCATCACATGTCACCAGACCACATCGAAGGTCGACCTTGTATTCCACTATTGCGACTTGGGTAACAGGCCTTAGGAAAGGCCCGCGTCCGACTAGACGGGATGACCCATTAACCCTCGGATATCTCGTTGGGACTAGAGATCTTTCGAGGGTCGTGACACTTGGGCCATACGGAATTGTCAAGATAGGAGCTGTAGTTAATTTATACTTGAGTTTCTGAAAACTACGTTCGCGTTTCTCCGTCCATTCAAATTTTACATCCTTCTTGAGTAATTGGGTTAATGGCCAAGATATAGATGAAAACCTTTCTATAAAACATCTATAGTAGCCTGCCAATTCCAAGAAACTTTTAACTTGTGTCATTGTCATTGGTCTTGGCGAGTTTGTGACTGCCACAATCTTTGTAGGATCGACTACAATACCATTTGCAGATATAAAAAGTCCTAAATATGCCACGCAAGCTAACCAAAACTCGCACTTACTAAACTTGGTATATAATTGGTGTATTCTCAATGTTTCCAACACAATCCTCAAATGTTGCTCATGCTCCTCAGGATTTCTTGAGTACACCAGAATGTCATCTATAAACACAATTACAAAATGATCTAAACATTCTTTGAATACCCTATTCATTATATCCATAAAAGCAGCAGGAGCATTTGTTACTCCAAACAACATCGCTGTGAACTCATATTGTTCATATCGCGTCCTAAATGTCGTCTTTGGAATATCCTATTTCCTAATTCTCAATTGATGGTAACCAGTCCTTAAATCAACCTTAGAGAATACTGAAGCTCCCTACAACTGATCAAACAAATCATCGATTCTTTGGTAACGGGTATTTATTCTTAATTGTCACTTGATTCAACTGTCTCTAATCAATGCACAATCGTAACGATCCATTTTTTTCTTATCAAATAACGTAAGTGCTCCCCAAGGCGACGCACTGTGATGGATAAATCCTTTATCTAGCAATTCCTGCATCTGAACCTTGATTCCTTAAGCTCATACAATGACGTCTTATATGACGTCTTATAAATTGGCTCCGTTCGTCTAACATCCCTCCTTTGAGAGCACATAAATTGCGATCTAGTCATGACGGCTCTCTCATTCAAGTTTCTTTCTATTATCTTATCTCTCTCATACAGCTCTTCATAATCCTTCAAATTGAGAGGTATCAGACTGTCCCTACTTTCGAGTTTCAGTCCATCCCGAAATCTCACTACCTTATCTTCTAGATTTGCAACCATCCTCTGAGCATATCGAGACAATTCAACGAACCTGGCCTCGTACTGATCTATGATCATTTGATTCTAGTGCAGATTCATGAACTCTTTAAGCTTACATTCTCGAGCAGTACTAGAAAAACACTTGTTGTTAAAGGCCTCTACAAATGTATCCCATCCTAAGACTATACCCTAAGGGAAGATCCATCTCTAGGATTCATCCCACCAAGAACTAGCATTGCCCTGCATTTGATAAACAGTCAAAGTGACTTTATCCTCATCAGCAAACTTCAACAAGTCCAATGATTTCTCATTTTCCTTGATCCATTAGGCAACAGCTTATGGGCCTGCCTCCCCTGCGAACCTAGGTGGTTTCAGCTTCAGAAACCTTTCTATTAACTGTTGTATTTGTGCACTTTCATTTAAGTTCATAGCCAATAGGCCAACTTGTGGTGACTCCGTAGTGGGAACATTATAGTCCTTTACTCTTTGGCCTATCAATTCTCCAAGTGCTGCAAGGACTTCCTCAGTCACCCTTGGATCTAGTTCAGGCAATTCACAATACGTTCCTTTGTCTACCACAGTCTCGACAACTCTTGGGATCTTAGCAGTTCTTGGTTCTTGCCTAGGTGGTCCACCTCTAGTTGCTCTTCTACCCCGTTCGCTCATTATGCAGGTTTATATGGAGTCCTGCACACCCCAGATCAAAGAGTGATAAGAAGACAACTCAAAATGTCAAATCACAAACAACAATCACAATTCTCATCACTCCTAATTACTCTAAATCTATGACCTGATGAATCACACAAACCTTGCTCAAATACCCCTTGGGCGAGGATGTCACGCCCTAATCCTCGGGTACGCAATATCCCTATCAAATTGCCTTAGGTCATAATGATAACATCCTAGGTACGCTATCGACCTCTAATAAAATATCGCACATGAGAAAACGTTTAATCTCTCATTCATACATAACGACAGGGATAGCTTGTACAAATACTCATAACAGTAGAATCATACATGTAAGTCATCATAACATCACAAGCATCACATCGTAAAGCCTACTGAGCCGTAACCGGACAAAATCCCCACACTACGGGGTGGCTCCCTAAGTCATCAAAATGACCAACAAGAAGTCTGTCCATTATCTACTCTAAAAGTAGCTACTTCAGTATCTCATGCCGGATCATGATCTAAAGGCTCATTAGAATGAACCCTCAAATGAGGCTCTGTTGACGGCGAGCTACGGTAAGGGCCCATAACTTCACCATCGAGGTTACCCACAAAACCTGAACAATCCCAACAAGGACCAAAAACTCGATCAGCCACATGAAGGATCAACGCTCTAAAGGGATGATGCACTAGGTCATCAAAATCCTATTCAACGTAGACCGTGGTGATGCGTTCTTTCCAGACCTTATTCGTCCTAGGTACTGGGTGGCGGATAACTTGAATCTCGGTGTGAGAAGGGATCCCAAACCTAAGCTGGCATCGTTGATCTGCCATCTTAATTTAGACCAGAAAAATGGTCCCGCCAAGGGGTGACATATCATCTCAGTGAGTCAATACCTAAGCCTTGACTAGAGCGTTGATTCATCCAAAATATCCTATCATGCAGTTATATAGCATAAGAGAAATATAGCAATCACAGGCAACTTACCCATCGCATTGCAACACACGATGCAAGGTGAATGGACTACCCATTTGTGCCACACAAGTCAATTATTGAGATATTCCAGCACTTATAATGCATTCATTGAATGCAAGTCCATTTCATTAGTCGATGATCCTCGACATTTATAAAGTCTATACTACCCTATGCCTATGGCACCCATGTAATGTCTTCTATAAAACGGGCCCCGTCCCATATCCTATAAGTGACGACATCTACAAATTGTAACCCCATGCCCATGGCACCTAGGTACAACATGCATCTTCCCAAAAGTGGTTCGATCCTCATGAGCAGCGATCGATTTTCGGCAATCTAACCATGCACCATACCAGCTTCGTACCTCACCAAGAAAGTCAGGCATCTAACAAGTCGTGTGGTTAAATCCCCAATACCATTAGCACCCCAGGCACAAGGAACTTGTCAGGTATCACATCATCGATCCATCATATGACCATGCAACTCATTCAGCAATCATTCGTTCTTATCTTTGTTTATAGTCGGATGACCAAGCACTGGTGCTCAAGACTTGGCCTTCGGCCATTTTCATGCGCAACGTGTCATATGAGGCATGCGACATGATATGCATGTATCTCAAGCAGGCACAAAGCCAATAATCTACAAGTTGACAATCCAATTGATTCCAATCAATCCAATCTCATGGTCACATAATCATGACAATCAGGCAATATCATAATTTAGTCATTTCGATAACATGTCATAGCATCTCATAAGTAACCACTATGTTCACAGGTGTTTTAGAGTCAAACAATCAAACATTAATCCATCAAAATAGACTAATCTTTCCAATTGAGGCTATTTCGCCTATTCCAACTGCTAACCTAATCCAACCCCAATCAGTCGACCAAAATACTTAGAATATTAAGCAAACTAATTCTAAAGGTAATCAGCGACCTAATCATGGATTAGATGTCAACTCACAGTCAAGTGGCCCCAGAACGATAATAACGGTCCTTGTGCGCTCTTGCACTCCAACCTAAGAATCAGTGAGCAATGAACGTCAATTCAACCCAATGATGGATGCAACTCGAAGCCAAGACCTAATAGGACATCATATGAGTTGGCAAGATCACGCCGGAGTTTGATTGAGTAATGACCAATAAGAACATACCCTAAACAGAACCTAAGTAGAATAAAGGCAGAGCTGTACATTGGGGGATCGAACTCCTATGGTTAGCTATGGGCGAGAGGGAGGCTTAATGATGATCCTAAGATATTAAAGGATGTTTCACAAGGTTGAGGAAGGCCAACAGGGGTCAGTAGAGGCCTAAAGAGGTATCAATACTCATTTCCCCCAAATTAGAATCAAACGTTGTCTCCGGACGGCAATGTTTACAGTTTCAAAATGTAGAACTGGTTTAAGCTATTTTTCGGCTTGAAGACGTCTTAGAGAGGCTAAGGAAGGTATGACAAAAATTTGGGATCAATTCAGGTTCGTTTCAAGCTCAAACGACGCGTTTTCCTCTAATAATAGAATTTGAAAACTACACTAGGCAGCAGCAGTATGTGGACATTTTTGGATAATTTCGGACACCTATGGACTTCTACTAAGCTAGAGGACATTATAGGAACCTAGGTAGATGTCCTATGGTGTCGGGGATGGTCAAGACTTACCTCAATGGTGCACGACAAGAGCTATAGCGACGATGGAGCAAAACCGAATGCAGCAGAATAGGTGCGATAGTGGTGGTCGACCAAGATTTATAACTAGTCCTTTGGACCATAAGGATGGAATTTATAGACTTAGGTGAGGGTTGTGGTTCCATTCATATTTTATGTGAGATATTTGCTAAGCCTAGAGATGTTCAATCATAAATAGGGAAATCCTTATCCACAATTGTTCTATGTGGGACGTTGTTCTACTAACAACGATCTATGTGTCATACCTAATATTCTATGTGGGACATCCTTAGAAAACCCTAGTGTTGATTTCGTACATCCTAAAAATATCTAGGGGTATTTTGGTAAAAGGTAACCCCAAGGTTAAATTCTCCCGCCAGCAATTCTCAAGTGGGTTTTCTCGTCCAATCTCAATGTATCAGATTTACGACAAGGCATAAGTTATGGTAATTCCAATCCTAAGATAAGGAATTCGATTGGCCAAACCCTTAAACTTATTCAATTACTAATTTAGAAATTCTCGATTTTCTTCTCCTAGATCGCTATTATTCAATCAAAGGCAACAAATTGGAATTCACGGACATTTCATAATTGAATTCCTATACTAAAAGGAAATCGAATTTTCAGGGCGTCACACCATAATAGAGAGCCGTCGAGGTAGAGCCTGGTCAGTCTTGGGTGAGGCTTGAGCTCATTGGGATCTTACGAGGTGCAACAAGGCTCGGCAACTGGCGAAGGAATAAGGAAAAAGAAAGAGAAAAAGAAAGGAAAATAAATAATATAATATAATATAATAATTAAAAATTTTATTTTTTAAATAAAAAAGTTTGGTTATAACGGTTTGGACATGTGTGGATAGGAACCCGACACGAGCCATGGCGATATCCAGCGATAGGCCATAGGTGAGGAACTAGCATCGCCAAATCCAAAAAGGTGGAACTCGCCCAAGGGCGGCAATCTACCTCACTCGAGGTTACAATGTTCGAGGTCAACCTCATCGGCCTTAGGTGATCTCGTTCCTAGGCCAATGACTTGTGCGAGTGAAAGAAAAGAATGATTAAAAATTCAATTTATTTTGGTAATTTTCTTCGGAATAAGATATTCCATACAAAACATTTTAAAAAAATTTCCCTATTCATTTGGGTTGTAGCCAAACAACATAAAATATCTTTATTTTATTTTTCAGTGTTTGGCTACAGCCTGAAAATGAATGGGAACAGCTTGGCTTGTTTACAATTTTCAGACCGTGCTAGGCTGGAATATGGGCTATAGATCAGAAAGGATAGTGATGACGAGGCGGAGTGCAAGCCCAAGGCCAGTGTCAATTCATAAACACCGTAAGACAAACGAGATCATTATTACTCACATAATAGGAAAGGAAGATCTAACCAAGTGAATAAACGAAGGTTAGAAAACAACTTGAAGCCAAGACAAGGTGGTATGGGGCGGTGGTTCGAGTCCAAGTCGTGACAAAACAAAGGAAGAAGTAAGAGTCTAAAACTCTAGCCTAGTTCAATGAATCAAGAGTAAACCACCACTAGCAATTGAATCAGTAAGCGCTTTGAGCAGAATAAAGGCTGCTACTGTTATTGAATTAGCAATACATGAATTTCACTCCATCCATAATCTATGTAGGCAACTTAACCTAATTCCTTGGTACGAGGGGAATTGGGGTTGAAAATATCTAGGTACCAAGGGCCGATGAAAGCCTTCCTCTACATTTTGTATAGAAAATCTGATTTGAATTTTTTTGGAGAAAATTACCAAAAATTTCGAGTTTTCACTTAATTTTATTTTTTTTCCTTTATTAGTTGTTGGTCTCGACGATGGCCAAAGACCGATCATAGCCAAGGACGAGCTCACCAGATTCAAACAAGACTCCAACACATCTGATTGGGCGAGGTCGATCTCGTCGCCAATTTTCCTCAGGTTAGTGCGATTTAATTAACGCTCTTGTTTTGAAGAAAAAAATAAAAAATCGACGCTCTTGTGAGTTAGTGTTAGCAGAAAGAAACTGAATTAGACATGCCTTGCCAATGAGATTCCTCAATATTAATAGGAGTTGTTTTTGTAAGTGTATCACGCAGATGTTTCTTCGTGAAACTCCTGCACATCTACCTATCCAACAAAAAGAGACTTTGGGTATTTTCTCGATTTGAAAATTTTGTGACGATTCGGTGTGATCAATTTGGATCAAAGCTTTGGAGCGGTGACCGTCGATAGAACGAATAATGGTTGGTAACTCTAGAGCCCGCAGGGGTTGCCCGACCTGTGAGAGCCTGATTTGGCTGATTCTCAAATTTTTCTATAAAAACCGTATCATATGACACTTCAATTATGTTTAAACTCATTTAACACTTAAATCATGTTAAACAAAACTAACGCATATCACTAGAAATGAGCAAAAAGAGTCGCTCAATTTGGGAACCGCCCATTTGACCAAAAAGAAAAAAGGGAGGGAGAGGGAGGGAGGGAACCACCTGGACTGTATCATGTAACACTCAAATTATCATTTATTGCTAAAACCTTCAAATTTGCCCCCTTTTCTCCTTTTTTTTTTTTACGCTATGTTGTTTGGGACTAGAGATATCCCTCTGATCTCCCTCTATCCTTGCTTTGCTCTCTTGTCACTATTGAGAAATTTAGCAAATGGGATGAGCAACGAAATTAGACTCTGAGTCATGATAGCACTGTCTTTAACGAATTATTACAAAGATTGATAATGGTTACTAGCAAAATCCTCTAGAATACAATAGAGTCTCAAGCGAGAATATTAAATAGCAATTCTAATATTTCTTCAATAACTCTCTAGAAAACAATCAAAAAGTAAGGTTGTATCTCTCTTATTTGGAAAGAACGAAAATTCAAAATGAAGATGTTCTAAAAATGAACAGAACAGTTGAATACATAACGAGAAAGGAACACAACTTTTTGCTTCCAAAAAATAGTTAATTCTCGTACAACTCTTTGTGCCTAATAACGGATAATTTAGACATATCTCTTCATGTTCGAAATTTTATATCCAATTATATCTTTTCATGTTTGAACATTATTTATTTCCATATATACATAAACACTCCAAAAGTTACAAGAGAGTCAGTTTGGTGATTATATCCAAATATACACAAATATATCCATGAATAGGCAGACTATTCCAAATGAGTCACGATATTTATTTACAAAAAAATGATTTCAAAACAGTAAATAAATAAAATTACTGAATAATGTCAATTTCGAATCACACAAGCGTGCTCCAACACACGAGATAGTAGAGTGTAGCCCACTTGCCCATTTTTTTATTTGAAAAGATTATAGTAGTCTTCTAATTAATAAAGTGACTTGATTTCTACCTTTCAGCCTACGTGGGATAAAAAAAGACACTATTTTCTTTGTTTTTCAAACATACTTCTCTACAACTTAGCTTGGAGATACATAGTGTACCCCTCTCTCACCATCTCTCCCCTATCTCTCGCGCGGGCGCACTTGCTTGGTCATCGAACCAAACATTAGGTTTCTCTCTCTTCTTCTTTTTTCTCTGTGCTTTCATGGTGGTGAAAGAGGATGCCGATGTTGTCGTCCCCGAGATGCATCAAAGAAGAACACCTTTCTGGATTATGTGCCACAGTTCCATTGGGGCCACCCAGAACCGGATCGAGTTTCAGGGCGCTGGTTTAGTTCCGATTCTAGAACCGCCCCTTGGTTCCTATGTGGAAACTGGACTGTTCGGATATACGTTCGCAGGTAGATTGTGAACGAGTCAGGAGTATACCTTATTGCGAAAACTTCCTCAAGAAGTACCCTACCCGGCTTTGCTGCAGCCAAAAAACTTCTCCACGAAGAACTTGTCTCAATACTTTCCTCTGACCAAAAAGAAAAAAAGCCGTTGCCTTTTTCAAAAGCCCCTGCCTTTTCCCGAACTCCACTATAAAAAAAAGGCAAAGCTCTCTGTCTGTCGACCAAGACCCGTGAAGACAAGCAGCTCTTGCATTTGCAGTGTCGAAGCCACGATCGAGAAGCCCAGTTTCACCATCTTCTCCTGGTTAGTGCGATCTAATTGACGCTCTTGTGAGTCAGGTGTTATCAGTAAGAAACTGAAGTAGACTTGCTCTCGTCTTTTCGTTACTCGCATACACGTCACATTATCATACTAGCGGATTTTTTTTTTTACATTCCGGGACTAGGGCTAGACACTTAGGAAATCCAATCAGGCGGATTCTTAAATTTTAATATAAATTGTTGTGCTAGAGCAAAAATTTGGGCATGGCCTTCCACCAAATGATCGCCTTTGCTGGTGGAGCATATGTCGAGCTTAATGCCCTAGCTTCACAAGCTCACACTTCTCATAGTGACGTCCCAATCGGTGCGCCCACAGCGCCATACCAAGCCTGATTCACTAAGTGTTGTAGTGAAATTATGGATTAAAATTGGCTTATTGTTACGCTTGATTCTTTGCACAGACCAAGTCCAAGCATGGCAGTAACCCAGAAGATGAGTTTGAAGCTTCTTGTGGACAAGAGAAACCAGATCGTCCTCTTTGCTGAAGCCGGAAAGGACTTTGTGGATTTCCTTTTCCATTGTTTGGCTTTGCCAGTAGGAACTATTTTGGGTCTTCTCCCCAGAGCAGGCGTGGCCGGTGGCTTGCGCAGTCTTTATGCAAGTGTCGAGAATCTCAGTGACACATACATCGAACATAGAGAGAAAGAGGCTCTGTTGAATCCCAGGGCACGGAACTCCGTTCCAAATGTTGTGCGCTTATTGCTGCCCGAAGCTTCGCCTTTACCACCAATTGACTACTACACTTGCCCTCTTAATGTCAATGGTTATTACTGCACAAACGCTTCATGCGGTAGCAGTGTGACAGATTCCCCTTCCGCGAGATGTCCTGGTTGCAACAATACGATGAGCAAGAAACTGAAATGGGTTGCGGGACCAGCTAGTGGCGACGCATCCTCTGCCAAGGTACCCGGTGGGGAGGGTGGTTATGTAAGGGGCGTGGTCACGTACATGGTGATGGATGATCTAACCGTGAAGCCCATGTCCAGCATCTCTTGCATTACTCTCCTCAACCGGTACAATGTGCACGAAATCGGGGATCTCCAAGAGAAGGTGATCGACATTGGATTGGACGAGGTAAGGCCCGCAAAATTCGCAACCTCCTACAAATATTTCTACCCATTTGAAATTCAACAATGAAATCTTATGGTTGGATTTTCAACTGGTGGTTGTATGTCTGGTCGGGAACATGGCATAAGAGAATAACCAACCAGTTCTAGACCGATGCTTGTATGAGATGACAAGGCTTGATCCATCCCATAACTTTTTTGGAAGAAGAAACCAAAAATTCCAATCTAATTACAGGGATATATGACTGGAAATTTTTAGAAGGCATACAGCTTCATCATCAAATTCTGATTATGTGAGCTATTGTTTTCTAGACACGGGAAGCTCCCCTGTTTTTCTAACTTGACTTCTCTCAAGCACACCTTTTTTAATAACTTGTCTTGTCCCGTGTGATCTTTACTCAGGCCATAAAGCTGTTGACCGCCTCATTGCACTCCAAGACGGTTCTCACAGACACGTTCAGCAGGGTTCTCACGGACTGATTCAGTGGGGGAAGATGTCACTGGGGTTGTTTGTTGCTGCTACCTTATAAAATGCTGATGAAGCTATTCAATCCGCAATGTGAAATTAGTCTCTACTATATGTTAGCTTGCTAAGAAAACAGTTTCTATTACTGTGGTGTTTAAGGTGTGTGTTGCCTCTAATATAAATATGATTGTAACGTCGGGATGAATGTGTTTTCTGTGAATTGATCCATCTGGTTCAAGCAATCAATAGGTTTACAATGAACTGACCGCGAGTCGTTAAGCCCACCAAGCCCGAAGGACAAAAGGATGGCCCTAGGCCGAACAAACAAACAAATTCCAGCAAAAAAAGACACCAAAGAAAGAAAGAGAAAAAAGAAAAATAAATAATATAATATAATATAATAATTAAAAAATTCACCTTTTTAATAATTAAAAAAAAAAGTTTGGTTCTAATGGTTTGGGCATGGGTAGACAAGGAATCCGACGCGGGCACTGGGATTTTAAGACTAACTCCCTGTCTCCCAAGCATGAACACATGCACTGGTCTTGCCGAAATTGAGCCCGAGAACTGGGTGCTCGTGCCCGCCTCCCTAATGTCCCGATACCGATCTATAGAGTCCTGGCCCAAGTCCCTAGCACCTGGGCCTTGATCTGACATAGGCGTGGGACCTCAGAGCTCAGACGGGAACCTGACTCTGGCCATGCATGAGACTCTAGTAATTGTGCCCGCATCCAGGTCCGTCGAGGCCGGGCCATAAACTGCTGCCAAGGACCCGAAAGCAAGTATTGGGTTCCTGTGCCCAAGCACAGAGTTTCTGAGAAGAAAGTCGATACCTAATCATATTTTGAAAATTGATTTTCGATTTTTGAAAGAGCAAATCATTTTCTTGAATTTAAATTTTGGTAGGAAAATTCTTTCCGTTGACTAGAAAAACATCGTCCGTTCTCATTTTTCCGAAGCGATCCATACGCCGAAAAGTGAGGAAAATATTTTTGCGAGATCGAGCTCAACGACCATTGGTGTGACTGGCGACCAAAAGATATAAAAGATGGGAAGAACAAAAACAAAAAAGGAAAAAAAATTTAAAAATTTATATTACAAAAATTGTTCACGTTGACGTCTGCCTTGACATGTAAGATGGTCGGATTTATGTCAATAGTTTTCGACTATTAAACCAGATTTTCCATGCCAAACAGCGGAAAATATTTTTCCAGTTCATTTTCAAGTTTCAACTAAATACCAAAAAATATTGTTATTTTGTGAAAAATAATTTTCATAAATGCCACATTTTAAGGCTTAGTATGTTTCCGGAAAAAAAAAATCCAAGAATTTTTTCTTTTCAGATTTTCTAGCATTTAGTTCATAGAAAATAAACTGATCAATGAAAACATTTTCCATCAATTACAAAAAAAAAAACTTTCAATAGTGGAAAAAAAGATTTTCTCTTTTTGAAAAGAGGAAATCTTTTTTCCCTCATCTTTCCTCCCTTTACACCTTCACATTCAATTTACTAAAAATCTGAGTTTTAAAATATTTTTTATTTTATTTTATTTTTTCTTTGCTTTCTTCCTCTTCGGGTAGTTGTCCATGGTGATAGCTAGCAATGGGCCATAGGTGAGGAGCTAGCCTCACCAGATCCAATAAGGTGGAGCTCGCTCAAGGGCGACGAGCTACTTTACTTGAGGTTGGCAAGGCTCAATGTTGATCTCGTCGGCCTTAGGTGAGCTTGTTCCTCGGCTTGCAATTCGTCAATAGTGAAAGAAAAGAATAATTAAAAATTCGATTTGATTTGGTAATTTTGTCCAGAATAAGATATTCCCTACAAAATAGTAAAAAAGTATTTCCCTATTCATTTTCGGATTGTAGCCAAACAACATAAAATATCTTCATTTTATTTTTTCCTGTTTTGCTACAACTTGAAAATGAATAGGAAATTATTTTATGTGTTTGGTATAGAAAATCTGATTTAAATTTTTTGAAGAAAATTACAAAAAAACTTTGAGTATTTATTTAATTTAATTTTTTTTTTTTTTTTGCTTTATAAGTTGTTGGTTTCAGAGACCACTAAAGACCAACCACGGTCAAGGGACGAGCTCACCAGATTTCGACAGGGCTCCAAATCGTCCGATTGGGTGGTCGGCGATTTTCCTCAGTTTAGTGTGATCTAATTGATGCTCTTGTGAGTTAGTGTTGGCAGAGAGAAACTGAATTAGACATGCCTTGCTAATGAGATTCCCCAATACTAATAGGAGTTGTTTTTATAAGTGTATCACGCAGATGTTTCTCCGTGAAACTCCTGCACATCTACCTATCCAACAAAAAGAGACTTTTGGGAAATTTTTGTAACGATTCAGTGTAGTGAATTTGGATCAAAAGCTTTAGAGTGGTGACCGTCAAATAGAACGAATGATGGTTTGGTAACTCTAGTGCCCGCAGGCCTTGCCCTAGCGGCGACAGGCTGATTTTCAAATTTTTCTATAGAAACCGTATCATATAACACTCCAATTATGTTTTAACTCATTTAACACTTCAACTATGTTGAAATTCATTTCTGACCTATTTATTAAATAAAACTAACGCATATAACTAGAAATGAGTGAAAGGAATCGCTCAAATCGGGGACCACACATTTGACCCCCCGCCAAAAAATAAAATAAAATCGGAAACGACCCAGACGATATCATATAACACTCAAATTATCATTTTCTAACACCTTCAACTTTGTCTCCTTTTCTCTCTCTCTCTCTCTCTCTCTCTTTTAGCACGCTCTGTCATTTGTGATCGGAGTTCTCTCTCAATCTCTCTCTATCATTGCTTTGCTCTCTTGTCACTATTGAGAAATTTAGCGAATAGGATGAACAACATATTCTGAGGTATTGATATCATTGTTTTTAAGGAATTATTTGCCCCCACAAATGTTACTACTGGTTATCGGCAAAAATTCTTCAAGATACAACAGAATCTCGAGCGAAAATGTTATATATCAATTCCAATATTTCTCCAAGAACTATTTAGGATATAATAGAAAAGGTGTTGTTTCTCTCTTGGTTGGAAAGAGCAAAAATTCAAAGTGAAGATATTTTGAAAATGAATGGAACATTGAATATATAATGAGAAGAAGCACATCTTTTCACGTAAAATAAAAAAGTTAATTCTCATGCAACTCCGTGTCTAATAAAGGTTAGTTTAGACATACTTATTTATGTTCGAAACTTTACATTCAATTACACATTTTCGTGTCGAAAGGGTAGTTATTTTCAAACAACACAAATACTCTGAAGATTACAAAAATGTCAGTTTTGGTTATATTCGAATAGAGATAAATCTTCCAAAAGATGTAATAGTGTCTTATATCCTGTTCTAAAGAGTCGAGATTTTTGAAATAAATAAAAAAATAAAAAATAATTAAATAATGCCAATTCCAAACCGCAAGTAGGTATAGCGAGGCATAGTCTATTTGCTCATTTTTTTTATGTTAAAGATTAGAATAACATTTTAATTAATAAAATGAATTGCTCTCTGCCTTCCATCCCATGTGAGATGCAAAAAAATGCACTATTCTTTTCTTTCTTTCTTTTTCCAAACGAACTTCAACATTGACTTCCTATCAAAGTTTTTTGCTCTCTCTCTATCTGTGTCATTGAGCTAAGCATTAGGTCTATCTCAGTCTCTTTTTTCTTCCTTTTTCCCGGCGCTTTCATCGTGGTGAATGATGATGATGATGTTGTCGTCCCTGAGATGCGTCGGAGAAGAACATCTCTTCAGATTATGTCCCACGGTTCCATTGGCCCTCCCGGAATCAGACTGAGTTTCAAGGCATTGGTTCAGTTTCGATTCTAGAACCGCCCCTCGGTTCTTTGGTGGAAACCGGACTATTCGGAACCGATCAGCAATCCTCAAGAAGCCACCTACCCGGCTTTGCTACGGCTAAAAACTTCTCCACGAAGAACTCGTCTCAATAATTTCCTCTGACCCAAAAAAAAAAACATGTTGCCGTTTTCAAAAGCTTCCGCCTTTTCACGAACTCCACTATAAAAGGGGCAAAGCTCTGTGTCTGACGGCCAAGACACGTGAATAGAAGCAGCTCTTGCACTTCCAGAAGCCCAGTTTGACGATTATTCTCCTGGTCAGTGCGATCTAATTGACGCTCTTGCGAGTTGAGTGTTAGCAGTAACAAACTGAAGTAAACATTGCTCTCCTCGTCTTTTCATTACTCGCATCATTGTAGAGTGAGGGTTCCTCATGACCTCATGTCAGACATGTCTTGCCTGACGTATTTTCCGCAACGGGAGTCGTTTTTTTTTTTTTTTTTCAAGTGTGTCTTGTGGATGTTTGTTCGTGAAACTCCTCCAAATCAACTTATCCAACAAAAGAGACAAATTTTTGGTAACTCCGGTGCCCACAAGGCCTAGCCTGGGTCATAAGAACCTCAGGACATTTTTTTTTTAATGAGATTCGAGAAGCTGACAGTACAACAATATAATGGTGTAATGTTAATCACAAATATTATGAACGACAAAAAATATACGATAATCATGAAGAAGTCAAGTCCTAATCTTATGCTTGGCATTTCAGTGTTATATTGTCACGGTTGCAGAATCCTTTTTTGACAGGATTAAGCAAGGGTAGATACTTAGAAAATCTGATCCGGCAGATTCTTTGATTTTTCTATAAAGCAAAAATTTAGGCATGACCATCCACCAAATGATCACCTTTGCTGGTGGAGCATATGTCTAAGCTCACACTTTTCGTAGTTAAGTCTCAATCGGTGGGCCCCTCAGCACCTCTCAAGTCTCCACCCCCGTAATTAAATCATGGGCTGGTAGAGTTTTTAGGGTCGGTATCAGGCTTAGCCTGCCCAGGATCAAGCCCGATTCACTTCGTGCTGTAGTGAAATTATGGATTAAAACTGGCTTATTGTTACGTTTGATTCTCTGCTCAGAGCAAGGCCGAGAATGGCAGCAATCGAGAAAATGAGTTTGAAGCTTTTTCTTGACAAGAGAAACCAAACCATCCTCTTCGCCGAAGCCGGAAAGGACTTTGTGGATTTCATTTTCCATTATCTAGCTTTGCCAGTCGGAACTATTGCGAGTCTTCTCCCTGGAGCAGGTGTGGCCTGTGGCTTGCGCAATCTCTATGCGAGTGTCGAGAATCTCGGCGACACATATATTGAACGAAGAGAGAAAGAGGCTCTGTTGAATCCCAAGGCGCGGAGCACTGGTCCAGATGTTCTGCGCTTATTGCTGCCTAAAGCTCCGCCTTTAGCCCCAATTGACTACTACACTTGCCCTTGTAGTTCTAGCAATAATATTTTTGGCGGTGCTACATGCGGTAGGTGTGTCAGATTCCCTACTACACTTGCCCTTGTAGTTCTAGCAATAATATTTTTGGCGGTGCTACATGCGGTAGGTGTGTCAGATTCCCCTTCTGCGAGATGCCCTGGTTGCAACAATACGATGGGCAAGAAACTGTCATGGATCGCAGGACCAGCTGCTGGTGTCCCGTCCTCGGTCAAGGTACCTGGTGGGGAGGGCGGTTACGTGAACGGCGTGGTCACATGCATGGTGATGGACGCTATGGTCGTGAAGCCCATGTCGAGCATCTCTGGCATTTCTCTCCTCAATCAGTACAACGTGCAAGAAGTGGGGGATCTCGAAGAGAAGGTGGTCGACTTTGGCTTGGATGAGGTAAGGCCCGTAAAATTCGCAATCTCTTACAAATATTTTCGACCGCATTGGGCATTCAGCAATGAAATTTGATGGTGATTTTCAACTGGTGTTTGTACCACGGCGCAAGGGAATTACCTGTTCTGGTTGGTCAACTCATCAACTAAGAGCAGCATCAATTACAGGGATATATCCTGTCAATTTGTTGTTACACCCGTTGCCTGCATTAATTCCTCCACTTAGATGACCAGACTGCTTTTAGAAGGCATGTTCCGATTATGTGATCTATTGTAGAAGTACCATTACTGTATATTAGAAACATGAACTGAAGCACGTATTGTAAACTCGCGACAAGCGTTTTCTGGGGTACTCCTTCTTTATAACTTGTCCTGTGCCGTGTGATCTTTAATCAGGCCATAAAGCTGTTGAGCGCTTCTTTGCACTCCAAACTGGCTCTCACAGACATATTCAGCGAGGTTTTCGCTAACTGATTCAGCAAAGGAGGACCTCACTCTCCGTTCGTATTGACTTGCTGGGGTACTTTGTGAAGAAATATTTTTTCCTCTATATTCTGTATGAATCTGTACAGCGTTACAATCCACCTTATATACAAGACATGAGCTAACCCTAACATATCAATAAATCAGAAAAAAAAAACTATAAAGGAAAAAACTGCCTAATTTGTAGGAAATACAGCTCACGCCAACACTCTCCCTCAAGTAGATGAGAAGATGTCTTCGATACCCATCTTGATAAGTGAGCTCTAAAACGCTCTACTTGACACAGCTTTGGTCAATACATCAGCCAATTGATCTTCAGATTTGACAAAAGGCAACTGAATTACTTTAGCATCCAAATTCTCCTTGACAAAGTGTCTATCAACTTCAACGTGTTTGGTTCGATCATGCTGAATTGGATTGTGAGAGATAGTTATAGCGGCCCTATTGTCACAAAACAGCTTCATCCCACACTCTGGTGAATACCCAAGTTCGGACAACAGCCTTTTAAGCCATAGTAACTCACACAATCCCTTCGCTACTCCTCTGAATTCTGTCTCAACACTGGACAAGGCTACAACTTTTTGCTTCTTACTCCTCCACGTGACCAAGTTACCTCCTGCAAATGTGAGATAACCTGGCGTCGACTTTCTATTTGTTATGTTCCCTGCCCAGTCTGCATCTATATCCTTCCGCTACAAGGTGACCATTCTTTGCAAAAATTATCCCCCTCCCTAGAGCCGACTTTAAATATCGAAGGATACGATATGTTGCATTCATATGTTCTTAACTAGGAGCATGCAAAAATTGACTTACAACACTTACTGCATAAGCAATGTCTGGACGAGTGTGAGACAAATAAATTAATCTTCATACTAACCTTTGATATCTCTCTTTATTAGTCGGCACTTGATCAGAATACTCTCTAAGTTTATGATTCTGTACCATAGGGTATCAACGGGCTTACAATCTAACATTCCCACTTCAGCCAAAAAATCAAGTACGTATTTTCTTTGTGATAAGAAAATTCCCTCCTTAGATCTAGCTACCTTAATACCCAAGAAATACTTTAGTCCTCCCAAATTTTTCATCTCAAACTCTTCTGCCAACATCTCTTGAAACCTCGAAATTTCTTTAATATCATCTCATGTTATGATCATATCATCAACATATATGATAAGGGCAGTCACCTTACCTTGGCTTCGCTTCAAAAATAAAGTGTGATCTGAATTGCTTTGGGAATAACCCGTACTTCCTCATGGCTGAGTTGAACCACCCAAACCAAACACGAGGTGATTGCTTCAAACCATATAACAATCTCTCTAGTCTACAAACAGCATTCGGCTTATTAACACACCCATATCCAGTGGAACCTCCATGTAAATATCTTCCTCCAAATCTCCGTGAGGAAATGCATTCTTCACATCAAATTGATGCAATGTCCAATCCAGATTTGTAGTAAACGATAGCAAAACTCGCACAATATTTAATTTTGCTACTGGAGAGAAAGTCTCTTGATAGTCCACATCATAAGTCTGTGTGTATCCTTTTGCGACCAATCGGGCCTTATATCTCTCAATGGTTCAATCTGTCTTGTGTTTAATGGTAAACACCCACTTACACGCCACGACTTTCTTCCTTTCTAGCAACTCTACAAGTCTCCAAGTATGATTTTTTTTTTCTAGCACTTCCATCTCCTCCTCATAGCTTGGACTCATTTTGGATCCTTCAAGGCCTCTTACACCCCATTCGGAATTCGTATAGCTGATATATTTGACACAAAAACCTTGCAAAATTCTGACAGCCTTCTTGTTGACACAAAATCGGTAATGGGATATTTAGACCTTCGTTCCTCTATGCCCAGTGAATACCGACTAGGAGGTTTTCCCCGATTATGCTTGTCAGGAAGTTTATAATTCTTCAACCAAATCAGAATCAAGATCAGGAAGAGAGCTTACTTCAGGATCATTCTTAGGAGAGTGGTCGGGTACTAAAGAAGGGGCAATTTGCAAAGGAGCAAGCTAATCTTGCTCATTAGATATAGATATAATCTGTTGATCATCCCCACTTTCAGCTGAAAAATTGTCGACACCTAATTTTTTTATTAGTCTTTTTCGGTTTATTTTTTCAAAAATCATAAAAAAAATCCATAAAAAGCCAAAAAAATTGCAAAATCAACTTTGGTGGCTTTGGCCTAGGTCAAGGAACCATTTTTGATCAAAAAATATTTTTTTTTTAAATTTTCACATTTTTTGTATTTTTAGAAAATAGGAAAATACTCAAAAATTCAAGAAAAATAGCATTTGAGTTCACAAAAATATAGAAAAATAGTCAATATTTTTATTTTAATTCCCTTGTATTTTTTACCTCATAAAAAGTCCAAATCCAAGTTCAATTTTATGTGTTCCTTTGTTACAGTATGATTGAATTTGATTAAAAAAAATATCAATTGAGTCTTTTAATTTGTAATTTCGGCATTTTTAGGGTCTTGACATTCAATCTAATTGTCATTCATTGTAATTTAGCCTAATTATTTGCACAAATTACTCAATTGCATGAATTGGATAAAATTGCATACTTAATTACAATTTAATCCTTGAATTTGAGCATAATTGAAATTGATTTCAATTCAAGGGCTACCTTTACAAATTGAAGCCACTGCTCAATGTATTTCATCATTCTGAGTCGACTGGCATAGGTGATTAAGTCCAATCATTTGAGCCTTCAATTTGAGAATTTTTCGAATTGAAATTAAGGATAAATTTGGGACTTTTGTAGAAATTGACATGAATTTTTGCGCAAAATCACATTTTTAGACAATATTCATTTCTTAAGTTCGATTCTAAGGTTTAATTCCAAAATTTCCCCACCAATTTGAGCTAATTTTGAAAATTTCAAGTCGGAACCGGTTTAAACTGATTAGACTGCCCAGTCAGACCAGTCGAACTGGTTTGCTACATTATCATCTTCTTCCTCAGATTCTCATGCCGGTGAATAGTGCAGGGCTAAACTTTGGTGGCAAAATTGATCGACTAATCAACCACAATTGAAGACACATTGGTGGGGGTTTAATTCTTTAGGCCAATCCCTGTCGATTAATACCGGATCGCGACCAATGGGCACTGGAGGAAGACGAAATCGAATGGTCAATGCTACACCGGCCGTGAAAGTCAACATGGACAGAATAGCTAAATTGGCCATCCATTTGTGTGCGCCGGAAGGCCATTTGAGTTGGACGAAGTTACCCATCGTCACCGTCGCCATTTGAACCAAATGGTACGCACGGTCACGTGGCATTTGTAATTCGTTAGCTCCCACCGTTCAACGTCAAAAATTGAAAATCGGTATATAGCCTTTAGAGGCTTTCGAGAGCAAAGAAGAGGTTCATTTGGTTGAGAGGAGAGAACATAACAGAGAGAGAGAGAGAGAGAGAGAGAGAGAGAGAGAGCTCACCTTCCATCATCATTGTCAAAGGTTGGAGCTCGAATTAGGGAAGCACTGGTTAGGCTCTTCTAAGCCAAACCGAAGCTTCTGAGCATCATCAAAAGCTTGCCTGAGATAACAGGAGTCGATCGCCACCAGCCAGGCCGCCTGTAATCTCGGAAAAGGTGAGTTCAGTCTTCAAGCTTCCATACTGTGCATCAATAGCAAATTTTACATCCGGTCATCATTTTTCGAGTTTGTGTGGGCGTTTTACTCGCTAAGCATCACTGACCACCATCCCATCTTCATTTTGCATTGATTTTGCTTCAATACTTACAATCGAGTCTCCAAACTCAACCTCCATTGTCGAACACTGTTCAATGTCGCCTAACTAAATTTAGGCCCTGCGAGCTCAATCGAAGTTCGAGGTAAGTGTTCTGAATTCTAGTATAACCTTCTCTGTGAGTGAATTTGTTTGATATGCCAAGAATCACATGTATGGGGTCGCCATAGTCGACCTGGTTTGAACTTGCATGTGCTTAATTCTATGGATATAATACTTTGACTCTGACATATGTGAAATTAGAGATGTAGACGAGTCGAATGGAATTAGTTTCAGGTTAATTGATGTAGGTTTAGTCGTCGATCGGCCCCGGAGAAGTCTCGGTTGTCCATTCCGCCGGGGTCGAGAGGTTGAAGACAGAACTGACGTGGCTGATCAAGGAGTCAACATATTAGGTGTCGTCTTATGATAGGTCCACGTGTTTGCCTAGTCAACAAAGTCGTTAGAGTCGGAAGTTAATCTGTTAGGCGATCTGAAGGTCTAGGATATGCCACGTGTGGGCTTGGTGACCGTCGGATCAGTTTTAAATATTCGGTTTAATAAAAAATTGATTTTCAGAAATAAAAAATAAATCAACAGATTAGACGGTTGAGGATTAGCCAAGTCATTCGATCGCGATCGTAGAATCAGGTAATCAGATTTGACGGTTAAGGGATAGTCGAGTTTTGATCTGAATCGTAGGTTTTAGTCAACAGATCTAGTGGTCGTGGAGTAACCACGTGGTTCAATAGGAACCGTCGAATTAAAAATGAATAATCGAAAAACAAAAAATGTGGAACGAAGTCATTTTGAGGCGTAGGCCGCACGGGTCGGGGTCTAGGCCGAGTATCCGACCCGAGTGGGTCGGGTCGACCCGATCCGAATCATTTTTAATAAAAAAATTCAGATAATGATTTTTTAATAATAACAAAAATCATAAAAAATCTAGAAAATCCTAAAAAATGTCAGAAAATCATAGAAAATCCCAAAAAATTGTAGAAAAATTATGAAAAATTCCTAGGCATTATAGAAATTCAAAAATATTGAAGATTCACCACAGAAATCTGGTCAATCATATTTTTATGATTTCTTATCCGTTCATCTGAAAATTGACGATATTACCCTTTAGGGGTAAATCGTCTCTACCTTGTATATGAGATAGGTCGATAACGCCAAGATAAGAATTAGGGATGGTTAGGTGATCAATTTTTATGCTTGGGTTTTCAAATCTCGCCCTTTTTCTAAGAATGACGATTTTACCCCTTAAAAGGTAAATCGTCTTTCTTATTCCGATTGAACCATGAAATTACTCAAAATTAGGATTTGGATCTGGTGATCGATTAATCCTCCTGTTTGAGATTTTCACTTCTCAACACTTTTTGAAATGACGATTTTACCCCTCAAAAGGTAAATCGCTTCCAAAATTTCAGAAAAATTCTGAAAATTCCTGAAAAATAGGAAATGGATTGGTTTGATGACCAATCCTATTTCCACCATCTTTTGGCTCTATATTTCATCCAAAATGATAAATTTGTCCTTCTTGGGCAAACTGTCCCAAATTCTTCAAAATTATGATTTTGCCTCTTAAGGGAAAATCATGCAAAAAATATTCCTGAGCCTTGATTGATATTTCTCTAGGCTAATAAGGCCTTACTAGGGATGCCACGTTGATTTCATATGATTTATCCGTACATTTTGGATCCTTGATTTGCGCATTCATTTTATTGATTGTGGTGCTTGGGTAGCCACTCCTATTTGCATGAATTTCTAGAGTTAGGGTTCTCACATCACTCATCTATATGAAATATTGGGTTAGATAAGCCATTCAACTTAGGTGCCGAAAGGGCGTCAACTCTGAAAATTGGCATAACAAAGTCTCTGATCTCATTTCTCTGGTTATCGTAGAATCGAATAGAATGCTCCTAACTATTCAATATGATTTTCAATCGTGCCCTCCGCAAAACGATCGGTGGGGACTCCTTGGCATATACACGTATCACATGTCACCAGATCGCACCAAAGGTCGATCACATATACCGCCGCTGCGACTTGGGTAACAGGCCTTGGGAGAGGCCCGCGTCCGACTAGACGGGACGGCCCATTAACCCGTTGAGAGACTTTCTCGAGGGTCGCGACAGACCGGCGACTCCGCTGGGGATTTATTCCAAACCAGAATCTCTGGTGATGAATTTTAGAGGATTTGAGCCGATTAAAAAGTTGATTGGTTTATCTAACCTTGTTTTCTACAGATGCTCTCGAAGGTAAGGTATGTATCCTAACTATTGTGTCAGATATTTTTGCAGATTGAAGAAATAAAGGGTGGAGCGTTTGTTGACATCTTTCCTGCATATTGGAGTTGGGATTGTATGTTTATTTTTACGCATAAATTGAAGCGATGTTTGATAGAAATTGCTATGCATGACCTTGCATTGTGATGATCACGACACATCTCACACACTGACGGTTAAACCCCAACTACAACCATCTCTAGGTTACCTTAGATAGGGAAATGACACAAAAGAATCTCGTGTTTGATGGCACTTGAGACTTTCGTGTTCATTCCCGCTCACAATCCAAATTGGTGATATCTAGCACTCTTGGGTGGGTACTATTGGGGAGGAATTTGCCATATTTAGATCGTGAGAGCCTGAGCCATAGGTTCCTCACCTGATTTTATTTTTAGAGTATATTTCCACTTGTCTCATGCGCATGTCTGTGAAAGGTTGATATACCTAAAACCGCCCATTGTTACAGGGGAATATTGGACGTTCCCCTGATTTTGGTTGGTAAGGCATTTACTTTTAAATGTATTTCCTTACTCCCAGTCTTATGGTATGTTCATGTTTTACATATTATTCACATCTACATGCATTGCATACATTCTGAAATCATTCAAGTGACTGATTGGAATAACGATGATAGGGGATTAGATGTCGTTGTTTCCTAAAAGTTCGACGGAGTTGGTAACCTTCGAATATATAAGGAAAGTCACTCGTTCTAGGTCGAACACAAGATTGCATTTTACTAGATTTGTATATGGCCGGGAGCTGACTGGACGTAAGCTGAGATATGCCGAAAATTGCCAAACTAGTTACTATGTCGATAACCTTAGGTTTAAGTGGCAGACAGACGAAATGCTCAAGCACTATCTAGAGATAAAAAGGCAGTATCGCAACGGCTTAGCTAGAGAAGCCTATGCCCACCGAAAAGATGAAAGTCAAGCCAAGGAAAATCAACCAATGATCTCTCTTTCGGGGAAGAAAAGACGCCATGCGACCAAGACAAAACTAAGGCACATCATACTCAAAAAGACAAAACCCAAGAAGACCAACGAAGTCATTATACCATGGACCAGAAAATGGCCGGAAGAGCTAAAACATCTCAACCAACCAATTGAAGACTATCATTCACATTCTGAGGAAGACTCAACGAGGGGAGAAGTCCTGATTGCCGAGCCGTATCTTGAAGAGGGGTAAGATAAAGATGCAATTAAGGAGGAAACCCTGATGGACCATCACCCCGAAGAAGATTAGATCTTGGGGAGGGATAGTTTATATCCCATATTCCATTGACCTTTTATGGATTTCTTATTTTAGAATAAACCTAATTGGTATTTCCCCCCTCTCGAGACCCCTCTCGATCTCTCTATCATAGCATATCCTTTTTGTAATAAAGAATTTCATCCGCTATGTTCACAATTGATGTTTTGACCAATGGAATGTGACATTGTTATTTCCTTTAGTCACTAAGATGATTCTGACTAATTGCATAATTCACTTCTTTGAAATTCAAATTAGACCTTGAGTCAGGTTTTCATACCTGAGAAAGACTCTAATTTTCATTTCATCAATTGAAATATGCAATTAAATCAGTTCATGCATATTTCATGACATTAGCATAATCACATGTTTAAAGTAATCTTTGGCGATTGATTTTTTAAAATCATTTGCATATTTTAGACTTGATGGGAAAGAATGACATCCAAGTGTTCAAAGTCCCTCGAGCTGAGCTCCTAACCTGTTGGGAAAACATGGGTGAAACTAGCCAGAAGTACGCCAGATTGTGGCTAGGATATTTGTTGGACCTGTTGAAGATTGAATGTCTACCTGCCTTTATCCAAGCCATAGCACTTTATTGGACACCCACCACCACGACATTCTGCATGGAAGGACTGGAGGTTACCCCTACCATTGAAGAATATAGCGCCGCCATTGGAGTTGAGTTTACTCACTTGTTAGTTCAACATCCTATAGGGTTTGAGCCTTTGAGTCAACTAGCTGAAGTTCTGGATACATACCTTAACGAAATCAGAGCAGATGTCAAAAGTAATTCGGGGCGAGTTTCCCTATCCTGTCTTCTAGATAGGTTTCTCAACCTCTCAACTAAGGAACTAAGTCTGGTAGAGCTTTTGTCTTGGCATTCTTTAGCTTTGTCCTATTTTCGATCTCGTCTGTTACTTTTGACCCTATCACGGCTGTTGTGGTCAAACAAGTTTGTTGTGGGTGGGATTACTCGAACCTAATCCTCGTCGAAACATTCCTCTCCCTAAACCATTTTGGGAAAAGCAAAAAAGGAACTTTTAGAGCCTTTAGTGGTCTCCTATACTTGTGGTTCACATCCCACATTAAACAATTTTATATCCATATGGGTTTTATTGAGATTAGCTCTAATGACCATCTTCTTAAGACTTTCGTCAAAACTCATACACGTATTCATAAGTTCAACTTTAAAGAATGGATGAAATTTCTTAGAACTTTAAAGCCAGAACAATTCCGATGGCAGCTTAGATTACCAACATTGGGTAGAGTCAGACTCGCATGCAATGGTGAATATCCAGTCCCCTTGTTAGGATTCACAAGCGCCACTCCATATTATCCATGGAGGGTTGTCCGACAGTTTAGAGCATTGCAAGAGATCTCTTCATCACCACGATCAAGTATTTTCTCGTTTGACTTGCCAAAAGAGACCCTCACAGGGGAGAAGAAGAAGCAATTCGAAGCTAAGGTGGAATTCATCATACGCTCTTTAAAAGACTCCCAGGCTGAAGACGTAGAATGACCAGATGATATGACACGTGAGATGAATATTCATAGGGCTTCTACAGAATACATCCAACGCTTTGAGGCGACCAGACGCAGCTTTGTCGAGCTTTTTGTACCTGAGTATATTGTGTCGTACGGACCTAAGGTGGAGTCGTAGATACCTGAAAACATGAGATCATCGTCATATTCGGGAGATGAGGAATCTCAGATTGAAGAACCCGATCTTTGCTGGGATGATGAGGTTACCTTAGACCTCAAGCGCCCTAGGCTTGGATAGACTATTCTGTCAAGTGTAAAACGCGTGAACATTATGATGTTTTCTTAATATTTGGATACTCATTTGTATTAAATGTTACTTCTGGTACATGTATTTGAGCATAAACATGTTTTGTCGATACATAAAAAACTATCATCAAAGATTGTGCTTCTTTCAATTTCATGAATTCTTTGAAAAATGATTGAAAGAACTGCTCACGTGAGACTAAGGCTCATAAGGTAGTCATTTTTTCTCATTCGTCAATAGAAAACATGCAATTAAAAGAATCTGGTAATTTCCTTATCCGTCCTAAAGAGATACAGAGATACTTACTTGTTATTTTCAAATAAACATGTATTTTCTAATCACGGAATTACCAAGACATCATTTCCATACTCGACTTAAGACGATGATGGAACAACAAGAATTGACTCCACGAGTAGGCATGTTGGAGACCCAGATGACTACTATGACTACCATGATGGTTGAGATTAAGGCCATGTTGGAAGCCTCTCAAGCTAGACAGACAGCAGTACCTGACCCGAACGACTCAAGTCAATCGTCAAAACCCAATACGACTGACAAAGGGATAACCGAAGGTGCCTAACATGTCGTAGAGGATATTCATGCGTCAAATGTTCAGTCAAAACCAAAGATACCTTCTGTTATCATTAATCTCGAGAAGGAAGAGAAAGGAAAATAGGTTGTGAAAACTGAAGCCGAGGCTAAGAGAATAACCAAGATTGAAGAGTGTTTGAGCAGTCAGGGCTATGAGTTAGCCTACTTTGACAAGATATCTCCGTTCGCCAAAGTAGAGACTCCTCCGGACTACAAAGAGCCAGATTTCGTGAGAAAATACAATGGGATAGGCTGTCCACATGCTCGCCTCAAATATTATCTGCATAAGATGGCACACTATTCTGATTATATTCCCCTTTTGATGAATACGTTCTAGGAGAGTTTGGCTGGCGCCGCTCTAGCTTGGTTTATTGAGTTAGACCTGGATGATTACGACGGATGGGAGGATCTTGCTGAAGATTTCCTCAGGCAGCATAAGTTTAACACGACTACGGTCCCTACAAGGGAAGATCTGTTGCGAACGGTAAAAGCGAGAAGCGAAACAATCAGAACATATGCTCAGAGATGGCGTGCTTTGGCAATTCAAGTGAAACCGCCAATCCCGAAAGATCACTTGATTGACCTATTCTTGAAGGCACTTCCGTATGAATACTTTGACAGATTGACCACCTTAGGATGCCAAACTTTTACACACTTGATAAGGGTAGCTAAAAGATTAGAGTGGGCTTTGAGAGAAAGAATACTACATGAAACTTCAACAAGAAAGCAATATTCCCCGAGGAAAGAAAGAGAGGCTGAAGTCGACATAGCCTTTGTGCCCGATTCTCATAAACCCAAGGTGTTCGCTAATTTCAATCAGGCTAAGGGAGATCATCATGATCAGTGTCTAAAGGACAAGAGCCCAAGAAGAAGCAGCCTCCGAAGCAATTCTCTCAACTTCCTAGGTCGTTATCTAAGTTGCTCTCAATGTTATTAAAGCAAAACTTGGTGGCAAAAGAACCTTCCAAAGCAAATTCGACAAAATATCTTGATTTTGATGAAAGCCAGACTTACACCTATCATATGGGTGAAAGATGGCACAATATAGATAATTGCTACATCCTTAAAATGAAGGTTCAAGCTCTCATTGACAACTAAATTTTGAAATTCGTTGATGTGGCTCCAAACATGCAAGAGAATCCACTCCCTGATCACCAAGCAGCTGGTGCAATACTTGATGATGAAGAAGGAAACCATCTTGAGCTGAAGGTGAATGTACCTAGACTAACCAACATTTTGGCAATCACCTCGTCATATCCAAAAGAGGGAGAAGTGCCGACTGAAAGAAAAAGGCTATGTATTGCCAAAATGATGAGCCTAGAGATAATGTTGAGCGTGGTTGATGAAGAATTTGAAGAAATTAAAGCCTCGATGAACTTAGAATGGAACTATTTTGTGGTTGAAACCGAGCAAGGAAACATGTGGATTGTCCCACATGAAAGTCTAGTAGGCAATGTAGAGCTAATTACCGAACCAGAAGAAGAGCTTGACGAAGACGAATTAAAAGCTACTAAGTGAAACATGGCCGATCATATATTTGTAGCAAAAGCACTAGAGAAAGGCGAAATTATAGATAATCTGGGCGAGGATTCTGGTGGATATAACTTTAAAGTGAAGTACTTTGCTCCTTCTAGTTTATTCCAGAAGATAGAGAATATCATACCCGATGTGTGGGGAGGTATGGATAATCTTGTTCAACCCGAAGTCCAGGAGGCGGTGATAGAGCCTTCTACAGAAGAACCCGAATCATCACTCGATCGAGTGATATCAAAGCATTTTCAATACATAGAAGAGCAAGTAAATGATCTCTCAAGAGAGATAGAGGAGGTGTCATTTCAATTGACAACGTGCGGTCATTCTCAAACGACAGATGATGAGCTTAAAGCTGAGCAATACGTTAGGATGGATAAATTAATAGCCCAGTGGTAAAACTTGACTGAATTATTTAAAAGAATAAGAAGACACTTGAAGATTGCAATGTTAGCCGAGCCAAGTAATGCTGACAGATACCGCCAATTGGAATACGAAAACTCCCCTGAAGACTTGAGCGACACAGTGGCAATGATTGAAACCGCTACGACTATGGTGATTAAACTGAATGAGCTTGACAGCCTAAGCCAAGAAGAGGGTTGTTTGGTGAAACCTGTAGTAATTCACCTACCAAGAGATAAATTCGATGGTGAATTTGAACCAAAGACTTCCCACCTGACGACGGTAACCATACAAGTCCTGCCAGTAGAAATCTACGACTCTAAGGTAGTTTATTGGGACTATGGAATGGATGAAGTAGATACCGTGATGAGGTCCGGACGATTTTACGCTCCAAGGGAAGGCGAATCTGAGAAGAAATAGGTGTCAAAAGAGGATGCAGAAAAACTCATATCCATCGTCAAGACCAGCGAATTTGAGGTGATAAAACAGTTAAGAAAAATGCCAGCCCAAATATCTCTGCTGGATTTGTTCATCAATTCAGAAAAACATAAGGATGCACTGCTAAAGGTACTAAATGAAGTGCATGTCCCCGAAACCATCAACGACGTACAGTTTGGAGATTTTGTGGGGGCAATCCTTCTTAAGGATCAATTGAGCTTCTCAGACAAAAATTTCCCCATGGAGGGAAGAGGGCACAACAAGGCCTTATACATCACTACATACTGTAATGGAAAGAGAGTGGCACACGTGATAATGGACAACGGATCAGCTTTTAACATCTGCCCGTTGGCTACGTTGAGGAATTTGTGCATTAAAGAGGAAATCATTCGAACTTCCAAAACAGCTGTTAAAGCCTTTGATGGGATAAGGAAACAGTGGTGGGCGAAATCGAACTGAATGTACTCATTTGCCCAACCAAATTCTCCATAAACTTCTAGGTGATGGATCTGCCAAGCGCATTTAGATTCTTGTTAAGGAGACCATGGATCCACATCGCTAGAGCCGTACCTTCAAGTTTACATCAGAAAGTACGATTTGTGATTGACGGGAAAGTAGTTACCGTCCATGGGGAAGTTGACCTCCTTGCGTATTAGAATAACGCTATCCCCTACATCGAACCTGAAGTTAAGTAAGAAGCTAGCTATCATTCCTTGGAGTTGGTGGCAGTAATCCTCACTCCCGTGGGGGCGAAAATGAAGACTCCTTTATTTCTGAAGCTAACCTTCTACCAGTTAAGATGCTGCTAGCATATGGATTTAACCTAAGAAAAGGTCTTAGCAAGCATGGCCAAGGAATCAGCGATCTTCTACAATTAAAATTCAATAAGCATAAGATGGGCTTGGGATATCATAACACTCGCATTGGAGATTTTACTCCTAAGGCAGCAGGCCGAGGCCGAGGCAAGAGCCGTAGATGCCATGGACATTAGAAAAGTCAGAAAGATTCCTTTATTGGTTCTTCAGCCTGGAAAGGCATATCTAAGATGTTCAACAACCCTTTGAACGAATACTTCAGCAAGGATTCTAAGTGGCTGTCAGAAGAAGAGACGACTTTGTCAACGGAATCAGATTTAGTAAACCCTTTTCTGGATAATGACTCTGTGAACGTCATTATAGAGTGGCTTGATGAGGAAGCCGATACTTCTGAGTAAAGAAACCTTTCTCTTGCTTTCAATACCGCATTTAAATTTCCACATTTCTTCATACTTCTCATTTTTGTTGTTTGAAATAGAGGTAGGAAAACGCCTTTGGATCTCCGACCGTTGGTCCAAACAGCATAGCTTGTAATGCGGTCCATTTTTGCATTCAATAAAACACACAATTTTTATTAAGGACATATGGGACTACAAATCAGCACAATGATGATACTAGCCTTCCATATGGGAAGCTTAAGACCTGATTTGCCATATGATTCTGATTTCCAAAAAAAAATTCGAGGAACAAGGATGTTTGAGGATATGAGGACTAATTCCATTTATGCATGCACTTATTTTGAAATCTCTTTTGAAAAGATTTTTCACACTCATGCATCACATTTGCATATAAAGTAGAGACTAACCATTCTCATGACATTTCAGGCATATCATCTCAAACATGCATGCTAGGTTATTGTGCGAGCCAGATCACTAAGATGATTACTCCTGTGATATTGGGGAAGATGTGGATGAGAGTTACGCAGCCATCCGTAGAGATTGGAGTGCCTTTGAAAATTCAACACCTCTCACTTCGGAAGAGCCAATAGTCATTAACTTGGGTAAAGTTGCAAATGTCAAAGAAGTCAAGAATGGTGGACATCTATCTCGAGCCGAAAGGCTCAGATTTACAAAATTACTTAAAGAGTATCATGATATCTTTGCATGGTCGTACACCGATATGTCAGGTTTGGATCCAAGAATTGTGGAACGTGCATTACCCACAAATCTCAATATTAAACCTGTGAGACAAGGCGGCCGACGAATGAAAGCTAAGCTAGAAGACAGAATTAAAGAAGATGTGATGAAACTTCTTAGAGTGAGCTTTATTGAAGCTATTCCTTACTTAGAT
Source organism: Rhodomyrtus tomentosa (assembly GCA_028455895.1). NCBI lineage: Eukaryota > Viridiplantae > Streptophyta > Magnoliopsida > Myrtales > Myrtaceae > Rhodomyrtus > Rhodomyrtus tomentosa. The sequence continues at coordinate 13,611,472 of JAPCWY010000009.1, read as the reverse complement.
TGGATTGCAAACATAGTCCCCATCATGAAAAAAGATGGTAAAGTCCAGATCTATGTGGATTATCGGGATTTGAATAAAGCAAGCCCAAAGGATGATTTTTCGCTTCCCCACATCGATGTGCCGGTGGATAGTACAGTAGGGTATGAATTATTCTCATTCATGGACGGATTCTATGGATATAATCAGATCCTCATGAAGCTGGAGGACAAGTCGAAAACTAAATTTACCACCCCTTGGGGAAATTTTTGTTATAAAATGATGCCATTTGGTCTAAAAAACATTGGGGCAACTTATCAGAAGGCTATGGTCATCCTATTCCATGACATGATCCATAAGGAGATCGAGGTATACATCGATGACATGATCGCCAAGTTCAAAAAAGAACAAGATCGCATTCCAGTGCTAAGGAAGCTATTTGAATGACTCCGAAAATACAAGTTGTGATTGAACCCTAACAAATGTGTGTTTGGGAAGAAATCTGTGAAACTTCTCGAATTCATGGTCAGTACCAGGGGCATCAAAATTGACCCTTCGAAAATTCAAGCTATATGTGACCTAGCAACCCCCTCAACAGTGAAAGAAGTAAGAAGTCTTCGAGAGAGACTAAATTACATTACCAGATTCATCAATCAATTATCGGATGTGGCTAAACCGATTTTCAAATTGCTCAAGAAAGGCATGAAAGTGGCTTGGGATGCAGAATGCAGTCAGGCATTCCAAAAGATCAAAACTTACTTAGCCACTCTACCGGTACTTGTGCACCTGTCCTAGGTCAGCCCTTGATCTTGTATCCGATTATACATCAATAATATTTGGGAGCCTTACTTGCTTAAACAAGCTCTGTGGATGGTAAGGAAAGAGCTATCTACTATTTGAGTGAGAAGTTCACCTCATCATAAGCAAATTATGTGCCAATCGAGAGAGCTTGTGTAGCAACAGTATGGGTATTTCGCAGAGTGAGACAGTATACCCTACACCACCATGTTCAACTGATGACAGAAAATGACCCTATCAAATATCTCTCGGAGAAAACTGCATTGATTGGGAAATTAGCGAAATGGCAAGTGATGTTGTCTAAATTTGACATCAAGAGCTCTTCACAAAAGTCTGTAAAGGAGAGAGTCATAGTCGATATGTTGGCCATTCTCAAATTCACGCATCTTTTGGACAGACAAAAGTGGAAGATCGAGTTTTAAATCTGACAGAAGACAAGTGAGTCATGTATTTTGATGGTGCCGTCAATCTGTTAGGAGCTGGCACATGGGCAGTGCTAATATCCCCTGATGGTCAACATTATCCTGTTGCAGCAAAATTGACTTTCCCTTGCACCAACAATATTTCAGAATACGAAGCATGCATTATGGGCCTACAGTTGGCCATCTCCATAGAGGTACCTAAACTGCAGGTTTATGGAGATGTTGTGCTCGTTATTTTTCAGACACTAGGAGAGTGGAAAAGAAAAGACACAAAACTCATCCCCTATCATGAGTACCTAGAAGAGTTGACACTTAAATTCGAAGAAGTGTCATTTGAATACATGCCAAGAGCGCAGAATCAGTTCGTAGACACGTTGGCCACACTGGTCTCAATGCTATAGATAACTGATGGATTAGAAATAGAGCCACTGAGGATTGACATAACCAGAAAATCAGCTTATTGTATGCTGATCGAAGAAGAATTTGATGGAGAGCCATGGTACCACGACATCAAGAATTATCTCTTAAAAAGAGAATTTCCTAATGAATGTTAAGCAGTAGATCAAAAATAGATAGACAAAATGGCTAATAAATTCTTTCTCAGTGGGTAAACTTTGTACAAAATGTCGTTTGACTCCACTCTGTTAAGGTGCATAAATGCTAAAGAAGCAAATATTCTCATGAGGAAAATCCATAAAGGTATATGTGGACCACACATGAATGGCCATCTTCTCGCGAAGAAAATCATGCGGTTTGGTTATTATTAGATGACCATTGAATCAGATTGTAATCAACACGTCAGGTCATGCCACCAATGTCAAATATATGTTGATAAGATTAATGCACCCCCAAACGAACTTCATCAGATGTCTGAAGTCTGGCCTTTCTCTATGTGGGGAATAGACATGCTAGGGTCTATCAATCCAGCAGTTTCAAATGGCCATCGCTTCATTCTAGTTGCAATTGATTACTTCACAAAATGCATAGATGCCAGTTCTTACACAAATGTTACTGCGAGGAATGTGGCAAGATTTATCAAAAAGGATATAATCTCTCGATATTATACCCATTGGGCGATCATCACAGACAATGGGTCCAACTTAAATAACAAGATTGTCGATGATCTACTAGATCACTTTGGCGTTCGACATCTTAATTCTTCCCCTTTACCGCCCGCAAATGAATGGAGCAGTAGAAGCGGCGAACAAGAACATTAAGAAGATCTTAGCTAAGATTGCCGAGAATTATAGAGATTGGCATGAGAGGCTATCCTTTGCCCTAATGGCGTATCGGATTTCGATCAGGACCTCAACTGGGGCAACTCCTTATGCTCTGGTATATGGGACAGAAGCTGTCCTGCCTGTAGAGATTAAGGTTCCGTCTTTGAGAATATTATCAGAAGTAAAACTCACCGAGGCAGAGTGGATCAAACATAGATATGAACAGCTAAATCTGATAGACGAGAAGCATCTTAGAGCGATCTGTCATGGCCAGAGCTACCAGAAGAAGGTGGCTAAGTCATTTAACTGGAAGGTCAAACCTAGAAGTTTCGAGGTGGATGACCTAATGATAAAGAAGACTTTGCCGAATGCTGCTCATCCGGAAGACAAGTTTTCCCCGAATTATGAAGGCCCTTATATTGTCAAGAAAGTCATTGTGGGAGGGGCATTAATTCTTGTAAATTCTGAAGGAGAAGAATTAGTATATCCTGTAAACTTAGATGCTGTAAAGAAGTATTATTCTTGAAATGAAATCAGATAGTGGTCACATGACTTTCTCCAAAGCAATTCGAGTCGCCTTAGCAGTCATTACATAGGCATATCATGCATCCATGCCTACATGACATGTGTTATGTTTTGCAGGATTTCAAGAAATTGGCTAAGAATCAAACTCGCTCAGATGGAACCAAGAGCAGAATAGCCCCTGACACGTAGAACTAGGTGATATGTATCTATTCCATCAAGCATTAAAATATCTCTCACTCATTGTAATTTTTGTTCTCTTCATACAGGGATGTCCGATGAAGACAAAAAGTAGCAATGGAGGAATATCGTAAAATTTATCACTTTCTTGTAAGAAAGAAAATGTCAAAAAATGAACATGCATGTGGTCAAACTTTGGAATGAACCATGCTTTCAAAAGATAAACTTCTAACACTCGTTGCATGCATGTTAAGGTTGGAGGTTACTTAGACATGGCTGAAGCACGCATGGTGCGTCATTAATTTCCCGTGAGGTGAAATGTCTGGAGAAAAACAGAATGATTTTTTCAAAACAGAGTTGTTTAAGCTATCTAGCAAGAATTTTTCTTCAGATAAGAGGCCAACATAATCCAAATATGTCTTATACACACCAGAGAGATGAGAAGAGTGCAAGGACAGAAAAGCCTGAACTCGAGGATGTAAGGACTATTCGCATCGATTACATGGGTTGGGATGATGGAGGGATTCATTCTTCTCCATAAACACTACAGGTGATCTTTAATAGACCCTTTGAGCGGTGGTCTTCATTTCTTAACCCTGTCAAGAGCCGCCTCACATTAGGGTGGTGTAGAAGCAGTCCAGTGGCTTAAAAAGGTAAATGGTTAGAAATTTTTTTACTCGGACTAACATCAATCTTCGCGTGTTGATATATGTTAATCTAGGCGCCATAGAATGACGAAGATACGTTCATTTCTCTATCCCATACACTTATACTCATTGCATAACCAATTTGAGCCTACATGTTCGTTTCATGTACTCTCATTGGTGATCATTGCACAGCACCAAGACGAAGGTGGCAAAGACACTCGCAAACAGAGAAGTTCAAGAAGTAGGAGCTACACGAGACTGTCAAAACAAAATGTTCAGACAGAATGAGACTCAAGTCACATACCTTACATGATCATCAAAAGTCCTAATTCCTAGATAAAGAAAAGAAAAAGGCGAGATCAAAAAGAGAAAAAGTTGAATCTCTATGCATTAAAAAAGAAACAAAAAGCCTGACAAGAACAGGGCTGACACTCATTGAAATGCTGAAAGTCGTAAGACTGATTTTTGGACACCAAGGAATTACCGGATGCTTCCACCCCCAACAAGTTCTAAAGTAAAGAAAAATCTTCATGGATTACGTAGCAATGGGCTACCCTTCAAATGGAATCATAGCCAACTGTCAAAAGATACAAAAGGTCATTCAAAGATTAGACCCGTTCTCAAGAAGACTAAAGATGTTCTTCAAAGAGTCATCGATTAGAGACAAAACAGAATATTGATCAGCAATGATCACCAATCTCAAACCCTTCGCGATTTCGAGCAAAAAGCAAGCCTTTTTCGGTCCCCAATCCTATAGACATTACAACCCTTCGCAATTTTTTCTAACTAAGACGCCTAAGTTAATGTATACCTTAGCTCGAAGAGGTACGAGCAAGATTATTTCTTCCTCATTTTGTAGGGTTTTTGACTTGTAAACCAGGAGCATATGAAGAAAACTTTCATTCAAAAGGCCTGACTTAGAGAGTGAGTCCCCCTTTGAAACTAACATTATGCTCCCGTAAAGACGTCCCGATTGATCGAAAAATATACGTTGCGAATAGCCCCGAAAATCCAGATACATACTATTAGGAAATTCGAATGCTTTCCTCGTAAAAGACCAAATCCAAAGAATCGGTGAGAAACCCTCTTTGACGAAGACATTCCAATAGAATGCTTAAAAAGTGAGCTTTGTTGGAAACTTCAAATTGTTTGATCCAGGATTTTCCTTACAAGGATTTCTGATCATCTTTATATGCTTCAATATGTCTTGGATACCCTTCAACATCATAGATTATTTCGCATAATCGCATAGGTTAGTAAAACTTTGCCTGCATTATAACTGTCATTGCCTCGAGATAACTAACATCTTTAATGAAGAATAAACTCTCAGGTTGAAACTTCTATGAGACTCATGGTAGCCCCGAGTCAAAGAAGAATACCTTGCTCAATAAGGAAAAGTATCAAAGTTGTCTTTTATGTGATATTTCAAATTTAAGCTTTCTGCAAGATTCTTAGAATCCCAAAATCCCAGAATAGCACCTCACTTGTCGAAAAGATAATTTTTGAAATTATTTTTCTGAGAGATTTCAAGTTACCCCTAAATCCCAGAAGAATCTTGTTAACAAAAGTTTTTGTAGGTTTGAGTTTTCTGCAAGATACTTGGAGTCCTCAAATCCCAGAATGGTGCCTTGCACGTCAAGAATACAATATTTAGAACCAACTTTCTGTAAGGTTCTAGATAATTCCTAAACCCTAGAATAGCTCATTTAGTAAATTTAAGAGTCGGGTATACCTCATGTGTATAGACCCTCGTTGATTCCTCAAGGTGTAGGATCAGTCGAGTCTCTGACAAACTCTAAAGAACGGGTGTATCACCTTTAGGTTCTTGATGGATAGGAAGCCTAGTCTCTAACAAACCCTGAAGAATAGGTGCGCTACCTTTAGGTTCCTAGTGGATAGGAAGCATAGTCTTTGACAAACCCTAAAGAATGGGTGCGTCACCCTTAGGTCCTTAGTGGATGGGAAGCCTAGTATCCGACAAATCCTAAAGGACGGGTACGTCATTATAGGTTCCTAATAAAAAGGAGTCCTATTCATGGTCTGATCCACCATACGGATCAAAACCTTTGACAATCCCCAAAGAACGGGTGCGTCATCTTTAGATTCTTGTCAAGTAGAAATCTCATTATGGTTTGGCCTACCAAACGGACTAGAACTTAATCGCCCTAGGATGCTCAAGAGACGAGTCCCTAGGTATTTACTTGAATCCGCCACACACTACGCATGCCACGCGAGCACAGGTGAGTAACAGATGAGCATCTCTACTCCATCTCTCTCTCTTACATCAGCAAAGACAGGATGAGCAAAGCGTTCACCAGTAGGACAAGAAAGATTGAATGTCAGGATTCGATTTTTCTCTCTTTTCCCAGTCGAGTCAGTTTTGACTCAAGTGTCACCTATCTTTCAGTGAAACTTCTCACGAGATTCCTCTCAAAAAGGGGCGACTATCGACACTTGATTTTTGATTAGTTTTTTTCAGTTTATTTTTGAAAAATCATAAAAAAATCCATAAAAAGTAAAAAAAAAAATTACAAAATCAACTTTGGTGATCTTGGCCAAGCTCAAGGAACCATTTTTGACCAAAAAATAATTTTTTTATATTTTTCACATTTTTTAGTATTTTTAGAAAATAGTAAAATACTCGAAAAATCAAGAAAAATAGCATTTGAGGTCAAAAAAATATTAAAAAAATAGTCAATAGTTTTATTTTAATTCCCTTGTATTTTTGACCTCATAAAAAGTCCAAATTCAAGTTCAATTTTATGTGTTCCTTTGTTACACGTATGATTGAATTTGGTAAAAAAAAATGTCAATTGAGTCTTTAAATTTGTAATTTCGGCATTTTTAGGGTCTTGACTTTCAATCTAATTATCCTTCATTGTAATTTAGCCCAATTATTTGTACAAATTGCTCAATTGCATGAATTGGACAAAATTGCATATTTAATTGCAATTTAGTTTTTGAATTTGGACATAATTGAAATTATTTTCAATTCAAGGGCTAACTTTATAGATTGAAGCCACTGTCCAATGTATTTCATTATTCTGAATCGATTGGCATGGGTGATTAAGTCCAATTTGATCATTTGATCCTTCAATTTGTGAATTTTGCGAATTGAAATTATGGATAAATTTGGGACTTTTGTAGAAATTGACATGAACTTTTAAGTAAAATCACATTTTTAGATAATATTCATCCTAAGTTCGATTTTGAGGTTTAATTGCAAACATTCCCCACCAATTTGGACTAATTTTGAAAATTTCAAATCGAAACCAGTTTAGACCGGTCGAACCAGTTCGCTATAGTATTATCTTCTTCCTTAGACTCCTGTGCAGGTGACCAATGCGGGGCTGAACTTTGGTGGCTACTCCTTAGTATGCACACGTATCACATGTCATCAAACCACACCGAAAATCGACCGCGTATACCACCGTTGCGACTTTGGTAATAGGCCTTGGAAGAGGCACGCGTCCGACCAAACGCGACAGCCAATTAACCCGCCGAGAGACTTTCTCGAAGGTCATGACAAAAATGAACACGCTCCTCCTCATCATCTGCCATCGCACCCTCCCCCTCATTGGTTTCCATTGAACCATGGCCTAAGTCCTCGTTAAATTGCACAATTGAAATTTTTTGTGAGCTAGTTAATGGTCCAGCTCCACTCAATCGTACCTCGGACCCCACATCTCCTCCTGACTCCGCACTCTCCATGCCAATGTCCCACCAATTTTTCCTTTCACTGTAATTTTCCCCCTGAAAGGAACATTAGGGTGGAGAAAAATAAGACTCAGACTCTAGAAAAGTCACATCCATGGTAACATGTGTCTTTTTAGTCGTTGGATCATAACAGCGATACCCCTTTTGGTGAGTTCCATAGCCAACAAATAAACATCGTACAGCACACGGGTCAAGTTTGGGTTGGTTCTCGTGAAGATGCACAAAAGCCACACACCCAAACACTTTAGGAGGTATTGTCAAGAGTGAAGGAAGGACACAAATTGAGATAGAGTTTGCAATGGAGTTTGAAATTGCAACACGCGGGAGGGCATATGATTCATCAAGTGAACGGCTGTGATCACCGTTGTATCCCAAAATCTTCTTGGAACATTTCCGCCGACAAGAATAGCCCTTGCCATCTCTAGAATGTGGCGATTCTTTCGTTCGGCCACACCGTTCTGCTGAGGGGTTTGAGCGCAAGAGGTCTCATGGATGGGACCATGTTCCTTAAAATAAGAGAAAAGGTGTTGATTGATATATTCCCCACCATTATTCGTGTGAAGAATCTGATTACGAGTTCCAAATTGAGTAGCAACCATTTTGTGAAACACGCGAAATATATTAGGAGCCTCACCTTTATGCTTCATCAGATACAACCATGTCATACGTGTGCAGTCATCAACAAAGGTTATAAACTATCTCATTCTAGACATTGTAATAATTGGAGATGCACCCCACACATCAGAATGAACCAGACAAAAAGGCTTGCTACTTTTATTAGAGCTCAAAGGAAAGAAAACACGATGACTCTTTGCCATAATGCATGTTTCACATTGAAAAGCAGAATCTAATAAATCACAAAACAACTCAAGGAATAAATGCTTCAAATATCTAAATGATGGGTATCCAAACTGACAGTGCCACAACCAAACATCCTTCTCCTTACTAACAGACCGACCAGGAGTGTGATATGCATAGCCAGAGCTCAAATCATCCACAATGTATAGCCCCTCCTTCTTAGTACCACGCTCAATAATCTCCTTCGTGAGAATGTCCTGAAACAAACAGAAATTCGGATATATAAGAACACAACAATGCAACTCATTAGTAATTTGTCCAATAGAAAATAAATGTTGGACAAAGATGGTACAAGTAATGTATAAGATAGAGAAAGAGATGGCGTGAGAGTCACACTCCCAGCCCGATGATTTGATGGCAACTTCCTTTAGCATTATAAACACTATCTCATCTGGGTGAGGTACGGTTGACTAGATCATTGGGGTGAGGCGTCATGTGATCGGTAGCGCCTGAGTCGATAATCCATCCATTGTTTCCACCATGACGAGCAATGATAAAACTAGAACCACAATTACCTTCAGGAGGAAGGGTGGAAATAGTTGAAGATACCATCGTAACTAAGGAAAGAGATGAACTCCCGGTCACCAAGGATGCCTGCCTTGTACTCTTGCCTGATTCTACTTCAGATTTCTTCTTCTTCGCTTGAAAATCATCCTACCAATTCAGAAATCCATGTAACTTAAAACAAGTGTCCTTAGTGTGTTTGGAATTGCCATAGTGAGAACAGCCACCGGGCACCTGAGACTTGGCCTTGACAGCAGATCGAGGGCATCCATCTCTACCCACCGAACTGCCTGTCATCATCTGTAGAGACGGGTCTCCTTGATTGCCCCGTGAGACCATTGTTGTACCCATAAAAAAGCCATCGGCATTGGTCAGTATCATAGTTCGGCGCACATCTTCCCTGCGGACACGTGCGTAGGCTTACTCAACTGTAGGGAAAGGCTGCATCTGCGAAAAATCTGCACGAACCTTGTCGCGATGATCATCAAGACCATCCAGAAAGAGGTAAACCATGTCCTCTTGAACAGTATTGTTGTAGCGCTTAATATCTGCGTGGCACACCATAGGATTAGGCTCGCAGAAATCAATTTTGCGCCAGAGTCATTGAAGATCATTGTAGTATTTTTCAATTGGTCTTCCAGCTTGCTTGAGTCGTGATACTTGACTCTTTAAATTATACATCTGGGAAGTATCGGTGCCATCAAAAAAGGTGGTAGCTACGGATTCACACACGACTTTTGCGGTAGGGAATCTGATAAAATTGTCAATCAACACCAGATTCATGGAGTTGATGAGCCATGCTTTCATAATTGAGTCCTCCGTTTTCTACTTCCGAAAATCAGGGTTTGTAGGCAAAGGCTGCGAGAGGTCTCCATTAATATACCCAGCTTGTCTTTGCTTGTAATGTACATCTCGACAACCTGAGACCATAAGTCATAGTTAGTTCCATCCAACTTAACCGCAATCTGAGATGAAGCCGAATTAAGGTGGGGCATCGGTGTTAGAGGAGGAGGAGGAGGAGGAGGAGAAGTCTGGTTTTGATCCAGAATCTAGGTCAATCCGGTGGCCAAATTCTCCAAAAATGCTTTCATGGTCGAATTCCGTCCTTGATTTTGCGGGGGAATCATTGCTTCTCTAGAGTTTTCATCCGCCATGAAGTCGAGATCGAGCGCGATCGTGCGAGACGAAATCGGTTGGCACGAGACGACGACGCGATAAAGAAAATGAGCCAAAAAAAAAATTTCGAGGGTGCTGCCCCGAACCCCTAGCTTGCTCACTGGAGAGTGGGACCGCCGTAATCTGGGATTAATGTACAGTACTCACAAGGAGCAAACCCTAGGCTCTGATACCATGAAAAAATATATTTTCCTCTATATTTTGTATGAATCTATATAGCGTTACAATCGACCTTATATACAAGACATGAGCTAACTCTAACATATCAAAACATCAGGAAAAAAACTATAAAGGAAAAAACTGCCTAATTTGTAGGAAATACAGCTCACGCCAACACTTTGCTCTAGCTGGTATATTGTAAGATACTGACTAAGCTATTCAATTCGCAATGTGAAATTAGTCTATATTAAATATTAGCTTACTAAGAAATCGGTTCCTGAGTGATTATTGATCTGTGATACTATGGTGTCTAAGGTGTAGGTTGCCTCTAATGTACATATGGTTGTAATCTCGGAGGAATGTGTTTTATGTGAATTGATCTGTCTAGTTCAAAACATCGATAGATTTACTTTGAACTTATGTCCTAAACGAAAATAAAAAACACCTAAGTAGTGATTAATTTTTTGTGTGGTACCAAAATTTTTCAGTGACCACTGCATTGCTCTCAACAAGCTATGGTCTGTAAAACGAGAGATTATAGCAAACAGCTTTCTTTCAGTTTTGACATCTTCTTTGGAGCATATACCTCAAACTCAGTTGTCATTTCATGGTCTATCTCTCACTCTAGATGCTCGCATTTTTCTTGAAAATGTTCCCAATCAATGTGCCTTGGAGAGCCTCTTGAGTCTTTCTCTCTCCTTTTTTTTTCCTCCTAAATCGAAAAAACAACTGCAATATCAAAAAATTAAGGGTCCTTACATGAAAGGCCCAACAAAGGGGCATCAAAATGTAGCAAATTCTGAAGGAGTTGGAGAGGGTAAGAAACCCCAGACATCGGGACACAATCAGAACGGTGGGTTGTAGCTAACCATGTTGGTTTTTCTATTGCAATGGCCCACGAAAAAGTGGGGCAAGCGGGTCAGAATTGCTAGAGCTTCTCTTATATGGCTTCAGCCTCCCTACATAACTCCTTAGTTCTGTTGATCGCTTCAACTAAAGTGCAGCAAAGGATCCCGGTGATGGCTCCATCTACAAAGTCCTTGCCGATGGAGGCGTCTACGTTCAGCTTCAGGTTTGGGTACGTCAAGGGAGTCCAATTGATAGATGGGTTTAGATCAGACTTGGAAAAGCTTGGAGCTTTTTTGTTCCATCTGTTGTAGTTACTCATTTATCATTTTCCAGATACACCACAGCATGGCAGCCACCAGTTCAAAGGAGGGTAAGTTGGAGTGGCTCTCGATCAACTCCTGAAGCCAATCACCATTCTCATGCAGTTCTATCCATTACGTGATTGACTCCATATTTGCCCCCTCCAATCACTTTCCACTAGAGATGAGAAGGTGGCTAGTAGCTCGGGAGGACCGTTGGGCCGCAAAGCCCAAAGCATAAAAGGACGGCCCTAGAGGGAAAAATGAAGAGACAACATGTTATTCTGGCGAGGTGACATATAGCAAAAGAAGATCTAAGTGGTCTAAACTTTAGCCCTTATTCTTGCTAGATCGGCACGCCCTTCCTCATTCAAAATCTGACTCCTTCACAATGAGTTTTGAATAAACGTTTGATTAGAACTATCCGCAGGAATCCATGACCTATTTTTTACTGATATTTTGAATAAATAGATTTTATATGGGTTATTATCTTTTAGAGGGTCCAATAAAATGGGTTCAAAAAATTAAAGCTAAAACTGATGGGTAAAAAATATATTATACGTAAGACTCATTTTCGACTCATCAAAAGGTTAAGTCATTATTGTACTTGTGTAGGTAGCTGACCGTCGCCACCCACTGTCGCCACTTGGCCACCATCGCCGTAACTTGACGAACATCACTTGCCACCGCTGCTGACCACCAAACATTGACAGCCACTGCCGTCCTCTAATCACAGCCCATGAACATCACCCTTTGCGGCCGACCACCGCCACATGGCCGCTCGAGGATCGAAGCTCCCTTGACAGCATTGGTGTTGCCACTCTTCGCAAGGGTGTCAACCTTTCGCGAGCTGCTCATCAGCATGAGGGATGCGAGGACGAGGCCGCAATACAGCGAAGTTGCATGAGAAGAGGATACCATGAATGCTATCATTGGTGGTTTGGAAGAGCATGGGGAGGGGGGTTGTGGGGTGGGTGGGGGTGGGGGTGGGGGCGGGGGCGGGCGAGGGGATTGAAGGTGATGGGAAAGAATTCAACTGAAGTTGATGATCGTGGGCCCGAGTCAGGTGGAAAGGTCAGTTCTGGGAGACCGTTTTCGTGGGATCGAAACAGGCACGACCTTATCCTTGGGGGGGAGAGATTTCATTACCAAAAGCCTTGAACCGGTATGCTTGTGCCAAATTTACCTTAAATTAATTTTTTTGGCCCTAGAAAAATCCCAAGCTAGTGTCGCGACCCTTCGGATCTCGATCCCATAGGCTAATGGATTGCTGATGAGCCTTCCTTCAAATGATAGTGGACTTTCTCGACGTGGCCCTCCCAGGCCCATACCAAATCGCTACATAAATATTTTTTGATTTTCGATGATTATCAATCGAGTTTGACCATAGTGTGGTCGAGTGACATGTGCAATGTGTGCATGCAAAAAAGAAGTCGCTATGAGCCATTTTTTGAAGGTTGGCCGAATACCTCACTAAACGATTGGAAGAGATCGTTCAATTCTATAGAACCAGAGATTTTGGGCCTAAATCAAATCTTTCCTTCTTTGTGGAGTAGTCTCTCATATGTTGGATGTAACATCCCGTACCAGCTCCTTTGTTGTTGAAATTTCTTTGATACCAATAGGATGATGAAAATTTTATAAGACATCCTCGATATTGGGAATACTATTGATATCATCAAAATCATCTTCCCAATACGTAAAATCACCAGGATCATGAGAGTAATAAGATTTTTCCCATTTTATTCTTTCTCGCGCTGCTATCTCTGCTTCCACTTGCCATTTTTTGAGAAAGTTGAGCGGAAAGCAGATTCAAAAAATTGAAAGAATTGAGCGGATTGAGAAAATTTGAGAGAAATTGTAAGAAAAAAATGAAAGATTGAAAGGTGTGTTTTATAATAGTGAGCATAGAATTAATAAATTAAATAAGAAAGAAACAATGGGATGTTGAGTGCCGTTGCCTTGCAACTTTACTTTGGTTAGCAATTTCCCCCTTTTTTTGGGGAATGGTTGGTTTGCCGGTTCAACTTTTGCTGGATCTAAAACCACATGGGCTGGTTCCGATTTGGAACTGACGGGCCCGATCAAGATGCCAGTTATGGATTTGACCCAAGTTGGTTTCAGGCCCAAATCAACCTATGGCCACCTCCAATGACTTGTCATAAAATTGATACAACTTGTGGGTTTTGTTGATCACGGCATATGTGGCATGGTAATGATTATCAATTGGAGCAAAACTCATAAAAAGAAGTTAATCAAAAGCTCATCAGTCATGTAAATGCGGGAAAATACGTTTAGGCGCTATTCATGTCTAGATATATCTAAACGAGCCACGTTTTTGTGAATAACATTTTGATATGACATATCTATATGTCTAAGGATGTCATGAATAAGCCAAACCCACCAAACTGTACCTGCTACAATGGGATTATTGTATATAAATAAAACTTTTGTCGAGCAAAACAAAGGAAACAACACTTTGGAAGCTTAATTTTTTAAAAGAGTAAAAGTTTAGAGTAAATATGTCACAGTAAATATAGCTTAATATCTTTTATGAGTTATTTCGTTGTAGTTTTTTTTTTTTGAGAGTTATTCCTTCGCGCTATTGAGAAAACTTTCTACGGTGCTACGGCTGCATACTTCGCCGCGAAGAACCTGTCTCAATAATTTCCTGCGACCAAAAGTAAAAACTGTTTGTCTTTTTGAAAAGCCAACCCTGGCTTTTTCCCAAACATGAATATAAGAGAGGCGTAGCTCTCCGTATCTCGACCAAGACTCGCGAAGAAAGCAGCTCTTACACTTGCAGAGTCGAAGCCACGATCGGGAAGCCAAGTTTCACGATTTTTCTCCTTGTTTGTGCGGTCTGATTGACTCTCTTCTGAGTTCTAATCTGGCTAGTGTTAGTAGACAATAGACGTGTTAGTAGACAATAGACGTGCCTCGTCAATGATTTTCCCCCAATAGGAATTTTTTTTTTTATTTATGTCGTCTGCATAGTCTGTCCCAAGCCAGGTAAAGGAGGAGGGTTACGTCAGGCATGGTAAGCCGGTTATAAAAAAAGAGTTACCTTTATGAGATGAACCCTATTGATATTTTGTTAGAGCATATCCTTCTTAGTGACGCGTTGCATCGGCGCCGAGTGTAGCGAAAAATGAGCCCTTTGCACCAAGATAGGTGAGTGTAGGAAGCAACGAAGCTAGCCTTGGGCTATCATTCCTAGAGTGATGCGCCACATCGGTGCCCAAATGTGGTGATAAATGAGCAAGAGTCCTCACACTTCCGTGGGCAAGTGTAGAGGGCAAGAAAAGCCTAGGTGGTAGGGATTAGATTGGGGAGTTCGAATGTATGAATCTTAATGGGTAAATTGATGGAATTGACATATACTTTTGCTAGAAGGAGAGTGAACATTGCTTGCCTGCAAGAGACAAAATGAAAAGGAGAGAAGGCTAAGGAAGTGGATGGCACTGAATTAAAGCTATGGTATATAGGCACGGCAAAGGGTATAAATGGAATTAGGATTCTGATTGATAAAAATTTCAAGGATAGAGTTATTGATATTAAAAGAACAGGAAATAGGATTATTTTAGTTAAGCTAGTAATGGGGAATTTGATTCTGAATATCCTTAGTGTGTATGCCCCTCAAGTTGGACTGCAAGCGTCCGAAAAGAGCAGGTTTTCGGAAGATCTGGAAGAGATTTTAAGGCGGATACCACACGAGGAGAATGTATTCATAGGGGGAGATCTAAATGGGCATGTCGATGAAAATAGTGGAGGTTTTGACAGATTTCATGGACGTTTTGGATATGAGACAAGAAATGAGGCTGGCGAAGACATCTCGAGTGTGGCATTAGCTTATGATTTGATGTTGGCAAATACCTTTTTTAGGAAAAGAGAGTCAAATCTGATCACTT
Organism: Rhodomyrtus tomentosa; assembly: GCA_028455895.1. Lineage (NCBI taxonomy): Eukaryota > Viridiplantae > Streptophyta > Magnoliopsida > Myrtales > Myrtaceae > Rhodomyrtus > Rhodomyrtus tomentosa. The sequence continues at coordinate 13,596,234 of JAPCWY010000009.1, read as the reverse complement.
TTCGCAGCGATTAACATTGTAGCCAGATTGATTTCTTTCTTACTAGAAGAGAAGATAGAGTCTCGTATATAGATTGTAAGGTATACCCTGGTCAATGTGTAGCTACACAACATAAGTTGGTGGTCTTAGAAATTCGGTATAACAAAGCACAAAAGATGAAGAGAAGTACGCAACACCCTAGAATAAGATGGTGGAAGTTAAATGAGGAGAAACAAATAGAATTCAAGGAAAGAATGTTACAAGAAGGACCGTGGTGACTGGAGGACGAAGTAAATATGATGTGGAAAGAGATGTCTAACTGCATCCAGATAGTAGCAAAAGGGGTGTTAGTGGAAAGTAGAGGGAATGGACATCAAATAAAGGAAATTTGATGGTGGAATGAAGAGGTGCATGAGGCAATTAAGCAGAAGAAATAGTGTTTCAGATGCCTACATAAATGTCCTAATGAAGAGAATTTGTAAAAATTTTGATTGGCGAGAAAAAATGCCAAGAAAACTGTGCGAGAGGCCAAAGGCAAGATTTTCACCGATATGTACAACAAACTTGGGAGCAAAGAAGGAGAAAAAAGCATCTATAGACTTGCAAAGTCAAGAGACAAGAAAAGTAAAGACTTGACACAGGTTATATGTGTCAAGGATGAAAATCAAACACTCTTGATAAGAGATGAAGATATTAAGGGCAGGTGGATGAGTTATTTTAACAAACTTTTTAATGGGGAGAGCGTTAAAAGTGAGGTGAATATGAAAGATGCTTCTGATGATTCAAACATAAGGTTTGTGCGTAGAGTTAAAGCACGGGAAGTTAGGAAAATATTAAAAAAGATTAAGACTAGTAAAGCCTTGGGACCCGATGGTATTCCTATTGAAGTGTGGAGATGCTTAGGGGATGTAGCAATAAGTTAGTTGACTAGTCTTTTTAACAATATTCTCCATACTAATAAGATGCTTGATGAATGGATGAAGAGTATACTTGTGCCTATATACAAGAACAATGGGGATATCCAGAATTGTTCTAACTATAGAGGCATCAAGCTTATGAGCCATACAATGAAGCTGTAGGAGAGAATCATTGAGCATCGTTTGAGAATAGAGACCAAGATTTCTATCAATCAATTTGGATTTATGCTTGAAAGATCTACCATGAAGGCTGTTTTCTTGATACGACAATTGATGGAGAGATATCGAGAAAGAAATAAGTACCTCCATATGGTGTTTATTGATCTCGAGAAGGCCTATGATAGGGTTCCAAGAAAGGTTTTGTGATGGATTCTTGAGAAGAAAAAAATACCTTCAAAGTATGTAGAGGCAATCAATGACATGTATGACGGTATTACTTGTCACGCCCTACGCCCTGGGTACAGGCACGCGACTCCTTGCGAGCGAACTCTCTCGTGTCCCAAGAGTCATATTTCGAGAGATGCATAAAAATTGTTCGCATGCGGAAGCGATAACATAAATTCCTCCGTACAAATATTAGCGGGGACTTGGATAGCAAGGACACCATAATTACATCTATACATAACCTCCCACAAGTTCTTACAAAAGTGTTGATAGACTAATCTTGCTAGTCAATAGGGGTAACAAGACCAGTTCAAAAGACAACCATTAACATTTCCAAAAGAAAACGGACTATCGAGGTCATCAGCAAAATAACAGTCCAGAAAACGGAAACCCCTAGGTCGAGCTGCTGGAGTCGTCAGTCGTCTCGGCATCCTCGGTAGGCTTGTACTTCGAGAAAGTCTCCCAGCGTACCTCTACGGTATACTCCATCGTCTCATCTGTTGACTGCTCCACCAGGTCGTCCTCGGAGGCTTCGATCTCAATGACCTCGTCGATGTCTTCCAAGGTTGGGGTCTTCTCAGGAATGCTCCTCGAACCAGCTACTAATCCCTCGACCTTCACAAAATCCCGAGTGGGATGACACCAACTAGAAATAACCCTACGGGGTACCTCAGTGGACTTTAGTGGTCCCATAGTAACCTCGCCTACCCTCCAAAATCAAGTATCGAACCTACGAGACTTCTAGTCCTTTTCACCCTCATAGACCCAGACTACCGTACACTTCCTAACGTACACAGTTCTCCGTCCGTCTGGGAACTCCTCAAAATATGCGGTCATCTCCTTCGGGTCACCTAGTTTGGTCGGTAATATCCTCACGGTCTAGGATATGAAAATGTGGTCCCACAACGGGGTGAGATTCACATCTCAGTAAGACAGGTCCTAACCCTAGGTTAGGCTGATCGTACACTCAGGTGAATACATTCATGAACAAAATGCACAAGCAGCTACATAAAGCATTCAACAGTCATTAAATAACATATAGATACAGACTAGCGTCAAGCACGCAATCATGGCATCATATCTCATCGTTCAAATCAAGTACGCATTACCAAGTCAGGTCACACCTTCCACCTTTCCAAGCCTCCATTGATTTAAGCCCGCATTTAGAATGCCTCAGGCTCGGTGCGCGTAATTACGCCTCAGACCATCCCATTGACAAACCCGCGTAAACGCATCAGGTTTTTAATTTCATTTACAAGCCTGTGTCGACACATATCAAATTCGGTCCCACGTCTCAACGTATCAAGATATTGACTATTTCAACCCCGCGTCTCAACGCCTCAGGGTATCATAGGTTTCAAAGCATGCCAGACATTATTTTAATTTAAACTTCGTGATCGAGTACAAGCTCATGCGTCGAGCTAGATATCCATGGCATGCAAGACAATCAATCTCATCACTCAGAAGAGGCAATCAATTCATGGCACAAGCATTCAACAAGTGTTCAAGCCATCGACATCTCACGAGGACGCACATTGGACAATCACACCATAATTCACAAGAACCAACCTAATTCACACCCAATTCACCCAATCAAGTCTAATCCTCTTAGTCAAGGTTTAGAAATGCCTTACCTTGTGCTAAATTCAACAAAAATCTCCTTCCAAGTACTTCAATCACTCGGTCCAACAATCCTGAAACAAGGCAGCCTTGCACCTATTGGAATTCAATCCAATTCATCATTTTTTCTTGCTCAATTCACCAATCCATGAAGCATAAACCTCTACGACATATTCATCGACATCTTAATACGTCTCAACGATGAAATTTAAGCTCAATTTCAACTTCTATCAGCTCCCAACAATTCGATTTACACAGAACCGAAACAGGGCATTTTCGATTCTATGCATACCTCTCTTGATCAGCCCTTAAACTATTCTAAATCCCTAATTTATCTACTAATCTACTTGTTAACATGTAGTTCTAGGAGTTAGGAAGCCTAGCCAAAAATTTGAGGTCAAGGCGACGCCAAATGGTCCACGAACGGCGCCGATTCCTCCAAGTCTACCGCCGGTCAGATTCTATCCATCAAAGACGACACCATTTCATCATCAAATCTCCATCAAATTTGGCCCAAATTTTTACCACAACTTAGTATACATGTGCCCTTGATGTCCACAAAATTTGGCCGAAAGATTCAAACGATTAGAGGTCCTACGGAGTTCAAACAGCAGCTTACCTCCAGCTGCGACGGTTTCCGTCGACTCTCAGGAGAACGGCTGACCGGAGCTCCTCAGTGGGTCAAATGCCAAGCTATCACTTGGAGGTTGTCGGCAAGAGGATGAGGAAGACACTGGTGGTTAGCTCAGTGGCTAGAGGTCGCCGAAAGTGGTGGTCGACTGCAGCGAAGCAGCGATCAGGAGCTGGTCGGCCTGGAGCCGTTCTTGGCATGAAGAAGAGGAAGAAGAAGAAGAAGAATGGCTATAGTGATGAAGGTTCTCAGCAGAATGAGGGTAGAGAGGGTGTGTATGCACAAATTTGAGAGTCAACCATGAAGAGTGGTAGGTTAAAAGTTATCCAATTAATGCCAACTCTTCATCCATTGACACTTGTCTCTTTACTCATAATTGACTCATCCAATGGCCAATATAACTCCAAATTTTCGGCAGCCTAGAGGGTGCATAAATGACCAAAGTGCCATTATTCATTTATTAAGGCAAAGTCAAGACTTGATGGGCAAAATGGTAATTTTACCCTTGACGTCCGGAACGTCGTTTTTCTAATTCAAATTTCCTTCTATGAGGCGACGTCCAATCCAATTATAATGTTGGAATCCTTGATTCTTCATTTTTTAATTTCGAGACTCGTCTCTGAATCATTTCTCTATCATATGTGATTTTAGTCTATCCCGAACTAACGGGCGGCTCTTGTAGATGTTATGCATATCGACTCTATGATTCATATCATACTTAGGGTTCATCAGTTCATGGTGACTTTGGTTGTCATGTAATTGCGAGAATCTATTACTAGTTCCAACGGTCTCGATCGTTATCGCTCGATTTAGGAAAATTTTTGCAGATTATACATTGATTAAGCAGCATCACCCGCGCTCCAATCGTACAACGCTAACAATGCATTTCTTAATCGTTCTTAGATCGGCCTCTTATGGCCCTAAATATCCTCTTGAAAATCCTTATGGTCAAAGTGTCATTTCCTATTTGAGTTCCCTAGGTCCACGTACCTTGTCTCGTGTTAGTCTCTCCTTTTTGGTCAGTTAACTCGAGATTAATCAGATTTGAGCGATACACGACTAAAAGACATCGTTAGATTTATTCTCATTAATAAGTCTCGAAATGACAGGAAAAATCAAAATGTTACAACTATATGTGTGAAGGCTTGTAATGGCACATCAAGTTATTTTCTAATCACAGTAGGTTTACACCAAGATTCTGCTTTGAACCCTTACCTTTTTGCTCTAGTTATGGATGACCTAACAAAAGATATTCAAGATGAGGTGTCGTGGTGTATGCTATTTACAAACGATATTATGCTTATTGATGAGACTACGGCTGGGGTTAACTTTAGAAGTATGGAGAAACACGTTAGAGTCTAAAGGATTTACGCTAAGTCAAAGTAATACGGAATATTTGAAGTGTGATTTTGACACGGCAGGAAGAGGAGACCAAGAAGCCATAAATATGCTCGGACAAAAGGTACCCAAGAAAGATACATTTTGATATATGGGATCAATATTGCAAAAGGAATGAGAGATTGATGAGGATGTAAATCATATAATCAGAGCAGGTTAGATGAAATGGTGCAGTGCATCAGGATTTTGTTGTGAACGCAAAATTCCTCTTAGGTTAAAAGAAAAATTTTAGAGAATAGCAGTCAGACCTGCCATGTTATATGGAGTTGAATGTTGGCCAGCACAAAATAAACATGAGCATAAAATGGGAGTAGCAGAAATGAGGATGTTAAGGTCGATGTGTGGTCACACAAGAATGGATAAGATAAGGAATAAAAAGATTCGATGAAAAGTTGAAATAGAACAGGTGGCGAAAAATATGAGAGCATAGATTAAGATGGTTTTGGCATATCCTCTGAAGGCTCTTAGATGCACCGGTACGAACAAAAATTTGTTATTAAAAGCATAACACGAAAAAAGCAAGAGGTCGGTCGAAACTTACTTGGGGAAAAGCAGTAAAGTAAGATTTAATGGAGTGAGAAACAGATTGGCGTACGGTTTGTCTTAGGACGGAGTGAAGGAAGGTTATTAGTATTGTGGAGGGGGTAGTGTATAGATAGATATATATATATATATATATATTTATTTTTACATATTTATCTATTTTTCCTCGCTTGATTCTGTTTTTATTTTTATGATTATTTGGGGTTCATCGACAGCCGACCCCAACTATTTTGGGATAAAGGTGTTGTTGATGTTGATATTGATGTTGATGTTTTTTTTTTCCAGTGTGTCACGTAGATGTTTCTTTGTGAAAGTCCTGAACATCTACTTATGCAACGAAAGTGATCAACTTTTTCTGGGGTATTTCCTCGATTTGGAAATTTTGGGACGATCCGGCACAATTAACTTGGATTAAAGCTTTAGAGCGGTGACCGTCAAATGAAACCAACAACGGGTCTGGTAGCTCCGGTGCCCACAGGCCTAGCCCGAGCCGCAAGAGCCTGACCCTGCAGATTCTCAGATTTTTCTATCAAAAGAACCAGTCTCATTGTTGTGGTAGAGCAAGAATTTTAGGCCCGACCTTCCCCCAAATTATCGCGTTTTCTGTCGGGCATGTCTATATTTATGAGCTCACCCTCACCCTCACCCTCACCCTCACCCTCACCCCTGGCGACAAAAGCTCGCACGTTTTCGTAGTGATGTCCCAATCGCAACCAGTGGGGCCCGCAGAGAGCCTCTTGGGTCGCTTCTCCTTTATTCGCACCGTTTTTGCTCGCACCAATGACTCGTCACTTTCTGCTTAGAGGCAGGTGATCAAACGATCAGAACACCCAAGTTGCCGGAGCCGGGATCATTTGCACCGATGGAAAGAACTCGAATGAAAACTAAAATGCAAGTTAAACCGGCTAGTTGACTTTTGCCTTTTTTTATTCATGGGTCGGCACGAGAGCTTTTAGGAAATTATGGTATTAAAACTGGCTTATTGGTACGCTTGATTCTCTCTGCACAGACCAAGGCCGAGCATGGAAGCGACCAAGAAGATGAGTTTGAAGCTTCTTGTCGACAAGAAAAATCAGACCTTGCTCTTTGCCGAAGCCCAAAGGGACTTTGTGGATTTTCTTTTTCATTATCTGGCTTTGCCAGTTGGAACTGTTGTGAGCCTTCTCCGTAGAGCAGGTGTGGCCTGTGGCTTGTGCAATCTCTATGCAAGTGTCGAGAATCTCGGCAACACACATATTGAACATAGAGAGAAAGAGGCTCTGTTGAATCCCAAGGCACGGCTCTCCGGTCCAGATGTTGTGCGCTTATTGCTACCTGAAGCTCCCCCTTTAGCACCTATTGGATGCTACACTTGCCCTCGTACTGGCGACGGGTTTCCCAACAATAATTTGTTTGCAGGCGTTTCATGCGGTAGCTGCGTGACAACTTCCCCTTCTACGAGATGTCCTAGTTGCAACAATGCGATGAGCAAGAAACTGCCATGGGTCGTGGAACCAGCTGCTAGTGCCCTGTCCTCGGCCAAGGTACCCGGTGGAGAGGGTGGTTATGTGAAGGGCGTGGTCACGTACATGGTGATGGACGATCTGATTGTGAGGCCTATGTCCACCATCTCTTCCATTACTCTCCTCAACCAGCTCAATGTGCACGAAATCGGGAATCTCAAAGAGAAGGTGATCGACTTTGGCTTGGACGAGGTAAGGCCCGCAAAAATTCGCAATCTCTTACAAATATGTTCTACTGCATTAGAAATTCAGCAATGAAATCTGATGGTGATTTTCAACCGGTGGTTGTACCATCGCATAAGAGAATAACCTGTTCTATTTGGTCAACTCATCAACTAAGAGCAACATCAATTACAGCGATAGATCCTACCAATTTTCTTTTGACACCCGTTGCCTGCATTAATTCTTCAACTTATATGACCAGATTGTTTTTAGTAGGCATGTTTTGATAATGGGCAAAGGTACAACAAAAGTGCCAATATTTGTGTACGGACATCACTTTAATGCTAATATTTATTTTTGAATTACTTAAGTGCTAAATCGGGAAAAAAAATATCACTTAAGTATCAAGTCAACGGAATTGGCACTAAAGTGATTATTTTTTGAATCACTCAAGTGTCAATTTTTCTAAAAACAAGGAATTGCTTAAGTGTTAATTCCGACGACTTGGCACTTAAGTGATCGCTTTTATCCCACTCAAGTGATCCAAAAAAAAAAAAAATTAGCACTAAAATGATCTCCGTGCATAAATGTACTTCTGTCTCCGATAATGTGAGCTATTGCAGAATTGCTATTACTGTCTACTAGAAACCTAACTGAAGAACGTGTTCTAAGCTCGCGAGAATTCTTTTCTCAGGTACCCCTTCTTTATAACTTAGTCTTGTGCCGTATGACATTTACTCAGGCAATAAAGCTGTTGAGCGCTTCTTTGCACTCCAAAACGGTTCTTACGGACATATTCAACGGGGTTCTCGCAGACTGATTCAGCAGAGGAAGGCCTCTATGAAACGCTATTCTTCAACTTCAGAAACACCCCCGTTCGTATTGACTTGCTGGGGTAGTTTGTTCGTGGTACTTTGTAGTTTGTAAGATGCTGATGACGCTATTCAATCCGCGATGTGAAATTAGCCTCTATTCCATATTAGCTTACAAGGAAATCAGTTGCTGAACTGTGATTGATCTATGGTACTATGATGTTTAAGACGTACATTCGTGGTATTTTCATTGATCTATGGTAACTATGATGTTATCATTACACATTTTGCCGCCCTTGGGGCTCCGTTTGTTTCATAAAGAATGTGACATTTCTGAAAAATATTTCACATAAAGTTATTTTTCAAGAAAATAATAATACTTTTCGGTTTTTGATGTAGATTTGAAAATAAAATGAAAAGTATTTTTCATCCTTTGTTAAGGAAAATTTCATTTCACTTTCTGCATCGTCGTTTAGTAGGAAAATATTAATGTGGATGTCGACTGATGGCTAGCTACAAGCCACGGGAGAGGTAAGGAAGACCGCGTACATGACCGATGACCACCTACGTGGTACCATCGATGACGTTGACAACTTCTGTAATTTTAAGAAATCAAATTTTTAATTATTTTTATTTTTCCTTTTTTCTCTGTCAATCGCTAGGCCTCGACGATGGCCAGCTACAAGCCACTGGAGAGGTCGATGAGGTGGAGCCTTATCGGCATCGGGCAAGGCTCGAGATCATTGGGATTGGGTGAGGTGGGGCCTCGCCAGAATCAGGGGAAGTTCGGTGATCGGTAGGAGAAGAAGGAAACAGAAAAAAGAAAAAGAAAGAAAAAGAAAGAAAAGAATAAAAAAATATATAAAAAAATTTAAAAATTCATTAAAAAAAGAAAAGATATTGGCTCTTGGATTGCTTAAGGGTAGCCAAGGGGACCGGCACGGGTACTGCGATTTCAAGCGTCCCCCAACTACCCTGCATCAGCACGGGCACTAGCCTTGCCAAAATTGAGCATGAGAACTCAGTGCCCATGAACGGGTCCATAGTGCCCCGTCCTTAACCTATAGTGGCTAGGCCTAAGTCCTGAGCTCTCGGGCCTCAGTAGGACCTAAGCTTGGGACGCGAATTTCGAAACTAGGTCACTTAAGGCCAGCCGTGAGACACTGATATTAGTGCCCGTAACCAAGTCCGTCGAGGTCAAACTACTACTAAGGACCCGAGAATGAGGGATGCCATTCTTGTGCCCAAGTGCAGAGTTTCTGAAACTTTGCTACCTAATAGTATTTTGAAAATTGATTTTTTATTTTTCTTTAAAGACCAAATCATCTTTCTAAATTTAAGGAAAACTTTTCCATCGGCTGATTTTTCTAATTGATCTAGACAACAAAAATTGAGAAAAAAATTTCGCAAGGTTGAGCTCATCGACCACATCGACGCAGATGGTGCATGTCGGTGTCACGCACAGTGTCAGACACCAACACACGATCAATGCAGTGGACACGCCAACATGTCTTGGGCATCCATTTAAGCAATGAAAAAGAAAACTAAGTTCGCCAAGCGAAAGGTGACACTTAGAAGCCCTCAATAGCAGGCTACTATGGAGGGACTTCCCACCAAAAAAATTATACATACTGCACTTCAACTTAGCTAAATAACTGAAAGAAGTAAACATCCATGTCTCACTCTAGCAATTTAAAAAGCCATCATACTTACTATCCTTACTATGTCTCATTCCTGGCTTCTTAAATGCACTTCAAATTTGCCTCTCTCACTCACCACCGAATGATCAACCCCAACACTTGGTTATCCATTGTAATATCCCCTTTATATCTAAACGATAAAAATGATAATTTATCACATATATATATTATGTGTCTCAACATATCAGAATTCTCTATTTTTTAGAATCATGTGTCGTGTCACATGTCACGTGCTAATGTCGGTTCTACTTAGTCGACAGAGGTATAAAGAAAAGGAAAAAGAATCAAAAATAAAAATCCATTAAATTTTTATGTATACAAAAAGTCAAATAGGATTTTTTTTCATACCAAAAGGCAAAAAAAAAAAAAAAAATCTAGTTCATGTTTAGGTTTCAAGCAAACGCCGAAAAACATCATCATTTTTCTTTTCTTTTTTCAAAAATGCCACATTTTAAGGCTCCGCTTGCTTTTGAAAAACAAAAAAAAATCGAATTTTTTCGCATTTGGTTCACATAAAATAAACTAGTCAAGTAAAATATATTTTCTAGAAAATGAAAATAATTAACAATTAAATTCTTTTGATAAGTTTCTCCAGAATCAGATATTCCATATCAAAAGGTGGAAAATATTTTTCTATTCATTTTCAGTACCGTTTGGCGTAGAAAACTTGATTTGATTTTTCTATGCCTTCAATTTTGTCCTCTTTTCTCTCCTTTTCATGCTCCTTCACCGGGTGGAAACTGGACTATTGGGAATCGACCCCCTTTGTATATAACTAAGATTATGTTATATACAAGAGTAGACGTGTGAACAAGTCACGTTGAATATTGTCAGGAGAAGACTCCATTGCGACAGGGCCGGATCCCCTGCTTTTGTGGCAGGGGATCATAGGGTCCTTCACCATTAGGTCTTCCTCCTTGTTGAAGGGGTAAGATGTAATGGTGGAAATTGTTATGATCCAAACACGGTTGCCACAACTCCCTCAATAATCCACCAACCCTGCTGTGCAACATCAAAAAACTTCTCCACGAAGAACTCGGTCTCAATAATTTCCTCTGACCCAAAAGAAAAAAACAAACTGTAGCCTTTTCCTTTTTCAAAGGCCCCCGCCTTTTCCCAAACTCCACTATAAAAAAAAGGCAATGCTCTGTGTCCGACGACCAAGACCCGTGAAGACAAGCAGCTTATGCATTTGCAGTGTCGAAGCCACGATCGAGAAGCCCAGTTTCGCCATCTTCTCCTGGTTAGTGCGATCTAATTCACGCTCTTGTGAGTTAAGTGCTAGCATTAAGAAACTGAAGTAGACTTGCTTCTTTCGTCTTTTCGTGTTGTACTCTCGCACTATCGTACTATCGAATCCTTTTTGAACACGCTCGGACAAGGGTAGATACTTAGAAAATCCGATCAGGCAGATTCTCAGATTTTTCCATTAAATTGTTGTGCCAGAGTAAAAATTGGGGCATCGCCTTCCAACAAATGATCGCCTTTGCTGGTGGAGCATATGTCTAGCTTAATGAGCTGTCCCTCACCCCTAGCTTCACAAGCTCACACTTTTTATAGTGATGTCCCAATCAGTGCGCCCACAGCGCCATACCAAGCCCGATTCACTAAGTGTTGTAGTAAAATTATGGATTAAAACTGGCTTATTGTTATGCTTGATTCTCTGCACAGACTTAAGTCCAAGCATGGAAGCAACCCAGAAGATGAGTTTGAAGCTTCTTGTGGACAAGAGAAACCAGATCGTCCTCTTTGCTGAAGCCGGAAAGGACTTTGTGGATTTCCTTTTCCATTGTCTGGCTTTGCCACTGGGAACTATTGCGAGTCTTCCCCCCAAAGCAGGCGTTGCCGGTGGCTTGCGCAATCTACATTCGAGTATCGAGAATCTCAGCAACAAATACATTGAACATAGAGTGAAAGAGGCTCTGTTGAATCCCAAGGCACGGAGCTCCGGTCCAGATGTTGTGCGCTTATTGTTGCCCGAAGTTCCGCCTTTAGCACCAATTGAGTGCTACACTTGCCCTCGCGCTGCTGGTGGGTTTGTCAGTCACAGTATTTTGTCCAGCGCTTCATGCGATAGCTGTGTGACAGATTCCCCTGCTGTGAGATGTCCTGGTTGCAACAATACAATGAGCAAGAAGCTGACATGGGTCGCGGGACCAGCTGGTGGCCCCGCATCCTCTGCCACAGTACCCGATGGGGAGGGTGGTTATGTGACGGGCGTGGTCACGTACATGGTGATGGACGATCTGGTTGTGAAGCCCATGTCCACCATCTCTTCCCTTACTCTCCTCAACAGGTTCAACTTGCACGAAACCGGGGATCTCCAAGAGAGGGTGATCGACTTCGGCTTGGACGAGGTAAGGCTCGCAAAAGTCGCAACCTCTCACAAATGTTTCGACAGCATTTGGAATTCAATGATGAAACTTGATGGTAATTTTCAACTGGAGGCCCTAGAGCTGCTGCCATGTTTGTATGAAATTAGAAGGCTTGATCCATCCATTCACTATTTGTTTAACTCATCAAATAAGAGGACATCAATTCTCACACTAATGCAAGAAGAAACCATAGACCCCAATCTAATTACAGGTATATATCGTATAAAGACATCTCCACGATCAACTTCTGATCTTGTGAGCTATTGTTTGCTAGAAACCTGAAGTACGCATTCTAAACTGGCGAAAAAAACCGCAACGGTTGTCTTTTCTTAAGCACCCCATTTTTTATGACTCTTTCTTGTGCGATGTGGTCATTACTCAGGCCATAAAGCTGCTGAGTGCTTCACTGCACTCCAAAACTGTTCTCACCGACATATTCTACAGTGGAAGACCTCGGCGTAACGCTCCTTTCATTTCCTGTAGACTTGCTGGGGTGGTTTCATTCCTTCTGCTTTATAAGATGCTGGTGAAGATATATATGTATTAGCTAATTAAGAAATTAGTTCCTGAGTGATGATTGATTTGTGATACCCAGGTTATCTAAGATGTAGGTTGCCTCTAATGTACGTATGCTTGTAATGTCGGATGAATGTGTTTTGTGTAAATTCCTATCATTACTCAAAGTAAAGATGATTTGTCTTAGTGCCTTTGTCTGTGTTGAGAGAGAGGGGTTGAAGATGTTATAACATCTCCCATTGAGATATGATGGACCTAATAATCCTCTATCAAGAATGCTAGACAATTAACATCATCTACTTTATAAACAATTCATACTTGCAAATACATTATGCGATCAAGGAGTACTTCTACACTTGGGAGCTTAGATTTGCACCTATTAGGAATCCATAATGGCGACAATCCTAAAGAGCAAAACAATATCTCATGGTATATCATACATATTTTATTACATCAGTCTAAGTATACCTATCCCTTAAATGCTACACTCAACTATTCTTAACTCGCCATGTATTTACAATTATTTCCGCACCCACAATAGTCAATATAATTGATTGACCATTAAATAAATGTAGTAGACGTAAAACAACAATAATCTTCCTTCGCACTTATATCTCTCTCTATTTTCAGAACAATTGTTTTCCTAAACATATCCTATAAAGGTATATTAATTTCATGACCACCAGTAACATGCTAAAGAAGCAACATTGATCTGTTACTTTGAGAACACAATCAAAAGTAACATAGGGTACAAAGATGAAGTAATCAAAATATAAATTTCGTCAATGATTCACACTATAAGTAAACATTGATAATTATACTCATTTCTCATATCGATCTAGTAAAGCACATGTAGTATAAATTACAAGTTATAACGGATTTCTCGAATAAAGTATATGTACTATGAATTGCAAGCACGCTCTCTACAATGCCCAATCAAGCCTTCACATCCGGCTTCCAGCGAGCACACATGGATGCGGGACTATCATGTTCAATCTTATAAATCATATACCTCATCTTTTTTTTAAACAAGCAAAGTAAAATATATTATGTACCGAATTTGCTCTTTTAATATCCTTCGTATATACAATCTCATCTCAATTTGCTTATTAAAGTCTCAATAACACCAACACGCAACATGCGAAGCAGCACGGCACAACACACTAACTCATCATTCTAAAACATAAAGAATTCTAACAAATTAGGACATGTATAAAAAAATAGGTTTAATACCATGAAAAGCCTCAAACTAGTACAATTGTGACAAATTTATCTTAAACTATTTTTTTACCATAATAAATCCTGATCTGGTACATCTGTGATAAATATACCTCAAACCATATTTTTTTTATCATAAAAAAATCCTAAATTGGTATATCGGTGATAAATTTACCCTAAACTAATTTTTTTGACCATGAAAGATCATAAATTGATGCACATATGACAAATTTACCTTTCATTAAATTGGATTAACATCACAAAAAATCCAAAATTTATGCATCTACAATAAATAGAGGACAAAAATCGTAATTTGGTACACCCATGAACTACCACGTGCCATTTAACTCAGCAATTTGACTATTAAATTTAACGAAAATCGACGGAAGCTAAATCTGTCATAAGTGTACTGGTTTGGGGTAAATTTTTCATAAGTGTACTAGTTTGGGAGATTTTTTACGTTCAAAAAAAATAAATTGGGGCAAATTTATCACTAATGTACCACTTTAGGATTTTTCGTTGTATTAACCTTATAAAATATATATCTTCATATATACATTGCAAACTATATTAGCGATGAGTTTCTTCTTCTTCATTTTCTAGATATAAGACTTAAGTGTATGTATATATGTGTGTCTATCTATATTATAAATTTTACATTTTAATCTCTTATTTATTGAAAATGCTTAAAATTGACCGATGCATGTCAAAATGACATGTCAGGATACCAGACTTGCATGTCATTGGAGTTTTTAGAGCATTTACCATGGTTCGACTGCATATCAGAGAGTATCAAACACGACACATAGATCCCTAGAGAGTTTCGATGCTTCGTGGACTACAGCTGTCACGCCCGACTCTCGAGCCCGTGACATCCCTTGGCAAATCACCACGAGATCATAGAGATAGCGTTTTAGGCACACTATCGACTTATCACTTACTTAAGCATGCGGAAACATGTTAACTTCCTAACAACAAAAACAAACATGAATAGAACAGTAGGAGTCAAACACCACAAATAAATCTTAATCCTATCGATACTGCTTCCGTACGTATACAACCTCATACTTCGAAGTGACCAAACAAGACTTTAGTAGGTGTACTCAGTCAGGTAAGACTAACTTCTCATTTTACTTCAGATGACTAATCTAAAAGCCAATCTTTAGCGTCCATGAGGCTTTGTCACTTGGGACCTGAAAATGTTATCCCACGATGGGGTGAGAATAAATATCAATGAATTAAGTTTAAGCTCGGTTAGGAAACTGATTCGCCTTGGCATCCTAATGGAAGTCTCACAATAACAAATCACCATATATAATACCCAGTTATAGTCACGATATAAAAACAATCAACATGCATACTTGCCAGTTTCAGCCACACATAATGCAATGCTTGACTCGACTCACAGCCAATCAGTCAATCACTCAAACAAGCATCCCATCCACAAGCACGCACAGGACATCACACAAGTCCATTTATTAACGATGATCGTGCCTACGGCACATGAGAGAATCTACGTGAAAGAAGGCGTGATTCGACTCTCACAAATAACGTTATCCAGTACCTTAGTGCAATCGAGCGTTCTACCTGCAGGACCGGGCTACGTCCTTTTTCTTTCGGCAATGGCTACTACAAGAGGTGTCTCCGGTGCGTTTGGCATGGCACCAGCAAGTAGGCATCCCTAAACGGGGTGTCAGTCCATCACAAGCTGCGATCGGCATCCGACCAATCCTACACCCGTGCTAGTTAGCACCGGATCAGAATTGACGTACTTCTGGCAAGTTGTATGGTTCTATACAATTGGTACAGTATGAACATGCTAGGAAAAGCATCATCGTTCCCTCATATGATCACACAGAACACATTCAGCAATCAACCCATTTCATTATCTTTGGTTAAAATCGGATACTCACTCATGCATGTAAAATGTCACGCCCCGAATCCGTCGAGCACGCGAACATCCCTGCATACAAATAACACATTTCTCGTGGTCCCATGATCCACGAACAAGTCGAGAGATAATATATAAACCTTAGGCATGCGGAAGCGGTACTCAAATAAATCCCCGTACAAAATATAAGTTAAGTGGGACCTAGATAGCATAATATCTGTCATACATCATAACCTACTGGTCATACAAATACATAGCTACTACAATCCACTAGGCAAGGGCGACGGGTAAACATATCAAAAGATGACCATTGCCACGTCCAAAACAACCATGGTCAAGGGTCGCCACCACAGGGTCGAGCCAACAAACTGAATCTCCTAGGATGAGCTGCTGGAGTCCCCGATATCCTCTGCGTCATCGGTTGGCTCATACTCAGATAACGTCTCGGACGAGACCTTGATGGAATCCTCTATGGTCTCCTCGCGCAACGGCTCAGCAAGATCCTCCTCGGTCGCCTCCACAACAATCACCTCATCCTCAGTGAAGTCTAGAGTCGGGGTCTTCTCCGGCCCATTCGTAGGTCCAACTACCAATCCTTTTGGCTATTCCTACTCTCCCGCGGTCTGGCACCAGTCGGGTATCACTCCCTAGGGTACCTCATGGGGCTTCAGCGGCCCAATCTGTGCATCTCCAACCTTTCTAAACCATGCTTCGAACCTATGAGGCTTCCACTCAAAGCTACCCTTATTGACTCATGCAACCGTGCACTTTTTCACATAAATGTTCCCCTGCCTATCCGAGAACTCATCAAAATATGCCGTCATCTCCTTGGGGTTCTAAAAACGTATGGGCCACATATCTAAAGCCTAGGATCTATAAAAATAAGAGTTCCCCAAAAAGGGTAAGATACTCATCTCAATAAAAAGGTCCTAACCCTAGGATAGGTCGACCGTCTACTCAGGTAGTCGTACACCCTAATAATTCCACTCACAGGCATATCAAGCACAAATCAATAAAACAAAAACATAAAATGACAAGCATGCAACTATGACAATATGTCGCACTCAGATGAAAATGCACAATTTCTCCTGCCATTTCATCGCAACCATCTCCTCCTGCCTGTCTCAATCTCTAGCCAGCGATAAATTGCATTAGGCTCAGTCAGTGTAAACGCATCAGACCGTCATCGGCAACCCGCGTAAACGCATCAAGTTCCGATGAATCTCCAGGCCAATCTTATCATCTCACCCTCCGTCCCGCGAATAGTTCGTATTAGGACCGCAGCCATCTCAACCCCGCGATCTTGTTGCATTTGGGCCCCACATCACATCAACTCCACCCCACGATTTCGTCGCATCAGGATATCCACCTCCCGCTCCGCGTCTCATACGCCTCAGGGCCTCTCTATGTCATGCTCATACCATGATTTTCAATTAGTTTCCATGCATGACAACATGTGCAATTCAGGCACAATTCAAAAAACTCATGGCATGCAAGGTAATTAAGTGACACACACACATGGCGGATAATTCAAGCATAAACAACAACATACATAACCCTTCTATCATCACTTAGGTTATACCAATAGTTATCCTTTGGAAAATCCTCAAAAATCAATCCAATCAATCCTCGACTCACCCAATTGAGTCCAATTTTCCTATCCTAAGTTTAGGATTCCCTTATCTTGCCTTTGGTTACACAAATTCCTCCTTGCAAGTACCTCAAGTCTCGTTTAAATCAATCCAAGGGTCAATTCACCGCGCAACCTAGAATATTCAATCAATTCATCAATTTCCTTGTCCAATTCCTCAATCCGTGAACCATAATCCTCCATAACATAACTCTCATCATCTTAACATGTCTCATTCATCAATTTGAGACTCAAAATCCAACCATCAACAGCCCAACAGATTCGGTTTGCTCGGAATCGAACCGGTCCTCCTTGGTTCCGTGCAAACCGAACACAATCGATTTTCAATCTACTCTTAAATCCATCATTTAATCATCATCCTACCTCTTAACATGTCTATCTAAAGGTTTGAGAGGCTCACCGTGAGTTTGAAGTTGATTGGTCGCCGGAAACTTGTCGAACATCGCTGAATCTCCCTAAGTCAGTACCGGCAATTTTCTGTTCAAGATTTGCAAGACCATTTCATGGTCAAAACTTCTTCAAATCACTCTCAACTTTTTACCATAGATTCATATACATGTCTACTAGACCTCCATAAAATTTGACCTAAAAAATCCAATAATTCAGCCTTCAAAAGGGTTAGAGACCGGACCTACCTCAGGTTGAGCTCGATTCTGTTGGCTCTCGGGAAAATCCTTGGTCGGGACTTCTTGGTGCTCCAAATGGCTCGATTCTTGTTCTAAGATGTCGGCAAGACGTAGGGCTTCGTTGGTGTGATCGATCGGCGGTCAGGCGATGGCTGGAGAAGGTCGTTGTGGGCGGCGAAGGGAGGCAACAAAAGCTATCTAGCGAGCAGAACAGGAGGAAGGAGAAGAAGGAAGTTTCGGGAGTTTGAGGGGGAGCTATGACCGAATGAGTGAGGTGAGAGGAGAGAGAATTTGCGATATACAAACTTACTCAAAGGGCTTGAATGTTAGGTGGGCAAAAAGTTGGACATGACCACACTTTAATGGATCTTGTGACACTTGTCCCCTTGCCTTCCCAATGTGATCCAATGGCCAATAATCCTCCTTGAATTCGGCAGCCTTGAGGAGGGTTTAATGTCAAAAATGTCCTTCTTTAATTGTGTGGTAAGGCTTAAGCTTGAGGGGCAAAAGGGTAATTTCACCCCCGACGTTCAGAACGTCATTTTTCTCGCTCCAAAACTCTTCGATAGGATGACGACCAATCCGAATAATGTTGAAATTCTTAATTCTTCATTTCAAAATTTTCAAGACTCGTTTCTAATGATTTCCTCTATCAGACGTGGTTCCAGCCTATCTCAAATCGACGGACGGCTTTTGTAGACATTACGCGTGTCGACCCCGTGATTCATACCACGTTTAGGGCTTGTCAATTCATGACGACTTTGGTTGCCATGTAATTGTGAGGGTTTATCACTAGTCCCTATGGTCTCGATCGTCACCATCCGATTTAGAAAAATTTTACAAATCATACGTTGGTTAAGCGACATCACCCGCAATCCAATCGTAGGACACTCGTAAGGCATCCCTTAATCGTTCTTAGATCGGCCTCTTGGTGGTTCTAAATATCCCCTCGATAATCCTTATGGTCAAAGCATCATTTCCTATCCAAGTCGCCTTGGTCCACGTATCTTGTCTAGCGTTAGCATTTCCCTTTTGGTCAGCCTACACAAATTGATCAGATTTGAGCGAAATATGATGGAAACGCATCGCTTTATATATATAAACTTCTCATTAATGAGTCTGAAATTGACTGGAAATCATAATGTCACATAAAAGATCGGGCCGAAGGCCATTTTCATGCTAAAAATGTCTTTTGACTTCCCACACGGTCATATGCATATGCAGACCACCTACTGGTCACCACAACCGCACACAAGGCGATTAAACCACAATCATCAGTCAAAATCCAATAGTCATTCTAGTCGATCTATAAAGCTAATAAAAGTCATCGAATCAATCACGAGCATTTAATTATAATTACATAATATAAAGCTCAATTCATACGATAATTATTTATTAATCGATTCAATTAATAACGTCGAGCGTTCGCTCGTCTCTAACTTGTCGCTCGCTCGCGATCGAACACAATCAAATCAATCAATCAGTCAATTTCAACTAATCACAATTAGCCATAGATAATATAATCAATCTGACTAACCTGATCGATCGCGGTCATTTAACCTAATCCAAATTTCTATCGAAACCGGCCCCGATCGTGTACTTAAATTTTTCTTAATTGACTAAGCGACTAATCCTAGGCACAATTAGCGCCCTAACCAAAGATTAGGGTCAATTCACAAATTGAGTCGGCTCGAGCGGTCTCAATAGCTATGGTGTGGGCGACAATGGCGGGCCACGGGCCAATTTCCTTGAATAACGGCCCAAAACTCTCGGCCAAAATGGCCCATAGACCCATGGACTCGGCCACTCGGCCCAAGCTCTCAGCCACCTGGCCCAGGCCAAAACTGGCCACGGCCAGTGTGAACCGGCCTAGACAAGGCACTCGACCGGGCAGGGCAAGGGGCGGCTTGGGGGTTGGGGCGGCCGGTTTGACGACCGACGGACGGCGGCCAGCTCATGGGTTAGCGGTGGAAGCACCAGGTGGTCGGGGGAAGTCGATCGAGACTAGTGGCCGCGATAGAGGGCGACCAGAGACGGCGGTTCGACGGCGAAACAGAATCGGGTGGGTAGGGTTCTCGCCGGGCCGAGAACAGGGCTGCGGTTCGGGCAGATTTTCGGCCGCCACGCACTACGGCCAGCCTCCACGAGCTCAGGGAAGATGGAGAAGGGCCTTGGGGATTCATTGGTGGTGGCGGTGTGAGGAGGTGACAGCCGGTCCGGCCGGTTGAAGAGAAATCCAATCGATCTCCAAAACAAGGCACCGGGGATCTCAAGGCCTATTTTGGTGGCTCCGGTGAGCGACTGTCGGCGAGGCGGCGTCGGAGTGTCCAAGGGAGGTAGGGGGAAGTCGGAGAGGTGGTGGGTGGTGGCGGTGGCGCCGAAAACTGCCGGAGGAAGGTCAGAGGCTCTCGGGTTAACTCGGCCGAAACAAGGGTTGGAGCTTCCGGGGCGTTTCGCAGTCGTCCGACAGTGAGCGACGGCTGGGGATGGGTCGATGGCGAGGGCAGGAGGTGACTAGAGGTGGTGGCTGTCGGTGGTGGCGGCGCAAAATCGTCGGAGGAAGGAGGAAGAGGGAGGAGGAGTAGTCAGTCGAGGGGGGGTATCCGCGTGCGAGAGAGAGAGAGAAAGAAAGAGAGAGAGAGCACGTGAGAGGGAGAGTGAGCATATGAGAGAGGGGGGGTCCACCAAAGACTTTTGGGGCATTTTGTCTCTTAGTGAACAATTGCAGGGCAATTCGGTAATTTCGCAAATTGGGACTAAACGAAAATTTGGTACACTGGACGAAGGGTATTTTGGTAATTTCATAAACTAGGCTCGATCGGGATTAGGCTCGAACGCGAGGATTGAAATCCTAATTGTGACGGCTAAAAATTTCAAAACCTAATCTAAACCGACTGAAACTTCAGAATTCGTCCAATTATTGTCTCTTTAGTCCTTGCGATCCAAAATTTTCCATCGACTGAAATTCGATGTCGATCCATTATATTGATTTTAGGTACCTTGCCAGAGGTAAATTTTCTGGGCGTCACAACTCTCCCCCCTTAGGAAATTTCATTCTCGAAATTAAAGTACTGCCACATCCTTTAAACACATAAGGATATCCAGTCCTCACAATATCTTCAATCTTATAAACAGTTCCTATCAGTTCTGTGGGTTCACTAAATTATCTTTACCAAAGGGAAAAATTCTTATTCTGGAATACTTACTCTTTCTTACCCACGATCCTGACTGGACTTTCCAGATACGATGCTCTCTCATCTAGTTCAATTTCCTCTTTAACACAGCACATGAGCGGGGTTGGGCTCGTACTTCCTCAATATCGACACACAAAAGGCGTTGTGCACTTGAGTCAGTCTTAG
This sequence comes from Rhodomyrtus tomentosa, assembly GCA_028455895.1. Lineage (NCBI taxonomy): Eukaryota > Viridiplantae > Streptophyta > Magnoliopsida > Myrtales > Myrtaceae > Rhodomyrtus > Rhodomyrtus tomentosa. The sequence continues at coordinate 13,574,950 of JAPCWY010000009.1, read as the reverse complement.
CAGTAACGTTAAACGATACGCCAATTTCTCAATTCTTTCCAAAAATCTCGAAAGGTTCGACATACTTGAACTTAGCATTCCTTTCTTGCGAAAGTGAGTTGTCCTTCCAACAGGTGTCACTTTTTACAGACATGATTATCCACCTGAAATTCCATTGGTCTTCGCTCCTGAATGGCGTAACTTTCCTGACGACTCTGAACTATGTTCAGTTTATCTCTGATAACCTTGATAGTGTCCATCGACTGTTCCACTAACTTAGGTCCGCCTTTAAACGGGCATCTTGCACGCTTTGTCATACATTGCCTCAAAAAGTATCATCTTAGTGCTATACTGAAACTGTTATTTAAGCAAATTTTATCAGTTGTAATTGTTCCTCCCAATTATCTTGAAATCCAAAACGTATACCTCTATCATGTCCTCTAAACTCTGAATTATCCTTTTAGACTGGCTTTCCATCTGTGGGTAATAAGCCGTACTGAATTGCAATTTCGTTTCCCAAACTTCATACTAGGTTCGCTCCAAATCAATCCTAATCTCCACCTTGTGCATCGAAATCATAAAGCGACTATCAAATCCAAGTCGAATTCTAACTTATGATCCTTGACTACTAATCTGACACAATTCCATATCCACAATTCGTTTCAACAGGGTGAATCATCCAACTCTAGGAATTCAGCTCAACTGTGACCATCTGACCTTGTTGTCCCAATCAATTGTTGATTATCCTAGTAACCGTAGTAATTATCTATTCCCATGAATAGACTGGTCATTTCTTAACTTCCAACGAGCAGAGTTTAACACTTATTCTCTTCTTGTTCCATGGAAGTCAATTACGACTACCACTAATTGCAATTTGGGCATTCTGCTTACATATAGAAGGTCAACTAGCGATTCGCCTCTTCTTCAACGCTTTGAAATTCATAATCACCACTTGTCATCCCTTGAACAGTTGGAAAATTACTAAACTCAGGCGTCCAATCAAACTGAAGATCGGACCGTCCATTCTATCGAACAGGGTCAACTCACAAGTGACTGACGAGTTGAGGACCACCTCAAATATTCCGGTTTAGGGTTGGAATCACCCCTTCTTAGACTGGTGATACAATTGAACACTATCGAGATCACCTCTCATGACCAACTCAAATTGATGGAGGATTGGTTCAACTCGACTCGTAGTCCTCTAGCAACACATCACAAAATCTAGAGTAGCTAATCCTTGATTAGTGTGTGGCTGGTACGAGGTTCTAGTACAAGTCATTCCTCATTGGGTCCATGGCCATCCTAAATATCGATCAATGTCGGTTCACAAATCATGCCACGAATTGATCCCTGGTCGACTTCAGGGTAATCCTATGGTTGACTTATAGCTGAGCGAGATCAACCCAATTTGGTCTATGCTTGATTTCAGATCGTCACATAGTCAACCCTTAATCAACAGCACAACCGACTGGCAAATCAGGCCATCATCCCCGTCGAGGGCAACCTCTAACTCTCGGTGGCTTCCTCGACCCTTGGTCATTGTTCGCGAGTAGTTCGAGTCTTAAGCTTAGATCGGCCATAGGTCTCGGAGCATCACACTCATGCTAAGTTGAATTTGTTCACACTATTATATCTTGAACATGCATCGTCAATCTGTTTACTATACTCCATATTGAGTCATTTATCCCTTGACTTCTTGAAAGTCTCATCACAAATTTCATGTGATCATTTCCTACCTTTACCTTGAATCTCCAACGACGATAACAGTCCACTTAGGCTTGCAATGTTGTTCTTTGACTTGTTGATACATCAAAATCTTCGTCCTTTGCTCGACCACGCCTATTAATCTTCTAGTAGCCTTACCTCAAATCTTGATGTCTTCGCGAGCTATCTGGATTAATACTGAAACTACTGTTGTGACTCCCAATCAGTTTTCTGCTTTATTAAGAGCAAGGCCCTTATGGTCATTATTCCAAGAAATCATGTGGCCTTACTATGCTTCCGTTGCGCCACTCTGATAACTAGTCTTCCTTAATTGTCACATCTCGTAATCTTAATCTTATTTAGGGGCATCGCCAAACTCAATAGTTTGTGCATCCAACTAGCGACCCTATCATGTCACCTAACCTTAGATTGCCATTACGAATCTTCCTTGTTCATCTTCGCTGTCATTGTTCATGCACATGTCTGAGGCTTCATTAACTATAATCTTCAAGTAGTGTATACTTCACCATGACCTTATTAGGTTACTAGTCGACTGAGCCATACGGCCTCTCTAATACTGCCTTTGGTATACTGTAAGGTCTTCTTCAATTAGGATTCGGAGATAAAAATTAACTTTCACCAATTCTGCAAAGCACATAAGTCTTACTTACCCATGACATCTCAGTTCATCAACAATCTTCTGTCCATCACCCGAAATACAACACAACGGACTCACAAACACGCTCTTCACTTTGAGATTCTCGCTTAAACACGTATAGTGGAGGCTTTTCGTCTCCATTCAGCATAAGTTACCTGCCTTCACATCGATCCTTATCAATTCATACTTTCTGATTCTTTGGGGGTTCATTACATCACAAAGATTACTTTCACAATTCACGCTCGCTCTTTGTTGGATATTCATCTAATTAGTGATTATGATCCAATAAAACAACAGCTAAGACAATCCAAGCAAACCAACACTTCAAACTTATGCAATCCACAAAATACTAATTGTCTTATTACAAACCTATATCCATAAGCCTTATCCATAAAAAGGTCTTTTCAAGCTCAACTAGCTATTGCTAATCTATACCACAGCATTTTAACTCAAAAGTCACCCTACTCCCAATAGAGTCAATCCTAGGCATTCTACTAAACATCTCCTCGAGTTTGTCCTTCTTGTGACAACGATACTTGGACGATTTTCTGTCTCAGCGGGCAATCCTTCACTTGGTGTCCCGGCTGATAACATTTAAAGCATTCTCCCCCTCTATACGGATAGGGACCAGACCCATGCCTTAGGCGACACTTCTCACTTTGGCGGAACATCGGCTTCTTGATTGTACTCCTCCGATTAGACGGGATGTGATACTTGTTGGCATACATCGATCTCTTTTCTATCCAACGGTTATCCCAGGAAGAAGGCACAAGTCGATCCAAATGCGATTGCTCTATCAGTCATGCTTTTCTCCACAAATTGAGCCTTTTTATACAATTCGCTATAACTCTTAAGGTTCAACGGCACCAGTTGATCCTTGATCTCGGGCTTCAATCCCTCACGAAATCTTTTCATCCTATTCATAGGATCTCCAACCGTCCAGGGTGCAAATTCTGACAGCTCAATAAATTTCGCTTCATATTACTCTACTGTCATTTGGTCTTGTCGAAGCTGCAATAATTCAGCCATCTTTTTTCTGTCGCCTACAGTCCAAAAAGTACTTGCCATAGAAGGCTTCAACAAAGGCATCCCACACCGGGACCATACTTTCAGGAAAGATCTTTCTTTGTATGGTTTCCCACCACGCATTAGCGTCGCCTTGAAGTTGGTAAACGGCTAGTGTCACCTTGTTCTTTTCGGAACATCTTAGCATGGCGAATACCTTCTCAATTTCCTTAACCCACAATATCGCAACCTCTGGATCTCCTAATTCTTTGAACTTCGGTGGCTCGAGATTAAGAAACCTCTCTATCAACTCAAGTATCGACTGTACACCTTTCTCATTTCTAGTCAACAAGTCATCACTCGAGACGGCAACATCATTAGATTTACTACTCACTTGTTGTCCAACTACCAGTTTTAAAATTTTCAACGCCTACATAATCCCTTCCACTCTAGGATCTTCTTAAGCTATCCTTCCACTAGGCACCCTCTCAATACCGTTGCTCATTATACAGGTAACTTACGGAGTCCTGTCCACCCCAAACAACGCGTAATGAGATCACTAACAATTAATCAAAAGAAACAAAGATAACAAGTACATGCAAAAGCTTACATCCTATTAACTATCCCAAATACCAGCGCTCCTTATCACTCTAGGCCAATGACCAAATGGATCAGGCTGACCTTGCTCTGATACCACTTTAGGCGGGGATGTCATGCTCCGACTCTCGAGCCCGCGACATCCCTTGCCAAATCACCACGAGGTCATAGGGATAGCGTCCTAGGCACACTATCAACCTATCACTTACTTAAACATGCGGAAACGTTTTAACTCCCTGACAATAAAAATAAACAAGAATAGAATAGTAGGAATCAAACACCACAAATAAATCTTAATCCTATCGATACTACTTTCGTGCGTATACAACCCCACACTTCGGGGTGACTAGATAAGACCTTAGCAGGTGTACTCAGTTAGGTAAGATAAACTTCTCATCTTACTTCAGATGACTAATTCAAAAGCCAATCCTTGGCGTCCACGAGACTTCGTCACTTGGAACCCAAAAATGTTATCCCACGATGGAGTGAGAATAAATCTCAGTGAATCAAGCCTAAGCTCGATTAGGAAACTGATTCGCCTAGGCATCCTAACGGAAGTCTCACAATAACAAATCACCACATATAATACCCAGTTATAGTCACGATATAAAAACAATCCACATGCGTACTTGCCAGCTTCAGCCACACATAATGCAATGCTTGACTCGACTCACAGCCAATCAGTCGATCACCCAATAAGCATCTCATCCACAAGTACGCACAGGACACCACACAAGTCCATTTATTAACGACGATCGTGCCTACGGCACATGAGAGGATCTACGCGAAAGAATGCGTGATTCGACTCCTACAAATAACGTGATCCAGCACCTTAGTGCAATCGAGCGTTCTACCGGCAGGACCGGGCTACGTCCCTTTTCTCTCGACAACGGCTACTACAAAAGGTGTCTTCGGTACGCCTGGCACGACACCAGCAAGTGGGCATCCCTAAAGAGGGCATCGGTCCATCACAAGCTGCAACCGGCATCCGACCAATCTTGCATCCCTGCTAGTTAGCACCGGACCAGAATTGATGTGCCTCTGGCAAGTCGTATGGTTCTATACAATTGGTACAGTACGAACATGCCAGGAAAAGCATCATCGTTCCCTCATATGATCACACAGAACACATCCAGTAATCAACCCATTTCATTATCTTTAGTTAAAGCCGGATGCTCGCTCACACATGTAAAAGATCGGGCCGAAGGCCATTTTCGTGCTAAAAATGTCTTTTGACTTCCCATACGGTCATATGCATATGCAGACCACCTACTAGTCAACACAACCGCACACAAGGCGATTAAACCACAATCATCAGTCAAAATCCAACAGTCATTCCAGTCGGTCTATAAAGGCAATAAAAGTCATCAAATCAATCGCAAGCATTTAATTCTAATTAGACAATATAAAGCTCAATTCGTACGATAATCTTTTATTAATCGATTCAATTAATAAAGTCGAACATTCGCTCGTCTCTAACCTGTCGCTCGCTCGCGATCGAATACAATCAAATCAATCAATCAATCAATTTCAACTAATCACAATTAACCACTGACAATATAATCAATCTGGCTAAACTGGTCGATCGCGACCATTTAACCTAATCTAAATTTCTATCGAAATCGGCCCTGATCGCGTACTTAAATTTTTCTTAATTGACTAAGTGACTAATCCTAAACGCAATTAGCGCCCTACAACTCACAAATTGAATCGGCTCGGGCGGTTTCAATGACGACGGTATGGGCGATGACGGCGAACGGCGATGGAGGGCCACAGGCCAATTTCCTCGAACGATGGCCCAAAACTCTTGACCAAAATGGCCCACGGACCCGGCCACTTGGCCCAAGATCTCGGCCACCCAGCCTAGGCCAAAACGGGCCACGGGCCGCTCGAACCAGCTCGAACAGGGCACTCGGCCGGGCAGGGCAGGGGGCAGCTGGGGGTTGAGGCGGTCGGTTCGACGACCGACGAACGACGGCAGGCTCGGGGGTTGGCGATGGAAGCACCGGGTGGTCGGGGGGAGTCGATCGGGACTGGTGGCCGCAACGGTGGGCAGCCAGAGGTGGTGGATCGACGGCAAAACAGAGCCGGGTGGGTAGGGTTCTCACGGCGCGGAGAATAGGGATGCGGTTCAGGCAGATTTTCGGCAGCCATGCGCGACGACCGGTCTCCACGAGCTCAGGAAAGATGGAAAGGCGCCTTGGGGGTTGTTGGTGGTGGCGGTGAGAGGCGGTGACGGCCGGTCCAACTAGATCGAAGAGAAATTCAATCGGTCTCAAAAATAAGGCACCGGGGATCTCAAGGCCGATTACGGCAGCTCCAGTGGGCGACAGTCGGCGAGGCGTCGAGGTGTCGAGGGGAGGTAGTGGGAAGTTAGAGAGGTGGTGGGTGGCGGCGGTGGCGCCAGAAACAGCCAGAGGAAGGTCGGAGGCTCTCTGGTCAACTTTGCCGAAATAGGGGCTGGAGCTTCCGTGGCGTTTCATGGTCGTCCGGCGGCAAGCGACGGATGGGGATGGGTCGGTGGCGAGGGCAGGAGGTGACTGGAGGTGGTGGCCGTCGGTGGTGGGTGGTGGCAGTGCAAAATCGCCGGAGAAAGGAGGAAGAGGGAGAAGGAGCAATCGATCGGGGAGGGGGAGGTATCCGCGAGAGCGAGAGAGAGAGAGAGAGCACGTGAGAGGGAGAGTGAGCAGATGAGAGAGGGGGGGTCCACCAAAGACTTTTGGGGCATTTTGTCTCTTAGTGAATAATTGAGGGGCAATTTGGTCATTTTGCAAATTGGGACTGAACGAAAATTTAGTACATTGGATGAAGGGTATTTTGATAATTTTACAGGCTAGCCTCGGTCGGGATTAGGCTCGAGTGCAAGGATTGAAATCCTAATTGCGACGGCTAAAAATTTCGAAACCTAATCTAAACCGACTAAAACTTCAGAATTCGTCCAATTATTGTCTCTTCAGTCTTTGCGATCTAAAATTTTCCATCGACTGAAAATTGATGTCAATCCATTATATTGATTTCAGGTACTATGCCATAGGTGAATTTTCAGGGCGTCACAATAGCGCTTGATGCGATTGCTCATATGATAGAGCCAATCATTGCCCGGTCATATATCCTTTAACAACATATGCGTATTTGTACTAGTCTCATAACAACTTTTACAAGATAATGAAACATCATTCACTTAATAACACGTACAATACATATACATAATGTAATGATCCTCAATAGTTTTACTTATCATATTGTACGCAACCCTAGAGACATCTCGTGGGTCAAAAAAAAATATCTAGGAATAGCCTTATTCCATCCTATTCCAAAAATATATTGTAAGACCACTTCCTTCTATGCTATTACATCTCTGATAAAGTCATTCTTCATGTCAATATGCTCTGTCCTACAGTGATACTTGGCATCTTTCACATAGGCAATGGCTACGTAACCATCACAATAAACTATCATTGATTTTGAAACATCATTGATTGGCTAAATTTTTTGAGAAATTTTTTAGTCATATTGCTTCTTGCACTACAATAGAGCATGCAATAAATTCAACGTCCATCGTAGGTAGAGCTCTGCATGTTTGTTTCTTGTTACTCCAAGAAATTGCACATTTAGTAAGTAAGAACACATCAATTTGCGCTCATTAAAGTCTCTTTCACAATCAACATCGGAGTAACCAATTAAGCATAAATTCTCTAATTGATAACAAAGTCAATATAGTTCATTGTGTCTTTCAAGTATCTTAGGGTCCTCTTCATTGCTTTCCAATGTTCTTTACTAGGATTTGATTGGGAATGGTTCCCTATCCCACGGCATGACATATGTCCGGTTGAGTATATACATCGAACTTCTGATTGTAGTAGAGAAATGAATAATTTCCATTTCTTTCTTTTTCTTTTGGATTTTTAGGACACATTTGAGAATTTAAGCATTCATCTCATGATAGGGGTATCAATAGGATTACAATGCTGCATTTTGAAAGATTCAAGAATCTTCTTAATATAAAATTCTTGAGAAAGGGCGAGAAGATTTTGTAAATGGCCTCTTTCTATCTTAACTCTCAATATATAAGCAATTTTCCCATGTCCTTCATTTAAAAATTTGAGGACAAGTATTCTTTTATGGTGAGAACCAAACCTTTTGTCATTTTCAGCTAACAGAATATGATTCATATAGAGTGATAATATTTCAAATTTATCCTTAGACCATTTGATATACACATAATGATCTTCTTCGATCGTCATAAATCCAAAAGAAGTTATTACTTGATAAAAAAGAAGGCATCACTGTCTAGATGATTGCTTAAAGCCATATGTCGAACGATGAAGTTTGCAAACTTTTCGCTCTTGACCTTTAGCTATGAAACATATATGTTGTTTCTTATAGATTTCATCTAGTTTTCCAATGAGAAATGTTTACATCCATTTGATGTAATTCTAACTGCAAATTCGCGACTATAGTTAGGATAAAGCATATGGAGGCAAACCTTACAACTAGTGAAAAGGTTTGCTCATAAACTATGCCCTCTTGTTGAGTATAGCATTTCACTACAAGTCTAGCCTCATACTTTTTAATGGATCCATCCGTCTTAGGCTTGATCTTGAAAATCCATTTATTTGCAATAACTCCTCTCTCCAGTATTAGCTTGGTAGATTTGCCTGTGCCATCAAGCCATAAGTATTTTTATAAATGCAGGCTCTCGTTGTTTCACAAAAAATAAAATGATCGTTTATGTGAGTAACGTTTTAGTATGTACATATCAATATGTCGATTATCTAAGGATGTCATGAATGAGCCGGAGAAAGAGGCACTCGGAAGTATAATTTGTTAGACAAGTAAAAATTTGGGATAAATATGGGTTATTGTCTTTGTTTTTTTTTTCGGTCGGGGGATTATTCCCTTGTTAAAATAATACTTTAATTATATTCATTGTCCACGTCGGATTAACCCATTTTTTTCGGCAACCCACATCATATCTAATTCGGATCGCCTAACCTTTCATCAGAAGTATAGTCACCTTCCCTTGAGATTCAGGTCGTCCGTTTTTGGACAGATCTCCTGTTTTTAGGATGAATTATATATATATATATATATATATATATATATATTTTGTTAGTAATAATCTGAGCCATCTATTTATAACAAAATTTCTGCCATATGAAAATTGTCAGGAGAGGACCCCATTGAGAAAAACTTGCTCAATAGCTAAAAACCTCACCAAAAGGAACCTGTCTCAATAATTTCCTCCTACGAAGAGTGAAAACCTTTTTGTCTTTTTTGAAAGCCATCCCAAGCTTTTCCCGGAACCTCCGATAAAAGATAAGAGAGGCAAAGCCCATCGTCTCTCGACCAAGACTGGCGAAGAAAGCAGCACTTACGCTTGCACGGTCGAAGCCACGATCGAGAAGCCAAGTTTGACGATTTTCCCCCTGGTTAGTACGATCTGATTGACTCTCTTGCGACTTTTAATCTGGTTAGGGTTAGTAGACAGACAATAGACATGCCTCGCCGAATGATTTTTCCCCCGGCAGTTGTTTTTTTCTTTCAGTGTATCATGCAGATGTTTCTCCGTGAAAGTCCCCAAACGTCCACTTATCCAACCAAAGAGACCAACTTTTTCTTGTGTACTTTTCGCAATTTGGAAATTTTGGGGCGATCCGGTGCAGTCAACTTGGATCAAAGCTTTAGAGCGGTGGCCGTCGAATGGAACGGGTCTGGTAGCTCTCGTGCCCGCGGGTCAAGCCCGAGCCGCAAGAGCAAGAACCGTTTCGTTACTGTGGCAAAGCAATCTAGACTCTACCTTGTTGGTTGATTTTGGATATATCTTTTCCCAAAAACTATCTCAAATTACGTAACTTTCACCGATCATATGTCTAGATTCATGAGCTTTCCCTCACCCCTCGCGACAAAAGCTGACACTTTCCATAGTGATGTCCCAATCGCAATCAGTGGGGCCCGGAGAGAGCCCGTTGGTCTTGGGTCTCTTCTCCTTTTGTTGGCACCATTTTTGCTCCCACCAAGAACTTGTCGCTTTCCACTAGACGCGGGTGATCAAACGATCAGGAGACCCAAGTTGCCCGAGCCGGGATCATTTGCACCGATGGAAAGAACCCGAATGAAAACTAAAATGCAAGTTCAATCGGCTAGTTGACTTTTTCCTTTCTTTAATTAATGGGTTGGCATGAGAGCTTTTAGGAAATCATGGATTAAAACTGGCTTAATGGTACGCTTGATTCTCTCTGCACAGACCAAGGCCGAGCATGGAAGCGACCAACAAGATTTGAAGCTTCTTGTCGACAAGAGAAATCAGACTGTGCTCTTCGCGGAAGCCGGAAAGGACTCTGTGGATTTCCTTTTCCATTGTCTCACTTTGCCACTTGGAACTATTGCGAGCCTTCTCCCTGCAGCAGGCGTGGCCTGTGGCTTGCGCAATCTCTATGCGAGTGTCGAGAATCTCGACGACACATATATTGAACGTATAGAGAAAGATGCTCTGTCGAATCCCAAAGCACGGAGTCCCGGTCCAGATGTTCTGCGCTTGTTGTTGCCCGAAACTCTGCCTTTAGCACGTATTGAATGTTACACTTGCCCTCGTACTGGCAGAGGGTATTCTCCGGTTTTTTTTGGCCTCGTATCTCACAGCAATAATTTGTTTGGCGGCGTCTCTGGCAGCAATAGTACGTTTGCCGGCGTTTTATGCGGTAGCTGTGTGACAACTTCCCCTTCTGCGAGATGTCCTGGTTACAACAATGCGATGAGCAAGAAACCGCCATGGGTCGCGGGTCCAGATGCTGGTGCCCCATCCTTCGCCAAGGTACCCGGTGGGGAAGGTGGTTATGTGAAGGGTGTGGTCACGTACATGATGATGGACGACCTGGGTGTGAAGCCCATGTCCACCATATCTTCCATCACTCTCCTGAATCGGTTCAATTTGCACGAAATCGGGGATCTCGAAGAGAAGGTGAACGACTTTGCCTTGGACGAGGTAAGGCCCGCAAAATTTTTTGACCGAATTGGAAATCCAGCAACAAAATCTGATGGTGATTTTCAACTGGTGGTACCATGGCATAAGAGAATAAGCTGTTCTATTTGGTCAACTCATCAACTAAGAGCAACATCAATTACAGGGATATATCCTATTAATTTGCTTTTAACACCCGTTGCCTACGTTAACTCTTCAACTTATATGACCGGACTTTCTTTAGAAAGCATGCTCCGATTATGTGAGCTATTGCAAAAGTGCTTTTACTGTGCTAGAAACCTGAACTGAAGTGCTTTCGCACTTGATCTTTATAACTTGTCTTGTGCTGCGTGATCTTTACTCAGGCCACAAAGCTGTTGAGCGCTTCTCTGCACTCCAAAACGGTTCTCACAGACATATTCTGCGGGGTTCTCGCAGACCAATTCAGCAGAGGAATACGTATATGAAACGCTATTCTTCAACTTGAGAAACTCTCTGTTCGTATTGACTTGCTGGGGTAGGTTGTTCCTGATGCTTTGTAAGGTGCTGATTAACCTACTCAATCTGCGATGTGAAATTAGTCTTTACTATGTATTCGCTTACTAAGAAATCAATTCAGGAGAGATGATCAATATGTGGTACCACGGCGTCTAAATCGTAGGATGCCTCTAATGTACATATGCCTCTAATGTCGGACGCATGTGTTTCATGTGAATTGATATGTTTTGTTCAAAAAAAAAAACTATAGATTTACTATGAACTTACATCCTAAAGAAAATAAGAACGTCTATGAAATGAGTCAGACATGGCCACGGGTCGGTTTGGGCCCGAAATCGGCCCATTAACCAACTGGAACCGGCCTGTTGACGAGGCCTGCCAGTTCCATAAAGGTTCAATAGATGTCGGAACCGGCCAGGAATCACCGTCCGATTTACATCGCAGCCACCAACATCCTCTAATCCTCAACATCTGAGATGGGTCCACGGACCTCGACTCCTTCAAACGATGGCCCTGGTACCTTTTATTTTATTTTATTTTCTTTTTCAATTGAGCAATGCCAAGGAATTCACCAAATCAACATTGTGGTCCTTCAAGTCACTAGAACTAACGATCTCGACTGCAGGATGCCCATTCCTCGATTGGAAGAGCATAGGGACTAGGGAGTAAGGCTCGCTTAAAATCGCTGCCTAAAGAGATGTTGTGGGACTCCTGCGAGAGAAAATATCCGCCCTCAGCAGCGGCGGCGGCAAAGCCTCCCTCCGACATTGTACTCTTTGTGGTCCAGAGATAGGAGGCGACGACGGCCGAATTGAACTCAGAGAAGAAGGTGACTTGCTGGACGGTGTTGATGGAGTGCATTGCGCACGGCTTCAACTCCTGTAACTCACGGTAAAGCATCCCTCCATTTTCGCAAATGGGAAACAAAGACAGAGAAGAATCGAAGACGAGATTAAAACTCGCTAGGAAGATGTCGACCAATGACGGTGATGCTCCAAAATGCTTCAGATCTATTTTGGCTTTTTATTTCTATCTTTTCAATGGGTTGAACGAGGATGACGCTCTGTTTTTGCCGACGCTCGGGCCACCGGAGAAAAAGAAAATATAAAAACACCAGATTTTATTTTTTAAAAATAAATAATAAATTTACAATAATAAAAATATAATTTCCTAAAAAACGAAAGTTTTTTTTTTATCAATATCATTTTTATTAACAGATTATAAGGCACAAACATTGCGTGATTTAATTAAATATAATAGCATTTAAATTATACGGGTCGGGAATGGGTTGGGTATGGGTCGGATCTGGTATGAGTCGTTAAATTTGTGCTGTATGAAAATGTCAAAACTGATTAAATGGATCAATATGGGTTGGACCATATTCAATTCGACCCAAACCGACCTGACCGTTTTACACATCTTTTCATTAACATTGTTATACCTAGTATTTTACAAAAAAATTAATTAAAAAATGAAAAAAAATCACTAAATTTTTATTGCATGAAAGTGCTAATAATACCACTTTTTTTAATATTATTTTTATTAGTTTTTTATTATGTACTTAATTTTTTTATTTGATGTGAATTTTTTTATCTAGTAACATATACATATGAAGAGCTTAAAATAGATTAAAGAAGTTATATAGGTTTTCCTAGAAAATTATTATGTTTTGGTAATGTGTATCAAAATGTGTTGGGTCGGGTACGAGTCAATTGCAGATTGGGTCAGGTATGGGTTATCATCAACTATAAGTTAAAACGGGTTAAATGGGTCATTATAGGTTGGATAATATTTGACCCGACTCAAATCTGATCCGACTCACCCATTTGACACTTCTACTTTCAACATCCCTTTCAACTCTGTCAAGTAGTTATCCTTTGCCATATATAAATAGATCATGTGGTTTCCTGCCCAGTCAACAAGGCTGTTGACCTAACAAGAACTCAATGAGAAGAGAAGAGCTCGAAACGAAAGAGAACCCATGATAATATTCTCAATCAGCCAAGGGGGAGGTATCAAATTGGTAATTTACGATATATAATTCTTTAAATAGTGAGAAGCAGGAAAACAATTCTATCACCGGATGTGATGCCCTGGAAATTCACATCTGGCAAAGTACTTGAAATCAATATAAATGATTAATATTGAATTTCAATCGATGGAAAATTTTGGATCCCAAGGACTGAAGAGATAATAATTTGACAAATTTCGAAGTTTCAATCAATTTGGATTAGGTTTCGAAATTCTTAGTCGTCGCGAATTATGATTTCAACCCTCGCGCTCGAGCCTAGCCTATGAAATTGCCAAAAATACCCCTCATCCAGTGTAACAAATTTTCGTTCAGTCTCGATTTGTCAAATTACCATTTTGCCCTCAATTATTTGCACAAAAAGACAAAATGCACCAAAAGTCTTCATGGTGACCCCCCCTCTCTCCCTCCCTCTCTCTCTCTCTCTCTCTCTCTCTCTCTCTCTCTCTCGACCGCGTGAAGAACATCCCCCCTTTCTTCTTCTTTTTCTTCTTCTTCTTGGACAACCGAACCTCCTCCTCCTTTGTTGTTGATTTTTGTGAGCCACTACCACCGTCCGACAACCACAAGACATCCAGCCACCCCTCGCCGTCACCACCGACCTTTCCAGCACCATTGTCGGCCATCAAACTGCCGGAAATCCCCTTCCCCCTCACTACTCCATTTTCGACCGGTTCCGATTTTTCTTCAGATCCGACCAAGTCGACCGTTACTACTGCCCACCGCCACCACCAATGAACTCCCAAGACCCTTCTCCGTTGTCCCTGAGCTTGTGGCGGCCGAAAAACCCCTCAAATTGCGCCTCTGTTTCCGCCCGTGCTGATTCCCTATTTGGCTGGTTCTGTTCGGCCTTGATTCCGCTGCCTCCAGTCGCCCTCCATCGCGACCACCGGTCCCGATCGACTCTTCCCGACCACCTGGAACTTCCACCGTCAACCCTAGAGCCGGCTGCCGTCCTTCGGTTGTCGAATCGGCTGCCTCAGCCCCGAAGCCGGCCTTGCCCTGTCTCGGCCGGAGTGCCCTGTTTTAGGCCGAGTTCGTTGGCCAGCGAACCGAACCGTGGTCGGACTGACCTGGGCCGTGGCCTGGGAGGCGGGCTGAGTCTCTCGGCCATTGTGTGGGGTCCATGGGCCATTTTGGTTGAGAGTTTTGGCCATGAGCCGAGAGTTTTAGGCCATTTGTTCTAGGAAATTGGCTGTGATCCACTATTGCTGTTCATCGTCGTCGCTCTCGCCATCACCGTTGAGACTGCCTAAGCCGACTCAATTTGTGAGTTGACCCTAATTCTTAGTTAGGGAGCTAATTGCACCTAGGATTAGTCGCTTAGGCGATTAAGGAATTTAGGTACGCGATCGGGGCTAGTTTAGATAGAAATTGTGATTAAGTTAAAGGGCCGATCGATTAGGATAGCCGGTCAATTATATTGTCTGTGACTAATTGTGATTAGTTGCAATTGATTGATTGATTGATTTGATTGTGTTCGATTGCGAGCGAGCGACATGTTAGAGACAAGCGAATGATCGACGTTATAAATTGAATTGATTAATAAAGAAATTGTACGAATCAAGCTTTTTATTGTCTAATAGGTTTTGACTTCTCGGGATTGATTGATGACTTTATTGATTGGATGTCTTGCTGAAATGTCTAATTAGCTATCTTAATTGTTCATTGAGTGTTTGGTGGTCTGTTTGGGATTTAATCGCCCTTCTATGGTTGTAGTGTCTAATGTTAGACTGCATATGCATATGGCCGTGTGTGAAGTCAAAAGATATTTTTAGCATGAAAATGCCCTTCAGTCGAGACTTTTACATGCCTGTATGAGCATCCGGTTTTAACCAAAGATAATGAAATGGGTTGATTGTTGTCTGCGTGTTATGTGGTCATATGAGGGAAAGATGATGTTTTTCTTGATAAGTTCGTGCTGTACCAATTGTATAGAACCATATGACTTGCTAGAAGCACGTCAATTCTGATCCGATGCTAACTAACACGGATGCAAGATTGGTCGGATGCCGATTGTAACTTGTGATGGACCGACGCCCCATTTAGGGATGCCTACTTGCTGGTGTCGTGTCAGGCGCACCGGAGACACCTCTTGTAGTAGCTATTACCGAGAGAAAAGGGACGTAACCCTATCCTGCCGATAGAACGCTTGATTGTATCAAAGTGTTAAATCGCGTTATTTGTGAGAGTCGAATCACGTCTTCTTTTGCGTAGATCCTCTCATATGCCCGAGGCACGATCATCGTTAATAAATGGACTTGTATGATGTCCTGTGCATACTCGTGGTGAGATGCTTATTTGGGTGATTGACTGATTGACTGTGAGCCGAGTCAAGTATTGCATTATGTGTGGCTGAAGCTGCCAAGTATGCATATGGATTATTTTTATATCGTAACTATAATTGGGTGTTATATGTGGTGATTTGTTATTGTGAGACTTCTGTTAGGATGCTCGGGCAAATCAGTTTCCTAACCGAGCTTAGGTTTGATTCACTGAAATTTTTTTTCATCCCGTCGTGGGATAACATTTTCAAGTTTCAAGTGATGGAGCCTCGGGGGTGCCAAGGGTTGGCTTTTGGATTAATCATCTGAAGTAAGATGAGAAGTTAGTCTTACCTGACTGAGTATACCTAGTGGCCCTAAAGTAAGGGGTTGAGCTCGTACATTAGTAGCTCAATAGGATTATGTCTTAGCTAATGTTTTGTATATTTGGTTATTATTATCCTTTGGTAAAACATTGTGGCGTTTGATTCCTGCTATTCTATCCCTGTTTGTTTTTATTGTCAGGAAGTTGACACGCTTCCGCATGCTTAAGTAAATGATAGGTCGATAGTGTTCTTGGGACGCTATCTCTATGACATCGTGACGATTTGGCAAGGGATGTCCCGGGCTCGAGAGTCGAGGCGTGACATCCCCGCCTAAAATGGTATCACAACAAGGTTAGCCTAATTCATCTGGTCATTGGTCTGGAGTGATAAGGAGCGTTGGGATTTGGGATTGTTAATAGGATCGTAAGCTTTTGCATGTGCCTGTTACATATATTTCTTTTGATTGATTGTTAGTGATCTCATTACGCGTTGCTTGGGGTGGACAGGACTCCGTAAGTTACCTATATGGTGAACAATTGTAATGAAAGGGTACTTAGTGGAAGGATAACTCAAGAAAATCCCAGTGTGGAAGGGATCCGCAGACATTGAACATTTTGGAAGCTGCCGTTGAACGGCAAGTGAATAGTCCTGTTAATGATGCCACTGCTTCGAGTGAAGACTTGTCGACTGGAAACGAGAAAGGTGTGCAGCCGATACTCGAGTTAATGGAGAGATTTTTAAACTTCGAGTCATCGAAGTTCAAAGAATTAGGAGATCCAGAGGCTGCAATCTTGTGGATTAAGGAAATCGAAAAGGTATTCGCCATGCTAGGATGTTCCGAAGAGGACAAGGTAACACTGGCCATTTACCAACTTCAAGGTGACGCTAATGCGTGGTAGGAAGCCACACGAAGAAAGATCTTTTCTGAAGGTATGGTTCCGGTGTGGAATGTCTTCGTTGAAGCCTTCTATGGCAAGTATTTTTTGGACTGTAGGCGAGAGAAAAAGATGGCTGAATTCTTGCGGCTTTGACAGGACCAAATGACAGTAGAGCAATATGAGGCGAAATTTACTGAGCTGTCAGAGTTTGCACCCTGGTCGGTTGGAGATCCTATGAAGAAGATGAAAAGATTTTGTGAGGAATTGAAGCCCGAGATCAAGCACCAACTGGTGCCACTGAACTTTAAGAGTTATAGCAAATTGTATAAAAGTGCTCAATCTATAGCGAGGAGCATGACTGATAGAGCAATCACATCTGGATCGCAACTTGTGCCTTCTTCCAAGGATAACCATTGGATAGAAAAGAGGCCGATGTATGCCAACAAGTATCACATCCCGTCTAATCGAAGAAGTTCAATTAGAAAATCGATGTTCCGCCAAAGTGAGAAGTGTCGCCTGTGTCGCCTAAGGCATGGGTCTGGTCCCTATCCGTTTAGAGGAGAAGAATGCTTTAAATATTACAAGCCAGGACACCAAGTGAAGGATTGTCCAATGAGAAATAAGGCAAATCAAGCATCGCTGCCGCAAGAAGGACAAACTCAAGGAGATGTTCAGCAGAATACCTAGGATTGACTCTACTGAGAGTAGGGTGACTTTTGAGTTAAGATACTTTGGTATAGATTAGCAATAGCTAGTTGGGCTTGAAAAGACCTTTTTATGGATAAGACTTATGGATATGAGTTTGTGATAAGACAATTAGTATTTTGTGGATTGCATAAGTTTGAAGTGTTGTTTTGCTTGGATTGTCTTAGCTGTTATTTTCTTGGATCCTAATCACTGATTAGATGAATATCCGCAGAGGAGCGAGTGTGAATTATGAAAGTAATCTCTACGATATAATGAACCCCCAAAGAGTTAGAAAGTATGAATTGATAATGATCGATGTGAAGGCAGGTAACTTGTGCTGAATGGAGACGAAAAGCCTCCACTACGCGTGTTTAAACGGGGATCTCAAAGTGAAGAACATGTTTGTGAGTCATTTGTGTTGTATTTCGGGTGATGGACAGAAGATTGTGGATGAACCAAGATATCATGGTGAGTAAGACTTATGTACTTTGCAGGATTGGTGAAAGTTGAATATATCTTCGTATCCTGATTGAAGAAGACCTTGCAGTATACCAAAGGCAATATTAGAATGACTTGAGTCCATATGGCTCAGTCGACTAATAACCTAATAAGGTCATGATGAAATATACACTGCCTAAAGATTATAGTTAATGAAGCCTTAGACATGTGCATGAAACAAGGACAGTGAAGACGAACAAGGAAAGTTCGTAATGGCAATCTAAGGTTAGGTGACATGATAGGGTCGCCAGTTGAATGCATAGACTATTGAGTTTGGCGATGCCCCTGAATAATATTAAGATTGCGAGATGTGACAATTAAGGAAGACTAGTTATCATAGTGGCGCAATGGAAGCATAATAAAGCCACATGATTTATTGGAATGATGACTTTATCGATCTTGCTTTTGATAAAACAGAAAACCGTTCAGAACTCACCACAGTAGTCTCAGTGTTGGTCCAGATAGCTCGTGGAGACATCAAGATTTGAGGCAAGACTACTAGAAGGTTAGTAGGTGTGGTTAAGCAAATGACCAAGATTATGGTGTATCGATAAGTCAAAGAGCAGCATTATAAGCCTAGTGGACTACTGTTGTTGGAGATTCTAAAGTAAAGGTAGAAGAAGATCACAATGGACTGGTGATGAAACTTCTAAGAAGTCAAGGGATAAATTACTCAGTTTGGAGTACGGTAAGAAGATTGACGATGCATGTTCAAGACATAACAGTGTGAAGAAATTAAACTTGGTATGAGTGTGATGCTCCAAAACCTAAGGCCGGTCCAAGATTAAGACTCGAACTACTCGCAAACAACGACCAAGGGTTGAGGAAGCCACGGGGAGTTAGAGGTCGCCTTCGACGTGGATGATGGCCTAATTTGCCAGTCGGTTGTGTTATTAATTAAGAGTCGACTGTTTGGCGATCTTAAATCAAGCATTTATCGAATTAGGTTGATCTCACTCAACTGTAAGTCAACCATAGGATTACCCTGAAGTAGACTAGGGATTAATTCGTGGCATGATTTGCGAGCTGGCATTTATCGATATTCATGATGGCCATGGACCTAGTGAGGAATGACTTGTACTAGAACCCCGTACTAGCCACACACTAGTCAAGGATTAGCTACCATGGATTTTGTGATGTGTTGCTAGAGGACTATGGGTCGAGTTGAACCAATCCTGCATCAATATGAGTTGGTCATTAGAGGTGATCTCGATAGTATTCGATTGTACCACCAGTTTAGGAACGGGTGATTCCAACTATAAACCGAAATATTTGAGGTGGTCCTCAACTCGTCAGTCGCTTATGAGCTGACCCTATTCGATAGAATGGACGGTCCGATCCTCAATTTGATTTGGCACCTGAGTTTAGTAATTCTCCAGCTGTTTAAGAGATGACAAGTGATGATTCTGAATCTAAAAGCGTTGAAGAAGAGGCGAATCATTAGTTGACCTTCTCTATGTAAGCAGAATGCCCAAATTACCATTAGTGGTAGCTGTAATTGACCTTTATGGAACAAGAGAAGAAGAAGTGTTAAACTCTGCTCGTTTGAAGTTAAGAAATGACCAGTCTATTTGTGGGAATAGATAATTACTACGATTATTAGGATAACTAACAATTGATTGGGAAAGCAAGATCAGATGATCACAGTTGAGTTGAATCCCTAGAGTCGGATAATTCACCTATTGAAACGAATTGTGGACATGGAATTGTGTCAGATTAGTAGTTAAGGATCGTAAGTTAGAATCTGACTTGGATTTGATAGTCGCTTTATGATTTCGATGCACAGGGTGGAGATTAGGATTGACTTGGAGCGAACCTAGTATGAAGTTTGGGAACGAAATTGTAGTTCAGTACGGCTTATTACCCACAGATGGAAAGACAGTTTAAAAAGGATAATTCAAAGTCTGATGAACATGTTAGAGGCATGCATTTTGAATTTCTAGATAATTGGAAGGAACAATTACACCTGACGGAGTTTGCTTACATAACAGTTCCAGTATAGCACTAAGATAATACTTTTGAGGCAATGTATGGTAGAGCGTACAAGACGCCCGTTTAAAGGTGGACTTGAGTTAGTGGAACAGTCGATGGACGCGATCAAGGTTAGCAAAGATAGACTGAAAACAGTTCA
Source organism: Rhodomyrtus tomentosa (assembly GCA_028455895.1). Classification (NCBI taxonomy): domain Eukaryota; kingdom Viridiplantae; phylum Streptophyta; class Magnoliopsida; order Myrtales; family Myrtaceae; genus Rhodomyrtus; species Rhodomyrtus tomentosa. Next base: position 13,554,735 of record JAPCWY010000009.1, on the reverse strand, counting down.
GAGTCGTCAGAAAAGTTATGCCAATAAGGAGCAAAGACCATTGGAATTTCAGGTGGGTAATTATGTCTGTAGAAGATGACACCTGTTGGAAGGACAACTTGTTTTGGTAATAAAGAAAAGCTAAGTCCAAGGTGAGTCGTACCATTCGGGATTTTTGGATGTGTTGTCTTGTGTTGTCGCCGAGACTGGCTCAACTGCACAATGCCCTCCATGTGTCGATATTGAGGAGGTACGAACCAAACCCCGCTCCTGTGTTGAGTTATAAGAAGATTGAACTGGATGAGCAAGCATCGTATCTGGAAAGTCCAGTCATGATCGTGGGTAGAAAAGAGCGAGTGTTTCGGAATAAGGCGATTTGGCTAGTCAAGGTGGTTTGGAAACACCATGAACCTAAAGGAACTACTTGAGAAAATTTAGGAAGTTGTGAGGACTAAATATCATTATTTGTTGGAAGGGTGTAACAGTATTTTAATTTCGAGGACGAAGTTTCCTAAGGGGGGAGAGTTGTGACGCCTTGGAAATTCACCTCTAGCAAAGTACCTGAAATCAATATAAAGGATTAATATCGAATTTCAATCGATTGAAAATTTTGGATCGCAATGACTGAAGTGTCAATATTTGGAAAAATATCGAAGTTTCAGTTGGTTTAGATTAGGTTTCAAAATTCTTAGTCGTCGTGAATTAGGATTTTAATCCTCTCACTCGAACCTAATCCCGATCGAGCCTAGCCTATGAAATTGCCAAAAAAATACCTCTCGTCCAGTGTACCAAATTTTCGTTCAGTCTCGATTTGTCAAATTATCATTTTGCCCTCAATTATTTGCACAAAAAGACAAAATACTCCAAAAGCCTTTATGGTGGACCCCTCTCTCTCTCTCTCTCGGCTGCGTCAAGAACAGCCCCCCCTTCTTCTTCTTCTTCTTCTTGGACAACCGAACCACCTCCTCCTTCATTGTTGATTTTTGTGAGCCACTGCCATTGTCCGACCACCACAAGACATTTAGCCACCCCTCGATGTCGCCACCGACCTCTCCGGCGCTGTCGTCGGCTAGCAAACCGGCGGAAATCCTCTACCCCTCACTGCCCTGTTTTCGACTGGTTTCGATTTTTCTTCAGATCTTGCTTAGTCGGCCACCGCTGCTACTCACTGCCACCACCAGCGAACTCCCAAGACCTTTCTTTGTCGTCCTTGAGCTCATGGAGACCGGTCGCAGTGCGTGGCAGCCGAAAAACCCCTTGGAGTGCGCCCCTGTTTATGCCCGCCGGATTCCCTGCTCGGTCGGTTCTGTTCGGCCTTGATTTCGACGCCTCCGGCCGCCATCCGCTGCGGCCACCTGTCCCAATCGACTCCCTCCGACGACCTGGTACTTCCACTGTCGACCCTAAAGCCAGCCGCGGTTGGTCGGTCGTCGAATCAGCTGCCTCAGCCCCGAAACCGGCCTTGCCCTGTCCCGGCCCAAGTGCCCTGTTTTGGGCCGGGTTCATGGGCCAGCGAGGCAGGCCGTGGCTTGGGAGGCGGGCTGAGTCTCTAGGCCATTGTGCCGGGTCTGTGGGCCATTTTGGCCTAGAGTTTTGGCCTTGGGCCGAGAGTTTTAGGCCATTTGTTCGAGGAAATTGGCCATGATTCGCCGTCGTCATTCGTCGTCGTCGCCCGCGCCGTCGCTATTGAGATCGCTCGAGCCGACTCAATTTGTAAGCTGTCCCTAATCCTTAGTTAGGGCGCTAATTGCGTCTAGGATTAGTCGTTTAGGCGATTAGGAAATTTAGGTACGCGATCGAGGCCGGTTTAGATAGAAATTGTGATTAAGTTAAATGGCTAATCGATTAGGTTTGCCAGTCGATTATATTATCTGTGGCTAATTATGATTAGTTGCAATTGATTGATTGATTGATTGATTTGATTGTGTTCGATTGCGAGCGAGCGACAGGTTAGAGATGAGCGAACGATCAACGTTATAAATTGAATTGATTAATAAAGACATTGTATAAATCGAGCTTTTTATTATCTAATCAGTTTTGACTGTTCGGGATTGATTGGTGACTTTATTGATTTGGATGTCTTGCTGAAATGTCTGATTGGCTATCCTAATTGTTCACTGAGTGTTCGGTGGTCTGTTTGGGGTTTAATCGCCCTTTTGTGGTTGCAGTGTCTAATGTTAGACTGCATATGAATATGGCCGTGTGTGAAGTCAAAAGACATTTTTAGCATGAAAATGGCCTTTGGCCGAGACTTTTGCATGCTTGTGTGAGCATCTGGCTTTAACCAAAGATAATTAAATGGGTTGATTGCTGGATGTATGTTGTGTGGTCATATGTGAGAACAATGATGCTTTTCCTGGAAAGTTCGTACTGTACCAATTGTATAGAACCATACGACTTGCTAGAAGCATGTCAATTCTAGTTCGGTGCTAACTAGCACGGATGCAGGATTGGTCGGATGCCGGTCGTAGTTTGTGATGGACCGACACCTCGTTTAGGAATGCCTACTTACTGGTGCCGTGCCAGGCACCAGAGACACCTATTGTAGTAGTCGTTGCCGAGAAAAAAAGGGACTTAACCCGGTCCTGCCGATAGAACGCTCGATTGCATCAAGGTGCTGGATCGCGTTGTTTGTGGGAGTCGAATCACGCTTTCTTTCGTGTAGATCCTCTCACGTACCGTGGGCACGATCATCGTTAATAAATGGACTTGTGTGATGTACTGTGCGTACTCGTGGATGAGATGCTTATTTGGGTGATTGACTGATTGGTTGTGAGTTGAGTCAAACATTGCATTATGTGTGACTGAAGCTGGCAAGTATGCATGTGGATTGATTTTATATCGTTACTGTAATTGGGTGTTATATGTAATGATTTGTTATGTGAGACTTCTGTTAGGATGCCCAAGCGAATCAGTTTCCTAACTATGCTTAGGCTTGATTCACTGAGATTTATTCTCACCTCGTCGTGGCATAATATTTTTAGGTTCCAAGTGATGGAGCCTCGTGGGCGTCAAGGATTGATTTTTGGATTAGTCATCTGAAGTAAGATGAGAAGTTAGTCTTACCTGACTAAGTATACCTTTGAGACTTTGTCTAGTGGCCCCGATGTATGGGGTTGAGCTCGTACATTAATAGCTCAGTAGTATTATGTCCTAACTACTATTTTGTACATTTGGTTATTATTATCATTTGGTAAAATGTTGTGGCGTTTGATTCCTACTATTCTTTCCTTGTTTATTTTTATTGTCAAGGAGTTGACACGTTTACGCATGCTTAAGTAAGTGATATGTCGATAGTGTGCCTAAGACGCTATTTCTATAATCTCGTGGCAATTTGGCAAGAGATGTCCCGGGCTCGAGAGTGGAGGCATGACATCGGATATCAATATATTCTGCGAAAATCATCCAAGTGTGTATGATGTACTTATCTATTGTACGGTCATGCATTTTACTACGCTCGAGGTATTTTGTTTGTTTTGTGAAAAACATGGCATTTTTGAAAAAAATATTCAAGGAAAATCACTTGTTAGAAAAATGTCTATATTTTTTAGTATTTGGCATAGATTTGAAAATAAGTTGAAAAATATTTTTTTTTTGTTTGGTAAAAAAAATTTACTGACATGGACAATTTTCGTAATTAAATAGTCAACATTTCAACTGATTATTTATTTATTTATTTTATTTCTTTTTTATTTCCTTCTTCGTCTCCTAGTTATTGATCCCGAGACACCGACACCCATGCTCGGGTCCATTGAGGCCGGGCCCGAAGCCTTGGTGTCATTGCCCAATGCCTTGTTTGGGAGCCCGGGTTCATAAAGGCCGTCATTAGGTTTCCCACACTTAGGCTCGGGCCCACATTGGCCCTGTACGAGTCCTTGACGCTTGGATTTGGGACCTCAGCTAATAAAATGTTCATTCTTATAAAATATTTAGGAAAATAAAGTTTTTAATTAGTTTTTATTCTTTCTTTCTCTTTCTTTTTCATTCTTCCGTCACCTGCGATAGGCGAGGGATGAGGTTGCCAACATTGCTGCTCTAGCGAGGCTCGAGCTTCCCGACCTCTTGCGAGTTGGTCCCTTGCCTACGCCAATCGCCAAGCAATGAAAACGAAAAATAAATAATCTAAAAAATTTGAATTTCTTGGTAATTTTCATTTGAAAAATCTAATTCAATTCCAAACGATGAAAAATAATTTTCATTTCATTTTTAGGTTTCAGCCCAATACCGAAAAATATTGTAATATTTTCTCCGCTCTTAAGGTGCTTTTTTCATGGTGGAAAATATTCTCCTTGATTCATTTATTTTCCGTGAACTGAACGTCGGAAAATCCAGATTTTTCTTTAAAATTATTTTCCGCGAAAGGAAAGTAGCCTAAAATTTTGTTCTTGTTCCGTCCCCGTAAGCGAGGTGCATGGACTCTGATTACACCTCAAATCTGGTGGTTCGCATTCATAAAAGAGAATTACTGGACAAACTCTCTGGTTTGCCTTCCTTCTCCTACATCAGCGTTACTGCTTTCAACTGGGAGAAAATTTCAGACTTGGAACGACTCTTTAATACCAACTTGTAGAGACAAGACCCCACAAGATATCGACTTGCATGACTTTTAACTCTTCTTCCAAGAAAGACATTCTCTTGAAGTCCAAAGCACCAGCCTTTCTCTCCGGAATCTCATTTCTATTGCCTGAGACTTCGTCCTTAGAGTCATCACCCTATACCTACTACAGGTGCGCCCGTTCGCACGCTAACTGTTGGAACTACGTGGCTGAGGACCGTTCCGCAATATGCCCTCAGTGCAAAAATCACATGGACCAAGCATTCACTATTGTGAAAAAATCGGCTGGTGACGCTCCCTACTACAGGTGCTCTATGCTCTCGCACGCTAACTGTTGGAACTCTGTGTCTAAGATGCCGTCAATATTATGTCCTCAGTGCAAACATACGATGGGCCAGAAACTCAACCTGGTCAAATCACCGGCCAGTAAGCCGGCATCAGCGGCTGAATGGGACGGTAAGGGCGGTTTCGTGCTAGGGGAGGTGATGGACATGGTGATGGATGATCTGGCGGTAAAGCCGATACTTTGCTAAAAAAGTTCAACGCGAAGGAGATTGAGAATCTTGAGGAGAAGGTGGTCAGCGTGGGAATGGACGAGGTAAGCCCCTGCCATTTCTTGCGATTATGATATTTTTCACATTTTGAAAACGCAAACTTTAAAACTCCACTTGATGTGGAAAATTCATATCAAGAGGCGTAAAAATTGCAAACAAATGTTGATCAGCATCTGTACCATAAGTATTCTAAGCCAAAAACCCCAAACTTTTGATTTTGTCCCAAAAATATCCACTAACTTTTTTTTTCCTCCTAAAAAACCTCCCAACTTTTGATTTTGTCTCAAGTCTACCAATCTAATCCAAACTTTTTTTGCCTCCTAAAAAACTTCAACTTTTGAATTTGTCCAAAAAATACCAGTCCAATCACAAAAAAAAAAAAACCCTCAAAACTCATCTCGTAAAATTCCCGACAACCCCACAACCCCGACGTCGCCGGCCTGTCAAAACTCCAAGTGATTCTCTTTTGAAACAATTGGAAGTACATTTTGATCTTTATCAAAATAAGATTATGTTCCTAATTATTATAGGGCTTATAAAGTATAATTCAATTGAAAATGAGAGCATGTCCTTTTTCAATTATTTGGTTATTTTGAAGGGTATAGAGCTGTTGAAGGCTTCACTTCATTCGGAGAAGGTTCTCACTGATGTCTTCCTTGGTGTGAAGCGAGAGAGATCGTGATCAAGCGGGTGCCATAGAATTTCAATTCCTCTTGACACAGATACATACACATGGAGGAATTTTATTTTATTTTTACTTGCGTTATGCAAGACTTTTAGGCCGGTTTAAATTTTTAAGTTTTTTTTTTTTTTGCAAATAAAATTTTTTGGTCTGTCCAACTCTAACTTTTTTTTTTTCGTGATTTTTACGCTGTCTCTATGCGTAACGGGAGTCGAACCCCACACTAAAACTAAACGTCTCCATATCACCCAACAATGACGTGAACATGCTGAAGAACGAATTCTTATAGCCGATAATGAATGCTCCAGCACATGGCGTAGTTGTGGAACAAATGCAGACACGCCGCACGTAAAATTAACCTGTGCTGGAGAACGCGGGGCGACTCATTTTGAAGTGAAGTTAGCAATACCTCCAATTGAATCCATGACAAGTTGTCCTCGAAGCCCGAATTGATAAGCTCGGACATAAAGAGGAAAAAGACAGTAGCTAGACTCTATTTCTTTCGAGCTCAAGTTGAGTTTGAGGAACTCCGATAACCTTTGAAACCAAAGATACTTGACTCAATCGGCTCACTAAGCTTAATTGATTATCTTATTTTGTGTATATATATTTTTACTTCTATTTTAGCTACACATCATGTTTAACATACTTTTAATTATATTTCTTACTATGGATTGAATGTATTTTTAAACATAAGAAAAACATGCGGTGCAAGTATTTCGAATCGAGTTGAGATCAAGCTAGAAAAAATTGAGTATGTTTAGTTTTATATACTTAAAAGTGAATCGAGCTGAGTCGACCTAGTGTATGTCGAATTTGAGTTGATTTTTTTTTCTTTTTTTGGTCTGGCAATTCGGGTTGAGTTTGAATAGGTGAAAAAAGTACCTGATCAAGTTTTAAAATTCAAATTGGGTTGAGCTCGAGCGTGTTACCGTGTTGTCTCCACTTGATTGCACTCGTTGGTCCATCTAATGTAATATAAGTGGTGCTCCAAGCAACTCTCCATGTGAGGTTGAATGCTGCTCTATTATTGAATGCCACATAACCATTTTATGTTTACGTTTGACATTTCCAATAATACCTTTGTTAAATCCAAGTTTGCCGTTAGTTTCGTTTTCTCTAATCATCGGTTGAATTAAAGTTTCTACATCTAATTTTCTAATACGTTAAATTTCCAACTTTACATTAAATATACCATTAAAATTTCTCTTTTATTGCATCTAAAATCTTCATAACCATAATTTCGTACAGAAATCCGACATAGTTATCTATGCCAACAAGTCGAAATTGGTCATTTTGGTAGCCACTGGCGCCCATGCCTTGGTCTATCGAGGCAGGGCCCAAAGCCTTGGTGCTCTTACCCAATGTGTCGTAACCTGAGCCCAAGTCCACCAAGGCAGTTTTCGGGTCCTCCACACTTAGGCTCGAATCCACAAAGCCATGCGCAGGTTCTCAACATTCGGGTTCAGGTTCTTATAGGATATTAAAAAAAATCAATTTATGGTAATTTTTTTTTTAATTATCTTTTTTTCCTTTTTCATTCTTCCTTGGCCAGTCATTTACCACAAGCGAGGGACGAGGTTGATGACATGGCTAATTTGGTGAGGCTCGAGCTCGTCGACCTCTAGCGACCTAGTCTCTCGCCTATGGCTAATCGGACAAGGAAGGAAAGAAAAATAAAAATAATTACAAACTTGTTTTTTGGGTAAATTTTCTCTAGAAAATCAAATAATATTTTCTATACCAAATGGTGAAAAATATTTTCTAATTCCTTTTTAAGTTTCAACAAAAAAAAAAATCAAGGCCATTTTCTTGGAAAATCACTTCTTGGAAAACTTTCAAAAAATGTCACCTTTGCCGCGAAATAAATGAAGACTAATGGTGGTTTGTTTGAGTGAAAATGTTTTCTAAAAATTAGTTTTCTAGATTTTCACTCGTTTGGTTAACCTAAAATGACTTAGTCAATGGAAAAGTTTTTTCAATTCACGGAAAGTTCATTCATAAAATTAAAAAAGTGAATTCAATGAAAGTAAAAACACTTTCCTGAATTGCTTATCCGTTTTTTTAAAAATATTTTAATACTTTATTTTTCCTTCTTAGTCTACCGGTTGTTAAGAAAACCTTCTTTTTATATATTTTGATTTTGACAAAATTATCATTATTCAGAAAAAATCTATTTAATGCCTATAAATATTCTATTGCAGGATGAACACGTGAATAAAAACTTATGTTGTTCTAAACTTGATGTTCAAATTCCAAGAGTAGTCATCATGCATTTATTCTTAAGTTATTCATATAGAGGATATTACTGCCTCTGAAGATTTGTTCTCATGAAGATATATGTGACGTCTCAGCAAGGACTTTTTTGGTGCTAAGAGTCACTGTTCAAGTCTGTTCAGATTTAGAAAGTATCTACTTCTGAAGTCTGTCACTGAATAATGTTCAGATTCTGCAATATCTTTATGGTCGATTCTAAGGACCCACTTTTGTCAAGTTTCCGATATTGGTGGTATCTTTTATGGAAAATTATTTTCCAATTAGATTAGGAAAATATCTACGATTGGATATTACATTTCAGGAAAATTCAATCATGACCTTCCACCAAATGATCACCTTTGCTAATGGTGCATACGTCACATACATTTTTCACTCTTGAGTTTTTTTTTCCTGTAATTTGTTCCATTCTTTCTAGCACAAATAAGTTCTGCTAGAGGTTATAAGGTGTCTAGTGGCTCACGAGACTCGTTTCGGACCTCTTGGGCCTGGATCTAGATCACCTGACATTGGGGGTTTCTATGACATGCTTATTATTATCAAATCATGCCATCCAAATGAAAATAGATGGTCAAGAAGTGGCCATGTTGGGGGGGGGAGGAAAAAAATTGGGTGAAATTTTTTTTGGGTATGAAAAATTTTGAATCCAAACCCTCTGTCAAATCAGGCCGTCCATTTTTATTTTCACTTGGACGGCCTGATTTGAATAATGGTAAGCATGTCATAGAAAATCCTAATGTCAGATGATCTAAATCCCTTAGGCTCATCTAGCCAGGGCATAAATGGATGGCCTGATTTTTTGTGAGAAAAATTGTTCAAAAAGTCGTAAATCTATTGCAATTTTGCCTATTGAGTCAATTTGGTTAATTTTGGTTAGAAATTATTGACATGAATGTCGGCCGCTCTTCTTTCTTAATACGTTATATTTTTTTAAATTCGTATTGCAGTGAAATTATGGATTAAAACTGGCTTGTTGGTACGATTGTTTCTCTGCACATACCAAATACAAGCATGGCAGCAACCAAGAAGATGAGTTTGGGGTTTCTTGCTAGGGTAGTTCGTTCCTACTACTTTGTAAGGTGCTGATGAAGCTATTCAATCCGCAACGCGCAATTAGTCTCTATATTAGCTTACTACGAAATTAGTTCGTGAGTGATGACGATTGATCTGTGGCACTATGGTGTTGATTGATCTATGGTACTACGGTGTCTAAGACGCAAGTTGCTTCTAATGTACCTATGCTTTCACGTTGGACGAATTTGTTTTGTTTGAATTGACACGGATTCACTATGAACTGACTAACCCATGATAAACGCTGTGAAATTAGCTTGTAGATAAAGTTTATTAAACTGAATCTGTTAGGGAAAAAGGAAAAAGAAAAAGAAAATCCAAAGATCGTATATAGATTATAATTTCCGTTTGAACGGGAGATGGACGTAGATATGTTGAGATTTGTTTACCTTTTGAAGATTAACTTGTCCAATGAATGGACGTAAAGATTTGAACGTGCGAAGGAAAAACAATCATCCAAGATTCGATCGGATATCCAAGAACCGGACTTGTTGCCAAAACCGGGGACGGCGACTTTGATCTTTAAAAGTCGTGCAAGCGGTCTCTCTCTTTTCTTTTCTTTTTTTTTTTTTTGGCTGGCACAAACACAGAATAAGCAAAACGCAAAGGAGCCCTCTCTTTGATCGCGCATAGGAGTTCGTCGATTTTGAGCGGTGAGTTTTTCATCCAGTTGAGTTTTCTTACTGCACCTAATTTAGGTTTGGGCAAAGAGTGTGTGGTTGATTGTTACTTAGCTCCGTTTATTTAGCGGATCATGTGTAAATCCGATGGAACGCCGTTGATACCGTCCGAACCAGGTAAGTCTATGTAGTTGCTTCGCGTTGATCTAATTAGGAGATCCGGTATTTTGTTGTGCAACCATCATGTCATCTACACAGAGATCATTGCACATGTCTCATCCCCCTCTCTGCATACACAGTGACCGAAAGAATGGTGACACGCAGAGTGAGCTTGAAGCTTCTGATCGACAAGAGAAACCAAACGGTGGTCTTTGCCGAGGCAGGCAAAGATTTCGTCGACTTCCTCTTCCAAATCCTCACAGTGCCGGTCGGACAGGTGATCCAGCTCCTCACGAAAATCGGGAAAACTGAGATGGTGGGTAGTTTAGGCAATCTCTATGACAGCATCGAGAAGCTGGACGATGTGTTCATCGAATCTTCCAAGAAAGACATTCTCTTGAATCCCAAAGCACCCGCCTTTCTCTCCGAAATCCCATCTCTGTTGCCTGAGACTCCTCCGTCTTCAGATTCCAAGGCCGAAAATCTACTACAGGTGCCATCTCTCTTCGTACGGCGGCCCTTTGTCGGGCAGCATTCCTTCCCGTATGTGTGGTCACTATGTGGCTGAGGAGCCTTCTGTAAATTGTCCCGGGTGCAAGGGTCCAATGAAGCTTAAGTTAGCTCTTGTCAAATCCCCGGCTGGTAACCCGGCGGCCGCTGCTGCATCACCAGCAGCTGAATGTAAGGGCAGTTTCGTGCTAGGGAAGGTGATGTACATGGTGATGGATGATCTGGCGGTAAGGCCGATGTTGACTATTTCGAGCATTACTTTGCTCAACCAGTTCAACATACAGGAGATTGAGCAGCTGGAGGAGAAGGTGGTCAATTTGGGAACGGACGAGGTAAGCCCATGCCATTCCTTGCCACTACGGCATATCTTTAGATTATGGAAATACAAACTTTATAACTCAACAAATGATGTGGAAAATCCAATTTTTTTTCCTTAAGGGACATGTAAATTGCAAATAAATGTTGATTGACATAAGCTATTGGCTTTATACCATAAATATTCCAATTTTTATAGGGCTTTTAAAGTCCAATAAAATTTGTTCCAAAGTAAAAGAAAATAACTGTCCTTTTCAATTATTTGAAGGGTATAAAACTACTGAGGACTTCACTGCACTCCAAGAAGGTTCTCACTGATGTCTTCCTCGGTGTGAAGCGGAAGAGACCGTGACCAGGTGAAGGCCATAGGATTTCAACTTCTCTTGGTATATACTAACACTTGGATCTCCAACGCGTAAATGCCAATTGAAACACCTAAATCTGATTGATTTAATTACGATATTTTTCGCATTATTTTACAACCATTGTATCTAACTCCGTCTATATAGTCTACATATTCTGTCCCAAGCCAAGTAAAGGAGGAGGGTTATGTTAGGCGTAACGAGCCGGTTATAAAAAAAGAGCTATCTTTATGAGATGAACCCTATTGATATTTCGTTGGAACGTACCATTCTTAGCGACGCGTTGCATCGGCGCCCGGGTGTAATGAAAAATGAGCAAGAGTCTTTGCACCAAGATAGGTGAGTGCAAGGGGTAAAGAAGCTAGCCTTGGGCCATCATTTCCAGAGTGATGCGCCACATCGGTGCCCGGATGTGGTGATAAATGAGCAAAGGTCCTCACACTTCCATGCGCGAGTGTGGGGGGCAAGAAAAGCCCAAGGGGTAGGGATTAGATTGGGGAGTTGGAATGTAGGAACCTTAACGGGTAAATTGAGGAAATTGACAGATACTTTTACTAGAAGAAAAGTGAATATTGCTTGTCTGCAATAGACTTAATGGAAAGGATAAAAGTCTAAGGAAGTGGATGGCACCGGATTCAAACTACGATATACAGGCACAACAAAGATTATAAATGGAGTTGGAATTCTGATCGATAAAAATTTTAAAGATAGAGTTGTTGATGTTAAAATAATAGGAGATAGGATTATTTTAGTTAAGCTAGTAGTGGGGGATTTGATTCTGAATATCCTTAGTGTGTATGCCCCTCAAGTTGGACTGCAAGCGTCCGAGAATAGCAGATTTTGAGAAGATCTGGAAAAGATTTTTAGGTGGATACCACACGAGGAGAAGGTATTCATAGGAGGAGATCTAAATGGACATGTCGGTCAGAGTAGTGGAGGTTTTGATAGACTTCATGAAGGTTTTGGATATGAGACTAGAAATGAGGCTGGCGAAGACATCTTGAGTATGGCATTAGCTTATGATTTGATGTTAACAAACACCTTTTTTAGGAAAAGATAGTCACATCTGATCACTTTTCGCAGTAGGTAAAATTGTAGCCAAATTAATTTCTTTCTTGCTAGAAGAGAGGATAGAGCTTCGTATGTAGATTGTAAGGTATACCCTGATGAATGTGTAGATACACAACATAAGTTGGTAGTCTTAGAAGTTCGGTATAACAAAGTACAGAAGATGAAGAGAAGTGCACAGCACCCTAGAGTAAGATGGTGGAAGTTACATGAGAAGAAACAAACAGAATTCAAAGAAAGAATGCTACATGAAAGACTGTGGCGATTGAAAAGCGAAGTAAATATGATGTGGAATGATATGTCTAACTACATCCAGACTGTGGCAAAAGGGGTGTTAGGGGAAAGTAGAGGGAATGTATATCAAACAAAGAAAACCTGGTAGTGGAATGAAGAGGTGCAGGAGGCAATTAAGAAGAAGAAGAAGTGTTTCAGATGCCTACATAACTGTCCTAATGAAGAGAATTTGCAAAAGTTTAGATTGACGAGAAAAAATGCCAAGAAAGTTGTACGAGAAGCCAAATGCAAGGTTTTCACCGATATGTATAACAAATTTGGGAGCAAAAAAGGAGAAAAAGATATCATAAACTTGCAAAGTCAAGGGACACGAAAAGTAAAGACTTGACATAGGTTAGGTATATTAAGAATGAAAATCAACACTCTTGATAAGAGATGAAGACGTCAATGGCAGGTGGATGAGTTATTTTAACAAAATTTTTAATGGGGAGAGCGATAGAAGTGAGGTAGATTTGAAATATGCTTCTGATGATTCAAATATAAGGTTTGTACGTAGAGTTAAAGCACTGGCAGTTGGGAGGCATTAAAAAAGATGAAGACTAGTAAAGCCTTGAGACCTGATAGTATTCCTATTGAAGTGTGAAGATGCTTAGGGGATGTAGCAATAAGTTAGTTGACTAGTCTTTTTAACAAGATCCTCCATATTAATAAGATGCTTGATGAATGGAGGAAAAGTATATTTGTGCGTATATACAAGAACAAGGGGGACATACATAATTGTTCTAATTATAAAGGCATCAAGCTTATGAGCCATATAATGAAGCTGTGGGAGAGAGTTATTGAGCATCGTTTGAGAGTAGAGCCCAAGGTTTCTGTCAATCAATTTAGATTTATGCTAGGAAGATCTACCATGGAGGCTATTTTCTTAATACAACAATTGATTGAGAGATATCGAGAAAGAAAGAATGACTTCCATATAGTGTTTATTAATCTCGATAAGGCGTATGATAGGGTTCTAAGAAAGGTTTTGTGATGGATTCTTGAAAATAAAAAGTACCTTCAAAGTATGTCGAGACAATCAAGGACATGTATGACGGTGCTACTACATGTGTGAAGGCTTGTAATGGCACATCAAGTTATTTTTCAATTACAGTAGGTTTACACCAAGGTTCTACTTTGAGCCCTTACTTTTTTGACTAGTTATGGATAAGCTAACAAAAAATATTCAAGATGAAGTACCGTTGTGTTTGCTATTTGCAGATGATATTGTGCTTATTGGTGAGACCAAGGCTAGGGTCAATGCTAAGTTAGAAGTATAGAGAAGCACGTTAGAGTCTAAAGGATTTACGCTAAGTCGAAGTAAGATGGAATATTTGAAGTGTGAGTTTGACACGGTAGGAAGAGGGGATCAAGAAGCCGTAAATATGCTCGGACAGGAGGTACTCAAGAAAGATACATTTAGATATATGAGATTAATATTGCAAAAGGATGTAGATATTGATGAGTATGTAAGCCATAGAATCATAGGAGGTTTGATGAAATGACGTAGTGCATCGGGATTTTTGTGTGATCGCAAAACTCCTCTAAAGTTAAAAGGAAAATTTTATAAAACAGCAGTCAGACCTGCCATGTTATACGGAGCTGAATGTTGCCAGCACAAAGGAAACATGAGCATAAAATGGGAGTAGCGAAAATGAGGATGTTAAGGTGGATGTGTGGTCATATAAGGATGGATAAGATAAGGAATGAAGAGGTTCGACGAAAAGTTGAAGTAAAACCGGTGGCGGAAAAGATGAGAGAGTATAGATTGAGATGGTTTCGGCATATCCTCCGAAGGTACTTAGATGCACCGGTATGAACAGAAGTTTGCTATCGAGAACATAATACGAAGAAAGTAAGAGGTTGACCGAAACTTACTTTGGAAAAGCAGTAAAACAAAATTTAATGGAGTGGGTAACAGACTGGCGTACGGTTTGTCTTAGGATGGAGTAAATGAAGTCTATTAGTGTTGTGGAGGGGTAGTGTATAGATAGATATATATTTACTTATTTATTTTTACACATTTATATTTTTTTCCTCCCTTGATTCTTCTTTTATTTTTATGATTTTTTGGAGTTCATCGACCGTCGACCCCAACTAGTTTGAGATAAATGTATTGTTGATATTGACGTTGATGTTACAACCATTGTATCTGCTCACGTAGATCATCGCATAATTCCCATCCTCTCTGAATACACTGACCGAAAGCATGTCGACAGGCATAGTGAGCTTGAAGCTTCTGATCAACAAGAGCAACCGAACGGTGCTCTTCGCTGAGGCAGGCAAAGATTTTGTGGACTTCCTCCTCCACATCCTGGCGTTGCCGGAAGGACTGGTGATCCGGCTCGTCACGAAAAGTGGGATGGTGGGCAGTTTAGGCAATCTCTATGGCAGCGTCGAGAAGCTAAATGACGTGTCAATCAAGCCTTCCAAGAAAGACATTCTCTTGAAACCCAAAGCGCCCGCCTTTCTCTCCGAAATCCCATTTCTATTGTTTGATAATCCTCCAGACTCGACACCGAAAACCTCCTACAGGTGCGGTAACTTATCCTCCAACAGGTGCGGTAACTACTATGCGTGGGGTCGCTGCGTGGGCTATGGTGCTGACGACCCCTCTACAATATGTCCCCTGTGCAATTTTCCGATGAACCTTGAATGCATACCTGTCGAATCACCGGCTGCTAAGGCATCGGCAGCTGAATGTAAGGCCGGTTTCGTGCCAGGGGAGGTGACGCGTACATGGTGATGGACGATCTGACAGTGGAGCCTTCAGCGTCGTCGACTATTTCGATCATTACTTTGCTCAAGAAGTTCAACGTGAAGGATATTGGGCTTATTGAGGAGAAGATGGTCAGTTTGGGAACGGATGAGGTAAGCCCATGCCACTTCTTGCAATTAAGATATGTTCACATTTTCAAAAATCCATGTGGAAAATCCATTTTAGGAGAGGAGTAAATTGTAAATAAATATTAATCACCTTGGCTCTATGCCATAAGTATTATCAACTAATTATAGTAGGTATCTATTGATTAAATTTAAATTTAAGCTTTTGCACAATCATTTAGAGACCCTTGTAGGGTAATATAAGATTATGTTCGCAATTATTATAGGGTTTATAAAGTCCAATATAATTTGAGACAAAATGACCGATAAGAAACCGTCCTTTTTATTTATTTGGTTTGTAACTTTCAAGGGTACGAAGCTGCTGAGGAGTTCACTTCACTCCAAGAAAGTTCTCACTGATGTCTTCCTCGGTGTGAAGCGAGAGAGATTGTGTTTGTGATCAAGTGGGTGCCATAAAATTTCAATTTCTCTTGAATTTATATGTAGGGATAGTTTCGTATTTTGTGGCTAGGTTTATGCAATACTTTCAGAGGGAATTGAAATTTCTAAGTCTTTTTTGGACCAGCGAATGTTTAGAATCTCTTTTTTATGATATGATAGCATTGGTTTGGTTTGAAAAATTATGTGAACATGCTCAAGCACATGTTGTGAAAACAAAAATTAATTTATGTCGGAGAACGTGGGATGATTCATTTTGAAGTAGCCTAGGGCCTATACGACAACGATTTTTGTTATTCGATTCTATTGTCTAGAGCAAAAAAGGATGAGAATCATATTAAGTAACGTAAATGATTCTAAATCTGATTATGTTCGGTAACGTAAACGATTTTGATTCTAATTTTAATTCTGTTTTTGCGGAAATGATCACGCAATGTGGCTGATAAGATAGCACCTGTGTGCCATAGTCGGGTCCATCTCTCGATCCATGACTCGGCTCCTAATTCGAGATGGGCTGGATTTTTTTCAAGCTTGAGTTGCATTTGAGAAACTCCAATGGTATATTGATTCGAGTTTGACCCCAAAGATACTTGATTCAATTGGCTCTCGAGCCTAATCGTGTATTTTATTTTGTGAATAACATTTTTCTTATTTTAGTAACAGATGAAGGTTAATGTGATTTTATAATTACATTCCTTACTATGTAAATACGTTCACCCTTTAATATATTTTTAGACAGAAGAGGCTAGTGCAAGTATTTCAAATCAAGTCGAGTCCGCCCGAGCGAGAAAAAATTGAGTATGTTGATTTTTCTTTACTTAAAAGCGAGTTGAGTCGAGCCGAGTCGTGCGATTGTATATCGAGTAGAGTTTTTGTCATTTGTTTTTTGGCTTCACTCCTCTTTATTATGTACATGTGTGTGCGTACACACGAGAATCGAAATAGGGACTGGTACTCTCCGGCTTACCCCTTCCCCCTCAATCCCTTTCCTAAAATGTTGTTAATTATGCAAACAATCTTATCAAAATCGAGTCCTTACTTTTCGGGAAGGTTGAGAAAGGCAATTGGATCCTTTATTTTCATTCTAAAAGTTGATTAAACCTAGAGATTAGAAATTGTTGAAGAAAGAACGACCAGAAAATAAAGAAATAGTTAAAGAGACGGTCGGTTTGCTAATGTGCAGGCAAAGCAAAACAAACGTAGGCAGGAAAAAGAAAAGAAAAGAAAAGAAAAGAAAAGAAAAAAGGTTGCATTGCATTTGTTAAAGGCCATAATGGCGTTAATAACTTCTCTCGAAATCCCCACTTTAATGCAATCATGAATGCGTTTATGTATCAAACCTAACACCAGCTTTGTTACAACCTTTCCTTCACCTGTATATGAAGATCATCTTCAGGAAACCAACATATTTTCAGCGAGCACCCAATAAATAAAATCGACAAGTATCATAGTACCCACGTTTTATTCGAAGCGTAATGGAGACTATTTCAGTGAAATCTATGTTGAAGATCGTCGTGGTCGCCTTCCTGGCCTCTGCGGCTTCCATGATCGGAGGCGCTTCGGCGTTTCCAATCTGTTGCGGGTGGGACGAGTATTGCTGCCACCGGGCTCAGAAGGTGGCCTTGGATAAATGAATTGAGAATTTCTGTACAATCTATGTGAGTTCTCATCACAGCGTGCGGTGAATTACCGTGTGTATTCGTGTCAATCTGAGTGACACTGCTGCCAAACAAAATTTATTTGTTATTTCCTTAAACCATGTGATTGATAGAGTCTAAGCAGCGAGCACCGGATGACACCAACTTTCCACGACGATCTTCATAGACTCATCTTATTAGCCACGAAATGTTACGTCGCCGAAGCTACAATCTTTGATGATTTTCGCAGGAAAAGGTTGGTTTTTTAGCCTCATAATTTCCGTAGCAACAGAGTCGGCGGGGAACGATATGCTTTTTGGCTGAATAGTCGTAGCAATTTTTTGTTTGTTTGCACTTTTTGCCGCAAAACAGATGGTGGCAAACCACGCGAATGAAAACCATTATATTTTTCTGATTTTTTATTTTTCTGTTATGAGAAAAGGCTTGGAACAGAAATCTGTTTGGTCAAACAGTTTAACTTCTTTATTTTTGGGACAAAATTTTAACCTAAAAATAGATTTGGAATATAAATGAGAATTCAAAATTTTAAATTTTTATATTTTTTGACAGAAACATAAATAGTAATTTTTCTCCATTGCTCACTCCCACTCTCCTACGTCCTTGTCACCTGCCATCGGTATCTAGTCCGAGTCACTGTCTAATTGAAGAAATTTTCTTTCGTTACTAAATGAATTTATGTTCCAAGAATATAAATTTGTGTCAATATTAAATCTGTTACTCTATCTAGAAACTCGTTTAGGAAAAGCCATGGAAAAATTTATTTCTGGCCAAAAATAGTACTAGTGAATCGAATGATTATCAATCGTACTCAAAGGTGTTGCATGGTAACATTTTTTTTTTTCCTAGACAGAAGTCATTCTGGTAGGGAAATGCGTTTGGTAAAATAACTTTTGAAGTAGAAAGTCGTTTGGTAAAAAACTTTAATTATGGCAGGATTTTCTATTTCTGGCAAGATTTTTGGCCGATTTTGAGAAGTAAAATTTTTTTACTTCTCCATTCAAGAAGTCATTCTAGCGAGACTAGCCGTGGGCATCGGTTACCGCAGGTGACGGTTGCGACCGGCAGCGGCCGGTAGCGACCGTCGTTCGCCACCGTGGTCGGTCGTCGCCGCTGGTCGCCGCCGATCGCTGCCGCCAGTTGCCACCGGCGGCTGGTCAACCTCGCTACTGGTGGCTGATCGCCGCCGCCGATTGCCGCCGACCGCCGCTTGTCTCCGCCGATCACCGTCAGTCGCCGCCGATCGCCGCCGCCGCCGGTCGCCACCAGAAATTTTTTTAATAATGTTTCGAACATTTTCTTTTTTGATCTTTGTCAAATGCATTTCTCCATCAGAAATCAACTTTTGAAGTAGAAATTCAAAATTCAATGTCTTTTCCAAAGTAAAAGCTGAAAAATCCATTTGTCGCGACCTAAAAATTAGGTTAAATTTTTAGGCTAATGGATTATCAAATTAATTTAAACGACTAACGTAAGACGGAATCTCCCAAGCCCTACCAAATCATAACTTTAATTCAATTTGAGATGATGTAGAATTTGGAGTCGCCACTTATCATTTTAGGTAGATTGATTAGAAATCTAAGTAAAACAGCGGGAGAATTATTTTACTTTTACGAACCAGAGATTGTGAATTCGGGGACTTGATTACACTAGTTAATTAAAACTAATGCCCTTTCGATACCTTAATTCCATATGATGTGTCCTAAATTGACGATTTAGATTGAATCAATTCAAAGCTTAGAAGATGTGTGATTTTTTTGGGTTTTCGCCTTTTTTAGATGAATGCAATGGAATGATACAAAAAAATGTGCCATCAATATGCTCTAAAATATGAGATATGCATGAGATATGCTAAAGGTTTGCATGAAACTAATGACATGTAAAACGACATAACAAACTGACAAGGTATAATGACGAGGCAATGACGCATGACATAGCATAATGACGTGGTAAAGATGCATGGGAATGATCTTTTTTCCTTTGGTATTTTTTGGATTTTTATGAGCATGCAATTCCGAATAAATGAGCAGATTCTTTGTCCCTTTTTTTAAATTTTCAGCAATGCATATGTACCTAGTATACCTAGAGATATGCAAGGATATTTTAAAAATATGGAATGCAATGGGTGATATTCAAAGCATGATATGCGAGATATGCAATAGATAATGCAAAAATAAGACAAGATATGCATGATTTTAAAAATATGCTATCCTAATCTACATGATATATGCAAAGACAAGATATGCATTGGATTGTGATTTTCGCTCTTTGTTCTTTCCTTTTAAAATTTTGACCAATATGGTGGATATTCTGAAGATTTCATTATCTTGATTTATATGCTTAAAGTATAATGAGATAAGGTTTTATAGGAAACTTTATCATATTCCATTCCTTGAAAGCCAATGAATACTAGAGCCAGTGAAATGGTAGCTACTAAAGCGTAAACTGCTCGTTTTTCCTTCCCCGCGAGTATAGCATGATGAGCCCAAGTTACGGCAGCTCCGGATGAAAGGAGAATAGGGGTTTTAAGAAAAGGGATTTCCCAAGGATCTAAAACCCCAATCCCTTTTGGGAGCCAAATACCTCCGATCTCTATCGTAGGTGCCAAAGAAGAATGAGAAAGAAGCCCGAAAAAAAGCAAAAAGTAACATAACCTCCGATACGATGAACGGAATAGAACCATATCGAGGTCCTAATTGTACGACTTTGGTATGATGTCCTTCCAACGTGGATTCACGTAGAACATCGCGCCACCATACGAACATGGTATATAGGATAAATATGAGGCCCAAACTGAGAAGTGTTGCACCTCCTTGAAATGGATGCATGTACATCATACCTCCTACGGTGGTTGCCAAAGCTCCGAGTGAATTCCTAAAAAATCCAATCAGATAGGGTTTCTAGGAAACCATATCTTACTAAAATATTTTAGGAGTATTTCAAAATATGGCAGACCAAATCAAGATAACAATCCAATAACAATATTCATGACGAGATAAAGAAAGAAATCGACAAGATCATGACCATCATCCATTTTCAATTTTTTTCGAAAATATCCCCATTCCAAATAAAAAATTAGACTTTTGAAGATAGCAAATCGGACCTAAGCGATGATAGGTCAAATCGACTAAATTTTACTAATTTTGATTTAGGTATTTTGTATTCAGAAAAATTTGCACAAAAGGTTTTAATTTTCCAATTAAAAGTTTATATCTTGCGATAGATATCAAATCATTCAATATATGCAAGATATTTAAAAATTCAATCAAATCAAAGATCAGAAATTTTTAACTTATCTTGTAAATTGCTTTCCTAATTCGAACAGATGCACAAATGGTGAGCTTGCGATTTGCCTCGGTGTTGCTTGCCATACCTCTTTTTAGGCAATTTTCCTGCACCCACGCTAGCCGTAAATTCGCCAAGAACGATATCAAATTTGCCACCAATTGAGTTCCATGGCTCGGTCTCGAGGACTTAGCGAGCATGCCTGATGAGAATATGACCAAGTTCTTCCCTTCTCATATGCTTCTCCTTTGGTGGATCATCAAATTATCTGGAAACTATCAAACGCGGAGAGGAATAATAAAAGATGTATGCATGAGGAAAATTAAAGATCACCAATGAAATTTCGACACTATTTTATCCAGGATTGGAATAGCTATTGGCTTGAAAGCGTCACAGCTGCATGCGCTATTGCCATTGTTGGAGACGTAATTGGGATGTGCGAATTACTTAGCTTTTTCCTCTGTGTATGGTGTAACCCTCAACTATGATTGTGTATGCCAATTCATGGCACGTGTTTTCTCTATTACACCATGAGCCTCTGATCTGATATTGATCGATGATGGACTCGGGTTACACTTGGTCTTCTAATCAGCGGCGGGCGTCTCGTGCATCGGGGCTATTCGGCATGCATCACAACGGGACCCAAACATGGACTGGATCAATCGGCTTTGGTGTGGTTTGCCACGAGTTGCTCGCCGACTTCGAAAATGATGAGTTTGGTTCAAGCTTGCCGATGAGGACAAGTCTCTTCTGGTGATGCAGATCAGGGTGGCGCTCGGCACAATTGGTTCTGGTTTTTTCGATGCGCTCAGATTGGTCTGATGTTCACTGGAACGTCGAGATTGCTACGTGCCGCAGATGACTCATCAATGGACTTCGATGATGGAACTATTTGAAATTTGTGGCCTCGTCTTAACGCATAGAGGTTCACGGTGAAGTAGCGTAATATTGCATATCATATTCTTCTCCCTCGAGATCATGCATGCATAAATGTCCAGGCTTTCCCTGTAAAAGCATTTTTTGCCTCGCTTGCACTAAAAGAAATCACAGAACCCATGGTAACATTGTTAGATCAGGACAAAACCAAAAGAAGACAGATCTAGAATTTACGCTTGATTAGCCGATATTGTAATGTTTTTATTCGACCGTGGACTTGGACTAAATCGAACAGTTGTCACCATGTCAATACTGCAAAAACTGGTGGAGAATCCGTCTACTGGTCAAGAGAACCTTAGCCACGAATGAGCGTCGTGGCTTCAGGATGATGCTGAGACCGTCGATGAATGGCACTGGTAACGTGATCTCGCTGGAAATCTTGCAGGTGCAACGGCGATGGGGAGTTGACGATGCTCCCGGACAGCTTGGTCGAGAACCGTTTCCTTGTCGTGCTCTCTGTGGCCGTCACCTCACATGGCCGTATATTGAACTATCAATTGGACTCTAATAACTCTCTCCTTGTTTATTTTCTCACACTCGGCCGTGTGCGTAAAAATTCGGTGGACTCCCCTCAAACCCTAGGTATAACCTCGTATTTATAGATAAATCTATTGCAATCTTATGGTCTAAAGTTTCTTAATTTTTGTAAAATAAACCCGGGCTCGAAATATGACTCAAATTAAATCCCAAAGAGCCAAATTGCATCAAATTACTTTAATTTTTCTTTGAAAAATTCGACACATATTCTCCAATATTAACGAAAATTGGTGATGAGTTCTAATCCAAACCGATTGTCAATTCAAGCTCATTTCGACACCGTCGATCCAGAACAATGCTAATGCAATGCATGAATGTTAAAAATAAATATGAAGAATGATCAAATTATTATTTTTTTTAGGAATTAAAATTAATTCCAATTTTTTATTGCAAAATAAATAACTAAAAAGATAGTCAAAATTTAGGTGTCAAACACCAGTTCCCTTCCCTGCTAGAAGCACTTCTCACTCGAGAAGTGTTATCATGCACGCCCATCCATGGCTTTTTCACAAAAATAGTTTGTGGCCAATAAAATCATTGGGCCAGGAAATTGTTTCTGGCTAAAAAAACAGTGTGAATTTGGAATACTTGAAGCTTTTGCCATGAAAATTTCGTGGCCAATAGCATATTTTCCGCTAGCTGAGATGCTAAAGTGTGTCGTTGCTTATTTCAATTTTTCTACAAAATTTCACAAGTCCCTTGCAGATTTTTTTATATTTACATTTTAGTTTCCTTTTTCAAGTCTAGGTTTTTCTAATTCTATTTTTGTATTGTATTTTTAATTATCTACATCTCCCCGACACGAGGCAGACGGGCTAGCTGCTGGCTTGCCCTGATGAGGCCGCCTTGGTTGGTCTCACCAATCTAGTGTGGCCTGGCAAGGTCGATCCTCGCTTGTGGCCAAGAAGCATGATTGTCGATGGCTTAGCCGGTTCGTCGCTGGCCATGGCCTATGGCCTATATCCGGTTGGCCACCGACAAAAGCAAATGGGGAAGAAAAAGAAGAAGGTGAAAACATTAAATAAAATTAAATTTTTTAAAAAATTATATTAAAAATTCACATTAGCACCGGAAGGTTCACATAAAATAGTCGGAGTCCACATCGGCGATTTTTGGCTTAATTTGACCGGATAGACTGAACTGGTATTTATGACTAAATTGGTATAACTAAAAGGTTTAAAATTAAATTGGTATCACTGCGATGTTTTTAGTTCATAATTTTTTCTCTACAAAATACAAGTGCACCATTTTGGCATCTTGTAACCCAGTGAAGTTTGAGACTCCAGTAGCCACCACCGCAATATCATCAACCTAAAATGGTTTGTGTGCAGATAGAAACAACCCGACCCCAAATGGTAAAACATACGACGAAACATGCAATTGAAATACATTTCCATAAAGAATCGAAACAAATACTAGGGGCAATACAACGCCACTTCCACACGTAAATAGTGAAGAGTTCTCGATCTAACACAAATTCAAAACTTTACGCCTAAATCGGAAATTAATTAAGCTCTAATCGAGTTTTAAATCTCATGTCCCGGAATTCACCGACTCCGATGGTAGGGTTAACTCACCGAAACGTTGATATCGAGACAAGAGATGTACTCAAGCATTGGTCTAAACAATTTACAGAAGGGATCGCCGTTTTTGGATACTTTAACCACTTTTAGATAAATTTCAACCACTTGAAGAGCATCAAAGAAAGTGTTTGCTCATTTTGCAATAAGGAATATCTTTCGCCAAATACGTACTTCGGTTTTTATTAAGAGGACTCCATGATCCAATTATCGAGGAGGTTTCTGGTTAAAACAATGAACAACACAAATGTGTGGAAATTGTGGAACCAAATTAAAAATAGATGGATCGGATATGGGTTTGAGATCAACAAAGGCCTGAATTACGTCACAATACACCTAGGAAAACAATAAATGACTGGGAAATAAATTGGGTTGTTGGAATCGAAAATATAGGAAATGTAAAGAGCGGGGAAAGTTAAATTGCATGGGAAACTGGGTATTTTTACATATGTTGTTGATCTATCCTCTTCTCTTTACTTCGGCATATTTGTATCTTCTTGCACCTCGTAACTGCCTTGTCGATTATCCTCGTGTTTTTCAAATCTTGAATTGTGGCGTCTTCAATAACTTCTCTCTTGCCCACATTTTATCTGCCAAAACTTGATCTTCAACAGCCAAAATGACTTTGAAATTGAATCTTTTCAAGTAACTTCCCACGACTTGCTTATGCTCACTACCTTTGTTTCTTACTCGTAAAGTCTTGACATGGCTAACTTGGCTACCCAATGGCTCTCTTTAAGCTTGCAACCCTCTATCACTAGTCTTCCATGATTTTTGGGATGTTCCCGAATCGGGTTTATCTTCCCGAATCTAAAAAATTAATGGCCTTGCTCCCCCACTTTCTGAATATCGGGTTCAGTATTATTGTAATTTTCGGCATGTCGCAGTCGGGTTACCGATCTTCGAGAAGTGGTTCATCATTCTCGATTCACCGAATTCGGGATATAATGATATTGATGACCGCTGGGTATTTGCGCTGGTTATTATTTTGGTTTACCTTTTCAAAAGAAATTTGATTCCTTTAAATGCTGTAGACAAAGAGGCGCTTACTTTTTCTTTAACTGCCATCTCGCTCCGTCGTTTCGCGCGCTTGCCTTTTCAAGCATTTTCACATCATTCTGATCTCTATGGAACTGTCCCCACACAATCAGACCTCTCGCTTTCAGACTTGCTTTTTCGAAACTCATCTTCTTCGTTGCTCTTCTGCGCTTTTACCTTCTCGACTCCTTGCGACCCACCCTGCTCTGTGTTCGTCTAACCTCCATGGTTTGTTCTATGGCAGTTACATAGCTGAAGAGAGCAAACTCCATCGCGTGGCAGAGAGGAAGGTAGAGCTTGAAGCAAAGTTGAAGAGAGTGGAGGCCTAGATGGCTGAACAATAGGCGAAGATGGATAACCTTTCTCCCTTTATTAGACGAAAGCTCAAACAATTTCGTGAGTTGGAAAAAAAGTTTGACTCCACATGTGGGTAGGTCAAAATTGAAGAGAAGCAAAGAGCAGAGATTATGGAACAGAACTTTAGGCTAGAATTCGAACTTCGGTCATTTGTAAACGAATCCGAAACTCTGTTAATTTTCTTTGATTCAAGTATCTCACTGCTCCACTTGCCGACTCTTTCTCTTTCTGAAGTGCTTAGAAAGATATAGTGCCATGACTTCCATAACGAGGTCAACAAGATAATTGAATAACTAAACTTTTTTCACGTTTCTCCTTATAACGTACTTGGTGGCAAGATCTGTAACCCTCCTCTCTCCACGCATGGGCCACGTTTTTCCACTTTATCCCATTTCTTTAGAAGCAATCTTAAACATGACGTGGGGTGGATATCACCCCATTGCTTGCACTACATCTTCCATCCATGATATATCTAATCATCTTTTCACCTCGACCATTCTGGATGTCCTAGTCGTCTTTGATCATCACTAATTTGCTCACTAGGTCTTCGCATGGTTCCTCATCTCATATCCCCCTTTGGCCTTGTTCAACGGAACATCTTCTAGCACATGGAGGTAACAATCTCACTGGACACCAACCTGTGTTCCGTCTGAATTTGATAACTGATCCTTTCTTCTTTTTGCAGAGCTAACTTCTTTTAGTCGGGTTCCTAATGATGATTGTTCCTTGCGGAGGCGACTGTACGGATTGTTATCGCAGGAATATCATGCCTTGCTACTAAACTGTGAATGTAGGCTAGAAGTTACCGAACTGGCAGACATATTCATATCTAAAATGTTCATATCTGCATACTCCCATTTCATGGATTTAATATGGGAACTATATTTTCTCTTTTCTGCTAGCCTCGATGAATTCAGGCACATTGTAGAGGAGATTTGGAGTCTTGAACCTTCAATTGTAGAAGCCAGTGTTCTTGAATCCTAGATAATGGAAGAATCCTCGCGATTATGTGCTTTGAGGGAGGAATATACTTAGGCTAAGGATGGGCTAAGGATGCTTGCATTTAATGTTGACATAAAGCTGACATGGCATTTAGCCTTCTCAATTTCCTTTCAAATCTTATCCTGGGAAGAAGCAGGGGAAGCAGTATGCGGCTGCTGGAAGAAGAGACACCTCGTGTTGAGACCTTGGTTGAACTCTCATCGAGTCAGCATCATCAAATGGTTCGGGATGTCAGCGAAATGTATGAAGTTCTTCGAGTCCATTCACGTCGTCTTGCATATCTTGAAGAGTACCGATATGACCTTCAGTATGATCTTCGATTACATTCCAGTCTTGTAGCAAAGAATTATAGACTAGTCAAAGACTTGAGAGCCTTTGTAACTAAGGGTGTGTTTGTTTAAAGGAAAGTGAGTTTCGGGAATTCGTTTTTAGGAAATTGATTTTCTGGAAAGCACTTACTCGGAAAACGATTTGTTTTCCTTTATTTGGTAATATGTTACCGAAAATATTTTTCGGTATTTGGTTCTCATTAGTAAAACGATTTCAATCTCATCAATGGGACTGTCCTAGAAACTGAGAAGAGGCATAGGGTCGAGAGAGCTGATGTGAACTGACCTCAGTTGCCGATCCCAGCCCTGGTCCCGATCCTCGGCCCTGGTTCCTATCCCGACCACGATCCCCGGTCCCCAGCCTCAACCTCGGTCACCGCCCTCGACCCTCGATCCCGATCCCCGGTCCCTGACCCCGACCTCGCCTAGTCTCGATCCATGGCCTCGATCCTGGTCTCCATCCCCGGCCCTGGTCACCTATATCCGGTCCCGATCCCGATCTCGGTCCCAATCCCAGTCCCTATCTCGGTCCCCTGCCCCAACACAGGCCCCGGTCTCGGCCCCAGCCCCGGTCACCGACCCCAGCCACTGTCACCGGCCCCTGTCCCAATCGTCGGCCCCGGCCCCAGCTTTGTCCCTGATCTCTGTCCTCGGCCTTGGCCCCAGCCCCAACCCTGGTCGTCGGCCCCAGCCTTGGTCGTCGGCCTTGGCCCCGGTCTTGGTCCGGTTCCAGCTCCGACCCCAGCCTCAATTCATAGAATTAAGATTATGAATTGTTTGTGAATTCCACTTTATTGTCTTGGATTGAATTTCGATGAATTAGGCGAAGGAAATCGGGAATTTTTTGAATCGTTGATCGAATTAGTTTAGGGTTTGATATATCGATTGTATTGTTTTAGGGTTGAGATTCCTAAACCTAGATTTCATGCTAACCCTATTGGTTTTGAATTGGACGAGATTGTTCTCAAAAGATTGGCGAGGGACCAAAGTACCCCTAGGACGATATTTGACGAAAATGCCCTCATTAGATTTTCAATTGACCAAATTGCCCTTGAGTGGACAATTTACCACTGTGCCTTTGATATTTGGAGAAATTTTTAAAATGCCTCTAGGGTTTTCTAGAACATGATATCATCATGATGTCACCATGATATCATCCGACCTCACCAACAACATCACCCGACTTCATTGATGACATCATAATGACATCGTTATCTATCCTATCCCACGTTGCTTTGGGAGTGAGATTACACCCTCCCTTTCTCTATATAAGTATTTTCCTCTCCCTTTTCCTCACAAATTATTATCTCTCTTGGTTTGCCTTGTTCGTGGGCTGTGTGCCCTGTTTCGTGGGTCAATTTCGCGAGCTGTGGCCTATTTTGGCCTGGGTCGAGTCACAGTGTGGCTAGGGCCATGGGCCGGGAAAGTTGGCCGAGTTCTTGGGCAAAGTGACCGAGAAAATTGGCCGAGTGACCGAGAAGTATGGCCCATAGGCCGAGATTTTGCCCTGTGTCCGTCAAGTCCGTGTCGCGCCGAGGAATTTACAAGGATCGCTATCGCACTCGCCTTGAATAATTGACCGTGAGTTAACTTGTAATCCTTGTTTAGATCGTTAATTGCGTTTGGGATTGGTTTGGTTAAAATTATAGGATGTTTACATAGCTTGATTGGGTTTGGCATAATCCGTGGGAATGATGGTTTAATGGAAAATTGAGTTTCTATTGCTTGGCTCTATGATTGATATTTAATTGTTAGATTATGTGAATCATTGAATTGCTATGATTGTGTGATTGTGTGACTTGACTGGATGAGGACCGAAGGATTGATCGTTTTGGTGGTTAGCGACCATGTGATTGCTTGCATTATGCAATGGACATCATTACGTGTACTCATGATTTTGTGTACCTCAAATTGCATGTTTTAGCATGAAAATGGTCGTTGGTCGAGTCTTTGAGCACGATTGCCCGAGCATCCGATTGTAATTAAAGATAAGAATCCATTGGCTGGCTGATGAGGTGAATGGACAAATGATGAAAAGATGTGGCGACTCCTGATAAGTTCGTATTGTGCCCAGGATGCCAAGGGCATTGAGGACACACACAACGGCTTGTTAGATGCTCAACTCTCTTATGTACGGCATTGATGAGTGCAACGTAAGCATGGATTGTCGGAAGCGGGTCGCAGCTTGTGACAAATCTGTGCCCTCTTGAGGCTTACTCATCATGTTCGACATGCTGAGGCATTGGGGTTAATGCTTACAGAAGCCATCGCTGAAGAAAAGAGACGATGTCTGGATTACAGAAGACACTGCCTGGCATGCTGAGAGCACTGAGGTAGTAGAAAGAGTGTGTGATTCATTGTAGTTTAGGTTTGGACAAAGAGTGTGGGGTTCATTGTTACTTTGGCTCCGTTTGTTTAGTGGATCATGAGTAAAAAGAAAGCAACTCCGTTGACACCGACTGAACCAGGTAAATCTCTGTTGTTATTTAGTATTGATCTAACTTCGGGGTCCGACATTTCGCGCATTATTTTACAACCATCGTATCTACTCACATAGATCTCTGCGTACAGTGATCCAAACGACGGGGGCTGGCAAAGTGAGCTTGAAGCTTGTGATCGACAGGAGCAAAAGAACGGTGCTCTTTGCAGAGGCAGGCAAAGATTTTGTCGACTTCCTCTTTCACATCCTCGCATTGCCGGTCGGACAGGTGATCCACCTCCTTACGGAAACTGGGGTCATGGGCAGTTTAAGCAATCTCTACGGCAGCGTCGAGAAGCTGAACAGTGCGTTCATAAAATCTTCCAAGAAAGACATTCTCTTGAAACCCAAAGCACCCGCCGTTTTCTACGAAATCCCATTTCTTTTGTTTGACACGTCTCCGTCTTCATATTCAACACCCTGCTACAGGTGCTGTGACCGAGCATCCTTCTGTAAAATGTCCCGGATGCAACATTTCCATGGCCAAAATATGCACACTTGTCAAACCTCCGGCTGGTAAACCGGCAGCAGGATCTGACGGTGAGGGCGGTTTCGTGCTAGGGGAGGCGATGTACATGGTGATGGACGATCTGGCGGTAGAGCCAATGTCGATTATCTCGAGCATTACTTTGCCCAAAAAGTTCAACGTCGAGGAAATTGGGCATCTTGAGGAGAAGGTGGTCAGCGTGGGAATGGACGAGGTAAGCCCACGCCATTCCTTGCGATAAGGATGTCTTTCGGATTTTCGAAATGCAAACTTTATAACTCAACAATTTATGTGGAAAATCCATTTTAAGCGATGTATAAATTGCAAATAAATATTCTCAACTAAATGTAGTAGATTAAATTTAAATTTAAGCTTTTGTACAACGTAATAAAGATTATGGTCGCAATTGTTATAGGGCTTCTAGAGTCCGAAATAATTTGATGCAAAATGAAATAAAGTAGCTCTCCTTTTTAATTATTTGGTTTTCAATTTTGAAGGTTATAAACTTGCTGAGGACTTCATATCATTCTGAGAAGGTTTTCACTGACGTCTTCCTCGGTGGGAAGCGAGGAAGATCGTGATCCAAGTGGGTGCCATAGAATTTCATTCTCTCTTATGTTATTTTGTGGCTGGGGCCATGGAAGACTTCTAGTGCTTATTGAAATTTTTATGCCTTTTCTTTTTGAAAGATGGACATGTTTATCGTCTTTATTAATGATATGAGATGATAGTATCGGTTTGGTCAAAGTTATGATGTGAACATGCTGAAGAAAGATGCATGTCGTGTAGCCTATTGTGGATGCTCCAGCATATGTCGCAATCGCGGAACAAGTCTAGGTATGCCATACGGAAAATTATCTTGTGCTGGGGAAAGTGTAGGGGTGTAGGTGATTAATTTTGACGCACTTCAATAAATGTCCAGGATAAGTTAGCACCTATGAGTGGTGGTCCAGTCTAATCATAAGTTGTCCTACTCCTCAAAACCTATTGCATAAGCTCAGACACAAAGAGCATCCAACTCGTCGCTTATTTCGAGATCGGCTCGATTTCTTTCGGGCCCGAGTTTAGTTTGAGTAACTCTAAAGTCTCTAATAGTCTGTTGTGTCGTGACATCCGGAAATTCCTACAACAATTAATAATATTTATGAATTGAAGACGATAAACGTCACATATGAAACTCCAATAGAATCATTAATTTGAAAGGTTCTTCCGTGTCCGTAGTTCTTGGAGAGCGTTTACGTTAGGATTAAATAAACAAGTATATGTGTGCATAGGTCAATTACATTGTGAAAGTAGATCGATATGAAATGTAGTGTGCAATCGGACAATTTTCAGAATCAAAATCGTCATCAACTCTTCATATTCCGCTAATTGAGTATCGGAACAATCAAAGTCAAGTCCTATATTGAAAAAATAAATAAAAAATAAAAGTCAAATCCTATGAGGATTCCTATACTTGAGGAATTACGCTTGTAATCTATCAAAGTATGGAGTCCACGGCATCACTAGTATTAGGTTTTCATATTCTTCTCTTTGATGCATACACACGGATATGCTTGTGATGAAATTGGAGGAAAAAAAGTAAAAAAATAAATAAATAAACATATTGCATTAGTGTTAATTCAGTCCTAATTTTTTTTGTCAGTTCAGTCATAATCCATTTGCATTGATGTCAATTCTGTCCTAAAATTTTTAATTTTACATTAATACCAATTTAGTCCTAAATATTTTGCATTTGTGTCAATTGAGTCGATTTGATCAATTTTAGCTGGAAATTGCTGGGTTTTTACTTCAATTGTTCTTACGTGGCGTGTGTTGATGCTAATGCGAATATTTTCCGATTTTTAAATTAAAAAAAACCAAAGTAGTGCTTAAAAATTATTTTTAAAAAGAAAACCAGTTGTGGCACATAGGACAAACGATGTTCACGTCAGCGATTTTCGATCAAAATTAGCCAAGTTAACTCAATTGGCATAAATACAAAAGATTTAACACTGAATTGACACCAATGCAAAAAGATTGGGATTGAATGCAAACTTTATAACTCAACAATTTATGTGGGAAGTCCAATTTAAAAGATGTCTAAATTGCAAATAAATATTCTCAACTAATTGTATTTTGTGTATATTGACTGGATATAAATTTGAGCTTTTGTACAACCAATTAGCGACCCTTGTAGCCTGATAAAGAATTATGTTCGCAATTGTTATGGGGCTTCTAGAGTACGTCATAATTTGATGCAAAAATGAAATAAAGTAACTGTCTTTTTTTTTTTTTTTAATTACTTGGTTTTGAACTTTGAAGGTTATAAAGTTGCTGAGGACTTCATTTTACTCCGAGAAGGTTCTCACCGATGTCTTCCTCGGCGTGATGGGAGAGAGATCGTGATCAAGTGTGTTGCCCTAGAATTTCATTCTCTCTCTCTCTAGGGATATTTTCTTATTTTGTGACTTGGGCTATGCGATACATTTAGTGGAGATTGAAATTTTCTGAAGTCTTTTCCTTTGGAAATCTGGTCATGTTTGTCGTCTTTATTAATGATATGACGGTATGGATTCGGTCAAAAATATGAAGTGAACATGCTGAAGAAAGATATATGTCTCGTAGCCGATTGTGGATGCTGAAGCATATGTCGTAATCGTCGAACAAATGTAGGCGTGCCATACGTAAAATTAACTTTGTGCGTGGGTACGTATAGGTGATTAATTTTGAAGCACTACAACAAACGTCCCGACAAGTTAGCACCTATTAGCCGTGATCCAGTCTAACTGAGTGCCCAACTCCTGATCCATCACGAGTTGTCCTACTCCTCAAAGCCTATTGCATAAGCTCCGACATAAAGGGGGAAAAGACAGTAGCTCGACTCGTCGCCTATTTTAATATTAATAAAATGTAGCCGAATTACAAGGGAAAACAAAGTCTAAGCTTAGCAGAATAGAACACTGGTCAGGAGGTTTGGAAAGTGCAGGTTGAGAGAGTTCGTGCGTTGGGCTCGCGCTAACCAGTCCGTTACTGAGTTTAGTTCAAGTAATTTTAATAGCCTGTTGAGGCACGACGTCCGGAAATTCCTGCAACAATGAATAATATTTAGGAATTGAAAACGATAAATGTGTCATATATCCAATTGGATTGTTAATTGGAAAGGTTCTTCCGTGTCAGTGGTTCTTGGAGAGAGTTTCCATTAGGATTAAATAAATATGTATATGTCTGCATACGTGGATTATATAGAGTGTCTGTATATCACGTACCGCTATAATAATTGTGGAAGGAGATTGATATGAACCGCAACGTGCATCGGACAATTTTTAGAATCAGAATTGTCATGTCGAGTATCAACTCCTCAAAATTCCGCTTGACTATTTGAACAATCAAAGTCAAGTCCTATGAGAATTCCTATACTAAGGAATTACATGTGTGATCCATCAAAATACAGAGTCTACGGCATCACTTCATATTTTCCTCTTTAATGCATACACGTGGGCACTCATGTCATGAAATTGGAGACCGCTTCTGCTTCTACTACTTCATATCAAATAGATTTCAATTAGGGCAAAAGCCCATTTTGAGATACGACCTTTGAAAATTGGCCGAGTTTACATTTTCATTTGATCACATCCGTTTTGCATATTACATGGATCGAGTTGGCAACCAGTAGTGATGTACCTTGTTACAAGCAAAGTACAAGGACAAACATAACTTTTCAATCGGGATGTATCTCATTTATGCGTCAATCAACATTCGGCTGAGAATTCACTGCATGTTCCTTATCTTCATATTCCTCTTGGGCGCGCGCATGCTTCCGATAGTTGTAGTGGTCGTCGACTAATAAATTTTCAATGGCTTACCTGCTTTAAGCAGCATAAAGAATGGCAGATTAGTCATGCATTCTTTAATGCGATCAAAGCTATTTTGGTGCTTTCCTTTCCAAAAAAATTCCTCTTGATTTCTTAACTCGAGTAAAGGAGAAAAAGCCTCAGCCTTTTCAGAAAGGTTAATGATGAACCGATATAGGAAGTTTACCTTACCTATGATCATTTGCAACTGTTTCTTGATCATCGATTGCAGTAGATCTAGAATTGCGTTTGCTTTGTTCTTATCTAATCTAATTCCTCTTTGATTTACTAGAAATCCTAGATTATTTTCAGCTTAACTCCAAAAGCACATTTCGAGAGATTCATTTTCTATCTATATTTCTACGTTCCTAATGAAAGCATGCTCAAGATTGTTTATATGACTTACCTGATCTGATTTGATGATGATCCCATCTACATAGACTTCCATGAACTTAGTGATCACATTATGGAAGACGATGTTCACCGCTCTCTAATATGTAGCTCCAGCAATGTTCAGATCAAACGACATCACTAACCATTCGAACATGTCAACCTGAATGCAGTTTTGTATACATCCTCTTATGTTATTGTTGACATCGAAAAATAACCAGCATAAGAGACCGAATGGACGGCAGGACCACTGTGTCCCAAGATTCGAAAAGTTGAGAGTAAGATACCGAACGGATGGCAAGGCCACTATGTCCCGAGATTCAGTAAGTTGAGAGCAAGATACCGAATGGATGATAGGGCAACTGTGTTTTGAGATTCGGTAATTTGAGAACAAGGTACAGAACGAATAGAAGGGCATTTGGGTCTCGAGATTCGATAAGTTGAGAGCAACGGGAAAACTTACCGATAGAATTATAAAGAAAGTTTGTAATCAGGAAGTACAACAATACAACTTAACATGAATATATCGACTTAGTCACGCAAGCAAGGGAGTTATAAGCAAAAAGAGAAAATAATGTGCACGAACAAATCTCATAGATCATGAAGAAGTTATCAGATGAGATATGAGCTGATTGTGGAGATTATGAATTGAAAAGAAGTCATTTCAATTTTGGCGGACAAGCCATGAAAATCATGGATTAAAAGGAAGTTATTAGAAGTGCCAAAAAATAAAATTTGAAAATCTTGGAATAACTGACTGAGTGGTTATAAAGTGCAAAGGATTACAAATATGCAGTGAGGATGAAGGAGAATGACCCCCTCCCCCCCCTCCCCCTCGACTGATCAACAAAAAGACATTCATTTTCATTGCAGTTTAACTTTCCTCGCACTTTACATTTCCTATACCTTTATATTTTGAATAATCAAGTTTATCTTCCTGCAATCTACATCTTTCCTTAGGAGTATTGTAACTTTAGAAACTTAACACACCATCATTCAATCCACGATCCATACTCGATCCACTTACATTCAATCTTTTCATACACACCCTTCCATCCACACACCTTTCACCTGAATTTTCCTTGACACTTGAGCCACAGTATCCCTCTTAATAAAAATCAAAGAACGAATTTCGATCAAGATATTCCCATCACTTAATGCGTGAACAGCTATAAATATCTGATCATACCCAAAATGGGGACATAATTTCATTGCCTAGCCATGAATTGACTAGCATGTGAGCCATCAAAATCTGATATTCGTCCTTATGAGTTGCAGCATTTAAATATCCAAAATCGATACATGACTTCAGCTTCCCATTTCTTCTTTTTAATGGAACCCTATTAGAAAGCCATTCGACATATACCGCGCAGTTGATAACTCTATAAAAATAGAGTTATTTAATCTATTTTGGGTAACAAATACTATGATATATGTAAGAAAATATTTAGATTCCCTTTTACTTATTCAAATTTTTCTTGTTTGTGCATGATAATGATATACGGAGAAAATAAAAAAAAGGAAGGAAATTAACATGCCATCACAGAATCATTAGAAGGTCGAGACCAAATTGTTAGAAGATTACCTTGTTTTTAAAATATCGTAATGTTATTCTTAGAGATTTAATTATTTTTAGGATATCTTCATCTTATCTTGAAGATTTTATTTATTTTTACGAATCTTGAATGTTATTCTAGAGGGAGAATTAGCTTTAGAGAGATAGCTACGTTTTTATTTTTTTCACTTTTTCCTTTCGTTCTAGGAGGGTTTCTCTCTCTTTTGACATAGCGAGCCCCGGGGGGACTTTTCAAGTACTTTGAAGAGAAGATAAAGTGGTGACAGAATTATTGTGATTTAATTTATATTCTGAATTTTTATCTTTAAGATTGTCAATTTTATTTTATTTTCAATTCTATTTTTATTTGTTAGATAGATTTTAGAATTAATCCATTTTTAGTATTTAATTAGTCTATTAATCATCAATCTCTATGGAAGATATCTTTTCACATCATTATATTACTTGTTCGACGCGTA
This sequence comes from Rhodomyrtus tomentosa, assembly GCA_028455895.1. Lineage (NCBI taxonomy): Eukaryota > Viridiplantae > Streptophyta > Magnoliopsida > Myrtales > Myrtaceae > Rhodomyrtus > Rhodomyrtus tomentosa. The sequence goes on along the minus strand of JAPCWY010000009.1, from coordinate 13,519,089 downwards.
CACTTGCGTTCAGAATTTTTCGAACAGTAGTCTTAGTGAGCCCTACTGCTATTAGTTGCTCGATTTCTCCTCTCTTTATAAGAATAACTTCCGAGTCAAATTTTCTTGAAGGTTGTTTATGTAGTCGAAAACCTTTGTCAACCGGCAACTTCTATTCCACTATGTCTCTTCCCAATTATGGCATATCATGATAATCTTAGGCAAATCAATCTTTATATTTCTTTAGAATTTACCAAACTTCATTTTGGGACCACCCCCCTACCAGCTAATATATCATGGCATCTCATGATAATCTTAGACAATGTTGCTTGTCGCCGATATAATTTCTATCAATGGATCTTGAGCTTCTATCACTTTGTCATCTTCTTTAAAGGATGATTCCTTGTGATCCGCTATACAATTCGCAACATTGAAAGTTTGTTCGGTGCCATCGGCCAGCTAGGCCGCGAATCTCTTATCGAGGTCGCCCAATAATGCGAGGTTCTAATGGACAACCTTGTTCAATTGTCCTGCCAGCTTGTTCTTAGTGATCCAATCGAAATTCCTTTTGTGGAAGCGGCAGAAAGCCAAGTCTTCGGGGTCAACCCTTTAGGTTCTATAACGCACGAGTTATCGGTGTTTATTCTTCTACAATCTAAGTACATGTGCCGAAGACCCATGCCTTGTTATTAGCCTCAACGTAGTCAACCCCGTCTTCGTTCAGAAAGGCTAGCATTTCATTAGAGGTATCAAATGGGTGGGTTGGCTTGAGTTGGATTTGGGTCGGGTCGATTATAGTCCAACCCATATAGACCCATATTTAATGACACGTGCCCGACCCAACCCGCAACTAACCCATACCCGACCCGACCCGTTTTGACATATATTACCAAAGCACAATAATATTTTAAGAAACAAATATTACTAAAATACTTCTATACAATAAAAAATCTAGTGCAATTTTTTAAGCGATCGGGATCGTGACCGAGGGCTAGCGACTGGAACCTGGGCCGAGTACGAGGCCGGCAACTTGGGGCCAGGGTCAAGACGGGGATCGGGACCGGGGCTGGGGGCAAGCTAGGAGCCGGGGTCGGGACCGGGGCCAAAGCTAGGGACGGGGCTAGGGCCGGGGATCGGGCCGAGGGCAAGGGTCAGCGACCGGGGTCAGAGCCGGGGCCTAGGCCAGGGAAGGGGACCGCGACTGGGATTGGGGACCAGGGACTGGGACTAGGGATTGGGATGAGGATTGGCACTAGGGACGGGGACTGGTGCTAGGACCAAGACCGGGGCCGGGACTACGATTGAGCTGGAAGCTGAGCCAAGGACCGGACCCTAACCGCTACTGCGACCTGGCCGGGATTGAAGACCACGACCTGGGCCTAGGACCGGGGTTGGGGTCAGGATGAGGGCCATGGTCAGGACCGGGACCGAGATCGTCACCGAGTTCTAGGGACGGGGATCGGGACCAGGACCGTGGTAGGGGCTGACGACGGGGACAGTGCCCTGGCCCCTATCCTCGGCCTTAGTACCGGCCCTAGCTCACGGCCCCGACCGCGGCTCCCGACCATGGCCCTGGCCCCAATCCTCGGTCCCCATTCCTTAGTCCCAGTCCTAGTCCTGAACTCGGTTCCCAGCCCCGACCCCGGTCCCTAGGCCCTGACCTGGCTCCCGCCTGACCCCGGTCCTCGTCCCCAGCATAGTCGCGATCACTGTCCCCAGTCTTGATACTCTGTCATAGTCGCAGTCCCTGGCCCCAATTCGGGTCCCCTGCCCCGGTCCTGATCTCTGCCCCGGTCCTAGCCTCAGCCCCATTCCCTGTCTCCGGCAACGGCCTCGGCCCTGGCCCCGGTACCAGGCTCCGGTTCTTGGCCTCTGCCCCGTTCACTAGTCGCCAGCCTCGGTCCTGGTCGCAAGCCCTGGCCCCAACATCAGTCCCGGTTGCCGACCCCGATCTCGTACTAGAGCCGGGGTCGGGGCCTGGGACCAGCGACCGTGACCTTGTACAACTTATGGAAGGAAATTGTCCTTATGGATCGAAAATGGGTCCAATACGGGTCGAAAATAAGTTTTGGTGTGAACCAATTGTTGAACCATTTAATTTTATTCAATCTATTGGACCCATTTTTAGCGAGTCCTTTAAAAATTAATGACCCATATTGACAACACTGCATTTCCCGTGGAGTGGATGGCAAAGGTTAGATCTCATAAATCCAATCTATTCCCAACAGCAAGTTTTATGATCCATTAGTTTCAACAATAAAGAAAGACGTCTTTGAAGGTTTCAACCCAATAGACAGTTCGGTGAGGAATACTCCTTTGACTTCACTCACCTTCCCTATGAAATTTGAGAGTTGGATACTCGAAGAAATAATCTCTTCACTAGCTTCTTCAAGAATTTATAAAGAACCGGGTTTAAGGCAGATCCTCCATCGATGAGGACTTTAAATATAGGTCAGCCGTTAATGTTAGCATTTATGTCGAGAGCATTTGTGGTGCCTAGAATTATGTGATGGTAACTTCTCAAATTTCATCACCTCTTCATCGGCAAATTGGAATTCAGCCCGTTCCTCCTCATCGATGATTGTGTCGTCATCTTCTGTCATTCCTATCGATGATGATATAAACTCTAGATGGAGTCTAGCTTGGACCATATATGAACCTGCTGGCGACATAGATCTTGAAATAATCACAGGTCTTGACTCAAATTTCTCTACCTTTGAAGAATCTGATTCTTTTGGCTCTTCGATGGTTTGGGCAGGCTCTTTAGGCTTTCTTTTCCAAACTAAATTCTTACCTCGGGTTTTCCTAAGTTTGTGACTTGCCACGAGGCTGGGCTTGCTTGGCTGATATGAAATTGGTTGACCTGTAGTTGCAACTCGAGCAATGATGCGGAGCATATTAGCAATGCATTTCTGTACCGATTAGATAGGCAAAAGTCCCAATGAAAGTCAAGAAGATACGTCTAGAATTATCAGATTCAGAGTCAATGATGACAAAATTGGCTCAGATTCGATCGGTTGAAGCCAAACGCCCGTCGAATCAATATTCAATGCATTTGGCATTGATGGACGATGGATTTTAGCGATTCAAAATCGTTTATATGGTCTTTTGAATTATTTTAGTATTTTTTAGAATTAATTTTATTTTTAATTGTAATTTTATAATTTTGCTGGTTTTGGTGTCATTAGGGTTAACACCTTATATAAGTTCGTTCCAGGGTTTTTGGACGACAGAACATTATTATCAATATTGAATTTTCGAGTTTTCTTCCTAAGCAAGGATTTGCTTGTTCTTTATCACTAAACACTGCATCAGGTGGTATCAGAGTCTGTGGCGACTGGCAATGGTTTTCATGACGATGATCGGAAGACTGGAGCCACTATCCTTGAGGACGACGCGCTGCAACGTTTGGAGCTACATTTAATGGAACGCATAGATCAATGAATTGATCTCGGATTTCATCGCATCGAGCAGCGATTTGAAGAATTGGAAGATCAATTTGAAGGTCTCGGCGTTGATGTGAACTGGAATCTGTGGAATGACAAAAGGCCGGGAGCAGATCTTGCTCGCGGTAACCTTGTCGACAGGCCTGTTCTTGTCCACAGGTAGAATAACCCTTTGTTTTCAGAGAGTTCGGAAGAAGAAGAGTACGAGTTTTCTGATGAAGGACGTGTTGATTATGGATACATGAATCGTTACGAAGGAATTTGAAGGGGGCGTTATGACGATCGCGATAGAAGAAATGACAGACGACGTTATGACAATCGTGAAAGTAACAACTTTAAACTAAAAGTTGATATCTCTTATTTTTAACGGGAGTCTAGGAATAGAATAATTTCTAGATTGGATTGCTGATGTAAATAAATTATTCGATTATATGAGAACCCCTAGTGAGAAAAAGGTGCGACTAGTAGCCTATAGATTGAAGGGGGTGCATCTGCATGGTGGGAGAGATTGCATAATAGAAGTGAGCGAGAAGGAAAAGAGAGGGTGTGAACTTGGAATAGAACGAAGAGGTTGTTGAAACAAGAGTTCATTTCGCCTGATTATGAGCAAATCATATTCCAGCAATACCAGTGTTGCTAGCGGAGCAATAGAACTGTACATGAGTATATGGCAGAATTCATGAGATTGGCTGAGCGAAATAATCTTTCAGAAATAGAGAGACATCAGGTGGCCAGATATCTCGATGGGTTGAAGCCCTTCATTAGGGATAAAATTAAGGTGTAGTTTTTACGGAATCTGATTGAAGCTAAGAACATGGCGAGGAGGGCGGAATTGATGCAGCAAGAACGGAATAAAAGATGCTTTGAAAATTATGGAGGAAGTAACTCAAGTAGTTATATGGAGAAGAGCGGCTTCAACAATGGCTTTAGCGCAAAGCGAAATCAGGGAGATAAGGCGATAGAAAAGCGTCCTCTGAACGAGGCAAGGGACAAGGGGTCGCAATCACAAAAAACTGTGAACCTAAATCCTTATGCTAAGCCGGCGGGGTTTAAGTGCTACACGTGTAATCAGTCTGGGCAATACTCTAGTGAATTCCCTTAGAGGAAGACAGTAAACGTGGCTGCTAGAGAACATGATGAAGATGGAGATTGCTGTGAACCAGATGGTGAAGAAGAAGGTTTTGAAGATGAAGAGGAGGAGGAGATAAACTGTGTGTTGCGCGGGATAATGTGATCCCCGAAATAGGAAGATGATTCGTAGCATTATCAGCTATTCCAACCAAATGCACCATTCTGGGAAAGATCTTTGATGTGGTCATTAATAGTGGGAGTATGAAAAACATTATCGGGAAGGAGGCAGTGAAGGAGTTGGAAATCCCTGTGGAGAAACATCCTAAACCCTAGGATCCCTATACATTGGGATGGATCAAGTCTGGAGCTGAAAGCATTCAGGTAACTAAGCGATGCAAATTCCGTTCTCCATCGATAAGTATCATGATGAGCTGTATTGTGATGTGGTAGATATGAATGTATGCCACGTGTTGTTTAGGAGGCCGTGGCAATTTGATGTGGATGCTTATCATTCGGAGGGGAGCAACAAAAATAATCTAGTAAAGATAGGGTGAAGTATACGTTGCTGTCCCTGAAAAAAAAAGGAAAGCAGGCTGCAGGAAGTAATTTCCTTATTCTTACAAGAAAATTTGAATATGAAATTAAGGAGGCTAGGGAAATTCATGTGTTGGTAGTAAAACAAGAGATTGTGATAGAGGCATAATTACAAGTAGAGGAGCAGCCTAAAGTAGTTAGATCTTTATTGCTAGAATTTAGTGAGTTGATGCCTAACGAGACTCTAGATGGGTTACCTCCTATGCGTTATGTTCAACATTATATAGACTTAATTTCTGGTGTTAGTCTGCCTAATTTATCGCACTACAGGATGAGTCCTTTTGAGAGTGAGATTCTAAAGGAGAAAGCGAAGGAGTTGCTGCAAAAGGGGCACATTCAAGATAGCATGAGCCTATGTGTTGTTCCTTTCTTGCTAACTCCAAATAAAGATTAGAGCTGGAAGATGTGTATAGACAGCAGAACTGTTAATAAGATAACCATGGGCTATAAGTTTTCAATACCTAGATTGGATGACATGCTGGATAGATTACACGAAGTTAAGTGGTTTACGAAGTTGAATTTGAAAAATGGCTACCATCAAATTCGTATTCGGTTTGGAGATGAGTGGAAGGCAGCTTTCAAGACAAAGAAGGGGCTGTACGAGTGATTGGTGATGCCGTTCGAGCTTTCTAATGCTCCGAGCACCTTCATAAGGCTTATGAATCAGGTTCTGAAATCTTTTATTGGTAAATTTATCGTAATTTATTTTGATGATATCCTCATCTATAGTAAGACTAAGGAAAACTATTTGTTGCACATAAGGGAGGTATTGACAGCTTTACAAACTAATAAGCTGTATATAAATCTTAAGAAGTGCAGTTTTCTCACTAATAAATATTTTTCTTGGGATCTATTATCACTGCTGAGGGAATAGAGGTGGATGAGGCAAAGGTAAAGTCAATTAGAGAGTGGCCTATGCCTAAGACTATTTCTGAAATTAGAAGTTTCCATGAGTTAGCTAATTTTTACAGGCGATTTATAAAAAAAATTAGTATTATTGCAACCTTGATTACAAAATGTATGAAGAAGGTAAATTTCTGTGGGGAGAGAAATTTGAGAATAGTTTTGCTATTCTGAAGGAGAAATTGTGTACTGCATATGTTCTTACTTTACCTAACTTTGATAAGCTGTTTGAGTTAGATTGTGATGCTAGTGGAGTAGGTAAATGAGTTGTTTTGTCTCAGGAGCGCAGACCAATTTGCTTTTTTAGTGAGAAACTTAGTGATGTGAGATAGAAGTGGAGCACTTATGACAGAATTTTACTCTGTTGTAAGAGCTTTGAAAACATGGGAGCACTATCTGATTGGGAAAGAATTCGTGCTTTATTATAACCATAAAACTTTGAAGTACTTGAATAGTCAGAAGATGATCAGTAAAGATATGCATGAGCGATGGTGTCAATTTTTACAAAAATTCCCGTTCAGGTTGCAACATAAATCTGGTGTGCAAGATGTTGTAGAAGATGTGTTCAGTAGGAGAGCTGGTTTGCTAGTTACATTGAGCCAGACATTTTGGGGTTCAAACAATTGAGAGATTGTTATGCAAGCGATGAAGATTTTAGGCAGATTTGGGAGACGTGCGTTGCTGGTCAACCTGCACAGGAGTTCTACATTCTGGATAGCTATCTAATGTGTGATAATCAACTTTGCCTTCCTCGGACATCATTACGAGAGATGGTAATTCATGATTTGCATGATGGTGGATTGGCTGCACATTTGGATCAAGATAAAACTATTGCTGCAATCAAGGCGCGATTTTACTGGTCCCAATTGCGTAAAGACATAATCATATATGTGTAAAAATGTTATATTTGCCAAACTGCTTGTCTAAATAAGAAGAAAAGAGAAAAATAATATGAATGAATTGTCTAACCCTTTAGGTTAGTATGTTCTCATTTTTATAATAATGAAGAGGATACATAGTAATACGGTGAGCATTCCCACACATGATGATGAATAATAAAATAGCTTATAACACCCTCCCTCAAGTTGAGGCATAGATATCGACCATGCTTAACTTGTTACATATAAAACGAACCCGTTGCCCAGCTAAAAGTTTAGTAAACACATCTGCTAGCTGATCTCCAATGCGGATGTGTGTGAGAGTGAGACTACCACGTGTAAGCTCTTGTAGAACAAAATGACAATTAATCTCGATTTACTTTATTCTCTCATGAAAGAAGGGATTTGAAGTAATGTGAATTGTTGATCTACTATCACACCATAGCGATGTGGGACCACTCTATCCATATCCAATCTCATTCAGAAGATGTCTAGTCCACATAATCTCTGCAATAGCTGTAGCAATGGCTCGATACTCTGCTTCAGCACTACTCCTCGCCACAATATCATGTTTCTTACTCTTCCAAGAAACTAAATTACCACCAACATACAAAGCATATCCAGAGGTAGACCGCATATCAATAGGGCAATCAACCCAATCAGCATCAGTATAACACTCCATGCGAGCATGACCATGAGCCGCAAAAACAATTCCCTTACCAGGACTACCTCGAAGATATCTTAAAATCCTCAAAATAGCATCCCAATGTGGTTGTCTAGGTGCTGCCATAAACTGACTAACCACACTAACCGAATATGCAAGATCATGCCTAGTCATCGTAGTGGATAGTTTAGTTTACGAACGACACGCTGGTATCTTTTAGGATGTTCAAACAAGTTACCCTGATCAGGAAGAAGCTTTAATCCTGGTTCCATAGAGGGCTCTGCGGAGCAAGATTGTTGCATGTTAAATTCAGTTAAGATATCCATAACATACTTACGCTGTGACAAAGAGATACTTTTTTTCTTTCGAGCCACTTCGATCCCAAGAAAGTATCTCAAATCACTGAGATCCTTCGTCTCAAAGTGAGTATACAAATATATTTTCAATTCAGCAATACCATGCTCGTCATCCCCTATCAAGACAATATCATCCACATATAAAACTAGAAAGATACACCCAGTAGTAGCACGTCGATAGAATACTGCATGATCCTTTTGAGACTGAAGCAAACCAAAACTCCGAACAGCTGAGCTGAATTTATCAAACCAAGCTTGAGGAGACTGCTTCCAACCATACGAAGAGCGACGAAGCTTACAGATTTTCCCTCCCTAAGTAGCAAACCCTAGGGGCTGCTCTATGTAAACATCATCAGCAAGATCACCATGACGGAAAACATTCTTGATATCCAACTGATGGAGAGACCAAGAATGCACAGTTGCAAGAGATAAGAAGAGGCGAATATATGCCATTTTTGTAACTGGAGAAAATGTCTCAAAATAATAAAGACCGTGAGTTTGAGCATAACCCTTAGCAACCAACAGAGTTTTCAGACGAGCAACAGTTCTATCAGGATTGACCTTCACGGCAAACACCCCATGACAGCCAATAACCTGAGTGCTAGAATGAAGATTAACCAAGGACCAAGTCTGAATGCGTTGGAGGGCGCTCATTTCCTCCTCCAAGGCTAAACGCCAACCAGCATGCTAAAGAACCTCGAAAACCGAAGCAGGTAGAGAAACATCATCGGTATTGGCCACAAAAGCCTATAAACTTACTGATAAACCTTTGTGGGAATGTGTATAAAGAGGGCGATCTCTACAAGCACGGTAGTTCTTACGAAGAGCAATAAGTTGCTCGGTAGTATCAGTCTCAAGTGGGTCAGTAACACGAGAGTCTATCTCAGCAGGAGGATCCTCCACCGGAGAGACTGGCACAGAAAGAGAATTGTCAATGAGGGCATTGTCTAGTGAAGATGCTGGAGAGATAACTGGATGAGAGACCGTTGGTGGAGAATAAACAAGGACGGTGTCAGAAGATATGGATTTGGACAATTGCGGGATTAAATAAGATGAACTAGAGACACATGCAGAAAAGAAAGGTTGAGACTCTATAAAGGTAACATGATGGGAGGTGAGCATTCTTCCTAAGGTAGGATAATAGTAACAATAACCCTTTAACACTCGTGAGTAACCAAGAAAAACACATTTCAGTGCACGAGGATCTAGTTTTGATACACGTGGACGATCATCATGGACAAAACAAGTACACCCAAACACTTTAAGAGAAAGAGGAAAGGGACTGCGTTTAGAAAAGAGGAGCCCATGGGGCGTATTGCCTCCAAGAGAGGAAAGAGGCATGCGATTAATGAAATAGCATGCTGTAAGAACAGAATTCCCTCAAAATTTTTGTGGAACATGCATATGTATAAGAAAAGCACGAGCAGTATCCATAAGATAGTGATTCTTCCGCTCAACAACACCATTCTATTGAAGTGTGCGAGCACATGAAAGACGATGGTGAATACCATGAGAACGAAGAAATTGATGGAGATGGTCCGACATATATTCCCCTCCACGATCAGATTGTATGGCTTGGATATTATGATGAAATTGAGTGTAGACAGAAGAATAAAATTCACGAAATATAGAAAATAACTCAGAACGTTCTTTTATTAAGTAAACATATGACATTCTTGTGAAATCATCGATAAAGAGAATATAGTAACGATAACCAAAGGCTGAAATAATAGGACTAGGTCCCCACACATCAGAATGAACCAAGGCAAATGGAGCAGTTGTTGAGATACACTTAGTGGTAAAGAAACATGACTATGTTTTGCAAGCTAACATGACTCACAATTTATTGTAGACACCGAACGAAAACGAGGAAACAATGATTGCAACATAGACAAAGAGGGATGTCCTAGACAATAGTGAATGTCTAAAGCATCAGTCTCTTTCACTAGTGCAGCTGGAATGGAAGTACCATCTAGCTGATAGATCCCACCATTGACGATTCTCTTACTGATAATCTTCCGCGTCAAGAGATTCTGCAAAACACAATAATCAGGATAGAAAGTAACGGAGCAATTCAAATCCCATGTGATACGACCAATAGATAACAAATTAAATGACATGCCAGGAGTATGCAAAATAGAAAATAAGGAGATCTCGTTGGAAGGTCGTGCAGCTCCGTGTCCCTGAACTGTCACGGATGGCCCGTTCGCAATAGTAATCTGGCGTAACGGAGACGATGACTTATATGTAGTAAGAATACCTCTATTACCTGTCATGTGAGCACCTACACTAGAATCAATAATCCAATCAGCGGAAGGAAGAGCTGCACATGCTGAGGTAAATGAATAATCGGATGACTGTTGTAATTTCGCAACAGTGGTAGATGTAGTTCCACTCCCTGATGTCTGAAACTCCAAGTATCGAGCATACTCTTCTGGACTTATTGTGATAATTTTTTGGTCTATTGGCACAATTTCAGATGCAACATGAGCAGGTATGGTCAGTGAATCAGAAGCTGCTTGTACAGCTTATAACTTTTGGCAATAGCTGCGAAGATGTCCAACAATACCACAATAATTGCAAGTATGAGTCTCCCGACCACGACCGACAATGCTACCACGACCTCCTCCTCGGTCACGGCCTCCACCACCACGGCCACCTCCTCTATTCATATATAAAGCAGCAGCTTGTTCACCAACTTCTGAATGGGCAGATCTAACTTCCTCACGACTTTCGGTACGAAGAACACGGCGATGAACTTCTCCAAGAGAAGGTACTTGAGCATCTGAAAGAATTTGTGATCGAGCAGTATCAAACTGAGCTCCCACTCCATTAAGATAGTAGGTGACCAGAAATTGATTTCGTTGTTCTTGAAAAGTAGCCCGATTAGATGTAAACGGGATTAACCGATCAAACTCATCCGTAGAGGATTTAAATTCCTCATAATATCCATTCAGAGGCCGACCAGCAGGAGCTGGCTTCAATAACCCACAAAAGACATCATAGAGTCGCGAAAAATCATTCAGAGATGAGTATAAATCTACCAAAACATCCCATAACTCCTTAACAGTATCAGTATTACTAACAACAGTCTGAACAGAAATATCCATAGCATTCAACAATTGACTATAAATACGACAATCAACAGTGTACCATTCATCATAAGTTGGGTCATCCTTGCTCGGAGGAAGCTGGGTAAGATGATGAGATAGCCGCTGTCCGTGCAAATTCTTAAAGACATTCTTCTTCCAAAGTGTGTACGTAGGCTGTCCTGTCAAAACACGTTCGACGAGCTTAGATGAAGTAGATATAAAGGTCGGAGCTTGTGATCGCATCATATCAGATTCAATCGCATTAGATCTATTCATGGCTAATTCAATCTCACCGGATTTAGTAGCAGCCATTTGAGTGTCTGTATTACTCATGACGAATACTTAATCTAGACACTAGATTAATCAGAAAGTCACAAGCTTCACCGTTTCATGGATCCGATTATATCTAATCAGACCTCGACATGTAAATCAAATCCGAACGGCCTGGGACATGTCCGGTCAAGATGGCCGAGAGCCTTGGGTCGTGGCCGGCCAAGATGGTCGAGAGCCCTAGGACGTGGCTGGCGTGTCCGGCCAATATGGTTGAGAAACCTAAGACGTGGTCGGCCAATCTGGCCGAAATCCTAGGGACGTGGCCGGCCAAGTTAGCCGAGATCTCTGGCCGAGAGCCTAGGACGTGGCCGACAAGCTGATCGAGAAAGTAGATTAGAGAGCGAAGCAAGTGCTAGATGGTGGTTGCGCTGATAGTGGGTGTTAGATAGGGTTTAGGTTGGGGCAACTAGAGTTGGCTCTGATACCATGTCTAAAGAAGAAGAAAAGAGGAGAATAATTTGAATAAATTGTCTAACCCTCTAGGTTAGCATACTCTCATATTTATAATAATGAAGATGGTACATAATAATACGGTGGGCATTCCCACACATGATGATGAATAACAAAATAACTTATAACTGCTAAGGGGCAATCTAAGAACACGGGTATATATATGCCTTTACCTATTTCTGACTATATATAGGAAGATCTGTCCGTGAATTTTGTGTTTGGTTTGTCACGAACCCAAAAAGGCATGGATTATATTTTTGTTGTAGTTGACAGATTTTTCAAGATGACACACTTCATTCTTTGTAGGAAGATTTCTAATGCAGTAAGTGTGGCCAAATTATTCTTTAAGGAAGCGGTTCGTTTGCATGGAGTACCTAAATCTATCACTTCAAATAGAGATAGCAAATTTCTGGGGCACTTTTGGAGAATTTTGTGGAAGCTGTTTGATTCTTCTTTAAATTTTAGTAGTACAGCTCACCTGCAGACTGATGGACAAACATAAGTGGTCAATAGAACCTTGGGAAACTTGATGCGAAGCATTTATGGAGAAAAGCTGAAGCTGTGACATTCTGATTTTTTCGGTCATTTCGAGACTTATTAATGAGAATGTATCTAATGATGAATTTCAGTCGTATCTCGCTCGGAACTAATCAATCTCAAGTTAACTGACCAAAAAGGAAAGGCTAACGCGAGACAAGATACGTGGACCTAGGGAACTCAAAGAGGAAATAGCATTTTGACCATAAGGATTGTCGAGGGGACATTTGGAGCCATGAAAGGCCGATCTAAGAACGATTAAGGAATGCATTGCTAGAGTTATACGATTGGAGCGCGAGTGATGCCGCTTAACCAATGTATAATTTGCAAAATTTTCCTAAATCGAACGATGACGATTGAGACCGTCGGAACTAGTAATTGACTCTCGTAATTACATGACAACAAAAGTCGCCATGAATTGATGAGCCCTAAGTGTGATATGAATCACAGAGTCGATACGCGTAACGTTTGCAAAAGCCGTCCGTCAATTCGGGATAGATTAAAAACATATTTGATAGAGAAATGATTCAGAGACGAGTCTCGAAATTAGAAAATGGAGAATCAAGAATTCCAACATTATAATTGGATTGGTCGTTGCCCCATTGAAGAAAATTGGAATCAGAAAAACGACGTTCCGGACGTCGAGGGTAAAATTATCATTTTACCCCTCAAGCCTTAGCCTTACCTTAATAATTGGATGAGGGCATTTTGGTCAATCACAATACTCCAAGGCTGCCAAAAATGAGAAAAAATAACAGCCATTGGATGAGCCTTGATTGACATATAGACAAGTGTCAAAGGATGAAGAGTTGGCATTTAATAAACAACTTTTAACCTACCATTCCCTCTTGGTTGACTCTCCACTTGGTGTATACAACTCTCTCTCTCTCTCTCACTCCCCTTTAGCCGAACACTTCACCAACCACCATCTTCTTCATTTTCTTCTTCTTCTTCCTTCAGCCGAGAGCTGCACCGCCGACCAGGTTCTACCGCCAGCTTCACCGCCATCCACCACTACTTTCGGCCAACACCTGAGCTTGAGCCGACCACCAGCACCTTCCTCATCCTCTTGCCGACAACCTCCAACCTGAATCAAGTCATTTGACCCACTGAGGAGTTCTAGCCGGCCATTCTCCCAAAAATTGATGGAAACTGTCGCATATGGAGGTAAGCCACTGTTTAGACCACGTAGGACCCCAAAACCTTTGAATCTTTCGGTTAAATTTTTTGGACGTCTAGAGGACATGTAGAATAAGTTGTGGTAAAAAGTTTGAATGAATTTGATGGAGTTTTGACCCCAAATAGGCCTTGTGTTTGAAGGACAAAAACTGACCGGTTGATGACTTGGAGGAACCAGCGCCGTTTGAGGACTTTCCGACGTCGCTTTGAGCTAAAATTTTATGTGAGGCTTCCAACTCCTAGAACTACATGTTAGCAAGTAGATTAGTAGATAAATTGAGGATTTAACTTAGTTTAAGAGCTAATTGGTTGAGATATGCACATAATCGAAAATGCCCTGTTTCGGTTCTGTGCATACCAAATCCGTGGGGGCCTGTTGGTGATGGAATTGAGTCCCAAATTCATCGTTATTAGGATGTCAATGAATATTTCATTGAGGTTTATGCTTTATGAATTGGTGAATTGAGCAAGAAAAATTGATGAATTGGATTAATTCCCAATAGGTGCGAGGCTACCTTGTTTCGGGAATTGTGGGACCGAGTGATTGAAGTGCTTGGAAGAAGAATTTTGTTGAATTAAGCTTAAGGTAAGAAGTTTCTAAACCTTGGCTAGGAGGATTGAACTCAATTGGGTGTGAATTAGATTGGTTCTTGGGAGTTTATGGTGTGATTAGCCTTTGTGCGTCTTTGAGAGGTATAGATGGCTTGAATGCTTATCGAATGCTTGTGCCATGAATTGATTGCCCCTTGTGACTGATGAGATCGATTGCCTTGCATGCCGTAAATGCGTTACTCGTTGCATGAGCTTGTATTCGATCATGAAGTTGAAAAAAAATAATGTTTGGAATGCTTGAAACCTGTGATACCCTGAGGCGTTGAGACGTGGGGTTGTGTGGATGAATACTCTGAGGCGCGGGGTTTGTGTTGAATGGTACCTTGAGGCGTACGAGATGCGTGATTGAAATGGCCAATGTTCTGACGCGTTAAAACGCGAGACGAAATTTGAGATGTGTCAACACAAGCCTGGAATAAAATTGAAAACCTGATGCGTTTACGCGGGTTTTCAATGTGACGGTCTGAGGCGTATTTACGCAGACCGAGCCTTAAGCGTTCTAAACGCGGGCGTGAAAATAAGGAAAACTGGATGGGTAGAAAGTGTTATCTGGCTTGGCAATATGTGCTTGATTCTAATGATGTAATATGATCCTATAATTGCATGCTTGACATTCGTTTGTATCCGTATGTTATTTAATGACAGTTGAATGCCTCATGTGATTACTTGTGCATTTTTGTTTGTGATTGCGTTTGCCTGAGTGTACGGTCAGCCTAACTTAGGGTTAAGACCTGTCTTACTAAGATGTAAATCTTACCCCGTTGTGAGACTCTATTTTCATATCCTAGACCGTGAGAATGTTGCCCATTAGATTTGGTGACCCGAAAGAAATATCCGCTTATTTTGAGGAGTTCCCGGATGGACAGGAAATCGTATATGTTAGGAAGTGTACCGTGGTCTGGGTTGACGAGGGTGGAAAGAGCTGTAAGCCTCATAGGTTCGAGGCTTGGTTTCGGAGAGTATGGGAAGTTACTACGGGACCACTGAAGTCTACTGAGGTATCCCGTGGGGTAATCTCTAGTTGGTGTCATCCCGATCGAGATTCTGTGGAGGTCAAAGGGTCAACAATCGATTCGAGGAACATACCCGAGAGGACCCCGACCCTGGAGGACACCGACGGTGTTATTGAGATCGAGTCTACCGAAGACGACCTGGTGGAGCCGTCAGCTGACTAAATGATGGAGGATATAGTGAAGGTTTGCTCAGAGACTTTCTCGTAGTACGAGCCTATTGAGGATGCTAAGGAGACTGACGACTCCAGTAGCTCGAATTAGGGGCTTTCATTTTCTGGTCTGATATATTTTGATGATGGTCTTGATGCCCTGTTTCTTTTTAGAGATGTTGATGATTGTCTTTTGTATTGGTTTTGTCGCCCCTACTGACCCACTGGTTTAGTTTGCCAGTGCTTTTGTATGAACAGTTAGGAGGTTATTTTTATTTATTGGTGTTTTCGTTACCCTAGTCCCCTTTATTATTACACAGAGGAGTTTGTATATTGTTGCTTCCGCATGCCATCGATATTATGCATCTCTTGATATATGTGAATCTTGGGATGACCGAGAGAGTTTGTGCTTGCAGGAAGTTGCGCACTCGTGCCCGGGACGTGGGTTGTGACATTACTCGTACTTGTTTGGTATTAGAGCAAAGTCAGCTTGATCCAAGTTGGTTGAGGATTTGAATGATAAGAAGGGCCAAGTTGGGACAGGACGGGTAGTGAGACCGTAGGAAACTTGTTAGAATAAGGTATGAGGTGCATGGCATATGACTTGGCGCATGTGATTGACATTTGATCGTGACACGATTATGGTGGTTTACGAGGATTAAGTTCCATGCTCAGCGTTGAAAGCTATTTTTGGATTTTGGTCTGTTGAGTAGATGAGCATGGCTAGTTTTGGTGAACCGTTGAGGTGGACGGAATGTAGTGATGGCCATGGACTATTTAGTGAAGTGCCTCTAGAAATTAGTTGTGTGGAAGGTCGTTATGTTATGACTATTTTTGTTAAGACATAATTTGGTAGCTTTGGAATTGGTTGTATGAATGAGTTGCTAACTCCTTGATGAAATTGTGGTGGTCCAGGCTTAGTGAAAGCATACCAAAATGAGCAATCTGCCTAGAAGACCTGAAAGACCCAAGAGCGGAGCTTCTAGTTCGATGCCACATGTGGCGGAAGACTCGAGGATGGACAGAGTGCTGAGAGCACTAGAAAGGATCGGCGACCTCATCGATGGGCAGACCCAAGATAGGGATGCTGTCATAGCTCAAGCGGTGGGAGCCGTGATAGCTGCTGTCAATGCCAATAACGGCAATAATGGAGGTAATGGAAACAACGGCGATCATGACCAGGGACCATGAGGCAGGGAATGCCTAGGAGGAAGTTGTTGCAGCCACGCAGATGCGCCAATTGGTTGAACAATTTATCAAACTGAAGCCAACCCAGTTTGATGGGATTGGAGACCCCGAACTAGCACCGAGATGGATCGAGAAATTGGAAAAGGCCTTTGGAGTATTGAGATGTACTGACGAAGAAAAGGTATAACTGGCGGTGTACTAGCTAGAAAGTACCGTAAATGACTGGTGGGTTTCCACCAAGAATGGATTCTTTCTAGAAGGAACGATACTGACTTGAAATGCCTTTACTATGGCATTCAATGACAAGTACTTCTTGGAGACCGCCCGAGAAAGGAAACAAGTGGAGTTCTTACAATTGCGTCGGAATCACCTGACAGTGGACTAGTATGAAGCTGAGTTCTCTAGATTGGCGAGGTATGCACCCTGATGGGTAGAGGATCCCCTGATAAAGGCGTGGAGATTTCGGGATCGACTGAGGCCTGAGCTTCACAGCCAGATGGTAGCTCTGAACTTGAGGACCTACAAGCAAATTTATGAACGGAGATAAATAATTGAGAGGGATTTGAAGGAGAGGAATGCCGCATTTGGATCGCGGTTTAACTCGTTTCGAGACAATCACCAGATTGGTAAAAGACCGGTGACTGGCAATAGACGCTTCGTCCCCCTATAAGAAAGAACATTGTGAAGCCGCTGAACCCAATGAACTGAAGTTGCCGACTCTGTGGCAGAAGGCATGGTAATGGACCATGCTCGGCAAGAACTGGAGCGAGCTTCAAGTGTGGTCAGATGGGCCATCAGATGAGTACTTGCCCGAACCAAGCCCTAGTGAATAGACCTCAAGGGTAACGACCACAGGCAGGACCGTCAACTGCTACTCCCCAAATTGATCAGAATCGACCCCCAGCTTAGGGAAGAGCCTATGCCGTGGCGCACAGGAAAGCAGAAGAAACACCAGGTGTGGTCACAAATACAGTTTATTTGTGTGACCAAGCTGCCTATGCTTTGTTTGATCCTGGCGCATCACACTCATTTGTGACCAAGCTGCCTATCCTCGCTTTGCTAATTTGGTTGATATGAAGTTAAAACCGTTGAGTGTGATTCTACATGTTACCACACCGTTAAAAGATAATGTGCTGGTTTCGTCGGGCTATGCTGATTGTAAAATTGTAATTGGTGATTGTAAAGAAAGTATAGACTTGGCTGTGTTGCCCATGTATGACTTCGATGTGATCATAGAAATAGATTGGTTGGGTAAACAAAGGGCAGTAGTTGATTGTGGTAGTAGGACAATCCGTTTCTATCTGGAAGGTCGCCCTACCTTTGTATTTGTGGGAAGTTGAGGAGGAACCTCGATTCCTTTAGTCTCATCTCTTGAAGTGACAAAACTGATAACTGAAGGATGTCAAACGTATTTATTCGCAGTTATGGACAAGACTGCCGAGGAGCCTAAATTAGAAAATATTCCGGTAGTGCGTGAGTTTCCCGATATTTTTCCCCAAGAGTTACCAGGGTTGCCACCGGAGCGAGAAATCGAATTCGTGATTGAGTTAGCTCCCGGGACAGAGCTGATCTCGAAGGCACCCTATAGAATGTCCTTATCAGAGCTGAAGAAGTTAAAGGTGCAAATTCAAGAATTACTGGATAAATGATTTATTCGACCGAGTGCTTCACTATGGAGAGCGCCAGTGCTGTTTGTAAAGAAAAAGGATGGGTCATTGCGTTTATGCATCGACTATAGATAGTTGAATTAAGTGACTGTAAAGAATAAGTACCCACTGCCAAGAATTGATGACTTATTCGATCAGTTGCAAGGAGTTACGGTGTTATCTAAGATTTACCTAAGGACCGGGTATCATCAGTTGAGAATTAAGAAGGAAGACATACCTAAAATTGCTTTTAGGACAAGGTATGGTCATTATGAATTCACTGTGATGCCTTTTGGACTGACCAATGCTCCAGCCGTATTTATGGACTTGATGTATCGGGTGTTCAGGGAATTCTTGGATAGATTTGTTATAGTCTTTATCGACGATATCCTGATTTACTCAACGAGTAACGAAGAACACGAATAGCATTTGAGGATTATCTTGCAGACCCTGAGAGAACACTTGCTTTAAGCTAAGTTTAGCAAATGCGAGTTCTAGCTAAATAAAGTGGCATTTCTTGGCCATATGGTATTTGAAGAAAGAATTGCGGTGGATCTTGCAAAGATCGAAGCTGTAATGAACTGGCCTAGGCCTACTACGGTCGCGAAAGTCCGAAGTTTCTTAGGATTGGCAGATATTACAGACATTTCATGGAGAAGTTTTCATCTATAGTCATTCCACTGACGAAATTGACTAAGAAAGAAACGAAGTTCAAATGGACAGATAAGTGTGAAAGGAGTTTCCAAGAGCTCAAGCACCGGTTAATGACCGCACCGATATTGACGATCCCGTCAGGACCTGGAGGTTATGAAATATATAACAATGCTTCGCTAAAGGGACTAGGCTATGTGCTAATGCAACATGGAAGAGTGGTTGCCTACGCATCCCGACAACTAAGACCGCACGAGATGAACTACCCAACCCATGATTTGAAATTGGCAGCGATCATCTTTGCTCTGAAAATCTGGAGGAATTATTTGTGTGGCGAGAAATTTCAGATTTGTACCGACCACTAGAGCTTGAAGTATCTATTTTCCTAGAAGGAATTGAACATGACGCAGCGTCGATGGATGGAACTGCTAAAGAATTATGATTGCGACATATTATGTCACCTTGGGAAGGCAAACAGAGTGGCGGATGCGCTCAGTCGGAAATCGAGTATTGCCTATCTACTAGTGAAATGGTGATTGTTATTTGATAACTTGAGGGATTCTGAGTTTAGATTGGAAGTCTGTCAACTATCTAGTTTGATGGTCACACTGAGGATAGAACCTGAGATCCAAAAAAGGATAAAAAGCCTTGTAGCCTACAGACCTAGAAATCCAGAAAATCCTCGAAATAGATGCGACAAAAAGGAAGCCAGAGTTCTAAGTGTTAGAGGATGGAACTTTGAAATTTCGAGGGTGTTTATGCGTACCAAAGGATGAAGAGCTCAGGGAAAGGATTTTATCAGAGGCTCATAGAAGTAATTATAATATCCACCTAGGTAGCACGAAGATGAATCGGAACTTATATCAGCACTACTGGTGGAACGGGATGAAGGTCTATGTAGCGAAATATGTAGCAAAGTGCTTGACGTGTCAACAGGTGAAGGCGCAACACTGTAAGCCTGGTGGATTGTTACAGCCGTTAGAGATTCTTGAATGGAAATGAGAACACTTGACTATGGACTTTGTCATGGGACTACCGAGGAGCCAGAGAGGCCAAGATTCGATTTGGGTAGTCGTGGACCGATTGACCAAGTTTGCACACTTCATTCCTGTGCGAAAGGATTTCGCGATAGATAGATATGCCGAACTGTACATGTGGCAGATAGTGAGGCTACATGAAGTACCTGTGACGATTACATCGGATAGAGATCTCAAGTTCACAGCGAATTTCTAGAAGAGTCTTCAAGATGCCATGGGAACTCGACTACAATTTAGTACGACATATCATCCACAGGCGGACGTACAATCGAAGAGGACAATTCAGACGCTCAAGGACATGTTACGAGCGTGCGTGATAGACTTCAAAGGTGGATGGGAGGATCAGTTGCATTTAGTAGAGTTAGCGTATAAGAACAATTATCAATAGAGCATTCGAATGACACCTTTTGAGGCACTCTATGGAAGGGCTTGCAGGACAACGATTTGCTAGGACGAAGTTGGATAAAGAAGCATTACGGGCCCAGAGTTGGTAGAGCAATCAGTAGATGCGGTGAAAATAATTCGGGACAGACTGAAGACGACACAAAGTCATCAGAAGAGTTATGCAGATAAACGACGTAAGCCTTTGGAGTTTCAAGTAGGCGATTATGTTTTCCTTAAAGTGTCGCCGATGAGGGGATTATCTCTATTTGGAAAGAAAGGAAAACTGAGTCCAAGGTATGTAGGACCTTTTGAGATTTTGAAACGGATTGGGACCCTAGCCTACAGACTTGCATTACCCCCTAATCTATCCCAAGTACACAACGTCTTCCATGTGTCGATGCTACGGAACTACGAACCGGACCCGACACATGTACTGAATTACGAGGTTATCGAAGTAGATGACAGAGTGTCATATGTGGAAAGACCAGTTAGGATCGAAGATCGAAAAGAGCAAGTTCTGAGGAAAAAGATGATTCCATTGGTCCAAATCGTTTGGGAGCACCATGGAACCGAAGGAGTTACGTGGGAAAACGAGGAAACAATTAGGCGTCAATACCCTCATTTGTTCGAGTAACTGGGTTTATTGTAAATTTCGTGGACGAAATTTTTGTAAGAGGGAAAGAGTTGTGACATTCTGATTTTTCTTGTCATTTCAAGACTTATTAATGAGAATGTATTTAATGATGTCTTTCAGTCGTATCTTGCTCAGATTTGATCAATCTTGAGTTAACTGACCAAAAGGGAAAAACTAACGCGAGACAAGGTACGTGGACCTACGGAACTCAAATAGGAAATGGTACTTTGACCATAAGGATTGTTTGGAGTCACGCAAGGCCGATCTAAGAACAATTAATGAATGCATTGCTAGCGTTATACGATTGGAGCATGGGTGATGCCGCTTAACCAATGTATAATTTGTAAAATTTTTCTAAATCGAACAATGACGATCAAGACCGTCAGAATTAGTAATAAACCCTTGTAATTACATGACAATCAAAGTCGCTATGAATTGACGAGCCCTAAGTGTGATATGAATCACAGAGTCGATACGCGTAACGTCCGCAAAAGCCGCCCGTCAGTTCAGGTTAGGCTGGAATCACATATGATAGAGAAATGATTCAGAGACGAGTCTCGAAATTAGAAAATTGAGAATCAATAATTCCAACATTATAATTGGATTGACCGTCCCCTCATCGAAGAAAATTGGAATCGGAAAAACGACGCTCTGACGTCGAGGATAAAATTACCATTTTGCCCATCAAGCCTTAGCCTTGCCTTAATAATTGGATGAAAGCATTTTGGTCAATCACAATACCCCAAGGCTGCCGAAAATGAGAAAAAATAATAGCCATTGGATGAGCCTTGATTGACATATGGATAAGTGTCAAAGGATGAAGAGTTGGCATTTAATGAACAACTTTTAACCTACCATTTCACCTTGGTTGACTCTACACTTGGTGTATACAACTCTCTCTCTCTCACTCCCCTTCAGCCGAACACTTCACCAGCCACCATCTTCTTCATTTTCTTCCTTCATCCAAGAGCTGCACCGCCGACCAGGTTCTGCCGCCATCTTCGCTGTCGTCGAACGTCACTTCCAGCCACCACCTGAGCTCGAGTTGACCACCTGCACCTTCCTTATCCTCTTGCCGACAACCTCCAACTTGAATCAAGTTATTTGACCCACTGAGGAGTCTCGACCGGTAATTCTCTCAAAAGTCGACAGAAACCGTTGCGGTTGGAGGTAAGCCACTGTTTAGACTCCGTAGGACCCCGAAATCTTTGAATCTTTTGGCTTAATTTTGTGGACATCTAGAGGATATGTAGAATGAGTTGTGAAAAAAATTTGGAATGAATTTGATGGAGTTTTGATCTCAAATGGGCCTCGTGTTTGAAGGATAAAAACTGACCTGTTGAAGACTTGGAGGAACCGGCACCATTCGAGGACTTTCCGATGTCGCTTTGAGCTAAAATTTTTCGTGATGCTTCCAACCTCCTAGAACTATAAGTTAGCAAGTAGATTAGTAGATAAATTGAGGATTTAACTTAGTTTAAGGACTGATTAGTTGAGATATGCATAGAATCGAAAATGCCCTATTTCGGTTCTGTGTATATCGAATTTGTGGGGAGGCTGTTGGTGATGGAATTGAGTCCCAAATTCATCGTTGAGATGTATTAGGATGTCGATGAATATGTCATTGAGGTTTGTGCTTCATGGATTGGTGAATTGAGCAAGAAAAATTGATGAATTGGATTAATTCTCAATACGTGCGAGACTGCCTTGTTTTGGGAATTGTGGGACCGAGTGATTGAAGTTCTTGGAAGAAGAATTTTGTTGAATTAAGCTTGAGGTAAGAAGTTTATAAACCTTTGTTAGGAGGATTGAACTCGATTGGATGAATTGGGTGTGAATTAGATTGGTTCTTGGGAGTTTATGGTGTGAATAGCCTTTGTACGACCTTGATAGGTATAGATGGCTTGAATGCTTATCGAATGCTTGTGCCATGAAATAATTGTCTCTTGTGACTAATGAAATTGATTGCATTGCATGCCGTAGATGCGTTGCTCGTTGCATGAGCTTGTACTCGATTATGAAGTTGAAAATGAAATAATGTTTGCCATGCTTGAAACTTGTGATACCTTGAGGCGTTGAAACGCGGGGTTGTGTGGATGGATACCCTGAGGCGTTGAGGCGCGGGGTTTGTGTTGAATGGTACCTTGAGGCATACGAGACGCGAAGTTGAAATGGCCAATGTCCTGATGCATTGAAACGCGGGACGAAATTTGAGATGTGTCGACACAGGCCTATAATGAAATTGAAAACCTGATACGTTTATGCGAGTTTGTCAATTTGACGGTCTTAGGCGTATTTACGCGGACTAAGCTAGAGGCATTCTAAATGCGGGCGTGAAAATAAGGAGGATTGGAAGGGTGGAAAGTGTAATCTGGCTTGGTAATATGTACTTGATTCTAATGACGTAATATGATGCAATGATTGCATGCTTAACATTTGTTTGTATCCGTATGTTATTTAATGATAGTTGAATGCCTCATGTGATTACTTGTGCATTTTTGTTTGTGATTGCGTTCGCCTGAGTGTATGGTTAGCCTAACATAGGGTTAGGACCTGTCTTATTGAGATGTAAATGTCACTTCGTTGTGGAACCCCATTTTTAGATCATAGACAGTGAGAATGTTGCCCATCAGATTTGGTGACCCGAAAGAACTGTCCGCTTATTTTGAGGAGTTCCTGGATGAATAGGGAACCATATATGTTAGGAAGTTTACCGTGGTCTGGGTTAACGAGGGTGGAAAGAGCTAGAAGCCTCATAGGTTCGAGGCTTGGTTTCGGAGTGTAGGAAAAGTTACTACGAGACCACTGAAGCCTACCGAGGTACCTCGTGGGGTAATCCCTAGTTGATGTCATCCCGCTCAGGATTCTATGGAGGTCAAAGGGTTAGCAGCCGGTTCGAGGAACATACCTGAGAGGACCCCGACCCTAGAGGACACTAACGAGGTTAATGAGATCGAGGCTACCAAGGACGACCTAGTGGAGCCGTCAGCTGACGAGACAATGGAGGATACAGTGGAGGTTTGCTCAGAGACTTTCTCAGAGTACGAGCTTACTGAGGATGCTGAGGAGATTTACGACTCCAGTAGCTCGACTTAGGGGCTTCCGTTTTCTGGTCTGATATATTTTGATGATGGTCTCGATGCCCTGTTTCTTTTTGGAGATGTTGATGATTGTCTTTTGTACTGGTTCTGTCGCCCCTACCGACCACTAGTTCAGTCTGCCAGTGCTTTTGTATGAACAGTTAGGAGATTATGTTTATTTATTGGAGTTCTCGTTACCCTGGTCCCCTTTATTATTGTACGGAAGAGTTTGTATATTGTCGCTTCCGCATGTAATCGATATTATGCATCTCTCAATATATGTGAATCCTAGGACGGCCGAGAGAGTTTTTGCTTGCAAGGAGTTGTGCGCTCGTGCCTAGGGCGCGGGGCGTGACAGAAGCAGTGTGATATTGCTTTATCATAGACAGAGTTTGCTTATAACAATGCAGCTTATAGTTCTACTAGCAGGTCAACTTTTTCTGCTGCTTATACAAAGGCACCTCAACACACTCTGGATTTGGTATAGTTGCCTAAACAAGCATGCAAAAGTGTAGCAGCGGTTCATATGGCTAAACAGATTGTAGAGGTGCATCATGAAGTCGAGCAGAAGCTGGAGGAAGCTAATCAGAAGTATAAGGCAGCCGCAGATAAATATAGATGGAAGCAGGTGTTTACAATAGGTGATCAAATCATGGTGTTTCTCCTTAAGAAGTGGTTACCAGCTGGTTCTTATAACAAGTTGCAGTAGAATAAGTACGAACCTTATACAGTCAAGAAGAATATCAACGATAATACTTATGTTATAGACCTTTCATGTAGCATGGGCATATCCAACACTTTCAATGTTGCTAACTTGCCACCGTTTCAGGAGTTCATTGAGCCGTTGTATTCAGATTCTGATTCTAACTCGAGGGCGAGTTTTTCCCAAGTGGAGGAGAATGATGCGGAGCATATTAGCAATGTGTTTCTAGACCGATTGGATTGGCAGAAGTCTCAGCGGAAGTCGAGAAGACGCGTATAAAATTTTCAGATTCGGAGTCAATGATGTCAGAATAGGTTTGGATTCGGTCGGTTGAAGCGAAATCGCTGTTGGATCAATACTCAATGCATTTGGCATTGATTGACGATGGATTTTAGTGATCCGAGATCGTTTAGATGGTTTTTTGAATTATTTTAGCATTTTTTGAATTTTATTTTATTTTTAGTGGTAATTTTGTAATTTTGCTAGTTTTGATGTCATTAGGGTTAACACTCTATATAAGCTTGTTTTAGGATTTTTGGACGACAGAACATTATTATCAATATTGTATTTTCGAATTTTCTCCCTAAGCAATGATTTGCTTGTTTTTTATCGCTGAACGTTGCGTCAAGCATCCTTTTCTTCCTTTACACCCTTCTTTTCTGAATTTTGGACATGCTGCCCCATGGTCCTTGGATCTCTCCAAATCCAAAACATTGATCTTCCAATGGGTCATGAGTATTAGAAAGCACGTGTGAATTGTGTTAAGGAATCTAACATTGGAGAATTAATATGGTGTTGAACAGTTAATATATCTAAGTTGGCCCATAACTCATTGGCTTAAGTTTTTGAGTGAAGGTGGATCTAACTGGATATATTAACGTGCTCAGACTTGCTCATTGACTTAAACTTTTGAATGAATGTGGGTTCAACTGGATATACTGATGAATTTAGACTTGGGCTCTCTCTTTGCGATCTTCTTAGGTGAGAGTATCGTACTTTTACTGTGTACTCCCAACAAATGGTAGGCTTTGATACTAGACTCTGATACTAGTATTGGGTGGTTTTTGGCCTCTTTTATACCAAAAGCTAGCTTAAAGGTTGAGACTTTCCCTCATACTTATAAACCGATCATTAGCCCTTTCCACAATTGATGTGGGATAATCCCAACAATCTCATCACTTCCACAATTGATGTGGGACAACCCCAATAATATCTCGTTTACACATCGTGCCATGGGTCGGAGGCAGCAACAATCCATATTTTTCTTGTGTGACTATTGGGTTCAAAATAACTCATATCTCTCGTGTGTGACTATTAGGTCCAGCATTGTTAGTAAAATGGGCCCTGATATCAATGTTGGGTGGTCTTGGATCTCTCTCATCCCAAAAGTTAGCTTAAAGGTTAAGGTTTTTCCTCATATTTATAAATCGATCGCCAGACCCTTCCATAATTGATGTGAGACAACTCCAATAATAAGGTGTCTTCAGCGTCCGCCGATGCATTGGCATATATGAATTGTTGTCCTTTAGTTAGTTTTATCTGGCGAACGGCTAAAAGCATGCCAAAGATGTCCTCCATCTTATATGGGCATGTCAAAGATGTCATCGATCTTATTCACATCGAATGAGTCGTATTGAGCATCTTTCTCCTTGACCATGATGTTCTCCTTCATCTTTTCTTTGACTTTGGACGGTATACAAATGTATGGCTTGTCGATAACCATTCTGGGCCATCTCAGGATTTTCCCATTTAAAAACCTAACTATCTTCCGGTTCATAATTCTTGACAAAGGTCACGTCATGTTTACCAAGCCTTCTCTCTTACTCCTTTAACAGATTTTCACCTCGGATCGCTCCCATCACCAACTGAAAAAGGTTGTGATATGGCTGGCCTTCCATCGGTTATCTTACGTTAAACTTTAAGCCTAAGAAAGCTATTTCAACGAAGGTTTTCTCTGGTAATGATAACAGACACCGGTTTCCAGCCTTCTTGGATCAGGATATGTACTGATGTACCGACTCATTGCAATAGATACATTTGGAATGGCTCTTTGAAACTAGTTGTGAAACAATCTTTCCATTTACTGCCAAGAATGAACAGAATTAGCTGACAGTGCCGTGTACAAAGTAAAATCAACTCTAGATAGTGACAACGAAAACAACCTTAACTTCCAACAATCTAGGTGTATGGTATTGGTAGCGCAGCGAATCGCTAACATGTTGCAATGTCGAGTAAAATATCGTATCTATCCAGTATGGGTATGATTTTCTATACATCGGTCAGATATGCCCTGGATCAACCCTGTATTGACACATCGCTTGATCACTGATTTTGGCCAAGGATCACCGCAACGGCACTACGGCTGGTTGTGTCTCAGGAATAGGTTATGGTAGTTATTGTCGTATCGACTTCTATAATGGCTGTGGTAATGGTATTGTGGAATACCTTGTCCCCTAGGCGGGGTCAGCGGTTTCCCTTGGTTGTCAATAACATTAGGCCTGGATGGAATACGAAAGACATTGAGTTGAGGCACTACACCAACTAGCCTGACATTATCAACCAGAGGTAAAAGGCCAACCGGTTGATTGTTTCCACGTTAAGTAGAGATGGTTTACCGCAATACAATAATTACTACATCAAAGTGGGTTTAAATACACTACAAGTGCTAAAATTTGTGTACGGTGATACGGAATCTCCCAAACCATACCAATTCGCAACTCAGATGAATAGATTTTTTATTTAGGAGCCGCCACAAATCATTTTTTGGTAGGTTGATTAGAAACCTAAGTAAAACAACGGAAGAATTATTTTACAAGTTCGGGAACTTCGTTACATTAATTAAAAATTAATCAATGCCCTTTCGGTACCAATTTTATGAAAATTGTCTTTTCTAATTGATGACTTGCATTGTTTTTTTTTCTTTCATTAAATGCAATGCTAATACTATCTAACTATATGAAGTGTGATGTGCAATGATAGAAAAAAATGACATGGCAAGTATGCATGGATGACATTGCAAGATGACATGGCAATTGAACATAATTTTTTTCTTTTTTTATTATTATTTTTGGCAAGGCAAAATGTGCATGCAAGGGTATTTAGAAAATATGGAATGCAATGAGTGATATTCGAAAATATGAGGTATGCACAAGATATGCTAAAAAAATCTGAAATTTTGCAAAGATATGTTTCAGATATGGTTTTTTGCCTTTCATAGTGGGTACTCTTGAAGATTTTATTATCTTGATTTGCATGATTTAAAGTTAATGAGATAATTCCTAAAAATTCAATTAGATAGGATTTATAGGAAACCATATGAATTTTTCAGCATATAGTAAATCAAATCAAAATAGCAATCATCAGGAAAGTTAATCAATCAAGATCACAATCACATCTCCTTCTTCAATTTTCGAAAATTTTGCATTCCAAGATTTGAGATCGATTTTCTAAAAATAGTGAATCGACCTAAATGGCTAGGTTAGATTGACTAAATCCAAACGCTCTTGACGAAAATTAGGTATTGAAGTTTAGATCAAAAAGTGGTATCTTAAAATTCTGAAAGGTTTGCACTTGCTTAATGTCGGCATTGAAAACATGCGAAAATAGCCATCAAAACATCAAAAAATTCGCTCTTTAGATCCCCACAAAAATCCGGCATGAATTGGCGAGATAAAACATGCAATATGAGGTATTTTCAGACGAAGAACAACATGCATATCACGTCGAAACAGCCATAGAACAGCAACGAATCGCCCGGCAAAGAAACACTCAAGTCGATCCTCGAAGTGTAGATATGTTACCTTAATCTGCAAGACTTAAAAAACCGGCTGGTTTGATGCGGGAACAAGAGCTAGACAGCAGCGGCAGTAGCAATGGGCGAGCGGGAGCAACACGGTAGCGGATGAACGAGAGAGATGTGGTGATCTTCGGGTGCGGTGTTGTGCGGCAGTCGTCAGGAGGCAAGCACAACAGGGACGGCGGCACACGGTGGTCTCGGACGGTTGGTGGCCCGGCGAGAGAGAGAGAGGGAGAGAGAGGTGGCGAGATGAAGAGAGAGATAACGTCAGAGAGGGTGTGTAGAAAATTCTCCTCCTTTCTATGTATCAATGAAGTATTTGGTGCATATCTTTCGCCGACCCTTAACCCTAAGCCAATATGTTGTATATAAAGAGAGTTTTCTGGCTTGAAGGGCAAGAACTGAATATTCTCTGAATATTTTGATTCATGCAATATTATTGCAAAGTTATTTGAATAATATCTTCCGGAATGAATAATGAAAGAATATTGCACCTCAAGCAAAATTTCGGCCAAGAGGATATACTCCATGGGCTGGCCGAATTTTCATGATTTCATGGGCCATTTTGCGTGATTGTGGGCTCAAATGGTCTTTAATTAACTAAATGGGTAATTAATTAAAAGCTTTGCTTCTAAAAATTAAATGGACAAAATTGAACTTGAAAAGAGCCCAATGTTTATGTGAAATTTGGGTATCCCCTTTGACAAATCAAAAATCCCAAATCGGTTTTGGTACTGCTGTATGTTAAATTAAACTCAATCGATTCGCCTTCGACTGATTGCCGATGCATGACAAAAAATAAATAAATATGCAATACATGAGAATTTATTTTTTGTAAGAATTATGTTTAACTCTCATTTTATGAAATAAATGAATTCAAAATTTAGGTGTCAACAATAAGTCACATCGAATTTCCGACAAGTCACGTCAGCTCAAATAGAAGTTAGCACTGAAGTGATCGTTTTAAAAAAAAGTTGACACCTAAATAATTATTTTTGAAAAAAAAAATTGATATTTAATTAATTTTTTTGAAAGTTTTGGCACTAAAGTGAGTGTTATGCATAAGTTTTGGTACTTATAGTGTAGTTTAGTCAGGAGTGGTTTGAGCAAGGTTAGGCAAATTGGTTCCATTGGTTGGAATCGGTCCATATATCTGTATCGGACCAATGATTGCAGTTCTTGCAAAATTTTATATGGTGGAGGAGGTGGAATAACCTGCTTTGGGTTTGCAGGTTGACTTGCATTCGATTCCAGTTGTTCGAGGTCCCTTGTCGCCCATGGACGACTCGTGAAGAGTGCCGACAATCTATGGCTTAATCACATCAAATATAAGTGCGAAGGAAGACTAATTTTGCTTTACATCTACCACATGTATTTACGAGTCGACCAGTTATATATAATTTGTAAGTATATTTTGTGTTAAGAATAGTCAAATATAGTCTTTGAGGGATAGGTATACTTAGACTGATGTAACAATATATGTCTAGCGTATTGTGAGACATTGTTTATTTTTGGATTGTTGCCATTATGTATCCTTAGCAGGTGCATAATCTAATTTCTCAAGTGCAAGTGTACTCACTGGTCGCACAAGGTATTTACCATTGTAAATTGTTTCTAAAGTAGATGATGTTGATTGCCTTTCATTCTTGACAGAGTATCAAGCCCATCATGTCCGAATGGGAGATGTTATATTTACATCTATGAAAGGGTGTGTAGATGAAAATGTCCATTTGTGAGTCACCATTTGAGAGACATCCCATGAAGAGGTGATTTTAAAAGGCACTATAAACGAACGACATTTACTGAAGAAAAGTATCAAACGTTCTTCGCCTCTCTCTCTCTCTCCCCATAAGATATGCACTCACAAAAGACATCTGTTGTTACTTTGAGAAACAATCAGCATTTGCATTGTGGAATGTGATTTTTTTTCTTCTTGTGATTATATTTGGACCATTGTGTGGTTGTAGATTTGCTGAGGACGCGCTAATGATTCTACGTGCATCATGAGTAATTCTGTAGTCGTCTGTCGGAAGATGTTAGCAAATTTTTCGGTGAGCTATTCCAACACTTTTGATAGGCGGAAAGCTCTTTGCTGTCATCGGGGAGTTGGCTTTCTCGCCATTATTGAGCATATAGCAGAAATTGCTTCTACGCTTTTCTTTAGCTATGAATAAACCGGAAACAGTAAATCATAAAGTACAAATAAAACGAATCACATGCCGTTCATAAATGACCATGTACTACTGTGTTTTCCATTCATCATCTAATATTAACAACTGAGACAACTGTCGTCACACTTTGATTCCTTGTTGAATATTAATATAATGGCCATAAATGGTTGAAGGAATTGCATCGAAGTACTTGTTGGGAAAGTTCTTTAAGATGCTTTAACGATGACAATACAATTAAAAGCTATTAAGTGTTTAATGGTTGAGTAACTAGGTGAAGATGCACAAACCATTATCCATATAGTGTTCTAATAGCGCATCTAAAGGTTTTGTGCTCTCTAACAATGGTAAATAATGTTGTCCATTAAGAGGGTAGTGGTTCATATATTAAGTTTGTTGTGACATATAAACACTTGTAGTTCATATATGAAAAATAGGTGAATAGACAAACCTAAAATCAATCGCAAATAAGTAATATGAATGTAGATGAATGATTCGAACCTAACGAAATAACGTTGTGTCTTTAAGACAAATTTGTCCCCTCAACCGGTACTTAAGGTTCTTGGACAATTGCCTTCCAAGATAGAACGAATCGACTTTCCTCGAAACCGGTACTTATTTCAAAGGAAACCTTTAAACACAACTTCGAGTAATAGTCGCAGATGACGATAATGAATGAATGACGACCATAACGATTATATCTAATGCTCGTGTCTTATGTTTGTTTTTAATGCGATGGTCAATACTCTATTTATAGAGAGTGAAGCGAAAAGTTAGGAATACATATGGCTTCGTCGAAAGAGTTTGTCGATAAAAATACATGAT
Organism: Rhodomyrtus tomentosa; assembly: GCA_028455895.1. Taxonomy (NCBI): domain Eukaryota; kingdom Viridiplantae; phylum Streptophyta; class Magnoliopsida; order Myrtales; family Myrtaceae; genus Rhodomyrtus; species Rhodomyrtus tomentosa. Next base: position 13,487,721 of record JAPCWY010000009.1, on the reverse strand, counting down.
TTCATCGAAAGGATTTGATGAACCGTCACGAAGTCGTACAGTTTCGACAAAACATTACGATGTCGTACTATTTCATAGATGAAGGGTTACGAACCGAACCAACTCTTCATTTCTCATTCAACTTCTTATGGGACTTTGCGAAAAAGTTTCAACAATCCTCCGCATGAGTGAGAGGTTCAATTATCAAAACTCTCCATGAATGCATGAGATGCAATGTGTGAATATTTTACGAGAGAACGTTGCATCGAGATAAGTAGTCTGAAACTTTGAACTTTTCATAGTGAGATCTATCAGACTTACTCGGTCAATCAGTAGACTTGATGTCTTTGAACTGTCGACCTTTAGTGTAAGTCTAGATAATAGAAATCACACAACTATCTCTCAAACGAAGTTGATTTTTACAATTGTGCTCGTTTTGGCCATAAACACCGCATGGTCTCATGAATGCTTTAGAGAATTCGGCCCTTTCAATTCTCATAGAAGCAACCCTCACTTCCCACTTACATAGGTAATTTATGAATGTGCTGTATATCACATACTCGATTCAAAAACGTTAAAATTTTATGCTTAATCTTCACATATTAGTACTATCTATATATAAGAATGAATAGAAAAATTCACAGTACTCTACACCGTCTTCATAACTCGATTGTCCTTTTGAACCTAGATCTTGGGATCTCCAGTCAACTATGTAGGGTTTCCGCTATGATGAATTATATATAGCCTTAAAACTCATTTCCCTTAATGGGTCCACAACCATCTCTCTAGTTAGTCCTTTTGTTAATGGATCAACAATATTATCCTTTGACTTTGTGATAATTTACATAGTCAATTGTGATAATTTCACTAGAGAAAAGTTGTATTACCAATATACATAACATTTTTCGCCCCCACACTTTGAGGTAATTCTTGAAAACTTTTCAAGACGGTGGTAGCCTTTCAATGAAAGCAACCATTTGACATGATTTACTTAGAACCATATCTTTGGCAAGAACGTTATGCATAATTTCTTGGAGTTTTTCAGGACTTGAATTAGGACGGTTATGAAATTAACCATCTTTAAGTGCAGAAACTTGCCAACGATAAATATTTTCAATCCATCATATTATGCTTTGTATTTCTCGTCTAGACTTTCCCTTAATTCCTTACATTTCAGCAGCTATAAGCATTATAAAGGGAATTGTCCAGACCATTTAGAATTTAGTTGCGACATAGGAAGTCAGAATGCTTCCACACATCTACAGCAACAATTCTTTTCATGTTTGCCTCTTCTTCATCCAACTTACTTAAAAGTATCCTTATTGAGAAACCTTGCCAAATTCAAGGTCATGACATAGAATAACATATTCTATTGTCATATCTTAAAAATCAGATCATTGAACTTTTCTGGCTTCTTTTCAAGAGTTGGGATAAACGCAATAAACGTCATCGATGTTGAAGCCATGAAAATAGCCCAACAAATCCTTGAAAAATACACGTACATATGATTTCATATACATTCTAATAATTTTATATACATCAACCAAAATCAAATGTGGGATATAAGATGACATAATTTCCTACTATTGTTCGAGTTTGCTTTGAAATGAAATGTATTGCAAATTCTAAACATATAATTTGATGTAATTAGAAATGTTGTGACTAGTTTCTAATTAATAAAAATGTGTTTAGATCACTCAACGTTTAATTGCATATATACAACTATACAAGTATATGCACCAAATTACATGTAATGCCAGAACAGTAAGTAAACGAAATAATAGCATAATGATTAATAACCAGATGTGCCAGATCTGCGCCTAGGTGCACAGGCCTGCACACTTGCGACGTTTCAATCGCCCGTTCTTTGTTTTTTTTTTAAATAACAGTGGACCAAAAATTTTCTACTGTACGCATGGTGGACATGTGAGATTTGGATTCTATGCACAATAATGGGACCAAACATTTTTTATTTGTTAAAACGTGGACTTTTGTCCTGCTCAGTGCATGAAAAAACGATTTCTTGTTCGCTGTTTAAGACCCGACGCGACTGTTCACACATTTTTTTTTACTTTCACTGCACGTCAAACCGGTGGAGCAATTTCTTCACTGGTCATCCGCTCTGCAGTTCATCCTCTTTGCGCATCCAGCGCATTCGACATCCCCTTAGAGTCTTGTCACCATTCTTCTATAGATGGCTTCAGGAGGGCCACGCACCCATCCAAAATAGATGTTGGGTGCTTGCGCACACGTCAGTTCAGTGCTTGGCAACCTACGCCAATTCAGGAGCTCGCCTGATGCCTTTACGAACGCATCTTCGCGTTTCTGCTGCCCTGCGGTTGCATGTTTCATGCGCCTTACCCTCTGCGTAATGCCCTTCTTTCGCAACTGTTGCTCATCATCATTATATGTACAATTATAAAACAACGGTTTGCGGACGTGTGAGGGGCGCGTGAAACGTTTGCCAGAGCAATCCCACCATTCGTCTTTCTCGTCTCGACATGATGTGATAATTTTTTTTTATTAATAATCCATGAAACTCTTCGAACAGTACGATGTTTCACATCGAGACTTGTCTTGCATACCCGCTTGTATTCAACTATTCATTCATCATATTAATCAAGCCACAATACAAATCCGAATATGCAATCAAATATAATTTTCATCGGATGAAACAAACAATAATACACCATAACAAAATGCGTACAACAAAAATGGCGATACGAACCAAGAACTAAAAAATAACATTTGTCTTAAGATTATTATCCATTAAGAGGGTAGTGATTCATATATTAAGTTTGTTGTTCCATATAAACACTTATAGTTCATATATGAAAATAGGTGAATAGACAAACCTGAAACCAATTGCAAACGAGTAATATGAATGTAGATGAATGATCCGAGCCCAACGAAATAACGTTATGTCCTTAAGATAAATTTATACCCTCAACCGGTACTCAAGTTTCTTGGACAATTGCCTTCCAGGATAGAACGAATCGTCTTTCCCCGAAATCGGTTCTTGTTTCAAAGTAAACCTTCGAACACAACTTCGTGGAATAGTCGCACAAAATGATGACGGTGATGAATGAATGACGACCATAACGATTATATCTAATGCTCGTGTATGATGCTTTTTTTTTAATGTGATGGTCGATACTCTATTTATAGAAAGTGAAGCGAAGTGTTACGAAGACAGATGACTTCGTTGAAATAGTTTGTCGACGAAAAGACACAATTTCATCGAAAGGATTCAATGAAACGTCACGAAGTCGTACAGTTTCGACGAAACATTACGATGCCATACTGTTTCATCGATGAAGGGTTACAAACCGAAACAACTCTTCATTTCTCATTCAACTTCTTATGGGACTTTGCGAAAAAGTTTCAACAAACAAGACATTGGGTTTAGATGTGTCTACAAACTAAAAGTATCTAGATAGAGGGGAAGAAGCCTAGAACAGAGAGTTGGTATAATTTGAAGGTACCATGGATAGGTTAACATGATTACCGATATGCTTGGAATGAGCAAAAGATGGAAGACATGGGGAACGGGAAGTTCGTGGAGACTCGGAGATACCCGACAAGCTGAACAGTTTATACAGCGTTGGATCACTGAGATACTGGATGAAAACCAGATGGTGCCACTGGATATAACCGGCAAGTATGATATAACAAGGTTCAATATTAGCTGAGCCTGGCATAAGCGGAAGCTTGCGGACTCCTGATATAAGCGGAGAGCTTATATTATTTGCACAACAGTTTGTCACGTGTTCATGAAATCTGGATAAAAAAAAGGTCCCATAATAACACTAATAACTTCTCTCGAAACCCCGTCTTTAATGCAATCCTAAATGCGTTTATGTCTCAATATCTAACGCCAGCCTTGTTACAATTTTTCCTTCACCTATATATGAAGATCATCTTCAAGAAACCAATCAGTTTCGTAGTGCACATTTTTTTTAAAGCATAATGGAGACTACTTTGGCGAAATCTATGTTGAAGTTCGTCGTGGTCGCTTTCCTGGCCTATGTGGCTTCCATTGGAGGCGCTACGGCGTTTCCAATCTGTTGCGGATGGGACGAGTACTGCTGCCACCGGGCTCAGAAGGTGGCCTTGGATAAATGAGTTGAGAGTTTTTGTATAATGTGTGTAAGGTTTCATCGCAACATGCGGTGAATTATACCATGTGTATTCGTGTCAATTTAAGTGACACTATATTGCTGACAAAAAAATATTCATTGATAGAGTATTTTTAATTTTATTATTATTTTTCCTTTTTTATGCTTTTCCTTTTTCTTTTCTCCTTTTCATTTTTTCCCATCTGATCGGCCTCGAGAGAGAACTTCCCTCGCCAGAGGCCAAGAAGGGTGGCCCTAGCCAGATCTGGCAAGGGTCTCCCTCACCTAGGCAGCCATAGGAGGCCCTCGCCTAAGGCCAGCATAGAGGAAAAAAAAGAAAATGAAAAGGAAAAATAGAAGAAAGAAAAACCTAAAAAAGAAATAAAATATTTGAGAAAATAAAATATTATTAAAGATTATCCATATCAATGTTTGTGTCCACGTTGGCGATTTCTAGCCCATAGAATTGAATCAACAAAAGGTGAAAATGATTAGAACTGAATTGACAAACTTAAAAGGTTTAAGACTAAATTGGTAAAACTGCAGAAGGAATAATTTTTTTTGGATAATTTTCCCTTACGATCTTTGGTGAAATTTTCATAGGAAAAAAGGTTGGTCTTTTAGGCTCCATATGGTCCGTCAAAATAAATGATTTGGAAATATTTTCATAACAATGATCGCTCATATTCCTTTAGACATAAGTTGTTTTATACAATGAAAACATTTTTCATTGATTATTCATGTTGAGTGATATAAGTGATCATTTTCCGGAAAATGTATTATAAACCATTTATTTTTTGCAAAACAAATAGAGCCTTAGCCCCGAAGATTTGGTAGCGAAAGAATTGTAGAGAAAGAAGTAATTAATTTTGGGGATGTCTTGTCGCTGATTAGTCGTAGTAATTTTTTGTATTGTTAGCAACAAAAAGGTTGTGAGTAAAATGTCCATGTGGTTTTTGCACGGAAATAGTCTACCAAAGAGCATGGAGTTATTACCGGTTTATATGTAGATGATATATTGATTATCGATCCAAATATATATGGCATAGATGAAGCTAAAAAGTATTTATCTTCTCAGTTTAAAAACAAATATTTGGGAGAAATGGATACAATTTTAGGTATCAAAGCTATCAAACATAGTGAGGTTATGTTTTAAGTCAAGGCCACTATATCAGTATTTGGGTATCTTCCTTTGTCACAAGCTGAATATGAACCAGCACCAAGTGGCAGTGAATGAAAACATGAGTTGACCTGGGAGCGAGCATCAATTCATGAGCTGAGATGCATGAGGAAGGTGCTCGATATGGTGTGTCAGTTAAATCAATGAAAAATACTGGGCAACCTTTAGCACAATTAGAATATGCTAGTGCGGTACGAAGTATAATATATGCTATACATTGCACTAGACTGGATATAGTCTTAATTATGTTGAAATTTTCTAGATTTACATGTAATCCTGGTATTGTGCATGATGAAGGTGGATATATATCCTTGGGAGGAACTATATCCTTGGGTTCTAGACTTTTTCCTTTTCTTTTCGAAGAATTTTCGAATTCTAGTTGGTTAACAAGAACAATTGATAACGAGTTGACTTCTTGATGGAGTTTCAAGCTTGCAAATGATGCGATTTGTTAGTGTTGACATTTAAATTTTGATTTTTTTTATAATTTATTTTGCATAAAAAATTAGAAATTAATTTTTGTTCCTACAAAAAATAATCATATCATTTTTTATATTAATTTTTAGCAACATATTACATTGCATTTACATTTAATCTGATCGGCGGGGGAAAATGAATTGAAATCGACGAGCGGTGAACCAAAGCTCAAAAAGCATAATTCCACTAGTTAGGGGAGCAATTCCAAAAAATTCATTAAGGTCTATTTAATGTTAAATTTAGGAAAAAGTTTTTTAATTAAAAAAATTCCCATTAAATAAGAAAAAGTCTATATAGACATAGATCAATTTGCGATTATCCAAAATTGAGAGACAATTTTTGCAAATAATGAAAATAACTCCAAATCATGGCTCACTATTATAAATAGATACCTTAGGTTCACATCGAGGGGAGAGCCCAATCAATTGTCAAACACGGCTGATTTTGAGAGGCCACATAATTTACACATACGGCACATTGTGAGAGAATACGTTCTCCGGAGGTTGGCAATTTCTCGAGAAAATTTTCAGAGCTTAGAGAAAGTGGCAAAAGGAGCATCGGGGATGAGCACCCATCAAGTCGACGACGACTTTTGCTTCGCATGATTCCTCTGTGACCAACCCACTGGGTTTTCACGTTATATTTCCTAGGTGAATTGGTGCTCTAAGTGGCGGCCGTGAATCGAGCCCAACCGAGGACGCAAAATCGCTTCCGTACAGTGGACGATTCCAAGAAACCGAGAGAGAATTTTTACATCCTTCATGTTCAGGAAGTAGAGTGGTGGTGGTGATGAAATAACCAAGTGAAGACAAAAGCGTTGCAGTTTCTCCATGAAGGCGACAATCCCTCAAGAATTATAGCGACCCTAAAGGGAGTTCTCCATTTCCTGTGTAGTTGTGACTTTGCTTTTTCTTTCTGTGAGAATAATGCACGAGAGACACATCACGTCCACATGGACACATGACAATAAATTGAACAACTTAGCGGGAGGAGTCAATCGTCTAATGAATAGGTGTTCAGTTAGAAAGAATGAAGCACCGACTTGTTTTCCTCTTATTGTCTAGGTGTGATAAAGCAATTCGGCATTTCCATTGAAGGATTGCTTTCCGATGCCCAATCCTTGGTCCGCAAAGCTATCCCCAGAGTTCATGCATCTTTGGTTTAAGGTAAAAATCTCATCTTGCAAAATTCGAATATCTGAAAATTGCCTAATTTGAAAGATTGCATGTAAAAAAAATTGAATCTTGGATATGCTCAAAAATTTTGAAATATATTCACTTGCCTAATTTGAAAATATCTTGTAATATCGCATATCTTTGAATGAAAATTTCATCTCCTAATCCGCAACTTGCCGCATAATCGAGAACATCCATATTTAATAATATCGATGGAATACTCGATTAGGCAATGTTTTGGGTTCAATCGTTAATAATAAGATTACGAGTTAAAGATTGACTCAAATGTTCGCAAAATATTTCAAAACTTGATTGATGTATCCATTTCTTGATTGCCATTGACTAGCATATTCAGTTTCCTAATTTGATATCAATTGCTTGATTGTATTTTTTAGAATATATTTGTCGCATGATGTAATCCCGAAAATTTTTAAAAAATTGCATTCATTCACATCCCATATTTGAAAATTGCATATCTTTTAAAAATTGCGTGATAATTGCATATTCGATCCCTCTTGTAAGATATTTACACTAGATTGCATTTTAGGATAGAAATTACATGTTTAGATATAATTTCATGTCTAAAATAACTCATCTTTAATATATTAGGGTTTAAATCAATTTAAACTCTAAAATATGCAAGATAAAAATTGTTTTGACATAGTTCTATTTTGGAAAATAAATTCATCCGAAAATAAAATATTCATCTTTTCCATATCATTTTTGCCACGGCATCTATGACATGTTATCTTTGCCACGTCATCTATGCAATGTCATCCATGCCACGTTATCCATGCCATGTCATTCATCTTTGCCATGTCATGGTAAATTGAATTTTAGATTAGACTTCATATATAATTGCATATCTAGGCTTGGATGCCATGTAGGTAATTTAATTAAACCATGGTCTCACTCGTACATTCATTTTGCTTAATTTACATGTCATTAGATCTGCATTTAATTCAGTACATTGCATTATATAGCATAGTCTTTCATGCATTCTTATAAAAATAAAAAATTTAAAAAGAGTTAACTTGTGTGGCGCATGCTTCCCTCATCATATTGATTTCTGGATATTTCATTAATTGATTGTGCACTCCATGAAAACCTTTGTTAGTGACTTACATTAATATCAATTAGTGTTGCCTTCTCAAATGATTTTTTATGAAAAAAATGGTACCGAAAGGGCGTTGGAGTAATATAACGTAATCAAGTCCCCGGACTCTCGATCTTTGGTTTGTAGGAATAAAATAGTTCTCCCGCTATCTTATTTAGGTTTCTAATCGACCTATCATGAATGATTAGTAGTGACTCCAAATTCAAAATACATTGCATGTTAATCAATTGAACCTTAAGTTGCGATTTGGTATGGACTTGGGAGATTTCGAGTTAGGTTAGTTAAACAATTAACCTAATAATCCATTAGCCTAGAAATTTATTTTTAGGTTGCGACGGCTTGGCGACTTCGCTGGGGACATCGGTTTAAAATTTTGAAATTTGAAACTTTGTGGACTTAGGCCTTAAAATATTTCATGAAAAAAAATCGCATTTTTGTTTGGCAGCATGGACTCCAGGTAAGTCCTTGACCATGTATAAAATGGTTTTGCAGATGGGAGTTCTAAGGGGTAGAGTGTTTGGTTAATCCCTTGTTTTGCAAATTGGGATTTGTAATTGTTTGTTTAATTATACACATTTTGAAGCGGTAATTGCTTATTAAATGTTGTGCATGATTAATTGCATTAGCACTACACCACACATAACCCGTGGCCGAACCTGGGCCACTAGTTTTAGGATGGCATCGAGATTGGATCCTAAAGTTTTTCGTGAGATCACATTTGAAAGTTAGTCTGAATTCGATCCCAGCTCTCTCTTCAAAAATGAGTTTCAAAGGTGATAACTCACGCTCGGTAAGATTACCAAGGCGGGGTCGTAATTTTTAAGTCAAGAAGCCGAAGTTGAAATGACCCAGCTAATCCTGGTTATATCGTGGGATCACGATTAATCTTGATTATGTGCGCGAGATTGTCCCCTTGCTGCAAGTCTTCCACTTCAATTTGTCAACCTCTAGGACAGTCGGAATTAGTTTAAGTCACGAATTATACGCATGTCTATGTGTTTCTTTATTTTCCTATCCTATGGTGAAGTATGCTCCTGAACTTTATCTTGCCTTTAACTATTTTTGGGTCGGTCCATGATAGTTTTTTTTTTTTAGGTGAGTCTATAGCTCGAGCTAATTAGAATCTTTATTATGATGACATTCTGGATGTTACTGTTCCTAGTTGAACACTTTGCATGATCTGATTTTTTAGGATTTTCTCTAGTCATTTTTAGACTCTAATGTTTGAATGAAAAATGCTCAGTACATTTTGAGTCATCAATTGTAAAAGTTTGAGAATGATCCACCGTGTTTTCCATTTATTGATGATTTTTCATTAAGAATAATGTAATATGGTATTTTGACAGTTTCCTGACACTTAGTTTGTCCTACGAATTACCATTTGTAATGACCTCCTTTGCTAAACTACAAAACATGAAAGTAGTAGGTTGATATCTCATCTAATAACCTACAAAATTTCAGATTTTAATTCACACTTTAAGGAGGTACTTCGTTCATTTAACAAAGACCAGAAGAAACAGTTTTCTGGACAGAAATTTTCCTAAGATGTATTAAACTATATTAATCCGTCCATTGTTGGTCTGAACTCAAAACGCAAAATTGTTCATCGTGGTGTCCCGTATCAGCTCGTAAAATTTGAGAAGTTTTTGACCGACGTGTGAATTAAGACAATTTTTTTCGTAAGGGTCGATGAAATTGAAAAAACTGTCTAATTCAATCCGTTGCTCATAGTTGTTTTGTTCGTTGAGTCTAGAAGGTTGTCATGGACCGGCTTACTATTGTCTCTCATTATACTAATCTTCACTTGATCATTTCATTAAGGTGATATATCGTGTATTCTTCACGCTATCATAACATTCGATCTGGAGCAAGGAAAATGACTAATCAAGTTGAGATTGCGATTATTACAAGTCGAAGAATCAATCAACTTCTAGACAAGATGCATGCTAGGGGGATTCAGACGAACATGATCATCGATGCAATAGAACATACTATTCAACTTCTCGAGCATCAGATTGAGATGATTCAATCCCACTTGGCATATCTTGCCAATCAACTTCTACGTGACGAGCCTCCATTAGTGATAGGAAGGGAGTTTACTCCGCTTCCCACAATAATTTCTATCATATGGCCAATACTCCTAAAGAAAGGAGTAATTAAGCAAGAACAAATCCCTCATCAAATTGAGAAATCTCGAAATTCCTATTCGGGCAAGTATTGTGACTACCACTATGGTCAAGAAGGTCACTCCCTCGAAAAATGTGTCACCATGCGATTTCGAATCCAAGACATGATTGATGCTAGAGATCTTATGTTCCGTGCATGGAAATATTGTGGAGGAGATCAAGATTTGCTGGTTGTCCCGAGCATGCGATTGAGCCATCCTCATCTAGTCATCGCTTTTTTCGTGGCGTTACCTGGAACACGTGGGACGATTAGTCCCTCCAGAAGCCAAGAGAGTTCTTTATTAAGGAATTGGGCGTAGACCCAGATCAACACTATTTCTATCCCCTGCGTGGGATTTATTCCAGTTTTCATTAGGATTTTCAATTCATGTTGCGTTAGGCTTTCATTTCAATTCATATTTGCATTTCTATTCAATAAGATGTAATTCATTAATTTCATATCAATAAAATTACAACATTTTTTCATTAATTTTGGAATCTTGATGAAGTTTCCCAAACCAACCCAATGACGATAACCAACAATCAAACAATCTGTCATCCGTGGTAAGCACTAATGGTTGGGCTTCTCAAGAATACTTGTCTCCAAGGTTTTCAAAAACAAAAGTTTTTTTTTTAAAGAAAATTTTCAAAATTGGTTGGCATACGATCTAACCCTGTTTGTTTTGCTAACTCATCTACTATATGTTTCAAAATTAATTCAGGGGCAGGGGGCCTGATTCTTAACTTTGACCATGCATCAGTCCGATCAATCCTTGATGGTACTGCACATGGTAATCAAGCAATTGAAGTAGCCTACATAACTTGAGCCATTTCTGATTCATCAACCATTTGAGGCGATCCGTGCTTCCGCATCAATCTTTTCCCACAAGACAGCGGAACTTCTAGCTGATCAAATGATAAACGGTCCCTAATGATCATGTCATAATACCAACCGTCAATAAACCCTGTATTTACCAGCATTGCTTTTGGATGTCCCTCGATCAACCTAAATAATGGTACTCGAGGGCAATCCTTAGCCGATCCCTTGATCGACTCATATTAGTCAATTCAAATACCAGTCCATCAATCAGTCGAGGCCGATCCATGCTTCATCCTTGATCGATCCATTGATCTCGCCATGGGGAATACAAAGGCCGCCTGGTCTCAACGAGAGTATCTCTTGCCCTCGACTCATCATTATTAGGAAATGACTTTCTTTTTCCTTTTTGCAAGTGCCAAGCTAGGAGACATGTTTTCGATTGCTACTACTATAGTAAATCAACAATCAAGAGCTTCCCAAATTTTGCTCATTTCATTTTTTTTAAGACCCTATTCATGCACACGTTTCCTATGCAGGATCGGGGATGAAAATAAGCCGTTTGTCAAAGTTCGAAATTAAGTTCCCGACACTGGCCATGTTTGGGGTAATCTTGCATTTTGGTTAAAGCTGTACCCATCCTAATTGAAAACGGGGGCAAATAGACCTTGACTTGAAAAAGGAAGTATTTTTCTATGTCTAATGTATTTTTCGAGTGATACCTTCCTTTTTTGCAGGATCATGCAACCGTCCATGATGGTGATCCCTATTGAATGGAGGCAACCAGGGCACTTACGTCTTCTCTTGACTCGATCATGCATATGATTTCCTTGCTCTGGGGCAAGAATAGAAATGAACTAGCCCCCAACTTGAGGAGTAGGATCCCCGAGCTGTTTGATTTTCTCACGTCTTCTAGGGCAACTTAGATTTTCTCGTTTCTGATAATTTTCTAGCATTCTTACATGGTCAATTTCTTGAGCAAAATGCATGAGGTTTTCATGATAAGGCTTTTAACAGTTTCCGCGCTTTTCACGCTCCATTTGCCGCTAAATGTTGTAACTGTTTTGATCGTGTTTTCTTTTGCGCGCCTTTTCTTTCAAATTTTTAGGATAAGTACCACCAAAATTGCCCTGTACGCGTGGCATTTTCATAGTCAACTTGTATCAATCTTTGTGTATAGCCATCCGTAGCGAATAATTCCTCCTCCATGTGCGCGTCACGTGACTCCTAGGTAATTATTGGTGTCAACACTACTTAACAGGGAGATTCACTGCAAATACTAGCTTTGCTCATTATTGCTGAGATAATAGTTTACTTTTTTACATTCCTCGAGTAATGCCTATAGTTTTTGATAGATAGAAAACTCATAGTCTACACTTTCAAATAGTAGCTAAAGCCTCATGTATGTTTGGTGGAGATCATATTCACTATGGTACTCTAATAGGTAAATGGAGGAGAAAGCGACATTATTTTGAGCTTTGTTGATTTACAGTGTAGTGTTGGAGGTTCATCATTTATAATCATTCATTTACTATATGATAGTTTGTTGATTAGAAATTGGTATTGTTTACTAAATTTATGCTTATTAATGGGGGTGTAATTGTAAATTATACCTTATAGTTGTTCGGAATTTCGAATAACATATATAGTCTGTCAAGGGATAAAACACATTAAACTAGCTCTTAGATAGCATTATTATAGAGAACTAGAAGAGTGCAACTATGTCGAGACCAATTGCTTCAAACCCATTACATCGTCAAGTAGTGCATGCTACCACCGACTGCTTCAAGCACCACCATCGCACCCGGACCTGCAACATGTGTGCCATGGGTCGTGTCAAGAAGGTGGCTGGCAATGAGATCGAGCTCCCCTCTGGGAAGTTCGTCAATTGTGTTGGCACTTCCCGACTAGCCAAACCATAGGAGCTTTAGCCTCTAGCAGATGAATCCCGCCTTGTGGTCCATTGAGTTTTGCCTACTTCAATCCTCATTCTGACGACGATTTATCTCACAATATTAACAATACCAACAATAAGGTAGTCACCGGCGGCGATCGTAAGATCATGTAGCGCCACCCTCCCTAGCTCAGTACTAATGCCGCCAAGGGCTCCCGCTGTCTTTTATGCCGCCTTACATAGTGTTGGAAAGATAAAGATTGAAGATCTTGCTAATTCCAATATGGTAGAAAATGTGGCCGAGTTGTGCGATATCCATAGTTACCAAATTAATGAGTGTAAACGCATCGCATTATTATCTAGCAAAGGACAATAAATCCTCCCCAAAGAAAATAAGATGAATAGGGCATTTATCGCCGTGGATGTAAGCTTCCATGAGATTTCTTTTTCTCTTGGTCGTTTGAACCGCTTTAGCTATTTGGTATTTCATTTCTCTTTTTTTCATCTCGTTTTGTTATCATTAAAACATGGTATCATAGTCGTGTTTGATTCTAAAGTCGCCTTCCTTGTCAATGCTTCCGCTTGTTTGTTGGTGTCGGAGAATCCAATTTTTTGTGGCGGTTTTTGGTGTGCGCAGAGGCAATCATCTTCATTAGATCTTGATTGGATTCGATTATTCCTAGATAAGTTTGCTAAATTTTATGCTATCTTTATGTTTAGAACGATAGTTGATAATAGCAAATCTACTTTCGAGATGTCAAATAAACTTACGACTATTATGTTAAATGAACGTAATTATTTGCCTAGGTCTAGAGCTGTTTCTATAGCCCTTGAGGGTAGATCAAAGTTGGGGAAAAGTACACTACAAGTGCCATAACTTTCGTATGGCGTTCATTTAAATGCCATAACTTTCAAAAAATTCACTTAAATGCTAGTTTTTTGAAAAGGTGTTCATTTGAGTGCCAAAGATGACGTGACCGTCGGAAAAGGTGACGTGGCAGCCGAAAATACTGACGTGGCACCAGCGAAGGGATTTTCCTGAATATTCAATGTACACGTGGTAATTTTTTTATTTTTGAATATTTATTTTCCCGATTTATTTTAATTATTGAATTTTTTTTTAAAGGGCAAACCTTTTTCTCGGTGGTGGCCGGCAAGGGTCCCCGCCGCCCACTAACGGCCAGCCCAGAGGTCAGGGTCGGTCTCCCTAGGCAGGCAAGGCCGCGACGGCCTTGGCTGACAATCATCGCGGCCTCGATAGTAGCGGGGGAGGGCATGAGGCCCTCGCCCAGATCTGGGCTGGCAAGTTCCAGTTGTGCATGTAAGGTGTTCGAGAAAATGTCGATGAGGCAGAATAGAGGTGTCAAGGTGCAGGGGCTTCTCACAATGGTTCAACAGGGCACGATCAATGACTGAACAGGAAGGGGAGGGGAAGATGAAGACAAAGAAGCCTTTGATCTTTCGTCCAGGACCTTACCCATGCAAGGAGTTCCACAAATCGAGGCTTGGACACTGCGAACCCATCCCACAAAGAATCCTCTCTAGAGAAATGGGGAAATGGGGAGGTGGAGGATCTAAGGGAATCGTAAAATCCCCCATTATTCGCTGAGTCACGGCGAGGATGACGCGGGGGTGATCGAGACAAGAACAAGTAGAGGCGGGGAGTGCTCGGGCAGACGCAGCAGTGGTGACACAGTAGCAGAAGCAGGGTCATCGACGGTTGTTACCTAGGGTCATCGCGGCCTCATTGGCCCAGGGTGAGCCGACCCTCGCCTTGGACCACCGAGAAACACTAAGTTTCTATCTCTTTTTTTTCAGTATTTTTTATTTTTTTTTGCCAAATTTATTTTCTGATTTGAGCAAAAAACAAAAAAAAAAAATTGAAAACTATTAAAAAATAAAAAAATCCATGTGGCAGTAAAAAAATCAATAAAATAATAAAAAATGTTATGTAATAATTTCCGGCGAAAATAGCACTCAAGTGAACGGTTTTGACCGGAATTGGTACTCTGAACGTTTTTGCTTTGATGTGGCACTCAAATGAACGTTTTGAAAGTTATGGCACTTAAGTGAATGTCATACGAAAGTTATGGCACTTGTAGTATACTTTTCCCTCAAAGTTGGGTTATGTGAATGGTCTTATCAGAGCACCTATAGTTGCGGATGCAAAATTTGCTGAATGACAGATGAATGATAATATGGTCATATCATGGTTGTTTAATTCAATGGAATCTCGAGTTTATGAGATATTTGCTTATTCAGAGACTGCTAAGTCCCTATGGGATTCTTTGAGGGATATGTATGGAAATGTTGATAATGCATCCAGTGTCTTTGAGTTGCAACATGAGCTTGATCATATTGAGCAAGCACCAAATCAAACATTTATTGAACATCTTGGTAATATGAAAAAGAAGTGAGATGAATTGAGACAACATCAACCGCCTACTCAAACTGTTCAGATATATGCCCAGCGTGAAGAGTAGGACAAGATTTTTCAACTTTTGGCTAGTCTTAGGCCTGAATATGAAGATCTTAAGAGGCCAATCCTAATGAGTTCTACTCTTCCCAATTTTGTAACTGTTTGTGCTATTGCTCAAAGGGAGGAAACTCGTTGTCGTATAATGAAGCATGATTCCAAGAAAGGGGGAGATTTGTTTGAGAATTCTGCTCATGTTGCTAAAAGTAATCGCTCTGGTTTTGATGAGAGCTGCTCTGGTTTTGGTACTAAAATTAATCGCACTGGTTTTGATGACAATCGCTCTGGTTTTGGTAAAGGCAAATGCAAAAGTCGCAATAATAAATTTCATTGTGATCTTTGTGATAAGGATGGTCACACTAAAGACCGTTGTTGGGAGCTTTATCCTCATCTTTGGCTTAGCATGGATAAAGTGGTGGATGCCAAGATTGATGCTAATTCTCATGGCTCTACATCTAATTTTCAAGCCTCCCTCAATAAAATTGCTCTTCAACCGCAACATCTTATCCAAGCCGGTGGCACAACATCATCTATCTCTAATTTCCGGTAATCTAGCTCAATCTAGTAATTCCCTGGCTCTTATGACTCTATCTTCAAAAAAATATTTTATTGTTGATTCGGGTGCTACTGACCATATGTGTATCACTTCTTATGGATTATCTGATTTTTGTGCCGTTGATGAGGGTTCGCGTGGTTTGATTACTGTGGGCAATAGAACTCAAGTTCCGGTTGAAGGACAGGGCACCGTCAATTTATTTTCTTTTGCTTGTGATGTGTTAGTTGTGCTGGCTTTATCTTCAAACTTATTATTTGTCAATAAACTTACTGAAGAATTCGATTGCAATGTTATTTTTTCCCATCAAAAGGTAGTGTTCCAAGATAGACTCACAGGGAAGAAGGTTGGTGAAGATCGTTGTCAGTAAGGGCTCTATGTGATTGACTTTCAAAGCAAAGCTTTGGTTGCAAGGAAGAATAAGGAGGCTATTTCGCAACTCTGGCATTTACGCATGGGCGACCTCTCAAATAATGTCTTGCATAATTTAAATTCTGAATTTTCTCTCGATTCAAGTCATTGTGAAACTTGTCATTATTTTAAGCAGCATAAACTATCTTTTACTTTTAGCTCGCATGTTTCACAAGAAATGTTCGAATTAGTACACTCTGATGTTTGGGGTAATGCTCCCGTGGATTCGCGTGATAGCTTGAAATATTTTGTTACCTTTATTGATGATAAGTCTTGCACCACTTGGCTTTATTTGTTGACCTCTATGAGTGAAGTGCTTAGAGTACTCCAAGAATTTTGCAGTGTGGTTCACACTCAATATGGTCACCACATCAAGATTCTCCGAATTGGTAATGGGATTGAATATACAAATAATCAATTTGAATCATTTATGAAGTCTTTGGGAATTATTCATCAAACCTCATGTGTTGGTACCCCTCAACAAAATGGCGTAGTCGAACGGAAAATTCATCATATACTTGAAGTGTTAAGAGCTCTATTATTTCATGGTAATTTTCCGAAGACATATTGGTCAGATGTTGTGCTTACTAGTTGTTACTTGATTAATCGTCTTCCTAATAAGATCGTACGCTAGAAATCTCCAATGGAGGTGCTTATTGGCCGAACTGTGAATATTTCACATCTTTGAATATTTGGGAGTATTTGCTTTGTTCACTCTTTAACGGGAAAACTTGATCCTCATGCTCGTAAGTTTGTTTTTATTGTCTACTCATCTATCAAGAAGGGGTATAAATGTTTTGATCCATTTGCTAATAAAGTTTTTATCCAACGTGATGTTGTCTTCAATGAGAATCACATATTTTTTTCCAGCAAGGATCGACTTTAGGGAGAGAATAGTGGTACTGAATTAGACTATAATGCGCTCGATGTTAAAGTTGCTCCATTTTCAATTGTGAGTGCTCAATTTCCTAGTGATTCTGATCTTGCTTCAAAGCAAGTTGATGAAATTGTTGAGATTGAAGAGCCTACACCCGTTCCTGTTGCTCCTAATCCTATTTGTAGGATTACTTGAGTGTCACAACCATCTATTATACTTATTGACTTCACCACTTATCATTCTGCTCATCATTCTGCTCGATTTCTTATACAGGATTATATTTGCTATGGCAAAGTTTCTCTTGCCTTTCATTTTTTTTTTGTGAGCTATCGATGCTCAGAAAGAACCTGCTACTTTCCTTGAAGCTAGAAGTTGAAGAGCTAGAAGCACTTGATAAAAATCACACTTGGGATATTGTCATCTTACCTGAAGGAAAGCATTTTGTTGGTTGCAGATGGGTATATAAAATTAAATACAAAAATGATGGTTCCATAGAGCGTCACAAGGCAAGACTTGTTGCGAAAGGCTACATGCAAACATATGGTGAAGATTACAAAGAAATGTTTGCTCCTGTGGCAAAAATGAACACGGTAAGAGTATTGATGTCCATACCAGTAAATTGTGATTGACCACTCTTTCAAATGGACGTTAAAAATGCGTTCTTATAACATGAACTGGAATAAGAAGTTTATATGAATATTCCTCCTCGATATCCTTTAGAAAATCAACTCAATGCAGGCTGGAAGCTTAATAAAGCTATCCATGGTCTCAAGCAGTTGGCACGTGCTTGGTATGGAAAATTAAGTTTGGCTCTTGAAAGTGTGGGTTTCAAAAAGTGCGATTTGGATTCTTCTTTATTTGTGAAGCGGAATGCCAAAGGAAAAATGATTGTCCTTATTTACGTGGATGATATAGTTATTACTGGTCATAATATTCAGGAAATCGAGGCTCTCAACGGCACTTGAATGTACAGCTTGACATCAAGGATTTGGGACACTTGCGTTATTTTCTTCAGTAAAGGATTATTCATCTCTCAAAGGAAATATGCTCTTGATTTGTTAAAAGAGACTAGAAAACTTGGAACTGCTCCTGCTGAGTCTCGCATGGATTATAACAATAAGTTTGTTGACAACATCGCCCCTTTACCCAATATTGGTCTATTTCAAAGGTTGGTTGGACGATGATTTACTTAACCATTACTCGGCCAAATATTGCTAATGTAGTTAGTTATGTAAGCCAATTCATGCATGCTCCTACTGAAGGACATATGGCGCTTGTGGATTGCACATTGAGTCCAAGTCGGGGTATTTTAATGAAGAAACATGGTCGTACTAGTATTGAAGGGTATACTGATGTGGATTGGCTGGGAGCCCTATCGACATAAAATCAACTACAGGTTTCTGCACTTTTGTAGGTGGCAACTTAATCACTTGGAAAAGTAAAAAATAAGCCGTTGTGGCGAGGCCTAGTGCAAAGGCTGAATATCGAGCGATGACCTCAACCACAAGTGAAATGGTTTGGCTTTGTTTGCTTGTGCAAGAATTGGGATATAGAACTCCTAAGTCTCTCAGGAAGTTATTTTGTGATGGTCAAGCCGCAATCCATATTGCTTCAAATCCAGTTTTTCATGAACATACAAAACATATAGAAATCGATTGTCACTTTGTTTGTGAGAAAGTTCAAGACAAGACAATTGAAACTTCTTATAGCCGTAGTGATGAGCAACTTGCAGATATATTCACCAAGGGTGTTCTTAAAGGCGTTTTCCAAAATATGGTACCCAAGCTGACCTCCGAGGACGTTTTCGCTCCAGTTTGGAAGGGGGTGTTGGAAAGATAAAGATTGAAGATCTTACTAATTCTAATATAGTAGGAAATGTGGCTGAGTTGTGCGATATCCATAGTTACCAAATTCATGATTGTAACACATCACATTGTTCTCTATTAAAGGACAATAAATCATCCCCAAAGAAAATAAGACGAATGGGGGATTTTATGCCGTGGATGTAAGTTTCCAAGAGATTTCTTTTTTTCTTGGCCGTCTGAACCACGTTAACTATTTGGTATTTCCCTTCTCTTTTTTCATCTGATTTTATTATGATTAAAACACAGAGACACCTTTCTTATATACACGTAGACATCAAGTTCGTGACCAATTCATGTCAGTCTATTTCTTTTGCCTCTCTCTTACCTCGTAGCTCTTTCCTGGCTAAGTTTGTCCCCACGTTTAGTGCTTCGTTTGATGGATGATGAACCGGTACGTTCTCTCTGGCACTCAGGCATCTTTCAAGATCATCAACTCAATCTTTTCACAGTTTGAGTATAAAGTTTATTCTTTCGTGGACATTTTCGTATTCCGATCGAACATTTTGGTAGATGCATGTTGTTTGCGATTGAAAAGGTGATCACCTTATCTTGGGGAGAATAAAAAAACAAAAAACAGAAAAACACAAACTCGAGATTCTTGACTTTATTGCGCATACGGTCACGTCGAAACTAACATCGAGCGACACATGAGATTGGCTTATATCTAGGTAAGTTCTCTAATAAATCAACTGAAAGAAGACGCAAAACCGTTTGCCTCCCAAGCTTCTCCTTATTAGACAAAGAAACTAATTCATCAATCAATGAGGCTAGTTGTATCCCGGTGCAAATGTAGGCTCGCCATCAATAGGACGATAAACTTCATCATCTGAAACACTGAGAACTTCTTTCAATCCTGGAAAAACAATTCTTTTGATGAGCCCTTGTCAAATTTGATTGAAAAATAAAAGACCTTTGAACCTCCCAATAGGAGTTGAGAATAGTAAATTAGCAACTAAACTGAAATACTTACGGCCCAACTTCTCCGCTTCGCTTTCACTGAGCCTCGCCGTGAACCCGTTGATTGTTTTATAGGTGTAGATCAGAGAATCCGCTGGCTTGCTGCTCAAACATGGATAAGATATCCAAATTGGGAGTATGTATCAAAATTAGAATTGGTCAAATGGATAGATTACTTCGAAAGGAAAAAAAGAAAACCAATATACGCCAATATAGCTATGCAATGTTATTTAATCTTAAAGAGGACTCTAGATCGCATCATATGCAACCCTAGATAAGCCGTCCAAATAAGAACTCATTCGTCTCGAGATCATGAAGGGAGCCTGAGAGGAGATTTTAGATCTCTAGATCTATTCTAATGGGTTCGACACATTCTATGAACTTGACTTAAAATAAAATCTTCTTTGAACCAGAAATTACATACCCTCCTTCGAGAACTTCCCCAAGAAGTTTGAGAGCAAGAGCCTTTGAACTCTTAACTGAAGGATCCAAATAAACCATGTGAGTCTGTGAACTTAAAATAACATAAATCGTTAGTACGCAGAAGTACCTAACAATCATCATAGTACGAAAAAAATTACGAAAAAAATTACTATAATCAATATTTCACCATCGGGAAGAAAAGTTTTGGGACCTCTTTGTTTGGCATTAAGCTTTCTCGCCAAAAACGAAATTGTTGTCTGAATTTCCAAAATTTATGAAAAAGTTACATATAACTATACATGTTTCAATGACATAGAGAGCTAGGCTCCATTTATTTTGTAAAAAATAAACGACTTAAAAAATATATTCCTAAAAATGGCTATCTGTATTTCTTAGAAAAAAGAAAGGAAAAGTGTAAAAAAAATTAATTCTAAACCTATAGCCCATTTGTATCAATTCACTCATAACCTTTTATAGGTGTTTTTGAATTGGTTTCAATTCAGTCTTAAACATTTTTGTATTTGTGTTAATCAAGTCAATTCGATTAATTTTGACCAAAAACTCACTGACCTAAATGTTGGTTGTCCTACAGAGAACGGCTAGCGCTGACGTGGATATTTTGTAATATGATTTTAATATTTTTGAGAATTTTTTTTAGTGATATAAAAAAGAAAGAGAAGAAAAACCAAAATAATTATTAGCAAATTATTAGAAATATTATTATTACATTAGCGTCAGTCGTGACAAATAAGACAACCGATATCCACGTCAGCAAAATTTTTGCCAAGATTAGCCGGACTGACTCAATTAATAGACATGCTAAAAATTTAGGGCTGAATTGACGTCAACGCCAAAGGTTTTAAGATTGAATTAAGACCAATGCAATAGGTTTTGGATTTTTTTACACTTTTTCCTAAAAGAGAATGAACAAAATATTTTTATCATCCACAAACATATGTTTAGACGTATATTATTGTCGATAATAAAAATATTTTCAATTAAATGGTTATTTCAAGCAATATAAGTGAACATTTATGAAAAAAAAAATTAAGTAATTTTTTTTTTGTAAAACAAACCGAGCCTTAAAAGAAAAATGGGGTTCTCGCCTTTCTTTCTCCAAGGTTTTGCGCACAGCAACAACAACCGAACAGCAAGCTGAGCAACGACCACAGCGCAAGTACCCCAGCGAAGATGGACAGGATTGAGGGAGTATGATTTGTAGTCGCCATTGAAGGTCTCGTTCTATGTTTTTTTTTTTTTTAAGAAAGAGCGCCAAAAAATGGGGATGACTTGTCTGACCTCGAAATTGAGAATGAAATCTGGGAGACCAGAGTTAATTTTTCTTGTTGGACGAGGCATGATACGACTTGTGCTTATATTCGGGCTTGCGAATTGAAGTGACTTGCATTGATTGTAGAAGAATAACTCCAAATTTATCGATCCATTAATTAGTTGTTAAATATGAATTATTAATGTCAAATTAAGAAGATTGCAGTTGCACGAAATGATTCGTCACTAAATGCTGCTTTTATTAGAGTTTTGTCACAAGTTTAAGTACATTATACGAAACCCAACCCGGATTGGAATGTCTTAAATTTCAGCGTTTTCATGATTTGGTCCTCTTAACTTTTATTATGATTAATCAAGTCCTCTTTTTTTTTAAAAAAATTATTCTATTTGCTCATCTAATTTCTTTTTTGTGTAATCAAATTTACCTCACAAGAAAGTTCGTTCGAAAGTGTAATAAAGACTTGGTAACAACGTGCGATACTTTTCTTTTTCTTTTTGTTTTTCTTTTCTTTTCTTTTTTGGGTTTTTCAATTGTAAAATCATCATAAATTTGATTCGACTGAAACAGAGATACTGATGGAAGTAATTAGTTTCTTAATTTGCATATATATTAGACTAAACAGAGGGACCCAAAAAGGATAATTTTTCACGTATATGGCCATGGTGGCGGCGGCCGTCTTGACGGTAGGCGAGAGAAAGAAACCCAATAAATTCAACAGTTTAATCGAAACCTTTCTCCTTGATTGTGGTTAGAAAAAACTCCTTCCACACTTAGTAGGATACGAAATCAACCACGCAAAGTACTTTTCATCAACAGGAAATTTGCCCAATAAATTCTAAACGTATTGCTAATTCAGTTTTAAACTTTTAATTTTTGCTTTTTTAGTATTAATTCATTATACAAAATTCTAGCGTAATCATTCTAACCAATTTTCGCCAAAAATCGCAGATATGACTTTCCCGCCATTACCAGCCCTCCTATGTAATGCATGGCCAAGTCAACGATTTCTGGCGAAATTTGACTGGAAGCACTGCACTAGTTATCCGACTAAATTAGAAAATTGTAAAGTTTATATTGTGGTTTAAACCTAGAAGAACCCACAATTCTAGCATGCCTACGAGCACTTGAAAATGATGTATATCGAACTCAAAATCTATTGGAAATCGAACTTGGCGTTGCAATCGCAGACGCCATGCCTCATTTTCAACAAAAAGAAAAAAGAAAAGGAAGAAGAAGAAGGAGGGCGATATTGTTAAAATTGTGTGTCGAATTTAAGCCCAAAGCAAAAAATAAAGTACGGTGGATCAGATTATATCGGTTTTGTATAACCGAATGTGCCTCAAATCAAGAAAGTCTTGATTTGGATTGTAGTGCTTTGGATGTTGCAGATTCAGTTAAAAGAGAAATAAAATAATAACAATAATAATAAAGAATCTTGGACTTTGCACTTTCATTTACCGAATTCTTTGAGATATTGGACGTGAAGATTGAGGAGTCTAAGAAAGGAAATAGTACAAAAAGCATATCCTATAAGAGGTCAGAAAAGGAAGACATCCAAGAAATTCGCATAGTGCAAGTCTGATGCACATGCGGTTTAAAAACGTGGGCAGAAGAAAAGATCGAGAATCCCAGCGTACGTGAGCGCTTGTGCTTTTGTCTCCGTGTTCGTACAACGTTCGAATTACATCAAAGAAGAATTTGTGTTTTATCCGAGAAATTTTTGTGGTAAGGATTCGTGTATAATTACTTTACGAGATTGAGAAATTATTTCGTTAGAAATTATGAAGCTAAACACTGTGTGATTTATTTGATGTAATTGGGGATTGAGAAACACCGAAAGTGTTTGTGTAATTCGAGTGACTTGTAATCTTTGTGTATCGCTTGATCTATAGTGAAATTCGTTGATGCTCTCCCCAAGGACATAGGTCTCTACGACCGAACCACGTACATATAGTGATTGATTTAATTTTCTCGTTCTGTTTATTTATTTGATCGATCGCTTAGTTTCGCCCAATAATTTGTCAAAACTTGGCTTGCTTGAGTTGAAGTGAAACGATAGCGATAGAAGAAGGAAAAATGAAAATCGGTAGATTCATGGGGAAGGATTTTGGTTTCTAGAAGATGTAGATTAAAGACTACATATATGAGATGAAGCTTCACGCGCCCTTATCTGGGGAGAAACCAGATACGATGAAGCAAGCTGGCTGGGAATTGCTAGATAGACGAGCGATAGGTGTTATTCGGTTGACGTTGGCTCATAACGTAGCGTTTAATATCGTCAAGAAGAAGACCATTGCGGGTTTGACGAAAGCCCTATCGTACATGTACGAGAAGTCATCTGTGATCAACATGGTCTATTTGATGTGACGTCTATTTAACTTAAAGATGAGCGAAGGCACGTCAGTTGCTAATCATATCAATGAATTCAATGTGATCGTTAGTCAATTGAGTTCAGTTGATATCGACTTTGAAGACGAGGTACGTGCTTTGATTCTATTATCCTCATTGCTTGATAGTTGGAATACTATTATTAATGTTGTTAGCAATTCCTTTGGGTCAGCAAGTTTGACGTTTGATGTAATTCGAGATTTTATTCGGAGTGAGGATATTCGTAGAAGAGAATCTAACAAATTTGTATCTGCTACTTTATTAGGTGAAAATAGAGGAAGAGTTCGTACTCGTGTTAGTAAAAGTAGTATAAACATGAATAGACGCGGTCAGTTTAGGACTGGTGATACAATTTGTCTGAATTGTGGCAAGAGGGGACATTTTAGAAGGAATTGCTTTAAGCTGACAAAAAAAAACGAGTAAGGGAATTAGAGTTGAATCTGCGAATGATGTTGCAGCTGTAGCTGAAAATTCTAATGGTGTCGATAGTGTCTTGTCTGTCACTGGAGATTCGTCATCTGATGGATGGATTAAGGATTCTGATTGTTCTTTTCATGCTACACCAAATAGGAATTGGTTTGCTACTTATCAGTGCACATATAGTAGCAAAGTACAGTTGGAAAACAACGCTGAATGCGATGATGTGGGTGTTTGTTATGTTAAAATCAGAATGTAGAAATGGTATTGTGAGGACATTGACTGGAGTAAGACATGTTTGAGAATTCAAAAAAAAAACTTAATTTCCTCGGGTGCCCTAAATTCAGTTGGATGCAGGTATTCTTCAAGAGGTGGAGCTTTGAAGATTGTTCAAGGTGCCCTGGTGATAATTAAGGAAATCAAGCGTGGTAGGCTGTAGACTTCAAGGTGAAACAGTAACAGAGTTCGTTGTAGAGACGTCGAATGCATCTATTCGAGAGTCAGAATTGTGGTATATGCGTTTGGGACACATTAGCGAGAGAAGCCTGAAGGTTTTAAGTGAAAAGAATTTATTATGTGGTTGTATTGCTGACAAACTTAATATATGCAGGTGATGTGATTTAGATTAACGACGAAAAATGTAATATAGTGCGACTGTTTGAGAAACCACTAAAATTGCAGTACTTCACTTGGATATTTGAAGGTTGTCGCGATTATCTTCTAGGAAGAGAGTCAGATATATGCTAACAGTTGTAGATGACTACTCAATGAAGACCTGGGTGTTTGTGTTTAGACACAAGTTTGATACTATTGTCAGGATCAGGCAGTTGAGGGCTTTGATCGAGAAGGAGACTGGTAAGACGATCAAATAGGTGCCGACTCACAAAAGCATGGAGTTTTTCTTGAAGCCGTTAAGTAAATTCTATGTGAAGGAAGGCATAGTGAGCGTCACGCCCCGCGTCCTAGGCACAGGCACGCTAACATCCCTACTTGCAAACCAATAATAATCTCTCGGCGGTCCCAAGATTCACCAAATTTGAGTCGAGAGATATAATAAACACATCAAGCATACGGAAGCGATACTCATATAAAACCCCGTACAATATATATATTAAGTGAGACCAGGATAGCATCACATATGTCGTTCATACATCAAGGCGTATTGTTCATATAACCCGAATACTAAACCCGCTAAACAAAAAGGGCGATAGGGTAAGCATCTCAAAAGAAAACATCCACTAAATCCCTCAGGAGCGGGGTTAGGTCGCCAGTCAAGGTCGATCCACCAACTGGAGTATCCTAGGATGAGCTGCTGGAGTCATCCGTATCCTCTACGTCCTCGGTAGGCTCATACTCGAAAAATGTCTCGGACGGAACCTCCACTGAATCCTCCATAGTCGCCTCCTGCGACGGCTCAGCGAGGTCACCCTCGGACGCCTCCGAAACTATAACCTCCTCCTGCTCTTGCTCCTAGGTGAACTCCAAGGTCGGTGTCCGCTCTGGCCCGTTCCTAGACCCTATAATCGAACCTTTAGGTAACTCTTGCTCCGCCACAGCCTGGCACCAATCGGGTATGACACCTGGGGGTTACCTCGTGGGGCTTCAGTGGCCCGACCTATCTATCCCCATCCCTCCTAAACTATGCCTCGAACCTGTGAGGTTTCCAGTCTGGCTTTCCCTCATCGACCCATACCACTGTACATTTCCTTACAAAAATGTCCCCCTACCTATCAAGGAACTCATTATAGTATGCCGTCATCTCCTTCGGGTCACCAAATCGAATAGGCCACATTTCTAAGGCCTAGGATCTGTAAAAAGAAGGGTTCCCCAAAATGGGTGAGATACACATCTCAGTAAAAAAAACCCAACCCTAGGTCAGGTTGACAATCCACTCAGGTAGTCGCACTCCTCAACAAATCCAAACTCATGAGAACATAGACAAAACAATCACAATTCAATAAACAACCACATATAGAAGACAGACATGCATTTATGATCTCACGTCACACTCATATGCACATGTATATTCAGTCTGCCACTTCACCACATCCAGCAACCTCCACCCACCTCATTCTCTAGCTCGCGAACTAGTCGCCTTAGGCCCGGCCCGGGTAAACGCATCAGACCGCCATCGATGACCCGCGTAAACGCATCAGGTCCCAATGAATTCCCCAAGCAATGCTCATTAATCCACTATATGTCTCGCGAATCATTCGCATCAGGACTGTGGCTAACTCAAACCCCGCGACTTGATTACATCAGGGCGTCACCTAACCATACTTCACCCCGCGACCTCGTCGCATCAGGGTCTCAACCTCCCGCCCCGCGTCTCACACGCCTCAGGGCTCATCTCATCTCAACCATGCCTCCACTGCAACTCATGCCATGCTTTTCAAATCGTTTGCATTCACGATATCAAGTGCAATTCACAAATCTCATGGCATACGAGGCAATCAAATCATGTCCAGACATGGCAAGCAATCAAACATAACCAATGTTACACATATACATCCTATATCATTTTAGGACACAATACAAACTAGCTCTACTGAAATTCCCACATGAATCCATTCAATTAGGCCTTAACTCACCTAATCGAGTCCAATCCCCCTAGCCTAGGTTTAGGAAATCCCTTGCCTTAGCTTCAATAACACCAAATCACTCTTCTTGAGTCCTCAAGGTTCGGCCCCTTATAGTCCAAGGTCGAACACTTCGCGCAACCTAGAAATTTCAACGAATCCGCCAAATTTTCATACCTAAATCCTCAATCCTTCAATCACAATCATTCCTAACTTAACCCCCAACATCTTAACACATCATAAACGTCAATTTAAGTCCCATAAGTTTCTGTTCTTATAGCCCACAAAATCGGTTTTGCACAGAACCGAACCGGTTCACTTCGGTTCTGTGCAAACCCAGTGCTTCCAGCCTCCAATCCTTCTCAATTCCTTCATTCAAGCCTTATTCTATCTCTTAACATGTCTACCTAAGGGTTTGGGAGGCTCACCGGTCGTTTGGAGTCGGTTGGTCGCCGAAAAGTTGTCCAAAGTTGCCGAAATGCCAAGGACTGGAATACCGGCAATTTCTGCACAAAATGTACAAGACCGGTTCATGGTCAAAACCTTATCAAATCAAGCTCAAATTTTTTACCATAGAATCATCTATGTGTCTACTTGATCTTCACCAAATTTGAGCTCTACATTCCAAGATTTCGACTATCAAAAGGGGTGAGAACCAAACTTACCTCAAACTATAACAGAATCCGTCGGCTCTTGGGAGATTGCTTGCCCTGAATTCCACAGTGCTCTAAATGGCATGATTCTTATTGGAGGACGTCGGCAAGATGTGGATCTACTTCTAAGTGGTCGGCCGACATCTGGTGGTGACCGGAGATGGCGATCGTGGGCGGCGAACGGCGGCTTCCGGTTTGGTCGGGCGAGCTGCTGAATGGAGGTGGAGGAAGAAGATGGTTCTCGGTGGTCTTTGGGGTGTAGCTGGCCGAATGGTGTGGTGGAGAGAGAGAGTTTGTGTATATCCAAATTTTGGTCAATGAGGTTGAATGTTAGATGTGAAAAGGTGATATGACTCTAGCCCTTGGATCATTGACACTTAGCATTTGCTTTCCCCATGGGGATCCAATGGCCAATTCTTGTCTTCATTTTCGGCAGCTCAAGGGAGGGCACAATGCCCATTTTTCACTTCTTCAATTATAAAAGCAAAGTCCTAAGCTTGAGTGGCAAAATGGTCATTTTACTCCCGACGTTCCAAACATCGTTTTTCTCGTTCCAAGATTATTCGATAGGGCGACGGCCAATCCAAATGACGTTGGAATTCTTGATTCTCCATTTAAAGCTTTTCAGGACTCGTTTCTAATAGTTTTCTCTATCAGACGTGATTCTAGCATATCTCGAACTGACGGGCAACTTTTGCAGATATTACGCGTATCGACCCCGTAATTCTCATCAATTCATGGTGGCTTTGGTTGTCATGTAATTGTGAGGGTTTATCACTAGTCCTTATGGTCTCGATTGTCATAGTCCAATTTAGGATAATTTTGCAAATCATACGTTGGTTAAGCGGCATCACCCGCGTTCCAATCGTACGACACTCGCATGGTAATCCTTAATCGTTCTTAGATCGGCCTTTTGGTGGTTCTAAATATCCCCTCATCAATCCTTATGGTCAAAGCATCATTTCTTATCCGAGTCGCCTAGATCCACGTACCTCGTCTCGCGTTAGCCTTTTCCCTTTGGTCTGTCTACTCAAATTGATCAGATTTGAGCGGAATATAACTGAAATACATCGCTTGATATATATAAACTTCTCATTACAGAGTCTGAAGTTGATTGAAAATCAGAATGTCACAGTGAGACACCGCACTAGTGCTAATGAATCACATATTACAGAATTGATGAGCAAACATTACTAGAGACGATCCATAAAATGCTTTCTAGTGCTAGTATGGCTAGAAGGTTTCTAGCAGACGCTTTTAGTATGACGAGCTACCTAATGATTAGATCCCCATCGATTGTGATTGAATATCGGACTCCCGAAGAAGTGTAGTCAAGTAACATTGTTGATTATTCTGATATTAGAACATTTGGTTGCCCATGTTATATTCAAGTTAATGATGATAAGCTTGATGGAAGGGCAAGGAAGTGCATGTTCCTAGGTTGTGCACAAGATGAGCGAGGTTATTGGTTGTGATGCCTAGAATCAAACTCACCTATTATCAATAGATAAGTTACATTTGACGAGTCTACAGTATTTCAGGTTAGGAGTGATTATAGCAGCGTTAATATGGATCAGTACAGTGTTTAGCTTGAGGTCAAGTTGCAACAAAAAACTCCTGAGGTAGCGGATACTAGCGTGATAATCAATACAAATGGTGTTTGTAGCGAGATGAAGCCTGTAGAGCCAATAGTTACAGTAAGTACTAATATTGATAAGGTACGTATTCGATCTCTTGATGAATGTGGATGCAATGAAGGTTTTTCTTTATCTGTGATTAAGAAGTGTCACGCTCCGAACCTGTCAAGCACACAAAATCCCACCAAGGCCGTCTCATCTTTCGGTGGTACCCAGGATCCGTCGGCCAACAATTAATAACTTCTAAATGATACAAACATGCGGAAGCGATGAAACTTCTCCATTCAATTCAACCTTAAGATGATTCAGGACATAGGATATGTCTTCTTATAAACACCTACTACAGGTTCAGAGGATACAACTTTAACTTCAAGGTAACATGAAATCTCTAAATTCACCAAAGTATAAATCAATTTCATATAATTACTTCTTCAAACACCGATCATTGGCAAGCTTAGATTTCCATCGCCGAAGACCTGAAAAAGTTAATCTCACGACGGGGTGAGATATACATCTCAGTAAAGTGAGTCCTAACCCTAAGTTAGGCTGACCGTCCACTCAGACAATTACAATCACAAACAATTCATACAAAATCCCAAGAGGCATTCAACTATCACGAAATAACACAAGAACAACAAGCATGCACTCTAGGCATCGTATCATGTCATTTAGTCCAATCATGCATAAACAAGCCATGTTACGCCTTCCAACCTTTCCCGCCTCTTCAATTTCATGCCCGCGTTTAGAATGCCTCAGGCTCGATCCGCGTAAACGCATCAGACCGTCGCATTGACAAACCCGCGTAAATGCATCAGGTTTTCAATGTCACTCTAGACTTGTGTCGACACATCTCAACTCCGTCTCGCGTTTCAACGCATCACAACTATGGCCTT
Source organism: Rhodomyrtus tomentosa (assembly GCA_028455895.1). Taxonomy (NCBI): domain Eukaryota; kingdom Viridiplantae; phylum Streptophyta; class Magnoliopsida; order Myrtales; family Myrtaceae; genus Rhodomyrtus; species Rhodomyrtus tomentosa. The sequence continues at coordinate 13,457,379 of JAPCWY010000009.1, read as the reverse complement.
CTCAACCCCGCGTCTCATATGCCTCAAGGTGTCATTCAATTCAAACCCCACGCCTCAGTGCCTCTGGGCATTCATCCACACCACCCCGTGTCTCATACGCCTCAGGGTGTCACAACATCCCAGACATGCCATAAATTTCAGTTCATTTCATAACACAAGTTCGATTGCAAGCTCATGCGACGAACGACACATCGATGGCATGCGAGACAATTACATTTGACATACAAATGCAACAACCAATTCATGACACAAGCATCATCAATCAATCAAGCCCTCAATAGCTTTCTAGGACATACATTGGGCAACCACATAACAACTTTCAAAAACCTATCGATTCGTATTCAAAAATCATCCAATCGAGTCTAATCTTCCTATCAAAGGTTTAGAATCCCCTTATCTCAAGCTTAATGCAACACAATTCTTCTCCCAAGCACCTCAAGGGTTCGGTCCAAATAGTCCAAGGACAACTCAACCGCGCAACCTAATGAAATTCATCCAATCGTCAATTTTTCTTGCTCAATTAGCCAATCCATGGGACTAAACCTTATTGACATATTCATCAACATCCTAGCATGACTCAATGATGAATTTGAGACTCAATTCCAACACCAATGGTCCCCAACAGAACTTGTATGCACAGAACCAAACCGGGCATTTTCGGTTCTGTGTATACCCCAACTAATCAGCTCTTAAACTACCCTAAATCCTTAATATATTTACTAATCTACTTGCTAAAATGTAGTTCTAAGGGTTGGGGAGCCTCACCGAAAATTTAGAGCTAAGGCAACGCCGAAAAGTCCTTGAATGGCACCAGTTCCTTCGGGTCCTCCAACGGTCATTTTTTGCCCTTCAAACATAAGATCCATTTGGGGCCAAAATCCCTTTAAATTCCTCCAAATTTTTTACCACAACTCATCCAACTTTAACACTATAAGTGTAGAAGACCTCACCAAATATTTGAAGAATTTGACGTTTGGAAAACCCCGGAACAGGTCTTTCCCCAAAACCGGTTAGAATCTGACCTCGCCTGATCTTTGTCCACTGAAATCAAGCTACGAGAATATATACTGAGTCAAAATGAGCTTATAATATGTCTATGGAAAGATAAGATAATAAGCTTTTATTTGGAGATAGTTTTACCTCGATTTGATATCGGACAAAGAGATATGGCCAGAATCGTGGGACGGTCGGGACTAGTCGGCTGGGAGTTCTCAGATTCAAAACTGACTAGCCTAACCTTTGCTCCTTCAAACGATTCTATGGGACAAACAGCTGGGTGGATTTAGATCCATAATACTTTGTTAGAACGGCAAGAGGATAAGCTTTATAATGGTAGGTGGTATGCCTTAATTCGATGACGGACAAAGAAGTTATGGCTGGAACAGTGAAGCAGTCGGGATAGGGTGACGGGCTGGTATGTAAGAGAGAGAAGAGGAAGAAGAAGAAAATGGAGAAAGTGAATAGAGAGAGGGATGGCTGGCCAAATGAGAAGGAGAGAGAGTCTTCCACCAAAAATTTACTTGATCAAAGGCTTGAATGATAGGTTAAAAGTGAACCTATGAACTCAAGGCTTAATCTCTTGACACTTGTCTAATGTGTCAATCAAAGTGCATCCAATGGCTCTCAAATTCTTCAATTTTTCGGCAGCTATAGGGGGTGATTAAAGACCAAAATACCCTCATCCAATAATAAAAGCAAGGTTAGGGCTTGAGGGGCAAAATGAAAATTTTACCCCCGACGTCCGAAACGTCGATTTTCTAATTCCAATTTTCTTCGATAAGGCGACGGCCAATCCAATTGTATTGTTGGAATTCTTGATTCTCCATTTTCAAATTTCAAGGCTTGTTTTTGAATCATTTCTCTAACCAATGCAATTCCAACCTATCCCGAACTGCCGGTCGGCTTGTGCAGACGTTACGCGTATTGACCCTGTGATTCATATCACAATTAGGGCTCGTCAATTCATAGCGACTTTGGTTGTCATGTAATTGTGAGGGTTTATCACTAGTTCCGATGGTCTCGATCGTCATTGTTCGATTTAGGAAAATTTTGCAAATTATATATTGGTTTAAGCGGCATCACCCGCGCTCCAATCATATAACACTAGCAATGTATTCCGTAATCGTTCTTAGATCGGTATGTTATGGATCTAAATGTCCCATCGACAATCCTTATGGTTAAAGCGTCATTTCCTATTTGAATTCTCTAGGTCCACGTACTTTGTCTCTCATTAGCCTTTCCCCTTTGGTCAGTCAACTCAAGATTGATCAGATTCGAGCGAAAAACGACTGAAATACATCGTTAGATAATTCCTCATTAATGAGTTTTGAAATGACGGGAAACATCAGAATGTCACAACTCTTCCCCTCTTACAAAAATTTCGTCCTCGAAAGTTACAACCTTCTATCCATCCAGTTCTTTGGGGTATTGGCGTCTCATCGCACTTCGTTCTCCCGAATAATTCCTTTTATGACTTGATGATCTTACTTGTCCTTTCCGACCAAAGCCATCTTTCCCTAGGATTTGTCTTTTTCAATCCTCAATCTGTAATTGCTTCTCTCCATTCTCTTTCGATATTCATAACATCTGTCAGCAGTTCATCCTCGAGCATTCACATCATCTCTTCCATTTATCCATCACCATTATTACACAACCTCCGCCAAAATGCACTCTTTAATATCCATACCATTCGGCGTATCAATCCTTTCAAGGGCATGTCTTTTTCTTGTCCGCACGTTTAATGCTTGACATCATGTTCGACTAGCCAAATTTTCAGTCCATTCCATTGATAATATCGATGCAAGTCTGGCACACCTTTGTGTCATCCCACAGGACACCATAATTCTCCCTTTGAATTTATGATGAGGTCATTTCTTTAAGTTCTTTTTCAATATTGGACTCGTGCTCTCGTCCATGGGACTTTAAGGTTTCTACTCTCAACTTTGAGGTTTCTTTCCCAAGTATCCGGAAATCTGGATTTCCTCCTTCTTCTATTCATTTTTATAACCCCTTAAATGTCAGAGTCTATTCATCGCAGCATCTCAATTCCTTTCTAACTTCAAGCTTGATACTTCAGGTAGTTATCAAACTAGTCAATTGGCAACCTTCCAATTTAGGAGTTAAATCTCTTATTTCCTTAAGCAAAGCCTATTCTTTATCCGCCAAATGCACGATGCTCAATTTTCACTTACATGCATATGCTTCTTAAATCACCCTTTTCTAGGTGATATTGGATATTTCATCCTTAGTCCTTAAGCAATCTCCTTCACACACATTGTTCTTCATTTAATTTTTTCTAGGCAACCACATACCTCAAATTCTTATGGTTTGTGTAAACTTGAAACCTCTCCATGCGAATTGTGTTTTCCAACTTCATCGCAAGAACATTTGCAAGCCAACTCCAACCATGCATTAGACGTTCCAACTCATATGGCTTTACAATCACGACGTATCACATAGCCCACTTCAGTTTGCCTTGCAACGCCTCAAATTTCCTTTCTGGGTCATGTCATTATGATTCACTCGACCCCTTTTTTAATTCCAAATAGGAACACTATTGTCGATGTAGTAATCAAATTGACTTAAGTTCTCGAAAACTCTTTTCGTATTCATTTATCCATGGAATTGCTTTTGTGGGAAATCTTCTGCCGATCCATCCATAACAATTCACCAATTTCAGGAAACTTCCAATTTCCGCAACTCACATCAATCTTAGTCGATTCATCACTTATTCTATTACTCAAGGGCTCTACAAGGATTTCATTTCTCATAAATCTCACTATTGAGGAAAAATACATCATTAGACCAGCAACTTGTGCTCTTCACAACTGCAACACATAACGAGCATCTCCTTAGAGTCCGTAGGATACTTTTGAAAGTTATCATGTTTCTCATGGCTCCTTAAATGAGTTTATTCATCGTCTCTAAAGACGGTAACAATCAATCTCATTATTCCTTGGATACTCAGTCTGACTTTTATCCGTTTCTTTCTACCAAGTGTCGAATCTTTGAACCGTTATTCACACTTTTCACTTAAGAGCTCAAACCTTGGCCCTCTACTCTCATGAGTCCCCACTTGAACTACACAACATTCTGTTCATTTTTGTCACTCTTTTCTCAAGAAGCATTAGTGCTTTGACCTCTTGGTTTCACAACCAGCTAATGCGACCTTATCTCAATTCTGTTTGTCCCACTGAATGTCGACATTATCCTGGAATTCAACATCGTCTACAAGACAGTCTCTCGAACTTAACTTCCCTTACAGCAATCATTCAAGTTCTGCGTCGTCTTTCTCAGTCTAGACACTCCATCTTAATATCAAGACAGTTAGGATTTTATCTTTCTTCCACACTAAGGTCTCTTATCATGTGAATGAAGCGATACACTTCAGTAGCATTCTCTTATTTCAAATCCACCATGTCCTTCCTATTCCATAGGACGTCGATCTTGGAGTCTGCGCCAACGGCGGTATTTTACTCCAGAACGTAGATGCACCATACTCGACATTCTTTTTCCTATAATTCAATCACTTCAAGTGACAATATATGTTCGTCCTTGATTTCCACCAATTCACGTATCAAATACTCGATTAGATTACGTCAATTTACTTTGCAATTACTCTCTAAGCGCTCTTTTCGCTCCCTCAATCATTCACTAGAATTACGAACAGCCAGGACTATCCAGTCCATTCACTTTTCTTTTCATCAACGACCATCTCATGGTCCAATTGTCTTTTAAGAGTGACACCCTACCCTTTAGGGGCAATAACACACAATGCCACTTTTAGTGGTCTAGATTTATGCTCAATCAATCTCATAAAATCATCAATGTTAGACAACCGACAAATCTCTTCCCTCAACTTTTCCAACGACGGAAGGAACGACATGCCAGTATCTCATTACGAGACTGGCAACAAGGTAACAACCATCTCTCACCAGTACGTTTCATGTTCCAAAATGAACATCTCTTTGCTCGTAATTCATGAGCAAGAGTTCTCTTCTTTTACTGAGTCCCATTACCATTCCTCAAAATCAGGAAGAACAACTAGCCATAAGGCTTTCAAACTCAAATCCACTCGGAGATTCACTTATCTTATTCAAGGGTCCTTGACCACCTTTACTATATGCTTAAACGACCTTGAGAACTCTGTCTCACATTGGTCGATCGTCCTCTGATCCTTGCAAAAGTATTAGGATCCAAACAACCTTTGTTCTCAAGCAATCCAAGGAAAGTACTTCCATTAAACAATTCAATAAAGGCAGTCCAAGCAAATATTATGCCTTCAAGGAAACCCTTCCTTTAGTGACCTTTCACCAATTATCAACAGCTTCTTAAGGTTACAATCTGCCATGGTCACTTTCTTTCCTTAGTGTACCTAAAACCTCTAAGGTTTACTTACCAAGATCCCCAATTCAGAGGGAGACAACTTCAAATCTCATCCCTCCTTCAAACTTGGTCAATCTCAACCTTATACATGGTTTCACAAGCTTTTCAAAACTCTTATGGTTCTTCCCACGCATTCAATTTAGAAAGGATTAACTCGGAGTCACCTTTCTCGTGACTTCTATTATTTAACTCATCAGCACTAGCTTCAATTGTCTCAGCAACTTGGGTATAATGACAGCTCCTTCTCGAGTCTACTACCATCTACTTTCTCATTTCTATTCAAAGTTCTCATGACCTCTTTCAACTCTTAGGTCTTGTACAGTCCACAAGCTAGAGCCAAACGCTTTTCTAGCACTCGTATTCTGGTTACTCATCTTTACTCAATTCTCACGACTCCCTTCAGTTCCAGAGTCATCTCATAGCTTGCATACTCAAGCCAATGCTCCTCTAGTGACCATTCTCTTGTCGTTCAACCTCATTAGGTTCTCATGTCACTTGAACCACTATGATTCCCTCCAGGAATCAAAAACTTAAGTCATCTACTCAAGTCTATCAGTCTCAGGCTGCTCATCTCATCATTCATCATTATCAACCTTACAGTGGTTCCCAAACAACTCTCAACTAGTTGTCTATTACCCAAAGATTTCAGATTCTCATCAGTCAATGACTATTCAACAGGTCAGCCTCAACAAGGCAACTTCTCAATCTTCAGCCAATTACTAAGCAAGCCTCAACTAGGCCAAAACTCAACTAGGTCAACACCCAGCAAATACTCAAAGCATCACTTCTATAAATCAATCGCTCATACCATAAGCGTATAGCATTTGCCACTCTGTCATAAGCGCGACAGGCTATCTCATTCTCAACAGACATCAGTTCAATGGTATAAACCACATTTATCGTCTACTCTCTCAATTAGACCTTGGCCAAGCTAATCACATGATGCCAATTACAAAACATGCTCAACATGCCAATCATAAACATCAATTTTCTTGTCAAACGACATCCACTACCAAGCACAAAGCTTTTAATTATGCCAATCACAGGCATCATTTCACATGTCATGCCACTTTTGAACGTCTTTTTCGAGAATTAATCTTGTGCTATACATCTCTTAACCACAATTGGATTCAACTTGACACCTAAACTTCCCCTTTCAAGTTATGACTTGGGTCATTCCTGCCTTTTACCATCTTAGAAGCCTGCCAGGAGCCACTCCTTGTCCGGACCTCTCTGTCTCGGCGATCACTCCCTGCCCTCATCAGACCTGGCCGTTGCAGGTTGTCCCAAGTCATACATCTATGGAGAAAGTCCCGTTCCATACATCCCATACCATACTTTATGACAGTTTATAGGTATCCTATCAACTTGTCCCATAGCAAGTGATAGTTTATTAAGTCCAATAATGATAAGCTCATGAGCACACCTTCCTTGACTTTCATTTTAATGCCACAAACACATGCATGTCTTGATTGTCCTCGCCATTCATTATACCATAATCATCTCCAGATTCATTCCTATCCATCGAAGATTTCTAATTCCATCAATGACCATCACATCTCATAAATTAATTACCTATGTTCAACCATAAATCCAAAGTTTAGTCATTATTCAAGCTAAATCCATATGCATTCAATCATAACTGGCCTTTAATCCAATATTCCTTGTATACACCTGACCTCATTTCATCAAAGGCTGACAATAGCAATTGATAGCTAAGCCATCAAGATATCACGCAATTCAAGCCTGAATCCACTAATAGCAGCCGTCTCTTTATAACTCATACTTCCCAAGTTGGGTCATTGACAAACCACAATCACAATTAGATAACCCAATCAACCCTTCATTCATAAGTTATTCTCTAGCAACCTCAAATCCAAGCTTATGACTCCTCAATTTCTATTCACTTTCTTATGAGCCTTATTCATAAAATCACTCAAGATCGTCCCTTAATTCGACACTAGGACCATTATAATACAACACAAGTTCAAGCTTATAGTCCTCAAGATTCAGCAATCCATGCTTATCCCTCAAGGTCTCACTACCTAATTGTCCTCAAGTCATTGCTTCTTATCACTCCAAGTCTCAATCACATTGGATCGAGCCGACCTTGCTGTGATACCAAGCAAACAGGGATGTCACGTCCCGAACCTGTCAGGCACGCAAATTCCCACCAGGGCCGTCTCATCTTTCGGTGGTACCTAGGATTGGTCGGCCAACAATTAACAACTTCTAAATGATACAAACATGCAGAAGCGATGAAACTTCTCCATTCAATTCAACCTTAAGATGACTCAGGACATAGGGTACGTCTTCTTATAAACACCGACTATAGGTTCAGAGGATACAACTCTAACTTCAAGGTAACATGAAATCTCTAAATTCACCAAAGTATAAATCCATTTCATATAATTACTTCTTCAAACACCGATCATTGGCAAGCTCAGATTTCCATCGCCTGGACCTAAAAAAGTTAATCCTACGACAGAGTGAGATATACATCTCAATAAAGTGGGTCATAACCCTAGGTTAGGCTAACCGTCCACTCAAGCAATTATAATCACAAACAATTCATACAAAATCCCAAGAGTCATTCAACTATCATGAAATAACACATGAACAACAAGCATGCACTCCAGGCATCTTATCACGTCATTTAGTCCAAGCATGCATAAACAAGCCATGTTACGCCTTTCACCCTTTCCCGCCTCTTCACTTTCATGCCCGCTTTTAGAACGCCTCAGGTTCGGTCCGCGTAAACGCATCAGACAGTCTCATTGACAAACCCAAGTAAACGCATCAGGTTTTCAATGTTACTCCAGGTCTGTGTCGACATATCTCAACTCCGTCCCGCGTTTCAACGCATCAGGACTATGGCCTTCTCAACCCCCCGTCTCGTACGCCTCAAGGTACCATTCAATTCAAACCCCGCCCCTCAGGGTATTCATCCACATTACCTCGCGTCTCATACGCCTCAGGATGTCACAACATCTCAGACGTGCCATAAATTTCATTTCATTTCATAATACACGTTCGATTGCAAGCTCATGCGACGAACGACACATCCATGGCATGCGAGACAATTATAATTGACATACAAATGCAACAACCAATTCATGACACAAGCATCATCCATCAATCAAGCCCGCAATAGCTTTCTAGGACATACATTGGGCAACCACATAACAACTTCCAAAAACCGATCGATTCGTATCCAAAAATCACCCAATCGAGTCCAATCTTCCTATCAAAGGCTTAGAATCCCCTTACCTCAAGCTTAATGCAATACAATTCTTCTCCCAAGCACCTTAAGGGTTCGGTCCAAATAGTCCAAGGACAGTTCAACCGCGCAAACTAATGAAATTCATCCAATCGTCAATTTTTCTTGCTCAATTAGCCAATCCATGGGACATAAACCTTATTGACATGTTCATCAACATCCTAGCATGTCTCAATGATGAATTTGAGACTCAATTCCAACACCAATGGTCCCCAACAAAATCGGTTGCACAGAACCGAACCGACCATTTTCTGTTCTGTATATACCCCAACTAATCAGCCTATAAACTACCTCAAATCCTCAATTTATTCATTAATCTGCTTGCTAAAATTTAGTTCTAAGGGTTGGGGAGCCTCACCGAAAATTTGGAACTAAGGCGACGCCAGAAAGTTCTTGAATGGCGCCTGTTCCTTCGGGTCCTCCAACGGTCAGTTTTTGCCCTTCAAACACAACACCCATTTGGGGTTAAAGCTCCATCAAATTTCTCCAAACGTTTTACCACAACTCATTCAATTTTAATACTATAAGTATAGAAGACCTCACCGAATATTTGAAGCAATTTGAAGTCTGGAAGACCTTGAAACAGGTCTTTCCCCAAAATCGGTCAAAATCTGACCTCGCCTGACCTTTGTCCACTCAAATCAAGCTACGGAAAGATCTACTAGGTCAAAATGAACTTATAATATGTCTATGGAAGACAACAATCTTTCATTTGGAGGTCGATTTACCTCGATCCGGTATCAAACGAAGAAGATATGACCGAAATAGTAGGACGGTCGGGACTGGTCGGTTGAGAGTTCTCGGATTCAAAACTGACCAGCCTGACCTTTACTTCTTCAAACGGTTCTACCGGACAAACGGCTGGGTGAATTTGGACCCATAATACCTTGTGAGAACGGCAAGACGATAAACTTTACAATGGTAGGTGGTACGCCTTAATCCGATGACGGACGAAGAAGTTATGACCGGAACAGTGAAGCGGTCGGGACAAGGTGACGGGCTGGTCGGCAAGAGAGAGAAGAGGAAGAAGAAGAAAATGGATAAAGTGAAGAGATAGAGGGATGGCCGGCCAAATAAGAAGGAGAGAGAGTATTCCATTCACTTGGTCAAAGGCTTGAATAGTAGGTTAAAAGTGAACCTATCAAGTCAAGGTTTAATCTCTTGACACTTGTCCAATGTGTCAATCAAAGTACATCTAATTGCTCTCAAATTTTTCATTTTTCGGCAGCTATAGGGAGTGGTTAAAGATCAAAACGCCCTCATCCAATAATATAGGCAAGGTTAGGGATTGAGGGGCAAAGTGGTAATTTTATCCCCGACATCCGTAACGTCGTTTTTCTAATTTCAATTTTCTTCGATAAGGCGACGACCAATCCAATTGTATTGTTGGAATTCTTGATCTCCATTTTCAAATTTCAAGGCTTGTTTATGAATCATTTCTCTATCCAATGCGATTCTAGCCTATCCCGAACTAACGGACGGCTTGTGTAGACGTTACGCATATCGACCCTGTGATTCATATCATAATTAGGACTTGTCAATTCATGGAGACTTTGGTTGCCATGTAATTGTGAGGGTTTATCACTAGGTCCGATGGTCTCGATTGTTACTGTTCGATTTAGAAAAATTTTACAAATTATATATTGGTTTAAGCGGTATCACTCGCGCTCCAATCATATAACACTAGCAATGTATCCTTAATCGTTCTTATATCGGCCTTTCTATTGCTCTAAATGTCCTCTCAACAATCCTTATGGTCAAAGCGCCATTTCCTATTCGAATTCCCTAGGTCCGCGTACTTTGTCTCGCGTTAGCCTTTCCTCTTTGGTCAGTCAACTCGAGATTGATCAGATCCAAGCGAAATACGACTGAAATACATCGTTAGATAATTTCTCATTAACGAGTCTTGAAATGACAGGAAAAATCTGAATGTCACAAGAAGCTTGTATCAGATAGTTCTTGTGGAGCATTTAAAGAGCATGTGCAGTTGGTGTTCTGATGATATCCTCGATTATGGCGAAGTTCAATAGCGGCTTGGACTTGGATGATATCTGTAACGATTAAGCTCATTAGGTTTATTGGGAGAGTAGTAGCAAAGTTTGAAATTTTAGCGAAACGATTATGACATGGTTCAAACGTCGGGCCAAGGTGTAGATCGTTAAAATGGTGTCTTGAATTTGAATTCGAAGCAAAAAAAAAAATAATAATAATAAAGTACGAAGGATCAGCTTATATTGGTTTCGTATAACTGGATGTGCCTCAAATAAATAAAGTCTTGATTTGGATTTGGATTGTAATGTCTTGGATGTCTGCAGATTCGGTTAAAAGGGAAATAAAATAATAATAAAAATCTTGGACTTTGCACTTTCGTTGATAGAATTCTTTCAGATATTGGACGTGAAGATTGAGGAGTCCAAGAAAGGAAATAGTACAAAAAACATATCCTACATGAAGTCAGAAAAGAAAGACCGTAGGCCTCTCTCATCTGCATATAAATTCGCAGAGCGCAAGTCTGATGCACAGGCATTTGAAAAACGTGGGCAGAAGAAAAGATCAAGAAGCGCTGCGTACGTGAGCGCTTGTGCTTTTGTCTCCGTGTTTGTCCAACGCGCGAATTACATCAAAGAAGAATTTGTGTTTTAGCCGAGAAATTCTTGTGGTACGGATTTGTGTATAATTCATTTGTGAGTTTAAGAGATTATTTCATTTGGAATTATGATGCTAAACATTGTGTAAGTTATTGGATGTAATTGGTACTTGAGAAACACTGAGAGCGTTTGTGTCTGTAAAATTCCTTGTTGTTCTCTCCGTGGACGTAGGTTTCTACGATCGAATCACATACATCTGTTGTTCGATTTACTTTACTCGTTCAATCTATTTATTTGATCGATCGCTTGGTTTCACGCAACAATATTGAGGAGTACCTGCTTAAGTAGAGCGATAGATTGGTCAACATCAGAGGCGGAGAGATAGATACAGATAAGATTGGAGACTTTGCTAACCTCAAAAACGCCATTTGTGCTTTGATTTTTCATGTTCAGAGCTTTCATTTCAAACCCAATTTCAGTTGTTTAGGTATTCTTTAATGCGAACGGAGCCGACCATCAAGGTACCCATTTCTCTGCTTACTAACCAAACTAGAGTGAAACCGGTCGGAATTCAACACCTAAAAATCTTGTTCTTTGCATGTTGAAGTCGGCAAAGACAACGAAGACAACTAATCCTAATGGCCAAAGGAAATCAAACAAAAGAAGAGAGAATATTTGGTCAAATAGTCAACAAAGGAAGCAAAGTTCAACTTTGATTGAAAAATGAAAATTGCGGCAGATGTGCATTTCCCCGTGAAGTCGGCAATTTAAGGAGTCATTTGGCGGTGGGAAGAATTCAAATTGGACTTGGCAACAACTCACGTTCTCATGCATTGGCGGTGGAATCTAGCTTATAAATAGAGATGTTTGTTTGTTTGTTTATATTCTGTGGAGCGCTATAATGTGTGGGAGCTTTAGAATTAGAGCAAGTCTAGAGAAGAGTTATCAGCTGTTGACACCTAAATTTTGATTCTTTTAGATATATATATATAGTGTCAGTCGACGGATGACGGATGGGCTCGAGCGCATGAACTTACTTGTTTTCGTCCCGTGGACAAGCCTGCGGGAACCAAAATTCTATCCCGGGATAAAATGAGTCAGCATATTTACGGCAGGGGGACGTTTATTTTGTATGACGGACACATATTCGGCATTGCTCTTTGAGCAGTGGATTAGGAAAAATGTACACGTGCCCATAGATGAGACAAAGAAGAAAATGAAAAGAGGGTTTAAAATTTTAGTCATCATGAAACAAAGGACCCCCCATAGGCAATGTTCATATCTGTCTCAACGAATATTTTGTAACTAATTAAATTAGATTGCATTTTTTAGGATAGAAATTGCATGCTTAAATAGAATTTTATATCTAAAATAGTCCATCTTAATATATTAGGGTTTAGGCCAATTTAAACTCTGAAATATCAAGATAAGCATTGTTTTAGCATACTTCTATTTTAGGAAATATGTTCATCCGAAAATGAATAAATAAAAAATGATTCACCATTGCCATGTCATCTTTGCCGCGTCACCTATGCCGCGTCATCTATGCCACATCATCTATGCCATGTCATCCTTGCCACGTCATCCATGACATGTCATTCATCTTTGCCATGTCATGTTAAAATGCATTTTAGCTCCAATTTGCATATTAGAATTGCATGTCTTGATTTTAATTAATTTACGTGTCATGTGGTTAATTCAATTAAATTATGGTCTCATTGTGCATTCGTTTAATTTTCATGTCATCTAGTTTAGTCTTTCATTTAATCCATGTCATTGTATCCTAGAACATGCATCACATGTAGTATAGTTTTTCATGCATCCATGTAAAAAACTAAAAAAAACTAAAAAAAGAGATGAAGTTTTGTGTGGCGTGCTCCCTTGATTATATTGACTTTTGGATGTTCAATTAATTGATTGTGTACCCGCATGATAACCTCTGTTTGTGACTTAGGTTAAAATCAATTAATGTTGCATTCTCAAATGATTTTTCATGAAATAAAATGGTACTGAAAGGGCATTAGAGTAATCTAGCGTAATCAAATCCCCGAACTTTTAATCTCTGGTTCCTAAATATAAAATAGTTCTCCCGCTATTTTATTTAGGTTTCTAATCGACCTACCATAAATGATTAGTGGAGACTCCAAATTCAAAATACATTGCATGTTAATCAATTGAACATTAAGTTGCGATTTGGTATGGACTTGAGAGAGTTCGAGTTAGGTTAGTTAAATAATTAACCTAATAATCCATTAGCCTTGGAATATTTATTTTTTAGGTCGCGACACCAACTGTAAAGGTGGTCTTCGAGGATTGCGGCATCGCAACTGATATACTCCCGTAGTATGCCATAGTAGAGGGGTCTTATTGCGCACGCACGAGAGCTCTAAGCCATCGCAGCTTTGACGTTCTATATATGCCACAGGACCTTAGCATATAGAGAGCTATGAGTTAGAGAATGTTGTGGTTTGTGTCTCGAGCTTAGCAAAGCTTGTATTTTTTTGTATAAAGCCTTATCAAGGCTATTTTGAATGCCACTCTCATATTTGTATATTCGAAAACTCTCTCGCGTTGAAACCACCAAACTTTCGCAAACCTCTTCTGATTCCTACAATTGTCATCAAAGTAAGGTCGCGCACTCTACAATTGGCATCAGAGCCAGTAGGTTGAGGATTGTGCCAGAGCCTAGGCAGTTAAAAATCCAAGTACAAAGACCGAGAACCTAGAGTGGACGATTGAGGATCATGAATTCCGCACTAGCTATGGCATCCACAAGTTATGTTCAATTGTAACCTTCAGAGTTGAACAGGAACAATTTCAACAACTGGTCCGTCCAGATGAAGGTTCTATTGAAATCGCAAGATTTGTGGAACCTAGTGGAGAATGTCTACGCCAAAGTAGCCGATGCTGAAGAATTCAATGCTTAGAGAAATGCGAAGAAAGATATATTGATGGAAACCTAAAAGAAAGATCAGAAAGCATTATATACGATCGTTCATGATGTGGAAGAGACGATATTTGAAAAAATATCGTGAGTGGAGACAGTGAAAGCGGTATGGGATATTCTGCAGAAATCCTACAAGGGCGATGATCGTGTGAAGGGAGTTTAACTTCAGACATTTGAAGGTGATTTTGAGTCTTTATGCATGAACGACTCTGAATCCATCTAGTCGTACTTTGATCATGTACAAACTATCGTCAACCAATTGAGAGTTAATGGTTAGGAACTCCAATATGAACAAGTCGTAGAAAAAATCTTGAGATCTTTGATTGAAAGATTTGACTACGTCGTTGCGGCGATCGAAGAAAGCCAAGATATATCAACCATGACGTTGGAACGATTGATGGGTTCATTATGTTCGCATGAGCAAAGAATGAATCAGAAGTTTGTTGATTTGAATCACGAGCAAGAATTGCAGAATTGGGTTATTCAATCAAATCGATAAGATTATTATGGTGGGCGAGGTCATGGGGATGCTCCAATTATAAGTGAAATTCGAGTTTTACCAGAAAATACAAAGCATGTGATAAGTCAAAGGTAAGGTATTTTAAGTGTAACATGTTTGGATATTAAAAATCCAAATGTCAAGAAGAGGCGACGAAATATGCACATACCGTCGATAATGATGAAGATGTGGTACTCGCATGTACCGTGGATTATGGTAGTTCCCTCTTTAGTAATAAAAGAGGTTTCAGGGGCCATAGAAGGACTGATGCTGGTACTAAGAATGACAAGCAGTTGAAAGGACATGGAAATTGGTAGAGACAATCAGTAGTGAGAAGCACTCAGTCAGGGAACGGTCATCGAGGACATGATAATGGCAACATAAAGCGTAGCAGATAGTGCTACATACGTGGCAAAGTCGGTCACTTTACTAGAGTCTGTTGGTTCAAATAGGTAAAAGAAAATGACATATCTTTTACCAAGAAAGGCCACGATGGCAAAGAAGAATAGAGTCTGCAAACGACTGTTGCAACAGAGAATCAAGAAAAGCTCGTAGCCACCAACGTCATCAAGGCAGATGATGTGATAGCCACTGAGATGTCCCCAAAAAAAGAGCAAGTCGAGAGAAAACTCAAAGAAGCAAGTAGTAGCTTCAACAAGCAGTTGTAAGAAGGAATTGCATGAGATGTTGAAAGAGAAAGATGAAATATTGAGGCAAAAGGACGATGAGCTTAAGGTCAAAGAAAGAGAGCACGAAAAGCTCCGACATGAGCTTAAGGAATTACAAAAGCTTAAGAAGTATCACCTAGAGAAAAAGATCCTAAGGCTTAAGGATCATTGAAAGAGTGTAGAGAAAAAAATTGATGAGAATAGGGACCGAGTTGTTCATACCAAAGTGTTTCAAATGGAGTTGAATCAACTGAAGAAAGATATGAAAGCCATGAATGAGAGGCTTAACCACATAAGTTGCAATTTCGAAAACTTTGAGAAAGCTCAAGTACGGAGAAGGCGAAGAAAGCAAAAGTGATTGGCACGCAAGTTCGAATGGGGTTGAAGAAGTCCGAGCTTCACAAAGCTCAATTAGAAATCTCAGTCTTAAAAGCGACTGAACAAGATGAATATCAGATGTTGTAAAATAAAGAGTATTAAGTGTTGAGGAGGAGTGTTGGAATTCAACACCCTAAATCTTGTTCTTTGCATGTTGAAGTCGGCAAAGGCAATGAAGACAACTAATCCTATTGGCCAAAGGAAATCAAACAAAAGAAGAGAGAATATTTGGTCAAAGAGTCAACAAAGGAAGGAAAGTTTAACTTTGATTGAAAAAAGAAAAAAAACAGCAGATGTGCGCTCCCACGTGAAGTCGGCAACTTAAGAACTCATTTGGCGGTGGGAAGAATTCAAGTTGGACTTGGCAACAACTCATGTTCTCCTGCATTAGCGATGGAATCTAACTTATCAATATGGATGTTTGTTTGTTTGTTTATATTCTATGGAGTGCTACTTTGTGCGGGGAGTTTTAGAATTAGAGGGAGGTTAGATAGGAGTCACGAAGTGCAAAGGTGGTCTCCGAGGATTGACGCATCGCAACCTGTATACTCCTGTAGTACGCCATAGTAGAGGGGTGTTGTTGTGCGCGCATGAGAGATTCAAGGCATCGCAGCTTTGGCGTTCTATGTATGCCATAGGACCTTAGAGAGTGTTGTGGTTTGTATCTCAAGCTTAGCAATGTTATTTTGAAAACCACTATCATATTTGCGTATTCAAAAACTCTCTCGCATTAAAGCCACCAAACTTCCACAAACCCCTTCTGATTCCTACAATTGGTATCAAAGTAAGGTTGCGCACTCTACAAAACCGAATGTAAAATATCTGAAAATTTCGGGTCATATTGATTCGGTTTGGACCAGACTAGGTAATATGGACACCCTTTCATTTAGGTACTTTTTTATTTTCTATGACGCCTTCATGAAAATGTTCCGTTTCAATATTCAAAATTTTACATTGAATGATTACAAGTTGATGAGATGGT
Source organism: Rhodomyrtus tomentosa (assembly GCA_028455895.1). Lineage (NCBI taxonomy): Eukaryota > Viridiplantae > Streptophyta > Magnoliopsida > Myrtales > Myrtaceae > Rhodomyrtus > Rhodomyrtus tomentosa. The sequence continues at coordinate 13,440,652 of JAPCWY010000009.1, read as the reverse complement.
TCTAACAAAATATCCTTTCTTCAGCATGTTCACTTCATTTTTTTTAACCTAACAAATAATCATATCATAAAATAAATGATAAACATGTCAATATTTCCAGAATACTTAAGATTTTTTTTTGGTCGGAAAAAAAAGGGTAGTAGGCATACGTGGGATAGTAGCAGTTTTTTGGAAGAAAAAAACTAATCTGTCCAGCGGCGATCAACTCGACGATCGGAGGTCTTTCTGTGGTCCGATTGGGCTGAAATATCTTCAGCCGCTTCAAGACTCGTTGTTCTTGATTCTATACGGTTGGATCATGATTTGAAGGCCTTTACTATAACTTTTCGTGGGCATTTTTCAGATTGTAATTTGGGGGTGATTTTCATCCATCTCTCTCGTTTAAGGTAATATTGTTGCTTGATCTTCACTTATAGTTTTAGGATTTTATTGTCGTTGAATTCAACGAGATTTCGTACCTAAATGATTAATATATAGTGGAGATTCGGGTGGACTCTGTGATCGATCTCGTGATTTTTATCCTTCGCATTGAAAGAGTTTTCCACGTAAAACTTTTAGTATTATATTTTCTCTGAGTTTCTATATTTTCATTAGTTACGCTCGATTCAGTTTCTCGCATATTTAGTCAAACAAGGAAAGTTATCCATTGTTTTTCCCAACATAGTGGTATCAGAACATTGTTTTTTACTAACGATGGAATCGAATATGAGTAGCATGATTAGTTTGAATAGAAAAAATTATCATGTATGGAGAGGAGAGATGGAAGATGCACTATATGTGAAACGGTGCCATTTATCGATGTTTGCTAATGCTAAACCTGATAATATGAGCGATGCTGATTGGAATCTTAACCACAAAATTGTATGTGGGTTTATTCGACAATTTGTCAATGATAATATTTTGAATCACATCATCAAATAATCACATGCTAGGACTTTGTGGAATAAGCAGGAGTCATTGTATGCACCGAAGATTGGCAACAACAAAATATGTTTGATTAAATAATTTATGGAGTTGCATTATAGAGATGACCAATCTATATCATACCATTTAAATGAGTTTCAAGGAGTGATAGATCAACTTTTCGCCATGAAAATTAAATTTGATGATGAAGTGTAGGGATTTTGGCTTCTATGTACCTTACCAAATCTTGGGAGACTTTTTGTATGTCTTTGATTAATGCTGCACCTGATGGTATTGTTACCATGGATTTTGCAAAAAGTGGCATTCTAAATGAAGAGATGAGAAGAAAAACACATGTTCTTCCTCTCATTCGGAAGCTTTAGTTGTTGAAAACAGGGGCAAAAGCTAGAGTAGAGGTCCGAAAGGTAGATATAAGAATCGAAGTAAGTCAAGATTATGGAAGAAAACTGTTGAGTGTCATCACTGCGGTAAGATGGGTCATATGAAGAAAAAAAATTCCAGCTGAAAAATGAGAAGAGGAATGAGAAGAAAAATGGCAATAAAAATAACGAGAGAAGAGATAATGGTAGTGATGATCGAGTGGCAACTGTTACTGATGAACTTGTTAATTGTGCATGTGATGATTTAAACTGGGTTATTGATAGTCAAGGTTCTCTTCATATTACCTTTACGAAAGAGTTCTTTACATCCGACTGGTCAGGAAATTTTGGTATCTTAAGGATAGGTAATGACAGTTGGCTGTTGTCGTCGACATATGAGATGTGTGCTTGGAGACTAGTACCGAAGCAAAACTAATTCTGAAAGATGTTAGACATGTTCATGATATTTGTCTAAATCTGATTTCAACTGGAAAGCTCGATGATGCAAGATTTTGTAGTTTTTTTTACAATGGACAGTGGAAACTCGCTAGAGACTCATTAGTTGTGGCTTGAGGTATGAAACAATCTTCCTTGTATTTGTTTTAGGCTAAGATTTTCAAGGACATGTGTAATGTTGTGGAAGATGAGAATGCAATTACATTATGGCACAAGAGGCTTAGTCACATAAGTGAGAAAGGAATAGGCTTGTTAGCTAAAAAGGGTTTACTCTCTAGAGTAAAGAGTGCAAGATTTAAGAAGTGTGCACATTGTTTAGCAGGAAAACAACGAAGAGTTTCTTTCAAGAGTCATCTGCCCTCGAGAAAATCATAGTTGCTAGAACTGATGCATTCAGGCATTTTTTTTTTCGGTAAGGAACATTCAGGTATTTGTGGTCCAATAAAACCACTAATACTTGGTGGTGTAGCATACTTTGTGACTTTCATTGATGATCATTCAAGAAAATTATGGGTTTATTTCTTGAAGACAATGGATCAAGTATTAGATGCATTCAATCAGTTTCAGATATCAGTTGAAAGACAAACTGAAAATAAACTGAAATGTATTTGTTCAGACAACGGTGGTGAGTATATCGGACCATTTGATGAATATTGCAGGCAACATGGGATTCGACATCAGAAGACACCTCTTAAAACACCTCAATTAAATGGTGTAGCGGAAAGAATGAACATGATATTGATTGAGAGAGTCAAATGCTTGATTTCAGATGCAAAATTGCTTAAATATTTTTGGGTCGAGGCTTTAAGTACAGCGGTTCATGTTCTCAATATTTCTCTCATTACTATTTTAGATGGTGATGTTCCAAACAGAGTTTGATTTGGAAAGGAAATTCCATGTGATCATCTAAAGGTATTTGGTTGCAAAGTTTATGTTCATGTTGCCAAGGATGAGTGGTCCAAGTTAGCTGTCAAGACTCGAGAGTCCATCTTTCTTGCTTATGGTTTTGATGAGTTTGGCCATATACTTTATGATCCAGTTGCCAAGAAAATTGTCAGAAATCAAGATGTGGTATTCGTTGAGAACGAGAACATTTGGGACATTGAGAAAATGAAAAAGACATATTCCCATTATTCTAATATATCGGTTGACACTAGCTTAGTCCCACCTTTTGAGTCGCAGGAATAGTTGCATGATCAAGTAGAAGATGGTGTTCAAGATCAGACTCTAGATCAGCAGATTCAGAATCAGACTCAAAATGATCAGCAGGTTCAAGATCAAACTCAAGGTGATCAATAGCATTGAAATGACATTGATGCTCAAGAGATTGCACCATTAGCTCCATCAACCACTACTTTGAGAAGGTCTACCAGAGACCGCATCTCATCTACTAGATATGCTTCTAGTGAGTATGTTCTGTTGATAGATGCAGGTGAACCTAAAACTTTCAAGAGGTAGTAGAAGACAAGAATAAGAAGGAATGGCTCGATGCAATGCATGATGAGATAAAGTCATTGCATGACAATCATACTTTTGAGTTGGTGATATTACCCAAGGGTAAAAGAGCTTTGAAGAACCGATGGGTGTATAGATTAAAAGATAAGATGACTTCGCGTCCTCGATATAAAGCCAGATTGGTTGGTAAAAGCTTCAATAAAAAAAAGGGAATTGACTATGATGAGATCTTATCACCAGTTGTAAAAATATCTTCAACTCGAGTTGTTTTGAGTCTAGCAGCTAGCCTTGATCGCAAGGTTGAGCAGATGGATGTGAATACTGCTTTCCTTCACTGTGATTTGGGGAAAGACTTATACATGGAGCAACTTGAGGGTTTCCAAGCAAAAGGCAAATAGAATTATGTTTGTAAACTGAAGAAAAGCTTATATGACTTAAAGCAGGCGCAGAGGCAATGGTATAAAAAATTTGAGTCTTTGATGGGGAAGCAATCCTATAAGAAGACTACTTCTGATCATTGTGTATTTATGTAGAAATTCTCTGAAGGTGATTTTATTATCTTATTACTCTATGTTGATAATTGTTGGTCAGAATGCTTCAAGCATTGACAAGTTAAAGCAAGATTTGAGCAAGTCTTTTTCGATGAAAGACTTGGGGCTGGCTAAGTAGATTTTTGATATGAGGATCACTCGTGACAAACAGGAGAAGAAATCATGGTTATCTCAAGAGAAGTACATAGAGAAAGTACTTCAGAGGTTCAAAATGGATAAAGCTAAAGTGGAGTACGCCTCTTGCTACACACTTTAAGCTTAGTCATAAACAATATCCGTCTAATGAGAAAGATTTGAAAGAGATGGAAAAAGTTCATTATGTTTCTACAGTGGGTAGTTTGATGTATGCAATGATTTGTACAAGACCAAATATAGCTCATGCAGTTGGAGTGATTAGTCGTTTTATGTCAAATCTAGATAGAGAGCATTAGAATGCATTGAAGTGGATCCTAAGATATCTCCAAGGCACTTCTAATTTGAGACTTTCATTTGGGAGTGAGAAGCCGATTCTTGTTGAGTATACTGATTCTGACATGGCATGAGATATTGACACAAGGAAATTTATTTCAAGTTATCTGATTACTTTGTTAGGGGGAGCTGTCGTTTGGCAATTAAGGTTGCAAAAATTTGTTGCCTTGTCAACGACAGAGGCAGAGTTCATCACAACAATCGGAGCATGCAAGGAACTACTTTGAATGAAAAAGTTCATACAGGAACTTGGTTTCACTCAAGAGAGGTATGTTTTACTTTGTGACAATCAAAGTGCTATACATCTTGCAAAGAATTCCACTTTTCATGCCAGATTAAAGCATATTGATGTGAGGTATCTGGGATACCAGAAAAATTGAAATCTAAAGGATTGAAACTTGAGAAAGTACATACAGAAGATAATACTTCAAATATGATGACAAAAGCTCTCACTATAAAGAAGTATGAGTTTTGTTAGCGTTAGGCCGGCATGAATTTCTGATGAATTTTTTTATATCGGGATATCCCTTAATGGGCTGGAAGGGGAGATTTGTTGGGTTTATTTTGGCCCACTCCAGCTCATTGGCTCATTTGTTGTGCCTAGGGTTATTTCAGCAACACTTCCCTGCGAGAACAATAGATAGAGCAGCAAAAATGTGTAAAAAGGGCAGTAGACATATGTGGGATAGTAGCAATTTTTCGAAAGAAAAAAACTAATCTATCCAGGGACAATCAACTCGACGATCGGAGGTCTTTTCATGATCCGATTGGGCTGAAATTTTGTTGGCGGCTTCAAGACTTGTTCTTGATTCTGCATGGTTGGATCATGACTTTAAGGTCTTTACTATAGCTTTTCGTGGCCGTTTTTCAGACCGCAATTTGAGGGTGATTTTCATCCATCTCTTTCGTTTAAGGTGATGTTGTTGCTTGATCTCCGCTTATAGTTTTGGGATTTCATTGTCATTGAATTCAACGAGATTTTGTATCTAAATGATTAATATATAGTGCAGATTCGGGTGGACTCCGTGATCAATCTTGTGATTTTTATCCTTCGCATTGAAGGAGTTTTCCACGTAAAAATTCTGGTGTTATATTTTCTATGAGTTTCTATATTCCCATTGGTTATGCTCGATTCGGTTTCTCACAAGTTTACTTAGAGAGGGAAAGTTATCTGTTGTTTTTCCAACAGATTCGAGGTACACATCGTTCAGCTTCTTGACCGTGGAGATTACATAAACTACCCACCATCCCGGTTTCCATGAAGAGCCAGATCACCGCTCCGACCGGCAGCACGAGGATGTGGAACAGAAAGTCAACAAAGTCCTTCCCACCTTCGACAAATAGCACCGTTCGCTTGCTCTTGTCCACGAGAAGCTTCAAGTTCACTCTTTCTGTCGACATTCGTTGGGCCACTGAATGCGGAGAGGAAGCTGCGACTTACGCAATGCTCCGTGCAATGGAGGCATTTATACACGCGAATGGCCAAATTATTTAGAGACGAAGGGAAGTAAGAAGGATGGGTGCAAATGAAAAGTCTAGGGCCGCTTATCAGTTGTTATCTTCTCGGAGAGATAAGACGTAGCTAGTCACACTCACAATCAATGCTGGTCAAAGACATGAGTGAATCCAAGTACGATAATGCACGTTCAGATCTTGTGGCTTTCTGTGTTCTAGTAACAAATGAGGAGTCCTTGCAAGTCTAATTATCTCCGAGTTGAACGAGACTGCTCTACCGTGGGAGGAGGAAGACCAACAGGAGAGCTTATTGCATACCTGCAATTGAATCCCTACATGAACCTTTTTTCCCCTAGAAATGAATAATACCAAAAATATGTCCCTAAAAATGATCGCATATGTCGCTTACAAAAATAAATGAACAAAAAGCATTCTTATCGGCCATGAAAACTTTTAGACATAAATTATTGTAGATAATGAAAATATTTTTCATTGGCTAATTATTTCAAATTGTACGAGCAATTTTTTTTTTTGAAAAATACTTTTCAAATCATTAGTTTTTCTCAAAATAAATGAAGCATAATCGTGTCTCTTTTATAAATGGGAACTACTAAATTTGAGATAGAATTAGAGTACATGCACCTCGCCAATTGGGTCGGAATAGAACTTTATTTTAAGGGTGGCAAAATGTACAATAGCAACATAGATAAGTGAATCATGTACACAAGGCAATAACAAAATGGTGGGCTCCATTATCTTGCAAAATAAATTATTTCCCCAAATTATTGACATCCGATAATAGAATAATTAGGAAAAGTCCTAAAACTTGTCACTTGAATCCTAAAACTTACGGAAAGTGCATTGAGTTCTAAAACTTGTTAAATTGAAGCAATCGAGTCTTTTCGTTAACTCCGTCCAATTTGATTAACGAAAAATGCTGATAGAGTTGTTTCTAATATTTTCTCTCTCCTATGTGACGATAACACGTCAAAAACGTCATTTTGATGCGAATCTGATTTTTAATATGATTTTGTTTAAATTAATATTAAAAATCAGCTAAATTACATATAATATATGTATATATAAATGTATATATATAAACATACATAAGTATAGATATATAATGATGCAGTTGTTTCTAATATTTTCTCTCTCCTGTGTTACGGTAACATGGCAAAAAAGTCATTTTGATGCGAATCTAATTTTTAATATATGAATCGGCAATGGGCAACATTGGCTCCTTATCATCATCGCTCTTTAAAGTTAACTCTCTGCGCACATGCTGCCGCTCTCATTAATTATTTTCTTTAAAGTGGTTCTTTGCATCTCCTCACAAAAATAAATGTATTTTTTAGTGAATTTTTGTTAATCATAATAGTTGAGAATAAGACTAATGACAGAAAATTGTAATATTTTGTATATATACGAGTGGAGATTACATAGGCAATCACAGAATATCCAAAATATCTCTAACATCCCCCCTCAAACTCAAGGTAATTTGAATGATGTCAACTTGAGTTTGCAAAATAATTCCAGAAAACGTCCAAGTGGATGTGTCTTAGTGAAAACATCAGTAATCTGTTTAGCAGAAGAAGTAGAGACAAGTCGAACGGATCCACGAAGAACATGATATCGGATTAAATGAAAGTCTATTTCAATGTGCTTAGTGCGCTCATGGAAAACATCATTATGTGTAATTTGGATAGCACTTCAGTTGATGTAATGAATTATCGTCCCCCTATGATGACACACTCCCATATCTTCGAGTAGTCAATGCAACCATAGTAGCTCCGATGTCGTGTCAGCGAGAGCTCGATATTCTGCTTCTGTACTAGAACGAGCAATAGTGGTCTGTTTCTTGCTACACCATGAGATAAGTGAATCGCCCAAAAAGAAACAACATCCCATAGTGGAGCAACGATTTTGAGGGTCATCACCCTAGTTAGCATCAAAATAAGCTATCAACTCCAAGGTAGAATGAGCAGAATAATGAAGGCCATGAAATAATGTCCCCTTGACATACCGAAGAACGCGAAGGACTGCAACAAAATGAGTCGTACGTGGCGCAGTCATATGCAATGTGAACAGCATAGGCGATGTCAGAACGGGTAACAGTGAGATATATAAGACTATCGACCAACTGCCAATAAAGTGTAGGATTCAAAAGATGAGTTCTGTCCTTTTCATTAAATTTGACATTTGACTCAATAAGAGTGGAAACAATCTTATTATCAATGAGACCAACTCGAGAAATAAGATCAGTGGCATATTTTGCTTGAGAGAGATAATAACCTGAATCATCAGACACAACCTCCAAGCTGAGAAAATAGTTGAGTTGCTCAAGATCTTTCATTTCGAACTGTTTACTAAGATACTACTGGAGTTTGGTAATACCAATTTGATCATCATCAATAATAACTATTTCATCCACATATAATAATAGCATAATGTTGTTGCGACCCCCTCTCCTTCATCGGGGCGAAGGCTAATAGGTCGTCCAATGTCTGATCGAATGCGGGCCTCTCCTAAAGTCCATTACCTAAATCACAACGGTGGAATACGTGGTCAACCTTCGGTGTGGTTAAGTGACATGTGATACATGTACATGCCAAGGAATCGCCACCAATTGTTTCGTGGAGTGTACGATTGGAATCCCTATCGAATAGTTGGGATGGAGTTAACAATCAAAACCAGTTCAAGTTGATTTTTCCCAAAATTAGTCAAAATTCATGGGAAATTTTCACAATTAAACGTCAAAATTGAACTTAGGACATGAATATTGTCTAGAAAAGTGGTTTTTCTCAAAAGTTCATGTCAATTTATACAAAAGCCCCAAATTTATCCTTAATTACAATTCGAAAAATTGTGAAATTAAGGCTCAAACTGTCAAATTGGACCAAACCACCTCTATCAATCAATTTAGAATAATGAAAAACATTGGGCAGTAGCTTCGATTTGTAAAGGTAGCCCTTGAATTGAAAGTAATTTCAATTATGCTTAAATTTAAAGACTAAATTGCAACTAAGTATGCAATTTTGCCATATTCATGCAATTGAGCAATTGGTGCAGATAATTGAGTTAAATTGCAATGAAGGACAATCAAATTGAATGTCAAGACCCTCAAAATGCCAAAATTGCAAATTAAAATACTCAATTGATATTTTTTTTACCAAATTCTATTATACGTGTAACAAAGAAACCCAAAAAATTTAACTTGAATTTGGACTTTTTTATGAGGTCAAGAAGATAAGGGAATTAAAATAAAAATATTGACTATTTTTTCATATTTTTGTGATCTCAAATGCTATTTTTCTTGAATTTTCGAGTATTTTCCTATTTTCTAACAATACTAAAAAATGTGAAAAATATGAAAAATTATTTTTTAATCAAAATGATTTCTTGGGCTTGGCCAAGGCCACCAAAGTTGATTTTACAATTTTATAATATTTTATGAATTTTTTATGAATTTTTCAAAAATAAACTGAAAAAGACTAATCGAAAATCAGGTGTCAACACATGTGCCCACAATGTGTGCGTCGAACAAAATGAGCATGATCCTGAGAGTTGGATTTAAAACCAAGGGATTCCATGGTTGAACTAAACTTTGAATACCATGCATGGGAGCCTGCTGTAATCCATGCAATGCTCGATGTAATCGGCATACATTGTTAGATGAATGAGTATATCCAAGAGGAGGTACCATATAAACTTCCTCAGTAAGATCACCATTTAACATCCATTTGATATAAAGATTAACCCTTAGCAGCAACAACAACAATAAGACTACGGACAGAAGTAAGACGAGCAATAGTGGCAAATGTCTCATCATAATTAATGTTCTACTCTTGAGTAAAACATTTTGCTACTAGCCGAGATTTATAGCAATCCACGGTACCATCTACCTTGGTTTTAATCTTATAAACTCATTTACAACCTATAGTAGACTTACCAAGAGGCAAATTAACCAAATCCCTTGTATGAGACTTTTTCAGGGCTTGCAACTCATCTACCATAGCTTGCTGCCAAAGAGGATTGGTACTGACTTCTTTATAAGTATGAGGTTCGTGAAGAGAAGCAATAGTAGAGTGACAATGATAATCACGAAGATGAGCTGGAGGTTGGCTTACTCTGGTGGAATCGCGAACAGAAGTAGATGAAATAGTTGAAGGCGTAGGATCCTTGGTTGGGGCAGACATGTCAGAAGTGGATGAGGTGGGATCACCAGACAATCTTGCATCAAGATGAGCAGAAGATATTTGCGGAGAGGAAGATTCAGATGACGATATAGCCGGATCTTTTGCGAATAAATCCACTAAAGGATTGGTAAAGAAGGGGACATGAGCAGTAGAAGATTCAAATCGATGAAGGGATGAAAACATTTTATGTTCCCAAAATGAAACATGACGAGACACACGAAGATGGTTAGAGATAGGATCTCAACATCTATACCCCTTGCGCTCAATACTGTTAAATATATCTTGAATTTTATGTACTCGGTTTGGTTTATCACCCGATCCGATATAATTTTTGTGCGGCCCAAAAGTGAAGAAAAAGTTGAGACTTGGTTCGTGACGCGGAGAGTTGGCCCCCAAGAAAAAAATTTGGGCCCTATTTTTATGTTATAGTTAGGGTTTATTCTGTAGTACGGAGAATTTTCGTTATATGATAGTTTTGTGAGCCGTGTGCTTTTGTAGAGTCGCAAAAACCGACTTCTGAAATCTGTACTCTCTTTGATTATAGTGGAATCTTATTTTTTTGCCTCGCCCATGGACGTAGATCACCTTGATCGAACCACGTAAATCATTATGTTTTGTGTTTGTTTTTCCATAGTTGTTTTAACAAACTAGCATCAAAGCACAGGTTACCAACAAGTCTGGATCCAGCAGTCATTCGGTAGATATATGGGTTGTCGCTTCCTCCGACCCATGACCCGATATGTGAGGAAGAGATTGTTGGGGTTGTCCCACATCAGTTGTGAAGGGGCTAGTGATCGGTTTATAAGTGTGAGGAAAAGCATAAACTTTTGAGCTAGCTTTTGAGTTGATAGAGGCCAAAGACCACCCAATACTGGTATCAGAGCCAAGTTCATTTCTAAGATTCTTTGAGATGACATCTTTGAAGTTTTAGATCTCATCTTTTGACGGACAGAGCAACTTCGGATTATGGAGAATAAAGATGAAGGCTTTATTGAAGCGAGAAGGTACTGTTAGGGCACTGTATGAAAATTATTCAAACGACATGACCACAGCTGAGATTGAAGAGATTGATGAGAAGGCGCATAGCGCGATGCAGTTGTCTCTAGATGACAATGTTTTACGAGAAGTCGCCGATGAGGAAACAACGGCTGGTTTCTAGAAGAAATCGGAAAGTCTCTACATGAAGAAATCTTTAACATTGAGACTTTATTTGAAATAACGTCTTTATACTCTAAAGATGCGTGAAGGGACTCATGTTCAGGAACACTTGAATGAGTTTAATAAAATTATTATGGATATGAATTATCTAGATATTAAGCTAGAGGATGAAGATCAAGCTTTGCTCGTGTTATGTTCACTGCATGCCTTATACGAGAATTTTGTGAACTCGATGCTTCATGGACGTGAATCCATAACTTTGGAGGATGTAAAGACATCCTTGAATTCTGCAAAACTAAGAACAAAATTGAATGGGAATACCAATGGAGACAGAGCATATGATTTGCTTGTGAGAGGCAGGGCCAAGTGCAGGGATAAAGTTTTCTTAGGGAAATCTGTAGGTCGTTCAAAATCTAGGCCACTTGGAGATAAGATGAGTGTCGAGTACTACTATTGTCACAAGAGAGGCCCAAGGCCACCCAAAACTGGTATCAGAGCCTAGGTTACCAGCAAGTCTGGACCCAACAATCACTCAGTAGAGATACAGGTTGTCACTTCCTCAGACCCATAACCCGATGTGTGAGGGAGAGACTGTTGGGTTGTCCCACATTGGTTGTGGAGGGGCTAGTGGTCAGTTTATAAGTGTGAGGGAAAACCTCAACCTTTGAGCTAGTTTTTGGGTTGCTGCTTCTCCTTTCTCTTGAGCAAAGAACAATCTGATTTGTGATGAAAGGAAACAAGGTGAATCACTTGTGTCATTTGCAGGGTAGCATAGTTATGGGTCCTTGAATTGGCACATCCAATTTCGTTTATGATAATGATAGAACGAAATTGTGGCAAATGCGTTTGGACCACATGAGTAAGCGTGGAATGACAGTTTTAAGTACAAGTGGTATACTATGTGGTAAGCAGACGATCTCACTGGATTTTTGTGAGCACTATGTACTTGGCAAGCAGTGTGAGTCAGATTCAGTACGGGCATACATTCGACGAAGGGCACGCTCGACTACATCCATTCCGATTTATAGGGACCAGTACTAGTTCCATCTAAGGGTGATGCTCTTTACTTTGTGACGTTTATTGATGATTATTCTAGGAAGGTTTGGGTTTATTTTTTGAAAAGAAAAAGTGACGTGTTTGAAACCTTCGAGAAGTGGAAAGTCCTTGTTGAGAATAAGATAGGGAAGAAGAACGTCTTAGGACCGACAATGGTCTTGAGTTCTGTGGTGGCGATTTCAATGAATTCTATGCAGATGCAGGTATTGTTCGACACCTTACAGTTAGGCACACTCCATAGCAAAATGGAGTGGCAGAACGGATGAACAAAACTCTATTGGAGAGAGCAAGATGCATGCTCTCTAATGCCGGCATGAAAAGGGTTACTTGGGCTAAAGCAGTTAACACGGCTTGTTTTCTGGTTAATCGCTCTCCTTCAACAGCAATAGAATGCAAGACTCCTTTTGAGATGTGGTCAGGTAAACCTTGTAATTATTTTAATCTAAAGGTTTTTAGATGCCTTGCTTATTATCATGTTAAGGATGGTAAGTTAGAATCTAGAGCAAAGAAATGTATCTTTGTTGGGTATGCAAATGGGGTGAAAGGTTACCGTTTGTGGTGCCAGGAACTTAACTCACCCAAGTTCATTATTAGTATGGATGTTACTTTCAATGAAATTCTTTTGCTTGATCAAAGGAAGGTTGTTGATGAGTTTGTAGGAAAACATGAGAGTGATATGAATAAGGTGGAGGTACAAGTGGAACTTTGAGAAAAGACCTCTCAGAATGGTTTGAAGCAATCTCCAAGACATGGTATAAAAGATTCGACAGCTTTATGATAGGGAGTGGTTATCATAGGTGTGACAATATGATTTCCAATCAATTTCAAACTCATGAATGAGAAGTTTATATATATATATATATATATATATATATATCAAACGATGTGTTTCAGTCATATTTCGCTCAAATCTAATCAATTTGAGTAGGCTGACTAAAAAGGAAAGGCTAACGCGAGACGAGGTACGTGGACCTAAGAGACTCGGATAGGAAATGACACTTTGACCATAAGGATTGTCGATGGGATATTTAGAACCACTAAGAGGCCGATCTAAGAACGATTGAGGATTACCTTGCAAGTGTCATATGATTGGAGCGCGGATGATGCCGCTTAACCAACGTATGATTTGTAAAATTTTCCTAAATCGAACCGTGACGATCGAGACATAGGGACTAGCGATAAATCCTTGCAATTACATGACAACCAAAGTCGCCATGAATTGACGAGCCCTAAATGTGATATGAATCACGGGATCGATACGCGTAATGTCTGCAAAAGCCACTCGTCGGTTCGAGATAGGCTGGAACCACGTCTAATAGAAGAAACCATAAAAAATGAGTCTTGAAAAGTTTGAAATGGAAAATCAAGAATTCCAACGTTATTCGGATTGGTCGTCGCCTTATCAAAAGATTTTGGAGCGAGAAAAACGACGTTTTGAACGTCGAGGGTAAAATTATCCTTTTGCCCCTCAAGCCTAGAACTTTGCCTGTGCAGTTGAAGAATGGCATTATGGACATTAAACTCTCCTCAAGGCTGCCGAATTCAAGGGTGAAGGATGGCCATTAGATCTCATTGGGAAGACAAGATGGACAAGTGTCAAGAGATGGGGCAAAGAGTGGTCCTATCAACTTTTACCCACCTAACATTCAACCATTTGACCAAGCTTTTGAATATAGTCTTTCCACTCTCTCTCCTCACCACTCATTCGGCTATTAGCTCCTCCAAGAACCACCGACAGTCATCTTCTTCTTGCTTCTTCCTTCTGTCGCCGGCGACCAGAACCGAGCCTCCTGTTCGGCCGTTCCAACGACCATTTTCGGCCACCATCCAACTGTCGACTGACCACACCAGCGTAGATCCACGTCTTGCCGGCATCCTCGAACAAGAATCAAGCCATTTGGAGCATCGAGGAGTCTCGAGCAAGGATTTTCTCGAGAGCCGACAGAATAGAACTCAACCTAAGGTAGGTCTGATTTCTAGTCCTTTTGAAAGTCGAAATCTTGAAATTTTGGAGTCAAATTTTGTGGAGATCTAGTAGAGACATGTAGAAATTTGTGATAAAAATTGAGGCTCAATTTGATAAAGTTTTGACCTCGAAACGGTCTTGTAAATCTTGCATAAAAACTGTCGGATTCTGACTTGGGAAGAACTGGCGACGTCCAACAAGTTTCCGGCGACCAATCGACTTCAAACCCTCAGTAAGCCTCAAGAACCCTTAGATAGATATGTTAAGAGGTAGGATAGTGAGTAGATAAAGGATTTGATGAAGGTTTAAGGCTGGAAGTGCACGATTTGCACAGAATCGAAATGAACCGGTTCGGTTCCATGCAAAACCGGTTATGATGGGTGCAAGAACAGATGGTTATGAGTCCCAAATTGATGACTAAGACATGTTAAGATGAGGGGAGTTGGGTTATGGATGATTATGATTTATGGATTGAGGAATTGGATATGAAAAGTTGACGAATTGATTGAAATTTCTAGGTTGCGCGGCGAGTTCGACCTTAAACCCTAGGAGGCCGAAACTTTGAGGACCCAAGAAGTGAATTTGTGTTATCAAGACAAAAGGTAAGGGAATTCCTAAACCTATGATAGGGAGATTGGACTCAATTGGGTGAGTCGGGGGTTGAATTGACTGATTTATAAGGAATTGCCCAAGGGGATAGTTTTCTTTATATCCTAAGACGTTATAGGATAATTGTGTGTGACATTGTTCATGCCTGAGTTATTTGCCATGTCGAATGCCATTTGATTTGCTTTGCCTGCCATGAGATTTATGATTTGCACTTGAAATTAGCATTTCACATTGTGTGTGTGCAAATGGATTGGAAATCATGGCATGTCTTATGATTGTGGCATGAGCATGACATGGCGAGACCTTGAGGCGCATGAGATGCAGGGTGGGAGGTGGATACCCTAATGCGACGAGATCGCGGGGTGAAGTTGATGTTGTGTGGTGCCTTAATGCGACGAGATCACGGGGGTTGAGATGGCCACGGTCCTGATGCGAACTATTCGCAGGACGAAGGTGTGAGATGATGAGATTGGCCTGGAGATTCATCGAAACTTGATGCATTACGCGGGTTACCGATGACAGTCTGATGCGTTTACGCGGACCGAGCCTGATACGACGAGATCGCGGGCTGGAGATTGAGGCAGGTGGAGATTGGTGGATAAGGTGAAGTGGAAGGACGGGTGTACATGATCATGAGTGTGACATGAGGTCATCATTGCATGTCTGTCATCTGTATGTTGTTGTTTCATTGATTTGTGTATGATATGCATATGTGTTTATGAATTTTGAA
The DNA here is from genome assembly GCA_028455895.1 of Rhodomyrtus tomentosa. Classification (NCBI taxonomy): domain Eukaryota; kingdom Viridiplantae; phylum Streptophyta; class Magnoliopsida; order Myrtales; family Myrtaceae; genus Rhodomyrtus; species Rhodomyrtus tomentosa. The sequence goes on along the minus strand of JAPCWY010000009.1, from coordinate 13,425,269 downwards.
TGATTGGGGTGTACAACTGCCTGAACAGACAGTCGACCTAACCTAGGGTTAGGATCCTTTTACTGAAATGAGTATCTCACCCCTTTGGGGACCCTTATTTTTACAGATCATAGGCCTTAGATATGTGGCCTATACGTTTTGGGGATCCCAAAGAAATGATGACGTATTTTGATGAGTTCCCGAATAGTCAGGGAAACATTTATGTGAGAAAGTGTACAGATGTATGGGTTGACGAGGGTAGCCCTGATTGGAAGCCTCGTAGGTTCAAGACATGATTTAAGAGAGCTGGGGACGAGCAAATCGGGCCACTGAAGCCTCACGAGATACCCCATGGTGTTATCCCTGCTTAGTATCAGATTGCTGAAGAGCAGGAGTTACCGGAGGGGTTCGTGATTGGTTCTAGGAATGGGCTAGAGAAGACCCCGACGCTGGACTTCACTGTGGAGGAGGATGAGGTCATCGTCCTGAAGGCGATCGAGGAGAACCTTGCGGAGCCATCTCATGAGGCGACCATGGAGGATTCCATCAAGATTCCATCCGAGACCTTCTCCAAGTACGAGCCGACGGAGGATGCCGAGGATACCGAGGATACCGAGGACTCCAGCAGTTCATCTTAGGACCCCAGTTCGTTGACTTGAGCTTTTTGGAGGCGGCCCGACCCTGTCCTTTTTGGATGTCATAAGGGACTCATTTTGTGTACTACCCCGTCGCCCAGTTTGTTAGTGGATTATAGTAGCCAGCATTTGTACGAACCATATGTTATGTTATATAACAGTTGTTATGCTATACAGGTCCCACTTAACTTATATTTGTACGGGATTTATTTGAGTATCGCTTCCGCATGCTAGACATATATATATTATCTCTCGACTTGATTGTGGATCTTGGGACCACAAGGATGTGCTATTTGCTTGCAGGGATATTCGCGTGCTCGACGGGTTTGTGTCTACTTCAGGAAGGATTCAGATAGATCTTTTGTCTATCTTCTCTAATACATGGATGACATGCTCATTGTTGCAAAGAACATGCCAGAAATGTTGATCTTGAAGAAATGTCTTAGTGAGGAGTTCGAGATGAAAGATCTGGGTCCTGCCAAGAAGATCTTAGGAATGGAGATTCAGAGAGACAGGAAAGCATGGAAGTTATATCTCTTGCAGAGGAGTTATATTGAGAAGGTACTTTAGAAGTTTAGCATGCAAAATGCTAAGCCTGTCAGTACACCGTTAGCATCCCATTTTAAACTATCAGCTATACATTCACCTCAATTAGAGGTCGAGGAGACTGTGATGTCTCATGGTTCTTACTCAAATGCAGTTGGTAGCATGATGTATGCCATGGTATGCACTCGTCCCGACATTACTCATGCAGTTAGTGTAATTAGTAGATATATGGCACACCCTAGAAAGGTTCATTGGCAAGAAGTGAAATGGATACTTAGGTATCTTAAAGGCTCTACAAAGCTAGGCCTAGTGTTTGATAGAAACAGTTCCAACGGTACCTCAGTTGTGAGATTTGTGGATTATGATTATGCAAGTGATCTCGATAAGAGAAGATCTTTGACTGGTTATATTTTCACTCTATTTGGCTCGGTTATTAGTTGGAGGTCAACCTTACAGTCGATAGTTGCTTTGTCTACCACAGAGGCAGAATATATGGCAACAGCAGAAGTAGTGAAAGAAGCTATTTGGTTAAGGAATCTATTCAGGAACTTGGGCTCTAGTAGGAAGACAATTCAGTTGTCTTTTGTGACAATCAAAGTGCTATATACTTGATTAAAAATCAAGCATATCATGAGAGTACTATGCACATTGATATCAGGTACCATTTTATTCGAGAACAAATGATGGTAAAGAAAATTGGCACTGCCGACAATCCTGCTGATATGTTGACAAAGTCAGGCCCTGCCAACAAGTTTAAGCATTGCTTGAACTTGATTGGCATGCTTGGTTGAGTTTTGCCCCTTCTAGGGCCTGGTGGCGAGGTGAATAAAGGTTTTACATTCTTTTGATGAAGTGAATATGTTTTTTCATTGCATCTCTTATTTCCTACACCGAGTTAGCTTATATAGGCTTAGGGATGCTGGGAGAATGTGTTCGGCTTCTTGACTGTTTTTCTTTAAATTCAAGCCAAGGTGGAGATTTGTTAAATATGTCTTGAATTTTATGCATTCGGTTTGGTTCATCACCCGACCTGACATAATTTTTGTGCAACCCAAAAGTGGAGAAAAAGTTGAGATCGACCCAACTCGAAGCAAGCAAGCAAACAAATCTCCATAGGGTGTGAACAGATCTCTATGGGGTTTGGGGGCAACGCCCCAACGAAAAAATTTTAGGCCCTATTTTTATGTTGTGGCTAGGATTTATTCTATAGTACGGAGGATTTTCATTATATGAGAGTTTTGTGAGCCGTGTTCTTTTGTAGAGTCGCGAAAACCGACTTCTGAAATATGTACTCTCTTTAATTATAATGGAATCTTATTTTTTGCCTCGCCCATGGACGTAGATCACCTTGATCGAACCACGTAAATCCTTGTGTTATGTATTTATTTTTCCGCATTTGTTTCAACAAATACCATATCCAAGAAAACAACATAAAGAGCATTGGCTTCTAAGTTCTTACGTTCATACGGAAGAAAATGGGCAAAACAAGCACAACCAAACACTTGAAGACAATTGTAATAGCGAACTTTTCCATATAAGTATTCATAAGGAGAAATGTTGTTGATGACAGGAGACGGGGTAAAATTGATAGTATAAATAGTTGTGAGACAAGCTTCGACCCAAAACTTTTCTAGACAAGATGCAAAGATTAAGAGAGTTCTCGTTACATCTAAGATATGTCTATGTTTACGTTTTGCACGGCCATTTTGTTGGGAAGTTCCTAGACATGAACGATGAATAATAGTACCAGGCTGAGCGAGAATTCTAAGAAATTCTCTGTCACAATATTCCATGACATTATCTGTACAAAATATCTAAATGCCTTTAGAGAATTGTGTTTTTATCGTGGCAACAAAATCACAATAGTTATGAGTAAGTTCAGATCGATTCTTCATAAGATAAAACTAGGTATAACGAGAGTAATCATAAACATAAATGACGAAATAGCGAGAGCCTCCCATTGTAGGTGTTGGAGAAGGTCCCCAAATGTCAAAGTGAACAAGAAGATCAAAAGGAGCAAGAGAGACAAATTCACTAAGATTAAATGGCAAGGCATGATGTTTTCCTAATTGACGAAGTAAGCAATCAAAGTGTTTGTCATCAACAGAGCCCAAATGACCACTTGAAATCAAAGATTTTAATCTAGAAGATGAAGGATGACCTAATTGAGAATGCCAAGTTTCATATGACAGTTTGGCAGCACAACCAGCAAAGGAGTTGGGAATGTTTAAGGAAACAAGTCCAAAGAGGCGTCCCACTCTGCGACCAGTTCCAAAGGTCTGTCCCATCCGTGGATCCTGTACATGACAACCTTGAGAAGAGAAGTGAACATGAAAACCAAGTCCACACAATTGTCCTACTGAAATCAAATTTAAAGAGAGTTTGGGAACCATAAAAGTGTTAGGTAAGGAGAATGTGGATGTAGAGATATCTCCTGTATGACTCTCTTGCATCAGAGAATTACCAGTTGTGTGAATCGTAGGTGTATATGAAGGGGAGGACATTGACCGAAACATATTAGAATTAAATGTCATATGGTTGCAGCAAGTTGAGTCAAAATACCATGAATTTGATATACCTGAAGTGATGGACATAGCATGTGACATAGAGGGGCTAGAAGTACCAAATTCTCGAAGAGTGGAATGAAGATTCTCTAACGAGCAAGCGACAGATAATCCATTAGGAGAATCCTCAGTAGCAGCAGCATTGACAGATAAATGTGCGAGTGAACCTTAGCTTTGAATTTCATTGTTCGGCTCGGTGGGTGGCTTAGGTCGTAGTTGATAACATTGGGATGTCATGTGACCATGTCGGTAACAAATCATACAAAATTTGTCCTTTATAGGTGTAAAACACAGTCGATTCAACAATAAGTATGAAGAAACCAGTACCTAAATTGCGGATAACGTTCCGAGCAAATAATTAGAAGGGCAACCAATTAGAAAACTCAGGAAAAAGTACACTTGGAAGTGCTTTAAATTTCGTACAGTGTGCACTTAAGTGCCTTAACTTTCAAAGTGTGCACTTGAGTCCTAAAATTTGAAAAAGTGTTCATTTAAATGCCACCGGCTGGCATGGCCATCGGAAAAGGTGAGGTGGCCGCCGGAAATGCTGACCTGGCATCGACGAATCGATTTTTTTGAATATTTAATGTAAATGTGACATTTTCTTTACATTTTTGTATAGTTTCTAAAATTTCAAAAAAAAAACAAAAAAGGCAAAAAAAAATATAAAATCAATTAATTTTTTTTTTTAAGAAAAAGAAACCCCTAAGAGTTTCTCGGTGGGTGGCCGGCGAGGATCGCCTCCGGCCACCACAAGCCGACCTAGGGGCCAGGGTCGGCTCGACCTAGGCCAATGAGGCCACGACAGTTCTGATCAATAGCCGTCGCAACCTCCACAGTGGCGATTGAGGGCGTGAAGACCTCGACCAACTCCGACGAGGGCTTCGAATCCTCGATTCCACCAGCCGTCGCGGCCTCACCGGCCCAAGGCGTGCCGACTCCTGGTCCTTAGGCTGGTCAATGGTGGCCGACGGCGACCCTCGCCAGCCATCGTAGAGAAACCCTAGATTTCTTTAAAAAAAATCATTATTTTTTTGCCTTTTGTTTTTCTGAAATTTGAATAAAAAAATTCAGAAACTATTAAAATATGTAAAGAAATCCCACGGTGCACTAAAAAAATGAATAAAATAATAATGAAAAGTCCACGTCACATTTTTCTGGCGAAATAGCACTTAGTTGAATGATTTTTGCTCTGATTTGGCACTCAAGTGCACATTTGATAATTAAGGAATTTAAATGCACACCGTATGAAAGTTAAGTCACGTTAACTGTAATTTTCCCGAAAACTCACTAGTGTGCGAATGACTACAGGGCTCTATTGTTCACGGCAACGCTGGACTTGCGGCATTTGTTGTTTCACGGGTTGGTTGACCGGTGGAGTCTTGGTTGACTCCAGTGTCACTTTATTGGTCAACACCTGATTAAAAATAAACCTGCAAGAAGAGAACTCAAACACGGGAGGGAGACTTGGTGGTGTGATCAAAAGCTTCAACTAATACTGAGAGTCCTCTGGCTGATGTCGAGTACACAGGAGCACCGAGAATTCGTGGACTTCAACTGAGATTTCACGATTCTACTGGGACAGATTCAATCCACCATCGAAACGCTGCTGAAACTTAACGGGCATAGCCGCGAGGTGGAATCTCTGGAACTTCGTTGGCACGAAAGCGTGTGGAAGATTCTGGCTTCGCTTGGCGACAAAATTATAGGGTTTGGTTTATGGAAGGGCAGCCAGACTGACAGTGGTGTCAGTGGTCGAAATGGTGCGGGACAGCAACCAAAAGCTTCGGTCTTTGTTGATAAATGCAAATGACGCGGCCGGTACGGCTGGCGTCGTGGCGACCACCTTAAAAAATAAACGAAAGCGATGTGGATGGCGTTCCTAGAGACTCTTCAGAAAACGTTGGCTCTTATACCAACTTAAGAATAAGACTAATGACAGAAAATTGTAATATCTGTACATATACGAGTGGAGATTACATAGATACATGAAGTAACAAACTAAATAAAATCAATTAGGATCAATCAAGATAGATATACGGAATCACAGAATATCCAAAATATCTCTAACAATAATGTGGTCCTTTTGACCCCACATATCCGGCTGGTCAATTCAAAACTTTTAAATAGCTTGAAAACTCATTGGCTTTTTGCTGCCTTACTTAGAAATTATGTGTCAATTATGCACGCCAAGGAAAAAAAAAAGCAGTAGAACACTGTGGTTCCTCGCGACGGATTGAGGGATGTGTACAAAAAGTTTGGAAGTTTCAATTTTTTATGGCTACAAAGTCATCTTATTACTATTTTATAATTAACTACTATTATGTCAACTTTTTCCTAAGACCGTTTAAACATCTTTCTTATGCGTGATAGTTGTCATACTATTATTTAAAAGTTCTCTTTCGTATATTAACGTTCTTGAGAGATTTGAGCTCTTCAAAAGAAAGAACCGTGATCAATTCAAATATTGCGTGTATCGTCAAGCAAATTAAATGGTGTTCAAATATTGTGAAAATTTAGTCCTTGTGCATATTAGAACTATATAATAAGAAAATTTCTCTATTAGTCAAGGAGAACTTTTAAGAATAACTGTGCTACATATGATACATGAATATCTTATTGGCTTTCATATTGAGAGTCGCATGTAGTGCCACTACACGTGTATTAGATTGGTTCAGATTACATGCTTGTGATGATACACTCGTGTTTAGTCAAGTCGAGCCCACACAATGCCATGCTCGAGCTTAACTATACTCAATTTGAAGCTCGAAACCCGACTCGAACCGAGTACTTTTTTGCCGTGCTCAAACTCGACTCTAGTAGAGGACTTGACGTATTCAAGCTTGACTCAGGTGTACTATATAAAACTCAACAAACTGTACTTTTTCATGCTCCATCAAACGGTTACAAGTACTTGCACTCTCTTTTTGTTTGTGTTTGTAGGGTGAAAGTGTAATTACAAGTAAAAAGTAGAATTATAAGTACATTTAACTTTATCGCAAGTGCAAAAATTAAATTACTTGATTAGGCTCGCGAGACCATCAAGTCATGTACGTCTAAGCGGAATTCCGATTCACTTGGAAAAACGAAAAATCGAGCCAATCTTGCATAGGCCAGCAGTCGAACTACTGTCCTTTTCCTCTTTATATCCGAGCTTCGGCAATAGAGCGTCAAAGGGTACTTATCATGGATCGTGAGTTCGGAGCTCAGTTGGATCAGACCACGGCTCGTGAAGTCATAGGTAGTAACTTATCAAGGGTATGCTTGAAGTACTTCAAACTTAATCACCCCTCTTGCTCCAGCGCAAGTTTTTTTTTTTTTTTTAAACTCTGTGTCGTGTCCACATCCGTTCCACAGTTGCGGCATATGCTTGAGCATGCATTATCGGCAATGAGACACATTATTTCTTCAGCTTTTTGAAATCATTTCTTTAATCAAAACCTGTCATACGATGAGCAAGTAGAAAATACTAAAAAAGTCAATCAGCAATAAAAACCTTGCATAAACCCAGCCACAAAATCAGAACATAACACTTCTGGTACTTTCTAAATTCCAAGAGCAAGGAAAAAATGAAATTTTATGGCATCCCCTTGAGCACGATCTCTCTCACTTGTCACCGAGGAAGACATCAGTGAGAACATTCTTGGAGTGCAATGAAGCCCTTAGCAGCTTTGTAGCCTTCAAAGTTACAAACCAGATAATTGAAAAGAACAATTGGTCTCTAAATGATTGTACAAAGGTTTAATTTTTTATTACTCGATACATACATATAATTAGTTCAGCATATTTTTACGGTACAGAGTCAATAATTGTTTTTTTCCACACACAACTCACGTCGATCCATATATCATTTTTAATTCATATGTCAGTTAGAGTAGATTTTCCACTTGGATTATTGAGTTATAAAGTGTGTAATTCTATAAATATAAATGTATACAAGAAATGACATGGGCTTACCTCGGTCATTCCGAGGCTGACCACCTTCTCCTCAATAAGCCCAATCTCCTCCACGTTGAACTTTTTGATCAAATTAATGCTCGAAATAGTCGACAATGGCTTCACCTCCAAATCGTCCATCACCATGTACGTCGCCCCACCTTGCACAAAACCGCCCTTATCATCCAATTCACTTGCTGACGCCGCTGATACCGCCATCGGTGGTTTGACAAGAGTGAATTTTTCGTCCATGTAATTTCTGCAGTTAGGACATATTGCATTGTAGTCCTCGGCCATATAGTACGAACAGTAAGTGGACGAAACGGAAGGGCACCTGTAGTAGCTTTTTGGGTGTTGAATTTAAGGACGAAGTCTCGAGCAATAGAAATGGGATTTCGGAGAGAGCCGTGGGTGCTTTGGGTTTCAAGAGAATGTCTTTCTTGAAAGATTTGATGTACACATCGTTCAGCTTTTCGACGCTGCTGTAGAGATTGCCTACACAGCCTGTCATACTGGTTTTGTCAAGGAGTCTGATTACCCTGCCGATCGGCAACAGGAGGATGTGGAAGAGGAAGTTGACAAAGTCCATCCCACATTCGGCAAACAGCACCGTTTGCTTGCTCTTGTCCACGAGAAGCTTCAAGCTTACTCTTCCTCTCGCCATTCTTTGGGTAGCTGTTTGCAAAGAGGAAGCTGAGACTGATGCATAAGCTCCTTGCAGTGGAGGTTTGGTCAATCACAGTGGCGGTATTTATGCATAGGATATGCCAAATTGTTAAGAAACGTCTGGAAGTGAAAAGGGCAGGAGCAAATGAAGAGTCAAGGGGCACTTATCAGTTGTAATCATCTCGGAGATATTAACTGCGGTTGCTCAAATAAATGAATGAATCCAGACCCAAAAAGAAAAAAGGAAAAAAAAAAGTACATGAATGGATCAAATGTACGTTCACGCATGTTCAGATCTTGTGGCTTCTTATCTTCTAGCAACTAACGAGGAGTCATTGCAAGTCTGCAATTATCTCCAAGTTGAAAGAAATTGCTCTTCTGTAGGAGGAGGAAGACGAACGGGAGAGATTACAGCATACCCGTGACTGAATTTGTACAGTAACTACATTGGTGTGATCCGTCTCTTCAGTAAATGGGAACTAGTAGATTTCAGATGGAATCAGAATATATGCACTTCCCCAATCTTAAGGGTAGTAAAATGTATAAAGAGTAACACAGATAAGTAAGTCGTATACACTTGGGAACAATAAAATGGTGGGCTGAATAATTATCTTGCAAAATAAATTATTTCGCAAAATCTATTGATGTCAGGTAATAGAATTTTTTTTAGCAGATTCTCACTATATCAGGAAGTATATACTATTAGATAGTAGTTTGTTACCTCCCCCTTGGCAGATTGAGAATTTTACCTAGAGTTTGCTTCCTTCTGGTTCCAGTCTCTCTTCTCTTCTTCATTCGGTTCGCGGTAGGCCAATAACACAACGCGAATGTTTGTCGGAAAAATAAGAGGTCGAGACAACAATACAGTCTGCCAAAGTTTTTTCTTATTAAAATCATGTCTCGAGTGTAAATTCATTATAAGAAGTCGAATTGGAATATCAGGAAGCCCGGGCACATGAAGTGCAAAACCTGGATGTACGCGGTGTCATATGTAAGTCCAATCTAGACTCATCACGTGCGAGTTTCTATCCAAGTTGAAGTCCACCAAGCACATTGATAAGAGAAAGTTCAAATTTGGACTTTGATGACCGACTCATGAATGGGCCATGCTAGGAAGACGGAGACATGCTGACCGTGCATTTCAAGCTGGGTTTTTGGTAATTATATTTTGAAGGTGTTAAATTTATGTTGATAAGTATGTCATACAAAACATGGGTGATCAGTGTCGCCTTTGGATCCCCTAACATTGTCACGCCCCTATCCTCGAGCACGCACCATCCCTATCATAACGCCTCAGGTCATAAGAAATAATGTCCCAGGCACGTTATCGACCCATTTATTTTATCTTTGAATATACATGCGGAAACGTGCAACTCTCAAACATCACATCAACAAAAGGGATAGTTAAACAACAGTCATAACAATCAAATCATGACAACTCACAAAGTCAACTTTGTAATTAACTATCTTGTTTAGACAATAGTCATAAGCCATTCTTCGGCTCGTGGTCTACAACTCTCAGACTATCAGGTTCGGTCTAACACGTTCTTCGAGAATACTCTAATAAGTCTACGTCTTAGTGTCCATGAGGCTCTGTTGCTTGGGACTCGAAAATGTTATCCCACGACGGGGTGAGAAATAAATTTCAGTGAAGTCAACGCCCAAGCTCAGTTAGGATGTTGATTCACCCAGGATATCCTACCACATAGACATGACAGTCATCACAAAATAGATATTCGGTCACATGCAACTTACCCGCCAGGAAGCCACACATAATGCGATGCAAACTCGACATAACAATCAAACAACCAAGTCAAGGCAAGCATCACATCAATACGACATGGTAGTCAAGCAGCCCAATCAAGGCAAGCATCACATTAATTGACATACATGACGTCACCTGTAGTTCATTTATCAAGAGATACGGCATGTCAACCCGGCACACTAGTTAGTTGGTGCCTAGTACACTAGCCAGCTGGTACTCTTCTGGCGGTACCAAGCATCGTCCCTTAATTCCGGCGACTGCATCCAATAGCCTATGCGATATCCAACTGTCACGGCACAGGACTATCAGGAATCTCTTCCGGGTTTCGGTTCATCACAAGCTGCGACCGACATTCATCAAATTGGCGTCATAGAATGATGTACTTCCAACAAGTTGTATTCTTCCGATTGTCACTGTACAATCTTGTTAGGACCTTGACAAGAATTTCATCATCCTATCATATGACCACACATCTCATCCGACAATCCATCAATTTTAACATCTTTGATTTAAGCCGGATGCTCATACAGACATGCTCAAAAACTTGGCCCAAGGCTGTTTTCATGTTAAATAATGCACTTTATTACACAGGCCATATGAATGCGCAATTTCACATTTAGGCTTGCGCCTGACACGGACGATGAATTACACAAAACTTCAATCAAATCACATGATAGTCAATCAATTGTACTCAATCAAGCAGCCATTACATGATCGATTAATCAATTCAATTAATCAAGCAACACTAATTAATCCCAAATTTTATTAAATTATTGATCGGTCTCTCGACACTGAACTGTCACTCACTCACGATCAAACAATGGCAATCAATTGCCCAATCAATCAATCAGTCAATTCTAGTAGTCAACTAGCCACAGCCGACCTAGTTAATATGACCAACTTAATGAATCGCGGCCATTTACCTTAAAATCCAATTGCTATCTAAACCGGCCGTGATTAATCTAATCAATCATCCTAACGACTAAATAACTAATCTTAGGTGCAATTAACGCTCTAACCAATGATTAGAAATTAACTCATAGCTCAACTAGCTCGGGCAGTTTGAAGCGCGACGAACGGCGTCGACAATCCTCAAACAATCCTTCAATGCAAGCCTCAAACTCAAATAGACCACGAACTTTACTTCTCGAACAATGGGCCCAAATCCTCATATAACTTGGTCCACGGGCCTAGGATAAGGCCCAAACTCTTGGCCCCACTTGCTAACACCAGTCCCAAATCAAAATGGGCCTCAGCTCAGCCTAATAGTCCATAAATCAAGCCAAAAGAGGATTAGGCAGCAATAAAACAGGGAAACTAGTGGCTAATGGGGGTTGTTTCGGGCAGCTGTGGACGAAAGTAGAGGTCCTCGGAGGTCGATGAAAGTCTACGATGGCCGATGGTGGCTGGAGTAGCCACGGCCAAAACATGACAGAGGCAGGGGATAGGAGATAGGTGGTGTCGGGGCTAGTTTGAAGGATCTCGAGTGATCAGCAGGTGCAGGGGAGGTCGACCAAGGTTGAGGGAGTCGTTGGGTGGTCGAGGGGGACGACGGCAATGATGGGGAATGGCCGGAGACGACGCAGCAGCTGCGAACAGAACCGGGCGAAAATGAGAGTGAAACAAGGGGCTCAGTTCCGGGGCTGTTTTCGGGTTCTACCGACCACGACTGGACTCCGGTGGCCTTGGGGATAGTGAAGGGTCAATGGAAGTCGGTTGACATGGTCGATGAGCGGGATACCGTGGCGGAGGAGCCTCGAAAGAGGTTGGGCCCTAAAATAGGGCACCAAATCTGATCTTAAGCTCTTCGGCCTTCTGTGGTGGTTCTGGGGGTAACGGCCGGTAAAAGGTTGTTGAGGGGGTCATGGAGACGGCGAAGGACGGCAAGGTAAGGGTCGGTGGCCAATGAGAGTGACAGCAAGGGAAAACGAAGCCCGAACAGCCCTCTATCCCCGAAATAGAGCAGCAAGGGGCAACAATCAAATCTGGGCCTCCGGTCGGTGAAAGGCGAACAGAGCGATGGCATTGAGGTGGCCGCAGGAAGGTGAAGTGGTGGTGGTTCTCCTCGGGGGTGGATGTCCCGCAAAAACGACGAACAAAGGTGGAGTTGACTTCGAGGGAGGGGGTTGTCCATGGGAGGGGAAAGGCAGAGAAGGAAAAAGAGCAGAGAAAGAGAGAGAGAGAGAGATGATAGACGTGAGAGGGAGAGGAAAGTGGCTGAAAAATGACGTGAGTGGGTAAGCATTTGACCGAGAGTGGTCCCCACAAGTCAAGTCAAAATTGAATTATTTTGTCTTGTAGTGCATTATTGAAGGGCTTTTAGGTGATTCAAGAAATCGAGATTGAACGAATTTTGGCTCGACTAACAAAGTGGTATTTTGGTAATTTCACGGATAGACTCGGTCAAGATTTGACTCTGGCGCGAGGATTTCGATCCTAAATCGCGGCGACTAAGATTTTTGAAACCTAATCTATCTTGACTAACGCTTCAGAAATCGTTCAATTCTCGTCTCTTCAGTTCTTATGATCCAAAATATCTCGCATACTGAAATTCAATATTAATCCATTTTATTGAATTCAAACACTTTACAGAAATCAAATTTCCAAGGCGTCACAACACCCCCCACCTTACAAAATTTCATCCCCGAAATTACAGTACAATCAAAACTTACTCAAACTGATGAGGATAATTAGGCCTCATCACCTTTTTTTTTGTTTTTCCAAGCAGCTCCTTCAGTCCCATGGTATTGCCAAATCAGTTTGACTAATGGGATTGTCATGTTTCGGATCACTTGCTCTTTTCTGTCCACAATTTCGACTGGTCGCTCCACATACGATGCTTGCTCATCCAACTCAATCTCCTTGTAGCTTAGCACAGGAGCGGGGTCCGGCTCATACTTTCTCAACAACGACACCTAGGTACTTGATCAAGTTTCAGGGGCAATGCAAGACAATACGCTAAATTGCCAATTCGCTCAAGGATCTCGAGTGGTCCAACATACCTTGGGCTCATCTTTCCTTTCTTGCCCAAGACGAGAAGTCCCTATCAGGCGACACTTTCAAGAAGACATGATCGCCTACCTGACACTCAAAGGGTCTGCGCCTTCTATCGACGTGACTCTTCTGGCGACTCTGAATTGTCCTCAGTCTATCTTTGGTGATCTTGATAGTTTCGATTGGCCATTCGACTAAGTCAGGACCGATGATCTTCCTTTCACCAACTTCATCCAAACTCATTGGTGCTCAGTAAGCCTTACGAAATATGTCCTCAAAATTAAGCCACTACAACTCCCTAAAAGGATAAAGACAGTGACATGACATCTTGAAGCATCCTCGTTATTTGTTGGCAATATTCAACTCATAGTAACCATTTTTCACTCAGTGCTCTGAAATCACCATGCGACTGTTGAAGCCCAAGTAAAACTCAACCTACGATCCTTGATTATCAAATGGACACAATATTGTATCTGCAATTTGTTTAAATAGATTAAATCATGCAATTCTAAAGATTCAACCCAACTTATGACCATCCAAATTTATTGTCCAGTACAGCTATTGATTGTCAAAGTAACCACAAAAATTAGCCATCTCCGTATATCGATCGACGATCTCTTAACTTTCAACGAGCATGATTTATCATTGCTTCTCCTCTTGTTCCAAAGATGTCAATCGCGACTAACACTAATGGTAATTTGGGCATTCTATTTAAACGAACGTAGTCGACTAATGATCTGCCTCTTCATCATCACTCTGAGCTTTGGAATTGCCACTTGTCAACTATTGAAACATCTTTAAGTCACTGGCTTTAGGCACCAAATCAAACTAAGGGTCACGCCATCGAATCTGTCGAACAGGGTCGACTCACAAGCTATTAGTGAGTCGAGGACCATCTCAAATATCCCGGTCTAGAGTTGGAATCACTCGTTCCTAGACTGATGGTACACTTGAATACTGTCGAGATCACCTCTCATGACCAATTTAAATTGATACAGGATTAGTTCATCTCGACCTATATTCTTCCAACAACATGTCACACGACCCAAGGTGATCATCCCTTTAACTAGTGCGTGGTTAGTACGGGGTTCTAGTACAAGCCGTCTCTCACTACGTCCATGGTCATCCTGATTGTCGATCAATGCCAGCTCGTAAATCATGCCACAAATCAATCCCTGGTGCACATCAGGGTAATTCTGTGGTCGACTTACAGCTGAGCGAGATCAGTCCCAATCGATCTATGCTTAATTTTAGATCACCCTACAGTTGCACTTCAATCAGCATAATCGATTGGCAGGTCAGGCCATAGTCTGTGTCAAAGGTGACTTATAAACTTTCAGTGGCCTTCTCAATCCTTTGTTGTTGTTTCTGAATCACTCGAGCCCTAAACTTGGATTGGTCTTAAATCTTGGTTGTCGCCCTCATACCTAGCGAAATCTTTTCTAATTACCATAACACGTGCAAACTTCATCAATCTGGTTACTGTCTTACTATCTTTCAAATTGAGTTACTTCCCCCTTGGTTCCCCACAATTCCATCACACCCCCACGGTGATATGCTCTCGTCACTTACTCCAAAATCCTCGATGACATCAACCATTCACTAGTCTTATGGTGTTACACTTTGACTTACCCATGCACTAAACCCTTCACTATTGCTCGGTTGTCCCAACTTTCTTATCAATTTCTTAGCAACCTTACATCAAGTCTTGGCGCCCTTCTCATGCTATCCGAACTAATATTGTAGTTGATGCGATGATTTCTGGTAGGCTTTCTGCTTAATCCAAAAGCAAGCCCTTATTGTCTTTATTCCATGAGACTGTATGACCATACCATGCTTCCGACACGCATTCTGATAACTAGTCTTCCTTAATTGTCACATCTCGTAATCTTAATCTTATTTTGGGTTATCATAGATCTCGAGAATTCATATAATCATCTGGCAAATCTCACTGTGCCATTAACCCTTAACTTGTCATTATGAACTTTCCTTGTTCACTCCCATAATATTTACTCCACTTATTGCCTTAGATTTCTTTGATCATGGTTCAAAGACAACATACACTCCACCATGATCTTACTAAGTCGCTTGTCATCTAGCTCATATGGATCTTCAATCATCCTTAAATCACTCTAGTCATATAGCATGAGACCCTTTCGACTCACTGTCGGAGGTGCACACCAATATTTATCTATACGACCAATCTTATAGGCATTACTTGTTTGTGATTTCTCGTATCACTTGCAATCTTTGATTTGCTACTCTAAATAAAAATTTAAATACTTTTTGCTTTGAATTTTCAGAATCTTCTAGCGACTATTACATTTCAAAGACCAATTTCCTAGGATCGATCAACCACATCAAGTTAGATCGCGATCCAAATCATTCTCACATGCATTCAATCACAATGATTGTTAGTCCAAATGTTCATCATTCACCATCCTATGGTTCCTTTCTCACCAATCAAGGTCGTCCATAAATTTGACAACTTAATGGCAGATACGCCACACAACTTTAGATCTCTAATCCACAATTATCAATTATCTATTCCTAGATCATTTTTGAGAGTTCATCATAACAATGCGACCCTTTTTTCTCATTTTGACCCATCGTCCTTCTTAGGCAACAGCAGCAGGGACTTAGCTTTTACAGAAGACTTTTCTACAAAAACGTTATAATAACTTGCCAATAGTAAGAAACTTCAAACTTTCGTCACTATTGACGACTTTGTCAAATCCATGACTGCATCGAATCCATGACTGCATCCTTGGCCAAGTCCACTAAATGTTCTTCGTCGGCGACCACAAGAATAGTGGAGCTAAACGAGTTAGCCACAATTTGTATCTACTGCGCTTAGCAAGTAATTTATGATTTTCGAGGGTCTTCATCAAAATCCTCAACTGTTGATATCTTGTCATTACATTGATCTTCGAGGGTATCAAAGCCTTTATGGCTAGTCGAACAAATTATTCACTCTCGACATTGTGTATTTGTTCTAGATCACCACTCGGCAAGTGGTCTGCAGTCAATGTACAACCTCAATGACTCATTTTTTTCCCTTAATTATTAACACAAAAGCTCTCCAAGGCAATGCACTAAGGTGGACGAACCCTTTTTCTCAATAACTACTGCATCTGAACCTTGAGACCCTTTAGTTTTGACAACACCATTCTAGATGGTGCCGTAGAGATCGATTTCATATCAAGGGCCAGCGCTATCATGGATTGTACTTTCCTTTCCAACAATACTTTGGTGATCCTTAGGGAAAGGCATATGAAAATCCACACACAACATCGATACCTTTCACCCTAGTTTTCTCAATAGAATTACCAATCACAAACATCAGGTAACCTTGACAACATTCACCAATAGACGAGTCACCTCAAGCAACGAGCCAATAAGGTCAAGGTTCCTCACCGGTCATCACTAAGCTCACAATTAATCCCATCGAACGAGTTAAACTAGATCGCCTGGTGTCAACCATTTATCATAGCTCCAAGGCAATCCATATATATCATAACACCATAGCCAATATTGTCATCATATTCGAATTTGTCCTCATTTCATGACTCCTGAAAATTAACTTATGACGAAAGTACCTTATAGTAGACATTCTTTGGTGGTAGGGATCCTAACGACAGTTCTCAATGATTCCAAGCTCAACACAGCCAATTTCACTTGCACTCTCAATAGGTACTATACGGGGTCCAACTTACCCCAAAGCAATACAAAAGCGATCTCAAGCATACAATCTTAATACTTAAACCACAATCACAAGCACGGGATTTTTAGTCCTATTAACTATCCCAATTCTCATTGCTCCTTGTCACTCCAAACCAATGACAAGATGAATCATGCAGACCTTGCTCTGTTCCACCTTGGGCGGGGATGTCATGTCCCGATCCTCGAGCACGCACCATCCCTGCCATAACGCCTCAGGTCATAAAAGATAACGTCACATGCACGTTATCGACCCATTTATTTTATCTCTGATTATACATGTGAAAACGTGCAACTCCAAAATATCACATCAATAAAAAGGATAGTTAAACAATAGTCATAAAAATCAAATCATGATAGCTCACAAAGTCAACTTTGTAATTAACTATCTTGTTTAGACAATAGTCACAAGCTTCGACTCCTGATCTACAACTCTCAAGCTATTAGGTTCGGTCTAACACGTTCTTCGGGAATACTCCAATAAGTCCACGTCTTAGTATCCACGAGGCTCTATCACTTGAGACTTGAAAATGTTATCCCATGATGGGGTGAAAAATAAATCTCAATGAAGTCAACGCCTAAGCTCATTTAGGACGTTGATTCACCTAGGATATCCTGCCACATAGACATGACAGCCATCATAGAATAAATATTCAATCACATGCAACTTACCCGTCAGGAAGCCACACATAATGCAATGCAGACTCGACATGGCAGTCAAACAATCCAGTCAAGGCAAACATCACATCAATACGACATGGCAATTAAGCAGCCCAGTCAAGGTAAGCATCCCATCAATTGACATACATGACGTCACACGTAGTCCATATATTAAGAGATAGGGCATGTCAGCCCGGCACACTGGTCAGTTGGTGCCTAGTACATCAGCCAATTGGTACTCTTCTGGCAGCACCAAGCATCGTCCCTTACTTCCAGCAACTACATCCAATAGCCCATGCGATATCCGACTGTCACGGCACTGGACTACCAAGAATCCCTTTCGTGTTTCGGTCCGTCACAAGCTGCAACCGGCGTCCGACAAACTAGTGTCACAGAATGATGTGCTTCTGACAAGTTGTATTATTCCGCTTGTCACTGTATAATCTTGTCAGGACCTTGGTAGGAATTTTATCATCCCATCATATGACCACACATCTCATCTGACAATCAATCACTTTTATCATATTTGATTTAAGTCAGATGCTCATACATATATGTTCAAAGACTTGGCCCAAGGCCGTTTTCATGCTAAATAATGCACTTTGTCACACAAGTCATATGAGTATGCAATTTCACATTTAGGCTTGCATCTGACATGGACAATGAATCACACAAACTTACAATCAAATCACATGACAGTCAATCAACTATACTCGATCAAGCAGTCATTACATGATCGATTAATCAGTTCAATTAATCAAAGACATTAAATAATCCTAAATTTTATTAAATTATCGATCGGTCTCTCGACACTGAACTGTTGCTCACGCGCGATCAAACAATGGTAATCAAATGCCCAATCAATCAATCAGTCAATTCTAATAGTTAACTAGCCACAACCAACTTAGTTAATATGACCAACTTAACCAATCGCAATCATTTACCTTAAAACCTAATTTTTATCTAAACCAATCGCGATTAATCTAATTAGGGATTGACTCATAGCTCAACTAGCTCGGGTAGTTTCAAGGGCGACAAATGGCAGCGACAATCCTCGAACAATCCCTCGACGCAAACCTCGAACTCAAACAGACCACGAACTTTACTTCTCGAACAACAAGCCTAAATCCTCATATAGCTTGGCCCACGGGCCTAGGATAATGCCCAAACTCTTGGCCCTAGTTGCTAACACCCAGCCTAAATCAAAATGTGTCTCATCTCAGCCCAATAGTTCATAAATCAAGCCCAAACAGAATTGGGCAGCACTAAAACAGGGAAACCAATGGCGAACGGGTGCTGTTTCTGGCGGCTGTGGACGGCAACCAACGTTGAGGTCGGAGGTAGAGTTCCTCGGAGGTCCGTGAAAGTCTACAGTGGTCAGTTGTGGCCGAAGTAGCCACAATCGGAACACGACAGAGGTAGGGGAGGCATCGGGAACAGGGGATAGAAAGGTGTTGGGGCTGGTTTGAGGGATCTCTAGTGATCCACAGGTGGAGGGGAGGTTGACCAAGGCTGAAGGAGTCGTTGGGTGGTCGAGAGAGATAACGACAATGGCGGGGGATGGCCAGAGGTGACGCAGCAGCCGCGAACAGAACCAGGCGGAAACAGTCGTGAAATAGGTGGCTCGATTCCGGGGCTGTTTTCGGGTTCTACTTGCCACGAACAAACTCCTGTGGCCTTGGGGGACGGTGAGGGGTCAACCGAGGTCAGTTGAGATGGTCGGTGAGCGAAGTGCCACGGTGGAGGCGGCGGAGGAGCCTCGAAACAAGTTCGGCCCAAAAACAGGGCACCAAATCGGATCTCGAGCTCTTTGGGCTTCTTCGGTGGTTCTGGGGGGTAACGGGTGGCGAAAGGTTACCAACGGGGGTCATGGAGAGGCGGAGGACGGCAAGGTAAGGGTTGGTGGCCGACGAGAGCAACGACAAGGGCAAACGAAGCTGAGCAACCCTCTGTCCCCGAAAAAGAGCAGCGAGGGGCAACGGCCGAATCTGGGCCTCCGAGCGGTGAACGGCGGCATCGAGGTGGCCGCAGGATGGTGAAGTGGTGGTGGTTCTCCTTGGGGGTGGACGTCACGCAAAACAACGAACGAAGGAGGAGTTGGCTTTGGGGTTGGGGGGAGGGGGGGGTTGTCCACGGGAAGGGAAAGGCGAAGAAGGAGAGAGAGAGAGAGAGAGAGAGATGACATACGTGAGAGGGAGAGTAGAGTGGGTGAGAAATGACGTGAGTGGGTGAGGATTTGACCAAAAGTAGTCCCCACAAGTCAAGTTACTATTGAATTATTTTCTCTTGTAGTACATTATTGAAGGGCATTTGGGTAATTCAAGAAATCGGGATTGAACTAATTTTGGCTCGACTAACGAAGTGGTATTTTAATAATTTCACTGATAGACTCAGTCAGGATTTGGCTCGAGCGCAAGGATTTCGATCCTAAATTGCGGCGACTAAGATTTTTGAAACCTAATCTATCCTGACTAACGCTTCAAAAATCGTCAAATTCTCGTCTCTTCGGTCCTTATGATCCAAAATATCTCGCATACTGAAATTCAATATTAATCCATTTTATTGAATTCAGGCACTTTACATAAATCAAATATCTAGGGCGTCACGAACATAATGTTAGGATTGACATTGAGAGGAAGCTCAAAATTGAAATATATTAGGAGGATCCGAATCCGGTCAGTGTGGCATTTGGACTTTTTTGAAAGTGACGGTAAAGTCCTCTTAGCTTTTTCCCTCGTGCACATTGGCGGAGTCCGAATTTGGGTCAACAAAATGAATTGGAAGCGAGGGGCGTGTATGACAGAGTTTGGAATTTGCTATCTTGTGTAAAAATGAGTTATTTTAATTTCAGGCTTTTGTGCCACAAATTCATTTAATTCCTATTATAAAATTAACTACTCTTATGTCAAATTTTTCCTAGGCAAAATGACACAAATAGTCCCTAAACTTTGGCAGATTGTGCAATCTGGTCCTTGAACTTTTAATTTGTTCAATTTAGTCCATGAACTTTGGGAGAATGTGCAATTTGATCCCTAAACTTTTGACTTGTTCAATTCAATCCCTGAACTTTTAGTAAATATTCAATTTAGTCCCCGGACTATATAAAAATGTTCAACGTTATTCCTGATCTTAAATTAACAAAAAGACTATATTGAACGTTTCCTCGATCTTAAAAAATTTACAATTGAATCAGCACAAAGTAACAAGGTTTTGGACTAAATTGGCAAACTTAAAAATTTTACACTAAGTTGGCAAAAATGTGAAAGGTTCAGGATTTTTTTTGATATTTTTTTCCTACTTACAGTGGTCCTTTTCTTTTTGTTAGTCGGTTAAATGTCACTAAAGGAACAATAGCATATCCACTTTTGATATATCGATTCTTTAATGTTTTTGGTTGAAAAATTCAAAGAAAATATCTCCCTCGACAAATGAGCACGTGAGCTAAAATCAAATGGAATCCAAAGTTTAATTGTAATTCTGATCTCCAAAAAAGAATTCATTACTAATGAAATCGTACAAAAGAGGATAAACATGCATATGAACTAATCTTTAAATGCAAATCTAACATCAATGCAATGAGATTTATATCTTTTGAGTTTATTTTTTTCTGCATTGTTTTCTTTTCATTTATTTTTATCCAAAATTAGGATTTGTTTGACAAATTCAAAAAAAAAAATCCTCTCAAAATAAATGAGCCCGATCTAAAAGAAAATTCAATTAACACAACAAAAAATGCAACCACCTAAAGCCTAAGTAGCTAAAGACTCGCTGCGGGAGACTCGCATTTTCAAATCACCAAACTAAGTGTCAGGATTCTTGTTAAATATATCTTGAATTTTATGCATTCGGTCTGCTTCATCACCCGACCCGACATATTCTTTTTGCGCATCCCAAAAAGGGAGAAAAATTTGAGATTTGGTTAGTGATGTGGAGAGTTGGAAAAAAAATTGGGCTCTATTTATACCGCGACAAGGGTTTATTTTGTTATATGGAGGTTTTCGGTATTTGAGAGACTTGTGAGCCGTGTGTTTTTGTTGAGTCAATAAGACGACTTTTGTAATTTGTATTCTCTTTTATTACAGTGGAATCTTGTTTTGCCTCGCTCGTGGACGTAAATCAACTTGATCGAACCACGTAAATCCTTGTGTTATATGTTTGCTTTTCTGCATTTGTTACTACAAATCTCGTTGTGGCGGGCTCGCTAGACTCGATGTGAAGTCTTCATCCATTCCTTGTTTTCGAACATCTTCTTTCTTAATTTTATTAGATTTTCCCAATCTCAACCTCTCACCAAATCATTGAATTCGCTCCATAAACTTTTCAATATATCCAATCACGCTTCGAACTATTCATTCTAAAATTCGAGCCATCGGGCTAGGAGTTTGTGACCGACCCATGCAGCAACTCCTGCTTGCTTTGTATCGCTGGAGTGCCCGAGCTACGCCTTTGCTCTATATTTTGTTGAGGTTCTGTACTATATTAACAATATATCCAACATATTTCACTTGGATCGTGTAGAGAGAGGAGCGGTTCTAGGGAGACGCTCTAGGAGGAATACTTTATGATATTGATTTGCAAATGATCAAATGATAAGGGGGACTCCCTTTTATATAGTAGAGGGCCTTGAATCACAACCATAGATCTATTTCTCAACTAACGGCTAAGATCTCACCTCTCATTCAACTATCGACATTCAGTAGGAATGTTCCATAACCTATGACAAATTACCAACTTGCCTGCCTAGGAAATATTCTAGAAAATAGTAGAAAACCCAAGACATATTAGGTCTTAGGGTACCTCTCGGCCATATGCAAGACCGGTCTGGGCACGAAAACCTCGGCTCGAGACAATAAGCATGTGCAAATGGCAAGATAAATGATAGATTGACTGCTGCAGCAAAACATGAGGGTTTGTGTGACACTTAAAAGTCTAGGAGCGCATAGTTTACAGGAATTTTGTTTGATTTTCAAAAGCTACTTATTTTGGCAATTATATTTTGAAGGTGTTAAATTTTTGTTGACAAGTATATCATACAAGGTATGGGTGATCAATGTGTCCCCATCACTTTGTGGAAAGCGACGGGACAGTCTTCTTAGTTTTTTCCCTCAAGAACATTGGCGGAGTCCGGATTTGGGTCAACAAAGGAAACAGATGGGAACATCCGATTCTCCTTATTTATATTAATAACGTTAAGCAAAGTTTTGAAGCGAGGGGAGTATATAAATGAGTTTGGAAGTTGCCATCTTATTACTATTCTGAAGTTAAGTTAACTACTATTATGTCAAACTTTTCCTAAGACCGTTTAGACATCTTTCTTATGTGTGACTGCTGTCATACTCTCATGTAAAAGTTTTCTTTCGTATATTAACGTTCTTGAGTGATTTGAGCTCTTCAAAAGAAAGAACAATGATCTATTCAAATATTGTGAATATCAAGCCAATCAAATGGCGTTCAAGTACTGTGAAATTTTAGTCTTTGTGCACATTAAAAATATATGATTTAAGATAATTTCTCTATTAGTTAAGGTGATCTTATAAGAATAGCTGCTATATATGATACATTAATAGCTTATCAGCATTCATAGTGAGAGTCGCATGTATTACCACTACACATGCATTAGATGGTTTTAGATTAGATGTATGTAAGAGCACAATCGAGTTAAGTCGAGTTGAGCCCACACAATGCCCGGCTCAAGCTTTACTAGACTCCATTTGAAGCTCAAAATCTGACTTGAATCGAGTACTTTTTTGCCTGCTCAAACTTGACTCAGTTTGCCGACCCCCAAAAAAAACAAACAACAACAACAACAACTTAGTATGAAACTATTCGAGCTTGACTCGAGTCTGACTATTCTTGTAGTATGTAAAACTCAACAAACTCTACTTTTTCACGCTTGGCTCGGCTAGAAATACTTGTACTCGCTATTTTCGTTTGCGTTTGAAAACATTTTAAAGGGTAAAAGTGTAATTACAAGTAAAAAGTAAAATTGTAAGTACATTTTAACTTTTTCGGTCACTAGTATAGAGAAGAAAAGTACATAAACTAAAATGCCTGATTAGGCTCGCGTGCCCATCGAGTTAACTATGTTTAGGCTCAAACTCCGCATGACAAGCCACTCAAGTCACTTAGAACTTGACTCAAACTCGGAAAGAGGAAATCAATCCAATCTTGTATAGGCGATGGTGGAGGGAGACTGCATGAAAATAAAGAGCATATATGGACAACAATCGTGGATAACATATAGAACACTATCTCAAATGATATAAGACAACAACTTCAACACTTTTTATATGTGAGTTTGGCACTAGAGCTTGAAGGAGAACTTTGTACGAACCTATCACGAACATTGTTGAAGTACTTCAAACACAACTTGAAGTACATTGGTTCCCTGGTTTCGGCATATCCTAGAGCATTCATTATTGGCCATGAGACATTAATTCTTCAGCATGTTCAAATCATTTCTACAATCAAACCGATGCTTCATAGCAAGAATAAACATTCGAGGGTCACGTTTTTTCCTCTCCCACAATAGCTAAAATATTTTTAAAATATTATTTTTGTTTTCTTGGTTGTCTTCTCTCGTGGGTTTTGAATCCCTCTTAATTCTGATCATGGTTCAAACCTTGATAGTATTAAAAAAGGTTAATGAAATTAAGGAGCGGATTCGGCGATAGAGATTGGCACAGAAGAAGGAAAGACCGCGGGGGTGAGGAGGGGCAAATCCTCGCCAGTTTTGAGGATGGAACTGTCGTTTTTTAAGGTGATATTTTCGGTTTGCGTAAATATCTTTGTGAGAGCATGGGCAGATTCGAGCATTGAATCAAGAGGTTGGTGGCTGATGGCAATTCTTCAATGACAAATTGGCTATGATGATGCTTGTTAAGACCAAGAAGAAGAAGATGGAGAAACAAACAATGCTGATGAGGTTGATGAGGATCTAGATGAGAGCTTCGGTTCACCGATTTGAATCTTTAATGGGTTTTTTTTTCTTTTTTTTTTCTTGTCCTTGTGATCGATGGAAGAGTTTGATGCAAAACTGAACAACAAATAAGGGAGAGCGAAAAGGACGAAATGGGAGTGAAGAGTGAAGAGATATGAGATGGGTTTTTTAATTACAATTGAGCTATGAGTTGAAGAAATGGAAATGGAAGAGGACTAACTGGGTGAGGATGAGGTTTGGGTTTCAACTCCGCGGGTTGCTGGTGTCAGTAATTGATTTTTTTGTGTATGCCGACGACAGACGAAATTACAAGGAAATAATAGATCATCTCATGGTTGCATTTGAACAAAGGGGGTTAATTACAAGGCTTACACATACA
This sequence comes from Rhodomyrtus tomentosa, assembly GCA_028455895.1. Taxonomy (NCBI): domain Eukaryota; kingdom Viridiplantae; phylum Streptophyta; class Magnoliopsida; order Myrtales; family Myrtaceae; genus Rhodomyrtus; species Rhodomyrtus tomentosa. The sequence goes on along the minus strand of JAPCWY010000009.1, from coordinate 13,400,485 downwards.
TCCCAACTCGTGTATGAACCCAACAAAACCGATTGCAATATCAAATAGTTTGTATTTATTGAAAAAAAAATAACAAGAAGCAATCTAATTATGTGATGAGTTAAAATGCAGTAGAGAAATTCTTTCGAAAATTTGCTGAAACCAAATATTTCGTCACACCATGGCCAAACTTCTAGTTTAACGAACAAAGAAACCCGAGTGCAGAAAATAGAGTTATGAGATGCGAAGAAAATATAAATAAATTCGATCCTCACTTTCTCTTAGTAACGATCAAGCTCTCACCGCGATTTCAAATTTAAGAATGCATGGAGAAAGAAGGAACTGGACTCAATTCACCTTTCATAGCTCACTCCATCTATTATTGTCATGGGAGAGGGTGTTTTAGAAAGAAATAGATATAGAAATAAATGAGAAGATAGCAAGAAAGGAAAGAAGAAAAACAATTGAAGAATATTTGCGATAAGGAGTGTTTTAACCAAAAAGAAGTGGAAAAAGCGTAAATTAACATTCAATTCCGAAGAAAATTCTCAAAATTCAATCAACACCGAAAGTCATGATAAGACCAATCCCAAAATCACAACATTTCCCTATACAAAACTTTCTAAAAAAGAAAAAAGAAATTCTTTGGCATCCACTTGTGCTCGATCTGTCTCTTCTCATCAAAGAAAACATAAGTGAGAACCCCTTGAGAAAAAGATTTCGCTCTTTGGTCATATCCGGCCTTAATCCCGCCCGACCAAAGAAGCTCTCGAGGCTATCCTTCATTAAAGAGATGGAAGCCAAGTTTGGCTCAACAGAGTGGAGCACATCATCCGCCAAAAAAAAAAAAGAAAAGGATGAGAGAGCTGGGAAGGTTTACACCTCCAGAAGAAATTGAAGTCCGGGTGCCAGGTCCGAATATTTAAGATACCGTGGAGATCTCCATAATAAGAGTGAGCAATTTTATCTAGAGTTTGTTTGCACCTCGTTCTAGTCTTTCCTCTTCTTCATTCGATTCCCCGCAGGCCAACAGCCCAGCGAACCGGGGCAGAAAACCTCATCAACTAATATTTTAGGATTTCCAGCCATGAAACTTTAATTGACCACGCAATACCGTCGATCAGGTGCCCGTGATGGCCCTCTTCGCTTGGCCCTTCCAAGTATGTGTCATTATTTGCAAACGTAATAACGCTTCGAAATTACCGACTCTTTACCCGCCCTAAAAGCTCATGATCCGCCTCGGTTCCTTTTCTTGACTTGCTCTTTTGGGACAATTCATTTCCAAGTAGAATTACTAATTAAAACAATTTAGTACAAAACGAAAAGAGGGAAAAACAAAATAAAATTCACGGGATAATTACAATGTAAGTGACATAACTTATGTACGACATTCACTTGAATGTCACAACTTTCATTTCATTCGCTTGAGTGCCAAATCGAAGTAAAAAATTTTCGTTGAGTGCTAATTACAACGAAAATCGTTTACTTGAGTGCTGCTTTCCGCATATCATCCTACATTGAATTTTCATTATTATTCTATTTATTTTTTTAATTATATGTGGGTTTTTATGATATTTTCTGACCTTTTTTTTTTCTTATTTTGTTATTTTTTAATATATATATATATATATATATATATATATATTTCCATTTTTGTGCCATTTCCCCCTTGGCCGGCAACCCTAGTCGCCACGACTGGCCATCCTAAGGGCCGCGACGGCCGTCTCAGATTCGGCGGCCGCGGGCGAGGGTGCGAAGGCCCTCCCCAGATCTGGGCGAGGGCCCTCGCGACCTCGGCTAGATTGAAACCTGAAAATCGACCTCGAATCATCGTCCACGAGGTCGACTACTTCCAATCAGGCCGACCTCTTCGACTTCTTGCCCGTCGATCACTTTAGATCGGGCCATAAGAAGTCTACAGTTAACCTGCAAGACTTCAGGTTGGGGATGAAGTTAGAAATAATGGCACCTCCACACATTACTGAAACGGGACTAGATGAAGATCGAGAGAAGCGGAAAGAACCTGACGGCGAATCGGTGAGAGATGGATCAATCGATCGAGTTGTGAAGAGAGAGGGAGAGTGGGTTTGATGTTGCGGAGAAAATGGAACCAGGCGAGGGCCAGTGGTCGAGCGAGGGCCCTCGCCCAGATTTGGGAAGGGCCTTCGCGCCCTCGCACGTGGCCACCGAGGCCGCGAAGACCGTCGTCCAGGGCCATCGCGGCCCCGCGGTCAAGGGCAAGTCGGCCCCGGCCACTGGGTTGCGCAATGGTGGTTGACGGTGGGGCTGGGGCTATGGCGGCTGGAGTGGTGGTAGATCTGGTGAAGTGCTCATCGGGGGTGGCGGTCGCAGGAGGTGGAGGGGCGGTGGGACTGGGAGCTGTGGCGGCTGGAGCGGTGACAGAACTGGTGAAACGAGTGGGTGATTCCACTGATCTTGGACATGAAGCCATCGGTCGAGCGCAATGAAGACAAGATTTTCCCCGCTGATTCAAGATCTGTAAAAAGCAAGACTGGAGAAGACAGAAAGAGACAGAGGGATTGCAAAATAAATAAAAAAAATTATACAAAAATCCACATGTACATCAAAATATTCAAGAAATTTATTTTGCCGATGCCATCCCATTTTTTCTGGTGTCCACATAAGCGATTATACTTAAGTGATCAATTTTTAAAAGTTATTACACTAAGTAAACAAAATAAAAGTTATTACACTCAATTGAACACCATACATAATTTATAGTAATCACGGCGTACTTATCCCCAAAATTCACCATGAATCCACTTAATTTCGTTCATGTATTCTCCGTGTTAGAATGGTCATTTAGTTTTCTATTGGTGTTGGATTTGCTAATTTCACTGTGAGCCTTTGTTACACTTTTGCGACTTGGACATATAGTAATCACACGTCGTCAAGTGTTTACGTTTATCTATGCAGACGCAACGCAAATTTTTACATATACACGTGCATGCATTCTAGACAAAATAGAATCAACTTTATTCATGTGCGAGTTGCCGCAAATAAATGCTGGCTCCAAATCAACTTTTAAAGTACGAGCATGATGAAAAAGACAATTTTATATATAAGGTGATGGAAATTTGAAATTTGTAGTATCTAATTTCAAGTGAAACTACGTACGGAATTGCGCGCATGTTTAGGAATTAACGAACTTGTCGAGCAATGTAAGAAAATAAACAAATGAATTCCTGATGTAGATTGAAATTGTTTGCCTTTATTCTCTCTTGTAGATTCTTAAAAACGTTCGAATGCAAGTACAAATACCTATAATATCTTAAAACATTTCGGAAGAGCAGCTCTCTTTCTAAAATTGGTTTCTTTTTAAGTTTCCTTTTGAAAGTTTTAAATTAAAGCTTTGACAACTAGGCAGGAGAAAAACAGATTATTTTCAAAAATAAATTTCAACTAAACAAATGATAAAAAAAAAATTGAAGAAAATGTACACGATTAAATGAACGATCTCCAGCTTTGATTAAAGAAAATTAGTGGATGAACAATTTTTTTTAGTTTTGATTTTAAGATCATGGATATTTGACGGAGAGACCAATATAAGTACTAATCAAGGTACGCACATACATAACGGGCCCTCTCTTCCTAATAAAGTTCCGTCCATGTCGAGAGATTAAGAAAAGGGATAAGAGAGATAAATCGGCTTTGTTCCGCACCCAAAAGAAGAGTACGGTTCAGTTCCATTCTGACTTCTCTTGATACCGGAACCAAACCGAAAATTTGAGTATGTGTGTGCTGGAGACTCGGCCAGCATCGGACCAGCTTCGGTTGGGTCCTCGATCCAAGCATGCGAAATCGATGTTGAACTCGGAATCAATCGCAAAATCGAAATCGGCATCACAATCGCAGACATCGCGCCTCATACAGAATTTCTAACTCGAAAAGCAAATTTAAAAAAAAAAAAAAAAAGGCGAGGAATAAGAAGAAGAGAAAGAGCGATACGAAGGAGGGCCTGCTTGAGTAAGAGCAACGGATCGGTGAACATCGGAGGTGGAGAGATCGATACCATTGAGATTGGAGACTATGGTGACCTCAAAGACGCCATTTGCGCTCTGCTTCTTCATTGGTCCTAGCTTTCATTTCATATCAACCTTTTCTCTGCTTTCTTCGTGGCAACAGTTACTGATAGTCTCGGGACTGCTTAGTATATCTTTAATGCAGTTCGGGTAATGTACCCGAAGCGAAGCGAACGTCAAGCTATCCGCACTTGTGCTTACCACTGAAACAGGAATGAAAACTGAACCAAAGATACCCGAAATCTTCAGTTCGGTTCCAACCGGATTGTTGTGTCGCGCTTTTTCCGTCCTATTATAGCAAAAACACACTCAAATACAGTATTTTGACAATATTAACCCTTATGGGTCCCTTTTTTTAAAGCATCCTTTTTGTTTGGTTGGGCTGTCACTTTATTTTTTCTGTCTTTTCTCATGGATCCCATTTTCATCTTTCCTTTAAGAGGCACCGAGCTCCGATATTTGAAGAATTGACGAATAATGGAGCATCCTCGTCGCCTAAGGCCTTGGACATGAGGGTTGAGTTCGCAATCAGCTTTTCAACTCTCTCAATTGCCTACGATGGCAGCTTGGCGGCTGAGATCAGCACGTGGGAGCGAGGAGGCCAAAATCCTCTCCTATCTAGAGGATTGTCGTCCTTGAAGGTGGCATTCTTGGTGTGGGTAAACAACTTAGTGAGAATAGAGGTGAATTCCAACAATGGATTTAGAGATGGGCAGGTGATGACGAATCGGCGATGACATTGATGATAAGGACCAAGAAGACGAAGACGGATTGTCGCATATCGTTGATAAGCTTGATGAGGATTTGGGCAAGCAATTCAGCTCCTAGATATTAATCGTCAATGAGGGTTCCTCTTGTCTTCGTGATCGATCAATCGAATTGTTTTATGCAAAGTGGGAAAACAAATGACAAGGAATACAAAGGATGAAATGAAGTTGCACGACGTTGATGGGAATGCGCAGCAGAAGTCCGATACCTTCTTTTGGGGAGATTGCCAAGAGGAAGTACATATTCGAGCCCGCTAATATATCCAGTCAAACCCACCTTAACTCAACACATTAATTCTCAAATGTGTGACTCTTCTAATTCAACTCACACGTGCACATCCTAACAATCTCCCCTTCTAACACAATTCACATGTGCACATCTTAATAATCTCCCTCTCACGTGTGAGCTCCAGTGTTAGGTTTGCTCCCCCTTAATTCAGATATTATTCTACATCAACTTATCTCAAGTTGAATAGCCCAAATTCATAACCATGAAATCTACCTTCAGGCCCGCTCAGTAACCGCATGGGGGACAACTTTATAACCATGAAATCTATCTTTGGGCCCTCTCAGTAACAGCATGGGGGACATTAACCATAGGCTTTGATACCATTTGATGGAAATGAGTGGCAGAAGTCCGATACCTTCTTTCGGGGAGATCATCTAGAGAGAGACCATGCCCGAGCCTGCTAACATATCCAATCAAACCCACCTTAACTCAAAAACTTAAACTAATGAGTTATGAGCCAATTACTTGGATATATTGAGTGCTCAACACCACATTAATTCTCTAATGTGGGACTCTTCTGATATAACTCACACGTGCACATCTTAACACAACGAAAAGTTATGAGATGGGTTTTTCCACTTTTAATAGTTTTGAGTTGAAGAAGTGAATATGGAAGAGGAGTAGTTGATTGCTTATGTTGGTGACAAACGTTTTCTATTGCGCCGAACGTTTTCTTTTCTTTCTTTGGTCGAATCCAGTGCCAAATGTTGGGTATAAAAGAACTTGTCTATTATTGGCAGAAGGGGGTGTTTCTGAAGAGAGAACACATAAATAAATGAAAAAGAAGAAAAGTAGCATAAAAAAGAGAAATGAAGAAAAGCAAATGGTGAATGCTTTAAAACAAATATGAGAACTACAAAGGTCAATATTGTCAAAACAATGCGCTAGGGAGTGCTTTAGCCATAATAAGAGTGAAAAAAGCGCCACCCTTTATTTTCTATGATGCTTTTATGAAAATATTCTGTTTCAAAATTTTACCGGCGCTAAAGTCTTGCGCAACCCCGATCGGAATATACCCCTCATTCCATACTTTCTCTAAATGAAATTCTATGGCATCCACTTGATCACAATCTTTTCTTCTTTTTTCCGAGGAAGACATCGGTGAGAACCTTCTTGGAGTGCAATGACGTCCTCAGCAGGTTGATACCCTTCAAAATCACAAACCAAATAAGTAAAAAGACCAGTTAATATCTAAATGAATGTACAAAAGTTAAAATTTGGATTAATCAATATTGTGGCACAGAGGCAGTGTTTTTATTTTTTTCCCCCCGACACAACTCACGTCGATCTATTATCGTTGGCATGGGCTTACCTCATCGATTCCCAGACTGACCGCCTTCTCCTCAAGATGCCCAATCTCCTTCACGTTGAACTGGTTGAGCAAAGCAATGCTCGAAACAGTCGACATCGGTTTGACCTCCAGATCGTCCATCACCATGTATTTCACCAACCCTTGCACGAAACCGCCCTTACCGTCCGATTCAGCTGCTGATGTCACAGTAGCGGTTGGGTTACCAGCCGGTGACTTGACAAGAATGCATATGCGGTTCATGGGAAGTTTGCACTGAAGACATTTTGCAGAAGGGTCCTCACTGACATAATCGTAACAGTAGCATCCACGCGTGGGGCACCTGTAGTAGGCTTTTGGCCTTGAATCTGAAGACGGAGGACTCTCAGGCAATAGAAATGGGAGTTCGGAGAAGAAGGCGGCTGCTTTGGGTTTCAAGAGAATTTCTGTCACGCTCCGATTCTTGAGCCCGCGACATCCCTCGCGTTATCTCCACGAGGTCATAGAGATAGCGTCTCAGGCACGCTATCGACCTAACAGTTACTTAAGCATGCGGAAACGTGTCAACTCTCTGACAATAAAAATAAACAGGAATAGAATAGTAGGAGTTAAATACCATAAATAAATCTTAATCATATCGACACTACTTCCGTACAAACACAACCCCATACTTCGGGGAAACTAGACCAGACCTTAGCAGGTGTACTAAATCAGGTAAGACTAACTTCTCATCTTACTTCAGATAACTAATCCAAAAGCCAAACCTTGGCACCCATGAGACTTCGTCACTTGGGACTTGAAAATATTATCCCACGACGGAGTGAAAATAAATATCAGTGAATCAAGCATAAGCTCGGTTAGGAAACTGATTCACCTGGGCATACTAACGGAAGTCTCACAATAATAGATCACCACAATTAACAACCAAATACAGTCACTATATAAAAATAATTCACATGCATACTTGTCAGCATCAACCACACATAATGCAATGTTTGACTCAACTCACAACCAAACAGTCGATCACCCAAACAAGCATCTCATCCACAAGTACGCACATGAGATCACACAAGTCCATTTATTAACGATGATCGTGTCCACGATACATGAGAGGATCTACGCGAAAGAAGGCGTGATGCGACTCTCATAAATAACGCGATCCAGCATCTCAGTGCAATCGAGCGTTCTACCGGCAAGATCGGGCTACGTCCCTTTTCTCTCAGTAACGGCTACTACAAGAGATGTCTTCGGTGCACCTAGCACGGCACCAGCAAGTAGGCATCCCTAAATAGGGCATCGGTCCATCACAAGCTGCGATCGACATCCGACAATCTCTTAAAATCGTACGTTTCATACGGGGCATGAATTATCGTGCTTCTAGCAAGTCATGTGGTTCTATACAATTGGTACAGTACGAAATTGCCAGGAAAAGCATCATCGTTCCATCATATGACCACACAGAACACATCTAGTAATCAACCCATTTCATTATCTTCGGTTAAAGCCGAATGCTCACTCACGCATGTAAAAGATCAGCCAAAGGTCATTTTCATGCTAAAACATGTCTTTTGATTTCTCACACGGCCATATGCATATGCAGTCTAACATTAGACACTGCAATCATAAACGGGCTATCAAACCCTAACCAGACAGTCAATTACCCTGTAGACAAAAAGACAGTCAAATAGGCAGCTCAGCGAAGCAATCAAATCAACAAGGCCACCAAGCAATCACGAGCAGTCAAAATCAATTAGGCCACAAAAAGCTCGATTCGTACAATAATACTTTATTAACTAAATTAATCAATTTAAGGTGTTGATCGCTCGCTCCTCTCTAACCTGTCGCTCGCTCACGATTAAACACAATCAATCAATTGCAACTAATCATAATTAGCCACAGAAAATATATAATCAACCGACTAACCCAATCGATCGACCATTTAACTTAATCACAATTTCTATCTAAACCGGCCCCAATCGCGTATCTAAACTCCCTAATCACCTAAACGACTAATCATAGATGCAATTAGCGCCCTAACCAATGATTCGGATCAACTCACCAATTGAATTGGCTCGGGCGGTCCCAACGTCAATGGCGACGGGCGACGGCGACGAACGGCGACGACGATTCATGAGCCAAAATTCCTCGAACAATGGCCCAAAATTCTTGGCCCACGACCCAAATTTCTAGGCCAAAATGGCCCACGGGCCCGGTCACTTGGCCACCCGGCCCAGGCCAAAATGGGACACGGCTCACGCGGACTGGCCAAGAAAGGGCAGGGAGATGCCAGGGTTGAAACGGTCGAAACAGAGGTCGTCGAGCGGCGGCTAGCTTCAAGGTTGACTGTGGAAGGACCAAGAGGTCGGGGGATGTCGATCAGGACCGGTGGCTGCAGCAGAGGACGGTCGGAGGCGGCGGATCGGCGGCGAGCAGAACCGGTTGGAGCAAGGTTCGGGGCGCCGGGAACAGGGGTTCGGTTCGCCGGGAACAGGGGTTCGGTTCGAGGGGTTTTTCGGCCGCTACGCGCGGCGGCTGGCGGTCACGAGCTCAGGGGTGGTAGAGAGAGGTCTTGGGGGTTCATCAGCGGCGGTGGTGAGAGGCGACAACAGCCAGTTCAGCCTGATCGAAGAGAAATCTGACCGGTCCCCAAAACAGAGCACCGGCGGTTTCGCAGCCGATTACGGCTGTTCCGGTCGGTAATCGATGGCGAGGTTGGGTCGAGGATGTCAAGGGGAGGCAGGGAAAAGTCGGAGGGGTGGTGGGTGGCGGCGGTGGCGGCCGAAAATGGCCGGAGGAGGCGAAATGGGTCTCGGGTGCCCGCGGCCGAAACATGGGTTGAAGTTTCGCGACTGTTTCGTAGTCGTCCAGCTGTTGTCGACGGCGACAGGGGGTCCGGAGCGACGGCAAGGGAGGGTTGAGGGTCGTGGCGGTGGTGGTCGGTGGTGGTGGCGGCGAAAGTCGCCGGAGGGAGGAGGAGGATGGAGGGGGACGGTTCGGTCGGGGGAGGGGGGTGTTTTGCCGTGAGAAAGAGAGAGAGAGGGAGGGAGAGAGAGAGAGATAGCACGTGGGAGGGAGAAGGGGTAGGAGAGAGAGTGTGGGGTTGGGCCCACATGAAAAAATTGAGGAGCATTTTGGTAATTTCGCAAATCGGGACTGAATTGAATATTTTGGATGCCAAACAAATGGGTATTTTGGTAATTTCACAGGCTAGGCTCGGTTGGAATTAGGCTCAAGCGCGAGGAGTGAAATACTAACGACTAAGAATTTCGAAACCTAATCTAAACCGATTGAAACTTCAAAATTTGTCCAATTATCGTCTCTTCAGTCCTTGCGATCCCAAAATTTTTCATCAACTGAAATTCGATATCAATTTCTTAAATTGATTTCAGTTACCATGCCAGTTGAATTTTCAGGGCGTCACAATTTCTTTTTTGGAAGATTTGATGTACTCATCGTTCAGCATCTCAACGCTACCGTAGAGACTGCCTAAACTGCCCACCATCCCGGTTTTCTCAAGGAGTCTGATCACCGTTCCGACTGGCAACGTGAGGATGTGGAAGAGGAAGTCGATGAAATCTTTGCCTGCCTCAGCAAAGACCACCGTTCGGTTCCTCTTGTCCACAAGAAGCTTCAAGCTCACTGTTCTTGTCACCATTCTTCGGGTCACTGCATGCAGACAGGAAGCTGAGACTTATCTAATGCTCCTTGCGGGTAGATGCAGTGGAGATTTGGTCCACAATCATGTGTGCAGTGACGGTATTTTTACGTAGGACTAGCCAAACTGCTAAGAGACGTGGGGAAATGAAAAGGGCCAGAGCCAATGAAGAGTCAAGGGCCGCTTATCTGTTCGTCCATCACAAAGAATACTGGTCAAATACATGAATGGATCCAATAAATGTTCATGTACGTTCAGATCTTGTGGCTTCTTGTCTTCTAGTAGCGAATGAGGAGTCACTGCAAGTCCGTAATTATCTCCGAGTTAAAAGAGATTGCTCTACCGCATGAGGAGGGAGACGAACAAGAGAGGTTGCTGCATACCCGCAAGTGAATTTGCGCAGCAATTATATCGGTGTAATCCATCTCTTTTGTAAATGGGAACTACTAGATTTGAGATGGAATTAGTGCATGCTATATCATTTAAAATTGCATGTTTAGGTTCGTTTCGCTAGAAGTTGGGAATGGAATCAGAGCAAACAACAATACACGTGATAATATGCACTCGGGACTATATTGAGCCAAGCTTGTATCGTGCGCCTAATCCTTTTATACATATTCCTTGCTCAACTGCCGAACCTGTATATCATCAGAAATTTAGCTTGGATGATTGCGATTTAATGTCTCGAGCATCTTGAGATCTTTTAGGGTTCAATGCAAACGCAGGGTCTCCTTCTAGGTGAGCAAAAGAGGAAGTAGTCTCTCTTGGAACTTCCGAGACGTGGATCACTTGGGTTGATGAGGGAAATTTAGAGCGAATTACTTAACAAAGTCGGCTTTATTTTATATATGGTTATTCTTTAATTATAATCTATGTGACCGACACCTTTTCTTTGGGGCCGGATGCTCGGCGGAGTTCATCAAGAAACTTGCCGTAAGCAAGAACTGTATCAGGGAGCTCGGTAAGATCCAAGAAATTCAGGACCTGTCTTCTGTATTAATATGAAGGAGAAAACCCGCTATGGCATAAACATCCAAGAGAGTGATCGACATGGGACCCCAAGAGAAAAAAGAAACAGTTAGATGAAAGGAACCAAAAACAGACGGCAGCCGCAGCAGCCAAATCCAAATCGTGGACCAAATTGCTAAGCTGCAGAGCAGTCTGGATTCCAGTCCTTTTCCAAACGAGCTGTGTTCGAAGATCTTCTTTCATCCTCACATAATATTCATAGTGGAAGCTTGCTTCGAAAGAAGGGAAACCTGGAAAGTGAGAAGGCTCGGTAGTCCACTGCGATGAAACGGCTCTAAATAGGAAGCATCTCCCCACGCTTTTTACGAAAGCGAGGTGTCAGAGCAGCTGGAATTCGGAGATGGTCGCAGAAACAAGGGCCAAGGACGAGACGCAAGGAGTTTTCCTCAGACAAGGTCAACAGACGAAAACAACAATGGCCGGAATGCTCAGATTTCTCTAGGTTTTCAAGCTTGGCGATATAATCTGCTGAAGAGAGTTGGGGAGGTTGGGACGTCATGAGGACGAAGCGACGAAGAAAGAAGGGCCAAGGGTTTAAGAAGAAAGACCGAAGAGGCATACAAAGCAAACCTTTACCCGTAGTGACGAGTGTCAAAAAATTCTTAAATTTATTGTATTTGTGCTAAGTCAGCCATAAAACTTTTATCGATACCTAGTTAGTCCTAATCCAATTGCATTGATATCAGTTTAGTCACAAACTTTTTGCATTCGTGTCAATTGAATCAATCCAACCAATTTTAACAGGGAGTCACTGATGTGGATGCTAGTGCTGTTATTTTTTAATAAATTTATAATAATAATTTTTATTTTTTTCTTATTTTTTCTTGCATTTCTTTTTTTTTATTAGGCTCAACAAGGGTCGCCAATCGACCCCTGTTGGCCCTAGGCGAGGCCTCGCGGGGGCGAGGCAAGGGCGATGACGCCCTCGTCTAGGGGCGACAGGAGTTGGTTGACGACCCTTGCCGACTCTCAATTAGGAAAAAAATGCAACAAAAATGAAGAAAAAATCCAAAATATTATTATAAAATATTTAAAATAATTTAAGAATATTAATATATATATTCATGTTGGCGCTAACTATATTACGTAGGATAATCAATGTCCAAATCAGCGATTTATGGTCAAGATTGGCCAAATTATCTCAATTGAAATAAATGTAGTTTGGTCTTAATTTACACATATACAAAATGTTTAGAACTGAATTAACATTAATAAAATATTTATGACTAGATTGATATTGATTCAATAGATTTATGAATTTTTTGAAACTTCATGCATATTTAAACTCTTCCAAGTGGGAACAAGATCCAGAGGCATGCAATTGGAAAAGATACGGTCCATAGCGAGGACGATTCATGAATCATTGGTGTTCAGGACTACGTGTCACAATGCTGCTGGCCGCCTATGCTCACGTTACCAAGGGTCATGGGGACAGGGATCATTACTTTGTGTAAGGTAGGGAGACAGATCCCCACGCTTCCCTTGTCTCCCTACCTTACAAAAGCAAGGTAGGGGATCTGGATGGAGGGTCATGGAGGTAATATGCATGTTGGGTTTTGCACCTTCTCTTTAAGATGCTCGATCTCCTCCACATTGAACTTCTTGAGAAAAGTAATGCTCGAAATAGTCAACATCGGCTTGACCGTAAGATCATCCATCACCATGTACGTCACCCACCTTGCACAAAACCACCCTTACTGTCCGACTTAGCCGCTTATACTGAAGCAGCCAAGGGGTTACCGGCCAGTGATATGACAAGAGTGCATATTTGGTTCATGAAACGTTTGCACCGGGGATATTTTGCAGAAGGGTCCTCAGCCACATAGTCCAGACACTCATACTCAGAGTCAAAGTTCGGAATGACGGGAATGCTATCGTACGCAAGTTTCGGGCAACAATAGAAGTTCTTGGGTGTTGAATTTAAGGACGAAGTCTCAGGCAATAGAAACGAGAGTTTGGAGATAATGGCGGGTGCTTTGGGTTTCAAGAGAATGTGGAGGAGTTGATATACACATCGTTCAGCTCCTCAAAGCTACCAAAGAGATTGCCTATACTGCCCACAATCAACGGTGTTCCTGAGGAGCCTGATCATCGTTCCGACCAGCAATGCAAGGATGTGGAAGAGGAAGTCGATGAAATCTTTGCCAGCTTCAGCAAAGAGAACCCTTTTGTTGCTCTTGTCAACCAGAATCTTCAAGCTCACTTTGTCTGTCGCCATTTTCTTGTTTGGTCGATTGTACTTGGGGGAGGAAAAACTCAGGCAATGAAAAAGATTCAGACTCGTATTAACACTTTGCTGAGTTGACGTTGATCTAACATCGATTTCGCTGCGGCTATTTATAGCGCAAAAGGAACCTTGGGGATGATGAAATAGTGGAGTCTGGTTTGTAGGAAACATCACACGTAGTCTTCATCGAGAAGAGAACAATAGAAAAATGGAAATGAAGTGTCCCAAACTATAAAAGAAAAATCAGCCTAAACATCTCTACACAAATTTTGATGCTTGAACATTTCGAATTATGAGACACATGAGCCATGAAGTGTCCCAAGCTTGGCCTCTCTCTGGATCATTTTCCCTCGTTCTGCACTGTTTCGAAACAACCTCACACGTATGAGAAATTGGATCGTGACGGCGAGGGCCAAGGCATGCAAGTGGAGGCAGAAGTGCAAATGCCAACTTATTGAACCAGTCGAAGGACCTCGAGGCCAAGGTTGCCCTCCTCCGAACAAGCCTCCTTGATGTTGCCAAGTCGGAACTCAGCTTCCTTCTTGGAGTTGTAGCCCCGGCCGAGGATGCTATTCACATCGGCCAAGCATCCCTGCACAATGAGCCACCATGGGATTCCGGCATTGCGAGGATCGTATTGGCGAGCAAGACCAAGAGATTGCTTCCTCGCATTGCAGGAGACGCCACCCTTTGAATATGATCTTGGAAAAGGAATAATTGCAGCTGTAGCTGACAACTATGCGCTGATTGATGAACAGCTGAACCACCAAAACATATACATAACACAGTTCTACATGAAAAGTCATAAAAAAATTCATAACATATAAAAAATCAAAAAAGATGATACAAAATTAGCAACAAAAAAAAAAGAAAAGAAAATGATGAATTACCTCGGGAGGGAGGTGAACAAGCCATGAAAAATTGTGTTCATCAATGTTGGCATCGGCATCGTTGTCGGCTACAGTTACTTCTCCAATATCAAATTCAATGGGTCGAGTCTCATGCTATGCGAGGGACCAGTCTCATTAGTCCTGCTCACCATCATGATCCTCGTCGTGTCGGGATCCCTCCATGGCTTGTCATGCAAGGACGCTTGGCTGATGCGAATGGCATCCTTGCCAGGATTTACAACTCCAAGAAGGACGCTGAGTCCAGGTTGACGACCTCAAAGAGCTTTAAAACCAGAAAAACTAGAAAAACCAAAATTAATTGATTTTTTAAAATAAAAATTTAAAAGATAATTAAAAATTATCGCCGACAATACCACATAGCACAATCGGCATTCACGTCAACGATTTTCTGTGAATAGGACTGAATCGGCACAAAGTGAAAAGATTTAAGACTAAATCAGCATACTTAAATGATTTAGAACTGAATTGGCAAAAGTGTGAAATACTTAATACTTTTTTGGGCAATTTTCCCTATTTCTAGTGGTCCTTTTCTTTTTGTAAGTCAGGTTTAATGTCACTGAAGAGCAATAGCATTTCCATTTTTGATATATTGATGATTTAATGTTTTTGGTTAAAAAAATTCAAAAAAAATATCTCTCTAAATAAATGAGCCCGTGAGCCATAATCAAATAGAATCCAAAGTGTAATTCTAATTCTGATCTCCAAAAAGGAATTCATTACTAATGAAATTGTACAAAAGAGAAAAACATGTATATGAAATAATCTTTAAATGCAAACTTAATATCAATGCAATGAGATTTTTATCTTTTCAGTTTTTTTTTTACATTATTTTCTTTTCGTTTATTTTTATCTAAAATTCGGATTGGTTTGAAAAATTCAAAGAGATCTAAAAGGAACTTCAATTAATACAACCAAAGATGGAATCAACTAAAGACTAAGTAGCTGAACACTCCCTGCAGGAGACTCGCATTTTTAAATCATGGTGTCACCGAATACTCGCGGCAACACGCGTTGCCAGGAATACTTTCTTTTTCTTTTCTTTTTGGTTTAAAATAATTCTTATCACTATCATATTTTTCCAATCTCATGCTCTCACCAAATCATCGAATTCACTCCATCTTTATGCAACTTTCCAATATATCCAATCATGCTTCGAATCGTGCATTCTAAAATTCGGGCCACTGGGCTAGGAGTTTGCGATCGACCCATGCAGCGACTCGAGCTTCTTTTGTATCGCTAAAGCGCCAGAGCTAAGCCATTCCTCTATATTTCACCTGCATCGCATAGAGAGAGGAGCGGTTCTAGAAAAAGGCTATGGGAGGAATGTTTTATGATATTGATTTTTAGATGATCAAATGACAAATGAGGACTCCCCTTTATATAGTAGGAGCCTTGAATTACAACCATAAATCTGTCTCTCATCTAACGGTTAAGATCTCACCTCTCATCTCCCCAACTGTCAACATTCACTAGGAATGTTCCAAAATATATGGCAAATTAACAACTCGCCCGCCCTAGGGAACATTCTAGAAAATAGTAGAAAACCCTATACAAACCCTAAGGATCCAAGAGATAGCAAGTTTTGGAGTATCTCTTGGCTATTCACCCGACCAGTCGAGGCATGCAAATCTTGGCCTGTGACAATAAGCATGTGCATGGGAAGATAAATGATAGATTGACCACTGCAGCAAAACATGAGAGTTTGTGTGGCAATTAAAAATTTAGGAGCGCACAGTTTATAAGAATTTTGTTTAATTTTCGAAAGCTACTTATTTTCAAAAAAGGCTTAAGTTACATTACAATTTTGAGTGGTTTGATCAATCATTCTGTGGCGTTTTGGAAGCACCAAAGAATTTCTGTGTCTGCACATTCATTTCCAGAAAGGGATGTAACAATTTTGCCACAACTTAGCTAATGCAAATGTTTTTTTTTTGTCAAGAGTCAATGCAGGTTCATGTGACAATTATTCGATCACTTCAACATTCCGTAGACGTGAAAGGTGCATTTTAAAAGACATGCTCTTAAGTCGTCATTAAGTATACTAAACTCAACATACTCGAGTTTCTCCACTTAAAAAAAAAAATCGAGCCCCACTGCTCATAAGTCAGGGACAGGGTTGACGTTGTTCAAAATTAGTCACCCCGTGTTCTCCAACATAATTTTTTTTTAACATAAATCGCGTCGACATTGGGTCTACAGGCCCATGTCATATTCTTTTATTCATGTTCACATCATTTCTTCAACCAAATCGATACTTGTAATCCGCTATAAACCATACTACGGCCATTTCAAGATCAACATAGTTAGAATTTAAAAACACAGTAATAGTTTAAAAGAATTTTTGTCCCTGATTTGAGATCCGTCGTTCTTGATGCAGAATTCTAACGATCCAAATCTCAAGCGCTTTCCCTTTAGGCATCAATGAGATAGCCTCTCTCTCTCTCTCCTCTCATCTTATAAGAGGACGAAACGGCATATGAAATTATGTGTGTCAGAAGGGGTGCCCTAGCGATATTTATAGAGTTTCCAGCTTGGCCGTCATCATGGGTTGCGCCGAACTTGACGCATACTAGCTAGCCTATATTCAACCCATTAAGAATCCTTATATTAATCATTTACTAGACAAATCCCATAAAACGATGATTAGAATTTCAATTAATGTAGTTCACATCAGGAAAACTCTTACATTCTCTCACTTGAGCTATATTAATTAAAAGTGTACTGTAATGTGCGTCTTTATGCTCGTCTGGGGATTATTCTTAACAGTCAATCGGATCCCATAAAGTCTCAAATACCGAATCATGGCAGTAACTGTATAAAACTGTGTGCTGAGCTGTCTATGGTCACGGGCATCCTTAAATCTACTGATATGAATTCAATATGGTAGTGTGACAATTGAATAACACATCATAAGCTTTTATGTGCTATCCCCTTTGTTAGGCATCATTCTCTCTCCTTTGTGTGTTACAAAACTGATATACCACAAGAGAATATCATTTATGGCTCCAATAAACCTACATGTGTCTTATATTTATAGTTAATTA
This sequence comes from Rhodomyrtus tomentosa, assembly GCA_028455895.1. NCBI lineage: Eukaryota > Viridiplantae > Streptophyta > Magnoliopsida > Myrtales > Myrtaceae > Rhodomyrtus > Rhodomyrtus tomentosa. Next base: position 13,383,253 of record JAPCWY010000009.1, on the reverse strand, counting down.
TACTTTATGTGTAACAAGACATATCATTAAGCCTAGTAACTGAATGCTCCTAGCCTTTACTTAAGGTTTACGTATACCTTGAGATTTTCAACTGATATATGTACTCAAAATCACCTCAATCATAAATGCTTTATTGCATGCAATACACTTTATACTTATCAAGATGTTACAAATTGTAACAAACACATACGTAAATTTTACTAAAACATAACTGAAAACTGCTCTCACTGAACAACCGGATCCAATGATGTCGTTAAGCCCATGTTAATGACATGTCATTCAATTACACAAGGGCGAAGACCTTCTGTCACGTCCCGACTCTCGAACCCGCGACATCCCTTGCCAAATCGTCACCAGGTTATAAAAGATAGCATCCCAGGCAACTGCTATCGACCTAAGAATACACTGCGCATGCAAAACGTGCAATCTTCCAAACAGTAAAATTTACATGGGATAAGTAAGAAGAAAAGTCAGACAACCCAACGCTAACATAAAACCGCTGAGAATAGATGATCTATAACCTTACAGAGCCAACAGCTGATAAATACAACCCCATACTTCGGAGCGGCCCTCTAGAACTCGCAAAAAAATACATGAGTCAGGTAAGGTTAACTCTCATCCATCACAAAACAGTACCCCCACAAAAGACGTCACCAATTCCTTGACCACAAAAGAAACATAACCTTCTACTGTGTAAAAACGGCATCCGGATCATCATAACCAATCGAGGGAGCCGGGTTGTTAGGATCGTCACATGAACTCTAACTAGAATGTACAAAGGGGGCTACTGACTGCTCAGGCTCGAGCTCGGGTTGCAAACCGGGTGCGGGATCTACCACCTCCCCATTAGGCGTATCTATATCCACCAGATCTTAAGCGGGGACATTAGGGACCCCCCGAAAAGGTGGCCCTTCAAATCCTCCGAGCGGACTAAAGAGATCCACCCCATCGCGAAGATACCAAGCCTTGAAGAGGTGTGCCACCAGACGTGGTATCCCCTCATTGACCCATATCGTCGTGACGTGGCATTCCCATATCTGGTCCATACCTGGTACCGGGTGGAGAATGACATCGTGTGATGAGTAGGTAGGTGTACCGAATCGCACTGGTCTCGCTATTACTTTGAACTTGAAAAGTTATCCCACGACGGGGTGAGAACTAAATCTCAGTGAATCAAGCCTAATCTTGGTTAGGACACTGATTCGTCTAGGATAACCTAAGAACAATAGTCAATCATACAATATAAACATATAAATCAATAAAATAAATTCACCCAATAAGCAACCAATCACTGCATCACCACTCAGGCGTACATAAGACGTCACCAAAAATCCATTATTTAATAATGACCCACGCAACTAGCATGAAAAAAACATCAATAGTATGATCTCGCACTCTTCTTGCAGAACCAGGCTACGTCCACTTTTACCTTCTCAGCGATGGCTACTACAAGCAGTGTATCTAGTGCACCCGGCACGGTACCGCAAGTAAGCATTCCTTAAAAAGGAGCTTCGATCGGTCACAAGTTGCGATCGGCATCCAATAATCCCTTAAAACCATACGACTGGCACGGGGAATGGATTGTCATGCTTCTGACAAGTCATGAGTTTCCATACAATAAGTACGGTATGAGTACCAATGGTATAATGCGAACTTGCTAGGTAACGTCATTGATCCTTTAAATGACCTCACAATTCACATTCGTCAATCACCCATTGTTAATCTTTGATTGATGTCAAAATTCATATAGAAATGCAACAGACTCAGCCCAAGGCCAAGTAGACTCTCAGTCAGGCACTTCAGCGAGGCGACCAAATCAATAAGGCAATTTAATGCACTTGTGAGCAATTAACTCAACTCGGCAATTTCGAGCTTGATTCGTATTATATTTCGTATTTCTCAGTCGATTTATAAATATCAATCGCCCACTCATCTCTATCCTGTCGCTCACTCGCGAACAAACACAATCAATCAATCAGCCGATAATTTACCACAAATAGCCACAGATAATTTAATCGACCAAACTAACTTAATCGATTGACCATTTATCCTAATCATCGTTTCTATCTAAACCGGTCTTGATCGTAATTTTTTTAAAAATAAATAAATAAATAAATAAATAAAATAATCCTAAGCGCAATTAGCACCCTAATCAAGGTTCAGGGTCAACTCACAACGCGAGTTAGCTCGAGCGGTCACGACGAACGGCGGCGGCGGTGGCGAAACTAGGCTTTATCGCACGGCGACTCGAGCTCAAACTTTGGCGACACCTCGAGGGAGTCTGGCGAGGTCGCCGGGACAGGTGGCTGGCGATGGAGCTCCGGCGAGCGGCGGCCGGCGGCCTAAAACAGTAACGGTCAGTGGCGAAATAGGGCAACCGGACTGTTTTGGGGTGTTTCCCGGCAACGCGAGCCGGGACAAGGCCAGCCAAGGCTCGGGAACTCACTCATAGGTCAGTGGGGGTCGGCTGGGACCGATGGACGGTGGAGGAGGGCGACAAACAGCCACGAACAAAATCAATCTTTCCTGGCACCGAAACAAGGGAGTTGATTGGCGGCTCTTTACGAGCGTCACGGGCGGAGGTCGGCGGAAACGAGCTCCTAAGAGGTAGAGGGAACTTATGGGAGGTGATCGGCGGTGACGGTGAGGCACGGCGGCGGCTGGATCGAAGACCGAACCGAGCCGGGTCCAAAATAAGGCACTAGGGCTTCGGGGCGATTTTTCGGCAGCTCTGGTGGCGGATGGCAGGGGTGGCTGGGTCAGGGTAGTTGAAGGGAGGACGGTGGTCGGCTGTGGGGCGGTGTTGGCTCCGGTGATGGCCGTGGTGGCCAGATGAAGCCACGGAGTTCTCGAGTCAAATGACTCGAGAATAGGGCAAGATTCCCCGAGCCGTTTTCTCGGCCGTTCGACGGTAACGATGGTCCAGCTCCGATCAGGGCTGCGGCGGGGAGTGCCTGAGGGCGGTGGCTGTCGGTGGCGAGGGGTAATGGTCACACGAATCGTCGATAGAGGAGGAGTGGATCAGCTGTGGAGTGCGGTCATTCACGGCCAATTCAAGAAGAAAGAAGAAAAAAGAAAGAGGAAGAAGAAAGAGGAAGAAGACAGAAGAGAGGCTGACGTGAAGGGCATGGGGAAGGGAAATTTGGTGGGGCACACAAGACTTTTGTGGCAAATTTGTCTTTTATGCCCAATAATCACTCTTGTCCTACATGCATAAGTAGGGGCACAAATGGTCATTTGGCACGCCGGGACTGAAACGAAATTTTGGTATACAGGACGAAGGGTATTTTCTAGAAATTCACCGGCCAAGCTCGGTCGGGGTTAGGCTCGATTGCGAAAATGACAATTCCAATGCACCGCGGATCAAATTCAAAACCCAATCTGAAATAACCTAAAGTTTAGAATTCGTTCAAATTTTCGTCTCTTCAGTCCTTACAGTCCAAAATATATGTTGACTATGATTATATTTTCATATCATTCTTATCGACTTTCGGCGCTTACAAAAGTTGAATTTCCAGAACGTCACAACTCTCATCCACTTAGGAAATTTCGTCCTCGAAATTACAGCACAGTTCTAACTATTCAAACAGATAAGGATAGTTACACTTCACGACCTCCTCGTTCTCCCATGTAGCTCCTTCAGTACCATGGTGTTGCCAAACCACCTTGACTAACGGAATCGTCTTGGTTCGAAGCACCTGCTCTTTCCTATCCACGATCCTGACTGGTCGCTCCACGTATGACGCTCGTTCATCCAAATCAATTTCTTCATAACTCAGCACATGAGTGGGATCTGGCTCGCACTTCCTCAACATCGACACGTGGAAGACGTTATGCACTTGGGCAAGTCTAGGCGGCAACACAAGTCGATAAGCCACAACTCCGATTCGTTCTAGGATTTCAAAAGGTCCAACGTACCTCGGGCTCAGCTTTCCATTCCTGCCAAAGCGGGGTGTTCCTCTCATGGGCGACACTTTCAAAAAAACATGATCGCCTACTTGAAACTCCAAAGGTCTGCGCATTTTATCTGCATAACTTTTTTGGCGACTCTGAGCTGTTTTTAGTCTGTCTCTAATCACCTTAATTGCTTCCATCGATTGTTCTGCTAACTCAGGGCCAGTTATCTTCCTTTCACCAACCTCATCCCAATAGACTGGTATCCTGCAAGCTCTGCCATACAAGGCTTCAAAAGGTGCCATCTTAATACTATGCTGGTAACTATTATTATAGGCAAACTCAACCAAATGTAATTGTTCCTCCCAGCTACCTTTGAAATCCAGAACACATGCTCTCAACATGTCCTCCAAGGTCTGAATTGTTCTCTCAGACTGGCCATCTGTCTACCGAAGATAAGCTGTACTAAATAGTAGCTTCGTCCCTAAAGCAGTTTGTAAACTCTTCCAAAATATAGCAGTGAATTTAGGATCCCGATCAGAAGTGATTGTCACTGGCACACCATGTAGCCTTACAATATGTCTCACATACAACTCTGCATATCTGTCTAAGGCGAAGTCCTTTCTTACTGGAATAAAGTGCGCTGATTTCGTTAACCTGTCTACCACAACCCAGATTGAATCATGCCCTCTCTGACTCCTTGGCAAACCCATCACGAAGTCCATCGTCATATGCTCTCATATCCACTCTAGAATTTCTAAAGGCTGTAGCAGTCCTCCAGGTTTGCAGTGATGCGCCTTGACCTACTGACAGCTCGAACATTTAGCTACATGTTTGGCTATATCTATTTTCATACCGTTCCACTAGTAGTGCTGTTTCAAATTCTAATACATCTTTGTACTCCCGGGATGGATACTATAACTGCTACGATGTGCCTTTTATAAAATCTCTTCCTTTAAATTTTCATCAGCAGGTACAACCAAACATCCTCTGAATTTCAGTACCCCATCCTCAGCTATTTGAAAGTCGACTCTTCGTTAGTCGACTCTTCGTTTAGCCGAGTCTTCTAAATAAAGGGGTCTGTAGACTGTAGGGCCTTAATCTTAACTTGCACTTCCGGTTTAATTCTCAAAGTAGCCACGAGACTCGACAAGTGGATTATCTCCAATTTAAATTCTGAGTCTCTTAATTTCTCAAGTAAACGCCACTCACGCACCTGTAATTGAGCAATTACTGATTTTTTACTTAAGGCATCAGCAACCTTATTCGCCTTACCGAGATGATACAGGATCTCGTAGTCATAATCTTTAAGTAATTCCATCCATCGGCGCTGCCTCATGTTCAACTCCTTCTGAGAGAACAGGTACTTCAGACTCTGATAGTTGGTATATACCTGAAAACTTTTCCCAAGCAAATAGTGTCTCCAAATCTTCAAAGCAAAGATGACCGTGGCTAATTCCAGGTCATGGGTGGGATAATTCAACTCATACGATCTCAACTAACGAGACGCATACGCTACCACCCTGCCATACTGCATTAAAACACAACTCAGTCCCTTAAGCGAAACATCGCTATAAATTTCATAACCACCAGGACCAGACGGAATTGTTAGAACAAGAACCGTAGCTAGCCTATGCTTAAGCTCTTGGAAACTATGCTCGCACTTGTCTGTCCATTCAAACTTCATGTCTTTCTTCAGCAATTTAGTCAAAGATGAGGCTATAGCTGAGAACCCTTCCACAAATTGCCTGTAATAATCTGCCAAACCCAAGAAGCTTCTAATCTCTGTAGTAGTCGTTGGTCTTGACCAATACATAACTGCCTCAATTTTAATCGGATCCACTGCAATACCTTCATCCGAAATCACATGACCTAAGAATGCTACGCGAGCTAGCCAAAACTCACATTTACTGAACTTGGCATATAATTGATGCACTCTCAGAGTTTCCAGAACTACTCTCAGGTGTTGCTCATGATCTTCAGAATTCTTCGAGTACACTAGAATGTCGTCTATAAAAATGATCACAAAGCGATCTAGGAACTCCTTGAACACTCTGTTCATCAAATCCATAAAGGCAGCAGTGGCATTCGTCAAATCAAACGACATCACAGTGAACTCGTAATGTATATAACATGTCCTAAATGTCGATTTCGGTATATCCTCTTTTCTGATTCTCAACTGATGGTATCCCGTCCGTAGATCAATTTTAGAAAAATATTGATGCTCCCTGCAACTGATCAAACAAGTCGTCAATCCTTGGCAGTGGGTGTTTATTCTTGATCGTCACATAATTCAACTGCCTGTAGTCAATACACAATCTCAAGGACCCATCTTTTTTCTTGACAAACAAAACAGGCGCTCCCCAAGGCAACACACTCAGGCGAATGAACCTTTTATCTAACAACTCCTACATCTGAACTTTGAGTTCCTTCAACTCTGATAATGCCATTCTATATGGTGCCTTAGAGATTGACTCCATCCTAGGGACTAACTCTATCACAAACTCTATTTCCCTTTCTAGTGGCAAACCAGGTAATTCTTGAGGGAAAATATCTGGAAATTCACATACAATCGCAATATCCTCCAATTTCAGTTCTTTAGCAAACGTATCCACCACAGAAGCCAAATAACCTTGGCACCCATTCTCCAACAATCGAGTGGCCTCTAACGACGATATCATCATAGTTGAGGTTCCTCCTCGAGTACCCAAAAATTCAAAGCTAATACTATCCATCGAATTAAACCGAATCACCTTATTAAAGCAGTTCATCGTGGCCCTTTGCTTCGTCAACCAATCCATTCCTACAATTAAGTCAAAATCGTACATTTCTAGCGCAATCAAGTCTATTTTACTCTCACAACCATCCACCGCAAGTCTACAATCAGGACAGCTCACTGTAGCCACTACTTTATCTTTTAATGGCGTAGATACTTTAAACACAATATCTAAAGGCACCAAGTTCAATTCAGATAATTTAACGAACCGATCCGCAACAAACGAATGTGTAGCACCCGGATCATACAAGGCATATGCTATTTGATTATGCAAGAGGATCGTACCTGTAACGGTCGGCGAATCCTTCACTGCTTCCCGAGTGACAGCAAAAACCTTCCCTTGTGCCGGCAGACGATTCTGGAAGTTTGGCGGCATAGCTCCTCTAGGCGGTCCTCCCTAGTGTGGCGGCGCTTGCCCGCCCTACCTTTGCGGGCAGTCCTTTCAGCTAAGTCTCACTCTACTATCAGCGCCCTCGCATAGATATCATCATAGTCTTGAAGGTCAAGCGGTGCCAGAGCATTCTTAATCTCGAGCTTTAGCCCGTCTTTGAACCTTCTAGCCCTATCCTTCGGGTCCTCAATCATTCTCAGAGCATACTTGGATAGTTTAGAAAACTTTGCCTCATACTGGTCGACTGTCATCTGGTTCTGACGGAGGCGGAAGAACTCAGCCATCTTTTGCTCTCTAGTTGTCTTCGAGAAGTATTTATTATTAAAGACTTCCACAAAAGTATTCCATACTGGAACTATACCTTCAGGAAAAGTTCTAACCTTGACAGCTCTCCACCAAGTACTAGCGTTCCCTTCAAGTTGATAGATTGCCAGAGTAACCTTATCCCTATATGAACATCTCAACAAATCGAACGCTTTCTCCATCCCTTCGACCCATCGAGTAGCAACTTCAGGGTCTCCACTTCCAGTGAATTGAGGTGGCTTCAATTTGAGAAACTGTTACACCAGCTTTTGAGCCCTACGCTTGGAATCACTGATGAAGTCCCAGCAGCAGCAACAGTAGCTGCAGCTTGATTCCTAACTTGATGTCCCATCAAATCTCCAATAGCCCCTAAAACTCGCATAACTTCAGCCATAGTCGGTTCCCTTCCAGTAGGTCCAGTAGGTTCAGCAACAAAGGCTGCAGTAGGGGGTGCAACTGGGGACACTACAGGCGGTGCTCTTTCAACATCAACTAATTCTTCCACTGCCCTCACAAGCCTCCTTCAAGGTGCTCGGGGTGCTCTTTTATCACGTCTGCTTATTTTGCAGTAAAGATACAGAGTCCTGCTTATCCCCTTAGCAAAACGCAGTCAGAAGGCAATCCCAATATTCTACCACGAAACTAACAATCACAAGCATAACAACAAAAATCTTACTAATTATCCCATTTCTCAACGCTCCTTATTACTCCAGGCCAATGATTAGACGGATCAGGCTGACCTTACTCTAATACCACCTTGGGCGGGGATGTCACACCCCGACTCTCGAACCCGCAACATCCCTTGCCAAATGTCACCAGGTCATAAAAGATAGCGTCCTAAGCAACTGCTATTGACCTAAGAATACACTGCACATGCGAAACATGCAATCTTCCAAATAGTTAAATTTACATGGGATAGGTAAGAAGAAAAGGTAGACAACCCAACGCTAACATAAAACTACTGAGAATAGATTATCTATAACTTTACAGAGCTGACAGTTGATAAATACAACCCCATGCTTCACGGCGGCCCTCTAGGACTCGCAAAAGATACAGAAGTCATGTAAGGTTAACTCTGATCTATCCCAAAACAGTACCCCCACAAAAGACGTTACCAGTTCCCTGACCACAAAAGAAACCTAACCCTCTATTGGGTAAAAACGACATCTGAATCGTCATAACTAATTGGGGGAGCCAGGTCATTAGTGTCATCACAGGAACATTGGCAGGAATGTATAGAGGGAGCTACTGACTGTTCAAGCTCGAGCTCGGGTTGCAAACCGGGTGCGGAATCCACCACATTCCCATCAGGCGTATCAATGTCCATTGGATCCTAGACGGGGACATTAGGGACCTCCTGAAGAGGTGGCCCCTCAAATCCTCTGAGTGGACCAAAGAGATCCACCCCATCGCGAAGATACGAGACCTTAAAGAGGTGTGCCACCAAGTGTGGCATCGCCTCATCGACCCATATCATCGTGATGTGGTGTTCCCACATCTGGTCCGTACTTGGTACCGAGTGGAGACTAACATCGTGCGATGAGTGGGTAGGTGTACCGAATCGCACCGGTCTCCCTATTACTTTGAACTTGAAAAGTTATCCCACGACGGGGTGAGAACTAAATCTCAGTGAATCAAGCCTAATCTCGGTTAAGACACTGATTCGCCCAGGATAACCTAAGCACAAAAGTCAATCATACAGTATAAACATATAAATCAATAAAATAAATTCACCCAATAAGCAATCAATCACTGTATCACCACTCAGGCGTACATAAGACGTCACCAAAAATCTATTATTTAACAATGACCCATGCGACTGGCGTGATAAAAACATCAATAGTGCGATCCCGCACTCTTTTGGCAGAACCAGGTTACGTCCACTTTTACCCTCTCAGCGACGGCTACTACAAGCAGTATATCCAGTGCACCCAGCACTGCACTGCGAGTAGGCATTCCTTAAAAAGGAGCTTCGATCCGTCACAAGCTGTAATCGGCATCCGATAATCCCTTAAAATCGTACGACTGGCACGGGGCATGGATTATCATGCTTCTGACAAGTCGCAAGTTTCCATATAATAAGTACGGTATGAGTACTAATGGTACAATACGAACTTACTAGGTAACGTCATTGATCCTTTAAATGACCACACAATTCACATTCGTCAATCACCCATTGTTAATCTTTGATTAATACCAAAATTCATACAGAAATGCAACAGACTCGGCCCAAGGCCAAGCAGACTCTCAGTCAGGCACTTCAGCAAGGCGACCAAATTAATAAGACAATTTGATGCACTCGCGAGCAATTAACTCAACCCGGCAATTTCGAGCTCGATTCGTATTATATTTCATATTTCTCAGTCAATTTATAAATATCAATCGTCCGCTCGCCTCTATATTTTCGCTCGCTCGCTCACGAATAAACACAATCAATCAATCAACTGATAATTTAGAACCAATAGCCACAAACAATTTAATCGACCAAACTAACTTAATTGATCGGCCATTTATCCTAATCATTATTTCTATCTAAACCGATCCTGATCGTAATTTTTTTTAAAATAAATAAATAAATAAAACTAATCCGAAGCCCAATTAGTGCCCTAATATAGGTTTAGGGTCAACTCACAACGTGAGTTAGCTCGAGCGGTCACGACGACCGGCCGCGGCAGCGGTGGCGGCGGAACTCGGGTTTATCGTGCGGCGACTCGAGTTCAAACTTTGGCGACACCTCGGGGGAGTCCGGCGAGGTCGCCCGGACAAGTGGCCTGTGACGAATCTCCAGTGAGCGGCAGCCGATTGCCTGAAACAGTAACTGTCAGTGGTGAAACATCGCAACCAGACTGTTTTGGGGAGTTTTCCGGCGACACGGGCCGCGACAAGGCTGGCCAAGGCTCGGGAACTCACCCATGGGTCGGTGGGGGCCGGCCAAGATCGATGGACTGTGGCGGAGGGCGTCCGATGGCGGCGAACAACCGCGAACAGAATCGATCCTTCCCAGCGCCGAAACAGGGGAGTTGATCGGCAGCTCTTTCTGGGCGCCAGGCGCGGCGACCGGCGGCATCGAGCTCCGAGGAGGTAGAGTGAACTCAGGGGAGGTGATCGGTGGTGGCGGTGAGGCACGACGGCCAGTTTGGCCGGATTGAAGACCAAGTCGAGCCGGGTCCAAAACAAGCCACTAGGGCTTCGGGACTATTTTTCGGTGGCTCTGGTGGCGGACAGCCGGGGTGGCTGGGTAGAGGCAGTCGAGGGGAGGACGGTGGTCGACTATGGGGCGGTGGTTGGCTCTGGTGACAGCCGTGGTGGCCAGAGGAAGCCACGGAGTTCTCGGGTCAAATGACCTGAGAAAAGGGCAAGATTCCCCGAGCCGTTTTCTCGGCCATTCGACGGCGACGGCGTCAGGCTCCGATCAAGGCGGTGGCGAGGAGTGGCTGAGGGCGGTGGTTGTCGGTGGTGAGGGGTGGTGGTCGCACGAATCGTCGATGGAGGAGGAGTGGATCAGCTGTGGAGTGCGGTCATTCACGGCCAATTCAAGAAAAAAGAAGAAAAAGAAAGAAGGAGAAGAAAGAGGAAGAAGACAGAAGAGAGGCTGACGTGAAGGGCATGGGGAAGAGAAATTTGGTGGGGCCCACAAGACTTTTGTGGCAAATTTATCTGTTATGCCCACTAATCACTCCTGTCCTATATGCATAAGTAGGGGCAAAATGGTCATTTGGCACACCGGGACTGAAACGAAATTTTGGTATACTGAATGAAGGGTAATTTCGATAAATTCACTAGCCAAACTCGGTCGAGGTTAGGTTCGATCGTGAATACGACAATTCCAATTCGCGACGGATAAAAATTCGAAACCTAATCCATGATAGCCTAAACTTTAGAATCCGTCCAAATTTTCGTCTCTTCAGTCCTTACAGTCCAAAATATATGTCAACTATGATTATATTTTCATATCATTCTTATCGATTTTCGGCGTTTACAAAAATTGAATTTCCAAGGCGTCACACCTTTAGACAATGGGTATGTAACCATATCATCTGTGGAACTATGCTCTCCTTTAATGTCACCATTCTCATATGGTTCCCTTATGCTCAAAAACTTAATCGCCAGATGTTTAGACCTCTTGAAACCCCTGTTGTTGTTAATAAACAACACTACGAAGCTTTTGTCACAATACAATTGTATGGGCTTGTCTCCAAAATCAAATATGGTTAACTCCCTAATGAAGCTCCGAGGCCAATAGCATGAGTAGCAACTAAAAAGCGTTCTATAAACCCACTTGCATGGTAGATAATATAGATTTCCTTTTCTCAAACTTCTGTTATACTGCATCGCCTACTAACGTAAAGATGTACTCTATTGTCGACTTCTAATCGTTTTGATAACCAGTAAAGTCTAAGTCCGAATACCATACTAGCTGCAAACCCTTAACTTGTTTGTAAATCAACATATAGTTTTGTCCTCTTTAAGTTCCTTAAAACTTTCTTGGCAACAACCCAGTGATCACTTCTTAGATTTGACACTTCTATGCCTAAAGTTCTATTGCAAAAGCAATATCTAGTTTTGTGATATTTCGATTTTCCGGTCATTTTCAGACTCATTAATGAGAAATGTATCTAGCGATGTATTTCAATCATATCTCGCTCGAATCTGATCAATTTGAGTTGACTGACCAAAGGAGAAAGGCTAATGCGAGACAAGGTACGTGGACCTAGGGAACTCGAATAGGAAATAACGCTTTGACCATAAGGATTGTCGAGGGGATATTTAGAGCCATAAAAGACCGGTCTAAAAATGACTAAGGAATGCATTGCTAGCGTTATACAATTGGAGCACGGGTGATGCCGCTTAACCCATGTATAATTTGTAAAATTTTCCTAAATCGAACGGTGACGATCGAGACCATCAAAACTAGTAATAGACCCTCACAATTACAAGACAACAAAAGTCGCCATGAATTGACGAACCCTAATTGTGATATGAATCACAGGGTCAATACGCGTAACGTCTGCAAAAGCCGCACGTCAGTTCGGGATAAGCTGGAATTGCATTGGATAGAGGAATGATTCATAAACGAGTCTTGAAATTTGCAAATAGAGAATCTAGAATTCCAACAATACAATTGGATTGGCCGTCGTCTTATCGAAGAGAATTGGAATCAGAAAAACGACGTTCTGGGCTTCAAGGGTAAAATTATCATTTTGCCCTTTAAGCCTTAGCCTTGCTTTATAAATTGGACAAGGGCGTTTTGGTCATTGAAACCCCCAAGAGCTACTGAAAATTGAAGAAATTGTGGGCCATTGGATTACCTTTGAATGACATTGGATAAGTGTCAATGGAAGAAGCCATGTGTTAATGTTTCCACATTTAAACTACCATTCAACCTATGTTGACAAAGCCAATTGAAGTATAAACCCCCTCTCTTTCTCTCCTCATGGTCGAATACCTCTTCCATTTGCAGATTTCTTCTTTTTCTTCTTCCTTCTTCTTGGTGAGAGCTCCACCATTGACAGGTTTTTGCTCGCCTATTCGCCGTCGTCGACCGCCACCTCCGACGATCCCGAGCCGTCAAGCCGACCACCCACTCCTTCCTTAACCTCTTGCCGATGTTCTTGAAGTGAAAGCAAGTCGTTTGACCCACTGAGGAGCTCCGGTCGGCCAATCTCTCAAAAGTTGACGGAAATCGTCGTAATCAGAGGTAAGCCACATTTTTTGCCCCTTAGGACCCTGAAATCTTGGAGTTTTGCAACCAAATTTTGTGGACATTTAGAAAACACATAGATAGAGATGTGGTAAAAATTTTACGTTAATTTGATGGAGTTTTGACCCTAAATAGATCTTGTGTTTGAAGGGCCAGAACTGACCGGCGATAAGCTTGGAGGAAACGGCACCGTTCGTAGACCATTTGACGACACCTTGAGCTCAAATTTTCGGTTAGGCTTCCCAATCCCTAGAACTACATGTTAGCAAGTAGATTAGTAATTAAATTGAGGATTTGAGGTGGCTTAAGGGCTGGTAAGTTGAGGTATACACAGAATCAAAATTCACCCGGTTCGGTTCTATGCATACCGGTTCTGTGGGGGCTGTTGGTGGTTATAATTAAGCTCCAAATTCATCATTGAGAAGTGTTGAAATGTTAATTGATTAGCCCATGAGGTGTATGACTAGTGGGGTGGTAATTTGAGCAAGAAAAGTTAATGATTGGACGAATTTCCTTAGGTTGAGTGGTGGACTCGATCTTGGACCGTTAGGACCGAACCTTTGAGGTGCTTGAGAGAAGACTTGTATCGCATTAGGCTTGAGGTAAGGGGAATCCTAAGCCTTTGATAGGAGGATTGGACTAGATTTGGTGATTGGTGTGTGAACTGATCAATTCTTGAAAGTTTATAATGTGCACGGGAGAAGACTTGAAATGCGGGATGGAGTTGTTATGTGTCGACACAGGCCTAGAGTAATATTGAAAACCTGATGCGTTTATACGAGTTTGTCAATGAGACGGTCTAACGCGTTTACGCGGACCGAGCCTGAGGCGTTATAAACGCGGGCATGAACGTGAGGAGATAGGAAAGGGGTGGAAGGTGTAATCTGGCTTGAAATGTGTGCTTGAATATAATGATGTGATAAGATGTCTTGATTGCATGCTTGACATCTGTGTGTGTTACTTGTGATAGTGGAATGCCTCATGCAGTTTTGTATTTATTATTATCGTTTGCATTTGCCCGAGTGGACGGTCTACCTAACCTAGGGTTAGGACCCACCTTACTGAGATATATATATCTCACATCGTTGTGGGACCCCCTTTTCTTTACAGATCCTAGACCCTGAGGATGTAGCCCATCAGGTTTGGCGACCCAAGGAGATATCAGTTTATTTTGATGAGTTCCCTGATGGGCAGGGGACTATTTATGTTAAAAAATGTACAGTTGTTTGGGTAGATGAGAGTGGTAGCAGTTTGAAGCCTCATAGGTACGAGGCATGATTTAGAAAGGTGGGCGATGTTTCCACGGCCATCGAGGTGCTCCAAGGATTGATCCCTAGCTAGTGCCATCCCACCCGAGACTCAGTAGAGGCTGAGGGATCTATTGCTAGCTCGAGGATTGGTCTTGAGAGGACTCCGACCCTGGAGGACACCGAGGAGGAGATCATAGTGGTCGAGGCTACTGAAGATGATCTGGTTGAGCCATCCGCAGACGAGACACTCGAGGATATGATGGAGATTTGCTCTAAGACTTTTTCGGAGTATGAGCCTACTGAGGAGGCAGGGGAGATTGATGACTCCAACAGCTCGACTTAGGAGCTCCTAGTTTAGTAGTATGATATTTTGATGGTGTTCTCAAGGTCTATCCCTTTTTGCAAAACTTATGACTGCATTTTGTGCTGGCTATGCCGCCCTACTAACTAGTATAGTTGGTTAGCTGTTCTTTATATGGATATTCGGATATTATGTATTACTAGTACTCTCGCTATCCAGGTCTCTTTTTATATTTGTACGAAGGAGTTTTTACATCGTCGTTCTGCATGCTTGTTTGGTGATACATCTCTCAACTTATATGTGAATCTTGGGACCCCGAGAGATAGTTTGTACACGCAGGGAGTCGCGCACTCTTGCCCGGGGCGCCGGGCGTGACATACCCGATTTGCTTGGTCTTAGAGCAAGGTCAGTTCGATCCAAAGTTAATTAAGGATTGGAGTAATAAGGAGGAATAAGTTGGAACAAAGATGGGTAGCGAGACTTTAGGAGACTTACTAGAATAAGGCACGGGTTACGTGGCATATGACTTGGTGCATATGATTGGCATTTGGCCTTGACAGGACTGTGATGTTATAAGAGAATGAAGTTCTATGTTTAGCGTCGGAAGTCATTTCCGGATTTTGACTTGTTAAGTGGATGAGCATGGCTAGTTTTGGTGAACCGTTGGAGTGAACGAAATTGAGAAATAGCCGTGAATGACTTATTGAAGTACCTCTGGGATTGTTGTGTGAAAATTTGTGATATAACCGTTTCTATTAAGACATGGTTAGTAGCTCTGGACTTTGTCGAATAAATGAGTTACTAACTCCTTGATGAAATTGTGGTGGACCAGGCTTAGTAAAAGCATTCGAAAATGAGCAATCCGTCTAGGAGACCTGGAAGATAGCAATTCGTCTAGGAGACCTGGAAGACCCAAGAACGGAGTCTCTAGTTCAAGGCTACTTGTTGCAAAAGACTCGAGATGGATAGAGTACTGAGGACACTCGAGAGGATTAGCGACCTCATCGACAGGCAGACCCAAGATAGGGATGCTGCCATAGCCCAAGTGGTAGGAGCCGATATAGCTATCATCAACGCCAACAACAGCAGCAATGGGGGCAATGGAAACAATGGCGACCACGATCAAGGCAATGAGGCAGTGAATGCCCAGGAGGAGATTATCGTGGCCAGGCAGATGGGCCAACTGGTGGAACAATTCATCAAACTGAAGGCAACCCAGTTCGACGGGACTAGAGACCCCTAACTAGCACCCAGATGGATCAAGAAACTAGAGAAAGCCTTTGGAGTCCTGAGGTGCACGGACGAAGAGAAAGTGTTGTTGGCGGTGTACTAGTTGGAAGGTATCGCAAATGATTGGTGGGCTGCCATCAAGAATGGAGTTATCCCAGAAGGGATGGTCTTGACCTGGAATGCCTTCACTACGACATTCAATGACAAATACTTTTCGGAGATGGCTAGGGACAGGAAACAGGTGGAATTCTTACAGCTGCGTTAGAATCAGTTGACAGTGGCCAGTATGAAGCGGAATTCGCTAGACTGTCAAGGTACGCACCTCAATCAGTAGAGGATCCCCAAGAGAAGGCGCGAAGATTACAAGACGAATTGAGGCATGAGCTTCGCAGTCAGATGATAGCCCTAAATCTGCGAACCTATAAGGAAATTTATAAGCGGGGCCAGATGATCGAGAGGGATTTAAAGGAGAGGAATGTCGCATCTGGATCGCGGTTTACTTCATTCCGAGACAACCGCCAGATGGGCAAGAGACCAATGGTTGGCAATAGGCGTTTTATCCCTCCCGTGAGGAAGAACATAGTGAAGCCGCCGAACCCCATGAACTGGAGTTGTCACCTCTGTGGCAGGAGACATGGTAATGAACCATGCCCAGCAAAAATTGGAGCCAGCTTTAAGTGTGGTCAGATGGGCCACCAGAAGAGGACTTGCCCGAACCAAGCTCCAGCGATTCGACCTCAAAGGCAGCGACCACAGGCTAGACCGTCGACTGCCACTCCCCAAGTTGATCAGAATCGACCCCCAATTCAAGGGAGAGTATATGCAGTAGCTCGCAATGAAGTTGAGGAAACGTCGGGCGTGGTTACAGGTATGGTTTATTTGTGTGACCAAGCTGCATATGCATTATTTGATCCTGGCGCAACACACTCGTTTGCATCTGCTCGATTTGCTGATTTGGTTAATATGAAGTTAGAACCGTTGAGTGTGATTCTGCACGTGGCCACCTCACTGAAAGATAATATATTGGTTTCGTAGGGATGTGCGGACTGTAAGATTGTAATTGGTGGCAGTAAGGAGAGCATTGATTTAGCTGTGTTGCCCATGTATGATTTCGACGTGATCATAGGAATGGACTGGTTGGGTAAACTGGGAGAGGTAGTGGATTGTGATCGTAGGATAATCCGGTTTTATCTAGAAGGCTGTCTGAGTTTTGAATTCATGGGAAGTTGAGGAGGGATCTCGATTCCTTTAGTCTCGTCTCTTGAAGTGATGAAGTTGATGACTAAAAGATGTCAGGCGTACTTAGTCACAGTTATGGACACGACTACCGAGGAGCCCAAACTAGAAAGCATCCCGGTAGTGCGTGAGTTTCCTAACATTTTCCCCAGGAGTTACCAGGGTTTCCAACAGAGTGAGAGATAGAATTTGTGGTTGAGTTAGCTCCCGGAACGAAGCCGATCTCGAAGGCACCCTATAGGATGTGCCTATCGGAACTGAATGAGCTAAAGATGTAGATGCAAGAACTATTGGATAAATGATTTATCCGACTGAGTGCTTCGCCGTGGGGAGCGCCAGTGTTGTTTGTAAGGAAAAAGGATGGGTCATTGCATCTATGCATTGACTATAGGCAATTGAACCAGGTGATAGTGAAGAATAAATATCCACTATCGAGAATCGATGACTTATTTGATCAATTGCAAGGAGCTGCGGTATTCTCTAAGTTTGACCTGAGGACCGGGTATCACCAGTTGAGGATTAAAAAGGAGGACATACCTAAGACGGCTTTTAGGACAAGGTATGGTCATTATGAATTCACAGTGATGCCTTTTGGATTGACCAATGCTCCAGCCGCATTATGAATTCACACCGATAGATTCGTCATAGTCTTCATCGACGATATTCTAATTTACTCAAGGAATAACGAGGAACACGGGGAACACCTAAGGATTATTTTGTAGACCTTGAGGGAACACTCGCTCTAAGCTAAGTTTAGCAAATGTGAGTTCTGGCTGAATAATGTAGCATTTCTTGGTCACGTGATAACTGGAGAAGGAATCGTGGTGGATCCTACGAAGATCGAAGCTGTAATAAATTGACCTAGGCCTACTACGGTCACGGAAGTCAGAAGTTTCTTGGGATTAGCAGGATATTACAGACGTTTTGTGGAGAAGTTTTCATCCATAGCCATTCCACTGACGAGATTGACAAAGAAAGAAACGGGGTTCGAATGAACGGATAAGTGTGAAAGGAGTTTCCAAGAGCTCAAGCATTGGTTGACAATCGCATCAGTATTGACGATTCCATCAGGACTTGGAGGCTATGAGATATATAGCGATACTTCGCTAAAGGGACTAGGTTGTGTGTTAATGCAGCATGGAAGAGTAGTTGTCTACGCGTTTCGACAATTGAGACCACACGAGATGAACTACCTGACTCATGACTTGGAATTGGCAGCGATCATCTTTGCTCTGAAGAACTAGAGACATTATCTGTACGGCGAAAAGTTCCAGATTTATACAAACCACCAAAGCTTGAAGTATCTGTTTTCCCAGAAGAAACTGAATATGAGGCAGCGTCGATAGATGGTGCTGCTTAAGGATTATAATTGTGATATACTGTATCACCCTGGGAAGGCAAACAGAGTCGCAGACGCACTTAGCCGGAAATCAAGCATCGCCTGTCTGTTAGTAAAAGGATGGTCGATGATCGAAGATTTGAGAGATTCTGAATTCAGACTAGAAGTCTGCTAACTATCTAGTTTGATGGCCACACTGAGGGTAGAACCTAAGGTCCAGGAAAGGATAAAAGCCTTGCAGTATACGGACCCAGAAATTAAGAGGATCCTGGAGATGGACGTGACAAAGAGAAAACCAGAGTTCCAAGTACTAGAGGATGGAATTTTAAAATTTCGAGGGCGTCTATACGTGCTAAAGGATGAAGAACTTGGAGAAAGGATTCTGTCACAGGCTCATAGAAGCAATTATAATATTTATCCAGGGAGCACAAAGATGTATCAGAACTTGCGTCAACATTATTGGTGGAACGGGATGAAGGTACACTTGGCGAGGTATGTGGCAAAGTTCTTGACATGCTAGCAAGTGAAGGCCCAACACTGTAAGCCTGGAAGATTATTACAGCCACTGGAGATTCTAGAATGGAAGTGGGAGCACATAACGATATACTTTGTGATGGGATTCCCAAAGAGCCAGAGAGGTCACGACTCTATATGGGTAGTCGTGGATAGATTGACTAAGTCTGCACACTTTATTCTTGTGCGAAATGATTTTGCAATGGATAGATACGCCGAACTATACATGAGGCAGATAGTGAGACTGCATGGAGTACCCGTGACAATTACGTTGGATAGAAATCCTAAGTTCACAGCGAACTTTTGGAAAAGTCTTCAAGATTCTATGGAAACTCGACTGCAATTTAGCACGGCATACCATCCACAAATGGATGCACAATCGAAGAGGAAAATTCAGATGCTCGAGAATATGTTAAGAGCGTGTGTGATAGATTTCAAAGGTGGATGGGAAGATCAACTGCGTTTAGTAGATTTCGCATATAATAACAGCTACCAGCAAAGCATTCGAATGGCACCTTTTGAAGCGCTCTATAGAAGGACTTGCAAAACACCAATTTGCTAGGACGAGATCGGAGAAAGGAGTATCATAAGCCCAGAATTGGTAGAGCAATCGATGGAAGCAGTGAAGATAATTCGGGATAGACTGAAGATGGCACAGAGTCGTCAAAAGAGTTATGCGAACAAGCAGCGTAAGCCTTTGGAGTTTCAAGTAGGCGATCATGTTTTCCTCAAGGTGTCGCTGATGAGGGGATTATCGCGGTTTGGAAAGAAAGGAAAACTGAACCCAAGGTACGTAGGTCCATATGAAATTCTAGAACGGATTGGGACCTTAGCCTACAGGCTTGCCTTACCGCCTAATCTATCCTAAGTACACAACGTCTTCCATGTGTCCATGCTACGAAAGTACGAACCGAACCCGACGCATGTGCTAGACTACGAGGTTATAGAAGTGGACGACAGAGTATCCTACGTGGAAAAGCCGGTTAGGATTGAAGATCGGAAAGAGCAAATTTTGAGTAAAACGATTCCATTGATCAAAGTTGTGTGGGAGCACCATGGAACCGAAGTCGCTACATGGGAAAGAGAAAGAAACGATGAGGCGTCAGTATCACAATTTATTTAAGCAACTAAGTTTGATGTAAATTTCGAGGACAAAATTTTTGTAAGGGGGGAAGAGTTGTGACATGCCGATTTTCCTGTCATTTTCAGACTCATTAATGAGAAATGTATCTAACGATGTATTTCAATCATATCTCGCTCGAATCTGATCAATTTGAGTTGATTGACCAAAGAGGAAAGGCTAACGCGAGACAAGGTACGTGGACCTTGGGAATTCGAATAGGAAATGGTGCTTTGACTATAAGGATTGTCAATGGGATATTTAGAGCCATAAAGGCCGGTCTAAAAACGACTAAGGAATGCATTGCTAGCGTTATACGATCGGAGCGCGGGTGATGCCGCTTAACCAATGTATAATTTACAAAATTTTCCTAAATCGAACAGTGACAATCGAGACAATTGAAACTAGTGATAGACCATCACAATTACATGACAATCAAAGTCTCCACGAATTGAGGAACCCTAATTGTGATATGAATCACAAGGTGATACGCGTAACGTCTGCAAAAGCCTCCCGTCAGTTTGGGATAGGCTGAAATCGCATTGGATAGAGGAATAATTCAGAAACGAGTCTTGACATTTGAAAATTGGAGAATTTAGAATTCCAACAATACAATTGGATTGGCCGTCGTCTTATCGAAGAGAATTGGAATCAGAAAAATGACGTTCCGGGTTTCGAGAGTAAAATTACTATTTTGCCCCTCAAGCCATAGCCTTGCTTTATTAATTGGATAAGGGCATTTTGGTCATTGAAACCCCTCAAGAGCTGCCGAAAATTGAAGAAATTGTGGGCTATTGGGTGAGCTTTGAATGACACATTGGACAAGTGTCAATGGATGAAGCCATGAGTTGATTTTTTCACTTTTAAACTACCATTCAACCAATGTTGACTAAGCCAATTGAAGTATAAATCCCCCCTCTCTCTCCTCATGGACGAATACCTCTTCCATTTGCAGATTTCTTCTTCTTCTTCATCCTTCTTCTTGCCGAGAGCTCAAAAACCCGACAAGTTTCTTCTCTCCTATTCGCCGCTGTCGATCGCCACCTCCGGCAATCCCCAGCGGTCGAGCTGACCACCCACTCTTTCCTTAACCTCTTGCCGACGTTCTCGAAGTGGAAGCAAGTCGTTTGACCCACCGAAGAACTCCGGCCGGCCAATCTCCCAAAAGTCAACGGAAATCGTCACAATCAAAGGTAAGCCACGTTTTTTGCCCCTTAGGACCCCGAAATATTGGAGTTTTACAACCAAATTTTGTGGACATTTAGGGGACACATAGATGGAGCTGTGGTAAAAAGTTTGGGTTAATTTGATGGAGTTTTGATCCCAAATAGGTCTTGTGTTTGAAGGCCAGAACTGACCGACGATAAGCTTGGAGGAACCGGCGCCGTTTGTTGACCATTTGACGTCACCTTGAGCTTAAATTTTCGGTGAGGCTTTCCAACCCTTAGAACTAAGTGTTAGCGAGTATATTAGGGATTAAATTGAGGATTTGAGGTGGTTTAAGGGCTAGTAAGTTGAGGTATACATAGAATCGAAATTCGCTCGGTTCGGTTCTCTGCATACCGGTTCTGTGGGGGCTGTTGGTGGTTGTAATTGAGCTCCAAATTCATTGTTGAGAAGTGTTAGAATGTTAATTAGTTAGCCCATGAGGTGTATGATTAGTGGGGTGGTGATTTGAGCAAGAAAAGTTAATGATTGGACGAATTTCCTTAGGTTGAGCGGTGGACTTGATCTTGGACCGTTAGGACCGAACCTTTGAGGTGCTCGAGAGAAGACTTGTATTGCATTAAGTTTGAGGTAAGGGGAATCCTAAACCTTTGATAGGAGTATTAGACTCGATTGGGTGATTAGTGTTTGAACTGATCAATTCTTGGAAGTTTACAATGTAGTGGCCCAATATGCGTCCTAGAAAGATATAAAATACTTGAATTTGTGTGTGACAATGCTTGTGCTTTGAATTGATTACCACATTTGAATGTCACAATTGATTGCCTCACAAGCCATAAGTGTGTTATTCGTGCATGAGTTGCACTTGATTGTGTGTGACACATTAAATTAACTTATGGGTTATCTGAGGAGTTGTGACACATTGAGGCGTATGAGACACGGGGTTGTGTGGATGTATGCCCTGAGGCGCTAAGGCGCGGGTTTGAATTGAATGGCACCTTGAGGCGTATGAGACGCAGGGTTGAGAAGGCAATAGTCCTGATGCGTTGAAACGCAAAACGGAGCTGTGATGTGTCGACACAGGCCTAAAGTAACATTGAAAACCTGATGTGTTTACGCGGGTTTGTCAATGAGACGATCTGATGTGTTTACGCGGACTGAGCTTGAGGAGTTATAAACGCGGGCATGAAAGCGAGGAGATAGGAAAGGGGTGGAAGGTGCAATCTGGCTTGAAATGTGTGCTTGAGTATAATGATGTGATAAGATGTCTTGATTGCATGCTTGACATCTGTGTATGTTACTTGTGATAGTGGAATGCCTCATGCGGTTTTGTATTTATTATTAGCGTCTGCATTTGCCTAAGTGGACGATCTACCTAATCTAGGATTAGGGCCCACCGTACTGAGATATATATCTATCTCACCCAATTGTGGGACCCCCTTTTCTTTACAAATCCTAGACCCTGAGGATGTGGCCTATCAAGTTTGGCGACCCTAAGGAGATGTCAGTTTATTTTGATAAGCTCCCTGATGGGCAGGAGACTATTTATGTTAGAAAATGTACAGTTGTTTGGGTAGATGAGGATGACAGTAGCTGGAAGCCTCATAGGTATGAGACATGGCTTAGAAAGGTGGGCGATGTTTCCACAGGACCACTGAAACCCATCGAGGTGCCCTAGGGAGTGATCCCTAGCTAGTGCCATCCCACCCAGGACTCAGTAGAGGTTGAGGGATCTGTCGCTGGCTCAATGATTGGTCTTGAGAGGACTCTGACCCTAGAGGACACCGAGGAGGAGATCATAGTAGTCGTGGCTATCGAAGATGATCTAGTGGAGCCATCCGCGGACGAGACACTTAAGGATATGGTGAAGATTTGCTCTGAGACTTTTTCGGAGTATGAGACTACTGAAGAGGCAGAGGAGACTGATGACTCCAGCAGCTCGACTTAGGAGCTCCTGGTTTACTTGTCTGATATTTTGATGGTGTTCTCGAGGTCTATCCCTTTTTGCGAAACTTATGACTGTATTTTGTGCTGGCCATGCCACCCCACTAACTAGTGTAGTTGGTTAGCTATTCCTTGTATGGATATTCAGATATTATGTATTACTAGTACTCTCGCTATCCAGATCTCATTTTATATTTGTACGAAGGAGTTTTACATCGTCGTTTCCGCATGCTTGTTCGGTGATACATCTTTCGACTTATATGTGAATCCTGGGACCCCGAGAGATAGTTTGTGCTTGCTGGGAGTCGTACGCTAGTACCCGGGGCGCGGGGCGTGACAAGTTTACTGCAAACTCAAGCTTACATAATGATCCTAAGTGCACAAGAATAAGGTATGTTCCTTGTCTGAGCTTTCTCAACAGATTCTGTTTATCACACTTAACGATAGGAACAATTCTTGACTTGCACTACTGCATACTTAACCTTTTTATAATATGATCAACATATATCCTCTAAGACAAACCCAACATCCAGCGAGGACAATCCCTATGGATTTCAATGTTTAGGACAAAAGACGCCTCACCAAGGTTGTCTATGTCAAAATGTTTTGACAACATTGTCTTGACCTCATGAAATAATCCAATATCACTAGTAACAAGCAAGATATTGTCTGTATGAAGATAAAATTCTTCCCACTAACCTTGCAATATATACACTGATTCACTTTATTCTCAATATAACCGAATGAAGTGACAACATTATGAAACTTCAAATACCATTGTTTGGAAGCTTTGCTTGAGGCCTAAAATTGACTCTTTCAGTCTACATATAAGCTTACCCGAATCATTAGTTGCAAAGCCTTTAGGTTGTACTATATAGACTTCCTCAACAATGTCTCCATTCAAAAAAGTAGTTTTAATATCCATCTGGCATAATTCCACATCAAAATGAGCTACAAATGCAATGGTCTCTCTGAAAAAATCTTTAGAAGAGACTAGAGAAAAAATTGCTTTATATTAAACTCCTTCTCTCTAAGTGAAACCTTTGGCTACCATTTTGGTTTTAAAAAAATTATCTTTCCTTTGGAGTCCATTTTTAGTCTTATACACCCATTTGCAACCGATGAGCTTGTAACCCTCAGTAGCTCATTAGACTCTCAAACATCATTATGTTTCATAGATTGAATATTGTCTTTTATCGTATCCAACTATAGATGTAATTGAGGACAAAAAACAATATCTGCGTAAGTCACTAGATCAACCATACGGCTATTATCATAATCATGTTCTTCCAAATAGCCTTTTCAATCCAGCAATATAGCATGCCTTCTCTACTTTATATATCTTCAATGAGGAGCTAATTCAACCTTATCTTGCACCTATGGGCTTGAAGAACTTCATCAGGATCTGTATAAACAACATGATCATAAACCCTAATAGGTTTAATTTTTGATATGGGAGGCTCTATGATCATCTGTATAGGTAGAAAAAATGATACAGTAATTGTGACATTCTAATTTCCAATCGACTTCAGACTCTGTAATCAGAAGTTTGTATATATAGCAAGCGATGTATTTCGGTTGTATTCTGCTCAAACCTGATCAATTTGAGTAGGCTGACCAAATGGGAAAGGCTAACACGAGACGAAGTATGTGGACCTAGGCGACTCGGATAAGAAATGACGCTTTGACCATAAGGATTGTTGAGGGGATATTTAGAACCACCAAGAGGCCGATCTAAGAACGATTAAGGATTACCATGCGAGTGTTGTACAATTGGAGCGCAGGTGACGCCGCTTATCCAATGTATGATTTGCAAAATTATCCTGAATCGGACGGTGACGATCGAAACCAAAGGGACTAGTGATAAACCCTCACAATTACATGATAACCAAAGCCACCATGAATTGACGAGCCCTAAACATGATATGAATCACGGGGTCGATACGCGTAATGTCTGCAAAAGTCGCCCGTCAATTCGGGATAGGCTGAAATCACGTCTGATAAAGAAAACTATCAGAAACGAGTCCTGAAAAGATTGAAATGGAAAATCAAGAATTTCAACCTTATTTGGATTAGTCATCGTCCTATCGAATAATCCTGGAACGAGAAAAATGACGTTTTGAACGTCGGGGTAAAATGACTGTTTTGCCCCTCAAGCTTAAAACTTTGCCTTTATAATTGAAGAAGCGAAAATTGGACATTATGTCCTCTCATGGCT
Organism: Rhodomyrtus tomentosa; assembly: GCA_028455895.1. NCBI lineage: Eukaryota > Viridiplantae > Streptophyta > Magnoliopsida > Myrtales > Myrtaceae > Rhodomyrtus > Rhodomyrtus tomentosa. Next base: position 13,357,870 of record JAPCWY010000009.1, on the reverse strand, counting down.
GCCAAAAATCAAGGGGGATTATAAGCCATTGGATCTCCATGGGAAATGACAATGCCAAGTGTTAATGGATGCTCTAAAAACTAGTCTTGTCTACTATGCTCACCTAACAATCAAACCTTTGACCAAGCAATTGGATATAACACAAATTCCCTCTCTTCTCTCTCTCCTCACCCCCCTCATTCGGCCGAACCACCTCCTCAAACCACTGGAATCTTCTTCTTCCTCCTCTTCAGTTTCTGTTGTCGCCCGACCAGGCCCAACACCACTGTTCGCCGCCCACGATCACCCTCTCCGGCCACTGTTCGACCACCGATCGACCACCACAGCGAAGCTCTACGTCTTTCCGAACTCCTCCAACAAGAATTGCAACATTTGGAGCACCGAGCTGTCCCGAGCAAGTGATCTCCCAAAAGCTGACAGAATCAAAACCAACCTGAGGTAGGTCTGGTTCTCAACCCTTTTGATGGTCAAAATATTTGATTCTTGAGCTTAAATTTCGTGGAGGCTCAATAGACACATATAGAATTCTGTGGTAAAATTGGGGATTTATTTGATGAGTTTTTGACCACGAACCGGCCTTGAACATTTTGCCCAAAACTACCGGTATTTTGACCATAGGCGATCCAGCGACTTCGGACGAATTTCCAGCGACTAACTGACTCCAAACAATCGGTGAGCCTTCAAAACCCTTAGTTAAACATGTTAAGGAGTAGGATAGCATTAAATTGATAGATTTTGAGTAGATTAGGACCGGTTAGACCCGGCTATCACAAAACTGAGTGGAACCGGTTCATGCCAGGCCCAAATCGAATCTGTTGAGGGCTTTGGGCGATGGTTTTGAGCTGCAATTTGATGATTGTGATGTGATAAAGTGTTGAGAGTTGAGTTATGGATGATTGGGATTGATGGATTGAGGAATTGAGTACGAAAATTTGACGAATTGGTTGAAATTCTAGGCTACGCGACAAGTCCGAGTGTGGGCCTTGGTTGACCGAAACTTAGGTGATCCAAGAAGGAGAAATTTGTGTTGCCGAGCTAAGTAAGGGATTTCCTAAACCGAGGCTAAGGGGAATGGACTCGATCAGGTAAGTCGAGGGTCGATTGGAATGATTTATGAGAAATTGTCAAATGGGATAGTTTTGATATGTCCTAAGACGTTAAGGAATGATTGTGTGACATTGCCTATGCCTGAGTTGTTTACGATGTCTGTGTACCGTTTGAATCGATTTGCATGCCACGGAATTTATGAAATGCATTTGAATGCGCACTTGCCAGTGAGTGTGAAACTAAATTGAAAATCAAGGCAAACGATGTGATGTGGCATGAGTGTGGCATGAGTATGGCATGACGAGGCCCTGAGGCGTGTGAGACGCGGGGAGGAAGGTTGAGACTCTGATGAAACAAGATTGTGGGGTGAAGTTATGATTGTGTGGCGCCCTGATGCGACGAAGTCGCGGGGCTGAGATAGCCACATTCCTGATGCGAATTACTCGCGGGACAGAGTATGGGTTAATGAGCTTTGCCTGGAGATCCATCGGGACCTGATGCGTTTTCGCGGGTCACTGATGACGGTCTGATGCGTTTACGCGGACCGAGCCTGAGGCAACTAGTTCGCGGGCTAGAGAATGAGGTAGGCGGAGGTTGATGGATGTGGTGAAGTGGTAGGCTGAGAGTACATGTACATATGAGTGTGACACGAGATCATAAATGCATGTCTGTCTTTTGTATGTTGTTGTTTATTGAATTATGATTATTATGCTTATGTGTTCATGAGTGTGGATCTGTTGATGGATGCGGCTACCTGAGTGGACTGTCGACCTGACCTAGGGCTAGGTTTTTCTTATTGAGATGTGTATCTCACCCCTTTTGGGGAAACCTTTACTTTACAGATCTTAGGTCATAGACATGTGGCCAATACGTTTTGGGGACCCAAAGGAGATGACGGCGTATTATGATAAGTTTCCGGATAAACAGGGGAACATATATGTGAGGAAATGTACTGTCGTATGGGTGGACAAGGTTAAGCCTGAGTGGAAGCCTCATAGATTCGAGACGTTGTTCAAGAAGGAGATGGACTCACAAATAGGGTCGCTGAAGCCCCATGAGGTACCACAGGGTGTCATACCCGATTAGTGCTAGACTGTAGCGGAGTAGGAGTTGCTTGAGGGATCAGTCGTAGGGTCTAGGAATGGACCAGAGCAAATACCGACTGTGGAGTTCACCGAGGAACAGGAGCAGGAGGAGGTCATAGTTTTGGATGCGTCCGAGGGAGACCTAGCTAAGCCGTCGCAGTAGGCGACTATGGAGGACTCTGTGGAGGTCCCGTCCAAGACGTTTTTTGAGTATGAGCATACCGAGAACGTAGAGGATACGGATGACTCCAGTAACTCATCCCAGGAGTCTCTAGTTGGTGATCCAACCCTTTTGATGATGACCTGACCTGGTTCCGGCTGGCTTGGCAGATGGTTCATTTTGTTATGCTTACCCTGTCACCTTTTTGTTAGTGGATTGCAGTAGCCGTGGTCTGTATGAACAGTACGCTTTGATGTATAACATATGTAATGCTATCCTGGTCCCACTTAATATATACATTGTACGGGATTTTATATGAGTATTGCTTCCGCATGCTTGATGTGTTTATCATATCTCTCGACTTATTTTGCGATAGTTCTGGGACCGCCGAAAGATTGTTAATGGTTTGCTTGTAGGGATGTTTGCGTGCTCGTGCTCAGGGCGTAGGGCGTGACAGTAATCTCCACCATACCGTTAATCTTAATAATCTGTGAGCAGTTATCCTTTTCGACTACATTAAATTATAGAAACTTTGATGTCAATGATTCCACAATTCTTATACCTCCATAGGGATTATACCTATAGCCCTTTAATAATCTGGATAAAGATACAAAGTAACACCGAGCAATTTTGGAGTCCAACTCAATCAATGTTGGATCATATAACTTCACTTCTGCAGAACAACTTCAACACTTTAGATGGTTAGACTAGCTTTACGTCTAGTCCATAATTCAAAAGAGTTAATGGAACAACTATTGGGGAAACACGGTTTAGAAGATAAAGAGCAGCTTTAAAAGCTTCTTCCCATAGAAAATCATGTAAGTTCGCTCAACTAATCACACTCTTCATCATATCTTAAGAGTGCAAATATGCCTTTCGGCTACACAATTTTGTTCTGGACTCTCGTCCATAGTAAACTCAACTACTATCCCAAAATCCTTTAAATTTGTAGCAAATGGCCATTTAAGATGTCTAGCATTGCCATGTCTACCATAATACTCACCACCTTAGTGCGATTTGATAACCTTTATGACTTTTTCAGCTGTGTCTCGACTTCAGTCCAAAAAATTTTGAACTTATTAAGAAACTCAGACTTTTCCTTAATCAAGTATAAATAACCATATAAGGAATAACCATCAATAAATGTGTTGAAATAAAATTCTCTACACAAGGATGTCATATAGGGTCCACTAATATCAGTATGAACAACCTCTGCTAAGTCAAAACTTCGTATTGTAGTTTTTTTTCTTTATTTTAGTAATATTACATCTATAACAGTCTACATAAGTCTCTAGATCATATTTAGGAGCAGGTAAGCTGTTAGTTTTTATCAGCCTCCTACTCTCTCCCTAGATATGTGGCTAAGTCATTCATGCCACAACGCATTGGACTATTCTTCTAGCAGAGATCTCTTGGGATCAACATTTTTAGCTATATAAAGAACATATTGAGAGTTTAACAAAATATGTACAATCTAATAGCCACACATGTGGAAGCGTGTGGCATTCGTCGGAGGCGCACCACTCACCGAAATGCTCATCTCATCATGAGGAACCTGAATATAGAATCAAAATAATTTTCATCCAATAAAATTTTCGTAAACGGGCGAAAATCGAAAGTTCCAAATCTAGACTATGTAAGCTCTGATACCACATGTAATCCGCTATAAACCTTACTACAATAATCACAGAATCGACACCTAGAATCTAAAAATACATTAATAGTTTAATAGAATTTATGCACCTAATTTAGAATCCGTCGTTCTTGATGCAGAATTCTGACGATCTTAAGCTCGAGCACTTCTCTTCGATCGCCTTCGGATGCTTGACGTTGATGAGACAACTTCTGTCAAGGCGAAACGGCGTTTGAAGTTATGAGGTGAGGGGGTATCCTAGCATTATTTCTAGAGTTTTCAGCTGGGCCCTCTCATCATGGGTCGAGCCGAACTCGACCCACACCAGCCAAATCCATATTCGTCCCATTAAGAATCCTTGCATCCATCCTTTATTAGACCAAGCCCATAAAATAGTAATTGCAATTTCAATTAATATAGTCCACATCAGGAAAACTCTTACAATACAATCATACCATATATAAAGACAATGAACTCATCAATATTTTTTAAAGAAATGACCTGAAAAAAGTCAATCCGCATTGAAAGTCATGCATAACCTCAGTCACAAAATCAGAACATATCCCTTCATATACTTTCTAAATTCTGACGACATATAGCGAGAGAAAATGAAATCATCCACTTGATCAACGATCTGTCTCACTTCTCTATGAGGAAGACATCTATGAGAATCTTGTTGGGGTGAAATGAGGCCCTCAACAACTTTATGCCCTTCAAAGTGATAAAATAAATAATTAAAAAGAATGGTTAGTAACAAAACTAAAACTTAGATTGACAAATATTTTGGAGAATATTTTGGCGGTGGAGAGCCAGTTGTTGTGATCCTCATTCTCGAGAGCCATCTTACGGGTGCGAGGGCTAATGGGCCTTCGGGGCTGATCGGATGCAGGTATCTCCCAAGACTAATTACCCAAGTCACAACGAAAGTATACGTGATCGACCTTATGGGAGGTATAGTGACATATGATACGTATAAATGCCAAAGAGTCGCCATCAATCGTTTCGTAGAAGGTACGATTGGAAACCCTATCGAATAGTTAGGAGTTTCTATTCAATTCTACGAGAACCAGAGAAGTGAGATCAAGGACTTAGTTACGCCAATTATCAGAGTTGACATCCATTTGGTATCAAAGTTGATTGAATTATCTAATCCAAGATTTTATGTAGCTGAGTGGGGATAAACCTTAAATCTAGGAGTTAGTGATTACCTTAACACTCACAATGAATAAAGGCACAAATCAAGGAACCAATCACATTCGGATAAATCATATGAATACAACACGACATCCCTAGTAAAGCCATATTGGCCTAGAGAAGTGCCGATCAAGGCTCCAGAGTGTTCAAACATAATTTATCCATGAAGGCCAAAATCGCAATTTCAAAAAAAATAAGGAAAATTTGCCCAAAAAGGGCAAAACCTTCATTTCATAAGAGTTTCAATGGCAAAAGGGGTTGAAAATAGGATTGGTCATCCAACTGACCCATTTCCCATTTTTCGACAATTGTTTCAAATATTCTAAAAATTTTTAAGGTGATTTACCTTTTGAGGGATAAAATCAAACAGAAGTATTGGTCACCCACCTAACCTAAATCCTAATTTTAAGTAATTTTCACGACTCGTTAGAGTGGGGAAGACGATCTACCTTTGAGGGGTAAAATCGTCATTTTAGGAAAGAAACGAGATTCGAAAACTTAAACAGATGGATTGGCCACCTAAATGACCTAATTCTAATCTAGGCATTTTCGACCTACTTCAGAAATATAGTAGAAGCAATTTACCCTAAAGGGTAAAATCTCTAATTTCAGGAAGAATAGATAAGAAATCTCAAAAATAGTATTAGCCAATTGTCAGTGGCCATTCCTCAGTTTTTGGGAATTTTTGAAATATCTAGGGATTTTTTATAAATTTTCCTAATTTTTTGGATTTTTCTAGGATATTTATATTATTTAAAACCACTTTTCATTTTTTGGAAATTTTTTTATTAAAAAAAGAAAAATAAATGGGGCCAGGCTAGGTTTGTGAACCCATCTCAGTGCGCGCAAACCTCTAGGTCCGCGCGAAGACCATATGGGCTTGAAAGACAGCCGGCCCGATCTACACCTATGGATCGGACCCGCTCACACCAAAGAAAAACGAGGCCGACCCAACTCCAGATGTGTGAAAAGCCCAATTCCCTTTGAATTTTAGAAGCCCGCCTAAAATAAATCAACAGTCCTGATTGTGCCAAGTGGAAGATTTTGAGCCACTGTTTTCACCATTAAATTTAGGGTCGGGATTGAGAGATGTGGCCAATCTCCAACAGTCCGATCAGGTGCATTTTTTTTTCTTTCGATTTTCTGTTGTAACTGAACCACTAACGTGGTAGCCACGTAGTAGCCACGTCATCACCTCGTAGCATTGACCAAGTCAATAATCATTGATCGATCAACGTTTTCGCCATGGAAGACGATCGGCGCTGGTGGATCTTGCCGGTGCCTCGCCGGAAGTCACATTCCGACGTTGAAACCAATTTCGATCTTCCCGAAAACATACCATCCGACTCCTCACCTCGACTACATTAACATATGTCCGTTCGAGCCAAAATAAGAAATTTCTTATTTTGGCTAGGAGTATAATGAAGTAAATTTCTTATTACAAAAAGTATACACTACAAAAGAGAAATAGAGATGAGCCTCGAGAGGGGGAGATATCAATCAATTTTATTCTAAAATAAGAAAGTCATAAAAAGTCAATGGAACGTGGAATCTAGACTATCCCTCTCCAAGATCTAATCTTCTTCAAAGTAGTGGTCCATCGGGGTTTCTCCTTGATTGCATCTTTGTTTTGCCCCTTTTCAGGATACGGCTCGCTGATCAGGACTTTTTCCTTAGTTGAGCGTCCCTCAGAGTGTGAAGCATAGTCTTCGATAGGCTGGTTGAGATGCTTTAGCTCCTCTGGTCATTCTCTAGTCCATGGTATAATGACTTCAGGGATCTTTATGGACTTTGTCTTTTTGAATATGATGCACTTCGGCTTCGTCTTGGTTGCAGGGAGTCTCCTTTTTCCCTAAAGAGTGATCATCGGTCTGTTCTCCTTGGCTTGACGTTCAACTTTTCGGTAGGAATATGCTTCTCTAGCTAAGATGTTGCGATACTGTCTTTTCATCTCTATATAAATCCTTGAACCTTTCATCTTCCTGCAGTTTAAACCTCAGGTTATCGACATAATGACTAGTCTAGTAATCTTCAGCATATCTCAGCTGACGCCTAGTCAGCTCTCGACCATGCACAAATCTAGTAAAGTGCAACCTTGTATTCAGCCCATGACAAGTGACTTTCCTTAGATACTCGAAGGTCACTAACTCTGTCGAACTTTTAGGAAATAGGGACAACATATCCCCTATCATCGTCATTTCGATCAGTCGCTTAGATGATTTAAAAATGTATGCAATGTATGTAAATGTGAATAATATGCAATACATGAAAATACTATGAAACAAGAAATAATGAAATACTTCAAAAGTAAATGCCTCACCAACCAAAATCCAGGAAACATCAAATATTCCCTCGTAACAATGAGTGGTTTTAGGTATACTAACCTTCCACAGTCATGCACATGAGACAAGTGAGAATATACTCTAAAAATCGAAAGATCTGGTGAGAAACCTACAGCTTAGGCTCTCACGATCCAAATATGGCAAATTCCTCCCCAAGAGAACCCACTTAAGAGGGCTAGATATCACCAATTTGGATTGTGAACAGGAACGAATACGAAAGTCTCAAGTGCCATCAAACACGAGATTCTTTCGCACCCTTTCCCTATCTAAGATAACCTAGAAAATCTTTACAGTCGGGGTTTGATCGCCAGTGTGTGCAATGTGTCATGATCATCACGATGCAAAGTCATGCACATCAATTTGTATCAAACACCGCTTCAATATGTGCATAAAAATAAACATACAATCTCAACTCCAACATGTAGCGAAGATGTCAAACACTCAACCCCTTATTTCTCCAATCTGCAAAAACATCTAGCACGATTGTTAGGGTACGTACCTCACCTTCGAGAGCATCTGCAGAAAATGGGGTTAGATAAATCAATCAACCTTTTAATCGGCTCAAGTCCTCTAAAATTCCTAACCAGAGATTCTGGTTGAAATAAGTCCCCACGAAGTCGCCAATCTGTCACGACCCTCCTTCGATGGACGGCGAGGGCTAATGGGCCATCCAATGGTCTGATCGGATGCGAGCCACTCCCAGGGTCCATTACCCAAATCACAACTACGGAATACATTGTCGACCTTCAATGTGGTCTAATCACATGTGATACATGTACATGCCAAGGAGTCGCCACCAATCGTTTCGTGAATGGTACGATTGGAAACCTTATCGAATAGTTGGGAGCACTCTATCCGATTATGCGGAAACCAGAGAAATGGGATCGAGGACTTTGTTACACTAACTATCAGAGCTGACGTCCTTTCGACACCTAAGTTGAATGATTTATCTAACTCTAAGATTTCATGCAGATAAATTGGGTACAGACCTTAAATCTAGGAATTCATGCAGATAGGAGCAACTACCATAGCACTCACAATCAGTAAAATAAATGTACAAATCAATGATCCAAAAAGTGCAGATAAATCACATGAACACAATGTGGCATTCATAGTAAGGCTCTATTAGTCTAGAGAAACGTCAATCAAGGCTCAGGAGTGTTTTTAATGTGATTTACCCTTGAGGGGCAAAATCGTGATTTTGAAGCTTTTTTGGACAATTTGCCCTAAAAGGGAAAATTTATCATTTCGGATTAAATATGGAGTCAAAAGGTAGTAGAAATAGGATTGGTCACTAAACCAATCTATTTCCTATTTTTCAAGAATTTTCAGAATTTTTCTGAAATTTTGGAAGCAATTTGCCCTTTGATGGGTAAAATCGTCATTACAGAAGATGATGAGAAGTGAAAATCCCAAACAGAAGGATTGGTCAACCACCATACCCAAATCCTAATTTTGAGCACTTTTCACGTCTCGATCGGAATAAGAAAGACAATTTACCCTTTGAGGGGTAAAATCGTCATTTTCAAAAAAAAGAACGAGATTCGAAAACTCAAGCATAAGAATTGGTCACCTGACTGACTCTAATTCTTATATTGGTATTTTCAACCTGTCTCATATACAACCAAAGGCAATTTACCCCCAAAGAGTAACATCATCAATTTCAAAAAGAACGGATAAGAAATCTAAAAAATAGGATTGACCAATTGTCTGTGGTAATTTGTCCTCTTTTTTTTTTTGGAAAATTCTAGAGTATCTAGGAATTTTCTAAAATTTTCCTACATTTTTTTGGGATTTTCTGAGATTTTTTAACATTTTTTTAGAATTTTCTAGAATTTTTTTTATTTTTAATTTTTTAAAATAATTTTTTGAATTTTTTATTAAAAAAATGATTCGTTCCAGATTGACCCGATCCACTCGGACCGGAACCCGGCCCAGACCCGGACCCTCGCGACCTATCCTCCAAAACGACGCCATTCCGTGTTTTTCTTATTTTTTTATTATTCGGACTTAATATAACGGCTCCTATTAAACTACGTGACTACTCCACAGCCTCAAGATTAGCTAACTAAAACCTATGGCTCAGATCAAAAGCCGACTACTCCTCAACCGTCAAATATGATTATTTAAACCTACGGCCACGATTAAAAGCCGAGACTCAATCTGGACCGTCCATCCTCACTAACCTAAATGATGCCACTCGACCACTAACCTAACGGCACCGTTTCAGTATGTTCTGATTTTTAAATTTTTAAATCATTTTTTAATATTCCTAATTACTAATTGAATGGCCATCAAAAATAGGACTCGATTAACCTAGGTCGTCTAATCTAAGCTGACTCGGCCCGACAGACTAACGGTCAAATCAGCTCAGCACCTACATGGACCAATCATGTGTTGCCACCTAAACCTTTTGACTCGTTGACTCCGATGGAATGGATGACTGAGACTTCTCTAGCGCCGATGGACGACTAAACCAAGACCGATTAACATAAAACCAATGTCGTTCGACTCGCCTTATCGTCTAGTTTCATATATATCATAATCGAAACATTACATCCACAAAATCACGAACATCATGCAAAAAGCCGGATACAGCCATGGAAGTTCATTCGCGCAATTTACACAAAATCTGGGCAATTCAATCACAGAGCAACACCAATAGAGGTTCAGAGTACTTATCTCGGGATCCGATTGAGCTCACGCGGCCTAGATTTGGCTACGCAAGATTGAACAATTCTCGGTTTATGGTGGGTGGTTTGACAATCGATTCAAAGTGTTAAAGCAAAACCTATGCAAAATGAAGATACGATGATGGTCAGTAATGCTTGGGGAACGAAACACATGCACTAAATGTAAGAATGAGCATGAGACGGGTGAGTCGCCATTGATGCACAGTAAGAAGCTCAAAGTTGAGTCTCATCTGTTTTCGCAATTTCAAGCGGCGCGACCAATGGCAATCGATTTCTCGAAGCTCAAGCTACCTCCTGGTGACCCTCGGAAGCTTCAGTTTGGCTTAGAAGTGCCTAACCAGTGCTTGGATAGTTCGAGCTCAAGCCCTCGATAATGGCGATGGAAGGCGAGCTCTCTCCGTCTCTCTCTTCTGTTCTTCTTCCTTAACTGAATGAACGAACCCTCCTCCAGAAAGCCTTCAAAGGCTATATTCTATTTCGAATTTTTGGCGCTTGTTCGGGGGGTGTCTAACTGACTCCAAATGGCACGTGACTGTGCGTGCCATTTGGTCTAAACGGCGCCGAAGATGATGGGCAATTTCGTCAAGTCAAAATCGTTCTCCGACGCACGCGAACGGATGTCCAATTTGGCCATTCCATGAAAGTTGACTTTCACGGCTACCGCGATCTTGACCAACCAATTACGCCTTGCTCTAGCGAACATTAATGATGCCCCCGATTCCAATCGATGCGTCTAATCCTGAAGATCAAAAGCCCCACCATAGATCTGCTGATTATGGTCGATTGAGCCTTCAGTTTGACCACCGAAGTTCGGCCTGGCATTGTTCATATGTGCAGTCTTTTGGGGAAGAAGACGACATTGTAACGAACAGTTCGACCAGTCTGACTGGCCGTTTGACCGGTTAAAACCGGTTCTTACTTGATTTTTTTTAAATTAACTAATATTCGTGGGAAATTTTCACAATCAAACCTCATAATGGAACTTAGGACATTAATTTTATCTAAAAATATGTTTTTGCCCAAAATTTCTAGCCAATTTTTATGAAAACCCTAAATTTTCATTTTATTGCAATTCAAAAAAATTATGCAATTGAGGGCTTAAACAGTCAAATTGGACTAAACCACCTATGCCAATCAACTTATAACGATGAAAAATATTGGGTAGTGGCTTTAATTTGCAAATGTCGTTCCTGAATTGAAAGTAATTTCAATTATGCCGTAATTCAAGGACTAAATTGCAATTAAGTATGCAATTTTGCCCAATTCATGCAATTGAGCAATTGGTGCAAACAATTGGGCTAAATTGCATTGAAGGACAATCAGGTTGAATATCAAGACCCTAAAAATGCCAAAATTGCAAATTAAAAGACTCAATTGATTTTTTTAACCAAATTCAATTATACGTGTAACAAAGGAATACATAAAATTGAGCTTGAATCTGAACTTTTTATGAGGTCAAGAAGACAAGGAAATTAAAAGAAAAATATTGACTATTTGTTCATATTTTTTTTACCTCAAATGCTATTTTTCTTGATTTTCTTATGTATTTTCTATTTTTCAAAAATACCAAAAAATGCAAAAAAATATAAAGGATTATTTTTTTTTATCAAAAATGGTTCCTTGGGTTTGGCCAAGGCCACCAAAGTTCATTTTGTAATTTTTCAACTTTTTATGAATTTTTCATGAATTTTTTAAAAATAAACTAAAAAAGATTAATCGAAAATCAGGTATCAACATAGGGGAAATACTAAGAAATGATGGTAAATGTACATGAGAGGAGAGAGACTCCAATGGTGTCTGAAATTCTAATGCCTTCAATGGTATTCTATTAATAAGGTGGACCGTTGTAGTCACTGCATTATCTCAAAAACAGCCATGGACATTATATTCAAATAACAAGGAACGAGGTGTTTCAAGGATATGCGTGTTCTTCCTTTTTGCTACCCTGTTTTATTGGGGCATGCCTAAGCATGAGTTTTCATGGAGCAAGCCATGCTGTGGAAAATTAAAATTGCATGCTTTAAATTAAGCATAATTTTTTTGCACTTCATATAGTTCTTGCATGTTTATTGCATAGTTGTTCATATGTCATCCACGTTGTTCATGTCATGCATAGTTAGAATAGAATGTCCTGCGTTATTTTGCATGTTTTAATTAGTTAATTGAACTTTGCATATACGAAAATGTGACTTAATTTGGCATGTTCTGCATTGCATATCATCTTGTCATTTAGACCATGTCATTGCACTCATACCATTTATGCATGCATCCATCTAAAAAGCGAAAATTCCAATGTCACTTTATTATCTGAACTTTGAGTTGATTTCAATCTAAGTTGCCGACTTAAGATATCTCATAAAATTAAAGTACCGAAAGTGCATTAGGTTTAATTAGTTAATGTAATCATGTCCTCGAATCTTTGATCTCTTTTTTGTAGAAATAAAATAGTTATCTCGCTATTTTACTTAGATTTCTAATTAACCTACCAAAAATTATTAGTGACGACTTTAAACCTGAATTTATACGAACAAACCAAAGTTGTGATTTGATAAGGCTTGGAAAATTCCATATTAGGTTAGTTATCAAATTGGCTTGCTAATCCATTAACTTAATGGTCTTAACCAATTTTTAGGTCGCAACATTCTTGCCCCGTTTTTTTTCTGCGTTGGTGCGAGGTGTTGAAGAAATGGTTGTGTGGATGAATCTCACTTCTGGGTTGAGTTGGTCACGCCGACATGTTTGATCGATCTCTGCTTGCGATGATTGAGCGATCTACTCGCTGTTTGGTTGAAGTTCGGCAGTGTTTAGCGTTCGGATTTGCGGTAGTGGCAGTAATTGTTTATTAAAACGATGGTTTGTTCGTGTGATCTTTCCTTTTTTTACAAGCTTTAATTTGGTTGATGATTTCGTTAAGTTCTTGACGATGGTCCTTTCTGATTCTTAGTTTGATCCTTCAAAGCACAGACTGGTATGAACTCTCCGAGTAAACCGAGGATGAAGTTGATGGGTCCTTACCATCATAGGATAAAGGACGGTTCCAACAGCAAATCTTCAAGAACATCGCCTTCCAAGCTCAAGGAGCCTGACTTCACGAGGAACAGCTTGTTGGCCCCCAATGGCGCCGAATTCGACGAGGAAGGTACGTGCTTTCGCCTTGTCTGCTTCTCATTTCGAGAGGTTGAGTTGGGATTGTCTTGATTTGTTCTTGGAATGTTGAGATTGTCCATACAAGCGTTGTCGATTTCATGCTTGTTGGAACAAGTTGAATCGCATCTAAAATATTTCGCAATGTTTTGTTCTCCAAATCAGAACTTGCCGATATAATCTGCTGAAGAAAATTGGGGAGGTTAGGACATCTTGAGAAAGTACGAAGCGAGGAAGAAATAAAGGCCAAGGTTTTAAGAAGACTAGGGTTTAAGAGGAAAGACAAAAGAAGCATAAAAATCAAACCTTTACGCATTGGGAAAAATGTCAAAAAAAATTCCTAAATTTATTGCATTTATACCAATTCAGTCCTAAACTTTTTATCGGAATCAGTCTTAATCATTTTGCATTGGTGTCTATTCAGTTCTAAACATTTTGCATTTGTGTCAATTGAGTCTATCTAGTTAATTTTAGCTGTGGATGTCGGTCGTCTTATATGTCACAGCTATAGTCGAAGCGGATATTTTTAATATTATTTTTTATTTTTTTCTAATTTTTTCTTGTATTTCTTTTTTTATTGGGATCGGCAAGGGTCGTCAGCCCACCCCTGCATGCCCAAGCGATTTCCTGTAGGGGTGCTGCAAGGGCGACAACGCCTTTGCTTAGGGCTGGGCAAGGTCATGACACCCTCGTCCATTGCCAACCCTCGCCTGGGGTCGACAGGAGTCGACTGATTACCCTTGTTTGGCCCTCAATAAAAAAAAATGCAAGAAAAAGGAAAGAAAATCCAAAAAAAAATATTAACATTTTTAAAATAACATTAAACATATTTAAAAAAAATATTCACGTCAACAACATCCATGCCAAGTAGTACAACCAACCTCCAAGTCAACAATTTATAGCCAAAATTCATTGAATTGTCTTAATTGAAAAAAAAATGTAGAAAGTTGAGGATTCAAACTGCACAAATGTAAAACGTTTAGGACTGAATTGACATACACAAAAAATTTCATGACTGAGTTGGCACCAATTCAAAAATTTTAGAACTTGATTGGCACCAATACGAGATTTATGACTAAATTAGCATCAATGTGATAGATTTATGAATTGTTTTTACACTTATACAAACTCTCCCATGTCCTTTCTCAAAATGAAATTTTACGGCATCCACTTGATCAGGATCTCTCTGATCATTTGTCACCGAGAAAGACATCAGTGAGAACCTTCTTGGAGTGCAATGAAGCCCTCAACAACCTTATGCCCTTCAAAGTTACAAACCATATAATTAAAAAGACTGGTTAATCTCTTTTGATTGTACAAAAACTAAAACTTGGATTAACAAATATTTACTGTAATTAGATGAGATTTTTTTTTGGTGGTGGAGAGCCAGTATCTTTTTTTATTAACACAACTCACGTTGATCAATATTTATTCGTAATAGATTTTTTGCACATACTGTTGAGTTATGAGGCTTGAGCTACTAAAACATTAACATATCCGAATAGCAAGGGATGGCATGGGCTTACCTCATCCATTCCAAAGCTGATCACCTTCTCCTCAAGATGCTCAATCTCCGTCACGTTGAACTGGTGGAGCATAGTAATGCTCGAAATAGTCGACATCGGCTTGACCGTCAGATCGTCCATCACCGTGTACGTCACCACACCTTGCACGAAACCACCGTTACTGTCCGACCCAGCTGCTGACACTGCAGCAGCTATGGGGTTACTGGCCGGTGATGCGACGATGCATTTTTGCTTCATGAAGCGTTTGCACCGGGGACATCTTGCAGAAGGGTCCGCAGCCACGTAGTCCAGACAGTTATAGTAGACCTCATCCTCAAAGTCCGGAACGGCAGGAATGCTATCATACGCAAGTTGGGGGCAACAATGGAAGGTTCTGGGTGTTGAATTCAAAGATAGAGTCCCAGGCGATAAAAAAAAAAAAGAGTACGGAGGCAAAGGCGGGTGCTTTGGGTTTCAAGAGAATGTCCTTCTTGCAAGATTTGATGTATACATCTCTCAGCTTCTCCAAGCTGCCATGGACATTGCCTATACTGCCCACCATCCCGGTGTTCGTGAGGAGCCTGATCAGCGTTCCGACTGGCAACGTAAGGATGTGGAAGAGGAAGTCGACAAAATCTTTGCCTGCTTCAGCAAAGAGCACCGTTCGATTGCTCTTGTCGACCAGAAGCTTCAAGCTCACTTTGCCTGTCTCCATGTATTCGTGTTTGGACGATCGTTCTTAGTGGGAGAAAAACTGAGGAGCGATGCAGGTATATATCGCGCAAAAGAAGAAACCTTGGGAATGGTGAAACAGTGAAGAGTCGGTTTACCGGGAAACATCACGCGCAGTCTCTTCATCGAGGAGAGGAGCTCATTTTCCCTTGCATCAATGATAACCACTACGCATCTTCCCAACGATAATTCATTTTGATTTTGAGATGAAGCGAACGATTCAACTTCCATCGAAATAACCCATTATATACATTGCAGAAGACCTCCTATGATCAAGGAGAATGCCTTGAAGAGCAAATACCATGGCTTCTGCAAAAAGAAC
The DNA here is from genome assembly GCA_028455895.1 of Rhodomyrtus tomentosa. Lineage (NCBI taxonomy): Eukaryota > Viridiplantae > Streptophyta > Magnoliopsida > Myrtales > Myrtaceae > Rhodomyrtus > Rhodomyrtus tomentosa. The sequence goes on along the minus strand of JAPCWY010000009.1, from coordinate 13,342,013 downwards.
AACGGGAAGATATATTGCAACAATGCTCCCCGACAATGCAGGGAGAGCTACCCGGCACAAACGAAATTCCAAACCCGTTTGCTGATTATCCGCTTCAATTTGTGAATACTTTGCTTTGAACGGTACTCCCGTTTGACAAATCAGTCAGTTTTAAATAGTATTCTCAGAATTAATCACTACAATACAATACAAAGACACCCGAAAGATGATTTATCAATCTAAAATTACGGGATTTCTATTTTAAACGAGTTCAGAAGGTTGAAAGCTCTTCAAATATTAATTTGCATTCTTTGCTTTGATTGCTACATATGGGAAGCATCTTATTGATGATAACCTGAGCCCTTGCACAATAGTCATCATGCATAGGGCTTGCATGTGCAAAAACTAAAAGAACGTGCATATTCCCAGAGAACTTCATGCAATCTGCAAATACCGTGTAAGATTCATCTCTACTAAGAAAACAAGCGAAGATCTTCCTTTTTCCTCACGTGGAACTTATTTCTTGAAATACAGTGATGCAAATATTATTGGAACCATTGCCTCTAGAATTAGTAAGTCTGATTGTAATGCTCTGGTAAATGCCATCACTGCTAGAGCTCGATCTTGGGCTCAGAAATACTTATCATATGATGGACGGCTGCAGCTCTTAAAATCTGTATTGCATTCTATCCATGTTTACTGGGCAAGTGTCTTCGCCTTTCCAAAGTCTGTGTCACGCCCCAAACCCTGGGTACGCGGCATCCAGGTCAAATCGTCCCAAGGGCCGTAAAGGATAGCGTCTTAGGTTCCCCATCGACCCACGAAATTAACTACACATGCAGAAACGTATATAATTCCCAGACAGCAAAAGAAATAGGGATAGAAAAGCATGAGACATATCAAATCAAAACTTCAATTCGTATACAGATTCATCTTAACTCAATAAGGATAATACAATAATCAGCCTCATACTTCGAGGCAAGGTAGGATTCACATTGCATCTACTCCCAACATCCTCAATTTCAATTCTCAAGTAACCATAAGCTTCGAACCGAAAAATGTTGCCCATGACAAGATGAGATATGAATCTCAGCGAGTCAACGCCTAAGCCTTGGTTAAGGCGTTGATTCATCCAGACTATCCTATCAAACAATTGTAATCACAGAGTATGTATCTTAATCACATGCAACTTACCCATCGCATTGCCATGCACGATGCAAAGTGTATGCAATATATATTATAACGTGATTATGACAAGAATATAGCATGTCAACAACCCTAGGCATATCAATCGTATCAATTCGACCCGCCTATCAAGGCACTTAAACAGTCACAATGTAACCTTGCATCAATCAGACAATGAACATCATGCAAAGTCAACCATTAAGTCATCACTTATAAAGCATCAATTGTCACGTCTCGACTCTCGAACCCGCGACATCCCTTGCCAAATCGTTACCAGGTCACAAAAAATAACGTTCCAGGCAACTGCTATCGACCTAAAGATATACTGCGCATGCGGAACGTGCAATCTTCCAAGCAATAAAATCAACATGGAATAGGTAAGAAAAAAAGCCAAACGACCCAATGCTAACATAAAATTGCTGAAAATAGATTATCTATAACATTACAGAGCCAACAGCTGATAAATACAATCCCATGCTTCTGGGCGGCCCTCTAGCACTCGCAAAAAGATACAGGAATCATGTAAGGTTAACTCTCATCTATCCCAAGACGATCGGCGGCGGCGGTGGCGGCAGAGGCGAAATTAGGATTTATCATGTGGCGAACCGAGCTCAAACTTCGGCGACACCCCGGGGAAGTTCGGTGAGATCGCCGGAACAGGTGGCCGGCGACGGAGCTCCGGCGAGTGATGGCCAGTGGCCTGAAACAGTAACAGTCAGTGGCGAAACCGGTAAACCGAGTTGTTTCGCAGAGTTTCTCGGCGTCTCGGGCCTGGACAAGGCCGGCCAAGGCTAGGGATCTCACCCAGGGGTCAGTGGAGGTCGGCTAGGATCGGTAGTCGTCGGCGGAAGGTGGCCGACGGCGGCAAACAGCCGTGAACAAAATCGAGCTGTCTCGACGCCGAAACAGGAGAGGTGGTCGGCGGCTCTTTCCGGGCGCCACGATCTGCGGCCGGCGGCGACGAGCTCCGAGGGGGTAGAGGGAACTCAGGGGAGGTGATCGGCGGTGGCGATGAGGCACGGCGACAGCCGATTAGGTCAGATCGAAGAGCGAATCAAGCCGGGTCTAAAGCAGGGCACCGAGACTTCGGGGTGCTTTTCCGGCGGCAGACGGCCGGTTTGGCTGGGTCGGGGTGGTCGAGGGGAGGACGGTGGTCGGCTGTGGGGCAATGGTTGGCGCCGGTGACGGCCGTGGTGGCCGGAGGAGGCCACGGAGCCCTCGGGTCAAATGACCCGAAAACAGGGCAAGGCTCTCTAAGCCGTTTTCTCGGCCGTTCGACGGCGACGGCGGTCCGGCTTGGGTCAGGGCAGCGGCGGGGAATGGCTGAGGGCGGTGGCCGTCGGTGGTGAGGGGCGGTGGTCTCTCAATTTGTCCATGGATGAGGAGGAGTGGATCGGCTAAGGGCGGTCATTCACGGCCAAGAAAACAAGAAGAAAGAAGAAGAAGCAGAAGGAAGAAGAAGAATTGACGTGAATTGTGTATGGGGAAGAGGAATGGTGGGTTCCACCCTTGACTTGGTGGCAAAATAATTTTTTTGACCTATACTCACAAATGATTGAGGGTAATTCGGTAATTTGGCGCACCGGGACTGAAACGCAATTTTGGTATACTGAACGAATGGTATTTTCGGTAAATTCACTAGCCAAAATCGGTCGGGGTTAGGGTCGATCGCGAAAACGGCAATTCCAATTCGCGACGGAATAAATTCGAAACCTAATCTAAAATAACCTAAACTTTAGAATTCGTCCAATTTTTCGTCTCTTCAGTCCTTACGGTCCAAAAATATGTGTCGACTATGATTACATTTTCATATCATTCTATCAACCTTCAATGCTTACAAAAGCTAAATTTTCAGGACGTCACATCAATTTACCATTCAGAATCACTAAACGTATTCATCAAATTACCACACCCAGTGTAACAATAATTCGAACCTAGGTAAGTATGAGCTCCCATCTTCCTACTCAATTCGTCACATACCAAACCTCGTAGTTGGGATACGCCCACACTTGTCCATGAACGAGTGCTGCACATCGTTCATTTGTTAATCGATGATCCACGACATTTGTAAAGTTTAACTTACACTACCTCATGCCAAAGGCATCCAGGTAATGTCTTTTGTAAAACAGACTCCGTCTCATATCCTATCAGCGACGGTTTCTGCAAGTTGTACCCCATACCAATGGCAGCCAGGTTTCTACAAGTGGTAACCCTATACCAATGGCAGCTAGGCATAACAAGTAGGCTTCCCAAAAGGGGTCTGATCCGTCACAAGCTGCAATCGGCTTCTGACAATCCATGCCTGCGTCGCACTCGTCAGTACCGTACATAAGAAAGTCGGGCATCTGACAAGCCATCGTGTGTATCCCCATGCCCTTTGGCATGCTAGGCATGCTATGAACTTTGTCAGGCGTCGCATCATCGATTCATCGTATGACCATGCAACTCATTCAGCAATTATTCGTTATTGTCTTGGCTAATAGTCAACGGTAAAGCATTTATGCTCAAGGCTTGGCCTTCAACCATTTTCGTGCCCAATGTGTCGCATGAGACATGCGACGTGATATGCATATACCACACAAGCTACTACCCATCTCAAGCAGCACAAAACCAATAACCACAAATCGGCCATCCAATTGATATCCAGTCAATTCAGACTCATGGTCGCATAATCATGACAATCAGGCAATATCACAACTAGTCATTTCGATAACATGCCAAGGCAATCAAACGAAGATCACAAGTAAGCATTTCAGTAACTAGCCATATCATTTCCGAGATAACCACTATGTCCAACCATTTCAAAGCCAAACGACCAAGCAACAATTCGTCGAATTAACCAACATTTTCAATTGAGGCCATTTAACCTATTACAGAATACTAGCATATACCAACCTCAATCAGTCTACCTAAACGCCTAGAGTTCTAAACAACTAATTCCCTAGAGTTCTAAACAACTAATTCCAAACGCAATCAATGACCTAAACAAGGATTAGAAGTCAACTCATAGTTAATTAGATGAGACGTGTGCAACGGCAATCCTTGAAAACCTTCCCAAAAACTTGAAACTCACTGGCCACACGGGCCTGGACACGCCGACACACCGGCCCGGACATCGGCCATCATGACCGGCCAAGCCTAGGCTCTCAATGAATTTTGCCGGCCATGGCCCTGGCACGTCTCGGTCACATGGGCCACAATTATCGGCCACAGCGCGGTCATTATGGGCCACGACCTTGGCCGAAGTGAGTCAGTGAGAGATGAGAGACATACGTATATATAGGAAGACATTAGGGTGTAGCCTTACTCCTAGGCAATGTGGGACATTTCATTTAGCCTAAGTTGGTTCATCTTATATAGAGAAGAAGAGGGAGTCCTTGTCCACTTACAACCAATGTGGGATATTGCCTCCTCAAGTGCTCTTCACTTTTATTCTATGTGGAACACAAGTTTTGGGTGGAAAACCCTAATGGTAGTTCCGTAATTTCGTGATGTCCAAGGTCATATTGGTAATTTGTCACCTCTAGGCTAATCTCAACAATTGGTAATTCTCGGAAGGATTTTCTCGTCCAATCTCTATCCAATTGGATTAGGACAAGACCTAAGTTTAAAAATCTTAATCCTAAGACGAAACGATCGATCGATCGAATTCTAAACTAATTCGATCGTCGATTCAGGAAATTCTCGATTTCCTTCATCGAAATCATCGACATTCAATCAAAAGCAACAAACTGGATTTCCTAAATAATTTATAAATAAATTTCTATTACAAAAGGAGGTCAAATTTCCAGGACGTCATAGTCTGTCTTGAATAGGATTGAGCTTATCCTTAGACAGTTCATATGGAAAGGCCCTGACTTGGGGGTTGATGGGGCTAAAGTTTCTTGGGCAGATATTTGTCTCCCTAAAGAGGAGGGTGGCTTGGGAATTCGTAGGGTTCTGGATTGTAATAAGGCAATAACTCTCAAGCATATTTTGGATTCTCTTTATTGATAAAGAATCCCTATGGTATAAGTGGATTCATTTGACTTTCCCGAAGAACACCAATTTCTGGATAGCCACTAGACCAACCATATGTTCCTGGACATTGAAGAAAATCTTGGATCTTTGCCAGGACCTCGATTTACAGTTTAGATGGAGGATTGGTAATGATCACTCGACATCATTTTGGTTTGACCACTGGCGTGAAAAATGTCCCCTTTTTAAGTTTTTCACGGCTAGAGACATTTACCGCTCTAGAATCTCTCGACAGGTCACCGTTCGAGACTTCTTCCTCTCTGACTGGCCAACATCCACCACCTTGCATACTATGCGACCTTGGTTGGAGCTGGTTCCATCCTTTGTGGACACTAAAGAAGAAAAATTCTTTTGGAATGACCATAATTCTAAGGACTTCTCGATTGCAACGGCCTAGGACTATCTCAAACACAAAGGGCGCCATGTACATTGGCATACATTTGTATGGGATAAGGTATTTGCTCCGCGAGATGCCTTCCTTATGTGGGTAGCCTCACACAATCAACTACCAACTCGGGTTTTGTTACTCCAATACCGGAGAATTGATAATGGTTCTTGTGCATTTTGTCGAACTAGACTGGACTCAGTTGACCATCTATTCTTTGGTTGTATGATCACTAATAGACTTGCTGCTACATAGGCGTCCAAGTATAATCTGACTTGGCAGACTCCTTCATGGGATGATCACATTCGATGGGCGAAGCAACGTATAGGTGGCCCATCCTTTTCCCACCAGATTGCTAGGTTTTCTCTTGGTACCGTATGCCATATTATTTGGACCAAGAGAAACAACATCATCTTCCGCAACAAATCTCTCTTTGTATTGGCACCCATCTTGCATCTCACTAAAAGGGTCAAAGACAAAGCTATCTCTATAGGTTACATTCGTGATCACCCTCGCAATAGGCATCTCCAAAGAAACTGGGGACTTTCTCCCACCATTTTTTAGGAGCGTCGTGATGTTACATAACCACTGCTTTTTTTTTTATGGAGAGTTTATTTCTGACTTCATTTGCTGATTATGTATGCTCCAGGGTCGGATACTTGTTGGTGAGACCTTCTTTTACTGCTCTTGGCGGCATCCCATTTTGTCTTGGAGCTCTTTCGCTATTGGTCAGATGTAATGCTGCAGGTGGGTTTGCATACTAGAAGCTAGCTAACTCAGGGGATTAATTTTCTGTTTTGGCCGCATGCTTGGCCTTTTTATTTCTATTTTGGCCGTGTGCTGGCCTTTCTTTCTCACCTAGGCGATTCAATTTCGGCTGCTGTATATGGCCTTTTTGCATGGCGTTTTGTTCGGTTTTTTGACCGACTATTCGGCGGTCCTGCTGAGGCCGATCTTGCTGGTTCGATACTGTTAGTGGTCTGCCCTAAAAATCAATTGAGGTTGATACTCTAACATTAGTTGTGGATAAGTTTGTGTCAGAAAATCGATCTTCACTATGCTTAGGTAGTCGTAATGTCTTGCTAGAGACCGCTTATGGCTTGTGGGCCAAAAGAGTTTTGAGCACACTGCTAATGTATAGTAAACCTACAAGGTCGCACACAATAGCGAGCTGATTTAATATTTTCTCTGCGCCTTAATCTATCTAAAAAGTAGATCTTAATTTATTCTCCAATTACGAATATCTAAACGATTGTGCGCGTTATGAGATAACGATTAAATGCACAGTCGAGTTGACGGTTCAGAGGACGTCGTGAGCCCAGACTGTTAAGTCGTGAGGCCCAAATCGCAAAACGCAGGTTTTAAGAAATAACCCTAGATACGCCTCAATTTGAGAGTGAATATTATTCTCGAAAGAGAAAAATAGAGAATAGTTCTCTGTTCAAGGCGATCGTGACAGACAATCCAAGATGTAAAAGCTAGCATCAGATCCTTGGAGAACTCAGTGCATGTGTGTGGATGCCGGTAGAGGCGCAACACTTGGGGCGTTAATCCAAACATAACCAACCGTCAATTTGTTGCCGACCGTAAAAGGTACGTCATGAACCTATTTTGATTTCGATATACACATAAATCCAATTTAGGGTTTATTTCCGCTGCGCTTTATGAATCCAGTAAACCCTTTAGATACTGGTTTCACAGGATGGGGGCTGGTTAATACACTTGCTGGCCCTTCTTCTCACGTTTGCTGCCCAGATTTGGACACCATCCACAGCCTACCTATAGGGATGCTCCGTCTTGCCTTGGCTACCCTCTCGATTGGCTTATTCGTGTTATTTTTGCTGATTGATATCTGGTTCCACAGGTTTAGTACAGCTATTTTTATGGCATTGTTTTGGCCGTTGTTGGTAGACCTACGCTGCTATCCTTTTCTGCATAGGGCCATTTTGGGTGGCCATCTATTTAGTTTATGGCCAGCTTTGGCCTTGTAGTGTAGTGCACTTACATGTCTTGTATTTTGCAACTAGTTCACCGTTGAACTTTTCATGGCACATACGATGTCATTATTGGTTCATGATTTTTGTAGTCGGTTCATTCTTGTACCTAGCGCATTGGAAAGTTTAATACATACTTACCTTACCCATATATGTATATATATATATATATATATATATATGCACACACGCACATTGTTGGAACCAATGGCCAAGAGTTATAGAGCCTTGTTCTAAGCCAAGTACTGACTGGACTAACTTTCTTCTATTTGTCCAGTTTTTTAACAATGTTTTGTTGTTTTATTGTTAGCTGCTTCATTCAGCTGTGGACTTCTTGCGTACTCAATAGGAATTTGGTTATATTTTCATAAAGTGCTTAGTTATAAAAACAAAAGCATAAAGACACTACAAGTGTCAAAAGTTTCGTAAGACGCTCACTTTGTGTCAATAAGAACTTGGTTATATTTTTAGGAAAATGATAAAAAAAAAAATTGGTGTTAGCTAAAATCTGAAAAAGAATCACAAAATATTTTTCATCGTTTGGCAAAAAAAAAGTATTTTTTTTCCCAAAATAAACATGCATTATTCGGCCTTCAGTAATTGGATATGGGCAGGCGGGGAAACGGGCATGGGACACCGAGTTCCCCATATCCCTAGGTCGAGACCCAGCTGTTCGTGCCTGGGTCTCCGTTCTCTCGTACCAAGATGCATCCAGCAGAGTTTTCTTCGGGATTTCATAAAGTCCTCCAAAAGACGTCTTCAAAATGTCAATGAAGCAATGATGCAAAACTCTCTTCATCTCTCGTGAAAACCTCTATTCCGTTGACGGAAATCATTTTCCCTTCAGGTTAGTTTTCTTGTGCCAAACACTAGAAAATTCGGAAAGCATCTTCCTCCAAGTTGTTTTCGCTGGCTCCATCTGTTTCGAAGAAATGAATAACTTGAAAAATACTTTCCTAAAATTGATAGCTTATATTTCGTATGAAAGGTGAATGAACAAAAAAATACGTCATACCTTCAACACAATGTTTAGACATATATTTTTATTGATGATGAAATTTCCTTCCATTAATTGATTTTACGCAATATGAACGGTCGTTTTTAGGAAAATATTTTTCAAATCATTTATTTTTCAGAAAATAGAAGGAGCAAGGTGATGGAAATTTGAAATTTGTACAGATACACATATTATCCTAAGACATTTTGGAAGAGTAACTCTCTTTCTAAAATCGGCTTCTTTCTAGCATTTCCTTTCGAAAGTTTTAAATTGAAGCTTTGACACTTTAGAAGGAGAAAAAAATTATTTTAAACAATAAAACTTGATAAAAAGTAAACAGAAATGAAGAAAATGTAGGAAAAGATAACTTTGCTTGGGCCATCCGGCAGCTTATGAAAAATCGAATTCATAATCAAATTAAGCGGGCCAGCTTAAGGGCGCATTAGGAAAACTCAAGAATTAGAAAATATATTCCGAAAAATGATGGTTATATCTCTTAGAAAAAAATTTCAATAAAAAATATGTTCATTTTCAATAACAATTATACTTTTTTATTTTCGTGGCTTATGGAAATATTTTGCATCATTTATTTTTGTAAGAGATCTTTGGTTTTTCATGAAACAAACATACCGAGAAACAAACAGCTTTCCGTCAAGGCTCAGTTTTTACCTAACACACCAATGATAGGATTATGGTTATATGATTGAAAAACAATCTGCTGCTTTGATTAAGGAAAAATTAATGGGTAAACAATTTTTTAGTATTCCTAATGATGCATAAAAACTTCCATCTATGTCGAGAGATTAAGGAAAAAAATAAGTTGGCCTTAATTGTTGGGATATTTTCAGTTCAATTTTCATTCAGGTTCTGATAGTAAGCAAAAAAAAAAGAAGTACCATGACTGTTCACTTTGTACCCAAACAACATTAAAGAAACCCTAAACAACTAAACAGCACCGAGGCTGTCTCTAACTGTTGTAACTGTCGCTATTTATCCCTCCATCTCCGATGTTACATCAGTCCCCTACTCAAGCATTCCGTCTTCTTCTTCCTCCTCCTCTTCCTCATCTTCATATTCTTATTTTTGGGGTTCAATGAAGACATCAATGATAACATTTTTTGAGTTCAATGAAGCCCTCAGCAACTTTTTTTTTTATCGAGGTGTCTGGGCCAGCTTGCGCGCACCTCGACTATTCTCCGGGGGACTAGCACGACAACCACCAGCCGCGACCCCCACCAAGTCACGAAGCATGAGTTAGGAAATTTGAACCAAGTACCTAACAAGGATAGTACATCTCTTAACCAACTTGGCCATGCGTGGATGGGTAGCCCTCAGCGACTATATACCTTCAAAGTTACAAAACCAAGTTATTAAAAACAACAGCTAATAACTAAATAATAGTACAAAAGCTAAAACCTAGATTAATCAATATTGTGGAACAAAGGCAGTATTTTTTTTTTCTTCACTCGATGGAGGTATAAAGTTTGCACTTCTAAAACCTAATCGCGAGGAATGGCATGGACTTACCTCGTCCATTCCCAAGCTGACCACCCTCTCCTCAAGATGCCCAATCTCCTTTACGTTGAACTCTTTGAGCAAAGTAATGCTCGAAATAGTCGACATGGGCTTCACCTCTAGATGGTCCATCACCATGTACGTCACCACCACTTGCACGAAACCGCCCTTACCGTCTGATTCAGCGGCTGATACTGCAGCACCCGTCGGATCGACGAGAGTGAATGTGTGGATCATAGACTTTCTGCAATTAGGACATATTGCAGAAGGGTCCTCAGCCACGTAGTTCCAACAGTAAGCGTTTAAAGGGGAAGCGCACCTGTAGTAGGTTTTGGGTGTTGAATATAAGAACGAAGTGGCAGGCAAGAAAAATGGGGTTTCAGAGAGAAAGGCGGGTCCTTTGGGATTCAAGAGAATGTCTTTCTTGGAAGATTTGATGTACACATCGTTCAGCTTCTCGACGCTTCTGTAGAGATTGCCTAAGCTGCCCACCATCCCAGTTTTCGTGAGGAGCCGGATAACCGATCCAACCGGCAACGCGAGGATGTAGAAGAGGAAGTCGACAAAATCTTTGGCTGCCTCAGCAAAGAGAAACGTTCCGCTGCTTTTGTCGACCAGGAGCTTCAAGCTCACTCTGCTTGTCGCCATTGTTGAGTTTAAGGGTGGAAGAACTCTGGCTCTGGAAACGATTCAGACTCGTGTGGACACTTCGGTAAGTTGGAATGCAAGTAAATATAGCGCAAAAGAAGCCTTGGGGATGGTGAAATTGTGAAGAGTCTTGGTTTACGAGGAACATTACACGCGGCCTTCATTGAGGAGGAGCTCATTTCCCATGAGGCTAATAATAGCCACTGACGCAATCTTCCCAGTGGTATTTGCATTGATTCTCATTTTAAATTCCCGACGAAAGTGACGATTCCATCTCCATCAACACAAGAGTCCATTCAGCACAAGAGTCATATGGGCATTGAAGCTCACGCGCATACCCTTTGAGTACGACGAGGAAGACCTCTCCAACAAGAGCGCCTTGCTTTCGCAATGTCAAAAAGGGACGGCAGCAGAAATCCAAATGTTATCACTTCTTAAAATATAGAAACCCAACACACGGGCAAGTATCTCGAGCTTCATGAAGGAAAGGGGAGAAAGTCCATGGTCCTGTTTGATAAATCAGTCAAGCCTTAAACAGCACTCTCAGAACCAGTCACTGCAATACAGGTCATGCGCTTAAACCGTGAAAATCATCCAAAACACCCGGAAGATTATTTGTCGATCTAGAATTGGAAGATGCAACAGAAGTTTCCTTCTCACTTGTTCCCACAGATCATGACGGAAAATGCATCCATGCAGTAATTCCACAGAGTTTGTGCAAAGTTCCCACAGTAACTATTATCTTTCTATCTATGGCAAATCCTTCTGTCATGCTTTGCTTTCTAATTCAATTCCCAACGTTCTCATTAAACGAGTTCGAAAAGTTAAAGCTCTTCAAAGGTTAAGTTGCATTCTATTGATTCGATTGCTACGCATGGTAAGCAGATATTCATGATAACCTGAGACTTTGCAGGATAGTCATCGTGCATAGGGCTTTCATGTGCAAAACTTTAAAAAAATAATTTTCATATTCACAAAGAACTTACGCCATCCGCGTATAGTGTAGATGACTCATATTTATGACGAAAACACATGGAAAGATCTCCCTTTTCTCTCCCGTGAAACTTATTTCTTGAAAAACAGTGATGCGATATTATTGTAACTGAATCATCAAAAATTAATAGAGCCTTATTCTAAACCAGGTACTGACTGAACTACATTTTTTTCTATTTGTTCAGTTTATGCACAATGTCTTCTTGTTTTCTGCAGAGAAGGGACTTCTTGTGTATTCAGCAGGAATTTGGTTTTATTTCCATAAAAGTGCTTAGTTATCAAAACAAACAGCAAAATTTATATATATATATATATATATATATATATATATATATATGATTGCTAACCCTTTACAAATGCAATATACTACGCAATCCCGCAATCTTCTAACTCCGTGCAAATGTGGTTCAACAGTTCCAGGATATGATCAAGAGTTTATCTTATTATGCATTGGAGGAAACCACGAGGTTGTATGAAAGAACAAGCAACAATCGCTTAGTCAAATCTTCTAGCCTAAATCATGATTACTACGAAATTACAGAAAGTTGAGTTGCCAACCCTGAATGCTTTCCAATTCGCATGATGAGATAGGAGGATCGCTCAAAAATTTTGAATCATCACCTCTAAGACTAGTGTAAGACGTAGAGAGTAAAGCCACTTGATGGAAGTGTTAAGAACGCGAATCTTTTGGAGAAAAGAAAAAGTAGAGAAAAAGAAGACGAGAGAATTTTTTCTACATAGAAAAACCCTTCTAGATCAGAAGGGAAAAAATCACGGTGCCGCACTAGACAATCTCTTCATTATCAGTTTTCAATGTTACACATACAAAAGACATTGCCTCAATATATAATAAGAGTCTATAGCATACATAACTAAGAAGCAAATTACAAATATGCCATTAAAAGCTCCACACTTAATATTGTTTTTTTTTTCTTTTTCTTTTTCTTTTTTTTTTGCAAACTCCACAAATCCATCAATCTCCCACTTGGAGGTTGATAATAATATTTCATAATATTCACTCCTCTTTGTAACCAATATTGTCTTAGTGCGGGAACCACCCTCATCACTATCCATGGAGGCCAACTGAAGCAATGCACAGCCTCAGTTTCTCAATGGTAACAACCTTTGTTAACATATCTGCTAGATTTTCTGTACCTAGAATCTTCTTCAATGACAATGTCCCATCATATACCATGATGATAATAAAGAAGGGGTGACCAATTCCTGGTCCAGTCCGAATCCCATCAAAAATCGAGAATCGAACCGATGGTCCCGGTTCCCATTTTTTGGAACCGCGGACCGGACAAGCCACCCTCAAAACTGGAAACCAGATTGGACCATCACAAATATTTAGTTTTGGTCCGATCAAGTTTAAATCCCAAACTTATCACCTAAGTCCATCACAAGAACCGAAAAGTGGGTTAATGGAATAGGAACGTCAAAGGCAAAAAAAAAGGTAAGAAAAGAGATATGCAAAGTAAACCCTAAGCCTAAACAAGTAAACATTAGGTTTACTTTCAAAAAAACTAAAAAAACAAAAAACTGGTCTGGCCGGTTGATCCGATCCTAAGCCTAGAATCGGGAATCGAACCGCCCGGTCACCGGTTTCAATTTTAGGAATCGGGAACCGAATCGGATCCCTCTAAAATTAGGAACCGGACCATTGGCCCTGGTCCGGGCAGTCTTTTTTGCTCACCCTTAAAATAAAGTTGGTGATCTCCGTAATATTGCATAATATTGCGCAATTTTAAGATTTTAGGTAATTTCATGATTTTAGTAATATTTTTTTTAATTTTGTGTTATCTATTGTCATTAGGGTTGTCACCTTATAAAAGGTTGTCTTTAGGGTTTTAATGATCTAGATTATTGATTATTAACAACATAGGGATTGATATAGTTTATAGTGAACAGAGATTGTTTCTCGTTTATCAATTTCGATTCTTCTATTTAATCTTGCTTTCTATCAAACTTCGGCATCATTTGGTATCAGAGCATAGGTTGCTTTAAAATCGATGGCTAAATAGAATCGAAGTGGTCAAAGACAGCGTACACGTAGAGGTTGCGATGTGAAGTCGTTCCTGATGCAGATGAACAGCTGCATCTGAGAAACTTGCAAGACATAGAAAACAAAGAGCCAAAAAGATGAAATCAGGTTTCAGAGCGACGTCTTACAGAGGCAGGGCTAGATGCTCAATCTGAAGAAGAAGAAGAAGTGGAATCTAATGATCTATCTGATGATGAAGAGGAGGACGTCAATCCTTTCGCAGATTCGAACCGAGGACGGAATCGAGGAGGACGACCTAGGAATCCATCCACTTTTCCTAATGACGGGATGAAGATCGAGATTCCTTAGCTTTAAGATCCAATCTTTGACGAAGATCCAATCTTTGATGAGGATCGAGTCTATGATGAAAATAAAGTTCCACTTTATGATGAATCTAATGGAGGAGAACAAGAGGATGCGGATCTAGATCAGGAAGGATTATATATGCTGATTCTATCGCGGCTATGCCACCAACTTTTCAGGTTTGCAAATACTTGATCTTGAAAATGTGTCTGTTAAAGTGAATTTGAATTGAGAGAATGTGACTAGGTCTGGTTCAACAGTGCAAGCAATTGGTTCATCGCATGTGTGCTTGTTTGCTACCTTTGGATCTGGTTGGAGGAACTTGAATTCGATATTGGTTTATGACTTGCATAGCTTAAAGCCCGTCGATTCTGAGAATACGAGAAAGGTGTCCACAAATCTTGGCTACACAAACATACATGGTGATGGACCATCATCACATCGAGTAGAAGTATTGATTCCAGAAGTTACTCAGTCAACTGAAAGGTGCTGATTTTAGAGTACAGGGATGGAATATGCCTGAGCGAACTTGAATCATTGGAAATTTTTGGTGTAAATAAGAAAAACACTGCTGAGGAAATGACGCGTGCATATGCCCATCAAATCTGTACTGGTGGGTTCTTCAATGGTGATCCTCATCCGGGAAATTTTCTGGCGTTAGCAAAAATGTTTCTGGCATCTGCCAAGGGGGACCATGTGGCGTTGTTCTCCGCTTTTGAAGAGATGGTGCTTAAATTGCGCCTAGGCATCCCAGAACAGGCCGTGGAGATCACAAATGTATTTTTCCGCACATCCACACCAGCAACTGAAGCTCTTGAGAAAGTTGTTTATGGAGAACGAGTTGCTTTTTCTTTCTTTGTGGAAGAAAGTGAATCAAGCAAGGAATGAAGCTCCCTATACTTTGAACTGTGTTTTTTAATGAATAAGCTTGACGATGTGTTTTTAGAGAATTTCTTGGTGCTCAAGCTGATGTATTACTTGATTCGTTGGAGAAACCGTCCTCGTCTTTCAGAATCTAATTCCTTCTGGGTTGTGGCAAATGTAACAATGTCTAATCTTGGAGATGAGAAGGCACAACAATATTTAAGAACCAATCTTTTTTCCTAGTAGGGAAGAATGATGTAAATAAAGTTGGCGACCTTCGTAATATTGTGCAATTTTAAGATTTTAGGCAATTTCGTGATTTTAGTGATAATTTTTTGATTTTGCATTATCTATTGTCATTAGGGTTGACACCTTATAAAAGATCGTCTTTAGGGTTTTGAAGATCTAGATTATTTATTATTGATAATATAGCAATTGATATCATTTGGAGTGAATAGAGATTGTTCCATGTTTATCAATTTTGATTCTTCTATTTAGCCTTACTTTCTATTACTTTGGCATCATATCAACTCACGAATATGATGATACTTCAACTCAACGTACGTTGTCCTTGAATGAAATACCAGATTCTTTTCAAGACAAATCGTAATTTGACTGTCACTGACACTGTGATCTTGCTTCTTGCCTATTTCCTCCCCCCCCCCCCCCAAAAAAAGTCAACCAAATAATCTATCACGCCCCAAACCCGGCAGGCACGCAAACATCCTACCAGGCTGTTCATCTTATCGTTATTACCCAGGATCCAACGGCCATAAATCTCAGAACTTTCAATTTCAATAAGCATACGAAAGCAAGAAAACAATCCCCTTTCTTCAAAAACATAAGATGACTTCAGGACTGCACAATAAAACATTTAGTCAAGGTACAACGCAGGACTTTGGTTTACAAATATAATCATGTAAGGTCACATGTCTAACTACGACAAAAGCTTGGATAAACCTCCATTCCCTCCAATAGCTTCTTCGAATACCAATCCAGAGCATACTCGGGATGTCAACGTCTGGGACTTGAAAATGTTAATCCCACGACGGGGTGAGATATAAATATCAGTAAACTAAACCTAACCCTAAACTAGGCTGCCAGTACCTCCAGACATCTTTTGAAAAATAGGTATCTCAGAACAAAAGCTTTTACGTGGTAAAAGCATGATCCTATCAAAACATGGCATTGCCAAAACACGGCACTTCGGTAATTTAAATTGACTCAACTCAGCCACAAAAGCCATAAGTAAACTACACTTCGTACTATGGCAGGGTTTTCAATCAAAACAAACACTCTCGAGGCGCATTTCTCATCACATATCACAATTCCAGATGGTAAGGTCCACGTAATAATGCTTCAGGCTGCTATAACATGCTTGTCAAGACCCACGTTAGAACGCCTCAGGTCAACACATACTTATTATTAGGACACACGTAAGAACACATCAAGCTAGGATACTACCCGCGTAATAACGCCTCAGGTTAGTCATCCTTACTTGGCTAAGTGTAATATCTCACGTAATAACGCATCAGGATAATCCAAACCCCATGTCATAACGCATCAGGGTACAATTTATCTTTCATAGACCCGCGTCAGTACACCTTAGGTCGAATCTCGCGTTTAACGCATCAAGGAATCACATGTACATGTACTCATAATTAAATCAATCATTAGCCAAATAAATTCTGTGACACCCCGAAAATTCACCTCTGGCAAGTAACTGAAATAAATATAATGGATTGACATCGAATTTCAGCCGATGGAAAAATTTTGGATTGCAAGGACTGAAGAGATTGGACGGATTTTGAAGTTTCAGTCGGTTTAGATTAGGTTTCGAAATTCTTAGTTATCGCGAATTAGGATTTCAATCCTCGCTCTCGAACCTAATCCTGACCGAGCCTAGCCTGTGAAATTACCAAAATATCTCTTGTCCAGTGTACAAAATTTTCGTTCACTCCCGATTTAGGAAATGACCAAAATGCCCTCAATTATTCACTAAAGGACAAAATTGCCCAAAAGTCTTGGTGGACCTATCTCTCTCTCTCTCTCGACAGAATGCCCCCTCCTCCTCCTCCTCTTCTTCTTCTTCTTCTTCTTCTTCTTGGATAACCGAACTTTCTCCGGCGATTTCCGCCGCCACTAACGGCCACCACCTCCGATCACCTCCTGCCACCACCACCAACCCATCCCCAGCCGTCGCTCACCGCCGGAAGCCGCGAACAATCGCAAAACCCCAACCCCCTGTTTCGGCCTCCACCCACCCGAGAACGTTAGAGCTCCCTCCGGCGCCACCGCCGCCACCCACTACCTTTCCAATGTCCCCTTTACCTTCCCTCAACTCCCTCGACCCAGCCTCGTCGACCGTCGCCCACCGAAGCCGCCACAATCGACCCTGAAACTGCCGATGCCCTGTTTTGGGGACTAGTCAGATTTCTCTTTGATCCGAGCGGACAGACCGTCACCGTCTCTCACCGCCGCCGCCGATGAACTCCTAGGACCCCTCTCCATCTTCCCTAAACTCGTGGCCACCGGCCGCCGCGCGTGAAGGCCGGAAATCCGCCCAAACAGCCCCCTTGTTCCTGGCGCCCCCACACCCTACCCCACCCGATTCTATCCCTCGCCGATCTGCAGCCTCCGGCCGCCCTCCGCCGCGGCCACCACTCCCAATCGACCCTCCCCGACCCTGGTCCTTCCACCACCAACCCCCGAGCCGTTTGCCATCCGTCGATCGTCGAACCGACCGCCTCAGCCCCAAGCCGGCCCTACCCTGCCCGGCCGAGTGCCCTACTCGAGCCGGTTCAAGCTGGTCATGGCCTGTATTAGCCTGGGTCGGGTGGCCGAGAATCCGGGTCAAATGGCCGGGTCCGTAGGCCATTCTGGCTGAGAAGTTTGGGCCATTGTTCGAGGAAGTTGGCTCGTGATCCGTCATCGCCGTTCATCGTCGTCACCTGCGCCGTCGCCCTTGAGACCACCCGAGCTGACTTAATTTGTGAGTTGACTTTAATCCTTGGTTAGGGCGCTAATTACGCCTAGGATTAGTCGCTTAGTCAATTAGGAAATTTAGGTGCGCGATTGGGGCCGGTTTAGATAGAAATTGTGATTAAGTTAAATGGCCGATCGATTAGGTTAGTCGATTAATTATATTGTCTGTGGTTAATTGTGATTAGTTGCAATTGATTGAGTGATTGATTGTGTTCGATCGCGAGCGAGCGATAGGCTAGACACGATCGAGCGATCGACGTCTTAAATCGATTAATTTGGTTAATAAAGTATTATTGTACGAATCGAGCTTTTTGTGGCCTAATCAGTGTTGACTGCTCGTGATTGCTTGGTGGCCTTGTTGATTGAATCATTTCGCTGAACTGCCTGTTTGACTATTTTTTTGTCCATTGGGTAATTGATTGTCTGTTAGGGGTCTGATAGCCCTTTTATGATTGCAGTGTTTAATGTTAGACTGCATATGCATATGGCCGTGTGGGAAGTCAAAAGACATGTTTTAGTATGAAAGTGGCCTTCGACCGATCTTTTACATGCGTGAGTGAGCATCTGGCTTTAACCGAAGATAATGAAATGGGTTGATTGCTAGATGTGTTCTGTGTGGTCATATGAGGGAACGATGATGCTTTTCCTAGCAAGTTCGTACTGTAACAATTGTATAGAACCATACGACTCGCCAGAAGCACGTCAATTCGGTCTGGTGCTAACTGGCACGGAGGCAGAGTTGGTCAAATACCGGTCACAGCTTGTGATGAACCGATGCCCCGTTTAGGGATGCCTACTTGCTGGTGCCGTGCCAGGCGCACCAAAGATACCTCTTGTAGTAGTCGTTGTCGAGAGAAAAGAGACGTAATCCGCTCCTGCCGGCAGAACGCTCGATTACACTGAGGTGTTGGATCGCGTTATTTGTGGGAGTCGAATAACGCCTTCTTTCACGTAGATCCTCTCATGTGTCGTGGGCACGATCATCGTTAATAAATAGACTTGTGTGATGTCATGTGCGTACTTGTGGATGTGATGCTTGTTGGGTGATTGACTGATTGGCTGGGAGTCGAGTCAAGCATTGCATTATATGTGATTGAGGCCGGCAAGTATGCATGTGGATTGTTTTTATATCGTGACTATAATTAGGTGTTATATGTGGTGATTTGTTATTGTGAGACTTCTGTTAGGATGCCCGGGCAAATCAATTTTCTAACTGAGCTTAGGCTTGATTCACTAAGATTTATTCTCACCCCGTCGTGGGATAACATTTTCAGGTCCCAAGTGACGAAGCCTCGTGGACGCCGAGGATTAACTTTTGGATTAGTCATCTGAAGTAAGATGAGAAGTTAGTCTTACGTAACTGAGTACACCTGCTTAGGTCTTGTTTAATCACCCCGAAATATGGGGTTGTATACGCACGGAAGTAGTATCGATAGGATTAAGATTTATTTGTGGTGTTTGACTCCCACTATTCTATTCCTGTTTATTTTTATTGTCAGAGAGTTAACACGTTTTTGCATGCTTAAGTAAGTGATAGGTCGATAGTATGCCTGGGGCGATATCTCTATGACCTTGTGGTTATTTGGCAAGGGATGTCGCGGGCTCGAGAGTCGGAGCGTGACAAATCAATGCACAATAGTAAAGAGGCAACCTCATGGTTCGGCCTCTACAATTTAAGTCATTAATCCTCACATCACATTCCATGGCCAAGCAATTTCAAGATTAATCACAATCACCAAGGGTTTGGCACAGTTCAACCCCAAGTAAAACCGACATCTCATTCAAATCTCGTCATGCTAACTCAACCACTCATTCAGCCCTCATGCAAATACATGTCATCGCATGAGACACTTTATCCACCGAATGCACTTTCAAGCATTTTAGTACTCAATTGAATCAAACAAATCATCGCATGCTCAATTCACACATGACACCTCAATACCGAATAATCACAGCTCTAATTAAACATTTCCTAAGCATGATAACATCGTCCTCAATCAAGCATAGGTCAGCAAACACCACAATCCACACAGTTCTGTTCGGTTCCACAAGATTCTCGCCAAACTAGCTCATTAAACTTGTAATTCATGCTCTTACTAGGTCCCTTAGTAACCTAACACCCCAATAAATATTTAGGAATAACTTATCAAGAAAATGAGTTAGCTAAAGCCCACGAAAGCCTCCTTGGAGCTCACGGCCAGAATTGATCCGAATTGGACAAATTTGTCCTCTTGGAAATCTAACCAAGAATCAATCATTAAACTCCATCATAATCACTTCAAACCTCAACCAATGATCCCTTAACATGCTAACCTAAGTATAAAGATCAACGCACTACTTGAACCAAGTGAAATCAGCCATGGAACAGCCTCTTCAAATTCACAGTTTGGTCAGGGGAAACACAATCTATTCCGTTCATGAAGATCAAGCGAAACCGGCTATTAAACTCTGCCAAATCTCCACCAAACTTCAACCATCCATCTCTTAACATGTTAAAATAAGGTTGATAGTCAACTTACCAAGGATTGAGCAAGTAAAATTTCATGAAATCTCCTTTAAAGGTCATGGTCCAAACTTGGCAGAATAGGTCTGGTACTCGGCCGACAAAACCATAAGAGAATCAGCCCTTAAATCCCACTATAATCGATCCTCTAACCCACAAACACAATTATATATGTCTTAACAAGGTTTGAGAGATGGTCTTACCAAGAATGAAGCCAAAATAAGCCCAGAATTCCAAAATAAAGCTCCTCGGGTCAAAACAGGGTCGGACAGCGACCTTTCCTCACTCAAACGATTCTACGGGACAAATGGCTGGGTGGATTTTGGCTCATAATATCTTGTTGGAACGGAAAGAGAATAATCTTTCTAATGGTGGGTGGAACGTCTCAATCTAATATCGGACGAAAAAGTTATGGCCGGATAAATGAAGGCGGTCGGCGTAGGGCAGTATGGTCGGGCAGTGTTTTGTGCGACTAAGAAGAAGAAGAAGAAGAAGAAAGTGAGGGGGAGAGAGAGTGTGTCATCCACCAAGAAGATGGAAGAGAAGAAGACTTAGCTTAACCTCACTTGATCAAAGTTTGATTGGTAGGTGAAATAGTGAAATAATTAATGCCAATTAGTCTTGTGATGACACTTGTCATTATGTCCATAATATCTTAGCAATCCAATGACATCTCTATCCTTCTATTTTCGGCTATTATGGGGGTTCCAAAGGACTAAAATGACATTATTCCAACCATAAGGTAAGGTTAAACCTCGAGGGGCAAAATGGTCATTTCACACTTTCCGTAAAAAAAAAACTTCACTTTTCCAATATAAATTGCTCCTGATAAGGCGACATCCAATTTATTTCAACTGTTGGGATTCCTCGTTGTCTGATGCCCAATTTCCGAGGTTCAATTTCATGTCGAGCTCTCACTGACTGTAATTACAATTTATCTCAAACTAACGGGCGACTCTTGCAGGCATTACACGTATCGACCTTGAGATTTTCTCAAGTCGTGGCGACTTTAGTTGTCATGTGATTGCAAGGGTTTATGGCCAATTCCTGCAATCCTGATCATCGGAATCCGATTTAGAAAATTTTCGCAAATTACACATTGGTTAAGTAGAATCAACCGCCTCCCAACGTATAACACTAGCAAGGTATTCCATGATCGTTCCTAGACCAATCTCTGCTGGCCCAAAATATTCCCCTCATAAATTCTTATGGTCAAAATGTCATTTCTATTTGAATTCTCCAGGTCCACGTACTCGACTCCGCGTCAGTCTTTCCCTTTCGATCAGTTAACTCGAGAGTGGTCAACTCCAAGCGAGTTATAACTTAAACACACCGATCGATATCTTTTTATTCCATAGCATCGAGAGGGGTCGAAATTCAAAATATCACAACTCTTCCCCCCTTAATGAAATTTCGTCTTCGAAATTTACAGCCTTCTCATTCTCCAACTTTATGGGGTACAGACGTCTCATCGCATCCTCACTCTCCAAGATAACTCTTTCCATTATTTGACGTTCTCATTTGTCTTTTCTGATAAAAAGTCATCCTCCTCCAGGGCTTGTTTTCCCTAGTCCTCGGCCTGTATTTGCTTTTCTCTATTCTCACCGACATTCTTAACATTTGTCGATGGTGCACCTTCGAGCATTCTGATCTTCTTTTCAATTTGTTTCTTGATCCGGGGATAATATATACGGTACTCTCGTTTTTCACATTCCCTGTCAGAAAGCTTTTCCAGGACGTCGTAGTAGATTCAAGATCTTTTCCTATCACAATCCTTACTAAACCGTCATGATATCTTACTCTTCGGTGCTTCCACCTTTTGGGCATAATCATCCAATTCAAACGTATTTTCATATTGTCGGGAACACACCAGTTTCATTATCTCAATCTCGATTGTCCCAATCAAATTATGGCCTTCTCAACTTCTCATGCAAACTCATAATTGAGTTCTTCTAGTCCTTTCTTGATTATATTCGAGATCCTCCAATGACCAATTAATCCATCAACTTGCAATGGGTGTGTTTTCCTTTATTAGTATGTTTCCTTTACTATGAAACTCCGTGGTTTCCATCCTCAATTTTAATGTTTCTCCTCCAGATATTGGAAAGTTTGGATTTTCTCCCAATTACTCTTATTCGTTGTCCTTACGCAACTTCGTTAATGTTGCTTCTCATTCAATTCCTCTCGGGAACTCATACTTCAAGTTCTTATGGTTTGTATAAACTCAAAACATGTCTTCACGAAAGTCGTATTTTCCCAACTTCTTCGCAAGGACATTTGCAAGCCTACTCCAATCATGCATTAGGCGTCTTCATTCATATGACCTTACTATCGCGATGTACATGCAAATGCCATTTCAGATTGACTTGTTACGTCTCAAATTTTCTTTCTGCGACACGTCGTTATGATTCTTATGATCCTTTCACTTTCCAATAGAAACACCAATATCAGCGCGGTCATTGACTGGGCTTAAGTCCTTGGGACTCCTTGTCATATCCACTCACCCATTCATGTCTCATCTCATCTTAGTCCATTCCCCGATTGAAATAGCTTTCCTGAGAAAATCTTCCCACGACGTATGTAGCAATCATTATAATCCATCAGACTTAGGAAGTCTCAAGCCTCTGTAGCTTATGTCGGCCTTAGCCAGTCCATTGCCATCTCCTACCTTTGAAGATTCACAGGGATTCTACTCCCCAGAATTACCTGGTCAAGAAATTTCACCTTAATAGGCCCACGGCTCGTGCTATTCCACTTAGCATATAGCAAACGTTCTCTTAGAGTTCGTAGGATGCTTTCAAAGGCTTATCATATTCCTCACGACTCCTTAAACGAGTCCGATCATCATCTCTCATGACGATAACCATCAATCTAATTATCCCTTAGATACTCAATCCGACTATCATCAGTTTATTGCCACCAGGTGTCGGATCATTCAAATTGTCCTTCGTACTATCCGCTTGAGAGCTCGTATCTTAACTCTCCGCTTTCATGGGTCCCCATTTAAACCATGTAGTATTTTGCTCATTTTTGTCACTCTTCCCTCAAGAAGCATCCTTGTCTCACCCGATGGGTTTCATGACCAGTCAATGTGACTAAATATCAGTTTCATCCATCAACTGAATGTCAACATTATCTTAGAATCATACATTGTCCTCCATACGAGTCTCTTAGAATTATTTTCTAGGGACGAATTGAGCTCTACATCTTCTTTTTCCGCCAAAATGCTCAATCTTGACACCAAGACAATTATAACTTTCTCTTCCTTCCACATTAGGGTCTCTTACCTTATGAAGGAAGTTATACACGTCAGTGGCATTCTCTTACCTCGAATCTACCTTGTCCTTCCTGTTCCTTAGGACGTCAGTCTTGGAATTTATGCCAGCGGTGATGTTTCCACTCCAGGATTCGAATATCACCACACTTAACATTCTTCTTCCTCGGTCTCCACAAATCCATATTTCAGATACTCAATTCAACTATCTCAAGTCGCCTTGCAATTACAATCTAAGCACCATTTTTTCTTATTCATCCCTTCATTAAAATCGCAAGTAACTAGGACAATCAAGTCCATTCACTTTTCTTTTCATAAACAACGTCTCATGGTCCAATCCCCCTTTAAGAACGACACCATACTCTTTAGGGATGATAACTCACAATGCCACTTCTGGTGGTTCCGATTCAACCCCAATCATTCGTATTTCAATCACAATGTCAGATAACTGACATAACTCTTTCCTTAATTTTTCCCCAAGACAGAAGGAACTAAATGTCAATCTTCCATTACGAGCCTTACGCCAAAGTAATAGCCGTTTCTTACAGACGCATTCCATGTTACATAATGAACATCTCTTTGCTCGTAATCCATGAGCAGGAATCCTCTTACTTATGTTCCTTCCAATCATCCACTCCTTTCATTAAAACCCATTACAGTTCCTCAAATTCAGCAATACAACTAGCCATAAGGCTTTCAAATTTCAATCCACTTAGGGACTTCACATCTCATTCAAAGGGTCATTGACCACCCTTAGTACACTTAAGCGACCTCGAGAACTTTGTCTCACATTGATCGATCATCCTCAAATTCTCGTAGAATTATCAAAATTTGGGCCACCTTTGTCCTCGAGCAATCTCAGGAAGGTACTTTCATTGAACAACTCAACGGAGTCGATCTAGACGGATACCATGCCTTCAAAGAAAACTTCTTCATTTGGTGACATTTCATCAATCATCAACAGCCTCTTAAGGTTAATAATTACCATAGCCACTTCTCTTTTTCAGTGGACTCAATACTTCTGAGGTTCCTTTCCAAACTCTTGATCTAGAGAAAAGCAGTTTCGGGATCATCTTCTCCATCGAACCTTAGTCGATCTCAACCTTATGATCCATTTCTCAAACTATTCAAAATTCTCATGGTTATTTTCCACATTTCCAATTTAGAAATGAATAGTCTCAAAATCACCTTTCTCGTGACTTCTATCATCCAATTCATCAACATTAGCATCAGTCACTTCAATGACTCAGCCAACCATGGCAGCTCCTTTCTCAAGTCTGCCTACCCATAAATTTTCTCACTTCCATTCATAGTTCTCATGACCCTTTTAACTCCTGGGTCGCGCACAATTTACGAGTTCGGGCCAAACGCTCTTCCAGTGCTCATACTCCCGTGGTTCATCTTTACTTAATTCTCATGATTCCTTTCAGTTCTTAAATCTTCTCATATCTCGCATACTCGAGCCCAATGCTCCTCTAGTGACCATATTTCGATCGTTCAACTTTATAATGTTCTCATGCCACTCGAACCACTACAATTTCACTCATGAATCAAAGACCTCAGTCATTCATTCAAGTCTAGCAGTCTTAGGCTGCTCATCTCATCATTCATCACCATTAAGCAACCATCTAGTGGTTTCCAAACAACTCTCATCTAGTTGTCCATTATCCAAGGATTCCAAATCATCCTTAAGTAGAAACCACGTATCAAGCAAGCCTCAACGAGGTAACTTCTCAATCAACTGTCAATTACTAGGCAAGCATCAACTAGGCTAACATCAAACAACCACTTAAGGCATCACTTCAGTAAGTTAATTACTCATGCTTTAAGCGTAGGGTCATCTACCACTCTATCACAAACACGACAAGTTATCTCAATTTCAGAAGACACCAATTCAATGGAGTATAAACTCCCCACGCCATCTAATCTCTCAGTTAGACCTCGGCCATAATAATCACATGATGCCCACAATAAAACACGCTAAGTAGGCCAATCACAACATCACTTTTCTTTTTCAACCGGCATCTACTACCAAGCACGAAGCTCTTAGTCATGTCAATCACAGGCGCCATTACAAATGTCATGCAACTTTTGAAAATTCACTTTAAGAATCACTCATGGCCATATATCTCTTAACCACAATCAGACTCAATCTGATACCTAGACTCTCTTTCAATTTATGATCTAGGTTATTCTTGCCTCCTAGCTATCTTAGAAGCCTGCCAAGAGCCGCTCCTTGACCGAACCTCTCTATCCCGTCGATCACTCCCCGCCCTCATCAAACCTAGTCATTGCAGGTTGTCCCCAAGCCATACATCTACGAAGAGATCTCATTCCACACGTCTCATAACATGTTCCATTACGGTTTATAGGTATCCCATCAACTTGTCTCATACCAAGTGACAGTTTATTAAGTCCGATGGTGATAAACTCATGCATACATCATCATCGACTTTCATTTTAATGCCATAAACACATGTACATCATGTTTGTCCTCACTACTTGACACATCACATTCGTCTCTAGATCAATTGTTATCCATAGAAGGCTTATAATTCCACAATGAACATCACATCTCATAAATCAATTGCCTATATTCAATCATATATCTCATCTTGGGTCATTAGCAAGCCACAATCACAATCATATAATCCAATTGATCCCTCATTCATAAGCAATTCTCTACTAACCCTAAGCACAATTACGACATCAAAATCCTTGCTTATGTCTCCTTAATTTTTGCTTGCTTCCACTTGAACCTCAATCATAACAACACTCAAGATCATCTATTAAATCAACACTAGAACCATTAGAATACCACACAAGTTCAAGCTTATAATTCCCAATATTCAGCAGTCCATGATTAATCCTACGGGTCTCGCTATCTAATCATCCTCAAGTCATCACTCCTTATCACTCCAAGTCTCAATCAAATTGGATCGAGCTGACCTTGCTCTGATACTAAATAAACGGTTGTCACACCCCAAACCCGGCGGGCACGCGAACATCCCACCAGGCCATTCATCTTATCATTATAACCCAAGATCCAATGGCCATAAAGATCAGAACCTCCAAATTCAATAAGCATACGGAAGCAAGAAAATAATCCCCTTTCTTCAGAAACATAAGATGACTTCAGGACTGCACAATAAAATATTTAATCAAGGTACAACACAGGACTTTGGTTTACAAATATAATCATATAAGGTCACATGTCTAACTACGACAAAAGCTTGGATAAACCTCCATTCCCTCCAATAGCTTGTTCGAATACCAATCCATGGCATACTCGGGATGTCAACGTCTGGGACCTGAAAATGTTCATCCCATGACGGTGTAAGATATAAATCTCAGTAAGCTAAACCTAACCCTAAATAGGCTGCCAGTACTTTCAGACATCTTTTGAAAAGTGGGTATCTAAGAACAAAAGCTTTTACGTGGTAAAAGATGATCCTATCAAAACATGGCATTGTCAAAATATGGCACTTCAGCACTTTAAATTGACTCAACTCAGGCACAAAAGCCATAAGTAAACTACGCTTCGTATAGTGGCAGGGTTTTCAATCAAAACAAACACTCTCAAGGCCTTTTTTCAAATCATGAGGCATTTCTCATCACATATCACAATTCCATATAGTAAGGCCCGTGTAATAACGCTTCAGGCTGCTATAACATGCTTGGCAAGACCTACATCAGAATGCCTCAGGTCAATACATCCTTATTGCCAGGACCTGCGTAATAACGCGTCAGATTAGGATATTACCAGCGTAATAACGCCTCAAGCTAGTCATCCTTACTTGGTCAAGTATAATATCCCGCGTAATAACGAATCAAGATTGTCACGCCCCGCACCCTAGACACGAGCGCGCAACTCTCTTCACTATACTCTCGAGACCCAAGAGTCACTTACCGAGATATGCGTAATGAAAACGAGCATGCGGAAATGTAACCTGTATAACACCTCCGTACATAAATCAAAGGGAACCTGGGTAACGAGAACATCATATATATATATATATATCATAACATTATGAGTTCATACAAAAGTGCAGGTGAGCTAGTCCTGCTGATGGGTCGGGGCATCGGGACCTAATCAAAAGACGAACCATACTAAGTCCCCAAAAGAAAATCGACCGACGAGGCCATCACCAAAAGACTATACAGTAAGTTAGGAAACCCCTAGGTCGAACTGCTGGAATCGTCCGTCAACTCGGCATCCTCCTCAGGCTCGTAGTCCGAAAAAGTCTCGTAGCGTACATCTACAGTGTCCTCCATCGTCTCGTCCTCCAGCTCGTCCTCTAAAGCGTCAATCTCTATCACCTCAACTGTGTTCTTCAGGGTTGGGGTCCTCTCAGGCATATTCCTTGAACCAGCAACGAACACATCTACCTCTACAGAATCCCAAGTGGGATGACACCAACTAGGGATAGCTCTACGAGGTACCTCCGTGGACTTCAGCGGACCAATAGTAACCTCGTCTACCCTACGAAACCAAGCCTCAAACCTATGCGATTTTCAATCTTTACCGCCCTCATCGACCCAAACCACTGTACGCTTCCTAACATACACGATACCCCGGCCGTCCGGGAACTCATCAAAATACATTGTCATTTCCTTCGGGTTGCCTAATCGAGTTGGCAGCATCCTCAAGACTTAGGGTCTGAAAAATATGGTCTCACGACGGGGTGAGATTCACATCTCAGTAAAATAAGTCCTAACCCTAGGCCAGGCTGACAGTACACCCAAATGAATGCAAACAATGATCAAGAACATGCATCTAACAATATGAGGCACTCATCAGAAATAAAATGCCACACGGATGCAAGTGATCATCAATCACGCAGTCATGGTATCATATCTTATCAACCAAGTCAAACATGGGATACAAAGTCGAGCCACACATTTCACCCTTCCGAACTTTCTCACGATTCACGTCCGCGTTTAAAACGCCTCAGGCTTGGTCCGCGTCTTTATGCCTCAGACCATCAAATTGATAAACCCGCGTAAACGCATCAGGTTTTCAAATGCCATTTCAGGCCTGTGTCGATACATAATAAATCTCGTCTCGCGTTTCAATGCCTCATGACATTAATTCTCACAACCCCGCGTCTCAACGCATCAGGATACCAACCATCACAACCCTGCGTCTCAGCGCATCAGGGTACCACATGTTTTCTCAAGCATGCCAAAAATTCATTTCAATTCAAGACTTCGTGATCAAGTACAAGCTCATGCAACGAGCTGGCATGCGAGACAATTAAACTCATCACTCAAATGTCGAAATCAATTCATGGCATATGCATCTAGTAGGCATTCAAGCAATCATCAATCTACAAAGGCAAACATTGAGCAAACGCACAATAATCTCACGAAAATCCACTAAATTCACCATCAATTCATCCAATCGAGGCCTATCCGTCTAGCCAAGGTTTAGGAACTCCTTACCTTAGGCTCAAATCAACAAAAATTTCCTCCCAAGCACTTCAAAGGTTTGGCCCCAAGCATCCAAAACAGGGCAGCTTCGCACCGAAGAGAATTCGACCAATTCCATCAATTTTTCTCGCCAAATCTTCCAACTACGAGGCATAATCCTCAATGACACATCAATCGACATTCTAGTATGTCTCTACAATGAATTTTGAGCTCAGCGACATCCCTAAACATCTCCTAATGTTTCGATTTGCACAGAACCGAAATAAAGCATTTTTGGTTCTGTGCTCAACTCCTTCAATCGGTCCATAAACTATCCTTAAACCTAAAATAATCACCTAAAATATTTGCTAACATATATTTCTAGATGTTAGGAAGTCTCACCGAAAATTTGAAGGCAAGGTGACACTCGGAAGTACCCAACAGGTTCGGTCTCTCACGGTCTTCATCGGGTCAGAATCCGTCCTTCAAACACAGCACCAATTTGGCATAAAAACTCATCAAACTTAGCCAAATTTTTCACCACAACTCAGTATACATGTGCCCTAGATGTCTACAAAAATTGGCCAGAAGATTGAGGCAAATCGAAGTCCTACGAAGGTTAAATGACGACTTATCTCCAGGTGTGATGAAATCCGTCGACTCTCGGGGAAATAGTTGGTCGGGGCTCCTTAGGCGGCCAAATGTCGAAATTACAATTGGAGCTGGTCGGGAAGAGACTGAGGAAGGTGTTGGTGGTTGACTCGAAGGCTGGAGATTGCCGAAAGTGGCGGTCGGAAGTGGCGAAGTTGCAGTCAGGGGCTGGTCGGCATGGCTGGTTCTCGGCTTAAGGAAGAAGAAGAGCAAGGAAGAGGATGAAGATGACTATGGAGGGTGTTTGGCTGAGCATGGAGAGAGAAGAGTGTATACACAAACTTCAGAGTCAAACCCCAAAGAATGGTAGGTTAAAAGTTGATTAATAAATGCTAATGTTCCATCCTTTGACACTTGTCCCCTTGTCAATCAATTAGATGATCCAGTGCCATCAATTCTCCAAATTTTCGGCAGCTATGGAGGTGTGTCAAAGACCAAAATACCATCATCTATTTATTAAGGCAAAGCCAAAACTTGATGGGCAAAACGGTAATTTCACCCTCGACGTCCGAAACGTCATTTTTCTAATTCGAATCGTCTTCGATGAGGCGACGTTCGATGCAATGTAAGGTTGGAATTCTTAATTTTCTATTTTTCAATTTTGAGACTCGTATCTGGATTATGTGATTCTCATCACACTTAGGGCTCGTCAATTCATGGCAAATTTGGTTGTCATGTAATTGCGAGGGTCTATTATTAGTTCCGACGGTCTCGATCGTCATCGTTCGATTTAGGAAAATTTTGCAAATTATACATTGGTTAAGCGGCATCACCCGCGCTCCAATCGTATAATGCTAGCAATACATTCCTTAATCGTTTTGAGATCGGCCTTTAATGGTTATAAATTTTCTCTCGATAATCCTTATTGTCAAAGTATCATTTCGTATTTGAATTCCCTAGGTATACATACCTTGTCTCGCGTTAGCTTTTCCCTTTTGATCAGTTAACTCGAGATTGATCAGATCCGAGCGAGATGCGACTGAAATACATCGTTAGATACGTTCTCATTGATAAGTTTCGAAATGACAGGGAAAATCATAATGTCACAACTCTTCTCTCCTTACAAAAATTTTGTCCTCGAAATTTATAATGAACCCAACTATTCAAATAAATGGGGGTATTGACACCTCATCATTTCCTCGCTTTCCCATCTAGCATCTTCGGTTCCATGGTGCTCCCAAATTACTTTGACCAATGGAATCGTCTTGTTCCTCAAAACTTGCTCTTTTCGATCTTCAATTCTAACTGGCTTTCCCACATAGGACACTCTGTCGTCAACTTCAGTAGTCTCATAGTCCAGCACGTGTGTCCGGTCCGGCTTATACTTCCTTAGCATTGACACATGGAAGACGTTGTGTACTTGGGATAAATTAGGCGGTAAGGCAAGCCTGTAGGCCAAGGTTCCAATCCGTTCCAAAATCTCAAAGGGTCCTACATACCTTGGACTCAATTTCATTTTCTTTCCAAATCGAAATAGTCCTCGCATCGGTGATACCTTAAGGAAAACATAATCACCTACTTGGAACTCTAGAGGTTTGCGTCGTTTATCCACATAACTTTTCTAACGACTCTGTGCCGTCTTCAGCTTATCTCGTATTATCTTTACGGCTTCCACCGATTACTCTACTAACTCTGGACCTGTAATACTTCTTTCTCCAACTTCGTCCCAGCAAATCGGGGTTCTGCAAGCTCTTTCATAAAGTGCCTCAAAATGTGCAATTTGAATACTCTATTGATAACTGTTGTTGTACGCGAACTCTACTAAATGTAACTGATCCTCTCGTCCACCTTTGAAGTCTATAACACACGCTCGTAACATATCCTCGAGCGCCTGAATCATTCTTTCCGATTGTCTGTCTGTTTGTGGATGATATGCCATACTAAACTGTAATAGAGTTCCCATGGCATCCTGAAAACTCTTCCAGAAGTTCACCGTAAACTTAGGATCTCTGTCTGATGTAATTGTCATGGGTTCTCTATGTAGTCTCACTATTTGTCCCATGTATAATTCGGCATACTTATCTATCGCAAAGTCCTTTCACATTGGAATGAAATGCGTAGACTTGATCATTCTGTCCACGACTACCCAAATCTAATCGTGACCTCTTTGGCTCCTTGGCAATCCCATCACAAAGTCCATAGTCACGTGCTCCCATTTCCATTCGAGAATCTCTAAAGGTTGTAGTAATCCCCCAGGGTTACAATGTTGTGCCTTTACCTGTTGACACGTCAGACACTTTGCCACATACTTCGCTACATCTACTTTTATCTCGTTCCATCAATAATGTTGACGTAAGTTCTAGTACATTTTCGTGCTACCTGGGTGGATACTGTAATTCCTTCTGTGAGCTTCAGATAAGATATTTTCTCTAAGCTCCTCGTCCTTGGGTACATATAGACACCCTCGAAATTTCAAAACTCCATCCTCTAACACTTGGAACTCTGGTTTCCTTTTTGTTGTGTCCATCTCGAGGATTTTCTGAATTTCTAGGTCCGTAGGCTGCAAGGCTTTATCCTTTCTTGGATCTCCAGTTCTATTCTCAAAGACGCTACCAAATTGGACAGCTGATAGACTTCCAATTTGAATTCGAAATCCCTTAAATTTTCAAATAATGACCACTCTTTAACCAGTAGACAAGAGATACTCAATTTCTGATTGAGCGCATCTGCGACTCTGTTCGCTTTTCCAAGATGATATAATATGTTGCAATCATAATCCTTAAGCAGTTCCATCCATCGGCATTGCCTCATATTTAATTCTTTCTGGGAAAAAAAATACTTCAGGCTCTAGTGATCCATATAAATATAAAACTTTTCTCCATACAGATAATGTCTCCAGATTTTCAAGGCGAAGATAATTGCAGCCAATTCCAAATCATGAGTTGGGTAGTTCATCTCGTGCGGTCTCAGTTATCGGGACGTGTAGACAACCACTCTTTCAAGTTGCATTAACACACAGCCCAGTCCCTTTCCCGAAACATCGCTATATATTTCATAGCCTCTAGATCCTGATAGAATCGTCAATACCGGTACGGTCGTTAACCGATGTTTAAGCTCTTGAAAGCTCCTTTCACATTTGTCCACCCACTCGAACTTAGTTTCCTTCTTAGTCAACCTCGTCAATGGAATGGCTATAGATGAAAACTTCTCCACAAAGCGTCGGTAATACCTTGCCAATCCCAAGAAACTCCGAACTTCCGTTACAATAGTAGGTCTAGGCCAATTCATTACGGCTTCGATCTTCGCAGGATCCACAGCAATTCCTTATCCAGACACCACATGACCAAGAAATGTCATCTTATTCAGCCAGAACTCGTATTTGCTAAACTTAGCGTAAAGCGATTGCTCTCTCAGAGTCTGCAAGACAATCCTCAAATGCTCCTCATGTTCTTCGTTACTCCTTGAGTAAATCAAAATGTCATCAATAAAGACTATCACAAATCTATCCAAGAATTCCTTAAATACCCGATGCATTAAATCCATAAATGCAGTTGGAGCATTGGTCAGTCCAAAAGGCATCACTGTGAACTCGTAGTGACCATACATTGTCCTAAAAGTTGTATTAGGCATGTCTTCTTTCTTAGTTCTCAACTGATGATATATGGTCCTTAGGTCTATCTTAGAGAATACTGAAGCTCCTTGCAACTGATCAAATAAATCATCAATCCTCGACAGTAGGTATTTATTATTATTGTCACTTGATTCAACTACCTATAGTCGATGCACAGCGCAATAGCCCATCCTTTTTTCCTTACAAACAACACCGGCGCTCCCCATGGTGAAGCACTCGGTCAAATAAATCCTTTATCCAGTAATTCTTGCATTTGCATCTTTAATTCCTTCAGTTTCGATAAGAACATCCTATAGGGTGCCTTCGAGATTGGCTCCGTTCCGGGAGCTAACTCAATCACGAATTCAATTTCTCTCTCTGATGGCAACCCTGGCAACTCTTGAGGAAAGACATCAGGAAACTCACGCACTATCGAAATATTTTCTAATTTAGGTTCCACGGCAGTCGTATCCATAACTACAACTAGGTAAGCTTGACATCCCTCGGTTATCAGCTTTGTCGCTTCAAGCGATGAGACTAAAGAAATCGAGATTCCTCCTCGACTTCTTACAAATTCAAAATTAGGGCAACCTTTTGGATAAAAATAGATTATCCTACTACCATAATCAACTACTACCCTTTGCTTACCTAACCAATCCATTTCTATGGTCACATCGAAGTCATACATAGGCAACACCGCCAAGTCTATACTCTCTTTGCTACCACCAATTACTATCTTACAGTCAGCACAGCCCATTGAAACCAACACATTATTCTTCAACGGCGAGCAACATGCAGTATCACACTCAACGGTTTCAACTCCATATCGATCAAATCAGCAAATTGAACAGACACAAACGAGTGCGATGCGCCAGGATCAAACAAGGCATAAACAGCTTGGTCACACAAATAAACTGTACATGTGACCACGCCAGACGCTTCTTCCGCTTCGCTGCGTGCCACAGCATAGACCCTTCCCTAAGCTGGGGGTCGGCTCTGATCATTCTGGGGAATGGCAATTGACGGTCCTGCTTGTGGTCTTTGCCCTTGAGATCTATTCACTGGAGCTTGATTGGGGCAAGTCCTCATCTAATGGCCCATCTGACCACACTTGAAGCCTTCTCCGGTTCTAGCCGGACAAGGTCCATTACCATGCCTTCTGCCACAAAAGTGGCAACACTAGTTTGCTAGGTTCGGCGGGTTTACTATATTCTTTCTTACTGGAGGGACGAAGCATCTATTGCCAGCCATAGGTCCTTTACCAGTCTGGCGATTGTCTCTGAATGAACTAAACCGAGATCTAGACGTGGCATTCCTCTCTTTCAGGTCCCTCTCGATCATCTATCCTCATTCATAGATTTCCTTATAAGTCCTCAAGTTCAGAGCTATCATCTGGTTACGAAGCTCAAACCTCAACCCATCCCGAAACCTTCGCGCCTTTTTTAGCGGGTCTTCAACTAATTTGGGCGCATACCTCGACAATCTGGAGAACTCGATTTCGTATTGGTCCACTGTCAGGTGATTTTGACGCAGCTGGAGGAATTCCACCTGCTTTCTCTCCCGAGTTGTCTCAGAAAAGTACTTATCATTAAATGTTGTAGTAAAGGCATTCCAAGTCAAGGCGGTTCCTTCCAAAAGCACTCCATTCTTGGTGGCACTCCACTAGTCATTTGACGTCCCTTCAAGTTGATATACCACTAGTAGTACATTTTCCTCGTCCGTGCACCTCAAGACTCCGAAAGCTATCTCCATCTTCTCTATCCATCTTGGCGCCATTTCAGGGTCTCCAGTTTCGTCGAACTGGGTTGGCTTTAGCTTAATGAACTGCTCGACTAGCTGACCCATTTGCCTAGCCACAACAACCTCCTCCCGAGCATTACCTACTTCATTGCTCTAGCCATGGTCGCCATTATTTCCATTGCCTCCATTATTGTCGTTATTGGCCTTGACAACAGCTATCGCAGCTCCTACTACTTGAGCTATGATGGCATCCCTATCCTGGGTCTGCTTGTCGATGAGATCGTCGATCCTTTCAAGTGCCCTCAGCACTCCGTCCATCCTTGGGTCTTCTGCCACAGATGATCTCGAACTAGAGGCTCCACTCCTAGGTCTTCCATGTCTTCTAGGCGAATTACTCATTCTTGTGTACTTTCACTACACCTGGACCACTTAATTCCACCACAGGATTAGTAACTTACTCACCTAATCGAGTCCAGTGATACCAAATTATATTTTAAAAGGAGTAATCACAACAAAACAACCTTCCACACCATCCTTTCCGAGGATAAATCAGTCAGAGAGTTACCACTACACCTCAGTTCTACCTACTCCAGCGATTCATCAGAGCCAGGCATACTCGTTTACTCAACACGCCAAAATCCAGAAATGACTTTTAGCACTAAACATGGAGTTCAATCTTCATAAACCACCACAATCATGTCCATGTCACATGTCAATCATAGGCGTCAAGTCATATGCCATGCATTTCATGCCTAACTCTAACGAGTCTCCTAAGGTCTCACTACCCAGTCAATCTCAATCCATTCCTCCTTATTACTCCGATCCTCAATCAACTTGGATAGTGATGACCTAACTCTGACACCAAACAAGAGGAGTTGTCATGCCCCGCACTCTGGGTACGAGCGCGCAACTCCCTTCACTATACTCTTGAGACCCAAGGGTCACTTACCGAGAGATGCATAATGAAAACGAGCATGCGAAAATGTAACATGTATAACACCTCCGTACATAAATCAAAGGGAACCTGGGTAACGAGAACATCACATATATATATATATATATATATATATATCATAACATTATGAGTTCATACAAAAGTGCAGGTGAGCTAGTCCTGCTGATGGGTCGAGGCATCGGGACCTAATCAAAAGACGAACCATACTAATTCCCCAAAAGAAAACCGACCGACGAGGCCATCACCAAAAGACTACATAGTAAGTCAAGAAACCCCTAGGTCGAACTGCTGGAATCGTTCCTCGGCTCGGCATCCTCCTCAAGCTCGTAGTCCGAAAAAGTCTCGGAGCGTACATCTACAGTGTCTTCCATCATCTCGTCCTCTGAAGCGTCAATCTCTATCACCTCAACTGTGTCCTCCAGGGTTGGGGTCCTCTCAGGCATATTCTTTGAACCAGCAACAGGCACCTCTACCTCTACAGAATCCCGAGTGGGATGACACCAGCTAGGATAGCTCCGCGAGATTCCTCCGTGGACTTCAGTGGACCAGTAGTAACTTCGACTACCCTACGAAACCAAGCCTCAAACCTATATGGTTTCCAATCTTTACCGCCTTCATCGACCTAGACCACTGTATACTTCCTAACATACACAATACCCCGACCATCCGGAAACTCATCAAAATAAGCTGTCATTTCCTTCGAGTCGCCTAATCGAGTCAACAGCATCTTTAAGGCTTAGGGTCTGAAAAATATGATCCCACGACGGGTAAGATTCACATCTTAGTAAGACAAATCCTAACCCTAGGTCACGCTGACAGTACACCTAGATAAATGCAAACAATGATCAAGAACATGCATTTAACAATATGAGGCACTCATCAGAAATAAAATGCCACACGGATGCAAGTGATCATCAATCACGCGGTCATGGTATCATATATTATCAACCAAGTCAGACATGGGATACAAAGTCGAGCCACACATTCCACCCTTCCGAACTTTCTCACGATTCACACCCGCGTTTAAAACACCTCAAGCTTGGTCCGCGTCATTACGCCTCAGACCATCAGATTGATAAATCTGCATAAACGCATCAGGTTTTTGAATGTCATTCCAGGCCTATGTCGACACATAATCAATCTCGTCCCACGTCTCAACGCATCAAGACATTAATTCTCACAACCCCGCGTCTCAAAGCATTAGGGTACCAGCCATCACAACCCCGCGTCTCAACGCATCAGGGTACCACATGTTTTCTCAAGCATGCCAAAAATTCATTTCAATTCAAGACTTCGTGGTCAAGTACAAACTCATGCAATAAGCTAGATATCTACGGCATGCGAGACAATCAAACTCATCACTCAAATGGGGCAATCAATTCATGGCATATGCATCTATCATACATTCAAGCAATCATCAATCCACAAAGACGAACATTGGACAAACGCACAATAATCTCACAAAAATCCACCAAATTCACCACCAATTCATCCAGTCGATGCCTATCCGCCTAGCCAAGGTTTAGAGATTCCTTAAGGAAGAAGAAGAACAAGGAAGACGATGAAGATGACTATGGAGGGTGTTTGGCTGAGCATGGAGAGAGAAGAGTGTATACACAAACTTCAGAGTCAAACCCCAAAGAATGGTAGGTTAAAAGTTGATTAATAAATGCTAATGCTCCTTTAACACTTGTCCCCTTGTCAATCAATTAGATGATCCAATGGCCATCAATTCTCCAAATTTTTGGAAGCTATGGGGGTGTGTCAAAGACCAAAATGCCATCATCCATTTATTAAGGCAAGGCCAAAACTTGATTGGCAAAATGGTAATTTCACCCTCGACGTCCGGAACGTCATTTTTCTAATTTGAATTGTCTTCGATGAGGCGACATTCGATCCAAATGTAATATTGGAATTCTTGATTTTCTAATTTCGAGACTCATCTCTAGGCTATTTCTCTGTCAATTGTAATTTTAGACTATCCCAAACTAACGGGCAGCTTTTGCAGACGTTACGCGTATCGACTTTGTGATTCTCATCACACTTAGGGCTCGTCAGTTCATGGCGACTTTGGTTTTCATGTAATTGCGAGGGTCAATTACTAGTTCCAATGGTCTCGATCGTCATCGTTCAATTTAGGAAAATTTATACATTGGTTAAGCGGCATCACCCACGCTCCAATCGTATAACGCTAGCAATACATTCCTTAATTGTTTTGTGATCTGCCTTTAATGGTTCTAAATATTTCCTTGGCAATCCTTATGGTCAAAGTGCCATTTCCTATTTGAGTTTCCTAAGTTCACGTACCTTGTCTCGCATTAGACTTTCTCTTTTGGTCAATTAACTGGAGATGGATCAGATCCGAGCGAAATAAGACTGAAATACATCTTTAGATACATTCTCATTGATAAGTCTCGAAATGACGGGAAAAATCAGAATGTCACAAGGATAATCCAAACCTCGCGTCATAACGCATCAGGGTACAATTTACCTTTCATAGACCCGCGTCAATACGCCTCAGGTTGAATCCCGCGTTTAACACATCAAGGCATTACATGCACATGTACTTATAATAAAACCAATCATTGGCCAAATAAATTCAATGCACAATAGCAAAGAGGCAACCTCATGGTTCGGCCTCTACAATTTAAGTCATTAATCCTCACATCACATTCCACGGCCAAGCAATTTCAAGATCAATCACAATCACCAAGGGTTCGGCACAGTTCAACCCCAAGTAAAACTGACATAATTCAAGCAATTCATTGCCTATCGATGCACATGGCTCAAGCCAATCTCGTCATGCTAACTCAAGCACTCATTCGGCCTTTATGCAAATACATGTCATCGCATTAGACACTATATCCACCGAATGCACTTTCAAGCATTTGAGTACTCAATTGAACCAAACAAATCATCACATGCCCAATTCACACACGACACCTCAATACCGAATAATCACAAGTCTAATTAAATATTTCCTAGGCATAATAACATGATCCTCAATAGACCACAGGTCAGTAAACACCACAATCCACACGGTTTCGTTCGGTTCCACAAGATTCTCACCAAACTAGCCCATTAAACTTACAATTCATGCTCTTACTAGGTCCCTTAGTAACCTAACATCTCAATAAAGGTTTAGGATTAACTTACCAAGCAAATGAGCTAGCTAACGTCCACAAAGGCCTCCTTGGAGCTCACAACCAGAATTGGTTTGAATTAGATAGATTTGTCCTCTTGAAATCTAAGCAAGAATCAATCACTAAACTCCATCATAATCACTTCAAACCTCAACCAATGATCCTTTAACATGATAAAATAAGTATAAAGATCAACTCACCACTTGAACCAAGTGAAATCAGCTATGGAATAGCCTCTCAAATTCACGGTTTGGTCAAGGAAAACACAATCTATTCGGTTCATGAAGATCAAGCGAAACCGACTATTAAACTCTGCCAAATCTCCACCAAACTTCAACCATCCATCTCTTAACATGTTAAAATAAGGTTCAGAGTCAACTTACCAAGGATTGAGCAAGTAAAATTCCATGAAATCCCCCTTGAAGGTCACGGTCTAAACTGGGCAGAATAGGTCCAGTTCTCGTCTGACAAAACCACAAGAGAATCAGCACTTAAATCCTACTATAATCCATCTTCTAATCTACAAATATAATTATATATATGTCTTAACAAGGCTTGAGAGGTGGTCTTACCAAGAATGAAGCCAAAATAAGCTCGAAATTCCAAGTGAAACTCCTCGAGTTGGAACAGGGTTGGGCAGCAACATTACTCACTCAAACGGCTCTACGGGACAAACGGCTGGGTGGATTTGGGCTCATAATACCTTGTTAGAATGACAAGAGAATAATATTTTTAATGATGGATAGAACGTCTCGATCTGATATTGGACAAAAAAGTTATGGCCGGATAAGTAAAGGTGGACGGAGTAGGGCAGTCTGGTTGGGCAATGTTTTGTGCGACTAAGAAGAAGAAGAAAGTGAGGGGGAGAGAGTGAGTGTCGTTCACCAAGACGAGGAAAGAGAAGAAGACTTAACTTAACCTCACTTGGTCAAAGTTTGAGAGAAGAAGACTTAACTTAACCTCACTTGGTCAAAGTTTGATTGATAGGTGAAATAGTGAACTAATTAATGCCAATTAGTCTTGTGATGACACTTGTCCATATGTCCATAATATCTTGGCAATCCAATGACATCTCTACCCTTCTATTTTCATCTGCCGTAGGGGGTTCCAAAAGTCTAAAATGTCCTTATTTCAATCTTAAGGTAAGGTTAAACCTCAAGGAGCAAAATGGTCATTTCACACTTTCCATCAAAAACTTCACTTTTCTAATATAAATTGCTCCTGATAAGGCGACGTCCAATTTATTTCAACTATTGGGATTCCTCATTGTCCGATACCCAATTTTCGAGGTCCAATTTCATGTCGAGCTCTCGTCGGCTATAATTCCAGTTTATCTCAAACTGATGGGCGACTCTTGTAAGCATTACACGTATCGACCTTGGCATTTTCTCAAGCCGTGACGACTTTGGTTGTCATGTGATTGCGAGGGTTTATCGCTACTTCCTACGGTCCTTATCATTGGAATCTGATTTAGGAAATTCTCACAAATTACACATTGGTTAAGCAGAATCACTCGCCTCCCGACGTATAACACTAGCAAGGCATTTCATGATCTTTCATAAACTGATCTCTACTGGCCCAAAATATTCCCCTCGACAATCTTTATGATCAAAATGCCATTTCTCATTTGAATTCCCCAAGTCCACGTACCCGACTCCGCGTCAGTCTTTCCCTTTCGATCAGTTAACTCGAGAGTAGTCAACTCCGAGCAAGTTACAACTGAAACACGCCGATCAATATCTTTCCATTCCACAGCCTCAAGAGGGGTCGGAATTCGAAATGTCACATCATCTCCTTACTAGTTTCAAATATAGCAACATATTCTGCTTCAGTGGTTGAGAGGGACACACATGTTTAAAGTCTAGACATACAACTGATTGTAGTGCCACCTAAAGTAAAAACATAACCCGATGTGCTCTTCATATTATCCAAGTCAACACCAAGATCTGCATTGACAAAGTATTGCAAAGTTACACTATTTTTCGCAAAACATAATAACATACCTGAAGTACCTTTCAAGTATCGAGAGAATGATTTAACGAAAGTGAAATTCGATTGTTTCTAATTCGAAATTGATTGGATTTTGACTCAAAATTGATGAACTTCCTAGGACGGCATGTGGTTCTCGTTTGGCTGTGATCTTGTGGATCGATGAGACTCGTTTGGTGTGGATTTTGGCTGATTAATCTCTGTAAGTGGTTTCTAAACCCTTACTTGAACCCTAGAACGCTATTAGATAGTTGTATTGCATAGCGTGATTGTGCGATAAAAGCATGGTGATTGATAGTGTGATATTGAATTGGTTGTGAGCCATGTTCTTGATATTGAATTGGCTAAGATGCCCTGATAGTGAATTGGCCGTGGGACTTGGTGATAACATCGCGACCGTGGGCCCTGGCGATGATTGGTGATGACATCACAGCCGTGGGCCCTAGGGATGATTTGGCTTGGAGCCCTATGACATTAATATC
The DNA here is from genome assembly GCA_028455895.1 of Rhodomyrtus tomentosa. Taxonomy (NCBI): domain Eukaryota; kingdom Viridiplantae; phylum Streptophyta; class Magnoliopsida; order Myrtales; family Myrtaceae; genus Rhodomyrtus; species Rhodomyrtus tomentosa. Next base: position 13,300,405 of record JAPCWY010000009.1, on the reverse strand, counting down.
GCGGCTTGGAACCCTGGCGAAACATCGCGGCCGTGAGCCCTAGCGATGATTAATTGGTTTAGCACATTGAAGGCAGTATGTTTGGCTTAGGCTAATGTGTGAAGCTTGGGTCTTATAACAGTGGTGTGTTTGTTAATGATTTGATATGTCAATTATTCTGTGATAAATGATGCCGACTTGCCATATGACATCGCTTGTTGAATTCCCTGCATTATATGCATTTGGTTTTGTCCGGTGAGACTAGTGGTTTAGTTTAGGTTGGGTTTCACTTTATGAGGTGTCGATCTCACCCCTTAATGGGACAATCTTTTCAGACCCCAAACCCTAATCATGTTGTCAATCCACCTAGGCAATCCAAAAGAGATGATTGCCCTTTTTGATGAGTTTCCATACCAGAAAGGTATTACGTATATTAGGAAGCGCACGACTGTCTGGGTGGACAAAGGAAAACTGGAACTTCAACCCTATCGTTTTGAAGCCTGGTTTCGTCAAGTGGGAGACAGCAGCTTGATGGGACCTTTGCTGACGGAGGATGTTCCATGAGAAGTAATTTCAACCTGGTGCCATCCGTCCCGACTGGGCATTGAAGTGGATAACCCAGCATCTGTGGAAGATTCAAGAAATATACCTGAAGTGCCAAAGTCTCCACTGTCATCTGCGGAGTATATGAACTATGTTGAGATTTTTGTTGACGCGATTGAAGCCACTGACGAAGAAGACGAAACTGAAGCTAAAGATGAGGAGGAAACCAAGGATGACGTTGAAGAGCCTTCAGAGGACATTCCATTCGAGATTTTTTCAGACTACAACCCAGATGCTGAGGGGGACGATGGAAGAGGTTATTCAAGCTGTTCTGATGAGAAGTCTTAATGAAGGGGGGTTAGGTGATCAAGGAACAATTTTGGTGTTAGGTTTAAGAAAGGTTTAGTAGTAGCCTTTGAACCCTAAGCCTTAGTTCCTTTTCTACCTGGGCGTGCGGGTTTATGTTTTTTTTTTCGTATTTCCCTTCCGATGTTTGTAATAAATGTTTCTACTATGTATAACTGGTGTGCTTTCGAATTCTTCCAAAACTCTCTTGTTCTTTATATTTCTTAGTGTACATAGATGTATCTCACCTTCCGCATGTGCATTTCATATCATACTAGACCGTGTGAGGTTCCTGGGTAATGTTTGGCCTGAGGCAGATGTAATGAACTCCAGGGGACGCGAGGCATTATAGATTCTCTCCCAATTTTCGAAAAAGTGACACATTTTTACTTACCTAGAACACAATCCTCATATAAACCAATATCTATGGACTTCAAATCAGGCAGTTTCCTCTTAGATACTAATAACTTTATCCCTTTTTTTCGCTCATGTGTCCAAGTCTATAGTGTCACAAATTAGAAACCGCTTTCGACTCAATAATAGTTGTGGTTTCTCTATTTCTTTCAATCGTGTACAGTGTTTCCGACTTTGTTCCCCATGCTACAAACAAAGCACCTTTAACTATTTTTCAAGAGTCATCCCTAAAAATAGTTTTGTGTCTTGTGTTGTCTAATTGACTTATAAAGATTAGATTTTTCTTATGTCCTAGAACATATCTGACATCATGCAACTTTCATTGATATCCATTAGTAGTTTTAATATAAACATCAACCTTTTCCATAATATCCAAAGGTTCTTCAAGATAAATCTTTCCTAATTTTCCAGCGACAAAATTATGTATTAATTTTTTGCAAGAAATCTAGGCTCCAAAATTCAATTGGACTGTCAATGCTCAAAATTAAAGTGTCTTTATCAACCGTCTCTTCGAAAGTTGCACTCACTTACTTCTCTTCTTCTTAATTTCAATCGTGATACCGAAATTTCTTCTTTGGGGCTCTACAACATCGTCTCAAATGACCCTTTTTTCGTAATTCCAGCAAGTTATTTCACCCTAAGATCTCGATTTGCTTCTCCCTCTAGATTTCAATGTACCACGATTCTAGTTCCGCCATCGTAGACTCTTCTCCATCTGCCTTCGATATTTAAGATAGCACCTGAAAATTCACCCAACTCTCTTCTGTGAATATCCTTGCTAAGAATCAAATCTTGGATTGCTTGAAGATTCAACTTTTTATTACCAAATGAACGGCCCACTGCAGTCACAATTGCACTCCAACTTTTAGGTAGAGAAGATAAAAAAAAAATGAAAGCTTGTCCATCTAACAATTCTCATTTTTCTTGCTTCATCGATTCCGGTTTCTCTCCCGATAAAGGCTGATGCAAGTTCTTCTAACACAGTAGATCCTCGATCGATCTTCGCCTTCTCTTCGTTCATATTCGCCGCTCCCACTATTTCACCAAATCAGGCTTTAATATCAGTTGTTAGGAACGCGAATCTTTTGAGGAGAAGAAAAAGTAAAGAAGAAGAAGACAAAAGAACATTTTTATGTGGAAAAACCCTTCTAAATTAGAAAGGAAAAAATTCACAGTGTCGCACTAGGCAATCTATCCACTACCAGTTTTTAGCGTTACAAATACAAAATACATTGCCCCAATATATAATAGGAGTTTAGGGCACACATAGTTAAGAAGTAAATTATGAATATGCTATTAAAAGCTCTACACTTAATATTGCTTTTTTTTTCCTTTTTTTGTATCAGATTCCGCAAATCCATTAGGAAAATGCTGCTTTGGTGGCCACTTCTTGATTATTTGGTCCCTTCTGAAGTTCATTGTTCCTGAAAAATCTCGTGATCTAAAATAGTAATCGAGACAAAAGCAAAATCCTATATTAGCATATGAGTAAGCATATGAGAGAGATGCCCAGACTAGGAAGTGTCGTGGTCTCGATTCATTTTGAGATTCTAAGACATCCAATGACAAATTAAGATAGTTCTCCACATGTAGAAGAAATACAGACCATTGCGCCCTTTGAATCTACCCCAGAACTGGGGGTGTCAACGGGCCCGGCCCAGCTTGAGCCAACCCGAAGCTAAACAGTGCCGAGTTCAGAATAGGGCCAAATTATTTTTTTTATTTTTTAAATTTTTTGGAATTAAAATCAATTAATAAACCGATCAAATGAAAGAATATAAAAAAGGAAAAAATTAAATTAAGTTAAATTTTAAGAAAAATATGGGTGTTAAAAAAAGCTGGAGCGGCCCGGACCGAGAACCAAGCCCGGGCCTAAAATTAACTGAATTTTCGAGTGTAATCAAGCCAGCCCCGGACTTTTTGACACCTTTACTCAAAATGCCCCCGCAATAGGGCACTCCAACGAAAATTCCCACGGCAGAAGCACTTTAAAAATGCTGGCGACTCTCGCTCTCTCTCCATTTCCTCTTTTTGTTTTTTGTTTTTGTAATAGTTTAAAGACACAGTAGTATGGAGACTCAGCTACCTCGAGGCGCATTAACACTTTACACGCAATTAGTGAGAATCGAATTAGTGACCTTTAATATTCTGAGTTAACAATGTCACAGCATCACAGTCAACCTACGCAATTCTAGGTGCTGAGTTCGTCTCTTTTTCACATCCTTGGCAATCATCATCGTAGAAGACGAATCCTCGCGTTCAGACAATGCGGACCAAACTCTACCTGATGAAGCATTTGCAATGAGAGGCTGACTATTGGCCATTGGCTACTAAAGGGTGAAACCACTTTACATATTCACGTCCTTATATCCACAATTCCAGTAAGGCCAATTTCTTTCCAAATGGACGCATCCTCAAGTTCTAGATTCTCACAACCATCCGAAACACTCCAGTCAACTAAAAACCACACACCACATATTCAAAGCAAGGCGCTAAAAATGATTTTTCGGCGGGCGATTTCGTCTTTTCGATGTGAGTATTGCTTATATGTATGTGAATTTAATTTATAAGAGTAAAGGCACATAAGTGGTCATTGAGTAAAAATTGAGGTATGTTTTTCGTACATTCCCAGAATAGAATCAATGACTAGCTAAATTGGGCCAAAGAAATTCCTTGCTAAATTTGGAAAAACGACAAAATAGCAAAATGCTGCTCCCATCCCGTCACTAACTAATGTCGATCAAGTCGCGTCATGGTCTAGTCGTGGCATGTTCGTGGGGCAACCTCTTCATGGCAGGAAAGTAAAGCAACCTAGTTACAATCGGCAGATGTTGACGCCTAAATTTTGGTTATTCCGTTTAATCATTCATTACCTAAAAATTAGAGATCAACCCCAATTAGAATTCCACTTGGCATTATGCATTGCAACGTATTGCATTAATAGTATTTAGGACTAACACATGCGGCAGTCACATGCCGCACACATGCTCCAGTCACATGACAATCACATGCCCTATTTGTGGTACTATCATGAACGATGCACGCGCACAACCAACGGCCCTCCATGGACGCTTCCCTCCTCTGGGACGCCCATCTTCATAATGCCCTCTTCGAATAGAGTGGGGGTAAGGCTCGGTCAGACATGGGTTTCAATGGAGGTAATATGATAATATCAATTGAACCGAGTGAAAAAATCTGATTTTGCTGGTAAAACATTGAACTAGGAAAAGGTGGAGATAACGTTTGGCCATAATTGAAGAAAAGCACAGTGGTCTAATTTCATTGGAAGAAAAAGAGAGATTGACAAAATATTGGGTAGAGCTGGTGGATGAAGATCTTTTCACGACCAAGCGTGGTTCAATTTTTTTTTTTTTTTTTTTTTTGGGTCGAAGAGTAAGAAGCTTTGAAAAGTGGGATTTTGTTAGTGACTTGTTCAAAGCAACGAAACGACTACGGATTGGTTTGAATTGAAGGAAAGAGGATGGGTGGGTCAATATTTTTCAAGCAAGAAAATCATGGTAGACAACAAATAGGCAGTTTTAACTTGGCGTGTTGTAAATGAGTAGATCATTATCTCATCATCATCATTATCATCATCTCATGTTAGCCATTCATCATTGGCCCTCTAATTTTTATTTCGTGCAATCAAATCCTCTAACTTCTGAATTTGTGCGATTTTGGCCTCTCAAATTTCTCATGTGCAATCATATCCCGTCTTTCTTGACTTTTGCAATTTGGAGAGTTACCAAAAAAAAAAGTCTTAAACTCATTGTAATTATGTAAATTCAGCCCTATTTTTTTACCAGTTATTTCTTAAATTTTTTACAATTGTGTCAATTCAGTCTACTTTGCCGCCCAAATATTGAGGTAAATAATTTTTAATAATTTTTGTCAGTTGTACTCCCTTTTTTCTCTTTATATTCTCTTTCTTTGTTCTTCTTTTCCTTTGCTCTTTTGGTTGTGCCCGGCGAGCTATGGCCAGCAAAGGCTTCGTGGCCTAGACAAGCCTCGCTTAGGCTGGCCAAGGCTATGAAGGCCACTGATAAGGGCAGCCTCGCCCTTCGCCTCCTATCGACGAGCGTAGGACGACAATGCTATGTGAGTGTTTAGTGAAGTGCGGCCGCCTCACCAACCATGGCAAGGCCATGGCAAGACTGCCCTCGCCCACGGCCGCTATGGCCTCGCCCAGCCTAGGCTTAAGGGGTCGCAAAACCCTTGCTGACGGGCTCCCGGGACCCTCGTCGGCCATGGCAGGAAGAGGAAGGAAAAAAAAAAGGAAAAGTACAAGAAAAATTTAAAAATGAAGATATTATAATAAATTTTTCATGTCAGTGCCGGCCAGTAAAATGGACTGAATTGACACAATTGTCAAAGATTTAGGACTAAATTGACCCAAAAAAAAGAGTATATGATCGAGTTGACACAATTGCAATAGATTTACAACTTTTTTGAAAAATTTTCCTCATCGCCTATGTGATTTATTTACCCACTGTAACTAATGCCGTCCAATTAAACTTTATTTTTCCTTGTTTTTCCTGCTTATTATGATATTGCTTTTTTTCTTTGGCGTCAAATTGTAATCGCGTATCAGTGCAAGGCCACTTTACTTAGCAAGCCCTTATATAAACTCCAATTCTATCATGCCTCATCCAACAAGAAATTTTAACTTCGTCTCTCAGATTACATTCTCTACTCTTGTTCGAGGTCAGACAAATCTCTTTCTTTTCAGGAAAGAAAGAAACCCTTCAATGGCGACAACAACTGCTACTCCCCCATTGCTGTCCATCTTCGTTAAGGTGCTTGTCCTCTCGTCGTTTCTCATCTTGCTGTTCAATTGCCGTTGCCATGCGGAAAATCTCGGAGAAAGGAAGGCAAGAAGTAGAACACCCTTTTTTTCAGGATTGATTTTTACATTTTCTTTCGTTTAATCAAGAATATTGCGGCTCACGCACTTTGACCTTTTTTTAAAAAAAATGTTTTCACCATATGTATTCTTGCATATAACAACATATCTATTTTTGATGATTTATGGAAATTCAGATAATAGTTTGAGGTTTGGCGAAAAAAGCTTATTGCCAATCAAACGGGCCTTAAAACTTTGCATTCCCGACGGAGAAATATTGATTGTAGTATAATATTTTATGCTAATGATGTTTTTTTTTTTTTATGCAAAGTTCACAGACTTACGTTGTCTATTTGGATTATTCCGTCAAGAGTTCGAAGGCTCTTGCTCTAGAACTTCTTGGGAAGGTTCTTGAAGGAGGGTATGTATTTTATGGTTCAAAAAGGATTTTATTTATGTTTACTTCATGTGATAAAGATTTGTTTGGTCGTTTTATTTAAGGTTTCATAATGATATGATCTAGAGTCCTCTTCATGGTTAAGTAAGAATGCTTGGGGAAAAAGTGTTATAAAAGTCATAATCCTATTACATTGATGTCAATTTAGTCATCAACTTCTTAATTGTACTAATTTAGTCCTAAATTTTTTGACTTAGTACTAATTCAGTCCCTCCGACTAATTTTTGCCGAATATTGCTGACTTAGACGCTGGCCTACGTAGCACAATCGATACTGACGCAGACATTCTTTTAATAATATTTTAATAATTTTAGAATTGTTTATTTTTTTCTTTTCTTCCTTTCTTTTTAGCATTAATACCACAAAAAAAATCAAATTGGTACACATATGACAAATTTATCGCAAAATAATTTTTTTACTACAAAAAATTTCAAACTAATATATTATGATAAATTTTCCCCCAAACGATTTTTTCGACCATCAAAAATCTCAAACTAATACATCTGTGATAAATTTACATCAAACTAACTTCTTTGGCAACCTAAAATCCCAAACTAGTACAAATGTACCCTCTATTAGTTTTCATTAAATTAACTTAATACCCCAAGAAATCTCAAATTAATACACCTATGACAAATAAATGGTAAAAACCCAAAATGTGTATACCCTGCAATTGTTACATATCATCCAACTCAGCAATTTGACAATAAAATTTAACGAAAACTAATAGATCATAAATTTGTCATAGGTGTATCAGTTTAGGATAAATTTACAAGGGTGTTTTAGTTTTGGGTTTTTAGTGCTTAAAAATAATTTTTTGTAAGTTTATCACAGATGTACCAGTTATGATTTTTCGTTGCATTAACCCTTCTTTTTTAATCCTCATCTTTCCTCTTGGCCGACATGGCCATGGCCGGCGAAGGTGGCCCTCACCATCATAGGGGACAATCGGCTTTGCCGGCGTTCGCCCTAGCTGGGTATGGCCTCGGCGAGAGTTGGCCTCACCTTAGGCCAAGTGAATCTCCTCGGCCACTAGAGGAAAGGAAGGTAAAAAAGGATAGAAAATGCAAAATTTACTAAAAATTATTATAAAACGTTCTTGCCAATGACGACCATGACAAATAAGCTGGCCGACGTACGCACCAGCAATATCTGATCAAAAATAGTCGGAAGAACTGAATTGTCTCTAGGTCAAAAGATTTAAGATTAAATTGCCACAAATGCAATAGGTTTAGAACTTTTCTGACATTTTCAGCTATAATGGAATTTTTTTTTTTTGGTCAAACACTATATTGGTATACATTGGGTTTTTTTTTAATCACTTTTGAAATTATTTATCCGGCCAAACTATGCTAACTTTGATATATACTTGCAATTTTAATATCTTTACTAATGTTCGAGTAGCAAGCCGGAGGATTCTTTGACCTACACCTATAATATTGCAATCAACGGCTTCGCGGCGATACTCAGCGAGAGCGAAGCGCAGAAATTGGGCCGTAAGTATTTCGATTCAGTTACTATTATTCCCTTTAGGGTGGGGGTGCTTGAAGAATGTCGTCATTGTAGTATTTTCCACCATCATCGGGAGATTTATAAGTTCTTTTATTATCAATAAAGTGCGATAAGGTCTTCTTATAGAAAAATTGTTTTTCCAGGATTAGAATTCGTCATCAAGGTGGCTTTGGAGGGTCAATATGAACTTGATCCTGTGCGTAAATTTGCTCATGGAAACAACTAGCCTCACCTAATGGCATCTGAATTGCTGTGGATTGAATAAACTATCAGTTAGTCTATTTGTGTAATAACTAATAAGGGGCATGGAGGAGTCAAAAGATTTTGGTTGTCTTCTGGTTCATCTATCATCGCACTTGCGTAGATATAGGCCTATCTCGTGTATGGCTCGATGTTAAGTTTCGATGAGATGGTACCTGCAATAATGTTGAGAACCTTGAGGTCATAACCATTTCAATAACAAACAACATGCATCTACATTTTTCTTTTTTTGGGTCGGGAACATGCATCTACCTTATGTTGTATAAATATGGACCGCACGACGTGATGGAGAAATCCGGACGAGATGTATTGGCAAGGTCGAAACTTTTCGTGTTCTGGGCACGTGTGATCAGTATGATCCGTTCAATCAAATTCTACTTTATCATGATGACCACACAGTCGTGCTTTAACATAGCGTACATCAGATCGCAGTAGAAATTGTATACATGGGGGTGGCCAACCATCACCGATCTTCATCACTTCCCAGTTCCCACCAAGGATCCCCTATGATTGACAAGGGTGATCTCTAGAGCCTAGATCTAATTGCGAACACAGTTTCTGACGGCTCGATTATTGACAATTGGACCACCAATACGATGGGCAAGAGGGCTACTGAATTGACCCCGCTCTAGACTGTTGCCAATGCAAGGCTTGCATTACTTGCATTTGCATGCCACGAGTTAACACTACGAGAATGCACAGGTGATAATACTCGGGCTGCTTCCAGCAAAAGAAAAATGAGATGATAGAGACGGTACATCTTTGCATGGAAACATCTGTATCTATTCCTGAAAGTAATGAAAATACAAGTTCCAGATCAGTTCCTTCTCCAGCAAGAAGTTTCGACAGCCAACACTTGTCACCGCAATGTACAACAAGGAGAATGCCTTGAAGAATAAAGACCAACGCTCCTGCAGAAGTACCACAGGAAGAAATGGAGAGTCAGAATATTGCGAAAATGCTCCACAACTATGCAGGGAGAGCTGCCCTGCACAAACGAAATTTCTCTTCCGAACCCGATTGCCAATTATCAGCTTCAATTGTGAATACTTCACTTTGACTTTCAGATTTAGCAAGATAAAAAGTTCATTTTCCTAATGCCACGGCATTTCTCATCAGCATAAGAACAAATAACATACAAAATGGAAGACTCTAACCAAGTTAGCGCACTGGATTTGCTTTTCAAGTAACCCAATGTTGAAACAGAATAACAAAATGCCTGACACCATCAAGCCCTCATGTATCCACTCTACTTTCAGGATCTGATCATAGCATGAAAAAAAAATGGAATTTCAAGTAATGCTAAAGACAAGGTAAGTATGCTTGTTCACAAAACCTAGTGCCAACCCAACACGCTAGCAAATATCTCGAACTCTGTGAAGGAAAGGAAAAAGCCCATGGTCATTTTTGACAAATCAGTCAGTTTTAAACAGTACTCTCAGAAACAGTCAGAACAATACAGGTCATACACTTAAATCATGAAAATCATCCAAAGACACCCAAAAGATGATTTTACCAATCAGATGAAACATGAGTTTCCTTCTCACTTGTTCCCTGGGATCATGACAGAAAATGCATCCATGCAGTAATTCCACAGTGTGTGTGCAAAGTTTCCACATTAACTATCGTCTTGCTATATATGGAAAATCCTTCTGTCATGCCTTGTTTTGTATTCAATTCCCAACTTTCTCCTTAAACAAGTTCAAAAAGTTAAAGCTCTTAACAAGTTCAAGTTGCGTTATTTGCTTTGATTACTACACATGGTAAGCATCTTATTGATGATAACTGACTTTACAGAATAGTCATCGTGCATAGGTGCAAAAATTCGGGTTAATCTGTTGACTATCTTCTTATTCACCGTAAAAAAGATGCTCTGGCTATTTGGAATTGGGTCAAAAAGCGGAAATGACAGAGCCATGCTGAAGAATACAACAGAACTTAATGCTAGCTGCAAATAGTGTAGAAAATTCATATTCACAAAGAAATCATGGAAAGATTTCCCTTTTTCTCTGATATGGAACTTATCTCTTGAGAAACAGTGACACAATATTACTGGAACTAAATCATCAAAAGTTGAAGAACCTTGTTCTAAACCAGGTATGGATTGGACTCCCTTTTTTTACATTTGTTCAGTTTTTTTCACAACGTGTTCTTGTTTTCTGGTTAGTTGTTTCTTTCAGATGGGAACTTCTTGTGTGCTCAGTCTGAATTTGGTTATATTTCCATAAAGTGCTTAGTTATCAAAACTAGCGGCAAAAAACATGATTGCTAAGCCTTTACAAATGCAACATACAACATAAGCCCATGCTCTCCTAACTCCACGCACATGTGATTCAACAGTTCCACGTCATGTTCAAGAGTTCATCTTATTGAGAGTTGGAGGAAACCATGAGGTTATCTGATAGAATGAACACAAATGTCTTAGTCAAATCTTATAGTCTAATCGTGATTACGACGATATTACATAGAGTTGGGTTGCTAACCCTGAATGCTTTCTAATTCATATGATTAGATAGGAGAATTACTGAAAAATTTAAATCATCACCTCTAAGACTACTGTAAGAGTAGGCAGCTGTGCAGGTTGACATTAAAAATAAAGCCACTTGATGGAAGACACTGCTTTGGTTGCTAAGCTACTTGATTACTTGGTCCCTTCCGAAGTTCACTGTTCCTGACCAATCTCATAATTGCAAGGAATTCCTCCGGTTCTTGATCTTCTATAAGAATCTGTTGAAGAGCATTCGGCATAAGAATACATTTAGGAAGCAAAACAGTTTTAGCAAATGCTTTAACTGCTATAATCAAACAGTCTACAATGCTAAAAGGGGAAGAACACATGAAAAGGAGACATAACCTAGAACAACAGTGAAAGTGCAGATTTAACATATCCATCAGTGTGCAAAGATAGGCGTAAACTCCAAATGAGACAATTACATGAACATGGCTCATTATAGAAAAGGTAAACACATGCCAATCCGGTAATGAGTATTTCTTAATACCCGGAATCGAGCAACATAAATTCACCAAGTAACCCATTTGCTTGTTCATCTTTCCCCATCATCCGACATATTACCACAAAGACAAGTATGAAGTCCCCTTATACAGTATGCAAAGGTTATTTCACTTTCTCGACAATAGTTTATTTAAGGCATTAACAGCCAAGATGACGAACCTCGAAAAAGTTAAGGCTGTCTACAATTAGCTTCTATTTGATTGACATATCAGATAGGATCGAGAACATTTTCTTAATAGAAACTACTGATAGAAATTGAAGACAGGACAAATGCTAGCCCAAAAAGTAAATAAATAAAAATATGTTAGCAACAATAAAATAATCCACAAAACCCAGTAAGCGCACCTTTGGTCCTGCAAATCCAATGTATAACATTGTGAACTCGAGTACAGACCTAGGCTTATGTACACTACAACGTATCGCGTTCACTTTAGTGTCAAAACTTTCAAAATGATCACTTAAATGCCAATTTTTTAAAAAAAAAACAATCACTTCAGAGCTAAAACATTGGAAAATGATAACTTAAGTACCAATCTTTTTTAAAAATGGTCACTTAAGTGCCAAAATTTTTTTAAAAACACTCATTTTAGTGCCAATTTTGGCGAGCCACGTCAATTCAAATATTAATAAAAAATAGGGTGCCGTCGGATTTTTCAGTGAGCCACATCAGCTCAAACCGGAGTTGGCATTAAAGTTGATTGTTTTTAAAAAAAGATGACACTTAAGTGATCATTTAAAAAAAAATAAAAATTGGTACTTAAGTGATTTTTTTGAATGTTTTGGCACTAAAATAAGCGTTGTACACAAGTTTTCGCACTTGTGGTGTACTTTAGCCACACGTGCCAAATTAATTGTCAACTAAAGTGTCAAACCTATGCAATCTTCAAGTAGCTTCTACGCCGAATGAGTATGTCCGATTAGGTCATAAACATTCATAAACATTCTCTTAGTAGGAATCACTGATAGAAATTGAGATGACAAGATGAATACCTCCCCAAGAACTAAATCATCAAAAAAATGTCAAACCCAAGAAAATACATGAAAGAGTAGGAAATTTTAGAACAGTTCCATTCAAACACATTAATTTTAGGAATTTTTACAATAAAGCAACAAAATAAAACCCCCAATCCACATAAGGCATTCAATAGATCACAGACAAATGATAAGAAGCTTTGTCATAAAATGCATACCTCAATTTTGGTTTCCTTCGGAAGGCCTTTCTGTAAAAGAAAATCATGTGCAACTTGGTTCCAGTCAATCTTCTCTACATCAACTAGATCTCTGCTTCTTTTTACTGGAGTTTTGCTTTCATTGCAATTAAACGACCCTCCTAGCCAAAAGTATAGAATCCCCTCCTTAGACTGTTTCAAAAATGTAGCTGGACAATATATAGCAAAAACAGCTCCTGAATTCAAATCAATCCCACCAAAAGGCGCAACTTCTTCTAAACTAGGCCAACAAAATATGAGGGGTCGCACTTTTCCATTATATTCTAAGTCATTCTGATCAATTTCCCTCGAAATAGAAGCAACACCAACTTCTTCTACTTCTCCACTTCTTCCTAAACAACTCTGTGCTCGGATACCAACAACTTTGTTGGAAGATAGATCACTAGGAACAGGACAAGGCTTCTGAAACTTGCTCATCGAAGCCAGATGTCTATCCCTGGTTTTCATATTATCCCCTGCTCCTACAACATTTTCTCTATCAGGACCCCGTTCAAGTGATGAACAAGAATAGCCATTTGCCGATACCCCATTCTCTTGTGGGGGAACAGCAATGGATGGAACCTGTGTTAGTTTATCCATCCCAGCTGGTAGCTTCAGAGTCCTAGATGCGCTACCTCTGCGTTCAGCAAGCGAGGGCAAGACTTTCTTAACTGGTGAAGTGACTGACTGAGGGTGTCGCCTCGAAGGAAAATTTATGTCAATAAAATCCTGATTCTGTGACATAGGCTGAGAAATTGTTATTGAACGATGGAGAGACAAATTAGAGAAGTTAGATAAAGTCGATGATACGGGAAGTGAACAGGAAGCTGTTGAGGGTGAATCTTGAGATGATTCGGAGAAGTACGTTGAGCTAGTGCTCGAATCGGAAGAGAGGGAATTTGGAGAAAGATAAGGAGGAGATGACGATGATGACGAAGATGAAGTCGAGGATGCAGGTGAAAAGTTCACAGGAGAATGCACAGCCATCATAGAGTCAGAGAAAACCCTGGACAGGGTAATCTTAGGAGCTGACACAAAATCCTTCATATTACTTGGGGCAAATTTGCGTCTCAACACACTCCAACTACTTTCTCTAGCAGGAAGATGGGTTTCATCCTCATTTTCAGATGATGCAAAGGGAGGCACAACTCCCCCCTTTATTGCTTTCTTGAAAATTTCAAAATCTACATCATACAAATCCACCTTTCTCTTCCCTGAGGATGTTTTCCTGGCAATTAATTCCTTATCAGGCGCTCCATTGCCAGATTTATCCATCAAGGGTAAGAGGTTAGAGAAAGCATCCCAGTAGTATGATGGTTCTTCTCCTTCCCGGATCATAACCACCGGACCATGAACTCTTTCATACCTCATAATCTGACAAACAGCCCCCCTAGCATCCCTTTCCATTATGTTTTCACATTCCCTTCCAATCCACACATAAATTGACAAAGGTACCTGTACAATGAAAGCTCCTCTGGAATCAAGTGCCGTAGGAGAAGGATCCGTCAACATTTTAGGAACCAGATGCAAGGGATCATAGGACGAATGAGGCGCAATCCTGTACATCCTAAGCAATGAGCTTGGACTCAAAGGAAAAGCATGGACTCTTTTTTGACACTGCAACAACTGACAAGCAAAACCCATGTTAGGATCAGCTATCCCTCTCGCAGCCTTCACAAACTGAAATGCATCATCAAAACTCCGCCCCTCTCTCCACATAAGATATGCTATCACCAGAGATGTTGACCTGGAGACGCCTTGACAACAGTGCACAAAAACCCTCCCATGTTCTTCCCTAACATCCTCAAAATAATCAAAGACGTCGTAGAGAATGCTAGTAATATCTTCCGACGGACTATCCTGCAACCACAAAGTTCTATAAACAAAATCCGCTTTGAAATACTCAGGGCAAACAAAGCCCACGCAGTTCAGGACATGTGTGATTCCATTCCTCTTTAATATATCCCTATCTTTAGCCACAGCATCCCCACCAAGATAGATATGTTCAGCTACCTTAGAACACTCTTTGTCAAAGAATGCTATCTTTTCCCTCTTCACTAACCCGCCATTCTTATCAGGGTTTCGCTGAATCGCAGACATATCAAGCTTCAACCTCTCCCCACATCTGTTCCCGCTGGGTGTAGGTGGCTGTGGCCATTCACCAACATCGTCAGACCCTGCTTTCGGCCACTCATCTAAGCTTCGCCGAGTGATTGACAAAGGCTGCAATGGGGGCAAACATGACCTCGCCTTGCAATTATGCTGGGATCGCGGGGTTAAAGGGGCAGGAAAGCGATGGCTCTGCCCACCATTCCCATTTGAATCCAAGCAATTTTTAGCTTCTTCACTAGGGTTCTGCTGCGCAGTCCGAGAAGATGACCAGGACGCCGAACGCCAGAAGGTCTTACGGGCAGTGGGCATATGGCGTGGAGCTAGAGGATTGAGGGTGGACTCCTCCTTACCCACCATGCTCAACTCAGATTCCTAGCCTAGAGTTCGCACAAAAGCCAATAATAATCGAAACGCCAATTCGTTCCCCGCCCCTACGCTGCAGTCAAGTGAACATGGTGACGGTGGTGGTGAATCCAACAACTCAGAACCCCATATCAGATCAGCGACAAGGGTAGAACCGAATCAAACATCGCGGAAACCAAAATCAAGCGGAAAAGCGGAAGATTGAACGTACAACCAGTGATGCGCGCACCCCAATTCCGCGGGAAGGGGGAGGTGAATCTGGAGCCCGGAGATTTGGGGATAGACAGCGAATTCGGAGCCTAGAACCTCACGCGAGGCCGCGGAGGAGAGCGGCGGAGGAGAGCGGGAGGCGGCGAGGCGAGCGGGAGGCGGCGAGGCGAGAGAGATCCACAGATTTAGGGTTTCGCCGATTTGTGAACAGAGCGAGCGAGGGAGAAGGGAGGCGCTGGGACTGAGATGTGAGAGTGTGGGCAAGAGAGAGAGACTGGGAAAGAGAGGGAAAAAGACGATGCAGAGAGAGAGAGAGAGAGTGAGAGGGTCACAGTATTTTCCGACTTGATTTTTTTTTTGTGCTGTTAAAGATTAATAATTTCGCTCTCCTTTGGCTCGTGGATTTCGATCTCTCTTGCAATTTTAAAAGGCCTAATTGCCCAAAATTCAAAATGAAAAAACATACATTAAAAAATACATATATACTAAATTCGGTATGTCCATGCCAACATATGGTCACAAATAATCTCAAACCAATACACAATCAATTTTCGCCTCTAAAAAAAACTCAAACCGTGTACTTGTAATAAATGTACCATAATCCCATGAAAAAATTAGGATTTTAGCAGATTTCAGAATGTTAGAGAGACTTCAGAACAAAATTAACAGATCATCCAAGTTGTTTTCCACATGTATTCCTATGCTAGATTTGTCACTATTGTACCTTTTTTATGACACAAAAATTAGTTTGTGATAAATGCATCATAAGTATATCAGCGAACCTTTTGACAATATGAAAATCGGTTAGGGTAATCATTTTTAAATGGGGTTAATACCATGAAAAATTTCAAACTGATACACAATTGTGACAAATTTATCTCAAAATATTTTTTGACTACAAAAAATCCTAAATGAATGCATTCGAGATTAATTTTTCCAAACCGGTACACATGTATAAATTTATCTTGTGGTAGTTTTCGTTAAATCTAACTTTCAAATTGTTAAATTGGATGACAAGTGTCAGTTTACAGATGTACCGATTTGAGATTTTTACCTTATATTTATCGCATGTGCATCACTTTAAAATTTGTTTTGGTATTAACTTAATTTAACGAGGGATAAAATTATCACATATGCATTAATTTGAGATTTTTGTGGGTAAAAATAATTATTTTATGGTAAATTTATCACAAACGTATTGGTTTGGGACTTTTAGTAGTCAAAAAAATAGTATGTGGTAAATTTATTACATGTGTACCAATTAGAGATTTTTTCGTAGTAAAAAAAATAGCTTCGGGTGAAATTGTCACATGTATGCAAGTTTAGGATTTTTTGCGGTGTTAAGCCTTTTAAATATAGAAAGAATTTTAATTTGTAGAGGGGATTAGGTGAAAACTTATCAATTTCAATACCAGTCACTTTTATTCTTTTACCGTGTGAATTAGAAAGCATCTGTGAATTATTGTGCACTATAGAGTGATCCCTCGTTTGAGCCATTTTGATCAATGTCAATCAAGATCACTAAACAGTCTAACAAATCTTACAAAAATTCTCAATTTCTCTTCTCCTCTAGTTAGTCATTTTCATGGTATCCATGTGAGGGTAATATAAAAATTAGTGTGCTAGTTAGCACAAAACCCATCTCTTTATTTAGCTGAAAAAAAATCAAATCATGCTAATTTTCATCAAATAAATTCAATTATGTAAACTCAAAACTTTTACACAAAAATTCCAACATAGACCCCCTGATCATGAACGTGACAGCCGCTTGGGCTTTCCCAGGCCTACAGAAGCAAATGAGGCCCATAGTAAATTTTTCGTGGGCCTAGACAAGGGTCTTCATTTTTGGGCCAAATTAGGCCCAATACTTTTGTGGGAGAAACTTTCATATTTGTTTTAAATCTCTGTTTGAACTTGAATGAAAACACAATGTACCCTTTTTCCCCGCCAAAACTTAAAACTCCATTTAAAATTCGCGTGTCAATATTTGGTCAATTTTTAAAATTTCATGAGTTTCAAATTTTGAAAAAAAAAGAAAAGAATAAGTCAAAGTACGTGGGCTGCGAAATTTAAATCAAGCAAAATACAAAAATAAAAAGAAATCCAAACATACCCTTAATGTTTTCGAAGAGTGTCAATAATAACGGTATACGTCTAAATAATAAAAAAAATGTAACTTAAAAGAGAATAGATAAATAACCCTTCTTATATCCCTCAAAACTCTCAAATAAAATAATATGCTATTCGAGATTATCGTGCTTTCTTTCTTCATTTTCTAGTTTCATGCTCACTTTTTTTTTCGTGTTGTTTATTTAAAGTGAAGATTATCATTTTCCATTTGTGATGAACACGCTCTCTCGTGTCCTTTTTGGCTAGCGTTGGACAATTTCGATGATTATGGTCGTGTTTGTCTTCTTTTCTCAATAATTAGTCAATCCGTCTAATGAGTGAGGACCGCAATCATGTTAAAAGTCAAGCGACAAGTAACATGGCATGCTCGACATTTCTCCTACCAACGACATTTTAGCTCCAATAAAATGGCAATATCAGGGGGTCAATGCTTCCGATTATATCTATTTAGGATCGTTTCTTTATCGTTTTCTAGAACAACTTTAATTCGATATTGCTTATTTACTTTTCAATTTTGTTTGCATTTAGCCAGAGACCGACAATTTAACTTTCAAAAAGAGATACATAAATCAGAAATTAGTATCGCCGACTTTATATATACACACACATATATATATATATATAATTGTCATAAATTTCGAAAAGGGAAAAAAAAACACAGCGGTTCATTTGATTGAAAAAACAAAAAACGAATTATGTAGAAATAGCATCCGACGTGAGCTTGAAAAATGATTGAAATTTAAAAAGTTGACCGGTGATTTCATCAGTCACCGTGAGTGACTGTTGCACGAAAAAATGACAAGGTGAGTGGATAGGGACCTAGGCTCTTATGTGTTCGGTTCCATTTGTTTATATTACATTTATAGACAAACACAAACGATTTTTTTTTTATCATCGATGAAAATAGTTAAACACTGAATCATCATATGTGATGAAAATATTTTTTATCGATTAATTGTATAAAGTGATAAATCGATCATTTTAAGGGAGATGCTCTTCAAATGATTTTTTTTCGCACAATAAACGAAGTTAATTATTTTTCTTCAAGCGTTATAGTTGTTACTTCAAACTTATCTCTTTGTAATCGCACTTGATCTCTGGATTCAGATCGCCTATCATTTCTTCAGAAGAGCAAATGCCTGCCCTTGAGGTATAAGCCGTCCATTTTTTTACTGACGGCTGAGATCTCCTATTTTTAGGGTAACTTTTTGGATTTTTTGTTTTTTATTTTTTAGTAATATTCCGGGCCGTCTATTTATAACACGGACAGTCCGAATTCTAAAATTATGGCATGCGCTTCTGAGGAAAGGCAGACGATCCCTTTCCCACGATCTTTACTAACCAAACTCTTTGCTTGAAATCTCTTGCCGTCAATCACAAGAGGCTACAATCGAGCGTCCCAATCTTTCCGAACCTTGACTTCAGGACCTGAGATCAAGTTTGGTGTTCCTTTTCTTGATCCTTGATTGTCTGCATAACGCACAATAATCGCCATTCGCTAGCCCAACCGTGCAATCTTAGCAGAGATAAGAGTGAATCAAACTCGAGAGCCTGCAGATTCGTTGCTTAAGTTTCTTGGTTTCGATCGCTAGTCATATGTGATCCGAATTGTTTGCCCTTTTCTTAGAATGACAGACTCTTGTTATTAAGATTCGGGCCGTTTATTTTTGGACGAACGATCTAAATCTTCTATTTTTAAGAGTCATTTTTTAGATTTTTTTATTTTATGTTTTTAGTAATAATCTGAGTCGTTCGTTTATAACACGAACGTGGACCGACGTGGCGTGCCCATTACTATTCAGACACGTGCATTTTAGTACAAAGCAAACATACGGGAAAAAAAAAACATACGTGAGTTGAATCGAGCTCGTGGCTCGCGGAATCGAGCTCGTGGCTCGCGGATTCGTTTGATTTTATTCGGTCAATAACATATCATATTCGTACCTTTGATTGTCCTCGCTGTCCTTGTAAGGATCCTCTGATCTGATCTCCCCCAAGATGGGTCCCACTTGAACTTATATTCATAATCGGCAATACGAGCCATCCGATTCCTCTGTCCATCCCATTCCCGCATCTTCGCTCTCTTTTTCTATATATACGCCCCAAGAATCTCTCCCCGCCTCGTCGCAGAGAATCGGGAATGGTGGAGCCGTCGACGCCCCATCACGACGCGGAGCGCCTGCTCTTGCCGCAGCCAGACGGCGCCGACCGGTCGTGGCGGCTGAATTTCGACGGTTTTCAGTTGTCGTCGGAGCACACGGAGGACAAGAGGAAGCAAACCGTCGGTCTCCATGACTATTGTCTAGGGGTTTTAGGTAGGTAGCAGCGCATTATTCCTTGTCGGAAAGCGTCCTTCGGAGTTTTTCGAATGGCCAAATATGACATGCTGTGCGCGTCCTTTATAGATGCGTTGTTGATGGTTGATAATTTTGACGTTTGTGAAGCATCTGAGCATTTCTATAAATTGTTGGATTTGCCTGTTTTAGTACTAGTTTCTGCGGCTCTAGTTCTTTTGAGTTGTATAAAGTTATGGTTTCTCTCAGAAGATTAAGCAGATCTAAGTGGATGTGCTAGTGTGCTTTTATATATATAGGGTTGCATATTATTCTTGATATAAGGTTTATTGGTGGCATGGGCGGTTTTGTTCTTGGGTATTGGGTTTTTTTTTTGTTACCAGGGTTGGTGAACGTGGAATTATGGAATTTCCTTGTGTCAGTCATAGTTTTCTGTCATAAGGTTGGTGGTTTTGTTTAAGGGGAAGGCACTGGTCTTTAGTGAAATGTGTGTCGAGTAAAAATCTTTGTTCTTCCTGCAACCGAGGCTCGATTTTTTTGAGATAGATGGAAGATTTGTTCCTCGAGGACTTCTCGTTTTGATATTTTTCTCTCTATTTTTTTTTTAAGATTATAATCCTTATGCGTGAATGCACACCTGCTTGTTTCAAGCAACATTTTTGAACTGTGTGCTGTAGCCCTTGGGCTTGTTTTCTTTCCTTTTACTTCATTCTGATGTGCTCTGAACTCGTGGAATGAAAGGAGTCATTTGTGAGTTTTACGATCTCTAATGTTTTCTGTACAGTTTTACCAAAATGACACTTATAAGGTTTGGCATTTTTCACTTTTTTGGGAGATCAGAGGAGCAAGAAAAGACTTCGAGAGCACTGACGTATAGGTCACAATTATAGAACAGGAACAATAGCTTGATTATCTGTTAGCTTTTGTTTGTACACCATGAGGTTGCTTGTTAGAACCATTCACCACTAGAGAAATAATAAATGTGCAATAATCACTTGTCTCCTAGATGATGCATCAAGCATCCTTTGTTGCTTTGTAGTTGCAGAAATTTGGTTGTTAGCAAATTAATTTGGTCAAGATGCTGCAGTAAATATCCAATTTCACATATCTATCAAATGTGTATAGTCGTGTACGTATTTCATGGTCCAAAGATGTGAAAATGATCTTTTAATCTTTTATAGATAGCCATTACACAGTTATGGGTTAAAAAACGGTTTCCTTGGTTCTCCCTTTAAAGTGACGATTGATGGCTTCAGGTCCTGAAGATAATGTAGCCGAATATTATCAGCAGCAGGTAGAAATGCTTGAGGGATTTAATGAAATGGATATCCTAGCAGAGCGTGGTTTCGTTCCTGGAATGTCAAAGGTCAATATTAGATGATCACGCTTTAATTATCATCCAGAGAATATCTGTCTCTCTCTTATTCTTAGAATAAGTGCTTACAGCATGATATCCTGTACTAACATAATGAAAATATTGCTTGCAGGAAGAGCGTGAGAAGTTGGTTAAAAGCGAAACATTTGCCATTAGAATATCGAATGTTGCGAACATGTTTCTTTTTGCAGCTAAAGTTTATGCATCTATTCAAAGTGGTTCATTAGCCATAATTGCATCCACACTGGACTCTCTTCTTGATCTTTTGTCCGGATTTATATTGTGGTTCACTGCATTCTCCATGCAAACGCCTAACCCTTACCGTTATCCTATAGGAAAGAGACGTATGCAACCATTGGTGAGTCCAGCAATATTCTCTAGTTCTTTCATACAAATATCTTTTTGAAATCTCTCAATATTGCTCTTAAAGTGATCTTTGATTTAGTTTGCAGCGACTCACCTCCCTGCATTAATAGCTTGTTTGGTTGTTGGAATGACAGCAGCACCATTTCTTCTACTCAAATTACTTTGTTTCCCCTTTGCTCATTCTAGGTTGTTCATTTTGGGCTTATTGAGAGCCTTGCGACCTTTCACGGTTGTATTTATCAAGTTGAATGTATAGACCGCGTGGTCTTGTCATGTACTGTATCTTCTGTGTTTGGATTTCTTGTACGCCCGTGAATGGTTTCCGCTAATGACCAAAATAGATGACTTGCATGCTAGGCTAGAGACTAAATATTGGAGTCAATTTCTGGCATGGGTTTGGTAACACTTAACATTGAAACGAAATTTTCTACGTTAAATTTTTCGACCATTTTGGATTAATTATCCTCTTGCAAAATACAAGCAAACATATTGCGGGCAATTCGTTAAAGCACGCCAAGTCTGCAACCTGCAGGTATTTGTTTATGTCCTGAATGTTGAGAATTCATTAAGTATTTAAGTGAGCTGCTGGGAATGTGGTTCAGTATTTGCTCTTTGTCCAACACTGTGCTCACTGTCTAAATTATCTGTTATCCCTCTCTAGTGGATTATGTCAGCTATCAAGCTTCATCTTGTCCTTATTGTCCCTTAATTCACCGCGCATACTTGTTTGTCATTTTTTTCACTAGGTTACGTCTATTTGCCTGACATATAAGAGAAGAAATCATTTCAGTCATAGTTGCCTTGTTGACCTCTGTTTGGCAAGTTTGTCAAGAATTTGCCCGACTTGTGTTGACACCCAACTCATCGTGGATATTGCAACACACAGAACTAATTGACCCCTTGCGGAGTGAGAAATAATTTTCTGCCTATTTAACTTGCCCGGTTGCAGATTCCTGCTGGTGAATTTCTTTTACTTGCCATCATGCTTTCTGATTGTACCTCTACTACGGAGATGTGGCTTGAAATATCTACAGCCTACATGCTATTGGTCTCAACCAAGGAAAACCATGATCTTCTTACCACCGAAGGGTGTACAGTGAAATCATGTCTGTTGTTCCTGAAAATAGTGCTTATTGAGCATTTTGAGAAATTCAGTTAAATGCGGTGCTGTAATCCTTATTACTTATTTTAATTGGGTCTTTGGGTTACCAATGTGGTTATAGCTTTTATTCACTTATTTCTGGGCTTAAAATGATGTGCAGGGTATTCTTGTTTTTGCTTCTGTTATGGCAACATTGGGTTTGCAGATAATTCTGGAGTCACTGCGCCAGCTTCTGTCTGATGTATGTAAATTTAATCTGAATTCAATGTGCATTACTTTCTCTGTGATAGTCAGTTAGTCTTGCTTTAGATTTGACGCTTGGGTTGGACTCTATTTATTATGTAGTCGCCACTGCAATGGTTTCTAATTATTTGGTCATGCACAGGAAGCTGAATTCAACTTGACAAAAGAGCAAGAGAAATGGGTTGTGGGCATTATGCTGTCAGTGACCCTGGTTAAACTGTTACTAGTTGTCTATTGCCGATCTTTCACTAATGAGATTGTCAAAGCTTATGCCCAGGATCACTTTTTTGACGTCATCACTAATGTCATTGGCTTGATTGCTGCACTGCTTGCTAATTATTTTGATGACTGGATGGACCCTGTTGGGGCTATTATTGTAAGTCTTATCTCCCTCCCTTTGGTAATTCTTATCTTTTCACCGGTAGAGAGTTTCACTTTCCTTGACATTGAAAGGGTGATTTCCTTATGATTCTATGTATAATTCTGGTTAATTTAGAACTTTGAATGGATAAAAGGTACTCGGTCATTAATGAGGTAATGGGGTCAAATGCACATTGAAAGGGTGATTTCTTCTTCTTATTCCTCTTCTTCCTCTTCTCCTTCTTCTTCTTCTTCTTTTTTGTTGTTGTTCTACATGTAACTCTGGTGATCTACTCGGCTTGATGCGTGATACTGATTTTAGTTGTCAGTCATGCTCTTAAGAAGTAACTCCCGAGGAGTAAATCACCATTACCGAGGAGTTGGCCATGTAGTTAAAGGTTTAGTGATGGATGCAGCAAAACCTGGGTTCCAATCACAGAACCTCCCATTCGGAGTGCTCTCGGGGAAACAGAGGGATAAGTGCATTTGTGGGAGTTAAAATTCAGCACCCACAATTATTAGAAATTTTATGGAGGATTAGGCTCCCGATATGAGTAAATGTTCCATAATGGTATGTTGATGTGGCCAGATTCTTGGCAAGGAACACGACATGGTGTTTGGTATTTGAAGGAGCTTTTGTGTTGATGAGTTGCCTCTTTTGGCGTTTCACTCGAGGGAAACTAGTTGAGGTGTTTGTGATCTTCCGTAACTTCTCTCTGACTGCATGGCTTGCTTCTTTATCGTGTGCCGTAGCTGTTGACCACTTCCATAATATATATTGAGTTTCTGTTCCTCTCACACGGTTCTGTTTTGAACGTATCTTGTAGCTGGCCTTGTATACCATCCGGACCTGGTCCATGACGGTGTTGGAAAATGTGAACTCCCTCGTGGGGAGAGCTGCTACTCCAGAGTTTCTGCAGAAGCTGACTTATCTGTGTTGGAACCACCACAAGGCGATCAAGAACATTGACACCGTCCGGGCTTACACATTCGGGTCCAACTACTTTGTCGAGGTCGACATCGTTCTGCCTGCCAGCATGCCCTTGCAAGAGGCTCACGACATCGGGGAATCCCTGCAGGAAAAGCTGGAGCTCCTTTCCGAGATCGAGCGCGCATTTGTCCATCTCGACTACGAGTACTCCCACAAGCCAGAGCATGCGCAAGCTCACTCGTAGCAGCACCCGTTGCATCTAGGAATAACTTCTCTCTCTTTTTTTTTTTTAACTATTTGCGTGACGAGTAACCGCCTCATATCCCCTAACACCATTTTGCTGTCGTGTACTGATGCTGAAGCATAAGTCTGAATTCGAGTCGTGACAGTGACAAATCAGGTCTAATTCTGCACTCGATTTGATGGGCATAGTTTCCTGAGAGGAATGAAGGAGACCCATCTTGCAGTTGTTGGAGTCTTTTTTCCCATTCTTGGCCTCCGGCTACAGCAGTGTGCGTTTGAGATTCTCCTGGAATTTTTTGGGTTTGTTCGTGCGTGCGTGCGTGCATCACAAGTGAAGACGGATGTCCCACATCGACCGTGGGGAGCAAGTCAGGAGGGGGTGAGGTCCTATAAATAGAGAATGGGAGGCAATCTGAAAAGGCGCCTTAAACTAATGAGTAAGGAAAACAAAGCGAGCGGTGGGAGCCGGTCGCAGCGCCTCATGTGAAACTAGGGTTTCATGGTGCAAGAATTTATGGAGGGGTCATAGGCTGGCCGAGCGTAGACGCTGCTTACTTTTGCAGAACTCGCTCGCGCGGGCCTCCCAATGGGCCTATGCCCATACCCAATTCCTCAGTTCAAAAATTACCAAGCAGGGGAAGACTTCTCCTAGTTTGAAATTTAATTAATATGGAAAAATTGGATTAATTAATTAAGAAAGGATATCTATTAATAAAGTGAAAGAAAAGGTAGAAAGCTCGTCTCTTTTTAACGGGGACAGCGTGTGGTTTGATTTTGCGTAGATTGCCACACCATTCCATTTTCTTTCGAAAAGACTTTAAGCATGTACAATTTTCAAGAGTATAAATATCACGATTTGACGTAATGCTGGTACCGTTTTGTGTTGGGCCCACATTCAAAATCTTGTTAGTTGCAAAGGGTTGGAATCGGTAACCGAACCGGCCCTCAATTTTTTCAATAACCAGCCCAGAACTCTTCCGGCTAGGCTGATTTTCGGATAGAATCTTTGGGCCAGTCTGAGTTAGAGGATTGTTTGGTATTTAATATAAACTCGTGATGGATGGATCTCTCAAAGCGCAAGGTGCAGCCAAGTGTCCCCATGCTTCGATGCTCAGACTGAGTTGAGTGGCTTATACCGGGTTCCGCGGTTGCCAAGATTGGCCTTCTTAGAACCGACGGGCCGAGCTCCAATAAGATCTCAGCCGTCTTGTGTGATCGAGTGGGGCTCCCGTGATCTCCGTTCCCTGTCGAAAAGAAGGATTTCATTGGATCTTCTGTTTGTCCGGTTAAAGTTTAGACGGGCACTGTTAGGTCTTTTAATCATATAACTCAACTCATTATGTATACAAATCAACATATGTTGGAGTTCCGTCATTAAATAAGAAGAAGAAGAAGAAGCAGCTTATTTCGCATTTGCTGGTGCGCCTGAAAGTCTCCTGGTTGGCGTTATCTTTTTTGTCCATCTGTCTTCTTTGTTACCGATTCGATCCTTAAAAATTGGAGCTTCTCTTCACTTTGCTTCGTTGTGCTTACGGCCAAATAACAAATAACTCTTAACCATCGTTGGATAACAATGAAGACATATACCGGAATTTATGTTTCGAGTCCCATATTCAAAGACGTAACGGTGAGAATGCACGGGCAACTCATCGATAACAATTGAAACTTTGATTACCGAATTTTACAAAATTTCGAAGGAAAAATGGAATCGGATGGATTGATAATTACTAGGTTTAAGAATGGGCATGGTTCTAGGGTGGAATTGAGAATCAAAGAGCTAGACTGGTGGAAATTGGTCTAGTTTCAAGTTCTAAGGTATGCATGATACGTTTCGAGCTCCAAAAATTGGAAGGTCATTTCCGATGGGCAGGTTTCAAGACCTGAAACGAGTATTATTATTATTATTATTATTGTTCTATATCTTTACGCGATCTTATAGTATATTATGGCGTTCGATTCTGACCGCACAATTTGGAATCAATAGTCGAGCTTGCATTTTCGACGATCTCCATAACTAAAACTTTTACTCTGTTAACGTTTCATATTTATTTATCGTGCGTCTAAATATAAGTTGTGGTAAATGAATTGTAATAACAAATGGAAGACATTAGATTTTGGAACCGATCGACTCTGAAATATGTGATACTATAGATTTGAGGTTTTAAAAATTGAAGAAAAGATTATGATAATAGTTTCTAGTGTAATTTTAAGAAGCATTTCGTACGAAATACGCTCCAGAATTACCCGGTCAAAAAGAAAGCGAATCATTAAAAAAAAGGAAAGAAAATGAATACAAGCAGCAATTACAATCGTAATCTCCTGAGGACGCACTCCCGGTCACACCCCCTAAAGACAGACATCGGTCCTTTTGGGGCGTATTTCTTACAAAGAAGGAAGCGACAAAGACAAATCGAACCGCTCAAAGTCATTTCTCTCTCTCTCTCTCCCTCCCTCCCTCCTTGCCCAATCATTGCAATTCTTGCGCTCCCCTTCACTGTCATTTTACGCAGACGTCGTATCCTCTCTCTTTCTAGTGCTTGTGTCTCCCCAGCTCCACTGCAAAATTCGATGTCTTTTTGGTCTTTTGGCATGTGGGTTCGATGATCCTCGATCGACACAACGGACGTTCTCTCCAAAATCGGATTCTTTTGCTTCGGGTTAAAACTCTCTCTTTTTTACGTGCCCGAATAAAAAGCTTACATCATCAGCCGCTTTTGACTCGTTGTTTCCTTTTTATTCTTGCCCTCGATTCGTTGACCGAACTGCTCCCCCCCCTCCCCCAGGATCACATGTCGGCGTGTCTTTTCTGGCACCCTTTTTGTACCGACTGTTGATGATCCTTCGTCGTTGGAATTGCATTTATGATCTCGGTATTTTCAGGTAAAGTGTTCGAATTGGTCACGGGCGTTGCTCTGGCCAAGAGACAAAAAATCGTGGGTGTCGCTCAGTTAATGCTGTGTTGATTGCTCTGTCCGAGGAGTTCGGAGATAAGGTGAGTTGTTGATTTTTTTAGTTTGTTTGTTCTTTTTGCCGGTCTTGTGCAAGATTTTTTTCTTTTTGTATCTATTGAGCAAGAGGTTATGGGGTTAGAGTTGATTGTTGAGTTTTTGCGGGTGCTTTTTTCAAAGATGAATTCCATCAAGCGGAGATTTAACTGGGATTAGGTGGTTTAGTGGCATTTTAAGTAATGCCGCTTCCTTTTTATGATTATGGAGTGGTTGATGCTTGAGCTATTATTTGAGATGATGCCACTTTTTGGTGTAGTGTCCTCTCCTCTGAAATGGTGATGGGTATTTATTGTTGGTTAGTTTCCTAGCAGAAAAAGTTATTCTAATCATTTGGTTTCCTGCATGTGTCAATCAATTTTAAGATTGGGGGAATTAGGATTGTTCGGGGGGTCTCCCAAGCTCTTTACTTCATTGGCATCCGTAGTGTTGGTCTGGTTTATGATCTACCTGCCTTGTACTTACTTATCCTGTTTCTGTGCTTGCTAAGTTTGCTTCTTTATGTTTTGGCATTTGTTCCTTGTTTCACCTTTTATATTTTCTGGAGCCCTTTTGGTATTCTTAGGCATTTAGACTTTGCACAATCACAAGTAGCAAGAGGGTTAGACACTTGTATGTACTTCTGTTTTGTTGATCAGGTTTCTATGATGGCGGTCATGTTGTGTGTAGGTTCTGGAGCACTTTTGTATTTTCTCTGTATTAACAGGCATTTAGACTTTGGACCATCACAAGTAGCAAGAGGGTTAGACACTTGTATGTGCTTCTGTTTTATTCCTTAATTAGGTTTCTATGACGGTAATCATGATGTGCGTTGTTTTTGTTGGTTCATTGTGCTGGCATGGGCTAGCTCAAGTGGCTTTTCTCGTTATTCCTCGTGATTAGTTACCAGATGATATATCGACAGCAGATGAACAAATATGAAAGTCGTTTTGATTATCTTCTTGGTATGTTATTTCCATGCAGATGAAACTTCTCATTCTCTAGATGGTCACAGTGCTGAGTTTGGGAGTTTCCTATTTGGAAGGGCTTAGGACATGCTGGCAGAAACGGAATCCAGTTCTGGTCCTCCCAGTGTTATTGCAAAATTAATGGGGCTGGAGGATCTGCCAACTCAGTGTTCTATGCGGAAACAGTGCAGAGTGCTCTCTGAAGAATACTTCCAGAGAGTTGCTTCTATAGCTGTTCGAGAGAAGCGTTCAGACGAGAAGGTGTTTGCGAGGAAGAATTTTGTTAATGCAGATGTCTCAAGAAAATCATATGACATAACTGAAAATTTTCCAGACACCTTGAGATATCATTTGAATTGGGGCAGCGAAGCGTGCACTCCTGGAGAAGGTGCTTTAGAAGGACGTTACACAGAGGAAGACAGCTTTGCACAAAAATCCGCTTCGCTAAGATATAATAAGGGTCATCATGCAGATTCAGGTGATGACAAAGGGCCTTTATCACATAAAAAATGCAACTTTTGTTATGAGGTAGAATCTTTCGGACAGAAGCCAAGAGTCTCAAAAGAAAAAGGTGACAAGATAGTAATGGATCTCAGGAGGAATGGTCATTCAGGCTTGGTAGGAGCAGATATCAGAAATTCTGACATCTCTGCAAGAGAGTCTCAGCTGTTAATGCCATATCTTCTCAGTACTTCAGATAGGAAGAAGCGGAATCAATCTTTGACCTCTTCTCCAGGGGAACCATATATGGCTGGAAAGGACGAGAGGAGAATCTCGAAAACATGGAAGAGTACTAAAGAACATCAAGAGTTTGGTTGGGCTGGTGGAAGCAGGACCATTGGGGAAACAGTTTCCACGCATAAATGTAATGTTATATTTAGAGATTTCAATGGTTCTGCTCCAGGCAATCACACAGGGAGGTTTGGTGCAGTTGAGAATTTAACTAGTTTCTCTATAAGAAGTACTAGGGACTGTTGGAAAAGTGGGTGGCTCAGAGAATCACCGACTTCTAGATCCTTATTACCTTCTATTATGTTTGCAAGTCCCAGGACCAGGAAGAAAAATGGTTGCAGCCGGTCTAAAGGACTTGAATTTTCACAAGATGTGGTTCGAAGCAGGTCTAGGGAGAAAGATTTCAATTGGAAATACTCTTCAAAAGACTCTTCAAAATTAAGAAACTCAGATTCCCGTTGCAAAAACTCCAGATTTTCCTTTGCACTCAATTGTGGAGGGTACGTGTCAGCTCAGGAAAAGAACAATGCATTCTCATTGGAGCCCACAGTGATCCAGCAGGAACTGAAGAATGAGTCAGAGAAGTTGTTCTTTTCAGGAGACTCAAAACAGAATTTTGTGGCTCTGAAGTCACCCACGGCTGAAGATATTGATTTCGTCTCTAATCTTTCAGAGAATTCAATTCAACAGGTTTGATATACATATGTTTCTTTAATTTCTTACAGCTAGTCGTTGGCATAATTTAGGCTGTCCGCTCCTCTTACATTTTAATGTTGGGCATGGAATTGCAGTTTATTTGGTTCATCCTGTCAGAATTTCTATTTACGTCAACTCTGTTCCAGAAAGTCGCTTAATAACCGTGGGCCTCTGAATGTCAGTGAACTCAATGAGAGGATAGTATGTAGTGTATGTCCTAGTGATTGATGTTGATGGCTGACTCTGCAAGAGGTAGAAAAACAGACAGACGATTACTTAAATAACGTTCCTGTTGACTTTTGACTGTTCGACCAAGTTGGAAATTAAGAGTAGAGAGGCACATCATTTTATAATTTAACATGTCAACCATATCTTTGATATATTTTGAGCTTAGCCAACTGACACCTTCTCTATTAAGATTAAAAATAACTTTAAAAAAAGAAAGAAAAAGAATCTCCTACAGCATGCTCATCATTTTAAAATCTCTCTCAGTTTCTTACCTACTAAATAACAAAGGGTTCTTATGAGCCTGGAAGTAGATGAAATGATTTATTATTGATGCTCGATAAATTGCAAACCTTAGCCGATCTTGAGAGTACAGTGATTTTTTTCAGGCCACTAGACAGTGCTAACATCAGATAAATGAGCTGGTATAGTAGCATTGGTGGTTAAAATCTGGAAATGAGAGAATTGGAAATATTAAGATGCTTTTCTTGGCAACTCCACTGCTGAACTTGTTTCTTAGTTTCATCTTGTAGAATTTGTTCTCCACCAGATGCTGCAAAAGCCAAAAGTCAATGTAGACATAATCATTGCTAGGGACTCTGATTTTCTCAGCATGCTTTAATTTGTTTCTTCTCCTTCTGCAACTTAATTTCTGGTTGAAACCTCCAAGTTCATATTTGCGGTACTGCTTTAACCTTAATTCTTCAGCAATAAACGAGTAGCTAGTTCCTCATGTCAATTTCACTTTCCACTTTCAAGTCAATCTCCTTTCAGGTTCAATGTGATGTCTGTAGAAAATTCTGCTTCATGTTTTTGTGTCCTTTTTTTCCCTGCGTTCATTGTCATATACTGACCAACTCTTCAGATGAAGGGGCCGAGTTCCGTTTGCAAAAACGGAATGGTCTTTTTTGAGCTCCTTTTGATGCTAAACTGTAGGCAACTATTTTCAGCTAAATTTGCTCAATCATTCTTGCATTGGGTTGAATCTTTACATCACATTTTTCTTCTTCATCATCTCTTTATAATGTTTTGTTGCATTTTTTCCATGAAGATTTTGATTTCAGAAATTCACCAGCCTTGATTGCTCATTATTGGTTGGTATTGACGAATGTCGTACTATGAGGGTTTGCTAATGTTACGACAATCGAACAGGACATGTCGACTGAATTTACAGAAGAGGAGGACTCCATGTCTGTTTGTTGCCCCAGCATCGAAGCAGTCTCTTTCAAAAGTTTGGAGGATGTTGATCAGCCTAGTCCAGATTCAGTTCTTGAACATGAAGAGGTTCCATTTAGCAGCAGCGCTGATCTCTTTGGTCAGTAAACTTTGCTGCATTTTTTCATTATCATTATTCTTTTTCATAATTTAACTTATAAAATTTTTGTGGTAGGTGTTGGGCTGCAATTTCATCTTTTCACTTTGGAGCCTTCAGAAGCATGCTCGGATGGACCTGGGTCAAGCAATGGGCATAACATGGAATGGCCTTCACACGTATCTAAAGAAAGAGAGGATTTAACAAGGTTGTTTGCTGTTCAGGAAAGTGGTGATTTCCATTATCTCATTGATATTTTGATCGAGGCAGGTCTTCATGGTACAAATCTTGCGACTGACCTCCATAAATGGCACTCTTTGGAATGCCCGATAAACCCCTCAGTTTTTCAGGCCCTAGAAAAGAGATATGGTGAGCAGAAGTCTTGGAAAAGGTCGGAAAGGAGGCTCCTATTCGACCAAATAAACTTTTCCTTGATGAAATCTCTCCATTCATTTTTGGGTATTCCAGCACGTGGAATTCCTGTATCGACAAGGATTAGGAGCAGTCTTACTGGAGACGCCATTGAGGAAGTGCTCTATGAATTTCTGGTCAGACAGGTTAGGGAAGTGAGAAAGGAGTCGATTGAGAAGCTGCTGGAAAACGATTTTAAGTATTTAGATTTAGTAGATTGTTCAGATTCTATTCTAGTAGAGATAGAGAGGCTAGTAATTGATGAGCTTGTGGCGGAGGTTATCAGCACGTAAATGGTGCTTGTGAGGCTTTCTTTTGATTCTTGGGTAGCATTTTTTAGTAGAGGGGAATCAATACTTACAAAAATCAAGAGATGTAGTTAGAGAGATGGAGAGGCTAGTAATTTATCAGCTTGTGGTGGAGGTCATCATAATGAAAATGATGCTTGTGAGTCTTTGTTTTGATTCTTGGCTTGAATCTTTGAATAGAGGAATTGATTAAAAAACATCAAGGGGAAAAGGTGGTTTTTATGTTGAAACGGTTTTGATCATTTGAGAGGCTTTTGATGAGAAGATTGTATAGATTCAACGTTTTCATTCATGTGTCGATCAAATAAAAGCTGAGAAAGTGAGTTCTATTGATGCATTATTGCAAGATTTTCATCGGTCAGAGGATCTTCAGTTACTGGCTGATGGGGATAGTTAAGTTGCACAGTTCTGTTGCGGGCAAGGTTATACTGTTTCTGCTTTTGGGGAAAGAACAAACCGAGCAGATGGGTCGGTCAATTTGGTATTAGGTTTACTGTCGAGGCTAGGATTTCTGGTTCTTGTTCATATGCATGTGCAAAATGATCGAGCGATCGGACACTACCTATTTGGATGACGGTCTAAGGTGCGCTCGTGAACTGCAATTAGAGACTACCGTTTTATTTACAAAAGCAGAGGAATGTAACATCTTGAAGAGATGTTCACATACTTAAAAAGCGGATGAACGTTCCATACAAAAGTCAGTATGTGGTTAGGTGTCTATCAGCAGAATTAAGACTTCTTAGAAGGCATATTTCCGTTTCCAATCATTCAAAATCGCTGTCTAACCAAGGAAGCAAGAAATGTAAGCGCATAACTCTGATTTGCAAGAAGGCCAGGTGTTCTCGGTTCCCAACTCATAAAGCAAAATGTGGTAGTTAAGGAGTATAGAACTCGATATGCATAATTGGCGTCACTTACTATTGAATTCTTTTCGGACACTCGCTCATCTGGAAATTGGCTTCGAAATCAGCAGACTGCACACGCGCAGCGCCAGAGTTCTTACCATTCGGCGGGTGCCTTCCTTCTAACATCTGCTTTCCAATCGTATAATCCCAGACAAGAAATAACTATTGAAAGCACAACCAATGCGACAGACTTAGTGGGAAACGGAAGAAGAGGAAAAAGGACAAGAATGGGCCAGGACATTGACTTCAAAACAATTCTTGGTTCCAAAAATTGATGAGATACAAAGCCAGGGCATTCACTTTAGCTTGCGCTCTGTCTAAATAAATCTTGAAGAAGTTCTTTGCCATCGCCAAATAAGCGTCGTAACTGAAGAAAAAGTCTAGGAATCGGCTTGATCTTAAGTGTGTCCTAAGTTTCAATACCTGACATCACTCCAGCAAATAAAGTGCGTGGCCTGGAAACATTCTTGTCCGGGTTGGATGATAATTGTGCTCTAGTAGCCTAGTAGGAAAGGGTTTATGCTGGTGGAGATAATTCATTCCCCAGCAAATTACTTCGGCCATTGATCAGCGTATTATGGCGGTCTGTATAATGTGCTTTTCGAACGAGTTCAACTTACGTTGGCGAGTGAATTCGCAGCACACTTGACTCGCAGTTTTACCAGCATAATCACTTGCTATGTATGCTGATGCTGCTTCGCCAGAGTCCCCAATCAGGTACGTCTTGAACTCTTCAAGCGCACGATGTACGTTTTTAAGGCTTGTGTCTCGGAAATAAGCATGGTTATGATGTCGCATAGAGAGAGAAAAAAAGTTTCTCTGCCAGAAACATTACAAGTTGGCCATCAGATTCAACCGCAAAGACAAAAGACGGCTAAACTTGCAAAGCTTGAAAGTACTGCTTACTTTCAGACCATTTGATGTTACTAAAACATAATGAATTTGAATAGTCTAGCCACTTAGAAGGGTAAGCTGAAACACTGTCGGAAAAAGAATTTTATTTTCCAGCGAGAAAAAAGATCATGTGAGAGAACAGCTTTGAGTTACCTGGCTACGTCCTGTGCGTATTGCAAAGCAGTGGGCAGTTCTAATCTTGCTTTCCCACCTACACGATCTCCTCAAGATTCCCCTGAAACTGTCCAACAAAGATGAACCCATCAAGCCTGGACCCGGACACGGGCACCGGTGACCCGGGTCCGACGAGTCCCAGGCCCCAGTGCCAAGGACCCCCAAGGGCCTGAGAATGTGCATTGGGGCATCTGTGCTCAAATGCAATGTTTCTAGTCCAAGCGCCGATATCTAGTCAAATTTTGAAGAATAATTTTCGATGTCTTCAAGGAAAAAAAAATCATTATGCTGAACTTAAGCTTTTGTAGGAAAACATTTTTGGTTGACTCATTTTCCTATGCGATCCAAACTCTGGAAAGCCTTAATGTTTCTTAAGGGACCTATCGTACCACAGTCACTCTTCTTGATGTATGCAAGAGTCAGGGTACTAGTACCATTTGTTCTATATGTACCAACAAAAAACCGGGCAAAATGTTTTTTTTTTTTTTTAAGTGTGGCCACGCATCATTTCATATGTCGACTTTCCGTGTTTACATACCTCTAGCCCGTACGTGATCCGATGATCGTGTGCGTCGGCCAGGAAGCTTCTTTGGGCAAATGCAATTGCGTTGGAGGTGTTCTGGAACGCTGCATTCAACAATGCAAATTAACTTTTGTCTTCTTTCAATTTTACCAAAGCTAATACTTTGATAATTACATAAATGTTCTCGAAAACTATAATTTTTCCGGCGAAGGCCTCAACCACTGGCTGATGCTGAAAAAAGAAAGAAAGAAGACTATCAGCATTACTCTTCAGGGATTAGGATAGATGGGGTTGGGGACACGGTATCGAATATCAATGAACAGTCGAACTCCGTACTCTGTGGCAGCTCTCATGAAGATCTCGAGCATGTATGTCAGCACAATCAGGATGAGGTGATCTGTTTTCTGTTCCCTTGTTCCTTCAGTGTGGATGTTCAGGAAGTGCAGCTTACTATTGATGTCTATTATACAGGTCTCACAGCTTGGCGCTGGCACAGATTTGCCACAGCAAAGTTCCATTTGCAGCACTTAGGGAAGTCCTTTCCGTTCCAAAATTGAACAGAAAGGACTTGCTAAGTCATATCTGTTAATGAACAAGAGTCTCAGCCATCATTTTTAACCACCCGGATGAGCATAAGCTAACGATGAAACGGGCGGCGACGGTCATTTAGGTTCGAAAAGATCATCTTCCCTTTCAAGCAAAAGATAATTTCATTGGAATAGAAACATTGATTTAGATGCATGTAAAGTGATCAAGACAATTCAAACACACTTTAAGGACAAGCCACTAATCCAGCAAATGGCACAAGACTTCCTACTCAGAGATGAAAACATTGAAATGCAAGATGGTGTCCACTCCATCTGTCGTGTGCTGATCTTCCTGAGGAAGAGTCTCGACAGTGGCATAACCCTTGGCGTGCTCGTATTTCCCCGTCCCGCCG
Source organism: Rhodomyrtus tomentosa (assembly GCA_028455895.1). Lineage (NCBI taxonomy): Eukaryota > Viridiplantae > Streptophyta > Magnoliopsida > Myrtales > Myrtaceae > Rhodomyrtus > Rhodomyrtus tomentosa. The sequence continues at coordinate 13,265,029 of JAPCWY010000009.1, read as the reverse complement.
ACGATCGCGACCTGAGACTCCACTGAAGCTGTGCGGTGGACCCCAAAGAAGCTGATCGTGTCGTCTATTTCGTGGTCGCTGCCGTGCAACAGCACCGTCAGTGCCATCGTGTGGCTAGTGCCGTCCAAGGAGCTTGCCAAATAGAACCCTTGTGCCTTGCCAAGTACTGAGGAGCCCAGCTCGTGCCCTTCGGTCAACTCGTTGTCGATCACGGTGATTGTCCCAAACATGAGCTGCTGAAGCGTGGCCCCGGCAGGGAGCTGCCCGGCGGTGATGAACGGCTGGTTGTTGCCACCCGAGACTTGGTTGTTGTTGCCGCTGTTCTGAATTATGGTGCTCGCTTGGCCGCCGTTGAGGCCAGTGAGGCTAGGGAGGTTATTGTTGTTGATCAGTCCGTTGAGGTTGCCGTTGACCAACGGGACCCCGCCGTTGATGGGGAAGATGTTGTTGTTGGGCTTGGAGAAAGGGAGGCCGTTGACGCCGGAATTGGCTATGATTCCTGTCACCACTCTGGACGACGGGTGCAATCCGCCCAATATGTCATGCATAAAGAAGGATAACTGAGGGTCGGCACCGGGCTTTGCGGCCACAGCAGTATTAGCAGCGGCCGTGGCAGCCCCACCTGGTGCCGGAATTGCCACAGTCGGGGCCACGTTTGCTACGGGCGTTGCCACGATGCCAGGCGCTTCAGGTTCAGGCGCAGCGGTGTCTTCTGGGGCTGCAGGGGCCACGTCGGCAACGGGTCCGGCAGTGCCGTCATCCTCGGGGAGAGGAGGGTCCGCGCTCTCGTCCACTGTGGCAGGGGCAGCAACGGGGACTCCACCTCCTGGTAACGTGCTGACCCCATTGGGGACAACCGCCCCGCCGGGATTGGTTAGTCCAGGAGGACCGGTGATGATCTGGGGTTGAGGGTCAACCTCATCGAGGATCCTTGCTGAGCGGGCGCATCCGATGGTGACGGTGACTAACACAAGGCAAGCGATGGCCTTGGAAGTGAGCAAAAGAGAAGTAGTCATCTCTTTTGATGTGTAAAGGAGCGCAGAAGCAGCGAATTGTGTGCTTGAAAAGAAAGCAGGTGAACTGGCGATGCTTTGCTGTGGATGAATGTTTTACTGCGAGACACTCGGGATTATATAGAATGATGTTTCAAATCACAGAATGTGGAGCTGATGGAAGTGGAGTTGTTGAGTAACCAAACCTCTCCAGCAGCAAAAGAGAGTGCATTTGTTAGAAAGCTTCACAAAATCATGTCCCCAAAAAAAAAAAAAAAAATGAAGGCAGGAAGGCTGTCTCTCATCAACTAACCCTGCATCAGGAGGATTTGAGAGAGGAGACATTGCAAAGAAGCAGCTTTTTGCAGAGTTGGGTCTTACTTAATCCTGAGATTAGTATAAATGTAACCACATGGTATGAATTGTTCTGGCAAGACATTAACTAGCTTTGTCTTGGTTCTATTACATGATATGATAATGGCACTTCCTTGTTTTCACCCACTCCAATGGATTCCGCGCATTTTGTGGCAGAAAAGCTTTGGTGAGTGTTAAGATTAACATAGAGAATTTTGTTTTGATTAAAATTTGAGGTGGCAAATGGGTGGATCGGGTCGGGTTTGGGTCCGACCTATATTAACCCATCTAACTCATATTTATCCATATTTAATGACTCAAACCCGATCCAACCCGACTCGCGATTGACTCATACCCGACTCGTTTTGACTCATATTATCAAAACACAATAATATTAAGAAAATAATATTACTAAAATACTTCCATACAATAAAAAATCTAATGAAATTTTCAAAGCGACTAGGACTAGAGGAGACGATTGGGAACTGAGGCCGGTGACCAGTGCCAGCGACCGAGGCTGGGGCAAGGGCTGGTCCTCGACTGCGGCCCCGCCCCAGCCCTTGCCTCTGTCGCCGACCCCGGCACCAGTCGTCGATCCCGGTCCCGACCCCTATCATCACCTCGGTCCTGGTTGCCAGCCTTAGTTGCCTATCTCAGGTCTCTGGCCTGGGCCCCGGTCTCGGCCCCAATCCCCTGGCCTCAGCCTCGGTCGCAAGCCTCGGCCTTGGTCCTGACCTCAATTCCGGCACCAGCCCCGATCCCGGTCGCTGATCCTTAGTCCCAACCATGGTTCTTGATCCTGGACTCAGCCTTGGCCCCGACTCAGATCCCGATCTTGGCCTCGACACTAGCCTTGGGCCTTAGCCCCGGTCTTGGTCGCCGGCCCTCGATCCAGGTCCCAGTGTCGGCCCCGACCCCGGCCTAGGTCAACAGCCCAGGCTCCAATCCTGGTCGTCGATCCTGGCCCCGATCCCGGTCTTCGGCCCTCGACCTCGGTCCCAGCCTTGGGTCGCCAATCCTCGGTCCTAACCCCGACCCCGATCCCGACCTCGGTCGCTGGCCTCGGCCCCTATCCCGGTCCTTGTTGCCTGCCTCGGTCCTTGTTGCCGGCCCCGGTCTCGATCTCTGTATCGATCTCAATCTCAGTCCCCGGTCCCCGACCTCAGCTCGGCCCCGGTTGTCGGTCTCAACCTCGGTCCCAGTCGTTGGCCTCGGCACCTTGGGACTTTGCGAGCTGGTAGAGCATAAAATGCTTGCAAAAACTAGATTGAGCAGGTCACACCGCATTGCTTGTTGGCTTTGCGGGGTCCAAAAATGGGTTGAAAATGGGTTCACGTATGAACCATTTTCAACCCACCATATTTTTCTTCAATTTTATTGGACCCATATTTAGTAGGATCCCTAAAAACTACAACTCATATATGATCCATTTTATATAAAATATAAGCCAAAAACAGGTCATTGACCCATATTGCGACCTCTAGTCAAAATGGACTATTTCCCCTCGTCTACTTTCTAAGCCACCCCGTGAAGTGCACGATCTACTTCAGAGGATATTTACCATTGTTCTAGTGAAAAAGAGAGAGGAAATTACAATCTCTTCTGAAGCTTTACGAGTTTCGTAAGTACGTTATCAGTAATATCATGAATTTACCAATATATTCCAATGGAATAGTAAATTACCAACTCCTCTGAAATTTAAAGGTGTCGTGGGTAAATTGCCAACACTATCATCAATTTACGATATATTTCGATGGAGCAGTAAATTATTAACTATTCTGAAATGTAAACTAGGAACACTATTAGGAACTTGCTCAGTATACTTACATGATAATGAAGTAATCAACCACCAGCTGTTCTTAAATACTACTGGTAGAGGTGTGTGGTAAGTAAATTACCAATACTATCATCAATTTACCCAAATTCAAATGAAATAGTTAATTACCAACTCAAGTGAAGTTTTATCAGTATCGTAATTAACTGATTAGTAGTATACTGCAATGACTTTACTAGCCTTACAATAAAGTAATAACTTGTGAAGGGAATAAAAAGTATTTTCGATAATCAATCTCCTAAAATAAACGCGATCTAAATTTATTACGATTATAGTAACCGAAATAATTTTTACAAGCAGCACAAAAATGAAAATAAAGAAATTTTGTATTTTGGGTTGTGAGTTAAAAACTTTAACTTGCGATTATAAAATCTAATAGTTATTTTTTTTTTCAAGAATAGGATGAGATATGTGATAACAATGATGTCCCTATTACATATAGTGGAATAAAACCTGACCACAGATCTAACGGTCGGCCGGTTCATCCAGGCTCGGCTCGAAATCATATTTGGTTGGCTGGAAACAAGGGCATTTAGAGAGAAAGTTTGGTTCCGTTGGGTGATTGCTTCCCGGTCTGTTTCGATCCCACCTTAAAATTGGGAATTGGATCCAAAGGACCAATTACTAGTTTTTGGAATCGAGAACCTGATCGAAGGTCCTTTGAACCGTGTCAACCAGTGAAACTAGTTGCATGCACATGAAACACATATTCACATTTTAAATGCATAGAAATGTTCCTAATAATTTTGAAAGTTCAAATGACTTTTTTCAAAGATTTATAAGGACCCCGTGAATCGGATCCGACCAACCGGTTCGGGGCGGTTTCTAGTCTGATCGGTTCTTTTTGCTCACTCCTAATTATGACTCAAAAATTTGCGTATAAATATGATCGATGGGCAAATGGCGAAAATTTAGGCCCACCTTAAGAATTGGCTTGGGTGTAGCCTGCTCGATGATCACTTATAGATAGAGTTGATATTCACGGGATTATCAATTTAATTAGGCACACTTACCCGCGTAATACCACCTAACAGTTGATAATGTCCATTAGACATTTTCATGTGATTTCGGAAGGAAATGCGGCAGAAAGTAAGCAAACATTCATTGGAAAATTACATACAAACTGGTTTTGTCACCAAAATAGGCTTAAGTACACCTCAAGTGCAAAAAATTATGTATGACGCTCACTTTAATATCAAAACTTTCAAATCAATCACTTTAGTGTCAAATTTTTGTAACTTCGATTATTTCAGTGCTAATTTCGAAGAAAATCATGCACTTTGGTGACATTTCGACCAAAATCTCGCCAAAGTTCGGGGAAATGAATTATGTGGAGTTTATAATTGATTTTATAATCTTACGTGGCAAACTTTTAAACGCGTCTGCCACGGTGGAAATCCAACATGGCTTGAACAAAGGCAGAAATGAAAAACGACGTTGTTTGTGTATCATAAGACAAATACACAAACGACGTCGCTATGTCTCTCTTGATCTTTATCGGTCTGTCGTGCAAAGGAGTGTGAGGTGACGAGAGATTAGCGTCGGCATCATTGTGGGTTGTGTGGTTAGCCCTGATGGGAGAGGAGATCATGAATTCGTTGTCGATCTGGTCGGAGATGAAGGACTCGATGAGGGCAATGGTGGGTAACTGGACTTCGGCTTCTTCTTTCATCTAGGTTGGCGATGGGAAGCTGAGGCTCGGTGGGGTCAAGATGCTATGCTCCATCTCATACAGAGGAAGAGGCATCTTCATGAACTCAGATAGGGAGTCGGACGGCGAGTCGATCGGCGAGGTGGGCGGGTGAATCATTGGCGGCAGGGTTTCTAATTTGGGGCTCAATTTGGGGATTTAGAGTTTTTGTATGGGAGAAATCGGCTTCAACGACATTGTTTTGATTTTCCAATCTTTGAATCGACCTCCAGTAAGTCATGTCCTTCTGGTATATATATATATATAGTCCACGTAGACTTTTCGGCGGCCACGTATGCACCTAGCACTGAAGTAATCGAAATTACAAAAACTTGATACTAAAGTGAAAGATTTGAAAGTTTTAGCATTAAAATGAGTGACGTACACAACTTATAATACTTGGGGTGTACTTAAGCCCACCAAAACATCATGTTGGTTACATTAGGCATGGCCACGGACTGAAATCGGCTGGTTCCAGCTCGTGGCCATGGGGGGAATCGAAACCTTAAGGGGCGGTTCCAATTTTGATTTTGAACCGGCAGTTTCCAACCGGTTTGGAGCTCGGTTTCTGTTTCGGTTACGATTTTTGAATTTAATTTTAAAATAATGAATTATGAAATAAAAAAAATAAATTATCAAATACAAATTGTAATCAAATTTGGGAGAAAAAAAGGAGAAATGGAAGTAGTTTGAACTTAATAAATTATCATCAAATGACTACATATTTTCTTGAGGATAGAAAAATCAAAGTCCATGTAGTTTTTTACCTTTGAAAACCCCATACTTACCTCATCGTCGATCGTCGGTACCCGTTTCCGTACCGTTACCCATGGCTGTGGTATTTCCATTATCGAAAAATTCGGTTTCATTACTGCGATCTACCTCTTGTTGTCTATATTGAGCCTTTATTTAATTATCGATACAAGCTTGAGTCTCCATCGAATCCAAAGCTAATCTTGAACATCGCTCGTCCAAAAATATTGCCTCCAACACTAAATGCTTGTCCAACTGTAACTGTCGAACAATGAGTTTCTAAAACTTGTTTTACAATGAGAGCGAGAATTGAGAATTGAGTTGAATGCCTCTTCCACCAATCTAGAATTGTGAAATCTGTGCTGCATTCGAATTCATCAGACTTAAAAGAAATGGTTAGATAGATTTCTATTTTAGAAACATTTCCTATTTCCCCCTTTTGCTTTTTTGCGGATTACCCTCTATTAATTTTACGTAGGTCCTCCCTTTGTATGTCACAATGTTGAGAAAATCCACTGTCACCTAGATTATATTTACTATAAAACTCATTATATAATTCTACTATTACGTTTTTAACCATCGTTTGTATAGCTCTAACATTTACCATTTCAATTAAATATAAATATTCATAATATGTATTCAAAAGTCACCTAAACCATCTAATTTGCAACGTGGATGAAAAACACAAGCAACTAAATAAATAATATGAATTTCCCCATAATAATGTGTCCATTTTGTTCGCATTGCTACATTAGTGTCTTTTAATTTATCATCATTTTTATTTTCTTCAAAAAATCCAACAATATTAACGCACTCTATTAAAAATGAATGCGTAGTAGTATAATAAACACCAAATAAAGTATAAGCTACATCATAACAAACTTTTAAAATTTCTATTTTTTTTACAAATATCCCAATCTTGTGGTATAAATTAATTTGACTAATATTATCCAAAATAAATACAAATAATATAAATCTTTATATGCAAAAGATTCGTTAAACAACTTGTAAGTAGAATTTCAACAATTTAAAACATATCTTGAAAATATTTTTGATATTTTTCCATTAATTTTATGAAATCTGCATTATTCTTTCATTATTTTGGGATGTTTCTATAAAAATTGAATTGCTATTTTTATTATGTTGAAAAAAATATCGCGATTTTTTAAACCATTTTGTACACATAAATTTAAAACACACATGCACTTCTAACGTGAAAAAATTATCCACCAAAAGCTAGTTTACAAATCTTTTCTAAATCGACAATTGACATGATATTTACCGTGGTATTATCAAAATCAACTAAAAAAATGTTATTAAGAAAATAATATTCTTCTAAAATTTGACTAATTATTTTATCAATATTATTTGTTGTATGCCTACCATCAGAAACTTTAAATGTAATAGCTTTTTTTTGAATATTTCAATCATCATCTATACAATGACATGTTATATCATATAAGAATGAGTTTGCCAATGATTACTTCAAATATTACTACATATATGTACACATCCATTAAAATTCATAATTTTTTTTTGTAAATATTTTTTCTCTCTCTTATAAAGATAAAAAACTACGTGTTTAAGTGTGTTTCTCGGAATATGTTTTGCTTGTGGAGTACATATAATTTGTATAAATGGATTAAAATCAAATATGTCACCAAAATTAAATGATAATTGTTTAATGGAAATATATTTAACTAATTCTTCTTCATAAGTTTTTTCATTATAATGAAATAAAGGAGGAATGTTAGGATTGATATACCCGAAAATTTATTGTTGCCTGGTATTAATTCTAGCTTGGTTGGATGTTTCGCCATAAGATGCCATTTAAATGTTTCATAAATTGGCTCCACCTTTATATTTGTATATTGCTTGACAATATTTACAAATTAAATCAAATCTTTCTCTCTTCGTGAAGTGGTCCCACATATCAAATATGAGTTTCCATTCCAACTTATTTGTTGTTGGCATTTCTTTGTTACAGTAGGCGGATGAAGACTTTATTGCTTTGGAGCATGCTCTATATTGGGGATGATGTTGATATCATCAACATCGAATTTTCAATTTGCACAATCATAGGAATATAATCGGATTTCCCTATCTTTTTCTTGACTTTGTCACTAATTCTGCTTCCACTTGCCATTTTTTGAGAGAATTGAGCGGATGAGAGAAATTGATAGAAATTATGAAAAATAAAAGGAGATGAAAAGGGTATTTATAATGATTAGAATATAATTTTAACTTAATAAAGAAAAAAAGAGGGAGAGTGACTGTTGCAAGGGATGGGGAATGAGTCGTTTTCTCTCCTTTTTTTAAAAAAAAATTAATTTTTTTTCCTATTGGCTCGAAACCGGCGGTTTCGGGCCGATTCAACTAAATGAGGACCCATAATTGGCCCTTATGACACAAGCCAGTTTCAATTTGGAATTGGCAAGCCCGGTCAATGAGCCGGTTACGGGTTTGATCCAAGCCGATTCCGGGCCCAAATCGGCCCGTGGCCATGTCAGGTGACATTAGGGGTGTGCAAAATGGACCGGCCCGGACAGGCCGGGTTGGTCCGGTCCTTGAGGTTGGCGGTTTGGTCCCCGGTTCCATGATTTGGGACCAGCCTAGACTGGATCGCAAATATTTGTTTTAATTAATCTACATCTAGAGTTAATTTATTTTTAACATTTTGAGAAGTCCATGAATCTCATCTCACGCCTCTTAAGTTTAGTGGTGTCATTGTACATATTATTTAGCAATTTAGATTTTGGTATTATTTTGGGATAAAACAAAGTCTTAATTGATGATAAGATCTGTTCCTTATGATGGGCATGTGCACAAAAAATAAGCATGTACGTGCATAAGTATAGAAACTCTAGTCATTATACAGATTTGTTAAATCTATTTTTTTCACAACTAAAAATAAAGAAAGAAATAAATAAAATCCAAGTTTGGTTCCATCGCCCACCTGAGTTCAGCGGGCCACATGCGGACGTTTATTACGAACATAAAAGATCACGTGAAGCCTTCAAGTTCGAATAGAACACACGTTGGGTGCCCTAGCATTTATGTGGTTGTCTTGCCGTTGTAGTTTGATTATAAATTGTAAATTAATATTATATTGTAATTTCTAAAGGCTAGATTTTTATAAATAGTCAGAATTAGCAGTACTACTGAGTTTAGACTTGGACCGACCCGAACTAGGACTGGCTTGGGCCGACGGTCCATGATTTCGAAAATATAGGAATCGGGACTATTGATCCGATCCTCGATTCTATGTCAGGTTTGGATCGACCCGGACCATGCACTCCTTAGCTTACATAGAGTGAAATCGGACATCCTTACAAGAAAAGATAAAAATGGATTTCCTCCGACATGGAGGACCAGAAAAATGCTATGGGCTAATTCTTTTACCTCTTCATACGATCGAACGGTGGCGAACTGGATCCGCGCAGTCAATCCCGTTACGATTAAGTCTCAGCCGTCCGATCAAGACCAAGGCGGTGCGACGAGAGCGAACTCTCGCTCGCGCTCGTTCTCTCAAGGTCGTCCGTCGAGCAAAACCCTAACTCTCTTCCACCTTCACTCTCCACTGCAAAACCTGAAAATGTCAAGCACCTGAACACCTCTCCTCCCCCCCCCTCCCCCCCCCCTCTCTGTGCACCGGCTCTTGCTGAGGACCTTCTAATTGCTTCACCATGTACCTTTACAGTCTCACCCTGCAGAAGGCCACGGGCATAGTCTGCGCCATCAACGGCAACTTCTCCGGCGGGAAGTCTCAGGAGATAGTCGTCGCGCGTGGCAAGATCCTCGACCTACTCCGCCCTGACGACAGTGGTAAGATCCAGACGGTCCTTTCGGTTGAGATTTTCGGCGCCGTCAGGTCCTTAGCTCAGTTCAGGCTCACTGGAGCCCAGAAGGATTACATCGTCGTCGGGTCCGATTCCGGGCGTATTGTGATATTGGAATTCAATAAGGAGAAGAATGTGTTCGACAAGATCCACCAAGAGACTTTCGGTAAGTCGGGGTGTCGACGAATTGTGCCGGGCCAGTACCTGGCCATCGACCCTAAGGGAAGGGCTGTCATGATTGGGGCTTGCGAAAAGCAGAAGCTTGTTTACGTTTTGAATAGAGATACGTCGGCTAGGTTGACGATATCATCGCCTCTAGAGGCGCATAAGTCGCACACCATAACGTACTCGATTTGTGGGGTAGATTGTGGGTTTGATAACCCAATATTTGCTGCAATTGAGCTGGATTACTCGGAGGCTGACCAGGATTCGACCGGTCAGGCAGCGAGTGAGGCACAAAAGCACTTGACATTTTATGAGCTTGATTTGGGGCTTAATCATGTATCCAGAAAATGGTCGGAGGCTGTCGATAACGGTGCTAACATGCTTGTTACTGTGCCTGGAGGAGGTGACGGGCCTAGCGGAGTGTTGGTATGTGCAGAGAATTTCGTAATTTATAAGAACCAGGGTCACCCAGATGTCCGCGCAGTTATTCCGAGACGAGCTGATTTGCCAGCAGAACGTGGTGTGCTGATTGTCTCGGCTGCTACGCACAAGCAGAAGTCTATGTTTTTCTTCCTTTTGCAGACGGAGTATGGGGATATATTTAAGGCCACATTGGAGCATGATGGAGAACATGTTCAGGAGTTGAAGATCAAGTATTTTGATACAATTCCTGTTACTTCTTCCATGTGCGTTTTGAAATCAGGTTTTCTGTTTGCAGCATCCGAGTTTGGAAACCATGCTCTGTATCAATTCCAGGCGATAGGTGAAGAAGCTGATGTGGAGGCTTCATCGGCTACACTAATGGAAACTGAAGAAGGTTTCCAGCCTGTGTTTTTCCAGCCTAGAGGCCTTAAAAATCTTGTAAGGATTGACCAGGTCGAGAGCTTGATGCCCATAATGGACATGAAGGTAGAAAACCTATTTGAGGAAGAAACACCTCAGATATTTACGTTATGTGGTCGGGGTCCTCGATCTTCTTTGAGGATACTAAGGCCAGGTTTGGCCATTAGTGAAATGGCCGTTTCACAGCTTCCTGGTGTACCGAGTGCTGTTTGGACTGTGAAGAAGAACTTAATTGATGAGTTTGATGCGTACATTGTTGTGTCATTTGCGAATGCAACTCTTGTGCTTTCGATTGGTGAGACAGTCGAAGAAGTAAGCGACAGTGGGTTTCTTGATACTACACCATCCCTTGCAGTGTCCCTCATTGGTGATGATTCATTGATGCAAGTTCACCCCAGCGGTATCAGACATATCAGGGAAGATGGTCGTATTAATGAATGGAGAACTCCTGGCAAGAGGACTATAGTGAAGGTTGGTTCTAACAGACTGCAAGTGGTGATTGCCCTCAGTGGAGGCGAGCTTATATACTTCGAGGTGGATATGACTGGTCAGTTAATGGAGGTGGAGAAGCATGAAATGTCTGGAGATGTTGCTTGCTTGGACATTGCTCCTGTGCCAGAAGGAAGGCAAAGATCTCGTTTTCTTGCTGTTGGTTCTTATGACAACACTATTCGGATCTTATCTTTGGATCCAGATGATTGCATGCAGATTTTGAGTGTACAGAGTGTTTCTGCAGCTCCAGAATCTCTCCTCTTTCTTGAAGTCCAGGCATCAATTGGTGGGGAAGATGGTGCTGATCATCCTGCCAGTCTTTTCCTCAATGCTGGTTTAAGTAATGGAGTTCTGTTTAGGACAGTTGTTGACTTGGTGACTGGCCAGCTTTCCGACTCGCGCTCCAGATTTTTAGGACTGAGAGCCCCAAAGCTCTTTTCTATTGTCATCAGAGGCAGGCGCGCTATGCTTTGTTTGTCTAGTCGTCCATGGCTAGGTTATATACATCAGGGACATTTTCTTTTGACACCTCTTTCTTATGAGGCTCTTGAATATGCTGCTTCATTTTCATCTGACCAATGTGCTGAAGGTGTGGTTGCTGTAGCTGGGGATGCATTGAGGGTTTTCACTATTGAGAGGTTGGGAGAAACATTTAATGAGACTGCAATTCCTTTGAGGTACACTCCTAGAAAATTTGTGTTTCATAAAAAGAAGTCCCTGATAATTGTTGAAAGTGATCAGGGGGCATTCACTGCGGAAGAGCGTGAAGCCGGGAAAAAGGAATTCTTTGAGGCTGCTGGCATGGGGGAAAATGGAAATAATAATGGTGAACAGATGGAGAATGGTGGTGATGATGAGGACAAGAATGATCCTCTGTCTGATGAACAGTATGGCTATCCAAAGGCCGAGTCTGACAAGTGGGTTTCTTGCATCAGAGTTCTTGACCCAAGGACATCAAACACAACCTGTCTGTTGGAACTTCAGGACAATGAAGCTGCATACAGTGTATGCACTGTGAACTTCCGTGAGAAAGAGTATGGAACATTGTTGGCTGTTGGTACGGCAAAAGGATTGCAGTTCTGGCCGAGAAGAAGTTTGGCTTCTGGGTTCATTCATATTTACAGGTTTGTGGATGATGGGAGAGCCCTTGAACTTTTGCACAAGACGCAAGTTGAAGGTGTTCCTCTAGCTTTATGTCAGTTCCAGGGAAGGTTACTTGCCGGGATTGGCCCAGTCCTGAGGCTCTATGATTTGGGAAAGAAAAGATTGCTCAGGAAATGCGAGAATAAGCTGTTTCCCAACACAATTGTATCTATTCAAACGTACCGTGATCGAATTTACGTGGGTGATATACAAGAGGTATGTCTTAAAGCAAATTATGCCGATCTTTTTTTAATTCAAGAGAAGTGTAATCTCCCTATAGTCTGCATGTGTATGTAATAAATTCCTCCAGACTGATGTTTATGCAGGAGATATTTTATGCTGTCCATAAATTCTTCTCATAGCCGGTCTTTTTGTGTGGAAATGTCTGTATGACATGTTTTGTGGTGTGAGTTGTCATCTTGGAGAATTTTCCTGTCTCTCACATCTGAATAAATGTTTGGCTCTTCATTTTCGCAGTCTTTCCATTATTGCAAGTACCGACGAGATGAGAACCAATTATATGTATTTGCCGATGATTCTGTGCCAAGATGGGTTACGGCAGCACACCATATTGATTTCGATACTATGGCAGGAGCAGACAAATTTGGCAATGTTTATTTTGTCCGTTTGCCGCAGGATGTCTCAGATGAGATTGAAGAAGATCCAACTGGTGGGAAGATAAAATGGGAACAGGGGAAGTTGAATGGAGCGCCAAATAAAGTAGAGGAGATAGTGCAGTTTCATGTTGGTGATGTAGTCACTTGCTTGCAGAAGGCGTCCTTGATTCCTGGTGGTGGAGATTCCGTCATCTATGGGACAGTAATGGGGAGCTTAGGAGCGTTACTTCCATTTACATCCCGTGATGACGTTGATTTCTTCTCGCACTTGGAGATGTATTTGAGGCAGGAATACCCCCCCTTGTGCGGCAGAGATCACATGGCTTACCGATCTGCTTATTTTCCTGTCAAGGTGAGTGCTGCTACCTATTCTTGCAATCAGTGGTGTTTATACAGATATCCTTCTATACAGTTTTAATCCCAGTACTTCTGTCATGTTTAAGAATTACTTTTCCATATGGTGTTGCATGTTTTAGTAAAAATTATTTGCCTATAATTTTACATCATTATAATAAAAGATTAATACACAGTTCTTGTAAGCGGTGTGTTACATTTTTATCTTTGATCAGTAGATTTCATCAAACGCAGTCAATATTAAAGATAAAGAATGACATTAAAGTAATCTTTTTGCTTAAAAAAGAATTACACAGAGATTTCAATTTTTGTGCAGCAATGCTTGGGCCCGTTCTAGTATACGTTATTTAATTATCTTATTTATTTTCCTGCTATTTGAAAGGTTTATCTGGAAAATGGCTGCGGTTGTGATTTTGAACTTTCTTGATCCTCTCTCTCTTCATGAGACTGAACTCCATTGTCTTGCTAATCATCGAAAAACTTGTCCACCAATGTCAAACTGTTTTCATTCATTCATCTGGTGGTATTTGTTGAGTGTCCCAAGATTCAGAGTTTGAGGCGTAGTTAGGCCGGTTTACAACGTTGGGCTTAAAATGTCTGAGCATGCAGATATTATGATTCAGAAAGAGAAGACCCTAATTACCAAGTATTCGCGTTTGAGGTGTAGTTAGGCAGGTTCGCAAACATGTTCCTAAAATGTCTCTGCATGCAGAAGAAGTTTTTATATGATGATTCAGAAAGAGAAGACCCTAATACCAGACGACACCATGCCATACCCATGTTCAAGTTTGGACCATTTTGAGGCAATTCCCGTCTTTAATTTTTATAGTTAGGCAAGTCAGACACATGTATCTTTATCCGATACTCGTTCCCAATCCAAAGAAACACTGTAGGTTTACTGCTCAATGTATAGATGTGGCACGAAGAAGCGTTGTCAACATTTTTAGAGTTAGGCAAGTCAAGACTTATGTAGCTTTATTCGAGATACTCGTACCCAATCCAACGAAACACTGTAGGTTTACTGCATGAGTTAGTTTGACTGTGATGTCCGATGTTATTTTATTGGGATGGTTTCTAGCTTGTATAGTGATTATGTTTGGATTATATAGCTGCGAGGTTTATTATTTGATGTGGACTGCTGCTAAAGATTGAGTTCCTTCTTCAGGATGTGATCGATGGCGATTTATGCGAGCAGTTTCCAACCCTGCCTATGGATATGCAAAGAAAAATAGCTGATGAATTGGATAGAACACCAGCGGAGATCCTAAAGAAATTGGAAGAAGTGAGAAACAAGATTATATGAAAAATGGGGATAGTCTTCTTGAAGGTGCATCATCTTCCTGCTAGGCTATATATTTCTGGAATCATATGAATGTATTGTTCATGCATGCAGGCTTGTTATTCAACTCATAATTGTTTATTTTCGTCCTCCTCTTTTGCACCAACTTGCTGCCACTGGCCTGTTTGTTTTGTCCTCTTCTTTGTACAATTTCCTGCCTCTGGACTGCATATTTAAGATATGAGAAGCAAAGATTTCGCTTCTCTGGCTTTGTGAAAGCTTATGCCATGATGGCATGCTCCCTCCTGTTGGGATTTTAGAATGCTTTTTCGTATATTATGTTGCTCATGCCTCAGTTCCTGCCTTAACAGTCCTCCTTTTGCTTGTGGCTCTGTGGTAAGTGTTGTCCTTATGCTGGATTCCATTGATCAATGATACTAATCAGTAGCACCACCGTTGTATGCTCAGGTCACCGTTCTAGGTTCTTCCACATGGATGGTTTGTGTGACTTGGATGTCACGCCTGGACTCGAGAAGTATAAGATTGGCTTTTGGTGTAAGGATGCTGCAGCACCAAGGGGGTATGAATGGGAAAATTGCTCGGAGAGATCAAAGTTCCCTGTTCTTAGATCTCTCGTCTCAGTTGAAGGGCTATTTTGCGGGTCCAAATTTGCTTCCGATGTTATACTTCTCTCACTCACTCCTTCTCTGTCTGTAGTAATATTTTGAACTTCTGGCTTAGGTTCCCTAGACCTAGTAAAAGATGTTTGTATCTTAGAGTGGACAGACATGAAGTTATAACTGGCGAGGCTCCTTTTGTTGAACTTTTGCAAGAGATTTAGAAATGAAATCCGTTTCCTGTAAACGATGCAGCGAAATTCAGATGCGAGGTTCATCTTCAGTTTCCTTTCAAGTGTTCGAACGAAAGAACACTCCGAGCGAACCACATCTATCTTAACTTAGGCATCTTTGTTAACTAGTCGGTTATATGAAAGGATTGCTATCTTTTTCCTCTTGTTTTCCTTATGATTTCTACGGTTGGGTTCTTTCGATGCTCCATTGGCCATCTCGCGGATGTTCTCAGAGAGAGAGAGTCAAGGACAGTTTCTTCACTTTGAATGCTAAATCTGTACAGCAAGCTCACAGCCCTGACTATTTACGAATGAAACATAAAGTAAATACGATTCGGAATAGAAACTACACACTAGGATCACTTTGAGTATCTCTTTCAACTGTGAACTCAATCATGGAGGACAAGGAGGAACAAGAAAGACAACTCTGTTTTCTCTCTTCATGTATAAATCAAACAATTGGCCTCGCTCTCCCCCCCATTATTTGGCCTTTAGAGCATCGGCGGCGCCGTCCTCTGCGCTTTTCTGCTCTCTCTCCAGCCTTGAGTTTCCAAGAGCGCTCCGCTCGTCGAGCCAGCTGATGATGTCCGTGAAAACGATGTCGATGTTGCTGGGCGGCTCTCCATAGAGCAGACCATGCCACATTTCAGGGTACAGCTTGATCATCTTGTCCTCGCTCAAAGCCACCTCGTAGAGGAGCTGGCTCACCGCCTTGTCCGTCACTCTGTCCTCTTCGCCATGCAGGACCAGGAACGGCAATGAAACCTGTTAAGATGCATGAAAAGAAGCCAGTGAATAAAAATGCATTTTTCTCATCATAAATCCCGGCAAGAACATGATGAAGTTGGAGAGAGTAGTGTACCTCGTCGAGTCTCTTCTCTAAGTTCATGCTGACCGTCATTAGTTCGTGGCCCGTTCTCAGGCGAGGCCGTCCCTTATAGCAATACGGGTTTGCTCTTATCTGTGAATTTAATTTTATTAAGGAATATTAATATCTCCTCTGCTTTTTGACCTTTTCTTTTTCCCGTTTTGGAAAAGGAAAAAGAAATTGGAGAGGTGACACGTACCTGTTCCCTGACCTCGGGCTCTTTGAATGCGAGGTCAATTATGTCATCGGTCGGGATTATTTTCCATGTTGGAATGATTCTGCACAGCTGAGTTAGGACCGTGATCACCATGGGATGTGGTCTCACGTCCTCTGCAATCTGAAACCCAAGAACAAATTAGTAAATAAACGAATTTCTCAATTTCTTTATATCCCTTCTGCATTCAATTGTAAATAAATAGATAGTTGAAGAAGGTAATAAGACAACCCAACTAAGAAGCCTAATTCTTTATGTAATGCAAAAAAAAGTCTAATTGATCCCCTTCTAGATCCATAGTTTCTTGGATGCCTTCCAAATCTCCCAAGATCTTTCAAGGCTTTATAACTAATTAAGCAAAGTTCCTCCCTCAACTAACTACGTCATTTGATTAATCTTATCCCCCCAGGGAGTTGACTTTTTCTGGGGATGCCAAAATGAAACGCGACCATCAGACATGTTTATTGAGATGGAAGCTTCCAAAGTAGGAAAAGTCAAACGTTGGGGGGAGCTTTTCAGATGTAGCAAACATTGTGGTGTTGGCCCCCCAGCCTAAGGCCCTGAAAATGAAAGTGACATTTCAAAGCTGGAACCTAATTCTGGTTCGTTCTGGCTTTAAACCTAATCTCGTCCATGTCGGTTAAATGGTCCAGTTTGTTTGTTAACAAAGAAAATGACAAGTCACTACCCCTTGCAAAATCCCACGAAAATGTTCATCTTCTTTTGTCAGCAGTTCTGTTTTTTTTTTCTTTTGTTACAACTTGAGTTCTTACAGAAATACGATTTTCGTGTAATTTTCATAATCCGTAATTGGTTTTGTTGTTGATGTTGATACCGAAAATTCTGAAAACTAAAATGGTTATGAAGAAAGAAGAAGATGGAAGATGAGAATTTGAAGGAAAAAAAAGCAGAAAAATCACAGAAAGGCGAACGCACCTTACACATGGGGGCGACCAAGACAGCGCCGTCCCAGAAGTCCGGCTTCTTCCGGTGTAAGAGGAGGGCCATCGCTCCTCCCATCGACTCTCCCATCAAATATCTCATCTTCCCCTTATGCTCTCTCTTCTCTGCAAAAAACCATTAGCAAGATAGGCTAAAGTCAACCCCAAGAATAGTCAACGAATGGATGAATGGATCTTCAAACTTTCTTCAACGATAGAGAGAGAGAGAGAGGAAGGAAGAGGGAAGAAGACAGAAACTAACCGCAGATGCTGGTGAAGTGATTGGAGCAGTCGTCCACAACGTCGTCGAAGCTGTTGATGAGCCCCTGCATCCCGGCCGACTTCCCGTGGCCTTCGTAGTCAATCCCGTGCACTGCGAAGCCCGCCTTCGCCAGCCGGATCGCCGTGCCTGAATACCGATACGATTCATTTAGTTGTCCGATTCAATCTACCCGTCAGCCAGACAATTTACAGGACAAATAGGGATATATGCTCACTGTTCATGGTGATGCTGCACTCCATGGCATAACCGTGGCAGATGAAGATCAAAGCTTTCGCCTCCCCGCTGGGAACCCATCTGCAGGTGAAAAGCTTCAACCCTCTAGAATTCAGGACGTATTCCTCTTCGTAGCTCACGTCTCCGATTTGATTCGCCTGAATTCAGACGAAAACAAACGTAAGAAAACAGGGGATCCAAAAAGCATCAGATGAAGGACGGGAATCGAGGGTCGGGTCAATAAAGGAGGGAAGCGATCTCACCATGCGCTCTGAGCAACCCCCAAAGGAGAAGTCCGAGAAATTATTAAAATCTGAGGGTGTGGAAAGAATGGATTCGGATAGAGAATGTAACAGAAAGGAGAGGAAATAGGAAGGTGAGGATAGAAATGTACAGGCAATATATATATATATATATATATATATATATATATATATATATATATATATATATATATATATATGAAGATCCGAACGAGAAATCTACGCGAGACAGAAGAGAACACTTTGCATGGGAGACAGACTCTTATCTTCACGCTTCTCCTTTATATATGCATCCTCGTGGCTTAATACATACATATTCCCAACCCCAAAAAATAAATTGAAAAGGAAAATTTCAAAAATAATAATAACAATTATTTAATTTAAGTGGGGCCCCAGTTATTTATTATTAGCCACTCTCTATTTTCCAACTTGGACGACAAGTAGTCGTTTGAATTAGCACGACAGGATCTGGCAACGTTTTCTCATGATGAAAGCATAAAGAGTAAAACCAAGAGGCCAAATAGATACTGAAAAGGGAATGTAGAGGAGAAAAAGATCATGAGGAGAAGAAGAAAGAAGGTTGGATGCTCAAGAATCCCAAGAAATTTAGCTGCGATTTTCGCGTTATTTTCTTGATTTGCTAGGTGATACACATGCTATGCGCATGTCACCGGAGATTGAAAAAAAAAAAACAAAAGGAATTCGTTTGATAATCTAGGAGATTGAATTTTTTTTAGCAAAAAAAAAAAAGAAAAAGAAAATGGGGAAAGTAATTTCAAACTTAATGGTGAATTTAGACCTTCAGCCTGAATATTTCACAAAAAAAAAAAAGAGAGGATGAGTTATCTATGCAGAGACTAGAGAGACGTCCCTAATTTCGATAATATTGGATCATATTTTTACGTGCCGGGACAAGATATAGATGTTTCAATATAAGAGCGAATAGACAAGATCGTTTCTGGACTTTGTGAAAAAAAATAGAAGATTCCAATTTTCATATAGGCTTTTCCACGAGTTCATTGCCCCTTCTTCGGGTGCCCTTAGTCGCAATAGTGGACTCTTCTGATATAGTATTAATTCAGCAGGGGTTTATTGGCAATCGGGTCAACGGGTTGAAATTGTCCACATTGGCGGCCCGCGGGTTCGGGGCACTCGTGGGCTTCGTGGGTCCACTCATTTAATGAGTTCAAAATTGCCTGCCAAATAATTCGACCGTAAAAAAAAAAAAAAAAAAATTGTGCCAAATGAAGCCCACCAAGTCTATATTAAATAAAGAAAGATCATTATGACGTGATCGATCATCATCCAAAAAATCAGTCCACGCTCGATCATATCCCCTATTTCCTGTTTCATGGAAATTTATGTTATTAGATAAAAGTTTATGATAGGAATATTCGGATCAATTTCCTTCGAAACTGATGGAATGCCATATAGCCGGCCAATCGATGATGACGGAACTGCTATATTAGCAATCTGGACGGAACCAGGCATTTCAGCGATTTCTCGCGAAAGTCGACCTAAATGACTACATTAACATTTCGCTCCTCCAAGGTGGGGGGACTAAATTAATAAGAGTGAAAAGTACGACTACATTGGCATCCGTACAAAAAGTCTTTATAGATTGATTGTGTAATTTTTCTCCCTAGTTCCGTTGTTTAATCATGAATTTTCTCGATAACATTTGTCATGCAACTTAATAAAAAGATTTGTAGTTTGGTAATGCGTTATTTCGCCCGCCGTTACGCGGCATAATTAGTGCTTTGAAAATCGAAGCACAACGTAAGTTGACCTGCTTGGGCATACATATATATATTGAGATTTGAGTGACGTGTCACTCGAGTTGCAACCCAAGTTGATAGAGTTGGCAATCGCGCTATTAATGGGGATCCACTCTTTTCTTCTGCTCCCTTTGGAAATGTTTTCGTTTTACACATCTATCACGTGCTTGGAGAGGAAACACGCACGTGGGCCCCCCATCTGATGAAGCGCGGGTCAAAACGCGCAAGCCGTCGTGGCCGTGGGTGGACGGCAGCTTTCACTTGGCATTGCAGCTCCTCTTCCACACGCGGGAGGGGCAATGACCCGACCCGGCTTTCTTTATTTGCTCCGTAGAAGAACCAAAAAAGAAGAAGATAAAAGAAGTTTAGCAACAACATTGTGATTTCCAGACATAATCTTGCTTAAAACATATCCCCCGAACACGACCCGACCACTAAAAGAATAAAGTTTTGCATAAGTCGAGATTTGCAAAATCCGGTCCAAACACAAATAGTGGTTAGGTGGTGAAGAGAACAAATCCCGATTACAAACAACGAAATTACTCTAGATTAACACTCCTATGATCAATTTTGAGTTATTGATTGGAGACATATCACAAAACAGACATATCTCGTAATTACAGATTAAATAATATAGTGCAACAAAAGATTCGAGTCGATTTGATGTTTCGAGGAGGAGAATTGCATCGTGGTTCGTCTTTCTCTCTCTATGTTCTTCGTTGGAAGAACAGAAGAAACGCCGTCTAAAGAAACATGATTCTCATTCATGTTTTTTTAAAAGCAGTAACTGCTTTTGGCAGTTATCTAGGACGACAAAGGGCTGGGATGGCACGCATGGGCGGCTCATGATAAATCCCATGCACCCTCGTTTTTCCTAACAGGTTGTGTTCCGAAGGACACTCCACTGGCCCTAATCTATGTGACATGGGCGAGGCATCGACTTCTCCCCGTCTTTGTCTTTCTGAATCCTCCTTGGGGCAAAGATCCCCCCTGCACCAAACGGTAGACAAGACAAAGCCCACATGGAACGAGAGACACTACAAGGGGTCGTCCCTTGTCACGGCACCCACGCACCATTACGTTGGAGCTTTTATAGCAGAGTCTAAATTGTTGACGTGGTTGGCTTGGGCCGTCTTGTGTGTCGTTAATTCCTGCTGATAGATAATGACCATTCGGCCAGCATTTCCATACGTGGACGCTCAAAAGTGTGGGGAGAGACCCTGGTGGCTTTTTGCTTCGTCATGAGTGTTGTCATTTGAGCCGAAGGGATTGTGTTGGTGATTCTGTCTGCAAAACTGTTATTGTTGCTCTTTCTAACCTAAGACACGCCTCCTCATCTGAATGATTCTCTGCTCGTTTTTAGTTCCTGAGAGCATTCGACACGATGAATTGACTAGCTTATGTTAAAGATTCTGTATGAATGATCACGGAGATTCTGGTAACTAGGCTCGTACTTTTTCTGGATGACCTCGTTGGGGCCTTACCAAGCTAGTTTTACCCCCCAGACTAAGAACTCATGATAATATCGCCATTGTTAAGGAATTCGTCCACACGATGCAGAATGATACGTAACGGAGTCTAATGAGTTCAGGGATTTGGTAATGCTAATATTTCGAGTAATGTCCTTTCGGTACTTTTTGATTTTTAAAGAAAATATTTAAGCTGGATGTTTGAATTAATTTTAATCTAAAGTCCTAACTTAGCCATGATAGTCAATTGTGCGGCGTGCTTTTGTGTCCCGTCTTGACCGTTTGAAATCACAAAAATCTTGCGTTTAGATCTTTATAATTCTTTTGTTAGATTGAGATATTGTCTCGTGAGGAATTGCGATAGCTATGCTATTTGTGAGTTGTTGGATATGACTGGGGGCGAAGAAACATGAGAGCACTTGAATGACTTCAACATGATTGTAATCTCAGTTGTATATATCGCTTAATCTATATGAAGTCTACGCTTGCTCTCCTCATGGAGTAGGTCGAATTATGGACCATTAGATAATTTGTTTTTCGCGAATGTTTGAAAGCCGAATGCAACTGTTGCTTGATTTTCACATGTGAGAATTTGTGTTTATTGCATCTGGACATGTGGCGTACATTGGCTATTACTGTTGGATCGGGGTTGTTTGTTCCAAAAGCTTGTCCTTGGCTTGTTCAACTATCACTTGCTGCTTGTAAATTCATTTTGTTTTTTCTCTTTTCCTTTTGGTGAATGACAGATAAATTTACTCCTAACAAATTCCTTCCCAAATTTCCCACTCAATCAGCCTAAGTTTAATGGAGAGTTCATGTCGGCAGCACTTTTGGTCCATAACAGTATGATGCTTCTGAACTTGTGATTATACATTAGAGTTGTATATAGGTTTCTCTTGATCAGTTCAAGACCAAAGCGGGTTGTTGGACATTTTCTACGGAATACCCTATTCGCGACGGCTCATCAATACGTTGAATACCGAGCCATGTGATACTTTTAAACGTAACCCCGTGTTCCTTAAACCTTGAATTAGCCAATTGGGCATATAGAGTCGAAAGATCCAGCCACTTCCACATGCTTCTTGTGGCTATTTCACGATACCATCTACGTCTCTTCATAATGCTTTAACTTTTGAAGAACCATGTCTGTTAGATTGATCATTACCAAATTGTTTTCGAGCTTCCTTAGCTCATTATCAGATTGTGGACAAGTTTGAGATTTTGGGTACTGTGAAAATCCTCTATGTCTGAGACTTGTTTGACGTAGTGTCAGACATACATATCCACCTATATTATATGGTAATATTACCCTTTTTCGAAATAACAAAAAAGGTTGTAATGGCGATTTATTAATCCATAAGCGCAACATTTTGAGATAATGATTTGGGCATGTGCTGAGATGACGTGTGCTTCGTTTTACGTCGGAACGGATTGATGAGAAACTAATTCTAGATTATACCAACTAGACTCGAATCGTGAAACTTGGTGGACGTCCAGCCATTGAAAGATCGAAGAATAAACTAGAAAACACTATAAATGCGAATTAAAATCAATTCCTTAGCATGTTGAACAAATGAACAATTGGGATTCTTCTTCAATGACACGTCGTTGATAACATGAACTTGACATGCAATGGGAAGGGAAACCAAATCCCCCTCCTCCGCAAACGAACCTACGTAATTGCTGAACCCGTTTCGTCTCTAGGGTTCCACAGTCGCCCAAGCAGAGCAGTCACTGAGTCCCCGAGAGAACCTCCCATAGCAGCAATGGATGAGAGACGACGCTCGTTCTTGCGGCTTGAACTTGCCTTCCGTCTTGAAATTGAGTCGTGACGGCGAAGTCCAAGGCCGATCTGCTGAGGCAGAAGTCGAAGGCCGAGAAAGGAAAACTTCGTTTTCTCCCTTCATGTATAGATCAAATAGTTAGCCTCCCTCTTCCTCACACCCCCATTTATTTGGCCTTCACAGCGCGGTCATCCTCCGCGCTTTTCTGCTCTCTCTCCAGCCTCGAGTTCCCGAGAGCGCTCCGCTCGTTGAGCCAGCTGATGATGTCGGCGAACACGATGCTGATGTTGCTGGCCGGCTCTCCATAGAGCAGACCGTGCCACATCCCGGGGTACAGCTTGAACGTCTTGTCCTCGCTCGAGGCCACCTCGTGGAGGAGCTGGCTCACCGCCTTGTCCGTCACTCTGTCCTCTCCGCCATGGAGGACCAGGAACGGCAGCGAAACCTGTTAAGATTCGTCGTGAGTGAAATGCTTTTTTCTCATCATAAATCCCAGTAAGAACATGATGAAATTGGAGAGACTAGTGTACCTCATCGAGCCTCTTCTCCAAGTCCATGCTGACCGTCATCAGTTCATGGCCAGTTCTTAGGCGAGGTCGTCCCTTATAGCAATACGGGTTTGCTCGTATCTGTGAATTTAATTTGCCTAAAGAATATTAATATCACTTCATAAGATCCAAGACCACGATTTTCTCTCTCTCTCTCTTTTTTTTTTGGAAAGGAAAAAGAAATTGGAGAGGTGATATCGATATGTACCTGTTCTCTGACCTCGGGCTCTTTGAATGCAAGATCGATTATGTCATTGGTTGGGATTATTTTCCAAGTTGGAATGATTCTGCACAGTTGAGTTAGGACTGTGATCACCATGGGATGAGGTCTTATGTTTTCTGCAATCTGAAACCCAAGAATAAATAAGTAAAGTAAATTAGCTGAATTAATTTTTCTATATCTATATACCCCTTATGCATTAAATTTTCAAGTACATGGATAGTCGAAGGTAAGACGAAAACCCAACTAAGAAGATGAATTCTTATGTAATGCAAAGCCTACTTTGATCTCCTTCAAATCTTCCTAGTTGAATTAATTTATAGGGCTTTAACCTAATTGAGCAAAGCCAAGTCCCAATCATCTATCCCATTAGATTAGGTGATTATCGTATCCCAGGAGTTGACTTTTTCTGATGTAGCAACATGTAGCCCTAGCCTAAGCCCCGAAAAAGACATTTCACCGACACAAAGCTGGAACCTAATTTGGTTCGTTCTGCCTTATCGTACCTAATTAGCACAATTTTATCATCTAATGAACTCATCTAGTTTGTTAACAAAGAAAAGGACCGTCTTTTAACCTGTCAACCGACCAACAAAGCTCATTTTCTTTTGTCAGCAGTTTCGGTTTTTCCTTTTGTCACAACTGGAGTTCAACGATTTTGCCATTGTCTGAATTGGACCAGCAGAAGCGACAGAAGAAAAGTAAAAAAAAAAAAAAATGAGAAGAGAAACAGCAGATGTCTTGGATCCACTTGGGACCCGGCATGGTTTTTTCTACCAAAAAGAACGGAGGACACGACAAGAAAACAGGTAAAAAAAAAAGACGATGGAAAATGAAAAATTTGAAGGAAAAAAAAGCAGAAAAATCAGAGGCGAGTGCACCTTACACATGGGGGCGACCAAGACAGCGCCGTCCCAGAAGGCCGGATTCTTCCGGTGTAAGAGGAGGGCCATCGTTCCTCCCATCGACTCTCCCATCAAATATCTCATCTTCCCCTTGTTCTCTCTCTTCTCTGCAAAAAACCATTCGCAAGATAGGCCAAAGTCAACCTCAAGAATAGTCAACGAATGGATGAATGAATCATCAAACTTTCTTCAACGAGAGAGAGAGAGAGAGAGAGAGAGAGAGAGAGAGAGGAAGAGGGAAGAAGACAGAAACTAACCGCAGATGCTGGTGAAGTGATTGGAGCAGTCGTCCACCACGTTGTTGAAGCTGTTGATGAGCCCTTGCATCCCGGCCGACTTCCCGTGGCCTTCGTAGTCGATCCCGTACACCGCGAAGCCCACCTTCGCCAGCCGGATCGCCGTGCCTGAATACCGATACAATTCATTTAGTTGTCTGATTCAACGTACACGTCAGCCAGATACAAACTGAAAATAGGGAAGTATGCTCACTGTTCATGGTGATGCTGCACTCCATGGCATAACCGTGGCAGATAAAGATCAAAGCTTTCGGTTCGCCGCTGGGAACCCATCTGCAGGTAAAAAGCTTCAACCCTCTAGAATTCAGGACGTACTCCTCTTCATAACTCACGTCTGCGATTTGATTCGCCTGAATTCAGATGAAAACAAACGTAAGAGAGCAGAAGATCCAAATCATCAGATGAAGGATGAGAATCGATGGTCAATAAAGGAGGAAAGCGATCTCACCATGCGCTCTGAGCAACCCCAAGGAGCTAAAAATCTGAGGGTGTGGGAAGAATGATTCGGATAGAATATAAAGGAGAGGAAAGAGGAAGGTGAGGAAAGGGATGTACAGCAATATATGAAGATCCGAATGAGCTAATCTACGCAAGACAGAAGAGAACACTTTGCACGGAAGACACGGTCTTCATCCTTCTCCTTTGTATATGCGTACTCGTAGTTAATAAAAAAACTAATTATTCATGTGAGTCGAACAATATCATCTGGAAATCCCGACATAAATCCACCTATCATCATGAACATTTTATATAAAGTATTCATTAATTGAAAAATCGTAATGTCAGAAATAATGTGTTATACGATCAAATAGGGATTTCCTTATTTAAATTAAGTGGGGCCCACTTGTTTATTATTATTATTATTATTGGTGGTCGAACCCAGTTGTTTATTATTACCACACTCTATTTTCCAACTCGGACTACAAGAAGTGGCCTTTGAATTAGCACGACAGTTCGACCAAAAAAAAAAAAGAATTAGCACGACAGGATCAGGTAAAGCTTTCTCGTGAAGCATAAAGAGTAAAACCCAGAGGAAAAATAGGAACTTAAAAGGGAATGAAGAGGAGAAAAAGATCATGAGAAGAAGAAGGTTGGATGCTCAAGAATCCCAAGAGTTTTAGCTGCGATTTTGGCGTTAATTTCTTGATTTGCTAGGTGATACACACGCTATGCGCATGTTACCGGAGGAAAAACAAAACGAATTGAATTTTTTTAGCAAAAAAAAAGAAAAAAGAAAATGAGGAGAGTAATTTTAAACTTAATGATGAATTTAGATCTTTAGCCTGAATATTTCCCATAAAAAAAGAGATGAGTTATCTACGTAAAGATTAGAGAAACATCTCTAATTTCGATAATATTGAATCATATTTTTTACGTGTCGGGACAAAATATATATTTTTTGAATTTAAGAGCGAACAGACAAGATCGTTTCTGAACTCGTGAAAAAATAGGAGATTCCAATTTTCACATGGGCTTTGCCACGAGATCATTGCCCTTCTTCGGTTACCCTACTTGCAAATAGTTGGACTCGGAGGATTTATTAGCAATCGGGTCAACGGGTTGAAATTGTCGACATTGGCGCCCCTCGGGTTCGGGGCACTCGTGGCTTCGGGGGTCCCCACGTGGCCAACTCATTTAATGAGTTCAAAATTGCCGGATCAAATCTGTGCCAAATAAAAATCACCAAATCTAGATTAAATAAAGAAAGACGATCCAAAAAATAAGTCGGGATGTCAAATTGTCAATTCAATCTTATCATTCTTAATCTTTCATCGTAGTCCTAAAATTTCGTGCGAAATTTAAATATATTTTTCCTTATAAATTTTCTTCCGACGTAACTGGCAGTGACTGAATCGTTATTTTGAGCGATTTTGTGCAAAAATTGATGTGAATGAACACATTGAAATTTCGTTTCAAGGTGGGGGGATTAAGTTGAGAAGATTGACAAGTTCAGGATTATATCCGCATTTACGCAAGAGGTTTAGAGACTGATTGGGTGTAAGTCGCCCCTGTTTCGTTGCTTGCAATTCCATACTCATGACTTGGCCAAGTTGATAGAGTTGGCCATTGCGCAATTAATGGTGATCCTCTTCTTCTTCTTTTTTTTTTTTTCCAATGTTTTCTTCGGTCATCTGTCACGTGCTAGGGAGACACGCATGTGGGCCCCGCTGAACAGCCCTACATGTATTGCATTTTACACCAGACGAGCTCGGAGTCAACGCGCAAGTCGGCTGGGTGGAACGGCAGCTTTGACCTGGAGCGGGCGCGCCCCTCCCCCATACGGGTGGGGAAAATGACCCGACCTGAACCAAAAAGGGGATAGAAATTTAGCAGCCACATTGTGGTTTCTAGATTGATCTTGCTTACAGGGCATGCTTGAAAGCGTGAACAGTTATCGGGTTGACCCTTAACCCACCACCTCCGTCTCCTCTTTCTCTATCTCTAGATTGAGAGAGGCATGCACTGGACCACCGGTGGTGTGGATGTGATTGTGATGGAGAGCCGGGGCGAGCACGAGCGGTAATAGACGTGGCGCGGGCATCGACTTTTTCCCCGTCTCATCTTAATCCTCTTGAGGCAAAGACCCACACATAAAACGCTGAGCATATGACAAAGCCCATATTCGACTAGAGAGACACTTCAAGGCTTGGGACTCGTTCCAGCTCCCTCGTACCGCACATTAAAATTTGATTGACTGACATGGGTTGGCCTTGGACCGTCTCGTGTGTCGTAATCGGCCAGCATTTCCACATGCGAAGGCTCAAAAGTGGGGAGAGCCCCTTTGGCTTTTGCTCCGTCGCTGTGCAGTTAGACCATTTATGGACCAAGGGACAAATGGACAGACATATGACTGTTGTTCTAAGTCACATGGACGGGATCATTCCTCCTCCCCATCACTTGACCACAAACGCTCCGTGAGCGTTCTCTTTTCAGCCAAAGGGACTGCGCTGGCGATTCTCTTTGCAAAAACTGTTGTTGATGCTCTTTCTAACGTAAAACACGCCTAAATCACAGGAGCAACTCTCCGCTTGTTTTAGTTTCCCGAGTGCCGAGGAGCCGAGACCATCCGACGAGATGGATCGATTAACCACTGTGTGATCGTGGCGATTCTGGTTTTACTAGGCTCATACCAGAAGAGGAACTCAGCGATGATGTCGTCATTGTCAAGGAATTCATTCACTTGATGCAGAGTATTTAAAAGCTCGTAGAGTCTGTCTTGCAGCAAAAGATCGATCTTGGAAAGGCCTAAATGACTATGACGGGGCTTGTTAAGGAGCTCGTGACATTCTTTAATAAGCACGTGGACATCCTGTTCCTGTCCAGATAACCGATCTACTCCTTGAAGTTTACTTACAAGAGTTAAAACAGTCAAGTCTTCACGATGACTCTTGCCAACCCTCGAGAGGACGCCCCCCTTTCACCGTTTGGAGTGGCGCTATGGCTTCGATGCGAAGAGCCGATCGGACTTGAGCAGGGCTCGCGTGGTCATCGATGGGGATATTGTCACAAATGATCTCTGAATTTTAGCTCAATGTGCAATCTGGTATTTGAACTTTTAATTTGTTTGAGGTGAATTTGGGTTTTTTTGATAAATACTCAATTTAGCCCATGAACTATATGAATATGTTTGATGTTGTCCATTCGCTAGAATTCAAGGGAGGACGACATTAAACATTTTCATACAGTTCAGAGACTAAATCGAACATTTACGAAAAGTCCAAAAATTACATTTAACAAATTAAAAATTCAGAGACAACATCGCACATCGTGTCAAAGTTCAAAGGCAATAATGGATAAATTGAAAGTTCAAAGATCACATCACATATTATACCAAAATTCATGGATCATTTATATTATTTACCATAACAATCGGAGTCTTTTTCTATAACACATTTTTCATAACAAGAACTTGACATGTGAATCGAATTGATAGCTGACATTGGGCCTACTATTGGGCCACAAGGCCCACAATTTAGTCATTTCGGTTAACCATGGGTCGGGTTATTTGGGCCATTAATTGGGTCCGGTTTAACTCGGCCCATACGAAAGGGCAAGAGAAAAGAAAACCCTCCCACGGGAACGAACCTATATAAATGCTCAACTCCATTCCGTTCCTAGGGTTTCACAGTCGCCGAAGCAGAGCAGTCACAAAGCCGCGAGAAGACCTCCGATCACAGCAATGGGTGAGAGAGACGATGCTCGTTTCGTCACTTCTTCTATAAATTTCATGGATATCTCGCATGCTTATCCTGATTTTTGCGTCTTCAACTTGCCTTTCGATTGACTCGTGACAGCGAGGATTAAGGTGCACGAGCTGAGGCAAAAGACGAAGACCGACCTGCTGGTCCAGTTGAAGGACCTCAAGGGGGAGCTTGCCCTCCTTCGCGTCGCCAAGGTCACCGGCGGTGCGCCGAACAAGCTCTCCAAGATGTATGTTACTTTTTTTTTTTGGATATTTTGAAGGTATTAGTTTTAGTGCCTTATATTTTTGTTAGATGTTAATGTTAGGTTTGGGATGATTTTAAGCTTTGGTTGTGCTGGTTGAATTGGGTTTTCGGTTTTTCTTGAATTTCGCGTTCGAGGAAGTCAGTCAAAGCATGTACTGTCTTTTTGCTGATCAATATGGGTGATGAGTTCTGACAAAAAAATATGGGTGATGAGTACTCTGGTAATAGGTGGCGGAATTAGCTTTGAGTTGTGTACTGGATATCAGTTGGGTTTGTTTTTCAAGGCATTGGAAAATCGAAAAGGCTCGATTTGTTGATGTATCTCAAGTATATAAAATGCAAAGAGTGGCCTTTTGCAAATTACCTACCAAAACTTTGGAGTGCCGTTATGGTTAGCTTGATGGGTTTATTGCAAACGACGGTGCACATGTTTTCCCAATTGGACATAGGGAAATTGGTGCTTTGGTTTAATGAGATACTGATATTCAATTGTTGCAGAAAGGTGGTGAGGCTGTCGATTGCGCAAGTCTTGACTGTGATTTCCCAGAAACAGAAGGCTGCTTTGAGGGAGGCTTATAAGAAGAAGAAGTACTTGCCTCTTGACCTCCGTCCCAAGAAGACCAGAGCTATTCGGAGAAGGCTAACGAAATACCAGGTCTTTTGTTTCATTGTTAAAAGCATCTTCCTTCTGGAATTGGTCGCAAACTCAAAAAGATATTTCGTGTGGACATTCTAAAAATGGCCTGCATTGGTTTTTAAGGATGGTCCTTTGCTTGCACATGGTTGTGAACAGAAGCAGGCATTGCTTTGTGGTGATTTTATTTTGGATGAGTAAAAATTTCAGAGGGGTTAAGTTCTAGTAATTAGTTTTTGTGAACCTTCTGGCTCCCGCTGGACTGTATGCTGTTGCACAATGCATGATTTTTCTCTTTATTATGATGTGCTCAGTGGACTAATGACTGAATTATTGCTATCTGCCTTTCACGTACTCCATTTTTTCTTTTGTTTAGATTTAGTCTTTGCATGCTTCCCACTTCCCTCTTATATCTAGATTGCATAGTGTCTTTGCATCTAAAGACTATTCTAAACTTTTAGATGTTAATTCTTAAGGAGTTTTTCGAATGAAATCATTTGTGCTGGTCTTTTTCCCCAATTTGTCTTTGTCATTTATCATTTGCCTGAATGGGCACGGACACATTTTATATCTCTGAACAATTGGTTCTTAGACTGAGTTTCCATTTCTTGCTTCTGCTCAGGCATCTTTGAAGACAGAGCGCGAGAAGAAGAAAGAGATGTACTTTCCTGTGAGGAAGTATGCCGTTAAGGCGTAGTATGGGTACTGCTCATGTTGTATCGGAGCATTGCCTTTTTATGAATCTCTCTTGGTTGGTCAAATTTTCGGGTTATCTTGAACCGCATCATAGTTGGATGATGAAAAATTTAGCTTTTGGCGCTTTAATTGTGTCACCCATTGAGAACAACTGTCAGGTTCTTTGACTTTATAAT
Organism: Rhodomyrtus tomentosa; assembly: GCA_028455895.1. Classification (NCBI taxonomy): domain Eukaryota; kingdom Viridiplantae; phylum Streptophyta; class Magnoliopsida; order Myrtales; family Myrtaceae; genus Rhodomyrtus; species Rhodomyrtus tomentosa. The sequence continues at coordinate 13,234,088 of JAPCWY010000009.1, read as the reverse complement.
TATAACTAGGGTTGAATCCTCAACAAGTGATGATCATGATGATGAGAAAACCCTGCTTTTGTTTGTGTCTCTGTGTTTGTGTTCTATATATCAAATTTATCTGATGGCTTATCTTACATGTAGTGTTATACAGCACATGAAACGCTTGTCCATGATAGAAAATGTCCTAATAGTCAAGAGTTGCTGTGTCGCTTTTGAGTTCAGTGCGACAAAGCTCATGGGCTGCGAATTCTGAGGCTTTGCTGGTAAAAAGGTTTGTATCTTCGCGCTTTTCTTGCGAAATGGAAGCAATATTTGTTAGCGATGTTATACCCAGTGTTTTTTTTTTCAAGTGAATTACGGCTTTGTAATCATTAGCTGGTGCTCTTAATTGTCAATACAGCTTTGCGATCGTTAGTTGGTACTCTAATTGGAACCAAAGCAGCAAACACTAAACGCAATTCTTTGTTCTTCCCTGCAAATTAAAATTGATTTCAACATTCCCCTCATTTTTAAAATGTGAGGCCTCGATAAGCTGGCCCTCATTACCCGCTGGGCAAGGGTCGCCTGGCCCTTGTTGGCTGTGGGCAAAGGCCGCGATGCCCTCATCGGCCGCTAACAAGAGCCGCGACGCTTGCCTTCAGGTGGTAAGGGTCACCGCCCTTACCTGGCCTCGCCAGAGCACCATCACCAGACCAGAGCATCACGGGATTGGGCACGCTTGGTTATGAAATCTGAGTTTGCAACTCAAACCCATTAACAACTCATTAACCGAAATTTAAATTACCCTTATTTGATCCATCTCATTGAATATGGGTTTTCAACCCATTTTGACACCTCTAACTTTATAGTGGCCATTTTCGCCTAAACATTCTTAGGTTCTGACTTAGTCGCAATTTTTTCAGACCGGTAAAATATACACGCAAATCACTATGACTTGCACCACGCTTCGTCACTGTAGCGATCTCGTGAGAGTTCCTGCATCATCTCGAGAGCGACAGAGACGGATCATATATGCACAGTCGCTAATGATCCTGCTGGCATTCGCATCTTATGTAGGTTATCTGCTAATTATCCCAAGTAAGAAGTGTTCTACACATAAAAGTGATGGTGAAGCAAACGAGATAATGTTTAAGTTATGCTTTGAATTGAAATGTCTGAGCACAATGGCGCTTTACAATATTGTTCAGGCCGTTTACTTTGGATGTGCAGTGTGAACAAATCCAGATTGATCTTTGACCACACCGTTGCTTGCAAGGAAGGGAATGCAATTATAATAGGTAAAATGACACAAATGATCTCCAAAGTTTGGCCCAATATGCAATTTGATTTATAAACTTGTAATTTAATCAACGTGGTTCATGAACTTTAGCTAAATATATAATATGGTCCATGAACTTTAAATTATTTAATGTAATCCCTAAACTTTTTAAACATGTTCAATTTAGTCTTTAAATTATCTGAAAAAATGTTCAATGTTGTTCCTAAACTTGAATTAGTGAAATGCTAACATTGAATATTTTCATATGGTTCAAAGGCTAAAATAAATATGTATCAAAAGTTTAGGGATCACATTGAACAAATCGAAAATTTAAAAATCACATTGCACATTATACTAAAGTTTAAAAATCACATTAAATAAATTACAAGTTCAAGCATCACATTGCACATTAGCCTAGAGTTCAGAGGTCATTTATATTATTTCACCATTATAATACTGCTATACATTCATCTACTCGTGTTTGTACGTATAACAAATTTTGCATTTTGAGCCACCGATTTCTCGCTTGACCAAGCGATAATTTTCCACGTCCCTCAAGTCGATCCTTTTAGCAGTAATTAGTGCTTGTGCATGTTCTTGTTCTTGAATATAGTCAGTCTTTTTAGCCACTCCTCATATCTAATTGATCAAAATATGTTTATTTTTTAATTGACTCGAAGGATTTATGAGATTGCTTTCTTCTGCATAAGCTACAGCCCAAATTGAAACGACTAGTCCATTAGGAAAAGTTTTGGTTCGTTATGGCTTCAGAGCATATGATCGACAATTCTAATGTCCAGGTATTACGCTAAAGAAGAGTAAAAAAAAAAAAAAAATCAATTTTTGAGCGTTGTGGAAATTTCGTGATGCTCTAAAGCGCTGCCCGTGGTGACTGCTCACACCTTCTATAGAGCTTTGCTTGGAAATCTAAACAGAATTATAAAGACAAGCACAAGACACGACATACGCTGCACGATCTCGAAAATTTTCGTACTTCAGGTTTTCCAAACATTTTGCGCGTCTAGAATTACTTAGTTATGTATCGTGTGTTAAAAAGTAAAAAGTAGAATGGTTTTGTGTGTTTTGGTAATTTACCCTAATTTGTATATATACGTTTTCTTTCATCAAATAAAAAAATACGTTCATTGCTCACATGGTCTCAGAGCCTTCAATCCTAAACCTAAATAGCTAACTTCCATCGTCGACCGCTGTCGACTTCTCCTCCATCGGCGACTCTAGCCTCTGTGAGTTTCATCTCGACTCATCGGAAACCCGAGATCTGAGGTCGCCCAGGGCCGGAGAAGCAAGATCCGAGATCGTCCCGGGTCGGCGAAGCCATATTTGAGGTCGCATAGGCTTGGCGACCCCATCTCCGGCTTCGACTGAGGTCGCTCAAGCCAGGCGACCCCATTTTAGGCGCCAACTGAAGTCGCCCAAACCTGGTGACACCATTTCCGACGCCGACTGAAGTCGCCTAGGCCTGATGACTCCTTTTTCGGTGCCTCCAGACGTCACTGGTCAAGAAGCGACCTCTTCTTGTGGCTGCTGGTTGAGGTTGCAAGACTGATGGTTGTTGTTGAAGCTGAACAAGGCACTTTAAAGATCCTACGAAGTGAATAGGCACTATGGAAGTTAGGTGTGGCTAATGGTGTGTTTGAGGAAGGCAGAGTAATATTGCATATGTTGTCCCGTGTGTTGATGCTGATCTGTGGTTGATAATGTGGTGATTCATGATTGTTGGTTGGAAATTATTATTAATTTTTTCAATCCTGGCTTCTGTTGGTTATCTTTTGTGGATGTCTGTTGAGAGTATTGGATTGTGGGGTCTCAGTTGTTGATTTTGGAGTCCTTGCTATTCGTTGTCGATGTTGACTATTCTAATTTATGCGAAGTTGTAGGTAATTAGTGTTGTTGTGATTGTTTGTGGAGCTTTATTTGGTGGAGGTTCTTTGATTTCTAATTTACTGGTCCTAAGTTTATCCTGAAGTGTGTGTTATGGCGGAAGTCAAAGGAGTAGTGACTGAGGTCGTGTGTGCTTCCTCTAGTCGTTTGATAGAGGAAAAGTTAGCTGGTGTCACAAATTTCCAACGTTAGAGGAGAATTGTGATGGTGGTATTGACCGGAAGAGAGCAACATCATCATTTGACGGGTGCAAAAACAGAGACTGATACAAAATAGGACACCACAGATGCTAGAATTCTGGGCAAAATGTGGAATTCTATGGAATTTTATGTGGTTGCCTTGATTACACACGTCACCACAGTTAAAGAGTTGTGAGATTATTTGAATATTTTATATTCTAGAGAAGATAATCTGTCGAGAATCTACGAAGTTTCCTAGGATTTCTTTCGAGCTAATAGAAAAGGTTTGCATCTTACTCAATTCTTTGTAGATTTTAAACAAATGTATGAGGAACTTAGTCATCTTTTGCCAATCACCTCTGATGTTAAGAAGATACAGGAGTAACGAGAACAATTGGCGGTTATGGGATTTTTGGGAGCATTAGGACCAGAGTTTGAGGCAATCCGCATAAATTAATTAAGATTGATACTCTAACATTAGTTGTGAATTAGGTTGTGTTGGAAAATTGACTTTCACTATACTTAGATAGTCATAATGTCTTGCTAAAGACCGCTTATGACTTGTAGGCCAAAAGAGTTTTTGGGCACACTACTAATGTCTAGTGAACCTACAGGGTTGCACACAATAGCAAACTGATTTCTTATTTTTTTTGTGCCTTGATCTACTTAAGAAATAGAGCTTTATTTATTCTCCTATTATAAATATCTACGTAATCGTGCACGTTATGAGATGACGGTTAAACGCATAATTAAGTGGACGGTTTAGAGGACGTCGTGGGCCCAGACCATCATGTCGTGGGGCCCAAACCGTGAAGTGTAGGGTTACGAGTAATAACCCTAGAGACGCCTCAAATTGATCGTCATTATTTTTTTTTATCCCGAAGAAGAAAAACAGAGAATAGTTCTCTGTTCAGGCGATCAGGAGATACATTCCAAGATCTGAAAGCTAGCAATTGAATCGTTGGAAAATTTAGTTTGTGTGTGTAGATACTGGTAGAGGCGCAACACTTAGGGCATTGATCCAAATATAATTGACCGTTAATTCGAAATCGATCTAAAAGATACGTGTTGAACCTATTTTGATTTCGATACACACATGGATCTTATTTAGGGTTTCGTTCCGCTGCGTTTTATGAATCCAGGAAACCCTTCAGAGACACCGTGGCCTCACTAGCGAAGACCTTTTCTTGGGTCGTATGAGTTTCATGAGAATTATCTAAAGATGTATCCCCTACAGGTGATAGTTCTGCCTTGGCAGTCCAAGGCAACCGAGGTGATGGTCGAGATCGTGGTAGTCGGAGTGGTCGTGGCTTTAATAGTAGTGCTAGTGGCCATGGATTCAATGGAAGCCAATCACAGTCATATGGTAACACCTCTAGTGACACATGCAGTAATATTGGACTAGCACGAACATGTCATTGTTGTGGTATACTCAGACATATTCAGCGTTTCTGTTATAAACTTTATGGAAAGCCTTTTCATTCGGCTACTGCAAATGTAGCTAATGCAGTTGAGTTTGTTATTCTTTGTCAGTTCTTTGAAAGAGGAACATTAGACGAGAAACTTGCTTGGTACAATCAATTTCAGGTTTCTTAGCCAGTTTCCTCCTCCACAGCTATTTTTTGCTTAGACAAGTAATGCAAAAGCATGTCTCTCATCTACCTCTCGCTCCTGGATTATTAATTCAGGTGCTACAGATCATATGACTAGATCTTCAGGTATATTTTCCACCTTTCACGAGTCTGTTTCCATTGTTACTTTACCTGATGGCTCTTTATCCACGGTAAAAGGGCTAGGCATAGTTTCCTTGACATACTCCACATCTTTATCTTTCGACTTTCCATTAAACCTTTTGTCTGTCAGTTATCTTACTAAAGAATATAACTGCTATGTAACCTTCTATTCCGATTCCTGTGTTTTTCAGAATTTGAAGACGAAGAAGACGATTGGTAGACGACACATGTCGAGGGGCTATATGTGCTTGATGATAATCCCAGTGTTGCTTGTTCGGCAGTTTCTCCACATCAAATTCATTGTCGGTTAGGACATCCCTTTTTGGAAAGTTTGAAGAAGTTCGATTCCAGTTTTCATTCTTTATCTCATATTGAGTTTGCACTATACTAGTTATAGTCCAAGAGTCAATAATAGGTTTCTTGGCCATTTGCGTTAATTCATTATGATGTTTGGGGTCCATGTCATATCACATCAAAGTTGGGTTTTAAGTACTTTGTTACTTTTGTAGATGACTATTCAAGAGCCACTTAGCTATATTTTATGAAAAGTCATTCCGAATTGTTCTCTATTTTTTGTGCATTTGTTAACGAAATAGATATTCAATTTTCTACTATTGTTTGTATTCTTCGAAGTAGTAATGCTAAAGAGTACTTATCTAAGACTTTCTCTGACTGCATGCCTCAAATGGTCATTCTTCATCAATCTTCTTGTTCAAATATACCACAACAAAAAGGTGTTGCTGAAAGGAATAATCGTCATTTATTAGAAGTTACTCGTTCTTTGATGTTTGAGACGAAGATAGATAAATCCTTTTGGGGGTGTTGCTATTATGACTGCATGTTATCTTATCAAATCTCATGTTGTCCTCTGTTCTTAAATGGGCAAATCCCCACACTATTCTTTTTCCTTCCGACCCCTTATTTCATTTGCCACCTCGTATATTCGGTTGTGTTTGTTATATTCGTGATCATCGTCTAGGACTCTCTAAACTTAATCCTCGAACTCCTAAATGCATTTTTGTTGGGTACTCCCGTATATAGAAGATTATCAGTACTACTGTCCCTTCTTGCATAAGTATTTTACTACTGTAAATGTCTCATTTTTTGAGTTCATTGTCTATTCTGATAGTCAAATGGAGCCTCCTACAGTGGCTGATGATTCCTTAACATATGTTATTATGGAATTAACACCCTCTTTGGAACCTTATATTCCTCCACCTGTTTAGTATGTTTATAGTATACGGCCTCGTCAACATGTGGTGCCCCTACAGATGAATCTAAGCCTATCTTGTCTTCTTCGTCTTCTGAACCTGAGGTAAGTCAGTCACATACCGATCTTGATATTCTGATTTATCCACCTCTTGTCGGGCTAGTCTAATGACCATTGACACACATCCTATTCCTAAAATTATTGCTGAAGCATTATCTAGTCCAGGCTAGAGGAAAGCTATGGAAAAGGAACTATTGGCATTGGACCATAATCAAACTTGGGATCTTGTCCCTTTACCTGCAACGAAGATGACCATTGGACGTAATTGGGTATTTACTGTCAAGGTTAATCCTGATGGTTCTTTTGCTCGCCTTAAGGTCATATTGGTTGCTAAAGTATATGCATAGGTTTATGGTGTTGATTATGGTGATACCTTTTCCCTAGTGGCTAAGATGACATCCGTTCGTCTCTTACTTTCTTTGGCTACTTCTGCTAATTGGCCTCTGTTTCAGCTTGATGTTAAGAACGACTTTCTTCACGGAGATTTACACGAAGACATGTATATTGAGCAACTACCTATGTTTGTTGCTCAAGGGGAGTCTAGTCATGTTTATCGCTTAAAAAAATCTTTATATTGTTTCAAACAATCTCTCAAAACATGGTTTGAGAAGTTTTTTTGAGGCGGTACTCTAGTTTGGACTAAGTAAATGTATTGGAGATCATTCAATGTTTTATCGAGTTTCCGAAGATGGTCGGATATTTCTTATAGTTTATGTTGATGATATTGTTATAACTGGAAATGATTTTGCAGGAATTAAAGAGCTGAAACTGTATTTGCAGCAGCAGTTTCATACAAAAGATTTGGGATCACTTAGATTTTTTTTGGGTATCGAAATGACATGAGCGAAGAAAGGTATTCATATTTTATAGCAGAAGTATGTTTTAGATTTGCTTGCTGAGACAATTATGTTAGGAGCTAAGACACTGGATATACCGATGGAAGTGGGCTTGAAATTGATGGCAAAGGATGGTGAACTATTAGATGATCCAAAAAGATATTAAGGACTCGTTGGAAAGCTAAATTATCCAACTATCACTCGACCTGATATTTCTTTTCCGGTGAGTGTTGTGAGTCAATTTATGTCTTTCCCCCATACCTCACATTGGGATGCCGTAATCAGAATTCTAAGATACTTGAAAAAAGCCCCAAGTCGTGGTATCATTTATAGGGATCATGGCCACCGAAGAGTAGAAGCCTTCTCGGATGCTGATTAGGTAGAATTTCCTGTAGATAGAAGAGCGATATCAAGTTATTATACTTTTGTTGGAGGAAATCTAGTATCATGGAAGAGTAAGAAGCGAAGTGTTGTGGCTAGATCAAGCGTAGAGTCAGAATATATAATTACGGCTTAAGCTAGCTGTGAGTTAATTTGGATGCGTCAGTTATTAGTTGGACTCGAATTCAAAGATCCCGCATCAATGGAGTTGTGGTGTGATAATCAAGCGGCTGTCTATATTGTTTCTAATCTTGTATTCCATGAGCGTACCAAGCTTATTAAAGTTGATTGTCATCTTGTCTGTGAGAAACTTCAAGCTAAAGTTAGTTCTACTAGATATATTAGGACCAAGTCTTTAGGGAATAGTAGGGTTGAGTATATTTATAATAAGCTGAACATGTTCGATATCCATGCTCCAGCTTGAGAAGGGGTGTTAAAGAGTAAATGGTAGAATGGTCTTTGTGTGTTTTGGTAGTTTACCCTAACGCACACACACACGCACGCATCTTCTTTTCATCAAATAAAAAATACATTCACTGCTCACATCATGAAAGGAGTCATCTCGACTTATCGGCCATTGAACGACTACAATGCAAAAAAATTACAGAACTCACTAGATTTTGGTAAGTCATTGTTCATCAAGCCGCTTTATGGAAAAGATATTAAGCTAGTGCCCCACAGACCAAGTCACCGGTGTCTTGGGAAGACTTTACGAAGAGAGACTGAATGAGGTAAGCAGTTCGCGATTCTTCATTTGAATTCGAGAACAAAAAAAATCGAAAGAGAGAGTCTGCCTACCTGACAAAAATTCCTCAGACATTTTCCAGGGTTTCTCGTAGCCGGCAATTGTTGCCATGTTCTGCTTCACGCACAAATCCAGTGTTTGAATTATACTAATTGCTAGGTGGTGCAATGTAACATTAGCAATCAGATAGTGGCAAACCAGAAAAGAGAGTGCATGATCGAGGAGGAATATTCTGGGGAGCTGACCACTGAAGCTGTGCTCATCGCAGAATTTGCCATGGCGGTCCTTAAGTCCGCAGCAGAGTGCATGATCAGTTCTGGCTATGGTAGAGAGCGTGTCGAGATTTACAAACTCATCAGAAAGTCCATTACCGATGATAATCTATATCGACTTGGGATTGAACGATTCTGATCCGCCCATATTCAAAGACTAAGCTGGACTGCGTTTGATCACATAATCAAGAACTGGCTAACTGCAGTGAAAGGTGCAGTGAAAACAATCTTCAGAGGGGAAAGAATCTTCTGATCATGTTTTCTCGGCGTCCCACACAATCAGAGAATCTTGCTTCTCTGACATCACCAAGGAAAGAGCAATCAATTTATTCAGATTCCCCCAAATGGCATCCAGACTCAAACCATCGACAGGAAAGATTAACCGTTTCATGGAACTCTATGAAGCAACGTTTGAACTCTGGCAAGACATTGAGTCAATATTCAGCTATGAGTGCACCTTAGCAGTCAACTTCAAGCACCCTCCTCACTAGTTAGACTTGGCAAGACGGTCCACAACATTGTAGCAGAATTTGAGTCCACCATTCGAAATGACTCTTACAGGATGATGGTTCCTGGCGACAGGGTCCATCCCCTGACCCAATCTGTCATGGCTTTCATTTCCTCCTTTCTCAATTACAGAGAAACTCTCTCTCAAATTCTTTCTGATCACCCACTGCCAAATGACTTTCACATGCCAGAGTCATATTTTGAGAGTCCAGGCCAAGAGGATGGCCCGACCCCAGCTGTGCCAGTCCACATGGCACAGCTCATACTAGTTCTTCTATGCAAACTAGAAACCAAAGGTCAGCTGTACAAGGATGTCTCTTTGTCCTACCTCTTCCTAGCAAACAATCTTCACTTTGTTGTCGAAAAGGTTAAAATTACCAACCTTAAATACCTGTTCGGCCATGAGTGGTTATCAAGGCATGGTAGGAAAGTCGAGCAGTATGCATCAAGCTACAAAGCACTTGCTTGGAATAAGGTATTCTCACTGCTCCCTGAAAGCAACTCTGCAGGAACATCAGTAGAAGCAGTGAAGGGTGTTTTTGGGAAATTCAATGCGGCCTTTGAGAAGCATACCACAAGCGGACTTCATGGGTCATACCAGACAGGAAATTGAGGGACAAACTAAAGGTTTCAATTGAAAAGAAACTTATACCTGCATATAGAGAATTTTAGAACAGTTATTTAGGTAAGCTGAGTGGGGAAAAAGACTTGGGAGTCCTGATCAGGCTTGGTCCCGATGATCTGGAATATTATCTGTAGGATCTGTTTCATGGTATCGTAGTATCAGGGAGCTCTTCCGATGAAATAATGAATTGCAAATTTAAGTTCAAATAGCCATTCAACATCTGAAAAGTTTTCATTTTGTCTGTTGAAACTCTTAAATGGGAAAGGCAGAGGCAATCAGGCCTAGATGAGCGGAGGCATATTAATTCACTTAAATTGTTCCACATCCTGCTATTACACTGTTCGGCATCACTTTCAGGCAGATTTAAATTCATAGACCATCGTCTTCCATCGAAAAGCAGTAAAAACTAATTTGAAAAATTATAATTCTCTATATATTTGTTATCAGAATATTTTGAGTATAAAAGAAGAATCATTCCTAGTTATTAGGGCTAGTTTGTCTAGCATTAACGATATGTAGATTTTGGCTTTCCATCAAAATTTCTTGTTTTATCTTAATCTAAAAAATTAACTTTCTTGTTTTATCTTAATCTAAAAAATTAACTCCGCCTATATAGTTTACATAACCTGTCTTGAGTCAGGTAAAGGAGGAGGGTTACGTCAGGCGTAGCGAGCCGGTTATAAAAAAAGAGTTACCTTTATGAGATGAACCCTATTGATAAAGGTATTGTTGATGTTGTTGATCTTAATTTAAAAAATTATGGAAAAGTTTTATATGACAATCCACATGACCACATGTATAGATTTTCAAAAATTTAGGTATTTTGGGTCAAAAAAGTCGAAGAAAAAATTAAGTTAAGCAAAATGCATGCACTACGAGATTTAGATTAAGCAAAAAGAAAAAAGCCAATCCAAACACTGCCCTTAGTTTGGTCGAATGAAGGATGTAACTTGAGTTAGGAAATTTGAGAAAATTATACCATGCTAATATCAGGTCGAACCATCAGCAGAACAACCCAATGGCAGAGTCGGTCTATGACAGACAAACACGAAAAACATGAAACGAATTTCATTACATCTTATGTACAATTCGTTTCATTTTAAATGCAGAAGCCGATTTAGACTAGATGATGACTTGCGCTTCACATTCTAACTAATCTTGTTACTTCCCCAGTTGAAGCAGAAAAGTACAGCAGACACAGGTTGGAAGAATTTAAATTCCTAATTCCTCTTACAGTAGCAGCTTGCCACGGTCAATACGTAGATCAATCAGCTAGACAAAGCTGATTTGCACAAATTTCTAACTGCGCACTTGCTCTGTTTGGGATGACCATTACTTTTATTCTATCTCGAATTATTAGGCTCACGCAATTTTTTTCTGGGTAAGGTTAGGCTCGTGCAATTTGATGTTTATTTTATTCGAAAAAAGTGAGATTTTTCAGAATACATAACATTGACATGCTGGTTGACATATAATTTTCTCATGATTTTAGAAACGAGAAAAGAAAAGCATTAGCTTTGAGAATTTTCTATTCTGTTGTATTAAGCACATGAAACATAAAAGCTGAATTAGGGTCAGAACCAGTTGAGGACAATTGACCTTCAATTCATGGACTAGGCCTAATTAATACACTTTGGATCTAGGTCCATTGGCGAAGTATCACTAAAACTTTGTTCGAGCTCTAGAAGAGTGTAAACACTTTTAATGAATAAATTTAAACTAAACGGCTTCACTCGTGTTGTAACATTTTTGCTTTAACCACGTCAACGTCAACATCAACAACACCTTTATCCCAAACTAGTTGGGGTCGGCGATCAATGAATTCCAAAGAATCATAAAAATAAAAGCAGAATCAAGGGAGGGAAAATAGATAAATGTGTAAAAATAAATAAATAAATAAATATATTTATATATATCTATCTATACGCTACCCCTCCACAACACTAATTGCCTTTCTCCACTTCGTCCTAAGACAAACCGTACGCCAATCTATTTCTCATTCCATTAAATCTTGTTTTATTACTTTTCACCAAGTAAGTTTCGATCGACCTTTTGTTTTTTTCGTGTTATGCTCTCGATAACAAACTTCTATTCATACCGGTGCATCTAAGGGCTTTCGGGAGATATGCTCAAACCATCTCAATCTATGCTCTCTCATCTTTTCCGCCATTGGTTCTACTCCAACTTTTCGTTGAATCTTTTTATTCCTTATCTTATCCATTCTTGTATGACCACACATCCACCTTAACATTCTCATTTACGCTACTCCCATTTTATACTCATGTTTCCTTTGTGCTGGCCAACAATCAGCTCCGTATAACATGGCAAGTCTGACTGCCGTTCTATAAAATTTTCCTTTTAACCTAAGAGGAATTTTGCGATCACACAAAAATCCCGATGCACTGCGCCATTTCATCCAACCTACTCTGATTCTATGGCTTACGTCCTCATCAATCTCTTCATTTTTTTTGCAATATTGATATCAGATATCTAAATGTATCTTTTTTGGGTACTTCATGTCCGAGTATATTTACGGTTTCTTGATTCCCTCTTCCCATCGTGTCAAACTCACACTTCAAATATTCTGTCTTATTTCGACTTAGCGTAAATCCTTTAGATTCTAACGTGCTTCTCCATACTTCTAATTTAGCGTTAACCCTAGCTCTGGTCTCATCAATAAGCACGATATCGTCTGCAAATAGCATACACCACGACACCTCGTCTTGAATATCTTTTGTTAGTTCATCCATAACCAGGGCCAAAAGGTAAGGGCTTAAAGCAGAACCTTGGTGTAAGCCTACTATGATTGGAAAATAACTTGATGTGCCATTACAAACCTTTACACATGTAGGAGCACCGTCATACATGTTCTTGATTGCCTCGACATACTTTGAAGGTACTTTTTTCTTCTCAAGAATTCACCACAAAATCTTTCTTGGAACCCTATCATACGCCTTCTCGAGATCAATAAACACCATATGGAGGTACTTCTTTCTTTCTCGATTTAGCTCCATCAATTGTCGTATTAAGAAAATAGCCTCCATGGTAGATCTTCGTGACATAAATCCAAATTGATTGACAAAAACCTTGATCTCTATTTTTAAACGATGTTCAATAACTCTCTCCCACAACTTTATTGTATGACTCATAAGCTTGATGCATCTATAGTTAGAACAATTCTGGATATTCCCCTTGTTCTTGTAGATAGGCACAAGTATACTCTTCCTCCATTCATCAGGCATCTTATTAATATGGAGGATCTCGTTAAAAAGACTAGTCAACCAACTTATTGTTACATCCCCTAAGTATTTCCACACTTCAATAGGAATATCATCGGGTCCCAAGACTTTACTGGTCTTTATCTTTTTTAATGCCTCCCTAACTTCTCGTGCTTTAACTCTATGCACAAATCTTCTATTTGAATCATCAGAAACATCTTCCAAATCCACCTCATTTCTATCGCTCTCCCCATTAAAATGTTTGTTAAAATAACTCATCCACCTACTCTTGACGTCTTCATCTCTTATCAAGAGTGTTTGATTTTTATCCATAATTTATCTAACCTGTGTCAAGTCTTTACTTTTCTTGTCTCTTGACTTTGCAAGTCTATAAATGACTTTTTCTCCTTTGCTCCCAAGGTTGTTGTACACATCGGTAAAAACCTTGCATCTGGCCTCTCGTACAGTTTTCTTAGCACTTTTTCTCGCAAATCTAAACTTTTGCAAGTTCTCTTTATTAGAACATTTATGTAGGCATCTGAAACACTCATTCTGCTTCATTGCCTCCTGCACCTCTTCATTCCACCACTACGTTCTTTTGTTTGATGTCCATTCCATCTACTTTCCCCTAACACCCCTTTTGCCATTGGCTGGATGCAATTAGACATCTCCTTCCACACCATATTTACTTCGTCCTCTAGTCGCCACGATCCTTCCTAAAACATTATTTTCTTGAATTCTGTTTGTTTCTCCTCATGTAACTTCCACCATCTTACTCTAGGATGCTGCGCACTTCTCTTTATCTTACGTACTTTGTTATACCAAACTTTTAAGACCACCAACTTATGTTGTGTAACTACACATTCACCAGAGTATACCTCACAATCTACATACAAAGTTCTATCATCTTTTCTGCAAGAAAAAAATCAATCTGGCTACAATTTTGATATCTGCAAAAATTGATCTCATGTGATTCTCTTTTCCTAAAAAGGTGTTTGCCAACATCAAATCATAAGCTAATGTCACAATCAAGATATCTTCGCCAGCCTCATTTCTAGTCCCATATCCAAAATCTCGATAAACTCTGTCAAAATCTCCACTACTCTGATCGACATGTCCATTTAGATCTCCTCCCATGGATATCTTCTCCTCGTGTGGTATCCGCTTTAAAATCTCTTCTAGATCTTCCCAAAATCTGCTTTTCTCGGACGCTTGCAGTCCAAATTGAGAGGCATACACACTAAGGATATTCAGAATCAAATCTTCCACTACTAGCTTAACTAAAATAATCCTATCTCCTATTCTTTTAACATCAACAACTCTATTCTTGAAATTTTTATCGATCAAAATCCTAACTCCATTTATACTCTTTGTTGTGCCTGTATACCATAGCTTGAATCCGGTGCCATCCACTTCCTTAGCCTTCTCTCCTTTTCATTTAGTCTCTTGCAGGCAAACAATATTCACTTTTCTTCTAGCAAAAGTATCTGTCAATTCCCTCAATTTACCCATTAAGGTTCTTACATTTCAACTCCCCAATCTAATCCCTACTCCTTGGGCTTTTCTTGCCCCCCATACTCGCCCACGGAAACGTGAACCCTTACTCATTTATCACCACATCCAGGCACCAATGTGGCGCATCACTATGGGAATGATAGCCCAAGGCTAGTTTCCTTACCCCTTGCACCCGCCTATCTTAGTGCAAAGACCCTTGCTCATTTTTCGCTACACCCGGGCGTTGATGCAACGCGTCGCTAAGAAGGGTACGCTCTAACGAAATATCAATAGGGTTCATCTCATAAAGGTAGCTCTTTTTTTATAACCGGTTCGATACGCCTAGTATAACCCTCCCCCTTTACCTGGCTTGGGATAAACTATGTAGACTACATAGGTAGAGTTTTTGCTTTAACCATGTAAAAGAAAAATATAATTTCCAAAGGATTCTTCGTTGGAGTAGAACATACTCGTACATAAATGGAAATTTTTCATTAGAGTAGAACATATACTCATACATAGGTAGAAATTCTCTGTTGCTTTTATATGGTTAAAGCAAAAATGTTAAGAGCACAAGTGAAGCCATTGAGTTTAAATTGGATATATCAAGTCCTCAAATCTCGCGATAGACCCAATCTGAAAAGTCAAAACTTTTTGAGGAGGAATGAAGAAAGAAGATGTGCAAGGTTCTCCTTACCCCCAAAAAAAGAAGATGTGCAAGGTTCTCAAACTATTTTAAGGCCGCCTGGCATGCTTCAACCATTCCAGGGGACAAGATGAACAGCATACAATTTAATATTGGGAAATGCTCATATTGTGACAATTATGAAAAAGACAAAAACAAATTCAACGAGCTTGCTAAGTCTACAACCAGGAATCTGATCTCTCCTGTACTATAAAATTGAAGAGTGAAATAGGGGGAAAAATGCCTGTGATTGTAACTCAACCTAAAAAGCCAAAAACACATAAATCAAGTAAAATCAAAACTACCCAACTACCATATGATCGACTGGTCTTGGAATGGATTGCCAACCTGTGCATATCTGGAGAACATATTTCAGAGAATCCGAAGGTGTTTCTACTGTCCAGTTCGGGTAAAATTCACTTGGATGGAAAACATCACATTCTCCAAACCCAGCCTGCAGCGATGCTTGGGCGCCATTCAAGAATGAGTCTCCTTCAGATCTTATTAAGCCAGATACTGCCTGCTCCTTATCTGCTGCCTACAATTTCATCAGAAAAGAAGTATTTAAATAGATGGAAAAGTCATAATGCATATGGATCTACACTGTTATCAGGCAATTCCCCTCGTCTATTAAAGATCATTCTTAATGTTGAAAGGCGCTCCATCACTCCATAGACTACTAAAAGCTTGTTTCTGCGTCATAATCAAAATGACTTCTCTTTTGCGTGTTCTCCCCCTTATTAACACACCAACAATGATAAATGATGGGGGTAAATACAATCTGGTCAAACGAGCAGCGGCAAGCGCTCTATAATCCTGAATCAGTGAAACCTGAGACCCATGATCAATTCCTTCTAATTATATTAATCTTGGTCACAGCTGTGAACCATATAGCATACACTTAATTTCCTCAAATAAAGGCACCAATCAAACCTAATGGACTCGTGAGATCACTTACATTATTGAATTAATTTTGGCTCCCTCAAACATGCTATCAAGCTATAATTGGTATATATCAATATAAATTAGTGCGAAGATATAAACTATAAATTGTGCCATTCTAGAACTGTTTATGCTTTTGGGATAATCTGCAGTTTACTCAACTTATGATGGTACCACAATAGAGATCTAAAGTTCAATTTCTCAACTTCCCCAGCACCCATGAATTTACATATACTTTATGAGTTTCAACAATTCATTCTCCCAGAGGTACTCGATATACACATGCTTCAGGCTTTTGTCATCCAACAAGCATTTGTATGACAGAGTATGCTGAAATGAAAAGGATTTCTATTCTCTAATAGCTTAAGAATTTAGAGTAATCAACTCTGCACCCAAGTTAAATATCAGATTTACATCTCAAGGTTAAAAGATTCAGGAACTTCCTTAGAAAGGTTTAATGTCATATTCTTGTGCACATGATCCTATTTCTTTATCAGATATGTGGGTTCATAGAATATTTTCCACAGAATAGGCTCATCAATATACATATACAAGAGGTCAAAACTATTAGCTATATAGAGAAGCCAGATAGAGAAGCTTAATGTCTATGTACTTTTTCTTGCATAGTCCTAACCAATAAATTTCCATAGGACCTGATAATCTTCAAGAAGAACTGATCTCATAAAGTATTCAATCATGTAGTAACTACAATACATACCTTCTCAACGTAATACTCAAACGTTTTTTTCTTTTGTCTCGCTTCATATATATTGCATTGTGAGAAAATCTGAAATAACCAATGAGATCGATGAGGGAGGAAACAAGTCATCTTGGATAGGACAGCAAAAACAATTCTTCTCTGGAAACCAGGGACACGTACCTGGGATTCTACACTCGCACAAACAGCATATATGCCCCAGTTTCTGGTATAATTGTTGTACAGATGAACTTTTCCAAACCGTACCCGAGGATGCCTTTGCCGTGTGCCATCAAAGAAGCAATGGTGGATGGTTACACGGATGCATCTATCCATAGTATGAGAAGGGTCAGCTCCAATAAGCATAGTCTTGTCATGATGTGAAAAGTGACATCTGGCAGGGTACAAAAAAAAAACTGATTAGCATCTTCGGTTCAAGCTCATAAACATCAACATCAACAACACCTTTATACCAAACTAGTTGGGGTTCAAGCTCATAAACACATCATCTGAAAATGTACAGTTATAATGTTATGTGTCTTGTGTCAAATGGCCAACCTAGAGACAGTAATGTCGGTGCTCTGGCGGGTGATATCTATCAATCCATCATCATAATCACGGAGGCTGCAGCGGTCTATCCAAATGTTCCTTGAATTTGGTTTAATTTGGATACCGTCAACATCATGACCTCTACCACCTTCAAACTCCAGGTTGCATATTATAATATTCTCGCAATCCTTTAGTCTCAAGCCCTTGCCAGTGAGCTTTATCCTTTGGCCTCGGCCATCAATTGTCTTGTGAGATGACACACTTAAATAAGATGAAAGACACATGGTACCCGAAACCTCGAAAACTATCCACAATGGCTCTTTTCTCCGGCATCCTTCTCGTAGCGATCCAGGACCATCATCTGAAGACAAAAGTGGCCCAAAAGCATGCCATGTTATATGTATGAAGCTAGATGACAAGATAAATGCCAAGCTTCTGTGTATAAAACGATACTTCATAGGTGGTTTTAGATGAGAAAATCACTTAGATACGATGCATTAAATGTCTTACGTTCAATGTTGAAGTTATTTAAATAGGATATACACAAAATTCGCCACA
The DNA here is from genome assembly GCA_028455895.1 of Rhodomyrtus tomentosa. NCBI lineage: Eukaryota > Viridiplantae > Streptophyta > Magnoliopsida > Myrtales > Myrtaceae > Rhodomyrtus > Rhodomyrtus tomentosa. The sequence continues at coordinate 13,216,255 of JAPCWY010000009.1, read as the reverse complement.
CCGTCAGCCTAAAAAAATCTATTTTGCAGTTGGAAATTATTTGACTAGAATGAGCTATTTGTTGTCTCTGTCCGTGTCATCTTCTCGATCAAAGAGATGACTATTAACGCAGACACTCGATCTCCGAATGACTGACGGCAAATTTCAAATCATATATGGCCAAGACATGTTTGTGCACAAACCAACATTAACAATGTCCAGCTCTTCAAATTACGCAAATTTTCACGAAACTTCCGATGTGAATTGAACATTCTGAACAGAAATGCGATCATCATATTACATTACAATGAGGATTGTTCACTCAATAGCACAGCAATGATGATCGAAGCCAGGGGAGCCAAAGAGCAACATCTCAATAGGCAAAGGCGTCAAAACCAGCGAAACAAGAAATGGCAACGAATTGTAGATCCTCAACAATCGAGAGGAAAACCGAAAGAAAGAGAAGAAAGAGAGTAAGAGGAAAATTGAGAACACCAGAGAGAGAAGTGACGTTATAGAGAGGTCCATGGAGGCCGCCGATGGCCAACCGGCCGAATCCCTCGGCCCGACCGGCCATTGCTCTCAAGCTGAAGTCGATGTCGGAGTAGGGCAAGGTCGTCATGATCGTCTTCCTCAGAAAGTTCTGGGTGGTTTGATCAACGGCATCTTGTTGGGATTTTATGTTGGGGAAGTCCTGTTTTATAACTCGTGAGAGCATTATCCGGGGATCTCTGTTGTCCAATATCGTCATTTCAATGGAAAATAACACAGAGATGTCTGAATTTTAACGGTGGTGTCGCAACTTTTAATTTATTCAATCTAATTTCTAAATTTTAGTTTGACATGTAATATCACCTCTAAATTTTTAATTTATTATTTATTCAACGGAAAAATAATATAATCTATGAAGTTTTCGAACATATTTAATCTAATCCTTTAATTAAATAATCTATGGACTAGATTGAATCCGAGAAAATATTAATCCATGGAATAAATTCAATATCCACAAAATACCCAAGAAACATAATGGATAAACTACAAATTTGCGGACGATATAATATATTAAGTTAAAACCTAAAGTTTAGAAATTATATTGAACAAAAGTTCATAAACTATTTGTATACGAGGATTTTATAGACTTGCATTGTTATACATTTTTTGGGGTTTAATATCACGAAAAACTTCAAACTAATACACATGTAATAAATTTATCAAAAATTATTTTTTTAATCCCAAAAACCCCAAACTAGTACAATTATAATAAATTTATCCCAAATCATTTTTTTGACCAACAAAAATACTAAACCGGTACAATTGTAATAACTTAACCCTTTGTTAGTTTCCGTTAAATTGATTTAACATCAGGGAAAATTCTAAATTGATGGGCTTGTAGTAAACATATGGTAATTTATACACCCTATAATTGCAACGTGTCATTCAACTCAACAATTTGTTGGTAAAATTTAACGAAAATTAATGGATGATAAATTTTTCACAGTTATACTAATTTGGATTAGATTTATCTTAATTTAAAATTTTTTATAATAAAAAAATAATTTAAAATAAATTTATACAGAATTTTTATGATATTAACCTTTTTTGTTTTGTACTATGCAGCACCGCAACGGACACGCGGTCCAGCGTGTCGGAACCCGTACTTGTCCGACACGTACGTACTTAACACATGTCCGAAGTACGCTCAGACACGATCCAGGACACGCGAATCGAAGAAACTTTTAGTAAAAACGTTAACTGGGCTTGCCCTTCAACTAAGCCAAAACAAAGCCCAGAGTTGCTCAACTAAAAAACCAAGGAAAGCCCAGAGACCTAACGATGTTAAGCCTCGTCCAGTCGGACATGTTATCTGACTCGGCTCCGACGTGGGACTTCCTTGTCCATCCCATTTGTGGCCTCCTATACAGAGTGCAGTCTTTGTATCTTTCACTCATCTACTGATGTGGAATTTACCTTATTTTCATAGACATCAAAGAAATGACCTGATTAACTTTGTTTTCGAAGGATTCCATCATCGTTCGTCCAGGTTTAGACGCTAATTTTTTCTCCTGACTATCTTTCATGAGCCTTTTCACTTCATCTTTTTAGCCGAAGAAATGATCTCATTAATTTTTTCAAATTTTCCATTTTATAGAATAAATTCTAGAATTAATAATATGTCATGCATATATAAAAATACATTTAACATACAACTTGTCCCTAACGTATTGAAAATTTCTATTTTTTAGAAATGACGTGCTGACGTGTCGTGTCGTATCGTGTCGCGTGTCCCGTGTCAATGTCTGTGCTACCTAGGTTTTATGTGCAATAAGTCTATTGAAAAAGAAATTCTTATGTTTTTGTTGTTTCGCGAAAAATAAATAATTTAAAAAATTCTCCCAAACAACAAAAATGAATGAACGCAAATTATATTCTATTTGTTGATGAAAATTTTTAATCATAAATTGTTGTTGATAGGCTGTCGTTTTTTGAAAAATATTTTCTAAATCATTTATTTTTCACTAAATAAACATATTCTACGACTAGAGATGTCAAATGGGTGGGTCGGGTATTGTCGAATATGGTATGATCCATATTGACCTGTTTAATCTATTTCATCCATTTTCATCCTATACAAATTTAGTTATCTATATTTTGTTGGGATTTTGTTGTAAAATCTCATAATAAGTGAATGAAAAATGAAGGATGGAGAATCCCATATAGGAAAAAGAGTAGATGGTGGATGAGTTTAAATATTGAAACTTTACAAATAGGTTTGGGCCCCAAAGGGGCACCGCACTTTTGTGGACGAAGGAGGACCTACGCACAGCTAGGTCGACCCACGCACACGCACCGCCGCTGGTTGGTTCGGGCCTGACTCGGGTCCTCATTTATTTATTTATTTATTTTTCACCATCGTTTTTTTATTACTCTTTTTTAGGGATACGATTTGAATAGACATGTCTGGAAATCTCTGGACATTCTTTTTCGTCCGAACAGACATGTTTGCTCGGCATTGAGCGAACATGAAAGTTCGAATGTCAAACAAACATGTTCGTTTAGAATAAAGCGAACAAACATGTTTGTTCGAACAGAACTGTTTTCAGTTCCCATTCCTTCATCAATAGAAATGTTATGCTTCGCGACTCTTCACATCGTTGTCTATAAATACAAACTCTGAGCGTCACATTTCAACTATTGAAATTTTTTCATTCACCACTCATTATTCATCTTTATCATTTGTGCGATTGTTCGGCAAACTTGCGTTCGAAGGAGTCTTTTGAAGAAGTACTACTTCAGAGGAACGCGATTCGTTTTATTCTGGGAGACACTTGTCCAACGTTCTCGGGTACTGATTGAGGGGGCAAATTCATCTTAAGGATACAGAGTCTTTTCGTTGGGCTCGAATCGACATTCTGCTTATCTATTTGCATTGGCTTTGGGTTAGTCGTCCTATTGGAATTTTGTTTATACGAACTTAGGCACTAACATATTCAATCCGACCTGTATTGTGTTAAATACTTTAATATTAAAATTCAGTTTAGAGAAAATTATTTCTTATACTTGTTTATATATAATTTTCTTAGCTAACTCATTTATGATCAATTTAAACATATTTAGGACCCAAACCATATGAATCCACTTTTAGAACTTAAGAATTTCATTTATGACCGGCCACGATGAAATATTTGCCACCTTTATTTATGAGTATGATCAAGCATTGTTCGAATGACACTCATTAATAAGCTCATTTTAAATCATTGGGGATTTGCCGTAGTAACCACTTTTCATATTTGGAAAGAGGGAGGTGAGGATTCAAATTCCCACAGAGTGGGAATGCGTAAGGAGGGTGCAGGATTTCGCAACATGCATATGGCATATAATGTACACTGTATGGCTTGTATAGTAAAATAAAATAGGATAGAACCAGATAAAAAAACAAGCTCATTTTAACAGTGGTAAAAAAAAATCGTGGTTGTACTCGAAGACTAAAACATTACCACTTTTTAAATTGACAAAAAGAAGGCACCAATATTTTGCTTTAGCACAAAAGTACCTATACATTAACTTTTATATCCAAAATAAGTTGATCTGGCAACTGAACATGGCAAATGAAATGTCATCAGAGCGAAAGTTAAGGTACTGACATAAGCCCAGTACCCAAAAAAATCTCAACTTTACCATCTATTTCAATCTTATTCAAAACTTTTTTTGGTATTATAAAAACTCCAAATTTTTACTTTTGTCTCAATTCTATCAACTTAATACCCAAAAAAGTCTCAACTTTAGCATATGTCCTAATTATATGCAACACTTTATTTGTCTCATAAAAAAGCTCCAAACTTTTATTTTTGTCTTAATTCTACAACCGCTAGCCTTCCATTCACAAATATCATTAGTTAATCATATATGAGATGAAATTCAAAAATTCATTTGTAAGTTCGGCAAGAAAATTTGAGGCACATAGGGGTGACTAAAAGTCATTATGGAGGGAAGACTAATATTGGTAGAATTGAGATAAAAATAAAAGTTAGAGATTTTTTTGCGAGACAAAAAAGTTTTGGATATAATTGAAACATATACAAAAGTAGGGTTTTTTTTTTTTTTTACATCGGATCAGTAGAATTGGGATAAAAATAAAAGTTCGGGGCTTTTGGGAGACAAAAAAAAGTTTTGGATATAATTGAGGTAGTTATTAAATTTGGGTTTTTTTTTGGGTATTAGGCCTGATGGCATATTCCAAATGGCATTATGTGGTGGGTCCGAGTTCTAATAAATTTTCTTGCTTCAAAACAACAGTCAACGTCTTAATTTTCACTCATAAAATATATCATTCGTACACATTATCATCACTTGGCATCTGAGCTGCCACATAATATTGCCCGGATAGAATAATTCATCGGTGGGTGTTTTGATCCGAGGAACTAATATTTGATGTCTTGACTTTGTCAGTTTCAAAAGTGGAGAATTTTTGTCCTTGGATCTCAGTTCATGTCTTCTGCCAATTAGCCTTTTAACTACTGAGCTATGAATTGTTTAAGGAAGACCGTAGACTGATGCTCGTACTCTTCTTCAATATTCAATTTGACGCCATGATATTGTATTGTAGTCGATCTGATCCTTCTGCTCCTTGGTAACATCTTGCAATAAGAACTTTGATTTATTCTTTTGTTTACAATGAATCTATGACGCTGAACCTTTTTGTGTGTGTGGGTGTGTGGTGGTTGTGGAATGGAATGAGCATACCCTCTTTTCTCTAATCTTGGGAATAATTTACAAGTACGTTGAAGAATGACTCGATATTCTATTGACAATATAGAGTCGAATTTGTTGAAATCAGGGTATTCTTGAAAAACAGATTGTTCCAGCTCGACAATGCCAAGCAGGCAGCCGTTATTCCCTTTACACGGTCTTACACCATTGTGGAGTCTCGTGCTTTTGGTCGATAAAAGAAAATTCGATATAAAGAAAGAGTTAGGCTACTAGTAAGGTATATACAATTCAGGATCAATCCCTACAGGGGAAATTTTGCCATGGCAAAAATAGTCTTACATTGCGAAGTCTCATGCTTTCGGTAGATTAAAAAAGTTTATGTAAAGCAAGAGTTAGGCGACTAGTAAGATGTACATGATTCAGAGCAATCCCTAGAGAGGAAATCTACCACGGTAATATTATTTTCTGGGAGACAACCGTTGCTCGGCAGCAGTCGGACAAGTGGGAAACAACCATTTATGTCGAAAGTCATAGCGCCGATACCTAAAGATCACTATTAGTCAAACTCAATAAAATATTGATAATCATGTCCATGTGCGGAGCCGCTGCACCCAGATTCTACAATGATTGGACCGTGTAAGTTGGCCGCCACCCCCCTCGTTAATGACACACCACCGGTGCACTTCATGGCGACCGATACCAAAAGCCTCCAACAAAAGACCATTACTGAATCGAATTCGTAGTACCTTTGTGCTGTTAAAACGTGTTTCCTCTCTGGCCTTGCCATTGTTTCCATTCCGGCAAATATAATCGGGGTTCCAAACTCCAAATATCGATGCAGTTAGTCAGATGTTCGGTTTTTGTCAACCGCATCCAAACAGATCTAGGTCAAGGTCGCTTGGTCAATTCAAAAGTTTGCACTAATATCAGTTCATGGAGATAGGGTGCTTCACGGACGTCGGGATAAGCGGGTCTCCGTACCCATGCCATATGATTTATGAAATAAAAGAGCTTCGAAAGCACTTACACACACACACACACACACACATATATATATATATATATATATATATATTAGTGATAGGGTATTTGATTTTTCAACTTGATAAACCCATCTGGTGCGCTTAATTGCCCTCACATGCATTAAATAAGCTTGTCTACACACAAGATGGAGAGCTGGTCCTGAAACTTCTTGTAAGCGGAAAAATGCTGTAATTTGAATATGGGATGCATTGCATCTAAATCAAGCAATCACCTAATTCCTTGTGGTCGTGTTCGATACTCTAGATTAAGTCGGGATAGTCTTGGAAATGTATAACGGAAATCCGATATCTTCACTTGAGAAGATATCCGAGAGATAGATCAAGTCTGAACTCCGTCAACATATCCAGTTAGATTTGCACTCATTTAAAAGTATGAGCCAATTCTGCTATATTAACTACTCTTTTCCACATCAATTCCCCGCATGCTTCTTAATATATAGTATACCAAATTATCTTATCCGTTGTTTGGGGACATCTTATGGATTGTATAAACCCAGATATGTCCTGAATGGGGTGGGGATAAACCTGAATTGGATGAAAGAAAATTCAAAAAACAACTTAAGAAAACCAAGAAGAACAAGTTGTTCCTTGTCCAACCATTTTAGCCAAAGCATACCGATGATTAGAAGCAAACTATGTTCCATCGATGAAGTGACGTGAGGACATGTGGTTCATGAGAATACGCTGTCTTGGAGAGTTGATTATGTACTCAAAGAATCAATGGCACTAGCAAAATGAGAAGAACAAGTTGATCTTGGGTAAAGACTAAGAGCGATGACATCTAAAAATCTGGAGAAGGATTTCACCAGGTATATTTATTATTAACTAGCAGTATCACATAGAAACAGTGAACATTAAATAGATGAGGGATTAGAAAAATCACGTTGAATATGATCAGGACCGATTAAAAAGAGTGCATATAATTAGTGTTTTGATAATATTCAGCAATAGAAAAACTTCTATCAAGTAATAGTATGAGCAAAGAGATAGAAGAATTCCACACAGTTTTATAGTAGTTCGACTTGGTGTAAGCGTGTATCCACTGTCCAACATCATCAGCAGTAGAATGTGCCGCTTATACCCAAGCACTTCTCTCAAAGATAGTGTTGCTTATACCCAAGCACATAGATCTCACCATATCACACCTAAGCACGGACTATAACACTGCCAACACTTCACAAACGATTGCATATGAAGCTCACAGAAGACAAATGTAAAATACAAAAGCTTTCTCTAATTTTGGATTTTTGAACTCTTGATTGCTTATCCTCTTCTAGAGCGTCTTGACATCCTTTTATACTCATCAGCACCTTGCTGATATTCAAGTTTAAACCTTGCTGATATCCACGTGGTAAACAGACTGCTACTAATATCGAGCTAACGCGTGCTTCTATCTTCCAATCCTTCTAAGCATATTAGCGATCAATGTTCTACCTTGATGTTCACCTCTCTGTGGTACCTCGAAGCTTTACCGAACTCTCTGTCCAGGCTGGTTTACCTTCTACTCAAGTAGCTCTAGAAACCTCCACTCCCAATGCATCGTTTACCGTTTGGTAGAGAACTCATAACGTCATGTTTGGATACTATCTCCATAGTAGCTTGTGTATCTTTCACTTGATTATGCTCAACCAATAAACACATTAATAGTCTTTTATTTATTTTAAGCAAAAGTACACATGGAGCGCCAATATTTATTAGGGGTGAGCGGTTCCCGGTCCGATCTAATTCCCCTCAAGAACCGGAAACCGGAACAATAGTCTCGGTTCCCATTTTTTGGAACTGCGGACTGGACTGGCCACCCTAGAACCGGGAACGGGATCGAACTGTCAGTCACTTATGTGCTAATTTCAATCAATTATTTGCTAATTTTGATCAATTAGTACACGTGACATTTCTTGTTAATTTTTTAAATATTATGTGACCATTTTTTTACATGAAACTAAAAAAAAAAAAACCCCACGTTGCTTGTTCAACTTTAAAAGCAGATAATTTTTTTAAAAAAATTACAATTAAACAGAAAAAAAAAGGAAGCAGAAGTTTTAGCGGCGAGGGTTGTGAGCCCTCGCCGTCGCCGCTGCACCCTACTATTGTCGAGTTGGCAAGGGTGGGGGATCGACAAGCCCCGACGACCTTGGCCGAGGCCTCGCCAGTTAGGGCTCGCAAACCCACGACGAGGCCTCAACGGGGATCGTTGGGGTTCGGCAATCCCTCGCCGGCAATGGTGAGGTAGCGGCAGGGGCGATGAGGGCTCGCAGCCCTCGCCCCTCACCATGCAACTACTTCCCATTGTTTTTTTTTTGGTTTCCTAGTTTATTTTTAAGTATTTTAATATTACTTGGATTTTGTTATTGATTTTTAATTTATTTTTTTTGCTAACTAGATCCTTCAACGGGTCACGTAGATGTCATGTATGATTTTCAGCAAAGTTCATTGGAGGTGGTACTGAAATAACCCTTTAAAAAAAATTCCTCAAACTCACATTCTAATGAATTTATGATGCAATCAGTCCTCACATTAGTCAGTGGTGCGGGCGCTCCTCATTCCACAAAATAAAATCCACAGAAAATTTGCCACTTAGCTTCATAAGTTGAGGAAAAAAAAAGCTTCAAAAAAATGATAATGATGCTCATAAATTAGCAGGTTGCAGCATGGCCGTCGCCCCCGCCCCCCCCCCTGGTGAACAGACGCATTGGGCCCAAGCTAAGAATGAAAAAGCTGGGAGGACTGAGGAGCTCATCTTCTGTCCCTGTTGTTGCGTTTAATGCTACCAGCAACTTGTGACCTCGCCGTTTTGGGCGAGGTGTAGCACCTTTCGCGTTCAATTTTGGCTATGGAGGGAATTCATTCCTTCTGCATTTAGAGGCCTCCTTAGTTGGCGCTCTCACGGCAGAGGCCACGGATCGGTCACATCCTCGCATGCTCGGCAATGACCGTAATGGGGGGGTGGGGGGGTGGGGGTTGGGGGTTTGCCCTCGTCACGTTCGAGATTATGATCCGAGCCCATCACACGCATGAAGCTAAAATTTAGTGATTCGGTTGTTGAGGTGTACTGAAATAGTTATAGGGGACGATGTCATTGAATCTCGTCCAGAAAGCATGCTCAAGGATTTTCGCGTTGCGGTTCACGATTAAGACGCACAATTTGTGGTTGCTATTGTTTCAACGTTCGTTTACTTCAAATGTTTTGCCATGTAAGATTACGTGCTTCGCTTGCATAATAGCCTTCGAGTAATTATGAGAGTAGCAACAGGTCGCGAGGCACAAATTCTTGAAGTAGCAGGAGCAGGAGCAGACCCCACGATGGTCTTTTGTGACCCAAAACCGACTAATAATCTGAATTAATGACTGTAACTGTGTCACATAATGATTTCTCGGAGGAGATAATGTAAAATTTCGTGGGACCCCATCGCTTGAGGGTGGAGCCTCTGAACTCTCTGGTTAACTCGTCGTTGAGCCCACCATCACGGTGGTTGTCATTGACGCGACACTCCATGATCGCGGTCGTCCTTTCAACGGAGATCCAAATCTCGACTATTAAACTCAGCTAAACTACGCATTTGTTGCTTAAAAGCTGTGGAGAACTAAGCAATAAAAAGAATTATAAATTCAACCATCACGTTCCATCTCAACGATGACGTTTAGAGAGATAGAGAGAGAGAGAGAGAGAGAGAGATTGCTTGAGGATATGGGCATGCTGAGGCTACATGCTTATCGGCATGGCGCATTGGCAATAATTTAATAAGTATTTGTTTGTTCCGGGAAAAATAACTCCTTGCAGAACGTTTCCCAGATTTTCTGACATTTTGTCAAGAAAAATTTCCTTAAAAGTGCAGAAAATATTTTCCTATTTTTTAGAAGAGGAAAGAATTTTCCACATCTTTCCTTCATCCTTTCTTTCTTTTTAATTTTTTAATTTCCTTTTTTATATTTATTTTTCAAAAATTCATTAATTTAATTTTTAATTTTTTTCTCTTTTATTTTTAAAATTTTTATTTTCTTTTCATTTTCCACTCTTGTTTTCTTCAGCCGGTTCCGAGCCTATGGCGAGGCTCAAGCTCGCCTGCAAAAAAATAGAAATAGAAAAAAATAAAAATTTAAGAAATTTTAAAAAATTAAAATTTTGATTTTTAAAACAAGAAAAGATAAATACAAATAAAAAATCGTTGAAATGAGCGCATGGCGGAAAGTCAAATTGGATTTCTCATGCCAAATGATGGAAAATGTTTTTTTAGTGCATTTTCAGATTTTAGCCTAATGCCTGAAAATATTGTCATTTTCTTGAAAAATGACTTATTGAAAAACATTTTCCAAAAATACCACGTTTTTCACGAACAAACAAGGTTTGAGAAAAAGGAAAAACTTTGGATTCTTCAAGTGCATATATTGCATGAAAAATAATATTTGAATTTTTTTTTCAAATAATCGCTTGAAATGATTGGTGGACGATGAAAATAATTTTCCTTTGTTCATTTTTGTAAGTAATATAAGTGATAGATTCTGAAAAAATCTTTTCCAAAATATTCATTTTCCGCGAAACGGAGATAGCTTTCACGCGATCTCCTATCAATCTCTCTCTTCAATTGTCTTCTTAATAATTCAGATCCACGAGCATAGAAACCCGACTGCTTGATATTCTATAGATCACCCTGTAAGACCAACGAATCGGTCAAGAACGGATCTTTGGCCGGCTAAACCCTGGATTAAGATCAGCTTACATGTATTGATGGGAGACGAATATATATATATATATATATATATCTTTTAATTTTGGGCTGCACTATTTTCACCCCTTATATTACTAAATCCACCCTATTTTCCACTGAAAAGGCAAAATTACTCTTACTCATGCAGTTTCCCCAAATATGTATATCTTTTAGAATTTAGTTGTCGCAATTAAACATTTCATATGTTCTGAGTTTGTTTAATGTGGCTATCTCGTGTATATGAAAGGCATTGCATTTTCTTTTTATTTTTAGACTATGCTTCCATAAGATAAGTTTTGTCGAAAAGAACAATTTCCAATAAATCTAATTCTTTTTAACGTTGTCGATCAAATTTATGGGTTAATTATCAAGTAGAACCTAGAGATTAACATAGTCAACTTTGTTAAAAAAAAAAAACTTGTCTTCATAAACTTTTTCTTTTGTTGTGCATATCTCCGTCAAACCCTTTCTTATCTTGATATTTTCGCGAATAGCACAATATGAATGGTATTTATTTATTTTTAGTTCAAAATGATGAGATTTCACTATCACTTAAAAAAATTATAATTTATGAATGCCGTGATTTAATCACATTTCATCTTTCAAAGTTTCCTATCGGAGAATATAACTTCTTTAGAGTTTTTTTTTCCCATCGATGGTCCCATTATGTGTAGAAAAGACATATGATAAGAAGAAGTTTGATGGTAATATACACGACAAATATGAAACTTTATAAACGAGCAGTTTTCTTAAAAAAGTGTCCACGTTAGAATTTTTCTAGCGTTTCGTAATCCACAAATTTTTTAGACAAGGTTGAAAAGAACTAGGTTGTTTGCAAAAATATTTCGACGAAACTAATTTACACATAAGTAAAATATTTTTTTTCGACGAGCTAATTTTTTTTACGTGGGATTCCTACAAGAAAAAAAAAACATGCGAAATCTTAATTATGATAATTCGATACTATAAAGAGTTAAAAAAAAACTAAAAACAGAATGAAAGTAGATAAATTTGGGCCAACACTTTAAATTGCCATGGAATGATTGATGGCCATTTTATCTTTTTTGAGGAAAACCGAGTGAATTTAGCCACATGAGGTGTGACAATTAGGAGTGATCGATTTCAGGGTGGGCAGATTTCAAATTTGGAGCTTTCTTTGTTATAACATATTCTCAGTTTTTGGAAACAAAAGCTTACCCTGTTTTCTAAAACTAGCTCTAGAACCTACTCTATTTTTTCAGTTCGATTTTAGGGTCCACATGAGAACCTACCTTTTGTCCTTTTCTTGATTTTATTTTTTTGACGGCGAAATAATATGAGCAACAAAACGACTCAAAATAAAAGATGATCAATATAAATCCCTATTGGGCTCAAAATATAAGATGATCAACATAAATCCCTATTTGCCAAACACGTGATAACGTACAAGTGTAAGCGATGAAAAGTTCAAATACGTAGCCACATACAATTATAAACAATAAAAAGTTTAAATACTTATCACATAAGGTAAATTATATAACTATGCTCCCCATTCATCAAAATAAAATTCAAAAAAATATTGCTCCAAAGAATAAAGAGAGGCGATAAAGAGTGGAGAAGAAACAAATGAGCCGAGACAATTTTAAACTCAACTTAAAGAAACTATGTTCTTTTTATTGTAGCTAAGTATCGGTTTTGAAACCGATCCAGTTCCTAGGTAGGTCTTCACTTGAAATTGAGAATCGAATCTATTCAAACTGGTCCTAAAAACTTGGAACTAGGAACCGCACCTATTCGCGTCGAAATCGAGAAGTAGGTCAGTTTTCTGAGCGGTCCGGTCCGATTTCCGTGTGCCATCCTTAATTTTTGAGCTGGAAATCTACCAACTTATGGTTATTATCTAATGCTTTTCCTTTCGTTGTTCCCAGAGCTCTTTCTTGTTTCTCTTCTCTTCTTTATTCTAAGTCAGTGAATGTGTTTTTTACCTGTATTCTTATTCTTCTTCTTCCCCCCCGGTCTTCTTCATTTACTTTCCCTGTTTGACTCTGCATTCATTAGCTTTTGCCATACTGGCACGATGGATTAATTGCATATGGAGAGATCAGATAAGAGATGTTGGCCCGTTGGAAAATGACGGTGCCCTCTTGCCAACGAATTTTTCTGCCTCATTTAATACGCTTAAAGCGATTGATGTGGTTTTGGTTAAAAGAGGGAAAAAAAAAATTCACGCAATTTTCCACTGACATTCACTGAAATTCGACAACGTAGGGCTTTCCGTTAATTCTGCCTCCGGTCAAATCTAATCTTTTTCCTTCGAACTTTGAGAAAAGAAGTCCGATTTTGGAGTTCCCTAGGGCTGGTGCAGTCGGTCGGCCGATTTCGACTCTAGGATCGGGTGGTCATCTATTTAGATTAAGGATGTGCAACCGGACTGAATTTATTCGAAATTCAGATCGACTCACTAGAAAAACAAGATAGGGAATCGATTTTCGCTCAAACCGTTCTGGGTAACGGTTTCAATTTTTGTGAACCAATTGAAATCGGTACGGTTTCTGATTCTAGGTGGAGATCTATCCGGATCTGTTTTAGAATCGGTTTTTAGTTATTTTTGAAAGTTCAATGTCTATGTATTAAGCTTTAATCGATTTCATAAAACCATAGCCAATATTTAAAGTGATTAGTATCATAAAATCGATTTTAGATTGTTGCTTTTAAAAGTTCACTTTTTATATTTCATATTATTTCTTTTGGTTGATTATAATTTTTATTGCTCATTTCATCGATACTCATATTATTTTGATGAGAAAAAAGAAAAAGAAAAAGAAAAAGAAAAACGGGTTCTTTGGAACCAGAACAAAAATAGAGCCGGTTCCGAAACAGGTTAAAAAACAAACGAAATTAGTTCTCAATTTTAAAAAATTGATTAAAATATGATCAGTTTAAGAACTTAGATCTGGATACTGCTCATGCTCACCCCCCTTGTTCAATCTCCACAAACTATGAGATTTTGCTCCCGATGGGGACCGCTCGTACACGTCGAATGTCCTGGACCTAATCGATTCATGGGGTTCCGCCTGATGTTTTACGGCTCTCGAGATCGTCGGGGTTTCCGGGCTCCTTTCCATCAACCTACCTTGGCATGCTAAACAAGGACAATCGATCAAGCATCCGCTCCTATCTTCGTACGAGTGCGACGCATGGCGAATCACCCAGCAAGAAAAGTCGAAAATATTTGTTGGCAGATGGAATTCAATTCATCATTATGAACCTCTGGCAGGTCCAACACCAAAAAAAATAAAATAAAAAATAAATAATATTCAAATGCAATTAAAAACGGGGTTTTGGTAACCGTTGGTGTAGTGACGTCATTAGCCAAAGTTGGGATGAACGCCACCTACGATTCCGGGAATATAAATGCAGTAGCCCTGTGCTAACTCCGACAAAACATAACCCTAAGACATAAGTTTTAGGGAACTCTCTCTCTATCTCTCATGGAGATCACACTCCTTGCAACATTGTACGTCCTCGCGGCGTCCTACGCCGTGCTCAGCCTGGCGCGCTGCCTCCTCCGCCGCCGCCAGCAGTGCTGCTACATGCTCGGCTACGAGTGCTACAAGGCCCCCGATGACACGAAGCTCGACACCGACGAGTGCGTCCGCATCATCCTCCGCAATCGGAACCTCAACCTGGAGGACTACCGGTTCCTGCTCAAGACGATGGCCCGGTCCGGGATCGGCGAGGACACGTACGGGCCGAGGCTCGTGCTCGACGGCCACGAGGAGGTCCCGACCCTGCCCGAGGCCCTCCTGGAGCTCGACGAGGTGTTCCAGCAGACGGTCAGCAATGTGCTCGCCAGCACCGGGGTGGGGCCGTCCGAGATCGACATCCTCATCGTCAACGTGTCCCTGTTCTCGCCGGCGCCGTCACTGACGTCGAGGATCGTGAACCATTTCAAGCTCAGGGACGACGTCAAGACCTTCAATCTAACAGGTACCGACTCAAACGCAGCACAAATGAAACGCCTAATGGCTCTAAACTCAAATTGAAAAAGGACCCGATTCGATTTGCCTGAATCTTGGCTTAACGGATTTTATTCCCATACGAAGGCCTGTTTTATATGTCTAGTTCTCCTATTAGTTTTCCTTGCAATTTTTATATGCGGCGTGTGAACAGCTACGATCCGTATTTAGCCAGGGAGAATTGCCCAAAAAATTCTAAAATTATTGTAATTATGACATTTCAATCTTAAATATGTTGCATTCATCGAGCTAGCTTTGACTGACGCGACGTTGACCTGAAATAATTGATTGGAGTACTCCTACTTAATGATTAGAGCTCAAGAAATAGATACTTAAACAGCGAGAAAGATTAATTTGAAAGACAAAAGAAGCAGACGGGGGGATAGTGATAGTAAAAGATCGATCTAATTGTTCACAGGAACTTCGATTCTTCAACGTTGTTCTTGTCTATGATTCAATGTTCTGATGCGTCCGGCGCAGGCATGGGCTGCAGCGCGAGCCTGGTGGCGATCCACCTGGTCCAGGAGCTCTTCAAAACGCGGGATAACGCGGTGGCCCTCGTCGTCAGCACCGAGAGCATGGGTTCCCACTGGTATTGCGGCAAGGAGAAGTCCATGATCATCTCCAACTGCCTCTTCCGCATGGGCGGCTGCGCCGTCGTCCTCACCAACGACCGGGCCCGGGCCAAGGACGGGGCCCTCATGAAGCTCGGCCGCTCCGTCCGCATCCACCACGGCTCCCACGACGAATCCTACGGCTGCTGCATTCAGGAGGAGGACGAGCAGGGCCACCAGGGGTTCCGCCTCACCAAGTACCTCGTCAAGGCCGCTGGGCAGGCCCTCGAAGCGAACCTCCGGATCCTGCTGCCCCGGGTCCTCCCCGTCCGTGAGCTCGTCCGGTACAAGCTTGCCAACCTCCTTGCGAGCAACCCGTTCGCCAAGAAAAAGGCTCGCAAGGTCCGCGGCAGCGGAGGCCCGAGCCTCGACTTGAACCTCAAGTCCGGGATCGACCACTTCTGCGTCCACCCGGGAGGTAAGGCAGTGATCGACACGGTCGGGAAGAGTTTGAATCTAAGCGATTACGACCTCGAGCCGTCGAGGATGGCGCTGCACCGGTTCGGGAACACGTCGGCGGGCGGGAACTGGTACGTGCTGGGTTACATGGAGGCGAAGAAGCGGCTGAAGAGAGGGGACAGGGTGCTGATGATAAGCCTCGGGGCCGGGTTCAAGAGCAACACGTGCGTGTGGGAGGTGATGCGGGATCTCGGGAGGCCGAACGTGTGGGCGGACAGCGTCGAGGACTACCCGGCGGCGAGCCTCGACAACCCGTTCATGGACAAGTACGGGTGGATCTACGACGAGTGCCTCAACTTCGTCCGGATGGAGGAGGCCGAGATGGTCCGTTGATCGGCCAGTGCTATCGTATGAACAATCAAAAGTAAAATTGAACTATTGCTGGTTTTTGGATTTTCGCCTTTTTTTTTTTTTTGGGACAAACATTGTTTATCAAACACCAAGTAGGCAGTCCAAATGATTCTGTAATTGTAAGTTGGACTCAAGAGACTTGATTCGTCTCGATCGTCAAAGTAATTTTCTTTTTACTTTCTCCTTTAAAGTGGATAGAAATAAAAATAAATTTGCCATTTTGCTGTCGTTCGGAGTGGAATCTCATGGGACTTCTCATGTTAAATGTAGACTATACCGTATGCAATGTTTGAGTTTGCCCCTTCTGCTCTAATTAGGTCATCCGTGTTAAAAATTCGGTGAACAACCCCAACAAAATAGAGTATAAAAGCGAGAAAATAGAAATCGAGACATCAATTTTATCCTTAATTTGCCTTGTATTAGCGCTACATTAAGCAGACGATTCCATTGCAATTAACATGTCACACTTCGCCGTTACATCAGCTCAAGCACAATGAATTGGATAGTGTAATCAGTAGCGGGACCTTCGTTCTTTTCTCTGGACCACGACGAAGAACCACACCTCAATGATTTCAATGTGATTTCACTTTCATCCCCGTTAACCGGTGGTTAGGTTGTCATTGCTTCAGCAAAAGACATCGAGGTCCCGCGGTTTTTTTTTTTTTTTAAAGAAGAAAATGGACAACTCTATGATTTTTGCAGAGCACCGACTGTTACATCTAGCCAACTAAAGGACATGTCAGTAAGCCCCCACAAATGCTCTTGCTGGAGTACTTCTCAAACCCCAGTTGGGTTCGCGACTGAAAAATATTTCCGTAAAGTGTTCGATAGGATTGTTGGAACTTTGATTTTAAAGTTGTTAAAATGTGTCTCGAGTTTGAACTTGAAGCGAAAATTGAAATATTTCAAATTGTATATTTCATATTTGAAATTGGAGTCCAAATTGAATATTTTGAAATTAAGTTGTCGTTTTTTATTATTCCATATTATGTTATTACGGAAGTCATATTCCGTGTACAAGTCGATCGATGAAGCAAGAGATATTGATGCACAAGATATTTGGTCAAACTTGGCTTTCTTGGTTGACCAATATGAAACAAAATTTGGATTGTGGCGGAGCGTGACGCAAAGGAAGCAATGAAAATCCACTTTCCTAATCTACGTCAGAACGTCAGCGTGAAAAAGGGCAAGTGAAGGCTCTTCCATCAAGATTCCTTCATGCATAGATATATGTTGCACATTACTTACCTCTAGCGGTGCAATACATATTAATATATATATATATATATATATCTGAGGCATTCTTTTGGGCGTGCAGCTTTTGCATGAGTATTGCAATTTGTCGCGCGGTTGAGGCGGAGGGTTAAAAGAAGCGTCGGAGCAGCAGGGGTCATCGTACGCCCTTAACAACGAAGACACGAATTATTGTGTCTTGAAGTGCTGTCTTGCGAGTGATTGAGAGAGAGCGTATATTTCATCGTTTTGTTCGCGAAATTACATCAATAATTTAATTATCGAAGCCAATTAAATCTTGATATTAGATTTGTATTTTAATTCCTTAGCGGGATTAAGAGATTATTTCGCTAGGAATTGGGGGCCAAACACTGTGTGCATTTTTGGATGTAATTGGGGTTGGGAAATACCAAGAGTGTTTGCATAAGTCGAGTGATCTGTAATCTTCGTGTATCGCTTGTTCTATAGTGAAATTCGTTGATGCTCTCTCTGTGGACGTAGGTCTCAAAAATCGAACCACGTACATATGGTGTTCGATTTACTTTACTCTTTATGTCTATTTATTTGATCGATCGCTTGGTTCCGCGCAACAAAAGTCCCGTAATGAGAAATGAGAAATGGAGAGTAACGATCACAAATACCGATCGGGAATGTCCGAATTCAGTAAATCTGGAATGTCCGACTTCTGTAAGTTGAAGATTAGTAAATCGACTGCCTGAAATTAGGTAACTCGACTGCCACATATCACTTACCGAAGTTGGGTAAGTTGACTGCAATAGGCCGAAAGTTGCAAGAATACAGACTTGATATTCAGGAAGTCTTTTCTCAGTTTATGTGCACATATTGATTCGAACGTAAATGTTTGTTCATAAAAGAGCGAACGAACATGTTTGTTCGAAAAAGAACTGATTATGCTTTGTAACTCTTCAATCTTTGAAAGAGAACTATTTGAGTTAGTGACTCTTCATTCTCAACCATTGTTTCGTGACTCTTCATTCTCAACCATTGTTTCGTGACTCTTCGCATCTTTGTTTATAAATAAAGCATTGACTGTCACATGAAGTACTGGTTTTTTTTTTTCATTCATTATTCATATTCATTGTGTGCGATTATTCTGCAAAGTTGCGTTCGTAAGCTTTCTTTGAAGTAATACTGCTTTAGAGGAAATGACGATCCGTTCTATCCTGAGAGGTAATTGTCCAAGAATCTTAGGTATCGGTAGAGTGAATAAATTTATCTTAAGGACACAACGTGATTTCATTGAGCTCGGATCGTTCATTTACATTTAGATTATTCATTTGAGTTGACTTCAGGTTTGTCGATCAATCTTATTCTGCATATATGAACTTCAAGTCACGCTTATAGTCTCTGACAATCTTAAGACAAATTTGTTATCTTTTCTTCATACTTGGTTCGTATAGTTGTTTTCCATCATTAAGTATTATGTTGTCTATAATAGAAATGACTTCGACATTGATGACGCCGCCTATTGCGTCTGTTCCAACTCATGGAGAAAAGCCAGAAAAGTTCAATGGTTATGACTTCAAGAGATGGCAACGGAAGATGTTTTATCTCACAACTTTGAACTTGGCAAGATCTCTCAATAAGGATGTTCCTATGTTGGATGAAGGAGAGACAAACAAGGAAAATGTTATTGTTATAGATGCGTGGAAGCATTCTAACTTCTTATATCGCAACTATGTCATCATTGGTATGGAGAATTCCCTCTATAACGTCTATAGTTCGCTGAAAACGACTAATGAGTTGTGGAAAAACCTGGACAAGAAATATAAAATAGAAGATGTTGGGTTGAATAAATTCATCGTTGGCAAATTTTAGGACTTCAAGATGGTAGATACTAAAACCCTCTTAAGTCAAGTTCAAGAACTTCAAGTGATCATGCATGGCATTCATGTTGAAGGCATGGTCTGAGCGAATCATTCTAGGTGGCTGTTTTCATTGAAAAGTTACCATAGTCTTGGAAATATTTCAAGAATTATCTCAAACACAAGAGAAAAGAGTTGTCACTTGAAGACTTGATTATTCGATTGAGAATAGAGGAAGACAAAGACTTTCTAAGAAGAAAGTTGGTAGAAATCTGGAGGTCTCAGAGGCTAGCATTGTCGAAGAAGGATCAAAACTCAACAAGAAGAGGAAAAAGCATGGAGAGGGTTCCACCCAATGTCTGGAAAAGGTTCATTGATAAATGCTATAATTGTGGAAAGTTTGGACATCGTGCCAAAAACTGTAGAACCAAGAAAAGACAAAAGACTCATGCAAATATGGTGGAATAGATTTCCAATGGTGTTGATGATATCAATCTTACTACCATGATTTTCGAGTGCAGCTTAGTGGGAAACCCTAAAGAACGATGGATTGATACTGGAGCGACTTGATGTTCTCATCTTACATGCTTATGAGAGGTGATGAAAAACTTTATATGGGTAGTTTATTGACCTCTAAGGTTGAAGATGTTGAAAAGACTGCTTTGAAGATGACATCGTGAAAAATAGTGGCACTAAATAATGTGCTACATGTGCCAGACGCATGCAAGAATTTAATGTCTGGATCTCTCTTTAGCAAGAATGGTTTCAAGTTGGTGTTTGTATCTGGTAAGTTTGTACGCTCCAAGAATAAGATGTATTTAGAAAAGGGTTATCTTAGTGATGGTCATTTCAAGATGAATGTAATGACAGTTATATTCAAGGATGATATGAATAAAGTTGCTTCTGTTTATGTGCTTGAGTCTCTGATATATGACAATCTAGACTAGAACATGTTAATTATAAGTCAATAAAGAAATTGATGAACATGAGATTATTGTCGAAGTTTGACTGTTCAAATGGAAAATGACAAGGGTGTGTTGAATTTAAATTTTTTAAGCCTTCGTTTCAATCGGAAGATAATAGAGTCACGGAACTTTTAGATTTTATACACAGACATATGTGATGTGAAATCAATACCGTCAAGGGGTGATAAGAAGTATTTCATCACATTTATAGATAACCGTTTGAGGTATTGTTATGTTTATTTGCTAAGTAGCAAAGATAAGGCTGTGAATATTTTTAAATCTTATAAGTCTGAAGTTGAAAATCAGTCAAATAAGAAAATTAAGATGATATGAAGTGATAGATGAGGTAAATATGAATTTTCTTTTGAGAAAATTTGTATCGAATTCGGTATCATTTACCAAATCAACACTCTTTATGTGCCACAATCTAATGGTATGGAAGAAAGTAAAAATCGATCATTAAAGGAGACAATTAATGCATTGTTGAATAGTTCCGATTTATCACAGAATTTGTGAGGAGAAGCTATTTTGATGGCAAATTTTATTTTAAACAGGGTACCTCACAAAATGACACAACAAACTCCTCATGAGATGTAGAAAGGCAGAATGCCGAATTTGAATTATTTCAAAGAATGGGGTGTTTGGCTAAGATGTGGTTCCTAAACCTAAAAAGATTAAGATCGGACCGAAAATTGTTGATTGTGTCTTTATTGTATATGCTCTTACTAGTAGTGCATATCGATTTCTAGTTCATAAATTTGAGGTCTTAGATATACATGCTAATACAATTACTAAGTCAAGGGACCCTACGTTTTTTGAGAATACATAGTATATGAGCCAATTGACAATGGTAAGAGGTCTCGAGATACTACATCTAAAAGCAATCCTATGGAAGATGAACTAAGCCGTAGTAAAATACAAAGGACTACTACATCATTTAGACCTGATTTTCTAAAATATCTGTTAGAGGATAAGCCTCAAACCTATACAAAGGCTGTGACATCCCTAGAAGCTTCGTTTTGGAAAGAAGCCATCAATAGTGAAGTTGAATCTATCTTGCTAAACCATACTTAGGAATTGATTGACCTTCCTCTTGGTAATATATCATTACAATGTAACTGGATTTTCAAGAGGAAAATGAAAGCGGATGGTACTATTAATAAGTATAATGCTAGGCCTGTGGTGAAAGGCTATAAGCAACAAGAATATCTTGATTATTTTGATAATTATTCACATGTTATAAGAATTACATCTATAATGATGTTAATTGCTATAGTAGCGGTGTATAAGCTTGAAATATATCAAATGGATGTAAAAACAATTTTCTTAAACGGGGATTTGGAAGAAGAAATAAATTTGGAACAATCTGAAGAGTTCATTGTTCCAAGACAAGGGAAGAAAGTATGTTGTCTTATCAAGTTACTTTATGGCTTGAAACAAGTACCAAAATAATGGCTTGCTAAATTTGACCAAGTTACGTAGTCAAATGGTTTTAAGATTAATGAGTGTGATAAATGTATAAATGTTAAGAACACTCATAAAGGTTTTGTCATTTTGTGCTTGTATGCAGATGGCATGTTTATAATGGGCAGCACAGTGAGGTTGTCAAGACGACCAAACACATGCCCACAAGGAAATTTGATATGAAAGATATGGGGGTCACAGATGTTATCTTAGGGATTAAAATCGGTAAAACATATAGAGAAATCTCATTATATTGAGAAGATTCTTGGAAAGTGCAAGAATCCAGACTTTTTGCCAGTAAAGACCTTAATAGATGTTAATTTACATCTTTCAAAGAATGCTGATGAAAGCAAGACTCAAAATGAGTATGCTAGTACACTAGACAGTTTAATGTATGTCATGAGCTGTACTAGGCCGAACATAGCATGTGCTGTGAGCAAGCTAAGTTGATTTACAATTGATCCAAATAAAAATCATTGGAAAGCTATGAAAAGTATTTTGGGCTATTTGAAGCATACTCAAAGCTATACTTTACATTACACAGAGTATCCGACAGTCTTTGAAGGATACTCTGATGCAAATTGGATAACTGACACAAAAGACACAAAATCTGCAAGTGGCTATGTGTTTACCCTTGGTGGGGATCAATGTCTTGGAAATCATCCAAAGAAGCTTGTATTGCAAGATCTACTATGGAAGTAAATTTATTGCTTTGGATAAGGCCGATGAAGAAGTAGAGTGGCTTCAAAATTTCTTGAAAGATATTTCTAATTAGCCTAAACCAGTGTCAGCTGTGTGTATTCATTGTGATAGTCAAGCAGCAATAGGAAATGCAAGAAATATCATTTATGACGATAAGTCTCGACATATACGTCAAAGACATGATATTATAAGACAATTATTATCTAGTGGAATTATCATGATTGACTATGTGACGTCAACAGATAATGTTGCAGATCTATTAACAAAAGTATTAACTAGAGAGATAATTGAGAAATCACCAAAGGGAATGGGTTTAAGGCCATAAATAAGTCAATTTAGTGAAAACACTATCTAGTTGATTGGAAATCTCAAGATCTAAGGGACAAACAAGTTATGAAGGCAGAATATAGTACTGTAAATTCTTACTCATTCCCATATAAACACAATACTAACATGGGAAGGCTAAGCGTAAGTTTTTAATGATTCTGAATCGAGTATATGATGTACCACATATTCAGAAATCACCTATATGAGTGTAAAGTAGGGTCGTTTCTGTGAGAATTGAAAAGACCGAATTTTCTAAAGTATTCATGAGACCAGGCGGTGTTTGTGGCCAAAATGAACACAACAGCGAGAACCAACTTTGTTCGAAAGATAGTTGTGTGATTTCTATTATCTAAGCTTACACCAAAGATTGACAGTTCCAAGACATCAAGCGTACTGATTGACCGAATAAGTCTAATAGTCTTCACTAGGACATTTCAAAGTCTCATACTACTTATCTTGATGCAACATTCTCTCATGGAATAATCGCACATTGCATCTCATGCATATACGAAGAGTTATGATGTATGTATTAGTCATTTATGTGGGGGATTGTTGGAACTTTGGTTTCCAAGTCCCATAAGGTGTTGAATGAGAAATGATGAATGGAGAGTAACGATCACAAATACCGATTGGGAATGTCCCGAATTCGATAAATAGAGAATGTCCGAATTTGGTAAGTTGAAGATTGATAAATCAGCTGCCTGAAATTCTGTATGTTGACTGCTACATATCACTTACCGAAGTTCGATAAGTTGATTGCAATATGCCGAAAGTTGCAAGAATACAGACTTGATATTCGGGAAGTCTTTTCTTTAGACGAACATGTTTGTTTGAATGAACACGTTAATTCGAAGGTATATGTTTGTTCATAAAAGAGCGAATGAACATATTTGTTCGAAAAAGAACTGATTTGGCTTTGTAACCCTTCAATCTTTGAAAGAGAACTATTTGGGTTAGTGACTCTTCATTCAACTATTGTTTCGTGACTCTTCACATCATTATTTATAAATAAAGCATTGATCGTCGTATGAAGTATTGAGAATTTTTTTTTTGTCATTCATTCTTCAAATTCATTATGCAGGATTATTTTGCAAAGTTGCGTTCGTAAGTTTTCTCTAAAGTAGTACCACTTTAGAGGAAAGAGTGATCTGTTCTATCCTGAGAGACAGCTGTCCAAGAGCCTTGGGTATTGGTAGATAGGACAAATTTGTCTTAAGAATAAAACGTTATTTCGTTGAGTTCGGATCATGCATCTACATTCAAATTATTTATTTGTGTTGATTTTAGGTTTGTCGATCAATCTTATTCTGCATATATGAACTTCAAGTCATGCTTCTAGGCTCCTACATAGATAACATTGTCTTTTTAACTTCAATACAATAGATTACCATGTACAAAAGTTTACGACAAATAGACTTGAGCATCATTTGTTAGGAACCGTGGCATGATGGTCCGCCCTAATCATTAGGCGATGGTCCACCCTAATCATTAGGCAGCTGCGGCCATTTTACTGAATGTACGAACTCACCTGGAAAAAGAAAAATACCCATAAAAACCTAGTCTCTGCACTCCCCGTCTCTTTCTCCTCTAGGGATTCCCATTCCCCGCCTAATGCGTT
This sequence comes from Rhodomyrtus tomentosa, assembly GCA_028455895.1. Classification (NCBI taxonomy): domain Eukaryota; kingdom Viridiplantae; phylum Streptophyta; class Magnoliopsida; order Myrtales; family Myrtaceae; genus Rhodomyrtus; species Rhodomyrtus tomentosa. The sequence continues at coordinate 13,191,765 of JAPCWY010000009.1, read as the reverse complement.
GGGGAAAGTATTTCTTAACATCAATGTATTGATGCCATTAAATCTGGGTCATCCAATTCAAAACGGATGACCTAGATTAATTCATAATTTTTTAGTGAGAAAAGATGTGTACTGATCTAAACTGTCCATTTTGAATTGAACGGTCCAAATCAATCATGTTAGAAAATTCTTGATGGTAGGAAATCCAGATTCAATGCTTTGGCCTCTGAGCTTGTGTGAGGCGTCGGAGGCCGACACCCTATAGCCTTATCTTGTCACCGTTGATGGCTATTCATCTGGAAGGAGGAACACCAATTCTCTGTCATCCAAACTCATGAGACCTCGATGGGTGGTGGCCGGTCACTATGGTGGCGTCGACAAGCGGAGCAAGCTTATTTAGGCACGAGCGATTGCACCTGTTAAAGGATGGTGCGAGAGAGAAAGATACTAAGAGTTCCGATTCGGGATAAACAAGCGCACTGGAACTAAGGTTATATTGAAAGTAAACAAATTGAAATGGAATATATACATATATATATATATATATATATGTGTGTGTGTGTGTGTGTGTGTGTGTGTGTGTTAAAGTGTAAGAATTAAAAAAACATGAATGATCCACCACCTTCATCTTCATCCCTTGCTGTGCATTGTTGCGAGTCCCATGATAGGATTAACCCTCTTTTGACCTCTTTGACTGCAATTCTCCGCAGGGATTTGTTTAAAATTGGGCTGACTTTAGTTACGGGATGAGCTTTGTTTTAACTTTTAATAATGGGCTGCTAATTAGACCCGAGCAACTCTGTTCTAACACATCACCAACCAGATTAGATGAGAAACATGGGAGCAAAAAAAAAAAAAAACAAATTGATGCATGAGGAGTCGTTATCTACTAATATTATTTCTTCTTTTTCTCTTCTCCAAAAATTTTAGCATGCGTTAGTTTAACCAAAAGATTTATAATAAAGGAATAAATTTTCCACGGAAGACACTTTTGAGGAAAATTTGTTAGTTTTAATGAGTGTGGTAATTTAAAGAAAGTGATTTCCTTTTCACAAGGAGGGAATGTCATTTCTCCTTATTTAAGCTTGTTGTCTTCAATTCAAATAGGCTGGTTTTCTATCTCCAAATTGTTGAGATGAACGTGTGAATTGTGTTAAAAAAGTCCCACATCAAAGAGTTTAGATATGAGGTTAAGCAGTTAATATATCATAGTTGGCCCATAACTCATTGGCTTAAACTGTGAGTTTAACTACATATATTAACATGCTTGGACTTGGGCTCTCTTTTGATAACGTGAGTGAGAGATTGTTGAAATGCACGCGTGCAGTTGACTTCTCTAGAGGTTGCCTTTTGCATTTCTTCTCGAAAGTAGAAGTAAATTTTTCTACTTCTACTCTAGAAGTTATTTCTAATTGAAGAAATTTATTTAATAACAGTTAGAAATTTTTACTTTTGAAATATTATTAACACAAAATATTCTATGAAAAATATATTGTTAGCGGCCGAAAAATTTCTACTTCATTTTTGAACTTTTTAAATTTCTTTAAAAAAATTGATTATTAAAAATATTAATAAATAATATATTTTACTTCGATTGTCGGAGATGATAACTCAATGGCGGATGGCGGAAGTCGATGGTTGGCGGCAATTGGCAAAGGTCGGTGGTAGTCGATAGTGGCGGTGGTCGGCAGTTGGTAGCGGTCACATGCAGCAATTGGTGCGGTGGCGGCCAATGGAGGTTGTCGGTGGGTAGTGGTTGGTTGCATGGGACGGTTGGCTGTGGCGATTGTAGAAATATAAAATTGAAGAAGGGGGTGTTAAGTGGGCAATACTTTTCATGGGCGACAACAACATGTGGATCAATTTTTTTAAAATATAAAATTGAAGAAGTAGATAACAACCTTGAAGATGATGGGGGCTAATAAATAGTTTATTTTATTAGGGAGTTATTTGATAGTGCATGTCGTGTAGCAATTTCATAGTGCTTTCTATTGATGTCATGTAGAAGAGTACTCTCGTAGTGTTTTTTGTTAAAGTATGTATAATGTTATTTTCTTTAACGAAGACGTTATGCTATTATAAGTAGCTGAAGGTCAGTATATGTGTGTGTATCCAACAAAGAGTATTTCAAAAGAAGCCACAAAAGCAAAGAGAGCTTCGAGTTGTATCTATTCTTCAGTTTTCTCCAATAAATATTTTTCTCCATTTATTTCTTATCACATTACATATATTTAAAAGGTCACCCATATTATTTTGGTTTCAACATTTAGTATCAAAACTAGACATGGCGTCCACTAGTTCCGTTCAAATGCAGCTTCCAAAGTCGAAAGGAAAGAATTTCAACAACTAGTTCATCCAGATGAAGGTTCTGTTCAAATTGCAAAATTTATGGAATCTGGTTGAAAATGGCTACAATGAAGTGGCCGATGCCGAAGCGTTCGAGGCTTTAAAAAAGGAGGAGAAAGAATCTTTTGTGGAGTTTCGAAAGAAAGATAAAAAAGCATTGTATGCTATCTTTCAAGCTGTAGAGGAAACAATATTTAAAAAAATACCGAGTGCAGATAACACGAAGGCTGCCTGGGATATATTGTAGAAATCCTTAACAAAGGCGATATCTTGTCCAATGGGTGCGGCTTCAGACCCTTTAAGCTAATTTTGAGTCTTTACGCATGAATGACTTGGAATTAATTTCGGCATGTTTCGATCGTTTGTAGGCTATCAATAACCAATTGAAGAACTTCAAGATGTTTGTGTCATAAAAAAAATCTTGATGTCTTTGACCGAAAGATTTGACTATTTCTTCGCCACGATCGAAGAAGGGCAAGATTTATCAACCCTAACGTTGGAGCGGTTGATGGGTTCATTGTGCTCGCACGAGCAAAGAATGAATCAGAAGTCTGTTGGTTTAGTTCCCGAGCAAGCATTGCAAAGTCGGGTCACTCAATCAAGCCGAGGAGACTATCAAGGCAGTGGAGGTCGCGGAGGAGGCCGGGATAAAGGTGGAAATACAAATTTCACCAGAAAATTTAAAACACCAGACAAATTCAAAGTCAATTAAGTGCAACCAATTTAGTCACTACAAATCCGAATTCCATGCAAAGGTGACGTATGAACAGGTGGAGCACGCACATGCCACAGATGCTGAATAATACATGGTACTAGCATGTGCGGAACATGACACAAGTATTGTAGATACCAACACATTGTACCTAGATATTGGGTGTAGCGGCCATATGACCGGCAGAAAGGAGTTATTCTCACAATTTGATGAGAAGAGTTATGATGAAGTCAACTTCGGGAATAAATAATAAAAAAATTCCTATGATGGGCAAAGATAAAATTAATATCAAGTCTAAAGATGGTACTATTGTTGCTATTTCAGGTGTTTATTTTGTGCCGTGATTTTTTTGAAATTTGCTAAGTGTTGGGCAGCTTTTCGAAAAAGGATACAAAGTTCATATTAAAAATGGAGTTTACACCATCAGAGGTGTCAACAATAAGTTGATTATGGCGGTACAAATGACGAAAAACAGGATGTTTTCCTTGACTCTTCAAACGAAGAATCTCGTAGAGTGAAATTATTGGTCCAGAAAAAGATGGTGACTAGCATGTCATTGATTGATGATCCAGGTCGTCCATGTGAAGGATATCTGGTGGGAAAACAATATCAAGATTCTTTTCAAATCGGGAAAGCTAGAAGAGCAACCAACCTCTGGAGCTGGTACATAGGGATATATGTGGCCTTGTTGAGGTTGAATCATTTGGAACAAAAAAGGTATATGCTGATTTTTGTCAACGATTTTACTAGAAAAAATTGGGCATATTTCTTGAGAGAAAAACCTGAAGCTTTTGGAAAATTTAAAGAATTTAAAGTCTGTGTTGAAAAACAAAGTAGTTTAAATTTGAAGACGTTGAGAATAGATAGAGGAGGAGAATTTACTTCAAATGAATTTCACAAATATTGTAAAATTCATGGAGTGAAACGTCAATTGACTGCCATCTATACTATTTAGCAAAATGATATAACAAAAAGAAAGAACATGACAATCTTTGAAATGGCCAAAACTATGCTAAAAGCTAAGAATTTGCCCAAGAAATTTTGGGGAGAAGCTGTTGCTTGTGTTGTATTTTTTGCTAAATAGATGTCCAACAATGAGTGTTCTTGGGAGAACCCCAGAAAAGGCTTGAGCGGAAATAAGCCAGATGTTTCGTTCTTGCGAGTATTTGAAAAGCGAGAAGTGCATTTTCATTGGAGTATATTGATACAACTAAAGGTTATAAGCTGTTTAACCCAGTCATTGAAAAGGTCATCACCAGCAGAGGATGTCCAGTTTTTAGAAAATGAAACTTGGGATTGGAACAAAAAAGATGACTAGAAAAATGTCACCATAAAAAATGAACCACTGGTGGGAGAGACCGTAATACCTCCATCATCTTCAATGAGTGGTCCATCTTCTTAATCATCTTCGACAAGTGGAACATTTTCACCAACAACATCTTCAGAACCACAACTATGTCGTTCACAACGATTGAAGGAGATGCTAGCAAAATCCAGGGATTATGTGTTCACAAGAGACGGTAACAGTAAAAGAAACATCACAGATGAAACTTTGAATAGTTTTGTTTATTTGCTGAATGCGATCTTAGGGGTGAGCATGGTTCCAAGGTAGAACCGATAACTTGGAACTGAAACCTGTAGGAACCAATCTGGTTCTAGGTTCCAAGGTATATATGGTATGTTTTAGGTTCCAAAAATCAAGGAACATGTTCCAACTGGTAGGTTCCAGGTTCTACTACCTAGAACCTAAAATCGGGAACCTGGATCCTGAATCTTGATTGTGTTTTTTTTAGTACATATTTTCGTACGATCCTACAATGTTTTATGGCGTTCGATGATGAGTATATAATCTAGAGACAAATAAATTTTCATGTTTCAAGTTCTAAAAAATGAAGGACCTATTCTAACAAGTTAGCTTCAAGTTCTAAATGTAGAACCTAAAATCGCCCATCTCTACTTCTCCTTAACTGTTGTAGTATTTACTCTCATTTTGCTTAACAAAAATGAAAAATAAAATAAAATAAAATTGATAGGTTCTCAGGTACCCTAGAATCGATCCTAAAACCTGTGATAGGGGAGGTTCCAGGATATGACGGATGGGTTCTAGGTTCCAAAAAATGAGCAACTTGTTCTAATTGGTAGGTTCCAGGTTTTAGATGGAACCTGTGATGAACCTGGAACCGCTCACCCCTATGTGATCCTGTATCCTTAGATGAAGCAATGTGTAGATGAAAAATGGATTTAAGCAATGGATGAAGAAATCCACTCCATTGACAAAAATGACACATGGGTGTTAACTTCTTCCATTGGTGTCAAGTTGGTGTACGAGACGAAGTACAAACCCAATGGTCAGGTGGACCGTTACACAACCATACTAGTTATAAAAGGCTACAAGCAAAAGCTAGGTATTGATTATTTTAAAATATTTGCACCAGTGGCCCAGATGGATACCATTCAGATGGTCTTAACACTTGCAGCTCAAAATTGTTGGAGACTCCATCAAATGGTTGTGAAATCAGCATTCCTTAATGGTATCCTTGAAGAAGAAGTCTACATAGAACAACCACAGGGTTATGAGAGGAAAGGACATGAAAAATCAGGTTTACAAACTAAAGAATGCTTTGTATGGGCTAAAACAGACACGTCGTGCTTGGTACAAGCGTATCGACACATACCTGTTGAAGCATTACTTTCAAAAGTTCCCATATGAGGATATATCGTATATCAAGTCAAATACTAACGATGACATCTTAATTGTGTGCCTTTATATTGATGACTTGATATTTACAAGGAGTTGTGAAAAATTGTTTGCTGAATTCGGGGAGGCTATGACTAGCCAGTTCGTGATGACTGATTTATGATTGATGTTCTATTTTATTGGCCTTAAAGTGAAGCTGTCACGCCCCGAACTCGGCTAGTACACGTACATCCCACTAGGCCGTTGATCTTCAATTATCTCCCAAGATCCTTCGGCCAATCATATAACAACTTAACAAAGAAACAAGATCGTAGAAGTCATAAAACTGCTCCGTACAATTCTATAATGAGATGACTTTGGACAAATGGGTATACACATTTCATAAATAATAAGGTTAGTTACAAATCTAACTTCAACGACTTCTTCAAATGCCATCCCATGGAAAGTCCAAGTTTCCTTCGCTCGGGACCTGAAAAAAATTAATCCCCCACTAGGGTGAGATATAAATCTCAGCAAGTAAAACCTAAACTTAGACCTGAACACCAATCCCCCTAGGCCACACACAAATGCTACCAAATGCAAACATTCACCAACGCAATTGCACAAGACTCTAATAACTCAGGCATTTCAGCAAGCCATGCATGAACAAGAGTCACAATCAATCACGCTTAACCCCACGGGTTCAAGCTTAATGCACATAAACCAATACTTATAGTCATTATAATTTTCACAACCACTCATCGCCTAGGCTCTCAGCCGCGATGTAATTCTCTAGCACTTTTGCCAACTGATATCACTGGGACCACATGCCAATCAATATTGAAATAACTTTTAGTCAATTGGTACCACTAGGGTCACAGACCAATCGGTACTTTTGAGGCTCACTGCCAATCTATACCACAGGGCCACAGGCCGATTGGTATCTCTAGGTTTCATAGCCAATTATCATTTCAGGGGCTCATAGTCGCTCGATACCACTGGAGCCACAGGCTAATCGGAATCATTGGGACTCATAGTTAATTGATATTACTAGGGTCACAGGTCAATCGATATCATCAGGACTCCAAGCCGATGCGATCTCCAAGGCTACAAGCCAACGATCGTTGGGGCACTATAGCCCATTCATGTAGCATAGACATTATAGCCATCTATATAACATAAATATTATGACAAAATCAATAATATAAGCACTATAACCAACTCAATAACGGGGCTTCATAGCCAATTCATACGAATCTGGGGCTCAATAGCCGAACTATATCACCAAAGGCTCCATAGCCACTTCTTTCACAAGGTTCTCCGACCGCGGTGTATACCTTAGGGTTTCAATAGCCACTTATCTCACAAGGCTCTCTGGCCAATTGAGGCATACTAGCCAAACATAACATTAAGGCATATCACAATTTAATTCATACTATGCCATTCAAGTCATGGAATCCGCTATTTAATCAAGCAATTCAAGCCCTATGATTCACCAAGCACTCATTCATCCAACCAATCTATTCAGTAGTGTCCTATCATTCGGGTAAGGGTTTAGGAAACACTTACCTTTCGATCGAGCTAGCAAATTCAATCCAAACGACCTTCCTAGATCAGCAAGCTCACGGCCAAACGACATTCCTAGAGAAATTCCATCAAATTCATGTCATGACCCGTTCAATCTTCGATTTCACTATACCAATGCCTCAATAATTAATCAATCAATAACCTAGAATGTATTAACGATCATTTAAAGTCATGGCGACACCCCAAAGAATCCCCTAAGTGTTTGGTTCACATGACCTCTGAATAGAGCAAAATGTAACTCGGAGTTTCATGCACAAAATAGTCCTTAAATCACTTCCAACTCTTAATTCACTTCGCATACTCCCCATTAACACCTTGCACAATATCCTATGAAGTCTTATGAGTCAATTTGAAGTCAAAATAGCCTTTAATTAGTCCCCAACAGAATCGATCACATCAGGGTACTCCCAAAACAGAATCGGTTTTTGGTTCAATTCGCATACTCAAGTCGTATATCAAACTTAGGTCTCAATTCCTCACACAATAAGCTTGCTAGGACCTCAATCTATGTGTTTAGGAAGCTCACCAAGAGTTTTAGAGCGAAACGACACCTCGAAGACCTTTGAACAATTTGGTTTCCACACGGTCTTCCAAACGGCAGAATCTGTCTGATTATAATCACCTCTGTTTAGCCATGAATACCCCCTAATTCCTTAATAAAATAACCATAATTGCTCAGCCAGCTCAAGTACTGGATGTTAAGAAGATCTCACCAAAAATTTGAAGCCATTTGAAGTCCTGAATCTCCCAAAAACCGTCCCTCCCCAAAACAAGGTCAGATTCTGACCTTTGCCCACTCAAACAGACATACAGGATAAACGGCTGAGCCAAATTAAGCTCATAATACCTTGTTGGAACGGCAAGACAATAGCTTTAAGATGAAGGTTTTACCTCAATCCGATGTCGGATGACAAAGTTATGGCCGGAACAGTGAAGCTATTTTTGTCTGACCACGAGTACTCTCTTCGGTTGAGAGCAAAAGGAAGAAGAAGAAGAGAGTGAGAGGGTAGCCGGCCAAAATGAAGAGAGAGAGAGAGCTTTCCACCTCAATAATGTATTTTTGGTCAATTTGATAAGATGGATAATTAATGGACATTTAATGCTTGGCCTCTTTGGTTGACACTTTGCAAACTTCCATTGGTTGCTCTATTGACTTTGACTTCCTTTGACTCATCCTCATCCAATTTTTGACAGCCTTATAGAGAGATCTAAATGACCAAAATGACCTTCTTAACTTCTTAAGGCAAGACCAAAAGTCGAGGGACAAAATGATCATTTAACACTTTTCGTCCGAAATTTTATTTTTTTAATATAAACCACCCTCGATAACGCGTTGTCCAATTCAATTCAAATGTCTGAATTCCTAAATGTCAAATATCCAAGTCTCGAGGTTCAATTTTATGTCAAACTCTCGCCGACTGTAATTCCAATTTATCTCAAACTGACGGCCAACTCTTGCAGGCGCTACGCGTATCAACCTTGGGATTTTTCTCAAGCCATGGCAACTTTGGTTGTCATGTAATTGTGAGAATTGATCATTCGTTCCGTCGATCTTGATAATCGGAATCCGATTTAGGAAATTTTCGCAAATTGCACATTGATTAAGCGGAATCACCCGCGTCCCAACATAGAACACTAACAAGACATTCCATGATGGTTCCCAGATCGTTCTTTGCTGGCTCAAAATATTCCATCGATAATCCTTATGGTCAAAGTGTCATTTCTCATTGAAATTCCCTAGGTTCACGTACCCGACTCCGCGTCAGTCTTTCCCTTTTGATCAGTTAACTCGAGAGTGGCCAACTCCGAGCGAGTTATAACTGAAACACACAGATCGATGTCCTTCTGTTCAATAGCCTCGAGAGCGTCGAAATTCGAAATGTCACAAAAGCAGGCACAGGATGACATATTTGTTTCACAGCAAAAATATGCTAATGATATTTTGGAGCGATTTAAAATGAAATTTCTCAAGCTAATCCGAACTCCCGTGGTAGAACGGTTGGAGCTGAAGAAAGAAGGATCCGGTAAGCTAGTAAATCCCACTTATTTTAAAAGTATTGTTGGTAGCTTAAGATATTTGGCTTCTATGAGGCTAGATATTACCTATAGAGTGGGTATTATTAGTATATTCATGGAAAACCGTACCAATTATATTTGCAGGCAGCAAAAAAAAAATTTCGATATGTCAGTGGAACTCGTGATTATGAAATTTTATATCCTTATACTGACAACTTTGGTCTAATGGGGTACACAGATAGTGATTGGGCAGATGATATTGAGACTCGAAAGAGTACATTAGGGTATGCCTTCTTTCTCGGATCAAGAGTAATTTCTTGGTCCTCAAAAAAGCAACAAGTTGTTGCTTTCTCAACAGTTGAAGCAGAATACATGGTGTTAGCTTCAGCGGCTTGTTAGGCGATATGGCTTTGGAGGATGCTTTATGAGTTGATGCAAGAACAAGCAGGACCTAGTAAAATAATGTGTGACAATAAGTCAGCTATTGCATTAGTCAAGAATCCTGTATTTCATGACAGGAGCAAACGCATCGACATCAAGTATTACTATGTTCGTGAGTGAGTCAAAAATGGTGAAGTTGAACTTAATTTCTACATATCAGAAGATTGAATTGTAGATTTTTTTGACAAAAACACCAAAGGCAAATTCATTCGAAAAGTTGAAGAAAATGCTTGGTGTGGTTGAATTTCAAAATCAAATTTAAGGGAGGCTGTTAGAAATATAAAATTAAAGAAGTGGGTGTTAAGTTGGCAACACCTTTCATGGACAATAACAGCAGGTGGATTAGATTTTAGAAATATAAAATTGAAGAAGTGGATAACACCTTAAAGATGATGGGGGTTAATAAAATAGTTCATTTTATTAGGAAGTACTTTCATAGTGAATGTCGTGTAGCACTTTCATAGTGCTTTCTATTGATGTCGTGTGGAAGAGCACTCTCATAGTGCTTCTTTTGTTGAAGTATGTACAATGTTATCTTCTTTAACGAAGACGTTCTGCTATTATAAGTAGCTGAAGGTCAGTCTTGTATCTATATAAATATCCGTAAAAGAGTATTTCAAAAGAAGCAACAGAAGCAAAGAGAGCTTCGAGTTGTATCTATCCTTCAGTTTTCTCCAATAAATGTTTTTCTCCATTCGTTTCTTGTCACATTACATATATCCAAAAGGTCACTCATATTATTTTGGTTCCAACAGGCGGTAATGGGCGGCAAACGGCGATAGACGACAATGGCGAAGGTTCGCAGAAACGAGTATAATTGAAAAGAGAGTGAGGGCATAGTGAAAAAAGGGTGGGGCGAGAAGTACAAACTTATGTTTTTAACTTCTTAAATTGGGGAAAAAATAACTTGAGAAGTGGAAATGCACTTAAGAAGTAGAAATTTATTTCAGAAATAAAAAATTTTACCAAATAAATTTCTACTTTAGAAATTAAACTATCAAATGGATTATTGTTCCAAAAGCAATTCTGGAACATAAATTCACTTCCAGAATTGTTATCATGCGCACCCTAAACTAACCAAAAATCAAGAGTAGCTTGAAAAGTGACAAACAAGTGGCAATACAGTTTCTCAACTTTGATTGATTATGTTAACCTCTTGTACTAATCAGATGACGAATGTGGGTTAGCGGTCCCTAATCTCTCCATCCTCTGCCCAAACCTTGCCCAAGCTGCCGCCATGACTGCTAGCCACCAGCACCCACGGCGAACTCTATCGTGCCATTCCCGTGGTCCTTCGACGTCGAAGGCCTTCACTTCTTTGTAGTCTTCGTCATCTAGTAACTTTAAGTGCCGAAACCTCTTTACTCTTTCGGATAGCAAATTGCATATTAAAAATATTGTTGAAGAAACGAAGGATAGGGTAGAGCCATTTCAGAACAAATGAACCAGATAGATCTTTCTAAGGGAAAACCTTGCCATTTTCCCATTTTTATGCTAAAGGAAAAAGCCACCAAAACCCGAAATTATGTTCATTGTGATAGATTTACCATAATTTTTATTGTGACATCAAAAACCCTAGGCTTTCACCCGTGTGACATATTTACTCTAAACTTTTTTTTGGTGACACCAAAATTCCTAAACTTTTACTCGCGCGACAAATTTACCCTACCTTATAATTTCATTAAAAAAATGCCATTAAAAATCCTACATGGCTGCTGAGGTGGATGATAAGAGGTGTAAACAAAGATGATGTGGTGCCACGAGGATCAAGTAAGGGTAAGTTTTTCTCTTATTTCAAAATTTTTTACATCTTCGACCAGGAAAAAAAAAAAGACAGATTCCTGTTTCGTCTCTCCTGCGTGAACAAAAACATAGCCCCAAAATTCTTGGGTTCTTCACGCAAAGGGCGTGGACACCATCGCGTACATTTTGGTGAATGACGCCTTCGTGATGCGAGCATGGAAGGAGAACCTAAGGATCGGCAACGCGGTCATGCTGCTGTCGGACGGGAAAAGGAACTTCACGAGGACGATCAGGTGCGAGCTTGACCTGAGCGATCAGTCGGTGGGGCTCGGGTTGCGGTCGCGGCATCATGCGCTGTTGGAGGACGGCGTTGCGAAGGTTCTAAACTTGGAGGAAGGTGGGACTTTCACCTTCAATGGTGTTGAGGATATGCTCAAGGGCCTGTAGATATTTTCTGTTTTTCCTCGTCTTCTTTTTTGGCTATTGTCTTGAGGGGTTGAGGTTCTTCTTGCGTTCTGAATTTGATATAGTTCCAACTTGTGGCTAATAAATTGCGATGGAATTAGAACTGCGGTCCAATGGAAAGACTCAAACAAGGATTTCCAAGATTTTGCCCTTTTTCACTCTTCTTGTTGCGGTTGGTTTGTTGTTCTGTATGCTGGGTATCACATTGCAAATTACGGTTCAAGGTCATAGAGATTCTGCTTCTCGTTGGATAGAGGAGCTGAGAGGGAGCAAACCGCAATTGAGATTTTGACAGAGAACCCTAGAATTTCGGGCAATGTTTTTGTTCACGGGGGGGAGAGAGTAAACTGGAGTCTGATTTTTTTTTTCCCTGGTCGAAGATGTAAAAAAATTTGAAATAAGAGAAAAACTTACCCATACTTGATACACGTGGCGCCACGTAAGCTTTGTTTACACCCTTATCGTCCACCTCAGTAGCCATGTAGGGTTTTTAATAGCATTTTTTTAATGAAATTATAAGGTAGGGTAAATTATCACACGAGTAAAATTTTAAGGTTTTATATGTAATGAAAAAAAGTTTAGGGTAAATATGTTACAAGGGTGAAAGCTTGGGATTTTTGGTATCATAAAAAAAAAAGTTTAAGGTAAATCTGTCATAATGGGCATAGTTTGTGATTTTTGGTGGCTTTCTTTCTTATGGTAAAGAAATATCATCGCACCCGAACGGGATATTTCATCCACCCTTTTACGTGTACGCTGGATTAGGAATAACACATAAAATTTGACTGGTGCGATTCGCTCACAAAATAAACTAGGCAAGATTTGACTCAGAGAACATTCCGACACACTTACGAAATAAACCAGGCAAAATTTGATTCATAAAACATACAATTATAGTAAAAGAAATTATGTTTAGGGTAAGATATGTTTCTATGTCAAACGTTTCGAATATAGTAATAAATTTAGAATGATGAATAATGCATCCAATGACTAGAAAGGTGCCATTCCGCGAGAAATACATTTTCATTTAAAAAAAAAGAAAAAAAAAAAGAAATGCACGATTGTAGAGTTTTCTCATCATATGGTAGGTGCCTCCGGTTCATTATCACTGAAAAATAAAATCATTCCACGGTAAGTACAAGTGATGAATTCTTCAGGCAGTCGCATTGTCGTGGCAAGAGCTTTTTCCTTATTTCTTTTAGTATTGTATGTTTGGAAACTCTAAATTCACCAATTCCTAATGGGAGACCCATCATCGGCCGGTTGAAGAAAAAATGTGATGATCTGACATTCTGACAATATTGCTAGTAATTTTTGGCTACACAATCTCTCAATTAATGAACGTTTTATGCAAAACACTCGATAATGGTGTGTAGATCTATAGTTAATATTGTACTTTATCAGGAGAGCATTTTAGCGAATCGACCCTGAATTTGCAATTTTGCTTCTCTCTCTCTTTTCGGTGGGGGTGTTTGCCCTTTTCTTCGGCCCCTCTCTTCGTAATCAATTCTTCGTCGGACTTTATATTCATGAGCTTCCCATCTTTAATCCGAATGATGACTCAGCGATAGAGAGATTAGGCATAGAAAAATAGAAGGACTGGGCCTGCTTCGAACAACTTAGACTTTCTCTTTTATTACTGGAAAGGGATCCGCATACCATTTCAGTTTATTTAGGTGCCGCATGATAACCCATTAGAAGTAGAATTTTCCTGCTATAAATCATCTAGCAGGGACATTCGTTTGGTAAAATCACTTCCGAAGTATGAATGCATTTGGTAAAAAAAAAAAGATTTGTCATAGGATTTTCTACTTCTGATTGGATTTTTGACTAACTTTGAGAAGTTAAAAATTTGTGATTTTCTGTTTTAGAATCACTTCTTCGATCACATGAGTCTCGGCTGACCACTGTCGCCACCCGTGGCTGGACGTCGTCCGCCAACAGCTTGGCTCAGGTTGCTTGTCGCCGATCGCCGGCTACCCGCCGCCTGTAGCTTGCCACTGCCGCTGTCGCCAAAAATTTTGTTAATAATGTTTCAAAAATAGAAATTTTAAACCGTTACCAAACGAATTTCTTTGATTAGAAATCACTCAAGAGTAGAAGTAAAAAAAAAAATTAATTTATGCTTTTGAGGAGAAGTAGAAAAATGAATTTCTAATCAGAAGTTGAGAAGTTGACCAAAAGTGTTCTCATGCATGGGCTTAGATGTCTTTTAGTTTTTTTTTGTCCTTTTTTCTTCCAAGTAAGTATAAAGTCATTATTGTGTTACTACATTTATAACCATGTATCCAATTTTGGTTCATTTAGCTCTAAATCAACTAAAATTGAGAGAATTATAAAAAAAGTCATAAACCTATTGCAACTATATCGATTAAAAAAAGCGTTTATAATTTTTTTTTGCCAATTAAATCTTAAACCTTTTGTATTTATGTCAATTCAATCTATCTAGTCAAAATTGGCTGAAAATCGCTGGTGTAGCACACTGGCGCTTACATAGCAATTTTCAATATTATTTTTGAATTTTTAGTGTAGTTTTATTTATGTTTTCTCTCTTTTTATTTTATTATTAAAAATTGCCATGTCAGTGCCAGCATCACTATATCGGCGATTTCTGATCAAAATTAGCCGGATGTATTGAATTGATACAAATGTAAAAGGTTCAGGACTCAATTGACCAAAAAAAAATATTTAGGACAAAATTGACACAATTGCAATAAATTTATTGACTTTTTTTATTAATTTTTTTCGACCAAAATTGGACCAGAGTGACTGCTCAATGAACCATGGATTACGTGAGTGCTAATATAAATGTAGTAACCCAACAATGACACAATGCTAACTCCAAACTTGAAAACGTAAGTGATAGTGAACTCTGTCCCTCTCTCACGGTTCACTCCAATGGAGGTCACACTCCTTGCAATGATGTACGTCCTCGTGGTATCCTATGCCACCCTCAGCCTCCTCCGCAGCCTCTTCTGCTGCCACGGCAGGTGCTGCTACATGATTGGCTCTGAGCGCTACAAGTCCCCCGAGGACACGAAGCTCGACACCGACGAGTCCATCCGCATCGTCCTCCGCAACGGGAACCTCAAACTCGACGACTACTACTTCTTGCCCAAGTTGAAGGCCCGGCCCAGGATCGGCCATGAGACCTATGGGCCGAGGCTCGTGCTCGACGGTCGGATGTCGACGAGGTGTTCCATTAGACGGCCCGCAATGTGTTCATCACCACCGGGGTGGCGCCTTCTGAGGTCAAGATCCTCATCTTCAGCGAGTCGCTGCTCTCACCTGCGTCGGCGCTGGCCTGGAGGATCGTGAACCACTTCAAGCTCAGGGAGACATCAAGACCTTCAATCTCTCGGGTACTAGGGATGGTTCCATTCCGAAATTGCAATCAAAATGAAATACCTGAAGATTCTAAATTCCAAAAAATAAAAAAGAAGAAGAAGACGATTGGGTTCGATGTTATTCGATAGGTTCCCATTATTTTTGTTAGTAAATTTCATATGCCCGATGTGGATAGACGTGGGTCCGTTTTTAGCTGATGTTTAAGCAACAAAATCATGTAATCCATGAGTCTTCTAGATTTATAAATGGATAAATGATTAGATTTTGTCTGTCATGTGGAATATTCTTGACATTTTTCGAGTTTTGGATGGCTTAGAAAAATAAATCAACGAATTATCTTTTCATATTAAAAAAATATAATAAAATTCAAATTCAGGTTAACGATTTTGTCGTTCCTAATCATTTTTCACAATATCGACCAGACATTAGGGCTTAGTACTAGACTCTGTAGATTCATGTCACATGGTGATGACTATGTAATAGCTTCGTTGTAGCCTTGTGATCCAAAAGAGAGAATATTTTGCGCGGAAATATAAAAGAGGGATAAATTTAGACTTTTCCGCATGAAAAAAAAGTAGGAAGTTGACTGCATTATCCGACAATACTATCGGTTATTTCTGACCACACGGTCTCTTGATCAGTAAATACTTTATGTTGGGATTACCCCAAGTGCTACAACTTGTGTACGACGCTCATTTTAGTGTCAAAACTTTCAAATTAATCACTTCAATATCAAAATTTTGTAAATTTAATCACTTCAGTGCTAGGTGCATATGTGATCGCCGGAAAATCTATGTGAAGTTTACGTGAATTATTTACATAAAAAAGCAGGAGGATGTGGCTTGCCAAAGGCCGACTCAGGGATTGGAAGAGCAAAACGACATCGTTGAAGCCGATTTCGCCCAAACAAAAACCTTAAATCCCCAAATTAGAAACCCTACCGCAGTTGAAGTAAATTGAGTCCCCATTTCGATTTTGCGCCAAAATTAACAACCCTAATTTTTTCCTCCGAGCCCTAATCTTCCCATTGGAGCCCCAATTTTATCCTAATTTCGCCTCGAGATCTAATTTTCAGATTGGGAAGAAGACGCACACCTCACGATCGTGAGCAGGCGATGGCGATGGCCAACCAGAGAACAATGATGGCGACAACTCCACGAGCGACCGAGCAACTGTATTTCACACGAGAGTCTCAACTACTCCTTCGCACAAGAGAGAGGACCAGTGAAGGAGAGAGACCGAGCAACGTCGTTTGTGTATCATAACACAAATACACAAATGGCGTCGTTCTTTTCATTTTTGCCCTTATTTAAGCCACGTTTAATTTCCATCCTAGCAGTCGCTTGTACAAATTTGCCACATAAGACAGTAAAAAGTAATTCATTTCGCCGGTTTTTGGATGGATTGGCACCAAAGTGCACGATTTTATCCGAAATCAGAACTCAAGTGATTGATTTTTTTTTTAAAAAAAACTTAGCATTGAAGTGATTAATTTCAAAGTTTTGGCACTAAATTAAGCGTCATACATAAGTTATGTCACTTAGGGTGTACTTAAGCCTTCAAAACACATGCTGATAGTATATGGATTTCAACCGTTTCTAACAGTACTGTCAGGAAAATATTTCTAAAAAAAAGTAAGATTGTGTTGGACATATTTTGACCAGTTTTTTTTTTAGGTCAAAATATTTTGGCTTTTTTTTTTGCATAAAATATTTTGGCTTTATATTTATATATATGTATATATATTTGGCCCAGTTTACTTGCAGTTTTGACTCTTTGATTTATTCTCATCGATGGTTCAAATTTTCCTTTTCCCTCTTCTTCGTTATGCCTAACCGCCTCGCGCAGGCATGGGCTGCAGCGCAGGCGGGGCCACGATCCATCTGGTCCAAGATCTCTTCAAAACGCGGGCCTACCTGCTTTCCCCTCGTACTGTTACTGCGGCAAGGAGAAGTGCACGATCATCTCCAACTGCCTCTTCCGAATGGGCGGCTGCGCCGTCCTCCCCGCCAATGACCGGGCCCGGGCCATCATGAAGCTCGGCTGCTCCGTCCGCGTCCACCACGGCTGGCATGACGAGTTCTACAGCTGCTGCATCCAGGAGGATGATGGACCGAGGCACCAGGGGTTCCGCATAACGAAATGGCTTGTCAAGGCCGCCGCACAGAACCTCGAGGCAAACCTCCTGATCCTGCTGCCCCGAGTCCTCCCTGTCCGCGAGCTTGTCCAGTACAAGCTCGCCAACACCCTCGTGAACAACCCATTCTCCGAGAGAGAGAATCGGGAGGTCTATGGTAGCCCAAGCCTCAACTTGAACCTCAAGTCCGGGATCGACCAATTCTGCATCCACGGGAAGGGATTGAATCTGAGCGAGTACGATCTCGAGCCGTCGGGGATGGCGCTGCTCCCGTTTGGGAACACGTCGGTGGGCGGGCACTGGTACGTGCTTTCATGGAGGCGAAGAAGCGGCTGAAGAGGAGGGGGACAGCCTCAAGGACTACCCAAGAGTCAGTCTCGACAACCCGCCGTTCTAGACAAGTACGGGTGACTATAGACTATACATGTGACATGTTGGGATTTACTCATCATCTTTATTTAGGATTTTATGATGATAACTTTTTTGCATGCATTACTTGGTAACTTCGATATATTACGGACCTATGGTTGAACTTGTTAAGCTAGGAAGTTTTTTCAGAAAATTGATTTGGAGCCATGATACTAGCATAAGAACACTAGAAGTGCCAAAGGTTTCGTATGTCGCTTGCTTTAATACTAAAAGTTTTCAACTCACGATAAGGGCCAATCGAAAAAATTACTATCGCTTATGGGCCTCCGGCGAGAAATTCCTACAAAAAAACATTTTGTGAATTTATAATAAAACATGTAATGTGAGATGAAATTTCAATATTAAAGATGATTTCACGTGGACTTCCTAAACTACTATTATTCATCGTCTTTCCCACTTAACTTATCTTACAATTCATATTATTCTCTATCAAAACTTGAAGGTTTACCCTACTCCAAAACCATCAAGTGGTTCAAGTTAGTGTGCTCATTTAATCAATTCCAGGT
Organism: Rhodomyrtus tomentosa; assembly: GCA_028455895.1. Lineage (NCBI taxonomy): Eukaryota > Viridiplantae > Streptophyta > Magnoliopsida > Myrtales > Myrtaceae > Rhodomyrtus > Rhodomyrtus tomentosa. The sequence goes on along the minus strand of JAPCWY010000009.1, from coordinate 13,173,379 downwards.
AAGATTGTCCCTTAAAGTTTCGGCCGCTCGAGATTGTTAGATTAGGGGTTTGATTTTCTTAACTAGGGTTAACTCGAGACTGTATCGCTTGATTTTTAAGGTTGATCAAGGTCTTTGTTCGCCCAAAGCTTTCCATTCAATATAAAATGAATCTCTAGGGACTAGAGTGGGTTGACCCGGTCAGTAATCTTGATGCTCGTACGTTTGATTTTAGATTAAAGTATTAACAATATTAATATATCCTTGTCATTAAAACTCATTGACGGTTACATGATCAGCAAAAACTAAGAGCAAATGATGCTTGATTTTGTAGCATGGGTGATGCTTTGTTGTGGATTTATTGACGTCTACTGATGCTCTTGTCATGAGATTTGTTACTAATATCAATATATGAAAAGTCCACTATGAGTCATTCTATAGAGCATGACTATGTTTCATGAATAAAATCGTGTTGAGTGGTTTCAATGGATTTTGAATGACTTTGATAAGCAAATGTTTTGTAAAGTTGAAACTCTGCATGTAATGGAGTGAAATGGTAATTGTGTGTAACACGAGAGTGAAGAATTAAAGTAATTTAACAGGACATAAATTTCTCTGCTAACAATGAGCTTTTATGAATTAAATGTTTCTTAGATAGCGATTAAATTAGATTAATTAAAGGAAATGAAATCAGGTAGAAAAATCCAAGGATTGTAAAGTAGAGGGGCTATTTTGCAATTTCAAATAGTTAGAGGTTTCATCTTCTAAAACTGGAACTTTTGAGAGCTGCTTATATGTTAAGGATGCTTATTTGGTATGTTCTTATTTAATTACTAGACAATTAATTTTGTTTGGTCAAACTAGACAATTTATCTAACTAGTCAAAATTTAGAATTAATTGTAAGAGTAAAAAAAGTGGATTCCTTTGGTATTTTTACAAAACCGAGGATATGTATACGGTGTTAATACGATATTCATATGGATCAAATTGCAAATGAATGGCCTTAGCTAAATAATTTTATTAGTAAAGCTAGATTAAGAGAAAATTTGAGATGTGAGCCACATTGGATTTAATGCTTCGAGGTTTGCACAAATGAAATTATGCAACACGTAGTGTTGAGATATTATGGTGCATATGATTTCCAAAAGCTCTCGGTATTATATGGAAATCGACAAGATTTGCACTACGATGAAGGATGGACTATGCCAATATCATTTGTGCCACGTACATGTGCTGCAAGCTCATGAATTGAGTGACGATTAATTTACGAGTAAGGGCTTGAAGGTTTGCAAATGATGATAAATAGTTTCCATTGTTAATACAGGAAATGCCGGGAGTTTAGTGTGATGATATTTGCACTCTTGCAACTATTATGTTATGATGATTTGCATGTCAGTGTTGCCATGTGATGAAACGTCTATCCGGCAAAGAGCGAGGTCCATTGTATGAGTATGCGCGCAAGGCTTCAGAAAAAGACAGATGTTCAACTACGTAAGACGAGTCTCTGCAGAGTCCACATGGGGATGAAGAAATAGCTTGGCTGTGTAACGTGATATAGCTTGGCTAATCTCTATTATGTGATATTATGGACCTAAGGTTCAACATCGAAAAAAAAAAGGGGGGACAAAATGAGTATGAATTTTCACGAGAATGAGAATGGAATAGCCATCTTCATGCGGTTGCAAGATGGTGTATTTATTCCTTGCGCTGATGTGGAGGACACCTGTGATGGATGCTGAGCTGAGGCGTGGTAAAGATGCATTAAGATTTAGTCTCCTGGGAGTTGATGGTGATGATGCATTGTTAGTAGAGAGATGAGCCATAACTTGTTAGCACAGCAATTGAATCCCTCACCTTAATTTAAATCCAGTCCTTACGACCACGCTCTTTTTGTTCGACACACATCTCGTGGGTCCATTATACTACTCTTATATGTGGATACTATAGTTAAAGTTATAGATGATTGTCTGGATATTTTAAAACTCTAGCGATGCCTCTGTTAATCGTTTGAAGAATTAAATATACTGTAAATCCTAAAACTTATCACAAAAGTGTAATTGAGTCCTAAAAAAAAGTGCAATAAGTTAAAGCTGGTCAAATTAGTGCAATCAAGTACTTCCGTTAACTCCATCCAAATTGATTAACAAAAAATTCTTAGTGTCTTTTCTATTATTATCATTTTCTCTCTTCTACGTGTGTTATGGCCGAGTCATGAAACATTGGCTAAAACGAAGTGGTTTCAACCCAGAAATCATTTTTTAGATTAAAAAACATATTTAATTATATTAAAAATACTTACCAAAAAAACACAATTAAAAGATTTTTTTTTTTTTAAAGAAAAGCTCAAGCGAGGATTGCTGCCGGCGACCCTCGCCCACCATTCCTCCCCCATCTCCGAAAAGGCCCTTCTTGATAGATTGACTATTCTTGACAGAAATTAATATGCACTAAATGGACCTGAACTTCGGATGATTGAGGAGCGGTTGAGATCGCTACGCAGTTTCTCGTTACATGAACACGACATAGTGGGAGAGTTTGGCTTGGGTGGAGTAGAAGATCTACACGAATTTAAATTCGAGGAAATAGAAATGTATCGGAATTGGAATTACCACGAGTGGAAATATATACAAAGCGTGGAGATTGAAAAATACATGTCAAAGTAACGACAGAAGATGATCCCTGGGAGATTGGTGTTCTGCTGTGCAATGCTGCACTGGGCACTTATTTAATAACCGGCCAAGAATTTAGACCCAAATATTTTCCTCCAGGTATTCTTTTCGATTGGTAAATTTGCAAGAATGTTTTCTTGTTAGCTATTCTTGCATATGTAGGGAAAATTAACTAAAAAGTTTTAAATCTGCTATACTTTTACTAATCCAATCCTAAACTTTTTAATTATGCAAGTCCTAAAACTTTTTCAAGTTTTGTCAATTGAGTTTATCCGGTTAATTTTTGATCGAAAATCGATAACCTGGATGTTGGCATTCTACATAGCACGGCTAATGCCGACGTGGAGAATTCATTTTTCAAATTTATTATTTTCCCGTTTTCTTTTCTTCTCTTTTCCTTGTTTAACTTTTTCTTTCCTATGATGGGCGAAAGTGATCACGACCGCAATGATCTAGGGTGTTGCGTCCCTTGTCAGGGCTTCATTGCCCTCGCCAACCACAGTAAGAAAAAATAAAAAATAAAAAAATAAAAAAGAGAAAATTAAATAATCAAAAATTGTAATAACAATTGAAAAAAATTATCAACGACAACGCCCACAATGCGATGTAGAACGTTTGGTATCCACATTAGCGATTTTCAACCAAATTCGTCTATTAGACTCAACTGAAAAAACGTGAAAGTATTTGAGATTGAATTCTCATAATTAAGAAGTTTGTAATTGAATTTGCAAAAGTATAAGAAATTTACGAATTTCACGATAATTTTCGACAAAAAGACACCGTAAGTGCCAAAATTTTTGTATGACATTCTCTTTGGTGCCAATTTTTTTGGATCACTTAAGTGCCAATATTTTTGAAAAAGAATCATTTCAGTGCTAACTTTGATGACCTTTGCCAAAAATCTCACATGAATTTTTTTAAATAATAACATAATCGTATGTGGCTCATCAAAAAATCCCAATTAGCAATAAATATTAAATTTAAAAATATAGAAACTAAAAAAAGAAGTTTTTTTTGGTCAATTTTAAAAAAGTTTTTAAAAAAGTAAAAGTTAGGATTGAGCAGCGAGGACTATCCACCATTGCTGGCAATAGCTAGCGGGGGATGCCGATAACAGGCCAGGCCTCGCCAGGGTCGGCGAGGCCTAGCCATCACTGGGCAAGGTAGAGCTCTTGTTTGTTATTGATGGGAGGTTGTCGGCCACTGATTGAGGCTCGGTGAACCCCGCCGGCCATCCTCCACCCTCACCAGCCATTATTGGCGATGGTTCAACAAGGGTAGGGTGGTGGCAGCAGGAGTTGTTCAAGGCCTCTCGGTTGTGGAAGGTAGTTTTTTTTTTTTTTGCACCAATGCAAAAGATTTATAGTTGAATTGGCACAACAAAAAAGTTTATGACTGAATTAGCACCATGACAATAGATTTAGGATTGGATTGACGCAAATGTAAAAGATTTAGGACTGAATTGACACAAATGCAATAAGGATAAGACTTTTTCGACACTTCTTCCACCTCGCTTGCAACTCCATCGTCAGTCCAGATCAGTAATTCGAGCTGCTCTCCTCTCTACCCCTACGGTCAAGTTGTTTAAATTTGCCTTGTTCGAGGTTGTAGGTTGTGACATTCTGATTTCTCAGTCATTTTCAGACTCATTAATGAGAAATATATCTAGAGATATGTTTCAGTCATATCTCGCTCGAATCTGATCAATTCGAGTAGATTAACCAAAAAGAAAAGGCTAATGCAAGACGAGATACGTGGACCTAGAGAATTCGAATAGGAAATGGCGCTTTGACCATAAGGATTGTCAAGGGGTAGGCCGATCTAAGAACGATTAAGGAATGTCTTGCTAGCGTTATACGATTGGAGCGCGGGTGATGCCGTTTAACCAACATATAATTTGTAAAATTTTCCTAAATCGGACAGTGATGACCGAGACCATAGGAACTTGTGATAGACCCTCGCAATTACATGACAATCAAAGTCACCACGAATTGACGAGCCCTAAAGGTGATATGAATCACAGGGTCGATACGCGTAAAGTCTGCAAAAGCCACCCGTCGGTTCGGGATAGGCTGGAACCACGTCTGATAGAGAAAACAATCAGAAACGAGTCTTGAAAATTGAAAATGAAGAATTAAGAATTCCAACGCCATGTTTGGATTGACCGTCGCCTTATCAAAGAATATTGGATTGAGAAAAACGGCGTTCCGAACGTCGGGAGTAAGATTACCATTTTGCCCCTCAAATCTTTAGCCTTGCTTATGCAAATGAAGAAGGGCATTTTGGTCTTCTATACACCCCAAGAGCCACCGAAATTTTGGAGAAATGATGGCCATTGGATCACTCTTGAATGACACTAGCACATGTGTTAATGGATGGGTTAAAGAGTGGTCTTGTCCACTATTGACCACCTACCATTCAACCATTGACTTTTGAGATTGAATATAGTCTCTTCTCTCTCTCTCTCCCCCCTCTCATCTTGACCGGCCATAACACCCCTAATTCACGACAACATCTTCTTCTTCTTCCTCTCTTCTCTACTGCCGCCCAACTGAAGCTGCATCGCCTGTTCGGCCTTTCCGACGACCCCTTCCGGCCACCGCTTGGACTCCAGCCGACCACACCCTCCTAACTTGACCTCTTGTCGATGTCCTCGAAGTGGAAGCGTGTCGATTGAGCCACCGAGGACCTTCGGCCAACCATTTCCCCGGAAATCGACGGAAACTAATTCAATCTGAGGTAGGCCAAGTTTCTGACCCTTAAGGATCTCGAAATATTGGAGTTTTGTGACCAAATTTTATGGCGATTAGGGGACTTGTATATCAATCTATGGTAAACTGAGCTTGATTTGATGAAATTTTGATCTCAAATGGGTCTTCTGAATGTTGGACAGAAATTGTCGATTTACTATCTTGGAGGAGCCGGGCAATTTCAAAGAGATTCCGGCGACGATGCGACCTCAAACTTTCGGTGAAACTCTTAGACCCTTAGATAGACATGTTAACAAGTAGGTTGATGATTAAATGATGGATTTGGAGTAAATTAAGGGCCGAACATACTCGGTTTGCACAGAACCAAAAATAACCGGTTCGATTCTGTGCAAGATCGAATCTGTGGGGCCTGAAGGCTGTTGATTTTGAGTCTCAAATTGGTGATTGAGGCATGCTGGGATAGTGAGAATTGTGTTATGGAGGTTTGTGATGCATGGATGGGTGAATTGGACAAAGAAAATTGACAATTGGTTAGAAATTCTTAGGTTGCATGGTGAGTTTGGCCTTGGACCATTGAAATCGAAATTGTGAGGGCTTAAGAGGAGGATTTTTATGGCATCAAACTTTAGGTAAGGGAATTTCTAACCTTATGATAGGAAAATTGAACTCGATTGGGCGAGTCGGACGGAATTGAGATTGTTTCTTGAGAAGTTGAATGTGATTGGTCTTTGTGTATGCTAAGAGAGTATAGGTGATCCTAATGTTTGCTCATGTTGGTCTCTTGAATAATTGGTCACGTGTGATTGTGTATTGAATTATCTTGTATGCCATGGATGCACTATTTATGTATGAGTTGCACTTGATCTTGTGTGCATAACTTGTGATTGTGGTACGGCGGAGACGAGGCGAGACCCTAATGCGTATGAGACGAGGGGTGGTGGAATGAGTACCCTGAGGCGCAGGGTTGGAGTTGTGTGGCGCCCCGATGCATATGAGACACGGGATTGAGATGGCCACGGTCCTGATGTGTTTACGCGGGATGAAAATATGAGGTGTCGACACTGGCCTGAAGTATCATTGAAACCGGATGCGTTTACGCGGGTTGTCAATGACGATCTGATGCGTTTACGCGGACCGAGTCTGATGCGATCTAATCGCGAGCATGAGAATGAGGCAGCCAGAAAAAGATGGTTGTGGTGATGTGGCAAGACGAGTCGTGCATGATCATCCGAATGTGATATGATGCCATAATTGCATGCCTGTCATCTGTGTGTGGTTATCTAAATTTGTATTACCTTATATGTCAATGAGTTTGAATAATTGGGGTATGTGACTACCTGAGTGGACGGTCGGGCTAACCTAAGGTTAGGACCCACCTTACTAAGATGTGAATCTCACCCCGTTGGGGACCCCTTCTTTTACAGATCCTAGGCCTTGACGATGTAGCGCATTCTTTTTGGAGACCCGAAGGAGATGTCCACCTATTTTCATGAGTTCCCTGACGAGCAGGGAACTATTTATGTCAGAAAATGTACGATTGTCTGGGTAGACGAGGGTAGTATAAGTTGGAAACCTCACAAGTGTGAAGCCTGATTCAGGAAAATCGGGGATATGTCTACCGGGCGGCTGAAGCTCAATGAGGTGCGCCAAGGAGTTGTTCCTAGTTAGTGCCACCCCACTCGAGATTTTGACCAGGGTGAGGGGTCTGTTGCCGGTTCTAAGAATGGATCGGAGAGGATCCCGACCACAGAAAACACGGAGGAGGAGGTCATTGTGGTCGAAGCGACTAAGGAGGATCTCATGGAGCCATTTGCTGAGGAGACCGCTGAGGATACTATAGAGGTTCGTTCTGAGAACTTTTCGGAGTACGAGCCCACGGAGGACGTAGAGGAGACCAAGGACTCCAGCAGTTCGTCTTAAGAGCTCCTTGCTTGCCAATCGGTCTTGTGATGGCGACCCTAATCTTGTTTAGTGTTGGATGTTTATTGAGTGGATCTTTTTGTGTACTTACCCCGTCGCCCCTTGTGTTAGTGAATTTAGTAGTTATGCATCTGTATGAACAGTTGGATATTTGTATGACAGTATTTGCGCTATCTAGGTCCCACTTATATTTTGTACGGAGGAGTTATTTCATTATTATTTCCACATGCTTAGCATATATATATATATATATATATATCATGTCTCTCGACTTAATTGTGGATCTTGAGACCGCGAGAGATATTTGGTTTACTTGTAGGAAGTCGCGTGCTCGTGTCCGGGGCGCGGGGCGTAACAACCCCGTCTGATTTGATATCAGAGCAAGGTCAGCTCGATCCAAAGTTGATTGAGAACTGGAGTAATAAGGAAGGTTAAGTTGGGACTTGGACGGATAGCGAGACCTTAAGAGACTAGTTAAGATAAGACATGGGGTGCATAGTATGTGACTTGGCACTTATGGATGGCATTTGGCCTTGGCAGGGTCGTGGTGTTGCATGAGTATTAAGTTCCCTGCTTGGTGTTGGGAATCATTTCTGGACTTTAGCATGTTGAATGAATAAGTATGGTTGGTTTTAGTGAACCGTTAGAGTAAACGGAACTGAGAAATGACCATGGACTACTTGTTGAAATATCTCTAGAACTTGTTGTATGGAGTACTGTTGTGTTATGATTGTTTCTGTTAAGGAGCAGTTAGTAGCTCTAGGTATGGATGAATGAATGAGTTACTAACTCCTTGCTGAACTTGTGATGGACGAGGTTCAGTAGAGGGAGATAAGAATGAGCAACCTATCTAGGAGATCTGAAAGATCTAGAGGCAGAGCCTCTAGCTCGAGGTCGCTTGTAGCGGAGGATCCAAGGATGGATGGCATGCTGAGGGCACTAGAGAGAATTGACGACCTTATTGACAGACAGACCCAGGACCAGGATGCTGCTATAACTCAGACGGTAGGAGCCGCCATGGCTACCATCAACGCCAACAATGGCAACAACGGTGGCAATGGAAGCCAGGGTGAGCTTAACCAAGGCAATGAAGCGGTGAATGCCCAAGAGGAAATCATCGTGGCCAGACAGATGGGTCAACTAGTCGAGCAGTTCATAAAGCTGAAGCCGATTCAGTTTGACGGGACTGGAGATCTCGAGCTAGCACCCAGGTGGATTGAGAAGTTGTAAAAAGCCTTTGGAGTGCTGAGGTGCACGGACGAAGAGAAGGTGCTGCTAGCAATGTACCAGCTGGAGGGTACAACAAATGATTGGTGGGCTGCCACCAAGGGTGGAGTTTTCTCTGAAGGAACGGCCATTAATTAGGACGCCTTTAAGACGGCGTTTAACGACAAGTACTTCTCGGAGACAACTAGGGAAAGGAAACAGGTAGAATTCTTACAGCTGCGCCAGAACCAACTGACGATAGATCAATATGAGGCCGAGTTCTCCAGATTATCAAGGTACGCACCTCGATCAATGGAGGATCCCTAGGAGAAATCACGGAGATTTAGGGATGGTTTGAGGCCTGAGCTCCGCAGTTAGATAATTGCTATAAACCCAAGGACTATAAGGAGATCTATGAGCGAGGTCAGATGATTGAAGGGATTTGAAAGAGAGGAATACCGCAACTAGATCGCGATTTACCCCATTCAGAGACAATCGCCTGATGGGCAATTGACTGATGGCGAGCAATAAGCGTTTTGTGCCTCCCGTAAGGAAAAATATTGTGAAGCCGTCGAATCCCACTAATTGGAGCTTCCGCCTTTGTGACAGGAGGCATGAAAATGGGCCATGCCCCGTAAAGATTGGGGCTTGTTTCAAGTGTGGTCAACTGGGCCACCAGATGAGGACGTGCCCAAATCAAACTCCGGCGAGTCGACCTCAAGGACAGAACTGCAAGCTGGATCGTCAATTGCCACTCCTCAGATCGAGCAGAACCGACCACCGGCCTAGGGAAAGGTATATGCAGTAGCTCGCAGAGAGGCGAAGGAAGCACCAAGCGTGGTCACAGGTACGATTTACTTGTGCGACCAAGCTGCATATGCATTGTTTGATCCTGGTGCCACGCATTCTTTTGTGTCTGCTCAATTTGCTGATTTGGTGGGTATGAAGTTAAAACCATTGAATATGAATCTGCATGTTGCCACTCCATTAAAGGATAACATATTGGTTTTTTTGGGCTGTACTGGTTGTGAAATCATGATTGGAGGAAGTAAGGAGAGTATTGATCTAACTGTATTACCCATGTATGATTTTGATGTAATCATAGGGATGGATTGGTTGGGTAAACATGGAGCAGTAGTAGACTATGGTAGTAAAATAATCCGATTTTATCCGAGAGGCCGCCCTAGTTTTGAATTGGTGGGAAGTCGAGGAGGAATCTCGATACATTTAATTTCATCTCTAGAAGTGATCAAGTTGATGCCAGAAGGGTGTTAATCGTACTTGGTTGCAGCGATAGACACGACTACCGAAGATCCAAAACTAGAGAGTATCCCGATAGTGCGTGAATTTCCGGACGTGTTTCCCCAAGAATTGCCAGGATTGCCACCGGAGTGAGAAATAGAATTTGTGATCGAATTAGCTCTTGAAACGGAGCCGATCTCGAAGGCACCTTATAGGATATCCTGTCGGAATTGAAAGAGTTAAAGGTATAGATGCAGGAATTGCTTGACAAAGGATTTATCCGGCCGAGCGCTTCACCGTAGGAAGCGCTGGTATTGATCGTAAGGAAGAAGGATGGGTCTTTGCGTCTATGCATCGACTATCGGCAGTTGAACCAGGTAACAGTGAAGAATAAGTACCTACTGCCGATGATTGACGACCTATTTGATCAATTACAAGGAGCAGCATTTTCAAAGATTGACTTGAGGATAGGGTATCACCAACTGAGGATCAAGAAGGAAGACATACCTAAGACTGCTTTTAGGATGAGGTATGGTCGTTATGAGTTTACGGTGATGCCGTTTGGATTGACCAACGCTCCAGCTGCCTTTATGGACCTGATGTATCAACTATTTAAGGAATTCTTGGATAGATTCGTCATAGTCTTTATTGACGATATCTTGATTTACTCGAGGAGTGACGCGGAACATGAAGAGCACTTGAGGATTGTCCTACAGACCCTGAGGGAGCAATCACTCCATGCGAAGTTGAGTAAATGCGAGTTCTAACTGAATAAGGTAGCATTTCTTGGTCATGTGGTATCTAAAGAAGGAATCGCAGTGGATCTTGCGAAAATCGAAGCGGTAACGAATTAGCCTAGGCCTACTACAGTCACTGAAGTTAGAAGTTCCGTGGGATTGACAGGGTATTACCGACGATTTGTGGAGAAATTCTCATGCGTAGCCATCCCATTGATGAGACTAATAAAGAAGGAAACGAGATTTGAATGGACAGATAAATGTGAAAGGAGTTTTCAAGAACTCAAGCAACGGTTGACGACTGCACCGGTGTTAACAATTCCATCTGGACAAGGGGGCCATGAAATTTACAGCGATGCCTCGCTAAAAGGATTGGGTTGCGTACTGATATAGCATGGAAGAGTAGTGGCCTATGCATCCCGACAGTAGAGACCACATGAAATGAACTACCCAACGCATGATCTGGAATTAGCAGCGATCATATTTGTTCTGAAGATCTGGAGACACTACCTATGTGGCAAAAAGTGTCAAATTTACACCGACCACCAGAGCTTAAAATATATGTTTTCCCAGAAAGAGCTGAATATGAGGTAGCGTTGATAGATGGAGATGCTCAAGAACTATGATTGTGATATACTATATCACCCTGGGAAGGCAAATATAGTCGTAGATGCGCTGAGTCGGAAGTCAAGCATCACATGTCTACTGATGAGAAGTTGGTCGATGATAGAAGACTTGAAAGATTTTGAGTTCAGACTGGAAGTCTGCCAGTTATCCAGCTTAATGGCTACATTGAGGCTGGAACCTGAGGTCCAGGAAGGAATAAAGACCTTATAGTCTACGGACTCGAAAATTCAGAAAATTTTGGAGGCGGACGCGACGAAGAGAAAGCCAGAATTTCAGTTGTCAGAGGACGGAATTTTGAAGTTCCGAGGACGGCTTTGTGTGCCGAAAGATGAAGGACTCAGGGAAATGATTTTATCAGAAGCTCACATGAGCAATTATAGTATCCACCCGGGGAGTACAAAGATGTATCAGAACTTGCGATAGCACTATTGGTGGAACGGAATGAAGGTGGATGTGGCGAGATATGTGGCTAAGTGTTTGACATGCCAGCAGGTGAAAGCACATCACTGTAAGCCTGGAGGACTATTACAGCCACTGAAAATTCCTGAGTGGAAGTGGAAGCATATAACTATGGATTTTGTGATGGGACTCTCGAGAAGTTAGAGAGGTCACGACTTCATATGGGTAGTCGTGGATAGATTGACCAAGTCCACCCACTTCATTCCTATGCGAAAGGATTTCGTAATGGATAGATACGCTGAGTTATACATGAGGCAGATAGTGAGGCTGCATGGAGTGTTTGTGACGATTAGCTCGGATAGAGATCCCAAATTCACAACGAACTTTTGGAATAGTTTTCAAGAAGTCATGGGAGCTTGATTGCAGTTTGGTACAGCGTATCATCCATAGACGGAAGGACAGCCGGAAAGGACGATCCAGACGCTTGAGAACATGTTGCGAGCATGCGTCATTGATTTTAAAGGTGGATGGAAAGATCAGTTACATTTGGTAGAGTTTGCTTATAATAATAGCTATCGGCATAGCATCCAGATGGCACCATTCAAAGCACTCTATGGAAGAGCCTGCAGAACTCCAATTTACTAGGATGAGGTTGGAGAAAGAAGTATCACAGGCCCAGAATTGGTAGAGCAATCGGTGAAAGCAGTAAAAATAATTCGGAATAGAATGAACACGGCACAAAGTTGTCAGAAGAGCCATGCGGATAAGCGGCGTAAGCCTTTGAAGTTTCAAGTGGGTGATCATGTCTTCCTCAAGGTGTCACCAATGAGGGGATTATCGCGATTTGGAAAGAATGGGAAGCTGAGCCCAAGGTATGTAGGCCCATTCGAGATATTGGAGCGGATTGAAACCTTGGCCTACAGGCTTGCCTTGCCGCCTAATTTATCCTAGGTGCATAACGTTTTCCATGTGTCAATGCGACGGAAATATGAATCAGATCCGACACATGTGTTGGACTACAAAGCCATAGAAGTAGACGACCGGGTGTCCTACGTGGAGAAGCCGATCAGAATTGAGAACCGGAAGGAGCAAATCCTCAATAATAAGAAGATTCCATTGGTCAAGGTGGTGTGGGAGTACCATGAAACTGAAGGCGCCAGTGGGAGAACGAAGAGACGATGAGGTGACAACATCCCCATTTATTTGAGTAATTAAGTTTGATGTAAATTTCGGGGACGAAATTTTTGTAAAGGGGGAAGAGTTGTGACATTTTGATTTCCCAATCATTTTCAGACTCATTAATGAGAAATATATCTAGAGATGTGTTTCAGTCAAATCTCGCTCGAATCTGATCAATTCGAGTAGACTAACCAAAAGAGAAAGGTTAACGCGAGACGAGATACGTGGATTTAGGGAATTCGAATATAAAATGAAGTTTTGACCATAAGGATTATCGAGGGTACATTTATAACCACAAAAAGTCGATCTAAGAATGATTAAGAAATGCCTTGCTAGCATTATACGATTGGAGCGCGCGTGATGCCGCTTAACCAATGTATAATTTATAAAATTTTCCTAAATCGGACAGTGACGATCGAGACCATAGGAACTAGTGATAGAACCTTACAATTACATGACAACCAAAGTTGCCACGAATTGACGAGCCCTAAAGGTGATATGAATTACAGGGTCGATACGCGTAAAGTCCGCAAAAGCCGTCCGTCGGTTCGGGATAGGTTGGAACCACGTCTAATATAGAAAACAATCAAAAACGAGTCTTAAAAATTGAAAATGGAGAATCAAGAATTCCAACGTCATGTTTGGATTGGCCGTCGCCTTATCGAAAATATTGGACTGAGAAAAACGACGTTTCGAACGTCGGAGTAAAATTACCATTTTGCCCCTCAAAACTTTAGCCTTGCTTATGCAAATGAAGAAAGGCATTTTGGTCTTCTATACACCTCAAGAACCACCGAAATTTTAGAGAAATGGTGGCCATTGGATCACTCTTGAATGACACTAGGACATGTGTCAATGGATGGACTAAAGAGTGGTCTTGTCCACTATTGACCACCTACCATTCAACCATTGACTTTTGAGATTGAATATAGTCTCTTCTCTCTCTTGCTCTCCTCTCATCTTGACCGGCCATAACACCCCCCAATTCACGACAACATCTTCTTCTTCTTCCTCTCTTCTTTGCTGCCGCCGGACCGAACCTGCGCCGCCAGTTCGGGCTTTCCAACGACCCCCTCCGGCTACCGCCTAGACTCCGGCCGACCACAACCTTCTAGTTTGATCTCTTGTCAATGTCCTCGAAGTGAAAGAGTGTCAATTGAGCCACCGAGGAGCTCCGGCCAATCATTTCCCCGGAAGTCGATGGAAACTGATTCAATCTGAGGTATGCCAAGTTTCTGACCCTTAAGGACCTCGAAATGTTAGAGTTTTGCGACCAAATTTTGTGGAGATCTAGGGGACTTGTATATCAATCTGTGGTAAAAATTTGAGCTTGATTTGATGAAGTTTTGACCCCAAATGGGTCTTGTGAATGTTGGACAGAAACTGCCGGCTTACTGTCTTGGAGGAGCCGGCGACTTTCGAAAAGATTCCGGCGACGACTCAACCTCAAACTTTCGATGAGATTCTTAGACCCTTAGACCCTTAGATAGATATGTTAACAAGTAGGTTGGTGATTAAATAATAAATTTGGAGTAGATTAAGAGCTGGATATACTCGGTTTGCATAGAACCGAAAATAGCCGGTTCGGTTCTGTGCAAGACCGAATATGTGAGGGCTGAAGGCTGTTGGTTTTGAATCTCAAATTGGTGATTGAGGCATGTTGGGATAGTGAGAATTGTGTTATGAAGGTTTGTAATGCATGGATGGGTAAATTGGACAAAGAAAATTGACAATTGGTTGGAAATTCCTAAGTTGCACGGTGAGTTTGGCCTTGGACCATTGAAACCGAAATTGTGAGGGCTCAAGAGGATGATTTTTGTGGCATCAAACTCAAGGTAAGGGAATTCCTAACCTTATGATAGGAAGATTGGACTCGATTGGGCAAGTCGGGCGAAATTGAGATTGTTTCTTGAGAAGTTGAATGTGATTGGTCCATGTGTATGCTAAGAGAGTATAGGTGATCCTAATGTTTGCTCATATTGGTCTCTTGAATAATTGGTCACGTGTGATTGTGTATTGAATCGTCTTGTATGGCATGGATGCATTGTTTATGCATGAGTTGCACTTGATCTTGTGTGCATGACTTGTGATTGTGGCACGGCGGAGATGAGGCGAGACCCTGATTCGTATGAGACACGGGGTGGTGGAATGAGTACCCTGAGGCGTTGAGGCGCGGGGTTGGAGTTGTGTGGCGCCCTAATGCGTACGAGACGTGGGATTGAGATGACCACGGTCCTGATGCGTTTACGTAGAACGGAGATATGAGGTGTCGACAATGGCCTGAAGTATCATTGAAACCGGATGCGTTTACGTAAGTTGTCAATGACGGTCTAATGCGTTTACACGGACCGAGCCTGATGCGATCTAATCTCGGACATGAGAATGAGGCAGACAGGAAAAGATGGTTGTGGTGATGTGGCAGGACGAGTCATGCATGATCATCCGAATGTGATATGATGCCATAATTGCATGTTTGTCATCTGTGTGTGGTTATCTAAATTTGTATTACCTTATATGTCTATGAGTTTGAATAATTGGGGTATGTGACTGCTTGAGTGGAGGTCGGGCTAACCTAAGGTTAGGACCCACCTTACTGAGATGTGAATTTCACCCCTTTGGGGACCCTTGCTTTTACAGATCCTAGGCCTTGACGATGTGGCCCATTCGTTTTGGAGACCCGAAGGAGATATCCACCTATTTTGATGAGTTCCCTGACGGGCAGGGAACTATTTATGTCAGGAAATATACGGTTGTCTAGGTAGACGAGAGTAGTGCAAGTTGGAAGTCTCACAGGTATGAGGCCTGGATTAGGAAAGTCGGGGATGTGTCTACCGGGCCGCTGAAGCCCAATGAGGTGCCATAGGGAGTTGTCACTAGTTGGTGCCACCCCACCCGAGATTTAGATCAGGCCGAGAGGTCTGTTGCCGACTCTAGAAATGGACCGGAGAGGACCCCGACTATAGAGAACACGGAGGAGGAGTTCATTGTGGTCAAGGCGACTAAGGAGGATCTCATGGAGCTATCTGCTGAGGAGACTGCTGAGTATATTATAAAGGTTCGTTCTAAGACTTTTTCGGAGTACGAGCCCATGGAGTACGCAGAGGAGATTGAGGACTCCAATAGCTCGTTTTAGGAGCTCCCCGCTTGCCAGTCGGTCTTGTGATGGCGATCCTAATATTGTTTAGTGTTGGATGTTTATTGAGTGGATCTTTTTGAGTACTTACCCCGTCGCCCCTTGTGTTAACGGATTTAGTAGCTATGCGTCTGTATGAACAGTTGGATATTTGTATAATAGCATTTGAACTATCCAGGTCCCACTTATATTTTGTACGGATAAGTTATTTCATTATTGCTTCCGCATGCTTGGCATATATATCATGTATCTTGACTTAATTGTGGATTTTGAGACTACGAGAAATATTTGATTTGTTTGTAGGGAATCGCGTGCTCATGTCTGGAGCGCGGGGCGTGACATAGGTGCTTGCCTAAACGATCGGCAGGTGATATCCAACTATAGTTTGATTCGGTAAACGCGGACGGAAACATCAGGCTTCGATGCCGTCGAAAGCAATGCAATGGGACAGTCCAATTGCGTGTTGTTCGGATGGAAGGGACTTGTTGAAAGCGTCATGGGCTTAGGTCTTCTTGAGGAGCGCTCGCTGGACTCGTATCGTCTTTCTAGGAAAAGATCGTCAATCCCTCCAACGGAGGAGTCAACATGTTCACACTATCGCATGTCATACGTTCCGGGTCCTCGTCTCCTTGCGTTGAGTTTTTCAGTTCCCGTCCCTTCACTTTCACTCCGACAGCCACTGCATCCAGCCGACTTCATCTCCGTTCTCACCGCCGGTCGTTCACTTTCTCATTACCATTCGTCCTCCTCTTCCTCCTTATTCAGTGGTCAACCTCTCCGATCGCTCTGCAGCTGTTCAAATGGCGTTGGCAGCCACAGAAGGTTCCCTTACCCACGCCCCCCCCCCCCCCCTCCCCCACCCTTAGGTTCCACCGACATATTCTTAATTTGTGGGATTTTAATTTCGGTTTAGTTTAATCCGTTGATGCTCTCCCCGAGTCCTGTCAAAATTCCTCGTCCGTAGCTACCGAATGATTGGCGTGTTTTTATTGTCCAGGATTTCATCGGGACATGGAGAGTGGCGTTCCGCCACCGCCGAGCTCTGCCGCGACAGGGCTGTTTGATCAATATTTGAGGAAGAACAAGGCCGCGCCAGGCAAGAGCACGGAGCTGTACCCGGCGGCGGAGCAGGATGACGTCGCCTCCGCTGAGCGGGTCCTCCTCAAAATCGACGGCCGACTGGCGATCCGTGGGGCGACCACGGAAGAGAGCATTGCTCGTCTGGAGTCGGTGGGCGAAGTGAACGAATCAGGGGAGACTGCGTTGTTCGCGGCAGTAAAGAGAGGGAATGCCAGCATCGTGAAGGAACTGCTCAAGCATTCGACCAGAGATGAGGTTATGAGGAAGAACATCGATGGCCTGACTGCGCTGCAAGCTGCTGCTGGTCATGGACATGCTGGTGATTAATTCCTGATGTTTGCATTTCTTAGTTTCTTCATTTTTGGCTCTGGCGTATAGTATAGATGGTTGGATACTTATGTCATTGAATATGAATTCACCTCATTTAAGCCGTTTAGGTATTAGCCTTCTCGACTACAGTTGTGTAGCTTTTGAAGTGGCTACAACATTGAATTAGAAATTGTTCTAGAAAGAAATTCCCATTTTGCAGATTTTTTCGCAATGCGAATGTCAAAAATGATAAGACACACTCGGCACTAACCAGAGGTGCACCCTTGTCGAATCTGTACTAACAGTGAAATGCATAAATCACAGCTACCTAGAGTCGAACCAGCTAAGACTGCAAGGATGAGAAGTCGATTTGCTGTAAGGTCATGGCATTCCAATGACCATGTTTGTGCTTATATGGACCTTTTTTTATTGCAGACATTGTTCAAATGCTTTTAGATTATGAACCCGAGTTGATCAAGACCGTAGGCCCCTCAAATAGCAACCCTCTTATGGCTGCAGCTGTAAGAGGGCACACTGCTGTAGTCGATCAGCTACTAGCAAAGGATTGTAGCTTGTTAACAGGTGTCAAATCAAATGGAAAAAATGCGTTGCATCTAGCTGCAAGGCTCGGGCTTGTAGAGGTTGTTCGATCCTTACTTGGCAAAGACAAGCTATTGGGACGGAGGAGTGATTCGAGAGGCCAAAATGCATTGCATATGGCCATGAAAGGATATAGTCAAGAAGTTGTTAAGTTGCTTATCGAGGCAGATCCGGCGGTGGTTGCGCTTCCTGACTTGCTTGGTAACACGGCATTGCATGTCGCCACAAGAAAGGCCCGAGATAAGGTACTTCTTGAGGTTCATAACTAGAGAATGTATGTAGTACTCATTCACTTATGTGATTATAACTTGTGATATCCATGGAAACTAGGATTCAGTCAATTAACCAGATTTTCCCTTAGAGTTTTTGCAGATAGTGGAGGAGTTGTTACTGTACCCTGAAACCAACGTCAATGCGACGAATAAGGAAAACAAAACTGCTTTAGACATAGCTGAAGAGCTCCCTTACTCTCCAGAGTCCATTAAAATCAGGAGCTGCCTCTCTCGTAAGGGTGCTTCCCGAGCTAACGACCTCGGAGCTGTCAAAGAACTTAACAAAGTTCTTCAGGGAGGGATCAACAGTGCGCATTCTGTGACTATGGCCGCCATTCTCATAGCCCAAATTTCATTCGCAGCCATTTTCACTGTGCCCGGCGGTGGTGATAATGGTGAGATACCTCTGGCCATGAGCAACACCTCCGTTCAAGTGTTGATCATCTGCAACTCTATAGCATTTTTTGCATCAATGGCCGTCGTGCTAATTCAGGTCACAGCAGCCAGAGGAGAGACTGAACCAGAGGCACTTGCCATGGTGGTGGAGGTAACGAGGAAACTCATATGGCTCGCGACAATCTGCATTTCTGTGGTATTCATGACCGCAATATACGTAGTGGTCGGGAGGCGGAATAAGTGGGCTTCGACCTTGATTACTGTTACCGGGGGAATTATATTACTGGGCTCTCTTGGCATCAAGGCTTACTATGAGATGAAATTAAGGAGGATTAGGTCGAGAAGGAAAAAGGAAACATAGGCCAAAAACCGAGATTCGTATCGTTTGAAAGATTCTGTACATCAATATTGGGCAGCTTCTGCGAAGGCGCAGCAGAGTGTTAGGTGCTGAGCCTATTCTGAGTGTATGCCATTGCGGTCGTCCTGAGGCCGAGGCTAAATTGATTATGGGAGATGGAGATACAATCACGGTTAGAAAGAAACAGAAGAAAAGTACAATGTTGGTAGTATATGGTCCCTAGTGTCAACGCGTAAGATTCATCGGTAATCTTATGTCGGATTCTAATTCTAGTGGGAATCATTTCTCTGTGTTTAGCATAACGTAGTGTCTCATGATGGAATCAGTTGGCTCAATTAACGTCGAGTTTACTCAGTGGAGACAATATCGAGCTGGGACTTTCTGATCTGGTTCGCTGGGGATGTTCTTAAACATGACAGTCATAGACTCGCACTCACAGGCACTCGAAAAAGAAGTCGTAACAGTAATCAAGCATTCTTCTTCTTCTTCGTTACGACTCCTGTGAACCCGAGTCACTGACTCTGAGTACCAGGCAAGTTCGAGTTTTTTGGTATCTTTGCTTTGGTCCGAGACCGATTCTGCCTTATCTTTTCTCTCGCTTCCTCTTTCTTAGTCCGCAAGTTAGACAAGAGCTTCTGTCACCAACCACTTCTAATGCTTTTGGGATACCTAACAAATTGGTGCAAAAGTTTAAGTTTCTCGGTCCATCTCTTTTGAGTAAACTAGGTTATCTGCAACAACAGAAACATCCAGCTTCTCGACCGTCTTTCACTTCTCGAAATGCGAATGAACATTACGGAAACTTCTTCAATAATTTGATGCTGCGGTATGAAATCCTTGACACTGACGGTCTGGTTGTTTGTTTGGACATAGTGACTAAAAAGTATGTGATGCAGAACGAGAAATATGCGAGCGATGGCTCACTTTCCCGCGACCTGTGTCCGCCATAATTGACTTGAAACTAAGAGGACGCCTTCTGCTAGAATTTTTGCTCACAAAGACAGAAGTTTTCTTGAGCAGCTAGCATGAAACTCAAAAACCTTCATGCTAACCTGTATCTGAATAGTCTACTTGGATCAACCACTTTTCATATTTCAAGACAAGGAGGCGGTTGACTCCTCCGACCTATTTGGAACAATTGTCTAGCCATGGATGGAACTTCTTGGGCTGCTATTAGAGGTGACCGAGGTGCGGGGTGAGTCGGTTTTCGTTCAAGATCCTCGAATCTAACCAGCTAGGGCCGATTTTAGGTCTTCTGAACTGTGAACCGAACCCCGACCCTTGGGGATAGGCTGGTGTGTGTTATACGATTTCTTCTTTTTTTATCATTATCTTTCGGTAAAATTGTTTAAGCAATTCGAGTGTTTTTGCACTACTAAAGGTCGAATCTCTCTTTCCGAAGATTTTTTACTCATGGACCTACAGGAGAACCGGCTTTGAACCAGCGGGTTGGGTTCGATTCAGGCCGGTTCCCACTCCCACTTGAATTGGGAGCAAATCTCACTCTCCCCCTAAACTACTACTGTTTTTTTTTTTTTTTTGGTCGAAAAAACTACTAGCTTTTATTGATTAGCCAAAGAGTTCGTACATAAAACGCCCGTTAGCGGGGCATCCAAACATAAAAGTTCCCATAAAGATTGGGGTGGTTTAGCCATCCACGAGGAAGGAATGTCATTGGAAAGATGAGGTTTTGCGACCCAATCAGCTACTTTGTTTGCAGACATGAGAACCTTTGTTTCGAGAGGATTATGTTTTAATATTCCAAACTGTGGTGAAAAGGGATTATGTTCTGATACAGTGCCACAAGAGAACGCACGCCACCGTTCAATATCCTTTGCCTAACTCTCTGGCCACGGTGGCATATAACAATAACGTCAAGACTTTCTCCTCTTTCAAAGTCGCGCGCGTGCAAAAATCACGCCTTCCCCAACTTAAATCGTAAAAAATATTTAAGTGGCCTCACATGATTTTTCAAAACGGTATCACGACAAATTCCAAATTGGTACATTATAACACGTTTATCCTAAATTAATTTTTTTATTAGTGAAAATCCCAATTTGATACATTTATGGCGAATTAACCCCTAAACTAATTTTTTGATCACCAAAAGACTTCTGATTAGTACACATGTGATAAATTTATTCTTCGTCAATTTCTATTAAATTGAGAACTCTAAATTAATGCATGTGCGATAAAGTGAGGTTAAAAATCTCAAACCGGTACAGTGTTTAATTGCCATATGATTTCTAACTCAGTAATTTGATGGTAAAATTTAATAAAAATAAATTAAAAAATAAAATTACCACATATGTATCGATTTGTCGATTTGAGATTCTTGATGGTATTAACTATTTAAATAACGTAGAGATTTGAAAGGATAACGAGAAAAATAAACAAAAAAAGGAGAAGGGAATTTATTAAGCCAATCGTCATAATGTAGGTCAAAATGGATAGCATTATATGATACATGGGGAATCTATACGTATATAGGACTTGGCGTAGCCATTTTTGTCCGAAAGCGACAAAGCTGAAGCTGCCGAGCAACTTCCCCTTCGTCCTCCGCCAGTCGTCCTCTTTCTCCTTCCTTTCCCTTTTTTCCTTCTTCTGACTCACCCAACACCTTCTCTCTACTCAGACGAGCAGATTGACCCATCTCGATTCCCCACCCCGTTCACGTCTCTTTTCGCTGATTCTCCTGCTTCCCTGAGCTTCTCTCCCACCCGCCTCTTCCGATCATGGCTTCTGCGATCGAGGAAGGTAATGTTTCGCCACTCCCCTGCCACTGTCAGTTCGGTTCTGTTTGCTTGCTCGGTTACTACCCTCTCGCTTCGTTCCGCTGTTTGAATCGATTCTTCGATTTTTGTCTCCCCTTTCCATTTCCGTCTGTCGTGGTTGTCAGATGACCTTTTGGTTCAGTGGGTTTGTGTCGTTTGCGAGGCTCGTCCTCTTCCCCGGTGACTTTCGGGCAGTTCTTTGCTTGGCCAGCTGTAGTATCTCTTCGCTTTAGCTCTCGTTCTCTTGCTTCCTAGTGTACGTATGGCTGTTTGCCGCCCGAAACGTGGGACGTCCGTAATTGAGGTTGAATTTCACTTTAATTTTGGGTCAATTGTTGGGAGAAGATCGGTGTAATATAGTTACAGTATTCCCGCATTGTTGACATAATTTCAATTGAGTTTATCTGCTTACTTTCAAATCTTGTTAGTCGTGGTTCCTATTTCTGGAGAAGAAGTTCTGCTTAGTAAAAGCCCGAGAAATCTTTGGTGAAACACAGAGTCTTCTTTTCAGCTCTGATCCTGTTGATAACCCAATGCACAATTGTTTCAACTGACGTATCTGATGTGAAACTGAGGTTGAAATCTTTGTGATTTGGGTAAATTATATGGTAAAGTAAATGCAAGTTAATATTTATATGGTGGGGAAGCCTCAAGTCTATCTTTTGGATATAGCTTCTCGATTCAATTTCTTTTAAGAAACAGATTAAGATGGAATTTGGTGGATTTAATTGTTGGATTAATTAGTGCTTGCTTTACATTCATTGGCTCCACAGGAGCTGAGCAGGACTTAGAGAAGGGACTAGTGTCATTGGAACCTAGCAAAATTGCCACTGCAGAACCCTCGCCGTCTCCGTCTCCGTCTCCATCGCCATCGTCAGCATCAACTGGCCCTGCTCTCGTGTTATCCAACTCTGGAAAGCGAATCGATCAGGCTGGGAAGAAGAAGTATGTAAAACAGGTCACGGGCCGCCACAATGACACCGAGCTCCACTTGGCTGCCCAGCGGGGTGACCTGGCTGCTGTGAAACAGATTCTTGATGATATCAACTCGCAGATGGTCGGGACTTTGAGAGGCACAGATTTTGATGCAGAAGTTGCGGAGGTGAGGGCTGCAGTGGTCAATGAAGTAAATGAATTGGGAGAGACAGCTTTGTATACCGCTGCAGAGAAAGGGCACCTTGATGTGGTTAAGGAGTTGTTGCAGTATTCGAATATGGATTGTCTTAAGAAGAAGAATAGATCTGGGTTTGACGCGTTGCATATAGCTGCGAGTCAAGGGCGCCACGGTTAGTCTTTCTACCCCACTCATCAGTTTGTTTCTGAGGTTGGAGCTTTTGTTTCAAAAGCTTAATTAAGTCTACAGAGCTAGAAATTGATGTTAAGATCTCTATGTTACCATTAGATTGTCTTCCACAACTCATGAAAGAAAAGGTACTTTGAAGTAATTTCAAATATACATGTTGCTGAATCAAGCATAGAACTTTTTCTTTACTAGAGAAACCATTGCTGTTATCTAATACTTGTTCTTTAATCGCAAAAGCGGCGCTATCTGGCAGTATGGTGCAACTTAGCCAACTTTCACTAACCCTTCACCTACCTGTGTTGTTACATAAGGACTAAATACGCCTGGGAGTCGAACGTGACTTTTTCTTCCCATAGGCTATCATCCTCGATTCTTAATGTTGATTTCCGATACTACTTCCTTCCAAGACTTGTCCAAGTGTCTCTCCAAGTTACTATACCACTTATCCATTACATGATTGGCAACCATATCCAGTAGTCTCATGCTAGTTTTTCTCTTGCAGCCATTGTGCAAGTGCTTTTGGATCATGACCCTGGATTAAGCAAGACGCTTGGCCCCTCTAATTCGACACCTTTGAGTTCTGCTGCTACAAGGGGACACACAGCGGTTGTGAACGAACTTCTTGCAAAAGATTGCAGCTTGATAGATAATACTAGAACCAACGGGAAAAATGCGCTACATTTAGCTGCTCGGCAGGGTCATGTTGATATTGTGAAAGCTTTACTGGACAAAGATCCCCAGTTGGCACGGAGGACCGACAAGAAAGGGCAGACAGCACTGCACATGGCTGTGAAAGGTCAAAGCTGCGAGGTCGTGAGATTACTTCTTGAGGCAGATGCTGCTATGGTGATGCTTCCCGATAAATTTGGCCACACTGCGTTGCACGTGGCAACCAGGAAAAAGAGAGCAGAGGTACATGTTTTGTGAAGGAAATCTTAAGACACTGTTAATAGTTAGTGGATATATGTTCTTGTTGGATAAATTCCTTAAAGCCATCATACTAGGTTTAAGAATTCTCCTGCATGAGTGGTATCTTTTTTCCGGAATCCCTACTTCTTTATTGAAGTGGAGCAAAGTTGTGTCAAAAGCATCATTTTGTTTAGTAATAATCATACATTTGAGTGTCTCTTCTATTTTGTGTGCAAATCTTTTATCAATTGCATAATTTGATACCAAATGCTGTCTTTTCTTGGAGCCTTGGTCATCCACGTGTCGCTAGGTGAAAGGTTGTCAAAATGCTACTTTATTATGTGTTAGTGCCTAATGTACTGCTTCTATTGCCTGTTGCCTGTCCTGCCCTGTCTAGTTGTATGCTCTCTCTCTCTCTCTCTTCCCCTGACTTCCCCTCCTTCCCTCCCTCCCAACACTTCGTTCGTTCTAACAAGGATGTTCACCTTTCTTCTGCAGATTGTGAATGAGTTATTAATGCTCCAGGATACAAACGTCAATGCACTGACTAGAGACCACAAAACACCTCTAGATATAGCTGAAGGACTTCCCCTGTCTGAAGATTCCGCTGAGATAAGAGATTGCCTTAGACAACGCGGTGCGCTTAAAGCTAATGAGCTAAACCAACCAAGAGATGAACTGAGGAAAACTGTGACCGAAATCAAGAAAGATGTCCACACACAGCTCGAGCAAACCAAAAGAACCAATAAAAATGTTCATAACATATCTAAAGAGCTTAGGAAGCTCCATCGTGAGGGGATCAACAATGCCACCAACTCTGTGACTGTGGTGGCTGTGCTCTTTGCAACGGTTGCCTTTGCAGCTATATTTACGGTTCCTGGTGGAGATAATAATAATGGGATGGCTGTGGTGGTGTCCACCATTTCTTTCAAAATATTCTTCATTTTCAATGCCATTGCTCTGTTTACATCTTTGGCTGTTGTTGTGGTCCAAATAACTTTGGTTAGGGGTGAAACGAAAGCAGAGAGGCGAGTTGTGGAAGTTATTAACAAGTTGATGTGGTTGGCTTCTGCGTGCACTTCAGTAGGTTTTATGGCTGCCTCCTACATTGTTGTTGGTAGGCGGCACGCGTGGGCTGCAGACCTTGTTACGGCTGTTGGCGGAGTTATTATGGCTGGGGTGCTCGGTACGATGACATACTATGTTGTGAAGTCAAAGAGGAACAGATTGATGAGGAAGAAGGTGAAGTCTGCCAGGAGAAGTGGGTCCACTTCGTGGCTTCCCTCCGATTTCTCCAACTCAGAGGTTGATAGAATATATGCACTTTAGACAGGAGTATGCTTCGCTTGGTGGCTTTGTAGTGTTGGGAGCAGCCATGATGAACATGAAGAAGTCATCGAAATTGTGATCTGTGCAGCATGTTTTATTCATGTATTTATCTGGCAGTAGTACTGCAGAGATTGTTTCTCCTTAACTACATCGAATCAATCAGTCATCTAATTTGAAGTTCAGCATGCTTTCTTATCTGGTAAGTGGTGAAAAGAAAGTGATGTGCCAGTGCACCTATTAGAAGCTGCCTCTCAGGCAAAGACACTGCAAGATCTAGTGCAACAGAAGCACAAATTTTGCCGGGCTTTCCCTTATCAGCTAATGTTATTTTGGCTGCATGACTGGTTATTTCACATATCAAGTTTGTGGTCATGGCTGGATGTTGATCTTTATCAAGCATTTGAACGTCAATCTCTATTCCTGTTGAAGTTTGTTTCTTCTTAAACTTAGGAGGTTGGTTTCTGTTGTACTGTTTCAGACCTACCACATGAGAAATAGGATCACTTTCTTACTCAAGATCGTTGTGACAACGCACACGAGATGGATATTTTCGGGTCTCGTGTACGTAAGTTGTAAACTATGAATGATACTTTGTAACCGCCGCGGCATGGATAGTCAACTACTCTTTTGTTGGAAGAAAAATGTTTTCTGACTTCATTGACATCCATAAGTCTTTACCTTCGGCTTACTTGATGCAACATCAGATTTTTCCAATTTTCCTCATGTAAGCCTATTTGTGGTTATGGATAATCACAAACAGGCTACATGAGGCAGCCTGTATCCGTATCAGATGTCCCGCGACTTCCCAGAGTCATGCCTCCTGGACCTGGGGAGATATTGTGCACTGTCAGGCAGTTCATTAAGACTGCTCATAATAATATAAGCATGCTGATTATGTCGCAGATGTCAGAGAATTTTATATGATGCTTGTTCGTAGAATCTCCGAGGAAACAGAAAAGGTGCATCTTAGTTAAGCTCCCTTATCCGAAATTCAGAGCTGAAAGGATTCTGAGTTGCATCTTCCGGGCCGCACATTTTATGTCTGGTTAGTTCAAGCTAACCCTCGGTTATTAACTTTCGCATTTATCGAACAGCTCTTCTAAATTCTAAATGAGAACCATTTGTCCTTATCACTTCTTGCCCATTTCCGACGAATTATGGACTCTAACTTTCTGCTATGTGTTGAGATAGCAAACTAACAATATGATATGGGTGAGGTGCATGTATTGCAGCTCATGTGGTGCTTTCGGAACATGTCCTTACTCTGTGGTAGCTCCAACTCTGTCAAGTATTTCGTGGAGATAAAACCCCGTCTTTTTGAGGCTCTATTCTTATCTACCTGGGAACATTTTCCTCATGCAGAAACCAGGTGGCCTTCAACCTGTAGATGGAAGGGCCACAGGTATAATTGAGTACGCAACCCGCCAAAGCCCTAACAGGACGGTAAGCTGGTATCGGGTACTTCGAAGCCGGACGGATTTGGCCGATCGATTGTCTGAAGCACAGCCCTATGCAACGAGGAAGGACATATAGACTCTATGTACCCGAACCTGACTTCTCCCTTGGACGAAGCTTTTAGTGAAGTCTCTGTCATCCATTAAAGAACTCAATCACGAAAACATCGTAGAAGTAGTTCTCCTTCCACCTGGCTCTTTTTGCCTTGTGATTCTGCGAAGACCTCTATGCATATACGCGTCAGTCAGCAAAACAAAGTTCAAACTCTTGTGGAAGTTATACGGCTGTAAAAATGAGCAGTCTCCTGACTGATGGCAGGAGAATAATGAGATTTAACTCTCAACTGCATCTTTCATTGGTTAATGAAGTATCAGGATGATTCTTCCCAAAAAGAAAGTGGCCATATACATAAGGGTTCATACGGAAAACCCACCCACCTGTGATAAGTTACTCCAACTAATTTTTTAACCACAACAAACGTCAAATTCGTATACCCATGATAAATTTATCCTTTGTTATTTCCGTTAAATTTTACCGTTAAATTGCTAAATTGGACAACATATGATAGTTCACGGGTGTGTCGGTTTGGAGTTTTTACCCTTCGTGTGCCACAGGTGTACCAATTTAGGATTTTCGGTAATAATAACCCAATTTAACTGAGATTATCAAAAGGTAATTTATCACATATGTATAAATTTTGAGTTTTTTGAGGCAAAAAAAATTAGTTAGGGACAAATTTACCACGTATGTACCAATTTGGAGTTTTTTGAATTGCTGATACTATACATAAAAGCTCAGCTTTCCAACTCTCTCAAAGAGAGCAATAAATCGAGTGGGGGAAACGCCGGTTTATAATATGCTTATCCACATCCATTAGTGCTCAACAACATCATACTAGTCTTTTTTGCTAAGTTTCTTTTGGGCTCTAATCCTGTCAAGTATCCCACTGACATGCATACTTGGTTTAAGGGTCTGGGTCATCCACAAACAACTTGAGCTGTGCCAAAATAACAGAAAGTGAGGCAACTGAACAGCTTTATGTCTGCACTTAAAAGAACTCTTCGTCCTCTTTCCTTCTTTCCTTCAAGATGTGGGGAGGCTTTCGGTTGTGATTGATTCGGTTGTTGCATAGTTTTGCTGCCAAGTATTGCTTCCATTCGGCTTTACATGTTCTATTGGTCGACGAAGAAATGATTGGTCGTGTAAGCGAGCAGTTTGTTAACATCGGCGAATTCGGGACTCTGTCGGTTGTTTCTGACATTGAGGTGGTGCTGCAATCATAATCCTGATCTGCCCTGTTAGGCTGTTACTTTGATCATGAGGTTCCGTCTTTCAAGTTGAGTCTACATGGGGGAAAGATGCAAGATTGTCCATATGATTTCAGGATAGGAGAAAACTAATCTCACCTTCCTCTTTTCTTTTCTCTTTGAACAGAAAGGAGGAGAGAGGGCCCTTGGAGTTCTATAACAAACTTCACTTTGAAGGAAAGGATTAGTTTACTTCCGTGGCTTTTTCGATGCGGTCATCATGTCTCGAGAGCCTTTTAACGATTTCCAGTTTGAATGTCTTTGCGACGGTCTTGACTCCAAAATATCTGCATCTTTTTCTGCTTAACAAGAACAATGACACTCCATCTGCCATTAGTGTCTCAACTCAAAAAGTAGTAGAGTTTCAGGACTTAGGCCAATACTTCCTCACAACTGGTGTTTGCTATTGCAAAGTTAGGCCTGCCCTTATGCTTTTGAAATTGATCATTTGACTTTCATTAACTGCTGGGAAATTGAGCAGTGACTCCTCATCTCCATTACTTCCAGAAAGTGAAAAGTTTAGGCATATTGAGAAACTTCCTTGCGATGTTACAATGCAGGAAGCTGTGCTTCGTAAAGTAAAAACCATACTCGTCATCAACATAATCATAGAAGAAGGAACACATGAAAATTCAGTCAAAAGTTTGCTTTGTCCTTGTTCTCTCTCTCTCTCTCTCTCTCTCTCTCTCTCTCTCTCTCTCTCTCTCTCTCTCATCCCCTCAAATGGTAACTGGTCTTTTCATGATCCTCACTAACAGAAATTCTTGACGTTGATAGCGATAGAAACCCGACTTCTCCCGCAGTCTTTCTGGAACGGAAGAACTGCTGAGACCGTTTGCAATGCGCTATCGCTCCCTGGATTGGGCTTTCCATCTCCGATTTCACGCTGCTGCTTCTCCTGAGGAGCTGCAACTCATTAAACCCATTTGAACTTTTTGAGGATGAGGATGAAGATGATTTAGATGATGAGGAGGAGGATGAAATCTTGTTGGGGGAATGCCATTTAATAGAGACGGAAAAAGACCTCCTATGACTCCCAACTCCATCGTCGGTTGTTTTCTCTTCATATAAGTGTCTCTGCAATGAAGTCGAACTTTGATTCTTGCACCTGTAGATTTGGCCAAATGGGTTTCTCTTGGCCACCTTCTCGCAATTACTTGAGGAATCTCTGTCTTTTAGAGCTGAGTCTTCACCTGAAGCTTTAGCTTTTCCTGCATAAGTGTCATCCGAGCAACCCGATCTGCCGAACAAGGACTTGATGTAAGCGCAAGAAGCCTTAAGCTTGGAACCAAGTGAGGACTGCTTGATCAACCTAATCTTTCTCGTCCAGGACTTCTTCGGATTTTCTCTAATGGAGTCGCCCTTCTCGGTCAAGTGCTTGGTGATATACTCTTCCCGGGTCAGCTCTCCACTGACCCTACACGACTCGGAAGGTGATATGTTGCACGACTCAAATGGGGTACTCATAGTAGTCGGGGTGGTAGGGTTAGTCACCAATGGGGTGCTGTAATGTTCCTCATATGTACTTCTTCCGTCGTCGTAACACGGATTAGAGTGCTGGAGGAACTTCTCTACCATCTCCAGACACGGAGGGAGGTGAAGGGGGAGGAGTTTTCCGTTGTAGAACAGCTCGTCAGCTGGCGAAGCGGTTGTGTCTTTCTCTAAAGATATCGAAGACATCTGGAACTCAAACTCTCGAGGATGTTGGGGGGAGGCGATCGAATGGGAGAGGAAATTGGAGAATGAACTGACTTCCATGTCGATGTAGTCATCATCTGCATGGTCAGGAGACAGAAGGTTCATGTCCATTGCAGATGGGCTCACTTGCACTCTAGGATATCTGTAACAGTACACAGATATAGTGGTTTGCCAGAGGGAAGAAATGTGCATCTAATAAAGGAGAGAGAGAGAGCAGGAACTTTGCGTTAGTGCTTCCACATAATACATGGAATTGTGGGAGTTGTCCTGATGGATTCTCTCTTTCTGTGTTTTCCACTCACAATGTATGTCAATTTGTCTTGACTCGATTGTTTTTATAGTTATTGCTGTTGCAGGACTCCTGTCCCTTTCTTTTCTTGCCTTTGGACACCAAAAGGAAATACTTGGAAAGCTTATGTGATGTGAGCATGCACAATCTCCCCCACTACAGGCAAAATTCGTCACAAGGCAGTGAAGTGAATTTGATATCATCTGCAGCTTTTGATGTTTGGGACCATGTTCTGAATCCCATGATCAGAAGCTATCTTAACAGAACATAAAATCGTAAAGCCTTTGAATTTAGTATTAGCAATCATAATCAGAAGCTGTACTGACTGATTTTGTTTAGTTATTAGCTGACTCTGCTCCCAAAAATAAGAAACTAGAAAAAGGGCTATTGATATGTTAAATGTTAAAGCAGAACCACCTTGCTGACCCCACATTCTTGATATTTTTTATTTTTTAATTTTCACTGTTTATTACAAAACAATGAGGCAAACAAAGATGTTGTGATAACAAGACAAAATGCGAAGAAGCTAATTTCAAATTGGTCTGAGTAGGACTCAAGAAATGTGCCCAACATCCAATAAAATGTCACTCTTCACTTGTAAGAAGGACCCTTCTGTACGTCAGATCCACCTAAAAAGAAAATATTGCTGCCTTGAGAGCATGCTTAAGTATATAATAGAATACTTTCTCGGATCTTACGCACTGTTTGAATTTTAGACAGGTACATGTCTTGCTCCTGGTTTTCTGCTCTGCCTGCCCCAAGTATCATAACAATTGTTACCCTCTTTTCTATGAACTCTTTTAACCAATAAAGACAAATCAGTCGAGGTAGGTTGACACTTTCCCTGGTTTAAGTACTTTTGCTGGATTCCTGGGTTTAGATTCAACTCCTTTGTGAGTTCTTTATTAGATTAATCTTCCCTTGTCTTTTGACATTTGTCTTTTTGTGTAGATTGATTACACGTTTAAGCTTTCTTGTCTTTTCTCTCTGCTAGTACCGGATTAATCCTCCTTATGCATGAGAAATAACAGCAAGGGCCAAACATCATTACTCAAAGCAATCAGATCTTAAAGAACACTTGTTTTTAACACCTGTGATACGTCTCTGCCATTAGAAAAGCAGTGGCAAAAACAGTGGAACACTGGAGAGAGAACTTTCTGCGCTTGCTGCGTCGATGCATTTCCACCGGGCAAAAGGAAGAGTGACCAGTCCAGCAATCAGGGACAAGACCTAGACTCCTCGGAGCCATAGGATAAGAACATTATCGAGAAAAAGAGATGCATATAATCAAGGTCAGAGTCTTTATGTGCAATTAAACCCCTCTGCTCTAGAATTGGCTCAACCAGGAGGGAATGCCGGGATACTATTCATTCAGCACAGGATGAACTTAACATCAGAAGGTTCAACGAAATCAAAACAAGGAATCAAAGAAGCAACTAAAAATATACAAGGTGACCTGTGCTTTTGTATAAAAAAATTCATTTGTATAGTTAACAGGATGCTCGGAACGATTTCTCTTACGATGACTATCTTTTACCGGAACCAAGAGCTAAAGCTGACTATCTACTTTATCTTTGATGAATCACATCTGGCTATATAATAAAAGATAGAAACTGAAGTCCTTTATTCACAGATTTAGACTCATATGTTGCCATCAGTCTTTAAGGTAGATCTGTTGATTTGGGATGATGACAAAAGCTGCCACCAAACTCTAGCAGCTCCATTGGCTTTAACGTATATGATGGGTCGTCCTCTTTATTTTCAATATTCTTTTGTTTTGTGAACAGTGGACACTCCTCTGGTTTAAGATCTTTTGCTTGACACTATCACCCCAAAACATCAAAGGAGGAAAATGAGAAGCATACATTAGGTCTGCGGGAAGGATAGGGTCTAGTCACCCACTCAAAATTTTCACATGTTTGTCAATATTTTTCATAAATCGAGATGATTGCAATCGGCTAGTAGCTGCCAACATTTGAGGACAGATGCATGCAGTCTTATGGAATTGGCATGTCATTTGGAAAGGTCCCTTTCCTGCTCATAAGCCAAACAGAGGCAAGTTACTCTGCTCCCAAATCCCAAAAAAAAAAAAAAAAATGACAGAGCAATTCAGAATGACCCACCACCCCCACAAAATCAGGGAGCTAGAGCATCTCTTATAGTGAACAAAGATTAGCAAGTAGAGCCTCCTTTCAATTAGATTGAAGGGGGTTCCACTGCCCAGCAACCAACCGGCAGTAATGGATGTTAAAAGATTGTAATAGCCACAACGGAGCCAGCAGCCCTTTCACAAGTCGTCTTCAAAAGAACCTTTTAGAGAACATATTCTTAAGAACCCAAAAAAAAAAAAAAAAACACCGTACTTCATGGCCATTCACATTGCTGTTTCTCTAGTCCTACAACAGATTAAACAAATCACAAGTTCAAAATAACTAAGGATCACAGCCCTACAATTCTGCCTGTCTCCACGACCAGGGATGTGTAGGAGAAACTGTGGAGCTTGCAGACCATATGCTAGTGACATAGGTAGAGTAGGTTTTAGGGTGCATAGAAGAGATTGCAAAGTAGGTTCCAAATTTCAAATTTTCCGAACCGTTAAGTGGATGTGGGTTTCAAAATTTGAGTCATACTGCCCGGCATCTCGCACCGGGCATACATTACCACGTCGAAAGGTTCAGGGTAAATTGCTAGAGAGAACGAGTAAGAAAATCTTTACACTAATAGTATAGGTAAAAATTATCCAATAACCACACGTGTTACATTATTGTTAATGAATTTTTTCCTTGTGAGATTTTCCACCTTTATATGTGTGGAAGTTCTAGTTGATCCCAATCCCCAGTTGTGTTAGAAGGAACAAATCTCCAACTGCATATTACCGTCTCTCTGTGTGAGTACTTGGCTATGTCTATGACGAGACATTCCAATTTAAGCTCTCAATAAATTGAGACAAGTTTCATGTAAACTCCTATGTTATAACGATGGATGGCAACTGATTTATTTCTCTGTCTTCTACTCTCGATGTAATAATTATCGTGTTAGGGCTGCGTGACTATGATACCTGGATGTGTATTTTATCAAGTAATCCGTACGTTCTGTGTTGAACGTACAATGCGTTGATAACTACCTCAACAATTTTGTTTCTGAAAAAGATACAAGGCCTTCTGGAACCCATGTTCTGAGGTGATTCCAAGAGCCTATAAGTTAGTTTTCGAGTTCCGAAAACTTGGACCCAATAACAATTTAGGTTCCAGGATTAAGGCAAATAACCTATCCACTGTGAAATCTGCACACCCTATCGACAGCCTAAGTTCGAAGACATTTACAAGCTGGAGTAGACAAGCAATTCCAGCTACCCTTCACTCAAGACAGAAAAACATTGCTGGGTTAGAGAGATCTCACTCAAAGCTCAAATGTATCATCTGTACAAGTGCAGAAATCAGACAGAGCAGCTACATTCTAATGCAGAGCTGATATTCTAAGGAAAAGCGAAGGGGAAAAAAACAGAATGACGAAGCCATGATTAAAATAGACAAACAAGACAGCTTCCCAGTAGATTTTTGGTTCATATATTTTGCGCTTTGGAATAAGTGAGCAAATGATCTTGATACTTAAAAAAAATGTAAAGAAGAACTGACATTGAACGGCCATCTGCAGGACTTGTAAAGGCAGGTTACAATTAAGTTACGATGGTGATACCATCTCTAAATTCAACAAGAAAGTTAACCAGAACCTTAGAGTTTGCTAACGTTGGTTTGTTTCCACAAGCATTGGAATTAGCTACCCAGACAGACCAACATAATTCCATCTTTTAGACTGAACTTTTGAAGAAGAATGTAATCTCTCCGTTTGCAACCAATATATTGCATGCATAACAAATTTTCTCTAGCTTCATGTTGAAAATAATTCAGCTAAGGTGTCACATAAAGCAAGTACACAATTAATCATGACTTATTGTTTCATTCATGCATGCTTCCAGAATAGATTGCATAAAAATCAAGCTTTTTCTAAATCGAGAACCAAGTCCTGCTTACAAAACGAATGTCAAATCAGTCAAATAATCGTAAGAAAGGGTGAAATGTCTTTAACACAATGAGAAACCATGGTCATTTGCCATTTATCATATCTAAAACTGATACAACAAAAACAATTTGAAGCTTGAATCAAGTTCATCAGTGCAGGTAGACAGATCATATAGATCATCGCCTTAATTGCCCAACAGCATTGTCTTCTCTTGTTAATCACTTCAGGATCCATCTTGTATTTCGAGAGCACATTATGGTTAATGAAAATAACCAATAACTTGGCCTCCCAAGTTCCTTCTAGTGGCTTCTTCATGGTCCAGAAGGCCATCAGGTGTTGTAATAACAACATAACCCCACTGAGAGAGAGAGAGAGAGAGAGAGAGAGAGAGAGAGAGAGTAAACAATCAATTAACAAAGATTTCTTTCAGCTCAAAAAAGTGTCAACTGAAACCTAGCACGTGAAGTAGCTTCTGCCATCCAAGACATCACCATTGATAAAATTGCATGCATCAAGAAGTAGACCAGACAAGAAGTCAAATTTTCAAGTACCTGACGTGTTGGAAGCATTTTCAATCTATACTGCTCAATATCTCTAGCCTTGATATCGTGCCGGTAGGTGAGAGCTTTGCAATCTTTTATGCGGCCCTGCAATTCAACAGTTATCCTCCCCACCCTGTGGGGATCATGAACTTGGAAACTCTTCACATATCCTAAGGAAACAAAACCAAAAGAGAAAACGTTCCCATATTAACCAGCCCTTCAAAAAAAAAAAAAAATCTCACTATATAGAGATTTTCTCAATAGATCTGACTAGCCCCAAACAGATTCTCATAATTAGTAAGTCAACTGAATTAAAGTGATATATGGGCCAGCAATAGAATTAGTTAAAAAACTCGATCACACAATTAAGCTTCACCTTCAAAGAGAGAGATGGAAATCGTCCCATCTTTCTTTACTCAGACATAAACTTGTAAATATCTCCAACTTGTCCACCTTCAATCCTACCATCATTCAGCCTGAAGAAAGAAATTACAAGAACAACCGATCGATCTATGGTACTTCGTTTAATCAATCATATAGACATAGTTGATGTTACCACCCGACCTTAAAGCACTTCACTGACGTATCTTTGTAGTAGTGAATCCTTCCTCTCCATAAATTTCAACCAAAAGAATAAAGTTGAAGCCTTGTTTACTAAAAGGCTCGAGAAAATGCTGGATAAACTTGAAATAAGATCGCCGACATTTTCAAATGCACCATGGCTCTCAATATGGCCAGTTTCTTCCAAGCTCTATTTAGTCCCTTAAGTTGATCAGTTCCAGAAACATGTCTCTTCTACAACATAAAACTGTTATGAAGTCCGTAGACCAAGTTCATAGTAGCAGCCTAGAGCCTATCATCTCTCAAGATCATATTTTTTGCAAAACCCTTCTCCTGTCACTTCCTTTGCATTTTCCAACCGCAAAGTCACGAACATGTGAAGGCTGAATCACTCCAAATTGAAGTGCAGAACTGTCCTCCGGTTGTCACCAGTTGAGGCTCAAACTACATCCTCTATCAGCACAAGACAACATTAAGCAATGTGCATCCTCCTCTTCAGTGGACACCCACGAAGTAGAGCAAACTCTTAACACGCTCCGCTTATTCTTGGTCGATGAGGACAACGACAACACTCCACACTGAAATAAAAATATCGAGCGTATCGTCCACTACGAAGTAATCGAATAAAGGAAATCGCACAGTGAGGCAATTGAAGAGAAAATCTTCGATTGACAATAAAATCCCAAAAAGAAACAAAAAGCGAAGAAAAGGGAGGAGGCAAGGGAGTAGAAACCCAACCTCGGTCCTTCATGATCTTGAGAAAAGAAGAGACCACATTGGAAATGGGTCGCAGCTCCACCATGGCCTTCCCTCTCCTCTCCGCGTTCACCATCGTCCTCAATGCATCGTTCAGTATCCTTCGTCCCATCTCTCTCTCTCTCGAGCTCACGAGCGACCGAGGCTTAGCAAAACCTCCGCGACAGAAATCGTAGTCGCAGACCCACGGCAAGCAGCGACTGCTTTCTGCTCTCGCTCTCCACCTTCCCGTGGCACTTTGGATATTTTCGCGAACCTCCAAGGCCTCCATCGTAAATTCGTTATCGTGAGAGCACCGGCCCGCTTGGGCCTTGCTCTCAGCCACAATATTTTATTTCAATCGGCCCTTGAGGCCCAATTTCAAATAAATGGGCCTTGAGGCCCCCAAACTGTCATGGGTGGACCAACTTCAATTTTTAATCCCTATGAATTCGGCCGCCGCCCGCCTCTTTCTCGTATTCACCATTCCTCCTCGCTCGCAAATCATCGCCTCATCCACCTCTTCTCGTCTTAACCGAACATCGATATCGTTGTCGGAAATTCGGACTAGGTGATTCGAATCGCGCTTCCGGTCTCCATAGACGAAAACCGACAGCGCATCGTATCCCTGGCAAGTTCTACACGTTCATTGTTGGCAAGTCAGGTGACGGATGTCATGGAAGAGAAATTCGCCGTTTCACCCTCAGGAAAAAAAAAAAAAAAAGAGGTAGAATAGATGTTTTAACTTGGTTTGTTTCGAGGAAAATGAATAATTTTGAATATATATATATATATATATATATATATATTTACGGTTGATCGCTTATATATGTTACAAAAATAATAAACGAAAGACATTTTTATCATTCACAAAAATATTTAGATATAAATTATTGTCGTTAATGAAAATATATTTTTTTGTTAATTTTTTAAGCAATATAAGCTATCATTTTTAGGAGAACATGTTTGAAATCATTTATTTTTCACGCAATAAATAGAGCCTTCGAAACTTAAGAAATTCCTCTCTCTTTTTCGGGTTACTATCACGAAAAACCTCAAACTGATATACTCGTGATAAATTTACCCTAAATTATATTTTGACCACTAAAAACTTCAAACTAGTACACATGTGATAAATTTATCTCAGATTGGTATGTCTGTGATAAATTTTCTCTCTATTAATTTTCGTTTAAATTTTACTGTGAAATTGCTAAGTTGGATAACACATGATAGTTGATGGATGTACTAGTTTGAGATTTTTACCCAATATTTGTCACACATATATCAATTTGGGGCTTTTCGCGATATTAATCAAATTAAGTAAACAATAATGGAGGATAAATTTATCACATGTGTACCAATTTTGGGCTTTTCGATGGTTAAAAAAATAATTTATGGTAAATTTATCACAAATATACTAGCTTGGGATTAGTTTGAGCTAAATTTATTATAATCGTATCAGTTTAAAATTTTTGTGATAAAAAATAGTTTGAGGTAAATTTGTCACAAGTATACTAGCTTGAGATTTTTCATGGTTAAAAAAATAATTTGGAGTAAACTTATCACAACTGCATCAATTTTGAGTTTTTTGTGATATTAACCCTCCGATCATGATTGTTTATACCAGCAAAGGGGAATGCGATGATAGACAACAATAAACTGATGGGGATTGTTTTGAAGACAACATAGGAAAGAATGGCGTTTCTTTGTTAGCAAGGCATAGTATGGCTTGTAGGCTTGCTCAGTTGATGAAGGAGAGCATTCAGAGCAATGTCAAGGAACAGAAGGAAAATGACAGCATCTTGCAAATTAGGGGTGGTGAAAAAGTAAGCGCGGTTGATTAACCAATAACTAAATGATCCCTTTTGTGTTGTTAATGATGTCTGATCAACCAAAAGGTTTTTGAGATGTTATGATATGACAATGTTTTCCAATAAATAATTCACGAGTTGAGATTACTGTACCTCCATTTCCGGTTATCTATATGAAACGGAGAGTGCTGCCGAGCTCGAGCAGATATTGTTAAATAACCCGGCAGGCACACCGAAGTCTCCCGCTCATATGGATGACTCTCGGGCACGAGCAAGAGTCATGGATCATCGAAACTGAGCCCGAGAGCTCAGTGCCTTTCCTGGCTCCTTGGCACCCCGGCCCCGGTCTATTGAGGCCAGCCCAGGTCCCTGGAAGCTGGGCTTCATTAGGATCCAGGCCCAAGACCTCGGTTCTCAGGCTTGGGTCAACCAAGGTGGGGCCCCGGATTCCGGTATCGGTGCCCGCACTTGAGTCCATCGAGGCCGGGCTCTTGATCTGGCGGCCAAATGCGAGTCCATAGGGCCGGCCCAGGACCTTGGCGCCGATGCCCGAGTTTATCGAGGCCTGGGCCCGGGCCTGGCTTCCACTCTCCTACACGAGCCCTAAGCAAAAGCACATCTTCGCTCAACTCCACCCAGAAATCAAACGTTGCACAGCAGCACATCCCTCCACGAAATTGGTTGACTCCTACCTTCACTCAGCCTCGATTCTGTAGAAGTCGGCAGAAGCTTCCGGCCACCCAAGTCGCCATAAGCAATCAGTCTCCTACCCAACAGTCGCAAATCCTCAATCGGAAGGGGTGTTAGGATGCAAGCGTGTAGGTGTTGTGTTAGGGAAGTTACACACTGAAGAATTAATGTGGTGTACAGCGGCTAATATATCCAAGTTGTCCCAAAAGTCATTGACTTAAGTTTTTGAGTAAATATTGATTTAATTAGATATGCTGACGGGCTTAGACTTGAGCTCTCTCTTGTCGATCTCCCCAGGTAAAGGTATTGGACTTTAAAAGTAAACTTTATGGTTATTTCGAATTGAAGTGGTGTATATATATTTAATATATCTAAGTTGTCACATAACTCATTGGATTAAGTTTTTTTAGCCTAGAACTCATTGGCTTAAGCGTATGAATAAAGATGAATTTGACTGGATATATTAAACGAGTTTAGCCTTGGGCTCCCTCTTGACAATTTACTCCGATTATCGTACTTTTGTATATATTAAATGGGATCAGACTTGAACTCCCGATTAATATATCGGACTGCTCACTCCAAAGGATTGGATTTTCGCTGTGAGTCTTCTCCATTTCTCCAATTACAGCACAAACTACGGACTACTGAGCGGGTGATGATTCACGTTTCCGTGATGCATGTGTGGCGCTGTCTTCCCAAGCTGCCAAGTCTGTTTCAATGTCGAATCAGGCTCTCCATATGCTTCGTTTCATCTGGTGGTGTTCGTTTGATTCGGCGATCTTTCGTCGCCTCGAGATTCATCGCTCTCTTTGTCTCGTTCCTCATGTCCAGTGCGAGTTTACGTAGACACCCTGAAATCTCAAACTGGGTATTCGTAAACTTCTAGAAGCGGGTTTGCTATGTTTTTTTTGTTTTGGGTTACCCCTCTTGTTGGATTGACCGTCTGGGACAAGAGATACTTTTACACTCCACCAGATTTGGGGCAACCTCAGTTACATTGTCATTTTGAGTAGGCAATTGTTCGTATTCACTGAATTGTCCAAAGCTCTTGTTGACTTTGTGCTACTTATTCAACGTATCATTGATTTTCACTCGTTGGAAATGCAGCACCAAATTTTGAGGCAGAGGCTGTCTTTGATCGGGAGTTCGTCAATGTAGGTTATTCAAATGAAGACTTGCTGGAGTCCTCTAGCATTTTATTGGTTTTTTACTATCGCAGTTGTGGGGTTTAACAATCCACTCATAAGTAACTCAGTTGATTAAGGTGCACCTGAAATTGTATTATTAGGCATATTGGTCTTTGGTTCGATTCTCCAAATAAGCACATGTGATTTAAGTGGGGGTCATGACAGTGGGTTTCTTGTTAGTCTTTTCCGAAAAATAGTTGAGGTACGCACAAACTGACCCGGATATCTCGAAAAAAACAAAACAAAACAAAACTGTGAGATTTAACAGAGATTCCTGGAGAAAAAATTATGCTGCCACTCATGAAAGTTCTTCTTATTTTGCATGTGTATTCTGCATTTCAGGTAAAGCTGTCAGAGTATAAGTATGTGATTCTTTTATTCTACCCATTGGACGTCACTTTTGTCTGCCCAACAGGTTAGATGCTAGATGCTGAAGCATAGAAGTACTTCGTAGTCTCTCCAACATATTTAGTTTATTTAAATTCGGTTTGCTTGGGCCCTAACATGATGTTTACGATTCGTTTCAGTTTTTGTCTTCTTCTTGTAGAGACTAACATGATGTCAATTCTTTGCTTTCGAGGAATGTTCACTTCTTGCTACTTTTGATACAGTTCCTCTTTTAGAACTTTGTTAGATTAGTAGAGACAATTATTGCCATGGAAGGAAATTATTTGTGCTAAGGCGCTATATCTTTTCATTGCATTCAAGCTGTATGGTTCCAGCAGTGTTAGGATACTTAAAACTGTTAATCTATATTGACCTTTGTCGGGTTACACCTAAACTTGTGATTTTGCTATGTCAATTATCTTTAATTCTCTCAAATTTCAGTGTCTCTTATGATCAAGTTTGCTCTTGTGTCTGAGATATTATTTTTTGAAATAATAATTTGCAGGTTCTAAGTGTCATAGACAGAAGGATTGCTAGATGTCTGAAACAGATCTATAGAGTGTGAGCACTTTAAGATTCCTGATCCACCAAAGGCTGAATGTTCATATTGGGGGGCCCATATTGGTTGTGCTACTGGTGGAGGAACCAGTGAGATGCACCGTCGAGAAATGGCAAAAAAAGAGCCTTGCGTCAACTTGTCGGCGTCGATAGTTCATCTGATTCATGAGAATTTGGCCAATATGCTAGTGGAAAAGACCTGGCGACCATGTTTATTATAGGTGAATAACCTTTCAAGTTCGTAGAAAATGGGAGATTTCAGCTATTCGCACATAGAATCGAGCCAAAGTTTTTAATCTTGTGGCAGAATACTTTGAGGCATGAGTAGGGGTGTCAATGGGCCGGGTTGAGCCGGGTTTTTTACCCGGCCGGGCCCGAGTCGGCCCGAAATGAAACTGTACCTTGCCTGGCCAGACTCGAGCAGGCCCGAAATGAAACGGTACCTATGCCACTCGGGCCTGGTCGGGTCGAGTTGGGTCGGGCCAGTCCGAGGTGAATCGAACTCCAAAACTATGCACAAAAATCCAAGGAGAACGATGAGCTCCTCCAGCATATTTGGATCAGATTCCAGTGCCTGGCCATGCTCCCGACTTGTACTTCATCATGTTTCAACACTTCAGCTTCGTCGGATAGTTGGACATTTCTTTTTATTGCCACCAGGGATCCATCAAGCAAAATTCCTCCGTAGACCTTACCAAACCACCATGGCCCAGAACATCCTCTTCGCTAAAATTTCTAGTCGCGATTTGCAATTCATCGTAAGTAAACTTTCAAAGCTGTACTTGGGGCCAAAGCAATTGGAGATACGAGCCGTCAAAGGATTTCTGCGGCCTCCAACGGAAAACCTCAACGACAGGGACAATGAACCCAAAAGAAGTGCCTTCAGCTCCCGAATTCAAACCATCTAAAGGCCTCGCGCACGAGGATCTCTGCCCACTGGCCCACGCCAGCGATCCGCAGGGGAGTTGGATCGGAGCCGGCTCGGCGGGGGCTTTAAGTCGTACGGCTATGATCGCTATGGGTCGAACGATTAGGGGAGGGGAGACTCGCAGACCTGAGCGACGCCGCCCTCAACTCATCCTCCGCCTTCAGCAACTGCAACAACAACAGATTTGACGAGTTCCCCATCGCCTCCTCCTAGAGCCGTCGCCTCATCATCGCTTGCACCTCCGACAACTCCGACGACCTCATCCGCCAGCTCATCGGCAACCTCGACTCTTGTAGCATTAACGAGCAGAAATTAGCAATGGAAAATGTTTCAAGCGAGAGAGAGAGAGAGCGGGTGGGTTCTTCACTATCTTCATTCTTCATTTTGCAGTGAAAGTGATGAAGAAAGCTGATGAAGATCGTGGGCTGCTTGTGGAGGAGTAATAGTACCGGTACTGTATTAAAACAGTACCGGATCCGGCCCTAAAATTTCTCAATTTATCTGACCAGGCCGGGCCGGCGCGGGTCGGGCCAAGCCGGCGCAGGCCCATTTGACAGCCTTAGGCATGAGTATTACAAGTTATTCTTGGAGGAAGAAATAAATTGCAAAAAATTTCTCCGAGACATCTCCCAGAATCTATTTTCTTACCGACACATGGACCTATTGTCAAAATTTGAGTTGTATGTTTCTCATTGCTCATTTTATTGATTCCGATTGCAAGTTAGACAAGAAAAATATTAAATTTTTGTCAAATCCTGGTCATTCTGCCAAGATAAAAGAAAAAGCGACCGAGAAATGCTTGATTAAGTGGGGACTCAAAGCACTTTTTCTATCACCATAGATAATGCGAACTCAAATGATTTAGGAATTCAATATTTGAAAAAGAGACAACTTGTGGAATTCTTCAGTATTGAGAGGCGAGTTACTCCCTGTAATGTGTTGTGCTAATATATTGTGTAATATTTGATCTTTTAACTAGTCAAAGAAAGTGATGGGACTCACTTGAATTTAAAAAGAGAGAGAGAGAGAGCAAGAGATCGGGAGTCTTCTATGCAAACAGAAGAAGAGAAAAAAAAAAAGAAGAGAAGGGGAAGAAAAGAAGGGGCATAGGAGAAAAGAAAGGGTTTTTACTCACAATCACTCGTCAAGCTATCTCAATACTGAAACTAGTCGTTTTGTATGATTTCTTGGGAGTTTGGATGCGTTTTTGTTTGAAATTGAAACTTTAGGATATTATGAAGCCGTAGGATTTGATGGATCGCAATTTGGTGTTGTGGTTTGCTCGGAGTAAGCAATTCAATTTCGGTGCGCAGTGTACCCTCGTGAATAAACTTCGGGGGCTGATTTCCTTAATTTAAAGTTGTCGGCTGAGGTCAAATCTCTTAGAACATTTGTAGTACGTCGAATAAGTTTCGTATGAACAGTAAGATGGTTTTAATTGGGTTCATATGAGAATGTTACGGAAGTTCTCGCAATTAGTGCTAAAAATTCGAGTTTTGGAATTTTTTGTATCACGGGACCTGATTTTGGTGTGTCGTTTAGTCGTGATCAAATTAAGAAACAAACTTAAGGGTGTTGTGGAGCAAATGGCTTTGACGGTTCATAAATCGGGTTTACGATTTGCCCGAACGAAATTTCTGAAATTCGACGTGTAAGCTGTACATTTCGTGACCAGTAGCTTTTTGGTCTGTACGTGTCGAGTTATCGACGTTTATGCGTCGTTTAGTATGATTGTTCACCAGCGTAATAATTTTCCAACTTTTGATGTTGTTTTCTATTATTCTTTTTTGGATTTCAAGTCTTGTGACTCGAGTAACTACTATAGTTTGGTATTCGGATTTTAAGGTGAGTTGCACTTTCTCTTCTAAGAATTTATAAACTCATGTCTTTAAATATGAGTAGATTTAGTTTCCTGACAAGGAAAAGAAAAGAGATGTTTCGAGCATTATTTTTGCATAAACGAGATCGAGATATTACTGCCCTTTTGATTATTTGACTATAGTTTGGTGATGATATCTTATACTGAGATTGACATGCTATTTGAGAAATATATTTGAGCAAAGCTGTAGGTTCAGTTTGTAAAAGTCAACGGTTGTGGTTTTTCCTAGGGTTGATATTGTGGTTAATGCTCATACCTCTATGTTTAGAACCCATTGAGGTGGACATAGTAAGCATATTGTCAGGACGTCATTTAGCAGAATTGCCGGCTGAAATAGGCGATAGAACTAACCAAAAGGAGTAAATTTGATCGTCTTGTCACAGCGTTAAAAGTGACCATAGTGAATGACGAGTATGAGATTATTCGATGGATGTACCGAAAGTTATTTTGATAAGATTAATCAATGGATTAGACCATTGACAGTTTGTTATTATTATGAGTTAATATTTGATTTACTTTGATGAATGCATAATAATTTGTCGATCCGCTTAGAAGATATTGTATTTCTCACTGAGCTATGGTTCGCTCACTCCTTTATCTCTTTTGTTTTTCAGGTTACGGCAAGTCGCAAGTAGGATCAAGAATCCATTAGCTGCAGTACTTTTGGGGTTATATTTTTTGGATAAGTTATATATAGTTAATGAGTTCAAACTAGATGTGGAAGATATGTATATATATTTTTTTGTTAGTAGTTGAGCTCTAATATTTTGTGGATATATGACATTGTTATCATATATATATTTATCAGGTTTTGTTTGAGGCGGCCTCTTTTAATTAAAAAATACGGTCGTCATGCCCTTTTTCTTAAAGGATCAGGATGTGTCACAATGAGTTTTTATTGTTTTGTGGAGCATACACCCGTCATTATACTATGGGTCAATTCAAATTGTTTTGTGGAGCGTTTCCTCGCGGTGGTCCTCCTAGCGGTGGTAGCGGTTGCACTCCCCTGAGTCTTTATAGGCAATCTCTCGCTTGGTGGTCATGTTGACCACACCCACAGTCAGCTCCCGCTCTAAAATGACACGAGACTGTTTCATGCCTCTGATTTCACGGGTCGCGAGACGCATGTGCGAGTCCGATTATTGCACAGAGTGGTCA
This sequence comes from Rhodomyrtus tomentosa, assembly GCA_028455895.1. Classification (NCBI taxonomy): domain Eukaryota; kingdom Viridiplantae; phylum Streptophyta; class Magnoliopsida; order Myrtales; family Myrtaceae; genus Rhodomyrtus; species Rhodomyrtus tomentosa. Next base: position 13,129,041 of record JAPCWY010000009.1, on the reverse strand, counting down.
AGCAGTTGTGCAAACCGCGTAATGCGCACTGAGATAACAAGTACGCCATTACGATGTCTCTGCATATTCAAACAATTTGCGATCGCCAAGGAAATGTAAGGGAAGCTTCGTCCCGACATGCTCGTGCCCGCCCTGCATAATCATATCAAGTTACTCGTCTGGCTTTTGAATGGCTTCATTGGCTTGCTTCTGTACCAATTTTTCCAATTGGTACTTAGTGCTTTCAGAAGGTTATAGCTTTTCGCGATGTTATAGTGGGCCATTCCCGCACTTGAGTGTTCACCTGGGCATCATAATTTTCTTTTCCAACAATTACGCGTATTAATTTTTGTACGATGATTATTTAAGTATCATGATTTTTTTTTTCCGATTATCTAGGTTGCCACATAATTTTTCAATTGATTATTTGAGCATCAACTTTTTTAAAATGTTCACCACGTAATTAATTTTTAAAAATTTTGTCACTCAGGAGATCAAATGAAATGTTGTGGCATTCAAGTAATAAAAGAGTCATGGGATTCAAGTAATAATAATAATAATAATAGCACTCGAATGAGCATTATACGAAAATGATAGCACTTATATAGTGTCCTTACGCATAATATATTTTATTTCATAAATCCAAAATGTTATTGACTTAATACTGAAAATTATTAGTGTTAAGTTTACTCATGAGTTTTTAAAAACCCACTATTACCTGTATAGAAAGCGAGGCCCCAGCCTCACCCGCGATATTAAGAAGGAAAAAAAAGTCAAAGAGAAAAAGGAAAAATAAAATAAAAATTTAGAAAATACTCAAATGCTATTAGAAATTGTCAACGTCGGTATTATTCGTGTTATGTAGACATTTGGCGTTCGTTAGCGATTTTTGGCTAAAAGTGGCTAGATGGACCCAATTATAAAAAGGAAAAAAGATTTAAGACTCAATTAATAAAATTAAAAGGTTTAAAACTAAGTCGGTAAAAATGCAATAAGTTTATGATTTTTTAGACAATTTTCTCAACAAAAAAAAAATTGTTATTCGAGAATAGCAGTTGTCCAATTGGTTCACCTTTTTTAATATTGAAGCGGTCCCTTTTTGAATTCCTATCTTCGAGCTTAAAAGATCACCACTATCGTTCAATACGTCTAGAAGCATGACCTCAAGAGAAGTGTCCATATTTTTCTCCACGTGTTAGGTGTCCAATGTGAATCGGAATTTGATCTTGGAGTATAAGTAATTGAAACGTTTGTTACCACAAGCTACAATCGTATAGAAGCAGGACCCCACTACTCATGGCATTTGTTTTGGTAAATTGGTACTGATAACGACTCTATGCAACTGTACATGTCTTGGTTTGTATAAAGTCAAACACGAAATCACAAGAATGGTGTGAATATGCCATAATTTGCTTAGGACAATGACGCCACGAGTACCGCGATTTTCGGATGTCGTCTACTTGAGTGTCATAACTTTTTAAACGATTGCTCGATTGTCATGACATTTCAATCGGTCACTTGAATATTATAATATTTTAATCGATTACTTGAGTACCATAACGTCTAAAAAAACGTTGGCCACAAGTATTTTGCCATATAAGACTTCCGACACTTATAGTGAACATTTCATAAAATTTATAACATTGTATAATCGATTGAAAAGTTATGTGGCACTTGTATGGAAATTATGGCGTAGACAAACAGCGTGAATAACACAATCGATTTCTCATTCCCAGAACATTGAGTTCCTCTCTCTCTCTCTCTTAAGATATTAAAATTAAGGTCAAAGGAAGTGGCTGGACTCCTATATTGTAGGCTGTGAGATTGAGGATGAAATCGTCTGCCCTTGAACCCATCAAAGTTCACCTAAACCAAGAAAGATTGATTCAGGGACTGTGCAACGATAACGTTCGGGTTTCAAAGAAAAAAAAAACAGATGCAGACAACAATGGAGTCTAACGTTGAACAACTCTACTATTCATGTGGAGAAGCTGAAGGTGGGGAACCATCTCTCCATGGCTGTCCTTTTCAAACACTCCGGTAACAAACGCGTTGAACTTTATCGCTAACTTTCTGCCTTTTCCCATGATTGTTTTGTTCTTTTTTATTCCTTTTTCTTTCCAATTCCAAGAACTTGTCAAATGAGTCAACAAAAGATGAGCAAAAGAACAAAGGGGAACCAACGCGGGCAGCTGTCAATTGTATTTGTGATGTGATGTTGGTTGTGCTTTGTCCGCACTGACTTGGCGCTTGTTTTCTTGCTTTTTGTTATTCACTTTGATCAGCTGAAGAGTGAGGAGCTCAGTTTGCTTTTCTTTAATGGAGTCCCCTTGCATCTCTCTCCAGGTTGATGTCAGCTCAGGTGATCTTTCAATCCTTTCTTGATTACCCATTGCATTCGAAACCTTGCCTCTGGAGAAGTTGTAGAGAGATGCTGAATTCACTTATCGGTTCGTACCCCTCGAATTCTTGTTTAGTTCTATCTGCAATTAACAGGTAACATTTGAACTTCTCGGACAGCTTTTGACGATCATGCTCCGTTCGGGTCCTGGGAATCGCTCCGCCATCATTTTGTATAGACCCCTTTCCTAATCCACCTCTCGGAGCTGTCCCGAAGATGAGGAACCTGAGCCTTCAGCTGATCCTCTCATGCTCATACCTCTTCTGCTTGATTTGTGTAGCTTCAGGATTTGTTCCTGTGGATAATTATCTGATAGATTGTGGATCACCCAGGAATTCAACCATAGGTAATCGCACCTTTTTGGCCGATAACCTCTACTCCGACATTCTTTCGACTACGCAAAACATTCTCGCTAGCATGAACTCGAGTTCTCTCTCATCCTCCTATGATTCGACTCTGTATCTGACCGCGAGGATCTTCGACCAAGCCTCCCGTTACACGTTTCCGATAAAGGAAAAGGGCAGGCACTTCGTTCGCCTCTATTTCTTCCCTTTTGTCTTTGGAGAGTACAATCTGAGCTCGGCCAAATTCTCCGTCCACGCACAGAATTTCACCCTTCTCAAGGATTACCAGTTAGACGGGGGCTCAGTTGTAAAGGAATACTCGTTCAACATCACCACTAATCAGTTCGTTCTTGCTTTCACGCCCAATATCGATTCTTTTGCCTTCGTGAATGCTTTGGAAGTCATTTCTCTCCCGATCGAGCTGATTCCTGACAGTGTCAGTGTCGTCGAAACGCCCGGAATCTATCAGAATCTACAGAATCAGGCACTAGAGACTTTTTTTAGAGTGAACATGGGTAATAAAACTGTGCATCCGCATAAGGATACGTTGTGGCGTCTTTGGGTCTCGGATAATGCGTTTTTGAAGCACAGGGCGGTATCAACTTTGTCCAACGTTGATGCTGTCACCTATAACAATGGGAGTGTTACCGAGAACATTGCTCCCGCTTCGGTCTATGGGACTGCCACCAAGTTGGATTCGGATGGTGATCCTCACTTAAGCGCCAATTTAACTTGGCTCTTCAGTGTCGATGCTGGATTCGACTATCTAGTCCGATTCCACTTCTGCGACATTGTAAATTCTTCTCATGGGCCATTCTTTTTCAATGTATACATCAATTCCTGGTTTGCCTACAAAAATTTCGATCTCAGCACGCTGACATCCAACATCATCGGCGCCCCGTATTTTTTTGATGTAATTACAAGTTCCATCAGTAGTAGTGCACTGAATGTTAGTGTTGGCCCTTCTTCTGAGAGTAGTTACTATCCCATGGCCATCCTCAACGGGCTAGAGATCATGAAGATAAGTAATTCGCAGGACAGTCTTGAAACTTCAGATTCCGAGAACGGTTCTTCAAAGAGAAATTTGAGAAGCAAAATCATTCTGATCACCGGCTTGTCCAGCGGGATTTCCATCGTTCTTGTCTTCATTTTAGTGCTCTTCTTAGTCTGCAGAAGAAGAAGAAAGCTAGCAGTTGAGGAGGACAATATTGTCATGAACCAGACAGGAGATGAGCACTCGAACGGCTTGGCAGTATTTTCCACCTCAAAGTTCGGTTATCGCTACCCATTCACAGCGATTGAAGAGGCTACGAATAATTTTAGCAAAGATTTGATTATAGGAACAGGAGGTTTCGGCAAGGTCTACAAGGGAATTTTCAGAGATGGGACTAAGGTGGCAGTCAAGAGGGGGCTATCTAAGTCGCAACAGGGCCTGATGGAGTTCCGTACAGAAATCGAGATGTTGTCTCAGTTTCGTCACCGCCATCTGGTGTCGCTGATCGGGTATTGCGACGAACGGAATGAGATGATCATTATCTATGAATTCATGGAAAATGGGACCCTTAAGAGTCATCTGTATTGTTCGGATCTTCCTGCGCTGAGCTGGAAGCAACGGCTAGAGATTTGCATTGGGTCAGCTAAAGGCCTTCACTACCTTCACACCGGCTCCACAAGGGCAATCATCCATCGCGATGTCAAGTCGGCAAATATCCTATTGGATGAGAATTTGATGGCTAAGGTTGCTGATTTCGGACTCTCGAAGAGCGGTCCTGAGATAGGCCAGACGCATGTGAGCACCGCTGTGAAAGGGAGCTTCGGATATCTGGATCCTGAATACCTGACCAGGCAACACCTCACGGAAAAATCAGACATCTACTCATTCGGGGTCGTGATGCTTGAAATCCTTTGTGGTAGAGCAGTTATCGATCCATCACTTCCTAGAGAAAAGGTTAATTTAGTAGAGTGGGCGATGAAATGGCGAGAAAGAGGGCGGATCCAAGAATATATAGACACTTGTCTTGTGGATCAAGCAAGTGAAGAGTCCCTCTGGAAGTTCATGGAGATTGCTGAAAAGTGCTTAGCCAAAAGTGGTCTAAATCGGCCTTCGATGGGAGAAGTGTTGTGGAACCTGGAGTGTGCATTTCAAGTACAAGTAAAGGAAGAGAAACAGAGCGATGAAGATGGGCTATTCACGAAAGCAGATTGGGTCGGTTATGAGACTACTACCAGTGCATCGACCACTCAATTCAGCATGGGAAGCCTAGGCAATCTTGCGGGAGTCTCGATGAGCAAAGTTTTCGCCAATATGGTAAAAGAGGAAATTTGGTAGACCCTGGTTCGAACCTTCTACCAGGTCTGCTTCAAATGGAGATTCTGATGTGCAGCAGCATTCCAGATTTGGATGCTAGTGTCGACATGACATTTCAATTCATGAACTACGCAAATACAAGCATCATTTGTAGTATACGTTGGACATAGTTGTGCTTTTCTACTTCAAGTGCAATCTTTTTACTTTTTTCCAAATTTTTGCCAAAAAACTCAGCTGCAGGATACCCTCTTCTTGTATGAATAGAGAAAGAATACTAGTTGTGGGGCGGCCTACCCTAGGAATTCAAATCAGAAGGCAACAGTTCATCTTCCAGTAACAAAACAAACCAAAAGATGAAGTACAGCACATATCAGTTCGCCTCGCAACAAGCGAGAACGTGATGCCATTGTGGATGCAAGCGGAGAGGAAATTGCCGGGGGAATGGCGCATCAGGTTTTCAGGAACTTTGTAATACTCGTTAGGAAATTCGGAAGGGTTAAAAGAAGTCGGATTACGGTCGTGTATTACTTACATGGCTTCAATTTCTCCTGTGTCAATTTCCTTCTGGTGAATTTCACTTTCGGCAACGGGTGATCTTGAGCTCAATCTTTGGCTTCTGCAATTTCGGGATGAGTGATCCGAAACCCAAAAGCAAGCTATTGCAGTAGTTCCTGCATAGAGGGAAGGTGGAGCTCACTGCAAATTTGCACCAACCATCCATTTCAATCTCTTCAATTCATGACTGTAGTTAAGATTAGATTTCCTTTGCTCAAACGCCAATTTAACTAGTGAGGGAGAAGAATGTGGCTGAATCGAGTACAGTGGATCTTCTTCCGGATTAGAATCAAGCAAGAACAACATCACCAGAAATCAGAATGCCATGAAATGAAGCTTTCTAAGCTTAACATGCATAGAACTATGGATAAACAGTATCTCTCAAATCCCATCCATTCCAATTCCAGTCAAAGATCCTTTCTTTACAAGATTACCCTTCAAAAACCCACAATCCAATCCCCACCGAAACCCTAATTTTCACCCCCAATCTACAGCCCGAAGAGAACTCCCCAAAAACTCCCGTTCTTCCTACTTCTTGACAGCAAGACTTGCTCTTTCCCTCGCTAACCACCCTCAAACCCGCCCTAACCGCCGAACCCATACAGAGTCCGACCCTGTCTCTTGAGCGCGTAGACGACGTCCATGGCCGTCACCGTCTTGCGGCGGGCGTGCTCGGTGTAGGTGACGGCGTCCCTGATCACGTTCTCGAGGAATATCTTGAGGACGCCCCGAGTCTCCTCGTAGATCAGCCCGCTGATGCGCTTCACGCCGCCCCGACGGGCCAGGCGGCGTATCGCCGGCTTCGTGATCCCCTGAATGTTGTCGCGGAGGACCTTACGGTGCCGCTTTGCTCCTCCCTTGCCCAGTCCCTTCCCTCCCTTCCCGCGCCCCGACATTCTCGCTCTTCTTCTCGCCGCGAAATGCGAACGGAGGAATCGATCAAGCTCGGAATCGACTGCTGCGACGGGAAATGGTGACACGCCAGGAGACGAAGGATTTGCGGAGTGGAGGAGCGCGGAGGATGCCTATTTCTAGGGAGCGCACGATCCTGGGTAGAGTTCACGGGAGGCGTTTGTGGCCCGTCGATTTCGTTTTGGACGGTCGAGCTTGCGAGCGTGGAAGTGACTCTGGATCGGTGACATGGCAAGTTATCTTGGAGTACCCCGTTCTCTTGTTTTTGTTTTTTTTTTGGTCGGACTTGGGGTATTCCGTTCTTTAGTAGGGGAGAAGACATTTTATATGCCAATTACGCTATATTACGGTGGTAACACCACATAATCCACCGATAATTATTTTTCGTGCGCTGCGAATGCTTGATGTGTGATATATCTGGCACATCGCAATACTCCAAACTATGCTCATTGTTATGGAAAAGTGTCAAAAAAAAAAGTTCATAAATTTATTGTACTGGTACTAATGCACTCTCAAATTTTTATATTTGAATCAATTCAGTATATAAATGATCAAAAATCCCTGACATGGATATTAATTATCGCCGATCTTTTACATGATGCAATCAATGCTGACGTGAGACAAAATTTATAATAAATATATTTTTCTTAAAATTTTAAATTTGTTATGATTTTTTCTTTTTCTTTTTCCTTTATTGTGGTCAACAAGGGTTGCGTCTCTCACCCAAGCCCTCACTAACCGTTGGAGAGGACAACCGTTACCCAAGCCGCGACCTCACAAGTGCCCATGAGGATTGAGCCATCGCCTGGTATGGCGAAGTAAGACCTTACCAAAGTGAGGGCTTGATCCTCACTCAAGCAAAAAGCTTGACCTCAGGTAAGGGCGGCGAGGCTCGCCGATAGCCAGGCCGACGAGAGTTGCATCCATAATAAAAGGAAAAGAGATAATTATGAAAGATAGTGAAAAATTCAAAAAAATCATTTTAAAAAGTTATAAGCTTTGTACACATTAACAGTGGTTGTGTCATATAGGATTGTCAATGTCCTAGCAGTCACCAAAATTTGCCGAATAAAATTCTATCGCTATTTTTCTTATGTGAATTGAAAATAGAGATATTTGCATAGGTTGACCCTTCCTACGCATGCATATTATGATGGATTGAATATATATCGATGCAAAATGTATTGAATTAAATTAATACAATTGAAAGGCTTAAGACAAAATTGGTACCTATACAATATGTTTAATGATTTTTTTGGTACTTTTCCCCGTTACGATACATGTATCCTGTACTTTTTTTGTGCAATGAAAAACCTCTATCTATGCCCATTGTTACATAGTTACCTTGATTTTTTTTTTTTTGTGACATTAAATACCCCAAATGTATATGTATGGCCCATTTACCTTTCCTTAAGGTTTCATCAAATGATTTTACAGTCAAAACTACATCGTTTTTATTCAATTTAAGCCACGTTGCCGCCATATCAACACCTTATCGTTCGTCCTCCATGTAAGTGAATTTTCAACAATGCTCATTGACGGAATCTTGACGGAGGGTAAATGTACCATGTAGATATAAGTCTGAGATTCTTAGTGTCCAAGCAAAAAATTAGAATAAATATGTCATGGTGAGCATAGTTTGAGGTTTTTGCTGATTGTTTCCCTAAAAAGAAACTAATTCAATTAAACCTCTTCATGTGGCCTAATTATCGGGCAGAAGATTTATATTGTATGAATCGATAGTTGTTTGATATCAATAATTGGAGCTGCTTCAGTATGATAAGGATACACGTGTATCTACTATTGCGAATCTGTTGATGAGGTATATAACAAAGAAATGCACCCATGTGTTGTCTTACCTTCTTGTCTGACACATGAACAGTAATTCAATGCCATGGCTTTACAAACGATTAAAGAAAATCTTCTATTCCAGTGTCGAAAATAAACCCATCTACACCGTTTGGTCTCAGTCTAAATTTTGCAGGATCTATGCTTAGGCACACACCCTATATATAATTATACATCTAGACGATAACCTCGAACTTGTTCACATTTTGAATTTGTGTTGATCGAACGGGTTCCCCACAACACGTCTGCCTATTTGAGCATCGTCACTAAATGGGAGTGATGTGTAGATTCCAAGGGGGAATACTATGAAGGCAAGTTAATAAATGACACCCATATTTTAGTCTCGTTAGCATATCGTGAAAAGATAATTTACGTCCCGAAATACAAACTTAATATTCGGAATACAATGTTGTTTGGGCCTTGCCTGGCCCAACCCATTTTGTAGTTTTTTAGGCCGCAATCAAACACAATGTTGGGAACCCTTCGACAGATCTTGTGCCATCTTCGAAGATGAAGGTATCTGATCTAGTTGGGCCCAAATTACGACATTCGAGAATCCATATTTGAATAACCTATTATCATAGGCATAGCTACCATGCAAGTTTAAGTTTGGAACGCAAAGGGGGTTGTCATAAGCTAAGGGATGGCATGATAGCAATCGGCTTCCATTGAAATTACCTCTCGCTGTGGGGGAAGCAATTGGTGCATCCTTTGCATTGGATTCATGTGTCTCATTAGACGTATCCACCATGTGCCAACTAATATGATGGTCATGTAATAGCCAATCGGATGCCAAGTGGTGGGAAGTTGCAGCGTAACCCTGAACAAGCCTTGGATTCGAGTTGCTACCACGAACTTGAGATCTAATAGACATTCTTTTTGGTACCTTTCTTTTAAGGGTTAGGTTTTTAAGAAATAGTGTAATCTGGAATTTTATCCATATTAGGATGAGCTTGATGTTGAAGCCAAAGGTTCCAAAGGGCTTGGTGGAAATGAGCAAAGCTAATAGAGTTAAACGTGATATTGTCATTGTTTTGGGGTCTTTGGTGCTTTGTTTGTACCTCAAATGGATTATGTATGATTTCTACCTAGTTATGTTTTTTTATTTTTTCCCCTCGCTCACGTCTATGGATCTAGGAGAAATTGAACGCAATATTATGCAGACACGGTGCACATCCCAAATTTTCCTCTATTTAATATACAAAGTAAACACAAATAAGTCATGATCCAACTCAACGATTTTGTTATTGATGATCCATTTGTTTTGCGAAAAAATGAATGGTTTGAAAAATATTTTAAAAAAAAGTGTTTGCTTGTATCGCTTAAACTACTTAGTCAAATCAAAATATGTTTTCATTAAGGATAATAACTTGTGTTTAAATCAAAATGATGGTCGAGCTAATTGGCATGAACACAAAAGGAATATGACACCCGTGCTAATCGGAGTGAACACAAAAAAGGATGTGACGCTCAAGCTAATTGGTGCGAAAACTCTATCTCTAGGCAAGTCACCATGTGGACTATAAATAGTGATTTGATAAAGATGTGAAAAGAGATGTGATGTCCGAGCTAATCGACACAAGCATTTTGGGGGTGTGATACCTGAGCAAATCAGAACGAGCACATTGTCTCTTGGCAAGTCACCATGTGGACTATAAACTATGAGTCAGTAAATATGTGAAACCCTAGCTAATCAATGTTAACACAAAAAAGATGTGATGTCTGAGCTTATTAGCACGAGCACAAAGGGGATGTGACACCCGAGCTAATCGAAGTGAACATTAGGTGTGACACCTGAGCTAATTAGAACGAATACAAAAGAATGATAATTTGAGCCAATCAAGCATCAAAACAATATAAGATCTCGGGGACAACTTGAGCTGATCAAGTGTCAATGTAAGATGTCAAAAGGGAATTAGGAAATGTACCTGTGTTCGTTGGTTGGTGAAGAATAGCCTGGCCAACCTATGCTGAAATTCTTCATCGAGTTCATGCAAAACTATTCAGCTGAGTTTGCAATACTAACTCTCTCTGATTCCTGAAAAGCATGGTTAGAAACAAAATGTGCATTTTGCTTGCATGCTATAATGATAATGTAGTTCATGCTAGCAGGGCTTCCTTCAATAAGTCTTGGCTGAATCTCGAGTTCTCGAACCATGGGAATGCATTACCTATCAGAGAGTGTCAGAAATAACATGTACAATAATATACATTGAAATTCACTCAATGAGTTTGTGAAAAGCTATTGTACTGAGTTTATAATGATTAGAAACTACATGTGCGTGGCGTAATGACTATTCTGTCAAGTTTGCATTACCAACTATGTTCGAGGAGGCTATCACATTGTGAATACCTCGAATGTAGTATGAAAAGGGGACTTCAGTCTGAAAGGACTTTCCCTTACTCTCGAGAAATGTTATTTATCTTGACTGCAAGATATAAGAGAAATCACTCATTCTTACTATCATCGCATTCGACAAGGGTCCGAGTAATCTCGCAATTGGTACGACCGAGCCAATCTGGAGATCTTGATTAGGACTGTAATAAGGGCTTGGTCAAATGTTTACAAAAGAGATTCCAGTTGAGTCAAGGCTTATGAAATGAAATTCTTCACCATTTGCTTCGGTTTACAAGTCAAGAACCCTGCAAAAATGAGAGAGAATAATCTTCCTTGAACTTCTTCGAGCGATGCTTAAAATCATTTAACTCTACGCTAACTCAAGTGCTCTAATCGGAATAGGCTTTGAAGGGTTGTAACGTAGGTTAAGATAAGAGACTAAGGAACAAAAGACTATTTCGGCTCATAAAATATATGAGAAGAGTTTGGTGTTGGTGATCATCGCAGATTTGTTACCGATCTTTGCCTTGAGAAGCACTTGTGTTTTTTCTTCTTCTCTTCGATTTTTTTTTCTCGAAAGAACACTTATTTTTTCGAAGATATTTTTTTAGAGCTTTTGACATCTCTCTTCTTTCTTTCTTTCTTTCTTTTTTTGCTCCTTTTTTTTGGAGTGGACCTTTTTCCTTTCAGGCTGAATTTGCTTATTTTTTACAATCCCATGATTTTGAACCAAGAATTACAAGAAGAACAAACAAAAATCATGAAAAATCTAGCATACAATAAATGGGTTCATTCGAGAATTGTCTGTTGGTCCAATCGTCTCCAGCTTTGCTCCTTGAGAAAATGCTATCTTGTCTTGGGATGAGAAAACAATCATCAACATGGGGTTTGAGAAATGAATTTACAAGTTCAAGTAGGCTACGCAAAGGATAAAAGTGTGTACGATAGAGAAATGAATGCTCCTCATCATCCTAAGGCACTAGAATTTTCGAGTATAATGCAAAGAAACACGAGAATATTGATGTTCATCCCAGCAATAGAATTTCTAATCGTTACCTCATGCTACTGTTGGAATTACCTCATATGGGCCCCGATGTAGGGTGGTTCTTAACAGGGCTAAGAAATGAAACCGCCGCTTAAAAGGGTTAACAATGGTCACATGTAGTGTTTGAGATAGAGAAATAAATGACTTCTTCACTTCGGATATTGTATCTTTTGTGAGAAAACTCTTCGCCTTGAGGAATGCGGAACCTAGCTATGCTCAGCTCACTAGGGATTAAATTTTGAGACGTGTATGAAAATAGATTGCCTTTTGTCTTTCTACAATGCCTCATTCTGTACATTAAATGCATCATATGTTGTTTATACTCCCTGCTCAAAGTTGGTAAATTACGCATGAAGAACAATCATGCATAAATCATGCAATGTGGAGCAATTTTCCTGGTACGTGAACGTGGCAATCTCAAGCATTAGTCACCTCTCGTGGAAATCTCATGCATTTTGCTTAGGAATCATACTATGCAAAAATGCAAGATAATTCTTAGGACGGGGTGAATCTAAGTTGCCGCAGAACATATAATAAAATCAAACAACTAGGGGATTTTACTCCTCAGGTTGTGGACTAGTTCATTTCTATCCTTGCCCTAGAGCTAGAAAATCATATGTATGACTAAGTCAGGAGAAAACTTGGGTACTCTGGATGCCCTCGTTCAATGGTGATCATCGTCATGGATGGTCGCATGGTCCTGTAAAAAGGAAGACTTCACTTGAAATTTACATGAGGCGGAGAAAAATACTTCATTTGTCAAAGTTTGGGTTTGCCGTTGGTTTGCCCCATTTTCAATTGGGATAGGCTATGTCAGATGATCACAGCTTTGCCAAAAAGGTAGGATTGCCTCCAAACATGGCCAGTATTGGGAACACGATTTCGAGCTTTGGCATATGACTCTTTTTCACTCCTGATCCTGCAAGAACATAGAAAGTCATTCCTGGAAATGATCGGGCCTATCAAAAGACTCCCTTTAAGGTCGAGCAGCCCTGGACTCGTCTTATCTCTCATTGACCGATATGACATGATAAAAAAAAAAAATCAGTCAAAGGCGAAGCGTGGATTAGCCTCAACTAGACGATGGACTGGTGTACGAGTTGGCTAATTGAACGAGGGATCAGCTAAGGATTGTCCCCAAGTGTCATCATCTGGATTAATCAGGGGATAGCCAAAAAAGTAGCATTGAAATAGGGATTGTCAACGGCTCCAATGATTGATTAGTCACGATTGGCCAAAGACTCCTAGCCTGCTTCAAATGCTTAACGACCATGCGCGAGACGTCCAAGAATCGATCGGGCTAATGCCTAGTCAAATTGGAGAATCTCCCACCTGTCCCTATATTGATTCTGAAGCACATAGTAGATGGATCAGAAAGACAAATATGGTTAGATCACATGCCATTCATTTTTTTAAAGTTTTCTTTGAAAAATTATTTTTTGGAAAATCTCATGATGAGAATTCTTGAGAAGCCCAACTCTCAGTGCTTACTATGGATCTCAGTGCTTACTATGGATGACAAGTTATTCGATGGTTGGTTATCGTCATCGGTTCAGTTTAGAATACCTATCATGCCCTCAAAGCAATTTTAGTAAATACCTCTGTAATTTATTGAAAATTTCAACAGATTACATTTATTGAATGGGAAAAGCAAATAACCCCCAAGATGATCCTAACAATGAATCCATAGTAATTAAAAATGCAATCTATACACCTAATAAAACCGGAAATGTTCCGCATAAGTGATTCCATTAAAAGCTTCGTCTTGGACCTTGCACAGATGAGTGATCTTCAACGATCCATGTATTCCTAAAACAAAATATGCAAGAATGAGTATCAGATATGAAAGGAAGATCAGTCCATGATTACTAGACGCGATACTTGATCAAAAATCAGATTAAAGAGCATGTTCTGGAAAATTTCAGCTCAGTTCGAATTTTGCAAAGATTCATGGCAATTAATGGATATTTCAAAACGGCACCGAAATTTCCCATGACATGGGTCATTAAATACCAAACAACTTCCTGTTGAAAATATCCTTATATATATATAGAGAGAGAGAGAGATTTAGAGCAATTTAATATTTCATCCGAAAATTTCCTCCAGAAATCTGATTCGTCCTATTATCTAATGACCCATTTCAGCTTGCAAAAATTCAGTTCAGGATCCAAAAATTCCTGGTTCACTAATTCAAATCCCAATGTACAACCTTTCAATTTTTAGTTTTTTGCAAAGAAGCCATTCAATTATTGGTAAATTGCAAAATAAAATCGGTGTGGGGGATAATTCTGAAAATCAGACTCATTTGACCACATCTTAAATTCTGCAATAAATGAAAATGGCTCAAATTGATCCGAAAGTTTTTCACATGATCCATTGGGATCCTCTGGAAATTTTTTCATGCTCTCTTCGGACTTGTTTCTTGAACTGAAAACAAAAAATTAGAAAAATCAAGATCCATTAAAAGGTTCATTAATCAGGATGTTTTGCTTCTCGTCATGAAATAAATTAAGCCACGATCAACCTAATGCCATGGACCGACCCAAAATGACATATAAGTAAGCAAAAATAAGAGAGACTAGGAAACTCACAAAATCATGGCAAAACCAATAAACACACACAAAGACATGCGCATGACTCGTGCAAATGCATTATCGCCCGTCGATTAATGAGATTCTAGGGACCAGTCGTACCAAACAAACGTTTGTCAGATTCTTTGGTCCTCAAGAACTCGAGGGATGCCTCGAATCCATCTCACGCCATTAGATTATGGCCATAGTAGGTATTTCTTGGCATGTTCGAGGCCGAAGGCAAGGTCACCCATTCATCTGGATTGAGGCTTGAGAGATCCTTGTCTTGACACCGTATTAGGCCGATTTATCAATTTAGGTCTTGTGCAGTGCAAAGAGGTGAAAATCATGCACAACAATTTTATGGGACCCAATCATGGCCACTTTACAAAATAACAAAGTTAATGACGCTAGAAAAATAGAGATTAGAAGAACAACATGCACATACCCTGCAAAAACATTTCATATCTACGGAAAATTAGAGAACAATCATCGTCAATCAAGGAACTTCACCAGAAAAATCGGGTCCTAAATCCACTAAACATTTTATTTTTCCGAAAAATTGAAGCCTTTCCAATTAAGCTCTTGTTTACCAAAAAAAATAAAAAAATATTCTCCAGTGGAATCATCAAGCTGTCGCGACCTAAAATTAAAAATTTCAGGTTAACGAATTATCAGGTTAATTAAATTAATTAACATAATTCGGACTCTCTCAAGTACTACCGAATCGCAAGTACTACTTAGGTTCATTTAAAAAAGAGTATCAAAGTGGAGTTGCCACTAATCGTTCTTGATAGGTCGATTAGAAACCTAAATAAAATAGCGGGAGTGCTATTTTATTTCTACGAACCAGAGATTATGTGTTTGTTTGTTATATTAATTTTTCAATTAATTTCTATTCGATACCAATTTTCATGAAAAATTATGGATTTGATGATTTAAGATTTTCTCTTGTTAGGTGTAATGCTAATGCAAAATAACATGAAAATTTGCATGAATGACGTGCAAGACAGGACAAGAAACTTGTAGCTTAGCTACATGGTTCTTGGCCATTCGTTCATGCTGAAAGGAAACCCCAGAAGTCCTTGCTTGAATCCTCGTATCCATAGCCAAGCTCGTGAAGTCCAAGAATCAAAAAGTTTGAAAAGAAAAGAAAAAGATCTTGCATGGTCCCCTTCAGTACTTGCTTTGAGGTTTCGTGAACGTCTATCTCCCACGATACAACGTTTAAGCAGCGATAGAGGCAAGTACAACACTCCAAAGTTTTCGGCGAACTTGAATACAACGCGAAAACTATAAAAAACAATGCAGATGCAGACAATTGAAAAGAGGGAGAAAAGTTTTTCTTTGAGGCGGTAGGTTTTTCCGATCTCACAAACAGAATGGGAAGCCACCTATTTATAGGCTCCGTGGAGCATTGCAAAAACAAAGAACAATGGCTAAATAACTCTGCCGTTTAGAGCCGTTATGTATTTAATTTTGTAACCACATAATTATAATACGTGTTACTTAGTTAATACCATTAACATTTGATAATTAAATTAAGAACGGTTACATTGTAACGGTTTGAGTTGGAAAAAATTAATATATAAGGCAAAAATGGGCTTGTCGCGAGACTCACTTTTCGGGCCTACATTCGCATACGTAGGTCGTGCACTTGCGCCCAAGTTTCAACTTGTCGGGCCTTCATCGCGGTCTGAGATTTGTACGCGTGCGCGAGACATAGTAATTGTATTATAATAGTTACTACTCAAAGTAAGTGTAACCACATATAAAGCACTTCAAGGCATTACTCCTTTCCCATGTAGGACTAACATACTTTCACTTCCCACTTCCAACTCAAGGGTGTTTTTTGAGAAACAATTTCTCATCCACTCATCCATCAAAATACATTATATTTTCCAACAGAATTCTCCATCTATTCCCCCTCCTCAAATGAGCCAATTTTGCTCTTTTTATAGCAAACATCACTCACTTTTCGTTGGAAAGCTTGGACTCGTCGAATCAATAACTGAAATTTGGCTCAAGATTGCCGCTGAGAATCGGCTGTCAATCAGTGCAAGAAGGATTCCCCTTGTGTCGGTCTCCACGAATAACTCTTGTCTCGATGTCTAGATACGCTCCACCTAGGGCTCATTCACTTTAATTTTTCCTTCTTCGTACTGCATGAACAAAAGGAAGGGAGTGATAGACGGCCGTCGGAATCAGCCAATCAAGCTATTGGCCTCTCTTTTCCATTGTGGATTCAATCTTGAGAGTGAAATAAGCCTGGAGGCTTTATTTTTGTCTGATCGTCTTTCCTTTCTCGCAGAAAAATTCCCGTGCGCCAAGAACTATTCTCTTGATTGGCGGCACTGCATTGATTCCCCTTTTTATTTCCTTTTGTTCCCCAACTAGATGAGCATGCATATGTACACGGGAGGCCACCAAAATCTTAGGAAAAAGACTTTCATTTCAAATTTTGGTCATTCGAAGGACAAGGGGTTTAAGCAAATTTTCATCACAGCAGGCTTATGTGCTGAATTAAGCTCAAGTTCATTCATCTGTCGCCAATCCATGCAACTAAAATGATAATTATATGAAAGCCGATCTGATTTTTTTTTTTGGTTAGGGGCTAGGATTAGTCCCTAATTTTTTATGCAATAAGTGATTAAATAAGAAATCAAAATTTATGTGCCAACACCCACAGATTAAGAGCCCCCATCGCAAATGAGAAATGATCTGGATCAGTCGATCGGTCGTCTACCGAAAGAGATTTTTGGAGTGTTTTCTTAGAGAGAGTTTGTCGGTCGATTAGCAAGAACGACGTACGATCTGGAGAAGAGAATTCGTTATCTTTTCTCTCTCTTTCTCTTAGAATAGGAGACAAATCCTATTAATTGCAATCGATTATCGCAATTAAAGCAACCAGTCAATTTTGCCCTTAATGGGTGTAAATTTCCAACAGAAATACCCGAGGAGTTTGACCGATTTGCAAGCGGGCGCAAGTAGTTCCTCTTGCAAGGTGGCGATTTTTTGGCCCGAACTCTCTCAAGTCGATCGTGACACTGGCTTAAACTCTACTGAATACACAATTTGATGTCTCTTTGGGAGCCATCACTAATCTATCGAGCAAGAGGTAGGAGTTCGCCTTACTTCCACGATCTACAGATTTAAGGCACAGGAACTTGATTACGCTAGAGGTTATCAAACGCCCAATTCGGTATTTATTCTCTTTTAAAGAAAACATTTCATGCAATACTCCATAATATTTTTATTCTTTTTCAAGATTGATATTAATCAAGACGATCATGCATGGTACTTGTACAACGACATTTAATCTAGAAGACATTCAAGCAAGATATGATCTTAACAAAGCAAATAACGCACGGTAAAGAAAAATAACCCAAGCCGTGTCGAGCAGAATTTGAACAGGGCCTTGTTTTAAGCCCGGAGACAGGACCTCCGTGAGTTGTGCTAATATGAATTGTACAATTAACCTAGGCTAAGGAATGCAAATCTTCAAGACTAGATGATGCCGACAAGATATTTGATATCATATGAAATCAGATTTAGTTTAATCTAAACCAATCCCTATAATGCAACTACTATTTAACGCAAGTCCACTTTTTTTTTCCAATTTTTGTTTTGGTCATGATGATGTTTATTTTGAACGTCCTAAACTAGATTAGATGCATGCTAACAAAAGATAAACTAAATGCAAGGCTAGAACTTGAATGGAAATGCTACTAACTTGTAAAATGGGATGGAAATGATGCTAGCCGCGCGCCCGAGCTCGAGGAGTCCTTCTCAAGGCCGAGACAAGTGTCCAGGTCCCGTTTTTCCTGCCCGTTTCCAGCCATAAACAGTTTGAACGAAGCCCTCGCCAATCGATTATATTGCGAAAAATGAGAAATTAATCGGCATGTTTCGGCCCATGAATGACAACAATGAGGGGGCAAAATCGGCATTTGGAAGAACCGCTAAGGGTAGTTTTGGGAAAAAAAAGTTTATTTAAGCCCATGCCAGCATTTGACCGGTCTTTCAGCATTCTCAATACTGACATTTGATCAAATTTCACCAAACGCACCAAAAGATCAGATGTTGATGCTCGATATCCATGGTGTGGGATGCCTTACCAAGGTGTGACCAAAACCGAGCAAAGTTGAGATGCTGACGCGCATCGAACGGACGGATGCTTCTATCAAGGGGGAACCATCAAACATCATACCTAACCTTGTGAGCTCTAAATCAGAGAGCAAACAACGAAAGTAAAACACACATGAGCATCAAACAGCTAAACCAAGCTCCCGGCCACAGAGGTAAAACACAATTGGTACTCGATTTGAAACAAAGAAAAACCTGTTATTGAGCAGATGAACCTAAGGGCCGATTTTGATGGGTGCGAGGGGGCACTAGCACAAAGATTTAAACTTTAAGCAAGATTGAGCTTCTTATCCAAGCTATATAAGCCGGTGGACCGAAGTAATAAGCTAGCGATACTCGTCGAAGCCCTATGTGAGTCGTGATAGTGTGATCTATAGTTGATAGGATCAATACTTGCTAGTTGTAGCTTATATAGGTGATCACTGTGAACTCCAATCCGTTGTGGCTGTTAATCTGGAAAGTGCACGTAGGCTTGGGATAAAGGCGACTCACTATAAATTGATATGTGCTATCTCTACTTGTTGATTATCATCTATATCTTACCGATAGCTTCATGTGCATTTGATATCATCAGCTGATTTTAAGTATTTGTTGTTAACTTCCGCAAAAGATTGTCATGATCTTCAAAGGACCCATTCACCAGCTCGGGTTGCTTAATTAGCCCCAACTTATCTCCTCTTTGACGTAGGGGTGTATGGCTGGTCACTTGATGTCCCATCTTAACTAATTTAGTTCAGCTTTAAGGTTTCATTCCTCTTGGACATAGGCCCATTTACATGTCCAACCTTTTCTATGTGGGAAAGTTAAACGGATTAATGACGTAAAAATGTGTAGCAAACCGAGTGGGGTCATTAATTTGGATGAATTTTAACAATAAAAAATTTCGTGTGTCATTTCAAGTAATACCAATAAATTCTTTTTGTCAAAGATTTAATTACGTTGACATCGATAAATTGAATTTGAATTTTTTTATAAGATATATGAATAACTCTATAAAAAAAATTTAGGCGTCAACAATTATCACTCTAGAATTGACAAGACATGTGCAGTTGGGAGGCGGAATAGTATAATTTTATCAGTCGCAGGTAAACATCATCATGTCAGAGCAATTAAATATTTAGCAATCAAATGGGCTTGACCACAATAACTGCAAAACCTATCGATTGGTGAAGCAATTACTTGCGAATTTCAGACCCTGCACTAACATCAATGCTTCGGGTTAAAATGACCCACGTATTGATCCATCACAGTTAAATTCCAAATGTATGTTGATATTCGTAGAGGATATTGCCAATACCGATACCATATTTCCGGGCGGTACACTGACGAATCTCCTAGTTTTTTTTTTTTTTTTAAATTTTTTTTAAAATTTTGAAAATTCATATCCATGTCTTCCGGCAAAGCATCGTCCAAATTGATCCCGGGTCGGGTACGCAATGATTAGGACTACCCAAGCATTGTTATTTCCATGGTTTTTAGGTTTTACCTGGCGAATCCGCACTCCCGTTCCGCCGCCTCTTCCGCAACGTGCAAATGTTGGGTCCCTCCCAGCTCGCGAAGCTCTGGCCGTTTCCGCGCCCGCTCCTCTCCGTGGCTCGTCGTCTCTGCGTCGACCTCCGATGCTCAATGTCGTCCTCTTCTCTACCTCAGGTTCGTCTTCGCACCACTTCCTCGTTGTTCGCATCTTCGAATACCGAGCTTGAGTCGGCGTGACAGGTCTCGCCGTGCGTGGACGAGGAGTGCAGCGATTTCTTGCCGTGGTTGGAGCGGAAAGCGGGCGTCAAGATCTCGTCGTTCCTTTCGGTCGGGAAATCCGTCTACGGAAGGTCGTTTCGCGTGCTGCATTTCCCTTTTCACCTTTTCATGTTTTGAACTGCCAGTGATGTGGGGTCGCGAGTCGATTCAGGAGGCTTGTTTGCCAGTCTTGTTGTCTGAAGTGTGCAGGGAGTTGTTTGAGCTCGAATAAGCAGCTGCAAAACTTTATGAACTTTGTCTAGGATTGAGTGTGACGTCAAATTTGAATCCTGCTACCTAGAATTTCACGTTATGAGACAATCCAAGTTTTTGATGATGAACTTGAGTTTGTCTTAAGTTTCAAGGTTGGCCTTATGCGGATTATCACCCTACTCCTAGTCCTGCTCCAATCATCTCAGCCTATCTGCTCTGTTCAACACAAACGTCAAAGGAATTAACAGCATGTTAGTTTCTCTAACGTTGTGTTTGTGAAAAAGATTGAAAGCCATAAATAGAAAAAGTAGATTTGAAGAAGATAAGCTTTCTTGAGCGCGTCTGTGTGTGTGAAAGATATTATCTCACTATTCCCCTTTCCTTTGTTCTTCATTGCGCTGGACTTTTAGCATGATTTGTCGATGCAGGTCCCTGTTTGCTTCAAGGGCGATAAGAGCAGGGGACAGCATTTTGAAGGTCCCTTTCAACGTGGTAAGTTATTGTTGTAGGTTCAAGTAAAGGTTAGATTGATTGAGAGAACCATACTTAAGTTGAATTCTCTGTGTTAAATTTGCAGGACATATCACCAGATGATCTCCTTCCTGAAATTAGGTCCTTGAAAGTAGGAAATGTGGCTAAACTTGCTGCTGTCATCCTGAAAGAACAGACAATGGGTCAGGTAATGCTGTTATAGCAACTTCTGTTTTCCTAAACTTCCACTGTACAGCAGTGTTGTGTATTTCGTCTCGCATTGCAGTAGCTCTGCAGTTGATCAGTTTTTCCTTTATTTTAACAGGATTCTGAATGGGCTCCCTATATAAGAAGCCTTCCTCAGCCCGAGGAGATGCATAGCACGGTCTGAATGTCTTACTAAATGTTCTTACACTCTAATTTTCAAAATTTGTTCTTCCTCTTTTATCGGTGCTGCATCTGTATAGTCTTGGGAAAGTTAAATACATCGGGTATATTCAAATTAACTTCATTGAGAAAGCTGGAGGTCCTCATAATGGTTAAGTAGGATTGGCATTTCATTGCTGCTTTTTTGTATAGTCAATGAAGCGTAGTAAAATTCTAGCTTCTATTTTCCTTCTCGTGGTTGTATCATATTATTAAACGATAATAGTTGGGATTTTAAATATTCAAACAACAGTAGTACAGTTGAATGTTAAGAACAAGTCATCTTGCCATAAATTGCATCCCTTGCAGCAAGATTCACTAACTATATTTATATTTCGGACAGTGAGGTAGGGATAAAATTTTGTTTGCTGTGGAGGCGTCATTAGTTCAAGAGGGATTTGTATGGAATATAATTATCATGGGAAATGGTAACGAGTTTGGGAGTCTAAAAATCTGTTAGTGTTTGGTTATATATATAACAGGTGAAAAATCAAGATTAGGAAAACAAACAAATATTTAGATCAGTGCTAAGATGTAGTTCAATATATTCTACTCTCAGGATTGGTAATTTGGTGGTACTTATGTCTCTTTGAGACCTCACACTACCCTACTAGCACTTAAGGTCGTTATAGAAATGGCAGTTTAGTTGCTTCAGTTTTTAGTAAGCATACAGCCTACAGAAAGGTTGGTGTGGATTTTGAACATGGCTGCAAAATGGCTCTAGGTATTCTGGAGCGATGAGGAGTTGGAGATGATTAAAGAAAGCTTGGTCTATCAAAGGACCTTTGACAAGAAAGTTGGAATGGAGAGGGAATTCTCAGTACTTAGGCATGTAAGTGTCTGTTGTAGTCCCCCAGCAATATTACTCTTATTGTTGACGCAATTTCTTTTGGCTATTCACATATGATTAGGAACAAATGCATCACTGTGCCATCTGATGGCATATGATGTGATTATAGCTACACTCACTAGGTAACTGTAAGGATCATATTCAGAATATATCCTGAATGTATAAGCCTACCTTTTGTTTCCTGCAAATTATGTTGCTCACAGTTTATAGGGTGGCTTTATCATTATAAAATGGCTTCATCTTCAAGATGCTGTGCCAGCAACAGGATTTTCTTTTGGTGTTGTGATGTTGATATGTATAAGATTAATAATTGTCTAGCGAGTAGCATTGCTTTTGAGTATGGCACTGTGCTAGTGAAACCTAATCAGTTAGTTTCAGGTAGCCTTTGGTGAATAGAACACAATGGTATGTTTAAGTAGTATGGGTGACAAGAGAGGAAGAAATATGGTCGAATCAATAATTAACTCTAGGTGTCAATTCAGGAGAAAGGTAAGGCAGGCTAAACCATGTACAGTGTGGAAGTTTGTCTAATCTGGGCAAAATCATTATCAACATCACCTTCTCAGCCATGACGACCTTCTCCATCCAAAGCAAGACATGGGATCAAGTAAAATATATGTTCTGTTATGCCACAGCTCCACTCATGGTAGTTCTATTAATTGGTATTTGGGATGAATTGCATCAGAAGTAGTCAGACTTTCAGGTACTTCCATTTAGATGCTGGAAATTGGAATTTTCTTTCCAAGAATATCAACTTGTAACTTCTAACCAAAATACTTACTTTTGGTTTAATAATGTACTGAGTTGGATGTATGTATAGGCCATAATCGATTCTCTTACTGATGTGTCATGTAATCAGGGACTGAACTGGAAGAGGTTCAATGTTACGGGAAAGTTAAAAATGATGTTACCGTGTGAAACTTACACAAAGGACACCATCCGAGAAGATATAGTGGGAAAGAATAACTGAGTCGAAAAGGGGTTGTCTTCGTGTGCTCAAGCTTCTTATCTTCCACATTTCTCTTTTGCCGCACCAAGTCCTTTCTAGTCAGTGGAAATGATCCAAGTTTCTATGAGGTTGTGGAAGGAAGCTCATTTTGTGTAAGTTGAAAAATGTTGTAATTGGATGGAACTGAAGGACTAATCCATAGAATGGTCTGCAAAGTGGAGAGCTTCTTGTGTTGGGTTTATCAAACCATGCATTCTCCAGCAGCACTTAATGAACTTCAAAATCTGGATACTGCGATAATGACTTTTGGCTTATGTTGTCATTTTGAAGTTTATAGTTTGTCTTTGCTATGACTCCCTATCAAAGTGCTTGTTTTTGACTTTCTGGTTTTGTTTTTGTTAATGCCACTTTTGACATATTTTATGCTAAAGAACAGTTTAAGTGCTTTGGGAAACAATTAGATCATGCCTGTATGTAAGGTTCGAGAAGATGAGTGGTTACTGAGAGTGTTAGAAAGTCCAACCCAATAGCTTAAGCTAATAGGTGGAGGGAGACAACATGAATATAAAAAGCATATAAGATTCGTTGTAAAGTGATATGGGACAACTTTAACACCCCCTCTCACGTGCAAGCCGGATTACGAGTGACACGTGGAAATTGACCAGTAGATCTAATACCATTTATTGGGAGTGAGCAGTAGAAGTTCGATACCTTCGCTCGAGGAGATCGCCAAGAGGTAGCTCAAGTCTAAGTCTGTCAATTTGTCCAGTTGGATCCACCTTCACTCAAAAGTTCAAGCCAATGAGTTATGGATCAACTTGGATATATTAATTGCTCAATAACACATCAATTCTCTGATGTGGAACTTCTCTAACACAACTCACATATGCATTCTAATAATCTCCCTTTCACGTGTAAGCTCAAGTATTAGATTTGCTCCTCCTTAATTCAGATATCCTTCTATACCTACATATCTCAACTTGAATCTCCAAGTTATTGAAATGCAGTTGCAATTATACACAACAAACAACCAACATCAACTGGTAACTTGGGATTGCATCACTTATGGCCTCTATCTTGCATCACCCTATCAACTGTCCATGCTCTCTTCTCGCTATACTTGTGTTACTTGACCAATTGTCCGTGGTCTCTTCCTGCTAGACCAACCGCAATGGCAATTTCCTCCTGAAACAAGTATTGATCATGAGATTTCTTTCTTGAGATATTCACCAAACACTGGAACAGATTGGGTGTGGTGCACCAATCAACCATCGGCTCTGATACAATTTTAGAATGTTCAACCCAAAAGCTTAATTAGGTGGAGTGAGACCACATGAATATAAAGAGTGTATAAGACTCGGTGTAAGGTGATATGGGATAACAACAACTTCAATAGAGGGTTACTTTAAATGGAAAGTTGCAAGTTGTGGTTGAGTGAAATGAGGAGATGCCCTTAATGGTGGTAGTTGCGCAAGTGTTGGATATATAATTTATTTTTTTTGGGTCGAAAAGTGTTGGATATTAATAGAGGAGAAATTTGCAATTTCCAAAAGGTCGAGTCATAGAGAACACACGCACAGACATTCCTTGTACATCCATTTTCCTTGTGCACTTGTACTACTCATCTCTCTGTCTTTCCTTTTGAATGTAGTCTCAATTCCAATGCATATTACATTTCATCGGACTTAGCTTCGTAATGTAGTCATTCCATCAAAGCCCCATCCACACACTTTGTTCTGGACTGTGGAATTGTGGAACGATCTTGATCGCTCTCCAATCATCTGAAGTTCGGACCACCTTGCCACTTGTCGATTTTCGACAACTCTTTGGCACGCCCGTAGATCAATTCTCTTTTCGGACCTTTGTTCTCAACAACTAGAGAAAGAGAATCCTATTTTTGAATTCTCTGTCTATGCCAGAATCTTTGGTTAGTCCAGCTTCCAAATACAGTCGTGTGAAATTTTCTTGACGAGTTATGGCCTGTTTCTTTGGCATTAAGCATTAGCAAAAAGTAGTTTTTTGCTTTTGCTCCAAACTTTGTAGTATTATCCAAATTTCTAAGAATTATGAAAAAACTTGATCTATGTGTAAACATTTATGTACTGTAATAGTTCCATCTATCTCTTATTTAAAAAAAGTCAAAAGTATGTGAATCGCAATAATTTGTTTGAGCAAAAAGTGAAAATTTAAAAATCAATCCGCTCACATTCTTAAATAGTTAGATTGACTCGTAGGTATATAGTGACACAGTAAATTAAGAATTCCTACGAAATAGAAACTCCCTAAGTTAGAACACCTCCAATGTACATCTCCCTGTTTATTTTCCTTTGCCATCTCCAGTCATCAGCTTTATGTTACATGCAATGACCTTATCTTGCCTCATGATAGTAATTTTGACATGCCTCTGCCACTAATTTCAGGCTCTTGATCATCACTTCCCAGAAGTTTACAAGTATATGAATTTTGAAGATTTCATGCATGCATGTGCTTTAGGTAGGCAACTTTGATGGACATTATAGTGCTCTCTTACTGCATGTGGAACCAACTTCTGCTTGTTTTGCATGAACGGACTCTTTCTAAAGGCTTATTTCCCCCTTGCTCATTTTATCTCAATTTCAGCTTGCAATGCTCGGGTTTTTTACTTCAAGTTTGCATTCCTATGAGGTTATCATATTCTTAGGTGTTGAAGTAGTGTACTGTTTTGGCACCTTTTTACAATTTTCTTCATGTTGCTTTCCTTAAGCGCATGAAATGGGAAGAACATGCCACCAGTTTACTTTTTTTTGGGTTGCCATTTTCCGTATTATACTTGCGTTGTACTAATAGAACACCTGCTGTTGCAATGGCCCTTTCCCTGAATTTAAGGCAATTATTTTTAAATCACACGGCAGTTTGATATCTTGGATGTAATGTTCCATAGGATTCACTGTAGGTTTTTGACTGCCATTTGTTTTACCACCTGCATTTACACCATAGTTTAACTGGTACAACTTCTAATGTTTCCTCACAAGCACATGATTGTTATGACAGTGGAATCTCGCGCATGGGAAAGCAGGAAGGGCTATTCTCTGGTAAAGATTATCAGTATAAGATTGACAAACTACTTCTCTTGCTAAGGTCTATTCGGAGATTTTATCTTCTGGTAGATTCCTTTCGCAGATTTTCTAAACCATGATGGGCTTGCAAAAGCAGTTTTGTTGAGGGATGAACAAAAACAATTTTCAGAGGTAATCTCCTCCTAGCACCTCGTCTACCACTTCTCCTTTTGCCCAAAATTTGATTTGTTCGTTCTTTTCTTGTCCAATTGTCGATGTTTTTATTGGTCCAAAGCAAAAATTTTCCTGTTGAAGCTGAGTGTTCTGTATGTCGGTTATTTTATTCCTTATGAGCTTAAAAATCCTTGTAAGTATGAAATTTTTTTCAGGTGATTGCTGATCGCAATTATGCTCCTGGTGAACAGGTTGGGCATCAATTTTTAAGATACTCTTATCCTCTTCTCTTTCATGAAATGTTTCTGTACATGGGACGGATTATTGCTAATGATAATCTGTATTTAAAAACCACATAGCCTGATGCTGCATTTGATGCTGCAATGACGAGGATTTTAACAATTTGTGAATATGTTCTCAAACTTCTATTGGCGTATCTTTCATGGCATTCTTCATTAGGTACTAAATTTCTTGCTTGAGTTCTGTTCTTTGCACAGTTTGCATTGATTGTCTTCCTTTTTTGTGGAAGTACAAGCTCTTCAGGCATTTATAAGTTAAAGCACCCATAGTCAATCTAAGAGGGGACTCACCTGTTTTCTTTATTAGCAAGAAACTGCAGTAAATTAGTAAAACACAAAGATGACAATATCTTTGGGAGAGTTTTGAGCAAAGAAAATTTTACTTTCGGATGTACATTCTTAACAACGAACACCAAAAGATGCAAAAGTTGTTTGGTCAATAATATTTCTGGGCAACAACTGTAATTAAACCAATTACACAGTAGCTGCAAATTGCTTTCTTGCCAATAATTCACATAGTGTCATTCTTAAACCATGACAGGGAATAATACATACCAAATTACCAACAGATTTTGCATGCACTATGTTTGGATTCCTCTTATTAAAAAGATTGTTCTAGTTGATTGTATAACTCTCTGCTCCATAGCATGCTTCTTTTTCTACAAGCAGGGAAAGAAACATAATTCGCTCATCAAAATGTTAATTTGGTATTTATGAAAATCCTTAAGTTTAATGTCTCAAATTAATATGCTAATTTTATTTGGTGATCGTGGTTCTGGGTTTTCGTGATAATGTATGAGATTTTGCTCTTGTTTGGTTGAGGATAAAGAAAATAATTAATAACAAAACATGGATACAAGCCCATCACATCTCCAAGAGTCCACTTTTGATATGTTTTTATCATGAAGAACCTTTTGACATTTGTTTACAGGTACTAATATCATATGGGAAGTTTTCAAATGCTGTCTTATTGTTGGATTTCGGGTTTACGCTTCCGCACAACATTCATGATGAGGTCAGCTTTAGTTTCTAATTAGACAAATGTACAGTGGTACTTGTTTTGTAATAGTTAGATGTGATTTGCAATGCGGAATTAATTATTGGAGTAGTGGCTTAGTTTAATTTAATGAAATTATTCTTTGCATCTATGACGTTCATTTGTTGATCATGTTCTCAAAGCCTTGCATTTTGGTGGATGAACATATGATAATTTGAGTTCTCATCCATTTTGGATGAGATATACGTCCTTGGCTTGAGGGTGGCATTGCACAGTTTGTGTTAGTCTTCGTGAGTGTTAGTGTAATAACTTAATTTTATTGATGAAAACGAAGACTGTATATACATATTAAAAAATCCTAGAAGACCATTATACCCTTTAATCCTCCCCCTCCAGTTGGAGCATGGATATCAAGCATGCCTAGCTTGCTACAAATGTATTCAATCCTACTACTTAGAGATTTGGTGAAAATATCTGCTAGTTGTTCGCCAGTCTAAACATAACTAGTAAAAATAACTATAGCCTGAAGTTTCTCATGGACAAAGTGGTGGATAGATGCTCGATTATCACACCACTACATTGGCCCAAAGTGAAAGATATTGACCTTTGTAGGAGGGAACCTAATATCTTAGAAGAGTAATAAGCAAACCGTGGTGGCTAGATCAAGTGCAAAATCAGAATACAGAGATATGGCTCAAGCTACTTGTGAGTTAGTCTGGATGCATCAGTTATTAGTTGCTTGATTATCACATAGCTCAAGCTACCTGTGAGCTATGGCTCGATTATCACACAACTTGGGAGGTTCCAAATTGGGCGTTGATTCCATAATAGCATATTGTATCTAGCAATATCACTTAGAGGGAGATGAATAAGTGATTCTGAACAAATTTGAAACTAGATACGGAATTAGAACAGTTTCAAAATACAATTGAATAGAATTAGCAAAAACATGTGCCAATGATCTAAGCAAAATAATAAGAGTTTGGGGAAGAAAAGACTGCATGCAATGTTTATAGTGGTTCGGCTTGTTAAGATTATGCCCATTCTCCCACGATGACAGCTGATTGGCTAGATTCCACTGGAATGAATTCGATGGAGGTTACAAGAGATAATGCTCTTAATCACTCTTTACAAAATCTCACAATGATAGAACTTGTAACATTGGAACAAGTATGTGAATCTGAATCATTCAGGCGCTTTGGAATTGTATGTTCTCAACACCCTCTGTTGGTCACTGTGGATCTTCTTTTATACTTTTTTGCTTCCAAACTCGCCGTTGGACAGACCTTCAAAGGATTGCTCTTCAATCATTGATTGGACGTCATCAATCGTGAGACGTAGACTGTATATGGAGAAGATATAGTAGCCGTTGGAGTATAGTCTGAACTTTTCATATTCAATCGCTCATACAACCGAATCCTCAGTTTCCAAAAGTGGAGTTGATTCAAATAAAGAACAGTTCTTATTCCTGGAAGGTAATTTCCAATCCAAAATATTTTCTTGATCTGATTGAAAAATAATCTTTTCAATCAAAGATTACGAAAATCTATAAAAGATATTGCCACTATCCGAAACATGCCAAACGTGCGTTTTCAGAATCTGTCTGAAAGATATTGCAGAATCTGAACAATAATCAAAAGCAGCCTTCATAAATAGACTCTGAACAGACTTCGAAAAGTGACTCCGAGCTTTAATAAAGTTCTTGTTGACATGTCACACAAATCTTGAGAAGAATAAGTCACAAATCTTGAGAAGAATAAGTCTTTAGAGGCAGTAACCTTCACCATCTGAACGACCTTTAGAAGCAAATATGTGATGACTACACTTTGAGTCTGAAATCAGGTTTGGATCAATATGAGCTTTTGTTTTTTTTTTTTTTTTTGGTAAGGACAATATGAGCTTTTGTTCACTTGTTCATTCTGCAATGAAAGTTTATAAACATTATACAGATTCTTTTTGAATAAGGATAGTTTTTTCAAAATCAAAATATTCAGAAGTAAGTGTTTTCTCAACAATCTCTTTCTTTTTTATGATGACAACTTTCTCAATATAAGTAATTTTTGAAATAGATTTAAGAGATAAATATAAGTTAAGAAAAAATTTCACATAAGTATGATCTTTTAATAGCATGTGAATCTTTACCAAAGTAGTGTGCATTCATTTGAAAAGAATAGTTAGCAAAAGCACAGATAACATTAACATCAATATCAAAAACACCTTTATCCCAATCTAGTTGGGATCGGCGTGATAAAAGCACATATAAACTGAAAAAAATATTACCAAGTATCGTCTGTCGCTTATGAAGAATAAATGTAGAACTTAAAGCGTAATTCCTTGTCGTGCAAAGATAATCCTGCAAATAAATAGATATGAAGGCAGCTTATCCCCCTTTTGTCATTAGCAAGTTAATATATGATAATATAAAATGCAAAATAAACTTTATTTAATAGTAAAAGTACCAGCCCATAATAAGGACGCGGTAAGGAGTCAAAAAGAGTCCACAAAAGAGTTTAAATATAACAAATCAAATAATTGCTGTTTTGACAAACAAGTTTAAATAGCAGGAGGATGAGGTGGTTGTTTAGACGAAGATGGGGCTTTGGCTCTTTATCATCCTTCTTTTCGTCATCTTTAGCCTGTGTTTGATTCCCTCTAGAAATTCCAGCAACAGATGCAGGAATGTCACGAAAAACTTCTAGCTAAGGAAAGTCATGAGTTAATCTTTCATCTCGGACTAAAGTGTAAGTGTTGAGACTAGACATTTTCAGCACAGAAGAGGTGACAATACTGCCTGAGAATTTGTTTAACTTCTTCACCAGGCTTTCCAAGGTATTCTGCCTTCGAAAAACTTCCGCTTGAAGTTCCTCTATATCTTTCTGAACTGTATTTTGGGAGGACTCTGAATCTAGCAATTCTCCAATGAATGCATTCAGAGTCTCTACAGGTGTCAGTTTACGTGCAGAAGTTGTGCTGGTGCCTTTTTCAGTTATTGGTGCCTTCGAAGTCTCTATAGGTGTCAGTTTACGTGCATAAGTTGTGCTGGTGTCTTTTTCAGTTATTGGTGTCTTCTCTTTGCTGGACTTGTCAAGAACTTTTTGAAGGTCGATCTCCTCCTGAATTTGAGTTGGGTTTTCATCTGGAGATATTCTTCTAGGCTCATCGACAAGTATTTCATTTTGTTTTGACACTTCTTTATCAGAATCAACAATGATAACAGATTCCATCTGTAAGGGTTGCTCCTCTTGAGTCTTTATTTGATCTGCACTGGTCTGTTCCCTTACGTCAGCAGATTCAATATCCTTGTTAACATCAGTGGAGGCCTCGGGTTGATCGTTCTTTCATGAATCTATGTTGGTTGTACAGGAATCACAGCATCAATTTCCATGCCAACAATGAGATAATCTTTAGGCTTGTCTACTTATATATTGTTTTCCGACTGTCTTGGACTTGGAATGGGCTCATTAATGGCTGTCGCATGTTCAAGTTTATTTCTTTGAACATTCCATAACTCGACATGCTGTTCTTGGTCATGCTTTGCTTGTCGTTCTTCATCAAATTTTGCTCCCTTCGCCATATCTTTTAATCCTTCGACATGAGTCCGATGAAGGTCCTCTTATTTGTCATTAATGTCCTTTTATTTGCTTTCGTTCTTGCCGATTTTTCATTTGTGGCATCTTCCTTCCACATTTCGATATATTATTTTTGAGCAATTTTTTTTTCTACTTTCTCAGCGGGGGTCCTTTTCAGCATCTTTGCTTTGTTCATGAGTCTTATGGAGGTACTCTTTTTTGTCTTTAGGATCCTCTTCCTTACGTGTACTCCCAGCATTTTAACAGCGTCTGTTGCTCCTTCAGCAGATGAAACTGTTGGAGTGGTTTATGAGTTTAATTCTTTTGAATTAAATTCTTCTTCAACAGGATTCTCTTCCTCTTAAGGGCATAACACCTTTTCCCTTACTTGCAACAATTTTCTTTCTCTTGGTTGGTCCCTGTTATTTTCTCCTCAAACTCTACAAGATCTATTTCTTTGTTCTTGTTCCTCTTTCCATTTTCACTGAGCTTAAAACCCGTTTTCTAAATCATTAATTCTCCTACAATCATGACTTGGACCTCGTTCTGAATTAGTTCAACAGAGATCTTGACATTATTGAAGCTCATGATTCGAAAGATCAACCCGACATAAGGCAGTTGTCTCTTTGAGTTTTGAAAAGTTCTGTACATGTGGAGAAACACTGTGTGCGCAAGAGATAACTTACTTTCTGTAAAAAATCCTCTCATCATCTTGGCCCCATACTTTGAGATTAGTTTTTGAAGTAGCCTTGTTTTTTAAACACTCAATAATAACCTTGTGTGTTACAATGTGCTTTGGTGGGAAGTCATTGTAAATAATGTGTGCCTTTGCCTTGCTAGAGTAGTTCTCTCTTTTAGTGAGAAAACAATAGGCAACCTCAGGTTTTATTTCCAAGGATTCAAAATTCATTGTTCAACTTCCATCAGTTTTGCAAAATCTCTGACATGCATGTGATACTGAACAACTTGAACCGTGTACAAGAAAGAATTGAAATCTCTAAAGCATAAATGTGAGTAGAAATAGGCAGCCAAGTCTGGAAAAATTTGCCTTCTTGCAATCGCAAAATTTTCAAGTTTCATCTGTTTGAGGTGCTCCTTAATAGGAATTCCAACACTGTCAAAATACTTTAGATCAAATATCCTGTGGGGTGTGACTCCTCTCTCCTTCAAGGTTTTAAATCTTTCACGATGTTTCTGACTCAAAAACAAAGGAGTAATACTTATCTTTTATCAATCTCCTGATCTTCTTAAAATCCTTCACAAGTACATCATCATCATCATGTCTCCCTCTAATTTCACCCTCACTTACTTCTGCTGTTCTAATAACAATGCCTTTCGACGGTGACTTCTTAGGCTTCCACACAATAGTCGCCGTGACTTTTTCTTTTCCTTTAGGAGAAGCATTTTCAGACACAGTTTCAGTCATTCTGCAGCAAGCGGTGTCACAGTTTGTAAATGTAAATCTGGAAGTGTAAGAAAATCTTTCTCGCTGCAAAACTTGTGTACATCCTTCAGTATCTTAATCGTACTTTTGCTCCAGCATTATTAAGGGAATCATTTATAGGTTTAACAACAAGAGCCAAAGCAACTATTTCCTATTAGGAAGCACTTCAAACAGATGAAACTTGCAGTTGCAAGAAGGCAAATTTTTCTAGAATTGGCTGCCTATTTCTATTTAATATTATGTTTTTGGGATTTAAATTTTTTCTTCTATACGATTCAAGATATTCAGTACCACATGCATGTCAAAGATCTTGCAAAATTGATGGATGTTGAAGAGATGGATTTTGAACCCTTGGAAATACAACCTGAGGCTGCCTATGGTTTTCTCATTGGAATAAAGAACTACTCTAAAGAGGCAAAATGTGTAGCACACATTGCTTATAATGACTTCCTTCTGAAGCACATTGTAATGTACAAGATTGTTATTGATTGATTAAGACTGCTTCGAAAATTGACATCCCTAAATATGAGGCCAAGTTAATGTGGGGGTTGTTGATAGAAAATAAGTTATTTATCGCGTAAACAGTTCTTCTACATGTACAAAATTGTTCAAAACTCAAAGGGACAACTGCCCTATGTTGGGTTGATTTTTCGAATCACGAGCTTCCATAATATCAAGGTCCTTGCTGAATTGAATTAGGATGAGGCCCAAGTCATGGTTGCAGGTGAATAAATGTTTTGGAAAATGGGTTTCAGGCTCAGTGCAAGTGGATGGTGGAATAATAATAAAGAAATTGTTCTCGTAGAGTTTTGAGGAGAAAATAGTAGAGAGATCACCCAAGAGAATGAAAACTGTTGCAAGGGAAAAGTTGTTGAGTCCTCAAAGGAAGAGGATCTTGTCGAAGAATAATTTGATTCAGAAGAATCAAATTCAAAAGCCACTCCAATAGTCTCATCTGTTGAAGGAGGAGCAGAAGCTGCTGAAATTGTTGGGTACACATGAGCAGGTGGATCCTAAAGACAAAGAAGAGGACCTCCATAAGACTCATGAATAGAGCAATGATGCTGGTAAGGACCTTTGCTGAGAAAGCAGGAAAAAAAAAAGAAAACTCGCTGAAAAGTAGTATATTGAAATGTGGAATGAAAGATGCCACAAATGGAAAATTTGCAAGAAAAAGAAGCAAATGTTGCTGGAGATACTATGAAAGTACATGAGCAGAAGGATATCAATGACAAAGAAAAGTACCTTCATCAGACTCATGTTGAATAATTGAAAGATGTGGCAGAAGGAGCAAAATTTGATGAAGAAAGACAAACGAAGCATGACCAAGAACAGCATGTCGAGTTATGGGATGATCAAAGGAACGAACTCGAACATGCGACAGCCATTGATGAGTCCATTCCAAGTCCAAGACAGTCGTAAGACAATATATAGGTAGACAAATCAGAAGATTATCTCATTGTTGGCATGGAGATTGCTGCTCTGATTCCTGTACAACCAACAGAGATTCATGAAGGAAGGATCAACTCGAAGCCTCCATTGATGTTAAGAGGGAGATTGAATTCGCTAATGTAAGGGAACAGACCAGTGCAGATCAAATAAAAACTCAGGAGGAGCAACCCTTACAGATTGAATCATTGCTGATTCTGATAGAGAAGAAGTGTTAAAAGAAAACGTAATACTTGTCGATGAGCCTGGAAAAATATCTCTAGATGAAAACCTAACTCAAATTCAGGGGGAGATCGACCTTCAGAAGTTTCTGGACAAGTCCAGCAAAGAGAAGGCACCAGTAGCTGAAAACGGCACTGGCACAACTTCTGCATGTAAACTGACACCTGCAGAGACTCTGAATGCATTCATTGGAGAATTGCTAGATTCAAAATCCTCCCAGAGTACAATTCTAAAAGATATAGAGGAACTTCAAGCGGAAGTTCTTCAGATACGGAATGCCCAGGAAAGCCCGGTGAAGAAGTTGAATAGATTTTCGGGGAGTATTGTCACTTATTTTGTGCTGAAATGTCCAGTCTAAACACTTACACTTTAGTCCGAGATGAAATATTTAACTCGTGACTTTTCCTTAGTTGGAAGTTTTCGTGACATTATTGCATCTGTTGCAAGAACTTCTAGAGAGAATCAGACACAAGTTAAAGAAGATGAGAAAAAGGATGATCAAGAGCCAAAGGAAGCCTTATCTTCGTCTAAACAACCACCTCACCCTCCTGCTATTTAAAGTTGTTTGGCAAAACATCAATTGTTTGATTGGTTATGTTTAAACTCTTTTGTGGACTCTTTTTAACGCCCTATTGCGTCCTTATTATGGGCTGGTAGTTTTACTATTAAATAAAGTTTGTTTTGCGTGTCATATTATTGTATATTATCTTGCTTATGACAAAAAAGGGGAAAATATGCCTTTATATCTATTTATTTGCAGGATTATCTTTGTACGACAATGAATTTATATTCTAAGTTTTACATTTTTTCTTCATAAGCGACAAACAATACTAGGTGATATTTTTTTTTTAGTTTATCTGTGCTTTTGCCATGCCGATCCCAATTAGGTTGGGTTAAAAGGTGTTTTTGATGTTCATGTTATATGTGCTTTTGCTAACTACTATCTTTTCAGATGAATGCATACTATTTTGGTAAAGATTCACATGCTATTAAAAGATCATACTTATGTGAAATTTTTTTGAGCTTATATTTCTCTCTTAAATCTATTTCAAAATTTAATTATATTGAGAAAACTTTCCTTCTGAATATTTTGATTTTGACAAAACTATCCTTATTTAGAAAGAATCTGTATAATGTTTATAAACTTTTATTGCAGAATGAACAAGGGAATAAAAGCTCATATTGATCCAAATTTGATATTCAGATTCAAGTGTAGTCGTTATATGTTTGCTTCTGAAGGTCGTTCAGATGGTGAAGGTTATTGCCTCTGAAGACTTTTTCTTCTCAAGATTTATGTGACATGTCTGGAAGAACTTGTGCATTACAATGTGCTTCAGTGGGAAGTCATCGTAAACAATGTGTGGCTTTGCCTTTCTGGAGTAGTTCTCTATTTTAGTGAGAAAACAATAGGCAACCTCAGGTTTTATTTCCATGGGTTCAAAATTCTATTTTAAACATTCATCAGTTTTGCAAAATCTTAGACATGCATGTGATAATGAACATCTTGAACTGTGTACAAGAAAGAATTGAAATCTCTGAAGCATAAATTTGAGTAGAAATAGGCGGTCAAAGTCTGGAAAAATTTGCCTTCTTGCAATCGCAAAATTTTCAAGTTTCATCTGTTTGAGGTGCTTCCTAATAGGAATTCCAACACTGC
Source organism: Rhodomyrtus tomentosa (assembly GCA_028455895.1). Lineage (NCBI taxonomy): Eukaryota > Viridiplantae > Streptophyta > Magnoliopsida > Myrtales > Myrtaceae > Rhodomyrtus > Rhodomyrtus tomentosa. The sequence goes on along the minus strand of JAPCWY010000009.1, from coordinate 13,093,106 downwards.
TAAAATACTTCAGATCAAATATCCTGTGGTGTGTGACTCCTCTCTCCTTCAAGGTTCTAAATCTTTCACGATGTTTCTGACTCAAAAACAAAGGAGTAATACTTATCTTTTATCAAATCCCATGATCTTCTTAAAATCCTTCACAAGTACATCATCACCATCATGTCTCCCTCTAAATTCACCCTCACTTTCTTCTGCTGTTATAATAACAATGCCTTTTGACGGTGACTTCTTAGGCTTCCACACAGTAGTCGCTGTGACTTTCTCTTTCCATTTAGGAGAAGCATTTTTGAGACAGTTTCAATCATTCTACAGCAAGCGGTGTCACAGTTCGTAAATGTAATCTGGAAGTGTAAGAAAATCTTTTTCGCTGCCAAACTTGTGTACATCCATCAGTATCTTAATTGTACTTGTCTTTCGCTCCAACACTATTAAGGGAATCATTTATAGGTTAAACAACAAGAGCCAAAGCAACTCGTTCGTCGAACTTGGAATTCCTATTAGGAAGCACTTCAAACAGATGAAACTTGCGGTTGCTAGAAGTCAAATTTTTCCAGGCTTGGCTGCCTATTTCTATTTAATCTTATGCTTTAGGGATTTAAATTTTTTCTTCTATACGATTCAAGATATTCAGTACCACATGCATGTCAAAGATCTTGCAAAATTGATGGATGTTGAAGAGATGGATTTTGAACCCTTGGAAATACAACCTGAGACTGCCTATGGTTTTCTCACTCGAAGAGAGTACTACTCTAAAGAGGCAAAGGCACACATTACTTATAATGACTTACTATTAAAACAATTGGTAATGCACAAGATTGTTCTTGAGTGTCTAAGACCCAAGGTTGCTTTGAAAATTGACATCCCTAAATATGAGGCCAAGCTGATGTGGGGATTGCTAACAGAAAATAAGTTATCTCTCACGTAAACTGTTCTTCTCCACCTGTACAAAACTGTTCAAAACTCAAAGGGACAACTACCCTATGTTGGGTTGATCTTTCGAATCATGAGCTTCCATAATATCAAATCCCTGTTGAACTGATTCAGAATGAGACCTAAGTTATGGTTGCAGGTGAATCAATGATTTAGAAAATGGGTTTCAGGCTCGGTGCAAATGAATGGAAGAATAAGAATGAAGAAATTGTTCTTGTAGAGTTTGAGGAGAAAATAGTAGAGAAGATCAGCCAAGAGAATGAGAACTGTTGCAAGTAAGGGAAAAATTGTTGAGTTCTCAGAGGTAGAGGATCTTTTGATGAATAATTTGATTCAAAAGAATCAAACTCAAAAGCCACTCCAATTGGCTCATCTGCTGAAAGAGCAGCAAACGCTGTTGAAATTGTTGTGAGTACACGAGCAGGAGGATCCTAAAGACAAAGAAGAGTGCCTCCATAAGACTCATGAATAGAGCAATGATGCTGATAAGAAAGAGACCTTTGTTGAGAAAGCATAAAAAGAAAGAAAACTTGTTGAAGAACAATATATTGAAATGTGTGATGAAGATGTCGTACATGGAGAATATGCAGGAAAACAATCAGATGTTGCTGGAGATGCTTTAAAAGTACATGAGCAGGAGGATACTAATGACAAAGAAGAGGACCTTCATCAGACTTGTGTTGAAGGAAGGAAAGATGTGGTAGAGGGAGAAATATCTGGTGAAGAAAGATTAGAAGAGCATGACTAAAAACTACATGTCGAGTTATGGGATGTTAACTTACGACATTCATTGATGTGCATCCGAATTCAAGATAGTCGGAAGACAATATGCAGGTAGACAAGTCTGAAAATTATCTCATTATGGGCATGGAGATTGCTGTTGCGATTTGTGTACAACCGGCAGAGATTCATGAAGAATGGAAGGATCAACTTGAAGCCTCTACTGATGTTTAGAGGGAGATTGAATTTGCTGATGTAAGGGAATAGACCATTGCATATCAAGCAAAGACTCAGGGGGAGCAACTCTTATAGATGGAATTTATTGTCATTGTTGATTTTGATAGTGAAGTGTTGAAAGAGAAGGAAATACTTGCGATGAGCGTGGAAGAATATCTCCAGATGAAAACCTGACTTAGATTCAGGGGGAGATCGATCTTAAGAAGGTTCTGGACAAGTCCTGCAAAGGAAATGCACTAGTAGCTGAAAAAGGCACCAGCAGAACTCCTGCACTTAAATGGACACCTGCAAGCGGAAGTTCTTCTGAGGCTAAATGCCTTGGAATGCCTGGTGGAGAAGAAGTTGAGCAGATTCAAAAAGTTGCTTGGGCAGTATTGTCACGTCTTCTGTGCTGAAATGTCCAGTCTGAACACTTACACCTGAGTCCAAGATAAAAGATTAACTCGTGAATTTCCTTAGATGGAAATTTTTCGTGACATTGCTGCATCTGTTGCTGGGACTTCTAGAGGGAATCACACAGGCGGAAGATGATCAGAAGAAGGATGATCAAGAGCCAAAGTATGCCCCCACTTCGTCTAAACAACTACCTCCTCGTCTTGCTATTTAAACTTGCTTGTTAAAACAACAGTTGTTTGATTGTTATGTTTAAACTCTTTTGTGCACTCTCTTTGAGTCCCTACAACGTCCTTATTATGGGCAGGTAGTTTTACTATTAAATAAAGTTTGTTTTGTGTGCTATATTGCAATATATTATCTTGCTGATGCCAAAAAGGAGGAGAAAATGCCTTTATATTCATTTATTTGCAGGATTATCTTCGCACGACAAGGAATTTATAATCAAGTTCTTTATCTATTCTTCGTAAGCAACATACAATACTTGGTGATTTTTTTTCCAGTTTATTTGTGCTTTTGCTAACTATTACTTTCTAGGTGAATGCACACTATTTCGTTAAAGATTCACGTGCTATTAAATGATCATATTTCTGTGAAATCTTTTCTGAGGTTATATTTCTCTCTTAAATCTATTTCAAAATTTACTTATATTGAGAAAGTTTTGTCATCATAAACACGAGGGAGATTGTTGAGAAAACCTTCATTCGAAATATTTTGATTTGGACAAAACTATCCTTTTTTAGAAAGAAAATGTGTAACCAGTAATTTCTAACAAGTGATGGTTCTTTCTTTCGGTGACATAATTTTGTTGTGGTGTATATGAACAAGAGGATTGATGAAGAATACCTCGTTGGGACATGAATTTAGAGAAAGTCTTAGAAAAGTACTCTTTGGCATTATCACTTCGAAGAATACAGATAGAGGCTTAAAATTGAGTACTACTTCGTTAACAAATGCATAAAAAATAGAGTGACTCATAATGACTTTTCATTAAATATAGCCAAGTGGTTCTTGAATATTCATCTATAAAAGTAACGAAGTACTTAAAACCCAACTTGGAAGTAGTAGGACATGGACCCCAAATATCAGAATGAACTAAAGCAAACAGTCAAGATGCCTGTTTATTGACTCTTGGACCATAAGTAATACGGTGTAATTTCCTAAAGAGGGATGTCCCAAGCGACAATGAACTTGATGTGGGGAAATTGTTGAAACAAGCCCCACTGGCATCATCATCAAACACATATAGCCCCCTGGACATATGTCTTTTACCAATTGTCTTCTTCGTCTTCAAATCCTGAAAAACACAGGAATCGAGATAGAAGGTTATAAAATAGTTATATTCTTTGGTACGGTGACCAACGGACGTAAGGTTGAACGGAAAATTTGGGAGGTACATGGCAAATGATAAAAATATGGAGGATGTCAGTGGAACTATGCCTATCCCTTTTACTGTGGATAGAGAGCCATCAACTAAAGTAATACTAGACGACTATTCATGAAAGGTAAGATACTTGAAGATCCAGTCATATGATTGGTAGCACCTGAATTAATGACCTAAGGGTGAGAGGTAGATGAAACACATTGTTGAGTTAATTGTCTGGCAAAAGTAGCTTTGGAGGAGGAAATTGGCCGAGAAATCTGGAACTGATTGTACCTAACAAGTTCCTCTTTTGACTTTCTAATTAGTGTCCCTTCTTTAGAAAATTGCAAAGAAACACCTTATTCTACTATATTGGCTACATTAGTTGCAGCCGAGTGAGGAGGCCTTCCATAAAGCTTGTAACAAAAATGTTGAATGTATCCGGGAACACCACAATAATGTCACGTACGTGTAAAACCGTTGTTACTCCCATGTCACTAGAGGTACAACTATATGACTAGTTGGCCTCTACCAACCCCACAGCCATTGCCACCACTACTGAAGTCATGTCCACCACCACCATGACCTTAACCACCACCATGATTCCCTTGTACTGTTGAGGCTGAGCTATCACCCGTGAGAAATCAATCCTTAGAGGATTCATGTGAAACCCTTAAGACACGGGAAAATGTCTCCGTTAGTGAGGCCACAGTATTTCCTCGAAGGATTTGTGAACGAATTGAATCAAACTTTGGTCCTAGTGCTCCAAAAAATCCCATAACTGCCAATTGTTCTTGTTGCTCCTACATTGTCTTAATATCAGAGGTAATTGGCAACAGATAATTAAGCTCCTCATGCATTTGTTTAAAATCAGCAAAAAAATTGAGTAAGAGGGAAGCCTTTTTTGTTAGCTCTAAAAAAATCCTGAGAAACTTCATACATCTTTGGGAGGTTATTCTGTCTAGAATAAAGGACATTAAAGTAATCCCATAAATCATTAACAGTATTATCATGTGTAACCAAGGTAGCCACTTGAGGTTACATAGAATTCCACATTTTCCCAAGAATCTTTATATCTATGGTATCCCATTTAGTATCAACAATAGATCTTTTATCTGTTAGATGACGATGTTGCTCTCTCCCAGTTAATACCACCATCATAGTTCTCCTCCAATGTTGGTAATTGGGGACACCAGCTAACTTTTCCTATGTCAAAACGACTAGAGGATACAGACACGACTTCAGTCACTACTCCTTCGCCGTTCGCCATAACTCAAGCTTTCGATATGCGTGAGGAGGGCATAGTACTATTGTGAATGTTGATTGGCTGATTGCGTGTGATGATATGCTGGTTGATTGAGAAAGGCAAAGTATTGTTATGTGTGGCGGCTAGTGCGTTGATTTTATCAAATTTGTGTAGGTCATTTTGAAGCATATGGTTTGTTTCAACTGGTGTTGATTTAGTTGATGATTAGTGGTGTAGTGATACTTTGTGGAGCTTTGTGGAGCTTTTAGTGGAAGTATCTGATTATGGCAGATAGGAACAAAGAGTATTGACTGAAGTCATATCTTGCAATGGAAGAGATTTGTGATGGTAATCTTGATTGGAACAGCAAAACCATTTGACGGGTGAACGAACTGCGGCTGATACTAAATGAGATACCATAGATGTCAGAATTCCTGAACAAGTGTGAAATTCTATGGAATCTCATGTGGCTACCTTGGTTACACATGTCACTTTGGTTAAGGATTTGTGGGATTATTTGAATGTCCCTTACTTGAGAAAATAATATATCAAGGATCTATGAAGTTACTTAGAATTTCTTTGGAGCTGACAAAAAGGGTCGGTCTCTTACTCAATTCTTTACTGATTTTAAAAAGATGTATGAAGAGCTTAATTATCCTTTGCCAATTATATCTGATGTTAAGAAGATGCAGGAGCAAGGAGAACAATTGACAGTTATGGGATTTTTGGGAGCACTCGAACCGGAGTTTGATGCAGTTGGTTCACAAGTTCTTGGAGCAAACACTGCGGCTTCACTAACGGAGACTTTTTCTTGGGTCTCATGGGTTTCAGGTGAATCATCTAAAGATATATCCTCCACAAGTGATAGTTTTGTCTTAGCTGTTCAAGGAAACCGAGGTGGTGGTCGAGGTCATGGTGGTGGTCATAGTCGCCTTAGTAGTGGTGGTAGTGGCTGTGAGTTTGGTAGAGGCTAACCACAGTCATACAGTGGTATGTTTGGTGACAACGGGAATAATATTGGGCTTGCACGGATATGTCATTATTGCTGTATGCTTGGGCATATTCAGCGTTTTTGCTACAAACTTCATGGAAGGCCCCCTCATTTGGCTGCAACAAATGTAGCTAATGCAGTTGAGTCCGATATTCCGTCTCAGTCCTTTGAAGGAGGGACATTGATCAGAATGCCAGAAAAGGAACCTGCTAGGTACAATCAATTCGAGATTTCTCAGCTAGTTTCCTCCTCCACAGCTACTTTTGATTAGACAGGTAATGCAATGTCTCTCATCTGTTTCGCACTCGTGTCATTGATTCAAGTGCTACCGATCATATGACTGGATCTTCAGGTATCTTTTCTACCTTTCATGAATTTGTGTCCATTGTTACGTTAGCCGATGGCTCTCTCAGCATCAACATCAACAACAGTTGATGAGCCCCAAAGATATATAGAATAAAAGCAAGACCGATCGAGAAAAAAACGTTTAGCTGATGGCTCTCTATCCATAGTAAAATGGATAGGAACAGTTCCCTTGATATCCTCCATATCTTTATTTTCGGTTGTGTACTGCCCAAATTTTCCATTTAACCTTACGTATGTTGGTCATCATACCAAAGAATATAACTGTTCTATAAACTTCTATCTCGATTCCTATGTTTTTTTGGATTTGAAGACGAAGAAGACAATCGGTAGAGGACATGTCCGCGGGGGGTAGGGGTATATGTATTTGACGATACTACTAATGTGGCTTGTTCAGCAGTTTCTCCACGTTCATTGTTGCTTGGGACATCCCTCTTTGTGAAATTTGAATAAGTTAGATTCTCATCATATTGAGTGAGTCGTGTCAGTTTGGGAAATTGAACCGTATTAGTTATAGTCCAAGAGCAAAAAAAAAAAAAAAAAAACACAGGCCTTTTGGCCGTTTGCTTTTCGTTCGAATGTTTGGGGTTCATATCTTATCACTTCAAAGTTGGGTTTTAAAGTACTTCGTTATTTTTGTAAATGACTATTCAAGAGCCACTTGGCTATATCTAATGAAAAGTCGTTCTGTGTTATTCTAATTTTTGTGCATTTGTCAACGAAGTACATACCCAATTATTCGCCTTTGTCTGTATTCTTTGAAGTGATAATGCCAAAGAATACTTTTCTAAGACTTCCTCTGAATTCATGTATGTTGAAGAATAATTATGTATATTGAATATTTCCCTGTTAGAGAATATTTTCGGAGATAATTCTTGATATTAGGGATATGATTGGATGTGATTTCCTATGATTTTGCTAAATTAGCTATTTCCTTTCATATGCATATTATATCGATTATAAATACCCTTCTCCAATGAAGTGTAATGTTAAGCCGATTGAGTAAAGATGTAGGCTTTCTTGATTTTCTTCCTCTCTCGAAGATTTTACGTTGTTTTACATGGTATTAGAACCACCAAGAGAGGAGGAACCAAACCCTAGCCCTTTTACTTTATGTCATCTTTATTCATCTTGTTTTCGGTAAAATCTCTATTTTGTCAACACTCAATAACGTTACCATGGAATTCATTGTGGTACTCTTTTAAATGCGAGCATTGTGGACGACGAGCGAAGTCGCCGTCAAATGAGCGCCGTTAGGTGATGCTATGAGCATTGGAGTTGAGCACACTTTTATCGAGTAGCAACAAATGAGCGCCGTAGGGTGATGCAATTTGAGTTGGGTTTCCAAACGGTTCGATCAAGATTGTGTGAGATAAATATGTCAACCTTCTGATTATATGTTTCTTCAGTGCTTATCGAATCCAGTGACGATGTGGATTACATTTAATTTGTAGTGTAAGGTCCGGCTTACACAATTATCGTTATCTTGAATTCGGTTTGATTTGTCCACATCTCTTGTTTAGTGTAAGGTCCGACTTACACGACGCTTGACCATAGACTTTGGATGAGAGTTGCACTTATGCAAGCTGGATGTTCTAGCTTGAGGGGGAGTGTTGAAGAATAATTATGCATATTGAAGATTTCCCTATTAGAGAATACTCGGAGATAATTCTTGATATTAGGGATATGATTGGATATGTGATTTCCTATGATTCTGCTAGATTAGTTATTTCCTTTTATATGCATATTATATTAATTATAAATACCCTTCTCCAATAAAGCGTAATGTTAAGCCAATTGAGTAAAGATGTAGACTTTCTTGATTCTTTCTTCATTTCTCTTGAAGATCTTACGTTGTTTTACAATGTCCCAACTGGTTACACTACAACAAAATGGTGTCGCCGAAAGAACCGCTACTTGTTAGAAATTACTCGTTCTTTGACATTTGAAATGAAGGTAGATAAATCCTTTTGGAAAACTAAATTATATAACTATCACTTGACCTGATATTTCCTTTCCAGCGAATATTGTGAGTCAGTTTATGTGTTTCCCCTGCACCTCACATTGGCATGCCATAATCAGAATTTTGAGATATCTGAAAAAAAAAAAAAAGATCCAGGTAGTGGTCTCATTTGTAGGGATCATGGTCACAGAAGGGTCGAAGCCCTTCTCAAATGCTGACTGGGCAGGATCTCCTATAGATAGGAGATCTACGTCAGGTTATTGCATCTTTGTGGGAGGAAACCTAGTATCTTGGAAGAGCAAGAAGCAAAGAGTTGTGGCTAGATTAAGTGCAGAATCATAATACAGAGCTATGGCTCAAGCTACTTGTGAGTTTATCTGGATGTGTTAGCTATTAGTTGAACTCGACTTCAAAGATCCTGCACCAATGGAGTTGCGGTGCGATAATCAAACGGCTGTTCATATTGCTTCTAATTCTGTTTTCCATGAGTGTACCAAGTATATTGAAGTTAATTGCCATCTTGTCTGTGAGAAGCTTCATGCTAGAGTTATCTCTACTGGTTACATTAGGATTGGTGAACAACTGGTTGATATTTTCATCAAATTTCTAGGGAGTAGTAGGGTTGAGTATATCTGCATGGATATTATCCATGATCCAGCATTGGGGGATGTTAAAGAGTAAAAAGGGTAGCACAGTCTTTATGGGTTTGAGTCTTGGGTGTTTACCCTAATATGTATAAGTATGTCATTTTTTTCATCAAACAAAACTATTGAGAACTCTTTACATTAACTAACATGGAAACTTTTCAGTTTCAATACACTAATTTTTCTCTTTTTATATGTGATAATCACTTTGGAAATGGACAATTTCCTTCAAATATGCTCAACGACTGGGCTGATTTGACTGTCCTTGACAAATTGTTCACTCTTGTTGTTTTGCCTTGCAATTAATTCTGCTGCATTTCCCAATGTGAAAGTGAAAATCAGCCATGCCATTCAATTTCATATGTACCCTAGAAATTTCACGAACTGCATCTTTCAGGAATCTGCTATACTACAGAAGGTGGGACCTGAAAATTTGGTACTGATACTTGTGAACTTTATTGTATATAGATTTTCATGACAGGAGAGCCTGACGAACAAACAACTAGAAAGAAAGCAATGGGTGCATATTCAAATGTAGAAAGTATTTTCATCACACGCTCGTTAACTACTGCACGACATTTGTTTTGGCATGATGAATGCTTCTGACAAAATATTGGCTACTTTCAGGTTTTGATCCAAATTAATGTTCCTCTTCAAGACCCTTTGTACAAAATGAAGATGTATCTTTTGCAAAGACATTGCTTGCAGATAACCCGCAAATTGGGCATTTCCAAGTGTTCCTCAGATTCTTTCACAATCAAGTTGGTATCGATGCTTTATTTTCCATATATTGTATGCCATTAATTTGGGACTATCAATTGGTATGTTTCCTATATAGCATGTGAAATTGAAGTTATGGATCCAGATGCTTAAGGTTTTCCGATAACCAACTTTCCTTTTGAGGTTGTCGCGTGACGCTCATTAGTTACTGTTAGATTTTGCGGGACCATTGTCAACTATTCTAGGAGCTTAAGCTGTTTGAGGGCGTAATTTAATATTTATATAGTCTTGTCACTGTCTATTACGCTTATTCTGATTTTTTTTTTGTCTAGTACTAAGCGTGGAAATATTTAATTAGAGAGACAAATGAGGCCGAAAAGATTTGAACTTAAGACCTGTTACTTCGATACCAGGTTAGATTTTATGGGACCATTGTCACTGTTCTAAAAGCTTAAGCTGTTAGATGAAAGCGTGATTTAATATTTAAATAATCCGTTTGTTAATGTTAAAGAAATAGAAGGGTACATAGAAGGGTATAATGGTCCAAGAACTTGATATGTATATATACTCTTCTTTTCATTAATAATATGTAAGTTATTTTCCTACATGGTATGAGAGCCAAACTAAGACTTAGATTTGGAACATCGACCGCCACCAAAGACCACCGGCGGGGGACCTGAAGCCCGGCGAACCCAGACCTAGGCCGGCGAGCCTAGAACCAAGTCGGCGAACACCAGATCCAGGCTCGATGAGCCCAGAACAAGGCCGGCGAGCCTAGACCCAGGCCGGCGAACACTAGATCCAGGCTTGACGAGCCCAGAACCAGGCCGGCCAACCTCACTTCGTGCGTCGCCGGATGTCGCTATGGCCCGGCGACCCATTTCCGGTGTCTCCAGACGTCACTGGTCGAGGAACGACCTCTTCTTGAGGTTGCCAGTTGAGGTGACCCTGCCTTGGTGGTCGCACGATCCTAATGGTTGCTGTTTGAAGCTGGTCGAGGCACTTTGGAAGATTCTGTAAACCATCGTTGTTGTGGTTTTTTTTTTTTTTAAAAGAATAATACTGCATATGATGTCACGCGTGTTGGTACTGATTTGTGGTTGATAATGTGGTGATTCATGGCTGTTGGTTATCTGGTTGCTTGGGTTGAGTGTTGTGTGTCGATGGATTGATTGCAGAGCTGTTTTTTTGTGTGGGGTTGAAGGGGCAGTATTGAGTTGGTGATCAGTAGTGAGTCTAGTGGAAGTGTGATTATGGCAGATAAGAACAAAGGAGTTGTTGCTGAGGTCGTAACTGCACCTTCTAGTCGTTTGACAGAGGAGAAATTAGCCGGGGTCACCAACTTTCAGCATTGGAAGAGGATTGTAACAGTAGTATTAATGGGGAGAGAACAACAACACCATTTGACAGGTGAACGAATCGATAATGATACTAAATGGAATACTATGGATGCTAGAATACTTGGACAGATGTGGAATTGTATGGAATCACATGTGGTTGTGGTGGTTACACATGCCACTACGGTTAAGGAGTTGTGGGATTATTTGAATGTTCTCTATTCTGGAGAAAACAATTTATCAGGGATCTATGAGGTTTCCCAGAAGTTCGTTAGAGCTGACAGAAAAGGTCAGCCTCTTAATCAGTTATTTGCTGATTTTAAACAAATGTATGAGGAACTTGATCTTCTTTTGCCAATTACTGCTGATGTTAAGAAGATGCGGGAGCAACGAGAACAGTTGGCCGTTATGGGTTTTTTGGGAGCACTAGGACCAGAGTTTGAAGCAGTTCGATCACAAGTTCTTGGAGGAGACACTGTGGCCTCTTTGACTGAGACCTTTTCTCGGGTCTCAAGAATTTCACGTGAATCATCTAGAGATACATCCTCCATAGGTGATAGCTCTGCATTGGTTGTGCACGGGAACCACGGTGGTGGTCGAGGTCGTGGTGTTGGTGGTGGTGGTCGTGGCTTTAGTTGTGGTGGTAGTGGTCATGGATTTACTAGAGGCCAATCGCAGTCATACAACAGTACCTCTGGTGATATAGGTAATAATACATCACCTGCACGAACCTGCCATTATTGTGGGATGCCTGGCGTTTTTGTTATAAACTTCTTCATGGAAGGCCCTCCCAGTCTGCTGCAGCGAATGTGGCTAATGCAACGGAGTGTGTTGTCTCTACTTATTCCTTTGAAGGAGGAACATTGATCAGAATGTTCGAAGAACTTGCTAAGTATAATCAGTTCCAGGTATCTCAGCTAGTTTCCTCAGCCAGTTTCCTCCTCTACAGCTACCTTCACTCAGACAGGTGATGCAACGGCATCTCTCATCTACCTCTCCCTCTTGGATCATTGATTCAGGGGCGACTGATCACATGACTGGATCTTCAAGTATATTTTCTACCTTTCATGAGTCTGTGTCTAACGTCACATTAGCCGACGGCTCCTTATCCACAATAAAAGGCATAGGCTCAATTCCTTTGACGTCCTCCTTGTCTTTATCTTCTGTTATGTACCTTCCAAATTTTCCGTTTAACCTTTTGTTTGTCGGTCGCCTTACCAAAGAATATAATTGTTATGTAACCTTCCATCATGATTCTTGTGTTTTTCAGGGTTTGAAGACGAAGAAGACGATTGGTAGAGGATGTCAGTCAGGGGGGGGCTCTATGTGTTTGAAGATATTACCTGTACCGCTTGTTCAGCAGTCTCTCCACGTCAAGTTCATTGTCGCTTGGGATATCCCTCTTTGGGAAATTTGAAGAGGCCCGTTTTCATTCTTTATCTTATATTAAGTGTGAGTTGTGTCAGTTTAGAAAATTGCACCGTGGTAGTTATAGTCAAAGAGTCAATAAACAGGCTTCTCAGCCTTTTGTTCTAGTTCATTCTAATGTTTGGGGTCCATGTTCTGTCAATTTCAAGTTGGGTTTTAAGTACTTCGTTATTTTTGTAGATGACTATTCACGAGCCACTTGGTTATATCTAATGGAAAGTCGTTCCGAGTTATTTTCTATTTTTTTTTATTAATGAAGTACAAACTTAGTTTTTTACTACCGTTCGTATTCTTTGAAGTGATAATGCAAAAGAGTGTTTTTCTAGGGCATTCTCTGATTTTATGATTCAACGGGGAATTCTTCATCAATCCTCTTGTTCGGATACACCACAACAAAATGATGCGGGTGAAAGAAAGAATCGTCATTTTTTAGAAGTGACTTGATCTTTGATGTTTGAAATGAAGATAGATAAATCTTTTTGGGCTGATGCAGTTTTGACTGCGTGCTATCTTATCAATCGGATGCCATTCTTTATTCTTAAGGATGCAATTCCTCACTCTCTTCTTTTTCCTTCTGATCCCTTTGTTTCATTTGCCACCTCGCATATTCGGTTGTGTTTGTTATATTCGAGATCATCGTCCAGTACTTTCTAAACTTGATCATCGTTTTCTTAAATGCATTTTTGTGGGGTATTCTCGCACCCCAAAGGGTTATCGATACTATTGTACCTCTTTACAGAAGTACTTCACTACTGCACATGTCTCATTCTTTGAGTCTACAATTCATTATGATAATTCGTTCTTTGTATGGTTTGAAACAGTCTCCTAGGGCGTGGTTTGGGAATTTTTTTGAGGCGGTACTCCAGTTTGGACTTTATCGATGCACTGGAGATCATTCGATGTTTTATCGGGTTTTCGAAGTTGGTCGGATATTTATAATAGTATATGTGGATGATATTGTCATAACTGGAGATGGTTATGCAGGAATTAAGGAGCTGAAACTGTATCTGCAACAACAGTTTCATACAAAAGATTTGGGATATCTTAAATATTTATTGGGTATTGAAGTGGCACGAGCAAAGAAAGGTATCCATATTTCTCAATGAAAGTATGTTCTGGATTTACCTATTGTGACAGGTATGCTAGGAGCTAAACCATTGGATGCATCAATGGAAGGTGGCTTGAAATTGATGGTAGATGAAGGTGAACTGTTAGATGATCCAAAAAGATATCGAAGACTTGTTGGAAAGCTAAATTGTTTAACTATCACTCGGCCTGATATTTCATTTTCAGTGAGTGTCGTGAGTCAGTTTATGTCTTCTCCTCGTACCTCACATTGATATGCTGCAATCAGAATTTTGAGATATTTGAAGAAAGTCCCAGGTCGTGGTCTTGTTTATAGGGATCATGGTCATAGAAGAGTGGAAGCCTTCTCAGATGCCGATTGGGCAGGGTCTCCTATGGATAGAATATCTACATCAGGTTGTTGCACATTTGTGGGAGGAAACCTAGTATCTTGGAGAAGTAAGAAGCAAAGTGTTGTGGCTAGATCAAGTGCAGAATCAGAATACAGAGCTATGGCTCAAGCTACTTGTGAGTTAATTTGGATGCGTCAGTTATTAGTTGAACTCAGATTCAAAGATCCTGCAACAATGGAGTTGTGGTGCGATAATCTAAGCGGCTATTCATATTACTTATAATCCAGTATTCCATGAGCGTATCAAGCATATTGAAGTTGATTGTCGTCTTATTCGCGAGAATCTTCAAGCTAGGGTTATCTCTACTAGTTACATTAAGACTGGTGAACAACTTGCTGATATTTTCACCAAATCTCTAGGGAGTAGTAGGGTCGAGTATATTTGTAACAACCTGGGCATACTTGATATCCATGCTCCACCTTGAGGGGAGTGTTAAAGGAATAGAAGGGTACATAGAAGGGTACATAGAAGGGTATAATGGTCCAAGAACTTGATATGTATATATACTCTTCTTTTCATCAATAATATGTATGTTATTCTCCTACAGTTACAAACAGTAAGGCTAACAAATTTAACAGTACTCGACTGCTTTCTCTAAGGTCTTGCAATTGCCTAGCAAGGCTAAAGATGATAACTTTTCTCAATGTCACCTGGTCTTTTTGATTGTTCATACCCATAGTAAAAGCTCTGTGGTTTCTTATGTAAGCTTCTAAGAGAAACGCTGGTGACTGATAAAACACAACCAATATCACCTGTGACCCTGGCTAGTACTCAAAGGTAGAGTTGCTAAGGTGGTATAATACTTAAAGCCTTCTCCCTTTAAGAAACAAAGAACTGCTTTGATGTAGCTAAATCATATGAATATTGCTGTAACTTCTTTAGATCCGCATAAGCAGTGGATCTTACATAAATATTGAGCTATGGCAATGTCATTGTCGTGTTATTGGTTATTCGGTTTGGGTGTCCATTTCAGTTAAGCACTAAATAGAACCCATCCTTGATTTGAGATATTTATAAGGTGAATTCCCAGTATATTTTGATAATTTGTTGCTTTTTAGGGAAGTGAGATCTGCTAAAGGAAAAGGCACCGGGATTCCGCAATCACTTCGTGCCGCTGGCCGTGTGTTATCTTGCACCTCACTTGAAGGTGTGTGAATCATATTTTCTCCTTGCACATAGTTCTGTATTCTTTGGAACCATCTTTTACTCCGAGCCAGACACCTGCTTTAGTGAATGTAGTCTGATAGGTTGATTTGCAGAGCTGAACGATATGGAGGAGGAAGCCGCCCAAAATGATGGCCGGCTAGGCAGACGTCCTTTGAAGAATGTCAACAGGGAAATACAAGCACATCAGTTGTTGCTATCACATATCACTAGATTAATTGACCATTACTGTGCATCTGCAAAGGTATTGTCCTTGTTATGTGCGATAAGCTCCAGAAGCCTGCAAAAGAAGTGAGCATGCGCATCTAATAGCAATATGCTTGGGCTCTTACGCTGTTCTTGCTAGACCATGCAATTTTAGCTGGGTCAAGCAAATTACTAATGGTTCGATACTCGATTTTAAGGATTTCAGAAGCTTTGCTATGTTGGAACATGATATGAGCGAGTGATACAGCTTCTTAGTCCAGGTTATAGGTAACTGCTTTAATATGCCTCAAAGGTTTCTGACTTGGCAAGGGAATAATTCGTACCATAGTGAATTACGTGCAGAGATTCTCAAATGCAATTGAAAGCCCTCAAGAGACAACCCATTTAAAGAGCTTCTCTGAACTCCAAGGTTGAGTCATTCAGACTCTCCCCGGACCCTATAATGTGGGATTGCGACAGTTAGGATGTCTGCTATACACGAGGGTTAATTATCATTATCCCTTTCATAATAAAAATTCTTAGACTTTAAATGCTTGAGAGTTACCATGGGAGCTCAATAGTGGGTCAGAATTATGTGAGTACTGTTATTTAACGTCAATATGCAAAAGGTGATCATCTTTGTGGTTATATGCACAGTTAATGAAGCCTACTGGTTGTCCTGCGAGCAAAAGAGATGGCATCCGCAAGTCGATGGCATGTGAGCTACTGGCTGGGGAACTTCGTATTCTGAAATCTGCTGCTTCATGGCTAGTGAACTACACAACCAACCAGTGACAGCGCAAACTGGCTAGAGGCTTTGTTAGTTGGTGAAACAGTCGAGTAAGCAGACAATTTCCATGCCAGAAATCGAAGGGAGCATCAGTGCAGCTAGAAATCCATAACTTGTGTTTTGATGGATGCGTGCAAATATCTGAACGCAGCGGGCAGCCAGTTGGGAGTCTTCTTCTTTGGGTGCAAATCAGTTGTGCGGATTGTCTATTGCTCACGTTCTCTTATTGCTCACGTTCTCTTCTTCAAAGGGTGAGAGCTTAGGGAGAAGACCACTGTACCGATGCAATACTAAATTGAGCTTGACTCTGAAGTCATCGGTTTTTAAACTCCATTAATCTGTTTTCACACCCATGTTGATCAAAGAAACTGTTTTATTAGATAAGTTATTAGCATACTCAAAACAAAACTACACAAAGGGCCTTAACTTGCTATTTCCTTCTCTTTAGCGTTCATGATTCACACACTTCAGATGCAAAAGGTAATTTGTGTGCTCCAAAACCAGACAAGAACCGATAATTTGCCTGTCGGTATGCTCCAAATATGTTAATACGGTTGTCACTCATAGGGATCATTTGCCAGCAAAATCCCCCTTTGAAGAACTGAAAAATTTGTCTGGCCTTGAGAAAAAGATTGGTCCCTACCAAAGGGAATGTCATTAATGGTAAGATCTAGTATTTCCATCTAGTTAATGCGTTTAGTGTTAATGCGTGATATCTACATTTAATGGGTGATATCCTCTTTCAAAGTCAACTCATCTTCTAGATACAGAAGAAGGTTCTAACTTGTTTTCCCTTTTAATGCGTGATATCTACCTTTAATGCTTGATATTAAATCTACACTCGCGGACTCGGCACTGTGTGTGTGGCATCCTCTATGTAAAGAGATAAAAACTAGATCATGCATACGATGAAGAACTATTAGTGATTCTTTTGGTATGCTAACAACATTGACTGAGAATCAAAACAATTATTGCAAGGAGCTTCTATTCTTTTAGGGTTAAAATCATAAAATAAAACAAAAATCTCAAATCAACCATTTTTTTGTCTAACAAAAAAATTCTAAATTGGGACACCGCGAGACACATCTACCAAAAGTTAGGGAAAAATTGTCATAAAATTAGGGATTTTTTAGCATATTCTCTAGTCTCGGCTTCTTTTCTTTAAGATATAGCATTCCAAGACTATGTCGTTCAGAAGAATTATATATGTTCAATTTGCACATCAGATTCTTGGACACGCTGATCATTCAAGCTTAATGGTCATGATGAAATCTTCTTCCATTAGTCCACTGGACAGAAAGATGAGATTGCACCAATTAAACAGCACAAAATGGGGAAAAAAAAAGTTCAAAGGCTAAATTAGACAAAAAAATCAAAATAAAAATTCGGGGAGTGGCGGTGCTATTGCCCAAAGTATTTTAATTTTCAATAACCATTTTGTATAATATAAAAGAATCTACACGAATTACATAGCCCGCTACCCTTAATTTGAATAGTCCTATTATTTATTTGGACTCTACTTGTTTCACTAATGAAAATGAATTGGGAGAAAACATTCTCTCTGTAGTATTTTTTTTTTCAGGAAAATAAGTTTGATTAAAGAAAATATTTCTCATTCAATTGAAATTCACGCTTATAAGTGAGCAAGTTGACTATGTATATCTTGCACAGTGAGAATCATATTTCATCACACGGCGGTACGTGCCATTAACTAACTCAGCACAAATAAACCAATTTCTCACGGGCCGATACTCGAGATCTCAACCGTACATCAGTTGACCAAGCAAAAGCAAATGCGACTAAAACGATGTACACAAAAAGTGAAGAAAAAATAATTTACTTGAAGTAACAATAGATGTAAAACAGATTGATGACATGAACAATGCGTGCATGGTGACAAACATGATAGTGGGTGGTAATTTAACGAGTGTCTTATGTATTGGAAGTGTAACTTAGGAAAGTTAAAAACGAGGCCAAAGCATGTTTGAATTGATAATATAATAAAGGTACTACATCATTTAATGGAAAATGATGTTTCATTCATTCCCGGATAGTGAACTGATTGCTTGAAAACAGACAATTAACTTTTCATCTCTTGTCATAGTTTTTATTTTTCTAGCACCTTTAAGGTTTTTTACATAGTAAGCAAGGCCAGCCAAATCATAATTTATCTCAGCTAACCAAATGAGAAAATAACATATGCGATGTCATCTTTAAGTTGTCCTTAGATTGAGATTGGTGATTGAGTATGACAAAGTTAACGCTGTAATAATAATTGATAATAGTATCAAATTGGGAAAATGATCGAAAAAATTATAAATCTATTATATGGCGGCCAATTCAGTTCTAAACTTTTCAATTGTGCCAATTTAATCCTAAATTATTTGACAACTTGTCAGAAACTTTTCAATTGTGCTAATTTAGTCCTAAATATTTTGAGCATTGCCAATTCAGTCATAAATCTTTCAATTGTGCCAATTCAGTTCTAAACCATTTGAGAATTTGCCAATTTAGTCCTAAACCTTATAATGAATTAGTAATGTAGTCCTTTCAGCTAATTTGGTCGAAAATTACTAACGTGGCCGTCCAACCAAACTTGGTCGTCCTATGTTTGTGGCAGCGCAAATGTGAACAATTTTTTTTTTTTTAAATATGTTAGAATTTTTTTGTCAATTTTTATTTGATATTTTTGTTAATTTTTTTCCTTTTTCCTTTTCTTTTCTTTATTTTGGTTTTTGTTTCTTTTTTAGCTGAAAGGGATGGCGGGGTTGCTAGCTACTGGCTGAGGGAGGAGGCATCCATTGACCCTCAGTCACTAGTTGGTACAGTTGTCGACAGCCCGACGACCTTTGAACAAAAAAAAAAAAAGATAAAAGAAAGATAGAAAATGGAAATAATAAAATTGAAAAATTGTTCACATCAGCGAGGGCCACGCCAATTAGGACAGCCTGTGTTGACTGGACTGCCACGTTAGTGACTTCTGGTTGAAAAGAATATATTGGTAATTCGTTAAAATGTTTACGACTAAATTGGTAAATTCTTAAAAGATTTAGAACGTAAACAACAAAATTGAAAAGTTTACGAGTGAATTGACTATCATACAATAGATTTTGGACTTTTAGGACAATTTTTCCTTATCACACGTACAATAATCTTATTATATCTGAGTTTGATTTCGAAACATACAGGAACAAAAGTACAATTCTATGATAAAAAGATGAATTGGGAAGATAAAAAAGGAAATAAAGAGGAAAAAAAGTATTGGAGAAAGGAAATAGTGGATAACCTTCATCACATAGTTTTATGATCGTCGAGGGAAAAAAAGAAAATTAACGATAATCTAAAAGAAAATGACGCGAATAAAATTCGAACCCTTGATGTGGGAAAGGGCCATTGCTTCCTTTCTTTATTTCTGGAGCACACAACACGTCATGCAGGATTAAGGTGCGTATACCGCGCATATTCAATTGGCAGGCATCAATACTCTTCACCTCCACTCTGGAGTTGTTTCACACATAATCCACCTTGCTCCATTTAGAACTCGTCGAAAGGCTCCTTAGTCCTCTGTCACATAGGCTGTGGCTCCTGAGTCTATAGTCCACAAAGGATGGAATTCAGTTAAAAAGACCAAGCTAAAAACATAAGAAATACTCACAAGTGCACAAAAGGTTTTTATCTTCTTTGGCTCAAGGTAGTCGCGAGCGAAGTGCCTTTTGTTGCCACAGTTGAAACACGTCACTTTTGAAATGTTCCTTTTGAAAGTACGCTTTTCTCTCTTCGGTTGGTTGGTCTTAGGTTTCTTCCCCGAAGATTCTGCTCTTTGGCTTTTACACTTCTTAAAACCACCTGGATTCTTGCGCTTGAAACCCGCAGTTCCACTTGAGCTAGAAGCAAGTAAATATCTGCTTGTGGCTTGGCCGCTAGAAGACTGTGTTCTTC
Organism: Rhodomyrtus tomentosa; assembly: GCA_028455895.1. Classification (NCBI taxonomy): domain Eukaryota; kingdom Viridiplantae; phylum Streptophyta; class Magnoliopsida; order Myrtales; family Myrtaceae; genus Rhodomyrtus; species Rhodomyrtus tomentosa. Next base: position 13,073,211 of record JAPCWY010000009.1, on the reverse strand, counting down.
TAACTCAAGGTGTCGCACGCATCCTCAAAAGTTTTAATGTTATCTTTATGAGTCAAGTGGACTTTCATATTTTCCCAGCTATGAGGCAAAGAGCGTATAATCGCTTGCACCTGCTGCTCATTAGTTAATATGTGTCCAACATCAGACAATTCACTTATCATATTCGACATCCGCCTCAAATGTTGTTTCATATTCTGGCCATGAGGCATCTTGTATGAGTCGAACCTTATAGTGAGCTGTCTTAGTTTGGTCACAAAAGTTTGACCAAACTTGGCCTTTAGTGCATCCCACATATCCTTAGCATTATCAAAGCGCCTAAACTCTCTCATAGTATCATTTTTCATGTTGTTCAGCAACGTAATGCAAGCTAGAGAGTTATTCCTTTTCCAAGCGATAAATGCATCTCTATCTCTGCGATGTTGTGCAGTGGTGCCCTCTTATGGTTCATCCATAATCTGGTTCAGGGTTTCTAGTGGTTCATGCTCCTCTAGAACATATTGGATTTTCATGCTCCAAATCTCATAGTTTTCGCCGTTCAATTTTTCTCCATTGTTAAGCTTAGCCATGATATTCTTTGTTGTTGAAGTCGTTCTATAAGAACACAAAGTTCTTTAGACACTATTTGCATGAAACTTTTAATGCCTAGCTTTTATGCATTAAGATTTATATTAATTAATTATATTAACAAATAACCTCACAAAAGGCCTTAAGATTCGAGAGTTCACAACGTTCCCGATCATCGCCCAAAGAGCCTAATCTGAAATTACCGTTAACATAATTACTCAAAGAGTTACACAAAATAATTGAACTCCCACTTGAAAAAAATAATCATGGCAATACACAATATAAAACATAATAGTTGTCATTCATTATTCAATACTCATCAAAAGTCCATAAAGTAAGTTCAAAACATCATCCAATAAATAACGCCGTGAAAACAAACAATTCTTAGTATAGAAAGATAAAAAGTCCCAAAACTAGGCAGCTTAAAGAAGTATGACACTGTTGATCCTTTTCTTGTAGACTGTGAGAGTGTCATAAAAACGTTTTGGAAGCTTTTTCTCTGAAATACCCCATACTACTTAGCAAGTCCATTTGGCTTGCACCATGGTGCACTCCTACACGCTCTGGTGTTCATTAAACAAGTTGCTATTTTTGATGCATGAATCTTCAAATCCTACCTAGTGAAGGCTTCTAGTAATTTTTTTTATAACTCGGACGATAGTTTCTCTCCCAGAGATCATGCAGAAAGTTCATCTGACTTTCTTGCATACTGTTAGCAAAAGCGGCAATCATGTCGCAGTCTTTCAAGCAGCCACCCGCCCAAATAACATCTTGTAACTTCTCATTGAATTTAATGACATGATCAATAAAATCAATCATCCCACTCAATAGTCTCCAACTCACAGCGCAAACTCTTAAGTTTGGCTTTCTAGGCTCTTGTCCTTACAATACGGGGAATACGCCACATTTGTACCATCGTTTCTGTAACGTATATTGAAACAATAGGAGGATTACTCATAATCCATGGTACAAACATCAATAAAATGAGAGTTTACAAGATATCATACATTTAATGGGGGTCCATTAAATCATTTTTTAGAAAAATAAGGATCATATTACAATTTTCCGAAAAATCAGGAACCAAAATGTAATTTTTCAAAAGTTCGGGGACCAACAAGTAATTTTTCAAAAGTTCAAGGACCAAAATGTAATTTCTCAAAAGTTCAAGGTCCAAAATGTATTTTTTTTTGACTATTATTATTATTATTATTATTATTATTATTATTATTATTATTATTATTATTATTATTATTATTATTATTATCATTAAAAGAAACCGGAATGTGGATTGGGTTGGAACGCGGATTGGGTTGGAGCTCGACTTGTTGATGTTACAAGTGTGTGCGGCGTGTGCGGCGTGTGTGCCGCCGTCGGCGTCCTCTGGTGGCGTTTGACCACTCATTTTTTTCATCTCGTTGAGCCCGTTCATTTGGTATACTCATAAATGAGTTTCATCGTATGGAACATAAATAAGCACACCGAAACAGTACGTACGAGAACGAGTATACAAAGCTAATTGCGATAAACGAAGGTAAGTATGATCAGGAAATAAGAACATCTATGCTCTGATACCACTGATGGGTTTCTCGTACTAAAAACTAAAACGAGATCTATATATACAGCGGAACAAAATAGATCTTCATAACCATGAACGAAACGTGCGGATCCATAAATAAACGTGTGAATTTCAATCATCAACGATCGAATCAATAAATACATAATTTTACGGATGAATCATACTAGATCACATGCTCTAGAATCAACTTGTATCACCGATCAACGAAGTAAATCACGAGTAACAAAAATACCTCAATACCACAGATTAAGAGCCCTGACAGTGCAGATGAGAAAGCGATAAGGCGATTTGTTGTTCTTTGTGAGAATTTGTGAGAGAGCTTTTGGGAGAGAATTTTGATAGGAAAAAGTGAACGACGTACGATCAATTACAAAACAGATATACCATATTTTTTGTTTCCTTTTGTAGAATAGGAAACTATATTCCCTAATTGCTAATCCATCATTGTAATATTGGCAATGATTGATTTGCCCTTTAATTGGCGCAATCAAATTCATTGATATCAAAGAAAGATATTATGTATATTCTGTTTTTATTACATAATTATTAGCATACTTAGCACAAAACTACATGATGGACCTTAACTTGCTCAATGGAATTGACACACTTTATGTAAAAAAGATAATGTGCGTTATCCAAAATCAAACAAGAACTGATAATTTGCCTCTCTCTCTCTCTCTCTCTCTCTCTCTCTCTTTTTGGGATAATTTGCCTGTTGGAATGCTCCAAATATGTTGGTTCTGCTGTGATTTATAGGCATCATCATCAAGCAAAATCCCCCTCCGAAGAAATGAAAGAGCTGTTTATCGTCGTGCGAAAGATCGGCCCCTTCGAAATGGATCTTCATGAATGGAAATGTACAATTACCACGTGGCAAGTCATAGCACAAGTCAAATCCCATGGGTCGAGGAGACCTAGGGTTCCAACCATACTGATCAGTGAAATATTGGATTAGTGCCGCTTTTACCGCTGTATTGGCAGTACGAACAAGAATAGTGAAAGGAAATTCGGAAAAATACAGGATCTATATTACGGCGCTTTCCAGCGACACTAATTCCCATGACTGTCGCTGCATATTTGGTCACATTTGGAACTAGTGATGTTGTCTGGATCACTGCCCCAGGAGGTCCACGGATTGATGCGTCGTCCCCAAACTTGAGTAGCGTGTAAGTCCCATCCTGCGAGTACACTGAAGACAAGCAATAACACAAACGTCCTTTAGTCTCATTGCCATATTGTAAAAAGATAGACCGCGGTCCCAAACCGAATACTCCAGATATGGAATAAGTTTGTCCCCTGATGGCCCACTGAATATTATGGTTGTCTAGGCCACAACCAAACAGAGTGTTAGGGAATGCATTGACACATCTAATACTATCCGAAAAGGCAAAGGTGTCTAATCCGACTTGCCCCTTGCTATCGCAATCAATCCATCCATGTAAGAAATCCCCAGTGTCGTACAAGCAACTGCCATTTACTGCTTTCCTAGGCGAACAAAGGGGATGATTAGGAGCTATGGGCCGATATGTTCGCGATTTGCTTCTGTCGAAGTTACCTTGCCTTACGGAGAAGCAATTGGTGCATCCTTCACATTGCGTCCAAGTATCATCATTATCCGTACTTTACTACTAGGGGTGATAGTGAACGGAGGAGTGCCGACTCTCATGGTGGTTATGTAAAAATCACTAGCATGCAAGGTGGTTATAGGCTGTAGTGTATTGGGGACGTGCTCTGCCGACACTTTTGGCCCTTGGAATTCAAAAAAGCTGCAACTTCAAGTTGGTGCACACGAGTTCGATGTATCAAGAAGATTTTTATAGTGTCTTTCTTATAGGGTATGGTTCTTAGGGAACAGTCTTGTGTCAAATCGATCTATTGGAATGCGCTTGATGTCGAAGTCGCGGTGGAGCCAAAGGGCTCAATGGAAACAAGAAAACAAATGGGGAAAGCCGCTGATGTGAGAGTGAGACTGGAGATTGTCATTTTTTGGTAGTTGGTGTTCTTCAAATGATTTCAGATAAAAACATCTCACGCTGTGAGTTCTCACTCTCAAATATATGACGAGAAGAATTACAGATAAGTTAATGGTAAGATCTGGTATTTCCATCTAGTTAATGCGTGATATATCCTCTTTCAATGTCAACTCATCTTCAAGAGAGGGAAAAAAGTTCGACTTTGTTCTCCCTTTTAATGCGTGATATCTACATTTAATTCTTGATATCCCTTTCCAATAAATACGAAAGGTTGAGTCCATGCATACAATGCAAAAGTATCAGTGATTCTTTTAGTAATGCAAGGAGCTTCTATTCTTTTAGGATTTATGCCGCATTAAAAAAATAAATAAATCAAACCGGTATATTTGCTCCACATTTTTTTTCAAACCAACCATTTCTTGTCTCACAAAAAATCCCAAATTAGGACACCCACCGTGACAAATCTATCAAAACCTTAGGGAAATTTTTGAGACAAAATTAGTGATTTTAGCAGATTTTCTAATCTCATATTATTTTCTGTGGATATGGCTTCACAAGACTACGTTGTTTAGGAGACTTATCTATGTTGGATTTCCACCCCGGATTCACGTCACACGATGGTCAGTTGAACTTTTTGCCGCATGTATTTTTGCCTCAGCTATGAAATGGGATTATTGGACAAAAGCTAATACATATCAGATATGTCATAGATGTACCAATTTAAATTTTTATTTGTGTCATGAAAATTAGTTTGGAATAAATGTGGCACAAGCATACCAAACTGGGATTTTTCATGAAACGACAATTAGTTTGGATTGAATGTGACATGAATATACTGGTGTGGGATTTTTGCTGGTATAAACCATTTATTTTATGGGTTACAATAATAGGACAAAATAAGTTTAGGTATAACCACACTTAAGTGTTGTAAGGTGAAGTCACATAAATATGATAAAACTTAGTATTGCTTAACAATTTTAAAGCTCTTACGGACCATTTTAATGTCTAGGCCCCTTCAACTACCAAAAAGAAGTTAGCATACAAAACTTGTAAGATTTTACTTTCTCTTGATATTCGCAAAAGAAAAATGGCTCATAAGGTAGAAGCATGAACGGGATGAAATAAAATTCGCGCTTTCTAATTTAGCCCCCAAACTCTTTTTTTTTTCAAGACAATCCCTGCACTTTTCAAAATTGATGCAATTTCATCTTTTTGTTTACTTCAGAGGATGTCAAGCCTTTTTTTTTTTTGAACGTAGATTGCAAAATGTGCAATATGGGCCCTAGATTATATGTGGGACTGCGAGTAACGGGCGCAAAGCTTGGTGGTGATGGTATCTTCCCTTGCATTGGCCCTGTTCGAGATGTCTTGAAAAATAATGTAATGCAAGTGCTTTGTCCAGTAGCTTTCCTACATGGCGCTCCATCTTCCTTTGGTTTATTGCATGTAGGAAACCGCATTTTGACGAATTTGATAATCGCACATGTTAAAACGATAACATCTTTCAATCACACGAACATAAAATGAAATTGATAGATATAACATATCCGAATCAAAGGAACCCATTGTTGATCCAGTGAGAAAGAATATGTCTTTTATGGATATAGATCTTCACCTCCCTCCTCTACAACAATTGTGATGGATGTGTATTTTTCTCTCTTGTGATTTTGTAGAAGAAGCGGAAGCATAAGAATGCGGAAGCGTGTTAGCCATTCTCCACAAAAAGAGATTTTATGTAGAGGGAGTGATGGGATCAATACTAGAGCTGCCAAATCTCAACCATTTGCCCAATTGGATGTAACAAAATATATGTTAAATACATGCCTATAATATATTTAATTAAATAACAAACCTGATAGGCCACATATTTGGGTGGATCTTGTCAAATTTAACATTCTCCCATTTGGCCAAAGGTTCTATTATCTATAAGCTTCACACAACATAATGAGGCATATAACATATCCCTTAAGTAAGGTCATGTCTGACATTTATAGATAAAAGAATTACTGCCAGTATCCATGTTCTAGTGCCACAGTACAATTCTCCAGTTAATATCCCGGGACAAACATCAAACACAACACGTATTGGCTTAATAGTCACGAACAATAATGTTTCATTGTATAAACATGTTCATGAGATCCATACATAATTATTTATTTTAAAAGGCTTCAAATGTGCACATATAATAAGAAGCAACAAACCATAAATTCAAAATTCATTACATAAGGTGATCCCAAAATATAAAAATACATCATGTGTCTAAAATCATGGCCTATGCTAAAGACTATCAACCAAATCCATGCTAGCAACATGTTCTCGAAAGAGATTGGGTGGTAAGCCTTTCGTTATGGGATCCGCCAACATGACTTTCATACTAATATGTTGAAGGGACACAATTTGATTTTGAACTCTTTCTCTCACAACAAGATACTTAATGTCAATGTATTTGGATGCACCACTTGACTTGTTGTTTTCGAGAAGAAAATAACAAGCTGATTGTCATAGTGAATCTTCAGTAGTCTCGAAATAGTATCAACTACCTCAAGCCCCATAATGAAGTTCCTCAACCATAAACCTTGAGAACTCGCTTCATAACATGCTACGAACTTTGCCTCCATAGTGGAAGATGTAGTTATGGACTTCTTTGCACTCTTCCATGAGATGGGTCCTTCAGCAAGCATAAAAATATAACATGATGTGGATTTCGTAGTGTAAATGCATCCAACATAATCATAACTAGAATAATCAATAACCTCAAGTTTATATGTTCTCTTGTAGGTAAGCATAAAATCTTTTGTACCCAGTAAGTAGCACATTAGTTTTTTAGCTACTTTCCAATGACTCATTCTTGGGTTTATTTGGTAATGGCGAAGCATCCCAACAACATACATTATGCCTAGGCGAGTACATACTTGAGCGTACAAAAGACTCCCTACTACAGATACATAGAGAACATGTTTCATTTGTACAAACTCCAGTTGATTTCTAGGGCATTGCGGTAAGCTGAATTTGTCACCATTAACAAATGGGGCAGCACTGGAAGAACAATTATGCATGTCGAATGTCTTAAGAATCTTTTCAATATAGGCTCTTTGCGATATTCCTAAGATCCCTCGAGATCTAGCTCTATGAATCTCATTGCCTATTACATAAGAAGGTTCACCAAGGTCTTTCATCTCAATGTTATGTGAAAGAAAACTCTTGGTCTCATACAACATGTCTTTATTATTTGCTCGCAAGTAATATATCATCTACATACAATACTAGTGTAACGCCTCGAACCTGGTAGGCAGGCGAACATCCCACCAGGCCAATGTCGCGACCCACTCGTGATTTCTTGGGCTAATGGGCCGTTTACTCTGATCGGACGCGGGCCTCTCCCAAAGCCCGTTGCCCAAGTCGCAACGGCGGTATACGTGGTCGACCTTCTGTGCGGTTTGGTAACATGTGATACGTTTTCATGCCAAAGAGTCGCCACCAATCGTTCTGTGGAGAGTACGATTGAAAACCCTATCAAATAGTTGAGAGCATTCTATTTAATTTCGCGAAAATTAGAGAAATGAGATTGGAGACTTTGTTACGCCAACTATCAGAGTTGATGCCCTTTCGGCACATAAGTTGAATGATTTGTCTAACCTAAGATTTCATGCAGATGAATGAGGTGCGAATCCTAAAACTAGGAGTTCATACAGATATGATTGACTATTCTAACAAACACAGTCAATACAATGAGTGCACAAATCAAGGATCCAATACGTACGGATAAATTGCATGAAAGAAACGTGGCATCCCTAATAAGGCTCTATTAGCCTAGAGAAATGTCAATCAAGGCTCAAGACTATTTTTGACATGATTTGCCCTTGAGGGGCAAAATCGTAATTTTGAAGAATTTCGGGACAATTTGCCCTAGAAGGAAAAATTTATCATTTCAGATGAAATATGGAGTCAAAAAAAGGTGGAAGTAGGATTGGTCACCAGACTAATCCATTTCCTATTTTTCAGAAATTTTCAAAATTTTTCTGAAATTTTTAGGGCTATTTATCCTTTGAGGGGTAAAACCGTCATTTCAGAAAGTGATGAGAAGTGAAAATCTAAAAAAAAAAGGATTGGTCGACCTCTTGACCCAAATCCTAATTTCGAGTAATTTTCACGGCTTGATCGGAATAGGAAAGTCGATTTACCCTTTGAGGGGTAAAATCGTCATTTCAGAAAAGTGACGAGATTCGAAAACCCAAGTATAAGAATTGGTCCCTTGACCGAACCTAATTCGTATCTTGGCATTGTCGACCTATCTCATATCCAAGGCGAAGATGACTTACCTCTAAAGGGTAATATCGCCAATTCTCAGATGAATAGATAAGAAATCCCAAAAATAGGATTGACCAGTTGTTTGTAGTCAATCTTCAAATTTTGGGAATTTATGGAATGTCTAGGAGTTTTTCACAATTTTTCCACATCTTTTTTATTTTCTAGGATTTTATAACATTTTTTTAGAATTTTTTAGGATTTTTTTATTTTAAAAAAAGATTTTATGAATTTTTTATTATTAAAAATGATTCGGACCGGGTCGACCCGACCCACTCGGGTCAAATACCCGGCCCAAACTTGGACCTGTGAGACCCACACACTGAAACGACGCCGTTTCTCGTTTTTTATTTTTAGATTTAATCGGATTTAATCCGACGATTTCTATTGAACCACGTGGCTAATCCACGGTCATTAGGTTAGCTAATCGAGACCTACGGCTCAGATCAAAAGCCGACTGCCTCTCAGCCATTAGATCTGATTTCTTAAGCCTACGGTCACGATTAAAAGCTAAAACTTGATCTGGATCGTCCATCCATACTAACCTAAACGACGTCGCCTACTCACTTATCCAAATGGCATCGTTTCGATTTATTTTGATTTCTGATTATAAAACCATTTTTGGATATTCCTAATTTCTAATTAGACGGTCATTAAAAATAACAATCGAATCGATTAATCTCGACCGTTCGATCTAAACTGGCTCAACCTAAACAGACTAATGGTTGAGTTGACTTGACTTCCACGTGGACCAGCTATGCTCTGCCACCTAGGATCGCTGACTATTTGACCAGACACGTCAGTTTCGTCTTCAACCTCTCGACGAAATCTAAATGAACGGCCGAAAACCATCGGCGACGATCTAACGGTAAAACCTCAACGGAATTACACAAAATTAGCTCCAATCAACTCGTCTTATCGTCGCACGTAACATATCTTAAAATTGTACGAATTCATCCATAGAATTGAGTACAAGCAAGCTCGAACCAATATATATACAACTACTCTAATCATACGATTCACGGCATCCCAAGTCAATTCATCAACACAGAAGCATCACAAGAGGTTTAGAACACTTACCTCGAGCTTCGATTGAGCACGCACGATCTAGATTTGGCTAGGCGATTTCAAACAGTGATCGATAATGGAGGTCGAGTTTGGAGACTCAATTCGAGATATTAAGCAAAGTCGATGCAAAATGAAGATGCGATGATGGTCAGTGATGCTTGGGGAACAAAACACACACACTAAATGCAAAGATTAAGGCCGGAGACGAGATTCGCCATTGATGCACACTATGGTAGTTCGAAGATTGAACTCACCTTTTTCGGGATTATAGGCAGCCCGGCTAATGGCGATCGACTCCTGGAGCTTCAAGCAAGCTTCTGACGACTCTTAAAAGCTTCGGTTTAGCCCAAAAGAGCTCAACTATGACATTCTGATTTTTTCGTGTCATTTCGAGACTTATCAATGAGAATATATCTAATGATGTATTTCAGTCGTATATCGCTCGGATCTGATCAATCTCAAGTTAACTGACCAAAAGGGAAAGTCCAATGCGAGACAAGGTACGTGGACCTAGGGAACTTAAATAGGAAATGACACTTTGACCATAAGGATTGTCGAGGGGACATTTAGAGCCATAAATGGCTGATCTAAGAACGATTAAGGAATGCATGGCTAGCGTTATACGATTGGAAAGCGAGTGATGCTGCTTAACCAATGTATAATTTACAAAATTTTCCTAAATCGAACGATGACGATCGAGACCATCGGAGCTAGCAATAGATCATTGCAATTGCATGACAACCAAAGTCGCCGTGAACTGACAAGCCCTAAGTGTGATGAGAGTCACAGAGTCGACACACGTAACATCTGCAAGAGCCACCCGTTAGTTCAGGATAGTCTGAAATTACAATCGACAGAGAAATAGCCTAGAGATGAGTCTTGAAATTGAAAAATGGAGAATTAAGAATCCCAACATTATAATTGAATTTGACGTCGCCTCATCGAAGAAAATTTGAATCAGAAAAACGACAATCCGGATGACGAGGACGAGGGTGAAATTACCGTTTTGCCCTTCAAGCCTTGACTTTGCCTTAATAAATGGAATAAGGGCATTTTGTTCTTTGCCACACCTCTATAGCTGCCGAAAATTTGAAGGTTTAATGGCCATTGGATCATCCAATTGATTACTAAGTGGACAAGTGTCAAAGGATGGAGAGTTATCATTAAATGTCTAACTTTTAACCTACCATTCTTGCAAGTTTGACTCTTCAAATTGGTGTATACACTCCCACTCACCTTCATTCATCCGAACACCCTCTCCTCCATAGCCATCTTCACCGTTTCTTCTTCTTCTTCTTCAAGCCGAGAACACCTCCAACCGACCAGATTCTGACCGCTTCTTTGCCGCTCACGACTGCCGTCGCTGAAGACCTCCAACTCCTGCGCTGACCACCATCACCTTCCTCAGCCTCTTGTCGACTAGCTCCAACTTGAATCGTGGCATTTGGCAGACCGAGGAGCTTTGACCAGCCAATCTCCTGGAAGCCGACGGATTTCATCGCAGCTGAGGGTAGGTCTTCGTTCAGCCTCCTTAGAGGCTCGAATCACTTCAAATTTTCGGTAGTAGTTTGTATACATGTAGGACTATGTTCAGCTGAGTTGTGGTAAAAATTTTGGATGAATTTGATGGAGTTTGATGGCAAATTGGTGTTGATTTTCGGTGGACAGAAATTGACCGGTGAAGACCTAAGGAAATAGAACCTATTCGAGTATTTTCGAGCGTCACCTTGACTTCAAACTTTCGGTGAGGCTTCCTAACATCTAGAACTATATGTTAGAAAGTAGTTTAGTGGAGAAATTGAGGTTTAAAGGTAGTTTATAGATTGATTAGTACAGAACTGAAAATACCTATTTTGATTCTGTCTTGCCGAGACCTTAGGGGCTGTTCATCGTGTAATCGAGCTCTAATTTCATAATTGAGGCATATGAGGACATCAATTGACATGTTATTAAGGTTTATGCTACGTGGTTTGATGATTGGATGAGGAAAATTGATGAAATGGATTGAATTCTATTAGGTGTACGGTTGCCTTGTTTTAGACTCTTTGGGGCCTAATTTTGGAAGTGCTTGGAAGGGGATTTTGGTTTATTTAAGCCTAAGGCAAGGAGTCTCTAAACCTTAGCTAGGGGGATTGGACTCGACTAGATGAATTGGGTGTGAATTGAGTTAGTTTTCGTGAGTTATGGTGTGATTGTCCAATGTTCGGCCTTGTGGATTGATGATTGCTTGAAGCTTGCTTGATGCATATGCCATGAGTTGATTGCCACATTTGAGTGATGAGCTTGATTGTCCCGCATACCGTAAATATTTAGCTCGTTGCATGAGTTTGTACTTGATCATAAAGTCTTAATTTGAAATGAATTTTGGCATGCTTGAGAAACTCGTGGTACCCTGAGGCGTTGAGACGCAGGGTTGTAGTGGTTGATGCCCTGATGCGTTGAGACGCAGGGTGGTATGAATTAATGTCCTGATGCATTGAGACGCGGGACGAGATTGATTATGTGTCGATACAGGCTTGGAATGGCATTTGAAAACTTGATGCGTTTACGTGGGTTTATCAATTTGATGGTCCGAGGCGTGATGACGCAGACCGAGCCTGATGCGTTATTAACGTGGGCGTGATTCATGAGAAAGTTTGGAATGATGAAATGTGTGGCTCGACTTTGTATTCTATGCTTGACTTGACTAGTAAGTTATGATACCATGATTGCTTGATTGTCAATCACTTGTATCCATGTGGCCTTTTATGACCGATGAGTGTCTTATATGGTTAAATGCATGTCCTCGATCATTGTTGCATTCATCTGGGTGTACTGTCAGCCTAACATAGGGTTGGGGCTTATCTTACTGAGATGTGAATCTCACCCCGTTGTGGGACCATATTTTCAGACCCTAAGCCTTGAGGATGCTGCCAATACGATTAAGCGATCCGAAGGAGATGACGGCTTATTTTGATGAGTTTTCGGATGGTCGGGGTACTGTGTATGTTAGGAAGTGTACAGTGGTCTAGGTCGACGAGGGCGGTAAAGACTAGAAACCTCATAGGTTTGAAGCTTGGTTCCGTAGGGTATGGAGGTTACCATTGGTCCGTTGAAGTCCACAGAAGTACCTCGCGTGGTTATTTCTAGTTGGAGTCATCCCACTCGGGATTCAGTAGAGGTTGAGGTATCTGTAGCTGGCTCGACGAACATACCTGATAAGACCCCTAGTTTGGAGAACACGGTTGAGGTGGTTGAGATCGACACCTTAGAGGACGAGCTGGAGGACGACACGATGGAGGACATCGTGGATGTGCGTTCCGAGATCTTTTCTGACTACGAGCTTACTGAGGATACTGAGGAGACGGACGATTTCAGCAGTTCGACCTAGGGGTTTCCTAACTTACCGCTTAGTCTTTTGGTGATGACCTCGTCGGTCAATTTTATTTTGGGACTTCGATGTAGTTGTCTTTTGATTCAGTCCCGTCACCCCGACCTATCAGCAGGATTAGCTCACATGCGCTTTTGTATGAACTCATGGGATGTTTATATATATATATATGTTATGTTCTCGTTACGTAGGTCCCATTTTATTTTTGAATGGAGGTGTTATACATATTACGTTTCCGCATGCTTGTTTGCATTACGCATCTCTCTGTAAGTGATTCTTGGGACTCGAGAGAAGGAGTTTAAGGGAGTTGCGCGCTCGTGCTCGGAACACGGGGCGTGACACCAACCAGTGCTCCACAGGTTCGAGCTCGAGCCTTCGACAATGGTGATGGAAGACGAACTCTCTCTCTCTTCTCTCTCTCTCTCTCTCTCTCTTCTGTTCACCCTTAGCAACATAATGAATCGATCCTTCCAACAAAAAGCCCTCCCAAAGGATATATACCACTTTTAAAATTTGGCGTCGAATGATGAAGTGTATACCGGCTTCAATTGCACGTAAGGCCACGTGCTTTTGAATCCAAACGACGTCGGAGATGATGGGCATTTCGTCCAACTTCGTTTGATTCTCCAGTAAGCCTTATTCTATGCAAATTTGACGTGAATTTGATTTGAGTTTGTCTTTGTTGACTTTTTGCAGCTCCGAAGCTTGACCGGCCGATTACTCCTTACTCCGACGATGTCGAGTGGTGCTATCGGTGTCAATCGACATGGAAGGGTATGGACGATAATATGCCCACCATTGCTCGTCCAATTATCCGGATCAAAATCAACTCAAGGACTATTCTTCCGCGCAGAAGCTTGAGGAAAAAGACGACACTATAGCAGACCGGTTCCTCTTTAATGCCCAAATTCCTTAACGTAGCCAATGGGCAGATGTTAAAAGCTGATCCGTTGTCAATTAGCACGTGTGCCACTCTCTTCTCATTACAGTGGGCAGTGATGTATAAGGCCTTGTTGTGCCCTCTTCCATCCTGGGGAAATCTTTATCTGAGAAACTTAATTGATCTTTAAGAAGGATTTCCCCCAAAAAATCTCCCAACTGTACATCGTTGATGGTTTCGGGGACATGCACTTCATTTAGCACTTTTAACAGCGCATCCTTATCTTTTTCTAAATTAATGAATAAATTCAACAGAGATATCTAGGCTAACATTTTCCTTAATTATTCTATCACCTTAAATTCGCTGGTCTTGACGATGGATAGGAGTTTTTCTGCATCTTCTTTTGATACCTCCTTCTTCTCAGATTCATCTTTCATTGGGGCATAAAATCGTTTGGACCTCATTACGGCATCTACTTCACTTGTTCCATAGTCCCAATAAACTGCCTTAGAGTCGTAGGTCTCAATTGGTGAGACTTGTATGGTTACCGTCGTCGGATGAGATGTCTCATGTTCGGGCTCATCGTCGGATTCATCTCTTTGTAGGTGAATTACCATCGATTTCACCAAACAATCCTCTCCTTGGCCTAAGCTGTCAAACTCATCCAATTTGATTACTATAATCGTAGTAGTCTCAATCATCGCCATGGTATCACCAAAGCCTTCTAGGAAGTCTTCGCATTCCAACTGGTGATATTTGTCAGCGTCACTTGACTCAGCTGATATCGTAATCTTCAAGTGTCTTCTAATTCTCTTGAATAGTTCAGTCAAGCTTTGCCATTGGGCTACGAATTTCTCCATCCTGACGTATTGCTCTGTGTCAAGCTTGTTATCTGTCATCTGAGGGTGATCGCACGTTGTCAATTGAAATGACACATTCTCCATCTCTCCTGAGAGATCATTCACCTGTTCTTCTATGCGCAAGATATGTTCCGATATCACTCGATCGAGTGATGATTCAGGTTCTTCTGTTAAAGGTTCTATCACCTCCTCCTGGATTTCGGGTTGAACATGATCATCCATATCTCCCCACCCATCGGGTATGATATCCTCCATTCTCTGAAAAAAGCTGGGAGGAGTAGAGTACTTCACTTTGAAGTTATATCCACTAGAATCCTTGCCCAGATTGTCTATAACTTCGCCTTTCTCTAGTGCTTCAGCTACAAATCTGCGATTAGCCTAGCTTCGCTTAGTGGCTCGTAGTTCGTCTTCGTCAAGCTCTTCTTCTGGTTCAGTAATTAGATTTACGTTGCCTACTAGACTTTCGTGTGGGACGTTCCACACATTCCCTCGCTCGGTTTCAACCACGAACTAGTTCCATTCTCAGTTAACTGAGGCCTTAATTCCCTCAAACTTCTCATCAGCAATGTTTGACATTATCCCCAGACTCACCATCTTGGCAAATCATAGTTTCTTTCTTTTAGTCGACACTTCTCCCTTTTGGGTATGATGATGCGATTGCCATAATGTTGGTTAATCTAGGTGCCTTCACCTTTAGCTCCATATGGTTTCTTTCCTCGTCATCAAATATTGCACTAATTGCTTGGTGGTCAGGGAGTGGATTTTCTTGCACATTTGAAGCTACATCATATAATTTCAGAATTCGATTGTCAATGAGAGCTTGAACCTTCGGTTTAAAGATGTAGCAATTATCTACATTGTGTCCTCTTTGACCCATATGATAGGTGCAAGTCTGGCTTTCATCAAAATCAGGATATTTTGCCAGATTTATTCTAGGAGGTTCCTTTGCCACCAAGTGCCGCTCTAGTAACATCGAGAGCAACTTGGATAAGGACTTGGGAAGTTGAGAGAATTGCTTCGGAGGCTGTCTCTTTCTAGGCTCTTGTCCTTTAGATGCTGACCATGACGATCCTCCTCTTGCCTTATTGGAATTAGCGAACACCTTGGATTATTAGAATCCGACACAAAAGCTATATCAACTCCAGCCTCTCTTTCTTTCCTCAAAGGACATTGCTTCCTTATCGAAGCTTCGTGTAGCCTTCCTTCTCTCAAGGCCCATTCCAATCTTTCAGCCACCTTTATCAAATGTGCAAAAGTTTGGCATCCTAAGGCGTTCAATCTATCGAAGTACTCATAAGAAAGTGCCTTCAGGAACAGGTCAATCAAGTCATCCTCTAGAATCAGCGATTTCACTTGAGTTGCTAAGGCACGCCATCTGTAGGCGTATGTTCCGATTATTTCGCTTCTCCCTTTCATTGTTCGCAACAGATCTTCCCTTGTAGGGGCCGCAACCATGTCAAACTTATATTGTCTGAGGAAATCTTTAGCAAGATCCTCCCATCCATCGTAATCATCTAGGTCTAACTCAATAAACCAAGCTAAAGCAGCGTCAACCAGACTTTCTTGGAACGTATTCATTAGAAGTGGAATATAATCATAATAATATGCCATCTTGCGCAGATAGTATTTGAGATGAGCACGTGGATAGCCTGTCCCGTTGTATTTTTTCACAAAGTCTGGCTCTTTGTAATCCAGATGAGTCTCGACTTTAGCAAACGATGATATCTTGTCGAAGCGAGCTAACTCATAGCCCTGACTACTCGAACACTCTTCAATCTTAGCTATTCTCTTAGCCTCGGCTACAGTTTTCTTAGCCTACATTCCTTTTTTCTCCTTCTTGAGGTTGGTGACAACGGGAGGCATCTTTGGTTATGACGGAACATTTGGCGCATAAATGTCCTTTACGACATGTTGGATACGTTCAGCCGCCCCTTTGTCAGCTATATCAGGTATTGAAGATTACCCGAGTCGTTTAGGTTAGGCACCGTCATTTGTCTAGCTTGGGAGGCTTTCAGCATAGCCTTAATTTCAGCAATCATGGTAGTCATCTGGGTTTCTAACACGCCCACTCGTGGAGTCAGTTCTTGCTGTTCCATTCTCGTCTTAAGTTGAGTACGAAAATGATGTCTTGGTAATTCCGTGATTAAAGAATATCTGTTTATTTGAAAATAACAAGTAAGCATCTCTTTAGGATAAATAAGGAAAGTACATGATTCCTTCAATTGCATGTTTTCTATTGATGGATGAGAAAAAGGACTACCTTGCGAGCCTTAGTCCTACATGAGTAATTCTTTCAGTCATTTGTCAAGAGAATTCATGAAATTAAAGGAAGTGCAATCATCGACGAACGTTTTGATGCATCGACAAAACATGCTTATGCTCATACACATGTATTAAAAGTAACATTTAATACAGATAAGTATCCAAATGTTAGGAAAATATTATGATGTTCACACGTTTTACACTTGACAAAATAGTTTATCCAAGTTTAGGACGCTTAGGGTCTAAGGCACCCTCATCCTCCCAGCAAAGATCAAATCCCTCATTCTGGGAATCCTCGTCTCCTAAATATGATGGTGATCCCACGTTTTCAGGTATATATGGCTTCACTCCAAGTACGTATGGCACAATGTATTCGGGTAGGTAAGGCTCGACGAAACTGGGTCTGGTCGCCTCAAAGCGTCGGATATATTCTGTAGAAACTTTGTGAGTATCCATCCCGGGAGTCATATCATCTGGCCATTTTACGTCTTCCATTCGGGAGTCCTTCAAAGAGCATATGATGGACTCCACCTTGGCTTCGAATTGCTTTTTCTTCTTTCCTGTGAGGATCTCTTTTGGTAAGTTAAATGAGCAGACATTTGGTCGTGGCGATGAAGGAACCTCTTGCAATGCCTCATATTGCCGTATAAACCTCCTTGGATAACATGTGGTGGCGCCTGTGAATCCTAATAAGGGAACTCGATCCTCGCCATTGCGTGCTAGCCTAACTTTACATAATGTTGGTAATCTAAGCCGCCATCAGAGTTGTTCTGGCTTTAAAGCTCTAAGAAATTTCTTCCATTCTTTGAAGTTGAATTTAGGAATGCGTGTATGGGTTTTGACGAAAGTTCTAAGAGGATGGGTATCAGAGCTAATCTCAGTGAAACCCATACGGATATGAAATTTTTTTACATGGGATGTAAACCACAAGTACAGGAGACCATTAGAGGCTCTAAAAATCCATTTCTTATTTTTCCCAGAACGGTTGATGGAGAGAAAGGTTTCAGCAAGGATAAGGTTCGAGTAATCTCACCCATGATAGACTTGTTTGACTACTACAGCCATGATAGGGTCAAAATTTACGAACGAGATCGGAAATAAGACAAAACTAAAAAATACCAAGACAAAAACTCTAGTAGACTTGGTTCCTTTTCTAGCAGGGAGGTTAGGAAACTTTTCTAGAAGAAAGGACAAGGAAACTCGGCCAGAATTACTTTTGGCGTCCGCTTTGATTTCATTGAAGTTTGTATCTATGAATTCAGCTAGTTAACTCAAAAGCTCGAATCCTATAGGGGTTGGACTAATAAGTGAGTGAACTCAACTTCAATGGCGGCGCTACATTCTTCAAGGGTAGGGATAACTTCCAACCCTTCCATGCAGAACATCACGGTGGTTGGTGAAGGGTTTCCTAGAATCATAAAATGCAACGGAACAAAACCTTAAATAGGATCCAATGTATATCGAAATCGAAGTAGGTTTCAAGATGTATCTTTTGCGGCCGGCTTCGAATTGACGATTAGTTGTGTCTGGATTAACGCCCCAAGTGTTGCATCTCTACCGGTATCCACATACATGAACTGAGTTCTCGAACGATCAAAATGCTAGCTTTCAGATCTTGGAGTGTCTCTACCAATCGCCTAAACAGAGAATTAATTCTTTATTTTTCTCTTTCGGGATAAAAAAATAATGACGACCGGTTTGAGGCGTCTCTAGGGTTATTACTCGTAACCCTACACTTCACGGTTTGAGCCCCACGACATAATGGTCTGGGCCCGCGATGTTCTTTAAACCGTCCACTTAATCGTACGTTTAATCGTTATCTTATAACGCGCACGATTACGTAGATATTCGTAATAAGAGAATAAATAAAGCTCTACTTCTTAAGTAGATCAAGGGGCAGAGAAAATAAGAAATCAGTTCGCTATTGTGTGCGACCCTAAGGTTCATTAGACATTAACAGTGTGCCTAAAACTCTTTTGGCCCACAAGTCATAAGCGGTCTCTAGCAAGACATTATGAATACCTAAGTATAGTGAAAGTCGATTTTTCAACACAACCTAATTTACAACTAATATTAGAGTATCAATCTTAATTGGTTCTTAGGACAAACCACTAACAATCTCCCACTTGCACTATAACCAATTATACAAATTAAATCCCTTTGTCATTTGATATCCGAGTTAAGCATAAGGCAGGACAAGTGTCATCCTTATATATCTCTAACTCATTTTCTCGATACCACAGTTAGACTGTAAAACCAAATAATTGACTTTTCAACTCACTTGAGCATAGTCATGCATTTCACAGTCTCAACTCTACGGGAGGCCATGATATCATACTCTCGTTATATGAAAGAGACAAATCCCAACTTGTCTGCTTATATCCCTCAGCACGATTGATGATATGCCCAGTCATTACGTTTATAATCACCTGTTAGGGTTGACGTTTGGTAATGTTAAAGCATGTCAACCCACGTCTGCGAAACTGTGGTAGACTCAGGTCAAAGGACTATACTCTGTAGCTGTGATGAGAATACTGATGACATCATATAATAATCCTATAGTATTCTCATAGCGGGTCTGTCCAATACAATATTTTCCAACATGTATTTCATGTGATCAACATTATATCTCTATATTCATGACCCATGAAACTTGGTCATCAGTTGACTCACATACTAGTCTCAAATACCATTGGCGTCCCAATGCATAATGATAATTGACTAGGGACATTTAGAATATCAATATCCATTCTATTAATAGAATTTCACGATCAAATAACGTATTTGATCTTCTATTAAGGACATTCAATATTCAAGGGATAAAGATTTCACATTCAATCATGTATTCAAATTAAATCGAAATCAAATATAACATATGTTTTATTAATGAAAAATGAAAATGTATGTTACATATACTCCCACTCACATCAAGACCAATCACTAATGTGTTTAAGGCCTAAAGCGTTACAATGACGCTCATGCTTAGGTCGTGGAAGAGCCTTCGTCGACGGATCAATTGCATTTAACTCTATTGCAACTTTACACATTTTGACATCGCCTCTTTCAATGAATTCTCGAATGAGGTGATACTTTCTGAGTATGTTTTTGGTCTTCTGGTGTGACCTAGGCTCTTTAGCCAAAGCTATGGCTCCATTATTGTGACAATAGAGGTCTACTGGAATCCGAACCAATAGGACTGATTTCCAATTCTTCAATGAACTTTCGAATCCATACAGCTTCCTTTGATGCTTCTGAAGCAGCAATATACTCAACTTCTGTCGTAGAATCTACAATAATGTCATGCTTGGAACTCTTTCAGCACACCGCTCCACCATTCACGCAAAAGACAAACCCTGACTGTGATCGAATGTCGTCTTTGTCAATTTGGAAACTAGCATCAGTGTAACAACTTACAGTGATCTATTCTTCACCTCCATAGACTAAGAATAAATCTTTACTTATTCTCAAGTACTTAAGGATATTTTTAACAGTTATCCAGTGAGCTTCTTCTGGATATGATTGGTATCTACTTGTCATGCTCAATGCATAAGAAACATCAGGACGAGTGCACAACATGGCATACATGATGCAATGGTGGAATTCGATTGTTGGGAAGTGATGAATTAAGATCAAGAATTTCTATTTATTGCCATTGTTGTGCAAATTGTGTCATGCACTATGTGAATTTGGCCATGATTGTTCTCTTAGAGAAAGACTAGCTGCTTGTCTAATCGAGTTATACTCGATCATGAATTTATTTTAAGAATGAGATATGGATTTTAATTCGAATGTGAAAGGATGAGGATTGAGAGCCGCGTGTGATCATTGAATAATGAAAAGCATGGTTTATGATAGCTAGCCTCAAATGATTGAGTTATGAGTATATATGCATGAGATGCCTTGATGCGTACTGACGCGGGGCTTGAGTAAATCCTGAGGCGTTATTACGCGGGATTCAAACTGAGAAGTATTGATGCGGGTCTATGAAAGGCAAATTATACCCTGATGCATTATGACTCGGGGTTTGGATCATCCTGATGTGTTCTTACGCGGGATATTACACTTGGCCAAGTAAGGATGACTAATCTGATGCATTATCACACGGGTAGTATCCTAGCTTGATGCGTTATTACGCGGGCCGCCTAATGCGTTATTACGCGGGCAATTGAGAAACACGATCTAATGCGTTATTACATGGGTCCTGGCAATAAGTATGTGTTGACCTAAGGTGTTCTGACGCGGATCTTGCCAAGCATGTTATAGCAGTTTGAAACGTTATTACACTGGCCTTACCATTTGGAATTGTGATATGTGATGAGAAATGCCTCATGATTTGAAAAAAGGCCCCGAGAGTAGTTGTTTTGATTGAAAACCCTACCATAGTACGAAGTTCAATTTTGCTCATCAACTTTTGTTATCAGATTGAGTTGATTGAAATACCATGATTTCGCCATGCCAATGTCTTAACTCCAAAATGTTTGTTTTCTAAAAGGTGTCTGGAGGTACTGGCTGCCTAGTTTAGGGTTAGGTTTAGTGTGACATTCTGATTTCCAATCAATGTCAGACTCATTAATGAGAAGTTCATATATATCAAACGATGTGTTTCAGTCATATTTCGCTCAAATCTGATCAATTTGAGTAGGCTGACCAAAAGGGAAAGGCTAACACGAGACGAGGTACGTGGACCTAGGTGACTCGGATAGGAAATGGCGCTTTGACCATAAGGATTATCGAGGGGATATTTAGAATCACCAAGAGACCGATCTAAGAACGATTAAGGATTGCCTTGGGAGTGTCATACGATTGGAGAGTGGGTGATGCCGCTTAACCAACGTATGATTTACAAATTTTTCCTTAATCAGACCGTGAAGATCGAGGCCATAGGGACTAGCAATAAACCCTCACAATTACATGACAACCAAAGCCGCCATGAATTGACGAGCCCTAAACGTGATATGAATCACGGGGTAGATACGCGTAATGTGTGCAAAAGTCGCTCGTCAGTTCGAGATAGGCTGGAACCACGTCTGATAGAGGAAACCATCAGAAATGATTCTTGAAAGATTTGAAATGAAAAATCAAGAATTCCAACGATATTCGGATTGGTTGTCGTCCTATCGAAGAATTCTGAAATGAGAAAAACGACGTTTTGAACGTCGGGGGTAAAATTACCCTTTTGTCCCTCAAGCTTATAACCTTACCCAAGCAATTGAAGAAGGGCAATTTGGACATTAAACCCCTCAATAATGCCAAAAAATCAAGAAGGATTATGGGCCATTGGATCAAAGCATGATCGACAAGTGGACATGTGTCAATAGATGGGGTAAAGACAAGTCATATCCACTATGGCAAATCTACCATTCAACCATTTGACCAAGGCCTTGTATATAAGCTTTTCTTCTCTCTCTTCACTCTATTTAGTCGGCCATAACTCCCCCTTAGACCACCGAACACTCCTCTTCTTCTTCCTCCTTCTTTCTGTTGCCGGCGACCAGTACTGACCTCTCTGTTCGGCATCGTCGCCGACCATCTCCGGCCACTATCTGACCATTGGCTGACCACACCAGCGTAGATCCACGTCTTTCCGACATCCTCGAACAAGAATCAAGTCATTTGGAGCATTGATGAGCCCCGACCAAGGATTCTCCCAAGAGCCAACAGAATCGGAGCCAATCTGAGGTAGGTCCATTCCTAGTCCTTTTGAAGGCCGGAACCTTGGAATTTTCGAGTCAAATTTTGTGGAGATCTAGTAGAGACGTGTAGGAATATGTGATAAAAATGGGGGCTCAATTTGATGAAGTTTTGACCATGAACCGGCCTTGTAAATTTGACATAGAATCTTCCGGTAAACTGACCTTGGACGATCCGGTGAGTTTCAACGAGAATCCGGTGGCCATTTGACTTCAAACACATGGTGAGCCTCCCAAACCCTTAGGTAGACATGTTAAGAGGTAGAATAGTATTTAAATGTCGGATTTGGAGTAGAAATAGGGCTGGAAGTGTACGGTTTGTACAAAACCGAAATGAACTGGTTCGGTTATGTGAAAAATCGATTCTGGTGGGTGCAAGAACAGATGGTTATGGGACTCAAATTGATGTTTAAGATGTGTTAAGATGTTGGGGATTGTACTATGGAGGATTTTGATTCATTAATGGGTGATTTGGACTGGAAAAATTGACGAATCAGTTGGAATTGCTAGGTAGCGCGGTGAATTGACCCTTGGATTGATTTGGCCGTACCTTGAGGACCCAAGAAGAAATATTTGGTGATATTAAGCACAAGGTAAGGGAATTCTAAACTTAGGATAGGGAGATTGGACTTAATTGGGTGAGTCGAAGTTGAAATTGATCGATTTATGAAGAGTTTCCAAAGGATAGTTCTTGGTATACCCTAAGTGGCTTCCCGTTCGGCCGTTCCAACGCCATCCTCCAGTGACCACCTGCCGGCGCGCCAACCACACTCTCCTAGCCCTACCTCTTGCCGACCTCCTCGAGCTGGTAGCAAGTCATTTGGGCCACCAAGGAGCTCCGGCCAAGCGTTTTCTCGGGAGTCGATGAAAATTGATCCAATCTAAGGTAGGTGATGTTTCTGACCCCTTAGGAGGTCGAAATGTTGGAATCTTGAGGTCAAATTTTGTGGAGATCTAGGAGACATGTATATCAATCTGTGGTAAAATGTTGAGAATGATTTGATGAAGTTTTGGTCTCGAATTGGTCTTGTGAACTTTGGATAGAATCTACCGGTTACTGACCTTGGAAGATTCGGCGACTTTTGATAGGATTTCGGTGACGACTCGACTTCAAACTCTCGGTGAGACCCTTAGACCTTTAGATAAACATGTTAAGAGATAGGATGGTGCTTAAATGATGGATTGAGAGTTGATTTAGGGCTGGACAAGCTCGGTTTTCATAGAACCGATAAGAACCGGTTCGGTTCTATGCAAGGCCAAACTTTTGAAGGCTGATGGCCATTTGTTTAGAGCCTCAAATTATTGATTTAGACATGCTAAGGTGATGAGGATTATGTTATGAAGGTTATGGTTCATGGATTGAGAAATTGTGCAAAGGAAATTGACGAATTGATTGAAAATTCTAGGTTGCGTGGTGAGATTGGTCTTGGACCATTGGAGGCCGAATCTTTGAGGACCAAGAAGAGAATTTTTGTGGTATCAAATTCAAGGTAAGGGAATCCTAAACTTTGGATAGGCAGATTGGACTCAATTGAGTGAGTCGGACAATAATTTGATTGAATTGCAAGGGATTTCAAGATGATTGATACTCGTGTATGCTAGAAGAGTTTATGTTTCAATTGCTTAATTATGTTTGCGCCTTGAGTAAATTGCCACATTTGAATGTGCATTTAAATCGCTTTGCATGCCATGGATGCATTGTTAATGCATGAATTGCACTTGACCTTGTGTGCATGAGTTGTGATGGTGGCATGGTGGAGGCGAGGTGAGACCCTGATGCGTACGAGATGCGGGGTGATGTGGTTGATACCTTGAGGCGTGGGGTAGAGGTTGTTTAGCTCCCTAATGCGATCTAATCGCGGGATTGAGATGGCCATGGTCCTGATGCGATCTAATCGCGGGACGGAGATATGAGGTGCTGATAAAGGCTTGGAGAATCATTGAAATCTGATGCATTTACGCGGGTTGTCAATGATGGTCTGATGCGTTTATGTGGACCGAGCCTGATGCGATCTAATCGCGGACATGAAAATGAGACAGGCAGGAAAAGATAGTGATGGTGAAGTGGCAGGACGAGATGTGCATGATCATCTGAATGTGATATGATGTCATAGCTGCATGCCTGTCATCTATGTGTTGTCATCTTTATTTGTATGTGCTTGCGTGATTATGAATTTGGAATTTTGGGGTAGATGACTGCCTGAATGGACGGTCGGCCTGACCTTAGGTTAGGACTCTTTTACTGAGATGTGTATCTCATCCCTTTGGAGACTCTTATTTTTACAGAGTCTAGGACTTGACTATGTGGCCAGTTCGCTTTGGAGACCCTAAAGAGATGATCGCGTATTTTGATGAGTTCTCTGACGGTCAGGGAACCATTTACGTGAGGAAGTGTACAGTGGTGTGGGTTGACGAGGGTAGTATGGATTGAAAGTCTCATCAGTACGAGGTTTGGTTTAGGAAGGTTGAGGTCGTGTCGACTGGGCTGCTGAAGCCCCATAAGGTATTTCAAGGAGTGATCCCTGATTGGTGCCACCTTGGTAGAGATCAGGAGCAGGCCGAATGATCGGTAGTAGGTTTTAGAAATGGGCCAGAGAGGACCTCGACGCTGGAGTTCACTGAGGAGGATGAGGTCATTCTTCTGGAGGAGACCGAGGAGGATCTCGCAGAGCCGTCGCATGAGGAGACCATGGAGGATACTATTGAGATTCGCTCCGAGACGTTCTCAGAGTATGAGCCGACGGAGGATGCTGAGGACACCGATGACTCCAGTAGCTCGTCCTAAGAGACTCTAGTTGTAGCCTGATCTTTGGTGACGACCCCGATCCTGTTCCTATCGGATTTTGATGATGGTCCAGTTTGTATGCTCACCCCGTCACCACTTTGCTTATCGAATTTTAGTAGTTCTGTACTTGTATGAACAGTCGGTAATTATGTACGACAGTTTCTATGCTATCTAGGTCCCACTTAATTTATATTTGTACGGAGGAGTTGCTTTATTACCACTTTCGCATACTTGATATATTTGTTATATCTCTTGGCTCAGATTGTGGATCTTGGGACCGTGAGAGATTATGTGGTTTGCTTGCAGGGAGTCGCGTGCTCGCGCCTGAGGCGCGGGGATGACATTTTCTCTTCTTTAAGTTCTCTTAAGGACTAGATCTTATCAAGGTTTCCTTGTGGCGATCGATCGATTTATCGAGCAAGATCGCGTATTTTCTTGCTCGTGGTGTCTACAGTGTGGATTGGTTGATACAGGTTCATCAACAAGTCATGCTCATACCGAGATTACCAATCACAAGTTCGATTGGGGGTCAAGGTTCGTAATTTGTAATCCCTGGATCTTCGTAGAACAATAAGTTTTCGTAGCGATTCACATCATCTGGTATCATAGCTGGTTCTATAAGGTTTAGTTATCTTACTTTTACTGATTTTGCTTCAGTAATCTTGGGTTTATATAATTAGGGTTTATAGAATTGGGGATTCGTTATTAATTGAATTAGGGTTCTGAATTGTTCTTTCTGCGATATCAATTTTGATTTAGAGTTTTTCGATCTTAGTTGTTTTGATTGTATTGAGTTTGTAAAAAAAAAAGATTTTCGAAAAAAAAATTCAGTGAAAAAAAACGAAAAAAGGTATTGGTTAAAAAAAGAAAATCGAATAAAAAAATAAAATAAAATAAAGGCAAAAAAAATCAAGAGGATGACTCATTTCTTTATTATTATTATTATTAGTTGGACCGAATAGAAAAAAAAAGGGTAGCAGAAATTGAATCAGAATTCAAATCTAGCAAAAGTTGATGAGTTGAGCAGTATACTGCTAAATTGATCTTGTTTAATGTTTTAGTTGACTGTTCTAAGGAGCTTGATAGACTGGAATTCTAGTCTAATAAAGAGATTGAAAGAATGACATGAGAGAAAAAAGGCAAGAGTGTGTGGTTTAATTAAGGGAAGAAAAAACTTAAATTGAGTTAAATACAATGGGAGTGATAAACACCTTGAGCGAAACACGCGACGGAGTGCGGTGAGATTTCTTTTATTTCTAACGTCATCTTGCAGGTTTAGACAAAAAAAACTCATGTGAGGCCAGGAAAGTGTAAATCAAAGAAAGGATACCAATCCAAGGGATAATGCGATTTTAACAGGCATCTAGCAGTTGAGCTTACAATTTGAAGCACTTAACAATCGAGTTGTGAGGTGTGAGACGAGGCTTGATGGTGATTAAGAGCAACCACAAGGGAGGACACAAAATCAACAAGATGAGTCTAGGGCACAATCCAGATGGCAGAGGCAATTTGAGGATGAATATGTGTCCGATATAGAAGATGACCGAGATGGCATGTTTGGGAGGAGAAACAAACGCTGAGAGTTCAGACATCGAGAAGATGATGAGCTTAGCAATATCAAGATGAAGATTCCATCTTTCCAATGAAAGAATGATCTTGATGCATATCTAGAATGGGAGAAACGAATGGAGATGGTATTTGACTGCCAGCGATCTTCAGAGCTCAAAAAGGGAAAAATGACAGCCGTTGAATTCACTGATTGTGCTATAATTTGGTGGGATCAGCTTTTGAATAGCAGAAGATGCAATGGTGAGAGACCGATAGAAACGTGGGATGAGATGAAAGCGGTGATGAGTAGGCGTTTCATACCAAGTCATTATCACAAAGACTTGTTCCATAAACTGCAAAATCTCACACAAGGTAACAAGAGCGTGGAAGAGTACCATAAAGAGATGGATATTGCCATGATCCATGCTAATGTGGTAGAGGACCTTGAAGTTACTATGTTACGATTCTTATGTGGTTTGAGCCGAGATATAGCAATAGTGGTAGAGCTACAACATTATGTCGAGTTGAAGGAATTGGTGGATAAAGCTATCAAAGTAGAGAGGCAATTGAAGTTAGACCGAAATTACAAGAGTGGTGGAAGTTCAAACTCGAATTGGAAACCCAATTGGAAGAGAGACGAGAAGCCGAACTAGAAGGAAAAAACACCAAGATCGAAATTTCAAAGGAGAAGGAGAAAGATGGCAGAGTTAGTTCGAATTCGGCTTCAGGTAAAACTGAAAATTCTAACACTAGAATTCATGAAATTAAATATTTCAAGTGTTTAGGCAGGAGTCATATGGCGAATCAATGCCCTAATATGAGGGTGATGCTAATGACTGGATTTGTAGATGTTCAATCTGAAAGTGATAGGGAGGAACAGGATGATGTCATGCCGCCATTGGAGGACTGTAGCGATATCGAGATGCCAATCAAGGGTGAATTGATGGTGGTTAAACGTTCTCTTAGCGTGCAAGTCAAGGAGGAGGAGCATCATCAGCAACGTGATAACTTGTTCCGTACAAGGTGCTTGGTGAAAGGTAAGATTTGTTGTTTAATTGTTGATGGAAGTAGTTATACAAATGTGGCAAGTTGTACTATGGTAGAGAAACTAGGATTGAATACTACAAAGCACCCCAGACCATATAGACTTTAGTGGTTGAATGATAGCGAAGAAGTGAAAGTGTCAAAGCAAGTCCTAGTTCCATTTGAGATAGGGCGAAATAAGAATGGAGGGGTGTGTGATGTTGTACCTATGCAAGTGAGACATCTTTTACTTGGTAGACCATGGCAGTATGATCGAAAGGTACATCATGATGGGTACATTAATCGATATTCATTGGTGATGACTCAGAAGACTTACATTTTGGTGCCAATGACACCTACTAAGGTGTATGAAGATCAATTGACACTACAACGTGAGGTTGAGAAAGAGAAAAAAAAAAGAGAAAACTAAGAGCTTGCATGGAGAGTCTAAGACGCAAGGAGAAGGAGAGGCTGAGAAAAACATAGTGGTAAATGCTGAGGGAAATGTAGAGAGAAAAGAAAAGAGAGAAAAGAATTTTTATGCAAGATCGAGCGAAGTGAGTAGAGCTTTGGTTCTAGACCGACCGATACTTGTACTTTTGTATAAGGAGGTATTGTTTACTACTAACGATCTTGATTCGATTTTGCCTAGTTCTGTCGTGTTTTTATTGCAAGAATTTGAAGATGTCTTTCTTGTTGAGGTTCCTGGAGGTTTGCCACTGATTCGAGGGATAGAGTATCAAATCGACTTAATACTTGGTGCGCCATTATCTATCTGACCCGCATATTGAAGTAATCCCAAAGAGACAAAGGAACTTCAGCAGCAAGTTAGTGAATTACTAGAACGAGGATATGTACAAGAAAGCCTCAGCCCGTGTACTGTTCCTGTTTTGTTAGTGCCAAAGAAGGATGGGACTTGGGGAATGTGTATTGATTGCCAAGCAATCAACAATATCACGGTAAAGTATCGACATCCTATTCCTAGATTAGATGACTTGTTAGATGAGTTACATGAAGCTTGCATATTTACTAAAATTAATTTGAAAAGTGGTTATCATCAGATTAGAATGAAGAAGAGGATGAATGGAAAACTGCATTTAAGACCAAATATGAGTTGCATTTAAGACCAAGAATGGAAAGCTTGCATATTTGCTTTAACTAATGCACCTAGTACTTTCATGTGACTTATGAACCATGTTCTGCGTACTTTTATTGGTCGATTCGTGGTTGCCTATTTTTATGATATTTTGATATATAGTCGAAGCCTTGATGACCATATTGAACATGTGCGAGTTGTTTTACAGGTTTTAAGGGCTAAATAACTATATACTAATCTGAAGAAGTGCTCTTTTGCAACTAACAAATTAGTATTTCTAAGGTTTATTATTGGTGCTGATGGAATACAGATTGACAAAGAAAAAGTGACAGTAATTCGAGAATGACCGACACTTAAAATTGTAGGAGAGGTACGCAGCTTTCATGGCTTAACTAGTTTCTATTGCAGATTTGTGAAGGATTTCAGCACCATCGCCGTACTTTTAACCGAGATCATCAAGAAGCACGCGGGTTTCATGTAGGGAGAAGAGAAAGAGAGAGCATTGAATCTATTGAAGAATAAGCTAACTAATGCTCCTGTGTTGTCTTTACCAAATTTCAGTGGTACTTTTGAAATAAAATGCGATGTTTTTGGTATAAGAATTGTAGCTGTGTGGATGCAAGGAGGACGTCCCATAGCTTATTTTAGCGAGAATTTAAGCGGAACAACATTGAATTATCCAACTTACGATAAATAGATGTACGCTTTGGTGCAAACTTTAGAGACTTGACAATATTACCTATGGTCAAAGGAGTTTGCGATCCACATTGACCACGAGACATTAAAGTACTTGAGGGGACAATAAAAGTTGAACAAAAGACATGCTAAATGGATGGAGTTCATCGAGACTTTTCTATATGTGATCAAGTACAAGAAAGGTAAAGAAAATGTGGTAGTCGATGCACTTTTTAAAATGTACGCTATTCTAACTACTCTAGGGGCAAAGTGTTCAGGTTTTGAGCATATCAAAGAATTATATACTGATGATCATGACTTTGGAAGAGTGTTTGAAACTTGTGAACATGCTACGTTTGAAAAATTCTATAGACATGATGGTTTTCTTTTTCGTGAAAATAAACTGTGTTTGCCTATATGCTCTTTGTGAGAGTTGCTGGTGCGAGAGGCACATAGTGATGGTTTAATGGGACATTTTGGCATTAACAAAACTTATGAAGTGCTGCACAAACACTTTTATTGGCCACACATGAAGCGAGATGTCACACGTGTTTGTGAGAGATGCATTACATTCAAGCAAGCTAAGTATACAACTAAACCACATGGTTTGTATACACCTTTCCCTATCCTGATGCATCCTTGGATTGATATTTCTATGGATTTCGTGTTTGGATTACATAAATCTAAGAATGGTAGGGATTCTATTTATGTGGTTGTAGATCGATTTTCAAAGATGGCTCATTTTATACCCTGTCATAAATCCGATGATACATCACATGTTACTGATTTATTCTTTCGTGAGATTGTGCGTTTACATGACATGCCTAGGTCCATTGTTTATGATCGTGATACTAAATTTCTTAGCTACTTCTAGAAGACATTGTGGAAGAAATTAGGTGCACGGTTTTTATTCTCTACTACTTGTCATCCACAAACTGATGGTTAAACTAAAGTATTTAATAGAACTCCAGGGACATTGTTGCGTGATATCATTAAAACGAATATTAAGTCTTGGGAAGATTGTTTACCGCATGTTGAGTTTGCATGTAATAGAAGTGTGCATTCTACTACTAAATTCACACCGTTTGAGGTTGTCTATGGTTTTAATCCGTTAACTCCATTATATTTAACCCCTTTACCTATTGATGAGCGTATTGATTTTGTGAAGACATTGCATGAGAAAACGCGGCTGAATATTGAGCACAAAACAAAGCAATATGCAAAGCATGCTAACAAGGGCCGTAAGAAAGTAGTGTTTGAATCCGACGATTAGGTTTGGATTCATATGCGCACGTAGCGTTTTCGCGAGTAGCGACGTTCTAAGTTATTACCATAAGGGGATGAACCATTCATGGTGTTGGAGAAGGTCAACGAGAATGCATAGAAGCCTGATCTTCTCGGTGATTATGGTATTAGTGCTATTTTTAATGCTACTAACTTAACTATTTTCGATCCAGGTGATGATTTGAGGGCAAATACTTTGCACGGGAGAAGGAATGATGTGTACATCGAATCATATCGAGGAGGTGCTGCTAGGGACTCGTTGTTCTATCCGCTTGATCCAATTACTAGAGCAAGGGTGATGGAATTCAAGCAAGCTGTCGGTATCATGGTTCAAGATCTTTGGAGTGGAGGTGATCTTGATTCGAGAATTGAAGATTCTGAAGCTCCTTGGCGCAACACAATTGCACTTAGTCTTGTGAATTATGAACGTATTTAGGGTTAACAAGTTCCGAATGGGCTCAAATTTGGTCGGCTGAAGCGAAACGGCGCCCTGATCAATACTTATGGCCTATGGCTATAAACTGCGATGGATTTCGACTATTCAGCATCGTTTAGATGGACTTTTAGATCTTTTTTTTTAGGCAAATTTTTTTATTAATTAAAGTTATTTTTGTTTTTTTGTCCTTTTAGGTTTAGCACCATATATGAAGGTGCTTATGCGCTTTTGAGATGTAAGACTAATTCAGAATTTTATACAGAAGTTTTCTCTTGTTTGAGTTTTCTTGAGGACTAAATTTTATCAAAGTTTCCTTGTGGCAATCGATTGACTTATTGAGCAAGATCGCGAATTTTCTTATTCGTGATGTGTACATCGTAAATTGATTGACATAAATTCATCAATAGGTCACACTCCTACTGAGGTTACCAATCACAAGTTCGATTGGAAGTTAGGGTTCGCAATTCGCAACCACTGGATTTTCATAGAACGATCAGTTTCCGCAACGATTCACATCAATGCACTAACATTTGCTATCAATTAAACATCGAATGACAAGAGAACAAACAAGTCTGATTATTTTGCCAATGAATCAATAGATCTGTTGATACTGGTAAGGGTGCTTTCTGCGTTATGTACATAAGAGATCTCGGAGAAATATCGGTGCGACATTTCAGAAGTTTCTCCAAGGAAGAGCAAATTACAGAGCTTCAGAATTCAGTCCTTCAGTAATGTTATTTCAATGGATTCGTAAGCTCCGCTGCTAATGTACATTAAGAAATGTATGCCTTTACCAGATCAGAATAATTGCAACCATAGTTTGTCCTAGGGCAGGTGATTTTACCATTATTCTTCTTTGCCATTTCTTCAAGAGCCTGTCTCAGGGAAAAATATAATGTACGATCAATTAAACAAAAACTCAAGATCTTTACTAGTAAATTATTCGCACATTGACACATACCTTGGTGCTATAGACATAGCCATTTGGTAGGACTAGAGGTGGGTTCTCTGTGTCCATAAGTTCTTTAGTTATATAACAAACAAGCTTCGAGTGATGCTGCTTGGAGAAAGGTAATGGCATTGCAAGTTTTCGGAAACTTTCTTGGGATAAGGGATCTTCCTTTGTGCAACCATCTTCGGTGCAGAACCTAAATTAGGTCAAGGCATAAAACATATGAAAGGGAAAAGGAACAGAAAGTTAATTAAGGTAACAATCCAGGCTCATTAACATGGGCAATCCTCAAAAAGTTAAAGACTTTAACGATTAATTCGTGCTCAATGTATCACTCCTGAAACAATATTCCATTCCAGATACTGTTATTGGAGTCCTCTGCATGATTAAGCGCAATGTCGGTTCAAATGCCATGGCCCCAGGATACTTATCTTCCGCCACTCATTGCAAACCAAGGCCTCACCGGACATGGTTGCACCAGAGATGAACAAATTATGTGGCCTACGAGGTTCCATGGATCTTATCTGTAACAGGCCAAGTCTAAATCAACTGGACCCAAATCTGGGCCTAAGTTTGGGTGGGTCCGTAAGTATTACATCTCAAATTCGTACCCACTCCATAATTACAGATTTGCAACTCTAGTGCAAAAGATTCAAATGTATCCACACTATATTTGCCCCAGTACATAAGTACTATTATGCCTACTCGTCGTACTCTGGTTTCACAACTACTTTAACATAATAGAATTTGTGAAGTAGATGGGGAAAACAAATACACAAATAATTCATTGCCTAACATGCAGGTGTTAGAATGTGGACTAGCATGACAAATCTTCACGATCCCCCTTAGTAAAATTGACTTAAATCACTACTCACCTTATAGGTTGAAGGCAGTAGTTGGAAAATCCCATAGGTAAATTGCAAATTGAAATAGTACATGCACAAAGTGGCAGAAACAATAATAAACTAAAATGAATGCAGAGATGTAATCACACCAAACAATAGAAAAGGAAAGGATACGGAGTTTTCAAAGCAGACAATCCAGCCTGCAAATATATGTTTAGCAAGGGCTCAAAAGTCATTCCATATAATCTGCAGAATTCCTGTCTAAATTGATCCACAAGGAAATCCCATTGCTTCAGTTCAAATAAAACCTGTAAAAGAAAATATTTGCATACTTCAAGTAAAACAATTACATGAAAATGCGCAGACAGATGCTAAGACATCAAAAGTACATAAGTTGTAGGCAATAACACAATGTCAGTGAAAACCTTTTAGATTTGGTCAAAGTTCAGTGAGAATCTCGAAAGGTCCTAACTAGACCTATGGCTGATATGTACCTGCTCGCATAGTAGCCGAGGTACAACCGAACTAAATAACTTCCAATGAACAAATTTCACCAAAAAGAGCTACAAAGTCATCAAATTAAATGGAAGAGTATTTATCAGAAAATTTTAAATGAGCACCTCACCCACCCACAGTGAATTGTGTGACACCAAATAGACAAGCACTTCAAATCTGGCTTAATGGACGAATTCAATTCTCAGTAGCAATCCCAACTAAACTTCAATTGCAACATACAAATCAATGATCCACATAAAACAGTCGGTAAATTTATTTTCCTCTCACATGATAATAGAATAAAGAGATTGTAAGCAATTGTTTTCACTATTACAGATAGCCATCATGAAGTTAAGCTCGTTGCTTCATGGTAGAAGTCTAGCTTGAGCATGCACTAATGAACGACCTTCATTCTAATGAATATGATCCATCATATCAGAGCAAGAGAAATGCAGGTCACCTTGTAGGTTGCACATTCAGTGTTGCTCCTGAATGCTAACGTGGCCATGACTCGCTGCAGCTCTTTCATATGTGTAGATCCCCATGGTGCAAGATACTTTCTGGCATAGGCAATAGCTCGCATGCTGTTCTCAGCTCTCACCAATTCAACAAACTCTTGAAGTCTTAATTGGAACTCCAAAATGCTCTGTTGCAAGGAACATTATTTAGACTAATTGCATGTCTTAAAATTCCACAATAAAATTCAAGCAATACTGCTTCCAAACACTGTTCAGATTGGACTGATTACGAGAAAATACATAAAGAGTCCAATTAAATTATTATATCTTAGATGCAGATATCATTTCTTCACTGAGAGAACAGTACATAAACTTTGTCAGGGATGAAAGTATGATCATATGAATAAAGGTGACCAGTTGATGAGAGCTAAAATCTCTTCTTTTTTTGCAATAGACAAGAATTTCATTTCATTGCTATCAATGGGATAGTAACCCGTCAACTTTGACATCATTTCAAGGGATAATAACCCGTCAACTTTGACATCATTTCAAGGTCACCACTCTCTTAACCAGACATCAAAATCATAGATGAAAATATTATCCAAACATTGAATGAGTGTCCACATAGATGCGCAAATGCATTTTTTTTTTTATTGTGAAATTACACAAGATTTCTGTTTGTGGTATTAGTGCAACTTTACAGAGTCAAAACACCTAGAAAATACCAAAAAGAGTAATATGAGACAAATCAAAATATGGCAGTAAAGTATGAAAGTCACCCTAAGGTAATGTTCATCAAAGATATCTAATTAAAAGATGCCCGGAATGCATGCTTATTGACTGCAAATCATTCTCCTTCCTTTTGACACTAATCCCAAAGCACCATTTTCATTTTATATCGTGGATCAACAAATTTCCACAGTGGCTTCTTAATAAATGCAGCATCACTACAACTTATACTGTCACAAATATGATGACAAAATCCACCTCAAGTAATGCATATCTCGATGAAACAATTACGAAACCGCTGAATGGACATTGTGATCAGGCAACAGAGTAGATCTCAAGGTTGTCAAGATCGAGATCCTACTTAGGATCGGAAGGGGGTGGTAAGATCGTAAATCGTGAGATCGACACGGATCGTAAGATCCTAATAATATACTACCTAAGTTAAAAAATTTATATTCAAACATAAATATGCATATAAAAAAAATATATGCCAACTCATAACATGATATAAAAGACATAAATCACTATTGAGGAAGGGGAGAGAAAACTCCTTATAAAAAATTAAATTTAAAAATGTACGTGCAATATCGCACGTAAGAGAAAACTGCAGAAAATTTGCTTGAAATAATGGTGGGAAGCGAGTGGGAGCGTGTCGGGAACGTGTACTAGCGTGTCCCCGTGTCGGACACGCGTGTCCCTAACGTGTCCCGTGTTGGACACTGACGCGGCAGGAACAATGTGATCGTGTGATCCCATTGATTTCATGAGTAAAATCGGCGATCCCATGCGAGTTGAGCTGATTTGTGATCTTAGTAGTGATTCGAATCGTTGGTGGCGAAAAAATCGTACGATCGTATGACCCTACGATTTAAATTGCGATTTTAACAACCTTGGTAGATCTACAGTTGTACTGGACCAAAAATCCCCGGTTTCAAATCATCTTCATTATCTTAAATGTAGAATAAAAGCCTAAAGATCTATAATCTAAAGCGGCCTAAAAAGATGGGAAAGCCATCTATTACCTAGTTAAATGACCATTCACCTAAAACTTAGCACGAGCCACTCTAGCAATAGAAAAATCGTCAAAGAAAACCCGAATATATATGTAAGGTTTCATTTATTCCATTTCACAAAACCTTGACAATGAACAGAAGAATTAAATGAGAAATCAAAGAAGAAAAAAGGGTTTCCGTCAAGTTTCACAATTCTCTTAGCATGACATTGTTTGATAACCCCTCAAAAGTACTTGTGGACCAAAGACAGCATAATCAACAACAAAAGTTCCAGCCATAGTGTAGCCACGATTAGATGTTCGGTTCAATCATATCCATTGAGGCAAGCCATGCAAAACTATCTTCAAGTGATCATCACAAACTAACAAATCCCCAAAAAGAATAGCGCGGCAAAAGTTCTCTTTAATTCAATAACTAAGCCGCCTGCGTAGTGATGCTGCAACCGTCAGTAGAATAACTCGAGTTTATGATACTTTAATTCATATAACCAGTCGAGACATTTGACCATGTACGACATTCTTCAGTCAACATCAAAGCAGCAGAAGACACAAGTGTTCATCCCCTAGAATTACTAAGTCAGTGCAATTCAATGTACAAAGTGGGTTAAACTACAATGTCAAATTTAGATAGATAAAAGACAGATGAGCTGTGTCAAGCCGTTATTCTACATAATGTTAATTCCCATGTAGTTGGCTTCAAATCAAATAGCCATCACAAGAGAGCAAGTACGTTAAGAGAGAAAGTACATCAAAAGAGTACTAACTAAATATTTAGAAAGGGCCAATCAAGTGGAGAAAACATACCTTGGATTTCTTTAATCTTGACTTGTTTTCAGTGCACCAAGCGAGGGCAGGACCCACCTCCTTATTTTGGAGAGCATCAATAACTTTTTTGGCTTCTAGGAATACATCAATATCAACAAAATCCTAGCCCAAGATCACACAGATCATAATCATTTTTCGAGATTATACAGGAGAGAATAAAGCCAAGTACCTGTATATTAGTACTCTCTGCAAGCTTTGCAGCAGTATCATAGTAAGACATCCGCAACATGTAATCTACAAGAATTCGCTTTAATCGGGTGTTGCTCCACTCAGATAAATTCTCCGGATCAGCTGATTCTAAGTGGTCTAATCGAGCTCGGCTTCTCTGAGCTTGCAAGTGCTCTGTCCGACTTCCCTCTTCCAACTACTCAAGGTCAAAATATACAAAGTCGCATATCATCACAGCTACATACACATACAAAGTTAAGACTAACTGAGCAGACATACAGCTAAGGCAGAATATACGCATTGTGCGCAACCTTGACCAAGAAAAGTTCCTCATCACCAAGCAAGTAGTTCAAATAACACCTCAGCCAATGGTAGTCCAAATATCATATTATATATTTTTTAGTCATTGGCTGCTCAGAAATCTTTAGTTTCTTTCGGCTAAAATAAGCAACTTGATTAGACATACGAGCACTCTCAGTCAACTAATTACAGAATATAGTTGAGATATAACATGATTCAACTCCTTGAATACAACCAGGTTGTTTAAATTCTTCTTTCTTCCTCAAACAGTGAAGTAAATTCTTCTTTCTTCACTCCATAAAAAAGAAGAAAAAGAGAGAAATGCTGATCAATTATACACTCTTTCAAAAAATTTTAAAAAAAAATTACGAAGAAAACTATCAAATCCCCCCATGGTTATGACGACAATTCGCATCAGGTGAGCAGCCCAGACCTCACTTCAAGGTCCTTCTTTTCAATTTTCACCTAATTTCCTGCAAGTCCGCAGGATTCGATATTCACTACGACGCCAAAAGCTTCAATTAGCCAGCCAAAAAACCAACCCCTTCACCAAACTAAGCACCACAAGAAACAACTAGAAGCAATTCAAAATCGAAAAATTACTGTTCACCGATGCATCAAGAAAATCACGGCACCTTCCTCTTGAGCCCTTGCAACCTGGAAACGAGCGAGTTGAGCCGATCGACAGCGTCGTCCTCGCCGGACACGTCGGCGGCCTCGGCGGTATCGGAGACGGCGGAGACGACCGCGGAGACCTCCTTCTCGACAACGCGGTGGTTGGCGCGGATCGACTTCTTGTAGTGCTCGAAGGGGACCCGCATGAACTGGTGCTCCAGCTTCAGCGACTCCGTCAGCTGCGACAGCTTCGACGACGGAGCGTTGGTCGCGGCCGCCGCAGCGGCGGCGACGAAAGTGGCGGCGGCGGCCGGCGTGCCGTTGGGGAGAGGATCGATTTCCATTCTGGATGAATCACGGATTTGGATTTGGATTTGGAAGATGCAGTCGGTTCTTGATTGTTGAGGAGTTGCACGGGTGCGGGGGAAGATGGTTCTTTGCTTCTTGTCAGCGATCAACGGGGCACCGATTGGAGGGAACGACGACGTTCAGTATCTCACAACATTTTCTTTCTTTTGGCCAAGACAAACGCCAATTTTATAGCAAAACTACCTTTATAAAAAAGAAAACAATGTTACAAGCAATATCAACAATTAACATTATTAGAACATTTTAATGATTTTATCTGTATATGTTAAAAATTTGACAAATTATGTCGATTGCTCAAAATCCCTCAAATTGCCACCATTACACTATAAATATTAACTATAATTTATACTTAATAATCATATCTCGTGATCGAAAAATTTGCATATTTCTCCCCTTAACTATATAGCATAACTACAAAATAACTCTCGAATTTTGAAAAGTCACATAAATGAACCCTCATCTACTGAATTTTCTTAATTTCCACCGTGGATTCTCTTCTATTTGTTTCACTCCACTGACCATGTAATAAAAATAAGATAAATTTCCAAAAAAAGTCTTCACTTGCCCTTATTTTCTCAAATAAGAATCTGAAGTAGATATTATTTAAAATAAGAGCTTGAAGTGCCATAATTATATTAAAACAGGGCTTAAAGTGCACATTATTTCAAATAAGAGTATGAAATGACTATATTTGTCTAAAAAAGGACATGCATCACTTTATTTAGAGGCATTTTAATCATTTACTATTTTAACTTATTATTTTTTCTTTTTCTTATAAATTTTGAAAAAAATAATAATAAAACAATACACAGGTGGGAGGACTAACTCCTGCCTGTGGCCCCGCCCCACCATCGTCCCACTCGTGGCTCTGCCCTGTTGGTGCCTCGGTAAGGGAGAAAAATGCCCTTGATCAACCAAAAAATTTGGCCAGTCGACTAGTCAGCAAGATAAAGCCCTTATTTGAAACAATCATAGCCATTTTAGGCTCTTCTTTGAGATAATGATGGCACTACAGTCTCTTATTAAAAAAATGAAGGCATTTGTAGTCCTTTTTGGAATTTTTCCTAGAGATAATTTTAGTGAAACTAATGAACCAGGTCCGTTTTCAAATAACACTTAGGCTGCACTTGGTAGGCTGCATATGATAACAAAATGTCATTTGTAATGTTTGGCGTCGGATATAGCTGGATAAAATGAAGGACAATAAATCTGGACTACAGGTGTGCTAAACCCGGATTGGATAAAAAACTTTAAAAATAACTTTTTTTTGTCGAATTTAAAAATAACTTTAACATCTATTTACCAATGATAAAATGATAGAGTTCAGCTTCACCAGCTACCATATAAGGACCACTAACACGGCAACCAATCACCGTCGCCTCCAACCACCATGCAATCGTCATCTTCGAACAATGATGAATATTGTCGCTATCTAGCTGATTGTCTTTCGATGACTCTTCGTCCAAGCTGATTGTTGCGATGAATGACCCAAAATGATGGATGGACCTAA
The DNA here is from genome assembly GCA_028455895.1 of Rhodomyrtus tomentosa. Classification (NCBI taxonomy): domain Eukaryota; kingdom Viridiplantae; phylum Streptophyta; class Magnoliopsida; order Myrtales; family Myrtaceae; genus Rhodomyrtus; species Rhodomyrtus tomentosa. The sequence goes on along the minus strand of JAPCWY010000009.1, from coordinate 13,033,538 downwards.
AACCTCATCTTTGATAAAGAAGAATAAACCAATGCGCACGAAGTTTTGGGCTTACATACGTTGGTCCTGAGCGATGATCACCTAATTTTGTTGTGATGCTTCAAAGTCCGATCATGTTCTCGACTTAGATCCGAGACACTGCTTCCAACTCTAAGGAAGCTACAATATACTCAAGCGCACTCTTAAGGGCTGCTCTTTATGACCTTCAAAAAGATATCAGGTTAGAACAGAGTTAACTTCATATCTATAACTCCAGAAGAGGGGCCAACATCACCCTCCTCAGCTTCAACAAAAAGGTCTTCTTGACCACATCTACTTAGAGGTAATAGTCAGGAGGAGGCTCAAGATCATCATCTGGATCAATATTCGGGTCCTCCCCTTCCCCGTCAGGGGTGTCAATATCCATGGGATCCAAAGCTTTGATCTTCGAGGCCATAGACGGTGGCCCATCAAATCCACGGAGCGGCCCGAAGAGGAGATCCCTGTGACGAATGAACCAGGACTTGAAAGGATGAGGTCCTAGATGCCCTGATCCCTCATCAACCTAGAGAGTCATCACATGGTGCTCCTAGACTCTGTCGAACCTTGGGATAGGATGGTGTGTGACATCCAAGGACTAGTCAAGTTGTACCCCAAATCTCATTGGACTAGTCTCCCTCATCAAGGTCCTACAAACATTTAACAACAACGGGTGAAATATAAAACCTCCGTGAGTCAATGCCTAAAGTCCAAATAGGGCACTAATTCACTTAGGGTCGCCTAAACATGCTGAAAAAATCGATGACAGATCAATAGCGTATGACTCTCACAACGCTCTAGCAACCACATGATCAGGGACGACCCAACAAACAACCAATAGTCATATGCAAGCTTAACCTACTTTGGTCAACACAATATATGATATGTATCATGGAAATCAATCGCATACAAACCAAGGCTCACAATCAAAACACTCATCATAACTTTCACGCACAATGTATCACACGTATTTCGATTATTAACAGCTACTCAGCCCTAGCACACTAGACAGTTTATGGTCTTTCGGCAGGACCGGGCTTCATCCCATTACTCTCGGCAACTACAATCGATAAGCCATGTGGTTCCAAATACTCTTGGCATTGATTAACAATCAGGCATTCATGTACGAAGCTTCAGTCCATACCTTGCTACGATTGGCATCAGATAAGGTGTGTGGTTCCAAGTACCCTAGGCATGAACATATCTAGCTCGACCCCTAAGTAACCTCGAGGTAAACTTCGTCCCCAAGTACTCTCGAGAGACAGTAATCATCATATGACCACACAAGCATACCAAACAACTAAGCCAATTTATATCCTTTCATTTAGTCTAATGCATACATAGTTGTGCTCAAGACTAGGCTCAAAGCTATTTTTCATGCTCAAAACCTGGTTCACACATCGTCACATGTATACATATTATCAACAAAATTTTGGATCTATATAAAGTTGATTAATCTTCTTATCCATACATAAATACACAATCAAAGTATATAGCAGTCACCAAACAATCACCACATAATCACCCAACAATAATTAATTAATAAGTTATTATTCCAACACGAGTTAGTTAGCATAACTCTAATTAGTTAACTCAGCTTTAATTAGCTAACTCATCTCAATTAAATTAACCCGACTCGGTTAACTAGCACCACAATATTAAGCTAGCTCGATCTCAGTTAATAACTACAGTTACTTTAAGCTAACTAAGGTTAATCTAACCTAACCATAATCACTAATCTAACCCGACCACAGTCAACTAAACTAACTCATCATTAACACTAATTTACCTACTCGCTAAACATGATTAACGTCATAATAAGAGTTTAGGGGTTAACTCACGATTAAACGTTATGGCAATGACGACGACTCCTTAGGAACGATAGTAGATGAAGCTCGCGGTGTATGAGAGCATGCGGATCACGACTTAACTATTCTCAATCGGTGATGCGTCAGACAATTTATAGGTGGTGATGGCTTGGCGTAATGAGATGAGGTGGTCGGCGGAACGACGAAATGTTGGTGGATCACAGGTGGATGGGGCCGCTCGAGTTGTACGTGGATCTTGGCTGAGATAAAGGTCACGCTCATGTGGCTCGCAATGAGGGCGACACATATAAAGGATGAGTGGTGATAGTCGAGCGTCGAGCTCGCAGCTGAGCTCGACGGAGGCTGTATGGTGATGGTGAGGGCCGGAGGTGGTGATGACTCGCAGCTTCAATAGGTCTCGAGGTGAAGTCGCAATGCTTGGGGAACTTGAGTCGAGCAGAGAATTCGCAACGAAAGGTTGGCAGCAGCATGGCGGAGCGGAAGACGAGGAGAGGCAATAGTGAATGGTAGTCGATAGGGGCTTGAGGTGCAGTAGTAATTTAGATTTGTGGAGGTGGTGGTGATCAGCCAAATTGAAGAAAAGACAGAAGGGGGAAGGATTGAGGTCATCGTGATTGGTGAGGGGGAAAGGTGAGAGTAAGTATGTGTACATATACACACTAAAAGGGATGCTCGCAAAGGTCAACTTACACCTAATGGTTACTATCTCTTATGGATAATATTTGAGGGCAGAACAGTCATTTGGCTCGCGAGGGGTAATTAAGCCTACCGATGTCGAGAACCTCTTGCGGCTTTTTCCGGGGTGTCAAGGCGAGGGAGCTAATGGGTCGGCTCGTTACCCAAGTTGCAACAGAGGTGTACGTGATTGACCTTTGGTGTAGTCCTAGTGACATGTGAAATGTGTACATGATAAGGAGTCTTCACCAATCGTTTTACGGAGGGTACCATCGGAAACCCTATCGAATAGTTAGGAGTTTCTATTTGATTCTGCGATAACCAGAAAAATGGGATCGATGACATAGTTATGCTAACTATCAGAGTTGACGCCATTTCGGTACCTAAGTTGACTGATATATCTAACCTAAGATTTCATGCAGATGAGTGATGTGCGAACCCTAAATCTAAAAGTTCATTTAGATAGGAGTGGCTATTCTAACAAACACAATCAATAAAATTAGTGCGTAAATTAAAGATCCAAAACATACGGATAAATCGTATGAATACAGCGTGGCATCCAAAGTAAGGCCCTATTAACCTAGAGAAACGTCAATCAAGGCTTAGGAGTGTTCTTGACACAATTATCCATAAGGGGCAAAATCGTAAGTTTGAAGAGTTTTGGGACAATTTGCCCAAAAGGAAAATTTATCATTTCAGATGAAATATGGAGTCAAAAGGTGGTGGAAATAGGATTGGTCATCAAACTAATCCATTTCCTATTTTGCAAGAATTTTCAGATTTTTTTTTTGAAATTTTTAGAAGCTGTTTATCGTTTGAGGTGTAAAATCGTCATTACAGAAGGTGATGAGAAGTGAAAATCCCAAACAGAAAAATTGGTCGATCACCATACCCAAATCCTAATTTTAACCAATTTTCACGACTCGATCGGAACAAGAAAGACGATTTGCCCTTTTGATGGGTAAAATTGTCATTTTTTGAAAAAGGATGCGATTTGAAAATCCAAGTATAAGAATTGGTCACTCGACTGACCCAAATTCTTATCTTGACATTTTCGACCTATCTCATATGCAAAGCAGAGGCGATTTATCCCTAAAGGGTAATATCGTCAATTTTCAAAAGAACGGATAAGAAATCCCAAAAATAGGATTGACTAGTTATCTGTGGTCATTTCTAATTTTTTGGAAATTTCTGGAGTGTCTAGGAATTTTTCACAATTTTCCTACATTTTTTTTGGGATTTTCTAGAATTTTTCTGATTTTTTTAAATCATTTTTGAAATTTTTTTTTATTAAAAATGATTCGAACCGAGTCGACTTGATCCACTTGGACCGGAACCTGGCCTAGACCTGAACCCTCGCGACCGATCTTACCAAAATGATATCGTTCCGCTTTTTTTTTTTTCTTTCGGTTATTCGAATTTAATCCGACGGTTCTGATTGAACCACATGGCTATTCCACGGCCTTAGGATCAGTTGACTAAAACCTATAGCTCGATCAAAAGCCGACTACTCCTTGACCGTTAGATCTGATTACTTAAACATACGGTCATGATTAAAAATGAAGACTCAATATGTACCGTTCATCATCACTAACCCAAATGGCGTCGCTCGACCACTAACCTAAACGGTACCGTTTCAGTCTATTCTGATTTTCTGATTATAAAACTATTGTCGGATATTCCTAATTACTAATCGGACGGACATTAAAAATAGGACTCAATTAATCTAGACCGTATGATCTAAACCGACTCAGCCTAACAGACTAACAGTTGAGCTGACTCGACATCCACGTGGATCAATCACACACTGCCACCTAAGCCGCTGACTCGTTCACTCGCCACATCAGCTTCGTCTTCAACCTCCCGACTACAACTAAACGGACGACTGAGACTTCTTCAGCTCCGATTGACGACCAAACTTAGACCAATTAACGCGAAATCGATGCTGTTCAATTCGTACTAATCTCTAGTTTAACATATCTGAGAATCATAGCATTTCATCATTGAATCATGTGCAGCATGCAAAATGCCGAGTATGGCTATGGAAGTTCATTCGCATAATTTACGCAAAATCTGAGTAATTCAATCATAGGATAGCTTCGTCTTAAGCTCAGGAGACTTACCTACAAGTCAAATTGGCCTAGTAAGGTCTAGGATAACCTAGACCAGTTTCGACTGAATCGGCGATGGTGACGGGGTTCAAATGCGATGTTTGACTCAATTTCAATGCGATCAAAACATAGATAAATGCTTAGTGATGTCAGATACAATTCGCACACATCAATCGAAAGAATTGAAACAAGGATAGGACTTCGCCATTGAAGGTCAAAAGTCAAGCTTGAAAGATCGACTTACCGTTCTTCGAGATTATAGGTAATGTGAGCTAGTGTGATCGACCCTATAGAGCTCAGGCAATCTTCTTGACGTGGAATGACGGCTCGATTCGACCTGAATCGTCGCCGGAGATCACTGGCAAGTCGAACTCAAACTCTCGATGGCAGGGGCTAGAGAGCAAGTTCTCTCTCTCGATTTCTCTCTCTTTCGATTCTGTTGATCTTTTTTCAATTGAATGAACCCACTCCCCCCTCTCGAAAGATGTTCAAGATTGTATATACAATTTTCCATTTGCCGCCCAATCGACAGACATCCATTTAGCCCTTTCACGTGCCTCCCATGTGCCAATCGGCTTGCCAATGGTGACAGAACCAGTTGGGGATCCATCCGAATCCGTCCAAGCCTTCATCGAGTGCAATACAAGCCAATTTGACTTGGTTTTACAAAATGTTGGCTTTTCTAGGTTGAGATGTTGACCGGCTTCACCGAAGCTCATCCGATGGCCGGTTGGCCCGATGTTAGTCCCGATCGACAAGTCTCGACCCAAGGACCAAAACGCCTCCCTTTGCTAGATCAATTATGTCAACTGTTCCTCTAATTTTGTTGTTGAAATCCATTTTTTTAACCTGCAAAAAATGACGCGAGCGAGAAGAAGAAGACGACACTGTTCAGACTGGTTCGATCGGTCAGAACCGATCTAACTTAATTTTTCCCAAAATTAACCCTAATTCATGGGGAATTTTTGCAAATTAAACCTCAGAATCGAATTTAGGGTATGTGTATTATCTAAAAATATGGTTTTGTCCAAAAGCTCATGTCAATTTATATGAAAATCTCAAATTTATTCCTAATTGCAATTTGGGAATTTGTGAAATTGAAGGCTCAAATGATCAAATTGGATCAAATCACCTATGTCAATCGACTTAGAATAATGAAAAATAAGCTGAAAAAAGACTGATCCAAAATCAGGTATCAACAGCTGCTCCTCTTTGAGAGGAATCTCGTGAGAGGTTTCACTCAAAGAAATGAAACACCTATGTCCAGATTGACTCAACTAAGGAAAAGAAAAACGGATCTTGACACCCAATCTTTTTTGTCAAACTAGTGTATACTCTGCTCGTTCTATTTTAGAAAGAGGAAGAGTAGAGAGACCATATACTCCTTACCTTATTGATCACCTGCCTGATGCTCATGTGGCATACACGGTGTATGGCGGATTCAAGTGTATACATGGAAACTCGTCTCTTGAGTATCATAGGGCGGTTATGCTCTAATCCGTATAGTAGGCCAAACTAGAGTGGGATTCTTATCTGATAGGAACCTAAGGATGATGCACACGTTCTTTAGGGATTGTCAAAAGTTTCGATCCGTATGATATATCAGATTATGAATAGGACTCCTTTCTATCAGGAACCTATAGATGATGCACCCATTCTTTAGGGTTTATCATAGGTTAGGCTTCCTATCATGCCCCGAACCCGGCGAGCATGCGAACATCCCGCCCAGCCGTTCCTTTTCGATTAACTCCAGGATCCAACGGCCAATAATCTGAGCACTGATAGAAATACACATGCTGAAGCGATGCCATCTCCATTCACACAGATACAACCACATACTAAGACTTAGGACAAATACATCAAATTACCTCAGCTAATTACTAAAAGATCAACTCCTAATTCAAACTTTGGAGTACAATCTCAATATCCACAATTGGCAATTCATTTATAAATTCAACTGGTCAACTATATCTTCAAATGCCACTCCTTGGCAAGCCCGTGCTACCTTCGCCTGGAAACCTGAAAAATGAAGCCCCCACTAGGATGAGATATAAATCTCAGTAAGGTGGGTCCTAACCCTAGGTTAGGCCGATTGTCCACTCATGCAGTCATTTACCCCTCAATACTTCCAAACTCATAAACTCGCAGGCGTATCAAGTATTATCAATAAAATAATAGCATGCAGATGGCAGGCATGCAATGATGACCTTATGTCAAACTCAGATGCATGCGCACACTCGGCCTGTCACTTCACTATATCCACCAACCTCTACCTGCCTCAATCTCTAACCCGCGATTAATCGTGTCAGGCTCGGTCTGCGTAAATGCATCAGACCGTCATCGGTAATCTGCGTAAATGCATCAGGTTCCGATGGACCTCAAGTAAATCTCATTATCTCTTACTTTCGTCCCGCGAATAGTTCACATCGGGACCATGGCTATCCCAACCCCGCGATCTCGTTGCATCACGGCGCCACACCACCATAACTTAACGCCGCGATCCTGTGGCATTAGGGTATCATCTCTTGCCCCATGTCTCATACGCCTCAAGGCCTCTCTATCCCGCGAATAATTCACATCAGGACCGTGGCTATCTCAACCCCGCGACTTCGTCGCATCAGAACGCCACACATCATCAACTCCACCCCGCGATCTCGTCGCATCAGGATATACATCTCCTGCCCCGCGTCTTATACGCCTCAGGGCCACTCTGTTCAATGAATAATTCGCATCAGGACCGTGGCTATCCCAACCCGCGACTTCGTCGCATCAGGGCACCATTTAACCATACTTCACCCCGCGATTCTGTCGCATTAGGGTATCAACTCTCGCCCTGCGTCTCATATGCCTCAGGGCCTCTTTGTCCCGCGAATAATTCGCATCAAGACCGTGGCTATCTCAACCCCACGACTTCGTCTCATTAGGACGCCACACATCATCAACTCCACCCTGCGATCTCGTCGCATCAGGGTATATATCTCCTGCCTCGCGTCTCATACACCTCAAAGCCTTGCCATGTTTTTTCATTCAATTCGCCGATAAGACACTAGTGCAACGCACACACAATTTGACTATTCATGACATGCAAAAAAATCAAGGATACGCATTCATGACGAACAATTCAAATATATACAGTATCATACATAGCCCTCCTATCATTATTTAGGACATACCAATAGTTATCCTTTGGAAAAATCTCCATAATTCAATCTGATCAAACTTCGACTCACCCAATTAAATCTAATCTTCCTAGCATAAGGTTAGGAATTCCCTTACCTTTCGTTAGATGCCACGCAAATTCTCTTCTCGATCCTCAAAGGTTCGACCAAATCAATCCAAGACTAAACTCATCGCGCAACCTAAAATATTCAACCGATTCATCAAATTTCCATACCCAAATCATCCATTCATGAATCACAATCCTCCATAGCACAATCCCTAAAATCTTAACACATCTTAAACATCAATTTGAGTCCTATAACCATCTATTCTTGCACCCACCAGAACCGGTTTTGCACAGAACCTACACGGTTCAATTCGGTTCTGTGCATACCGTGCACTATTCATCCTAAATCAACTTCAATTCCATCATTTAACCCTTCTTAACATGTCTATCTAAGGGTTCTTGAGGCTCACGAAGATTTGAAGTCAATTGGTCGTCGAAAACTCGTCGAACGTCGCCGGTTCTTCCCAAGTCAGAATCCAGTAGTTTCTGTGCAAGATTTACAAGGCTGGTTCTTGGTCAAAATCTTATCAAATCAAGGTCTAATTTTTACCATAGAATCATACACATCTTAGCTAGATCTTCACAAAATTTTGAGCCCTAAAGTCTAAGATTTCATCCATCAAAAGGGCTGAGAACCAGACCTACCTTAGTTTGAGTCAATTTTCGTCGACTCCCAGGAAAATGCTTGGCCGGAGCTCCTCGGTGCTCCAAATGACTTGATTCTACTTCGAGGAGGTCGGCAAGACATAAAGCTTCATCGGTGTGGTCAGCCGGTGGCCGAATGGTGGCCGGAGATTGGCGTCGAAACGACCGAACAGTAGCTCCAATTTTGGTCGTCGGCGCAGAATGAAGAGGGAGGAGCTATTGGAGATTTTCGGTGTTGGAGTTGTGGCCAGTCAAAATGGAGTAGAGAGAGAGAGAGAGAGGTCATGTACTCAAGGCTTGAGTCAAATGGAAGATTGGTAGGTGTGGAATGGTAGGTTTGATCATTCAATGGTTGATCTTGTGACACTTGCCATTGTCTTTTCCCATGGAGATCTAATGGCTCTCCTTTAGTCTTCATTTTCGGCATCCATGGGAGGGTGTACTGTCCATTATGCCCTTCTTCAATTGTAAGGGCAAAGTTCTAAGCTTGAGGGGCAAAACGGTCATTTTACCCCCGACGTCCGGAATGTCGTTTTTCTCAATCCAATTATCTCCGATAGGGCGATGGCCAATCCAATTGTAATGTTGAAATTCTTGATTCTTCATTTTCAATTTTCAAGGCTCATTTTTGATGGTTTTCTCTGCCAGACGTGGTTCCAACCTATCCCGAACCGACGGGTGGATTTTGTAGACATTACGTGTATCGACCCCGTGATTCATATCACATTTAGGGCTCGTCAATTCGTGGCGATTTTGGTTGTCATGTAATTATGAGGGTCTATTGCTAGTTCCCTCGACAATCCTTATGGCCAAATCGTCATTTCCTATCTGAGTTCTTTAGGTCCACGTATTTCGTCTCGTGTTAGCCTTTCCCTTTTGGTCAGTCTACTCGAATTGATCAAATTTGAGCGAAATACGACTGAAATACATCTCTCGATATACACTTCTCATTAATGAGCCTGAAATTGACTAGAAATCAGAATGTCACACTTCATATCCACTAGGAACCTAAAGGTGACGCGCCCGTTCTTTGGGATTTGTCGGAGACTAGGCTTCCTATCTACAATGAATCTAAAGGTGATGCACCCGTTTTTCAAGGTTTGTCGTAGGCTAGGCTTCCTATCCACTAGGAACCTAAAGGTGACGTACCCATTCTTCGGGGTTTGTCATAGGCTTGCCTTTTATGAGGCTTACTTGGGGAAATGGTTAGTCTAACCCTTGAAGACTAACTATAGATTCGAGAAAGGATCACCTAATGAAAGGATTACCTATCCGAAAATCTAGACAGGAACACTATATCCAAAGATGACATGTCCCGTGCCTTGGAACTCATCTAAAATTTCCAAAAGGTGAACCTATCACTTGGTTTGCCTATAGAATGGTTGATCCTAGACCTCGAGGAATCAATGAGGGTCTATACAAAGGAGGCATACCTAACTCTTAGGTTTATCAAAGGAGCTATTATGGAGTTTAGGGGTTACCTAAAACCTTATAGATAGCTAGTTCTAAAGATTTTTTTCTTGATGTGCAAGGTGCCATTCTGGGATTTAGGGACTCACCAAGTATCCTGCAGAAAGCTCAAACCTGCGAAAACTTTTGTTAACGAGATTCTTCTGGAATTTAGGAGTTACCTGAAATCTCACAGAAACATGATTATGAAGATTATCCTTTGACATGTGAGGTGCTATTCTGAGATTTGGGGACTCTAGGTATCCTGCAGAAATCTCAAACTTGAAATCTCACATAAAGACGATTCTGAAGCTATTCATTGTTGAGCAAGGTATCCTTCCTTGACCTGGGCCCACCATGAGTCTTATAGAAGTTTAAACCTGAGAGTTCATTCCTCATCGAAAAATATTCGTTTATCTCAAGGCAATGACAGTTACAATGCAGGCAAATGTTTACTTTGAGCTATGCAATTATGCAAAATGACTTATGATGCTGGAGGTTATCCAAGACATCTTAAAGCATGCAAAGATGATCAGAAATCCCCGTAAGGAAAATCCTAGATCAAACAATCTGAAGTTTCCAACCAAGCTTATTTTAAGCATTCTATCGGAATATATTCGTCAAAGAGGGCTTTTCACCGATTCTTCAACTTTGGTTTTTCATGAAGAAATACTCGAATTTCCTAATAACATATACCTGGGTTTTTGGGGCTATTCGCAGTGCATACACTTCGATTAATTAGGAGGATTTTACGGGATCGTAATGTTGGGCTTGGATACTGTTCCCAAGGGGGGACTCACTCTCTGTGTCGTGTCTTTTAAATGAAAATTTTCTTTATCTATTCTGGGTTTACAAGTCAAAAATCTTGTAAAACGAGAAAGAAATAATCTTACTCGTACCTCTTCGAGCTAAGGTACACATTAATCTAGGCGTCTTAGTCAGAAAAGACTACGAAAGGTTGTAATGTTTTTTTTTTTTGGTAAGAAAAAGCAACAGGAAAAAAGGTTGTAATGTTGGTAGGATTGAGGATTGAAAAAGGCTTGTTTTTGGCCCAGCAACTACCTTTCCTTGTTGCATTAGAATGCAGCCCAATTCTTTAAATGACGCATCGCTATAAATCCCAAAACCTCTAAGCGCCGACGGTATCGTCAAAATAAGAGCCCTAGTTAGGTTGTGCTTAAGCTCTTGAAAACTACGTTCGCACTTGTTTGTACGCTCAAACTTTAAGTTCTTCTTCAAAAATCGCGTCAAAGACGTAGCTATAGCATAGAACCTTTTCACGAAAAGCCTATAATAGCTTGCCAATCCCATGAAATTTCGGACTTCTATTACTATCATCAATCTCGGCCAATCCATGACTGCTTCAATCTTAGCCAGATCTACAGAAATACCTTCACCAGAAACCATATGACCTACGAAAGCTACGTGAGTTAGCCAAAACTTGCATTTACTAAACTTAGCATACAACTGATTCTCCTAAGGGTTCTCAAAATCGCCATCAAATGCTGCTCATGATCCTCAAAACTCGTCGAGTACATAAGATATCGTATATTGAACATTATGATGAATCAATCCAAATACTCCTTGAACACTTTATTCACCAAATCCATAAAAGTAATATGAGCATTTGTTAGACCAAATGGTATTAAGGTGAACTCATAATAACCGTAATGTTTCCTAAATGTCGTCTTTGATATATCATCCCTCTTATTCTTTAATTGATGATATCTCATCTGCAGGTTGATTTTGGAAAATATCGAAACTCCTTGAAGCTGGTCAAACAAATCGTTAGTCCTTGGTAACAGGTACTTATTCTTGATTGTCACTTGATTGAGTTGCCTATAATCTGGCATAACCGCAATGATCCATCATTTTTCCTTACAAACAACACGGACGCTCCTCATGGCGATGCTCTAGGATGGATAAATCTTTTATCGAGTAACTTCTGCAATTGTACTTTTAGCTCCTTTAGTTCCGACAACACCATAGGGCTTTGGAAATTTAATCCGTTCCAGGGACTAATTTTATTACAAACTCTATTTCCCTTGCTGGCGGCAATCCTGGCAACTCTTGAGAAGAGACATTGAAAAACTCACACACTACAACTATGTCCTCCAACCTTAGTTCCTCAACTGACGTATTCACCACCATTGCTAGATAATCTTGACAACCACTTTCCAACAGTCGAATCGCCTTTAGCGACGAGACTAAGAGAGTTGTGGTCCTTCATCTACTTCCAACAAACTCAAAACTAACCTCATCCAACAGTTGGATAGCCTTCCAATAGCAATCCATCGTCGCTCTTTGCTTTGTAAGCTAATCCATACCAATGATTACATCAAAATCGAACATCTCAATCACAATCAAGTCTATTTTTCCCTCATGATCACCTACAACTAATTTGCAATGAGGACAACCTACGACAGACATTCCATTATCCTTTAACAGTATAGAAATCTTCCAAGCCGTCCATCGAATTCAAACTCAACCCAACTATCTTAACAAACTACTCGGCAACAACGAGTGTGTAGCTCTAGGGTCAAGCGACATATACGCAATATGATCACGCAAGAAGACCATACCTATAATGATCGGCGAATCCTTCGCATCCTCCTTGGTGACAACATACACTATTCTACGGTGCATTCCCTCACGGTTGTCCTTCCTTTTGTAGCCACGCCTACACTTCCATTTGCCCATACAAGAAATCTCACTTGGTGGCCCCTTTGACCACAACCAAAAAACACTCTTCCTTGAAAAGGGCACGGGACAGTTCCATGCCCTCGATTATAGAATCAACATGCTCCACCAAGGTTGAGCATCATTTTCCACACGATATTCCTCTAGTTAAGTGGAATGGGGCGCTTTCCTCCAGTCATTGGTCGCTTGCCAAACCAATGGTTATTTCATGCAGAAGGCACAAACCACGATCCAGATGCAGCAACTTTTTTCGATCATGTTTCTTTCCACCAGTTGGGCTCTTTCATACAACTCGTTAAAAATCCTTTAGGTTCAGCGGCACTAGGGATCCTTGATCTCAGGCTTCAATGCATCTCGAAACCTCATTGTCCTATACATTGAGTCTTCCACCATCTTAGGTGCATACCTGGATAACTCGACGAAGTTCGACTCATGCTGTTCTACGGACATCTAGTTCTATTGAAAGCGCAGAAACTCAGCCAACTTCTACTCTCATGCATAGTTAGAGAAGTACTTTTCATTAAAAACTTCCACGAAGTCATCCTATACTGGGACATTACCTTCTAGAAAGCCCTTCCTCAAGATGCTTCCCACCAAGTACTAGTGTTACCTTGTAATTGGTACACTGCTAGTGTCACCTTGTCCTCCTTAGAGCACCTCAACAAGGTGAAGGCTTTCTCTAGCTCTTTAACCATAAGGTGGCAGCCTCCAGATCACCTACTCTTGAAAATTTTGATGGCTTAAGCATAAAAAAATGCTCAACCAACTTATGCATTTATTGGCCACCATTCCCAATTCCAGCAACCGGGATTTCATTTGAAGCGGCGACAACAACAGTTCATTACTTGCTACCCAACTATATCTCCTAAAGCTTCCAACGTCTGCAAGATCTCGTTCACCTTGGGATCCTCCTGTGCTACCCTTCCTCTAAGCACTATCTCATTACGGCTACTTATCTTGCAAGTACTTTACAGGGTCCTACTTACCCCAATGCAAGATGTAATGAGAATTCATATCTACAAACTAAAGCTCAAATAACAAACGCATACGCGAGATTTTCATCCTATTAACTATCCCAAAACCAAATGCTCTTTGTCATTGCAAGCCTTGATCAGGCAGTTCAAGTTGACCTTACTCTGATACCACGTTGAGCAGGCTTGTCATACCTCAATCCCGGGGTACGAAAGAACCCTACCTAACGCCTTAGGTCATTAAAGGACGACGTCCCAGACACGTTATCGACCTATACTATTTTATATTTTTATTAAACGTATGATGAATGCACTACTCCCCAAACAATAATATAAATAGTGGGGATAGAAAAATAGGCTGTCAAATCACACATCGGCAAAAGACTACTTTCATTTATAGAAATTCATTAACCTTAAGGAAGCTACAATATCTACAAGTCCACTCTTCAAGGTTGCTTCCTATGACCGTAAAAAAGATATCCAGTCAGAGCAAGGGAAACTTCATATCTATAACTCCATAATAGGGGCCAACGTTACCATCCTGACATTCAACAAAAAGATCTATTCAACCATATCCACTCAGAGGTAATAGTCAAGCGAGGGCTCAGGATTATTATCCGGGTCCGTCTTCATGTCCTTCACTTCCTTGTCAGGGGTGTCAATGTCCATGGGATCCCAAGCTTAGATCTTCGAGGCCACAGATAGGTGGCCATCAAATTCGAAGATCGGCTCGAAAAGGAGATCCCTGTGGCGAATGACCCAGGCCTTGAAGCAATGAGGTACTGGTACTTCAATCCCTCATCGACCTAGTGAGTTGTCACATGGTGTTCCCAAACTTTGTTCGACCCTGGGATCGGATGGTGCGTGACATCCATGGATGGTCAAGTGGTACCTTAAACCTCACTAGGCGAGTCTCCAATATCAGGGTCTTGAAATATTTTAACAACAACATGTGAGATATAAAACTCCGTGAGTCTTAGTCCACACATTATACGATGACATATCAATAGCGTACGATTCTCGCAATGCTCTAGATACCACATGATCAGATACAACACAACAGACAACCAACAATCATATGCAAGCTTACCCCCTTGGTCCACACATTATACGATATGTGTCGTGCAATCAATAGCACACAAGCCAAGACACACAACCAGAACACTCATCACAACTTTCATGCACAATGTATCATGCATGTTTCGGTTATCAATAGCCACTTGGCCCTAGCACATTAGACAGTTGGTACTCTTTTAGCATGATTGGGCTTCATCCCGTTACTCTCAATTGATAAGCAATGTGGTTCTAAATATCCTCGACATGGACTAATAATCAGGCATTCCTATAGAGAGAATCGATCCACACCTTGCCGCGATTGGGATACAATAAGTATTGTGGTTCTAAGTACCCTCGGTACGATTATATCAGGCTCGATCCTAAGTACCCTCAGGCGTCGACTTCGTCCCTAAGTACCATCGGGCAATGATAACCATCACGTGACCACACAAGCACACCAAAAAACCAAGCCAACTTATATCTTTGCATTTAATCCATTGCATACATGGTCGTACTCAAAACTCGGCTCAATGCTATTTTTCATGCTCAACCCCTGGTTCACACACATGGATACATTTTATCCACCAGACTTTGCATCTATATAAAGGTGATTAACCTTCTTATCCATACATATATACACAATAGCAGTCACCAAGCAATCACCACATAACGATCCAATAATAATTAATTGATAATACTTAATTATTTCAACTTAGGTTAATTAGCATAACTGTGATTTATTAACCCATCTTTAATTAGTTAACTCATCTCAATTAAGTTAACCCGACTTTGATTAATTAGCCCCACAATATTCAGCTCACTCTATCGCAGTCAAATATTTGGATCATGATTAATTAAAGTTACCTAAGATAACTAAACTAACTATGATTGGTCATAAAGTAACCACAATCAATCAAAAGCAACTGCAGTTATATAAAAGTAACTATAGTTAAATTAAAGTAACTATGATTAATCTAATCTAACCATGATTAACATAAAGTAACCACGATCAAACAGTTACTTTAAGCTAACTAAGATTAATCTAACCTAACCATAATCACTAATCTAACCCGACCACAATTAACTAAACTAACTCGTCATTAATATTAAGTAACATATCCCCAAAACGTAATTAATGTCCTAATCAGAGTTTAGGATTTAACTCATGATTAAACATTCCAACAATGACTCAAGCGCGGTGGCGAACGAAGCTCACGGCTTGCGTGGGCACGCGGATCACGGCTCAACTAGGGGGTTCTTTGCTAATCTAGGCTGACATGACGTCCGACGGTTCGTGGGTGGCGGCGGCATGACTGAATGAGATGGGTGGTCAGCAGAACGATGAGTTGGTGGTGGGTCGCGAGTGGCTTAGGAAGCTTGGGTTGCTCATGGGTCTCGGCCATGATGAGGGTTGCGACTTGCGGGGCTCTCGTTGAGGGTGGCACGAATGGAGGGCGATCGGCGACAATCGGGCATTGGGCTCACGGCTGAGCTCAATGGCGGTTGCAGGGTGGTAGCGACGGCCAGAAGAGGTGGTGACTCATGGCTTCAATGGTTCTCGGGGTGAGGCCGACGTGCTTGGGGAGTTCGGGCTGAGCGGAAGTTTGCGGTGAAGGGCCTTCAGCAGCATGGCGGGACCGAGGACGAGGGGTGGTAGTAATGAATGGCAACTGGCAGGCTTGAGGTGCAGCGACAATGGAGATTTATGTGGGTGGTGGTGGTCAGTCGAACAAACGAAAAGAGAGAGGGGGAAGGAGTGAGGCTGTTGGGTTGGTGGGGGGAAAGGAGGAAGGGGAGAGAGAGAGTGATTTGACTAAAAGGGGGCTCACAAAGATCAACTCACAACTAATGGTTCCTGTCTCTTATGGATAATATTTGAGGGCAAAATAGCCATTTGGCTCATGAGAGGTAACTAAGCCTATCGGTACTAAAAACTGAGGGTATTTCGGTATTTTCATCCTTAGGGTTCGGTTAGAGGTAGGCTCGGGCATGAAGGGTCTCAGTACTATGACATGACGGCTTGACTACTCGGGCTTGACTTTCTCTGACCGACATCTCAGGATAATCCAAATATTGTCCCTTAATTCTTCAGAAATCCAATTTTATTTACCAGGCTGGAATTCATGATTAAAATCCATTGAATCCAGTTATCTTATAGATGTCAAAATTTCGGGATGTCACAATGAAAGTATATTTCTTTGAAATAAAGCCGAGAAGACGTGGAGGAGATTGCAATTTCGTGCCACTTGATAGAAATCAATCTCTAATAGTGTCTTTCTCCGAACTTACTTCTCGTGTAATATGATAATATCACACGCTATATTGTTCTGGGCTTATCCCTTGGAAAAAATCATCCCAGGGTTCACAAGCCATTCAAGCGTTGATGGATTTCCTTCAGTCGGGTAATATCGTTCTGTGCTCAATCTAGAAGAACAAGTTAGATGCTTTGGGAGGTAACTTACCTCTCTCTTAGTCGCTTCCAACTTCCATTTCCCATGCAGCTTTTTTTCACTCCTAACATTATTAGATCGATCGTGCCCTTCTTTGTTTTCTAGAGATGTCGTTCCAAAGTTAAGCTGATGTCTGTAGGCGCCGCATGTTCATAGTTTGCGCTCTTTGCGTATGGTTGAGGCAACTTTCCGAAAATCACTGTTAGCTGCAAAAACTTCGAGGATGTTGTAGTTACGAAGAATTGGCCCAATAATTTGCAAAAGCTGCGGAGCCCATTTACATTAGATTTATTGATTAGTGTGTGGGAAGATTTATAAGCAATCTAATTGTTATGATGTTAACGTGAAAACTAAAGAATTTTGCAAATAAGTCGATGAAAAATTAACAGAAATGATAAAGGACACGAGATTTACTTGTTTGGTCATAATGTTGAGACCTACAATGGGGAGAGCTAGCAATAAAAATCCAATATAATCAGAGAATTAGAATTACATTAGTTCACAACACAATTTTTTTTCACATCTAGATTATATTCAAGCCTAACGTATTTACAAATAAAATAAATTTATCTGGATTTAAAACTCACAGCACAAAATTAGTGTGTTCACTTCGTGCCTATGAAAAATGAAATAGCTTCACCGATTCATGTACTGGTGCGGCGTCCTCCTGTGGTGTCTAAAAAAGAATCCAATCTTGCGATTTTTACTACGAAAGTTAAATAAAACAAGATATATCATCTAACTGCAATGTACAATTAGGTTCCCTATCCACTATGTCTTTCTTTGAACGTCTCATCTAATAGGGATTGGTCTAAATCCTGCAATGGGATCGGGTTCTGTAAACAGTTCAAAATTGACAAATAATTTAACGCTCATAGCAAAAATGTATACATCCGGATAAACAAATTAGGTCATGCGCGATCAATTTCGAGACAAATAAGTTAAAGCATGGACCTACGGTCTAATAGTACAATAAAGAACATGAAGTTCTAAGATTGTTTATCAGCATTTGGGTTCTCTTAAGTCTCATTATTCATGTCAAGTATTAAAAAATAGTGGGCCTCGTGTAGAATTTCACATAAAATCTCATTAGGTCAAACGGTCCTAACATGTTTTAGCACACGTAGTAGGCTGTTTGACCAATTTTCCTATGTGATTGTGAGCGTGTCTATTGAGGAGCTTGTGATCCTGATCGTGCACGAGGAAGAAGATGTGGAGCAACGTCACAGAACTTGGAGCCCACCACCTGGAATGCCACCTCTGGCTTAGTGCAGTCATCTCCGGATCATCCTAGAAAGCAGTCATTTTCAACACAAGATTTTCCCTGGAAAAATGTCGAGAGCTCACTGGTCGTTCTTTACTTTTTCAACAAAGTTAGAAAGTTCAAGAAAAATTCGTGGTTGGATAAAGCATCACTTCATTCAAGCGTCTTCCAGATACTGTAGCTTTACTGGCTCCAGATTCCTATCTTCGCTTAGATAAAACGATGATCCTTGATTCTTGATCTCCCTGCGACGGCGAAAAAGTTCTTGGTCTCGTCATGGCTTCTCGATCCAAGGTACGCTTTGTGTTCTGGAAACGCTCTCATCATGGTCAATTTCGATCTAAGGTAGGCTTTGTGCTGGATTGATTCTGCTCACTGTTCTCCTTTTGTTTGCCCAGAACTTGTTGCAGTTGCTCCCCAGCCGCTTGAATCAGACTGCCGGCCTCACCACCTCGACAACGCTGAAAATGCGAGCACACGCGGCGCCAATCAGCAGGAGCAAGCTTGACCAAGTGAAGAAGCAGATGAAGAGGGGGGACTTCGTGCCGGTCTGCGTGGCCCTGGGGATGATCGCTGTCTCCACCTCGCTGGGGCTCTACACGGCGATGCGGGAACTGAAGGACTCCCCGACGGTGAGGGTGAGAAAGTCGAGGAGGGAGACACTGCCGGAGGTGGTGGAGCCAGAGGTGGTGGTGGAGGAGGCGAAGAGGTTCCTGAGCAGATCCCTCTTCCGGAAGATCGCGCACCTGCAAGAGTTCGATACCGGCGATTCCACTGTTGGCCGCCCCGACTCGCCGCTGGGTTCCAGTAAGGATGTCTCCAGTGGAGATGGAAGGGCTCCTCGTGTCGAGAGTCTTAAATCTGTAGGCGTAGGGGTTTGATGGACCGAGCTGATCGAAGGCAGGTTAAATAGGACGTCCACAGTCATGCTGATCGACCACTTCTGTACATATTTCCTCTTGAAATGCTAGTGGCTTGTACTGAAGAGAAGTTGTGTTTCGCTGAAGTTGCTGTGCATTGAAAAGAATAATATGCAAAACTCTCTCCTAAACCTTCATAAAGGCCTACTGCGAGTCTTCCATCCCCTCAGAATTGTCTTCTTAATCAAGCAAATTTACCCTCACCCTCAGCATTCTTCACATCAATGCCAAGGGGGGAAGGGCCAACCAGAGTCGCAACCTTCCTTAACGTTCTTGTTCTACAATATTCAAGACTCGGCTTCAAAAGCACGAATCCACACCGCAACCTGTCATGTGAATGAACAAGTGATATGATACTATGATATTCAAACACTTTGAGATCCACTCGCAAAGATTTTAGCTGTGTAGCAGCAAAAAGAGGACCCTCCTCAACGCGCTCGGTGCTCCTATTCAAGATTTATCTTCCTCGGGAGACAATTCGGGTTTTTTTTCTGAAATAATTCAAAAAATAAAATATTTATCAAATTAGGTAAACGTTTTTTTTTAACCGGTTTATGTCTCGCCCAGCAATCAAATTGCTGTGTCAGACCAGCACAGCAATCAAAGTGCGGTGCAAGGTTTGTGCAGCAATTATAGTACCGCGCGAGCTTTGCGCGGCACTTGCTTGCTTTTGCAGTACTATAATTGCCGCACAAGGCATGACATCTTTTTTTCAAAAAAAAAAATTGTAAGTTTTTTTTTTTTTTTTTTTTTTTTTTTACGTTTTTCAATTATTTTATATTTGTAAAATTGCACTTTTAATACAAGAAATCAAAGCAAATATAAAATAATTTTTTATAATTTTTTTGGGCCTCTCATTGGTCCCTTTTTTTTTATAAAAAAAAATTGTATGACGAAAGTGAAGCTTCGTCGTGAATTAGAATGAATAATTCGCGCGGATAGCTCATGAGGATACGCAGTCCATATCACGAGCTGCAACTAGCAATTCAACAGCGTGATGAAAAAGCATAGTAAAAATCGATACTCGAATATGACTAGTTTTGAATGATCGACGGAAAATATTGTGATGAATCAATTGTCCGGTATGGACGATTCACTTTCCCAATGGCCAATCCTCTTCGAAGTTCATGAACAACACCCTTCATTGCGTATGGAGATATTTACTCCTCTAAGCATTTTCTACAAGGCATGCTACACTTGTTGATTATATATCTTATATATACAATAAATTAAGAACTTTGTATAAAGAGAGGGGAACAAAAAATCGAATTAATTAAGGATAAAAAGGTGGAGTATTTTAAAGAAAAAACTAAGTTTAGAATAGCTAGTGTGATCCAAGTAGGTATCTAGTTTTTTTTTTTCTCATATGCACATAATGCTAATTAGAGGTGACCCGTTCCCAGTCCGGTCTGATTTTTTCAAGAATCAAGAATTGGACCTGTGGTTTCAGTTCTTATTTTTCGAAATCGCGGACCGGATCGTTGATGTTTCTCAGTCCAATCCTGTTCCAAGGCTATTTCAAGGAACTATTTTAACACTACAAAATATTCCACGCCCTTCGACTTATAGTGCCGCGCAAGCTTTTTTGCTATGCCTAGTGTGGCGATGCCACACAAATCATGACATCTTTTTTATAAAAAAAAATTGTAAGTTTTTTTTTATGTTTTCCAATTATTTTATATTTATAAAATTGTATGTTTAATACAAGAAATCAAAGAAAATATAAAATAATTATTTTATAATTTTGTTGGGCCTCTAGTTGGTCGCTTTTAAAAAAAAAATTCTTACAAGTGAAGTTTCATGAATTAGAATGAATAATTCGTGCGGATAGCTCATGGGGATACGCAGTCCATACCACGACCCGCAACTAACAAGTGGACGGTGTGATGAAAAAATATAGTAAAAGTCGAGAGTCGAACATTACTCCAAAGTTTTGAACAATCAACGAAAAATATTTTGATGAATCGATCGTCCGGCACAGACGATTCACTTTCCCAATGATCAATCCTTTTCGAAGTTTTTAAACAGCACCTTTCATTGAGTATGGAGATATTTACTCTTCTCTAAGCATTTTCTACGAGGGATTCTACGCTTGTCAATTATATATCTTATACATACAATAAATTAAGAACTTTACATAAAGAGACGGGAACAAAAACTCAATTTAAGTAAGGATAAAAAGGTGGAGTATTCTGAAGAAAAAACTAGGTGAAGTATTCTAAAGAAAAAATAAGTTTAGAATATATAGCATGATCCAAGTAGGTCTCTAGTTTTTTATTTCTCATATGCATAGAATGCTAATTAGAGGTGATAAGATCTCGGTCCGGTCATTTTCTTAAGAACCGAGAACTAGACCGGTGGTTTCGGTTCTCATTTTTCGAAACCGCGAACCGGACCGTGGGTCCGGTCCATTTCTTGGGTGATTTCAAGTAACTATTTTAACATTGCAAAGTATTCCACGCCCTTCGATAGATCAAATTGAATTAGCAGATTTACAAGGTCTTCTGAGATGCTAGAATGTTGTCACATCGTTTGGTCCGATTCTCTAAATTCATGGAGCTTTTAGATTACACTTCCAGACTACTACGTGTGAACTCCTCTTTGTTATTTACCACAATGATTTGTCTTTAATCAGGAGAATTTTCTTCAACAGAACTGTCTAAAACTACAGATTTTCTATAGTACAACAAATTTTGTTTTTCATGAGCTGAGTATATTGTAGATATATTTATTCAAAATGGTATTCTATTCTATATTTAACTTAAATGCCGCAAATTCATTGATCTAAGACAATTATGGACTGATTTCCTGGGGAATGAAGTTGCTGAATATAAGATCCTTTATAATTTAACCTTCGGTCACTTGTGGAGACATCGTAGGTTTTGGGAGCTTTTGACCATATTATTGATGTATCGATACGAAACAACAGGTAGTATAGTAAATTAAACAGCCTTTTTGACACTCGACACTCCACTTTCGTACGGTGAAAGTGAATCATCCATACCGGACGATTGATTCATCATAATATTTTTCGTTGATCATTCAAAACTTTGGAGTCATGTTTGACTCTCGACTTTTTACTATACTTTTTCATCAAGCCGTTGACTTGTTGGTTACGGCTCATGGTGTGGACTGCGTATCCCCATGAGCCATCCACGCGAATTATTCATTCTAATTCACGAATCTTCATTCTCGTCGTACAATATTTTTTTTAAAAAAAGGGGACCAACGAAAGGCCCAAAAAAAATTATAACATAATTATTTTATATTTGCTTTGATTTCTCATATTAAACGTGCAATTTTATAAATATAAAATAATTGAAAAAGATAAAAAATTTAATTTTTTTTAAAAAAACTAAAAAAAAGGATATCATGCCTCAAGGCAATGAGTGCATTGCCGCATGAGACCCAAATCAATAAATTTTTTTTACTTAATTTGATAAATATTTTATTTTTTTTGAATTATTTTGGAAAAAGAACCCAGACAATTCAGATATATGTGCGTTTGGTTCAAGCTTTTTCAAGGGATTTCAGGCTTCAAAATTTCCTTGGAAATTTTTTTAAAGATGTTTGGAAAATATTTTTGGGGCCGCTTTGGGGAAATTTTAGCATTAGCAAAGTTGGGAGCTCAACTTAGGTGGATCTGCGTTAGAAGCTTGAATACACTGTAAGTGCAGAAAACTTAAATATGGTGTTAACTTTAGTGTCAAAAATTTTAAAATGAACATTTAAGTTTCAAATTTTTTAAGTATCAATTTTTTTGAAAAACGATCACTTCAGTGCTAAAACTTTCAAAATGATTATTTAAGTGCTAATTTTTTTTAAAAAAAGATCACTTAAATTCTTTTTTTTTTAAAAACACCCGCTTCAGTGTCAATTCCATCGAGCTACTGTCGTCAGCTCAAATTGGAGTTGGCACTGAAGTGATTGTTTGTAAGAAAATTGACACTTAAGTGATCATTTTTTTAAGTTGGCACTTAAATTTTTATCTTGTCTCTGTTTTATTGGCACTTGTAATGTAATTTACCTACTTTAGACTTTTAGCATTTTCGCAAGGCAGGTTTCAAGATAATTAATTTTTTTTTTCAAATTATGCCCGCTAATAATTTTATGTAGCGATTTTGCCCTCGCGGCTGTTCGTCTTCTCTCTGCACATATGGACTTCGCCAAGGTGGAGGAGCTAGACAGACAGGCGTGTTTGCGATCGTACGACACCGGCGTCGCATCCCCTGGGGTCACACGGCCTTATCTACCGTTGCTTGGCTTGCACGAGTTCATAGTTCAGACCTGCCGCTTGAGGTCACGCAATCTCGGCGTCGCCTCACCTAGGCGTGCATAATCTCAGCCTCGTCTAGTATCGCACCGACCATTGAAGGGCCAAATTTGGGAAGCCTAATCGTCAAAATTCTATGTCGGGACAAGTTTAAGGTCTCGTGAGCTCAGCCTCAATTCATAATTGGTGAATTTGTAGGTTCCATTCCTATCGGATGGGGACCCTACAATAATTCTTCTCATAGCGTTGAGCCTTGATTGAGCTTCTCTCAGCTCGACAGCGATGGTCGGGCTTTGAAGATCTGCTTGCATGAGCTCTGTTGTGATGGTTGATCCTTGTTGATCTTTGTTTGCCTTGCCTAAGCTTTGATGCAATGAGGATCGTCGATCGCCGCTTGCCCGACCAGCGGTCACTGCCGAAGCAAGAGAAGTATCCTTTGCCCTCTTTGTCTCTGGTTGCTGAGTTGCTCCATCCTTTTTCTATTTTTTTTTTACCTCAAATTTGCTTTACTTGCTTTACACAAAATATGCACCAACCGAGCTCTTTGCTTTTAACAAATGCAGCTTCGTTCAAAGATAATTGGGAAAATGTCTTTGCATCCCCCGAAGTTGAACCCAAACGCAGTAAGGTACGTCAGAAAGGCTTTGGCCTCTAAAGGTCTTTTCCATGGTTAGATTGGTTTGGTTCAGCATGTTTAAAGACTTCCGGGTCAAAATTAGCATTTATAAAGTCTCTTAACCCAATGTCAATCCATCCGACATTGTCATTCGGTATTTTTGGATTGTTACTTTTAGAGTTTATAAATTTTTTCTCCCAACTCTGCCTTCATAAAATTATCGTCCTGCCCTGGCCCTCATTTTTTCTTATACAGATATGGGTTACCCATCGTGGTCAGCAAGCTCAAATCTGCAGGTCTCATCTCAAATTTGCCAGCAGCGGCCATCGACCAAGGTCGCGTGACCTAGGCAAGGCTACGCTTGGGGTCCGAGGTTGCGTTGCCTTAGGGTCAGACGATCTCGACATAGTTCATCGTCATCAGCTCCAGCCACTTTGAGTTGGGTCTCTTCGAACCTCTCCCATTTAGTTTTGGAATCATTTTACAGAAAATCTAGTCATGCACCTTACGAAAACTCAAGTCCATTGCCATTTATGCAAAGATATTAGGTAGAAGCTGTTAACATAGAGAGTTTTAGAGGAAAAAATGTTATTTCTCAATTTTCAGTATATTTTGCTTTATATCTGTTACAACAACCTAGAGATATATACCTACAAAGGAAAAAAAAAGGCTCCTAAAAAGGAATACCCTCTAATTTAGCTAATTACAACTCATATATGTATTCTAAAGCTCATTCCCACATTGTAAAATGAAATTTGCCACACTCCCCCACAAGTTGTTTCATAGATGTCGTGAATCCCAATTTGTCAAGTGAGTTGTGGAAAACCCTACTTGATACAGACTTTGTCAAAATATCTCTAACTGTTCTTCAGATTGTACAAACGAAAATCGAATCACTTTTGTCATGCCCTGACTCTTGAACCCGTGACATCCCTTGTCAAATCACCATTAGGTCACGAAGATAGCGTTTCAGGCACACTATCGATCTATCACTTAATGACGCATACCGAAACTTTTTAGTCCCTGCCAACAAAATCAACATGGGATAGAGAAGTATGAAACCACAACAGTCATTCACAAAAGACAATTACATTCATTAATCATAGTCATAAGTGTTTTAACCCTACTGAACTATAGCTGGCGTATATATCCCCACACTTCAGGGCGGCTCATTAGGACCTTAAAAAGATACACGATCGGGTAAGGTTAAAGGCTCTTTTGCTCCAAAAGACTACTCCCACATCCATGCTTTGCCTGCACAAAGCTCCAAAAAGAGGACTGTCACACCTAAGCCCTAGAACCCTCATCAAAAGGGGGCTCTGTCTTCATATCAGACTCGGGAGCCTCCACCTCCCAGTCGGAAGTATCCAAATCCATCGAATCCCAAGCGAGGGTATGAGCGGCCGGGTTTTATGGCTCCTCAAACTCACGAAGTGGGCCGCGGAGCTCATCGTCGTAACGAAGATACCAAGCCTTGAAGTGGTGCGCCATTGGATGTGGCACTCCTTCATCGACCCATAGCGTCATGACGTGATGTTCCCAGACTTGCCTCGTGCCAATGATCAGATGAGACGTGATACTAACCGAATGGTCAGTGGGTTACCCAAACCTAGTATATCTCGCCATTATCTGGAACTTGAAAATGTTATCCTATGATGGGATGTGAATAAGTCTTAGTGAATCAAGCCTAAACTCGGTTAGGGTACTGATTCGCCTAAAACGTCCTAATCATAAGGACCACAAAACTATGTATCCACATATAACAACCAAGTACAGTCACCTAATATAATAATCATTAACATGCACACTTACCAGCTTTCAGCTACACATAATGCAATACTTGAATCGACTCAGCAGTCATATCAGTCAATCACTCAAACAAAGCATCGCATCCATAAATATGCACATGACGCCACATGAGTCCATTTATTAATGAAGATTGACACGTTTGGCGCAATTTAATGAAAGGATTCACATGATTGGCGTGATCGACTCTCACAATTAGTGTGATGTTACACTCATCTAGAAGAACCAAGCTACGCTCCTTTTCTCTCTCGGGAGCATATACTACAAGCGATGTATTCAGTGCATCCATTGCACGGCACGACGAGTAGGCATTCCTTTACAGAGTGTCGACCTATCCCAAGTTGCGACAGGTATTCAAAAATCCTTGAAATCTGTACTAGCTGGCATGAGGTATGAATCGTCGTATTTCTGGCAAGTTGTGTGGTTCCATATGATTGGTACAGTACAAACTTATCAGGAAAAACCCACCATCGTTCTCTCATATGACAATACAACACACCCGGTAATCAATCAGTTTTTATTTTCTTTGATTTAGGCCGAATACTCTCACAAACGTGCTTAAAGACTTGGCCCATGGCCATTTTCAAGCAAAAATATGTCTTTTGATTCCACACTCGATCATATACATATGTAGACTATTCAATTGTCATCACAATCATAAATGGGGCGATCAACCCCCAAACAACGACCAACACCCAATGGATATTCAAGTCAATCAATCAAGCCATCTAAAGAGGCAATCAATCCAATAAAGGCAAACGAATCAATTATGAGCACTCAATCCAATTAAGCAACATAAAGTTCGATTCGTCCAATAGTTCTTTATTAGTCAAACCAATTTGATTTAAAAATCATCGATCGCTCGCTCGTCTCTGATCTATCGCTCCCTCGTGATCAAACCACAATTAACGAATCATTAATCAATCAACCAATTCCACCTAACAATAATTAGCCATAGACGATATAATTATACAATCTAACTCAATCGATTATGGCCATTTAACCTAAACTGAGTATCTAACTAACCCATCCATAATCGAGTCTATGTAAATACCATATCCACTAACTAAATAATCCTTAGCGTAATTAGCATCCTAATCAAGGATTAGGGTCAATTCACTAATTAACTAGCTCAGGCAGTCTCAACGGCAACGGTATGGGTGGGGATAATGAACAGCGATAGCGATGGCGATTCTCGATGAACTCATGGCTTAACGCGCGGCAACCTGACCTAACACAGCTAGGACGCGGCTGGAGGTTCGGCACAGGTTGTTGGGACAAGTGGTCGGTTGGAGCTCCGGTGAATGGTGGCCGATGGTTGAAACAGAACCGGTCAAAGATAAAAATAGGGGAATCGACTTGTTTGGGAAAGATCTCGGCCTCAAAGGCTGAGATGAGGTCGAGAATAGCTAGGGGACTCACAAGGTGGTCAAAAGGAGTGTCAATGGTAGCTTGACGATGGTGCTAAGCAGTCGGAGGCGGCAGAGGAGCGATGGACAGAAGCCCGACCCAAAATAGGGCAGCCTCGGTGGAAACATGGGTGGCTGATAAGGGCTCTTCGCAGCTCCACAGATGACGATCGTCCACCACGAGTTGTGAGGGACGATAAAGGGTCGAGATGGTCGTTTGGGATGGTTGGCGAGTGGTGAAAGACAGCGAAACGGAGGCGAGAGGCAACGGAATAAGTTTAGGACTAAAATAAGGCACCAAGGTTCTCGGGTCTATTCACGGCGGCTCCGATGTTCGTCGGGCGGTGGGCCAGCTTTCGAGCAATGATGGTGAGGCTGGCGGACGTCGGCGAGGTGGATGGAGTTGTTGGCAGCGACGAACGGCTCACAGAGGAGAGAGGGAAATCGCAAGTCAATGTGTTCAAAAATAGAGCACGGCTTCCATGGCTTTCTCATGGCCATATGGCGGCTTGCGGCGGTCGGCTGGTGGTGGCAGGACAACTGTGAGGCGGCGAGGCTTTGAAGATGGTAGCCGGCGACGCAACAACAACATTGGAGGATGAGGTAAGGGTTCGGCCGGTGTTTGTTCTTGTGGTGGGCGGAAACAGACGAGAGAGAGAAGGAAGAGAGTGAGCAAGAAAGAGAGAAGAGAGTGTATGATAAAGATATGCGATTGGTTAGGTGAGACTTGACTTGGCTTTGGAAAAGATGAAAAGGGGCCCATAAGTTTAAATTTTATTGTCCTATATGCATTATTAAAGGCTAAAGTGATCTTTTGATAAGTCAAGACTAAAATGAAATTTGGTGCACTAGACAAAAGGTAATTTTGGTATTTTCATAAGCTACTCGGTCAGGATTAGGCTTGAGCGCGAGGATTTGAATTCTAAATCGCGGGGACTAAAATTTTTGAAACCTAATATGAATTAACCGAAGCTTCAAAATTCGTCCAATTATCGTCTCTTCAGTCACTACAATCTAAAATATTTTATAGGCCGAAATTCAATTTAATTCCTTTTGTTAAATTCAAATATTTAACAAGAATTGAATTTTCAAGGCATTACAACTTTGTTGTCCAAGTTTTACATAATGAAATGATGGTTCACCTCAACATATTTGGTATAGTCATGTTGAATGGATTGTGAGAGATGTAAATTGCTACTTTGTTATCACAAAACAACTTCATATCAGCTTTAAGAGCGAATCCAATCTCCGATATTAACTTGTTAAGCCACAAAAGCTCACACAACCATTTTTCCATCTATCTAAATTCGGCCTCTGCACTTGACAATGCCATCACCTTCTGCTTCTTGCTCCTCCAAGTAACTAAGTTTCCTCCCATGAAGGTAAAGTATCCTGATGTTGATCTCCTATCACAAACACTTCTGACCCATTTTGTATCTGTAAACATTTCGATCTTAAGCTAACCTTTTATCAAGAATCTCAATCTTCGTTCTAGAGAGGTCTTTAAGTAGCGAATTATACACAATATGCATTCATATGATCTTCACTCAGGCATGCATGAATTAGCTAACAAAACTCACCGCATATGTAATGTCAGGACGAGTACGCGATAGATAAATTAGTTTGCCAACTAACCTTTGATACCTTTCTTAGTTTGTTGACACTTGATCTGGATACTCCTCAAACCTGTGGTTATGAACAATTAGTGTGTCTGCAGATTTGCAGTCCAACATTCCCACCTCTGCTAATAGGTCTAACACATACTTTCTTTTTTAGAGAGATATTTCATATGTTGATCTCGTTACCTCAATAACTAGGAACTATTTCAGCCTCAAGGTTTTTCATCTCAAACTCCTCATAAAGTTTATATTGGAGCTTAGAAATTTTGTCCAATTATCTCCAGTGATAATTATATCATCAACATAGATAATCAACACAGTTACCTTTGCTTGATGTCGTTTCAGGAACATGTGTGATCCGAGTCACTCTAGAAATGTCTTCTCATTGCCACAGTAAATCGGCCAAACCATACTTGTGTAGACCGCTTTAGGCATGCAACGATCTCTCTAGCTTAGACATTGCCTTAGGTTATAGGGGTGAGCTGTACCTAGGAGGAATATCCATATAAATCTCTCCTTCGATATCACTATGAAAATATGCTTTCTTGACATCATACTGATGTAGTGGGTAGTCTAGATTAAATGCAAGAGACAATAAGACCCCAAACAACATTAAGTTTAACAATAGGAAAAAACGTCTCTTGATAGTCAACCCTATAAGTTTGCGTAAAGATCCATCTGCTCTGTACTTCATAGAAAAAATTCACATACATCTTACGGCCTTTTTCTCCTCGAGTAACTCCACTAGGTTTCAAGTCTTGTTTGTTTTTAGTGCAACCATCTCCTCCTTCATTGCTTGAACCTACTTGGGATCTTTTAGAGCATCATGTTCCTCTTCTAGAATACGGATTGCAGATAGGTTCGACACAAACGCTTTTGATGGATCTGACAAACTTTTGGTTCACAATAGGATAGATCGATCTCTACTCTTCAGCATTCGACAAATATCTACTCAAGAGCTTGCCTCGATTGTGTTTAGCAGATAGTTTATATCACACATAAGTATTAAACTTGTCAAAGACACTAGGCGGAGTAGGAGAGATTACCTTGGGAATATTGGCATAAGGAAACCCCGAGTACCAATATTTGTGTACAATTCTCACTTTGATGCTAATATTTTTTTAGGATCATTTAAGTGCTAAATCGAAGAAAAAAAATCACTCTAGTGCCAATGGCGAGAAATTTCGGTGACCTCACTGGAGTTGACATTTACATAATCATTTAAAAAATTGACACTTAACTGATCCAAAAGCGATCACTTTAGTGTCAATTCCGGCGATCTCACTAGAGTTGGCACTTAAATAATTATTTTTCAAAAATATTGACACGAAAGTAATTCAAAAAATATTGACACCAAAGTGAGCGCCGTGCACAAATATTGACATTTGATGTGTCCTTCTATGTAGGAATATTATTAGGAGTTGAGTTGGGTGCTAAAGAAGAGCAAGCTGTTCTTGATGATTTTGTCCATCCCCTATTAAGGCTTGTTCAGTGTCTGACACCATATGCCCGGTCACCGCCTTCTTTTGTACGAGCTCCTCTGGCGCCAAAACTCCCATTTTCGGCGACTTTCGTAACTACCAATGTTGCCCAGCGTCAGACGATGCCCCCTTCTCTACTCCCCTAAGCCCTCCTCCTCTAGATAATATACTACTAGAAAACTCCTATCAATTTGTCTTTTATTTCTATGTCTCCTCCTAAAAGGAAAAATTGGAATCTGGGTAAAATGATTCAGCTTCAACAAATGAGACATCTATAGTGACATACATTCATCGATTGGAAGGGTTGTAGCAATGATACTCCTTTGGTGTGTACCATACCCCAAGAACAGACATCACAGTTCACATGGATCAAGTTTCATTTCTAGGTCTTCAGGATGTGTACAAATGCAAAACACCCAAACACTTGAGGAGGAACGGTTAGGACAGACAATAAAAGAACATATGTAGACAAGCTCTATAGTGGTGTCTAGAAGTCTAACATTTTGGACGGCGTCCGATTGAAAAGATGTATAGGTGTAGCCACAGCGTTGTCCCATAAACTTTGTAACACATTACTCTTAATTAGGAGAGCTCAAGCTATCTCAAGAATATGTATGTTCTTTCTCTCCATGATACCATTCTACCAGGTGTATGAGAGTAGGACGATTTATGGATCATACCATGTGGCTGAAAGTATTCCTTAAAATATTCATTCATATACTCCCCGCCATTATCACTTCTTAAAATTTGGATTTGCCCATTAAATTAGGTCTGTGACATTTGAAATATATTAGCTATCTTATTTTTTCTTTTCATCAAGCAAAACCATGTCATCCTAGTACAACCATCAACAAATAGCACAAACTACCTACTACTCGAAACAGCAGTAATAGCATATGCAACACAAATAGCTAAAATATCAAAGAAAAAGGGACTTCACTTTTATTTAAACTTATTAGAAAAGGAACTTTATAGCTCTTAGACAATATGCAAGTCTAGCATTGTAAATCCAAGTCCTTCAAATTCAAAAAAAAAAAGAATGAGGAAATAATTATTTCAAATAACCAAATGACGAATGTCCAACCATAGATGTCAAAGCTACATCTGTTTCTCCTACTAATGGATGCACCTCGAACTTGATTTGTCTAAAGTCATCCATGTAATACACCCCCTTCTTTTAGTACCAAGCCTGATTATCTCATTTGTGAGATTATCCTAAAATAAACAAAAGTGAGGATACATTAGAACATCACAATTCAAATCTTCGGTAACTTGTCCAATATGAATTAATTCGATAGATAATAAAGGGACAAACAATTTGTTTGGGAGAGAGTGTGTAAGGAAAATCGCAATAACTCCAACCCCAATCACCGGATAGGTGAATTCATTAGTATTTGAGATACTATCACATCTTGGTTCTGAAATATGAACAAAACCATGAGGAATAAATGTCACGTGATCCGTAGCTTCTGAATCAATGATCCCGTGACTGCAGTCAACCTGATTGAAACTAATCAAAGCACTACCACGATTATCTAATATCATATTTTGTGGATTCATCTGAGGTATCAATGATAACTGAGGTCCAACGGCCACTAGAGAAGCTTTTCCTTTTCCTTATGCTTACTTCGGAGCCTTCAACTCCTTCCACTGGTATGGATACCTATGAAGTTTGAAGTATGTCTCCTTGGTATACTTAGCATGACCACAATTTTACGCAACCTCCCCCAGGAGAATTTTTCTAGCATGGAGTTGAGCTAGGTCTTCCTCCTTCCTATGCAACTCAATGCGTAGCCATTTACAACAAAACTTCTTGGTTTGCTTTGACATTCATCTTCTTCCCTCAAGATATCATGGTTTTTGAATCATGGGCAGTGTCATTGTTAGTCAGCATTATAGCTTGTCATATTTTCCATCACACACAAGCATAGGCTTGTTCAACCATAGGAAATGTCTACATCTGCAAGACATTTGCTCAAACCTTGTAAAGACGATCGTCCAAACCATATACTTGATCTTCTTGTGTAGCCATATTTTGTCTTTCAATATCTTCAGGACACCTTATTGGATTCGGACGATGGAAGTCAATTTTTCTCTATAGACTTTGAGGGTTGTTGTAGTATGCCTCAATTGGTCCTCTTCATGTCTCATTCGAGCCACATGCATCTTCAAGTCATAAATCTAATAGGTATTTTTTCCATCGAAGAAGATCATTACAATTGAATCCCAATTCTACTTTGTTGTTGGGAAGCAAATGAAATTGTCAATTAGCGTCAAGTTCATTGAGTTGATCAGTCATCCTTTGACAGTTCATTCTTCAGTTTTCCACTTTCGAAATTAATGGTCTATAGGTAGAGGTTGAGTATGACGTCCCGAAATTTTGACGTCTGTAAGATAACTAGATTGGATGGATTTTAACCATGAGTTCTAGCCTAATAAAAAAAATTAGATTTTTGAGGAGTTAAGGGATATTATTTGGATTATCCTGAGGTTGAGGTGTCGGACCAGAGAAATCAAGCCTAGGTAGTCAAGCCGTCGAGCTATATTTCAGAGACTCGTCGGCCTCGAACTTAGCCTCGATTAAACCACAGATATGAAAAATACCAAAAAGCCCTCGGTTTTTAGTACCGGTAGACTAATTTATCTCCATAAGTCAAATTACAGTTTTTCCCCTAGACATTATGCATATAGCACAAAGTAGTTAATAGTAGATTTGACTTAATCTTTTTTTCTCTCTCTTCTCTCCCTTCCTTCACCCACGACCGAACCCCTACTCTCCCCCTCATTTTCTTTCATTCGACAATACGAACCCCACCACCTCACGGCCACCTCCTCCTCCTTCATCCTTTATAGTTTCCGGCCACCAAGCTCCGCCACCGCCTTTATGTGTCACCGATTGCCCCTCTAAGCTGTACCGTTACCCCCACGACCGCTCAGCCAGAGTCCCGTGTACCCACGACCTGCGACCCCCCACCCTGAGAACCACCCATGTATCCTCCACTCGCGTGCAACATCATCGTCGTAGATCACTAAGCCGCAAGCCCCGTCACTCTTGTGTCGTATCGTGAGCTCGAGCTCCACTAACCATCGCGAGCCACCCACGCCCGTTCAAGCCGAGCCCTCAATCCTCCATTCGCTAACTCATAGCCATCATTCGTTGCATCGTCGACCCACACGCAACTTGTAATTGCTAGCCGAGCCGCTCGAGGCCACCCACGTACCGTCGCTATTGTCTGAGCCCTCACCATAGTCACCACTGCCTTCGTCGTTGTCGGCTATTGAGTTTGTGAGTTAACTCCCTAATATCTGATTAGGTTCTTAATTGTGTTTAGAGATAGATTAGTTTAAGTTAATTGTGGATTAAATTAACTAATGTGGTTGGGCTAAGTTAACCGTAGTTACTTTATATTAGGTAAAAGTATAGCAGAAGTGTCAATATTTGCATATGGAGATCACTTTAGTGCTAATATTTTTTTGGATCACTTAAATGCCAAATCGAAAAAAAAACGATCACTTAAGTGGCAAGTCGTCGGATTTGGCACTAAAGTGAACCTTTTTTCACTGAAATTTTCCGACGACTTGACACTTAAGTTATCGCTTTTTGGATCAATTATGTGTCAATTCCAGCAACTTGGCACTTAGGGGATGTTTTTTTTTCTTTTTTCCAATTTGGCACT
Source organism: Rhodomyrtus tomentosa (assembly GCA_028455895.1). Taxonomy (NCBI): domain Eukaryota; kingdom Viridiplantae; phylum Streptophyta; class Magnoliopsida; order Myrtales; family Myrtaceae; genus Rhodomyrtus; species Rhodomyrtus tomentosa. The sequence goes on along the minus strand of JAPCWY010000009.1, from coordinate 12,999,343 downwards.
TAACCAATCCAAAAAATATATTGATACTAAAGTCATCCCGTACACAAATATTATCACTTTTGTTGTACTTCTGCCTTTATATTAACTATAGTTGCTTTACATAAACCGTAGTTATTTTATATTAACTATAGTTACTTTTTGATTAATCATGATTAGATTGTTTGCCTTGGTTACTTTAATTAATCTTGGTCAGATTATTCAACTAAGATTGAGTTGGCTAAAATTGTGGTGCTAATTAAATGGAGTTGAATTAATTAATTAAGAGAAGTTAGCTAATTAAAGATGGGTTAATTTAATAAGATGGACTTAATTATTATAACTAGGTTAATTAATTATAGCTATGCTAATTAACTATGATGAAAATAATTAATTAATTATATTTGGGTGACTGTTTGGTAATTGCTATGTGCCTTGGTTGATTATATATATGCATATGAAGATTAATCGCCCTTTTTGAAATGCAAAGTCTGGTGTATAAAAATATGTTCATGTGAGTGTGATTGTCTTAATGCGTTTTAAGCATGAAAAATGGCATTGAGCCAAGTTTTGAGCACTATCGTGTGTGCATTGGACTAAATGCAAAGATATAAACTGGCTTGGTTGTCTGGCATGCTTGTGTGGCACATGATGGTTATTGTTGCCCGGGGGTACTTGGGGTCAAGCTTGGTATGTCCGTGCCGGCGGGAGTTCGAAATCACACTATGCATTGGTTGCCTAATAAGTTCATGCTGGCGGGAGTTCAGAATCATACAACTTATTGGTTGCACGATAGTCCGTGCCGGTGGGAGTTCGGAATCACATGGCTAATCGAATGTCGGTCGCGGCAAGTTGCAGATCAAAGTTCCTTATAGGAAAGTCTGAAATATCCATTCCTGTCACGACCTGAAATTAGGTTAATGGATTATTAGATTGATTAACTTGATTAACTAGCCTAATTCGAACTCTTTCAAGCCTTACCAATTTGCAACTTAGGTTTCATTAAAATGATCTCGCCACTAGACATTTTTTGGTAGATCGATTAGAAATTTAAATAAAATAGCAGGAGAACTATTTTATTTCTACGAACTAGAGATAAATAGTTTGGGGACTTGGTTACGTTAATTAAAAATCAATTAATGCTCTTTCGATGCGAATTTCATGAAAATGTCTTTTTCTAATTGGTTTATGTGACTTGAATATATATTATTTTGTGTTTTCTGTTTTTCTGTTATTTTTTGGATTTTTGATTTTCTTCTCTCTTTTTTTTGTTCTTTTTGGATTTCTTAAAAACGGGAGCTTGAACATGATTAAACAAGAATGCCTATAATATACCTAAAATTCGAATTTTCGTTAATTCACTCATTCCCAAATATTTGGGTTAGAGTAGAATTTTTGTCACTACATCCTCGAAGATTCAAGTCAATATGCGAATACGCATATAAGACAACATCATCCCCCTTGCCAAAGAGAAAGAATACGAAGTCTTATTCTAAAGCACTATCCCACCCCATAAGATCATGGATAAGGAGTTTGATTTAATTTTTTCAAGGGTCAAGCCACATATGGAGCATATATTATAGGCATTTTTGTTTAAAAAATTGTAAATATTTTAAATTAGGGAAGACAAGTCAATCAAACTTAATGAATTTCGAAAATCTCATGGATTAGCTGAAATTTTCGAGGGATAATCCCCTGTCCACTAAGGAACATATCTTTTAAATTAAGAAAGATTATCACTTGAGAACTTTTTAAGAAAATTTTAGATAATCTTTAGAATTTTAAGAGACATCTTAATTCGGATAAAATCTCATCTTCAATCTTCAGAATATTGGAAAGTTATCTTTAAAGTTTGAAAAGATTTTAGATAACTTCATAAACTTCGGATATATTCCAATTAAGCACAAATGAAACTCTACCCGAAAATACTCTAAAAAATCCGAAATCCGACCAACTTGCATAACCAACCAAAATGCATATTCAACCAGCGTGCAAATTCAACCAACGCGCATTTCCAAAAAACGTGCAAACTCAACCAATGTGAGGATAATAGAAGATAAACTGCAGCACATGAAAAATTGGGCCCTCATGGAAACCATACATCACCAATTGTTATCCGAAAAAACGATATTTCTTTGGTTTCGATTTCATGTGCCTTCTGTTTCCATGATCAATTCGTAAAACAAATTTAAACATGAATCCGCATAGATTGATCGAAACATAGGAACATCTATGCCTACATTCATGCGAACACGCATAGGTTGCAACCAAGGGTTTTGCGACTTGCCTTTTCCTATAAACTTTCTGGCAAACACGGCTTCGAGGAATTGGGCAGCGGCTGGATGGACAATGAACAACGACTTAATATAGGCACCAAACAGCGGCAACGAAGGCCCCGAACAGGAACAAAGTCGGACTAGAACGACAACTGGAAGGAGCTCGAATAGCAACCGGTTCTTGATGATCTCTGGTGGTGCAGCAGCGTGGCAGGCGGACAGAATACGCTCGAGAGTGGAGCAAGGGTAATTCACACCTTACAAGGACCGAAGCTGCAAGCTAGGGGATTGTCTCGACCACAGGAAAGACAATCGAACCCTAATTTTCTCTCGAAATCTCTATACTTCAAAGTGCTGAAAATCGGAATATGCCAATGGAGAGTCCTTTTAACCCTAGGCCAATGAGATATATATAGAGTATTGCTTGGCTTGATGAGCAAGAACAAAATATCCAAGAACAAAATATTCTTTGAATATCTGAATATTTTCTTCAAGATAAATGCTGATTGTTTCTTCTTCTTCAAGCAAAAATTTGGCCGAGAGGATATCCCCATGGGCTAGCCGAATTTTGCGAGCCCTTAGTCATCATATTTGCTTAAATTCAACTCACATCGGGCCTTAATTAATCAAGAATTAATTAAATAAAGGCCTTTAACATTTAGACGCACAAAATGGGCTGATTAAAAGTAAGAATAGGTCCAATCCCATGAATATTTTGGCATACTCCATGCCTTGGTCGAAATTTTTGGATTATGCTTGGTCCAATTGTCCGTCAAATTAAGCTCAAACGACTCATTTTCGACTGAATACAGATGCATGATAGAAAATAAATATGCGATGGACGAGAATTTATTTTTGCAAGAGTTAGGAATAACTCCTATTTTATGCTTAAATGAATGAATTTCTAAAAATCAAAATTTAGGTATCAACAATACTGACGGGAGTTCAAAATCACATATCTTATCAGTTGCCATCGTCGAAGGAATGGAACGAAGCCCAATCATGCCGAAAGAGCACCGACTGTCTAGTGTACTGGGGTCGAGTGGCCGTTAATAATCGAAACACATGTGATGCATTTTGCATGAAAGTTTATGATGGGTGTTCTGATTGTATGCCTTAGTTTCTGTGTGGTTTGTATGCCATGTTGAGTACTGAGTAATGTTTGAACCAAGGGGGGGGGGGTAAACTTGCATGTGATTGATAATTTATTGAGTTGCGCCTGATCATGTGGCAACCCGAGCATTGTGAGAGTCACACGCTATTGATATGTTATCGACAATATCCTTATATTTAGGCCGCCCTAAGGGAATCGGCACCCTACTCGGACTTAGGGCGTTGAGTCACGGAAATTTTATGTCTCACCCATTATTGTTTACCATTTTTTAGGCCCGTAGTAATGGAGAATAGGCCAATTTGGTTGAGTAGCTCTGTGGAGAACATGGATGTGGATCTCTTTTGAATAGCTTAGAGTAGCATTAATCCCAACCCTGTCCGAAGATAAGAAACAGCCCTGAAAAGTAGGATTATAGGTATTGTAACTTTCCAAGGGTTAACAAATATATAAAAATGAAAATAATCTTTTTTTGATGTGTGATTTGATAGCATATTATTCTATCCTTGTTTAAAGTATCGTCTAGGATAGTAGCACGGTTCACATGTGCTTAATAGAAAGATAAAAAGAATGAGTCGATGATGTGCCTGAGACGTTGTCCTTAATGACATAAGGTGTTTGATAGGGTTGTTGCGTACTCGGGAATCGGGACGTGATTCTAAGAGAGGTCTCCATTTGATGTATCCTAACTTGTTTTTGCCGGTGATATATATCTCTATAACCCGAGACCATAAGACATAGTTGGTTTCATCCAACTTAATTGCAATATGTGATGAAGATGAATCATTATGTAGTGTCAGGATAGGAGTCTGATTATGAGTCAAAATCTGAGTTAATTTGGTCATCAGATTCTCCAAAAGTGCTTATGTTGTCGAATTTTCCCTTGAAATTGATGGGGAATCACTGTTCTTGTAGGATTCCGATCCGCCATAGGTCTGTGAGTATGCAAGAATCAAAAAACAGTGGTGGTAATTTCTAGGTGAGGTTATAGGCACGATAACCGCATGTAACCAGTGTGGCCACGACAATCTTTGAGTGTATTGGTTGAGATCAATAAATCAAAGCAAGAGCAAATATAAATATGAGTGAAGAAGATAGAACCCAAGGTCAATCGTGAGAACAGGCGAAAGATAAAGAAGATCAGGTGAGACGAAGTCAGAGCGATGAAAACAACACTGGGAGGCCGACAGAAGACAAAGGCGTAATGAAGAAAATGGGCGATTGGTGTATGGTACTTACAAGAAGCAAATTCTAGCTCTGATGCCATGTCAAAGCAGAGAGTTTTAGAGGAAAAAAATGGAGTCTTTTTACCAATTTAGTTTTAAAAAATAAATATTTACAAAATTAGTTAAAATTGAAAAGTATTTACGGGCTTAGGTCTCGCGCAACAGTGCAATTGTTGAGCGAGACTGGTGCGACAATCGAACGACTGCACAGCGGTCGCGCAGTGGCCACACTAGTGCACTACTGGTCACGCGCTGGTATGCCCGTGCACAGGTGTTGCCGACGGCCACGTGCCATTTTGATTGGCGCGCGACTGTCCCCCACCTCTGCAGGCCTTTACATCTCAGACGCACTAATGGCCACGAATTCTTCTTCAAATTTAGGGAAACACATTATCTTTTCTTCGCTCTCTCAGAAAGCCATTTCTCTCATTCCTCGCCCTTTCAGAAGCTATTTCTCTCCTCCCATACTCTCTCAGAAGCCAACGCCTTACCCTTTCAGTCATATTCGTGCTCATTCTTCCTCAGGAGTTATTTGGGGTTCTTTCGCGCCATCAGTTCATTTTTGCAAGCCCTCGTTTACCTCACCCGTTGTTCCTCCCTCAGGTGCTCTCGGTGTTAAACTCCCTCATGCATTCTTGTTTAATTTATTTAATATTTTTTGTGACATTCTGATTTTTCTGTTATTTCAAGACTCATTAATGAGAAAGTATCTAGCGATGTATTTCAGTCATATCTCCCTCGGATCTGATCAATCTTGAGTAAACTGACCAAAAGGGAAAAGCTAACGCGAGATAAGGAACGTGGATCTAGGGAACTCAAATAGGAAATGACGCTTTGACCATAAGGATTATCGAGGAGACATTTAGAGTCCTAAAAGGCTGATCTAAGAACGATTAAGAAATCATTGCTAGCGTTATACGATTGGAGCGCGGGTGATGTCGCTTAACCAATGTATAATTTGCAAAATTTTCCTAAATCAAACGGTGACGATCTAGATTGTCGAAACTAGTGATAGACCCTCACAATTACATGACAACCAAAGTCACCATGAATTGACAAGCCCTAATTGCTATGTGAATTACAGGGTCTATACGCGTAATGTCTGCAAAAGCCGCCCGTCAGTTCGAGATAGGCTGGAACCATATCTGATAGAGAAATGATTAGGAAATGAGTCTCGAAATTTGAAAATGAAGAATCAAGAATTCCAACATTTCAATTGAATTGGCCATCGCCTTATCAAAGAAATTTGGAATCAGAAAAATGACGTTCCGGACGTCGGGGGTAAAATTACCATTTTACCCCTCAAGCCTTGACCTTGCATTTATAATTAGATACAGGCATTTTGGTCATTGAAGCCTCATTATAGCTACTGAAAATCAAAGGGAATGAGAGCCATTGGATGAAATAATGATTGACACATGGACAAGTGCCAAAGGATTAAGCCTTGATGTAGATGGGGACGCTTTTAACCTACAATTCAACCAAGTTAACTCTTGAAAATGTGCATATACCACTTAATCTCTCTCCCCTAAGCCGAAACCCCCATTTTCCTCGGCCATTTTCTTCTTCTTCTTCTTCTTCTTCTTCTTCCTTGCTGCCGAGAGCTGCACCGTCGACCAGCCACTGCTCCTCCGTTTGATCGCTCCGACCGCCGCCTCCGGCCACCGTTTGAACCTGAACTGACCACCAGCCCCTTCCTCATCCTCTTGCCGACATCCTCCAAGTGGAATCAGGTCATTTGACCCACTGAGGAGTCCCGGCTAGCCTTCTCCCAGAAGTCGACGAAAACTGTCGCAGCTGGAGGTAAGCCATTGTTTAGACTTCGTAGGACCCCGAATCTTTTGAATTTTTTAACCATCTTTTGTGGATATTTAGAAGACACATAGACCAAGCTGTGGTAAAAATTTTGGAGGAATTTGATGGAGTTTTGACCCCAAATGAGTCTTGTGTTTGAAAGGCAAAAACTGACTGTCGGAGAACTCGGAGGAACCGTCGCCGTTCAAGGACTTTCCGGCATTGCTTTGGCTTCAAACTTTCGGTGAGGCTCTTTAACATCTAGAACTAAGTATTAGCAAGTATATTGATGGATAAATTGAGAATTAAGGTTAGTTTAAGGGCTGAATGGTTGATATATGCACATAACCGAAATGCCCTGTTCGGTTCTGTGCATACCGATTCTGTGGAAGGCTATTGGTGTTGGAATTGAGTCTCAAATTCATCATTGATATGTGCTAGAATGTAGATGAACATGTCAATGAGGTTTATGTTTCATGGATTGGAGAATTGAGCAAGAAAAATTGACGATTGGATGAATTTTCTTAGGCTGTGCAATTGACTTGCTCTTGAGATAATTAGACTGAACCATTGAAGTGCTTGGAAGGAGAATTTTGTTGATTTAAGCTTGAGGAAAGGAGTTTCTAAACCTTGGCTAGGAGGATTGGACTCAATTGGGTGAATTGAGCGTGAATTGGATTGATTTCCTAGAAGTTTTTGGAGAGATTGTCTTTATGCGTCCTTGAGAGATGTAGACGACTTGTATGCTTGACAATGCTTGTGTCATGGAATGATTATCGCATTTGAATGTTGAATTTAATTGTCTCGCATGCCATTGATGTGTTGCTCGTTGCATGAGTTTGAAATTGAGCATGTGTTATGAATTGAAATGAGCATGTGGCATATCTAAGAAATTGTGACACCCTGAGGCGTTGAAACGCGGGGTTGTGTGGATGGATACCCTGAGACGTTGAGGCGCGGGGTTTGAGTTGAACGATACCCTGAGGCGTACGAGACGGGAGATTGAGATAGCCATAGTCTTGATGCATTGAAACGCGGGACGGAGTTGAGATGTGTCGACACAGGCCTAAAGTGAAATTGATAACCTGATGCGTTTACGCGAGTTTGTCAATGTAATGGTCTGAGACATATTTATGCGCACCAAGTCTGAGGCGTTCTAAACGCGGGCGCGAAAATGAGGAAGATTGGATGGGTGGAGTGTGTGATTTGGCATGGCAATATGTGTTTGATTCTAGTGATGGGATATGGTACCATGACTGCATGCGTGACACTCCTTTCATCCGCGTGTTGTTTTATGATCGTTGAATACCTCTTGTGGTTGCATGTGCGATTGTCTTTGATTGTATATGCCTAAGTGTGCGATCAACCTAACCTAGGATTAATACCTATCTTACTGAGATGTAAATTTCACCCCGTTGTAGGACCCCATTTTTTTTTTTCAGATCCTAGACCGTGATCATGTGGCCAATCAGGTTTGGCGACCCAAAAGAGATGTCGGTGTATTTTGATGAGTTTCCAGACGAACAGGGGACGGTGTTTGTTAGGAAATGTACCGTAGTCTGGTTCGACAAGGGTGACAGCAGTTGGAAGCCTCATAGGTATGAGGCCTGGTTTAGAAAAGTAAGGGATGTTTCTACAAGGCCATTAAAGCTCATTGAGGTACCCCGCGGGATAATCCCTAACTGGTGTCATCCCGCTTGGGATTCGATGGAGGCTGAAGGGTTAGTAGCCGGCTTGAGGAACGTTCCTGAGAGGACCCCGACCTTGGAGGACATCGACGAGGTCATCGTGATCGAGGCTACCGAGGACGATCAAGTGGAGCCGTTAGCTGACAAGACACTCGAGGACACCGTGGAGATTTGGTCTGAGACACTCTCGGAGTACGAGCCATCTGAGGATACTAACGACTCCAATAGCTCGACTTAGGAGTCTCTGTCCTTTTGGTCTGATAGTTGGATAGTGACCTCGATGCCTATCTCTTTTTGGAAGTAGTGATGATCGTCTTTTGTACCAGCCTTGTCACCCCTGCTAATCAGCATGTTTAGTTAGCCAGTACCCTTGTATAAACAATTGAGAGTTTATGTATCTATTGGTACTCTAGCTACCCAGGCCCCTTTCTATTATTGTACGGAGGAGTTTGTATATTATCGCTTCTGCTTGCTATCGATATGGTTTATCTTTCGACCTATGTGAATCTTGAGACCTCGAGTAAAAGTTTATGCTTGTAGAGAGTCGCGCGCTCGTGCCCAGAGCATGGGGCGTGACTTCCCCGTTTGCTTGGTATCAGAGCAAGGTCAGCTCAATTCAAAATTGATTGGGATTGGAGTGATAAGGAGAATTAAGTTGGGACAAGGACGGGTAGTGAGACCTTAGGAGACTTATCGGAATAAGGCATGAGATGCATGACATATGACTTGGCGCATGTGAATGGCATTTGGTCTTGACAAGGTTGTGGTGATCTATGAGGATGAAGTTTCATGTTTAGTGCTGAAAGTCATTTTGTATTTTGGCCTATTGAGTAAATGAGTATGACTACTTTGGTGAATCGTTAAAGTAGACAGAATGGAGTGATAGCCGTGGACTATTTAATGAAGTGTCTATAGAATTTATTGTGTGGAAGGTTGTTGTATTGCGACTGTTTCTATTAAGGCATAGTTGGTAGCTCTAGACTTGGTTGGAGGAATGAGTTACTGACTCCTTGGTGAAATTGTAGTGGTCCAGGCTTAGTAAAAGCATACAAGAATGAGTAACCCGCCTAGAAGACCTGGAAGGCCCAAGAGTGGAGCCTCTAGTTCGAGGCCACCTATAGCAGAAGACCTGAGAATGGATGGAGTACTGAGAGCGCTCGAAAGAATTGGTGACTTCATCAACAGGCAGACCCAAGATAAGGATGCTGCCATAGCCCAAGCGGTAGGAGTCGCAATAACTGCCGTCGGCGCCAACAATGGCAACAATAGAGGTGATGGAAACAATGGCGATCACAACCAGGGCAATGAGGCGGTGAATGCCTAGGAAGAAATTGTTGTGGCCAGGCAAATGGACCAGCTGGTCGAGCAATTTATCAAGCTGAAGCCGAATCAGTTTGTTGGGACTGGAGACCCTGAACTAGCACTGAGATGGATCGAGAAACTGGAGAAGGCCTTTGGAGTCTTGAGATGCATGGATGAAGAGAAAGTGCTATTGGCGATGTACCAGTTGGAAGGTACCGCAAATGACTGGTGGGCTGCCACCAAGAATGGAGTCTTTTTAGAAGGAACGACCTTGACCTAGAATACCTTTACTACGGCATTCAATGACAAGTATTTCTCGGAGATAGCCTGGGAAAGAAAGCAAGTGGAGTTCTTACAACTACGTCAGAATCAGCTGACTGTAGACCAGTATGAGGCTGAATTCTCTAGGCTGTCAAGGTACGCACCTCGATCGGTAGAGGATCCTCTCGAGAAGGCGCAAAGATTTCGGGATGGATCGAGACCTGAGCTTCGCAACCAGATGATAGCCTTGAATTTGAGAACCTACAAGGATATTTATGAACATGGGGCAAAAGATTGAGAGGGATCTGAATGAGAGGAATGCCGCATCTGGATCACGGTTTAATTCATTCAGAGACAATCGCCAGATTGGTAAGAGACCAATGACCGGCAATAGGCGCTTTGTCCCTCCGATAAGAAAGAATATTGTGAAGCTGCCGAACCCCATGAATTGGAGCTGTCGCCTCTGTGGCAGAAGGCATGGTAATGGACCTTGCCCAACAAGAATGGAAGCGTGCTTCAAGTGTGGTCAGATGGGTCATCAGATGAAGACTTGCTTGAACCAAGCTCCAACGAATAGACCTCAAGAGCAATGACCACAGGCTGGACCATCGACTGCCACTTCCCAAATTGATCAGAACCGACCCCTAACTCAGGGAAGAATTTATGCCGTAGCCCACAAGAAGGCAAAAGAAACGTCAGGCGTGGTCACATGTATGGTTTATTTGTGTGACCAAGTTGCGTATGCTTTGTTTGATCCTAGCGCATCACACTCATTTGTGTTTGCTCGATTTGTTGATTTGATTGATATGAAGTTAGAACCATTGAGTGTGATTCTGCATGTTGCCACCCCATTGAAAGATAACATACTGGTTTCGTTGGGCTATACGGATTGTAAAATTGTAATTGGCGGTAGTAAGGAGACCATAGATTTAGCGGTGTTGCCCATGTATAACTTCGATGTGATCATAGGAATGGACTAGTTGGGTAAATAGGGGGCAGTAGTGGATTGTAGTTGTAGGATAATTCATTTCTATCCAGAAAGTCGCCCTAGTTTCGAGTTTGTGGGAAGTTGAGGAGGAACCTCGATTCCTTTAGTCTCGTCCCTTGAAGTGACAAAGTTGTTGACTGAAGGATGTCAGGAGTACTTAGTCGCAGTTATAGATATGACTGCCGAGGAGCCCAAACTAGAAAGCATCCCGATAGCATGTGAGTTTACTGACATATTTCCTCAAGAGTTATCAGGGTTACCACCAGAGCGAGAAATAGAATTCATGATTGAGTTAGCTCTCGGAACGGAGCCGATCTCGAAGGCACCCTATAGGACGTCCTTATCAAAACTGAAGGAGTTAAAGGTGCAAATGCAGGAATTGTTGGATAAAGGATTTTTTCGTCTGAGTGCTTCGCCGTGGGGAGCGCCGGTATTGTTTGTGAGGAAAAAGGATGGGTCCTTGCGTCAATGCATCGACTACAGGCAGTTGAACCAAGTGACTATAAAGAATAAGTACCCACTGCCGATGATTGACGACTTATTTGATCAATTACAAGGAGCTACGGTATTCTCTAAGATTGACTTGAGGATCGAGTATCACCAATTGAGAATTAAGAAGGAAGACATACCTAAGACTGCTTTTAGGATAAGGTATGGTCATTACGAATTCACTGCGATGCCTTTTTGGATTGACCAATACTCCAGCCACATTTATGGATCTGATGCATCGAGTGTTCAAGGAATTCTTGGATAGATTTGTCATAGTCTTTATCGTTGATATCCTGATTTACTCAAGGAGTAACGAAGAACACAAAGAGCATTTGAGGATTGTTTTGCAGACCTTGAGAGAGTACTCGTTTTACACTAAGTTGAGCAAATGCGAGTTCTGGCTGAACGAAATGGCATTTCTTGGCCATGTGGTATCCAAAGAAGGAATTGTGGTGGATCCTGCGAATATCGAAGTCATGATGAATTGGATTAGGCCTACTATGGTTACGGAAGTCCGAAGTTTCTTAGGATTGGCAGGATATTACGAATGTTTCGTGGAGAAATTTTCATCCATAGCTATGCCACTGATGAGATTGACTAAGAAAGAAACGAGGCTCGAATGGACGGATAAGTGCGAAAAGAGTTTCCAAGAGCTCAAGCATCTGTTGATAACCGCACCGGTGTTGACGATTCCATCAGGACCTGGAGGGCATGAGATATAAAGCGATGCTTCGCTAAAGGACTAGGCTGTGTGCTAGTGCAAAATAGAAGAGTGGTTACCTACGCGTCCCGACAATTGAGACAACATGAGATGAACTATCCGACTCACGATTTGGATCTAGCAGTAATCATCTTTGCTCTGAAAATCTGGAGGCATTATTTGTGTGGCAAGAAGTTCCAGATTTACACTGACCACCAGAGCCTGAAGTATCTATTTTTCCAGAAGGAACTGAATATGAGGCATCGTCGATGGATGGAGCTGCTTAAGGATTATGATTGCGACATACTGTATCATCCTAGGAAAGCGAATCAAGTCGCAAATGTGCTCAGTCGGAAATCGAGCATTGCCTGTCTACTGGTAAAAGGGTGGTCATTATTTGAGACTTGAGAGATTCTGAGTTCAGATTGGAAGTCTGTCAGTTATCCATTTTGATGGCCACGCTGAGAATAGAACCTGAGGTCCAGGAAAGGATAAAAGCCTTGCAGCATACGGACCCGGAAATTCAGAAAATCCTAGAGATGGATGCGACAAAAAGGAAACCAGAATTCCCAGTGATAGATGATGGAATCTTGAAATTCTGAGGACGTCTATGCGAGCCAAAGGACGAAGAACTCAGGGAAAGGATTTTATTAAAGGCTCATAGGAGCAATTATAGTATCTACCTAGGAAGCACAAAGATGTATCAGAACTTGCGTCAACACTACTGATGGAATGGGATGAAAGTGGATGTAACCAAATACCTGGCAAAGTGCTTGACATTCCAGCTGATGAAGGCACAACACTGTAAGCTTGGTGGATTATTACAACCGTTAGAAATTCCTAAATGAAAATGAGAGCACATAACAATGGGTTTTGTGATAGGACTCCCAAGGAGCCAGAGAGACCACGATTCTATTTGGGTAGTCATGAGCAGGTTGACCAAGTCTGCACACTTCAACCCTGTGCGAAAGGATTTCGCAATGGACAGATATGCCGAATTATACATGAGGCAGATCGTGAGACTACACGGAGTACCCATGACAATTACATCGGATAGAGATTCCAAGTTCACAGGGAATATCTAGAAAAGTCTTCAAGATGCCTTAGGAACTCGACTGCAATTTAGTACGACATACCACCCACAAACGGACGGATAATCGAAGAGGACGATTCAGACGCTCGAGGATATGTTATGAGCGTGTGTGATAGACTTCAAAGGTGGATGGGAGGATCATCTACATTTGGTGGAATTTGCATATAATAACAACTACAGCAGAGCATTCGAATGGCACCATTTGAAGCACTCTATGAAAGGGCTTGCAGAACACCAATTTGCTGGGACGAGATTGGAGAAAGAAGTATCACAGGCTTAGAGTTGGTAGAGCAATTGGTGGAAGCGGTGAAGATAATTCAGGATAGATTGAAGACGGCACATAGTCGTTAGAAGAGTTATGCGGATAAACGACGTATGCCTTTGGAGTTTCAAGTGGGTGATCATGTTTTCCTTAAGGTATCGCCGATGAGAGGATTATCCCGATTTAGAAAGAAAGGAACATTAAGCCCAAGGTACGTAGGCCCATTTGAGATTCTAGAGCGGATTAGGACCTTAGCCTACAAACTGGTCTTACCGTCTAATCTATCCGAAGTGCACAACGTCTTCCATGTGTCCATGCTACGGAAGTACGAACTGGACCCGACGCATGTGCTGGACTACGAGGTTATAGAAGTGAATGACAGAGTATCCTACGTGGAAAAGCCGGTTAAGATTAAAGACCGAAAGGAGCAAATTCTGAGGAATAAAATGATTCCATTGGTCAAAGTTGTTAGGAAGCATCATGGAATCGAAGGCGCTATGTGGGAAAGCAAGGAAACGATGAGGCGTCAGTACCCCCATTTGTTTGAGTAACTGGGTTTATTGTAAATTTCGAGGACGAAATTTTTATAAGGAGAGAAGAGTTGTAACATTCTGATTTTCCTGTCATTTCAAGACTCATTAATGAGAAAGTATCTAGCAATGTAAACTAATCAAAAGGGAAAGGCTAACGCGAGATAAGGTACGTGGACCTAGAGAACTCAAATAAGAAATGGTGCTTTGACCATAAAGATTGTCGATGGGACATTTAGAACCCTAAAAGGCCGATCTAGTAATGATTAAGGAATGCATTACTAGCGTTACACGATTGGAGCGCGGGTGATGCCGCTTAACCAATGTATAATTTGTAAAATTTTCCTAAATCGAATGGTGACGATCGAGACCGTTGAAACTAGTGATAGACCCTTACAATTACATGACAACCAAAGTCACCATGAATTGATGAGCCCTGATTGTGATGTGAATCGCAGGGTCGATACGCTTAACGTCTCCAAAAGCCGCCTGTTAGTTCGAGATTGGCTGGAACCACATCTGATAGAGAAATGATTCAGAAACAAGTCTCGAAATTTGAAAATAGAGAATCAAGAATTCCAACATTTCAATTGGATTGGCCATCACCTTATCAAAGAAATTTGGAATCAGAAAAATGACGTTCCGGATGTCGAGGGTAAAATTACTATTTTGCCCCTCAAGCCTTGGCCTTGCATTTATAATTGGACAATGGCATTTTGGTCATTGAAGCCTCATTATAGCTGCTGAAAATCAAAGGGCATGAGAGCCATTGGATTAAATAATGATTGACACATGGACAAGTGTCAAAGGATTAAGCCTTAATGTAGATGGGGACACTTTTAACCTATCATTCAACCAATTTGACTCTTGAAAATGTACATATACCACTCAATCTCTCTCCCCTCAGTCGAAACCCCCATTTGCCTTTGCAATTTTCTTCTTCTTCTTCTTCTTCTTCTTCTTCCTTGCTGTCGAGAGCTACACCGCCGACTAACCACTGCTTGCCCGTTTGCTCGCTCCGACCGCTGCCTCTGGCCACCGTCTGAACCCGAACCAACCACCAACCCCTTCCTCATCCTCTTGCCGACATCCTCCAAGTGGAATCAGGTCATTTGACCCACTGAGGAGTCCCGACCGGCCATTCTCCCAAAAGTCGACGAAATCGTCGTAGCTGGAGGTAAGCCACTATTTAGACTCCGTAGGACCCCAAATCCTTTGAATTTTTTGACCAAATTTTGTGGACAATTAGAAGAGACATAGACTGAGCTGCGGTAAAAATTTTGGACTAATTTGATGGAGTTTTGACCCCAAATGGGTCTTGTGTTTGAACGCAAAAACTAACTGTCGGAGGACTTGGAGGAACTGGCGCCGTTCAAGGACTTTCTGGTGTCGCTTTGGCTTCAAAATTTCGGTGAGGCTCTCTAACATCTAGAACTAAGTATTAGAAAGTAGATTGATGGATAAATTGAGGATTAAGGTTAGTTTAAGGGCTGAATGGTTGAGATATGCACAGAACCAAAAATGCCCTGTTCGGTTCTGTGCATACTGATTCTGTGAAAGGCTATTGGTGTTGGAATTGATTCTCAAATTCATCATTAAGACGTGCTAGAATGTCGATGAACATTTCAATGAGGTTTATGTTTCATGGATTGGCGAATTGAGCAAGAAAAATTGACGATTGGATGAATTTCCTTATGTTGTGCATTGACTTGCTCTTGGGATAATTGGACCGAACCATTGAAGTGCTTGGAAGGAGAATTTTGTTGATTTAAGCTTGAGGTAAGGAGTTTCTAAACCTTGGCTAGGAGGATTGGACTCAATTGGGTGAATTGAGCGTGAATTGGATTGATGTCTTAGAAGTTTATGGAGAGATTGTCTTTATGTGTCCTTAAGAGATGTGGACGGATTGTATGGTTGACAATGCTTATGTCATGGAATGATTATCGCATTTGAATGTCGAATTTAATTGCCTCACATGCCATCGATGTGTTGCTCGATGCATGAGTTTGAAATCGAGCATGTGTTATGAATTGAAATGAGCATGTGGCATGTTTGAGAAATTGTGACACCCTGAGGCGTTGAGACGTGGGGTTTTGTGGATAGATACCCTGAGGCGCACGAGACGTGGGGTTGAGATGGCCATAGTCCTGATGCGTTGAAATGTGGGACGGAGTTGAAATGTGTTGTCACGCCCTGAACCTGGCAAGCGCGCGAACATCCCTGCAAGCAAACAACACATCTCTCGTGGTCCCAAGATCCACGAACAAGTCGAGAGATAATATGTAAACATAAGCATGCGAAAGCGTTGCTGAAATAATCCCCGTACAAATATAAGTTAAGTGGGACCT
Organism: Rhodomyrtus tomentosa; assembly: GCA_028455895.1. Classification (NCBI taxonomy): domain Eukaryota; kingdom Viridiplantae; phylum Streptophyta; class Magnoliopsida; order Myrtales; family Myrtaceae; genus Rhodomyrtus; species Rhodomyrtus tomentosa. The sequence goes on along the minus strand of JAPCWY010000009.1, from coordinate 12,983,299 downwards.
AGATAGCATAACAACAGTCATATATCATAACATATGGTTCATACAAACGCCGACTACTACAATCCGCTAACAAACTGGGCGACGAGGTAGTTCGTAGAAAGAGTCCCTCATGACATCCAAAAGAACAAGACCAGGTCGCCTCCAAAAGAGTCAGGCCAATAAACTATATCTCCTAGGATGAGCTGATGGAGTCCCTAGAATCCTTTGCGTCCTTAGTCAGCTCATACTCAGAGAACGTCTCGGATGGAACCTCGATGGAATCCTCCATGGTCTCCTCGCGTAACAGCTTCGCTAGGTCCTCCTCAATCGCCTCCAAGACTATGACTTTGTCCTCCTCGACGGTGAAGTCCAGCGTTGGGGTCTTCTCCGGCCCATTCCTATAGCCGACTACACATCCATATGCCGACTACTGCTCCCCAACAGTCTGTTACCAAGCAGGGATAACTCATTGGGGTATCTCGTGAGGCTTTAGTAGACCAATTTGCTCGTCCCCAACTCTCTTAAACCATACCTCGAACCTATGAGGCTTCTAATCAGGGCTACCCTCATCGACCCATACGACAATGCACTTTCTCACATATATGTTTCCTTGACTATCCAGGAACTCATCAAAATACGCAGTCATTTCTTTGGGATCCCCGAAACGTATAGGCCACATCTCTAAGGCCTAGGATCTATAAAAATAAGGGTCCCCAAAGGGATGGGATACACATCTTAGTAAAAGAATCTTAACCCTAGGTTAGGTCCACCGTCCACTCAGGCAGTCGTACACCCCAATCATTCCAAACTCATAAGCACACAGGCATATCAGGCACAAATCAATAAAACCACAACATACAGATGACAGGCATGCAATGATGACCTCATGTCATACTTAGATGATTATGCACACCCGCCCTGTCTCTTCACCACAGTCATCAATCTCTGCCTCCCTTAATCTCTAGCCCGCGATCTCATTGCACTAGGCTCGGTCTACGTAAACGCATCAGACTGCCATCGGTAACCCGCGTAAACGCATCAGGTTTCGATGAATCTCCAAGTCAATCTCATCATCTCACACCTCTACCCCGCGAATAGTTCGCATCAAGATCGTGGCCATCTCAACCCTGCGATCTTGTCTCATCAAAGCGCCACACAACATCAACTCCACCCCGCGATCTCGTCGCATCAGGGTATCCACCTCTCGCCCCGCATCTCACACGCCTTAGGGCCTTGCCATGTCATGCTCATGCCATGATTTTAATTCAATTTCACAAATCAAACAACAGGTGCAACTCATGCACAGTTCGAAAACTCATGGCATGCAAGGCAATCAAATGACACATATGCATGGCGAATGATTTCAGGCATAAATAATAACATACATAATCCCCCTATAGCCACTAAGGGCATACCAAGAACTATCCTTTGGAAACTCTTCACAAATCGATCAATTTCAACCTCGACTCACCCAATTGAGTCCAATCTCCCTATCCTAAGTTTAGAATTCCCTTACCTTGCGCTTAATATCTCCAAATATTTCTTCATGGGTCCTCAAGGTTCGACCAAATCAATCCGAGGGTCAATTCACCGTGCAACCTAGCAATTCCAACTGATTCCTCAATTTTCCAAGTCCAAATCACTCATTCATGAATCACAATCCTCCATAGTACAATCCCCAACATCTTAACACATCTTGAACATCAGTTTGAGTCCCATAACCATCTGTTCTTGCACCCACTAGAATCAGTTTTGCACAAAATCGAACCGGTTCATTTTGGTTCTGTGCAAACCGTGCACTTTCAGCCCTATTTCTACTCTAAATCCAACATTTAAATACTATTCTACCTCTTAACATGTCTACCTAAGGGTTTGGGAGGCTCACCATGTGTTTGAAGTCAAATGGACGTCGGATTCCTGTTGAAACTCGATGGATCGTCCAAGGTCAGTTTACCAGCAAATTCTGTGTCAAATTTACAAGGCCGGTTCATAGTCAAACCTTCATCAAATTGAACCCCAATTTTTATCACAGATTCCTACACATCTCTACTAGATCTCCACAAAATTTAACTCCAAAATTCTAAGGTTTCGGCCTTCAAAAGGACTAGGAACCGGACCTACCTCAGATTGGCTCCGATTCTATCAACTCTTGGGAGAATCCTTGGTCGGGGCTCCTTAGTGCTCCAAATGACTTGATTCTTATTCGAGAATGTCGGCAAGACATAGATCTACACTGGTATGGTCGGCCAGCGGTCAGACGGTGGCCAGAGATTGTCAGCGACGGCACTGGACAAAGAGGTCAGTGCTGGTCGCCGGTGACAGAAAGAAGGAGGAAGAAGAAGAGGGGTGTTCGGTGGTCTAAGGGGGAGTTATGGCTGGCCAAATGGAGTGAAGAGAGAGAAGAAAAGCTTATATATAAGGCCTTGCTCAAATAGTTGAATGGTAGGTTTGGCATAGTGGATATGACTTGTCTTTACCCCATCTATTGACACATGTCCACTTGTCAATCATGCTTTGATCCAATGGCCCATAATCCTTCTTGATTTTTTCGGCAGCCTTGAGGGGTTTAATGTCTAAATTGCCCTTCTTCATTTGCTTGGGCAAGGTTCTAAACTTGAGGGGCAAAAGGATAATTTTACCATCGACGTTCAGAACGTCATTTTTCTCGTTCCAGAATTTTTCGATAGGACGACGATCAATCCAAATAGCGTTGGCATTCTTGATTTTCCATTTAAAATCTTTCAAGACTCGTTTCTAATGGTTTCCTCTATCAGACGTGATTCCAGCCTATCTCGAACCGACGGGCGGCTTTTGCAAACATTACACGTATCGACCCCGTAATTCATATCACGTTTAGGGCTCGTCAATTCATGGCGGCTTTAGTTTTCATGTAATTGTGAGGGTTTATTGCTAGTCCCTATGGTCTCGATCTTCACGGTTCGATTAAGGAAAAATTTACAAATCATACGTTGGTTAAGCGGCATCACCCGCGCTCCAATTGTATGACACTCGCAAGACAATCCTTAATCGTTCTTAGATCGGCCTCTTGGTGGTTCTAAATATCCCCTCGACAATCCTTATGGTCAAAGTGTCATTTCCTATCCAAGTCGCCTAGGTCCACGTACCTCGTCTCGCGTTAGCCTTTTCATTTTGGTCAACCTACTCAAATTGATCAGATTTGAGCGAAATATGACTGAAACACATCGTTTGATATATATAAACTTCTCATTAATGAGTCTGAAATTGACTGGAAATCAGAATATCACAACTCTTCCCCCCTTACAAAAATTTCGTCCTCGAAATTTACATTACACTTAATTACTCAAACAAATGGGGGTGATGTCGCCTCATCATCTCTTCGTTCTCCCATGTAGCACCTTCCGTTCCATAGTGCTCTCATATTACCTTGACCAGAGGAATCTTCTTATTCCTAAGGATTTGCTCCTTCCAATCTTCGATCCTTATTGGCTTTTCCACGTAAAACACTCTGTCGTCCACTTATATGGCTTCATAATCCAAAACATGTGTCAGGTCCGGTTCATACTTTCGCAACATCGACACATGGAACACATAATGCACCTGGGATAGATTGGACGGCAGGGCAAGCCTATAGGCCAAGGTTCCAATCTTCTCTAGTATCTCGAATCGGCCTACATACCTTGAGCTCGGCTTCCCCTTCTTTCCAAATCGTGACAGTCCTCTCATTGGTGACACTTTGAGGAAGACGTGATCACCCACTTGAAACTCCAAGGGCTTGCGTTGTTTATCCGCATAGCTCTTTTGACAACTCTGTGCCGTCCTCAGTTTATCCCGAATTATCTTCACTACTTCCACTGATTGCTCTACCAGTTCTGGGGTGGTGATACTCCTTTCTCCGACTTCATCCCAGGTGTAGCTGCTCTTCATATCCACCTTTGAAATTTATGACGAATGCTCTCAACATGTCCTCGAGCGTCTGAATTGTACTTTCTGACTGTCCGTCCGTCTGTGGATGGTACGCCGTACTAAACTGCAATTGAGTCCCCATGGCTTCTTGCAGACTTTTCCAAAAAATTTTCGTGAATTTAGGATCTCGATCGGACGTAATCGTCACTGGCACTCCGTGCAACCTCACTATCTGCCTCATGTACAGCTTTGCATACTTATCCATAGCAAAATCCTTTCGCATAGGAATGAAGTGGGCAGACTTGATCAATCTGTCCACGACTACCCATATCGAGTCGTGACCTCTATGGCTCCTCAGAAGTCCCATCACAAAATCCATAATTATGTGCTCCCACTTCCACTCGGGAATCTCCAGTGGCTGTAACAATCCTCCAGGCTTACATTACTGCGCTTCTACTTGCTGGCATGTCAAACATTTAGCCACGTACTTTGTTACGTCCACCTTCATTCCGTTCCACCAATAATGCTGTCATAAATTCGGGTACATCTTTGTGCTTCCAAGGTGGACATTATAGTTGCTCCTATGAGCCTTTGACAAGATCCTTTCTCTAAGTCCTTCATCGTTTGGCACATACAGTCGTCCTCTAAACTTCAGAATTTCGTCCTCAAGCACCTGAAACTCGAGTTTACTCTTCATCACGTCCATCTCAAGGATTTTCTAAATCTCTGAGCCCATAGACTGTAAGGCTTTTATTCTTTCCTAGACCTCAGGTTCCACCTTCAACGTAGCTATCAAGCTAAACAACTGATGGACTTCTAATCTGAATTCGGAGTCTCTCAAATCTTCAATCATCGACCAACCTTTCACTAGTAGGCATGCGATGTTTGACTTCCGACTCAGTGCTTCTGCTACTCTGTTTGCTTTCCCAGGGTGATATAATATCTTACGATCATAGTCCTTGAGCAGCTCCATCCACCTACGCTGCCTCATATTCAGTTTTTTCTGGGAAAACAAATACTTTAAGCTCCGATGGTCCGTATATATCTGAAACTTCTTGCCATAAAAGTAGTGTCTCCAAATTTTCAGGGCAAATACAAACGCCTCTAACTCCAAGTCATGTGTCTGGTAATTCATCTCATGTGGCCTCAACTGTCTGGATGCGTAGGCTACTACTCTCCCGTGCTGCATCAACACACAACCTAATCCTTTCAGCGAAGCATCGCTGTATATTTCATAACCTCCTGGTCCCGACAGAATGGTCAACACTGGTGCGGTCGTCAATTTATGCTTAAGCTCTTGGAAGCTTTTCTCACATTTATCGGTCCATTCAAACCTCATTTCCTTCTTCGTCAACCGCGTCAATGGGATGGCTATGGATGAGAATTTATCCACAAAACGTCTGTAGTATCCTGCCAATCCCAAGAAACTTTTGACTTTCGTAACTGTAGTAGGCCTTGGCCAATTGGTTACCGTTTCAATCTTTGTAGGATCCGCTTCAATCTTTGTAGGGTCCACTTCAATTCCTTCTCCAAACACCACATGACCAAGAAAAGCTACCCAGTTCAGCCAAAACTTACACTTACTGAACTTTGCATAGAGCGTGTGCTCTCTCAGAGTCTGTAGCACAATCCTTAGGTGTTCCTCATGTTCTGCATCGTTCCTCGAGTAAATCAAGATATCGTCAATAAAGACTATGACGAATCTATCCAGAAATTCCTTAAATACTCGATGTATTAGGTCCATAAAAGCAGCTGGAGCGTTGGTCAAACCAAACGGCATCACCGTAAACTCATAATGACCATACCTCGTCCTAAAAGCAGTCTTAGGTATGTCTTTCTTCTTGATCCTCAACTGGTGATACCCAGTCCTCAAGTCAATCTTTAAAAACACTGATGCTCCTTGCAACTGATCAAAAAGATCATCAATCCTCGGCAGCGGATACTTGTTCTTCACTGTCACTAGGTTCAGCTGTCGATAGTCAATGCATAATCGCAAAGACATATCCTTCTTCCTTGCAAATAGCACCAGTGCTCCCCACGGTGAAGTACTTGGTCGAATGAATCATTTATCTAAGAGCTCTTGCATCTGCACCTTTAACTCCTTTAACTCTGATAGGGACATCCTGTAAGGTGCTTTCGAGATCGGCTCCGTTCCAAGGGCTAACTCAATTACAAACTCTATTTCTCGTTCCAGTGGTAATCCTGACAACTCTTGGGGAAATATATCAGGAAATTCACGTACTACCGGGATATTCTCTAACTTTGGTTCCTCGGTAGTCGTGTCCAATACCATCACTAAGTATGCTTGACACCCTTCGGTCATCAACTTAGTTACTTCCAAATATGAGACTAAGAGAATCAAGATTCCTCCTCGACTTCCCACAAACTCAAAGCTAGGGCGGCTTCTTGGATAAAACCGGATTGTTCTACTACCACAGTCTACTACTGCCCCCTGCTTACCCAACCAATCCATTCCTATGATTATGTCAAAATCAAACATAGGCAATATAGCCAAGTCAATGTTCTCTTTACTCCCTCCAATAACAATCTCACAACCAGCACAACCCAATGAAACTATTATGTTATCCTTTAAGGGAGTTGCCACATGCAGAATCATGCTCAATGGTTTCAATTTCATACCCACTAAATCAGCAAACTGTGCAGAGATGAATGAATGCGTGGCACTAGGGTCAAATAATGCGTATGCAGCTTGATTGCACAAGTAGACCGTACCTGTGACCACTCCAAGTGCTTCCTCCGCCTCTCTGCGGGTTACTACATACACTCTGCCCTGTGCAAGTGGTTTGTTCTGCTTAATCTGAGGCGTTGCAATCGACGGTCCCTCTTGTGGCCTCTATCCTTGCGGTTGATTTGCCGAAGCTTGGTTTGGACATACCCTCATCTGATGGCCCAGTTGACCGCACTTGAAACAAGCTCCCGTCCTTACTGGGCATGGCCCATTCCCATGCCTCGTACCGCAAAGGCGACAGTTCTAGTTCGCAGGATTCGGTGGTTTCACGATATTCTTCTACACTAGAGGCACAAAGCACCTATTACCAGTCATCGGTCTCTTGCCCATCTGGCGATTATCTTTGAATGATGGGAACTTCGATCTAGTTGCGGCATTTCTTTCTTTCAAGTCTCGTTCTATCATCTGGCCCCGCTCACAAATCTCCTTGTACGTCCTCAAATTCAGCGCAATCATCTAGCTACGAAGCTCGGGCCTCAGACCATCTCTAAACCTTCTTGCTTTCTCCAGAGGGTCCTCCACAAATTGAGGTGCATACCTCGAAAGCCTCGTGAATTCAGCCTCGTACTGATCTATTGTCAGCTGGTTCTGGCGCAACTGCAGGAACTCCAATTGTTTCCTTTTCTTGGCCGTCTCATAAAAATACTTATCATTGAAGGCCGTCTTAAAGACTTCCCAGTTCATGGCCGTTCCTTCAGGGAAGACGCCATCCTTGGTGGCAGCCCACCAATCATTCGTTGTACCCTCCAGCTGGTACACGGCTAGTAGTACCTTCTCCTCGCGGTGCATCTCAGCACACCAAAAGCCTTCTCTAATTTTTCTATCCATCTGGGTGCTAGCTCAGGATCTCCAGTCCCATCAAACTGTGTTGGCTTTAGCTTTATAAATTGTTCTACTAGCTGGCCCATCTGTCTGGCCACGACGATATCTTCTTGGGCATTCATAGTCTCGGTGCCCTGGCCAGGTTCATTCTGACTTCCATTACCACCATTGTGGCTATTGTTGGCGTTGACGGCGGCTATGGCAGCTCCTACTACCTAGGCGATGGCAGCGTCCCGATCTTGGGCCTGCCTATCAATCATGTCGCCGATTCTTTCCAATGCTCTTAGCACACCATCCATCCTTGGATCTTCAACGACAGGTGGCCTCGAGCTAGAGGCTCTGCCTCTTGGTCTTCCAGCCCTTCTAGGTGGGTTACTCATTCTTGTCTCTTTCTACTGAACCTGATCCATCACAAGTCCAGCAAGAAGTTAGTAACTTACTCAATCATCCAAATCCAGAGCTACTAACTAACCCTTAACAGAAATAGTTATGCTACAACAGTACTCCGTACATCAACTCCAGAAACATTTCAACCAATAGCCCATGACCATTTCTCAGTTCCATTCACTTTAGTGATTTGCTAAAACCAATCACTTTCATTCCTCAAACAAACCAAGGTCTAGAAATGACCTTCAATCCTAAGCAGAGAACTTGAACCTTAAGCATTTCCACAACCCTACCAAAGTATGCTGTCAACCTTAAGTACTAGGTCACAAGCTATACACCCCATGCCTTATCTTAACCAGTCCCCTAAGGTCTTGCTATTCATCCTTGTCCCAACTTAACCTCCTTATTACTCCATTCCTTAACCAACTTTGGTTCGAGCTGACCTTGCTCTGATACCAATTAAGCGGGGATGTCACGCCCCGAGCCCAGCGAGCGCGCGAACATCCCTGCAAGTAAATAACACATCTCTCGTGGTCTCAAGATCCACGAACAAGTCGAGAGATAATATGTAAACATAAGCATGCGGAAGCGTTGCTGAAATAATCCCCGTACAAATATAAGTTAAGTGGGACATGGATAGCATAGCAATAGTCAAATATCATAGCATATGGTCCATACAAACGCCAGCTACTATAATTTGCTAACAAACTGGGCGACGAGGTAGTTCGCAAAAAGAGACCCTCATGACATCCAAAAGGACAGGACCAAGTCGCCTCCAAAAGAGTCAGGCCAATAAATAATATCTCCTAGGATGAGCTGCTGGAGTCCCCAGAATCCTCTGCGTCCTTGGTCGGCTCATCCTTAAAGAACGTCTCGAACGGAACCTCGATGGAATCCTCCATAGTCTCCTCACACGATGGCTTGGCCAGGTCCTCCTTAGTTGTCTCCAAGACTATGACCTCGTCCTCCTTGACAGTGAAGTCCAGCGTCGGGGTCTTCTTCGGCTCATTCCTAGAGCCGACTATATACCCATATGGCAACTCCTGCTCCCCAACAGTCTATCACCAAGCAAGGATAACTCCCTGGGATATCTCGTGAGACATTAGTGGACCAATCTGCTCGTCCCCAACTCTCTTAAACCATGCCTCGAACTTATGAGGCTTCCAATCAGGGCTACCATCGTCGACCCATACGACAGTGAAATTTCTCACATATATGTTCCCTTGACTATCCAAGAACTCATTAAAATACGCCGTCATTTCTTTGGGGTCCCCAAAACGTATAGGCCACATCTCTAAGGCCTAGGATCGGTAAAAATAAAGGTGCCCAAAGGGGTGAGATACACATCTCAGTAAAAGAATCCTAACCCTAGGTCAGGTCGACCGTCCACTCAAGCAGTCGTACACCCCAATCATTCAAAACTCACAAGCACGAAGGCATATCAGGCACAAATCAATAAAACCACAACATACAGATGACAAGCATGCAATGATGACCTCATGTCACACTTAGATGATTATGCACACCCGCCTTGTCTCTTCACCACAATCATCAATCTCCGCCTGCCTCAATCTCTAACCCGCGATCACCAAGAACTATCCTTTGGAAACTCTTCATAAATTGATCAATTTCAACCTCGACTCACCCAATTGAGTCCAATCTCCCTAACCTAAGTTTAAAATTCCCTTACCTTGCACTTTATATCACCAAATATTTCTTCATGGGTCCTCAAGGTTCGGCCAAATCAATCCGAGGGTCAATTCACCGTGCAACCTAGCAATTCCAACCGATTTGTCAATCTTCCAAGTCCAAATCACCCATTCATGAATACCCAATTCTCCATAGTACAATCTGTAGCATCTTAACACATCTTAAACATCAATTTGAGTCCCATAACCATCTATTCTTGCACCCACCAGAATAGATTTTGTACAGAACCGAACCGGTTCATTTCGATTCTGTGCAAACCATGCACTTTCAGCCTTATTTCTACTCCAAATCTAATATTTAAATACTATTCTACCTCTTAACATGTCTACCTAAGGGTTTGGGAGGCTCACCATGTGTTTGAAGTCAAATGGCCACCGGATTCCTGTTGAAACTCGCTGGATCATCTAAGGTCAATTTATCGGCAAATTCTGTGTCAAATTTACAAGGTCGGTTCATAGTCAAAACTTCATCAAATTGAGTCCCAATTTGTATCACAGATTCCTCCACGTCTATACTAGATCTCCACAAAATTTGACTCCAAAATTCTAAGGTTTCGGGCTTCAAAAGGACTAGGAACTGAACCTACCTCAGATTGGCTCCGATTTTGTCGACTCTTGGGAGAATCCTTGGCCGGGGCTCTTTAGTGCTTCAAATGACTTTATTCTTATTCGAGGATGTTGACAAGACGTGGATCTACGGTGGTGTGGTTGGCCGGCGGTCAGACGGTGGCCGGAGATAGTCGGCGACGGCACTGAACAGAGAAGTCAATGCTGGTAGCCAGCGACAGAAAGAATGAGGAAGAAGAAGAGGAGTGTTCGTTGGTGTAAGGGGGAGTTATGGCTTGCCAAATAGAGTGAAGAGAGTGAAGAAAAGCTTATATACAAGGTCTTGGTCAAATGGTTGAATGGTAGATTTGGCATAGTGGATATGACTTGTCTTTACCACATCTATTGAAACATATCTACTTGTCAATGATGCTTTGATCTAATGGCCCATAATCCTTCTTGATTTTTCGGTAGCCTTGAGGGGTTTAATGTCCAAATTGACCTTCTTCAATTGCTTGGGTAAGGTTCTAAGCTTGAGGGGCAAAAGGGTAATTTTATCTTTGACGTTCAGAACGTTATTTTTCTCGTTCCAGAATTCTTCGATAGGGCGACGGCCAATCTGAATAACGTTGGAATTCTTGATTTTCCATTTCAAATCTTTCAAGACTCGTTTTTGATGGTTTCCTCTATCTTTTAGCCTATCTCAAACCGATGGGCGACTTTTGCAGACATTACCCGTATCGACCCCGTGATTCAAATCACGTTTAGTGCTCGCCAATTCATGATGGCTTTGGTTGTCATGTAATTGTGAGGGTTTATCGCTAGTCTCTATGGTCTCGATTTTCACGGTCCGATTAAGGAAAAATTTGCAAATCATTCGTTGGTTAGACGGCATCACCCGCTCTCCAATCGTATGACACTCGCAAGAAAATCCTTAATCATTCTTAGATTGGCCTCTTGGTGGTTCTAAATATCCCCTCGACAATCCTTATGGTCAAAGCGTCATTTCCTATCCGAGTCGCCTAAGTCTACTTACCTCGTCTTGCGTTAGCCTTTCCCTTTTGGTCAGCCTACTCAAATTATCAGATTTGAGCGAAATGCGACTGAAACACATCGTTATATATATATAAACTTCTCATTAATGAGTCTGAAAATGACTGGAAATCAGAATGTCACATGTGTCGATACAGGCCTGGAGTGAAATTGAAAACCTGATGCGTTTACGCGGGTTTGTGATGGTCTAAGGCGTATTTATGAGGACCGAGCCTGAGGCATTCTAAACGAAAGCGTGAAAATGAGGAAGTTTGGATGGGTGGAGTGTGTGATTTGGCATGGTAATGTGTGTTTGATTCTAGTGATGTGATATGGCACCATGACTGCATGCATGATACTCGTTTCATTAGCACGTTGTTTTATGACTGTTGAATACCTCTTGTGATTACATGTGCGCTTGTCGTTGATTGTATATGTTTGAGTGTACGGTCAGCCTAACCTAGGGTTAGGACCTACCTTATCGAGATGTAAATCTCACCCCGTTGTGGTACCACATTTTTTTTTTCAGATCCTAGACCGTGATCATGTGGCCAATGAGGTTTGGCGACCTGAAAGAGATGTCGGTATATTTTGATGAGTTCCTGAACGGACAAGGGACGGTGTATGTTAGGAAATGTATCATAGTCTAGTTTGACGAGGGTGGCAGTAGTTGGAAACCTCATAGGTACGAGGCCTGGTTTAGAAAAGTATGGGATGTTTCTACAGGGCCATTGATGCCCATTGACGTACTCCGCGGAGTAATCCCTAATTGGTGTCATCCAGCTCGGGATTAAGTGAAGGCTGAGGGGTTAGTAGCCGGCTCGAGGAACGTTCCTGAGAGGACCTCGACCTTGGAGGACACCGACGAGGTCATCGTGATCGAGGCTACCGAGGACGATCAGGTGGAGCCGTCAGCTGACGAGACACTCGAGGACACCGTTGAGGTTTGTTCTGAGACACTCTCGGAGTACGAGCCATCTGAGGATACTAACGACTCCAGTAGCTCGACTTAAGAGTCTCTATCCTTTTGGTCAGATAGTTTGATGGTGACCTCGATGCTTGTCTCTTTTTGGGAGTAGTGATGATCGTCTTTTGTACTAACCTTGTCACCCCTACTGATCAGCATGTTTAGTTAGCCAGCACCCTTGTATGAACAATTAAGAGTTTATGTATCTATTGGTACTCTCGCTACCCAGGTGCCTTTTTATTATTGTACGGAGGAGTTTGTATATTATCGCTTCCGCTTGCTATCGATATGGTTCGTCTCTCAACCTATGTGAATCCTGGGACCTCGAGAGAGAGAGAGTTTATGCTTGTAGAGAGTCGCGCGCTCGTGCCCAGAGCGTGGGGCGTGACATTTTTCATGTTATATAAATTAATTTATAATTTTTTTATTTGACAGATAAAAGCAAAACGAGCCTTCCTCTTGGCAGTTGGAGCTCCTCATTAGGTGCGTGTTCTCTCTCGACAATTTGAGGTAAATTTTATTGTATTTTTTTTTGGCAGTTCTGTAAGTATAAATTTATTTATTTAGTCGTTATTTATACCATGTTATTTATAGATTGTTAATATTATGTCCTGAGAAGCATGGGCTAGATTTCATCCGGTCCAAAAAATATTTTTTTAAGTAAATTTAAAATTTGTATAATTAAAAAATATAATATATAAAATGGCCACAATCAAATGATCATAGACTATTTTTGGTAATTACGCATGCGATTTTTTTAAAATGACGATTTCGCCCTTATAGAAAATAATCTCCAAAAAAATTGAAAAAATTCTGAAAAACTTCCAAAAATAGAAAATGGCCACAATCAACTGACCATGGACTATTTTTGGTAATTTGGCCTCCGAATTGTAAAGAATGACAATTTTGCCATTTTGGCAAATAATCTCGAAAAAATACAAAAAAATTGAAAATTTTTCAAAAAATAGAAAATGGTCACAATAAAATGATCATGGACTATTTTCATTAATTTGACCTCTGAATTTTAAAAAAAATGATGTTTTTGCCCTTCTGAGAAATAATCTCCGAAAAAAATCTGAAATTTTTTGAAAAACTCCCAACAATAGAAAATGACCACAATTAACTTGCCATGGATTATTTTTGGTACTTTGGACTCCGAATTTTTAAAAATGATGATTTTGTCCTTTTAGCAAATATTCTCCGAAAATATCGAAAAAAAATTCCGAAAAGCTCCTAAAAATAGAAAATGGTCACAATCAACTGACCATGGACTATTTTCGGTATGAATTCACACGTAGCTGCATGGTGTGACTAGATTTCAAGAGAAAAATGGACGGAAGCTTATGATGGAGGAAGGAGACACGGAGCGATGAGAACAAATTTAGTTGAATTTGTCAACAGGATACTGAAGGTATCGCGATCTATCAATAACAGCTTTGGTAGATAAGATATTCTTCCAAATATCCAAGTCTTTCAACACAAGAAGAATGATGTGCAGGATGCAGGTTTAGCAAGGGCGTATACGTACGCAATTTGCGGATGAGACGTTCAACGAAAACAGTACCAAAGCAAATAGGCATGAAGTTACACGTTTCAACTCTTATACAGGAATTTTTGAAGTTAAAACTGGGTGCATTAGATCCACAGGATCGGGGGGTTAGAAATAGATAGTGTGCCTAGCCGAGTGAACCTGTACATGAGAGAAATTTGAAAAGATTAAAATCTGATGTTCTCACGTAATTGCAGCATGCCAAGCACATGGAATTGATTGCCATGTGTACGTAGATGAATGCTACTCGCTGGATAAAACCCTTCAGTGCACTCAATACACCTTTTACTCGTTGAGGCATCTCGACTACTGGTCAGGAACTGACGACCTGCCATTAGTATCGGACTCGAGGCATATTAGAAAGAAAGAATGGCTCCGTACATCTCGAATACGTAATAAGATGAACTGGAAGATGCCGAGCAGTAGTAATGCGCGTAACCAGTGCAACAACTGTAGAAAATCAAGGCACAACGGACAAATTTGTGCATACAGATCTGCCAGGCAATATATCATAGTTGTGTAAATTATATAAAATAGATATTTTGATTTATTGCAAAGTAATAATACAGCAACCCAGTAATTTGATTCGGTTCCTCTTTGAATTATAGGTAATATTGATCGCAAATTTTTTAATGATAGAATATGACAATTGCAAGATATTTATTTACTTTGTTCCTCCATTCTATGTGCACATGATACATGTAAATTTCTTGTAATGTTATAATTGACAATTGTAAATATTTATTGGCATCCTTTGTAATTTATTTGTAGATATGGATCAGAGAACATACATTCGGCCGAGCCCTATGGATGATTCACTCCGTACACAATAGGATCGACATAGATCGTAGGCCAAATGGGACGCTCAGGTAATTGACTAATTCAGTAGTCAATTTGTCACTTGTGACAGCATTATCAAAATTCCTACTAACACTTCTCCTTGTCACATGTCACAGGATCATCATGATGAAGCGCTCACATGTCGGAGATCTACATGAACTTGATCCATGCATAGTCCCATGTCTGTGAGCTTTAGGCTTTCATCAAGTTTATATGATGGGATTTGGCATTTGATTACTACAGTGATTAAGCGGTAGAGGCTGAAGACCCACACCTTTCATATGCCAGAAGGTGAATGTACGATCACACTGTAGGATGTTGCGGTACTAACTGGCTTTCCCATTGATAGACATGTAGTTATCCACCCCACTAATAGGAATTTGGGCATTTTCTGTGACGATCTACTAGGTGCTCGTCCAGACAATTTACGTAGCACGTCGATGAGGATGGGTTGGCTAAAATAAAACTTTGCTCATAATCCAGACGATGTCGATGAAATCACCGTGCAATGGCATGCTAGAACATTCGTTCTCCGGTTGCTTGGAGGATCTATTTTTACTGACAAACCAGGGTCTAGGATTAATTTGCTATTTCTTCCATTATTGGAAAAACTTAACGACCCTACCCAGTATAGTTGGGGTTCAGCAGCGCTTGCGTGGCTGTATCGGAAACTGTACAATGCAACCGATCTAGAAATGAAGCAGACTAGCGGTGCCCTACATGTTTTGCTGATTTGGGCGTAGGAGTGTTTCAGATGTATCTCCCCATCCCTGAGGAACTGTAACCTTTTTTTCTGATGCACCTCTCAATAGCCGGTATGTAAGCTAATGCTTTTTCAATTCGTGAGATATTAATTCTTTCCGGTACGTATAATATATGAAGATTTTATTTTTATTTTTTATTGCTGATGAAGTCAGGCCCGATAGATAACGGAGGTGCCTACACATACTTTGTTGCATTTGCGCTACCTACTTAATAGATTGTCATCTGTAGATGTAAGTAATGATGGCAACAAGCGAGTTTATTATAATGTTAACTTTTAAATTAATTCTTCATTTAATTTAATTTATTTTATTGTGATAACAAATTACTTGGTTGCCCTATGCATTCAAGTTATGGGGGAATTACCAAATTACCGCCGGCAGGGACAACACATTTGGACAGCTCGCGTCCCACTCATATGCTACTGGATAGTTAAGTGGCATTATCCAGATTAAGGACTACGATAGTTTGGTATGCATCCGCCAATATCGATAACTCCTAGCGATCATACGACCTTGCATGATATTAAGTTAAGGCCAGTTGGGAGAGATTAGATAGTCACGCACATAGAGCTCATCAACATATGGGATGATCGTGAGGCGTATATAGTCCAAGAAGCTCCTGCAGTGGAGCCACTTCATTTTCATTTAGTAAATATGGAGTGGTTTCGTAGACATACACGGAGGTAGATTTCCATTTCGAGAGCCAGAATGGGTTCATCGGTTGGTGCAAACATTTTCAATTTAAATCTTTACTTTTATTTTAACGTAAGTAATTAACTTTTGAAAACTTTTGTGATTTTTTATATCATTACCAGAGTGATGGCGTCGAACGTGCTATACATATTTTGGACACCGTCAACCCATCTCGTTAGGCTTGGAGAGAAGTACAGAGATACTTAAGGCAACGCTATATGCCCAGCATGAGGAGAGGCAGATTACAATGATGCCATTACCCCAGCCAGCAACTACATCGGTACTAGTTGGGCCACACGATAATGACCCACCTTAGACTATTGAGCCAACTAGGAGAACCACTCGAGCTCATCCAGATAATAATATTGTCCTCCACACCTTGGACTATCATACATCAGATTTCTCTCTAGGGTTTGGCCAGACAAATTTCGATACAGGATTCGCCCAATTTGTTGGCCCATTTCATGGAGGTTATACTTTTCAATATGGTGACAATCAAGAGCCGCATATGCCAGCTACTTCTCCGGTTTCATGGGGATCTGATTTTCCTCCACATTTTCAAGCGCATCTTACAGTAGGCTATGCAAAATCTAGGCATGGCATATTTTCAGACTTTGATGATGCATCACCATTACAGATTCATGAGTCATCACAACATATGCCTTCGTCATCTACACGCATGCTCCTTTGGATGCTCATTGTTGTCATTACAACACGAGATTCGCCGATCAACGAAGAGTACCTGATTGCAGAACAGGAGGCCATGTAGGAGGACGACATCATTAGTGCAAGTCGGTGCAATTCAAGTTGATGATTATTCTTTTCGGGATTAGATAAATTGAGGTTGAGGATTGTTATATATCATTATAAATTTTCATAGCTATATTTTTTAATTCGTTTATTTTTTCACGTTCATGTAATCATGATATGTCATATTTTAGAATAATGTTATGCATATTTTTAATTAATAATTTACATAAATCATAAATTAATTATAATAAAACCCGGTCGGGTGGCGTGGCGACTCGTTACGATGGGGCGGGTTGACTTGTCGCGTGCCCTAGCCCTTCCAGCACACGACCATTGCCCGCTGGATAGAATGGCACGAGACCGTCGCCCACTGGACCGATCAGCGTGCGACCATCGCTCGCTCGCGCTAAGGTCGCATGGGTCTCGAGCGACAACCCAATTGTCACATGGGACCCAAATCAATATTTAGTTTTTGTGACATTCTAAATTTTTTGTTATTTCAAGACCTTTGACTGTAAGATACCTATCGAAGTATTTCAGTTATGTCTCGCTCGGATCTAATCAGTCTCACGTCAATTAACCAAAAGGGAAAGGCTAACGCGTGATGAGGTACGTGGACCTATGAAACTAGATTAGAAAATAGTACTTTGACTATAAGGATCGTCAAAGGAACATTTAGAACCGAGGCCGATCTAAAAATGATTAAGGAAGGCATTGCTAGTATTGTACGATTGGGATGCAGGTGATACCGCTTAACCAAAGTATAATTTGTAAAATTTTCCTAAATCGAATTGTGACAATCGTAGCCTCGGGGCTAGTGATAGACCCTCGCGATTACATGACAACCAAAGTTTTCGTAGTTTGAGTTATCGTAAGTATGATGAGAATTACAAAGTCGATACGCATAAAGTCCGCAAAAGCCACACTTTAATTTGAGACAAATTGAAATTTCGATCGACCAAAAATCGATCATGAGATAGGATCTCGAAATTTGAAATTGGAAAAGAGGGATTCCAACATTTGATATGGATTGGATGCCGGCCTATCAAGGGTGAAAAATATCAGGAAAACAAATTTCAGACGAAAGATGTGAAAAGACCATTTTACCTTTGGAGAGTTAACCTTGCCTAACTGATTTAAGAAGGGCATATTAGTCACTTGACATTTCCTTCTTCCCAAAGGAGGTTGCTGAACATTAAGGAGGCAAGAAAGTAATTTGAGCCTTGATATTATTGACTAAGGGCTAGTGTCGTTACATATGTGATGGTCATTAATTTTTCACTATCCTAATCTTCTAGAACTTTGACCATGGTTGAATGAAACCTCATTCTATCTGCTATCTCCCTCAAAATTTTGTGGACCAGCCCTTCCCTTCCCTTCATTTTGAGTTTTTCCTCAAGAACAAAAACTGCTCTGTTTCGACCAGCTTCTGTCTCTTAGTTCGGTCGGTATGAATACCTCTTCTGGTGACCTTTTAGCTGGCCGCCAAGCACCACAGGTTAGTTTAACCTTTCCTTGACAAGCTTCAATTGGTTTTGTAATTTTTGGTGGTCTGGTTAATTTATAGAAATTTTTGGAAGAAAACAAGACGGATTTTGAGATAACAGAGAGAGGACTATGGTTCACCCTCTTAGAGACTACAAATGGCTTCGAATTTTTTTTGGAAATTACATGACATGTAGTACTAGGCTCACTAAACTGGGGCCGCTATTTTGGTTAAGTTTCGATTAGGTTTTGATGGTTGAATCGAGGTGATTTTTAAGAGCAGAATCTGACCGCCGATTGGTCTAGGATGAAGTGAGCTGATCGGAGGTCTAAGGAGTGCTATTTAACTTTGAATTTCATCGTGGGACTATATAACATGTTAATTGAGGTTTTAGCAAGAGGAGTTGGTGATAAATTGGAGCTTAAGGTAATGCATGGGCTATTTAATGCACAAGGAAGCATAACCGATTCTGCTCTGTTTTGGATTTGTGCAAACCGGTTATGTTGGGGGCTGTTCTTGACATCATCATGCTCTAAATATGGTGTTAAGGCATACTAGAATATGATTTAGGGTATTATTAAGGTGTACGATGGGTGGAGTTGAAGTTAGAAAAGAGAAATTGACTGAAATAATGAATTGTTGCTAAAGTATATTGCTACCCTGTTTTGGACAATAGTGATCTTGTTCGGAAGCTGAGCTTGACAAGGGATTTTGGTGAAAATTTGCTAATTGGAATGAAGGTAAGCGACCCCTAAACCTATATTAGAATATTTGGATGCAACTGGATAGTTTTATTGCAGAATCGATGAGTTGACAATTTTGTTACACTTGGTTGAGTGGAAATTGAATGGAGTTGTTGAGGAATGAGTGCTCACTTGCTATTAAAATCGTAGTTCTTTTGCCTGAATTGATGATGTAATTGTTGGTATGTCCTACTTGATTATGTGGCTACAGGATATGTGACTCCTGAGTTATGTTTTGCGATAAAGTACGACCTTTTTGACAAGAAAATGGTTTATGATGGACCTTCTAAAACTTCTCATGATGATAATGTGATTAAATGACAATTGAGACAATTCTTGACTTTGGATATTTGTTGAGACCTATGGTATCCTGAGGCGACTTAACGCGGGATTGCATCGTGAGCATATCTTGAGGCGTCTTAACGCAGGATTGCATTCTAAGTAAACCCTGAGGCGTCTTAACGCGAGGTTGTGATTGAATGATATTCTGATGTGTCCTAACGCAGGATAAGGAAATGTACATATTGACATGAGTTGGAAATTTGTTAGTAAACCTGACGCGTCTTAACGCGGGTTTATTTGTCTTGGTAGTCTAATGCGTTGAACACGGACTAATCCATTGAGTTGTGGATTGACAATTTTATTGGTTATTACTTCATGTGGTGTTGATGTGTTTCTTGGCTAGTACGGAAGCTTGTGTTACTTTTTTTATATTTGTCTTGATTGTAATTTCTTCGCAAGATTTTTGATATGATGCTTTTGTATAAATGTCATTTGTCCTTTTGTCACTGCTTGATTGTTGCTGTGAAAGCTCGTCTGGTGGGACTGATGGTCCAAATTAGAATTGGGCTAGCTTGCTGAGACGTAAATCTTACCCCATGGTGGTATCCTTTTTCTTTCCAGATTCCAAACTTTGAATATGTTGCTTACGTGCCTAGGAGATCCCAAAGAGATGACAGCTTATTTTGAGAGATTTTCAGATAGATGAGGTACAATTTATATTAGGAAGAGTACGGTAGTATGGGTTGATGAGGGGGAGGAAGACTGGAAGCCACATCGTTTTGAGGCATTGTTCAAGAGAGTTGGAGAAGTTACCACTGGTCCATTAAAGGATCACGAGGTTCCAAGACGTGTAGTTCCATCGTGATGCCATTCTCGAGATGAGATCAAGGTAGAGGGTTCCGTGGTAGGCTCGAGGAACATTCTAGAGGAGACCCCGGCTAGAGAGGCGAGTATCGAGGTGATTGAGATTTCTAACTTGGAGAATGAGATGGAAGAGGACACCATAGAAGTACGATCAGAAACTTTCTCGGATTACGATCCCGAAGAGGAAATAAGTCGAGCCGAAGCTACTAGTACTGCTTTATGGGCTCAAGATCACATAACCGTTGGAGTTGTCTTTTGGTGGTGACGATCTTTTTGGTGGAGTTTAATGGTTGTCTTTTGTTCGCCCTTTTGTTTTCCTCGACCTTAGCTAGTGGTATTAGCAAGTCCCTGGCCTTGTTTGTATAAACTCGTCCTCTTGATATGTAAATCACCCTTTTCTTTATCCCGTATCTCATTCTTTGTTTTCTTTTACTCTTCCGCATGCGAGTCTCATTATTTATCGCCGAAAAAAAAAAGGATATCATGGGACTGTATTTACGGCATGAGTGGATGAACGCACTTGTAAGGTGCGCAGGGCTTGACATCCTAGTTGAAGTGGTATCAGAGCAAGGTTGGCTCAATCCAAGTCGATTGAGGATTGGAGTAATAAGGAGGAATGAGATTTGGGATGATTGGGTAGCGAGACCATAAAGGGATTCGCTAGAATCAAGTAAAAAATGCGTGGAATATGCGTTGGCGCATGTGATTGGCATTATGAAAGTGGTGAGTTATGATGATTAGATAGTGACCAAACTTCGTACTTAGCGGGTGTATTGATTGTGGATGCTTTCTTAATAAAATATTGAATATTGTGTTTGAAATTAAAGCATGATTGTACGTTTCTAATTGTTGTGCTCTTGAGAATGACTAGGTGAATCATTGTTTTAGTGTGAGTATTGCTTGTTGTGTAGCATAAAACCACTAGACTTCTGTAGATGAATTAAGTCGTTAATTCCGAGGTGGAATTAAAGTGATACAGGTAGTATAAAGATGAGTAACCAACCTAGCAGGCGTAGGAGACCTAGAGGTGGAGCTTCTAGTTCGAGGCCACCTGTAGCGGAGAATCTTGGAATTGGTGATGTATTGGGAGCATTGGAACGAATCGAGAACTTGATAAATAGGCAAGCTCAAGATAGAGATGCTGCTATTACCTAGGCTGTGGGAGCTGTCTTGGCTACTGTCAACGCAACAACTGGTAATAATACGGATAATGGAGTTAGCACAAACATTGGCCAGGGCATTGAAGCCGGTAATGCTCGAGTTAATGAGGTTAGTGGTCAAGGTGTAGAGGTAGGTAATGCATCAGGTAATGAGCTTGTGACTAGACAAATGAGACAGCTAGTTAAACATTTTGTGAAGTTAAAGTCCATCCAGTTTAATAGTACGGGTGATCTAGAGTTGGCACCTAGATGGATAGAAAAGCTCGAGAAAATCTTTGGGGTTCTAAGATGTAGTGATGAGGAAAAAGTACTTTTGGCGGTTTACCAACTGGAAGGTACCGCGAATGACTGGTGGAATGCTATGAAGGATGGGGTATTTCCTGAGGGTACTATCCTGAATTGGGCTGCTTTTACTGCTGTCTTCAATGACAAGTATTTCTCGGAGACTGCGCGAGAAAGGAAACTAGTGAAATTTCAAAATTTGTGTCAGAATCATTTGACAGTGGATCAATATGAGGCTAAATTTGTCAGGTTGTCGAGATACATGCCACGGTATGTTGAAGACTCACTAGAAAGGCACAGAGGTTTCGAGACTGGTTATGGCCTGAACTTCGCAGTTAAATGATAGCTTTGAATTTAAGAAAGTACAAGGAAGTACATGAACAGAGATAGATGATTGAAAGAGACCTGAGAGAGAGAAATGCCGCATCTGGGTCGCGGTTCAACTCATTTCGAGACAATCGCCAGTTTGGTATGAGACCAATGACCAATAATAGGCATTTTGTTCCACCTGCAAGAAAGAATATTGGAAAGCCGCCACAATAGTCCAACTTGAACTATCGTCTTTGTGGGAGGAAGCATGGGAGTAGACCTTGCCCGACTAGAACGAAAGCATGCTTTAAGTGTGATTAGTTGGGCCATCAGATGAGAAATTGTTCCAACCAAATTTCAGGACCTAAATCTCAAGGACCACGACCTCAGGTAGGACCTCCGGCTTCCACTCCATAGAATGAATTGAATCGACAGGCGGCTCAAAGGCGAGTGTATGTTGTAGCACGAGGCGAAGTAGAGAACGCGCCTGGCGTGGTCACATGCATGATTCATTTTAATGATCAAGCTGCTTATGCCTTATTTGATCCTGGAGCTTCGCATTCTTTCGTGTCTTCTCAATTTGACAATATGGTTGATTTGGAGTTGAGACCATTGAATATGAGATTGCATGTTACCACTCCGCTACAAGATAATTTGATAGTTTCATTAGGCTGTACGGATTGTAAGATAGTTATTGGTTGTAAAGAGGAAAAGATAGATTTGGCTGTGGTACTTATGTTTGACTTTGATGTGATCATTGGGATGAACTGGTTGTGTAAACAAAGGGCTATGGTGAATTGTGGTGATAGGATAGTTCGTTTTTCTCCGGATGGTCACCCTAGCTTTGAGTTCAAGGGAAATCGTGGAGAAATTTCCATTCCTTTGGTTTCGTCGCTGGAAGCGACAAAGTTGTTAGATGAGAGATGCCAAGCTTATTTGGCTACGGTAGTTGATACAACGGTTGGGGAGCCTAAATTGGAAAATATAGCGGTAGTGTGTGAATTTCCAGATATCTTTCCCCAAGAATTACATGGATTACCACCCGAGCAAGAAATTGAATTTGTAATTGAGTTAGCTCCTGGGACGGAGCCAATTCTAAAGGCACCTTATAGAATGACACTATCGAAATTGAAAGAGTTAAAGGTGCAAATGCAAGAGTTGTTAGATAAAAGGTTCATTAGACCGAGCGCATCGCCATGGGATACACTAGTGTTATTTGTGAAGAATAAGTATGGATCCTTGCACTTGTGTATTGATTATAGACAATTGAACCTAGTGACCATTAAGAACAAATATCTGTTGCCAAGGATTGATGATTTATTTTACCAGTTGCAGGGAGTTTCGGTATTCTCTAAGATAGACTTGAGAACGGGGTACCATCAGTTGAGAATTAAGAAAGATGATATTCCAAAAATGACTTTTAGAGCGAGATATGGGCACTATGAATTTAGAGTGATGCCTTTTGGGTTAACTAATGCCCCAGCAGCGTTTATGGACATGATGCACCGGGTGTTTAAGGAATACATTGACTGTTTCGTCATTGTCTTTATTGATGACATTTTGATTTATTCGAGGAGTAAGGAGGAGCACGAAAAACATTTGAGAGATGTTTTACAGACTTTAAGAGAACACTCGCTTTTTGCCAAGTTTCGCAAGTGCGAGTTTTGGTTGAATAAAGTGACATTTCTTGGCCATGTAATATCCGGAGAAGGAATCTCCGTAGATCCTGCGAAGATTGAGGTAGTGATAAATTGGCCTAGACTTACTACAGTTACGAAAGTTCGGAGTTTTCTAGGATTAGCCGGCTACTATAGACGCTTTGTAGAAAAGTTCTCGTCTATTGCTATGCTATTGATGCAGTTGACTAAGAAACATACGAAGTTTGAATGGACGAATAAATGCGAAAGGAGTTTTCGGGAGCTTAAGCAACGTTTGACAACGGTACCAGTACTTACTATCTCTTCTGAACCCAGAGATTTTGAGATATACAGCGATGCTTCGTTAAAAGGATTGGGATATGTACTTATGCAACACGGAAGGGTAGTAGCGTATACTTTGCAACAATTAAGGCCCCACGAAATGAATTATCCAACACATGATTTGGAGTTGGCTGCGATTGTTTTCGCCTTAAAAATTTAGAGGCATTATTTATTCGGTGAAAGGTTCCAAATTTATACAGACCATCAGAGTTTAAAGTATTTATTTTACCAAAGGGAATTGAACATAAGACAGCGTCGATGGATGAAATTGCTTGAAGATTATGATTGCGATATTTTGTACCATCCTGAGAAAGCGAATAGAGTTGCCGATGCACTTAGCCGAAAATCTAGTATGGCGCATTTAATGGTTAAAGGATGGTTGGTGCTGGAAAAATTGAGAGACTCTAAGTTTAAGTTGGAAGTGAGCCAGCTGTCGAGTTTGATAGAGACCTTGAGAATTGAACCAGAGATACAAGAAAGGATAAAAGTCCAATAGTCTACAGATCTAGAGATTCAAAAATTTTGAGTATGGATACAACAAAGAAGAAAATCTGAGGACGGAATTTTAAGGTTTCGTGGATGTTTTTGTGTGCCTAATGATGAAGCACTTAAAGAAAGAATTCTGTCCAAGGCTCATCGGAGTAATTACAACATCCACCCAAATTGTACGAAAATGTATCAAAATTTACGTCAGCACTATTGGTGGAACAGAATGAAAGTGGACGTGGCTAGATATGTAGCAAAGTGTTCGACGTGCCAGCAAATAAAGGCTCAACATTGTAAGCCTGGCGGATTGTTACAACCCTTGGAAATTCCGAAGTGGAAATGGGAGCACGTAACAATGGACTTTGTTATGGGTTTGTCGCGGAGCCAGAGAGGACATGATTCGATTTGGGTAGTCGTGGACTGATTAATCAATTCTGCACGCTTTATTCCTGTGAGAAAAGACTTTGTGATGGATAAATACGCCGAACTATATATGCGCCAGATTGTACAAATTCATGGAGTGCTTATAACAATTACGTCAGATCGAGATCCTAAATTTACGGCGAATTTCTAGAAGAGTCTTTAGGATGCTTTGGGAACTAGATTGCAGTTCAGTACGGCGTATCATCCGCAAACAGATGGACAGTCGAAGAGGACAATTCAGACGCTCGAAGACATGTTAAGAGCATGTGTGATAGATTTTAAAGGTCGATGGGAAGATCACTTGCATCTAGTAAAGTTTTCATATAATAACAGCTATCAACAAAGTATTGGAATGGCTCATTTTGAAGCACTTTATGGCAGAGCTTGTAGAACTCCTTTGTGTTGGGATGACGTGGGAGAAATGAGTATCACAGGCCCAGAGTTGGTGGAACGGTCAGTTGAGGTAGTAAAGATAATTAGAGAAAGGTTGAAAACGGCACAAAGTCGCCAGAAAAGTTATGCCGATAAAAGGCACAAGCCGTTAGAGTTTCAAGTTGGGGATCATGTTTTCCTCAAGGTATCTCCAATGCGAGGCATATCTTAGTTCGGAAAGAAGGGAAACTTGAGTCCGAAATATATAGGTCCATTCGAAATTCTGGAACTGATTGGAACATTAGCTTATAGGCTTGCCTTACTACCAAGTTTATCTCAAGTACATAATGTGTTTCATGTGTCTATGTTGAAGAAGTACGAACCAGACCCAACACTGTTTTGGATTATGAAACTATAGAAGCGGACGACAAAGTGTCGTACGTAGAAAGGTCAATCAGGATTGAAGATCGAAAGGAACAAGTTTTGAGGATTAAAACGATTCCGCTGGTCAAGGTAATATGGGAGCACCATGGAACTGAAGGCGTTACGTGGGAGAACGAAGAAGCGATGAGGTGTCAGTACTCCTATTTGTTTGAGTAGCTAGATTGTAATAAATTTCGAGGACGAAATTTTTTATAAGGAGGGAAGAGTTGTGACATTCTGAATTTTCTGTTATTTCAAGACCTTTGACAATAAGATATCTATCGAAGTATTTCAGTTATGTCTCACTCGGATCTAATCAATCTCGAGTCAATTAACCAAAGGGGAAAGGCTAACGGGCGATGAGGTACATGAACCTAGGAAACTCGATTAGAAAATAGCACTTTGACCATAAGGATCATCAAGGGAACATTTAGAACTGAGGCCGATCTAAAAATGATTAAGGAAGGCATTGTTAGTATTGTACGATTGCGACGCGGGTGATATCGCTTAACTAAAGTATAATTTATAAAATTTTCCTAAATCGAAGTGTGACGATTATTGCCGTTGGGGCTAGCGATAGATCCTCGCGATTACATGACAACCAAAGTTGCCGTAGTTTGATTTATCCTAAGTGTGATGAGAATTACAGAGTCGATACACGTAAAGTCTGCAAGACCTACCCATTAATTTGAGACAAATTGAAATTTCGATCGACGGAAAATCGATCATGAGATAGGAGCTCGAAATTTGAAATTGGAAATGATGGATTCCAACATTTGATATGGATTGGACACCACCTTATCGAGAGTGAAAAATATCAAGAAAATGAAATTTCGGACGAAAGGTGTGAAAAGACCATTTTGCCCTTGGAGAGTTAACCTTGCCTAATTGATCTGAGAAGGGCATATTAGTCATTTGATATTTTCTTCTTCCCCAAGGAGGTTGTCGAAAATTAAGGGGGCAAGAAAGTAATTTGAGCCTTGATATTATTGACTAAGGACAAGTGTCATTACATGTGTGATGGTCATTAATTTCTCACTAACCTAATCTTCTAGAACTTTGACCATGGTTGAATGAAGCCTCATTCCATCTGCTATCTCCCTCAAAATTTTGTGGACCAGCCCTCCCCTTCCCTTCATTTTGAGTTTTTCCTCAAGAACAGAAACTGCTCTGTTTCGACCAGCTTCTGCCTCTCTGTTTCGGTCCGTACGAATACCTCTTCCGATGACCTTTTAGCTAGTCGCCAATCATCATAGGTTAGTTTAACATGTCCTTGACAAGTTCAACTGGTTTTGTGATTTTTGGAGGTCTAGTTAATTTATAAAAAACTTTTGAAGGAAACCAGACGGATTCTGAGCTAACTGAGAGAGGGCTATGGTTCACCCTCTTAAAGACTTCAAATGGCTCCGAATTTTTTATAGAAGTTACATGACATGTAGTACTAGGTGAGCTGGGGCCGCTGTTTTGGATAAGTTTTGATTAGGTTTTGATGGTTGAATCGAGATGGTTTTTAAGAGCAGAATTTGACCGCTGGTTGGTCTAGGATGAAGTGAGTTGTTCAGAGGTCTTAGGAGTGCTATTTAGCTTTGAATTTCATTGTGGGACTATATAATATGTTAATTGAGGTTTGAACAAGAGGACTTGGTGATAAATTAGAGCTTAAGGTGATGCATGGGCTGTTTAATGCACGAGGAAGCAGAACCGATTATGCTCTGTTTTGGATTTGTGCAAATCGGTTCTGTTGAGGGTTGTTCTTGAAGTCATCATGCTCTAAATATGGTGTTAATGCATACTAGAATGTGATTTAGGGTGTTATTAAGGTGTACGATGGGTGGAGTTGAAGTTAGAAAATAGAAATTGACTGAAATGATGAATTGTCACTAAAGTATATTGCTGCCCCGTTTTGGACAGCGGTAATCTTGTTTGGAAGCTGAGCTTGACAAGGGATTTTGGTGAAAATTTGCTAATTGGAACAAAGGTAAGCGACACCTAAACCTATATTAGAATATTTGGACGCAACTGGATAGTTTTATTGCGGAATCGATGAGTTGACAATTTTGTTACGCTTGGTTGAATGGAAATTGAATGGAGTTGTTGAGGAACGAGCAATGAGCGCTCGCTTGTTACTAAAATTGTAGTTCTTTTGCCTGAATTGATGATGTACTTGTTGGTATGTCCTACATGATTATGTGGCTACAGGCTATGTGACTCATGAGTTATGTTTTGTGATAAAGTACGACCTTTTTGACAAGCAAATGATTTATGATGGACCTTCTAAAACTTCTCGTGATGAGAATGTGATTAAATGACAGTTGAGACAATTCTTGACTTTGGATATTTGTTGAGACCTATGGTATCCTGAGGCGACTTAATGCGGGATCGCATCGTGAGCATATCTTGAGGCGTCTTAACGCAGGATTGCATCCTAAGTATACCCTAAGGCGTTTTAACGAGGGGTTGTGATTGAATGATATCCTGATGCGTCCTAACGCGGGATAAGAAATTGTACATATTGACATGAGTTGGAAATTTGTTAGTAAACTTGATGCGTCTTAACGCGGGTTTATTTGTCTTGGTAGTCTAACGCGTTGTACGTGGACTAATCCATTGAGTTGTGGATTGAGAATTTTATTGGTTATTAATTCCTATGGTGTTGATGTGGTTCTTGGCTAGTGCGGAAGCTTTGGTCACTTTCTTTATATTTGTCTTGAGTATAATTTCTTCGCAAGATATTTGATATGATGTCTTTGTATAAATGTCATTGTCCTTCTGTCACTACTTGCTTGTTGCCGTGATAGTTCATCTGGTGGGACTGATGGTTTAAATTAGGATTATGCTAGCTTGCTGAGCCGTAAGTGTCACCCCGTCGTGGGATCATTTTTCTTTCCAGATTCCAAACTTTGAATATGTTGCCTACGCGCCTAGGAGATCCCAAAGAGATGATAGCTTATTTTGAGGAATTTCCAACTAGACGAGGTACAGTTTATATTAGAAAGAGTACTGTAGTATGGGTTGATGAGGGGGGGAAGATTGGAAGCCACATCGTTTTGAGGCCTGGTTGATGAGAGCTGGGAAAGTTACCCCTGATCCATTAAAGGCTCCAAAACGTGTAGTTCCATCGTGGTGCCATCCTTCTCGAGATGGGATTGAGGTAGAGGGTTCCGTGGTAAGCTCGAGGAACGTTCTAGAGGAGACTTTGGCTAGAGAGGAGAATATCGAGGTGATTGAGATTTCTAACTTGGAGGATGAGATGGAAGAGGACACCATAGAAGTACGATCAGAAACTTTCTCGGATTACGATCCCGCAGAGGACATGAGTTGAGCCGAAGATGCTAGTACCACTTAGTGGGCTCGAGATCACACGACCATTGAAGTTGTCTTCTGGTGGTGACGATCTTTTTGGTGGGGCTTAATGGTTGTATTTTGCTTGCCTTTTTGTCTTCCTCGACCTTAGCTAATGGTATTAGCTAGTCTCTGGCCTCATTTGTATAAACTCGTACTCTTGATATGTAAATCACCATTTTCTTTATCTCGTGTCTCATTCTTTGTTTTGTTTTGAATTACTTTGTATGGAGTTATGTATTTATTTTCTTGTACTCTTCCGCATGCGAGTCTCATTATTTATAGCCGTAAAAAAAAGGTTATCCTGGGACTGAATTTACGGCATGAGTGGATAAGCGCACTCGTAAGGTGAGCGGGGCGTGATAGTTTTTTATTTTAACTATTTTTGTAAATATTTATTTTTTAATTAAATTGGGAAAAAAAAACCAGAAAAAAATATTATTCCTCAATTTTCTGTATATTTTCTTCTATGTCTTTTATAATGACATATATATATATACATACCTTTATGCGTACAAAAGAAGTAAAGGCTCCTAAAAAGACATAACCTCTGATTAGTTAATTACAACTCATGCACGTGTTTTTCACATTTTACGTCTCATCCCCACAAAAGCTCCTTCGAATGCACCGAGCATGCCTGCTCAAAGAGATTGATTGGAGGACTGTTTCACATGCGGGAAAAGGAGACATGATCCCAACATAGGATCTTTCAAGAATTATCTCCAAACAAAGAACAACAAAACAAAAGAGGGACGATCAAGTGACAGTGAATGTTTTCCTATTCGTGACAAGTGTGTGTCTAAGTTCGTGGAGTGTGTTAGATGGTGATATCGACTTGTTCTTTGGGATTTGCCCCTTTTTAAGTCTACATTCTTACAAGTTGTATAGTCTTCGTTTGTAAAGGTTTGCCAGGCTTTCTTGTTTTCATGCAACTTGAACATGAGTAGAGAACACAAAAGGCTTATTTGGTTCAGCATTTAGTCAAGAAATTTTGAGAAAATGTAAATATTTTTAGGCTAAAGGTCTTTTCCAAAATAAAAATAGTGTTTGGTAAAGTGAAATTTAAAAATACATTGAAAAGCAAATTTAACATAAATGTTGTTCGGTGAAAAATACACTTTGTAAAATATTTTCACTTTTTGAAGAAAAAAATGTGGCAATTAGAGGCAGCGGCGATCGACGGGTGGTGGTCCTTGGCTGCAGCAGTGATCGGGGGAGGCAGCGATCGGCAACGGTTGGTGGGCGCCTAGTGGCAGGGGTTGGTGACAGCGGTCGACGGTGACAGTGGCTACGACGAGCGGCGGGGGCGGCCGTCGACAGTTGTTGGCTACAGCAGGGGCCGATGGTGGGTGCCAATGGAGGTTGGCGGTTGGTGGCGGCGAGAGACGAGCAATGACAGTCGATAGAAGTAGTACAAAGTTAAAATAAAAAAATTAGTTGCATTCCGTAAATGCAACTTTTGAAATTACCTAGAGGTATCAATTGCATCTTCCGAAAGTGTATAAAAAAAATAATCCAACATCATTTATATTTGAGCAAGAGATTTTGAATCCCGAATAATCAGATTAAATGCTGAACCAAATAAGGTGAAAATATTTTCCAAAAGTCCACGTGGCAATGACCCATCCACTCCCCAGCAAAGAGAAGGGAATTATGGCCCAACGAGAGCTTGTCGTCAAAGAATTTTTGGTGGTCGCAAGATGTGCGAGGCACAGAAACGAAACGACGATGGCCACTTTGAGAGCTTCGATTTGTCACACGTGTTATCCTTCTTCGTCACGGCTGACGTCGCTGCCAGATATTTCTCCCCCCTCGGCCTGCCGTACCAGCAGATTGATAAGACCCCTCAACTCGGCCATAGTTTGCTTGCTTCGACCTCGAACTCCCGAGCCCGTCCCAGCCCGCGCTGCTCTTGCTCGACCCAGGCGCAGAGCAAGTGTTTCTGCAACAATGGCAACTGGGTTAGTGTTGGTTTATTGGCTTGTTTGCTGGTTGTTCTCCCTTTGGTTGCTGAGAAATTGAGAGAAATTTCACTCTGCGTAGTTTGGCACTATGGATCGTTTGTTCTTTTACATTCCTTTTCTCTGCTTTGTTCCTCCTCTGCCTTTTGCTTCAAGAGGAGTGCTGTCAACTCTCAATACTCTATGAATTTGCAAGTTTGGGACGCTTTGGGTATTTTCTCAAGATTTATTTCAGCTGAATGAAGAGTATTTTCTCTGTCAAGAACTGGGAAAGTTTGAAACTTTGGACTGTTTGGTATGTTAAGATTTAGCTGAGCCAACTAACTTTTTTCCCCTTGTCTTGCCGAGCAAAATGTAGCCCGCTGTTTCTATGACAAAGTGTTTTGTCGGTTCTTACTTAGTGATTTGTGCCTTGGTTTTAATTCGGCTTTAGCTCTGGTTACTGACTTTTTTCTTTTCTTTTTTTCCCTATTTCTCTGTGAGCAAAAAGAGTGAAAGAGGTTCTTCCTCCGGCTCTTACCTCTACTTCAGACCCACCGCCAATCTTTGATGGAACGACAAGGTTTGCTTAGGATGACGTTATTATACCCAGTGAATTCATTGAATTTTGCCATATGTCTAAAAGAACTTCTCTCCCTGTCTTACTACAGATTATACATCTCTTACACATGCCCGTTTGCACAGCGTGTGTGGATTACCCGGAACTGCAAGGTTTGTTCACTCTCTCTCTTCTCTCTCTCTCTCTCTCTCTCTCGATCGACATTTATACCGTGCCCTTAACTAGTAGAAAGATGTGTGTAGTTCTGCTCTCATTGATGTAGAATTGGCTGTTATTAACTTGCCGTGTTGGGTCAAGCAGGGATTGCAGGATCGGATCAAATTGGTCCCTATTGATCTGCAAAACAGGCCTGCTTGGTACAAGGAGAAAGTCTACCCAGCTAACAAGGTGAAATTCTAAGGGAACCTTGTGAAATGTTTTGGGAATGTACAGTGCATATAAGACATTCTGAAGAGCATTTATGAAGCATTTTTTATTAAAAAAAAATTATCGTTGAACAAGCTACTGCCGTTTCTCAAAAGGCCAAGACACATAAACAAGAGATTTTTGCAACTTATGGTGTTGTTGATGATCATGTTGCGGAGTACGTTGCGGACATTCGTTGTATTATATACCATACCTTGGTCTGATAGACGCTTTGCTGGAATTGCTTTCCACTTGAAATTACAAGCCTAAAGGATCATGACAATTTCTTCCCTTTCTTTTGGTGTATTGTGGTGTGTCGACTCAGGTGCCAGCCTTGGAACACAACAATAAAGTAATAGGAGAGAGTCTGGATCTAATTAAGTATTTAGAAGCTAACTTTGGAGGGCCTTCACTTTGGCCTGAGGTAATTTCAGAGGAACATTTAACACTTTTCGGGTATGTCCTAGTATTGACTATAAGGAATTCTTTTCCTTCCGGGATACAGGATCCTGCAAAGAAAGTGTTTGCCGAAGAGCTCTTCTCCTACACCGACACTTTCAGCAAATCCGTGTTCTCCTCCTTCAAAGGAGAAGGGGACGATCAAGCTGGTAAGTCTCAATTCCATTTGTCATTTATCTTTTAATCTGAAATAGTTAATGATAGTAGTGGTGGTTGGTGATGGCCACAGCCGCTGCATTTGATTTCATTGAGAAGGCCCTTTCAAAATTTGAGGACGGACCTTTCTTCCTTGGGCAGTTTAGCCTGGTGAGAAGACATTTTTGCTCAACATTAGCGTTATCCTGTTTTGCCAAAATGCATGTCATGTTGGAGAAAGCAGCTGAGAAAATTATTACTCAGAATTGGAGAAAAATTGAGTTTGCCTCTCTAAGGTGTTATGTGAACCTCTGCAGGTTGATATTGCTTATGCTCCATTTATTGAAAGATTTAGGCCATATCTACAAGAAGTGAAAGGCATCGATATTACAGCAGACAGGCCAAAACTCGCAACCTGGATTGAGGTACTAAATACAATGTCTCTCTTACACTTACCATGATCCTGCGCATCATCCTGTGAAAATATGTTTGATCTCTGGCCTTTTGATTCTCTCTTTCTTTCATGTAAACTTCACATGCATTCGCATTTGCTTGCAGATCATGATGTGAAATTCTATTGGCACAATCCTTTATCTTTCTAATTTCCGCTTTCACCCCGCAGATTGATTACTATGTAGTAGGAAACTTGCCTCAGCAAACTGACTGTACAAAGTAAAACGTTGAGTTAAGATTATCAGATGAAGGAATTCCTCTTACGGAAAGATTGATCCGTATTTACTTTTTCAGTTTAGAGAAAAAAGTATTTGTATATGAAAGATCGATGTCATTCATCTGATGGAAGAACAAGTCAAATTCTTAAAGATAGCTCAGTTCATGTGTCTTACTTATCACTTGTAGGAAATGAACAAGAATGAGGCTTACACTCAAACCCGCCAAGATCCCAAGGAGCTTGTGGAAAGCTACAAGAAACGGTTCTTGGTATGCCCTGCAGACTTCTATTCGGCTTAGTGACATTATTGCCGTGCATATCTGCGAGCAAGAAGCTAATCCTTTTTGTTCATCTCCGTTGTGCAGGCCCAGCTCTAATCCGTCTGGCTGATCCTGAGGGCCCAAGTTGTCTATCAACTCCTCCCTAGAGTTAAAAGAGTGAATATGAATGGATGTCTGGTTTTGCAGAGAAGCCTATGTCTACTAAGACTAAGAGCAGCATTCCCGCAGTTTCTCTTGTTTCTGTGTTGAGAATTTGAAGTAGTCCAGTGATAAAAGGCAGTAATAGCTAATGCAATAGAGCTCATCAGGCTCTTCTTATTTTTACTCCATCGTGAATTCTAAAGTCAAAACTGAACTCAATCATCGATCAAATATTGTGTTCAGCCCACATTGCTTGGGGGAAGTCTTGGGCTAAGCTTGCATTAGGACTTTTTCAAGCTGAGTGTTTGGAAAAGTAAAATCGTGTGGGTTATAAAGTTCAAAGGTTAATATCGTGCAAGTGGGACTCTGATCATTATAAATGGTATAGAGCTGAAAGTGTGTGGGGCCAAAATCTCGAGGGTGGGCATAAATTTAGCAACACTCTTCCCCTGATGGGGCCAAAATCCTAAGGGTGGGCATAAATTTAGCAACACTCTTTCCCCCAATCTCTTACAGGAAAGGTAGCTCGGATTTGTTTAATTTTGAATTTGGATCAAGAGAAAAAAGGTTCTTTTATAGAGGAGGCTCATCCTTCCTTTGTTGAATTAAGTACAAATGGTATGATTTAAGATTTCCTAAGAATTGAATTAGTGAAATTTCCAATTTCGTATCTCAGAAAAAGGAATGATCCCTTCGGCTCAAGTTAGTTAGGACTTGTTTAATTTTGGATTGGGACCAAGAGAAAAAAGGTTCTATAGAAGAGGCTCATCATTCCTTTTGTTGAAGTAAGTATAAATGGTATGGTTTGAGATTTCCTAACAATTGACTTAGTGAAATTTCCTATTTCGTATCTTAGAAAAAGGAATAGTCCCTCCGACTCAGGATTGATCTCAAATTCAAATAGTGGCCAAAACTCTGAAAGTGGGCAGTCGTGGCCAAGATGGCGGGGAGGCTGTGTCGATGGACGACAGTAAACCAAAAGCGAGCGAGTTACAGGCACAACGGGGACTTGTGTTCAAAGGGGGGAGAATGTGACATTACTTCCCTAGTCCCATGTTGCTTAAGGGGAAGTCTTGGGCTAAGATTATAAGGCTTGAGGCCCTTAGACTTGCATGAGGCCTTTTTCAAGTCGAGTGCTCGGAAAAGTAAAACCGTGTGGGCTGCAAGCCCAAAGCGGACAATATCGTGTAAGTGAGACATATATATTTGTGTGTGTGTATATGGTGAGAAGCCAAATTTATGTCTAGATCTTCAATTTGGATTTCTATTGAAATATACACATCTGACAAACCAATGGAAAAAAGAAAACAATTTCCAACAAATGGTTTATGAATAAATGAACAATATTGTTGGGAGCTACATCGGATAATTTGTCTATAGCTACGTTAAAATTCATGTCGCCCCCCACCCCCCCCCCCCCCCCCCCCCCCCCCCCAAAAAAAAAAAAGGGATGAACTGCTAAAGGCCGAAAACTTCACCAGCAGTAACTCCAGAAACAAGAGGCTATGGACAAGAGGTATCTGTTGCCTTGACCACGGTACTCCAGTATGGCTCTATATCCAAGATAAGTATGCTTGAACGAGTTGCGTGTATAGATTGTCTTATGCCCGACAAACACAACTATAAAGGGCGAATAGACTTATCTGAATAATACTTTACATATTTTCCCCATGTACACTATCAAAGACCATATGGCGAGCCCCGCCGACATGTAAAGCAAAACAATTCCAGAAGCTACTAAAGTACCAGATCCTCCGAGACTGCATAGGAAAAACATGGATTAGTCGGGGCGTTAGATCTTCTAGGGATGATTAAGTATGATCTTTCGCAATCCTCTCCTGATTCAGTGAAATAAATCTATACGACATTCTTGCAGGAACGCTAAGTTGCCATAAACCTGCTGTCTCTAGTAGCCAATAAAATGGTTAGTGCAGTCATCTGCATAGCAGTTTTCCACTTCCCTGAATTATTTACAGCGACAGCCTGAAAAAGTTACATCCTAATGAGTGGGGCAAAGGAAAAAAAAAACTAGCAATTCTGCCAACTTGTTAAACAGTTCGAAGGCAGGTAATGGTCTAACAGAGACAACGTCTGACCTCTAAAAGTACGTGAAGAATTCTATGTTAGAAGAAAGAAGTTTTGGAATGGATTGGTGATATTTTTCTTAGCATTATCTCGTATTTATATTAATAGAAGAATCAATTATGTGCAATAAGATCCCTAACAATACGATAATTTAATCCATCAAAATATGAAATCCCATTAACTAGCCCACTAATCATGAAAGTTATGATATTTCATCAATTGGCCCACTAATTATGTGTACCGCTCACCAGTTACTGTTCACTATTCACCATAGCAATAGTTAGGTAATTATTCACTTTAGCAATACTATTCATCTGATGACCTTGTGTACTCGATCTGTGAATCCATTGTGTTTTGTCCAATTGTGTATTCATTTGCCCATGTAAGGCATCCTGTTGTAAGTGTTGGGGCAGACCTAGCCTCCTGTGAAATACCAGTGTGAAAGTTTTCTAAATCATGGTTACTAAGTTTTCATCTCTCTTCTCTCCTAAAGCAAGATTCAAGAATTTTAGAATTCTTTTGCTGATTCAGTAGTACGATTGGTTTAATATGCTCTTCACTTGCTACTATGTGGAACCTATGAATTAGAAATTTCTGGCATCATAAGGGTTGAGTTTCAAGAGTGAGCTTGCGTGAGCAAACAGATTGTCCCTTGTTAGGCTAGAGTGCCGTGTCATGGGTATATCATACATGTTGTTCTAGCTCGGGCTTGTCTCTCCCTCAAGTAAACACATGGATGTCGGACACACCCAACTTGGACACATGATGATCAAATACTCGTTTACTCACTGTGTTAGTGAATGTATCCGATGTCTGTTTTGATAATTGAACAAATGGAGTATGAAATTCTCCAGTATCATGCTTTTCTCGATGAAGTATGGGTCAACTTCCACATGCTTAGTTCTATCATGCTGGATAGGATTATGTGAAATACTGATGGCATATATACTATCGGGAGTAAATCATTAATGGCTTCTGAACTCGGAATCCGAGATCATCCAAAAGTTTTTGAATCCATAATAATTCACACGTGCCCTGAGCCATAGAGCGAAATTCAGCCTCTGCGCTTGATCTAGCAATAACATCTTGTTTTTTGCTTTGCCAAGTAACTAGTTTATCTCCAACATAAGAATAATAACCTGAAGTAGATCGTCTGTCATCTACACTACTGGCCTAGTTTGCATCAATAAATGCCTCAACCTTCAAATGACCATGGTTTCGAAATAATATACCTTTACTTGGTGTGCCTTTCAAGTAATGAAGAATTCAAGTCACAACATTCACATGAGTAATATCTGGATCATGCGTGAATTGACTTATAAGACTGACCGCATATGCAATATCAAGATGTGTATGAGAAAGATCGATGAGCTTTCCAACAAGCCTTTGATATCTTTTGCGATCTACTGGCTCCCTTATCTTGGCTCGAATCTTCGCATTTGAATCAAGTGTAGTATCAATAAGTTTACATCCAAGCATTCCTATATGAGACAGAATATCAAGTATGTACTTGCGCTGACATAGGAAGATCCCATGTGAGAAGCGAGCTACTTCAATTCCAAGAAAATATCACAGTTTTTCAAGATCTTTAATCTCAAATTCCTTAGCCAATGCGTTCTTCAACCTAACGATTTCACTAGTATCATTCCAGTCACCATAATATCACCCACATACACAATTAAGAAAGTTGAAAGAGAACAACTACGGCGAATGAACAAGGTGTTATCAACATTGCTCTAGGTGTATACTTGAGCTCGCATAGTTTTAGTGAACCTGCCAAACTAAGCCCGAGGTGATTGTTTAAGCCCATATATAGAATGTTTGTGGTAACAAACGTTTCCAACATTAGTGCTATTTGCAAAACCCAGTGGAATATCCATATAAACCTCCTCATCAAGTTCTCTATGAAGAAATGCATTCTTCACGTCCAATTATTGAAGATCCCATCCATAACCTGCGGCACATGATATAAGAATCCTTACCGTATTCATCTTTGCTACTAGGGCAAATGTCTCTTGATAGTCAATACCTACAGTTTGTGTAAATCCTCAGGCCACTAGTCAAGCCTTGTACCTATCCATAATTCCATCAGCCTTTTGCTTGATTGTATAGACCCATTTGTACCTCACTATTTTCTTCCTAGGAGAGAGAGGCACCAAATTCCAAGTATGATTTTTCTTCAAAGACCCCATTTCCTCTAACATGGCATCTTTTCATTTTTTTTGTTGAATAGCAATATGCCAAGTATTAAGAATAGACACAGAGTCTAAAGAAGAATTGAACGAAAAATATGATGGAGAAAGAACATAATATGAAGTATATTCATCTACATGATACCGAGGCTTACCAACACAAGACCGTTTACCTTTATGGAGAGCAATTGGGATTCTTTCATCCTCAATATTTTAATCATCGATAAGTCTAGGCTCCGGCGGTGTTGTATTGGATTCTGATATTGCCTATGAAGACTTACTAGGAGGATTACCAGGCACAACAACCTGTTTAGGATAATAAACATGTGAATAATCTCTTTGAAAAGGTGAGACCTCTTCATGGGGTACACTTTGATTCACAATAGACTCTTCTGTCTACTCTATTGACAATGACACCGAGAGCTCAGGGAAGGTTCAATAAATGTTGAACTAGATATCTCGGAGGGTGGATTATCAAAAAAGGCTTTAGACTAATTAAAGATAACATCCTTGGAGACATAAAACTTAAGAGTGAATGGATGGCAGCACCTATAACCTCTTTCGGAAGAGGAATAATCTAAGAAAATGCACTTAAAACTCCTAAGCGATAATTTACTTTTCACCTGATGATCTCTAACAAAACAAACAAACCCAAAGTTTTTTTTTTGTGGGAGGATAAATGTGTGTTTCCCAGTCAACGCAGAAGTTGGGCTTTTATTTTGCAGAACCCTAGATGGCATGCGATTAATTAAGTAAGAAGCTGTAAGAACAACTTCACTCCAACAGGATGATAGGGCATGCATTTGAAATAAAAGAGAATGTGCAACTTCAGGAAGATATCTATTTTTTCGCTCTATCACACCATTTTGTGCAGGGGTATCCATACAACTAGTTTGGTGGAGATACAATGCTCTCGTAAAAAAATTTGAAAGAAAAAAGCATAATATTTTCTACCATTATCCGTTCAAAAGTCTTCATGGTAGCATTAAACTAGATCTGAATTATTTAAAAAAAAAGGTTTTGACGGCTTCAAAAACATCATTTCTATGTCTAAGTAAAAAGACCCAAGTTGCTCTACTATAATCATCAATAAAGGTCACAAACCAATCATACCTAGTACAGATTTAACAAGGGAAGGACCCCATCTAAATGAACCAAATCAAATGAAACAAGACTTCTATTATTTGACTCTGGATAAATAGTTTTAGTTTGCTTAGAATAAGCACAAATATCACAGAAAAACTGATGATCTTTAACTTGATTCTTTAAACTATGAAAACATGAATAGAGAGTATGAAGTGGTGGATGCCCCAAAAGTCGATGACGTTGTCGCATAGAAGAAATAGCAACCGAATTGGAATCTGCAGTGCTAGTCGAAAAAGGTGTTGTTGATGATCTATTTAGCCAGTAAAGTCTGTCACATGCACTACCACTGCCAATCTTCACCCCCATCACCAATTCCTGATAGACACAATTTGTAGGATAAAATATTACTTTGCAATTGAGATATCGAGTAAGACTACTAAATGAAAGTAATTGATTTGGAAATATAGGAACATAAAGAACTGGAGATAATGTCAAGGATGGAGTGCAAGAAATTGATCCCTTTAGGAGAAAAAGATCCATCGGCTATCCTGACTTTATCTTGTCCAGAACATGGTTTATATGATGCAAAATGATCGAACATCCTATCATGTGATCAAAAGCTCGCGAATCTATGATATGAAGAGATGAATGGGAAGATATACCTAAAAAAGGATGAGTGGTAGAAGATATGGCAGATGCACTAGATGCCACATGAGAGGAATTAAGACCCTTTAGATTAATCATGTCCCTGTTAATTTGTTGCATCTCTTCTTTGGTGATAAAATTCCCAATATCACTAGCATTTGCAGCCTCAAAACTAGCTAGCCCAACCACCTTGGCTTCATGAGCTTGTGAACGACCCTTATTTACGTCTTTGCCTTTACCGATTCCTGGTGCTTTTCCATTAGGTTTCCAGCACTACTTTCTGATATGATAAGGTTTACCACAATATTCACAAAGAATGGATGACTTATCTGTTGATTGTGGTATATGAACTTGAGAGGATCTCAACGTGGAAGACATGATAAGAGCTGAATGGTCAAAAGCAGGAGCAAGAGTAACAGGATATAAGCGTTGCCAACTATCTTCCTTATGGACTAAGGCATAAGCCTGCTAAAGGGTAGGAAGAAGATCCTTTTGCAAAATGTTTTGACGCACAATATCAAATTTCGGATTCAAACCCATAAGAAATCGATATACACGCTTCTTATCTTCTTTCTGTTGAAGTCGAACAATGACATCCGTAGCAAGTCCCTTGTAAGTGTCATCATAAACCTCAAGCTCCTGACACAACACAAAGTACATAGCTTTGAAAATAAAAACTAACGGACATATTTCTCTATCGAAGTTCCTGGATCTTCTTCATCAATTCATAAATTTGAACACCATTTCTTCTCTCAGAATAGGTATTCTTAACTCATACTACAATATCCCGTGTTGTCTGCATAAACACATATTGTTTAAGAATACCATCAATCATATGATAAAAAAGAAATGCCTTTACAGAGGCATCTTTGGCCAACCATCTCGAGAGGGCCATCGAAGGAGTAGTGGGTCTTGGTTTCTCCTCTGTGAGAAAGCCAGTGCATTCTCTAGATGCAATACTGATCATAATTAAAGTAGGAAATTAAGGCCATCAAACTGAACCAAATTGGCAGGGAAGAGAATTTTTTCATATTTTCGCTCGGTTTCAGAAGTAAGAGAATCGTCCTTATTACCAAATTTTCTGACATCACTGCTAAATGACAATAACTAGAGATGGAAGAGAAGGAAAAAAAAAGATTATAATTTGATTAGATCATAAAAAGTGACTTCTATTTAGGATGAGGTTAGGTTAAAAAATAAAAGAGAGTGAGATTAACCTATGAAGCACTGACGCGCGCAAAAGGAGTTCGTGTCTCAAACACGCTCCGACACACTCAGACACATGTCCGATACGCTGTCTACGCATGTTCGGAACTGACACGCGTCAGCGTCGAGGACAAGTCCTGTGACATTCTGATTTTTCCTGTCATTTCAAGACTCATTGATGACAATGTATCTAACGATGTATTTCAGTCATATCTCACTCGGATCTGATCAATCTCGAGTCGACTGACCAAAAGGAAAAGGCTAACGCGAGATAGGGTACGTAGACCTAGGGAATTCAAATAGGAAATGACGTTTTGACCATAAGATTGTCGAGGGAACATTTAGAGCCATAAAAGGCTGATCTAAGAACGATTAAGGAATACATTGCTAGCATTATATGATTGGAGCGTGGGTGATGCCACTTCAACCAATATACAATTTGCGAAATTTTCCTAAATCGAACAGTGACGATCGAGGCCATTGGAACTAGTGATAGACCCTCACAATTACATGACATCCAAAGTCGCCGTAAATTATCGAGCCCTAATTGTGATATGAATCACAAGGTCGATACGCGTAACATCTGCAAAAACCACCCGTCTGTTCGGGATAGGCTGGAATTGCATTGACTAAAGAAATGATTCAAAAACAAGTTTTGAAATTCGAGAATGGAGAATCAAGAATTCTAACATTACAATTAGATTGGCCGTCGCCTTATCGAAGAAAATTGGAACCATAAAAACGACGTTTCGGGCGTCGGGGTAAAATTATCATTTTGCCCCTCAAGCCTTAGCCTTACTTATATAATTGGATGAGGGCATTTTGATCTTTGACACACCCCCAAAGCCACCGAAAATTTGAGAAAATCATGGCCATTGAATGAGCTTGAATGACACCTTGGATAAGTGTCAATGGATTAGGCTTTGAGTGAACATATCCACTTTTCAACTACCATTCAACAAGTTGACTCTTGAATTTGGATAAAATCTCTCTCTCTCTCTCTCTTTTGGCCGAGCATATCCCCTCTATTTGCCGTTTCTTCTTCTTCTTCTTCTTCTTCTTCTTCTTCTTCTTCTTCTTCTCTTGCTCGCCAGCTCGCTGCCCTGTTCCAACAACCTCACTATTCCGGCCATAACTTTTTCGTCCTATGATCGATTGAGGTAAAACCACTAGAAATGGAAAGCTTATCGTCTTGCCGTTCTAACAAAGTATTATGGGTCCAAATCCGCCTAGCCATTTGTTCCGTAGAGCCGTTTGAAGGAGCAAAGGTCAGGCTGGTCAGTTTTGAATCTGAGAGCTCCCAGCCGACCAGTCCGACCGTCCCACTATTCCGATCATATCTTCTTCGTCCGATATCGGATCGAGGTAAAACTACCGCCAAATAAAATCTTATTGTCTTATCTTTCCATAGATATATTATAAACTCAATTTAACCCTGTAGATCTTCTCATAGCTTGATTTGAGTGGACAAATGTCAGGCGAGGTCAGATTTTGACCGATTTTGAGGAAAGACCTGTTCCGAGGTCTTCCGAACTTCAAATTACTCCAAATTTTCGGTGAGGTTTTTTACACTTATAGTATTAAAGTTGGATGAGCTGTGGTAAAAATTTAGGATGAATTTGATGGAGTTTCGACCCCAAATGAGTCTTGTGTTTGAAGGGCCAGAACTTATCGGCGGTAAGCTTGGAGGAATCGGCTCAGTTCTTGGATCATTTGACGTAGCCTTGAGCTCAAATTTTCGATGAGGCTTCCCAACCCTTAGAACTACATGTTAGCAAGTAGATTAATGATTAAATTGAGGATTTGAGGTAGTTTAAGGGCCGATTATTATTTTTTTTTGGTAAGGAAGGGCTGGTTATTTGAGGTATACACAAAATCAAAAATTGCCCGGTTCGATTCTTTGCATACCGGTTCTGTGGGGGCTGTTGATGGTTGGAATTGAGTCTCAAATTCATTATTGAGACATGCTAGAATGTAGAGGATCATGTCATTAAGGTTGGTGGTTCATGGATGGGTGAATTGGGCAAGAGAAATTGACGATTGGTTGGAATTTCATAGGTTGCGTGGTGGACTTGATCTTGGACCACTTGGACCGAATTTGAGGAGGTGCTTGAGGAGAGAATTTGTGACATTAAGCTTGAGGTAAGGGAATCCTAAACCTATGATAGGAAGATTGGACTCAATTGGGTGAGTCGAGTGAAATTATGTTTAATTTTGAGTGACTTCAATGAGATTATTCTTTGTGTGTCCTAGAATGGTATAGAAGGCTTGAATGTGTGCAAATGCTTGTGCTTGAATTGTCTACCATGTCTGAATGTCGATTTGACTGTCTTGCATGCCATGAGTATATGAATTGTGCTTGAGTTGCACATAGCATTATGTGTGTGGATTAAATGAGAATCATGGCATTAGTGTGACATGGTAAGACCCTGAAGCGTATGAGACGCCAGATGGTGTGAGAAATGCATTGAGGCACTGAGGCGCGGGGTTGGAGTTGTATGGTACCTTGATGCGTATAAGACGCGGGGTTGAGAAGGCTATAATCCTGATGAGTTGAAACGCGTGACGGAGTTGTGATGTGTCGACACTAGCCTAGGGTAACATTGAAACCTGATACGTTTACGCGGGTTGTCAATGATGGTCTGATGCGTTTACGCGGACCGAGCTTGATGTGTTCTAAACGCGGGCATAAGAATGAGGCAGGTGTGAAGGGTGGAAGTGGTGGTGTGACGTGGCGGTGTGTGCATGATCTTAGTGATGTGTTGTGATGCCATGACTGCCTGTCTGATATCTGCATGATTGTTGATAATTGAATGCCTCATGCGTTTGTTTGCATGAAACGCTGATGTTTATGACCGCCTAACTGGACTGTTGACCTAACCTAGGGTTAGGACCCACCTTATTAAGATGTGTATCTCACCCCGTTGGGGATTAACATTTTCTTCAGGTGCCAGGCGATGAAACATCAGTAAGTTCAACGATTGGCATTCGTAGGAGCAATAAGTGAATGAGTACAAACTATTCTGTGAACTTAGGGATTGGATTCTATTTTGCGATTGTAAAATGGAACCACTACTATATGTCCCTAGTCATGTGTTTTATTGAATGGAGTGGAGATGACTGAAGCTTTCGCTTGTAATTAGATTATTTGTGTTGTGGGCCAAAAGATCCTAGAGGACTTCCTTAAAGGAATGACTTGGTGGGATATACGTGTGTTTGCCGGGTTCGGGGCGTGACACCCGTATAAGTGGTATCAGAGCAAGGTCAACTCAATCCAATGTGATTGAGACTTCGAGTGATAAGGAGTGATAAGGAGTGATGACTTGAGGACAATTAGGTAGTGAGACCTCGAGGGATAAGCATGGATTACTGAATCTTGAGGACTATATGTTTGAATTTGTGTAGTATTCTAATGGTTCTAGTGCCGATTTTAGGGATGATCTTGAGTGATTTATGAATAAGGCTCACAAGGAAGTGAATAGAAATTGAGGAGTCATAAGTTTGGATTTGAGGTTGCTAGAGAATAAATTATGAATGAAGGGTCAATTGAAGTGTATGATTGTGATCTTGATTTGTCAATGACCCAACTGGAGGAGTACAAGTTATAAAGAGGCGACTGATGTTAGTA
The DNA here is from genome assembly GCA_028455895.1 of Rhodomyrtus tomentosa. Lineage (NCBI taxonomy): Eukaryota > Viridiplantae > Streptophyta > Magnoliopsida > Myrtales > Myrtaceae > Rhodomyrtus > Rhodomyrtus tomentosa. The sequence continues at coordinate 12,939,023 of JAPCWY010000009.1, read as the reverse complement.
GATTCAAGCTTGAATTGCGTGATATCTTGATGGTTTAGCTATCAATTGCTATTGTCAGTCTTGGATAAAATGAGGTGAGGTATATACAAGGTATATTAAACTAAAGGCCAGTTGTAATCGAATGCTTAGGGATTTGATTTAGTTAGCGACTCCACTTGAGGTATATGGTTGAATATAGGCAATTGATCGATGGAATTAGAACTCTTCAATGGATAGGAATTGATTTGAAGGCGATTTTGATGTGACAAGTGGTGAGGACAGTCATGCTGTGCATGTGTTTGTGATTTTGAAACGAAAGTTGATGAGGATGTGTGCATGATCTTATCATTATTGGACTTAATAAACTGTTGCTTGGTATGAGACAAGTTGATGGGATACCTATAAACCATCATGAAGCATGGTATGGGACGTGTGGAACGGGGCTTTCTCCGTAGATATATGACTTGGGACAACCTGCAACAGCCAGGTCTGATGAGGGTGGGGAGTGATCGTTGGGATAGAGAGGTTCGGACAAGGAACGGCTCCTGGCAAGCCTCTAAGATGGCAAGAGGCAGGAATGACCCAAGTTATAACTTGAAAGGGGAAGTCTAGGTATCAGGTTAAGTCTAATTGTGGTTAAAAAACATATGACACAAGATTGATCCTCGAAGAAGATGTTCAAAAGTGGCATGACATGTGAAATGATGCTTGTGATTGGCATAATTAAAAGCTTTGTGCTTGGAGGTGAATGCAGTTTGAAAGAAAAAAGTGATGTTTATATGATTGGCCTGTCGGGCATGTTTTGTAATTGGCATCATGTGATTGGCTTGGCCAAGGTCTAACTGGGAGAGTAGATGACATGTGGGGTTAATACCCATTGAACTGATGCCTGTTGAGAATGAGAAAACATGTCGTGTTTGTGATAGTGTGGCAGATGCCTTAGACCTATAGCATGATCAATTGGCTCATTGAATTGCTACTTTGAGTACTTGCTCGGTGTTAACCTAGTTGAGTTTTGTCCTAGTTGAGGCTTGCCTAGTAATTGACTGAAGATTGAGAAGTTGCCTTATTGAGGCTGGCTTGTTGAATAGTCATTGACTGATGAGAATCTGGAATCTTTGGGTAATGGATAACTAGTTGAGAATTGTTTGGGAACCACTGTAAGGTTGATAATGATAAATGATGAGATGAGCAGCCTGAGATTGATAGACTTGAGTAGATGACTTAAGTTTTTGATTCCTGGAGGGAATCATAGTGATTCAAGTGACATGAGAACCTAATAAGGTTGAACGACCAAGGTATGGTCGTGGAAGAGCATTGGGCTCGAGTATATATGGTATGGAAGATCCGAGAACTAATATGGATCATGAGAATTGAGTAAAGATGGGCGATTGGAGTATGAGTACCAAAAGAGAATATGACTCGATTTGTTAATCGTATGAGACCCAAGAGATGAATAGGTTGTACGAACTTTGAATGGAAATGAGAAAGTGGATGGGTAAACATTCTCGAGAAGGAGCTGTCATTATACCCAAGTCGCTGAGACGATTGAAGCTAGTGTTGATGAGTTAAATGATAGAAGTCACGAGAGAGGTGACTCCGAGTTAATCCTTTCTAAATTGAATGCGTGGGAAGAACCACGAGAATTTGGAAAAGCTTGTCAAACTATGTATAAGGTTGAGATTGACCAAGTTTGAAGGAGGGATGAGATTTGAAGTTGTCTCCCTCTAGATTGGGGATCTTGGTAAGGAAACCTTAGAGGTTTGGGTACACTAAAGAAAGAAAGTGACCCTAGCAGTTTTAGCCTGAAGAGACTGTTAATAATTGGTGAAAGGTCACCAAAGGAAGGGTTTCCTTAAGGGCATGATATCTGCCTGGACTACCCCTGTTGAGATGTTCAATGGAAGTATCCTCCTAGGATTGCTTGAGAGCAAAAGTTGTTGGATCCTAATAATCTTGTAAGGACTTGAGGAAGGTCGATTGATTTGAGACAGAGTTCTCAAGGTTCCCTAAGTATATTAAAGGTCCCTTGAATAAGACAAGTAGATCCCTGAATGGATTGGAATGTGAAAGCCTTGTGGCTAGTGGTTATTCCTAACTCTGAGGAATGTTAATGAGATCCAGTAAGAGAAGTGAATGATCGGAAGGCATGTGAATAAGAGAAACTCATGCTTATGAAATACGAGCAAAGAAATATTCGTTATTAAACATAGAATGTGCCTTTAAGGAATGGTCGTTACCTTAGTGTAAGGCTTATGGTGATACATTTCTTGTTGATATGAGAAATATAAAAGAGACTGACGTGTCAGTCTTTCGGGCCCTGTCGATCGAAATGGGATCGATTAAGGATGAATCGAGACCACTAGAAGTGGTATTGTGTGTTACCGCCCCTAAAGGGTAGGACGTCACTCTTAAAGGACGATTGGACCATGAGATGGTCGTTGATGAAAAGAAAAGTAAATGGACTGGATAGTCCTGGCTGTTCGTAATTCTAATGAATGATTGAGGAAGCGAAAAGAGCGCTTAAAGAGTAATTGCAAAGGAAATTGAGGTAATCTAATCGAGTATTCAATATGTGAATTGGTGGAAACCAAGGATGAACAGATATTGTCACTTGAGGTGATTGAATTATGGGAAGAGAAATGTCAAGTATGGTGGCATCTACGTTTTTGAGTAAAACACCGTCATTAGCGCAGACTCTAAGATCGACGTCCTATGGAATAGGAAGGACATGGTGGATTTGAAATAAGAGAATGCCACTGAAGTGTATAGTTTCCTTCATATGGTAAGAGACCCTAGTGTGGAAGGAAAAGGAAATCCTAATCATCTTGATATTAAGATTGAGCGTCTAGACTGAGAAAGATGACGCAAAACTAGAATGATTGCTGTAAGGGAAGTTAAGTTGGAGGGACTGTCTTGTAGACGATGTTGAATTTCAGGATAATGTTGACGTTCAGTGGGACAGACAGAATTGAGATAAAGTCGCATTAGCTAGTTGTGAAACCAAGAGGTCAAGACACTAATGCTTCCTGAGGAAAGAGTGACAAAAATGAACAAAATGTTGTGTAGTCCTAGTGGAGGCCCGTGACAAAGAGAGCCAAGGTTTAAGCTCTCAAGTGAAAAGTGTGAGGAACAATTTGAAAGATTTGACATATGGTAGAAAGGAGTTGACAATAGCCAAACTGAGTATCCAAGCAATAATTTGATTGATTGTTATTGTCTTTAGAGACGATGAATAGACTCATTTAAGGAGTCATGAGAAACATGAATAACTTTTGAGAGTATCCTACGAACTCTAAGGAGATACTTGTGGTGTGCTACTAATTGTGAAGAGCACAAATTGTGGGCCTGATGAGGTAAGATTTCTCAGTAGTGAAATTTCTGGAAAATGAAATCCCTGTAGAACCCTTAAGAAATGGAATAAGTGATAAATCGATTAAGATCAATGTGAGTTGCGGAAATTGGAAGTTTCTTGGAATTAGTGAATTGTTATAGACGGATCGGGGGAAGATTTCCCACAAAAGCAATTCCATGAATGAATGAATATGAAAATAGTTTTCGAGGACTTAAGTCAAGTTGATGACTACGTCGACAATTGTGTTCCAATTTGGAATTAAAAAGGGGTCGAGTGAATCATAATGACGTGACGCAGAAAGGAAATTTGAGGCGTAGCAAGGCAAACTGAAGTGGCCTATGAGAATACATCGTGATAGTAAAGCTATATGAGTTAGAATGTCTAATGCATGGTTGGAGTTGGCTTGCAAATGTTCTGGCGACGAAATTGGAAAACACGACTCGCAGGGAGAGGCTTCAAGTTTACACAAACCATAAGAATTTGAGGTATGTGGTTGCCCAGAAAAATTGAATGAGGAACAACGTGTATGAAGGAGATTGCTTAAGGACTAAGGATGAAATATCCTATATCGCCTAGAAAAGGGCGATTTAAGTAGTGGATGCATATAAGTGAAAATCGAATATCGTGCATTTGGCGGATAAAGGATAGACTTTATCCAAGGAAATAAAAGATTCAACTATTAAATTGGAAGGTTGCCAATTCACTAGTTTGATAACTACCTGAAGCATCAAGCTTTGAGTCAGAAAGGAATTGAGATGTTTCGATGAACAGACCCTGACATTTAAGGGTTATGGAAATGGATAGAATATGGAAGAAATTCAAATTTTCGGATACCTGGGAAAGAAACTTCGAAGTTGAGAGTAGCAATCTTAAAGCTCCATGGACGAGAGTATGAGTCCCATATTAAAGGGAAACTTAAAGAAATGACCTCATCGAAAATTCAAAGGGAGAACTAAGGTATCTATTGGGATGGCACAAAGGTATGTCAAGACTTGCATCAATGCTATTGATGAATGGACTGAAAGTAGGATTAGTCTAACATGAGGTCAAGCATTAGGCGTGTTGATAAGAAAGTGGCATGACATTGAAGGTTGATAGATTACAACGATTGTCGAAATTTTAGGATGGAATCGAGAGTGAATTACTCCGGAGGTAATCATGAACTTGTTTAAGGAGTCGAGAAGTCTATGATTCAATTTGGATAATAGAGGACAAGTTGATAAAGTCCCTAAATCTCTAATGGTATGAAAGGACGTTTGGAGGAAGTGATACGCCAAACGGTATGGCCACCAAAGAGTGCATTTTTACGACGGTTTGTAATGGCGGATAAGTAAAGATCTTGAGTTTAATACGAAGTTTTAGAAAAGCCTTCCGTCAAGGAATTTGACAAGCAGGATTGCAGTATAACATATATACCCTTAGACCATTAAATAAATTGAAAAGGGGATTTGAATGCTCAAGAGTATATCACCGACAAATATTACGAATATCGAATGGGAACAAAAGAAGGTGAGCATAGATTGAGGACAAAAAGGGAAACGAGTGCTGAAGGATAAAAACTGTTACTGGTAAAGACATTATGGAAATGTCAAATAATAAAAAGAGCCACTTTGTAAAGTGAGGAAGTGATGAGGCGTCGATACCCTATAAAATTGGACGATTAGAAGGTTGTAAATTTTGAGAACGAAATTTTTGTAAGGGGTGAAGAGTTGTGACATTCTAATTTTTCCTGTCATTTCAAGACTCATTGATGACAATGTATCTAACGATGTATTTCAGTCATATCTCGCTCGGATCTGATCAATCTAGAGTCAACTGACCAAAAGGGAATGGCTAACGCGAGACAGGGTACGTGGACCTAGGAAATTCGAATAGGAAATGGCGCTTTGACCATAAGGATTGTCAAGGGGACATTTAGAGCCATAAAAGGCCGATCTAAGAATAATTAAGGAATACGTTGCTAACATTATATAATTGAGCGCGAGTGATGCCGCTTAAACCAACATATAATTTGCAAAATTTTCCTAAATTAAACAGTGACGATCGAGGCCATCGAAAATAGTGATAGACTCTCACAATTACATGACAACCAAAGTCGCCATGAATTGACGAGCCCTAATTGTGATATGAATCACAGGGTCGATATGCGTAACATTTACAAAAGCCATCTGTCGGTTCGGGATAGGCTGGAATCGCATTGAATAGAGAAATAATTCAAAAACAAGTCTTGAAATTCGAGAATGGAGAATCAAGAATTCCAACATTACAATTGGATTGGCCGTCGCCTTATCGAAGAAAATTGAAATCATAAAAACGACGTTCCGGACGTCGGGGGTGAAATTACCATTTTGCCCCTCAAGCCTTAGCCTTACTTATATAATTGGATGAGGGCATTTTGGTCTTTGACACACCCCCAAAGCCATCGAAAATTTGAGAGAATCGTGGCCATTGGATGAGCTTGAATGATACTTTGGACGAGTGTCAATGGATTAGGCCTTGAGTGGACATATCCACTTTTCAACTACCATTCAACAAGTTGACTCTTGAATTTGGATAAACTCTCTCCCTCTCTCTCTTTTGGCCGAGCATATCACCTCCATCTGCCATTTCTTCTTCTTCTTCTTCTTCTCTTGTTCGCCAGCTCGCTGCCCTGTTCCGACCAACTCACTGTTCTGACCATAACTTTTTCGTCCGATGGTCGATTGAGGTAAAACCATCGAAAATAGAAAGATTATCGTCTTGCCATTCTAACAAGGTTTTATGGGTCCAAATCCACCTAACCATTTGTCCCATAGAGTTGTTTGAAGGAGCAAAGGTCAGGCTGGTCAGTTTTGAATCCGAGAGCTCCCAGCCGACCAGTCCGACCGTCCCACTATTCCGGTCATATCTTCTTCGTTTGATACCTAATCCAGGTAAAACTACCGCCAAATGAAATATTATTATCTTATCTTTCTATAGACATATTATAAGCTCAATTTGACCCTGTAGATCTTCCCATAGCTCGATTTGAGTGGACAAAGGTTAGGCGAGGTCAGATTCTGACCGGTTTTGGGGAAAAACCTATTCCGGGGTCTTCCGGACTTTAAATTGCTCCAAATTTTTGGTGAGGTCTTCTACACTTATATTATTAAAGTTGGATAAGCTGTGGTAAAAGGTTGGGATGAATTTGATGGAGTTTTGACCCCAAATGAGTCTTGTGTTTGAAGGGCCATAATTGATCGACGGTAAGCTTGGAGGAACCGGCGCCGTTCTTGGACCATTTGACGTCGCCTTGAGCTCAAACTTTTGGTGAGTCTTTCCAACCCTTAGAACTACATGTTAGCAAGTAGATTAATGATTAAATTGAGGATTTGAGATAGCTTAAGGGCTAGTTATTTGAGGTATACACAGAATCGAAAATTGCTCGGTTCGGTTCTTTTCATATCGATTCTGTGGGGGCTGTTGATGGTTGGAATTGAGTCTCAAATTCATTATTGAGACATGCTAGAATGTAGAGGATCATGTCATTAGGTTGGTGGTTCATGGATGGGTGGATTGGGCAAGAGAAATTGACGATTGGTTGGAATTTCATAGGTTGCGCGATGGACTTGGTCTTGGACCACTTGGACCGAATTTGAGGAGGTGCTTGAGGAGAGATTTTGTGACATTAAGCTTGAGGTAAGGGAACCCTAAACCAATGATAGGAAGATTGGACTCAATTGGGTGAGTCGAGTAAAATTATGATTGATTTTGAGTGACTTCAATGAGATTATTTTTTGTGTGTCCTAGAATATTATAGAAGGCTTGAATGTGTGCAAATGCTTGTACTTGAATTGTCTACCATGTTTGAATGTCGATTTGACTGTCTTGCATGCCATGAGTATATGAATTGTGCTTGAGTTGCACATAGCATTATGTGTGTGGATTGAATGGGAATCATGCATGAGTGTGACATGGTAAGACCTTGATGTGTATGAGACGTGGGGTGGTGTGAGGAATGCCCTGAGGCACTGAGGCGCGGGGTTAGAGTTTTGTGGTACCTTGATGCGTATGAGACGCGGGGTTGAGAAGGCCATAGTCTTGATGCGTTGAAACGCGGGACAGAGTTGTGATGTGTTAATATTGGCCTAGAGTAACATTAAAACCTGATGCGTTTACGCGAGTTGTCAATGACGATCTGATGCATTTACGTAGACCGAGCCTGATGCGTTCTAAACGTGGGCATGAGAATGAGGCAGGTATGAAGGGTGGAAGTGGTGGTGTGACGTGGCGGTGTGTGCATGATCATAGTGATGTGTTGTGATGTCATGACTGCCTATCTGACATCTGCATGATTGTTGATAATTGAATACCTTATGTGTTTGTTTGCATGAAACGCTAATGTTTATGACTGCCTAAGTGGACTGTCGGCCTAACCTAGGGTTAGGACCCACCTTACTGAGATGTGTATCTCAACCCGTTGGGGATTAACATTTTTTTCAGGTTCCAAGCGATGGAGCATCAGTAAGTTCAACGATTGGCATTCGTGGGAGTAATAAGTGAATGAATACAAGTTATTCTGTAAACTTAGCGATTGGATTCTATTTTGTGATTGTGAAATGGAACCACTGCTATATGTCCCTAGTCATTTGCTTTATTGAATGGAGTGGAGATGACTGAAGCTTCCCTTGTAATTGGATTATTTGTGTTGTGGGCCGAAAGATCCTGGAAGACTATTATAAAGGAACGGCTTGGCGGGATGTTCGCGTGTTCGCCGGGTTCGGGGCGTGACAAGTCCCCGACACGCGTGTTGGGTGTCTATTTAAAAAAAAAAACTAAGTTTACCAAGCTAACACTAGGAAGCCCTTGATAGCAAGGTATTAGGAAGGGCCTTTCTAATAAAAAAATAATATTTATATGCTTCAACTTAGCCAAATAGCCAAGAGAATTAAGCATTCACGTGTCATCCTTGGCATTTTAAAAATCCATTATACTTGCTATCCTCACTAGATAGCCAATGTGGGACTCTTTCTTTCAACTTGTAAACCTTCTAGGTATCATTTCTAACTTTTTAAAGAGACTTCATGCTTGTCACTCTTTCTCAAGACCAATGTGGGACTCTCCATGTCATTTGCTTAGTTTCATGTCATTTTCTCTTCCTAATGAGACGGATGATAAAGCAAAGAAGCCATGTGAATCTGCATGGGCATTGCTCTTGAGTGGGAACCAAAGGTCCGTTGACAATTTGTTGACATTTCCATGTTCGTTACTCAACTTTCACTCCTTTATTGGTAAGGACATGTGACATTATGAAATTCCTGTCATTTTGAGGTTGTTGAATGTGAATGTACCTTTCGATGTATTTCAGTTTTGTTTCGCTCAGATCTGATCAATCTTGAGTAAACTGACTAAAAGGGAAAGGCTAACGCATAATGAGGTACGTAGACCTAGGAAACTTGAAAAAGGAAATGACGCTTTGACCATAAGGATTGTCGAGGAAATTTAGAGCCAATAAGACCGATCAAATAACGATTAAGGAATACAATGCTAGCATTATATGATTGGATCGCGGGTGAAACCGCTTAACCAATGTATAATTTGTAAATTTTCCTAAATCGAACTATGACGATCGAAGTCGTCGGAGCTAGTGACGAACCGTTGTAAATACATGACAACCAAAGCTATCATAACTTGAGTTATCCTCAGTGTGATGAGAATCATAGAGTCGACATGCATAACTTTTGCAAAAGCCCCCCGTTAGTTCGAACAAACTGGTACGATCGACGGACAAATGATCATGAGATGGATGCTCAAAATTGATAATTGGAAATAGAGAATTTCAATTATGGATAGGAATTTGATGACGTCGCCAAATGGTAATTTCGAATTGGAAAAGTGAAGTTTGGACTGAAAGTACAAAATTACCATTTTGCCCCTCGACCATTAACCCTTGCCTTAAGAAATCATGAAGGACAAAATGGACATTCCTCCTACCCTTATGGGTGTTGAAAATCACATGTCCATGGGGTCAAAGAGTGAGTCAAAGCCTTGGTTTGTATTATTGGAGCTTGCCACTTGTCAACCATTGAGACCCTTAAGCATTAATGACCTCACCAACCATGTCTAATCAATTTTAGCTCAATAATTTATGCGAGACAAGTAAATTGAAGACCTCATCTGCTGTGTATATCACTCCCTCACGTTCATTGGCTTTTCCTCTCCAGTTTGCCTCAGCTAAAAACTGCCCAAAAAAACTAATTCTATCCCTTCTGTTTAGTGTAGTCGAACGGCCCTTCCCGATGGCCATTTGAGGTGCTTCGACTTCCAGAGATAAGGTCTTTGTGTCTTTGACAAGTTCTAATTGGAATTTCTTCATTTGGATAAGTAGTTTTATCGGTGTGAGTCCGAGACTAAAACTGGACGACATCTACGCGAGCTGGGATAAGGCCACCGTATACACTCTTAGAAATTCCGAATAACCTCAAATTTTTTCGGAGAGCTTTATAACACCTAGTATTATGTTCAAATGGTTTGTGGCTGCAAATTGATGATGTTAACTTCAGTTTTCATCGCTGAACACTAACGGTAAAATCTGAACAAATTCTGACCAAGAGGAGATCGGGTTGTTCCGACGTCTTTGGGGTGTCAACTGACTCCAAATCACTTGACGAGCCTTCTAATCATGTAAATGAAGGTCTTGGAATGTTGTTTGTGCAAAGAGTTAGGCTTGAGATTGAAGTATGACTCGATGAGCGGTTAGAACCCAAAACCGATTCTATTTTGAGGGTGTATACATGCTGGCCGGTTCTATTTAAGGGTTGAATGAGGAATATTTAGACTTCAATTGACTCATAATGAATTGTATGAGATGACAAGAGGTGTCAATGGGATGTGTGAGAAGTGAATTGAGGTTTAAAGGTGATTTATGGCAAGTTTGGTGCACGAAACGCTAAATTGAGTATTGCCATGTTTATGGCTGAGTAAACCAAACATATTAAGGGTTCGGAGTAAGCATTTCCATGTGTCACATTGTTGTAAAAAATGTCTTGAATTGCCAATGACGTGGCTAGGGAAAGATTGAGTTGATGGAAGTGAATATTCCATGGTTTATGACTTAAGATTGGTTAATCTTGTTAGGTTGACGACGCATTCGTGGGAATTCTATACTTGTGACTTTGAGGAGAATTTTTTGGTGTTGTATTGTGATATTTAATCAGGTAAGTGTTACCTAATCCTTTCTCCGAATGCTAGGACACGCTGGATGAGTAATTGAATGATGTGATTGACTGATGTATTTTTGTGAAATGAATTGCATGTGTGTCCTGATGGCATGGTGAAATTGAATGAGAAAGGTGTAGAGTATACCATTTGGTCTGATGACCCCGACAGTATCGGAGGGTGGTGAAATTAAATAAAAATATGAATGCCATTTGGTCTGATGACCCCAGCGGCATGGAGTGACTGTAAGTCTGGAGTGTATGTTTGGTCTGATAACCCCTGTGTATGCGGACATCAATTGGTTTGATGACCCCGGCGATATCGGGTGGCAGGAGTTGCTAGTGGAGTATGTGGGTGGTTGAGATAGTGGTGGCTGTGGTGAATGTGATGTATATGTGTTTGTGTATTGATTGTTCATGTCTGGTTAAGGATTTTGTTGCCATGTGACGCCTTTTGCCTTTGCATTGCATGTTGTCTGCATTTTGGGTGGCATTTATGTGGTAGGACTGGCATTGAGACACGGGGCGAAGTTTCACTTTCTAAAATGTCGATCTCAACCCTTAGTGGGACAAACTTTTCAGACCCAAAATCTTAGTCATGCTGCTAATTCGTCTGGGCAATCCGAAGGAGATGATCATCGATTTTGATGAGTTTCCATACCGGAAGGGTATTACGTGCATCAAGAAGCACACGACAGTCTGGATAGATGAAGGGAAGCCAGAACTGCAACCCCATTGCTTTGAAGCCTGATTTCGTCAGGTTGGAGACAACAGCTTGATAGGACCCCTGCTACTAGAGGATGTTCCGTGGGAGATGATTCCTACCTGGTACCATCCGTCCCGACCTGGCATAGAAATAGACAACCAACATCTATGGGAGGTTCAAGAAACATACCTGAAGTGCCAGAGTCTCCATTGTCCTCTGCTGAGTACATGAGCTATGTAGAGATTTCTGCTGACGCTATCGAGGCTACTGAAGAAGAAGATGAAGCAGAAGAAGAAGAAGAAGAAGAAGAAGAAGAAGAAGAAGAAGAAGCCAAGGAAGACACCAAAGAGCCTTCAGAGGATGTTCCATTCGATACTTTTTCGGATTATGACCCAAATGTTGAGGAGGAGGATGGAAGAGATGATTCAAGCTGTTCTAATGACAAGTCTGTATGAAGGGGGTTAGGTGACCATGGAACAATTTTGGTGTTAGACTTTACGAAAGGTTTAGTAGTAGCCTTTGAACCCTAAGCCTTAGTTCCTTTTCAACCCAGGGTGTGCGGCTTTACATTTTTGTCTTTTCCTTTTCACTATTTGTAATGAATGTTTCTGCTATGCATAAATGGTGTGATTTCGAATTCTTCCAAAACTCCTCTATTCTTTTTATTTCCTAGTGTACGGAGATGCTCGCTTTCGTTTGTGCATTTCATATCATACTAGGCCGTGTGAGGTTCCTAGGTAATTGTTTAGCCTGATGTGGATGTAATGAGCTCCACGGGATGGGGGGCGTTACATCCTTGTTTGAGTGGTATCAGAGCAGGTTACTGAGAGTATAGTCGATTAAGGATTGGAGTAATAAGGAGTAAAGGAATTGGGATGATTGGGGTAGTGAGACCCTATGGGGAGTTGTTAGAAAGTCAAGCATGAATGCATGGCATATGAATGGTGCATGTGGATGACATCTTGACATGGCATGGTTGTTATGAACCTATGATGGGTCGAATTCTGCACTTAACATGTTGTTGTGGATGTGGATTGAATGAGTGAGTTATACCTCTGACTATACCAAGTTGCAGATAAGTCTGGACTTGAGGTATGGATTTGTATCCTTGGTCGATGTGCTTATGAAAATACCTGAGTGATTGGCTGTTGTTTTGTAACCGCTACTTGTTGAGTAGCGTAGAAGTAATGAGATATGAGTAAGTGAATTAGATTTCTAATTCCGTGGTGAAATTACGGTGACTCAGGTGAGTTAAGTTGAACAAGTATGAGTAATCGACCTGGAAGGCTGAGAAGCGGAGCTTCGATCTCCAGAGCTCCAGTGGCCGAGGACTCGAGAATGGAAGGAGTCCTAAGGGCCTTGAAACAGATTGGTGAGCTTATGAGAAAAGAAGCTCAGGATAGAGTTGCTGCTGCTCTTAGGCAAGCGGAAGATAGAGCTGAGATCATAGCTCAGGCTGCTGAAACTGCAATGGAAGTTGTAAATATGGAAAATTGAAATAATGCCTAGGGTGTTGAAGTTGGGAATGCTCAAGGGGATGTCAATGCCAATAGACCAATGGGTCAGTTGGTCGAGCAGTTTATTAAACTGAAACCGGCCAATTTGATGGTGCTAGAAATCCTGAGTTGGCTCTAAGGTGGATTGAGAAACTCGAGAAAGCTTTCGAAGTGTTAAGATGCACAGATGAAGAGAAAGTGTTGTTAGCTGTGTATCAGCTAGAGGGAATAACGCATGATTGGTAGAGTGCCTCGAAGGGAGGAGTATTTCCTGAAGGTACAGCTTTGACTTGGGCTGCTTGCACTACTGCTTTTAATGACAAGTATTTTTCTGAGACGACACGTGAAAGGAAGCGATTGGAATTTCAGTAGTTGCGACAGAATCAACTGACTGTGGATCAGTAAGAAGTAGAGTTTGCAAGATTGACAAGGTACGTACCAAGGTCAGTGGAGGATCCACTTGAGAAAGCACAAAGATTTCGAGATGGTTTGAGACCAGAAATCCAAAGTAGAATTATAATTGTGAATTTGAGAACGTATCGGGAGATTTATGAGAGGAGCCAAATGATTGAAAGGGATATCAGGGAAAGAGGCGTTGCTTCTGGATCACGATTTATCCCTCTGAGAGATAATCAGCAATTGGGAAAAAGGCCGATGGTGAACAATCGATGATTTGTTCCTCCGATTCGTAGAAATATTGGGAAGCCGGCGAACCAGTTCAATTGGTATTGTCGTATCTGTGGAAGGAGACATGGAAATGGTCCTTGTCCTACTAGAATAGGGGCATGTTTTAAGCGTGGTCAGATGGGCCACTAGATAAAGAATTGTCCTAATCAAGCCCCGGGACCTATAGCACAAGGACATCGACCACAAGTAGGACCACCGGCTGTGATTCCACAGAATGAACAGAATTGACCATCGGCCTAAGGGAGAGTGTATGTTGTGGCACGTAGAGAGGCGGAGGAAGCGCCTGGCGTGGTCACAGGTACGATTTATTTGTGTGACCAAGTTACCTATGCCTTGTTTGATCCTGGTGCTTCGCATTCCTTTATATCTACTCAGTTTGCCGATCTAGTGGGAGTAGAGTTGAAACCATTGAATGTGCTACTGCATGTTGCTACACCATTAAAAGACAGCATATGTCACGCCCCGCGCCCCAGGCGCGAGCACGTGAACATCCCTGCAAGCAAACCAATAATAATCTCTCGGCGGTCCCAAGATCCACCAATAGAAGTCGAGAGATATGATAAATACCTAGAGCATGCGGAAGTGATACTAACATAACCCCGTACAATTTATAAGATAAGTGGGACCTGGATAGCATATAACATTCATACATCAAAGCGTATTGCTCATACAACACCGAATACTAAACCCGCTAAACAAAAGGGTGACAGGGTAAGCATATCAAAAAGGGATCATCTACAAAATCCATCGGGAGTAGGGTCAGGTCGCCAGTCAAAGATCGATCCGTCAACTGAAGTATCCTAGGATGAGCTGCTGGAATCATCCGTATCCTTTGCGTCCTCGGTCGGCTCATACTCCGAGAACATCTTAGACAAGACCTCGACGGAATCCTCCACGGTAACCTCCTGTGACGGCTCAGCAAGGTCCCCCTCAGACACCTCCAGGACTATGACTTCCTCCTGCTTCTGTTCCTCGGTGAACTCCAAGGTCGGTGTTCGATTTGGTCTGTTCCTAGATCCTACTTCTGACCCTTCAGGCAATTCCTGCTCCGCTACAGTCTAGCACCAATTGGGTATAACACCATGTGGTTCCTTGTGGGGCTTCAGTGGCCCTATCTGTAAATCCCTTTCCTTCTTGAACCACACCCCAAATCTATAAGGCTTCCACTCAGGCTTACCCTCGTCCACCCATACGACAGTACATTTCCTCACATATACGTTCCTTTGCCTATCCGGGAACTCATCATAATACGCCGTCATCTCTTTTGGGTCTCCGAAACGAATTAGCCACATAGCTACGGCCTAGGATCTGTAAAGGAAGGGTTCCCCAAAAAAGGGTGAGATACACATCTCAGTAAGAAAAACCTAACCCTAGGTCAAGTTGATAGTCCACTCAGGTAGTTGCATCCCTCAACAGATTCAAACTCATGAACACACAGGCATAACAATCATAATTCAATATATAACAACATACAGAAGATAGGCATGCATTTTTTATCTCGTGTCACACTCAGATGCACATGTACCCTCCACCTGCCACTTCACCACATCCATCAACCTCCGCCTGCCTCATTCTCTAGCCCGTGAACTAGTCGTCTCAAACTCGGTCCGTGTAAACGCATTAGACTGTCATCGGTGACCTGCGTAAACGTATTAGGTCCCGATAAATCTCCAGACAAAACTCATTAACTCATACTCCATCCCGCGAATAATTTGCATCAGGACCGTGGCTATCTCAACCCCGCGATCTTGTCGCATCAAGGCGCCACACCACCATAACTTCACCCCGCAATCCTGTCGCATCAGGGTATCAACTCTCGCCCCGCGTCTCACACACCTCAGGGCCTCGCCATGCCATGCTCATGCCACAATCAAGATTTATGCCTTGACTTTCAATTTAATTGCACACTCAGTGGCAAGTGTCAATTCAAATGCATTTCACAAATTCTGTGACATGCAAGCAAATCAGATGACAAACAGACATGTCAACCACTCAAGCATAACGACGTCACACATAGGCATCCTATAATACCTTAGGGCGAATTAAAAGCCATCCCTTGTTAGGATTTCTTATACATCAATCCAATCAATTCTCGACACACCCAATAGAGTCTAATCCCCCTAGCCTCAGATTAGGAAATCCCTTACCTTTGATTGGACAACACAAATTTTTTCTTCTTGGATCACCTAGGGTTCGGCCAACCAAGGTTCACACCCGGACTTGTCGCGCAACCTAGAATTTCAACCAATTCGTCAAATTTCCGTACCCAATTCCTCAATCCATCAATCCCAATTATCCATAACTTAACCCTCAACACCTCATCACATCATAATCATCAATTTGCAGCTCAAATCATCCACAATCGGCCCTCAATAGAATCGGTTTGGGTCGGGCACCAAATCGGTCCTACTCGGTTCTGTGCATGCCGGGTCCAACCGGTCCTAATCTACTCCAAATCCATCAATTATACACTATCCTACATCTTAGAATGTCTACTTAAGGGTTTGGAGGCTTACCGTGAGTTTCGAGTCAAATGGTCACCGGATTCCCGTTGAAGCTCGCCGGAACGCCCAAGGTCAGATTCTGGCAGATACTGGGCAAAATGTACAAGGCCGGTTCGTGGTCAAAAACTTATCAAATTAAGCCCCAATTTTTATCACAGAATCCTACACATGTCCACTGAGTTCCCACAAAATTTGAGCCCAAAATTCCAACATTTCGACCATCAAAGGGACTGAGAATCGAACCTATCTCAGGTTTGTTCCGATTCTGCCGGCTCTCGGGAAATCTCTTGCCCAGAACTCTTCGGTGCTCCAATCGACCTGATTCTTTTGGAGGAGTTCGGCAAGACGTGGATCTTCGTCGGGGTGGTCATTCGGTGGCCAAATGGTGGCCAGAGATGACGGTTGTAGGCAGTGAATGGGCGGTTCCGGTATGGTCGGTGAGCGGCAGCAAACAAGAGGAAGAAGAAGATGGCTCTCGGTGATTGAGGGGGTGAAATGGCCGAATGAGTGAGGTGACTAGAGAGAGAAGAGAGAGAAATTGGCTATATTCAATTTTTGGTCAATGAAGTTGAATGTTAGATGGGCAAATAGTTGATATGACTATGCTTCTTAATCTCTTGATACTTGGCATTGTCATTTCCCATGGAGATCCAATGGCCATTTTTAATCCTCATTTTCGGCAGCCATGGGAGGGTGTAGTGCCCATTATGCTCTTCTTCAATTGCAAGGGTAAAGTTCTAAGCTTGAGGGACAAAATAGTCATTTTACCCCCGACGTTCCGAACGTCGTTTTTCTCGTTTCAAGATTATTCGATAGGACGATGGCCAATCCAAATGACGTTGGAATTCTTGATTTTTCATTTCAAACTTTTCAGGACTCCTTTTTGATAGTTTTCTCTATCAGACGTGATTCTAGCCTATCCCGAACTGACGGGTAGCTTTTGCGGACATTACGTGTATCGACCCTGTGATTCTCATCACATTTAGGGCTCGTCAATTCGTGGCAGCTTTGGTTGTCATGTAATTGTGAGGGTTTATCACTAGTCCCTATGGTCTCGATCGTCACAGTCCGATTTAGGATAATTTTGTAAATCATACGCTGGGTAAACGGCATCACCCGCGCTCCAATCGTACGACACTCGCATGGTAATCCTTAATCGTTCTTAGATCGGCCTATTTACGGCTCTAAATATCCCCTCGACAATCCTTATGGTCAAAACACCATTTCTTATTGAGTAATGGGTGTTGTGTATCTATTGCAATGTTTGTCTTTTCTGGAATCGTATGGATCAGTCTGCACTTAGTAGTTAGTCATGACCATTTCATATAGTAGTTGCCACGACAACAAATAGTAGACATTTTAACCTAGTAATAGGATTAACATAGAATTTAAGGCTGCGTATGGTAAAGGTTGTTTGGTAATGTTTCTGTTCCCCAAAACAAAAAAGAATCAGAGATATGTTTGGTAATGCAAATGATTTTGATTCTGTTTTTGCTCTCGGGAACACTTTTTGACCAAAATTAAGAAACCAAAAAAAAAGTCGTTTCTAAAAAAAATAACAACACTTTTGAGAATCAAACAGGCAACGATAGTGTGACATTCTGAATATCGATCCTCTCGAGGCTATGGAATGAAAGGTATCAATCGGTGTGTTTCAGTTGTAACTCGCTCGGAGTTGGCCACTCTCGAATTAACAAACCAAAAAGAAAAGACTGACGCGGAGTCGGGTACGTGGACCTGAGAAATTTGAATGAGAAATGGCACTTTGATCATAAAGATTGTCGAGGGTATATTTTGGGCCAGCAAAGATCTATCTATGAACGATCATGGAATGTCTTGCTAGCATTATACGTTGGAATGCGGGTGATTCCGCTTAACCAATGTGTAATTTGCGAGAATTTCCTAAATCAGATTTTGACAATCAGGATCGCAAAAATTAGGGATAAACCCTTGCAATTACATAATAACCAAAGTCGCCACAACATAAGAAACCTCAAGGTCAATACGAGTAGCGCCAGCAAGAGTCGCCCGTCAGTTTGAGATAAATTAGAATTTATAGTCGACGAGGAATCGACATGAAAGTGGACCTCGAGATTTGGGTATTGGACATTTAGGAATTCCATCATTTGAATTGAAATAGACATCGCCTCATCGAGGGTGATTTATATTGAAAAAATAGAATTTCGGACTGAAAGTGCCAAATGACCATTTTACCCCTCGACCCTTGCCTTTGGCTTAAGAATGATTGAAGGGCAAATTGTTTTTTTTGGACTCCCCTAGCTGCCATAAATGAAGAAGGGCATAAAGGTCATTGAGTTTTGGATATTTATAATAATAATTCAAGTGTCATGATTTGGGGTATTAGTATTAATAGATCACCTTTTTACTTATCATTCATGCAAGTTGACCAAAAGAGAATGGAAGATCATTTTCTCTCTCTCCTCTTATTTTTGGTTGGCAGCCTTCTCCTCCCCCTCACTTTTTTCTTGTTGTTGTTCTTCTTCTTAGTCGCACAAAACACTGTCTGACCAGTCCCGACCACCTCTCTTCCTCTAGCCATAACATTTTCATTCGGAAGCGAATTGACGTAAATCTACCGCCATCTTAAATCTTATTATCTTGTGGTTCTAGGGATATATTATAAACTTTCTTTGGCCCAGCCATTTGTCCTGTAGGTCTGTTTGAGTTGACAAAGGTCGGGATGTAGGTAAAATCTGACTAGTTTTGGGAAAAGACCTGTTTCGAGTGCTTCAAGACTTCAAATGGCTCCAAATTTTTTGTGAAATATTCTACACTACTTGAGTTGGTTGAACAGATATTGTGAGTTAATTGGAGATTGAGAGTGTTTTTATGGTTAATTTGTAGTGGTTTCGACCGAACAGATTCTGATCGTCTAACCACCGAGGGGGAAATCGGGTTGTTCGAACCTTTTGTGGTGTTATTTCTCTCCAAGCTTTCCAGTGAGACTGTTAAAATTGTGGTATGATGTTTGGACAAGTTGGTTTTGTGAGGAATTTGGGTTAAGATGTGATTAATGGGCAGTTTGAAGTGCAAAAGGTGAGATGTCGTCCAACCTGTCCTCAACGAGCACCAATTTTGAATTGAGTCATTCTAAGTTGTCCGGTGTCCGCATTGAGCTTCGTTTTTGCCCATGCGTCTGTAAGAAATTGAAGTGTAAGATTATAAAATTTAATTGAATAAAAATTCATGGATCAATGTCAGTTTACGACGAATGAAGCTAGTCGTGGGGCCTAGAAATGGCAGTTTTGGCGGAATGATATTTATGATGATTTGCCTTGATAGAACGACCCTTGGCATGCTTAGGGGTATTGATTTAACACTGTTACGATATAAGGATAAGGTATTGTGTGTGTTATTGAAGTAGTTGCATAAGGAAATTAAGAAATGATTGAGTTTCGATGTGATTTTCCTAGGTACGCTGTTAGAGCTCTGTTTGGCCGTAAGCTTGCTGACCTAGGAGGATCGTTTGGATTGAATTTCCTAGCATTCCTGAAGAGGTAAGTAACCTTTAAACCTTTACTAGGACGCTAGAACACTACTAGATGAGTTTGGTTGATGAACTGATGTGTTTGTGGATCCATTATACTTGAATGGTCAAGGCCGGATAAGATGAGCATGGACCGAGTCTTGTATAAATACTTGCGATATATGTGAGATGTTCATGATTGAATTGGTTATCAGAATGTTCGGGTGATGAATGCGCATGAATGACCGTTCGAAATGATCTTGCTTGGTTACCGATTGTAGGAAATCCATACTTGAATTGATAAGGAATGCCTTATGTGATTGATTGTCTTGATGTGTGAACCGTGCCTTGCATTGTGAGTATTTGACCATGATTGTTCCTAATGTTATGAGTCTAATTGCTTGCCCTGTTGAATTATACTCAATCAAGAGGTTGTTAAAGGGACGAGTTTTGACTTGTGAGCCTTCGCTTAATGAGAAGCACGTTGTTTGGTGGCAAGCTTTGATTGAAATGACTAGGATCCTATAGCGTCAGAATGCGGGTTGCCAATTATTTTTAGCTTGAGGCGTATTGACGCGGGCATGGCCATTAGAATCGAATTTGTGATTAGCTTGATGTGTATTGACGTGAGCTTGGCCACTGGGATTGAGATTGTGATGAGCCTGATGCATGTTTACGCGGGCCGACCCGTTTAAAAGAGAATTGTGATGAAATGGTGAATGAAACTCTGCATATGAATTTGATGCGGTCCTGATGTTATGATGCTTTGTTGTGTTGCATTGAGTGCCTTACGATATTTCTTCGATGAGCTATTGTACGCTGCTTTTAGAAGATGTGTGGGGATACTGACGACCTGGTCTAGCTTTAGTGTTCACTTACTGAGATTTATATCTCACCCTGTTGGGGATTAACTTTTTCAAGTCCTTAATGAAGGAAACACGAGCTTGATGAGGATGAGCTCTGGAGAAAGTAATTGTTGGAAATGGATTTAAGTTTTTTTTTGTGGCCTTAGAGATTGTATTTTGATTTTGTGGATTGAAATTGAACCATTGATATTGACCGTTGTAACTAAGGATGTGTAGTATTTAGATATGCGAAGTGTTTTTTCAGTCCTATGTCATTTTATTTTTATTCATGATTGGGGTTGTTTCTCACTTCCATCTGTATATGGATTTATATGTTGTGGGCCGAAGGATCCTAGGAGTCTGTTGAAAAATAAACGGCCCAGTAGGATGTTCGCGCGCTCGTCGAGTTCGGGGCGTGACATCCCCTTTTAAGTGGTATCAGAGTAAGGTTAGCTCGATCCATTGTGATTAAGGTTTGGAGTAATAAGGAGTGATGACTTGGGGACAATTAGATAGTGAGACCTCTAGGGTTAGGCATTGATGTTTGAATTTTTAGGATTGTAAGCTTGAACTTGGGGGCACTCTAATGGTCTAGCGTTGATTTTGATTGGTGACCTTGGGTAATGCAATGATTGAGGTTCACAAGGACGCAAGCAAGAAATTGAAGAGATATAAGAATTAATTTTGAGGTTGTAAATGTGCTTAGGGATTGCTAGAGAATTGCTCATGAATGAAGGACCAATTAGAGTATATGATTGTGATCTTGGTTTGTCAGTGACCCAACTTGAGGAGTATGAATTATAAAGAAACGATTGGCATTAGCGGATTTAGGTTTGAATTGCATTGTATCTTAATGGTTTAGTTATTAATTGCCATTGAAAATCTTGGATGGTAAGAGACGAGGTATACATAAGAAAGCGAACAAGGAATATTTTGATTAAAGGCCAGTTGTGATCGAATGCATATGAATTGGCTTGAATAGCGACTGAACTTGGGGTATATGGTTGAACATAGGTAATTAATCTATGAGATGTGATGGTCATTGATGGAATTGGAAACCTTCGATGGATAAGAATGGATCTAGAGATGATTGTGGTATGACGAATGGCGAGGACAATCAGGACGCACGTGTGTTTATGGTATTAAAATGAAAGTCAAGGAAGGTGTATGCATGAGCTTATCATTATTGAACTTCATAAACTATCACTTGGTATGGGTCAAGTTGATGTGATACCTATAAATCATAATGAAGCATGTTGTGGGACATGTGGAACAAGACTTTCTCTATAGATATATGACTCGGGACAACCTGCAATGTCCTAGTCTGATGAGGGCAGGGAATGATCGCCGGGACAGAGAGGTCCGGACAAGGAGCGGCTCTTGACAGGCTTCTAAGATGGCGGTGAGGCAGGAATAACCCAGGCCATAAATGAAAGGGAAAGTCTAGATATCAAATTGAGTCCAATTGTGGTTAAGAGATGTATGGCACGAGAGTGATTCTCAAAGTGAATGTTCGAAGTTGCAAGGCATTTGTAATGACGCCTATGATTGGCATGGTTAAAATCTTCGTGCTTGGCAGTGAATACCGTTTGAAAAGAAAATTGATGTTTGTGATTGGCCTGTTAGGCGTGTTTTATGATTAGCATCATGTGATTGTTATGGCCAAGGTCTAACTGAGAGATTAGACGACGTGTGGAGAGTTTATACCCTGTTGAACTTATGCCTGTTGAGATTGAGAAAGTATATTGTGATTATGCTCGAGTGGCGGATGCCTCTAGACTTAAAGTAAGAGCGATTGACTCATTGAATTGCTGCCTTGAGTGCTTGTTTGATAGTTACTTAGTTGAGATTTGCTTGGTAATCGGTTGTTAATTGAGAAGTTGCCTCATTGAGACCGGCTTGTTGTGTGGTTGCTGCTTAAGGATGATTTGGAATCCTTGCATAGTGAGCAACTAGTTGAGAGTTATTTGCGAACCACTGGATGATTGATGGTGAACGATAAAGAGATGAGTAGCCTAAGATGGCTAGAATTGAGTAGATGACTTAAGTCTTTGATTCCTGGAGGGAATCATAGTGGTTCAAGTGACATGAGAAGCTAATGACGTTGAATGATCAAAGTATGATCGTAGAAGAGCATTGGGCTCGAGTATATATGGTATAGAAGATCCAAGAACTGAGATGGATCATGAGAATTGAGTAAAGATGAGTGACTAGAGTATGAGTCCTGGAAGAGAATATGGCTCGATTTTGTTAATCGTGCGAGACTCAAGTATAATGAGGGGTCATGAAAACTTTAAATGGAAATCAAAAAATTTGTTGGGTAGGTGAGCTCGAGAAGGAGCTGCCATTGTTACTTAAGTCGTTGAGTCGACCGATGATAGTGTTGATGAGTTAAGTGAAGTCACGAGAAGAGTGACTCTGAGTTACTTCATTCTAAAGTGAATGTATGGGAAGAACCACGGGAGTTTTAAAAAGCTTGTGAAGCTATGTATAAGGTTGAGATTGATTGAGTTTGGTGGAAGGATGAAATTTGAAACTTCCTTATTTTAAATTGAGGGTATTTTGAGAAAACCTTAGAGGTTTTGGGTACATCGAAGAAAGAAAGTGACCATGGCAGTTACTGGCCTTAAGAGACTGTTGATGATTGGTGAAATGTTATCAAAGGAAGAGCTTTCCTTGAAGGCATGGTATTTGTTTGGATTTCACTTGTTGAGTCGTTCGATGAAAAATATCCTCCTAGGATTGCTCGAGAGCAAAGGTTGTTTGGATTCTAAAAGTCTTGTGAGGATTTGAAGATGATCGACCAATGTGAGGCGGAGTCCTCCAGGTCGTCTAAGTGTACTAAGGGTAGTCGATGACCCTTTGAATAAGACGTGAAGTCCCTGAGTGGATTGGAATTTGAATACCTTATGGCTAATTGTTATTCCTGATTTTGAGGAACTGTAATGGATTTTAATAAGATGAGTGAATGATTGGAAGAAATACGAGTGAAGAGAACGTCACTTGTGGAACACGAGAAGTGTCTCCAAGGAATGGTTGATTACCTAGGCATAAGACCCACGGTGGAAAATAGGTAGTCTCTCTCTTCTGTTATGGAAAGAATCAAGGAAAATCGGCTTGCTAGTTTGCTTGGATTTAATGATTCCCCGAGATTGGTTGATTGAACTGGAGTCATTAGAAATGGAATCATGAGTTGTTGTCCCCTAAAAAATAGGGCGTTGTCCTTAAGGATGATTGGATCATGAAATGGTCAGTTACGAAAAGAAAAGCGCATGGACTTGATAGTCTTAGTTGCTCGCGGTATTAATGAATGGACGAATAAGCAACCAGGGCTGCTCGAATTATATCAACAAGCTAGCTTGATTTGATTAGCTTGAATATCCAAGGTGTGAATTTATGGTGACTAAAAAGGAACCCTGACTCCTTGGAACCTTGTCACTTGAGGTGATTGAGTCACTAAAAGAAGAATGCTAGGTATGGAGACATTTGAATCCTGGGGGATGTGGTTCCAGTTTAGGGGAAACAAGTCATCGACACCTCCCTAGGACACCACCGACCACTATTGGCCTTACTGTCACGACCCGTTCGAGCAGGCTAATAGGTCGTCCACTCTAGTCGGACGCGGGCCTCGCCCAAGGCCCGTTACCCAAGTCGCAATGGTGGTATACGTGATCGATCTTCGGTGCGGTCTGGCGATACGTGTACATGCGATACGTGTACATGCCAAGGAGTCACCGCCAATCGTTCTATAGAGGGTATGATTGGAAACCCTATCGAATAGTTATGAATATTCTATTCAATTTTGCGAAAATCAGAGAAATATGATCAGGGATTTTGTTACACCAACTTTCAGAGTTGACACCCTTTCGGCACCTAAGTTGAATGATTTGTCTAACCTATGATTTCATGAAGATGAGTGAGGTACAAACCCTAAAACTAGGAGTTCATGTAAATAAGAATGGCTACCCTAGCACTTATAATCAATAAAATGAATGTGCAAATCAAGGATCCAAAACATGCGGATAAATCACATGAAAGCAACATAGCATCCCTAGTAAGGCCCTATTAGTCTAGAGAAATATCAATCAAGGCTTAGGAGTATTTTTTACATGATTTGTCCTTAAGGGGTAAAATCGTAATTTTGAAGAATTTTGGGACAATTTGCCCAAGAAGGGAAAATTTATCATTTCAAACGAAATATGGAGTCAAAAGATAATGAAAATAGGATTGATCACCAAACCAATCTGTTTTCTATTTTTCGGGAATTTTTAGAATTTTTCTAAAATTTTAAAAGCGATTTACCCTTTGAGGGGTAAAATCGTCATTTCAAAAAGTGATGAAAAGTGAAAATCCCAAACAGAAAAATTGCTCGACCACTAGACCCAAATCATAATTTTGAGCAATTTTCATGGCTCGATTACAATAAGAAAGACGATTTACCCTTTGAGGGGTAAAATCGTCATTCTTAGAAAAAGGACGAGATTCGAAAACCCAAGCATAAGAATTGATCTTCTAATCGACCCTAATTCTTATCTTGGCATTCTCAACCTATCTCATATATAAGGCAGATGCGATTTACCCCTAAAGGATAATATCGTTAATTTTCAAACGAACGGATAAGAAATTCCAAAAATAGGATTGACCAGTTGTCTGCGGTCAATCCTCAATTTTGTGAGAATTTATGGAATGTCTAGTAATTGTCCACAATTTTTCTACATTTTTTGGGATGTTTCTAGATTTTTCTAACATTTTTTAAATTTTCTAGGATTTTTCTAATTTTTTTATTATTTAAAAATCATTTTCTGAATTTTTTATTAAAAATATTTTTTTATTCTGACCGGGTTGGGTGACCTGGTCTATGAACCACAGACCAACCCAACCCGCGCAAGTTCGAGCTCGCACCGAAACAACACCGTTTTGGCTCTCCTCCCACTTAAATTTCAAACTCCCCCCTAATTTGAATCAACAGCCATGATTGTGCCACGCGTCGGTCTGCGGATGGCCCAATCTATACAAGGAACCAATGGCTACGATTGAAACTCTAGGTTGAACCACGACTGTCCGATCTGCAGCATTTTTTATTTTGAAAACTAAGAGATCATGACACGTGGCGCCCATCCCACCGTCGAATCAATATTTTGTTATTCTTGTTATAATCGATCGGCTAACATGGCTGCCACGTAGCCGCCACGTCAGCGCCACGTCACTGTTGACCAGTCAACGCCTCGGCAAAGAAAATGATCGGCGCCGGCATTGACTCGCCGGTGCCTCGTCGAAAGGCTATATCTCGGCCGTCCAACATCCGATTGACGCGAAACCAACGCATTCGACTCACCGTGACTTCCTTTACAACATATCATAACCTTGTTGCAGCAGAATCACCTCTCATCCATGTGCTATCTCCGATTCAAGGTAAGCTCCGATGGCTACTCGTCCTAGCCATTTGTAGCGTTATTTGGCTAAACAAATCGATCAAGAAGCATCGCAGAAGGTTGAGAAGACTTACTTGGTTGTCGGTGAGCTTCGGTTTGATCCAAAGCGAGCCATGGAGTTCGTGACCGATCGGAGAGAGTTGGAGGTTGATCGGAGAATTGTCTTACTGAGATGTTAATCTCACCCCATCGTAGGACCACCTTTTCAAACCCTAAGCCTTGAGGATGCTGCTGACTCGATTGGGCGACCCGAAGGAGATGACAACATATTTTGATGCGTTCTCGGATGGTAGGGGTACTGTATACGTTAGGAAGTGTACAGTAGTTTAGGTCGACGAGGGCGATGAGGATTGGAAACCGCATAGGTTTGAGGCGTGGTTCCGTAGAGTAGGCGAGGTTACCGCTGGTCTGTCAAAGGCCACAGAGGTACCTCGTAGAGTTATCTCTAGCTGGTGTCATCCCACTCGGGATTCTGTAGAGGTTGAGGTGTCCGTTACTGGCTCGAGGAACATGCTTGAGAGGACCCCAACCCTGGAGGACACCGTTGAGATGATAGAAATTGATGCTTCAGAGGACGAGCCGGCGGAGCAGGTAGAGGACTAGACGATGGAGGACACGATTGATGTACGTTCTGAGACTTTCTTGGAATACGAGCCTACTGAGGACACTGAGCAGACGGACGATTCTAGTAGCTCGACCTAGGGGTTTCCTAACTTACTATGTAGTCTTTTGGTGATGATCTCGTAGGCCAATTTCTTTTGAGAACTTGATATGGTTGTTTTTTGTTTCGATCCCCTTACCCCGACCTATTTGCAAGGTTAGCTTACATGCGCTTTTGTATAAACTCATGGGATTTTATGTATATATTTGTTATGTTCTCGCTATCCAGGTCCCCACTAATGAGTGTATAGAGGAGTGTGTGTTATCGCTTTCGCATGTTAGCGTTATAATGCATCTCTCGATATATGAATCTTGAGGCATGAGAGAGACTAGAGAAGGGAGTCGCGTGCCCGTGCTCGGGGTGTAGGGCGTGACAACCCATCTTGCTTGGTATCAGAGCAAGGTCAGCTCGATCCCAGTTGATTGAGGATTGGAGTAATAAGGAGGACTAAGTTGGGACAGATTGGGTAGCGAGGCCTTAGGAGACTTGTTAGAGTTAGGCACGAAATGCATGGCATATGACTTGGCGCATGTGATTGACATTTGGTCTTGGTAAGATTGTGGTAAATTATGAGGATTAAGTTTCATGTTTAGCGCTGAAAGTCATTTCTGAATTCTTACCTGTTGAGTAAATGAGCATGGCTGGTTTTGAATGAATCGTTGAAGTGAATGGACTTGGGTAATGGCCATGGACTGTTTAATGAAGTGCTTCTGAAAATTGTTGTGTGGAAGGTTGATATGTTATGACTGTTCCTCTTAAGATATAGTTTGGTATCGTTGAACTTGATTAGATGAATGAGTTACTAATTCTGTGATGGAATTATAGTGGTCCAGGTGTAGTAAAGGAACACAAGGATGAGTAATCCACCCAGAAGACATGGAAGACCCAGGAGTGGAGCCTCTAGTTCGAGACAGCCTGTGGCAAAAGACCCAAGGATGGATGGAGTGCTAAGGGCACTCGAAAGGATCGACGACCTTATTGATTAGCAAAACTAAGATAGGGACGCTGCCATAGCTCAAGCGGTGGGAGCCACGATATCTGCTGTCAATGACAATAATAGAGGAAATGGAAATAATGGCGATGCTGACCAAGGAAATGAGGTAGGTAATGCATAGGAGGAAGTGATTGTGGCCAGGCAAATGGGCCAGCTGTTCAAACAGTTCATTAAGCTGAAGCCAACCCAGTTCGTGGGGACTAGAGACCCGAAATTGGCGCCAAGGTGGATCGAGAAATTAGAGAAAGCTTTCGGAGTATTGAGATGTACAGATGAAGAAAAAGTCTTATTGGCGGTGTACCAACTGGAAGGTACCGCTAATGACTGGTGAACTGCCACCAAGAATGGAGTCTTTCTGGAATGAACAGCCTTGACTTGGAATGCCTTTACCATGGCTTTCAATGACAAGTACTTCTTCGAGACAGCTCGAGAAAGGAAGCAAGTAGAATTCTCGCAGCTACATCAAAATCATCTAACAATAGACCAATATGAAGCTGAGTTCTCTAGACTTTCAAGGTACGCGCCCTGATTAGTAGAGGATCCCCTAGAGAAGGTGCCGAGATTTCGAGATGGACTGAGGCCTGAACTTCGCAGCCAGATGAAAGCTCTAAACTTGAGGACTTATAAATAAATCTATAAACGAGAACAGATGATCGAGAGGGACCTGAAGGAGAGGAATACCACATCTGGATCGCGGTTTAATTCATTCAGAGATAACCGCCAGGTCGGCAAAAAATCTATGACTAGTAATAGACGCTTCGTCCCTCCAGTAAGAAAGAATATAGTGAAGTCACCGAACGCAGCAAACTGGAACTATCGCCTCTATGGCTGAAGGCATGGTAATGGACCTTGCCCAGCAAGAATTGGAGCTTGCTTCAAATGTGGTAAGATGGGCCATTAGATGATAACTTGCCCGAACCTAACCACAACGAATAGACTTCAAGGGCAACGACCACAGACAGGATCGTCAACTGTTGCTCTCCAGGTTGATCAGAACCAACCCCCAGCTCAGGGAAGAGTCTATGTTGTGGCACGCAGGGAAGCGAAAGAAGCGCCCTGCGTGGTTGCAAGTACGGTTCATATATGTGACCAAGCCACTTATACTTTGTTTGATCCTGGCTCATCACACTCGTTTGTGTCTGCTCAATTTGCTGATTTGGTTGATATGGAGTTGAAATCATTGAGTGTGATTCTGCATGTTGTTACGCCGTTAAAAGATAATGTGCTGGTTTTGTTGGGTTGTGCTGATTGTAAAATTGTAATTGGCAGTATTAAAAAGAATATAGACTTGACTGTGTTGCCCATGTATGACTTTGATGTGATCATAAGAATGGATTGGTTTGGTAAGCAAAGGGCAGTAGTGGATTGTGGTAGTAGAATAATTCGTTTTTATCCAGATGGCCGTCCAAACTTTGAGCTTGTGGGAAGTCGAGGAGGAACCCTGATTTCTTTAGTCTCGTCTCTTGAAGCCACAAAACAGATAATTGAAGGATGTCAAGCTTACCTAGTCGTAGTTTTGGATACAACTGCCGTGGAACCTAAATTAGAAAATATTCTGGTAGTACGTGAGTTTCCTGACGTTTTTCCTCAAGAGTTACCAAGGTTGCCACCAAAGCGAGAAATAGAATTTGTGATTGAGTTAGCTCTCGGAACAGAGCCGATCTCAAAGGCACCCTATAGGATGTCTTTATCGGAACTAAAGGAGTTAAAGGTGCAAATGCAAGAATTACTGGATAAAGAATTTATTCGATCGAGTACTTCACCGTGGGGAGCGCCGGTGTTGTTTGTGAGGAAAAAGGATGGGTCATTGCGTTTATGCATTGACTATAGACAGTTGAATCAAGTGACTGTAAAGAATAAGTACCCACTGCCGAGGATTGATGACTTATTTGATCAGTTGCAGGAGCTTCGATGTTCTCTAAGATAGACCTGAGGACCGGGTATCATCAGTTGAGGATTAAGAAGGAGGATATACCTAAGACCGCTTTTAGGACAAGGTGTGGTCACTACGAATTCACTGTGATGCCTTTTGGATTGACTGATGCTCCAGCTACATTTATGGATTTAATATATCGGGTATTCAAGGAATTCTTAGATAGGTTCGTTATTGTTTTTATCAATGATATTTTAATCTACTCAAGAAGTAGCGAATAATACGAAGAGCATCTAAGGATTGTCTTGCAGACTTTGAGAGAGCACTCGTTGTACGCCAAGTTTAGCAAATGCGAGTTTTGGTTGAATAAACTGGCATTTCTTGGCCATGTGGTATCTGGAGAAGGTATTGCCGTGGACCCTGCGAAAATCGAAGCCGTTATGAATTGGCCTAGACCTACTACGGTAACGGAGGTTCGGAGTTTCTTAGGATTGGCAGGGTATTACCGATGCTTTGTGGATAAGTTTTTATCCATAGCCATTCCATTGACGAGGTTGACTAATAAAGAAATGAAGTTCGAATGGACGAACAAATGTGAAAGGAGCTTTCAAGAGCTTAAGCATCGGTTAACGATCGCACCGGTATTGACGATTCCATCAGGAGCTAGAGGCTATGAGATATACAGCGATGCTTCGCTAAAGGGACTAGGCTGTGTGGTAATGCAACATGGAAGAGTGGTTGCCTATGTATCACAACAACTGGAACCGCATGAGATGAACTATCTGACTTATGATTTGGAGCTGGTAGCAATCATCTTTACTCTGAAGATTTGGAAGCATTATTTGTGTGGAGAGAAATTCCAGATTTATACGGACCACCAAAGCCTGATATAACTATTTTCCCAGAAGGAACTGAACATGAGGCAACGTCGATGGATGGAACTGCTTAAGAATTATGATTGCGACATATTATATCACCTTGGGAAAGCAAATAGAGTCGCGAATGCGCTCAGTCGGAAATCGAGTATCGCCTGTCTACTGGTGAAAGGGTGGTCGTTATTTGAAAATTTGAGGGATTTTGAACTCACATTGGAAGTCTGTCAGCTATCCAGTTTGGTAGCCACACTGAGAAAAGAACCCGAGCTCGAAGAAATGATAAAAGCCTTGTAGCCTACGGACCCGCAAATTCAGAAAATCCTGGAGGCGGACGCAACAAAAAGGAAACCAGAGTTTCAAGTGTTAGAGGATGAAATTTTGAAATTTCGAAGGCGTCCATGCGTACCAAGGGACGAAGAGCTTAGAGAAAGGATTTTATCAGAGGCTCACAGAAGCAATAGTATCCACCTAGGTAGCACGAAAATGTACCAAAACTTACGTCAGCATTATTGGTGGAACGGGATGAAGGTGGATGTGGCAAAATATGTAGCAAAATGCTTGACGTGCCAATAGGTGAAGGCACAACACCGTAAGCCTGGTGGATTGCTACAACCCTTAGAGATTCTTGAATGGAAATGGGAACACGTAACGATGGATTATGTAATGGGATTACCAAGGAGCCAGAAAGGTCACGATTCTATTTAGGTAGTCGTGGACCGGTGACCAAATCTGCATATTTCATTCCTGTGCGAAAGATTTCACGATGGACAAGTATGCCAAACTGTATATGTGATAGATAATGAGACTACATAGAGTACCCGTGACGACTACATCGGACAAAGATCCCAAGTTTACAGCTAATTTTTGGAAGAGTCTTCAAGATGCCATGGGAACTCGACTGCAGTTCAGTACGGCATATCATCCGCAAATGGACGGACAATCGAAGAGAACGATTCAGATGCTCGAAGATATGTTACGAGCGTGTGTCATAGACTTCAAAGGTGGATGGGATGATCAATTGCATTTGGTAAAGTTCGCGTATAACAACAGTTATCAGCAGAGTATTCGAATGGCTCCTTTTGAAGCGCTTTATGGAAGAGCTTGCAGAACCCCGATTTGCTGGGACAAAGTTGGAGAAAGAAGTATTACAAGCCTAGAGTTAGTAGAGCAATCAGTAGAGGCCGTGAAAATAATTCGAGATAGAATGATGACAGCACAAAGTCGTCAGAAAAGTTATGCTGATAAACGACGCAAACCTCTAGAGTTTCAAGTTGGCAACCATGTCTTTCTTAAAGTTTCACCAATACGAGGGCTATCTCGATTTGGAAAGAAGGGAAAGTTGAGTCCGAGATATATAGGCTCTTTTGAAATTTTAGAACGGATTGGGACCTTGGCTTACATGCTTGCCTTACTGCCTAATTTGTCTCGAGTGCATAACGTCTTCCACATGTCCATGCTACGAAAGTACGAGCCGAACTCGACGCACGTTTTGGACTATGAGATTATAAAAGTGGATGACAGAGTATCCTACGTAGAAAAGCCAGTCAGGATCGAAGATCGAAAGGAGCAAGTTTTGAGGAACAAGACGATTCCATTGGTCAAAGTGATTTGGGAGCACCATGAGACTGAAGGCTCTACGTGGGAAAGCGAGGAAACGATGAGGCATCAATACCCCCATTTATTTGAATAACTAGGTTTATTGTAAATTTCGAAAAAGAAATTTTTGTAAGGGGGGAAGAGTTATGACATTCTGATTTTTCATGTCATTTCGAGACTTGTTAATGAGAATATATCTAATGATGTATTTCAGTCGTATCTCGCTCGGATCTGATCAATCTCGAGTTAACTGACCAAAAGGGAAAGGCTAATGCGAGACAAGATACGTGGACCTAGGAAACTCGAATAGGAAGTGGCACTTTGACCATAAGGATTGTCGAGGGGAAATTTAGAGCCATAAAAGGCCGATCTAAAAACGATTAAGGAATGCATTGCTAGCGTTATACGATTGGAGCGCTGGTGGTGCCGCTTAACCAATGTATAATTTGTAAAATTTTCCTAAATCGAACGATGACGATCGAAACCATCGGAACTAGTAATAGACCCTCGCAATTACATAACAACCAAAGTCGCCATGAACTAACAAGCCCTAAGTGATATAAATCACAAAGTCGATACGCGTAACGTCTACAAAAGCCGTCCGTCAGTTCAGGATAGTCTGAAATCATATTTGACAGAGAAATGAATCAGAAACGAGTCTCGAAATTAGAGAATGGAAAATCAAAAATTTCAACATTATAATTGGATTGGACGTCACCTCATCAAAGAAAATTTGAAAAGAAAAACGACGTTCTGGACGTTCAGGGTGAAATTACCGTTTTGCCCCTCAAGCCTTAGCCTTGCCTTAATAAATGGATAAGGACATTTTGGTAATTGACCACATACCCTAGCTATCGAAAATGAGGAGGAATGGCAGCCCTTGGATGAGCTATTGATGGACATGTAGACAAGTGTCAATGGATGCACAATTAGCATTAATTATGACGCTTTTAACCTGTCATTCTACATGTTTGACTCTCCAAAATTGTGTATAGCTTCCTCTATCCCCTTCCCTCAGTCGAAACCTCACCCCCATCACCATTCTTCTTCATCTTCTTCCTCTTCTCTTCACCGGCCGAAGACCCTACGCCGGACCAGCTACTGCCGTCCCTTTCGCCGCTCTCGACCGCCTTCGCCGATAACCTCCAGCTGTTGCGTCAACCACCAACTCCAAGCCCATCCTCTTGCTGACCACCTCCAAGTGGTAGTTCGGCTTTTGACCACTGGTAGAGCTCCGGCCAATCGTTTTCCCGAGTCGATGGAATCCATCGTAGCTGAAGGTAAGTCGTTGTTTGAGCTCCGTAGGACTTCAATTCGCGTCAATCTTTCGGCTAAATTTTGTAGGCACCTAGGGCACATGTATACTAAGTTGTGGTGAAAAATTGGGCTGAGTTTGATGGAGTTTTGATGCCGAAACGGTATTGTGTTTGAAGGACAGAATTTGACCGATGAAGGACTTGGAAGGATCGACGTCGTTCGTGGATTTTTGGGTGTCGCCTTGTCCTCAAATTTTTTGTGAGGCTTCCAAACACCTTGAACTATATGTTAGCGAGTAGATTAGTGGATAAATTGAGGTTTAAGAGTAGTTTATAGACTGATTAGTTGGGCACCGCACAGAACCAAAAATACCCTGTTTCGATTCTGTGTATGCCGAAACTTTAGGGGCTGTTCATGGGGGAATCAAGCTCTAAATTCATCATCGAGGCATATTGGAATGTCAATTGATATGTCAATAAGGTTTATGCTTAGTGATTTGATGATTGGAGGAGGAAAAATTGACGAAACAGAGGGAATTCTATTAGGTACGAAGCTGTCCTGTTTTGGATCCCCTAGGGCCGAATTGTTAAGGTGCTTAGAGGATGAATTTTGTTGATTTTAGCACAAGGTAAGGAGTTCCTAAACCTTGGCCAGGAGGATTGGACTCGACTGGATAATTTGGGTGCTGATTGAGTTAGTTTTCGTGAGTTATGGCATGATTGTCCAATGTTCGTCATGGTAGATTGATGATTGCTTGAATGCTTACTTAATGCATATGCCATGAATTGATTGCCTCTTGTGAGTGATGAAATTGACTGCCTTGCATGCCATAGATATCTAGTTCGATGTATGAGCTTGTACGTAACATGAAGTTTGATTTGAAATGAACTTTGTCATGCTTGAGAACTCGTGATACCTTAAGGTATTGTAACGCGGGGTTGTGATGGTTGGTACCCTGATTCGTTGAGACGCGAGGTAGTGAGAATTTATGTCCTGATGTGTTGAGACGCGGGATGAGATTGAATATGTGTCGACATAGGTTTAGAATGGCATTTGGAAACCCGATGTGTTTACGCAGGTTTACCAATCTGATGATCTGAGGCGTATTGACGCAGACCAAGCCTGAGGCATTTTAAACACGGGCGTGATTCTTGAGAAAGTTCGGAATGATGGAACGTATGGCTTGAATTTGTACTCTATGCCTAACTTGATTGACAAGTTATGATGCCCTATTTGTGTGATTGATGATCGCTTGCATTATCGTGACATATTTGACTGATGAGTGCCTTGTATTGTTGAGTGTGTGTACTTGTTCACTATTTGCATTCATATGGGCGTACTGTCAGCCTAACCTAGGGTAGGGGCTTGACTTACTGAGATGTCAATCTCATCCCGTCGTGGGACTACCTTTTCAGACCCTAAGCCATGAGGATGCTGTCGACTCGATTGGGCGACCCGAAGGAGATGACAGCATATTTTGATGAGTTTTCGGATGGTAGAGGTATCGTCTACGTTAGGAAGTGTACAGTAATTTGGGTCGATGAGGGCGGTAAAGACTGGAAACCGCATAGGTTTGAGGCGTGATTCCGCATAGTCTGCGAGGTTACCACTAGTCCGTTGAAGGCCACAGAGGTTCCTCGTAGAGCAATCCCTAACTGGTGTCATCCCACTCAGGATTTTGTAGAGGTTGAGGTGTCCATTGCTGGCTCGAGGAACATGCATGAGAGGACCCTGACCCTGGAGTACACAGTTGAGATGATAGAGATTTATGCTTCAAAGGATGAGCTGGATGAGCAGTTAGAGGACGAGACGATGGAGAACACGATTGATGTACGCTCCGAGACTTTCTCGGAATACGAGCCTCCTGAGGACACTGAGCAGACGAACGATTCCAACAGCTCGACTTAGGGGTTTCCTGACTTACTATGTAGTCTTTTGGTGATGATCTCGTAAGCCAGTTTTTTTTGGGGACTTGATATGGTTGTCTTTTGTTTCAGTCCCGTTACCCCTACCTATTTGCATGGTTAGCCCACTTGTGCTTTTGTATAAACTCATGGGATGTTATATATATATATATATATATATATATATATATTTGTTATGTTCTCGCTATCTAGGTCCCCACTGATGAGTGTACGGAGAAGTGTGTGTCATTGCTTCCGCATGCTACCGTTATAATGCATCTCTCGATATATGAATCCTAGGGCATGAGAGAGACTAGAGAAGGGAGTCGCGTGCCCGTGCTCGAGGTGCGGAGCGTGACACGTCCTAACTAAGGGTTAGATATCACGTACGTTCCGTAGACGAACATAAAATAAAAAGCTTCTCAATTAGGCAGAAGTACAGCAGGAGTACCAATATTTGTGTGCGGAGATCACTTTAGTGCCAATATTTTTTTGATCACTTAAGTGGCAAAATTAGGAAAAAAAACGATCACCTAAGGCCAAGATGCCGGAATAGGCACTAAAGTGATCCATTTTTTTTTATCGAAATTGGCACTAGAGTAATCATTTTTTGGATCACTTAAGTGTCAATTTTTCTTTTAAAAAAGATCAATTAAGTGCCAATTCCAGCAACTTGGCACTTAAGTGATCGTTTTTCTTTGATTTGGTCCTTAAGTTATAAAAAAATAAATTGGTACTGAAGTGATCTTCGTACACAAATATTGACACTTCTGCTGTACCTTTGCATTGTCAATTGCTTGTGCGAGCGCGTGTCGGCCTTGATGGAATTCGATGATGGTGGTTCTTGGGTGGCCGAATGAAATGAGAAGAGGGAGAAATAGGCAAAATTTGAGAGGGGAAGAGGAGAGGGAGTGAGCGAAATTATGACGGTTTCAAATGAGATGAGGCTCCCCTTTATAGTGTCATTTTTCTATTTATTTTATTTATTTAATTGCTACTTATTCTCCAAGGCAAGCTTAGGTGTCATATGTTTGCCATTTTCCTCTCAATCATTGGCCTCTCACATTATCTCAAGACCCAAGGATAAATGGTCACATTACTATTCTAGAATTCTCTATTAAGACACATGTCTTTTTCTTAATTTATTTAACTTTCTAACATACAGTTCTTGTCTTACTGCCCACGTTCTATTAATTTTGTCATGTATTGCTAATTCTTGTCTTGCTCTTCAAGTTCTATTAATTTTGTCACATGTTTCTAATTCTTGTCCTGTTCTCCAAGTTTTACTATTTCTATAAGTCTTAACTTGCTCCTGAAGTTTTACTAATTTCTCATATTTTTCTTATGCTATTAAAAATAAGATCAAATTCTTTTAATATCCTTTTCTCTTTACATGCTTATTCTAGGACATTTTACATTATTTTCATTTTCATTTTTCTTATTTAACTCTACTAATAAATTCTTTTGTCTTTTCTAAATTAATAATTGGCATAGAATATTCTAGAGATGTCATTAGGAATTGTCACGTAGC
Organism: Rhodomyrtus tomentosa; assembly: GCA_028455895.1. Classification (NCBI taxonomy): domain Eukaryota; kingdom Viridiplantae; phylum Streptophyta; class Magnoliopsida; order Myrtales; family Myrtaceae; genus Rhodomyrtus; species Rhodomyrtus tomentosa. The sequence continues at coordinate 12,902,666 of JAPCWY010000009.1, read as the reverse complement.
TAGTCTAGGATACCCTAAGATCCTAGGTTACTTTTTCTAATCCAAATTTGTCTTATATGCTTCACTTGTTCCTCAAGCCAAAAATTATATTTTTATTTTATTTTATTTTTCCTTTATGTTCGACTTGCTCTCGAAGTTGGATTTGTCTTTTATACTTTTCACTTGTCGTCATCTTATTCCCACTTATTTTCTAAGCCTATTTTGTCTTTATATGCTAACTTGCCCTCCAAGCCAATTGTATTTTTATTTTATTTAATTTCCTTGAGAATATTCTAGATGCCATTTCTTGCTCTCCAAATCAATATTTTACATTTAATTTAATTAAAAATAATTTAAATTTCATGTTTTTTTTTAACTTGTTCATGTAGCTATCCTATAAATCTATAACTTTTAACTCCAAATGATGACATACTTTTATAATTGAATATCTCATCTCTTTTTTTTTCTATAGCTTATACGCCTATCATATATAGAAAGACCATTTATTTTATTTCATTTTACATTTAAAATAGAGATTTAACGCATAAATCTCGATGCTTCTTGGTGTCGCCCAATCTAGACGATCTCTAGACTTCTATTTCTATTCTATAGATGCCATCCATAACTAATACTAATGGCAATTTAGGCATTCACGCAATTCCATTTCCATTTTGAATGGGTAAGGTTGTTTATTAGTCAATCTTTTATTTATTACTCTAAAACTTTAAAAATGCTGTTTGTTAAACTCTCAAGACATCCACGCAATTCCTCTATTTTGGGCGCCTAACAAGTTAAAGGTCAGACTATCTATTTTGCCGAATAAAATCAGCTCAGATAAAAACACATCTAGACGCATCACCCATTATATGGTTTGACGCGTTCCAATACATGTCTAGTTACCTATCGAATTGGGAGCCATTCCAAATTTATCTCAATTTAGGGTTGGAATCACTCGATCCTAAACCGATGACATAGTTGAATACTACCGAGCTCACCTTTCATGACCAACTCTAGTTGATGCAAGATCGGTTCATCTCGATCCGTAATTGTAGCAGCCTGGGCCCATCGCACTTCTGCTGTGCACAACTTGCAAGATATTGTCTGCTTTGGACATACAATCTTCACGATTTTGTTCCTCCGAGCACCGCTCATACAACGCCCCGAAAAACACCTCTTGCAAGTTACAAAGGGCCTAAGACATATAAAGCCCCCAAGACCCTACTCCCTAAGCAATGTAGGACTCAAGGGCGGGGATGTTACATTCTCTCCCCCTTTGGGCACAACGTCCTCGTTGTGGCCCTATCTCACCCCTTTTTGGGTCACAGTCGCCTGCCGATGAAGCTTCCTTTGCCATCCCGACCACGCTGCCCACCCTCAGGGTTTGGCTCCACAGGCCATTGGGAGTTGGCTCTACTACCAACTGTAGTAACCTGGGCCCATCACACTTCCTTTGCACCACCACTTGCAAGATATTGTCCGCTTTGGACACACAGTCCTCACGGTTTTGTTTTCCGAGCATCGCCCATACAATGCCCCAAAAAATAGGTCTTGCAAGTTACAAAGGGCCCAAGCCATATAAAGCCCCCAAGACCCTACTCCCTAAGCAATGTAAGACTCAAGGGTAGGGATGTTACAGTAATCCTCCAACAACACATCCCGTAGTCTCGGGTGATCAGTCCTTGACCAGAGTGAGACTATACGGGGTTTTAATACCAATCTATCTTCGTCAAGTACATGGCTAATTTAGTTGTCGACCTTTGTCAGCTTGCTAATCATTCCACAGATCAGTCCTTAGCTAGCTATAAGGTGATCCTATGGTTGTTTCGTAGCTTGACGGGGCCAATTATAATCGATCCATGCTCGATTTAAGGTCGCCACACAGTCGAACCTCAATCGATCACATAGCCGATTTATATACTAAACCATGCCTCATATCAAGGGCGATCTTTCCTTCTTTGGTGGCTCATCTCGATCTTTTGGCTACCATCCATGATTAGTTTGAAACCTAAGCTTAGCCCTTGATTTTGGGGTGTCACAACTCTTCCCCTTATAAAATTTTTTCCTCGAAATTTAAAGATGTACCTGGTGATTGGAATAAGTGAGGGTATTGACTTCTAATCGATTCTTCACTTAGGTTGCCTCCTTTATCCCGTGGTACTGCCATAGGACCTTGACAAGAGGAATCATCTTGTTTCGTAGGACTTGCTCTTTTTTGTCTATGATCTGCACATGCTTTTCAACATATATTGTTCTGTCATCAATCTCTATTGCATCATAATCGAGAACACGTGACGAATCAAGTTCATATTTCTTTTAACATCGAGACGTGGAATACGTCATAGATGTTAGCAAGTCGTGACTGTAAAGCTAACTTGTACGCTAATTCCTTGATCCTCTCTAGGATCTCAAAAAGTCCAACGTATCTTGGGTCTAATTTTCTTTTCTTCTTGAAACAGGATACGCCTTTCATAGGCGACACTTTCAAAAAAAAATCACCAACTTGAAACTCTAATGATTTCCTTCTCTTATCATCATAACTTTCTATCGACTTTGCATTGTACAAAGGCGATTTCTTATAGTCTATAAATTCTATATGGTCATATGTACTATTCCATGCTTGTAAGCTTTATTTCTCCTATTTCATCCTAACAAACTGGAGTTCTGCAAGTTTTACCATATAATGCCTCGAATGGAGCCATTCCAACACTTTACAGGTAACTATTATTATAAACATATGCTGCCAAATGAAGATGCTCGTCCCAACCCCCTTTGAAGTCAATAGCACAAGCTCGTAACGTATCCTTTAACGTATATCGTTTTTTCTGTCTGACCATTGCTTTGAGGATGGTATGTTGTACTAAATTGGAGCTTAGTTCCCATTTTCACTTTGATATTTCTAGTGGGTTCAACAAACCTCCAGGCTTATAATGCTGAACATTTGCTTGTTTGCTACTTAGGCATTTAGCCACGTACTTTGCTCTATCAGTTTTCATACTAGTCCATCCGTATTACCTACGGAGGTTCTGATACATTTTCGACAAGACTTCCTCTTTAAGTTGCTCATCGTTAGAAAAACATATTCTTCCTCTGAACATTACAATATCATCTTTAGTTAATTGAAAGTCGGGTTCCTTTCCTTACTCGATTCGCAAAGCAGTGAATAATCCACATAACTCTCCTTCTTCAAATTCAGAGTCTCGAGCTTCGGCAACCATACCCCACTCTTTAATTATCAATGCGGCAATAGGGTGCTTATGATTTAAAGCATCAAAGACTTTGTTCGCCTTTCCTAGACGATAAATGATGTTGCAGTCGTAGTCCTAGAGAAATTCCATCCACCTTCGCTGCCGCATGTTGAACTCCATTTGAGAAATTAAGTATTTGAAACTCTGATGGTCCGTATAAATTTCAGACCTTCCTTTGTATAGATAACGTCTCCATATCTTCAAGGCAAGAATAATTGGCGCTAATTTCAAATCATGAATGGGATAGTTAAGCTCATAAGGCTTAAGTTATCTTGACGCATGAGAGATTACTTTGCCATGTTGTATTAAGACGCAACCATGTCCCTTAAGCTTTGCGTCACTATAGAAAACCAATCCGCCCAATCCAAATGGTATCGTTAGAACAGGTGCGGTTGTCAACTTTCGCTTGAACTTCTGAAAACTTCGCTCACACTTTTCCGTCCATTCGAACTTAATGTTCTTCCTTGTGAGCCTTGTTAAAGGAGATGCAATACTTAAGAATTTTTCGACAAACCTCCTATAATACTCTGCCAATCCAAGGAAACTACGAATCTTCATAACAGTTATAGGCCTCGGCCAATTTACCAGCACTTCTATTTTGGTTGGACCTACCAAGATATCTTCGCCCGATACTATATGACACAAGAATATTACTTGGTCTAGCCAAAATTCACACTTGCTGAATTTGACGAAAAGCTTATTTTCTTGAAGAGCTTGCAACATCCTTCTTCAATGTTGCACGTGTTCCTCTTTACTCTTCGAGTATACTAATATGTCATCAATAAAATGGTGACGAATTGATTCAGAAACGGTTTGAACACCCGATTCAGCAAGTCCATAAATGCTACGAGTGCGTTCGTTAATCCAAATGGCATTACTGTGAACTCGTAATGCCCATATCGAGTTTTAAAAGCCGTCTTTAGAATGTCTTCTTTCTTAATCCTTAGTTGATGGTATCCCGATCTTAAATCTACCTTGGAGAACACAAATTCTCCTTGAAAATGGTCAAACAAATCATCGATCACCGCTCTTTAGTTCATCTCTATAGAACAAGGAAAAAGCCTATGTGGTGGGTGGGTTCGACTCTTACAGGAGCGAACATTTCTACTCGAATTGGGATTTTTCACTCTAACCCAAGACCAACAGCGGCTAGTAATTGAGCACTTACAAAATCTCTTGGCAATGGATACTTATTATTAATGGTTACATGATTCACTTGCCGTTAATTTATACATAGTCGTAAAGATCCATCATTTTTCGTTATGAACAAGACCAATGCTCCCCAAGGCGAGGTACTTAGTTGGATAAATCCCTTATCAAGCAGTTCTTATAACTGCACCTTTAACTCCTTTAGTTTTGATTGAGATCCAATAGGGAGCTTTAGAAATCGGCTCTGTACCCGGGACTAACTCAATCGTAAATTCGATTCCTCTTTCCGAAGGTAATCTTGGTAAATCCTTCAGAAAAACATTAGGGAATTCTTTGACCACGGGGATGTCTTCCAACTTAGGTTCTTCTTGTGACTTATCTTTTACACTTGCTAAATACCCTTGACATCCATCATTAAGAAGCTATGCTGCTTCTATCGCCGAAATTATAAGCCCGAACATACTCCACCATTTCCAACAAACTCTTATCCAGATGCTTCTGGTGGATTGAGATAAATTGTCTTTTGATAACAATCATTATTGGCTAGATGTTGGCGAACTCAGTCCATTTCTATTATTGCATCCAAGTCATGCATATCCAATACCACTAAACTTATTCTTCCTTCATATCCTCCTACGTCAATTTTACATGCCTCACATGACAACAAGGATATCCTTTCCTTTTTAAGAGGTGTGGACACACTTAAGGCCACCTTCATCGATTTAACTTCTATTCCAAATAAATTCACAAGACGACTAGCTATAAAAGAATGTGTAACTCCACTGTCAAATAATATATATGCTAGGCAATCATTAATAAGAACCGTACCCGTAACGACGGTCATAAAATTTTCTGCTTCCTTTTGTCTTACAGCGTGGATTCATCCTTGTGTTGGTGGTCGATGTATGTTTCCTCATTATCTCCCCTATTGAGGTGGTTTCCTATTCTGCTGCTAGCGTTGTTGTTGTGGACCTCTCTCATCCATTGGCCTTGTTGCCAACTTCGGATGCATGATCCACTCGACATTCGACAAGGGCCATTACCATGCCGCCTTCCATAATACTTACATTTGATTACCACCTAGTACTCCCTTATTTTATTTGGGACAACTTTCGTCACGATTTACCTAGTGGGGAGGAATACACTCCTGAATCAACTTAGATGATGAATACTCCATGGCGCACTCATCTGATCTCTTGCATATAGCTTACAGAATCTAATTCAATTGGGTATTCTGAGTCGATATTATATGACTACTCATATTGTTCTACTGTAAGAAATCTACAGTCAATGAACTCACTATTAATACTATCCAAAGCAACAGAAATACTAAACAATCGACCATAACAATGCAATCATCAACCTCATGCATATAATAATATCTTCCCTACACATCTAACCCATTTCCCCATCACACCTTATCACTCTAGGTATTATAAATCTCGTTATGAGACCAAATCAGCCGTGACGTCCTCAACTGGACCCTAATGCCCATGATAGGAAGCGTAAGCTTCTTTAGGGTTCTCGATTTCTTGAATCCCTCCAAGAGCTCTATGACTTTACACCGTTTATAATTTGAGACCGTATGAGGATTGCAAAGTTGCGACGTTGCGGGGGAGGACATATGGTGTCTCAGGCACACTATCCTCATAATCGACCCTTAATCTTTTTCCAACCCTTTTGTTATTTTTGTTAATGATTGCACGCGGAAGCAATTATATCTTTATACTATTCATTAAGTGAGGAAACTAGGGAAGATATTTCCACACCATACTATATTTCATTTCCTTGTATAACATTTTACATTGACTTGAGAAAAGCGTCTCTATCTCGTATACATCATAAGTTTAAAAGACTACTTCGGTATTTCGAGTTATCCTCAAAATGTGGTACTTGGGCTTCCAAAAGCTCCTCCAAGCTAGTCGTTCACCTCGGGTTTGTGTGCCACCCATCTTCATGCTACCGCTTTCTTATCAAAGGATCTTCCTCTACGGCATCAACACAAGAAATTTCTACGGACATAACTATACCATAACGAGAAGATGGTGGACTAACCATCTTCTTGTTTTGGATATTTAAACCAAACATAGGAAGCAAGCTAAAGGTACAATTCATAATGCAAGCAACCATATCATATACGTATCGTTTTCGATTCTTTTCTTAAAGTATAACGTCTCCACTTTTCATATCATATAGCGTACTTTTTAAGGCCATCTCACCCTTACGGATGAGACGTATACACGTATCATATCATATCATGTCATGTGGATCCACCATTTTCATATATGTGTGAGGCTCCTTCATTTTTGCGAAGGAGGTATATAACATATCATATCATATAATCTCACCACCAAAGGTAGCAAGATCAAAGAGAGCATGCATCACAATGGTTTTCAAGCAAGTATTAAAGTAGCTAAGCTTTACATCCTAAATAAGGGTTAGATATCATCTACCTTACATAGACGAACATAAAATAAAAAGCTTGTCAATTGTTTATGCGAATGGGTTTCGGTCTTGATGGAATTCGGTGATGGTGGTTCTTGGACTGTTAAGTGGCCGAACGAAATGAGAAAGGGAGAGAGAGAAGTAGGCAAAATTTGAGAGGGGAAGAGGAGAGGGAGTGGCCAAAACTATGAGGACTTCAAGTGAGGTGAGGCTCCCTTTTGTAGTGTTATTTTTCTTTTTTTTTTCATTTATTTAATTGCTACTTATTCTCCAAGGCAAGCTTAGGTTTCCTATATTCGTCATTTTCCTCTCGATCATTGGCCTCTCACATTATCACAAGAGCTAAAGGTAAATCGTCACATTGCTATTCTAGAATTTGCTATTAAGGCACATGTTTTTTTCTTAATTTATTTAATTTTCTATCATACATTTCTTGTCTTGCTTTTCAAGTTCTATTAAATTTTTCATATGTTTCTAATTATTCTATTGCTCTCCAAGTTTTACTATTTCTATAAGTCTTAACTTGCTCCTCAAGTTTTACCAATATCTCACATTTTTCTTATGCTATTAAAAATAAGATCAAATTCTTTTAATACCCTCTTCTCTTTACATGCTTATTTTAGGAAATTCTACATTATTTTCATTTTTATTTTTATTATTTTGCTCTGCTAATAAATTCTTTTGTCTTTTCTAAATTAATAAGTGGCATAGAATATTCTATAGATGTCATTAGGAATTGCCACATAGCTAGTCTAGGATACCCTAAGATCCTAGGTTACTTTTTCTAATCCAAATTTGTCTTATATGCTTGGCTTGTTCCTCAAGCCAAAAATTATACTTTTATTTTAGTTTTTTTCTTTTATGTCCAACTTGCTCTCCAAGTCAAATTTGTCTTTTATACTTTCCATGTGATGTCCTCTTATTTCCACTTATTTTCTAAGCTTATTTGCCGTTATATACTAACTTGCTCTCCATGCCAATTGTCACGCCTCGAATCGGTCGAGTACGCGAACATCCCTACAAGCAAACTACACGTCTCTCGTGGTCCCAAGATCCACGAACGAGTCGAGAGATAATATATAAACCTTAAGCATGCGGAAGCGATACTCAATTAAATCCCAGTACAAAATATAAGTTAAGTGGGACCTGGATAACACAATAACTGTCATACATCGTAATATACTATTCATACAAATTTCGACTACTACAATCCGCTAGGTAAGGGCGACGGGGTAAGCACATCAAAAGTATAACCAACATCGACATCCAAAATAGCAATGATTGGGAGTCGCCATCATAAGATCGAGCTAATAAACTAGGACACCTAAGACGAACTGCTAGAATCCTCGGTGTCCTCGGCATCCTCCGTCGGCTCATACTCAGAGAAAGTCTCTAATGGGACCTCAACGGTGTCCTCCATGGTTTCCTCTTGCGACGGTTCCGCAAGATCCTCCTCGGTCGCCTCCAAGACAATGATCTCGTCCTCCACCACAGTAAAGTCCAGTGTTGGGGTCTTCTCCGGCCCGTTCCTAGAACCAACTACAGACCCCTCTGGTAACTCCTGCTCCCCAACAGTCTAGCACCAATCAAGGATAACTCCCTAGGGTACATCGTGGGGCTTCAGCGGCCCAATCGACTTGTCTTCGACCGTTTTAAACCATGCCTCGAACCTATGAGGCTTTCAATTCGAGCTACCCTCGTCAACCCATACAACCGTACATTTTCTCATATAAATGTTCCCCTGTCTATCTGGGAACTCATCAAAATACGCCGTCATCTCCTTGGAATCCCTAAAACATTTGGGCCACGTATCTAAGGCCTAGGATCTGTAAAAATAAGGGTCCCTAAAGAGGTGAGATATACATCTCAGTAAAAGAGTCCTAATCCTAAGTTAGGTCAACTGTCCACTCAGGTAGTCGTACACCCCAATAATTCCACTCACAGGCATATCAAGCACAAATTAATAAAACAACAACATACAGATGACAGGCATGCAACTATGACAACGTGTCACACTCAGATGATAATGCACAATTCATCCTGCCATCTCACCACAACCACCTCTTCCTGCCTGCCTCAATCTCCAGCCCGCGATTAGATCGCATTAGGCTCGGTCCGCGTAAACGCATCAGGCCGTCATCGACAACCTGCGTACACACATCAGGTTCCAATGAATCACCAGGCCAATATCATCATCTCATACCTCCGTCCCGCGAATAGTTCACATCCGGACCGTGGCCATCTCAACCCCGCGATTAGATCGCATCAGGGCACCACGCAACATCAACTCCACCCCGCAATTACATCGCATCAGGGTATCCACCTCCTGCCCCGTGTCTCATATGCCTCAGGGCCTCATCATGTCATGCTCATGCCATGCTTCTCAATGTAATTCACAGATAAAATCACAGGTGCAACTCATGCACAATTTGAATATTTATGGCATGCAAAACAATCAATGACATTCGACATGGCACATGATTTAAACACAAACAATATCACACATGGGCTTCCTATAACCACTCGGGACATATCAAGAACTACCCCTTTGGAATATTCTCTTAAATCAATCAATTTAATTCTCGACTCACCCAATTGAGTCCAACCTCCCTATCCTAAGTTTAGGATTCCATTACCTTGCGTTTGATACCATGATAATTTCCTTCTAGCAAGCTTCAAAGTCTCGGCCAAACGGTCCCAAGGTTCAATTCACCGTGCAACCTAGAATATTCAACCAATCCGTCAATTTTCTTTGCTCAATTCCTCAATTCATGAACCATAATCCTCCATAACACAACCCTCATCATCTTAACATGTTTTAACAATTAATTTGAGACTCATCACCATCTGTTCTTGCTCCCACCAGAATCGGTTTTGCATAGAACTGAACCGGTTCCTCTCGGTTCTGTGCATACCGTGCACTTCCAGTCCTAAACCAACTCTAAATCCATCATTTAATCATCATCCTACCTCTTAACATGCCTGTCTAAGGATTTATGAGGCTCACCATGAGTTTGAGGTCAATTGGTCGCCGGAATCCCTTCAGAAGTCGCCGGATTCCTCAAGTCAGTTTTTCGGCAGATTCTGTCCATAGTTCACCAGACCGATTCGAGGTCAAAACTTCATCAACTCACTCTTAGCTTTTTACCACAGATTCATATACATATCTACTAGATCTTCACAAAATGTGACCTCAAAACTCCAACATTTCGGCCTCCTAAGGGGTTAGAAACCGGACCTACCTCAGGTTAAGTCTAATTTCGTCGGCTTCCAGGAAAACTCTTGGCCGAAGCTCCTCGGTAGTCCAAATGGTTCGCTTTTAGTTCGAGGATGTCGACAAGATGTAGGGCTAAGTTGGTGTGGTTAACCGGCGGTCAGGCGGTGGCCGGAGGAGGTCTTCGACGACGGCGAAGAGAGGCGGCAGTTCTGGTCGGCAATCGGCAAAATGAAGAGGAAGAAGAAGAGAAGTTTCGGTGGTTCTTGAGGGGGTATGGCCGGTCATGTGAGGTGAGAGAGAGAGGAAAAAGCTTATATTCAAGGCTTGAGTCAAAGGGTTTGAATGGTAGATGTAAAGTTAGACATGACCACTCTTGCTTGATCTTGTGACGCTTGTCTCACTTGTCATTCAAAGGTGATACAATGGCCCTCATTCATCCCCTTTTTTGGTAGCTATAGGGAGGATTAAAAAACCAAAATGCCCTTCTTCAAATGCTTGGGCAAGGTTCTAAGCTTGAGGGGCAAAAGGGTAATTTTATCCCTGAAATTTAGAACGTCATTTTTCTCGCTCCAAAACTCTTCGATTGGGCGACGGCCAATCCGAATAACATTAGAATTCTTGATTCTCCATTTCAAATTTCTCAAGACTCGTTTCTGATGATTTACTCTATCAGACGTGGTTTTAGCCTATCCCGAACCGACGGGTGGCTTTTGCAAACTTTATGCGTATCGACCCTGTAATTCTCATCACATTTAAGGATCATCAATTCGTGGCGGCTTTGGCTATCATGTAATTTTGAGGGTTTATCACTAGCTCCTATGGTCTCGATCTTCACTGTCCGATAAAGGAAAATTTTGCAAATCATATGTTGGTTAAGCGGCATCACCCACTCTCCAATCGTATGACACTCGCAAGGTATTCCTCAATCATTCTTAGATCGGCCTTTTGTGGCTTTAAATATCCCCTCGACAATCCTTATGGTCAAAGCGTCATTTCTTATCCGAATTCCCTAGGTCCACGTACCTTGTCTCGCGTTAGACTTTTCCTTTTGGTCAGTCTACTCAAATTGATCAGATTCGAGTGAGATATAACTGAAATACATCTCTAGATTCATTTCTCATTAATGAGTCTGAAATTGACTGGAAATCAGAATGTCACACCAATTGTATTTTTATTTTATTTAATTTCCTTGAGAATATTCTAGATGCCATTTCTTGTTCTCCGAGCCAATATTTTATATTTAATTTAATTAATAATAATTAAGACGCCACGTGTCTTATTTTTAACTTGTCAATGTATCTATCCTATAATCCTATAACATTTAGGTCCAAATAATGACATATTTTTATAATTGAATATCTCATCTCTTTTTTTCCTATAGCTTACACATCTATCATATATAGAAAGACCATTCATTTTATTTCATTTTACATTTAAAATAGAGATTTAATGCATAAATCTTGATGCTTCTTGGTGTCACCCAATCGAGAGGGTCTCTAGACTTCCATTTCTATTCTATAGATGCCATCCATGACTAACACTAATGCCAATTTAGACATTCTATTCAAAAGGATAAGGTTGTCTGTTAGTCAACCTCTTATTCATTACTCTAACTCTCAAGACATCCAGGCAATTCCTCTATTTTGGGAGTATAACAAGCAAATGATTGAACTGTCTATTTTGCCGAATAAAATAGAGGCTCACATATAAACATGTCCAGAGGCATCATCCATTCTATGGTTTGATGCATTCTAGTACATGTCTGGTTACTTACCGAGTCGGGAGCCACCTAAATTTATCTCGATTTAGGGTTGAAATTACCCATTCCTAAACCGATGACATAATCGACCATTATCGAGCTCGCCTTTCATGACCAACTCTAGTTGGTGCAAGATCAGTTCATCTCGATCCATAATCCTCCAACAACACATCTCGTAGTCTCCGGTGATCGGTTCTCAACTAGAGCATGACTGTACGGTCTAATACCAATCAACCTTCGTTGAGTACATGGCTAGTTTAGTTGTCGACCTTTGTAACTTGCGAATCATTCCACGGATCAGTCCTTGGCTAGTTACAAGGTGATCCAATGGTTGTTTCGTAGCTTGATGGGTCAATTATAATCGATCCATGCCCGATTTAAGGTTGCCATACAGTCTAACCTCAACCGATCACATAGCCGTCTTATATACTAAATCATGACTCATATTGAAGGCGATCTTTCCTTCTTTGGTGACTCATCTCGATCTTTTGGCTACTATCCATAATTAGTCTGAAACTTAAGCTTAATCTAGCCTTAGATTTTGGGGTGTCACATATGATAAGGTGAATGGTACTCTTGTGAATTGTGTAAGCTTGAACTTATATGGTGCCTTGATGGGTTTGGTTGTTGACTTTCGTTGATGCTTCTGATTGGCGGTAGAACTAAGATACGTAAGAAAGCTAAGGAGAATCAGGGAATTATAAGTTTAGATTTAAGTTTGTGAATGTGTTTGGTTTAAGTGATTCTCTTGTGGACAGAGAATCAGTTAGAAGTTATGGCTGTGATTTGGATGGTTATCAATCGAGCCTGAGGACGTAAATTAGTAATCGATAGATGGATTGAACGATAGGTTCGAAAGACGAAGCTTTACTTGGAATCGTTGAAAATCAATGATTAACAATGGTGGATTTGGACTTGCAAGGATTTCTATGGACCCTAGGTCCGAGTCTACGTGGCACCCTAAAAGTTTAGGTTTTTAATTTTCGTTGATGACCCTAATTGATGAGGCAGGTATTGTAAAGGTATCTCGAGATATCGATGCACACTATAGGATTGGTAAAGAGCCATCAATTACTACTATCAAAGTATGGCCTGAGGAAATAAGGATGTTGTTTACCAGAAAAGGATTAGGATTTTCCTTCTCGCGGGGTAACCACTAATGATGCCTTTAAGAAGGTCAATGAAATAGGCATTCCCACCGACAGTGCACAGAGAATAACATTTGAGGATAAGGTTAGCATTTATAACATGAATTTTTCGCAAGGTTTGGTCGATGAAAAACTAGGTACTGAGTATGGAGTAGTGGAGACGATCTTGACCTCCACGTATTTATAAGAATGAAGTTGTTTCTCAAAATCTGATCTTCGCAAAAGTGCATAGCATTACATCTAGAGTGGTAAACGAAAGGTGAATGGATTAAGATGCATAGCTAAGCGATGCCATGGTATTGGACTTCCAAATTTAAGACAATGTGAGTTAGCTGACTGACCACTCAATAACGTCGTGATGGAAGGTATTTCGCTAAAGGGTTGAAACCATTAGAACTTTAGGCAAGAATGTGGACCGAAAGACTATGGAGAAAGACATGGAAGGTTGGTAATAGTAAGTTACGGATGGATGATATAGCAAGGCTCGCTAATTGACTTTGTAAGTTGATATGGTCAATGACAACCCAATATAAGATTAAGATTGTGAGATGTGCAATTATGGAAGACAAGTGATCAGAGTATGCAGCAAAAGCTTGATAAGATCACAAAACTAAATGGGATGAGAACCGCGAGAGTTTGCTTAGGACTCAGCCTATGCACAAGTGATGACTAAGTTTCGAGGAAGGCCATCGGGATATTAGAGATCACCTTTGACACGGGTCATGGCTTGGCTTACCAGTCAATTGTGTTGTGGATCGGGGTGATGACCTCTACCTAAGCATGAGTTGATTTGGGTTGATCTTCTCCAGCCATGAGTCGACTATAGGATCACCCTAAAGTCGACAGGGATTGATCTATAGCGAGATGTGTGAGCGAGCATTAATCGACGGACAAGATGGCCATGGATCCAATGAAGGACGATTTTGTTTTGGGACCCCATACCAGCTACACAGTGGTCAAAGATTAGCTATCCTGGACTGTGTGATGTGTCACTGGAAGACTACGGATTGAGATGAACCAATTCTGAATCAATTTAAATTGGTCATGAAAGGTGATCTCGATAGTGTTCAATTGTGTCTTTGGTCTAGGAACGGGTGATTTCAACCTTAAATCGAGATAATTGAGGTGGCCATCGATTTGTCAGTTGTCTGCAAGCCGACCATGCTCGGTAAAATGAATAGTCCCATCCTTAACAGGATACGGTGCTTAAGGTAAATGATTCTTTGGATGTTCCAACTGTTGACAAGTGACGGTTCTAGATCTTGAAGCGGTAATGAAGAGATTGATCGTTCGTTGACATTTTCCATTTAAATAGAATGCCCAAATTGCCATTAGTGTTAGTTGTGAGTGGCATTCGTAAAATAAGAAGGGAGACAATGGCAAGTCCTGTCTAATGATAGTCTAGAGATATTCATGAGAAAAGCTGGTTCTGTGGTTAATGAAGGTCATGGTAAACTTTCGATGGTGGAACGAAGGGCAAGTCCAAGTGGTGATTGTTCAAGTTAAACCTTTAGAGTTATACGACTCAACCTGTTTAGACAAATTGTGGATATGGAATTGCGATAGATTGACGTTAGAGGAGTATGTTTTGACCTGACCAATATTGATGGTCGTATTGTAAATAATGCATGCGACGAGATAAGGATTGATAAGAATCATAAATTGTATGATGAGCCAGAAAGACGATATGAAGTGCCAAGATTTCATCTTTGAGTTTGTGTAGTAGTATAAATTTTGGGGACGAAATTCCATAAGGTGGGGAGAGTTGTGACGCCCGTGATTTCAATACCACTTTGATAGTAGAATTTAGTCTAAGAATTGCCTGAGAATTCTAATGTGATGTTTGAAACTGAACCTTGATGGTTCAGGTAATGAAAATCGAGAATTTTCTAAATTGTCGATCGAATTAGTTTAGAGTTTGATCGATTATTTGACTCCTTTTAGGATTGAAATTCCTAGACTTAAGCTTTATTCTAACTCAATTGAATTGAGTTTGGATGGGAATACCCTCGTTAGAATGGCCAATTGACTAAACTACCCTTGGAGGGACAAATTACCAAAATACCCTTGAAACTTTGAAAATTTACCAAATTGCCCTTAGGGTTTTCTATACTAAGGCCTATGTCCCACATTGAATAGAAAATGAGAGTGCTTTAGAAACCATGTCCCACATTGATTGTGAATAAACTATGTTCTTCCCTTTTTTCCCTATAAAAGATGAGCAACCCTTTAGTTATAACAAATGTCCCACATTGAATAGAAAATGAGAGTGCTTTAGAAAGCCATGTACCACATTGATTGTGGATGAACTATGTTCTTCCCTTTTTCCCTATAAAATATGAGCAACCTTTTAGTTATAACAAATGTCCCACATAGCCTAAAGAATGGGATTTTTCACAATATATATGTGTGTTCCTCTAACCCAAAAATTGTCCCACATAGATTAGGAGCAAGCTTGTACCCCTCAAACCACCTTATAAATATGTGGCGACCTAAAAATTAGTAAGCTAATGGATTATCAGGTTAATCAAATTAACTAACCTAATTTAGATTATCCCAAGTCCTACAAAATCAAAACTTAGGTTTAGTCATTAAAAAAATGTTCAATTAGAGCCGCCACCAATAATTTATAGTAGGTTGATTAAAAACCTATATAAAATGGTGGGATAACTATTTTATCTCTATGAATCAGAGAAATTGAATACGGAAACTTGGTTACATTAATTAGAAAAATTAATGCCCTTTTGGTGCCAATTTAATGAAAATTTTCTTTTGATTGATTGATGTGAATTGCCTTTTTCTTTTTTTGGAAAAAGGATGCAATGAAAATTATACCAGATGACATGGTATTATGCATGATAACATGGCTGTAATATTATGAATTTCCTGTCATTTTGAGGCAATTGAATGAGAATGTATCTTTCGATGTATTTCAGTTTTGTTTCACTCAAATCTGATCAATCTCGAGTAAATTTACCAAAAGGGAAAGGCTAACGCATGGAAAAATACGAGGACCTAAGAAACTCGAAAAAGGAAATGACGTTTTGACCATAAGGTTGTCGAGGGAACATTTAGAACCAATAAGGCTGATCAAATAAAGATTGAGGAATACATTCCTAGCGTTATACGATTGGAGCGCGGGTGATGCCGCTTAACCAATGTATAATTTACAATTTTTTCTAAATCGAGCTATGACGATCGAAGCCATCGAAACTAGTGATGAACGCTCGCAATTACATGACAACCAAAGCTGTCGTAACTTGAGTTGTCCTAAGTATGATGAGAATTACAGACTCGATACGCGTAACGTCTACAAAAACCACCATTAGTTCGAGACAAACTGAATCTACAATCGACGGACGACTGATCACAAAATGGAAGCTCAAAAATTGACAATTGAAAATAGAGAATTCCAAGATTAGAAAAGGATTTATCGTCGTCTCACTAATGGTAATTTCGAATTGGAAAGTGAAGTTTCGGACTGAAAATACAAAATTACCATTTTGCCCCTAGATCATTTGCCTTTGTCTTACGAATTCAAGAAGGACGAAATGGTCATTTTCTCTTCACCATAGGACTAGCAAAAATTGATGAGCATGGAGTCAAAGAAGAGTCAAAGCCTTGATTTGTATTATTGGGATATGCCACATGTCACTCAATGAAGGCCCTAAGCATTTATTACCCCCACCTAATTCCATCTTGTCAAATTAACCTCAATAATTTGTGTGAAATATTTTGTGAGAGGACATCTTCATCCGTGTATAGCTCCTCCACCATTTCCCTTGCATTTTCCTCTTCAATTGCTCTCCACTGAAACTGTCCCAAAAGACCGATTCTGTGCCTCATGTTCGGTCTGCTCGAGCACCCCTTCTGGCCGTCGCCTCGCTTTGTTCCAACCATCACGAGCAAGATCAACCTGTCTTTGACAAGTTCCAAGTGGTAGCTCGACGTTTCCTTGAGTGGTTTTTCCCGACCAGCCCTTAGACCAAAACCGGACAGAATCGGCACGAGCTGAGATAAGACTTCCGTTCTCCCCCTTAGAGACTCCGAATGGCCTCAAAATTTTTGTGAGAGCTTCATAACATCTAGTACTCAAGTTGGATGGTCTGTGATTGTAAGTTTGGTGGTGTTAAAATAGGTTTTCATGGCTAGTTGTGGATGATTAAAACTGAACAGATTCTGACCGCGTGATAACCATGTGGAAACCAGGTTGTTCAAAAGTCTTTGGAGTGTCGTTCCACTTCAAAAATCTTGGTGAGCTTTTCAAACACTTATATTGAGGCCCTAGCAAGTTTATTGTGTGAGGAATTGAGGCTTAAGATTGAGATACGGCTTGATTGTGCGATTGAACCAAAAATCGATTCTGTGTTGGGAGTACCCTGTTCTTACCGAACCTGATGAGGTCAATTAAGTGGTATTTTGACTTCAAATTGACTAATAAGACTCCATAAGACGTTATGTGAGGTGTTAATGGGTGCATGTGACGTTGATTGAGAGTTGGAAGTGATTTAGGGGCTATTTAGTGCATAAAACTCTAGGAAACATTCTACCATATATGTGCATGCATGAACCGAATATTTTAAGGGTTTGTGGGAGTATCGTCATGTGCTCGATTGATTGATAAGGCATCTTGAGTTACCAATTGAATGGCTATTGAGGGATTGGTTTAATAGAAGTAAGCATTCAGCAGCTTTTGATCTAAAATTGGTGAACTTTTCTAGGTTGACGAGGAATCCTTGATTGGTTGCATACTTGAGGCATTGAAAAGATCATTTGGTGTGAAATTTTGCTAATCAATCAGGGTAAGACCCCAAGCTTTAACTATGCTGCCAATCTGACTAGGCAATCCAAAGGAGATGACCACCCTTTTTTATGAGTCCCTGTAAGGAATGGTATAGTATATGTAAGGAAACGCACAATCATCTGGATAGACTAGGGTAAGCCGAAGTTACAGCCCCACTGCTTCGAAACATGGTTTCGTCGATTGGGAAATAGTAACTTGATGGGACCTCTATTGCCTAAAGACGTCCCTTCTGAAGTGGTTCATAACTAGTGTCATCCGTCCCGACCGGAGATCGAACTGGAGAACCCAGTGTCAGTGGTAGGTTCGAGAAATATACTTGAAGAGTCGAAGTCTCCACCTACAGAGGAATACATGCACTACATTGAGATTTCTGCTGATGCGATCGAGACCACTAATGAAGACGATAAGGCAGAAGGGGAAGAGGAAACCGATGAAGACACCGAAGAATCATCTAAAGAGGTGTCATCCGAGATATTTTCTGATTATAATCCCTAGGATGAGAAAGGCGATGGAAGCGATGGATCAAGCAGTTCTTCTGAGTAGTTCGAGCTGAAAACGGGGGTGTAAGAAAAAGGGAATAGGAAAAATTTTGATGTTAGACTTTGGGGGAAGGCTAAGTGGTCACCTTTAGAACATAGGCCTTCGTTTCTTTTTCTACCCGGGTGTGCAGCTTTATCTTTTTGTCCTTTTCTTTATGACTACTATTTTCGGATGTTTTTTATGTATAAATGGGTGTGTTTTTAAGTCATTACCAATTTCCTTTTTATTTATTTTTGTATGGGGATGTTATCTCTCCTTCCATGTGTACATTTCATATCATTCTAGGCTGTGTGAGATTCATAGGTATATATTGGCCTGAGGTGGATGTGACGAGCTCCAAGGAATGCGAGGCATTACATCCTCGTTCCAGTGGTATCAGAGCAAGGTTCGATTGATTACATCAGATTGAGGATTGGAGTAATAAGAAGTAAAGGAATTCAGATGATTAGGGTAGTGAGACCCTAGGGGGAGTCGTTAGAGTCAAGCATAAATACATGGCACATGATTGACGCATGTGATTGGTATCTTGAAATGGCATGGTTGTGGTGAACCTATGAGGGGTCAAGCTCTGCACTTAGCATGTTGTTGTGGATGCTAGCTTGATAAATGAATTATTACCTCTAATTACACTAAGTCGTAGGTGAGTCTGGACTTGAGGTATGGATTTGCTTCTTTGATTAATGTGCTCATGAGAATGTCTGAGTGATTGGCTGTTGTTTGTGACTGCTGCTCTATTGAGTAGCATAGAATTAGTGAAACTTGAGTAAGTGATTTAGGTCTCTAATTCTGTGGTGGAATTATGGTGACTTAGGTAAGCTAAGTTGAGCAAGTATGAGCAATAGACCTGAAGGCCCAGGAGTGGAGCTTCTAGCTCGAGAGCCCCAGTAGCCGAGGATCCAAGAATGGATAGAGTCTTGAGTGCCTTAGAACAAATTGGAGAGCTCATGGAGAAAGAAGCTCAAGATAGAGCTGTTGCCGCTCTCGAACAAGCGAAATATATAGCTGAGATTATAACTCAGGCTACTGAAGCTGTAGTGGCAACTGTAAATATGGTAAATGGAAATAATGCCCAGGGCGCTGAAGCTGGGAATGCTCAAGGTGATGTTAATGCCAATAGACCAATGGTTCAGTTGGTTGAGCAATTTATTAAACTGAAACCGATCCAGTTTGATGGTACTGGAAATCCTGAGTTAGCACCAAGATGGATTGAGAAACTCGAAAAGGCTTTTGGAGTGCTGAGATGCACCGATGAAGAGAAAATATTGCTAGTTGTGTATCAGCTAGAGAGAACTGCGCATGATTGGTGGAGCGCCTCGAAGGAAAGAGTACTTCCTGAAGGCATAGCTTTGACATGGATTGCCTTCACTGCCGCTTTCAATGATAAGTATTTTTCTAAGATGGCACGTAAAAGGAAACAAGTGAAATTTCAGCAATTACGACAGAATAACTGAATGTGGACCAGTACGAAGCTGAGTTTGCAAGACTGTCGAGGTATGCACCAAGATCAGTAGAGGATCCGCTTGAGAAAGCGCAAAAGTTTCAAGATGGTTTGAGACCAGAGATTCGCAGCAGGATAATAACGGTGAACTTGAGAACATACCGAGAGATTTATGAGAGGAGCCAAATGATTGAGAAGGATATCAAAGAGAGAGGTGTTGCTTCTAAACCATGATTTACTCCTCTGAGAGATAATCGGCAACTGGGGAAAAGGCCTATGGTGAACAATCGGCGATTTGTTCCTTCTGTTCGCAGAAATATCGAAAAGTCGTCGAACTAGTTAAACTGGTATTGTCGTAATTGTGGTAGGAGGCATGGTAGTGATCCTTGCCCTACTAGGATAGGAGCATGTCATATATATGGTCAGTTGGGTCACCAGATAAAGAATTGCCGGATCAAGCTCCTGGGAACCGAGCTTAAGGACAAATACCACAGGCTGGACAGCTAGCCGTAGCCCCACAGAACGAGCAGAATCGACCACTAGCCCAAGGAAGAGTGTATGTTGTGGCACATAGAGAGGCGGAGGAAGCGTCTGGCGTGGTCACAGGTACGATCTATTTATGTGACCAAGCTGCCTATGCTTTATTTGATCCTGAGGCTTCGCATTCCTTTATATCTGCTCAGTTTGTTAACCTAGTGGGAGTAGAGTTGAAACCACTGAATGTGTTGTTACATGTTGCTACACCATTAAAGGATAATGCGCTCGTCTCACTAGGTTGTGCGGACTGTAAGATAGTGATTGATGGTAGCGAAGAAAGGATAGATTTGGCTGTACTACCTATGTATGATTTTGATGTAATTATTGACATGGATTGGTTGGGAAAACAAAGGGCCGTAATTGATTATGGTAATAGGGTAATTCGTTTTTACACGAAAGATCGCCCTAATTTCGAATTTATAGGAAGTCGGGGAGGAACCTTGATTCCTTTAGTTTCCTCGCCTAAGGTGACTAAATTGTTGAATGAAGGGTGTCAAGCTTACCTAGCTGTGGCAGTTGACACAACTGTTGGGGAACCGAAATAGGAAAGTGTAGCGGTGGTACGTGAGTTTCCTGATGTCTTTCCTTAAGAATTGTCAGGATTACCGCCTAAGAGAGAAATTGAGTTCGTGATTGAGTTAGCTCCTAGAACAAAGCCAGTCTCGAAGGCACCGTATAGAATGTCCTTGTCTGAATTAAAAGAGTTAAAATTACAGATGCATGAGTTACTAGATAAAGGGTTCATTAGATCGAGCGCATCGCCATGGGGAGCGCCGGTGTTGTTTGTAAGAAAGAAGGATGGATCTTTACTCTTGTGTATAAATTACAGACAGTTGAATCAAGTAACTATCAAGAATAAGTATCAGTTACCGAGGATAGATGATTTGTTTGAACAGCTGCAAGGAGCATCTGTGTTTTTTAAAATAGACTTGAGGATTGGCTATCACCAGCTGAGGATTAAGAAGGAGGACATACCAAAGATTGTCTTCAGAACAAGGTATGGGCACTATACGTTTATGGTTATGCCTTTTGATTTGACTAATGCCCCTACTGCATTCATGGATTTGATGCATCTAGTGTTTAAGGAGTACTTGGATCGATTTGTCATTGTTTTTATAGACGATATCTTGATTTACTCGAAGAGTACGGAAGAACATGAGGAAACGAGTGAAATTTCAATGATAAGTATTTTTCTAAGATGGCACGTAAAAGGAAACGAGTGAAATTTCAGCAATTACGACAGAATAACTGAATGTGGACCAGTACGAAGCTGAGTTCGCAAGACTGTCGAGGTATGCACCAAGATCAGTAGTGGATCCGCTTGAGAAAGCGCAAAAGTTTCAAGATGGTTTGAGACCAGAGATTCGCAGCAGGATAATAACGGTGAACTTGAGAACATACCGAGAGATTCATATGTCAATGTTAAAGAAATACGAGCCAGATCCGACTCATGTTTTGGATTTTGAGACCATTGAAATAGACGATAAGGCATCGTATGTGGAAAAGCCCATCAGAATTGAGGATCGAAAAGAGCAAGTCTTGAAGAATAAGATGATTCCGTTAGTCAAAGTAATCTGGGAGCATCACGGGACTGAACGAGCTACGTGGGAAAGCGAAGAGGCTATGAGACGTCATTACCCCCATTTGTTTGAATAGTTGGTTTATTGTAAATTTCGAGGACGAAACTTCTGTAAAGGAAAGAATTGTGGCATTTTGAATTTCCTACCATTTTGAGGCTATTGAATGAGAATGTATCTTTCGATGTATTTCAGTTTTGTCTCGCTCAAATCTGATCAATCTCGAGTAAACTGACCAAAAGGAAAAGGCTAACGTTTGACAAAATACGTGGACCTAGGAAACTCGAAAAAGGAAATGACGCTTTGACCATAAGGGTTGTCGAGGGAACATTTCGAACCAATAAGGCTGATCAAATAACGATTGAGGAATACATTGCTAGCGTTATACGATTGGAGCGCGAGTGATGCCGCTTAACCAATATATAATTAGTAAATTTTTCTAAATCGAGTTATGACAATCGAAGCTGTCGGAACTAGTGATGAACTCTCGCAATTACATGACAACCAAAACTGTCGTAACTTGAGTTGTCCTAAGTGTGATGAGAATCACAGAGTCAATATGTGTAACGTCTACAAAAGCCACCCGTTAATTCGAGACAAACTGAAGCTACGATCGACGGACGATTGATCGCGAAATGGAAGCTAAAAAATTGGCAATTGGAAATAGAAAGTTCCAAGATTAGAAAAGTATTTGACGTTACCTCACTGATGGTAATTTCGAATTGAAAAAGTGAAGTTTCGGACTGAAAGTGCAAAATTACCATTTTGCCCTTCAACCATTTGTTTTTGTCTTAAGAATTCAAGAAGGACGAAATGGTCATTTCCTCTTCACCATAGGGCTCCCGAATATTGATGAGCATGGAGTCAAAGAAGAGGTAAAGCCTTGATTTGTATTATTGGAATATGTCACATGTCACTCAATGAAGGCCCTAAGCATTTATTACACCAACCTAATTCCATATTGTCAAATTAACCTCAATAATTTGTGTGAAATCTTTTGTGAGAGGCCATCTTCATCCATGTATAGCCCCTCCACCATTTCCCTTGCATTTTCCTCTTCAATTGCTCTCCACCGAAATTGCCTCAAAAGACCGGTTCTATGCCTCTTGTTCGATCTGCTCGAGCACCCCCTCTGAATGCCACCTCACCATGCTCCAACCATCAGGAGTAAGATCAACCTATCCTTGACAAGTTCCAAGTAGTAGCTCGACGTTTCGTTGAGTGGTGTTTCCCGACCAACCCTTAGACCAAAATCAGACAGAATGTGCGCGAGTTGAGGTAAGGCTTCCGTTCTCCCTCATAGAGACCCCAAATAGCCTCAAAATTTTTGTGAGAGCTTCATAACATCTAGTACTCAAGTTGGATGATTTGTGGTTGCAATTTTGGTGGTGTTAAAATAGGTTTTCATGACTGATTGTGAATGATTAAAACTGGATAGATTCTGACTATGTGAGAACCGTGTGGAAACCGAGCTGTTCAAAGGTCTTTGGAGTGTCGTTCCACTTCAAAACTCTTGGCGAGCTTTCCAAACACTTAGATTGAGGTCCTATCAAGTTTATTGTGTGAGGAATTGAGGCCTAAGATTGAGATACGACTTGATTGTGCGATTGAACCAAAAATCGATCTTGTGTTGGGAGTGCCTTGTTCTGGCCGAACCTGGTGAGGGCCAATTAATTGGTATTTTGACTTCAAATTGACTCATAGGACTCCATAAGACGTTATGTGAGGTGTTAATGGGGTGTATGTGAAGTGAATTGATAGTTGAAAGTGATTTAAGGGTTATTTAGTACATAAAACTCCGAGAAACATTCTACCATATATGTAGATGCATAAACCGAATATTTTGAGGGTTCATGGAAGTATCGTCATGTGCTCGATTGATTGATAAGGCGTCTTGAGTTACCAATTGAAAAGCAATTGAGGGATTGGTTTAATAGAAGTGAGCATTCAATAGCTTTTATTCTGAAATTGGTGAACTTTTATTGGTTGACGAGGGATCCTTGGTTGGTTGCATACTTGTGGTATTGAAAAGGATTGTTTGGTATGGAATTTTGCTAATTGATCATGGTAAGGGCTTCCTAAACTTTTATCTGAATGCTAGGACATTGCTGGACGATTTATTGAATGAATTGAATGACTGGTGAAATCTATGACTTGAATTGCGTGTTGTGATAATATTGTGAACTCAATGAGAAAGGTAATTAGGAAACCAATTGGCCTATGGTCCTAATGGTATCGAATGGCTGTGAGCCCTGAGTGATAACGGTGATACCGATTGGCCTGTGGCCCCAGTGGTATCAAATGGTTGCGAGCCTCAAAAGTACCGGTTGGCCTATGGCCCTAGTGTACCAAGATATCGATTGACCTATGGCGCCAGTGATATCAGTTGGCAAGAAAGCCAGGGAAGTACATCACAGTTGAGAGCCTAGGGGATGAGTGGCTGTGAAAAGTACAATGACTATGAGTATTAATTTATTGTGCTATGTGTTATGAGCTTGAAGCCCTGAAGTTAAATGTGGTTGGTTGTGTTTTACCCTGCTTGGTTTAGTGCCAAATTTAAATCATTGATGCCTTATGTCGTTGTATTATTGATTGCTTGCATTTGGTGGCATTTATGCGTGATCGGGGGGACTGGTGTTGAGGCATACATTTAGGTTATACATTCTGAGATGTAAATCTCATTCCGTAATGGGATACATTTTCTGACCCCAAGCCTTAACTATGCTGACAATCCGACTGGGCAATCCAAAGGAGATGACCGCCCTTTTTTATGAGTTCCCTGCAAGGAAAGGTATAGTATATGTAAGGAAACGCACAACTATCAGGGTAGATGAGGTAAGCTTGACTTACAGCCCCACCACTTCGAAGCATGGTTCCGTCGATTGGGAAATAGCAACTTGATGGGACCTCTATTGCTTGAAGACGTCCCTTCGGAAGTGGTTCCCAACTAGTGTGATTCGTCCCGACCAGAGATCGAACTGGAGAGCCTAGCGTCAGTGGGAGGTTCGAGGAATATACCTGAAGAGTAGAAGTCTCCACCTACAGAGGAATACGTGAACTACATTGAGATATTTGCTGATGCGATCGAGGCCACTAATGAAGACGATGAGGCAAAAAGGGAAGAGGAAACCAAGGAAGATAATGAAGAATCATCTGAAGAGGTGTCATTTGAGATATTTTCTGATTATAATCCCGAGGATGAGGAAGACGATGGGAGTGACAGATCAAGCGGTTCTTTTGAGTAGTTGGAACTGAAGACGGGGGTGTAAGAAAAAGAAATTAGGAAAAAAATTTATGTTAGACTTTGGGGGAAGGCTAAGTGGTTACCTTTAGAACTTAGACCTTCGTTTCTTTTCCTACCCAGGGTGCGCCTTTATCTTTTTGTCCTTTCCTTTATCACTACTGTTTTCGGATGTTGTTTTATGTATAAATTGGTGTGTTTTTAAGTCATTCTGAATTTCCTTTTTATTTCTTTTTGTATGGGGATGTTATCGCTCCTTCCGTGTGCGCATTTCATATCATACTAGGCTGTGTGAGGTTCCCGGGTATATACTGGTCTGAGGTGGATGTGACAAACTCTAAGGAACGCGGGGCGTTACAATGGCAAAGTATGGACTATACTATATGAAATGCTGATGATAAATGATTTTTTTTGTATTTTCGGATTTAAAAATGGCTATGATGAAAACATAGCCATAAAATGTGATAACAACCAATTTTAATTAAGAAAATAATCCTCCAAAGTCTTAACTTACATTAGACGTTATTTTCGATATAAAAACAAGGCTCTGACGTGTTTGGCCGCATGATATTCGAAAACTGGCTTGTTTGTATTATTCGGAAAAATAAAAAGCAATCAAAGATTTGAACAAAGTTAAACAAAAATTTCCATAATATACCTTAATTTCTGAATTTTCGATAAATCCTCTCATTCCCAAAGATCTGAGCTAGAGTGAGATTTTATCCGCTACATTCTCGAGGATTCGAGTCAGTATGCGAATAACACGTACCTTTTGCCAAAGGGAAAGAATACAAAGCGTTACACTAAGGCTGTGTATGGTAGTGTTTCTGTTCCTGAGAGCATTTTTTGAACATAAATATTTTTTGTGTTTATGTTCCCGGCAACAATTTTTGGGAACAAAACTTGTTTGGTAAGTAAAAAAAACACTTTTTCTGTCGGCGGCGGCCAACGGGTGGCGGCCGCGTCGGCAGCGATAGATGGTGATTCCAAGAGTGTTCCAAAATTCAGAAGCAATTTTTTCTTGTTTCTTGAAAAGTGTTCCTTGGCACAAAAGTGTTCCGTAGAATACTTTTAGAACATTTTTGAACCATACACATTTCTGTTCTAAAAGTGTTCTCGGAACACTTTTGGAACAAAAACACTTTCCCTAGCTACGATCCATAGCAGCCTAAACTGCAGTCCCATTCCATAAAATCATGAACGAGGCATGCAATTTAATTTTCCAAAGGGTCTAAGCACAAGGGGAGCATGCTTTATGGGCATGTTTGTTTAAAAACATGCAAATTTTAAGTAACAATCATAAAGATGAGCATAAAATAAACATTAGATAAAAAAAAAGGGATAAGAAGCAACAGATAAGTAAAAGAAATCAACCAGATCGGGATTTATCCGGTAGCGTGTCAATTTATCTATAAGGCAATATTGTGTCATCTCCAACACAATATTGCGTTGTCTATAAGACGACACTTTTGGAATTTGTGCAAGAATCTCTGCAAAACATGTTAGAGATAATAATCTGCTCAAGATATGATTAAATAAGTATAATTCGAAATAAGCAACAATATATCTAAAATATATTCATATTACCTAATTCACAGATTGCAGTGGCGGATTCCCGGACTTGCACGGAGAGCTTCTGATGTCGGATCGAGGCACCATTAATGGAACGTTATAGATCATCGAATGCTGAACCTTTTGATATATAATTCAAGTTGATGAAAGCATTTGCCACTTCCTTCCAATCCTACATACTGTATATCTCGTAGTCTGTATATCATCGCATCGCCGCATCTTTCAGACTAGCCTGAAAAGTCTAAATCAATAAAGGACCACTGTCATGTACTTGCTCATTCTAGCCCGATACATCCGAACATGTTATATAGGATTAGATATGCTATCATATTTCTCAAACTCGGGCATCTTGAACTTCTCAGGTACGTCGACTTTTGAGAAAGCAAAAAAATCAACGTGAGGAATAATATGAGTTCCTTGAATCTCTCGGAGACTTTCTTACATCTTTTTTTTTCCATCTGGGCCAACAGCTTGGCTGCTTCATTATTCTCCTTAGATGCCACAAGGCTGGCTTGGGAAACTGGAACCAATGGGGGAGCATTTGAACTAGTGCCCGTGACGATCATGTCCTCTAGCGGCATAGCTTGAAAAGGAAAATGCTCCCCGTTTTTATCTGGATTATCGCCTGGAGAAGGTGCCATAGGCTGAGGAGTCAGGCCAGGCAACTGCATCTTGGCGATGAGGCTCATCAGCACCTTGTCTACCATTTGGAAGATCATGCCATCAACCCAATTATTGAGAGTGTCCATATGCTCCTTAAGAGTCTCTTGGATTGCAGTATTGATTTATGCTTTGTTAGTCATTTTCCTTGCGACCAACCTGGTGATATGTGGAGGATATGTGGTAAATTACCTGCAAGAAATGATCACATAATGAGCAATACATATGATGCATATTGGGTCAATCTATGACTAATCTAGACTCACATATGCCATTTGAACTTGACTCATGCTAATGACCAGGAAATTCCAATTTCGTCGGATTATGGAAAATAATTCATATAAAATCACTGAAACATTAAAATTGCATAAACCTTTATGAACTTGTAGCCAAGAGAGCAATAAACAACTTTCATGTTTGGTGATTGAGCTGAAAGTGAACTGATTATCCCAGTTTAATGAATTTCCTTGAAACATGATGTCCAGAAAATTGTTTCGTCTGCCCATGGTTAAATGAACGAAGGACCCCTTTAAAATGTGAATTAAAATCTAGAATTTTTCAGTTTATTAGTTGAAACATCGACATACAACTTTCATGTTCCTTGATTTAGTAGGGGAGGTCGTTTATTAGGGGTATTTAGCAAAATGATCTAGAGTCTGAAAAACGTGAGAAATTCTAGCCTGCTCCACTACGGCCATTAATTCCGTATTAAATAGAAAACACGTCGGATTTTCACAAAAGTTTTTTGGCATGATAGATCAGGATCTCGCAGATATTTTTCATTTGAAGGGAGGAAATTGGTTCTGACTCGAAAAGGGTCAAACAATTCTAAGAATAGGCCAATGTCAAGATAAAAACAAAACTTATTTATTGACTAAAAATGATAGTCAGAGAATAACAATCATAATACCCAACAAAATTACCTAAAGAGAGACTTGGGAAACCAAAATAATGACATTACTCTAATGGACAAGAGGAGAAACCTAATTTTCCATGGACTGACTCAAAAAATGGATAGGAAAAGCATATGCTAAATGATGAAGATGAATTTAAAAACAAGCAAAATGACATATGCATGAACTAGGTTTTTAGAGCTCTCAAGGACAAATTTGACTTAAGGATGTAAGTCATATCTAGCCCTTTTTAAGCTTAGGAGATGTTAAGGAATCCCGTTGTGCCCGCAGATTCGGGCCTGAACAATGAACCTTAACATAGTCGGGATCGAAGGTAAGGTCGTCCATTCCTCTATCCTGAGGTCAGGCAGATTCTTCCCCAGACATCATCCTAGGTTCATCTAGCATTTTAGGTCCAATGCAATATTATGAATCATGTACAATAGGTATAATTCACTCAATCATGGCAAAAAGCAATTAAATTAAATGCCAAAAATTAGGTACACATGCATGAAAATGATTAGAAAAATCAAGCATAATGGAGCATGATCAAAATATAATCAGATGAACCCAAACAGTCAATCCAAAAATCAATCACATCCACAATCAACCAACCAAAGGATAATTCAATGAAAATCAACGGCTCAAGTTCACAAAAATTTTAATTTTTTGAAAATTTCAAGGGATTTTATTATTTATCGAAAACATTGATTTTATTTTTCAAAATCTAGAATTAGTTCACCCTTTTAATTTTTTCGCAAAATTAAAATTAGTCCCCAGCGGAGTCGTCAAGCTGTGGCGACCTAAAAATTAGTAGGCTAATAGATTATCAGGTTAATCAGATTAACTAACCTAATTCGGACTCTCCCAAGTCCTACCAAATTGCAACTTAGGTTTATTCATAAAAAAAAGTTCAATTGGAACCGCCACTAATCATTTATTACAAGTTGATTAAAAACCAATATAAAACGGTGGAAGAACCGTTTTATCTCTATGAACCAGAGAAATTGAGTTCGGGGACTTGGTTACATTAATTAGAAAAATTAATGCCCGTTCGGTACCAATTTCATGAAAAATTCCTTTTGATTGCTTGATGTGAACTGACTATTTTTTTTTTTCTGGAAAAAGGATGCAATGCAAACTATTCTAGATGACATGGCAATATGTGTGATAACATGGCAAAGTATGGGCTAAACTATATGATATGTTGATGACAAATGATTTTTTTTTTGTATTTTCGGATTTAAAAATGGTTATGATGAAAACA
Organism: Rhodomyrtus tomentosa; assembly: GCA_028455895.1. Lineage (NCBI taxonomy): Eukaryota > Viridiplantae > Streptophyta > Magnoliopsida > Myrtales > Myrtaceae > Rhodomyrtus > Rhodomyrtus tomentosa. The sequence goes on along the minus strand of JAPCWY010000009.1, from coordinate 12,873,195 downwards.
TGTCATAAAATGTGATAACATGGATCCTCCAAAGTCTTAACTTACATTAGACATTATTTTCTATATAAAAACAATGCTCTGACATGTTTGGCCGCGTGATATTCGAAAACTGATTTTTTTTTTATTATTTGGCAAAATAAAAGGCACTTAAAAGCAATCAAAGATTTAAACAAAGTTAAACAAAAATGTCCATAATATACCTTAGTTTCTGAATTTTCAATATATCCTCTCATTCCCAAAGATCTTAGCTAGAGCGAGATTTTATCTGCTATATCCTCGAGGATACAAGTCAGTATGTGAATAACGGTATAAGACAACAACGCCTTTTTTACCAAAGGGAAAGAATACGAAGCCTTATACTAAACTGTCGTCCAATTCCATAAAATCATGAACAAGGCATGCAATTTAATTTTTCGAAGGGCTTAGGTACGAGGGGAGCATATGTTATGGGCATGTTTGTTTAAAAATAAGCAAATTTTAAGTAACAATCATAAAGATGAGCATAAAAAAAACATGAGATAAAAAAAGGACAAGAAACAAAAAATAAGTAAAATAAATCAACCAGATCGGGATTTATCCGGTAGCGTGCCAATTTATCTATAAGGCAATATTTTGTCATCTCTAACACAATATTGCGTTATATATAAGATGACACTTTTGGCATGTGTGCAAAATTCTTTACAATACATGTTAGAGATAACAATCTGCTCAAAATATGATTAGATAAGAATAATTCGAAATAGGTAACAATATATCTAAAATATATTCAGATTACCTAAATCACAAGTTGCAACGAAGGATTCCCGAACGTAGACGGGGAGCTTCTGATTTCGGATCGAGGCACTGTTAGTGGCATGTGATTGATCGTCGAATGGTGAACATTTTGATGCCTGGCTCAAATCAATCGGACAACGTATGGCGACGTACGGCCAATTGGCGTGAAACTGCTCCAAGCTGTCTGCAAGCTAGAAAGTTGTGACTTCAAAGGATTCGAAGGGAGGTTTCTGACATTGGATCGAGCTACTATCAGCGGCTAGTGATAGATCATCGAATTCTTAACTTTTGATACCTAGATCAAGTCAATCGTAGCATGGACGACACGCACAGTCAATTGGCTTGAAATTGCGACAGGCTGTCGATGAGATAGAATTCTCAACCGAGTCTCTCTCGAATTTTCTAAGTATCTCGACTTTCTAAATTGTCGACCTCTCCCGAACCCTAGGCTATCATGATGTTTATATAGAATAATAATGACCTTGAACCGTAGGGTTTAAGTGACATTTTAAATTTCCTACCATTTCGGGACTATTGAATGAAAGAATATCTATCGACGTATTTCAGTTATATCTCGCTTAGATCTGATCAATCTCGAGTTAACTAACCAAAGGGGAAAGGCTAATGTAGGACTAGATACGTGGACCTAGGGACTCGAATAAGAAATGACGTTTTAACCACAAGGATTGCCGATGGAATATTTAGAGCCAATAAAGTTCGATCTAAGAATAATTATGGAACCCATTACTAGCATTATACAACTGGAGCGCGGGTGATTCCGATTAACCAACGTATGATTTGCAAACATTTCCTAAATCAAACTTTGACGATCGAGACCGTTAGAGTTAGCGATAGACCCTTGCAATTACATGACAACCAAAGTCGTCATGACTTGAGCAGTCCTAAGTGTGATAAGGATCACTGAGTCAGTACGCGTAACATATGCAAAAGCCGCATGTTAGTTTGAGATAAGCTGAAATTACGATTGACGGAAAACTGATCATGAAATAGGATCTCGAAATCGGATATCGGACAATGAAGGATTCCAACATTTGAAAGGGATTGGATGTCACCTCATCGAGGGTAATTAACATTGGAAAAGTTAAATTTTGGACTGCGAGTGGGAAATTATCATTCTGCCCATAGAAGGAAATCCTTGCCTTAAAAATGGACCAAGGCAAATTAGTCTTTTGTCAATCCCCTAAGTGGCCAAAAATCATGAGGGTATAAGAGCCATTTGAGGCCAAGATATTAATGGATTGAAGACAAGTGTCATTACTTGGATTAAAGAAATCATGTCACACCCCGAACCCGGCGAGCGCGCGAACACCCCACCAAGCCGTTCCTTTAAGAAAGTCTTCCAGGATCTTTCGGCCCACAATACACATAATCCAATTACAAGCGGAAGCTTTAGTTATCTCCACTCCATTCAATAAAACAAATGACTAGGGACAAATAGTAGTGGTTCCATTTTACAATTACAAAATAGAATACAATCCCTAAGTTCATAGAATATCTTGTACTCATTCACTTATTGCTCCCACGAATACCAATCGTTGAACTTACTGATACTTCATCGCCTGAGACCTGAAGAAAATGTTAATCCCCAACGGGGTGAGATATACATCTTAGTAAAGTGGGTCGTAACCCTAGGTTAGGCTGACCGTCCACTCAGGCAATTACAATCACAAACAATTCATACAAAATCCCAAAAGACATTCAACTATCACGAAATAACACAAAAGCATAAGCATGCACTCCAAGCACCTTATCACATCATTTAGTCTAAACATGCATAAACAAGCCATGTGACGCTTTCTACTCTTTCTTGCCTCCTCACTTTCATGTCCGCGTTTAGAACGCCTGTGGCTCGGTCCACATAAACGCATCAGACCGTCATTGACAACCCGCGTAAACGCATCAGGTTTCAATGCTACTCCAGGCCTGTGTCGACACATCACAACTCCGTCCCGCGTTTCAACGTATCAGGACTATGGCCTTCTCAACCCCGCGTCTCTACGCATCAAGGTGCCATACAACTCCAACCCCGTGCCTCAGGGTACTCTTCACACACCACCCCGCGTCTCATACGCCTCAAGATCTTACCATATCACACTCATGCCATGATTCTCATTCAATCCACGCACATAATGTTATGTGCAACTCAAGCATAATTCATATACTCATGGCATGCAAGACAGTCAAATCGACATTCAGACATGGTAGACAATTCAGGCACAAGCATTTGCACACATTTAAGCCTTCTATACCATTATAGGACACACAAAGAATAATCTCATTGAAGTTACTCAAAATCAATCATAACCTCACTCGACTCACCCAATTGAGTCCAATCTTCCTATCATAGATTTAGGGTTCCCTTACCTCAAACTTAATACCACAAAATCCTTCTTCCAAGAGCCTCAAGAATTTGGTCCAAGCAGCCCAAGGCAACTCACCCGCGCAACCTATTGAAATCCATCCAATCGTTAATTTTATTGCTCAATTGCCCAATCCATGGAACATAAACCTCATTGACATGTTCCTCAATATCCTAGCATGCCTCAATGATGAATTTGAGACTCAATTCCAACTATCAACAGCCCCCACAGAATCGGTATGCACAGAACCGAACCGGGCAATTTTCGATTTTGTGTATACCTCAAATAACCCGCCCTTAAACTACCTCAAACCCTCAATTTAATCATTCATCTACTTGTTAACATATAGTTCTAAGGGTGGGGAAGCCTCACCGAAAATTTCAGCTTAAGGCGATGTCAAATGGTTCAAGAATGGAGCCAGTTCCTCCGAGCTTACCGCTGGTCAGCTCTGGCCCTTCAAACAAAAGACTCATTTGAGGTCAAAACTCCATCAAATTCATCCTAAATTTTTACCACAACTCATCCCACTTTAATACTATAAGTGTAGAAGACCTCACCGAAAATTTGAAGCAATTTGAAGTCCGGAAGACCCCAGAATAGGTCTTTTCCCAAAATCGGTCAGAATCTGACCTCACCTGACCTTTGTCCACTCAAATCTAGCTATGGGTAGATCTAAAGGGTCAAATTGAGCTTATAATATGTATATGGAAAGATAAGACAATAAGCTTTCATTTGGCGATGGTTTTATCTTGATCCGGTATCGGACGAAGAACATATAGCCGAAATAGCGAGACGGTCGGATTGGTCGGCTGAGAACTCTCGGATTCAAAACTGACCTGCCTGATCTTTGCTCCTTCAAACGGCTGTACAGGGTAAACGACTGGGTGGATTTGGACTCATAATACCTTATTAGAACGGCAAGACGATAAACTTTCTATTGTCGGTTGGTTTACCTCAATCGACCATCGGATGAAAAGGTTATGGTCGGAACAGTGAGTCGGTCGAAACAGGGCAACGAGCTGGCGAGCAAGAGAAGAAGAAGAAGATGGCGTTGGTGGGTTGATGGTCGGTCAAGTGAGGGGTGAGAGAGAGAGAAAGCTATATGCAAGGTTCAAGGTCAACTAGTTGAATGGTAGTTAGGGAAAAGGGGATATGTCCACTCAAGGGCTAATCCATTGACACATGTCCAATGTGTTAATTAAGCTAATCCAATGTCCAAGATTCTCTCAACTTTTCGACAGCCTTAGGGGTGAATTAAAGACCAAAATGCCCTCGTCAGTTATATAGATAAGGCTAATCCATTTTGCCCTCTTAAGGGGCAAAATGGTAATTTTACCCCCGACGTCCGGAACATCGTTTTTCTAATTCCAATTTTCTTTGATAAGGCGACGGCCAATCCAATTGTAATTTTGAAATTCTTAATTCTCCATTCTCGATTTTCAAGACTCATTTCTGAATTATTTCTCTATTCAATGCGATTTTAGCCTATCCCGAACCGACGGGTGGCTTTTGCAAACGTTACCCGTATCGACCTTGTGATTCATATCACAATTAGGGCTCGTCAATTCATGGCGACTTTGGTTGTCATGTAACTGTGAGAGTCTATCACTAGTTCTGATGGTCTCGATCGTCATTGTTCGATTTAGGAAAATTTGCAAATTATACATTGGTTAAGCGGCATCACCCGCGCTCCAATCGTATAACGCTAGCAATGCATTCCTTAATCGTTCTTAGATCGGCCTTTTATGGCTCTAAATGTCCCATCGACAATCCTTATGGTCAAAGTGTCATTTCCTATTCGAATTTCCTAGGTCCACGTACCTTGTCTCGCGTTAACCTTTCCCCTTTGGTCAGTCAACTCAAATTGATCAAATTCGAGCGAGATATGACTAAAATACATCGCTAGATACATTTCTCATTAATGAGTCTGAAAATGACAGGAAAAATCAGAATGTCACAGTAGTCCTAAGTGTGATAAGAATCACAAAGTCAATACGCGTAACATATGCAAAAGTCGCCCGTTAGTTTAAGATAAGCTGAAATTACGATTGACGAAAAATTGATTATGAAATGGGATCTCGAAATCGGATATCGAACAACAAAGGATTGCAACATTTGAAAGGAATTAGACCTCGCCTCATTGAGCGTAATTGACATTGGAAAAGTTAATTTTTGGATTGCGAGTAGGAAATTACCATTTTGCCCCTAGAATGATATCCTTGCCTTAAGAATGGACCAAGGGCAAATTAGTCTTTTGTCAATCCCTAAGTGGCCGAAAATCATGAGGGTATAAGAGTCATTTAAGGCCAAGATATTAATGGATTAAGGACAAGTGTCGTTACTTAGATTAAAGAAGCCACTTAGCATTAATTTGTGTCCAATCCCCCAACAACCATTCTTGGTTTTGACTAATTGGGATTAAGATACTCTCTCTCTCTCTCCTCCTCCCTTTCCTCATTCGACCGACCACCCTCTCCCTCACTCTCTCTTTCCTTTTTCTTCTTCTTCTTCTTCTTCTCTCTCTCGTGAAGCTCCTCTCTCAACCAACCCGCTGCTCGCCGGTTCGCACGCCTCAATGGCCACTTCCGATGACCACCAACCCAAAACTCAACCACCACTGAGTCCCTCAGCCTCTCCTCTACCACCTCCTACCCTTCGATCAGCCCCTCACCACCGGAATCCACCCCTTCAGTCGTTTGAACGTAAGAAGGTCAGCACCAAGCACAACCTAATCGAGAGCTCTTTTGCGCTGGCTTTAAGAGCTCATTTGGCATCCAATCTTCGGTAAGTCTCCCTTAACATATAGCATAAGAGTCTAGCAAGCCGAGATTGAAGATTGGTTGAGGTTTGGATGGGTTTTAATGGAGGAAACCTTATGTTTTTTAAGAGCAGAAATTGTCACCCTGCTGACCGGTTGGAACCGAGCCACTTGAAGGCTTGTCAAGGTATCACTTGGCTCGAAAATCTTTGTTAAGGCATCTTAAGGTGTGGTATGACATGTTAGGAAGGTGTACGTGTGATAGAATGAAGATTAGATTAATTATAAAGGCCGGTTTGTGCGATTTCTCTGGGAGCCTGTTTTGACCGAGTAAAACCGGACCTTATGGCCGTCCTTAGTGGGAATTTCTAGCTCAATTAGCTTGGTAAGAAGCCTATAAATCTCTATTAGGACGTTAAGGTACTAAAGGACGAGTTTGAGACTCAATTGATGATTGTGTGAGGCATGCGTGCTTAAATTGATCAATGCTGATTGAGAATTGTGTCAACCGAATCATGCTTGCTTGCTTTGAGATAAATTTGTGGAATTCTTGGTTGAGATTGCCATATGGATGTTCGGTTGACATGTGGCATTAGATGGCCGTGTGACATTTGGTTCCTTGAATGTCAAATGTGCGAAATTATGCTTGAATTGGCAAGGGAATGAATTATTTGATTAAGTACCTTGTTGTACAATTGTGCCATGTGTTGTGTGGATTCGGCCATGGTTGGTTCTCTTGATAAAAGGCTAGTTATTTATTTAATCGAGTTATACCCAATCATAAAGTTATTTAAAGATGAAATATGGCAGGTGAGCCTCGTTTGATGAGAGCATAGTTTATGATTCCTAGCCTTTATTATTTGAACTATAAACCTAATGGCATATTGAACCTTGATGAGTTAAACACGAGGTTGATTTATATCTTGAGGCGTTAAATGCGGGATTGACTTGAGGTATGTTAACGCGAGTCTTGGAATGGCAATAAGACCTGAGGCGTTATGATGCGGGCCTAGCCATTGAAATTGAATTCATGATGAGGTTGAGGCTATTCTCTATATCTACATACGATTGGATTATTGTTCTAGTACGAAGCTTGGTCTTGATGTTATGAATGTCTTTGAATTGTGATTGTGTTATGCCAATTGTGATGCCTTTGTTATGGTGCATTGAGTGCCATGTGTTAAGGTTTCTTGATGAGTCATTACATGCTTCTTTTAAAAGGTGTCTGGAGGTACTAACAGCCTAGTCTAGGTTTAAGGTTAGTTTATTGAGATTTATTCTCACCCCATCATGGGATTTATTTTTCAGACCTTAAGCCACGAATATGTTTCCTTTACGTTTTGGTACCCTGATGGATATGGATACATCCATCGAGGAATCCCCAGCAAACCAGGATAAGGTGTACATTAGGAAAGGGACTATAGTGTAGGTCAACGAAGGGGGAAAATACTGGAAGCCTCATTACTACGAGTCTTGATATAACTGTTTTGGGGATATGACCACTGGACCGCCGAAACCTTCTAAAGTACCTAGGGATATGATTCCGCCATGGTGCCACCATGCTCCTGTTGAAATCGAGAGAGACAACTTTGTAGTTAAGTCTAGGAACATCCCTGAAAAGATCCCAACCGTTGAGGAAGACATCGAAGTTATAGAGTTATCCGCGTCCGAGGATGACGAAGAGGAAGATCCCATGGAGGTTGGTTCTGAGAGCTTTTCTGATTATGACCCTACCGAAGACGAAGCTGATGATAATGATGTTGATTAGTGAGCTTAGGAGATGCTAGACCCTTTTTGGACATCCTCTTAGGTTAAAAGGTGTTACATTCTGAATTCCTACCCTTTTCGGGCCTATTGAATGTGAAGATATCGATCGGTGTGTGTCAGTGGTATTTCGCTCAGAGTTAGCCACTCTTGAGTTAACTGATCGAAATGAAAAGACTAACGCGGAGTCGGGTACATGGACCTGAGAAATTAGAATAAGAAATGGCACTTTGACCATAAGGATTATCGAAGGGATATTTTGGGCCAGCAGAGATCGATCTACGAACGATCATGGAATGCCTTGCTAGCGTTTTATGTTTGGAAGCGGGTGATTCCACCTAACCAATGTGTAATTTGCGAGAATTTCCTAAATCGGATTTCGATAATCAAGACCGCAGAAACTAGCGATAAACCCTCGCAATCACATGACAACTAAAGTCACCACAACTTGAAAAATCCTAAGGTCAATACGCGTAATGCTTGCAAGAGTCGCCCATCAGTTTGAGATAAATTGAAATTACAACAAACAAGAGCTCGACATGAAATTGGATCTCGGAAATGGGTATTGGACATTGAGGAATTCTAACATTTGAAAAGAATTGGGCGCCACCTCATCGAGGGTAATTAAAATAATGACTCACCTCATAAGATTGGAAAAGTGAAATTTTGGACATAAGTGTGAAATTACCCTTTTGCCCCTAGATGGATATCCTTCCTTTTGAAACAAGATAAGGGCAATTTAGTCAATTCTTCTCTTCCTATAGTGGCTGAAAATATGAGGGCAAGATGGTCATTTTGGCCCTTGATTTTTATGAGGAAAAGGACAAAGCCTACTAATTATGGATTAGAGACTTACTTACGCATTAAGGGCTTGTATAATCCCACCTACCATTCTTGTCATGCCACTTGATTTTGGGATTAAAAAAGACAACCCTCTCTCTCTCTCCTTCAAGCCATGCGGTCGAGCCCCTCTCTCTCCCTATCTCTCACTTTCTTTTTCCCTCAAAATCTCTCTTTCTCTCTCAGCGCCCAGTCCCGACGATGTCCATTGTTCTGATCATAACTTCTTCGTCCGTAATTAGATAAAGGCAAGCCACCTACCATTAGAAATATTATCCTCTTGCTGTTCCAATAAGGTATTAGGCACCCCAAATCCACCCAGCCTTTTGTCCCATAGAGCCGTTTGAAGGAGCAAAGGTCGGACTGGTCCAAGCTCATTTCACTCCAATCTTTGGTAAGAATCTCTTTGAACCTAGTTAAGACATTTAGCAACATATATTTAAGGTTGAGGATGAATTATAATGGGATTTAATGGATGATTGCTTGTTGTTTTTTGGATAAAAACTCGGACCGGTCTGTTCAGGGGAAAAATCGAAACTTGCTGCCTTTACCAATCTTGGTTCTCATGGTAAGAGACTTCACAAGCTTAGACTAACATGTTAAGAGGTAGATGGTTGAGGTTGAGTGAAGATTCAATGGGTTTTGATAGGTGTTTATGGCGATTTCCTTTGAAATGGACAGATTGCATTTCCTGACTAAATCAAGACTCTTGAGGGTTATTTAAGGGCTTATTTTTCTTGGAACAAGAGGTAGGATGTCTTTAAATCCTAGCTTGAGGTGTTAACGAGTTATTGGTTAAGGTTTGAAGTAATTTTGATGGAGTTTAATGGTTGATTCTTACATAGACATCCAAGAGAACAATTTGTCCATTTTTCCGACCGGTTGAACCGTGAGCTCCAGGGATGCTTTTGTGGACTTTAGCTAGCTCATTTGCTTGGAAAGTTAATTCTAACCCTCTATTAGGATGCTAGGATACTAATAGACGTGTTTATAAGTGGATTTGATGAGATTATGGAGCGATTTAAGCTAGGAATTGCAATACTGATTCTGTCCTTGTGTCAATGAAGTGTGCTTAGTGATTTCTTGGCTTTATAATGATGAAATTGAAGTTGAATGTCGAAATTTAATGCTAGCTGTAAGAGATTTATGTGTCTCGAACCCTTGCCAAGCATGTTTTTAAATGAAATGGATAAATGAAGGGCATAGATGACTAAACCAAGTCTGAATTAAGATTTTGAAACCGCTTGAATTTGGCGAAAATGGTCCTGTGATGCACGTGCTTGACTAAGAAATTTCGTAACGTGGAATATATTTTGTCCATTTGACGGAGGTTTGAAATGAATGCCTTGATTTGGGCGATGAAATATTTGATTTGTGCGAGTTGATGTTTGAAGGAAAAACGAGGCAGGAGTTTGTTCTCGAATAAAAATTGAGGATATTTTATAACTGAATTTTTATGAATAAATGGCATGTGGAATCGCCGAGGAAATCATATGTGCACTGGTGTGTGGGATCGCTGGGAAAAATTATAAGTGCATTGGCATGTAGGATCACCAATGGTGTATGGGATCGCCAAGAATTATGAGATGACAAATGCATTGAGCCAGGAAAGGAGTTACTCCCATTTGACCTAACGAGGTCGTGCGGCTAGAGAGTCCCATACCGATAGGATTCATCTCGATTGAAAATGGGCGTCGAGAGTCGTATATGACCGAATCATCTCTAGGTCCGGACGCGAGAGTCTTGTATGGACTGACAATTCATATGATTGACCGAATCATCTCGCAACTCGAGATAGGCGGCCTAGGATGGGCAGAAATTGGAAAGAGGCCCAGGATAGGCGGAAATGCAAAGAGGCCCCAGATGGGCGGAAATGAAAAGACTTGTTTTCTGGAATGACAAAGAATGAATTTTGAGAAAACTGAAATTTTGTCTCACGAGTTTTAAATTTGCCTCATGAGTTTATAATGGCCCAAGAAGGGCGTGAAAGAAAAGGATATGCTTTATGGAAGTTCCGATAACGGTGTTCTTTAGAAAATTTGAAAGTTGCCTCATGTTTTGAGATGGCGTTGAGTACTTGCTTTTGATTGAAAATCCTGCCATTGTGCGAAGCTTAGATTTTATCATGATTTATGACTGAGTCGAGTCGTTTGAAATGCCGAAATGCCTTGTTTTGGTAAATCGTCATGTTTTCGCTAAAATCACTATGTTTTACTATGCAAAAGCCTGTTATTCCAAAGTACCTATTTTTCAAAGTGTCCGGAGGTACTATGTAACGCCTCACATCCCTTGGAGCTCATTACACCCACCTCAGGCCCTCAATTACCCAGGAATCTCACATGGCCTAGCATGGTATGAAATGCATGTACGAAAGGGTGACAATATCACCATACAAAAGAAATAAAAAGGAAATTTGGAACCAGGGGAAAAGCACACCTATTATACATTGCAAAAACATTCAGTACATACATCAAAAGGGAAAAGACAAAAGAAAATACAAAGCCGCACACCTGGGTAAGAAAAAGGAACTAAGGCCTATGGTTCAAAGGTTACTACTATATCTTTCCCAAAGCCTAATACCAAAATGGTTCCTTAATTACCTAACCCTTTTAACTGGACTTTTTAGAAGAACAGCTTGAGTCATCATTTCCATCGTCTCCCTCATCATCTGGATTGTAATTCGAAAAAGTCTCGGATGGTACATTCTCTGAAGGTTCTTCAGTGTCTTCATCGGTTTCCACTTCTTCTTCAGCTTCAGCTTCTTCTTCTTCGTCAGTGGCCTCAATTGTATAAGCATAAATCTCTATATAATTCATGTACTCCGCAGAAGACAGTGGAGACTTCGACACTTCAGGTATGCTCCTTGAACCTCCCACGGATATTGGGTTATTCACTTCAATATCCAATCGGGACGAATGACACCAGGTTGGAATCACTTCCCATGGAACATCCTCAGGCAGCAAAGGTCCCATCAAGCTACTGTCACCCACTTGACGAAACCATGCCTCAAAACGGTGGGGTTGTAGTTTCAACTTTCCTTTATCTACCCAGACAGTTGTGCGCTTCCTGGCATATGTGATACCATTCCGATAAGGGAACTCATCAAAAAGGGCGGTCATCTCCTTTGGATCACCTAGGCGGATTGGCAACATGGCTGAAGCTTAGGCTCTGAAAAGTTTGTCCCACTACTGGGTGAGATCGACATCTTAAGAAGTGAAACCTAACCCTATACCTTTATACCAGTCCTACTAGACCACACATATATGTCACTCAAATGCAAAATAACAAATAACGCAATGGCACAAGGCATCACACAACGATAATATCAATTATCAGGCATGGATAATCAGTACGAACAATCATGCTCAACTTCAGGGTCCCAATACACAAGCACATGCATTACACGCACCACAACCACCATCTTCTCATCCACCTATATACTCCACTGGCACTCTTGCCATCTAACATCACCGGGGCCATAGGCCAATCGATATTCACGTACCACTGGGGCCACCAGCCAATCGATACTCTCCAGGCTTACAGCCATACAATGCCACTAGGGTCATAGACCAATTGGCATTTTCATTCTCATTCAATTTGACCGCCCTCCGATACTACTGGGGTCACAGACCAATCGGTATCCTCCACACTTCCTTCATTGGATCTACAATGCCATCACAACACGCACAATTCAATTCACAAAATTCATCAATCATTCAAATTATTCAATAACTCATCCAGCAGTGTTCTAGCATTCAGATAAAGGTTTAGGAGATACTTACCTTGATTAATAAGCACAACTTCACACCAAGCAACTCTCCTTAAAGCCACAAGTATAGAATCCACATGAATTCTTAGTCAACCTAAAAAGATTAACCAATCTTGAGTCACGAACCATAGAATGATCACTTCCATTAACTCAATCTTTCCCTAGTCATGCCATTGGCAATTCAATACACCTTTTATAACAATTGAACAAGTGACAATACTTCCCCCCGAACCCTTAATTTATTCAGTTTACTCAGCCATACACATGGCAAGACACAATTTAGAGTTTTGTGCATCAATTTTGCCATAAATAACTTCTAAACCCCAATTCACTTCTCACACTTCTCATAAACACTTCACAATACATCAAATAGGGTAAAGTCCATTTGAAGCTCAAATGCTCCTCATTCAACCCCTAAACAGAACCGGCCAGCATTATTCATCTACTAAACAGAACCGGTTTCGGTTTTCGACCGCTCAATCGAGCCATACTTCAATCTCATGCCTAACTCTTTACACAAATAACATAACAAGACCTTCATTTATATGTTTAGAAGGCTCATCAATAGATTTTAAGTGAAACCACACTCCAAGGACTTTGGAAAAGCCCGGTCTCCACTTGATCAGAATCTGTCCAAATTTTACATGAATGTTTAGCCATAAAAACCTATTTTAACACCATCCAACTTGCAGCCACAGACTATCAAACCTTAGTACTAGATGTTATAAAGGTATCCTAAAACATTTGAGTCCAATCGAAGTCTCTAAGAGGTAGAACAAAGACCTTACCTCAACTCGCGCGATTTCTATCCGGTTTTGGTCTAAGGGCCGGTCAGGAAAAACCGTTCAACGAAACCTCAAACCACCACTTGGAACGTGTCAAGGACACACTTATCTAGCTTCTGGTGGTCAGATTTCGACCAGGCGGCACTGGAAGAGGGTGCTCAAGCAAACCGAACAGGTGGGACAGAAACTATCTCTTGGGGCAGTTTTCAGTGGAAGCTAAAATGGAGAGAAAATGCAAGGAGAGGATGGTAGATGGTATACACAGCTGAAGGGGACTTCAAAATGGTTGTCTCACACAAATAATAAGGGGTTAATTGACAAGACTTGATTTGGTGAGGGCAATTAATGCTTGAAGGCTTCATAGGTTGACATGCGGTATATAACCAATAATACAACCCAAGCTTTGACTCATCCTTTGACTCTTGCATATAATTTTTGGCAGCCCTGTGGGACACTTGAAATTGACCATTTTGTCCTTCTTGCATTCTCAAGGCAAAGCAAATGGTTGAGGGGCAAAATGGTAATTTTGCACTTTCAGTACAAACTTTACTTTTTCAATTCGAAATTACCATTTGGCGAGACATCGTCAAATTCCTATCTAGAATTGGAATTTTCTATTTTCAATTGTCAATTTTGAGCTTTCATTTCATGATCATTCGTCCGTCGATCGTAACTCCAATTTATCTCGAACTAACGAGCGGCTTTTGCAAACGTTACGCGTATCAACTTTGTGATTCTCATCACACTTAGGAAAACTCAAGTTATGACAATCTTGATTGTCATGTAATTGAGAGGGTTCATCGCTAGTTCCGACGACTTCGATCGTCATAGCTTAATTTAGGAAAATTTACAAATTATACATTGGTTAAGTGACATCACCCGCGATACAATCGTATAACGCTAGCATTGTATTCTTTAATCGTTATCTGATCGGCCTTATTGGCTCTAAATGTCTCCTCGACAATCCTTATGGTCAAAACGTCATTTTCTTTTTCGAGTTTCCTAGGTCCACGTAACTTGTTATGCGTTAGCCTTTCCCTTTTGGTCAATTTACTCAAGATTGATCAGATTTAAACGGGACAAAACTGAAATACATCAAAAGGTAAATTCACATTCAACAGCCTCAAAATGGCAAGAAATTCATAATGTCGCATACTGACAGCCTAGTTTAGGGTTAGGTTTAGCTTATTATGTTTTATATCTCACCTTATCGTGGGATTAACTTTTTCAGGTCCTAGATGGTGAAAACCCAAATTTGCCATGGATTGACATTCTAAGTCATTGAAGGAAATGAATATTTACCCTTTTTGTGACCTTAGGGATTTCATTTTGTCTTGAAGTTAGAATTGTAACCTCTGAATTAGAATTGGCATTATAAGAAGAGTACTCCTTTTTTCTGTCCTGACTCATCTTGTAAATTTTTGCATGGACTTATTTTCTCGCTTCCGCGTGCACACATCATTTAAAGGATTTTGTAATTGTTGGCCGAAGGATCCTAGGTAACATCGAATCAAAACAACCTGGTGGGATATTCGTGTGCCCGCCGGTTCAGGGCGTGACATAGGCGTTATAGTGGGACCAAGAAAGATGTCTTTTGATTTGGTCCTTGTTCCCTTTGACCTCTATCTTGTATTTTGTATTTTGTTCCTAGTCCTGGTCATTTGTAACGAACTTGTGGTGCCTTACGATATGTAAAGTTTGTTGTTGTCACAAGTTGTCTTAGTTTATTTATGTATGGAGTTGTTACCGTTTCTACATGCGCATTTGTATTCCTTTGCGTGTCGTGGCCGTTTGGATCCTGGGTTATCTTCGATCATGAAAACGGCATTGTGGGATGTCACATGTTCGCAAGGGACCGCGGGGCGTGACAGTTTATCCTTGACCATTGAATTAAAAATTCAGGTTAAGATATAGGTCGTTAGATTGAATTTCTGACCTTGAGGAATCCTGATGGACTAGGATATGTCAAGATTTCGGCCACCAAGAGGTGTAAGAGGGCTTGACCGAAATTCTCAAATTGATGGGCTCAATTGCACAAATTTAAGTTCAAGTCGGGCTAATTAATTGAACGAGCATTTAACCACTGCCCGTCATAATTTAGTTCAATCGACCCTTTAAATTCAATGACATGCATGACCAATAATAAATGTGTAATGCATGAAGAATTTTTATTTTTGCGAGAATTATGACTAATTCTCATTTTTTGCTATAATGAATGATTTTCTAAAAATTAAAATTTAGGTGTGAACAAAATACAACCTCATCTCCCTAACTCTCATCTCTCACTCACCCTCTCTCTCTCTCTCTCTCTCTCTCTCT
Organism: Rhodomyrtus tomentosa; assembly: GCA_028455895.1. Lineage (NCBI taxonomy): Eukaryota > Viridiplantae > Streptophyta > Magnoliopsida > Myrtales > Myrtaceae > Rhodomyrtus > Rhodomyrtus tomentosa. Next base: position 12,857,805 of record JAPCWY010000009.1, on the reverse strand, counting down.
CTCTCTCTCTCTCTCTCTCTCTCTCTCTCTCTCTCCCTCGGCCCTTATTCGACCACCACACCCGAGCCACCACTGATGCATCACTCCTCAGCCTCCTTTGGCCACCACCGACACCTTAAGACATCATCTAGGTTTCTTTAATGTCCCCTAGCTTAGTAGACGTCCATAGGTGGCCGGAATAGCCCAAAAATGTCCATGTCTTGCTACTGTTCAGTGTAGTTTTCAGATTCTGTTCTTGGAGGAAAACGCGTCGTTTGAGCTTGAAACGAAGAATTGATCCCAACTTTTTTCTACAACTTCCTTGGCCTCTCTACGATGTCACCAAGTCAAAAAAATAGCCCAAATTAGCTCTGTAAATTAAAACTGTGCCCATCGCCATTCGGAGACGACATGTGGTTTCCAGTTTAGGGGAAACAAGTTATCAACACCTCCCTAGGCCACCACTAACCACCGTTGACCTTACTCAACTTTGTGAAGCCCCTCTTAACATCTTAAGATCATCGCCAAGCCCCTTGGTTACCCTCAACTACCCATAGAAGTCCGATCCAACCTTGTCCAATAAGAACAATTTTGTCCTTGTTATGCTTAAGTCTTGTATAGGGCATGTTCTTGCTGGTTGTTGCTCAATTGATCTCCGGCGTGATCTTGCCTACTCATATGATGTTCTATTAGGTCTTGGGTTCGAGAAATGGTGAAAATGAAAAAGAACCTTTTAAAATTGACGTTCATTGCTTACCGGTTCTTGGGTTGGAGCGCAAGAGTGCGCAATGACCGTTATTGTCGTTCTAAGGCCACTTGACTATGAGTTGACATCTAATCTTTGGTTAGGTCACTAATTACATTTGGAATGAGTTTGCTTAAAATTATAGGCATTTAGGTAGACTGATTGGGGTGATTAGGATAGCATTTTGGAAAAGGCTAAACGACCTCGATTGGAAAGGTTAGTTTATTTGGATTGATCAATGTTTGACTGTTCGAATCTGAGATGCCCTTGAATGAAGTAGTTGCTCTGTTGTTTGTTGGCATGCTATCGAATTGTCAATTTGTGTTATTCACCTTATTGTCTTGATCACATGACTGTGAGGTTAGATTGATTGGAAATCGATTAAATTGTCGATTTATGGATTATTGACTTTATGTTTGCCTAAGGTGGATAATAGGTCGCATGCTTCTCATGACACATTGAGCTTGAAATGGCCAAAGACTAATCCTTGAGCACAAATGCTTAACCATTGACTATAAGCAAGGATAAGACTAAAATGATTGCCAAATGAATTGCGTAGTCACTTGATTCGATGATGTGACACCTGATAAGTTTATTATGCCTGGTGGTGCCAATGGCACTAGGGACTTAACCACACGACTTGCTAGAAGCCCGACTTTCTAGCTACGGTACAAGAAGGTATGGTGTATGGATAAACTGTTAGAAGCCGATCGCAGCTTGTGACGGATCAGTCCCCTTTTTGGGAAGCTTACTTATTGTGCTTGGGTGCCGTGGACATGGGGTTACAACTTATAGATGTCGTCATTGATAGGATATAGGACGGAGCATGTTTTACAAAAGATATTACCTGGGTGCCATAGGCATGGGGTAGTGCAAACTTTATAAATGCCACGGATCATCGACTAATAAAATGGACTTGTGTGTTGTCTTATAGTCTATTCAATGCTTAAATGCATTATGGCTCGTGAAATATCTTAATGGTTAACCCAAGTGACACGACGATGTATTGCATTCACTCTACATCATGCGTGGCAATGCGATGGGTAAGTTGCATGTTATTGTTATATCTGTCTTATGCCTTGTGATTGCATGATAGGATGTTCTAGACGACCCTAGCCAAGGCTTAGGCATTGACTCATTAATATTATATCTCACCCCTTCGTGGGAACATATTTCAGGTTCGAAGTGATGAAATTCGTAGGCTTGGAGCCGTTGGTTATTTGGAAGTAGATTGACATGACCTTACCCTGCCTCAAAGTATGAGGCCAACTAGTGTGTTACCCCGTTTGAGTTAAGATGTGTTTGTAAATGAATTGATATTTTGATCTGATATGCATCCCTTTTTTTCTATCCCTATCTCTTTTATTGTCTGGGAGTATTATATATTTCCGTTTGCATAATAAACTATCATGGGTTGATAGCGAACTTGGGATGCTATCCTTATGACCCAAGGGACGATTTGACTCGGATGTCGCGTACCCGAGATTTGAGGCGTGACATATTTCGCTCTTGATTGTAGAATGGGACTCCTTGTGAGATTGATGGCACTTGTATTGTCACATCTGATCTCCACATTAGAATTTTCAACTCCATAATTTCTCAGTTATTTTTTAACCATAGAATCTAAGCACTAGAATTTTCTATAGATGCATATTATGCTTCTGTTGTACTGAGAGTAATTGTGCTTTGCTCTTTGGAATACCAAGAAATCAGCATATTTTTCATAAGTTGACAGGTTTCAGAAGTTCTTTTCCTGTTAATCTTATATTCGGCGAGATTTACATCTGAATATCCCCTCAGAGTGAAATCAAATTCCTTAAAATAACATAAGCCATATTTGGGATATGTCCATATATACTTGATAATCCTTTTGATCGCTGAGAGATGCAATTCTCTTGGCTTGATTGAAATTCCGCACATAAGCAGACTATATATATAGTCTCGAAGTTGTGAGATAAAGAAGTGAACCAATCATGCTACAATAAAGCTTAGGATCAACTTTTTTTTCCTTATTCATCTTTGTCAAGTTTGAAGGAACGAGACATAGAAATTTTTGTATTCTTGCAGATCTCCAATCCAAACTTCTTAATGATCTCTAGTGCATATTTCTCTTGATAAATAAAAATTCCTTTCTTTCTCTAATATATCTGAAGTCCAAAGATGAATATTAGTTCTCCCATCATGCTCATTTTGAATTTGCCCTGTATTATTTAAAAAAAAAAATCTTGCAGATATATTCGTTAGAAGAATAAAAAATAATATCGTCAACGTAAATATGAACAAAAAGAAAATCATGTCTTTACCCTACTTTCGAATGAAGAGAGTAGTGCCAACATTTCCTTTAATGAACTTTTATTAAGAATTTAGTGCAGTTCAAGATTGTGCGACTGCATTGAGTTCGTGGCGCGTAGTAGACGGTCATATTGACTGGTTTTATGAGATTTGCCCGTTTTTAAGTCTACATTCATACAAGCTGTATATTCATCGTTGGTAAAGGTTTTGCCAGGACAAGGGGTCCATGATTACCATCCAGAAACTATTTCTGGATGAGTTTTTTATTTCTGAAAATAATTTGAAACAGAAATTCATTTGATAACTCAAATGCAAGAAACTATTTCTGGAACAATCTTGAGAAACAGAAATAGATTTGAAGCAAAAATAAGAAACAAAAAAAAAAGTTACTTCTCTGAGAAATAGAAATAGAAATATTCGTTGACAACGGCCGCCACCGGTCGCATCTCTTTGACCGTCGGCCGCCCCTGCCGGCCACTGGACGTCGCCGAAGATCCACGGTCGACCGCCGAACATCGCCTCCGGTCGCTGGACAGCCACCGCCAATCGCCGGCCAATCCGGTCACCGGAAGGCCGCCGCCGATCTCTGGATGGCCGCCGCCGATCTCTGGACGACCTCCGGAGTTCGCCGGGCGACCGCCATCAGCCGTCGTCCGTCACCGGATGGCCACACACCAGTCGCCGGAGGTCTCCAAACGGCCGCCTCCGGAGGTCGCCAGCCGGCCTCCGCCGATCACCGGAGGTTGCCAAACAACCGTCGAAGGTCGCCGGACGGCCGCCGTCGATCTTCAGACGGCCTCTGGAGGTCGCCGGGCGACCGCCATCGGTCACTGCTGGTTGCCAGACGATCGTACGCCGATTGCCGGAGGTCTCCGAAAGGTTGTCGCCGGTCGGCGGCCGACATCCGGCCGCCGCCGATGGCTGGTCAGCTGCCGGTGGCACCCCCACCGTCGTCAGTTTCGCCGGTCAAATAAATTTCTATTTCAGAAATAGAAATTTTTTGACATTATCAAACGTATTTATTTTATTTAGAAACTCATTATAAAATAAAAATATAAAAAATTATTTATATTTTTTTTTAAAAAAAAAAGAAATTTTGTCGTGCACCCCAATCTTTTATCGTTTTCATGCGATTTGGACATGAGTAGAGAACACAAAAGCTTTTCCAAAGGTCCACGTGGCACTATGCCATCCACTCCCAAGCAAAAAGAAGGAATTATGGTCACAGATTGTTTGGTGGTCTCAACATGTGCAAGGCACAGAAAATGATGGTCTTGAGAGCTTCGACTTGTCGCACTTGTTATCCTTCTTCGTCACGGCTGACGTCGCCACCAGATACGGCCATCGTTTGCTTGGTTCGACCCCGAGCTCCCGACCTCGTCCTAGCTCCCGCTGCTCTTGATCGACCCAGGCGCAGAGTTAGTGTTTCTGCGACAATGGCAACTGGGTTAGTGTTGGTTTGTGTGCTTGCTTGCTTGTTGTTCTCCGTTTGGTTACTGAGAAATTGAGAGAAATTTCACTCTGCGTAGTTCGGCACAATGGATCGTTTGTTCTTTTACATTCGTTTTCTCTGCTTTGTTCCTCCTCTGCCTTGTGCTTCAAGAAGAGTGCTGTCAACTCTCAATACTCCATGAATTTGCAAGTTTGGGACGCTTTGGGTATTTTCTCGAGATTTATTTCAGCTGAATGAAGAGTATTTTCTCTGTCAAGAACTGGGAAAGTTTGAAACTTTGGACTGTTTGGTATGTTAAGATTTAGCTGAGCCAACCAACTTTTTTCCCCTTATCTTGCCAAGCAAATGAAGCCCGCTGTTTCTAACACAAAGTGTTTTGTCAGTTCTTACGTAGTGATTTGTGCCTCGGTTTTAATTCGGCTTTAGCTCTGGTTACTGACTTTTTTTTTTTTTTTTTCTATTTCTCTGTGAGCAAAAGAGTGAAAGAGGTTCTTCCTCCGGCTCTTATCTCTACTTCAGACCCACCTCCAATATTTGATGGAACGACGAGGTTTGCTTAGGACAGCGTTATTATACCCGGTGAATTCAGTGAATTATGCCATTCACAAGTCTAAAAGAACTTCTCTCCCTATCTTACTACAGATTATACATCTCTTACACATGCCCGTATGCGCAGCGTGTGTGGATTACCCGGAACTGCAAGGTGGTTCTCTCTCTCTCTCCACATTTGTATCGTGCCCTTAACAAGTAGAAAGATGTGTGTAGTTATTCTTGTGGTCGTGACCTAGTTTAGCCTATTTATTAGGAAGTTTTATTGTATATATTTATTCCTAGTATAGAATACTTCCTATTGTGTATCTTCTTATTAGGCTACCTGTTGTCCTATATATATATATATATATATATATATATATGTGATAGGATTAAGTATTGTAAATGTACAGAAAAAATATTCATTGAATAAAAAAGAAGAGTTTTCTTTTCTTCATGGTATCAGAGCCCTAGGGTTTGATCCTTAAGATACTGTACGTCAATCATCGACTACGGCAATCCCGAAAAAAAAAATTTGGGCCATTCTCGTCACGGCGCCGTCGTCTCACACAGATCGACTTCGTCCTATCCGAGCGATTCATTTTGCGAATCTGATCTCATGGCCGACGATCAGCCAATTGTTGTAACTGACCAAGCGAATGCTAGTGCCTCTGCTACTGCCATTCTGGCAGATCTGACCGCTGCGACGAAGCGGCTCTTGACCCTGCAGGCCGCGCTGCCGCGTGTTGAACCTCCTGCTACACCGATTGCTGTCAAGCTTGATGGCAAAAATTATGGCATATGGTCCCAAGTCATTGAGATGTATGTCTCGGGCAAAGACAAACTGGGCTATTTGAACGGTGGTTCTCCTGAGCCCCTTCCGACTGATCCGTTTTTTCGACAATGGAAGACCGATGATTCAACGGTGAAAGGTTGGCTTATCAATTCTATGGACCCAACCTTGATACCAAACTTTATTCGATTTCCTACTACCAAAGCCGTATGGGATGCTGTGACAACGACTTTTTTTTATGGATTTGACACCTCCCAAATCTATGATCTTAAGAGGCAGGTTTCTCGATTAAAGCAAGGCGGTGGACCCATCGAGAAATATTACAATGATCTTCAAGGGATCTGGCGTGAGATTGATTTCTGACGTCCTAATCCTATGCAATTTCCAGTCGATATTCAAAGGTACAATGCTATTGTCCATGAAGATCGAGTTTATACTTTTTTGGACGGTCTCGATGACCGCCTGGACAATGTTTGTGCTGATATTTTGAAGATGGATCCATTCCCCACTATTGAGCAAGCTTATGCCCAGGTAAGGCGAGAGTATATGCGCTAATCTGTCATGCTATCCACTCCCGTCAGGGTCGCATCTGGTTCCGCCATGATGTCACATCGGGGCAAGGGTGATTCGCACTTCCAATTAGTGCCTTCTGCCTCGGGAGCTTGTCCTAGACCTGGTATGCAAATTCAATTTGAGGGGTGCTCTCACTGTGGGAATCCTAAACATACAGCAGCATCTTGTTTTAAACTACATGGTTATCCAGATTGGTGGGATGATTTTTAGACCAAGAAGAAGAAACCGGGCTCACAGAAGGGGCGGAATGGAGGGAGGGCAAGCCTCTTTGGTGACTAGCAGCTTGTCATTAATTCCTATGGAGCCTGAATTTGCTAATGTCGAATCTCCTGAAGGTAATTGTGGGTTTGTCTTTGCTAATGGACATGGTGATGGTCATCATGGGTGGATAATCGATTCTGGCGCTACTGATCATATAACTCCAGAATCTGGTAACCTTCTTACATCGACTACACCACGTCGAGATCATATTTATAATACCAACGGGCATAACTTTCCTGTGACAGCTGCGCGCCATGTGTCTATCACGCCTTCTCTCTCTCTTTCTCATACTTTACTTGTTCCTACATTGTCTAGTCGTTTGTTATCAGTTGGACGGCTTACCAGCGAGTTAAACTGTGTTGTACTTATGTACCCTGATTTTTGTCTATTTCAGGACATTCTTACCAAGGAGATTATTGGGCGTGGCACTAAGAGGAATGGGCTGTATTTTGTGGATGACATTACTTCTGGACGGACCTATCATTCTCGTGGACATTTAGCTCGAGAGAAGGAACTTTGGTTATGGCACTGTCGTTTAGGTCGCCCATATTTTGGGTATTTACGGCATTTGTTTCCCAAGTTATTTCATGGTCTATCGAATTCTAGTTTTCAATGTGATACTTGTATTTTGGCAAAGAGCCATCGCACCTGTTTTCCTCCCAGTTTAAATATCAGTTCTACTCCATTTGCCTTAATTCATTCTGATGTATAAGGTGCATCTTATATTACTACTGTATCTGGGTTTCGATGGTTTATCGTCTTTGTTGACGATTGCACACGTATGACTTGGCTATATTTGATGAAACATAAGAATGAGTCTTAAGCTATCTTTCGGACTTTCCACCGTATGATTCAGACTCAGTTTGGGGCCAAACTTAAGGTTCTCCGGTCTGATAACGATGGCGAATACTCAAGTAAATCTCTTGCAGCTTATTTTCAGGAACATGGTATGATACATGAAACTTCTTGCCCTCAGACTCCTCGGCAGAATGGTATTGCTTAGCGCAAGAATCGCCATCTACTTAAAACCACTCGAGCACTGTTGGAGGGTAGCCATGTTCCTCATCATTTTTGGGATTCTGCCGTAGTTGCAGCTGCTTATTTGTTTAATCGAATGCCTTCTCGCATTCTGCGCTATCGGACGCCAATGCAAGTAATTGCCGCCTATGTGTCTCTTCCTTCGGTTCTTACATTACCTCCTAAGTTGTTTGGGTGTGTCGCTTATGTCCATCTTCACAAAAATCAGTGGACCAAACTTGACCCTTGTGCAGTCAAGTGTGTGTTTCTTGGCCATGGCCCTTCTTAGAAAGGGTATCGGTGCTATGATCTTGCCGGAAAGCGCACGTATGTCACCATGGATGTAACATTTACAGAGACGGAGCCCTATTTTCCTTCCCCCCAGTATCCTGTTCAGGAGGAGACTTAATGTAGAACCAGACATTGGTAGGAGGTTGGGATTACAGAAGTGACGGATGGGTGTGCATGGGAGGTTGAGACTACAGAAGCGATGGATGGGTGTACACAGCCACCCGATTCTGAGGCTGAAGATTTTGAGCTACTGCCTCACAACCGTGAGATAAGCGCACGACTGAGCGGCATAGAAGCATTAGCAACCGAGCAGGTGTCAACAGATGCACAGCAGCAACAGCTCTCATTATTTTCGCCCTCTTCGCCCTCTTCAGTACCACTCTAAGCTCCTGAGAATGTACCTGAGGTAAGTATTTCTACTGTACTTGATTCTTTTAAAGATACTAATGTGCTTACTGGTTTTAAGCTGCCTAATAGGCATAATAGGGGTAAACCCCCGAATCGATATTCTCCAGATGTAGAGGACTGCCGGTCTCAATATCCTATTACATATTATGTGTCTGCCATGAGGTTGTTCACACAACTACAAGCCTTCGTGTCCACAGTTTCCTCAGTTCAAGTTCCAAACAAGGTTGAAGAAGCCATGAAGGATCCGAAATGGCTTCAAGTGATGGAGACAAAGATGGAGGCATCGGAGAAAAATCGAACCTGGAAACTTGTGGAACTACCAGAGGATAAGAAGCCGGTTGGATGTAGGTGGGTGTTTACAGTCAAACATAAAGCAGACGGCACTATTGAGAGGTATAAGGCACAACTGGTAGCTAAAGGGTATACATAGACTTATGGGGTGGATTATCAGGAAACATTCTCTCCAGTTGCAAAGTTAGACACTATAAGAGTATTGTTTTCTCTGGCTGCAAACTTGGACTGACCTTTGCATCAATTTGATGTGAAGAATGCATTTCTTCATGGAGATTTAGAGGAAGAGATCTATATGGAGCTTCCACCTGGATATAGATGCGCAGATCAACCGAACATGATTTGTAAGCTGGAAAGATCATTGTATGGGTTGAAACAGTCCCCTCGTGCATGGTTTAGTCGCTTTAGCTCAGCTATGAAATGGTATGGATACTCCCAAAGTAATTCAGATCATACTTTGTTATTAAAAGGTACTCAAGGAAGAATAACAGCTCTTAACATATATGTAGACGCTATGATTATTACAGGCAATGATAGTGTCGAGATTATGAGACTACAGGAATTATTATCTAGGGAGTTTGAGATGAAGAACTTGGGAGGTTTGAAATATTTCTTAGGAATTGTGGTTGATAGGTCGAAGGAAGAGATTTACTTGTCTCAGCGGAAGTATGTTCTTGATCTTTTCACCGAAGTTGGCATGCTAGATTGCAAGCCTGCAGACACTCCTATGGTACAAAACTGTAAGCTTGGAGAGTACCTTAATCAAACGCCTACTAATAAAGAAAAATACCAAAGGTTAGTAGGCCGATTGATTTATTTATCACATACACGTGCTGATATTGCTCATGCAGTAAGTGTGGTGAGTCAGTTTATGCATGTACCTAGTGAGGATCATATGAGTGTTGTGTTGCACATCATTCGATATTTAAAGTCAACCCCGGGAAAGGGACTGCTATTGGCAAAAAATGACCACCTTGGAGTAGAGGATTACACAGATGCAAATTGGGCTGGAAGTGTGACAGACAGGAGGTCTACATCAGGGTATCTTACATTTGTGGGAGGCAACCTTGTTACATGGAGAAGTAAGAAACAAAATGTTGTAGTTAGGCCTAGTGCAAAAGCTGAATTTAGAGGTGTAGCAAATGGGTTATGCGAACTTCTATGGCTTCGAAAGCTGCTAACCGAGCTCGGGTATCCACCAAGTTTAGAAATCAAATTATTTTATGATAATAAACCAGCCATAAACATTGCTCATAATCCAGTTCAGCATGATAGAACCCAACATGTGGAGATTGACAGACATTTCATCAAAGAGAATTTAGATGCAAAAGTGATCCAGTTACCATTTGTGAAGTCTGAAGACCAGTTAGCTGATATATTGACAAAGGCTGTGTCAAATAGAGAGTTTCATAGCTCACTAAGTTGGGTATCAAAGACATCTTTGCACCCACTTGAAGGGGAATGTGGTCGTGAGCTAGTTTAAGCCTATTTATTAGAAAGTTTTATTGTATATATTTCTTCCTAGTATAGAATTCTTACTATTGTGTATCTTCTCATTAGGTTACCTGTTGTCCTATATATATGACAGGATTGAGTATTGTAAATGTACAGAAAAAATATTCATTGAATAAAAAAGAGGAGTTTTCTTTTCTTCACTTCTCTCATGTAGAATTGGCTGTTATTAACTTGCCGTGTTGGGTCAATTAGGGATTGCAGGATCAGATCAAATTGGTCCCTATTGATCTGCAGAACAGGCCTGCTTGGTACAAGGAGAAAGTCTACCCAGCTAACAAGGTGAAATTCCAAGGGAACCTTGTGAAATGTTTTGGGAATGTACAGTGCATATAAGACATTCTGAAGAGCATTTATGAAGCATTTAAGATTTTTTTTTAAAAAAAAAATTATCCGTAAACAAGCTACTGCCTTTTCTCTCAGACCAAGGTATGGTGTTGTTCATGATCATGTTGGGGACATTCGTTGTACTACATACCATGCCTTGGTCTGATAGAAGCTCTGCTGGAATTGCTTTCCACTTGAAATTACAAGCCTAAAGGATCATGACAATTTCTTCCCTTTCTTTTGGTGTATTGTGGTGTGTCGACTCAGGTGCCGGCCTTGGAACACAACAATAAAGTAATAGGAGAGAGTCTGGATCTAATTAAGTATTTAGAAGCTAACTTTGGAGGACCTTCGCTTTGGCCTGAGGTAAGTTTCAGAGGAACTAACGCTTTTCTGGTATGTCCTAGTATTGACTATAATGAATTCTTATCCTCCGGGATACAGGATCCTGCAAAGAAAGAGTTTGCAGAAGAGGTCTTCTCGTACACGGACACATTCAGAAAATCCGTCTCCTCCTCATTCAAAGGAGAATGGGACGACCAAGCTGGTAAGTCTCAATTGCATTTGTCATTTATCTTGCAATCTGAAATAGTGGATGATAGTAGTCGTGATTGGCGACCACCACAGCTGGTGCATTTGATTTCATCGAGAAAGCCCTTTCCAAATTTGAGGACGGACCTTTCTTCCTTGGGCAGTTCAGCCTGGTAAGCAGACATTTGTTTTCTTTTGACTTGACTTATTTTTGCTAAATGAGCTTGCCTCTCTAAAGTGTTCTGTGAACCTCTGCAGGTTGATATTGCTTATGCTCCATTTATTGAAAGATTTAGGCCATATCTACAAGAAGCGAAAGGCATTGATATTACGGTAGGCAGGCCAAAACTAGCAACCTGGATTGAGGTACTAAACAGAATGTTTCTGACACTTACAATGATCCTGCACGTCATCCAATGAAAATATGTTTGATCTCTGGCCTTTGATTCTCTCTTTCTTTCATGTGCACTTCACATGCATTCATATTCACTTGTTGATCATGATGTGGAATTGTATCGGCACTGTCCATTTTCTTCCTTTTGCCGTTTTCATCAAGCAGATTGTTTATTTCAGCGTAGGAAATTTTGTGATTTTAACTCTGGAAATCTTTGATTGCATCAGCAAACTGAATTGTCCTGTACAACGTAAAACGTTGAGTCAAGATTATCTGATGTGGGAATTTCTTTTACGGAGAGATCGATTAGTATTTACTTTTTTAGTTTAGAGAAGAAAGTATTCTTACACGAAAGATCGAGGTCATTAATCAGATGGAAGAATAATTCGAATTCTTAAAGATAGCTCAGTTCATGTGTCTTACATATGCTTGTAGGAGATGGACAAAAACGAGGCATACACTCAAACCCGCCGAAACCCCTAGGAGGTTGTCAAAAGCTACAAGAAACGATTCTCGGTTTGCCCTGCAGACTTCCATTCGGCTTAGTGACGTTGTTGCTGTGCATATCTGCAAGCAAGAAGCTAATCCTTTTTGTTCATCTTCGTTGTACAGGCCCAGCTCTGATCCGCCTGTCTGATCCTGAGGCCCAAGTGGTCTATTATCACCTAGTTAAGGGCGTGTATGGGAACGTTTCTGTTTGAACAGAAACATTTTTTATTTTGTTTCTGTTCCCGTCTACATTTTTTGAGAGCAGAAATACATTTTAAAAGTTTAAATGCAATAATGTTACAGCTCATCAGGCTCGTTCATATGTTTACTCCATTGTGAATTCTAAAGTCAAACTGAACTCGATCATCCATTGTCATTCGACTTTTCTTCTTGTTCGTTGTCCAAAGTTCTAAGGTCGATCAAATATCGCGAGGGCTTCGCTTATGCCATGAACAGATTGAGGAGGATTTTATGTATGACAGTCACGTGGCTATAATTTTTTTTTTCTGGTGAGAAGCTAAATTTACATCTAGATTCACTTTGGATTTCTATTGAAATACACACACCTGACAAATCAAAGGCAAAAAGAAAATAATTTCCAACAAATGGTTTCCGAATAAAATTAACAGGATTGTTGGGAGCTACATCGGATCCAAATATAATGAATCAAATGAAAGGACTCTCAAATTGCAAGTACATCAATTACGGAAGGGATGCCTGATACTTGCCAAGCTGCATGTCACTCTCCATCCCAAATGTGTCTCCGAAGTTGACTAAGTAAATATCATGTCCGGACAAAGAAAAAGATGAACGGCTAGAGGCCGAAAACTTCGCCTTCAGTAACTCCAGAAACAAGATTATCGACAAGTATCTGTTGCCTTGAGCACGGTACTCAAGTATGGCTCTATATCCAATACAAGTATGCTGGGTCGATGTCGCTTGGACGAGTTGCATGTATAGATTATCTTATACCCGAAAACCACAACTATAAGGGGCAAATAGACTTATCTGAATAATACTCTCCATATCTTCCCCATATACACAATCAAAGACCATATGGCGAGCCCCGCCGAGATATAAAGCAAAACAACTCCAGAAGCTACCAAAGTATCAGATCCTCCGAGACTGCATAGGAAAAACATGGATTGTTCGGAGCATTAGATCTTCAAGATATGATTAAATATGATCTTTCGAATTCCTTGTGATTCAGAGAAAGAAATCTATACAACATTCTTGCAGGAAAGCTAAGTTGCTACAAACCTGCTGTCTCTAGTAGCCAATAAAATGGTTAGTGCAGTCATCTGCATAGCAGTTTTCCACTTCCCTAAATTATTTACAGCAACAGCCTGAAAAGTTGCATCCTAATGAGTGGGGCAAAGGAAAAAAAAGACTAGCAATTCTGTCAACCTGTTAAACAGTTCGAAGGCAGGTAATGGACTAACAAAGGTAACATCTGACCTCTAGAAGCTTTCCATTTTGAGAAGCAGCCCATTCTCTAACTGCAGACATGGTTATCTGTAACAATTTGTATAAGTAAGGAGTTACAACGAATCAAAAGAATTTTGAGCTAGAATGTAGTATGAACAATCACACCAGATAGCGAAACAAAGGAAAAGAAACATTCAAGTGAGCTCCTATTAAAGCACACGAAAATGGGGACAAAAAATACGCTCAGAAAAATACTCATTGGGATCTAAACTAAGAAATGATGGACAAAAGAACTTGATTTCTCATCTCAACAACGACTGTGCCAGATCAACATCAACATCAACAACACCTTTATCCCAAACTAGTTGGGGTCGAACAACTGTGCCAGATAGCCAAGATAAATCATTCATAACCTGAAACTTGACAAGATGAAGAAAATAAGGAATATCTCTCATTAACTAGTGAATTGCTCCATAAAATGATGTCTTAATCAGTCATCTAATGACAGCTCAAGTAAGTTGCATGAATCCTTCTAAGAACAAATACAAAACCAAACTCCACAGGATAATATGCAAGCTGCCCTATACAGCACAAAAACTGCTATGTAAACATGTGAAGTATCATCATGTCTTTGAAGCAGTTAACTGACGCTTCTGGAAAACAAGGTGAAGGATTGAAAGGAAAATTCCAAAACAACCATGTGCTGAAAGTCCCATGAAATGATGTCACTTTCCCTTCTACGGTTCAAGGTAACTGAATGGTAAGGAGATAAAGTACGGATTCGAGATATAGTCCTACAAACAAACACTCTTGCCATTTCCTTTCTTCCTATTTTTCATTTTGAAGTTTTGGCAGGTAACTGAAGAGGCGTCTCAAAGTAAGAGCAATATCGATAATATGCGATCTCTTTTTCTGTAAAGCCTAGTTGACTAATAACAGTCCTACAAACAAACACTCTTGCCATTTCCTTTCTTCCTATTTCTCATTTTGAAGCTTTGGCAGGTAACTGAAGAGGCGTCTCAAAGTAACAGCAACATCGATAATATGCGATCTCTTTTTCTGTAAAGCCTAGTTGACTAATAACTTCAGGGTTTTATCAATTCTACTGGCGTTTTAAAAGCCTCAATTCAAAGTTGAACTTCATATACAATTAGCGGAGCCACTGTCTAATGTGATAGTTAACATAGTACTTTCCTAATGATGATGTGGAATTGACTTCTTTGAGATGAAATGCAGCACTATTATGCATACCACGGAGGAAGTACCAAAAATAGCAAGCAAATGAGAGGCACAAAGGCTAAGAGCGCGCTTAGTGATTTGGCCACCCACCAATCACAATCTATTCGCATCTGTTCCACCACACTAGGCTGACAGAAATTGCCTTCATCTGTGCCATTGAGTAATGTGTCGTATATTTATTGCATTGTTTGTCTTTTCTGGAATCGTATGAAGCAGTATGCATTCAGCAGTTAGTCATGACCATTTCATAGAGCAGTTGCCACAACAACAATTAGCAGCCATGCTAACCCAATAATAGGACTAGCACAGAATTTAAACTAACAGAGACACTCGAGTATGAGTGGAAGTCTTCATAGTACAGAATAGATTAGAGATAAAGGAAAACACTTAGGCCTGCGTTCTATAGTATGAGAATCTTCCTAATAAAAATACTTGGTCAACAAATCAACAGAGGAAAAGAGAGCACATAACTTGAGCATAGAAGTATGACATCATTGAAAGGGGTGATGTTCCTATAATACACAACAATTAGACAAAAACTTACATTACTGTTCTTCATTTCTAATTTCCCCTTTTAAATTGGCCAAATTGAAACGTGAAACTCCCATGTGCAAATTTGGAACATTCGACAAATAGAAAAAAACCTATATGGCTTATCAATTTGGTAAATGTCAATAAGATGATTTTCTTAGGGAGGTATATCAAAGGACGGACCATGGACATATTACATGTCAAGGACAATCTACAATATCGAGAAAGATAAGAAGGATGTTGATGAATAAGTATGCTAAGAAATGAGCAATGAAATTTACCTCTCTACCAATTATAGCTATTGAAGGGACGGTCATTAGCCATGGTACTTGCTCGAACACATTAACCTCCAAAGGCTTGGTACATAGCAAGACTAATGTGGCAGCTACCATAAGCTGCATTAAGTATCGCAATCAGTTAGCCTTTTCTATCTCCAAGTTAAACATCAGTGTATAAGCTATTTGTTGTAAATACGTTGCACTTTTGATAAGTTGGATAGCATATACCTTGTCAGCTACAGGATCCAAAAATGCACCAAATACAGAGCCTAATCTCATCTGGAAGACATTGCACAGTTTCAGTGCTTTCGTTATAACGCACAAAAGAAGTCTCCTTCACATTTAAAGCAGACGGAAAATTGTATACCTTCCTAGCAAGATACCCATCAAGCCAGTCTGTGATTGCAGCAGCAATAAAGATGCTCGTTGTAGCAGTTGTCCCCCACCAACTATCGACATAGAAGGCTGGTATATCGCGTGTTAAGTCAGTCTCAACAAAACTGAGATACCGAATGGAAGAGTCATGGTAAATTTGGACAGACAAATTTGTCTCCCATCAAGCTTACAATGTGGATATGACTCTTTGCACTACCAGTAGCATTAGAAAGCAAAAAAGCACCATAAAACCACAGTGGAAACGATATACTCGGTTGTGAATGCCTGGCATAGGTTGTGAATGCCTGGCATAGCTCCAGAAGCATAGATGTCCTGACATCTCAACAATGACGGAGATAAACAAATAAAAAAACACAAATGGCGATATAGGCACGTGCAAGCACATATTTTAAAGTGAACCTCAGATTTCGAATGCCATCTCCAGTAGCATGCCACTGCAATGCACTACTTGGTGCAAAGAAGCTTAAGATCGATCTTAGAAAGTCATTGAAATGCCAAAAACTGCTCTGTTCATACCAAAACCAAGTGGATTTTGGCCGCTATAACAAATTCTAAGGCGAGACTGGTGAGATACACGGAACACGCGGTTAAGATCAATGCCATGCCTGAAGCAAGCCTTTGCAATTCGTGAACAGAAAGCGACATCAACCCAGATTGATCGCCAACATACCACCACAGGCCGGAGAGAGAGAGAAAAAAAGCTAAAACGATAACGGATCAACCTTAAACCAAGAATCTTTCTAACGCATACGAGATTCAACAAAACTTTCCAGAACGTCTCATCAAACACGTCGCAGACACCGAAAAGGATTGACACCCACATAAGCATATTAGAAAAGCTCCAAAACGACAGATCAAAAAGCCGACTTTGCACTCTAAACACAGAATCTCAGGAATCGCGGACATACTGCTAATGAGTAGGGGCACGGCGGCGACACGACCAAGCGTCAGGATCGTCGGCAACGTGAGCAGCTTATCGGTCGGCTTGTCGCTACAATGTTGCATCGAAGGCGACGGGGGAATCTGATTGGGGGCGAGCAAGCGCGTTCGCTGGTCATTATCGTCCGAAAAGCAGCCTCTTTTGGCGCCATCTTCCGACCCCATGCTGGAAACAGACATGGACCCAGCAAAATCTCCTCTCTTCTCGGACTCGGAGGTGCTAAAATAAGACCACGCCCAGCCACATTTGCTGTTGTACCGCGTATAGATGAACTCCTCTAGGTTGTTGCTGCGAGGGGGCGTACAGTGGTAACGTGCGCATGGGGTGCGTAGGGTGGCAACTTGGCGCACGTCGTGGGGCTCCGTCGAGGATCTGGGTGGGGGAGGTCGGAGCGGGGCGGGTCGGACTCGGGCCTTGTTGGAGATGTTGGCGGCAGGAAATGAGGAGGGCGTGACAGTTCGCACTCGCGCTTGCGCTCCCCCCACGCATCTTTGCCGCTTGGCGTTTTGATAGTTCGGGGCGTTAAACGTTGTCGGGTTGGCGAACCTTAGAAATTATGGTTAAAGTTAACAAGCGTCCCATAAATACTCATCAAAAAGAAATCCTACATGTCTCAATATAATTTTTAAAACAAATACTCGCGAGGCATTTGTCAGTAAGATTTTTTTTTTTAAATCACGGAATATCATGACTAGTGTTATAAAGTTACTTGATACCAATGCCCACAGGAAAATATCTGATATATGAACAACGAGAAAATATTGGGTGAGTTTAATACTCCATGTAAGCAAACTACCACTCCATTCATTAGCCGCCACATGTCCCTTTGGGCCCACCTTTCAAATTTTTTTCTGTCCTCTGTTACCCACTCTCTCCTCCGTTACTTTTTCTCTCTCCTCTCGCTCGTGCCGTCAAACCTCGTCGCTCCTTTCGACCGAAAAAACCCTCACCTCTTCTTTCGTCGGTGATGCGACTGCGACGGCGCGGCAGCGGCGGTTCGAGCTCACGATCTCCTCTCTGTCTCCTTCTTGGCCTCTCGGTTTTTTGTGGAATGGGTGACGAAGCTCCCGAAGCTTTTTCAAGCTCAGCCATGGTGGATCGGGAAAGCCTCTCGGGAGCTCTTTCTCTCTATATCTTTCGTCTCTCTCTATTCAGTTCGTTGTTAACAGCCGAATGAATCCCCTCTAACTGAACTCCCTCCCTCTTTTGTTCCAAATCCCCTCAACAGATTTCATTCTCCAAATTTTGAGTTCTCGCTCGTTTTCTGTTACGAGCCAGCCGGCGAAGCAAACTGTTCACGCACCGGCGCCAATTGGCCGGCGTAGGCCCGACTTTGGTCAGCCGCTGGAGCTCGACTGTGGCTTGGTCGTGAAGGTTGAACTCCAATTTGGCGTTTTATTTTGTCATTTCTTCTGCCGGTTATTCACTGCGGACTTGTGAAGGAAACCCTGAAAGGTGCAGAAGGAAAGTAACGGAGGGAAGAGAGAGAGTAACCGAGCTGACGAGAGAGGCGAGGGGGAAAAAATTGGAAGGTGGGCCCAAAGGGGACATGTGGCGGCTAATGAATGGGTAGTAATTTGCTTACGTGGAGTATTAAACTCACCCAATATTTTCTCATGAGCAACCATCTCCAAGACTATCGCTTTTAACTAGGAGTGAGCATCATTCTCGAGTCAATCCATAATTCAGGCAGAATCGTACGGTTATGAATGGATTCCGCAGGAACCAGTCTGGTTCCCAATTCCATACTAGTAATCACTAGTTTGGTTGTCGATTTCTTGTGGGAATTAAATCAAATGGATTGAACCAACAGAAATAAGTCTCGTATATCTTTTTTCCTCATGGGAAAAGGTAAGAAAAGTCTTCTCCTTTCACTGCATTTGTAATTAATTGGGAAAAAATATTTAAAAAGTATTAAACCTATTATATTGGTGTCAATTCAATCATAATTTTTTATTGATGTCAATTAATGCCAAAACATTTTACATTGATGTCAATTCGATCTTAAACCTTTGCATTGAGTCAATCCGATCAATTATGGATGAAATTCACTAACGTGAACGTCGATTATCTTACGTGGTACGGTTGTCACTGACATTGCCATTTTTTTATCATTGTTATAATATTTTTAATGATTTACATAAAATAAAAAGAAGAAAAAAGTAAAAATATTTGATAATATTTAAATATATTTAAATAGCCTATGTTAGCGTCAGTCATGCCACGTGGGACAACTGATGTCCGTGTCAGCAATTTTTTGGCCAAAATTGATCAAATTCACCCAATTGACACAAATCCAATAGGTTTAGGACTGAATTGGCACAATACAAAAGATTTAAGATTGAATTGACACCAATAAAAAGTTTAGAATTGAATTAACACGAATAAAAAAATTTAAGACTGAATTGGTACCAATACAATAGGTTCATGACTTTTTGACACTTTTTCCGCAATTAATTCAATAAGAACAATCTTCCAACGTAGTATTTTCTCACCGCATATGTTTTGTAAGAAGGGTCTTCTTGCTCCTTTTGTTCGTTCTCTCTCTCCTATACTAGTTTTGAGAAGAATTATTGAACACTAAGATATCTAAATTCAGACTCCCATAAAACTATGCAAAAAACTCCAAGCATGCTCACGGTATAGTGTAATCCTTAAACATTCAATAATTGATTTTTATCGACAAAGTAGACAACAGGCCAATTCCCAAGTTTATTACGAAACTAGTTGGTCCTGTTCTAGGGTCAACAGGATCGATATCTGCTTTTGAAATAGACACCAACCCTGGTCAGGAAGGTTTCAAGTTCTTGAGTAGGAGAGGGATCAATCCACTCTAGAACCCAATCACCCCTGCTCTTAAGTGATGAAACGTAATCTTATTATGTTCATATGGATAATGAACTCATATATGCTTTAAAGAGGAGTAATTTAAGTGTACTAAAACCAACTAAAATTGGTTGACAAAACAATTTATGGCACTAAGATTGACTGATCAATTTAACAAGAATGTGACAAATCTTATTCTATTCTATTAGCAAACGTCCATTCTCAATGTGTTTGCTCAAATAATTTATAAAATAATAAGCATTTTTGGAAATAAAAATATATTTTAACAATATTTTAAGATTTTTCTACGAATGTTATTAAGAGTCAAATTCTAAAACACTGTTAAATTTACAATTAAAATAAGAGAGAGACGAATAGAAGTTTTAATTGACACATTTTCCCATAAATAAATTATTAGTTAGATAAGCAACCGAGGAATATATCCAACACAGGTCATCACGAAAACATTTTCACCTAGATTTTCTTGTCGGGTCGGGTTTTCTCATTAAATGCTTTTAACCAAGATCGCCCGAAAAGTCTCCGGACTCTTGTGGCTCAAGTTGAGCCCAAGCAGGCCCGTCGACTAGTCAGGCCCATGATCAAGTCATGGAGCACGAGGGCTAGATACCGAATAGGAAAGTCATTCAAAAAATGCGATGGAAGTGCATAGAGAAGAAAAATGACAATTTTGTAAAGGAGCTGTTATCCTGATAACATTGTTAGTTTTTTATCACACGATCTCATAATCAATGAGTGCTTTATGCAAAACACGCGATGATGATATGTTGATTTATGGTTGAGATTGTACCAACTATGATGGTTCTGTCGGGAAAGTAATTCCCTTTTGTAAATAACCGCATAATGACAATATTATGTAAATACAGATTCCGATATTCTTTTCAAAAAATTGGAAGAATTAAAAAGAGCTTGGTCGGTTTGCATGAAAGACATCTCAATCTTATTTAAAAACGTAAGAACGATAACAGAGTATTCCAATTCGTGAAATTGTTATTTTATTTTATTTATTTATTTTGAGTTTTAGATGTACCACGTTAGATTAAGGTTAAATTATAAGAGCAAGAAGAAATGTAAAATTAAAAAGGGAAAGTGTAATCAAGCAAACCCTCATGCCCCCGTCTTCTTTTCTCTCGTAAGTATTTGAATCTTTATTGTTTTTCCTATTCTAATAGCGTCTATCAAACATAATGTCAAGGCTTACTCAGATACTAGCTGGATCCTCATTTTTGGTTTTGCGCATGAAACCAAGATCTTCCATCCTCAAAATGCCCAAAAATCATTGCATGAGATAGTCGTTCACAAATAAAATGATAATCAATCTTCACGTGCTCTATTCGAGCATGAAAGACGAATTTGCAGTCAAGTACGGTAGTGTTGATAATTTATAACTCCAAAGGATTGGTGGAAGAGCATTTCAATCTTCCCAAAGATACTCCATCGACATATAGTATCAACTAAACATTTGTATTTAGCTTCTGCATTGGAACGTGCCACAGCTCGTTGCTTGTGAGCTCCAAGAAATGAGATTGCAACCAGAGAACTGGAGGCAGGGCTTGTGGAGGTGGAGTTACTGGAAGCTCTACGTCCGGAATGGGAGCTGGCGGCACTGTAGTAGATATGGTGTTGAATAGGAAGCTTGTTTTCCAAAAAAAAAAAAAAAAGCATAATCAGCAACGTAAAACTTGCCGATGAGCGGACTGGGTAGCCAAGGAAAATGCATGCCTTTGATCATGGAGCCAGCTCGTGAGGAGCGGAAGGCCGCAGATAGGGGAATAGCGCACGTCCAAATACAAGTAGATAAAACATATCAGGAGCCAAGGACTGATGTTAGCGATGGTCGGCGAGGTGAACCGTTAATGAGAAAGGTGGCAAGGCCCGCCGTTTCAACAAGGTCACATGCTTCCGCTCATGAATTCCATTTTTGAAAATGAGAATACAAGCAAGAGACTCATTGGTGAATGCCACGTTGAATAAGGTGAGCCCGAATGAGAAGCTCCAATCCTTACACTTAGCAAAACTAACCTTGTTAACTTATGTTATTCAATCAAGAAGAACCTACTAATTACAAAGTTTATGCCAGTAAGTAACAGTGGAAAACCGTTCCTGTCTCATTGATATATAATTTCTCGGTCACTTTCGTTTTCATCTCCTAATTTCATTTTATCGACCTTTCAAAACAAACTACAATTGTTCTCCAAAAATCGGTTACTCTTTTATAACTGGCGTGTGGGATTCCGCCGGTGATGTCATCCAATCTTCCATTTTCCCCCCGTCATCGAACTCAAGCCCGTGAAAAAGAAGAAGAAGAAATCTTACACTTTAGTTGCTAAAGTAGAGACAGTGAGGCAAAGACTGTGGACAAAGGTAGAGTAGGCAGACAGAACCCCCGCACGCCATTAACAAAAAGTCTTAGAGTCTGGATGGCTTTTACTGGGGAAAAATCAAATGGCAAATGACTGTAGTACCAGTTGGTAATTGGATACGAAATAACTATTAAGGAAAATCAAGCCTACTCCCTTTCTATCAAAATATTATTGATCCCAATGTGGCAGATTCTGCATCGCGCATGAAAGGAAGAAAGCATATGTCTTGCGTAGCATAGCACTGCATTTGGCACGACGAAATGAGATAAAATGGAGTAAACGAAAGAGTGAAACGGAATAGGCACAAAATTCTCGCCTGCTTGTTGTGACGGAACGAGGAGAAGAAAACTTGATGATATCTTTACGGGAGAATTACCAAAAAAAAATCTTAACCTTGAACCTTTTTTTTTTTTAAGGATGCAATCCTAAACCTTTTGCAGTAGCACCAATTCAGTCTATCCGTCCAATTTTGGTCTACTGGAGCTGACGTGGGTATTAGAGATGGCCAAACGGTTTTACATCTCATATTTAACCCATATTTGATTGTGGTTGGTCAAAATGGATTGGCTTAAGTGCTTAAGTAGGTCATAAATGGGTTAGATAAGACAATTAACTTAAGGGGGTCATAACATAAATAGGCTTTGTGAATATTTTTTAAAAAAATTCAATTATTTCATTGTTTTTAATATTCTACTTTTGCATTATTTTTTCCTTTCTTTTCTTCCTATTTTCTTTTTCTTCCTGCCAAAATAAAAAATATTAAAATAAAATATTAAAATATTAAAAAAATTATAAATATATTAAAATTTTCTATTTATAACTCACTTAAAATCCGGTAAGCCTTGAACTCACCAGAATAGGCCACTGTTCATCTCCAAGGTTCGACAATCAGAAAATACGAAGAAGAAAATGAAAAAGTAAAAATAAAAATTTCAATTAGAATATATTTTTTAAAAAATTTATAAGAAACAGTTTTTTCTAAAAAATATGATTAAATATTGAAATTTCTGAATAAAACGGGTCAAGTTGGGTATGAGTCGTTAAATTTATACTGTGTGACAATATATCAAAATGGGTCGGATTATATTCTACGTAACCCACTGGTTGAACGAGCAACCATTTTGAAGATAATATTTGACAATGTGGGAAGCGGAACAGAATTTTCGGAGACATGAAAATAGGCTTTGGGTGTGTGACACGTGGAAACAGACGTGGAGAAGACATGGAAGTAGACTTGCTATCGTAGGGCAACTGCTCCAAGCGGTCATGATGGAATGCTTATAAATATCGGTGTTCATCAATCGAATGCCCTCCGAACCAACCACATAACTCACATTCTTGATCAGTTTATCCTTCATTTATCTTTACTTTTACTGCATTTGCATTTCCTTAGATGTAGTCCCAATTCTCATATTCTCGTCGTCCAATCGAATTTCGATATGAATTTTTATCCTTGGTGCTTCGTCGTTGAGTCAAACTCTAGCATAGCACCACAGCGTTTTCAAGCTTCGTCGTTGAGTCAAACTCCGTCGAAATTTGTTTCATCGTACTTCCTAAAATTTTCCGTCGAGTCAAACTCCGATTCGATTTATGTTTGTACAATTCCACATTGATTTTTATAATCGCCTGGATATTTCCTGTCTGGAATATCGCCACAGGACATTCTTAATAAAAATCAAAGAACGAATTTCGGTGAAAGATATTTGTTATTGCAAAATGTGTGAACAGTCTAATGCTTATTTTTTAAATGAGATTAAAAATAGAAAGCATAACTTGTCACCTATTCCGTGCTGTAATTGACTCAATCACACTAAAGTACACTATAAATGCTAAAACTTATGTAAGGCACCCACTTTAGTGCCAAAACTTTTAAAATAATCACTTAAGTGTCAATTTTTTTTGAAAAATGCTCACTTCATTACCAATTTCTATTTGAGCTAACATGCCTCGTCGAAAATTCAATGTGATCTATTTTTTATTGATATTTAAGATGACGTGGTTCGCCGGAGTTGACACTATAGTGAGTATTTTTTTAAAAAAAATTGATACTTAAGTGATCGTTTTGAAAGTTTTTTGATACTGAAGTGATCGTTTAAAAAAAATAAAACTTAAATGATCGTTTTGGAAGTTTTACCACTAAAAAAAGCATCATACACCAATTTCGACACTTATAATGTAGTTAAGCGCGCGTATGATAACACTTCTTAATTGGAAATTAACTTTTGACCAGAAGTTGATTTTTCTACTTCTGCTCCAGATTGACTTCTGATTAGAGAAATTCTTTTGGTAAAGGGTGAAAATTTTCACTTTTGAGATATTATTAATAAAATCTTCGGCGTCGGTGCCAATGGTGGTCGTCGGTTGGCGGCACGCAGCGAGCGTGAGCTGGCGATGGCCAAGGCAGCGATGGGCAGGTGGTGGTCGACGGCATCGATGGTCAGCAGTGGTTCGGCGGGGGTTGATGTGGTCGAAAAAGTAATTTCGAAGTCAATAAATGAAAATTTTTTACTTCTCAAAATTAGCCAAAAACCCAATCAGAAGTTAAAAATACTATTATAAGCCAATTTTTTTACCAAATGAATTTCTATTTCGACAAGATTTTTATCAAATAGATTTATCTATCAGATTGACTTCTCGTACATAAATATAGAAGGGGAAGTGTTGTGATGCAGCTTTTAAACCATCATCACGTTCATATAAACATTTGCTCCGAAAGTGGTCGAGAGAAAAGAGCACTAGAAGCCCACACATGCTGAGTCAATGTGGGTCAATGAGTCATCTTTTTGTTGGCAACTACTAAAGGGACTTGCTTTATAATTGGGGAAACCAAAAGGGAAAGCGTCGAATTTCTTAATAAACGCGACACACGGGGCTGAAACAAGATTTAGATAAAGTTCCAATCTTGATCCCTTAATTAACGTAAATATTTTCGATTAAAAAAAAGTAACCTAAATTTCTAATAAATGTATGAACTTTAAATTTGTCTACTCAAGAATTTGCATGAGTTCTCTAATCAAGTTTCTACTTCTCCAAACCCGATTAGTTGAAGCTAAATGATTGGGATAAGTTCACCTGGAGTGTTATAATTTTTGTACGGTATTCACTTAAATATCATAACTTTTTTTTTTATCGTTCACTTACATACCATATCGAAGTAGCACTGATCACTTAAGTATCATTTCCGACAAATCATCATATGTGGATTTTTTTTATTTATTTACTATTTATTTTCAATCAAATGTTGATTTTTTATTATTTTATATTTAATTTGATTTTTTTTAGTTTTCTTTGCCTTTTCGCCCTTGGCCAGGGAGGGGTCACTGACAACCCTCACCCTCGCCCAGGTCATCAGTGCCCCACTGATCGCTAGCAAGATGGCCTAGTCGAGGGTTTTAGGGTTGGCAAGGGGTCGCTGATGACCCTCGTCGACCAAGGAAAAAATTGGAAATGAAAAAGAAAAACCAAAAAATTGAAAATTTCAAAATTATAAAAAATTGTAAAATTTATAAAACATTAACAAAAATTAAAAAGTTATCTTGGCATTCCACGTTATATTTTGGGCGTCCACGTGGGACTTTCAGGTGGTAAAGCACTGATGGCACTTAAGTGATCAATTTTTCAAATTTGTGGCACTTAAATTAATAAATAAAAAAGTTATAAGACTCAAGTGAATAACGTATGAAAGCTATGGCACTCTAGGTGAACTTATTCCTAAAGTATAGATCAAAACCGAGAATTTTGACGTAGAATAGGGAATTCTCTAAAATTTCAAGGCGTTTTAACGTTCTTTTATGGATGTTCTACGTACATGCAGCACACTTAGTCCATGTGACGACAATTGAATCATGTTTTCATGAGTAGTAGAATACGAGATGATTTTAAAGGATGACTCCCTAACGGATTGATGGGTTTACTCATGTCGGGATTTTTCCTCATTTCTTGGATGATTTTGTTTTGATTTATCGAGTGCTTAACCATTTATTGTATTTGACTTAAACTTCCGTGTTTTTATCATGCAACCTACTAAACAGATAACGAGGTCGAAACACCCAACATTGGTTTTACAACCAACGGGAGGGAAAATCTTCATACTTTGTGCAATGGAAATGTACACACTTCGGATTCGTTCGTATGGCCCTATTCTTGATTCCTTCAAGACATAATGTAAGTCAAAGATTAATGGATCATCTTCTTCGTAATACCTCGCCCAAATTGATCTATGCAGATCATGTACGTCCACAAAGGAACCGGGATCGTTTGGACCGACAAATTGCGCCTATCTGTGTCTAAATTTGAGGACTGATGTTCTACCTTGAAACAATATTATAATCATGTTCCCATGCTTTTAATCAATGGAATGCACTAAAGTATTGTATGATTCTTCAAAGTTAAAAAGGGAACCTTTTTAAAAAGTTAAAGGGGGGTTTTTTTTCTTGCCCTTTTATCCCAATACTATATAACTTTGCCGTGATACATGGAGCGTCATGACTCATGAACTTGGTGGACACGGCTGAGATTTGACTCGCGAAGACTTCCTGCACGAGTTTATTCTCAATCTCAGCATTTAAATGCCAATTACAGCAAAGCCTGATTATGCTCCTGAAAAATTCCTTCTCCACAACTTTCTAACTTCTGAGTACTATGGAGCCTCACAACTTGTCTTTTCCCGAGTTCTCGTCGTCGTCGTGTCGTCTCTTTTTCACATGTGTAGTGTTTTTGCCGCGCATTAGCCTGGTCGCTTCGGCTAATAACACGACAGACAAACTCGCGTTGCTTTCATTTAAGCCCGCGATAACAAAGGACCCTTTCGGGGCGCTGAATTCATGGAACCATACGACGGACCACTGCCAGTGGTATGGTGTCACGTGCGGTCGCCTGCACCGCAGAGTCACGGGATTAGATCTACAAACCCTCGAACTTTCGGGATCCATCTCCCAACACATTGGAAACTTGAGCTTCTTGAGAGTCCTGATCCTCCACAACAATAGCTTCCATCATGAAATCCCGCAACAAGTTGGCCATTTGCACAGTCTGCGTGTCTTGCGACTAGCTCTCAACACATTGGAAGGCGAAATCCCAAGAAACCTGTCGGGTTGCACTCGCCTTACATGGCTCAGCCTAGGAGCCAACTTTCCGGTCGGAGAAATTCCGGTCGAGCTTGGTTCTTTGCTGGAGCTTCAGCATCTTTCTTTATTTGTGAACGATCTAGCGGGAACTGTTCCTTCATTTATCGGGAACATGCCATCGTTAGAGTATCTCATTCTGAGTGCGAATGAATTAGGTGGGAATATACCCCAAGCTCTTGGAAAACTAACCAAACTCAAATGGCATGTTTTAAAGGAAAATAGGTTGTCTGGCGCTTTTCCTCCATCTATCTTCAATCTTTCCTCTCCGATGCTATTCGACATCGCTAGAAACCAAATAGGAGGGAACCTTCCTGCCAATCTAGGCTTCACTCTTCCAAACATCGAGCATCTCAGCATTTTCTCTAACCAATTCACCGGAGGCATTCCTCGGTCAATGTCTAACGCGACCGCTTTAGAGTTGCTGCAAGTCAGTCAGAGCGAACTCTCCGGGAACATGCCTCCTTTGGACGGCTTAAACAAGCTCCAAAGATTGACCATGGGCTCTAATTATCTGTGAAGCGGAGGATACAATGATTTGAGCTTCTTTTGCTCGTTGACTAACACCAACCACCACTCTACTGCACTTGTCCATACATGGAAACAATTTTGGCGGGACGTTGCCCAAGTGTATCGGTAATTTCTCCATTACTCTCTTGGAGTTGTGGCCGGGCGAGAATCTTCTGTTTGGCACCATTCCTCGGATAGTAGGAAATCTCGTCAGCTTGGAAAGGTGGTTTTTGGACCACAACAGGTTTTCAGGTACGGTCCCCTCGGTTTTGGGAAATCTTCATAAGCTAGTGGAACTGGATTTATCGTATAACTAGTTTTCCGGAGCAATTCCTTCTTCATTAGGAAGCCTAGTAAACCTAGCGCGACTCCATCTCGATCACAATAACTTTCACGGCTGCATTCCTTCACGTCCATCGGAGTGCCAAAGTTTGGTGGAGCTTGACCTTTCTAGTAACAACTTGAATGGTAGTATCCCTCCAGAGTCCATAAACCTCTCATCACTGTCTATACTTCTGAGAACTTGTCTTGGA
Source organism: Rhodomyrtus tomentosa (assembly GCA_028455895.1). Taxonomy (NCBI): domain Eukaryota; kingdom Viridiplantae; phylum Streptophyta; class Magnoliopsida; order Myrtales; family Myrtaceae; genus Rhodomyrtus; species Rhodomyrtus tomentosa. Next base: position 12,829,733 of record JAPCWY010000009.1, on the reverse strand, counting down.
ATCATCTCACCGGTGTCCTACCTGAGGAAGTCGGGAAGTTGAATCTTTTGGCTCAGCTGGATGTCTCTGGAAACACGTTGGACGGCGACGCTGTGTTGGATTGGAACTTCTCAAAATGCAGAAGAACTCTTTCCAAGGCTCCATTCCTTCACCTATTGGCATGTTGAGGAATGTGAAGGAGCTAGATGTTTCTGTTGGGTATTTTGCGGAAGCCTGTGGGCAAGCGTGTGTGTTTGGTATGAAATATAGATGAAATAGTGGCAAGAAGACCAGCAAAATAACAAGGAATATTTGATATAAAAATGAGAAATAAAGGGACTAACATAGAAACGCCGCAAGTCTTTTTTTTTTTTTTGTTTTGTTTACATGGGATGATATCAAAAACGAAAGGACAGCACGCCTATATATAGGGCACAATGACCGCCTTATACATCACCGCCATATATTATTATATTAATTTTTTTTATTTGACCGCCAACTTGCAGCCAGAGTTTTTGTCCACCAATTTCCAAATATGCATGTGACTAATCTTCCACCACCAAACTTTGTGCAGTAGCCAAATTTGAGTTGTAGACCACATTTGACTCTTCTTGATAAGCTTTTGACTTTGTCAAAAGTGGATCAATCTTCGACACTCCTCCTTGATCCACTTTTGCGATACTCATGGCATGCTTCTTAAAGTCTCGAACTTTGCTCTTGAAAGCGCTTTAGTGAATATATCATCAACTTGATCTTCGATCTTGCAATATCTGAGCTCGATTTCTTCATTGGTTTGTACTTCTCGCATGAAATGATATTTGATGTAGATATGTTTCGTTCTTCCATGAAAGACTGGATTCTTTGAGATTGCAATCGCAGACTTGTTGTCGCAAAATATTGGAGTCGGTTCTAATTGTGTTTCTCCAATGTCTTCTAGAATTGTTCTAAGCCATATTGCATGACTAGTTGTTGTAGTTGCCGTAATATATTCAGCTTCTGCCGTAGAATGTGCTATTGAATCTTGTTTTCCGGATACCCATAAGAATATTCCAAAACCTAATGTGAATGCTTATCTAATAGTGATCCTCCTATCATCGGTTGAACCAACCCAGTCGCTGTTAGTGTATCCGACGAGCTTAGCTATTGCATTAGGCTGATACCATATGCCATAATCTGTAATTCCTCTTACGTATCTTAGAATTCTCTTGGCTGCTCCAAAGTGAATTTGGCTTGGCTTCTACATAAAACGTGATAGTATACTGGTGGCATACATTATATCCGGTCGTGTAGTTGAAAGATATAATAGACTGCAAATAAGGCTTCTGTAGAGTGAAGCATCTACTTGTTCGGCTCCATCTTCTTTTAACAATTTCTCATTTATCACTAGTGTCGTTGCAACTGCATTGCAATTATCCATCTTGAATTTCTTTAAGATGTTTTATGCATACTTCTTCTGTGAGATAAAGATTCCTTCATTTTGATCAACCTCGATACCAAAAAAATAGTGCATCAAACTCAAATCTGTCATCTCGAATGTCTTCATCATATCTTCTTTTAATTCTTGAATCATCTTCTCATTGCTCCCTGTATATATGAGATCATCTACATATAGAGAGACAATAAGAGTATCAGAGTTACTTTGGGTCTTGTTGTAGAGTGTAGGTTCACTCATGTTCCTCCTAAATCCTTGCTTGGTAAAATATTTGTCAATTCTGCTACACCAAGCTCTTGGTGTTTGTTTTGATCCGTAGAGAGCTTTCTTGAGCTTTAGAACCTTTTCTTCATTGTCTTTGGCGATAAAGCCTTGTGGTTGCTTCACATATATTTCTTCTTGGAGATATCCATTTACAAATGCTGACTTCACATCTAGTTGATGGATTTTCCATTTCTTTTGTGCTGCTAGAGCTATAAGTACTCAAATAGTATCAAGACGAGCAACCGGAGCGAAAGTTTCAGTGTAATCTATACCTGGCTGTTGCAAGTATCTTTTCGCCACAAGTCTTGCTTTATGCTTTTGAATTGATCCATCTGTGTTCAACTTCGTTTTGTAAACCCATTTGACACCAATGATTTCTTTGTCTTTGAGGCAGTCAACGAGCTCCCAAGTTTCATTTTTCTCGATCATCTTGATTTCCTCTTCCATGGCTTTAATCCATACTTTTTCTTTGGAAGCATCTTCATAGTTGTTTGGTTCTAAGGACATAAAAGTGCGTGTCTCATATACTTTCCTTAGAGACTTTACCCTTAGTATAGGGGATTCTGGAGTTGACCCTTCTTATGCTGGACTTAGAGAGGATGGTGGTGTGACATCCTGAGCGGATGAATATGATGTTTCACCTTCTTCTTTTGATGTTGATTCCTGTCGAACAGGTGGTATAACAGGTAAGGTAACATACTTCTTCTCGATCTTCTCTTCATCCCAGGTCCAAGCAGCATTTTCATCAAACTTAATGTCTCGACTTATCATGAGCTTCTTTATTCTTAGGTTATAAATCCGACAGCCTTTCAATTGGTCGTTATAGCCAAGGAATATGCCTTTTTTCGGTCTTCTCATCGAGCTTACTCCTTTTTTGATCAGGAATGTGAACATAACATATGCAGCCAAACACTTTCAGATGTTTAGCTGAAGGTTTCCATTCGCTCCATGCTTCGATTGGAGTTCTATTCTGGACTGCTTTAGTTCGACACCTATTTAATAGATATACTGCAGTGTAAATTGCTTCTGCCCAGAAATAGTCAGGAAGGCCTTTATCCTTTAACATTGGTCTCGCCATTTCCATAACAGTTCTTTTTTTTTTCTTTCTGCCACTCCATTTTGTTCTGGGGCATAACCAAAAGTTAGTTGACGATGAACTCCTTCGTCTTCACAAAATTTATTGAATTCCCTTGAGTCGTATTATGTGCCTCTGTCGCTTCTTAAGACATTGATTCTTCTGCCACTTTGATTCTCGACGTGGTTCTTAAATTTCTTGAATGGAGAAAACCTCCAATCTTTCTCGAAGAAAGTATACCCACGTCATTCTGGTACAATCATCAATGAAGAGAATGAAATACTTATTTTGGCTTGACATTGTAGTCCTCATTGGATCACAGACATTCGTATGAACTAGCTCCAATGGTCTTTTTGCTCTCCATGCATTTCCAGACGGGAACGACTGCCTTTGTTGTTTTCCAATAAGACAGCCTTCACAAACGTCTGAAGTCTCTGTAATAGCTGGAAGAATCTCTCGTTATGTTTTTCTGATGGAGGATCTTTAACCCATTGAAGTTGAGGTGGCCAAATCTCCGATGCTATAGCCATGATTCATCAAGTTGAGCTTTCATGGCTATATTCTTAACATATTTCCATCGGATAGGAAAATTTCTATTTTCCATTCTCACAGAGGCAATAACGTGGTCCTTATATTTATCGTAGATAGCGCATGTATCTCCTTTAAAATACAAAGAATATCCATCCTGAATCATTTGGCCTACACTTAGTAGATTTTGTGCAAAACTGGGCACCAAATATACTTCATGAATAAAATTTAGACCTTTCTTAGTTTCAAAGGCTATGGTCCCTTTTTCTTTCACATCGACCAATTCACTGTTGCCTAATCTCACTTGAGTTTTCACCGAAGTATCAATATTGGTGAATATAGCTTCATCCCCAGTCATGTGATTACTACACCCACTATCAATATACCATGGACCATTTTTCTCATCACTTTCTACCTGGCTTGCATAGAATAAATGGTCTGTATTTTATTCTACCTTTTCTTTTCCTTTTTCCTTGACATAATTCGCTCTATAATTCCTTTTAGAGCGACAAAACTTTTCTATGTGGCCATATCTTTTGCAAGAGTTGCATTGTGATTTATTACAACACCAATAATCTTTTTCTAGATGATTAGTTTTCTTGCAAAAGTTACAAGGTGGGTATTTTCCCCTTGTAAATGTTTATCCTCCTTTCTTGTTTTTCCTTGGGCTACTTCCACTAGTCTTGCCATTATCAGACTGTATGTTCACTTTTGACTGAAAAGCACTTTCAATAGTATCTTCATCTTGTACTTGCAACCTTTTCTCACGTGCTTCTAATGAACCAATCAACTCACTTATAGGCAGGGTTGTTAAATCCTTAGATGATTCTATAGGGGTGACGATGGAATTATATTTCCTAGTAAGTGTCACCAATATTTTCTCAACAACCCTCTCATCGATGATTGCATCTCCATATGCTCTCATCTGATTTTCTAGTTCTTTCAACTGTACACAATATTCTTGGACAAACTCATGCATCGTCATCTTAGAATTCTCAAATTCTCTTTTAAGAGTTTGAAGTCGTATAGTGCGTACCTTTTTCGAGCCTTGATATTCTTCTAGTAATACATCCCATGCTTGCTTTGCTGTCTTCGTGCCGATGATTCTCGAAAATAGCGTATACGAGAGTGCTTGCTAGATCACGAATAGAGCTTATGCATCCTTTTGCTGTAGTTTAGCTGGAACACTTGCACCTTCTTTTGGGGCTTTGTACCCTTTCTGGACGATGTCCCATAAGTCTTGAGCCATCAAGAATGTAGTCATCTTGATGCTCCAGTAATCATAGTCGTTCCCATCAAACATTGGGATGGGATATGATATGGCGGCGTTACCCATTGCGAAGTTGGTTAGACCAAACACTCAAAACTAATGAATCGTGAACGTGGCTCCGATACCATTGTTGGGTATTTTGCGGAATCGTGTGTGCATGTGTGTGTGTTTGGTATGAAATATAGATGAAATAGTGGCAAGAAGACTAGCAAAATAACAAGGAATATTTTATATAAAAATGAGAAATAAAGGGGCTTACATAGATATGCCGTAAGTCTTTTTTTTTTTACATGGGATGATATCAAAAAAAAAAAAAAAGGACAGCACGCCTATATACAGGACACAATGACCGCCTTATACATCACCGCCATATGTTATTATATTAATTATTTTATTTTATTTTATTTGACCGCCAACTTGCAGCCAGAGTTTTTGTCCACTAATTTCCAAATATGCATGTGACTAATCTTCCACCGCCAAACTTTGTGCAAATAGCCAAATTTGCGTTGTACACCACCTTTGACTCTTCTTGATAAGCTTCTGACTTTGTCAAAAGTGGATCAATCTTCAACACTTTCACACAACAATTTATCTGGTCAGATTCCGGAATTTTTCGAGGCACTTCACTCCTTGGAGATCCTGAATCTTTCGTACAACAACTTTGAAGGCACGTTACCGACTAAAGGTACCTTTAATAATTGCAGCGCTACTTTTGTCTCCGGAAATGACAAGCTTTGCGCAGGAATGCCCGAATTTCATCTCCCGAAATGCAGCTCTAGAAACACCGGCCGACTAATAACCCCTAAGTGAAAGCTTGCCATCACAATTTTCTTTGGGGTTCTTGTAGCTTTTGTTCTCGCACTTGTGTACTTTCGTTGGTTGAAGAAGAAGAAAAGGGCAGAACTAGCTTCAAATTCCAACGTTGATTCATCATTGAATCTATCTTATGGAATTCTCCTTAGAGCAACCAAAGGGTTTTCTTCAAGTAACTTGATCGGGGTCGGCGGGTTTTGGATCTGTTTACAAGGGAGTCCTTGATGAGAATGGAACTGCTATTGCTGTGAAGGTACTTAATTTGACGATTCATGGTGCTCTGAAGAGCTTCATAACTGAGTGTGAGGCTTTAAGGAACGTCCGACACCGTAATCTTTTGAAAGTCCTGACAGTATACTCGGGCGCTGATTAAAGGGGCAATGAGTTTAAGGCCTTGGTTTACGAGTTCATGGTCAATGGCAGCCTCGAAGATTGGCTACATCCGAGTCCATCATCAGCTAACATTGGATGGGAATGCACACAAATTGAGTCTCATCCAGAGGATAAACATTTCCATTCACGTTGCTTCAGCATTAGATTATCTTTATAACCAATTGCAAAGCCCCGTTATCCATTGTGATCTAAAGCTAAGCAACATCCTGCTAGATGCTGAAATGGTTGGACATGTTGGCGACTTTGGTTTGGTGAAGCTCGTGATTGAATCCACCGATGGGGCTAAAGCGAAAATGAGCTCTGCTGGTGTAAGAGGAATGCTTAGGACCAACGGGTCACACGACAGGTGCACGAGTCGGCTATGCTGCTCCAGGTGGGTCTCCTCTCCTCTGTCCCCTAACATTCAATAAAAATTCAGTAATTGTGGGCGCACTATTTCCTTCTGCCTCAACGGGTTCTGCTGCTATTACTTATCTATTATTTGCAATTCGAATGGAGCGCAGAATATGGAAATGAAAGCGTGGTTTCAAGAGAAGGCAATGTTTATAGTTATGGCATTCTCTTGCTTGAGATGTTCACGAGCGTGAGTACTACAAATGAAATGTTCAGAGAAAATTTTACCCTTCATAAGTTTGTCAAGGAGACCTTGCCTGAACAACTCTTGGAGATTACCGATCCTCTTCTACTTCAAGAAATGGAAAGCCATATGGGCACCAACAGAGGTGATGCAGCTCACGAATGTCCGGAGATGGTCCATAGAATTGGGGTCGCTTGCTCAGTCAAAGCACGCAGAGAGAGGACAAACATCACAGAAGCCACAGCTCAGCTGCATTTTATCAGGGATAAACTTCACGCAGCTGGTTTACAAGGATAGGTAATATATTAGATCAATGGCTTGTCTTCTTTTCATTTTCCCTTGGACGACCATATCATCGCCATTTGTGCACCGATAAGCATGCATTCATGCGCCTGCTTGTGTGAATGAACTCAAAGATGCACACATGATTCCTCAATTTTCTGGTTTTGTGTGAATCAAAAAGGCAGGAATTGCCAGCTGAATAGCATGAATGCATGTTACAAAAGTGGAGAATACATCCTACAGAATCATTGTCAGAACTCCATCCCTTCAATAAGTTCGGCACATGCATTTGCGGTTGCCCCGAATCGCGATGGATTTTGGACATTTGTTTAGCCATATTAAGAGTATGCTCTCAACAGAAAAAGTATCAACTTTCCTGAATAAATGAATCTACATGTCTCTTGCAGGCTATATGAACCTCAGGTGTTCTTGGAGTCAGTTTCTTCAATTTCAGTAGGAATTTTGTCCTTCTTGCATGCTTAGCTTTAGATAAAGGGGACGCGTGCAGTGTTAGTACAGTAGATCCGGGAAAGGGGAAGCAGTTCTCTGATTCCGGCCACAGCTCAAAATGAGAGCTCAATCTCATCTGTTATCCGTAAAACTCGGGTTTCAGCCCAACTGCTGCAAGAACTGTAAGTAGCTTTTAAATTTGACGACGGCTCGATGTGTCCCTTCTTTCGCGCACCTTTTCATGTTCAATTCCTCCGTGGGGCTGAGCAGGAATTTGAGAAGCAGATCATATAGTCATATCAGGCTCCCGAAATCGTGTTTCACAGTAAACTACCACGTTCACTGTGAACAATTGCACATGTAATGTAAGTTCCAACTGTTCTTGTGAACACGGAATCAGAGCGAACTCTTAAGTGAGCTGTGAAGTGCCTCAATTGAGAGTGGCCGTTGGTTTGGCAATGAGGGTAGGAAGGAGCTGCCTCCTGGCTACCCGGCACTTTTTACAATTGTTTAGTGATTTCCCCCTTCTCTCTCGCTCTCTCTCCGTGAATGACTCTGGTCTCTTTCTCCAGATTTAATTTCTGAATTTGCTCTAAGTTGGTAGAGCTATTAACTTGTGGTTCGTCGCTGGATATCTGCATTTTGTCATTGCATTTTCCGCCACTTAGGATGCGATCCTGGAGGGTTGGCATGTAGTGACTAGGAAACAGATATGAATAAGATTTGCTGTGCCTCTTCAATTTTGCTAATCAGGATGCGATTCTTAGGTAAGAGCAAATGTGGAATTAAGATTAGCGAATTCGAGCAGAAAACCACAAACGATTCCTCTTATCATATGAGGGGATAATTAGTAATCACATTCGTTATATTCCTTTTTCACAACATGGAGTTCTGCTTAGAAAGGTTGTTATTGGTTGGATGCAGAGCTGAGCTCAATTTTCCAAAATAATTTTTTTAAAAATAATTATCAAAATAATATTAAAAAAAATATTTACCGAATTGGGTGCTCATTGGCAATTAGGCCACCGAGCGGCACCCAATTGGTGAATTGGGCCTTGTTCGGCGGCCCAAATGCCAAGTGGGAGCTCCCAATCAGCAATTGGGCTGCCAATTGGGACCCAAATGCCGATTTGGGCTGCCGGCCAGCCCCATTCGACGACCCATTCGCCGATTGGGCTGGCTAGGGCCCCGCTTGGCATATGGGCTGCTGAGCAGGGCCCCAACACAAATTTTTTTAATAGTAATTATTTAATTTATATTTTATTTTTTATAAAGCATCAATTAAATAATAAATTATATTGAAATTGCGTAAATTTTGAGTAAAAAAAGACAAGCACTACATAATTCATATTCCACCATTAAAATTTACTTTTAATTTATATTTTTTTTATAAAAGTTTCAATTAAATAATAAATTATATTGAAATTTCGTAAACTTTGAGGAAAAAAAAAGACAAGCACTACATAATTCATATTCCACCATTAACTTTGACTTTTAATGTATATTTTTTATAAAAGTTTCAATTAAATAATAAATTATATCGAAATTTTGTAAACTATGAGGAAAAAAAACAAACGCTACATAATTCATATTCCACCATTAAAATTTACTTTTAATTTATATTTTATATAAAAGTAATTATTAGATAATAAATTATATTGAAATTTCGTAAACTATGAGGAAAAAAAATAAGCACTACATAATTCATATTCCACTATTAAATTTGACTTTTAATATATATTTTTTAATAAAATTTTTAATTAAATAATAAATTATATTAAAATTATGTAAACTTTGAGAAAAAGAAAAAAGAAAAGCACGACATAATTCATATTCCACCATTAAAATTGAATTTTAATTTATATTTTATATAAAAGTATCAGTTAAATAATAAATTATATTAAAATTACATAAACTTTGGGGAAAAAAAGACAAGCACTACTTAATTCATATTCCACCATTAAAATTTACTTTTAATTGACTATTAATTTATATTTTTATAAAAGTTTTCAATTAAATAATAAATTATATTGGAATTAAGTAAATTATAAGCACTAGATAATTCATATTCCACCATTAAATTTGACTTTTAATTTATATTTTTTTTTTATAAAATTACCAATTAAATAATAAATTGTATTGGAATTATGTAAATAATTAGTAATCATAAAATAAATGTGCTGAGACATGGTTCTGCGACATGGAAAAAATGAAATTTCGTTAACAATCACAATTACATCTGGTGACGATGTCGTCCTCCAACATGACCTTTTGTTCCACAACCAAGTTGTCTCCGGTGCTCGAGAGTTCGAAGGTGATATCGTCGACGAGGAGGTTGAGTAGATGATGAAGGCATATCTTGTGGAAATATACCACGGTCAGACTGTGCATGTCCAACTGTAGAAAGGCCTGGAGTGTAAGGAGTGAAATCCTCATATGACGCCGGATGAGTATATGGAGTCCGCTGTTGTGTATGTCAAGAGACGCAAAAGCAGATCTCTCAGTAAATGGGGCGGCAAACTGCTCGAATCCTTCATCAAAATATGACGTATGATACTCGATGGTGTGAGGGACGACATGACCTACTGGACAAGCTTGATGGGTCCTCCTAAACAACTGAACAAGCTCGGATGGGACATCCTCATCCGAATCATCGAGTCCCGCTGCAATCGGTGGTTGTGGCACGGTTGTGACTAGCTGTCTCTCCTCCTTCTAGGCATGTAGCAATGTCTCAAGTAGACTCTCCACGTAATCCAAGTCCTAAGGAGATCGAGACCCCTTCATTATATGCACCGCATGTTCGATGCCATCAGTCTGGTAATGATATTAAAAAATTAATAAAAGTTATTAATTGCCAATAAGTTATATTACGAAAAAATAATTAATGAAATAAGTTGAGAGTGTTTGGACAAACCGTTGAACCTATTGTAGCTTCCGTAACAGAAATCCATTTTCGTGTATATCTACGGAACCACTCCAAATATCTTGAATGAAAGTGGAGATTTTCCGCTATAGGATTACTATTGATGATACGTGCTCGACGTCTACCCCACAAATTGATGTTGTCTATGTGCCTATCCACCCAATTCGTCTTGGCCGGCGTATTATCGATATCATGGAAGGCAATATGACCTTTGAGAGCTATAGGTATTTTATGTCGCGAACCAAACTGCCGAAGTACTTGGTCTGGGTAGTGCCATTCAACTATCCAGTGGCAAATGAATAGGACCTTCGCTTTCCAATAATGATGTCCCTGCCGACAATACGCCGGTAGACTATAAATGACATCAGTATATGGCTCCCAAATAATCTGTCATCGTAATAACACATCTGAAATTAAACGAATAATTAATTTAAAAGGTAACATCATATTAAAACATCTAAAATTAAATGAATAATTAATTTAAAAGCTAACGTCATATTAAAATAAATAAAATTAAATGAATAATTAAACTCATTTGTTGTCATCATTACTTACATCTTCGGATATCAATCTGTCAAGTTGGTAGCGCAGATGTGTCAAAGTATGCGTGGGGATCTCCATTGTGTGTATGCCTAGAGTTTAGCTACAATAAATAAATAAATATATATTACACTTTCATATATTATACACACTGATAAGAATTAATGAGCGTGAATTGAAAATGCAATAGATCACATAGCGACTACTGAGAGACGTATATGGGAAAGAAACATCATAGCTCACGACTGGGGAGATACATGCGATGCGCTCCTACGCCCAAATCTACAATACATGTAGCACAGCGCCCATTTGTTTTGTCTCATGGTGGGTTGCACGGCATAACTCCCGATACAATCACACTAGTGCTGCTGAACCCCAATTGTACTAGGTCGGAGCCTCGATATTCGATAGTAGTGGGAGAAAGTGCAAACTAACTCGAGCACCTGATTTGTCCAAGAAAATAAATCCTCCAAGTCGTCAGAAAATGATTGCCCTCGCATACTGCACTATGATGACGTCATTTGCATATGTCGGAAGATTTACAAAGCGTTGTGCTAACCAGGACAAACTTATTTGCGAGCCTTTCAACTGTGGTGGCTGAGCACCAAGTAAATCATTACAAACTGCACCCCAATCCATAACAGGGGGCCAAGTAACTGCTTCTCCATAGATGAGAAGCCTTGTAAGCACTCATATGTCTAGTAGCGTGATCGTGCAACTCCTTCCGGCAAATGGAAGGTGTGGGTCTCGGGTCTCCAACGCTCTACTAGTGCAGTAATCAAATGCCAATCGAGTTGGACGAAACCCATCTTTTAAACATCGTGCAACATTCTAAATTTTCTATCATTTCGAGACCTTTGAATGTAAGATATCTATCGAGGTATTTCAGTTATGTCTTGCTCGGATCTGATCAATTTCGAGTAATCAACCGAACGGAAAGGCTAACGCGCGATGAGGTACGTGGACTTGCAAAACTCGATTAGAAAACGGCACTTTGGCCATAAGAATCGTCGATGGAACATTTAGAGCCGAGGCCGATCTAAAAATGATTAAGAAAATCATTGCTAGTATTGTACGGTTGGAACGCGGGTGATACCGCTTGACCAAAGTATAATTTGTAAAATTATCTTAAATCGAATTGTGACAATCGTTGCCGTTGAGGCTAGCGATAGACCCTCGTGATTACATGACAATCAAAATTGTCATAGTTTGAGTTGTCCTAAGTGTGATGAGAATCACAAAGTCGATACGCGTAACATCCGCAAGAGCCACCCGTTAATTCGAGACAAACTGGAATTTCGATCGATGAAAAATCGATCATGAAATAGGATCTTGAAATTTAAAAATGGAAATGATGGATTCCAACATTTGATATGGATTGGATGCCGCCTTATCGAGGGTGAAAAAAATATCAAGAAAATGAAATTTCGAACGAAAGGTGTGAAAAGACCATTTTGCCCTTGGAGAGTTAACTTTGCTTAATGAATAGAGAAGGGCATTCTAGTCATTTGACCAATTTACTTCCTCCCCAAGGCTGCTGAAAAATCTGTGGAGTTAATGGAGTCTTGATCTAATTGACTCAATGACAAGTGTCAATGCATGGATGATGGTCATTAATCATCCACTTACTCAAACCTTCTAGAAGCCTAATCAAAAGTGATTAGGGGCATATCATCTGCTTCCCCAAGAATTTTCGTGAGCCATCTCCCTCTCCTTCCCCTTCATTTTGTGAAATTTCTCCAATAACAGAAAACTACTCCCGCCGACCAGTTTCTGCCACCCGGTTCAGTCCATACGAGAGCCACCTCTGGTGACCTTTTGGCCGGCCGCCAACCACCACAGGTTATTTTAACCCGTTATTGACAAGCTCCAATTAGTTTCGTGATTTTTGGAGGTGGTTAATTTATGAAAATTTTTGGAAGAAAACTAGACAGATTCTAAGCTAACTGAGAGAGAGCTATGGTTCGCTCACTTTGAGACTTCAAATGGCTCCAAAATTTTTATGGGAGTTATATGACATGTAGTACTATATTCAATAAGTTGGGACCATTGATTGGGTTAAGTTTCAATTAGGTTTTGATGGTTGGATTGGAGTTGAATTTCCGGGCAGATTCTGACCGCCGGTGAATAGAGAAGAGTTGGTTTGTTTGGAGGCCTTAGGAGTGCTTATTGACTTCGAAAATTTGCTTAGGACTCTATAACATGTTGATTAAGGTTTCTTCAAGTGAATTGATGAAAAAAATTGGAGTTAAGATTGATGTGTGGACTGTTAGAGCAAGAATGTCACGCCCTGCGCCCCATCACGAGCACGCAATCATTCCTGCAAGCAAAACCACAACAATCTCTCGGCGGTCCCAAGGATCCACTTATATATAAAGGAAGATCGAGAGATGAAATAATTTACATTAAGCACGCGGAAGCGTTTCCCAACAACTCCCCGTACTACATGAATATACATATATATCTCAAGACTAAGCAGGACTGGATAACATCAAAAGGTCGTACAGCAACATCAACTGGTCACATCTACTACAGACCGCTATACACCAAGGCGACGGGTAAACATGTCAAAAGATGTCCACAAAATCCACTAGGGAAAGGGGATCAGGTCGCCAGCCAAAAGTCAGGTCATCATCCGAAGTCGCCTAGGAAGAACTGCTGGAGTCTTCGGTGTCCTCGCTCTCCTCTAACGGCTCGTACTCGGAGAAGGTCTCTGATGGAACCTCCACAGAATCTTCCATGGTCGCTTCCTGCAACTGCTCAGCCCGGTCTCCCTCCACGGTCGCCTCCTGGTCCAGCTCGGATGGATCTCTCTCGGACGGCTCCACCACGATGACCTCATCCTCTAGCGGTGGCACGGGAAACACAGCTGTCGGCGTCCGCTTCGGGCCGTTCCTCGAACCAACCACTGAGCCATCGGGAAACTCTTGGTCTGCTATCGTCTGACACCAAGGAGGTATGACACCCTTTAGAACCTCATGGGGCTTCAGCAGCCCGACCTTCCTATTCACGTCCTGTCTAAACCAAGCCTCAAACCGATGAGGCTTCCAGTCAGGTTCGCCCTCATCTACCCAAACTACTGTACATTTCCTTATGTATATATTACCTTGTCTATCGGGGAACTCATCGTAATACGCCGTCATCTCCTACGGGTCCCCGAATCTGATAGGCCACATTGCTATTGCCTAGGATCTGTAAAGTAGAATTTCCCCAAAATGGGTGAGATACACATCTCAGTAAGAAAAACCTAACCCTAGGTCAGGTTGACCGTCCACTCAGGCAGTCAAGTCACTCAACCTATCCAACTCACGAACTCACGCGGACATGACAGTCATAATTCAATAAACAATAATGCATAGAGGACATGCATGCATTTATATTCTCATGTCACACACAGTTGCACGTATATACTCGGCCTGTCACTTCACCACACCAATCAACCTCTGTCTGCCTCACTCTCTAACCCGCGATTAGATCGCATCAGGCTCGGCCCGCGTAAACGCATCAGGCCCCGATTCAATTTCCAGGCAGAGTCTATGAGCTCGTATTCTGTCCCGCGATTATATCGCATCAGGACTGTGACTATCTCAACCCCGCGACTCCGTCGTATCAGGGCGCCACCTTTTCATAATCCACCCCGCGACCTCGTCGCATCAGGGTCTCAACCTCCGCCCCGCGTCTCATACGCCTTAGGGCCATGCCATGCAATGTCACAATCATGTCTCATGCCACATCATATCAATTAACTTGATTTTTAAAAATCAAATTTCATAACCAATGGCCAATGTGCATGATAATATGTTTAATAAATTTTGTGGCATGCAATTCAATTTAAATAGTACTCAGGCACTCAGACCATTCACACATAGGCTAGGTCAAACAATCATTCTATAATGTCCAACGGCGCATCAAGCTATTACATGCGAGGATTTTCTTATAAATCGTTCCGTTCGGCCTTCGACTTACCCAATCGAGTCTAATCCCCCTAGCCACGGTTTAGGAAATTCCTTACCTCCACTTAATAACGCAAATTACTCCTCCTTGCACCTCCTAAGGTTCGGCCAACTCAAGTCCAAGGTCAATCCGTCGCGCAACCTAGGATAATCAATCGATTTTGTCAAATTTCAAGTTTAATCCCTCCATTCATCCATCCAAATCATCCATTAGATACTCCTCATCATCACAACACATCATACACACCAAATTACAACACAATCCCAGCCTATTCAGCCCTCCACAGAACTGGTTTGGCCCAACATTGAACCGGTTCCATTCGGTTCTGTTCATGCCGGGTCCAGCCGGCCTTAATCTATCTCAAATCCATCAAATATACACCATTCTACCTCTTATAATATCTACCTAAGAGTTTGGAAGTCTCATCGTGAGTTTCAAGTCGCGCGGTTGCCGGAAAGTCGTCGGAAGTCGTCGGAGTACTCACACACAGAATACCGACAGATTCTGGGCATAATGTACAAGGGTTGTTCATGGTCAAAAACTTATCAAATAAATCCCAAATTTTTACCACAGAACCATCTATATTTCTACTTGATCTCCACAAAATGTGAGCCAAAGATTCCAAGTTTTCAGCTGTCTAAAGGATTCAGAACCGAACCTACCTCAAACTGGAACAGATTCCGTCGACCTGTGGGAGAATGCTTGCCCCGAATTCCTCAGAGCTCCAAATAACCTGATTCCAGTTGGAGGACATCGGAAAGACTTGTGGCTACGTCTGGGTAGTCGGCCAGCAGCAGAGGACGGTCGGAGGTGGCGGTCGTATGGACCGAACGGCGGCGTCCGGCGGGGTCAGGTGGAGAAGAAACTAGAGAAGAAGAAGAAGAAGAAGAAGCTTGGTCTGGTCTTTGGGGGAACAAAAATGGCCGAATGGGGGGTTTGAGGAGAGAGAGAGAGAGCTGTTTATTATCCCAAAAAAATTTAAATTAATTGAGGTGATTGGTAGGTGGGCATTAATTGATGAAATGATCTACTACCCTTGGATGCTTGACACTTGTCCATTGTTCTTCTCAAGGGCATCCAATGGCCATCAGTTGCTCTTCAATTTGCAGCAGCTTGGGGGAGGAGAAATGTCCATTTTGTCCTTCTTTCAATTATAAAGACAAAGTCCTAAGCTTGAGGGGCATTTTGATCTTTTTACCTCCGATGTTCGGAACGTCGTTTTTCTCGTTTCTGACTTCTTCGATAGGGCGACGGCCAATCCAATTGACGTTGGAATTCTTGATTTTCCTTTTTCAAACTTTTCAGGACTCAATTCTGATCGTTCCTTCTACCAGACGTGATTCCAGCCTATTCCGAATCGACGGGCAGCTTCTGCAGACTATACGCGTATCGACCCCGTGATTCTCATCACGTTTAGAGCTCGTCAATTCATGACGGCCTTAGTTGTCATGTAATCGCGAGGGCTTATCGCTAGTCCCTGTGGTCTCGATCGTCACGGTCTGATTTAGGATAATTTTGCAAATCGTACATTGGTTAAGTGGCATCACCCGCGCTCCAACCGCACGACGCTCGCATGGTAATCCTTAATCATTCTTAGATCGGCCTTTTTGTGGTCCTAAATATCCCCTCGACAATCCTTATGGTCAAAGCGCCATTTCCTATTCGAGTCGCCTAGGTCCACGTATCTCGTCTTACGTTAACCTTTCCCCTTTGGTCAATCTGCTCAAATTGATCAGATTTGAGTAGAATACAACTAAAATACATCGCTTGATATAAATAAACTTCTCATTACAGAGTCTGAAGTTGATTGAAAATCAGAATGTCACAACTCTCCACCCCTTACAAAAATTTCGTCCTCGAAATTTGCATTACACTCGACTATTCAAATAAATGGGGGTGCTGTCGCCTCATTGTCTCTTCATTCTTCCACGTGGCTCCTTCCGTTCCGTGGTGCTCCCATATTACTTTGACCAGCGGAATCTTCTTATTCCTGAGGATCTGCTCCTTCCGGTTCTCGATCCTTATCGGCTTCTCTATATAGGATACTCTGTCGTCCACCTCTATGGTTTTATAGTCCAGCACATGTGTCGGGTCAGGCTTATACTTTCTTAGCATCGACACATGGAATACATTATGTGCCTGGGATAGACTTGGCAGTAACGCAAGCCGGTAGACCAGGGTTCCAATTCTCTCCAAAATCCCGAAAGGGCCTACGTATCTTGGGCTCAGCTTCCCTT
Source organism: Rhodomyrtus tomentosa (assembly GCA_028455895.1). NCBI lineage: Eukaryota > Viridiplantae > Streptophyta > Magnoliopsida > Myrtales > Myrtaceae > Rhodomyrtus > Rhodomyrtus tomentosa. The sequence goes on along the minus strand of JAPCWY010000009.1, from coordinate 12,813,016 downwards.
TCCTTCCGAATCGCGAGAGTCCTCTCATTGGTGACACCTTGAGGAAGACATGATCGCCCACTTGAAACTCCAAAGGCTTGCGCCGCTTATCTGCATAGCTCTTCTGGCGACTCTGCGCCGTCCTCAGCCTGTCCCGAATGATTTTCACTACTTCCACCGATTGCTCTACTAACTCGGGGCATGTGATACTCCTTTCTCCTATTTCATCCTAGCATATTGGTGTCCTACATGCTCTGCCATAGAGTGCCTCAAACGGTGCCATCTGTATACTCTGCTGGTAGCTGTTATTGTACGCAAACTCTACCAGGTGTAACTGCTCTTTCCATCCGCCTTTTGAAATCTATGACACACGCTCTCAACATGTCCTCGAGCGTCTGGATGGTCCTTTCTGACTGTCCATCAGTCTGTGGGTGGTACGCCGTACTGAATTGTAGTCGCGTCCCCATTGCTCCTTGCAAACTCTTTCAAAAATTTGCCGTGAACTTCGGATCCCTATCTGAGGTGATCGTCACTGGCACTCCGTGTAATCTGACTATGTGCCTCATGTACAGTTCTGCGTACTTATCCATGGCGAAGTCCTTTCGTACAGGGATGAAATGGGCGGACTTGGTCAATCGATCCACGACTACCCAGATTGAGTCGTGACCTCTTTGGCTCCTCGGAAGTCCCATCACAAAATCCATAGTTATGTGTTCCCACTTCCATTCCGGAATCTCCAGCGGCTGCAACAATCCTCCAGGCTTACAATGCTGCGCTTTCACTTGCTGGCAAGTCAAACACTTAGCCACATATCTTGCCACGTCTACCTTCATTCCGTTCCACCAATAATGTTGTCTTAAGTTCTGGTACATCTTTGTACTTCCAGGGTGGACATTGTAATTGCTCCTATGAGCCGCTGACAAGATTCTTTCTCGGAGCCCTTCATCCTTTGGTACACATAATTGCTCTCGAAATCTCAAAAGTCCATCCTCAGACACCTGAAACTCTGGCTTCCTCTTCGTCGCTTCCATTTCGATAGCTTTCTGAATCTCTGGGTCCGTAGACTGTAATGCCTTAATCCCTTCTTGGACCTCAGGTTCCACCCTCAAAGTCACTATCAAACTGGATAGCTGATTAACCTCCAATCTAAATTCATAATCTCTCAGATCCTCTATCGTCGACCAACTTCTCACCAGCAGGCATGCGATACTCGACTTTCGACTTAATGCATCTGCCACTCTATTTGCTTTCCCAGGATGATATAATATCTCACAATCATAATCTTTCAACAACTCCATCCACCTGCGCTGCCTTAGGTTCAACTCTTTCTGGGAAAACAAATACTTCAAACTTTGGTGGTCTGTATATATCTGAAACTTCTCGCCACAAAGGTAATGCCTCCAAATCTTCAAGGCAAACACAATCGCCGCTAACTCCAAGTCGTGGGTCGAGTAATTCATTTCGTGCGGCCTCAACTGCCTGGATGTGTAAGCTATTACCCGGCCGTGTTGCATCAACACACAACCCAATCCTTTCAGCGAAGCGTCGCTGTAGATCTCATATCCTCCCGGTCCCGACGGAATGGTTAGTACTGGCGCGGTCGTCAATCTATGTTTAAGCTCTTGGAAACTCTGTTCACACCTATCAGTCCATTCGAACTTCGTTTCCTTCTTCGTCAACCGCGTCAGTGGGACGGCTATGGATGAGAACGTTTCCATGAATCGCCTATAATATCCTGCTAGTCCCAAGAGGCTTCTGACCTCCGTGACCGTAGTAAGCCTCGGCCAATTGGTTACAGCTTCTATCTTTGCAGGGTCCACTGCAATCCCTTCACCAGACACAATATGATCCAAAAATGCTACCCTGTCTAGCCAAAATTCACATTTACTTAGCTTCGCATACAGCGAATGTTCCCTCAGGGTCCTCAATACGATTCTCAAATGTTCTTCGTGCTTTACGTCCTCCTCGAGTAGATTAAGATGTCGTCAATGAAAACTATGACGAACCTGTCCAGAAACTCTTTGAGCACTCGATGCATTAGATCCATAAATGTGGCTGGGGCGTTAGTCAATCCGAACGACAGTACGGTAAACTCGTAATGTCCATACCTCGTCCTGAATGCAGTCTTCGGTATGTCTTCCTTCTTGATCCTTAGCTGGTGATACCCCATCCTCAAGTCAATCTTCGAGAACACTGCTGCTCCTTGTAATTGATCAAAAAGATCATCAATCCTTGGCAGCGGATACTTGTTCTTCACTGTCACCTGATTCAGTTGCCGGTAATCAATGCATAGTCGCAAGGATCCGTCTTTCTTCTTTACGAACAGCACCGGTGCTCCCCACGGCGAAGCACTTGATCGGATGAATCCTTTGTCCAGCAACTCTTACATTTGTACCTTTAACTCCTTTAATTCCGACAGGGACATTCTGTACGGTGCTTTCAAAATTGGCTCTATTCTAGGAGCTAATTCAATCACAAACTCTATTTTTCCGCTACGGTGGCAATCCCGGCAATTCCTGAGGAAACACATCCGGAAACTCCCGTACCACAGGAATGCTTTCTAACTTAGGTTCCTCGACAGTCGTATCCATCACGGCTACTAAGTATGCTCGACATCCTTCAAATATCAACTTAGTTACTTCCAAAGATGAAACCAAGGGAATTGAGACTTCTCCTCGGCTTCTTACCAATTCATAACTAGGGCGATCTTTCGGGTAAAATGAATCGTTTTATTGCCACAGTCTACTACCGCTCCTTGCCTACTCAGCCAATCCATTCCTATAATCACGTCAAAATCAAACATAGGCAATACAGCTAGGTCGATACTCTCCCTACTTCCTCCAACCATAATCTCACATTCCGCACACCCTAGTGAAACCAAGACATTATCCTTCAATGGAGTGGCTACATGCAATGTCAAGCTTAATGGTTCCAATCTCATGCCTACTAACTCAGCGAACTGTGCAGATACAAAAGAATGCGTGGCACCCGGGTCAAATAATGCATAAGCGGTTTGGTTGCACAAGTAAACCGTACCTGTGACCACTCCAGGCGCATCTTCTGCCTCGTTGTGCGCTACAACGTACACTCTACCCTGAGCTGGTGGTCTGTTCGGTTCTATCCGAGGTGCTGCAATCGACGGTCCTGCTTGCTGCCTTGGTCCTTGTGGTCGACTGACCGGTGCTTGGTTTGGACATGTCCTCATTTGGTGGCCCAGCTGACCACACTTGAAACAGGCTCCAGTCCTCATAGGGCATGGTCCATTCCTATGCCTTCTGCCATATAGCCTGCAGCTCCAATTCGCCGGCTTTGGCGGTTTCACGATATTTCTCCTTGCAGGCGGCACGAAACGTCTATTACCTGCCATCGGTCTCTTGCCCGTTTGACGATGGTCTCTAAATGATAGGAACCGCAATCCAGTTGCGATGTTTCTTTCCCTCAAGTCTCGCTCAATCATCTGACCTCGCTCGTATATCTTCCTGTAGGTCCTCAAATTCAAGGCTATCATCTGGCTACGGAGTTCGGGCCTCAACCCATCCCTGAATCTCCGTGCCTTCTCCAAAGGATCCTCCACTAATCGAGCCGCATACCGCGAAAGCCTCGAGAACTCAGCTTCATACTGATCTATCGATAGTTGGTTCTGTTGCAGCTGTAGGAACTTGATCTGTTTCCTTTCCCTGGTCGTTTCTGAAAAGTACTTGTCGTTGAACTCCCTCTTAAAAGTGTTCCAGTTTAGGGCCGTACCTTCAGGGAAGACTCCATCCTTGGTGGCAGCCCACCAGTCGTTTGCCGTACCCTCTAGCTGATATACGGCTAGCAACACCTTCTCCTCATCAGTACATCTTAGTACCCCGAAAGCCTTTTCCAGCTTCTCTATCCATCTAGGTGCTAGCTCGGGATCTCCAATCCCGTCAAACTGCGTCGGCTTCAACTTCATAAATTGTTCCACCAGTTGACCCATCTGCCTGGCCACTATGATTTCCTCTTGAGGGTTCACCGTTTCATTGCTCTAGTTCGGCTCGCCCTGACTTCCACTTCCACCAGCGTTACCAGTGTTGGTATTCGCAGCTGCTAGGGCAGCTCCCACTGCCTGGGCTATGGCAGAGTCCCGATCCTGGGCCTGCCTCTCTATGATGTCCCTAAGTCCTTCCATTGCCCTCAGTAGACCATCCACCCTTGGATCTTCAGCTACGGGCGGCCTCGAGCTAGAGGCTCCGCCTCTTGGCCTTCCAGATCTTCTGGATGGGTTACTCATCTCTGTCACTTACTAACGAACCTGGTCCATAACAAGTTCAGTAACAGGTTAGCAACTTACTCAATCATCCAATCCAGGGTTACTAACTACTCCTTAACAAAACAATTACACAACAACAGTACTTCACACGTCAACATCAATTCCAGAAATGTCCCAACCAATGGCTCATGGCCGTTGCTCAAATCCATTCATTCCAGTGATTCACTAAAACTAACCACTTTCAAGCATCAAGCCGGTCAAGGTCTAGAAACGACCTTCAATCCTAAGCAGAGAACTCAATCCTCTATGCCCTGTCAAAACCTTACCAAGATAAAAAAACCATCCATAGGTGTCAAGTCACAACTAGGCATCTCCTGCCTCACCCTGACCAGTTTCCTAAGGTCTTGCTATCCGTCCTTATCCTACCTAGTCCTCCTTATTACTCCAATCCTTAACCAACTTCATATCGAGCTGATCTTGGTCTGATATCAAAACAAGCGGGGATGTCACGCCTCGCGCCCCATCGCGAGCACGCAATCATCCCTGCAAGCAAAACCACAACAATCTCTCGGCGGTCCCAAGGATCCACTTATATATAAAGGAAGATCGAGAGATGAAATAATTTACATTAAGCACACGGAAGCGTTTCCCAACAACTCCCCGTACCACATGAATATATATATATATATATATCCCAAGACTAAGCAGGACTGGATAGCATCAAAAGGTCGCATAACAACATCAACTGGTCACATCTACTACAGACCGCTATGCACCAAGGCGACGGGTAAACATGTCAAAAGATGTCCATAAAATCCACTAGGGAAAGGGGATCAGGTCGCTAGTCAAAAGTCAGGTCATCATCCGAAGTTGCCTAGGAAGAACTGCTGGAGTCTCCGGTGTCCTCGCTCTCCTCTGACGGCTCGTACTCGGAGAAGGTCTCTGATGGAACCTCCACAGAATCTTCCATGGTCGCTTCCTGCGACTGCTCAGCCCGGTCTCCCTCCTCGGTCGCCTCTTGATCCAGCTCGGATGGATCTCTCTCGGACGGCTCCACCACGATGACCTCATCCTCTAGCGGTGGCACGGGAAACTCAGCTGTCGGCGTCCGCTCCGGGCCGTTCCTCGAACCAACCACTAAGCCCTCGGGAAACTCCTGGTCTGCTATCGTCTAACACTAAGGAGGTATGACACCCTCTGGAACCTCATGGGGCTTCAGCGGCCCGACCTTCCTATCCCCGTCCTGTCTAAACCAAGCCTCAAACCGATGAGGCTTCCAGTTAGGTTCGCCCTCATCTACCCAAACTACTATACATTTCCTTATGTATATATTACCCTGCCTATCGGGGAACTCATCGTAATACGCCGTCTTCTCATGCGGGTCCCCGAATCTGATAGGCCACATTGCTATTACCTAGGATCTGTAAAGTAGAATTTCCCCAAAATGGGTGAGATACACATCTCAGTAAGAAAAACCTAACCCTAGGTCAGGTTGACCGTCCACTCAGGCAGTCAAGTCACTCAACCTATCCAACTCATGAACTCACGCGGACATGACAGTCATAATTCAATAAACAATAATGCATAGAGGACAAGCATGCATTTATATTCTCATGTCACACACAGTTGCACGTATATGATCGGCCTGTCACTTCACCACACCAATCAACCTCTGTCTGCCTCATTCTCTAGCCCGCGATTAGATCGCATCAGGCTCGGCCCGCGTAAACGCATCAGGCCCCGGTTCAATTTCTAGGCAGAGTTTATGAGCTCGTATTCTGTCCCGCGATTATATCGCATCAGGACTGTGGCTATCTCAACCCCGCGACTCCGTCGCCTCAGGGCGCCACCTTTTCATAATCCACCCCGCGACCTCGTCGCATCAGGGTCTCAACCTCCGCCCCCCGTCTCATACGCCTCAGGGTCATGCCATGCAATGTCACAATCATGTCTCATGCCACATCATATCAATTAACTTGATTTTTAAAAGTCAAATTTCATAACCAATGACCAATGCGCATGATACTATGTTTAATAAATTTCGTGGCATGCAATTCAATTCAAATAGTACTCAGGCGCTCAGACCATTCACACATAGGCTAGGTCAAACAATCATTCTATAATGTCCAACGGCGCATCAAGCTATTACATGCGAGGATTTTCTCATAAATCATTCCGTTCGGCCCTCGACTTACCCAATCGAGTCCAATCCCCCTAGCCTCGGTTTAGGAAATTCCTTACCTCCGCTTAATAACGCAAATTACTCCTCCTTGCACCTCCTAAGGTTCGGCCAACTCAAGTCCAAGGTCAATCCGTCGCGCAACCTAGGATAATCAATCGATTTTGTCAAATTTCAAGTTCAATCCCTCCATTCATCCATCCAAATCATCCATTAGATACTCCTCATCATCACAACACATCATACACACCAAATTACAACACAATCCCAGTCTATTCAGTCCTCCACAGAACTGGTTTGGCCCAGCATTGAACCGGTTCCATTCGGTTCTGTTCATGCCGGGTCCAACCGGCCTTAATCTATCTCAAATCCATCAAATATGCACCATTCTACCTGTTATAATGTCTACCTAATATTTTGGAAGTCTCACCGTGAGTTTCAAGTCGCGTGTTGCCGGAAAGTCGTTGGAAGTCGCTGGAGTACTCACACACAGAATACCGACAGATTCTGGGCATAATGTACAAGGGTTGTTCATGGTCAAAAACTTATCTAATAAATCCCAAATTTTTACCCCGGAACCATCTATATGTCTACTTGATCTCCACAAAATGTGAGCCAAAGATTCCAAGTTTTCAGCTGTCTAAAGGGTTCAGAACCGAACCTACCTCAAACTGAAACAGATTCCGTCGACCTGTGGGAGAATGCTTGCCCCGAATTCCTCAGAGCTCCAAATGACTTGATTTCAGTTGGAGGACGTTAGAAAGACATGGGGCTACGTCTAGGTAGTCGACCGGCAACAAGAGATGGTCAGAGGTTTTGGTCGTACGGACCGAACGGCGGCGTTCGGCGAGGTCGGGTGGAGCAAAAACTGGAGAAGAAGAAGAAGAAGAAGAAGCTTGGTCTGGTCTTTGGGGGAACAAAAATGGCCGAATGGGGGGTTTGAGGAGAGAGAGAGAGCTGTTTATTATCCCAAAAAAATTTAAATTAATTGAGGTGATTGGTAGGTGGGCATTAATTGGTGAAATGATCTACTACCCTTGGATGCTTGACACTTGTCCATTGTTCTTCTCAAGGGCATCCAATGGCCATCAATTGCTCTTCAATTTGCAGCAGCTTGGGGGAGGAGAAATGTCCATTTTTCCCATTCTTCAATTATAAAGACAAAGTCCTAAGCTTGAGGGGCATTTTGGTCTTTTTACCTTCGATGTTCGGAACGTCGTTTTTCTCGTTTCTGACTTCTTCGATAGGGCGACGACCAATCCAATTGATGTTAGAATTCTTGATTTTCCTTTTTCAAACTTTTCAAGACTCAATTCTGATCGTTCCTTCTACCAGACGTGATTCCAGCCTATTCCGAACCGACGGGCGGCTTCTGTAGACTATACGCGTATCGACCCCGTGATTCTCATCACGTTTAGAGCTCGTCAATTCATGGCGGCCTTGGTTGTCATGTAATCGCGAGGGCTTATCGCTAGTCCCTGTGGTCTCGATCGTCACGGTCCGATTTAGGATAATTTTGCAAATCATACGTTGGTTAAGCGGCATCACCCGCGCTCCAACCACACGACGCTCGCATGGTAATCCTTAATCGTTCTTAGATCGGCCTTTTTGCGGTCCTAAATATCCCCTCGACAATCCTTATGGTCAAAGCGCCATTTCCTATTCGAGTCGCCTAGGTTCACGTATCTCGTCTTGCGTTAGCCTTTCCCCTTTGGTCAGTCTGCTCAAATTGATCAGATTTGAGTGGAATACAACTGAAATACATTGCTTGATATAAATAAACTTCTCATTACAGAGTCTGAAGTTGATTGAAAATCAGAATGTCACAAAGAAGGAGCAGGACCGATTTCTACTGTCTTCAATCTGAGTAGTCAGGTTCTGTTGGGGGCTGTTCATGGTGTTTCCATGCTCCAAATGTGCCTTTAGAACATACTAGAATATCCCTTGAGTTGTTAATGAGATCTACGATTGATAGAATTAGGGCTAAATTGGATATATTGATTGTAACGATGGATAGTTCCTAAACCGTTTTGCTGCCCTGTTTTGGACAGCGACAATCTTGTTGGGAAGCTAAGTTCGACAAGGAATTTTGGTGAAAATTTGCTAATTGAAACGAATAATTGGAATGAAGGTAAGCAACCCCTAAACCTATATTAGAACTTTGGGACACAACTGGATGATTTTATGACGGATAGATGAGTGGACGATTCTATTATGCTTGGTTGAGCGGAAATTGAATGAAATTATTGAGGAATGAGTCATGTACACTCGCTTGCTACTAAAAAGAGTAGTAAACTGAGTTGGTGATACACTTGTTGGCAAGTTTTGCTCGATTATGTGGCTGTGGGTTACTTGACTTTCGAGCTACTTTTCTGATGAAATTCGATCATTCTGACAAGCATTTGGTTTGTGATCGACTTTATGAAATTCTCATGATGAAAATGTGATTAAATGATTGTTGAGACATTTCTTAACTTGAGATATTTGTTGAGGCTAATGACATCCTGAGGCGTCTTAACGCGGGATAGTATTGTGAGGATTTCCTGAAGCGTTTTAACGCGGGATAGTATTGTGAGCATATCTTGAGGCGTCTTAACGCGAGATTGTATTGTGAGCATATCCTGAGGTGTCTTAATGCGGGATTGCATCCTAAGTATACCCTGAGGCGTTTTAACGCGGGGTTATGATTGAATAATATTCTGATGCGTCCTAACGCGGGATAAGAAATTGTACATGTTGTTATGAGTTGGAAATTGGTTAGTAAACCTGACGCGTCTTAACGCGAATTTATTTGTCATGGTAGTCTATTGAGTTGTGGATTGAGAATTGAATTTATTATTCATTCCTATGGTATTGCTATGATTCTTGGCTAGTACGGAAGCTTGGGTCGTATTCTTTATATCTGGTCTTAGATGCCAATCTCTTCGCAAATTGTACATTATGATGCCTTCATATAAACGATTCATGCCTTTATGCCACCAGATGTTTGTTGTTGTTATGACTGTACTGTCTGGTAGGACTAAGGGTCTAATTTAGGATTAGGCTAGCTTGCTGAGACGTAAGTCTCACCCTATCGTGGGATCTCTTTTTTTTCCAGATCCCCAACCCTGCAAATGCTGTCGATCTGTCTTGGCAATTTGAAGGAGATGACGGCCTATTTTGACGAATTCCCATATAGACGAGGTGCAGTTTATGTTAGGAAGAGTACGGTAGTATGGGTTGATGAGGGGGAGGAAGACTTGAAGCCACATCGTTTTGAGGCCTGGTTCTAGAAAGTTGAAGAAGTTACCACTGGTCCTTTAAAGGCTCACGAGGTTCCAAAATGCGTAGTTCCATCGTGGTGCCATCCTTCTCGAAATGAGATCGAGGTAGAGGGTTCCGTAGTAGGCTCGAGAAACATTTCGGAGGAGACCCGGGCTAAAGAGGAAAATATCGAGGTGATTGAAATTTCTGATTTGGAGGATAAGACAGAAGAGGACACCATAGAAGTCCGATCAGAAACTTTCTCGGACTATGATCCCACCGAGGACATGAGTCGAGTCGATGACACTAGTGCCGCTTAGTGGGCTCGAGGTCTCACGACTGTGGGGTTGTCTTTTTGTGGAGACGATCTTCTTTTGTGAGGCTTAGTGGTTGTCTTTTGTTCGCCCTTTTGTCTTCCTCGACCTTAACATCTCTGGCCTCGTTTATAAACACGTCCTCTTGAAATGTAAATTACTCGTTTCTTTTTGTCCCGAGTCTCATTTTTTGTTTTGTTTTGAATTATCTTGTATGGGATTATGTATTTATTTTTCTTTTACTCTTCCGCATGCGAGTCTCATTTATTTGTTGCCGTAAGGAAGGGTATCCTGGGGCAGAATTTACAGCTGTAGTGGATGAGCACACTCGTAAGGTAAGCGAGGCGTGACATCCCAGTTTGAATTGGTATCAGAGTAAGGTTAGCTCGATCCAAATTGAATGAGGATTGGAGTAATAAGAAGGGATGAGGTTCGGGATGAGTAGGTAACGAAACCGTAAGGGGATTCGTTAGAGTTAAGTAAGAAAGGCATGGCATATGAAATGGCGCATGTTATTGGCATCGTGAAAGTGGTATAATTATGATGACCAGATAGTGACCAAGCTTCGTACTTAGCATGTGTATTGATTGTAGGTGCTTGTTTAATGAAATATTGAGTATTGCGTTTACAACTGAAGCATGATTATGCGTTACTAATTGCGGTGCTCTTGAGAATGACTGGGTGAATGGTTGCTTTAGTGTGAGTGCTACTTGTTGTGTAGCATAAAACTATTGGACTTCTATAGATGAACTAAGTCATTAATTCCGTGATGGAATTAAAGTGGTACAGGTAGTATAAGGATGAGCAACCGATCTGGCAGACGTGGGAGACTTGGAGGTGGAGCTTCTAGTTCAAGGCCACCTGTAGCAGAGAACCCTGGAATGGGTGATGTATTGAGAGCATTGGAACGAATTGAAAACTTGATAGATAGGCAAGCTCAGGATAGAGATGTTGCTATTACCCAGGCTGTGGGAGCTGCCTTGGTTACTGTTAATGCAACGACTAGCAATAATGTGGGTAGTGGAGTTAATACAAGTATTGGCCAGGGCGTTGAAGCTGGGAATGCTCAAGTTAATGAGGTTAGTGGTCAAAGTGTGGAGGTAGGTAATGCATCGGGTAATGAGATTGTGACTAGACAAATGGGGCAGCTAGTTGAATAGTTTGTGAAGTTGAAGCCCCTCCAATTTAATGGTATGGGTGATCTAGAGTTGGCACCTTCTTTGGAGTTCTAAGATGCAGTGATGAGGAAAACGTATTGTTGGTGGTTTACCAACTGGAAGGTACTGCGAATGATTAGTGGAATGCTACGAAGGATGGAGTATTTCTTGAGGGTACTGCCCTGAGTTGGGCTGCTTTTACTGATGTATTCAACGACAAGTATTTCTCGGAGACTGCGTGAGAAAGGAAACTAGTGGAATTTCAGAATTTACGTCAGAATCACGTGACAGTAGATCAGTATGAGGCTGAATTCGCTAGGCTGTTGAGATATTTGCCAAGGTATGTGGAAGATTCACTAGAGAAGGCTCGGAGATTTCGAGACGGGTTAAGACCCGAACTTCACGGTCAAATGATAGCTTTGAATTTGAGAACATACAAGGAAGTATATGAACAGGGACAGATGATTGAGAGAGACTTAAGAGAGAGAAATGCCGCATTTGGGTCGCGATTCAACTCGTTTCGAGACAATCACCAATTTGGTAAGAGACCAATGGCCAATAATAGGTGTTTTATTTCACACGCAAGAAAGAATATTGAGAAGCCGCTACACCAGTTCAACTTGAATTGTCGCCTTTATGAGAGGAAGCATAGAGGTGGACCTTACCCGACTAGAACGGGAGCATGTTTTAAGTGCGGCCAGATGGGTCATCAGATGAGAAACTGTCCCAACCAAATTCCAGGACCTAGATCTTAGGGACCACGACCGCAGATAGGACTCCCGGCTGCTACTCCACAACATGAATTGAATCGACCACCGGCTCAGGGGCAAGTGTATGCAGTGGCACAAGGCAAAATGGAGAACGCGCCTGGTGTGGTCATAGGTATGATTTATCTGAATGATCAAGCTGCTTATGCCTTATTTGATCCTGGAGCTTCACATTCTTTTGTGTCTGCTCAATTTGCTGATATGATTGATTTGGATTTGAGACCATTGAATATGAGATTGCATGTTACCACTCCACTAAAGGATAATGTGATAGTTTCGTTAGGCTGTACGGATTGCAAGATAGCCTTTGGTGGTAGAGATGAAAAGATAGATTTGGCTGTGTTACCTATGTTTGACTTTGATGTAATCGTTGGGATGGATTGGCTGAGTAAACAAAGGACTGTGGTGGATTATAGTGATAGAATAGTTCGTTTTTCTCTGGATGGTCGCCCTAGCTTTGAGTTTAAAAGGAGTCGGGGAGGAATTTCTATTCCTTTGATTTCGTCACTAGAAGCGACAAAATTGCTAGATGAGGGATGCCAAGCTTATTTGGCTGCGGTAACTGATACGATGGTTTGGAAGCCGAAATTGAAAAATATAGCGGTGGTATGTGAATTTCCATATGTCTTTCCCCAAGAATTGCCTGGATTACTGCCTGAACGAGAAATTGAGTTTGTAATTGCATTAACTTCTAGGATGGAGCCAATTTCGAAGGCATCTTATAGAATGGCGTTATCGGAGTTGAAGGAGCTGAAGGAGCTGAAGGTGCAGATGCAAGAGTTATTGGATAAAGGATTCATTAGGCCGAGTGCGTCGCCGTGGGGAGCACCGGTGTTATTTGTGAGGAAAAAGGATGGTCCTTGCGCTTGTGTATTGATTATAGGCAATTGAATCAGGTGACCATTAAGAACAAATATCTATTGCCAAGGATTGATGATTTATTTGACCAGTTGCAGGGAGTTTCGGTATTCTCTAAGATAGACTTAAGAACGGGGTACCATCAGTTGAGAATTAAGAAAGAAGATATTCCGAAGACGGCTTTTAGGATGAGATATGGGCATTATGAATTTACAGTGATGCCTTTTGGGTTGACTAATGTTCCAGCAGCATTATGGACATGATGCATCGGGTGTTTAAGGAATACCTTGATCGTTTTGTCATTGTCTTTATCGATGACATTTTGATTTACTCGAGGAGTAAGGAAGAGCACAAAAAATACTTGAGAATTGTCCTGCAAACTCTGAGGGAACACTTACTTTATGCCAAATTTAGTAAGTACGAATTTTGGTTAAGTAAAGTGACATTTCTTGGTCATGTGATATCCGAAAAAGGAATCTCCGTAGACCATACAAAGATTGAGGCGGTGATAAATTGGCCTAGACCACTACAGTTACTGAAGTTCGGAGTTTTCTAGGATTGGCCAGTTATTATAGACGCTTCGTAGAAAAGTTCTCGTCTATAGCTATGCCATTGACGCAGTTGACTAAGAAGCATACGAAGTTTGATTGGACGGATAAATGCGAAAGGAGTTTCGAGAGCTCAAGCAGCGTTTGACAACGGCACCTGTACTTACGATCCCCTCTAAACCCGGAGGTTTCGAAATATACAGCGATGCTTCGTTAAAAGAATTGGGATTTGTACTTATGCAACACAAAATGGTAGTAGCATATGCTTCGCGGTAATTGAGACCCCACGAAATGAATTATCCGACACATGATTTGAAATTGGCTGCATTTGTTTTCACCTTAAAAATTTCAAGGCATTATTTATGTGGCGAAAGGTTCCAAATTTATACGGACCATCAGAGTTTAAAGTATTTATTTTCTCAAAAGGAATTGAATATGAGGCAGCGTCGATGGATGGAATTGCTTAAGGATTACGATTATGATATCCTGTACCATCCTGGGAAGGTGAATAGAGTTGCCGATGCACTTAGTTGTAAATTAAGTATTGCACACCTAATGGTTAGAGGATGGTAAGTGCTTTAAGAATTGAGAGATTTTGAGTTTAAGTTGGAAGTGAACCAGCTGTCGAATTTAATAGCGACCTTGAGAATTGAACCAGAGATACAAGAAAGGATAAAAGTCCTACAATCTACAGATCTAGAGATTCAGAAAATTCTGAGTATGGATACGCCAAAAAGAAAAGCCGAATTTCATGTATCTGAGGACGGAATTTTAAGGTTTCGTGGACGTCTTTGTGTGCCTAATGATGAATCACTTAAAGAAAGAATTCTGTCTGAGGCTCATCGAAGTAATTATAGCATCCACCCGAGTAGCACGAAAATGTATCAGAATTTACGCCAACATTATTGGTGGAACGGAATGAATGTGGATGTGGCGAAGTTCGTGGCTAAGTGTTTGACGTGCTAGCAAGTAAAAGCTCAGCACTATAAGCCTAGGGGATTATTACAACTCTTGGAAATTCCTGAGTGGAAATGGGAACACGTAACCATGGATTTTTTTATGGGTTTGCCGCGGAGTTAGAGAGGACATAATTAGATCTGGGTAGTCGTGGACAGATTAACCAAGTACGCACACTTTATTCCTATGAGAAAGGACTTTGCGATGGATAAATACGCCGAACTGTATATGCGCCAGATTGTACGAATTCGTGGAGTACCTATAACAATTACGTCGGATCGAGATCCTAAATTTGCAGTAAACTTTTGGAAGAGTCTTTAGGATGCTTTGGGAACTATATTGCAGTTCAGTACAGCGTATCATCCACAAATAGATGAGCAACCGGAGAGGACAATTCAGATGCTCGAAAACATGTTACGAGCATGCGTGATAGATTTTAAAGGTGGATGGAAAGATTACTTGCATCTAGTGGAGTTTTCGTATAATAACAGCTATCAACAAAGTATTGAAATGGCTCCTTTTGAAGCACTTTATGGCAGAGTTTGTAGAACTCCATTGTGTTGGGACGAAGTGGGAGAAAGGAGTATCACAGGCCCAGAGCAGGTGGAACAGTTAGTTGAGGTAATAAAGATAATTAGAGAAAGATTGAAAACAACACAAAGTCGCCAGAAAAGTTATGCCGATAAGCGACGCAAGCCGTTAGAGTTTCAAGTTGGGGATTATGTTTTTCTCAAGATATCCCCAATGCGGGGCATATCTCCATTCGGAAAGAAAGGAAAGTTGAGTCCGAGATATGTAGGCCCATTCGAAATTCTAGAACGGATTGGAATATTGGCTTATAGGCTTGCCTTATCGCCGAGTTTATCTCGGGTATATAATATGTTTCATGTATCTATGTTGAGGAAGTACGAGCCAGATCCGACATATATTTTGGATTATGAAACTATAGAAGTGGACGACAAAGTGTCGTACATGGAAAGGCCAATCAGGATCGAAGACTGAAAGGAATAAGTTTTGAGGACTAAGACCATTTCACTGGTCAAATTAATACGGGAGCATTATGGAACTAAAGGGGCTATGTGGGAGAACGAAGAAGCGATAAGGCGTCAGTACCCCTATTTGTTTGAGTAGCTAGGTTGTAATAAATTTTGAGGACGAAATTTTTGAAGGGGGGAAGAGTTGTGACATTCTGAATTTTCTATCATTTCGAGACCTTTGAATGTAAGATATCAATCGAGGTATTTCAGTTATGTCTCGCTTGGATCTGATCAATCTAGAGTAATTAACCAAACGGGAAAGGTTAACGCGCGATGAGGTACGAGGACTTGAGAAACTCGATTAGAAAACGACACTTTGATGGAACATTTAGAGCCGAGATCGATCTAAAAACGATTAAGGAAATCATTGCTAGTGTTGTACAGTTGGAACGCGGGTGATACCGCTTGACCAAAGTATAATTTGCAAAATTTTCCTAAATCAAATTATGACGATCGTTGTCGTCGGAGCTAGCGATAGACCCTCGCGATTACATGACAATCAAAATTACCGTAGTTTGAGTTGTCCTAAGTGTGGTGAGAATCACAGAGTCGATTCGCGTAACGTCTGCAAAAGCCACCCTTTAATTTGAGACAAATTGGAATTTTGATCAACGGAAAATCAATCATGAAATACGATCTCAAAATTTGAAAATGGAAATGAGGGATTCCAACATTTGATATGGATTGGACGCCGCCTTATCAAGGGTGAAAAAATTATCAGGAAAACGAAATTTCGAACGAAAAGTGTGAAAAGATAATTTTGTCCTTGGAGAGTTAACCTTGCCTTAATAAATTGAGAAGGGCATTTTAGTCATTTGACAAATTTCCTTCCTCCCCAAGGTTGCTGAAAAATCTGTGGAGTCAATGGAGTCTTGATATAATTGACTCAATGACAAGTGTCAATGCATGGATGATGGTCATTAATCATCCACTTACTCAAACGTTCTAGAAGCCTAATCAAAATTGATTAGGAGCATATCATCCAAGAATTTTCGTGAGCCATCTCCCTCTCCTTCCCCTTCATTTTGTGAAATTTCTCTAAGAACAGAAAATTGCTCCTGCCGACCAGTTTCTGCCGCCCGGTTCGGTCCTTACAAGAGCCACCTCCGATGACCTTTTGGCCGGCCACCGACCACCATAGTTTTGTTTAACCTGTGCTTGACAAGCTCCAATTGGTTTCGTGATTTTTGGAGGTCTGGTTAATTTATGGAAATTTTTGGAAGAAAACTGGACAAATTCTGAGCTAACTGAGAGAAGGCTATGGTTCGCCCACTTAGAGACTTCAAATTGCTCCAAAATTTTTATGGGAGTTACATGACATGTAGTACTATGTTAACTGAGTTAGGGCCGTTGATTGGGTTAAGTTTCAATTAGGTTTTTATGGTTGGATTGGAGTTGAATTTTCAGGAAGATTCTGACCGCTGTTGATTGGGTTAAGTGTCAATACATGGAAGATGTGTGGACTATTAGAGCAAGGAGTAGAATCGATTTTTGCTCTGTCTTCAATTTGAGTAGTCTAGTTCTGTTGGGGGCTGTTCATGGTGTCGCCATGCTCTAAATGTGTCGTTAGGACATACTAGAATATCCCTTCAGTTGTTAATGAGGTCCACGATTGATGGAATTGGGGCTAAATTAGATATATTGATTGTAGCGATGGACAGTTCCTAAACCGTTTTGCTGCCCTGTTTTGGACAGCGACGATCTTGTTGGGAAGCTGAGTTCGATAAGGAATTTTGGTGAAAATTTGCTAATTGGAACGAAGATAAGCGACCCCTAAACCTATATTAAAAATTTGAGACACAACCGGATGATTTTATTGCAGGATCGATGAGTGGACGATTCTGTTATGCTTGGTTGAGCGGAAATTGAATGAAATTGTTGAGGAATAACCCATGTGCACTCGCTTACTACTAAAAATAGTAGTTCCTTTGACTGAATTGGTTATACGCTTGTCGGCAAGTTTTGCTCGATTATGTGGCGATGGGTTACTCGACTTTCAAGCTACTTTTGTGATGAAATTTGATCATTCTGACAAGCATTTGGTTTGTCATCGACTTTATGAAATTCTCATGATGAAAATGTGATTAAATGATTGTTGAGACATTTCTTGACTTGAGATATTTGTTGAGGCCAATGACATCCTGAGGCGTCTTCACTCGGGATAGTATTGTGAGGATATCCTAAGGCGTTTTAACGCGGGATTATATTATGAGCATATCTTGCGGTGTCTTAACGCGGGATTGCATCCTAAGTATACCCTGAGGCGTTTTAACACGGGTTGTGATTAAATGATATCCTGATGCATCCTAACGTGGGATAAGGAATTGTACATGTTGATATGAGTTGGAAATTGGTTAGTAAACATGACGTGTCTTAACGTGGCTTTATTTGTCATGGTAGTCTATTAAGTTGTGGATTAAAGATTGAATTTATTATTAATCCCTATGGTATTGCTATGATTCTTGGCTAGTACGTAAGCTTGGGTCACATTCTTTATATCTGGTCTTAGGTGCTAATCTCTTCGCAAGTTGTACACTATGACGCCTTCATATAAACGATGCATGCCTTTATGCCACTGGATGTTTGTTGTTGTTATGACTGTACTGTCTGGTAGGACTAAGAGTCTAATTTAGGATTAGGCTAGCTTGTTGAGACGTAAGTCTCACCCCGTCATGGGATCTCTTTTTTTCCAGATCCCCAGCCTTGAAAATACTGGCGATTCGTCTTGGCGATCCGAAGGAGATGACGGCCTATTTTGACGAATTCCCAGATAGACGAGGTGTGATTTATGTTAGGAGAAGTACGGTAGTGTGGGTTGATGTGAGAGAGGAAGACTTGAAGCCACATCGTTTCGAGGCTTGGTTCAAGAGAGTTGGAGAATTACCACTGGTCCTTAAAGGCTCACGAGGTTCCAATACGCGTAGTTCCATCGTGGTGACATCCTTCTCGAGATGAGATCGAGGTAGAGGGTTCCGTAGTAGGCTCGAGGAACATTCCGAAGGAGACTCCGGCTAGAGAGGAGAATATCGAGGTGATTGAAATTTCTGATTTGGAGGATGAGAAGGAAGAGGACACCATAGAAGTCCGATCAGAAACTTTCTCGGACTATGATCCCGCTGAGGACATGAGTCGAGCCAATGACACTAGTACCGCTTAGTGGGCTTGAGGTCTCACGACTGTGGAGTTGTCTTTTTGTGGAGACGATCTTCTTTTGTGGGGATTAGTGGTTGTCTTTTGTTCGCCCTTTTATTTTCCTCGACCTTAATTAGTAGCATTAGCTAGTTCCTGGCCTCGTTTGTATAAACACGTCCTCTTGAAATGTAAATTACCCTTTTCCTTTGTCCCGAATCTCATTCTTTGTTTTGTTTTGAATTATCTTGCATGGGATTATGTATTTATTTTTCTTTTACTCTTCCGCATGCGAGTCTTATTTATTTGTCGCCGTAAGGAAGGGTATCCTGGGGCAGAATTTACGGCTTTAGTGGATGAGCGCACTCATAAGGTGAGCGAAGCGTGACACACCGTAAGATCCAGAATTTACATATACGTGCGTATGCCGGATCAATGTCGCCTATATGTAGCATCGCTCGTTGACATCCAAGGGGCCGAGCCGGATGTATCTGTGAAATGCGACATGAATAGTTACTTGCAATTTCGTCGAAAGCGGTTATAAACGACAGATCAACTATAAATCTTTCACTTACCTCACCGCACTATAAAAACTCCGATCTATGTCAGGCTTGGCCAGTGAGTAGCGAATCATGCTCAGGGCCTGGCTGAATGTAAGACCTCTGATCCATATCTACACAATTGTGATATTATAACATTATAACAAATTAACATATGTAATTTAGACATGAAACATGGAAACTAAACAAATATCGCGCAATCATGATACTAAATTATTATATGCTACACGTATTTGTTATAGAAAAAATACATAATAAAATAAATATCAATCCAATAATAATATAGTTTTATTACAAAAAGTTCATCGAACCAATGCGATCTACTCTTAAGCCGGTCTATGTCTACAAGTTTGCCTATTGTGCCCGGATTTGCCATAGTTTCCGCAATGAATACGCGATGTGCTCAGCATTGTCCAGTCCATCTCATTTCTTACTCGTGATGCACGAGGCCTTCCTTTCGAATGAAGACGAACCGGGTCTGGCACTAATAGCAGCTCATTATCCTCATTCTAGTAATGAGGATTTCCCAACGGCTCAAACGAGTATTAATAGCACTGAAGGGTTTTGGCCAATGTATAACATTCATCTACGTACATGTTGTGGTCAATTCCATATGCTTGACATGCTGCGATTACGTGGGAACATGAGATTTTCAGCTGTTTAAATTTCCCACATGAGCATGTTCGTTCGTGTAAGTTCACTACCTATTTGTCGCCCCCCGATCCTCTTGATCTATTACTTGCAGTTCTCACTTTGAAAATCCCTCTTTCAAAGTTGAAACGTCTAACTTGATGCCCAATTGCCTTTTCACTGTATTTCCGGATAGGCTCACCCACAAAATGCGTATATACAAATTCTTCCGCCTGCTGATTTGTGTATGTTGTTCGTCTCGAGTCAAAATATTAATTTAACTAATAGAATATGTTTTCCACCATGGCTGTTATTGGCAGCCCACATAAACCATTCAACATCCGTTCACAAGTTCAACTAGATTCGCCGTCATCGAATCATACCTCTTCCCTTCATCATGAGATCTTATCCATTTTTCTTTTGGGAGCTGATCACACCATGCAACTGTTTCAAGGCCAAACTGCCTAATTCGGCTCGTCAGCCAATCAAACTTGTGCTTTTGATACGCGTAAGCTGTACACTACACTAATAATTAGTAACTCTCATTCAAATTTATGAATACACACTTTCGTAAAATTTACAAAATTACAAATCTTACTCGCCATCTGAACATGTTTTTTGGCTTCGATATTTTTCAATTGTTTGTTATAGTTGCTCGCAAAATGCCGAATGCAAAATCTATGATAGGCATGTGGAGGACGCCACCATGTTTTGTCTATTGCTTGTTGAATCCCGGCATGCCTGTCTGATATCACACAAATTTCTCTTCTCCCAATCACATTTCGCCACAACATATGCATAAACCACTTCCAATTGTCTACATTTTATATTTCAACCACAACAAATGATAAAGGAAAAATATGATTGTTGCCATCAAGTGTTGCCGCATGAAGAAGCATTCCTTTGTATTTTCCGTACAAATGAGTGTCATCGATAAATATCATAGGACAACATCGTTTGAAGGCTTGAATCGTCCGCTGGAACGTCCAAAACATCCGGTTGAAAAGCATAATGCTTTGATTTTGCTTCACCTTACCCTCGTTAACAAAATCAGAACCTGCATTATTACGCTCCATTTCTTTCATGTTCTTTCTCTATCTATCGTATGACTCATTCCATCCTCCAAAAATTTTGGCAATCACCATTTGTTTGGCCTTCTAGGTTTTACGGTTATTGGGTTGGAAGTTCAGTTTGACACGAACTTCAGCCATGAGTGGCTTGATTTTGATATATGGTTGGGCATCGACCATTGGTTCTATAAAGCTGCAGATGTATTTTTGATCAATGTGCCAATGATCCCATGACAATGGCGGATTAATGCATGTATGTGGCCCATTGTACTTAACTATTTCCCTAAACAAGCCACCGCCTTTAGTAATTGTACGGAGCCTCCAATGACACGCTCCATTCATATTATCACACCTTATCACAAATTCTCTATGATTCATCACCTTGCAACAAAATTTATAATTTCGTCTAATAGAGTATTCTTTCCCAGCCGACTGCACTGCATCCCGCAATGGAAATAACATGCCAATGGAAAATTCTTTCGCGGCATCAAATACCCTGCCGCCTGACTTCGCGGTTGTATCGTCTCGCGTCAAATCAAAATCGATTTTCGAATAGGGCTTTGGACGTACGAACGGCGTAATGGGATTACTGCAATGGGTGTTGTAGTAAGCATCTATATCATCACCTCCAACATCTTCTTCATAGCTGTCACCTTCAACATCTTGCTCATCGTTGTCTCCTCCGACATCATGCTCATCGCTGTCAACAGTATCCATACAAGCATCATCTTCTTCATCAATATTTTCATCATCATCAATATCGTAATGATGATCATCATTATCACTATCATCGTTATCATAAGCATCATTATCATCGAACTCCATGTACTCATTATACACAACTTGTTCGTCTTCACCAACATTGAAACCTTCCTCAGAATCATGTAGCATTTAGTGTTCAGCTACAAGTGCATAAAACTGTGAAATTCCCAACATACATGCCTGACGTGCATACTGCTGGATCATCGTAACCGTACCATCATTATGCGCCTCCGTCATTTTGTATGTAACACAATTATATGCAATAACTGGATATGTACATATCAGCCTTTCAATGTACTGATTTCATATTAGATTCAACGCGCTTTCAATCGTAGCACGTAACTCATCGAATGTCGATATGTTTGCAAACCCGAACATGGTAGATTGTCCCCCTTCGTAACTATGTCCATGTTCATTTTGAACTACTCTGCCTCCCCAAAACACAATCGCAAAAGGTGTTGTTGACATTCTGTTAAATAAAAATATTACAAATTATTTCAAGTATATAAGTTAGTAAATATTCATTCCGTACATATTAATCAAATACTCACAATGAGAATTACTCATAATCAGACCCATTTGTAATTTCTGAAAATGTCGAGGATCAATTGTATTTTCTGAAAAGTTTGAGGATATTTTTTGAAAAATTCAAGGACCAAATTGTAATTTTCAAAAAGTTCGAGGATCAAATTGTAATTTCTGAAAATTTCGAGTACCGAATTGTAATATCTCAAAAGTTTGAGGACTAATTTTTTATTTATGAAAAATTCGAGGACCAAATTGTAATTTCTCAAACGTTTGAGGACCAAATTCTAATTTTCAAAAAGTTTGAGAACCGAATTGTAATTTTTCAAAAGTTCGAGGACCAATTTATATTTTCTGAAACGTTCGAGGACCAATTTTTATTTTCTAAAAAGCTCAAGGCCCATAGTACATGAACCCGGGTAACACAGAAACCCTACACTAATTTAACATGTTTTTTCTAAAAAAATTTAAATTTCTTGCCAAATTTTTAAAAGTATTCTATGATGCTTTCAATAATTTTTTAATCAATCTTTAATTTACTAATTACTTATTTACTCGAATTTTAACATTATATATATATATATATTTTCGGACTGGTTCGAGCCCCGCCCACACTTCTCGTGCCACCTTATGCTTTTTTTTTTCAGTTGACAAATTCATTTTGAACACCTCAAACAGTAAATATTTTTAACGACTACATAAAAATCAAGTACACGTTATAACTATTATCATAACATTTGTCAAAATTTAAAACATATTACTAATAACACCTATAAGTTACACAAATGATATAGATATAAATAAAAATAAAAAAAATAAATTTATACTTACAAAAATATAAAAAAATTATTACAATGAAATTTACCTCAAGTTATCGAAAGAAAGCACGCGCCGAATGTACAAGCTTAACCTGCCAAGAGAAAACCCCATATAAAAACGTCAGTTTTGCTCAAACACAACAAACATATTAATATTATAAATAACACCAACTTTGCTATATACTTACTGCGACGGAAAGCACTAGCGAAAGCTTAGTGAGGGAGTAAGAGCGCGACAAAAATTAAGATAAAAATGATGAAGGAAATGACCGCACGAAAGTGAGGGACGAGAGGAGCACGAGACGTATCAATAAAGATATATCTATCAATGTATTTCAGACTTATCTCGCTCGGATCTGATCAATCTCGAGTTAACTAACCAAAAGGGAAAGGCTAACGCGAGATAAGATACATGGACCTAGGGAACTCAAATAGGAAATGACACTCTAACCAAAAGGATTGCCGAAGGAGTATTTAGAACCATTAAAGACCGATCTAAGAACGATTAAGGAATGCATTGCTAGCGTTATACGATTGGAGCGCGGGTGATGCCGCTTAACTAATGTATAATTTGCAAAATTTTTTTAAATCGAACAATGACGATCGAGACCATCGGAGCTAGTAATAGACCCTCGCAATTACATGACAACCAAGTCATCATGAACTGACAAGTCCCAAGTGTGATGAGAATCACAGAGTCGATATGCGTAACGTCTACAAAAGCCGTCTGTTAATTCGGGATAGTCTGAAAATTTCATTTGACAGAAAATTGACCCGGAGATGAATCTCGAAATGAAGAATTGGAAAATAAAGAATTCCAACGTTCTAATCGAATTAGATGTCAACTCATCGAAGAAAATTGAATTGAAAAAATTGACATTTAAGACGAAGAGAGCAAAATTACCGTTTTGCCCCTCAAGGACCGGCCTTGACTTAGCAAAAGAAAAAGAGCATTTTAGTCAATTCCTCATGGTCCTAGCTGCCGAAAATGAAGAGGGCAATAAAGTCATTGAAGCCTTAATATTATGTAGAAGGGAACAAGTGTCCTCACGAGAGCATTTGGCATTAATTGAAAGCCTTTTAACCTACCATTCTTAAAGTTGACCAAACTAATATTGTGGAAAGCCACCTCTCTCTCCCTTCCTCAGCCGAATCCTTCTCTGTTCTTCTTCTTCGCTTCCTCCTCAACCGAACCGCTGCTACCTGACGAGTTCCGATCACCAATTTCACCCAACTCGACGGCCACTTCTGACGGTCGATCAACCTCGCGCTGACCACCAACGTCATCCTTAATCTCTTCCCTACAAGCTCCTACCGAACGTTTGTCGATTGAAGGTCTTGATTTGCCCGACCAGCCCTATTTCCAAAATCGGACATATTTGGAGTCAACCGAGGATCAGTCTTCGATCGACCGCTTCAAGGCTTCGTTTTTCCTTCAATTTTCGATGAGGCCTTTTAGACTTATAGTACTTATGTATGCTGACCTAAGGTAGCAAGTTTGCCTAAGTTTTGATGAAGTTTTGTAGTTGAAATGGAGTGATTTATGTTGAACAGAATCTGACCGCTGATGAACTTGAGGAAACCGGAGTTGTTTGTGGGCTTTCGGACGTCGACTCTCTCCAACATCTTCGGTGAGACTCTTATAGACATAGAACAACATGTTAACATGTAGATTATGTGGTAAATCAAGGTTTGAAATAGAATTATGGGCTGTTTTGGAGCTAGAGGGCAGAACCAAAATCTATCATGTTTCGATTTGCATATACCAAATCTTTAAGGGCTGTTTGGAGTGTCGTCTTGCCTTAAATTCATCATTGAGACATACTAGGATGTTAATTGAGATGTTATTGAAGTGTATGCCTCGTGAATTGGCGAATTGGAAGAGAAAAATTGATAAAATCGGGCGAATTTCTCTAGGCACGTGGCTTCTCTATTTTAGACCCTGGAAACCGAGTCCTTGCGAGAGTTTTTGGAGGGATTTCCATTGATGAATTGAAAGGTAAGGAGTTCCTAAAACTTCGTTACGAAGATAGGCTTCTACTAGATGAATTGGATTGTCTGGGATGAATATTTGTAGAGTTATCATGTTGACTGTTCATAGTCGATTGAGGCAATCAAGTACGAGTCTTGTGAACTCCCTATGATGAGAAACTGTTTTTCTCATAACTATGCGGTTGTCTTAGTCCTCAACCAATGTACATGTTTCACATTTGTTATTGCTTGTGCGTGCTCAATCTTGTTGGTTCGCATGCTATAGATTCATAAATTGGTGAATAAAATTGTATTCGGTCATGAAATCTTGAAGGAGAGGTTAAACTGGTATACTTGCGAATTGTGGCACCCTGATACGTTGGAATGCGGAATTGCATTGACTGATATCCTAAGGCGTCGAGACGCGAGATAAGTGGTGTATGTGTTGACACGAGCCCTGTATGGCATTGAAAACCTGAGGCGTACAATGCGGGTTGTGGTTTGTCTTAGTCTAAGACGTTTTGACGTAGACCCAGCCTGAGGAGTTTTGATGCGAGTGAAATTGATAGAGGAATCATGGTGCCAATATGTCAAGCTTGACATTGAATCATCATGCATGCCTTGAGTTGTGAGTTATATATTGTTTTGATGGTATGCCTTGATGATTATTTACCATATGCCTTCCTATGCTGCTTTATGACGATTACTTGTCCATGTTTTTTATTGACTTGTCCTTGCTCATTGTCTTCATGTAAGTCTGGGTGTACTGTCAGCCTAACTTAGATTTAGGATTTAGCTTACTAAGATGCAAATCTCACCCCGCCATGGGACTTTACTTTTTCAGACCCTAAGCCCTGAAGTATGTTGCCGATCCACCTAGATGATCCCAAGGAGATGACCGCCTATTTTGACAAGTTTATTGATGGTCGGGGTACCGAATACATTAGGAAATGTACTGATATTTAGGTCGATGAAGAGGATAAATATTAGAAACCCCATAGGTTCGAGATTTGATTTCGTAGAGTCGGAGAGGAGACTACAAGTACTTTGAAGCCCACGGAGGTGCCCCGAGGAGTCGTACCTAGCTAGTGTCACCCTATTCGAGATGAGGTAGAGGTGGAGATTTCTGTGATAGGTTCAAGGAACGTGCCAGAGAAGACCCCTACTGTGGAGGAAACCATTGAAGTGATAGAAGTTTCTACTTCTGAGGACAAGCTGGAGGATGTCATAGAGGACGACTCTATGGATGTACGCTCTGAGACCTTCTCTAATTATGATCCAGGCGAGGACGAGGACGAGGACGAGGACGAGGACGTGGACGGAGCTAGTGGTTCGTTTTAGTGGGTTCTGTTCTTTAGAGGTTGTCTTTTGAGGAATGATATTGAAGATTCGTTGTCTTTTGGGGGACTAGATTAGTTGTCGTCTTTTGGATAGTCCCTGATCTTCCCTGACCGTCTGGAGGTTTACCTTGATCTTGGACCTTTGTATAAACTCATGGTTTTAATATGTATAGTAGATTTCTGTCATCCCGGTTTCCCTTTTAGACTTGTACGGAGTTGTTTATTCATTTTGTTTTCGCGTGCGTATTTTGCATCACATGTGTCACTCAAAACAAGTCCTGGGCCTTGAGATTTTTGGGACGGGAGTCGCGCTCTTGCGTCAGAGGACGCAGGGCATAACATGTCTGCTTGTTTGGTATCAAAGCAAGGTTAACTCGATCCAAGTTGATTGAGGACTGGACTAATAAGGAGGAATGAATTAGGACTGGTTATATAGTGAGGCTTTAGAAGGTTCGTATGAGTTAGGCACGAAATGCATGTCATATGAATTGGCGCATGTGGTTGACGTATGGTACTGGCGTGATTGTGGTAGTTTTATAAAGATCAAGCTTTATGCTTAGTACTAGGAGTTATTCATAAACTTTGGCTTGTTGAGTGAATGATTATCACTAGTTTTGTTGAACCGCTGAAGTGACTAGAAGTGAGTCATGGTTGCGAATTATTTATTGATGTGCTTCTAGAAATAACTATGTGGATGGTTGCCTTGTTGTGACTGATGCTTTTAGGGTATATTCTTAAAAATCACTAGGCTTGACTAGATAAGTAAGTCTCTAATTCCATAATGAAATTATAGTGGTCCAGGTGTGATAAGTGTAGACTAGAATGAGCAACCCACCCAGAAGACCTGGAAGGCCTAGGAGCGGAGCTTCTAGCTCAAGACCGCCCGCGATAGAAGATTTAAGAATGGATGGAGTGTTGAGACCATTAGAGAGGATTGGCGATCTTATGGACAGACAAACCCAAAACAGGGAGGCCTCCATCGCTCAAGCTTTGGGAGCTGCCATAGTTGCAGCAAACGCAAATAATGGCAACAACAGAGGTAACAGGAATAATGACGACAATTACTAGGGTAATGAAGTAGGCAATGCCTAGGAGGAAGGAATTACGGCTAGACAAATGGGCCAACTAGTCGAGCAGTTTATTAAACTGAAACTAACCCAATTCAACGAAACTAGAGATCCTGAACTGGCACCAAGGTGATAGAAAAGCCTGAGAAAGCTTTTGTGGTTTTGAGATGCACTGACGGGAAAAATGTATTGTTGGCGGTGTACCAGCTAGAAGGTACCGCAAACGATTGGTGGAGTACCACCAAGAACGGAGTTTTCCCAAAAAGAACTGCCTTGACTTGGAATGCTTTTACCACTGCGTTTAACGACAAGTACTTCTCGGAAACTGCGCGTGAAAGGAAGCAAGTGAAATTTCAACAATTGCGCCAGAATCACCTGATAGTAGATCAATAAGAAGCTGAGTTTGTTAAGCTGTCAAGTATGCACCGAGATCAATAGAGGACCCATTTGAAAAGGCACGAAGGCTTCGAGACAGATTGAAACCCGAACTTTGTAGTCAAATGGTGACTTTAAACTTGAGAACTTATAAGGAAATTTATGAGCGGGATTAGATGATAGAAAGGGATATGAAGGAAAGAGCTACCGCATATGGATCGCGGTTTAATTCATTTCGACATAATCGTCAAGCAGGTAAGAGGCCTAAGGCTGGCAATAGACGCTTCGTTCCCCCGGTGAGAAAGAACATTGGTAAATCGCTACACCCATGAAACTGGAACTGCCACCTCTGTGGTAAGAGGCATGGAAATGGACCCTGCTCGGCTAGGACGGAGCGTGCTTTAAGTGCGGTCAGTTGAGCCATCAGATGAGGAGTTTCCATAATCAAGCTCTAGGGACCAGACCTTAAGGGCAGCGATCCCAAACAGGATCGTCGGCTGTGGTTCCAACGAATGATCAGAACCGACCACCAACCCAAGGGAGAGTTTATGCTGTGACACGCAGGGAGGCGAAAGAAGCACTTGGCGTGGTCACATGTATGATTTATTTATGTGATCAAGTCGCTTATGCATTATTTGATCTAGTTGCTTCACATTCTTTTGTGCCTGCTCAATTTGCTAATTTGGTCGATATGAAGTTGAAACTATTGAATATGATACCGCATGTTGCCACCCCGTTAAAGAATAATGTGTTGGTCTCATTAGGTTGTGCGGGCTGTAAGATAGTCATTGGTGGTAGCGAAGAGAATATAGATTTGGTCATGTTGCCTATGTACGACTTTAATGTGATTATTGGAATGGATTGGCTGGGTAAGCAAAGGGCAATAATAGATTGTAGTAGCAGAGTAATCCACTTTTATCCGAATGGTCGCCCTAAGTTTGAATTTGTGGAAAGTCGAGGAGGAATCTCGATTTCTTTAGTCTCATCGCTTGAAGCGACAAGGCTGATAACCGAAGGATGTTTAGCCTATTTGGTTGCAGTAATGGATACGACTGTCGTGGAGCCTAAATTAGAAAGTATTCCGGTAGTGTGTGTATTTTTCGATGTCTTTCCTCAAGAATTGTTAGTATTACCACCAAAGAGGGAAATTGAATTTGTGATCGAGTTAGCCCTTGGAACGAAGCCAATCTCGAAGGCACCTTATAGAATGTCCCTATCGGAGTTGAAAGAGTTAAAGGTGCAAATGCAAGAATTGTTAGATAAGGGATTCATTCGACCGAATGCTTTACCGTGGGGAGCGCTAGTGCTGTTTGTGAGGAAAAAAGATGGATCCTTGCGCTTGTGTATTGATTATAGACAATTGAACCAAGTAACTATCAAGAACAAATATCTGTTGCCAAGGATTGACGATTTGTTTGATTAGTTACAAGGACCTTCTTTGTTCTCTAAAATAGATTTGAGGACTGACTACCACCAGTTGAGAATAAAGGAGGACGACAAACCGAAAGACAGCTTTTAAAACAAGGTATGGTCATTACAAGTTCAACGTTATACCTTTTGGGTTGACTAATGCTCCAACGGCATTTATGGTGCATCAAGTGTTCAAGGAATTATTGGACAAGTTTGTTATAAACTTTATCAATGACATTCTGATTTATTCAAGGAGTAACAAAGAGTATGATGGGCATTTGAGGATTGTCTTACAGACTTTGAGGGAGCACTCACTTTACGCTAAGTTTGGCAAATGCGAGTTTTGGCTAAATAAAGTAGGGTTCTTGGCCATGTAGTATCTGGAGAAGGAATTGTCGTAGACCCTGCAAAGATTGAAGCCGTCATGAATTGGCCTACACCTACTACGGTTATGGAAGTCCGGAGTTTCCTAGGACTGGCAGGTTATTACCGGTGCTTTGTGGAAAAGTTTTCATCTATAGCCATCCTGTTGACGAGGTTGACTAAGAAGTAAACGAAGTTTGAGTGGATGGATAAGTGTGAAAGGAGCTTCCAAGAGCTTAAGTATCGATTGACGACTGTACCGGTATTAACGATCCCTTCAGGACCTATAAGCTACGAGACATATAGTGATGCTTCGCTAAATGGGCTAGGCTGTGTGCTAATGTAACATGGAAGAGTGGTCGCCTATGCGTCACGACAATTGAGACCTCATGAGATGAATTATTCAACTCATGACTTGGAATTAGCCGCGATTATTTTTGTCCTAAAGATCTAGATGCACTACTTGTATGGCGAAAGATTTCAGATTTCTTTAGATCACCAGAGCCTAAAGTACCTCTTTTCACAAAAGGAATTAAATATGAGACAACGCCAGTGGATGGAATTGTTTAAAGATATGACTGCGATATTTTATACCATCCTGGAAAAGCGAATAGGGTCGCAGATGCACTTAGTCGAAAATCAAGCATTGCTTGTTTGTTGATTTAAGGATGGTCGTTACTCAAAGGATTAAGGGATTCTGAGTTCAAGTTAGAAGTTTACTAATTGTCCAGCTTGGTAGCGACCTTGAGAATAGAACCTGAAATCTAAGAAAGGATAAAGGTATAGCAGCCTACTGACCTATAAATTCAAAAGATTCTTGAGATGGATATAACGAAATGAAAACCAGAGTTCCAATTGTCAGATGACGGAGTTTTGAAATTCTAAAGGCGTCTATGTGTGCCCAAAGACGAAGAGCTTGGGGAAAGGATCTTATCTGAAGCTCACGAAAGCAATTATAGTATCCACCCAGGCAATATGAAAATGTACCAGAACTTACGTCAACATTACTGGTAGAACGGGATGAAAGTAGATGTGGCTAAATATGTAGCAAAGCGTCTGATGTGTCAATAAGTAAAGGCACAACACTGTAAGCCCGGCAGATTGCTACAACCCCTAGAAATTCCTGAATGGAAATGGGGGCACGTGACTATGGATTTTGTGATGGAATTGCCGAGGAGCCAAAGAGGTCACGATTCGATTTGGGTATTCGTGGACAGATTGACCAAATCTGTTCATTTCATCACTGTGCAAAAGTACTTCGCAATGGACAAGTATGTTGAGCTGTATATGCATCACGTAGTACAATTGCATGGGGTACCCGTAACAATTACATTAGACAGAGATCCTAAATTCACGACGAACTTCTAGAGGAGCCTTTAAGATGCCATGGGAACTCAACTACAGTTCAGTACGACATATCATCGACAAATGAACGGACAATCGAAAAGAACGATTCGAACGCTCAAAGATATGTGAATTTTGAAAGTTGCCCAATTCTTATTTGGTGGATACTTGTGTCAATCATCTAACCACGAGAGGTTAGCATTGACGTCTTTGCTATGTTACACGGACACATGCTTTCAATATTTTTTTGCGTATCGGACACACTAGTGTGTCCCATGGGGTAATCTAGGAAAATTCAAAAAAAATTGAGGGCAAAAGCATAAGTGAAGAAAAATATGAAAATTCACTAATTGTTAAGTAAATTTTAATGGTAGAATATAAATTATGCAGTGCTTGTCTTTTTTTTCCTCAAAGTTTACGTAATTTCAATATAATTTATTAGCTAATAATTAATTTTATAAAAATATGTATAAATTAAAAGTCAAATTTAATGGTGGAATATGAATTATGTAGTGCTTGTTTTTTTTCCTCATAGTTTACGTAATTCTAATCTAATTTATTATCTAATAATTACTTTTATATAAAATATAAATTAAAAGTAAATTTTAATGTTGGAATATGAATTATACAGTGCTTGTTTTTTTCCTCATAATTTACGAAATTCCAATATAATTTATTATTTAATTGATACTTTTATATAAAATATAAATTAAAATTCAATTTTAATGGTGGAATATGAATTATGCAGTGCTTTTTTTTTCCTCATAGTTTACGAAATTTCAATATAATTTATTATTTAATTGAAACTTTTATTAAAAAATATAAATTAAAAGTCAAATTTAATGGTGGAATATGAATTATGTAGTGCTTGTCTTTTTTTTTCCTCAAATTTTACGAAATTTCAATATAATTTACTATTTAATTGAAAATTTTATAAAAAAATTTAAATTAAAAGTAAATTTTAATGGTGGAATAAGAATTATGCAGTACTTGTTTTTTTTCTTAAAGTTTACATAATTGTAATATAATTTATTATTTAATTGTTACTTTTATAAAAAAAATATATAAATTAAAAGTCAAATTTAAGGGTGGAATATGAATTATGTAGTGCTTGTCTTTCTTTTCCTCAAAATTTATGCAATTTCAAGATATTTTATTATTTAATTGATGCTTTTTGTGACATTCTAATTTTCTTGTTATTTCAAAACTTATTTAATGAGAATATATCTAGCAATGTATTTCAGTCGTATCTCGCTCGGATCTAATCAATCTCGAGTTAACTAACTAAAAGGGAAAGGCTAAGCGAGACAAGGTACGTGGAGTTAGGGAACTCGAATAAGAAATGACACTTTGACCATAAGCAATGTCGAGGGGACATTTAGAGCCATAAAAGGCCGGTCTAAGGACGATTAAGGAATTCATTGCTAGCGTTATACGATTGGAGCGCGAGTGATGCCGTTTAACTAATATATAATTTGCAAAAAATTTCCTAAATCGAATGATGACGATCGAGACCGTCCGAACTAGTAATAGACCCTCGTAATTACACGACAACCAAAGTCGTCATGAACTGACGAGCCCTAAGTGTGATATAAATCACAGAGTCGATACGCATAACGTCTGCAAAAGTCGCCCGTTAGTTCGGGATAAGCTGAAATCACATCTGACAGATAAACGATTCAGAGACGAGTCTCGAAATTAGAAAATGGAGAATTAAGGATTCCAACATCATAATGGGATTAGGCGTCGCCTCATCGAAGAAAATTGGAATTAGAAAAACGACGTTCAAGACGTCGATGGTGAAATTACCATTTTGTCCCTTATGTCTTCGCCCTGCATCTATAATTAGAATAAGGGCATTTTTGGTCTTTGATACACCTCAAGGCTGGCATTTTTGGTCTTTGATACACCTCAAGGCTGCCGAAAATTTGGGAAAATAATAGCCATTGGATGAGCTATTAATTGACTAATAGACAAGTGTAAAAGGATGCTCAATTGGCATTTATTAAACTATTTTTCACCTACCATTCTTCCCCTTTGACCACCAAAAATGGGTGTATACACCCTCCTTTGTGCTCAGCCGAAAATCATCATCACCATAACCATCTTCATCTTCTCTTCTTCTTCCTCTTCTTCTTGCCAAAGACTCTACGCCCGACCGAGCCTCCACCGCCAATTCGCACCGCACGAGCTCCACCGCTGCCGACCTCCAGCTACATAGTCAACCACCCTCACCTTCTTCATCCTCTTGCCGACCACCTGCAAGTGGTAGTTCGGCGTTTAACCCACTGAGGAGCTCCGGCCAACCATTCTCCCGACAGTCGACGGAATCGGTCGCAGTTGGAGGTAAGCCACCTTTTGAGCTCCATATGACCTCATTTTGTCTCAAACTTCCAACAAAAAATTGTAGACATCTTGGGCTGAATTTGATGGAGTTTTTACCTCAAATGGGTGCTATGATTGGAAGACAAAATCTGCCCGGTAGAAGACTTTAAAGAACCGGCGCCGTTCGTGGACCATTCGACGTTGCCTTGACTTCAAATTTTCAGTGAGACTTCCCAATTTGTAGAACTAGGTGTTAGCAAGTAGATTAATGGATAAATTAGGGATTTATATTGAATTATGGGCTGATTCAGTGAGATACGCATAGAACCGAAAATGCCTTGTTTTGGTTTTGTGCATACCGAAACTTTAGGGGTTGTTCATGAGGCAATTGAGCTCTAATTCTTCGTTGAGGTGTACTATAATGTCAATGGATGTGTTATTAAGGCTTATACTGAATGGTTCGATAATTGGATGATGGAATATTGACGAAATGGATGGAATTCCATTAGGTACAAAGCTACTCTGTTTTGGATTGCTTGGGCCAAATTTTGAAATTGTTTGGAAGAGGAATGTTATTGATTTTAGCTTAAGGTAAGGGGTTTCTAAACCTTGGCTAGGAAAGATTGGACTCGACTGGGTGAATTGGAGGTGAATTTGGTGAATTTCCATGAGATTATTGTGTGTTTGTCCAATGTTTGTCTTTGTGGATTGGTGATTGCTGGAATACTTGCTAGATGCATATGCCATGAGTTGATTGCCACTTTTGAATGAGGAATTTGACTGTCTCGTGTGCCGTAGAAATTTAGCTCGTTGCATGAGCTTGTACTTGATCATGAAGTCTGGAATTGAAATAAATGTTAGCATATTTGAGAAACTCGTGATACACTGAGGCATTGAAACGGGAGATTGTATTGAATTGTACCCGGATGCGTTGAGACGTGGGGTTGAAATAGTCAATGTCTTGATGCGTTGAGACGCGGGATGAGACTTGATGTGTCAACACAGGCCTGGAATGAAATTGAAAACCTGATACGTTTACGCGGGTTTGTCAATTGGATGGTCTGAGGCGTATTATACGGACTGAGCTTGAGGCGTTTTAAACGCGGGCGTGATTCATGAGACAGTTTTGAGGGGTGAAATTTGTGACTTGATTTAGTATCTCCTGTCTGGCCTGATTATAAAGTTATGATGCCATATTGTTTGATTAATAGTCACCTGCATTTTGTGGTGGCCTTATGACTGATGAGTGCCGTATGATGTTGTTTATGTATTCTTGATCATGATTGCATTCATCTGGGTGTACAGTCGGCCTAACTTAGGGTTAGAACCTATCTTACTGAGATGTGAATCTCACCCCGTCGTGGGACCATATTTTCAGACCCTAAACCTTAAGGATGTTGCTGACTCATCTAGGTGACCCCAAGGAGATGACATCATATTTTGATGAGTTCCCGGACTGTCGGAAAACTGTGTATGTTAGAAAATGTACAATGGTCTGAGTTGACGAGAGTGGTAAGGATTGGGTACCACATAGGTTCGAAGAGTGATTTTGTAGAGTAGGCGATACCACAACTAGTCCGTTGAAGGTCACGGAGGTACCTCGCAAGGTTATTCCTAGTTGGTGCTATCCTACTCGAGATTCAGTAGAAGTTGAGGGGTCTGTAGCTGGCTCGAGGAATATACTTAAGAAGACCCCTACTTTAGAGTACACAATTGAGGTGACAAGCAGGGGAACGACACGATGGAGGACACCGTAGATGTGCGTTTCAAGACCTTTTCTAACTACGAGCCTATGGATGATGATGAGGAGACTGACAATTCCAACGGTTCGACCTAGGGATTTTCCGCTTTTACTTATCTGCTTTTGATGACCTTGTCGATCAGTTTCTTTTGAGGACTTGGATATAGTTGTCTTTTGGTTCAGTCTCGCTATCTCGACCCTTTAGCAGGATTGGTTTTCCTGCTCTTTTGTATAAACTTATGGGATGTTATATTTAATTGTTATGTCCTCGCTACTCAGGTCCCCATTTGATGAGTGTATGGAGGAGTGTGAGTTATCGCTTCTGCATGTTACTGTTACTATGCATATCTCGATATATGAATCCTATGACGCTCGAGAGTTTATTCGTAGGGAGTCGCGCGCCCGTGCCTGGGGGGCGGGGCGTGATAACCCCCTTACTTGGTATCAGAGCAAGGTCAACTCAATCCAAATTGATTGAGGATTGGAGTAATAAGGATGGATGAGTTGGGACTGATTGGGTAGCGAGACCTTAGAAGACTCGTTAAAGTTAGGCACTAAACGCATGGCATATGACTTGACGCATGTGATTGACATTTGGTCTTGACAATATTGTGGTAATTTATGAGGATTAAGTTCCATGTTTAGCTTAGAAAGTCATTTCTGGATTTTGGTATGTTGAGTAAATGAGCATGGCTAATTTTGGTGAACCGTTGAAGTGAACGGAATTGAGGAATGGCCATGGACTGTTTATTGAAGTGCCTTTGAAAAAAGTTGTGTGGGAGGTTGCTATGTTATGACTGCTTCTTTTAGACCTAGTTTAGTATCGCTGGACTTGATTAGATGAATAAGTCACTAATTTCGTGGTGGAATTATGGTGGCCAGGCGTAGTAAAAGTATGCCAGAATGAGTAATCTGCTCAGAAGACTTGGAAGACCCAAGAGTGGGGCCTTTAGTTCGAGAACTCATGTGGCGGAAGACCCAAGGATGCACGGAGTGCTGAGGGCACTCGAGAGAATCGGCGACCTCATTGACCGGCAGACCCAGGATAGGGATGCTGCCATAGCTCAAGCGGTGGAGCCGCGATAACTGCCGTCAACGACAATAATGGAGGCAACAGAAACAACGGTGATCACGGCCAGGGCAATGAAGTAGGAAATGCCTAGGAGGAAGTTTATTGTAGCTAGGCAAATGGGCCAACTAGTCGAGCAGTTCATTAAGTTGAAGTCGACCTAGTTCGATGGGACTGAAGACCCTGAATTGGCGCTAAAGTGGATCGAGAAACTTGAGAAGGCCTTTGGAGTCTTGAGATGTACAGATGAAGAAAAAGTACTATTGGCAATGTACCAGCTGGAAGGTACCGCTAATGACTGATGGACCGCCACCAAAAATAGAGTCTTTCCGGAAGGGACAGCCTTGACCTGGAATGCTCTTACCATAGCATTCAATGACAAGTACTTTTCTAAGACCGCTCGAGAAAGGAAGCAAGTAAAGTTCTTACAGTTACGTCAGAATCACCTAATAATGGATCAATACGAAGCAGAGTTTTCTAAACTGTCGAGGTATGCGCCTCGATCAGTAAAGGATCCCCTGGAGAATGTGCAGAGATTTCGGGATGGACTGAGGCTTGAACTTCGCAGCTAGATGATAGCTCTGAACTTGAGGACTTATAAAGAAATTTATGAACGGGGACAGATGATCAAGAGGGACCTAAAGGAGAGGAATGCCGCATCTGGATCGCGATTCAGTTCATTCAGAGATAACCACCTGGCCAGCAAAAGACCTATGGCTGGCAATAGACACTTCGTCTCTTCAGTAAGAAAGAACATAGTGAAGCCGCCGAACCCAATGAACTAGAGTTGCCGCCTATGTGGTAGAAGGCATGGTAACAGACCTTGTCCGGCAAGGACTGGATCGTGCTTCAAATGTGGTCAGATGGGCCATCAGATGAGGACTTGCTTGAACCAAACTTGAATGAATAGATCTCAAGGGCAATAACCACAAGCAAGACCATCAACTACCACTCCCCAAATTGACCAGAACCGACCCCCAGCTCAAGGAAGGGTCTATGTTGTGGCACGCAGGGAAGTAGAAGAAGCGTCTGGGGTGATCACAAGTATGGTTTATTTATGTGACCAAGCTGCTTATGCTTTGTTTGATCCTGACACATCGCACTCGTTTGTGTCTGCTCGGTTTGCTGATTTGGTTGATATGGAGTTGAAATCGTTGAGTGTGATTCTGCATGTTGCCATTTTGTTGAAGGATAATGTGTTGGTTTCGTTGGGCTGTGCCGGCTATAAAATCATAATTGGCGGTAGTAAAGAGAGTATAAACTTGGCTGTACTGCTCATGTATGACTTTGATGTGATCATAGGAATGGATTGGTTGTGTAAGCAAATGGCAGTAGTTGATTGTGGTAGTAAGACAATCCGTTTTTATCCGGATGGCTGCCCAAATTTTGAGTTTGTAGGAAGCCGGGGAGGAACTTCGATTCATTTAGTCTCGTATCTTGAAGCGACAAAACTGATAACTGGAGGATATCGGGCGTACTTAGTAACAGTTATGGACATGACTACTGATGAACCTAAACTAGAAAGTATTCCAGTAGTGCATGAGTTTTCTAACATTTTTCCCCAGGAGTTACCAAGGTTGCCACCAAAGCGAGAAATAGAATTAGTAATTGAGTTAGCTCCCGAAACGGAGCCGATCTCGAAGGCACCCATAGAATGTCCTTATCAGAACTGAAGGAGTTAAAGGTACAAATGCATGAATTACATAACAAGGGATTTATTCGACCGAGTGCTTCACCATGGGGAGCGCCGGTGTTGTTTGTAAGGAAAAATGATGGGTCATTGCATTTATGCATTAACTACAGACAGTTGAATCAAGTGACTGTAAAGAATAAGTACCCACTGCCGCGGGTTAATGACTTATTTGATCAGTTGCAAGGAGCTGCGGTATTCTCTAAAATTAATCTGAGGATCGAGTATCATCAGTTGAGAATTGAGAAGGAAGACATACCTAAGACCGTTTTTAGGACAAGGTATGGTCACTACAAATTCATTGTGATGCCTTTTGGACTGATCAATGCTCTAGCTGCATTTATGGACTTGATGCATCGGGTGTTCAAGGAATTTTTGGATAGATTTGTTATAGTCTTTATTGATGATATCCTGATTTACTCGAAGAATACGAAGAGCATATGAGGATTGTCTTGCAGACCTTAAGGGAGCACTCGTTTTATGCTAAGTTTAGCAAATGCGAGTTCTGGCAAAATAAAGTGGCATTTCTTGGCCATGTGATATCTGGAGAAGGAATTGCGGTGGATCCTGTAAAAATCGAAGCCGTTTGAATTGGCCTAGGCAACTACGGTGATGGAGGTTCGGAGTTTCTTAGAGTTGGCGGGGTATTACAGACGTTTCATGGAGAAGTTTTCATCTATAGTCATTCCACTGACGAGATTGACTATGAAAGAAACGAAGTTCGAATGGACGGATAAGTGTTAAAGGAGTTTCCAAGAACTCAAGAATCGGTTAAAGACCACACCAGTATTGACGATTCCATCATGACCTGGAGGCTATGAAATATATAGCGATGCTTCGCTAAAGATACTGGGTTGTGTGCTAATGCAGCATGGAAAAATGATTGCCTATGCTTCTCGACAACTGAGACCGCATGAGATAAACTACCCGACTCATGATTTGGAATTGACAGTAATCATCTTTGATATGAAGATCTGGAGGCATTATTTGTGTAGCGAGAAATTCTAGATTTACATGGACCACCAAAGCCTGAAGTATCTATTCTCCTAGAAGGAACTAAACATGAGACAACGCCGATGGATGAAACTACTTAAGGATTATGATTGCGACATATTATATCATCTTGGGAAAGCGAATCAAGTTACAAATGCGCTCAGTCGAAAATTGAGTATTTACTGTCTACTAGTAAAAGGGTGGTCGTTACTTGAAAATTTGAGAGATTTTGAATTCAGATTGGAAGTCTGTCAGCTATCCAGTTTGGTAGCCACACTGAGAATAGAGCTCGAGATCCAAGAAACGATAAGAGCCTTGCAGCAAACGGGCCCGGAAATTCAGACGATCCTCGAAATGGACGCAACAAAAAGGAAGCCAAAGTTCCAAGTGCTAGAGGATGGAATTTTGAAATTCCGAGGGCATCTATGCGTACTAGAGGACGAAGAGCTTAGAGAAAGGATTTTATCAGAGGCTCACCGAAGCAATTATAGTATTCATCCAGGTAGCACGAAAATATACCAGAACTTACGTTAGCATTATTGGTGGAGCGGGATGAAGGTGGATGTAGCGAAGTATGTGGCAAAGTGCTTCACATGCCGGCAGGTGAAGGCACAACACTGTAAGCCTGGTGGATTGCTACAACCCTTAGAGATTCCTGAATGGAAATGGAAGCACGTAACGATGGATTTTGTAATGGAACTACTAAGGAGCCAGAGAGGCCACGATTCTATTTGGGTAGTTGTGGACCGATTAACCAAGTCTGCACATTTTATTCATGTGCGAAAGGATTTCACGATGGACAGGTATGCCGAATTATACATAAAATAGATAGGGAGACTACATGGAGTACCCGTGACGATTACATCGGACATAGATCCTAAGTTCGCAGCAAACTTCTGGAAGAGTCTTCAAGATGCCATGGGAACTCGACTACAATTTAGTACGGCATACCATCCGCAGACGGACGAACAATCAAAGAGGACAATTCAGACGCTCGAGGATATGTTACGAGCGTGTGCGATAGACTTCAAAGGTGGGTGGAAGAATCAACTACATTTAGTGGAGTTCGCATATAATAACAACTATCAACAGAGTATTCGAATGGCACCTTTTAAGGCACTCTATGGAAGGGCTTGTAGGACGCTTATTTGCTGGGACGAAGTTGGAGAAAGAAGCATTACATGCCCAAAGTTGGTAGAGCAATCAGTAGAGGCAGTGAAAATAATTCGAGATAGACTGAAAATCGTACAGAGTCGTCAGAAAAGCTATGCGGATAAACGACGTAAACCTCTGGAGTTTCAAGTAGGTGATCATGTTTTCCTTAAAATGTCGCCAATGAGAGGATTATCTCGATTTGGAAAGAAAGAAAAACTGAGTCCAAGATACGTAAGTCCATTTGAAATTTTGGAACATATTGGGACATTAGCCTACAGGCTTGCCTTGCCGCCTAACTTGTCCTAAATACACAATGTCTTCCATGTGTCAATGCTACGGAAATACGAGCCAGATCCGACGTATGTATTAGATTACGAAACCATAGAAGTGGATGACAGAGTGTCCTATGTACAAAAGCCAGTCAGGGTCGAAGATCGAAAGGAGCAAGTTCTGATAAACAAGACGATTCCATTGGTCAAAGTAATTTGAGAGCACCATGGGATCGAAGGTGCTACGTGGGAAAGCGAGGAAATGATGAGGCATCAATACCCCAATTTGTTTGAATAACTAGATTTATTGTAAATTTCGAGGACGAAATTTTTTTAAAGGGGAAGAGTTGTGATATTCTGATTTTCCTGTCATTTCGAGACTTATTAATGAGAATATATGTAGCGATGAATTTCAGTCATATCTCGCTCGGATCTGATCAATCTCGAGTTAACTGAACAAAAAGGAAAGGCTAACGTGAAACAAGGTACGTGGACCTAGGGAACTCGAATAGGAAGTGGCACTTTGACCATAAGGATTGTCGAGGGGATATTTAGAGCATAAAAGGCTGATCTAAAGATGATTAAGGAATTCATTACTAGCGTTATACAATTGGAGCACGGGTGATGCTGCTTAACTAATGTATAATTTACAAAAAATTTCCTAAATCGAACGATAACGATTGGGACTGTCGGAACTTGTAATACACCCTCGCAATTACATAACAACTAAAGTTGAACTGACGAGCTCTAAGTGTGATATGAATCACAGAGTTGATACGCGTAACGTCTACAAAAATCGCTCGTCAGTTCGAGATAGGCTGAAATCACATCTGACAGAGAAACGATTCAGAGATGAGTCTCGAAATTAGAAAATGAAGAATCAAGGATTCCAACATCATAATGGGTTGGACGCCGCCTCAATGAAGAAAATTGGAATTAGAAAAATGACGTTCCAAACGTCAAGGGTGAAATTATCATTTTGCCCCTCAAGTCTTGGCCTTGCGTCTATAATTGGAGTAAGGGCATTTTGGTCTTTGACACACCTCAAGGGTGCCGAAAATTTGAGAAAATAATAGCCATTAGATGAGCTATTGATTGACTAGTGGACAAGTGTCAAAGGATGCTCAATTGGCATTTATTAAACTACTTTTAACTTACCATTCTTCCCCTTTGACCACCAAAAATGGGTGTATACACCCTCCTTTGCGCTCAGCCGAAAATCATCATCACCATAACCATCTTCATCTTCTCTTCTTCTTCCTCTTCTTCTTGCTAAAGAATCCACGCCCTACTAAGCCGCCACCGCCACTTCACGCCGTTCGAACCCCACCATCGACGACCTCCAGCCATCGAGCCGACCACCCTCACCTTCTTCATCCTCTTGCCAACCACCTTCAAGTAGTAGTTCGGCGTTTAACCCACTGAGGATCTCCGGCTAACCGTTCTCCCGAGAGTCGATAGAATCTGTCAGAGCTGGAGGTAAGCCAATTATGGCCAAATTTTGTAGACATCTAGGGCATTCATATACTGAGTTGTGGTGAAAAATTAGGCTGCATTTGATGGAGTTTTGATCCAAATTGGGTGCTGTGATTAAAGGACAGAATCTGCTCGGTAGAGGACTTTGAAGAACCGGCGTCGTTCGTGGACCATTCGGCGTCGCCTTAACTTCAAATTTTCGGTGAGGCTTCCCAATATGTAGAACTAGGTGTTAGCAGGTAGATTAGTGAATAAATTA
The DNA here is from genome assembly GCA_028455895.1 of Rhodomyrtus tomentosa. Classification (NCBI taxonomy): domain Eukaryota; kingdom Viridiplantae; phylum Streptophyta; class Magnoliopsida; order Myrtales; family Myrtaceae; genus Rhodomyrtus; species Rhodomyrtus tomentosa. The sequence goes on along the minus strand of JAPCWY010000009.1, from coordinate 12,771,402 downwards.
GAGATTTAGATTGAATTATGGGATGATTGAGTGAGATATGCACAGAACTGAAAATGCTCTGTTTCGTTTATGTGCATACCAAAACTTTAGGAGCTGTTCATAAGGAAATTGAGCTCTAAATTCTTCTTTGAGGAGTACTTGCATGTCGATGGATGCGTTATTAAGGCTTATACTTGATGGTTCGATAATTGGACGAAGGAATATTGACGAAACGGATGGAATTCCATTAAGTACAAAGCTACCCTGTTTTGGATTGCTTGGGCCAAATTTTGAAAATGCTTGGAAAGGAATATTGTTGATTTTAGCTCAAGGTAAGGGGTTTCTAAACTTTGGCTAGGAAGATTGGACTCGACTGGTTGAATTGAAAGTGAATTTGGTGGATTTCCATGAGATTATTATGTGTTTGTCCAATGTTTGTCTTTTTGGATTGGTGATTGCTTGAATACTTGCTAGATGCATATTCTATGAGTTGATTGTCAATTTTGAATGAGGTATTTGACTGTCTCACGTGCCGTAAAAATTTAGCTCGTTGCATGAGCTTGTACTTGATCATGAAGTCTGGAATTGAAATGAAAGTTTGCATGTTTGAGAAACTCGTGATACCTTTGAGACATTGAGACACGGGGTTGTATTGAATTGTACCATAATTCTTTGAGACGCGGGGCTGAAATGTCCAATGTCTTGATACGTTGAGACGCGGGACGAGACTTGATATGTGTCGACACAGGCTTGGAATGAAATTGAAAACCTGATGCGTTTACGCGGGTTTGTCAATTGGATGGTCTGAGGCGCAATTACGAGAACCGAGCCTGAGGCGTTTTAAACATGGGCGTGATTCATGAGACAATTCTAAGGGGTGAAATTTGTGACTTGACTTAGTATCTCCTGCCTGGCCTAATTATAAAGTTATGATGCCATATTGTTTGATTGATAATCACTTGAATTTTGGTGTCCTTATGACTGATGAGTGTCGTATGATGTTGTTTGTGCATTCTTGTTCATGATTACATTCACTGGGTGTACAGTCGGCCTGACTTAGGGTTAGGGCCTATCTTACTAAGATGTGAATCTCACCCCGTCGTGGGACCATATTTTCAAACCCTAAGCCTTGAGGATGCTGCCAACTCGTCTAGGTGACCCCAAGGAGATGACAACATATTTTAATTAGTCCCCGGACAGTCGGGGAACTGTATATGTTAGAAAATGTATAATGGTCTGAGTTGACGAGGGCAATAAAGACTGGGTACCGCATAAGTTAGAAGCGTGGTTCCGTAGAGTAAGTGATGTCACCATTGGTCCGCTGAAGGCCACGGAGGTACCTCGCAGGGTTATTCCTAGTTGGTGCCATCCTACTCGGGATTCAGTAAAAGTTAATAGATCTGTAGCTGGCTCGAGAAATATACTTGAGAAGACCCCTACTTTGGAGGACACAGTTGAGGTGATTGAGATCGACACCTCAGCGGACGAGTAGGAAGACGACACAATGGAGAACACCGTGGATGTACGTTCCGAGACCTTTTCCAACTACGAGCCTATAGAGGATGCTGAGGAGACCGACGATTCCAGCGGTTCAACCTAGGAGTTTTTCGCTTTTACTTGTCCGCTTTTGATGACCTCATCGGTCAATTTCTTTTGAGGACTTGGATATAGTTGTCTTTTGATTCAGTCCCGCTATCCTGACCCTTTAGCAGGATTGGTTCGCGTGCTCTTTTGTATAAACTTATGGAATGTTATATTTAATTGTTATGTCATCACTACTCAGGTCCCCATTTGATGAGTGTATGGAGGAGTGTGAGTTGTCGCTTCTGCATGCTACCGTTACTATGCATCTATCGATATATGAATCCTAGGACGCTCAGGAATTTACTCGCAAGGAGTCGCGCACCCGTGCCCGGGGTGCGAGGCGTGACACTTTTATAAAAAAATATAAATTAAATAATTAATATTGAAAAAAATTATGTTGGGGCCCCGCTCGGCGACCCATATGCTAAGCGGGGCCTCGGCTGGCCCAATCGGTGAATGGGTCGCCGAATGGGGCTGGCCGGGGTCCCAATCAACAATTGGGCTGCCAATTGGGGCCCAAATCGACATTTGGGTCCTAATTGGCAGCCCAATTGCCTAATGGAAGCTCCCACTCGGCAATTAGGCCTCCAAGAAGGGCCCAATTAGCCAATTAGGTGTCGCTCGGCAATCTAATTGCCGATCGGCACTCAATTCGGTAAATATTTTTTTATATTAATTTGGTAAATATTTTTTAAAAAAAATTGGAAAATTGCCCCAAAGCTAACAAATGAATATTACCAACTCATTTCTCTCCAGTCAAGATTATGCATGAAAATTTAGACCATGAGACAACATCTTGATGATCCTCATAGATGAATTTCTTTTTTTCCCCCTTGTGTGTACATTGGTAATGTCAGCAATTATAGGATCGGGATTATTAGAAGGTCCAACTCAAAAGTTTAAATTATTAGGTAGAGGGAGGCCGCATGAATATAAAAAGCATACAACACTCATTCACAAGCGATGTGGGACAACAACAACAACTTTAACACTCCATCTCACGGGCAAGCCAGATCACATTCACAAGTGATGTGGGAAAACAACAACAACTTCAATACCCCTTCTCACGTGCAAGTCGGATCACGAGCGGCACGCGAAAATTGACTAATGGGGAGTTAGGCCCACATACGTTGAAAGAAATAACACTGGTTCTGATACCATGTTAAAAAATTCAACTCAAAAGTTTAAGCTATTAGGTGGAGAGAGACCATATGAATATAAAAAGCATACAACAATCATTCACAAGCGATGTGGGACAATAACTTCAACAAGGATAATAAAAGAGAACTGTCGTCTATGGTAATATAAGGGGGGATTTTGTTGCTGAGTTCAAGTATGGTGTACCTGCATTTATCATGACAATCAACTTTCTAGCAGAAGTATGCAATTATATAACTTGGATCTTGCCTCATGGACAGATGACTGTCTGCCGAGCATTTCAATTGCGCAAGCCGTACAAATCGTACAATCGAGTTTGAGAGATTGAGCGTGATAGTCCGAAATCATCATGCAAATCTCAACAAGTATCGAGATCAAAGGGACCGACCTGCTCCGCGAGCCCTTGAGACTCTACAACTTTACTTAGATACCAGACTTGAGCAATTAGATTGCCATTCTGAATTTCATCTAGCCATCCGTATCAATCTTACCACTTTTTGGTCAGTGTAGAGGTAGAGGAACAAGAGAGTTTTTGAGGGCGTCCAATATGATTTTTCAAATATAAAGGACTCATGGCTCTTTTTGCGTCAACTTTGTTTGATTAACAGACTAGATTGGTAGAGGTTCATTGGTTAAATGTGTTGAACACCTAGACTTGTAAATAATTTCTGAAGAGGGGTTGACACTCCCTCAGTGCCACCCAATAAAATTTTGCTTTCTACCGAGGAAATAAGGGAACGACCATCATTTTCTTCTATTGTTGGCCTTTGGTTTTGCCAGCTGAATTAGGCTTTGTTTGTACTTTTTTTTCTTTTGTTGTTTAACCTGGATCCTTCATATTAGAAAACTGCACTAATTTGCTCTCTTCATTTTACCAGTACTTGGAAAGTTCATTAAAAAAAAAAAGCATTTTGAAGGTCGAAAGATATAGAAACCTTTTGTGAGATATGCATTGACCAAATTGGAAAAGCCAATTATCCTGCAAACAAGAGATGGATGTACAGTCATAATCAAGAAGTTAATGTTGTGTTGGTAAATATTATTTGATAGATACTGGATATCCAAATCTCAAGGTTACTTGGGGCCACGTAAAGAAGTCAAATATCATTTGCCTAAATTTCAACGAGATCCTGGGCCTACAGGTTATAAAGAATTGTTCAAACATGCTCACTTCTCATTACGATAAGAAATTAAGCGAGCCTTTGACATATTGAAAAAGAAATGAAAGATTCTAAAATGTATGCCAAGTTATTTGTATCAAAAGCAAGGAAAATTGCGATAGCGACAATGACTTTGCACCATTATTAATTTTTTTATTTATAAACTTGTTACTACATTTCTTTGACATTGTTGTCGATATTTAAACTAAAAAAGCTGCGGACATCTTTTTCTCAATTTTAAACTAATTAAAAACTAAAAATCTTTTTGACCGAAAAAAACACTAAAAAGCCTAAATTAATCACCAACTTTTCAAACATGTTTCTACCAAATAGCTTTTCTTTCGAAGTTGCTTCTCAAAGTAGAATTCACCGAATAGACTTTGCATTTCCCCAAAATCCTTTAGGCTTAATTGTCACACATATATCTTAAACTTTTCTATGGACATCAAAATCTCAAACTATGCTCACTATGACAGATTTACCATAAACTTTTTCTTATGATCCAGACTTGTGCCTGTCCAATGCATTTACCTTCCGTCAAGACTTCGTTGGATGATATTCCAACCAAAAAGACGTCATTTTTATTTCGACTAAGTCACGTGAGATTTTTGCAAATCTCGTTTGCCTTTCATCATCCATGTATACAAATTTTTAACGGTGCTCATTAACGAAATTTTGATGAAGGGTAAATGTGCCACAAAACTACAAGTTCGGGAATTTTCCCGTCATAAAAAAAAAAATAGACTTTGCACACATCTACGAGGGTTTTGTTCTTCATAGTAAATGTATTGTAGTACCAAATTACAATAAAAAAAAATGTAATCGAGCATCGTTTCTTTTCTTTTCTTACTCCGGGAAAAATCTTTTGCATTTAGGGCGATCTCGGCCCCACCCCATGCTCATCTCTACAGTTGCTAGTGGTCGGGCACCGGCTCCACCGCTAGTGGCCCTTGCTTAACCCGCTTTGAAGGATTTTTCTTTTTTGTTTTATATCAAATTGGTTCTTTGCATTTTATTTTGAATTTTGTTTTCAAGATCTTAGTGGCCATAGGTAAATTGGTAATTGTGACTACCCCGTCAAGTGCCGGCAACAAACAAATTGTAATTTAAAGACTAGAGGGAACCACACACACACACAAAATAAGGACCTCAAAAACATTCGAAGACCCTTTGATTTGATTTCCCTTATTCAAATGGTTAAGAAATGCCATATTTGAAGCAAATTTTAGGTTATTCAACTTGAAAAGTCACTTCCAATAACAATTTTTTTTAATGAAAAGTCGCTCAAAAGTGAGGGCTTTTTTTAAATAAGATTAACCTTGCCTTATTGAGTTGTTTGACAAGATTTATAGACGTCTAATTTTTTTTTAATCAAGATTTGACCAAAATTTGATTGAAGTGGCCCTTGATAAATTTACTGCCAAAAGAGTATTATTGGATCGTGGTTTGCAAGATCTTTCCATGACACCCAGTTAGCGCAAAATGGAATGCTCAAATCTCAAGATAGCGCAACTTTTAACCGTAGCTATTCAATTTCGTGAACATTAGGGAAAAAAAATGCCATTTTCTTAAATTAAGTGAAGTCCTCGAAAAGGAATCGGTCGCTCTTTTATAAGGGAGAAATCCAAACTTTTCACTTTGAGCATCCGTAAGGGAGAAAAGTGCAATAAAAAAAATAGGATAATGACATAAACGGTCTCCTAAACTTTGTTTAATGTGTATTGTAATTCATGAACTTTAAATTTGTTCAATATGATCCATGATCTTTTAATTTGTTCAATTTGATCCCTATACTTTTGCTACTTGATCAACATAGTCTATGAACTATTATGAAAATGTTCAATATGGCTATTTCATTAATTTAATATTAGGGACAATGATGAATATTTATATATGGTTTAGGGACTAATTGAACAAATACTAAAAATTCATGGATTACATTGAACAAGTTAAAAGTTTAGAGATCAAATTTCACATTGGACAAAATTCATGGATTACATTGAATAAACTAAAAATTCAGAAAGTATATTGTACATTAAAATAAAGTTTAGAGGCTGGTTGCGTCATTTTTTCAAAAAAAAAAAACGATCAAAACATTATAAAGGCATGGCACTTGAAAGCCGGCCCACGTGGGGAGGTTGTGGTGCTCCATTGCACCCAATTGCCTGAATCTGAAGACTTTTATTTTTTTTCGGGGTGCGCAGGTTTCAGGGTAAAATTAAGAATCGAAGAGTCGAATCGACGGTTTTAGTCCGGTTTCGATTCCAAGCGCCTTGAGACCGGTTCTCGGTTATGCTTTCTTTGGAACCGTCGATTTTAGGTTCGGAACCGAACTGATACCGGAACTTCTAAACAGTAAACCCAATCCCTTTATTTTCTAATTTCTAATATCCACTCTCCTCAGATTGCACAACGATGCACGCCTCTTCTCTCACTTCTTCCTCTCACTCCCCAGCTCTTCTCTCGACGACGATGACCCCTCATTCCCTCTCTATCCACGGCCTCATCCTCGGCACCCACTCGTCTGACGGCGTCCTCCCTCCGACGGCCTCTCGGCGCCTTCCCTCGACGACGACTCTTCCCCGCTGTCCCTCGAGAGGCCACCCCTCACCGTCCACAAAACGCGATTAATGAGTAGCAACCACCAAATGCATCTGCATTTGCTCCCATTCTTACTCCCCCACTTCTCTTCTGTGCCACGGCTCCACATCTCTCTCTCTCTCTCTTCCTCTCTCTCTGTGAAAGGCCGTTCGTCGCGCGTTGATCGAGATCGAGAGAGCCCCCGAGCAGAGCATACCACGATCGACTAGTATTCTCTCCAGATCGGTCGCTTCACTTCTCATGGGGGGCCTTTTTGGGTTCCTTGTCGTGGGATTTTAGTATGGGGCAGTGGACTGAATCGAGGCTTTGAGAGGTCTATAAAAACGACGCTTCTACTCCTCCGAGCGACAATGCAGAGATCTAGGTCATTTATGAAGTTTTGAGACTGCTTGACTCTTCTTGTTTTATCTTTTGGACATCCATTTTTGTCGCTGGTGGGTGGGTTGGGTTTCCTTCTAAATCCCACCACAAACATTGGAGGGAGACTCATTGGTGGGTCTTACAGCTGGAACGAGTTCGCGCTTCTCAACGCCGATGAGGCTTCACGGATAATGTCCTCTTCTTATTTTCTTTCTTGTGTCGGTATCAGATCGATTAATCTTCTTCTTTTTTCCTTTCAATTTTTCTTGGTGGACTGTTGGACTTGCCATCCTGTGATTCAGAAGAGTGCGTGATAAATTAGGAGATTCATCTTGCATGGAAATATGGTGCTATACTTGCAAACAGGATTTTTCTTAAAAGATTTCGTGCTTCCATTTGCAAATCTGTCGATTTTTGTTGCATTTTTTTTTTTTTTTGGTTTATCTCTTTCTAAGGAGTTCTGGTATCATAATCTGACTGGGTTTATTACTCGCTGCCATAGGGAAGATGATTGTCTTATTAGTCTTTCCATAAATCGAGTTTTTGTATGCAGGGGCTTGATTGTTGAATGGTAGAGCGAGTATCTTCTTAGGTAGAGGTTGAGATATGTTCTTTTGGCTGTTTTCGGCCTGATGCAATGCATTTGAGCTACCGTTATTTCTTTTCAGCTCAGGTTGCTGTTTTGTGTGGCCATTTGGTGATCAAGGATGTTACAGTATAAGAAGGATGCAATCGTGTTTGTGTTCCAGGGGTTTATTTGATGCAAAAGGAATTTTATTGATAGGTTCTAGGGTATTCGAGAATCGGATCCGAAACCTAATGAGCATAATTGTTCGCTCAAATTGGCCATTCCGGTAGTTATTCCAATGGAAATGCTGACATAGACATTGAGTGCCACGTGGCACGTTACACGGAGCCTATGCGGCCATTAAAGACATAAAAACTGAAAAAAAAAAAAAACTGATGAGAACAAATTTTGAGTGGGAAAAAACAAACAATAAAGCTCAACGTGGACGATTGTTGTCACCTCAAATTTTGATCGTTATTTACGAAAAATCATTAAGTTTGGCCTTGGATGAACTTAAAATTGACTAAAGTTTTTCTTTTTGGACGGAAAGATCAACCAAAGTTTGACCGACGAGATAAAGACAAAAAAAAATTATTATGTATTTATAGAAGCTATGTGTGTTTCTAGGCTGTCGTGATGGTTGTTTTTAAATTTACGGTCGGAGTTACGCTGTTCCTTTTGCGGGGTTTTTTTTTTTTTTACAAAAAAAGGGGGAAATTGTATTTGCATAAATCGAACTTCGACATCTAAAGTCATTGGATCATGTTTGTACGTCTCTTTCCCCGTTACACGCCATGCATAGCAACATTTAAAAGACACTTTCACACAAAATGATGTGACCTTTTCAGATGATGTCTGAATTCGACTTTTAAACTTTCTTAGGCCCGATGATTGTGAATCGGGTCAGGGCTTAATCGAGAAGATGTGAAACTTGGGCATGATATGGATATGGATATATGTCTTTTTGTTGTGGGATTTGTTGGCACCAGCCTAGCAATTTGCTCTTACGTAAGCAAGCAAGCATGCATGCGGGGAGGATTTTCATCCTCATATTGCCGTTGAAAATGACAAGGAAATGCCATCATCCGACGAATCAAGCCACGGCGACGGAATCAACTCATGCTTCTGAGTAGAATTGGATTTTTTTTAATTCTTCTGAAGAGAATTAATTTTTTTTCCTTTAAGTGACTCCAAAAATAAAATAAAAAAACTCTAAAAGTAGAAAAAAATCAAGTTACATAACTGAACGAATTTTTTTTTCTCTAGAAGCATTTCTAGAGCATATATTCTGCTCAGAATGCACCGTCCTCAGTATATTTTTAATGTACTGTATTTTAAGTTTTCTGAATTATGAAAAATATTTTGTTTGTTAATATCGTCTGTTCGGAATATATTTTAGATAGTAGATTATTAGGAAATTAATTTCACGAATCAAATAATTTTTTTTTTGTTTTTTATAAAAATTCATGACCGTGACCCAAAGAGCATGGGGTAACCCGTGCAGAGCAAAGCGCACCAATTGCGCGTGAGTCGGGGACAGGCAAACCTTTTTGGGTCGAGATGGGATATCCTTTTTCTTAAAAGTGAAAATCAAACTCCATGCAAAAAAAAAAAAAGTCAAAATAAAAAATTACTTTTTTTGGGGGGTCAGAAAAATAAAAACTTACTCTGAATGCACCCTTATTCGTCGAACACAACATGACAAAATGGCCCTCCCTGCATTTTTATATCTTGTTAAAAAAAATACGAAATTTTGTTCGGATCTAAATTTTTAGCTTAATATCTTTTCCTCCGGAAAAAAGATAAATTTAACTCGAGCAGCAATTCAGGATTCTTTTTTTCTCTTGTAAAAAATACGTATTTTTTATCGTTACCCAAGTCTCATCCACAAGTCGTTCCACATGTACTAGCATCTTAAAAAATGATTTATATAGGGCGACACTTATCACAAAAAATTTATATGACCCGATCTAGTTACAACTTGAAAGGGGGCGATTTTTCCATGAAACAAAAGAAATTCAAGACAAAATTTGAATCCGTGCTAAAAGTAAAGCTTCCTTATGAAACAAAAGAAAAAGTTGGAGTTAAGATTAGGAGTTGAGCTCAAATCAGTGTTTTCTTATTAGATATAAAAGAATTTGGATCGAAAATGAGATAAGACTTAGGCTTCGTTTATTTCATCAAAATTGACTGATTTTTTGTTAAATAATTGCTACAAAATTAAACTAAAGGAATTTTTTTATTGTCTATGAAAATATTTATATATAAATCATAATAATAATATTTTCCAAAGCAATATAAACAAATATCTAATTATTCATTTTTGTAAAATAAGCGGAACTTTAAATTGGTGACTTTTAATAAATAGAGCCGGTAAAAAAAATTGCAACCGCCCGCAGGTGAACAGTATAGTAAATAACTGTTCACTTACTATGCTTTTTTACTCATCTACTATAGTAGATAATTCGGCCCAAAAAAAAGTATAGTAAATAACAGCACCGCAATACGTCGAAATTTCGTGTCGGCAAATCATAGGGAAAGGGAACCTTTGCCCTTTTCACCCCGGGGAGCAGCGTGGGCCCCGCTTTCCCATTCTTTTTTTTTTTTTGGGTCAAAAGCTTTCCCGTCTTCAGTTAAATACGACCCCCAAAAAAAATCCTGTAAAATAAAATAAATCTGAAATAGAAATTAAAACTCCTCTCTCTCTCTCTTCTCTCTCTCTGCGAATGGCTTCGCGAAGGAACCCCGTATCACGAGATCATCACATGAGGGGAATGGCAACGATAATCTCGCCGTCTGCATGTGCCTCTTCCCCCTTCGCTTAGCCCACACTCTCTCTCTCCTCCACACTCTCCCCCACAACACCCCCCCCACCCAATCACTCTCTCTCTCTAGAATTCAGTTGCAGAGAATCCAGGAGCATCCATCTTCCCCCCGAGATCTCCTGCTCTGCTACCCGAAGAAGACGAAGGCGCAGAAGGAGCATTGAAATCTCTCTCTCTCTCTGTCTAGATTGCCTCTCCCAATCAAATCGGTCCACCAATGAAGGCCCAAGCCGTTAGCCCCGTCATCGCCTTCGAGCACAAGAGGTATCGCCATCCACGTGTCCCCCTCCCTCGCCTCCTCACTTGTCGCTTTTTCGGATCTATCCCCGTTGGCTCGCTTCGTTCTTTGTTCCACGATTCGATTCGAGAATCGCGTCGTTTCCGGACCAGTGCGTTCTCAGCATCGGGCTGCTCTTGCTCGGATCGCATAGATTCTTTGTGCATCCTGTGACCGCGATCGAGCGAAATTTGGTCGTGCGACTGGTCTAGTCAAAGTTCCGAAATGTCGCGGTAGCTCGGTCGTCTACGGATTCATTTGATTTTACTGGATAGTGCGCCCGGAGTTGAACGTTTCCCTTTTGTTCTTTTTTTCTAATTTGGTTCTTTTGCTCCTTTTGATAAGTAGTAAGGATCGTCTATGGTCATAAGCTGAATGTGTGATTGTTTATGGGAAATTTCAATTGCGCCGATGTAATGTCGAGCGCTATGGGAAGTAGAAGCGATGTTTTGAACAGATTATGTTGTTGTCTAGCCTGAGCAGGAGGTCCTTGGAAGCTGATTGCAGGTAAACCCAGCTGGGTCGTGGTTAAGATAGACTTCTTTGGGATCTGTTCTGTGGGGGACGTTTGAGCTTAATTGTTGTTTATTCTGCTTGTCTATGACATGATGACTGCACATGCTATGTTGGAGATGGGCTGTTGTGCTGTGAGCTGAGGACGATAAACTGATAAGAACTTGTTCTGGCAGGGATGCATATGGCTTTGCTGTGAGACCTCAACATGTGCAGAGATATCGAGAATATGCAAACATCTACAAGGTTTTGGCTTCTCATTTTCTTCTACATATTCTGTTGCTCACTGTATGATGCTGCGAATCTCAAATGACCACAATGTTGAAAAGTTATGGAGTGCCTAAATTCTGCCAGTTTCCTGACCAATTGAAAATCTCATTTAAGCAGTTTAATTCTTTTTTTTTTTTTGGGTCTTGAGTATATTAAGAGGCTATTTCTGTGGTTCTTAGTCATTAATCTACACACCCCTCAATTTTAGTTATCCTACGAAACGAGAGACTTTCATCATTGATATTTTTGGTGAAGAAAACGGCAGTTATTATTTTATATTCTTGTTTTAGGAGGAAGAGGAAGAAAGATCAGAGAGATGGAATAATTTCCTGGAACACCAAGCAGAAACTGCTCAAGTGCCTGTTAATGCTTTTTCTTCAGAAATAGATGGCTATATCTCACAGCATGAAAGGAACAACCGAGATGCAAGTGACCATTTGAAGGATGGTGTTGTAGGAGATGCACCTACTGGTGACAAGCCTGGTTCTGAAGGTTTCACCAGCAATGTTTTAGAAGAATTTCCAGCTCCAAAGGAGTCAAGAGTGCATAGGGTCCAAATATGGACCGAGATAAGACCTTCTCTTTGTGCTATCGAAGATATGATGAGCCTCCGTGTAAAGAAAAAGGGCAGTACAAAGAAGAGTGAGCAATCAACTGAAAACGCGAAGCTTGTTTTTCCGTTTGAAGAGGCTCGATCCCCAAAAGGAGCATCTGAAGAGGATTCGGAGGATGAATTTTTTGATGTTGAGAAATCAGAGTCGTCCAGTGATGGTTCCAATGTCATTGCTCCAGAAGCTACGGTGGATGCTCATTTAGAATCTTCATTTCCTTGGAAAGACGAGTTGGAGGTTCTTGTTCGAGGGGGAGTGCCAATGGCTCTACGGGGAGAGGTATATCATATTCCAGAGATGTGTTTTTAGAACAAGGTGCAGTTTCACCTAATCTACTTTTTCTGCTGTTCCATACTTGTATTTCAGCTTTGGCAAGCCTTTGTCGGTGTGAAAACACGCCGGGTGCAGAACTATTATCAGGATTTGTTAAAGCCACCAAGTAATGCTGAAATTACCGTGGAAGATCAAGTGGTTCAATCATATAAAGACAGTAGGGCCTCCGACGCGGACTCTGTAAGCATACCTGAAAAATGGAAAGGGCAGATTGAAAAGGTAACCATAGCACAAACCCTTTGGAATTCATCCCTGCTTCATCTGATGTGAGCTTGAGCTTGTATGTACTAATGTGATGGCTGCTGTATTGTATTGGCAATGCAGGATTTGCCTCGAACCTTTCCCGGTCATCCTGCCCTTGATGAGAATGGTAGAAATGCTTTAAGACGGTTGTTGACTGCATATGCACGTCATAATCCATCTGTAGGATATTGCCAGGTATTTTCTTACACTTCATACTCCTGTCTACGATTTCTAGCAATAGAATATTGTGGTGCGACCCTTAATGGACAGCCACCCTCTCACTTAATTAATCATTTAAACTGTGGTTCTCCCTCCGATACACATCCCATTCAAAGACTTTTGTTATGTGGCACATTACAGAAGCTGGTAGTTTTTTTCTACGTTACTTTTAAGTTCCAAAGAAGTGTGCCGTTTGGCACCTAGTCAGCAAATAGGGCCTAAGTATCACAAAGGGATTGAGTTTCGGGTTAAACAGGTTGAAAGTATTCGGTATTTATTTTTGTTATTTTTTTCGATCCTTGTTCCATGTGTTTGGCTTTTGGTTTTTACTTTTACCATGTAGGATTACTTTTAAAGTGAAATGGGCGACTTTTCTTGCTGTAGTAATACCTGAACTTTTACGTATAAAGTTTGCATCTAACATCGCCTACATTTTTTTTTTCACAATTTGTTATAAATTAGAACACGTTGTATTCTTGGGGACATTCAAATGTGGCTTATTGGAGGGGCTTCTCGGTATGCCCCACTGATGAAGTTCTCTTGCAAATCCAAGCTCAGAGAGCGGCTCCAAAACCTTCCAATTCGGATGCTGCTGTGCGGCAAAAATGGGACTGCCGTTGACAGTGCATTAGACTTTTGGCAAAGTAATAGGTTGCCTAACTCTGCCATTGAAAAGGATAACAGTGAGTCTTATGGAGGGCAAGGCTAGTTTTTATTAAAGGGTCTTCTGTTTTGTAAGTTGGTGTCCTGAAATGTCCTATGTTGTGGCTTTATGAATGATAACATAGTTAACAACCTACAAAGCAAAAGTCCTAATGCGGTTACTGCAAAAATTTGCTTAGTAGGCATGCCAAATCCGCTTTTTCTTAGTGCCTAATTATGTTGTATATTGATGGAATATCCATCCATGGCCATTGCCAACTCGATCATGAGCCATTGACTAGTCTGACCTTTAGCCAACGGGCTTGTTCACCTAGGAGTAAATTAGATACGCATGATAATAGAAGCAATACGATGGTAGAATAGAAGTATGTTTAATAATGTAGATCACCTTTAATGGCTAGACCTTGGATCATGTAGGGCTTGCTGTTAATGTATCTTTGCTGCAATCATGTTGTGTCAAATCAATTGCATGAGCAGATGTGCATGATCCAGCCATGGCACGTAATTATGATGTCACATCTTTGGACTTGAGCTAGACACATATAGCAAACACTTGACTTTTATAAAAATGAGAATTGGGCTTTCATATGTGACTTTTATTTGACCGCCGATCCCATCTAGTTTGGGATAAAGGTGTAGTTGATGTTGATGTTGATGTGAGTTTATATAAACTGGTCTAAACAAATACTATCTTAACATGCCAATTTGTCTATGAAAATGCGTTGTTTGCTTGAATAATAGGTCAACTTACTTAGTGGAACATGTTTAAATGCTTTCAAACGGGTCAGGTAAGGAGGGTCGACCTGTTCATAGCACCTTTTTTTTGGTGCTTATATGTGGGTTGACTTGTTTATGATATGTTTGAATTAAGCTCAAACTTAACATAAATGATAACACTTAGTGTTTGTGTCAAGTAAATAGGTCATATCGGCATATGCCAACCAGCCCATCCCTAGATCCTAAGCATCATCAGTAGATATTGGGGAATGATAACCTAAAAAAGGTTTTTGGTATTGCAAGAATCACAAATATGTTGCATTTTCATATGCTTTGGGGTTTGATGGTTTTAAATAAAATCTTGGCTATTTTCATTGGATTATAAAGCTTAAATGTGATTCTTCAACACAAGACTAAAGCAGCTATATGGGTAATTAATTAGCTGCGGTACAAAAAGATATGCATGGAAAGGATTGTGCAATGTCTGAGAACACGCTACGATTGAAATATATCTTTAATCGCAAGAATTTTTTTTGAACAATTTGACAGAGATATATAATTCGATCAGGGGAAATGTTCCGGCCATATTACGTATTCGTCATTCATATGTTTGGCGCTCTGTTCTTTTGATATATTTTCTGGTTTTGAATTCTAACTGTATATGGTCAACTGGTAATTGACTCTCTACATCTTTCTTCATCGAATTTACCTGCAGGCTATGAACTTCTTTGCTGGCTTACTACTTTTGCTGATGCCAGAAGAAAATGCCTTCTGGTGAGCGTGGTGAACATTGGTATAGAATGCTTACCAAAATGGTTGTTTGAGCTCTGTGGCTTTATGACCACAATTAAGTGTCCAATTTTTATCAGGATGATAAACATGAAATTTTTCTTTTCCAAGTTGCAAAGTTATAACTTATATTGGCGGAAAACTGATACCTCTGTAGCACCAGTGGATCAGTTACTAAATCCTGTTCTGCTATCTGCAGGACTTTGATGGGCATCATTGATGATTACTTTGATGGCTACTACTCTGAAGAGATGATAGAATCTCAGGTGTCATTTTTGCTACAGGCCTTTTCATTTCCCTGGATGTTTGCTCACTTTATAAGTGATGTTGATAAAACCACTGTCAAAACAGCGCATGCGTGTGTTGCACATGGCTGTTGTTGTGATGTATTTTTTTTTTTCATATATTAGGTTGATCAACTTGTTTTCGAGGAGTTGGTGCGAGAGAGATTTCCCAAATTGGGTTTGTTGTTTTCTTAAGCCTGCAGTTTCAGGTTTTCTCTTTAGTTTCCTTATAAATTGCTTGCTTGATACTTCTCTTTCACTCTTTTACAATGCAGTCAATCATCTGGATTTCCTAGGGGTGCAGATTGCATGGGTTACAGGGCCATGGTTCTTGTCCATTTTTATGAACATGCTACCCTGGGAAAGTGGTCAGGTTCTATGCTGCTGCTTTTATTAATGTGACATGATGCTGCCCATACAGAAGCATGTTATACTTGTGCTGGAGAGTTTGCAAGATCATTTTAGTAATAAATCTGTTTCTATGAATTTCAGTTCTTCGAGTTTGGGACGTTCTGCTTTTTGAAGGAAACCGTGTCATGCTATTCAGAACTGCACTTGCTTTGATGGAGCTATACGGTATGGTGATAAACAGCTAATAAACAAATTTTGCACCTTCTGGATGTGGAGCTTCTGCATAAAATTCTTTTCTATTGAAGATTTCTTCTTTTACAAAACTTAATTTCTTCTTTTTTTTGGGCAGGACCTGCGTTAGTTACTACCAAGGATGCTGGAGATGCTGTCACTTTGCTGCAGTCACTGACTGGATCAACATTTGATAGCAGCCAACTTGTTTTGACAGCCTGTATGGGCTACCAAAATGTAAATGAAAAGAGGTTACAAGCGTTGAGAAATAAGCATCGGGCTGCAGTAATAGCTACAGTTGAGGAAAGATCTAAGGGCCTTCGAGCTTGGAGGGATTCTCGAGGTCTGGCCTCAAAACTATATGGTTTTAAGCACGACCATAAGTCGATGCTAGCAGGAACAGATAAAGTAGAAGAATCGGTTGATAAAACGGCAAATGGTCATTTATCTCGGTCAAATTCTGACTCTGTTAATGCAGATGGACTTGTCATCAGTTTAACAGGGGACTTAGAGATAGATTCAGGTCCAGATCTTCAGGAGCAGGTACTTTACGTTGGAAAGAAAGATGTTAACTGGTCTTTTTTTGTTGCTTGATGGCCATGCAAGATGTCCTGCTGTTATAAGAAAGAAACTTTGAATTATTTCTTTGTCTCCACGCGGGAGTTGAACTTGGCAAATTTAAACTTTTTCTTCTGAGGATCAAGGCAGAAGCTAGTCCTTGTGAAATTTTTTCTTGATACCTGGTGTGTTTAAGGGATTGAGGCCATCGCATGCAATTAGACGTTAATATATCTGTACAACTGACGAATCAATCCAATACCGACCCTTACACAGTTAAGCACCTCAGATATCACAATTGTAATGGTTGATTTTGTGTGATCATTGCATTGGTGTTCATGCCTGTTATCTATATTAATTTCAATTTCTAAATTATAATAAATGGTCTCATTTAGATTGAAGGATCCTACATGTGAAATTGTGCCAGCTAAAGTTGTAATTGTTGGTAGGCCAGCTCAGATTGAGATCGTAGGGGCTAGATGTTGCCATAAAAATCATGTCTGATACTTTTTACCTTTTCCTTTTCAGTGAGCTTAACATGTTTATTTTGCTGAGAAAACTATGTGCATTATGCACAGCCAGGTCAAATTTGTTATTAGTGTGCTTATGATTGAGAGTTCTTATGGCCATTTAAGTGAAAGGCTTAGCCTAACGGCTAAATTGCTCATTTCTTGGTCTATTTTGTCGCTGTAATCATTGTTCAAGATGAACTGTCAATAGATTTTCCTGAACTTCTGTGAATGCATCTTTGTGTCTCAATTATTGTCTCGCTTGAATTTCACTAATAGTAGAGAAAGTGTATGGGGTTTGTTGTCACCTCTCTTGATGAATCAGATTTCAGAAAGAAGTCTTTTTTGCTAATGGAAGCATCCAGCCCGGAAAAGTTCCTTTTATTCTAGATTTTCAGCTAGCGTCTTCTTTAGAATTTTCCGTTTACTGTGAGGCATGTTAAACTGCAGGTCGTCTGGTTAAAGGTCGAGCTCTGCAAGTTGCTGGAAGAGAAAAGATCTGCTATTCTTAGGTTTCAGCTATTTTATCTGAAGCTCTTTTATGAATTGAATTCGAATGTTGTGGCATGGCATGTGCCTTAATCCATGAACTCCCCCTTTAGTTTACCCTAAGTCACATTTTCTTTTAGGATTATCACTAGGACATTCCCTTCTATATATATTACCATTGGAATTTTCTTCTGCAGGAAATTGAGGTTGAAAAATTTACGGTTCCTTTGTTTTCGGAGTGCATCTCTTATCTTAAACACCTCATTTGGACTCCCTCGAGTAACATTTTGTTCAGACATATGACGGACAATATAACTCACATATGTATCTTTCTGAAACTTTGGCAGCTATTCTAAGATAGTTCGAGACAGCATTGCTGTGATGTTCTCTGTTTTTGAGCCAACTATTTGCTGTGATGAAATAACACTAATATTTTATAAGCTTTTCCTTTTCTCTAGAGCTGAGGAGCTTGAGACAGCATTAATGGAGATGGTCAAGCAGGATAATCGGCGAGAATTGAGTGCGAAGGTAAAGTTACCGGTACCCTGACTCTGAATCACCAGATTTTTAATTGGTTGGAGCGTGGAGGCCTGATGTATTTCTATCTTATCTTTTTATGAGTCAAGTTGTGAGAAAAGAAGTCATATTTTACCGCAAAATCAGGCATGTGTATACCACCCAAATCACAGAGCATGACGATGTTTTAATTGGTCACATGGACTGTGATCATAAAAACATGAAAGTTGGAGCACTGAACATTTACATTCGGTCTAGCTGGACTCTTTTTTCAATAAACAATAACATAGTCAATATGGTGGGAATGCATGATGGTTTAATTGTTTCCTTTTTGTGTTTGGGGGGGGGGGGGCAGGGGAGTAGACGTAATTTACGAGCAAGAACAGGGGGCAGACGTAATTTACCAGCGAAAACATGTGGAAAAAAAATTCTAGAGGTCATATATGTCACTCTTGGACCTTATTGACTAGCCTCTAGGAGTACTTTTTGGCTACTCTCTCTCTACCGTAGAGGAACCAATTATTTTTTGAAATCATCCTTCGGCAGGGGAAAGTACCACGGATTCTAAATTTTCTGCCTCTACAAATGGAATGAAAAACCCTGGTGGAACCACTGAAAAGTGGGGGAATACCTTTCACCTTTGGGTCTTCCTTGGTCATTTTATCTGGCAGAGTGCCTCTAAAGGCAAAGATCCCTCCTCCCCTTCAGTCTTTTCTTACTAGGCAGTATTAGCAGTCCTATCTTGGAAATCTTGAGCAAGTGAAGTTACTTTCTGTAGTGGATTTTTTTTTTTTCCTGTCTCTCAAGGGAGAAGAAGCAAAACTATATTATGCTTACTGTTTCAGGTCGAGAAGCTAGAGCAAGAGGTTGCTGATCTTCAACGAGCTCTTTCTGATAAACAGGAACAAGAAAGTGTCATGCTTCAGGTTTGTTTCCTTATCCACTATCGATGGTTCTTCAGCATTTTCTTTCTTACATTGTACAGAGGTGGTCACTAAGATGTTAACCCATATTAGGTCCTAATGCGGGTAGAGCAAGAGCAGCGAGTAACAGAAGACGCTCGGAGATTTGCTGAGCAAGATGCAGCTGCACAGAGATATGCTTCTCAAGTGCTTCAGGTTTGTCACTGCTCATGTTTGCACCTTAATTTTGGGAAGTTTTTTGGCTGATCGGGGAGTAATGATTTTACGGGAGTATAAGTAATTCATTGAGGGCAGGCAGTGACGATATTATGCAATATCTGCTCATCCGTGTATGGGTCATCCTGGCAATACTCCTGTACTTGATGAGATGATGTGTCATCAATGGCAGGAAGTAATAATGTTATGCAATGTACGCTTGCTATTATATGCATTAGGTTATGACAATGGCAATATATCTCTTACAAAACAGAATTTTAAGATTCCAACGGCTGTTGAAATTAAGCAAATTTCATTGCACAAGCACATTTAAATCTCGTCAGGTCCATCATATTGTATAGTGGTGCAATTCTTGAAGTTCCAACAAGAGTGGCAGTCTCCATTGATCATAAATATGACACGGAAATGGGAAATTTGTCATACGTTCCACTTGGAAAATATTTGTCATAAAGAGCATAACAGTAATTCCAATGATCATTTGTTCCAGAACTCCTACTCTACTTGCTTTCCTTTATACTTTGCTTTTTTAAGGATCTACAACGTTGAAAATGAGTGTCCTAAAAGCAGCTTCTCGGTTTTTACTTTTCACAGCTGACGGCCAGCACTAGTCCCTTCAATGTTAGTGCTACTTATAAGAGGGAGGCAACAAGGAGTCTCTTTCAGCCTTTCTTTTGCAAAAAATGTTTTGATAATCGGGAGTCTCTGTTAGCCTTTTGCTCAAGGTGTTTTTATGTGTTGATTTTCACACCGTGTTCATAAGAATTTAGAATCGCCTCCATTTATGGTTGAAACGGGCCTTCAGAAAGCATCAGGAAAGTTGAGCTACATCAAGGGAAAAATATTTCACATTATTACGCTTCAACATGATTGCAAAATTATGTTATCTTCTCCAAGGCATTATCGCGTAGTGTTTGTGTTGTAATCTCACATCAAAGGGCAAAAGTGCTATTGGTCATTTCGAACCTGTCTTCTACCGTAATAATAAATTCCTCTTTGAACATATTAGCGTCTAGAATTACTATTTTCCTGAGTTATGGATGTGTCTTATGCAGAGTTTGTGATCGATCTTAAAATGCGTATGATGTTCTTCCATAACTTGCCACATGAAATATATTTTGGTTATAATTTCGTCACTATCGTCTGTTTGTTACAAGCTATGTTATTCCACATTTTTGCTGAAATGGTGACTGAAAAGATACTTTAAGAAGTTCCAGAAGTGTACTTCTGGTTGGCACATTACATCAATTCCAATATAATATTTAGATTGCTTGATATCGGTGAACCTAGAAAACAGCGCTCTCTGAGAATTGTTTCCAGTGATTTTTGGTCACTTCAGGAGACATAGCTACATAGTCAATGGATATATGTCTATCCGCATGTTACTCTAATTGTGTATACAACTTTGATGAATGGCTGTGCTTATGCAGGAAAAGTATGAGGAAGCAATGGCTTCTCTTGGTGAGATGGAGAAGAGAGCTGTGATGGCAGAATCAATGTTGGAGGCTACCTTGCAATATCAGTCTGGCCAAGTCAAAGCGCAACCTTCCCCCAGGTATGGCTTAAAGTGGAACAGCTTAAGTACCGTAGATCATACGCCTTCTTCTAATAGCTTAAGCTTTTAGGGCACAACCAGGGTAGTGGAACCGAATATGGTTTTGTCATTGGTTGTGAATGGAGAGAAGACATATCAGTGGGGAAAATATCTGGTCATTTATCCATTCCATTTCTTTATCAGTAGACAGACATCTATCTGGTCAAGCATCAGTGTTGTATCTAGGTAGCCAGAGTTCATTGTCTAAACTCACGCACTTTCTATTGTGACCTTGTAACGCTATCGAGTTCTCTAGTCTAATTGCTATTCTTGTTTCTGTATTCCTAATTTATCCACGGCCATCACTCATGGTAACTAAGGTGTGGCATGTGTATCACATACAGGATAAAAAACTTTTGCTCCGTGTGTGCATGTGATGCTTCACTCTTCTAAATCTGGCACTCGCTGTTGTTGTTGAAGGAAAATAATTCTAAGTTAACGATTCTTTGTAGATCCTTGCATTCAGAATCTTCACCAAGATTTAGCAGTAATCAAGAGTCAACACAAGAGCCGCCCACCAGGAAGATAAGCCTTCTCAGTAGACCATTTGGACTTGGCTGGCGGGACCGCAATAAGGTCAGCACTGTAAATGCATTTATTTATCTTGAGGATGATCTGCTTGGCCATTCAGGCAATCAGGCTGTCCTTAAAAGGTTCAAGGCCAGTGTGGCTTTTTTGGGCACTCTCACTTTCTTTTATGTATAGCTACACTCTGTTTGCATACACGCATGATTTAAATTGTGTGCTCGGATGAAAGACTTTCCCACGTGAAAAAACACTTTGTCATGCCGTTTCATTCGGAGCTTATAACATAGCTGTACCAGGAAGCAACAATCACTGGTTTTGCTATTGTTGGTATTCTTGTCCTAAATTGCTCAAAATCTCGATGAATCTCAGATATTTAAATTGCTTTGCTACACACTTACTCTAACTTTAAGTTAAGAGCACGGGTTTGATATGTAGTGAGGTTTCTGACGTCATTTTCTGAATGCAGCAGCAGGGAAAACCAGCCAACACTGACGAACCGAATGATGTTAAGTCTACGGATGAGATCCAGAGTCCTAGCTCCCTGCTAAAGGAAACCAACGGCATCGAATCACAAGGCACTGAGCAAACGATATCAGGTTAATCGGGACCAACACCGTTTAAAGATAGGTCGGTCACTGGTCCCTCAAGTTCCTAGCCAGCACAAATATCTTTTAATCTCGGGCAAATGAACGCAGCAATTCAGGTGTAGTTTGAATGCACATATGTAATTCTTTTCCGCCATCCCTGTATGACCTCTGCATTTATTGTTTCGTTTGTTCTTTTTAAAATAACAATAAAATTTAGCAATATAGCATTGGCAAAGCGGAGAAAGGATGTAAAAAGGACGCGAGGTATATTTTTTTATAGTTGTATACTGTATGCGATCACCTGGGTAGACAGTGCAGTTGTGTAGATTTGGGTTGTTCCTGTAGTCATTGAGAGTGTAAATTTTATTTAGCGGAATGTTTGGAGTAGAAGAGGTGGATGCGGTGGCGGGTGCGTGATTCGGACAGGCAGGGCGAGCCTTGGTGCTTCAAACTCTAAGCCGAAAGATGAAACTGCAGATTTCTTGTTCTCTTCTTTTCTTTTTCCAATCGGGTTTGGTTACACATAATAATTGCAACATTTTGCCTTTTATCTGTTTCATTTTGAAGATGACAATTCGTGCCTACGCACGGCTTGTTCCTTCAGCTAAAGTAACGACAACTTCGTAGCTTTGAAAAGTCGGGGGAGTGCAACTTTGTCGCCCAGCTTACACCTTTGCCCGACACCGCACTTGGTTAGCCCAACACCTCCGCAATGTTGTCCGCCAACTTGTGACTGTCCTCGACGGATCCTATTGAAATTGAACCTATGAAAGTAGTTAGCGGGACCGAAGGATTTGCGAAGTCATTTTCTTTTACAAGAAGGCGCAGAATAACATTTTTATCTGCATCGGCTACTGGAAACTTTGAAGTTCCAGTCGACGAGATGTTGAACTGTTATGGAGATACGGAGGATTAATCCATCTGGCTTGAGCTTTTGGTCTGTACGTAGAGATTCACATGCTTTGCATTTTAAAGTGTACCATGCAGAAATCTATTCTGTTCTGCCCTCTTGGTTGTCTAACGTAAACATAAACTACTTGGCAGCGTGGAGAGACGTCTCTCCGCTTCTCATGTTTATGTCAACCCATCGCCTGGGGTGAACCAATCTCCTCTGCATATAATCTCCGAGGGCTGCCCTCAACTCACAAGAGCTCTTTTGGGAATGAGAACCCTAGCTGGTAGCAGAGCCAGGTTCGGTAAATCCAAGTGCATATTAAGCCCCTGCGGAAGGGAGTTCAATATCGCTTTGGAGGCGCCAACCTACCGCATATAATCTCCGAAGATGCCCTCAACTCAAAAGAGCTTTCTTGGGAATGAGAACCTTACTAGTACACAATCCTATGTAAGAAAAATTCATAGGCCAAGCTCCCCCCACCCAAAAAAAAAAAAAATACAATTCACTCACTAAAATGCGGAGCCATATCTTGAGAAATTTTTGGTCTTAGTTATATGTGTAGGCTTCCTAAGAGCCATTAAGAAGATTGCTTTAGCTTGAGGGTGTCCTTTTGATATGTATGGATAACTACGTATCTATATAGAATTGCATTAGCTTTTTTCAAGTACAATAACGAGATAAGTCGAACAAATAAATGCTGGATAAGTATAGCAGGAATTTACTTGAAGTTTTTTCCTTTTTTTTTTTGTCTATTTTAAGGATTTGATACACACACGCTTATCTTAATCATTCGTAAATTAATTTTAACAAGTGATAGAATTTTGAGAATCCTCTCTCTCTCTCTCTTCCTTATTCTGCTCAGCTCATCATTTGTTGGTACTTCGTACTAGGGGTGTCAACGGACCGGGCTGATATCCCGAGCCCGAATTGCATATGCCTCAACTCTTCGAGTTGGGTTGGGTCAAATCGGATTCTTTTTTATTTTATTTTTTTAATCAAAATCACTTGACAAGCTCATTGAATAAAAGAATATAAAAAAGAAAATAGGGGTGTCAAAAAAAGCTGGAGCTGACCCGGCCCGAGCCTTCGGCAGACAATACCAAGCCCGGCCCGAAAAGGCTTGAAAATTAGGTGATTTTTTAGGCCGAATTGAGTCGGGTCGGGCAGGCATAGGTTTCTTTGACACCCCTACTTCGTGCCATACACACACATTGTTCATACAAATTATCTGAGTTTGCCCTCTATTGCTTTTTATTGATTTTTTTTAATCCTTTTGCTATTTATTATTGAAGAGAAGAACAGCAATCGTCGCTGGCTCTCTCCCGTCGTCCTCCTCCTCGCCTTCTTCTTCTTCATGGATCTTCTCATTCTCCTTTCTCTCTCTCTCTCCCCCCATGACGATGAGCGGACGGGAGCTCGAAAACAAGATTTCCAACTTGGAGTCTTCTATCGATCGCCTTGCCCAAGCCTTGGCCCTGTATTTCGTGGCGCCTCAGGCTCGCGCCCGAGATGCGTTGCGTGCATGCTGGGGATGCCTATCGTCCTCATCTTGCTGGTCATGGCTCCCTGCTCCGTCAACTTCACGAAATGCGTGCTGCGGCTCGTGGTTTTGCACGAGGAGCTGCGAGCCGCGAAGCTTCCGGACAGGGAGGATGGCGCCGGGAGGAGAACCCGCTGGGACAAGTATCGCAGTCTTGGCCGTCTATGTATGTTCTCTTCTTCGCGGGTACCATCAAGAGTGTGATTAGCCTGATGCCGGCGTGTCCCAAGTTGAAGCTCCGTTTTAGCTCTTCAGGTGCTTGAACTTGTTGGAGGTTCTTTTTGTCAGGCTTTTCAATCTAAGTTCTAACCAGGTGTTTCTGAACTTTCTTTGTATTCGGGATTTTCTGCTTGGTTTTATCGAGGGACTCTCAGCGAATTAGAAACAAACTACTCATTCGCTCTTGTAAGCCAAGCTTAGGACTCAATATCCAAGTCCACGACCAGAAGACTGCCATTCTTTTACGTTAATAATTCAGAATTTATGTCGACGTTACAGTTATTTCGATGGCTTGTCTAATTGTCATCGCAGTCCGCCAAAAAAAAAAAAGCATAAAAATGGGTGGCTGATTCCGATCATCATTCCGAGAAGCTTTAAAGGACAACCAAACTTGAAATAGATCTCCTTGCGCACTATACAATAATATTGCTTTACCAACTAAAAGTTACACTGACCAAAACTACGTGGCTCACGTTACAACAGATTATTTTCTAAATGATCACGAAGTGTCCTATGAGCCTTTTTAGATTGTACAATGACAACCATCAAGATGCTCATTCTTTGTTTTCCCATTATGTCATTTTTTTTTTGGCTTTGACCCCTCGAAGAATACACGACAACTCAAGGTTATGACTTTACACACATCACTTCGAGTTTGGTCTATTATCATTCTACTCGAGTCGACGGTATTATCATTACAAAACTGTTACTATTATTACTAGCTTATTACAAAAGAGAGTCTTCAAGGTCACAAGATCGCTTCTCTGGGTTGGCGGGCGAAAGGCCCTAAAACGGAAAACACGGTTCCTACGATATTGTGTGTGTGTACATATATAAATATCAACATGGCTTGATTTCCACACGCAATGTTTCGAAGGTTAGAACAAGTCATTTTCGAAGGAGAAAATTCAGGGCTAAGTACTCCGTAAGATTTAGGGCGCGCATGAATTGTAAGAATATTATATTTTAATATTCAATTGTAGGCTTTATTAATTATTATTGTAATTATTAATTGGTCTAATAAAAAAAGATATATATACAGTTTCCTAATTCTAGTCGGATATGGGGCTAGATAGTGTGGGTCGAGATAAACCTAATCTTTGATGAGGGGTAGGTTTCATTCTCAATAAATAGAGCTCAAGTCCATACTCTAAATTCTAATGTCCACATAACCTTATATATAGAATTGTCTGAAGCGAGAGTGATGGGCCGTCTCATTAAAGCTAATGATAAATGGGGTTTATAGATGAGAAGATTTTGAACATCAGATTATCGCAATTTCACATCAAGAACGATGAACGAAACAAAGTGTATTAATCTTTTAACTCTATGGACTATGGATTAGTGTATCTATACGTGTACATATTGGGTTGTTGCATACGGATGAAATACATAGCCTACATGTGGTATCAGAGCTTACGCGTATTAGGTCGCGAATCACGTTCTCGGTGTTTTTTTGAAATTTTAGTTTTGTCGAAATTTAAAGAAAATTATATATTCCGAAAAGGGCTCGATGAGACGAGAAAAATTGTATCAAGATCGTCGCCGGCGACCGCCGGACGTGCTGCCACGCGCGGCCAGAAGCCTCTGCCCATCGGGCGCATGGCATCAACTCGCCTCATGTGCTGGCCAAGCCCCGAACGTGCGCAACATGTGCAGAGCTGACGTCATTTGACGTCATCCAGCCGGGTGTAAACCCGACCGGACCCGTGACCCAACCCGAATCAGTTGACCGTTGACTCGGATCGTCCGTTGACCGTTTCGATCGGATCGCCTCAACCTGGTTCGCGAAGTTCGGCTAAAGAGCGGTGGGACCGGTCTAGCCGGTCGGACCGGTTTCAAAATCAACTGGAGATCGAAACACGTGTGCAGCACGTGTCAGCGTGTAGGCCTCACGCGTCGAAGCTTCCGGCGGAGCGTAAGGGAGCGTGAGAGGTCCGATAGAGATGTTCCAGGTATCGGCGTGCTCGTATGCTCATGCTTTACAAGATGATATATTTATTTAAAATGTTTGATACTTTTATGGATGGAAAATACCTATGAAACTTTAGATACATGCTTAATTTGGGGTATTTTTGAAGTATTTGCTGGTATTTCTATATGGGTTCATGAAATACAGGTACAAACTTACATGAAATTATCACATGCAGTTATGTGGAGCATTATTTATCAATTTCATGTTTATGGTTCGACATGAATTATTGAGGTATCAATGAAAATTAGCAAGGCGTGTAATTTTGAGATGATTGCCTCTAATTTCTGAAATTGCATGCATACGGTAAATGTGAAATATAAAGTAGTATCCCAATTTCAAGTAAATTTGGTTGGGTTTTGACCGCCAAAGCAGCACGCTTGGTTAAGTTTAATAAAGAACACGTTACATGATATTGGGATGTCTCCTGTTTTAAGCGTACTTTTACTCCTAAATGAGGTAATTGCGTATTGATACATGGAGGGTTATATGTAAAATATATGGTTGAGAATTGATTAGTCTAAATGCTGTCATACACCTAAAGGTGGTGATTAACAAAGATTGAACTAAATTCTCATGGCCGCTGTCATGTAGGGAGTATACAATTGCATGTTATGTTTTCTGTCCAAATGTGATTATATGATGATGTATTTATCTCTCAAGGTGAAATTTCACATTATGCAAATTAAAAATATTGATTATTTTTCAATTACCATTTCTGTGAACAGCAACTCCATAGCTATTGAGATTCTTACTGGTAATAATTTTAAGAAGTAGATAGATGATTTTCTGTTTGGTATGGAACTGACAGATGTTCATATTGCTCTTAATGAAGATAGGCCGACAGCTCTTACTAATGAGAGTAAGATGCCCAAAAGGCATATTTTGCTGCTTGGTAAAAGAGCAATAAGATTTACTTACCGTCAATGAAGTAATTCATACAGGAACATCTTAGAAGTGATTTTGTTGCTAACATCATTGCTAGACAAATGATGGAACCCTTGGTAGCTAGAAATCGTTACTCTCCTAATGTTGAGGTTGGGATACATATGTCAGGATTATTCAGTTTGAAGTATAATGATTCTGCTAGTATTAGGGACTATGTCGTGAGGATGGTAGATCTGCAATCAAAGCTTAAAGGGCTTAATGTTCCAATTGTTAATGCTTGTATCGTACATCTTGCGCTTAATTCTCTTCCATCCGAGTTTGGTATTATCCAAACACAAAATAACACCGCTGATCAAGCGCGGACAATCAATGACTAAATTGCAAGGGTGGTGTCAGAAGAGACCAAGCTGAAGAAAGCTAACACACATATGGTTATGTATATTGCTTCCAATTCTGGTGCCAAGAAGGGCAAGGGCAACAAGAATCGTAAAGGAACTCTCATTTGCTGGTCAGTATGACAACTTGGGGGTAAAGAAACCGACTTGTAAAAGGGATGGTAATGCTGGTAAGGATGGTCTTTACTTTTTCTGTAAGAACGGAGAACACGTAAAGAAAGATTACGTTAAACATAAGAATTGGTTATCTAAGCGCGAGCCTAAAGGTAATGGTTCTTTAGCGTTGGTTTATGAATCTAATTTATCAGAAGCCCCATCTTGTTCATGGTGGCTAGATAGCGGTGCAACTAATCATGTTGTGTTTACCATATAGAGATTCATAAATTGGAGGAAGCCTAATAAGGATGAATCAAAGCTCACTGTGGGAAACAACAATAAAGTTCACGTCGAGTTCGTGGGAGATGTCATTTTAATTCTATATTATGGCTTTAATTTGATGTTAATAAATATATTTTATGTACTTTTTTTAAATGGAGTTTAATTTTCGTATCAAGTTTGGACATGTGTGGTTACTCTTTTAAGATTTCAAACTCTGCAATTTCTATTTCTTTTAATTTAAAAAAAATCGGGTATTGCACTACGTCCAATGGATTGTACAGATTATATTTGTCTTCCAACGAAATATGCATCACATATACAGTTGAAAAGCTTGTTTCCAAAAGACCTCTACCTAAAGAACAGTTCTATGCAGTATGGCACAAACGTCTCGATCACATCTCTAAAGAAAGAGTAGAAAGACTGGTAAATGTTGACATTCTACCCACTTTTATAAGTGACTTAGACACATGTATAGACTGTCGTAAAGGTAAGATGACCAGAATAACGAAGAAAACTGCAGTCCGTAGTTCTTATTTGTTAGATATCATCCATATAGATATAAGTGGACCCTATACAGCAACGTTGTGTAGGACTTTTATTTTATCACATTTATATATGATTATGCCCGATATGGGTTATCCGTACTTGATTAAGGAAAAGTCTGAATTTCTTGATAAGTTTAAGATTTTTTGGACTGAAGTCAAGAAACAGATGGGGAATGTCATAAAAATTATCAGATTTGACCGCGATGGTGAGTACTATGGTCGACATGGCGATACTGGATAGCTTAAAACGCCATTTGCCAAGTACTTAGAGTATTCTGGGATTGTGGCTCAGTTTACTATGCTCGGTAGTCCTGAACAGAACGGTGTGGCCGAAAGGCGTAATTGTACTCTTATGGATATGGTGAAGAGTATGATTAGCAGATCTAATTACCTAGTTTTTTATGGGGTGAGGCCTTAAAACGGCGCTTTATATATTGAATCGTGTTCCTACTAAATTTATACCACTTACTCCTTTTGAATTGTGGACTGGACGGAAGTCTAGCTTGAATCATCTGAAGATTTAGGGATACCCTGCATATGTAAAATTGCATAATCCAACTTTGAGCAAGTTGGACTCCAAAACTACTCGTTGTTATTTTGCGTCTTTTCCAGATCATTCAAAGAAAAATATCGATTTTATAATCCCAATGGATGATCAAGAATAGTGGATTCACAGACCGCAAAGTTTCTGGAGCTTGATGTAGCAAAAAAGGGTAATTGCTCACAAACTATTGAGGATAACAGCATAGTGAGTACTCTTATGTCGTTTTTTATACCTGTATAGACAATTGTGGAAGTTCTTGTACTACAGATTAAACTTGTTGAGGCTTAGGAACCTGTTACTGAAGCAGTTCCTGATGAAGTTTTTCAAACCTCTCAAGAACAGAATGAGGTAGAAGATGCTCCTCTAAGGCGATATGTTAGGCATAAACGATCAACTATACCACCGGACTATATTGTCTATCTAGGAGAACAAGATTATGATATTGGTTGTATCGTTGATCCAGTGACTTATACAGAAGTTATTTCTTATCCTCAATCTGATTTATGGTTAGATGCAATGAAAGATGAGATGTTGTTTATGAAACATAATGATGTTCGGGAGCTTATCGAATTACCTGAAAGTTATAAACCTGTTGATTGTAAATGGGTTTTTAAGACCAAAAAAGACTTCGCAGGAAAGATTGAAAAATTTTAAGCTAGACCAGTAGCTAAGGGATTTACTCGAAGATAAGGAATAGATTATGAGTCAACTATTTCTTCAGTTTCTTCTAAAGACTCTTTTAGAGTAATTATGGCTTTAGTAGTTCATTTTAATATGGAGCTATGGTGATTTAGATGTACAAGTTTATATGACACAACCAAAAGGTTTTACAGCAGATGATACAAGTAATCTGGTTTGTAAATTGAAAAAGTTTATATATGATTTGAAGCAAACTTTTGACAGTGGTACTTGAAGTTTCATAGTGTTATTAATTCTTTTGGTTTTGTTGAGAACAAACTAGATCAATATATATACTATAAGATCAATAGGAGAAAATTTATATTTCTTGTTCTTTATGTTGATGAGATCTTGCTTGCTAACAGCGATATAGCGTTGATGCATGAGACAAAAAGGATATTGTCACAAAATTTTGGTATGAAGGATCTTGGTGAAGCGTCTTTTATCCTTGGCATTGAGATTCATATGGATCGTTCTCGCTGTATATTGGGCTTATCTCAGAGGGCTTCTATTGATCGTATTTTGAAACTATTCAATATGCAAGAATGCAAATCAGGGATTGCTCCTGTCTGCAAAGGTGATAAATTGAGTCTTTTCATAATGCCCTTATTCAGATATTGAGAAAACACAAATGAAGAATGTACCTTATGCTAGTGCACTTGATAGTATCATGTATGCTCAAGTTTGTACTAGACCAGACATTTCTTTTGCAATAGGACTTATAGCCAAGTATCAATCAAATCCAGGACACGAACACTAGATTGCTGCCAAGAAGGTTTTGAGGTACTTAAAAAGGACTAGAGACTATATGCTTATTTACATATATGTTCATAACTTGCAGCTAGTGAGGTATTCAGATTCCGATTATGCTGGTTGTCAGGATGACAAGAAGTGGACAACATGGTATATCTTTATGCTAGCAGGTGGTACAGTATCATGGAAAAGTGAGAAACAGAAAACGGTATCATCCTCTACTATGCAAGCGGAGTTTATAACATGCTTTACAGCAGCTACTCAGGTTATTTGGCTCCGGAATCTCATTAGAGAGTTGACGGTGCTCGATTTTGCTGATAAACTCATATAGTTGTATTGTGACAATAACTCTACAGTGTTGTTTATTAACAACAACAGAGATCTCAAGGAGTATAAGCATATGGAGGTCAAGTTTTTGACCATAAAGAAATCCATGCAGAATGATGATGTTGCGGTAGAGCATATAACTACAGAAGCTATGATTGTTGATCCATTGATTAAAGGTCTACGCCCTTGTATATTTGAACGACATGCCATTAATATGGGCTTAGAAGTATCATGGGATGCCATTGTTTAGTGAGAGCTTTCTAGTTTTTTGCTCTAATAAAGTTTACAATATTGTGTTACTTTTAGTAATGGTTTTGATACGTATTGAACATTTACATTCTTTGAAGCATTTTGAATGTGATATTGTTATTGAATGCATATTTGTTGAAAATCTCAAGGAATTGTGTAAACCTTGAGTGATGGCTGAGGCATTTATTTTAACTAAATACATATGTCTTGTTACACGTAAAATATAGTTAATTATAAAGATAAGACATATGTTGGTTCATTGGAACCGTAAAGATGTTCTATCGTGACACATCCTGTTTTATAACACATAAAGTGAGAGAATGGTGACTGACAAGGAGGATAACATATAAGATATCTCTATTGTTTGAGATGTTATCTAATTGCCACATACTACATCAAATTCATATGAATAGAGTTAAGAGTATTCGTGGTTATGGATGGCTTTGTGTCTTCTAATGCAGTTACTAGTATGGTCTGGTGCTTAAAACTTTATGAGATCGGATTAACTGTTGGGAATTATTTCTAGACCAATATAAATATGCGCATATATAGTACAATTTTAATTAATTTCGCCCAAGTGAGAGATTGTTAGAATGTTATATTTTAACATTCAATTGTGGGCTTTATTAATTGTTATTGTAATTATTAATTGGTCTAATAACAAAAGATATATACATTTTCCTAATTCTAGTTGGATATGGGGTTGGATAGTGTGGGCCGAGATAAACATAATCTTTGATGAGGGGATATGTTTCATTCTCTATAAATATAGCTCAAGTTCATCCTCTGAATCTTAATACACACATAATCTCATATATAGAATTGTCTGAAGTGAGAGTGAAGGGTCGTCTCATTGAAACCAGTGATAAAGGGGGTTCATAGAGGAGAAGTTTTTAGGCATCGGATTATCGCAATTCCGCATCAAGAACGATGAATCCAAAACAAGTGCGTTAATTCTTTAACTCTATGAATTATGGATTCGTGTATCTATACGTGTATATCTTGGATTGCTGCATATGAATGAAATACACAGCTTACATGAATGTCATTATGTTTCTCTATTTTTATGTTTTTTGTTCCGGGAAATATGTTTGAAACAGAAATTCATTTGACAATGCAATGGAATTTTTCTATTCTTGGGCTAAACTTTTGACTCAGAAATAGGTTTTGGAAGAAAATTGATAAGTTATAAAAAGCTACTTTTTTGTTTCAGAAACAAAAAGTTGAAACAACTTGCTCATTTTTCCTCCCACGTCACTGCCAGCCGCCACCCTCCGCCACTTGCAGTCGATCGCCGGCCACCCCCGTCGCCTCTGGTTACCCTTCGCCGGCCATCGCCTGCTACCGCCACTGGCGGTCTCCTAGGGCCGCCGCCGCCGGTTGCCTGCCGTATTGCCGCCGAACGCTGGTCTTCGCTTGTTGCTGGCCACTGTCGTCGTTGTTGCCGCATCCAGCCGCCGGTTGTCCTTCGCCCGTCATCGGTCGCTGACAACCTCTGTTGGAAATAGGATTAGGGAAGATAAATTTTATGCCATTATTGAACGAATTTCTGTTTCGAAAATAGAAAAATTATATTGTTATCAAATGTAATTTTTAGTTGAGAAGCTCGTCTAGAAAATAAAAATGAAAAAAATTATTTCTTGCCAAAAATAGAGCCACTAAACGGAATGACATTCATCCGCGCCCTTAATCAGTCCACAATGAAGTCGCTATGATGTCGCGACCCTCTAGGGGGGGTTTAGAATTATTTCCCCAGGAGGTTTCACAAATTGCCTAGTGACTTGCAAGGTGGCCCTTGCTGTTGGGTCGGGCCGTCCCATGCCCGATCGATCGCCACGTCAGCTTCCTCATTTTCATTATGCGGATTGATTTTTCTTAAGAGTTCCTACTAATCTATTACGGGCGATTAGAGGTCAAGTGAAAAACAAGGGAGTGCATTTTATTTTGACAAACTAGAGATTCAGGTTATAGGGACTTGGTTACACTGAAGAATTATCAGACGCCCCAAATAGCCACATTTTTTTTTCTCTTTTATGTGAAAATGTTATATGCAATCGTTTTATCAATTTTACTTCTATATTTAGAATTAGAAGGTGTAATCTAAGTTAATTTAAATAAACATTCGACTGAGATATGATATCGTCAAAGTAAATAAATGCGCGGTTCTCTGGAATATGCCTTATTTTTTGGCGTAAGATCTTATCCATTAATAGTATTATGTAGGTTGTAACTCGAAAACTTTGTTTTAATTTTTTTGGTTTTTCGCGCAATTTACGTGATATATGGATTAAATTCCCTTATGATCCTTTCATTCTATAGGCGGATGCTTCTTTCTTGGCTCTAGGATGACGATTGACGTGAGGTAAAATGTGAAACATGTCGCGCAAGCTAATGGCTACACTTTCTCCGTCGACTTTTGTTGTATAGAATCAACTTCTGCTATTACCAAAAAAAGAAAAAGAAAAAGCCGGGAACAACGACATGGCAACATTTCAGCTCTAAAAATTTAATTTTTTCTTCTATTTCTGGAGAGAAATAATTTTTTTTTTACTTTTTCAAGTGGCTCCAAAACTACTTCTGGAAGCAAAAAATAAAAATATGTTTCAGAAAAGTAAGAAAATAAAGTTGCGTAACCAAACGGATTCTTACTCCAAAAGAAATTTTAAAGTAGAACTTCTACTCTAGAAGTGTTGTCATGCTCGCCATAAAGAATCAATTTGATGGATCTTTGACTAGATGCTTGAAAGAACAAATAGATAAATTAAGTGATTTGATTGCAAAAAAACAAAACAAAACAAAAGTACACTAAGTTTGTCAATATTAGTGTATGACGCTCATTTTAGTGCTAATATTTTTTTAAAAATCACTTAAGTGTCAATTTTTTTATTATTAAAAAACGGTTATTTCAATGCCAACTCCGGTAAGTTTCACTAGAAATATGACATAGCATCTACATGGCTAGCCGGAGCATCCTAGTTAGCAAAAAAAAAATCAATAAAGAATTCATGTCATATTACAAAAAAGGTGAAAATAAACAAAACAACTAAAAATAAACTAAAAATAAAAAAAATAAAAAATAAAAAGCTAAGTTGTGGCAGCAAGGGCCCTCGCCGCCGACAATAGGTGGGCGAGTACCAAGGGGGCTCGTTGAGTCCCAGTGACCCCCACCGAGGCCTTGCTAGGCAATGGTGGGAGCCGCTGCAATTGCAAGCTTTTGTGTGTGTGTTTTTTCTTAAAGTTATTTTTCTGTTTAATTTTAATTCTTAAAGAAAATTAACTTAATTCTTAAATTTAAAGCACACGTGGACTGAATTTTAAAAGAAAAATTGCCATGTGGACGCCATGTGGATAGAATTCTTTTTAAAAATTCCACATAATATTAATAAATTAATAAATTTAAAGAAGGCCACGTGTCCTGTTTCGCCAGAGTTAACACTTAAGTACTCATTTTTTTTTTATCGAAATTGGCACTTAAGTGATCGTTTTTTCTTCGATTTGGCACTTAAGTGATAAAAAAAATATCGGCACTAAGTGAGCGTTGCACACAAATATAGGCACGCTTGCCGTACTTTTTTCCTCAAAAAAAGGGGAAAATTATAGGTTCAGAAATTAGTTAAAATTAGGTATTGTCATATGGATAGATGATACTTGAGAAAAGAGCTCTTCATTTACCGAGTGAATTTAATTAAGAAATAATTTAACGATTTCTCTTTCACTTTCGTTAATAACTAATTTAACTCTGCTCACACATGGCCCCGTTTAACGTTTAATAGGTATGTTATCACATGCTCCTCCGTAAGACTCTCTAGGTTGTCGCCACGTGTACTTATCCAGTTTGCATATAGCATCCCCACCTTGTAAGATACTACTGGTTCCTTTCTTTCGTTCTTTTTTTCGAGCGTACTACTGCTTCCTTGATTTTGAGGAGTTTTAGGAGAATGTTTACCATATATGGCATTAAGATTTATATGCATTATACAGATTCGATTCTTTTAATTGCCAAGATTTTTTTTTTTTTAATTCTTTATTTGTCTGTCCTACCTCTAACTCTTCTCTTTTGCTCTGCCTCTTTGCAAAAGTGCGAGAGCCGAACCTCGCACCTATGTTAATAGCGTCCTCACCCATCAATTTCTTTACCAATTGGGCCACTTGTCTATTGACAATAGCTTTGCAGTATATTGAATTGATAACTTTAGTTAGTAAAAACAATATAAATTTGTAATTATTTTTTTAGTTTTCTTTTACTCATATTACGAGCTTTTTAATTTCACCCACGTAATGGGGGCAGGTACATCATTTAGCAAACATGCAAAAGGTGGGGAAAGAATGAGAATCTATTTTCTAAAGTTCCCACCATACATGATTTTATTTCAAAATACCCCGAACTTGATCACCCGAAGTGGCTCTGTTTGATGAAGTTCTTCGAACTAGACTTTGCTCCAAATTTTCCTTGAGTTTGATTGTTTTAACTCAATAACCTCCGAACTCGACCTTACTGAAGATAATTAGCTAACCGAAACGAATATGTGATTTTGACACGCATGTTTTGTAACTTTCCCAAGGTCATTTTTGTTTGGAAATCACCATAAGCCTGACTTGAATTGAATTATAAAATCTCTGAACTGATCTTACCTCATGCTTCTCACAAGTAATAATGTGCCTAGCTGGGTCGGCGTCGTCCACGACATTCTCAAAACAGTTTTTTTCTCTCACGATTACAGAGATTTACCATCTTCAATTTTCCTATCTATGCCCAAGATACTCTTAAGCATTTTTCTTTTTTAATCTCTAAAGTTAGGGCACATAAGCAGCTTTGTAACGTTTTTTATGTTCACGTGAGTGGCAAGAGAGAAATGTGTCTTTTTATCGACTGAAAATGCCCCAGACAAAGCAGTGAAATGTGCATATGTTCATTGCAGGTCATTGTTTTGAAGGGCGGGCGCTTAACTCATATGGATATCGAGCCAAGGTGATCAAGCTCGTGGGTATGTTGAAACAAAGTCAAAACTGGAAGGAATTTCAAGAAAAAAATGCACCGCTTCGAAAGGTTGTCAAATCGAGAGGGCCCTCAAGTACTATTTATTTCGCAAAACATGAATAATTTGTTTCGCGAGAAGACGGTTATTGAGACAATTTTACTGTTAATAATAACTTAGGCTCCCTTTTTATGGAAAATGTGACGTTTTTTAAAAATATTTTTCAGATAGTCATTTTTCAGGAAAACGACTATATTTTCCGATAAACTGAAAAATATTTGTCATGGGATACGAGAAATCTCACTTGATTTTGTACTGTCATCGTTTGATTAAAAATTACTTACATGGATCCAACCGCCCTACGTGGCACAACCTACGTTAACATTTGTGCATGTGTATGTAAACCAAATTTTTAATAACTTCTAATCATAACACTTTATATTTTTTTTTTCTTATTTTGTTTCCTTTCTACTGCCAGCCGCCAACAGCAGGCAAGTTCATGCCTCACCTATGGCATAGGAAGAAAGAAAGGAAAACAATAAAAAAGAATTCAAAAATAAAAATAAAAATAAAAATAAAAATGATTAAAAAGAAAAGGATTGTGAAGGGAGGAAACATGAGGGAAAACTTTTTCCTCTTTTCGAAAAGTAAAAATCATTTTCCCCACGTTTAAAAGTGTTTTTTCCACGGGTCAAAAATGTTGCCGTTGTTGATTAGTCTATTTTTCGTGAACTAAATGCGAGAAAACCCAAAAAATATTTTCTTAAAATTCGTTTTCCGTGAAATCGAAGCCTACAGTCAAAGCATCTACTGGCATTCCATCTGATCCGACCAACCATCTAGACTGGACTCAAAATCCCATTTTTTGTGCAGCGCTGTAATTTCTTAACAAAAAATTCCATCAGAACGACCTCTGAATCACAGAAAAGGCCAGGCAGTTCAACTTTCTCACATGAAGAAGCCACAGAGCAATTGGGGCTCGATTTCTTTTCCCTTTGAACGGTGATGTTAATGCAACGATGTGTCTTTTCCCTTTCACTGGTCCCTTCTTGCTCTGGGAGTGGAGGAACTTGAACGGAAACTCTGAGCTGACTCCGAATCTGGGTCGTACATTTGGCAAGCTAGATAACTAAGCGCCGTCACCACATCCGCGATGACTGGCCTCATGTTAGGCTGCTCCTGAACACACATAGCGGCCACAGCAAGAGCTTGGTATAAGCCTCTCGCTGGGTATTGCCCTTGCAGCATCGGGTCAGCCATCTGCGAAAACTTCCTCCGATCTCGAAATAAGGGGCGGGCCTGCAAAAAAGTTCTAATTAGGAAGGTGACTAGATACTGCTTTCTGGTTTGCTCATTAAGAAAGGAGAAAAAGATCTCACAAATGCAACAATTTTTTTTTCTCCTGTTTAAATCTTGGAATTGGTAAATATGCAAATCAAAACTCTGGCTAGTAGACTTGCGCAGCAATGTCAAAATATGAGTAGCACTACAATACATAGGTTGCCTTGAGATAATAATATACAAGTAGAAAGGATTCCCTAGTGTAGCAGAAATCATCACTTGTCTAGAACAAGGCTAGTACATGACAGTAATGTGAAAAGATATCCTGTCCAAGACAGCTCATAATTAGTATCTTAATATATTATAAGACTACTTAAAATTCGCGTCATATTCCTGCGGATCTAGTCCCCCAATCATAATAAGAAGCCTCCACTTGCTATCATTAATGTAGTTAAGGATTAGGTTTGCTACTGAGTGGAACTTTGCTGCTTTCATGTAGATAAGGATTATGTTTGCTATCATCAATGTAGTTAAGGATTATGTTCACTACTAAGAGGAACTTTGCTGCTTTTAAGTGTCATGTTTTTATGGTGTTCCTTTCTTTAGCACAAAACCAGAGTTGCAATACCCCAGAGAGCACAACAACCTTCTAAAGTTCTGACAAGGCAACTCATCCTGAAATTGTACGAAGCAAGAACTCCCAGACGCAGAGAGTTTATATTTTTCTCTCCCCAAAACCAAATAATAGAGAAAAAAAGACCCTAACAATAAGCTCCTGAAAAAATTGGAGCGCCCAGAGAGTATGCCCCCACTAAAGGGGAAAATGATATCTACGCTAATTTATTTGTTCATGGAGATTGTTCATTCCAAGAGCATTTGCTTACTGCATCAGCTGCATGCTCCTTGGGCCTTGGCCTTCACCTGCCGACCAGCCTCTTCCTAAGTCTTTGCATGTTCTTCCCAATGTCATTTTAGATATTCTTAAGTTTTGGTTCAAAATTTACCCTAAAGCCCACCAGCTTACCCTAGAACTCCTATGTTAGAAGTACAAATATATTATTTTCACATATCAAATAGAGAAAATAAAATATGAAACACTAATCTCATGATGACCTCTTTTCCAGGTAGTGGGGATCCACTAATTTCTATCCCATCCTTCTATCTCGACTTATGTTCAAACCAATTCAGCTGTGCCAGACCATGTGGAGAGATTAAGTAAATACAGAAAATAACAAAATATGCAGCTGCCACAGCTCTTGCACTGATGCGTTTTCCTGCAACTGCAGATATGTTTAGGAAGTGATGCAACAATGAATAGTTTACAATGAAAACCCATTTAGGATTCTTTGCACTGTCCTACATGAATATGCAAGAAATCTCAACTAAGATGCCAAAAGCATAGATAAGCAGAGAAAATGCTGAGGGGTCTTACCCATGCAACCAAATTGTGCTCTCCAGCAGCTTTTGAGTTATCAATTGCTTTTCTACCAGTGATAATTTCTAGGAGGACCACTCCAAAGCTATAAACATCAGATTTTAACGTAAGCTGCCCTGTCATTGCATATTCAGGTGCACAGTACCCATAGGTTCCCATTACTCTGGTGGATACATGTGTCTTGTCCCCAACAGGACCCAGTTTGGCCAAACCAAAATCAGATAGTTTGGGGTGATAGCCTCCACCAAGTAGGATATTCGAGCATTTTAAATCACGATATATAACTGGGGGATTGGCTTTATCATGCAAGTACTCCAGACCCTTCGCAGCGCCTGCAGCTATTCTCATTCTTGTATTCCAGTCTAGTCGCTGTCTATCTGGTGGTAGGTCTGAAAAGAAGTATCGGGAGAAAGTCGGTCAATTGCATCGCTCATCGCAGGTGTTACCATTGAATGGTATCTTTCACAAAAGAATTTAAACATTTGACGCGATATAACGCAACCAGGATATTGTATGAGCACCAGAAAACAACAAAAAGATGACATCATTGTCTAAAGCTAGTTTTTGGCACTTTGATTGAGGTGATTGCCAGAACAAAAGGAACTTGAAGGCATCTTAAGAAATAGCTAGAAATTCAAAGGAAAATTCATTAAACAATTCTAGAGGTGACTCGATCATTTGATCCTCTCTTTGTCATCACAGTCTTGTTGAATGCTATTTTATAAATCTTGTAGCACATGTAGCTGGGAAACTTTTGATGCCTTAATGTTAGTTTTAACACAGAACATAGAGAAGTTCGAGTTCCAATGAGTTTACCATGCAAATGATCTTCCAAAGAACCCAATGGCATATATTCATAGACTAACAGCCTTTGGTCGCCATCAGCACAATAACCAATTAAATTTACAAGATTAGGATGGTGAAGTAGGCTTAGCATCAAGACTTCGACCAGAAATTCTCTGTTCCCTTGCAGCCCATTACGATCAAGTTGTTTAATAGCAACAACCTACAAACAGAAGAAATGAGTCAATCTTAACCACAGGTGCATCAAATTATAGCACCTAACTTCCACCACGGAAGTCAAGGAAAGCATGATGAAGAATCTCTTCGTTGTTACATCACTATTCTAGCATCCAATATCTTAATTAACAACATTCAGTTCATTACTATAACATACCATTTCCACTCTATATCTCACTATAAGTAGGTCCACTTTTAAGCTATACCAGCTGACCAACATACTTTAACTATTGACAAATTTTCATTTTATCTTCGGAGCTAGATTCATGAAGTGGAGATGAGGATCAAAAGGAAAAAGAAAAGGAAACACTTTGGCCTGCATTTTAACCGGGTAATGGAATATTCAGCAAACCTGATTTGTACTCTCCAAACGCCCTTTATATACTCTGCCAAAACCGCCTTCTCCCAAGAGGCAGTCTGACCTGAAATTCTTCGTTGCAGAAGCTAGTTCACGAAATGTGAAAGTATGAGCAGCAATGTGATCAGACCCACCATCCTTATCCCCCTCCTTACTTACATTGAAGGCCGGCTTTACCTTCAGTTTGTCTGCTTCAAGATAAGAATATCAATGTATAAAGCTTGATGCTATCGACATACAGATACAGACTGATAATATCCCACATGACATAAATTGCATTTGCAACATAAAAGAAACAAATGCCCTTCCGAAGAGCAAAAAAGAGATGGGAAGAGAGGGACAAAGTAAACCCGCATATGATTTACAAAAATTAGCAAAATCATAGTCAAGTCAGTAGTGTATCCATGAAGCGCATAAAAAACCACTAATGGTTTCTATGTTCAATTGGATTCTTCTCAATGACACTGCATTTAATTGCCAGTCATCCTGGAGAGCCTAACAAGACAAATTACCTCTCAGTCTACTTATCATAAGAACGCGCACAACAAGACCAATCAAAATAGTTCCCACATTACTTCAAATTGAAACAGCCCAAGTAAACCTGATACCAAATCAACTACCATATTTTCCCCCTCGAAACAATAAAAAAGTTGGTCAAACCATATGCAAATATAAACAAATAAAACTTTTGAACACCCAAAGGAATCAACAGAACCAAGATCTTCCCTTCAACCGAACGAAACGCACAGAGTACAATTTCTGACATCAAACTTCTGCAGAAGACTAATACTCCGCCACAGTGCCCTCAGCTCAGAATTCGAACGTCAAGCAATTAAATTTTGAAGGAAAACATCCACCAATAATAGCCCAACAACAACAGAAACACACATTACGATCACAAAATCCAATCCAGAACAGATCAAGAAGCCTGACGTTCCCCCGCCCCCCCCCCCCCGCTTCAAAAAAAAAAAACGTAACAATGACCCAAAACACTTCTCGTAACTTGCAGGAGCAAAACTCAAGTTACAGTGATGTTGATCATCACGGACTGTGCTCAAAAAGCACATCAAAATGGAGGCTTCGATTTCGGGCGAGAAGCGATGATGACAAACAGGAACACTGAGGAGTGTTTCCTCATCTGCGGGGAAGAGTACCTGAAGTTGATTGGATCTGGTAGTCCGATTTAGTGCTCTGCTTCTTTGTAGTTTTCTTTGATTTCCCAGAACAGGGACACCAACCCATGTTCTCTGGTGATTTCTCACTTACCTTGCACTGGGAGAGAGAGAGAGAGAGAATGAGCTTGGGTTAGGAGAGGCAGGGGAGGTGGAGACAGAGGTAGAGACTGTCAGAGAAATCTTTTGTCTTTTGTTCTGTTTTTGTTCCCCCTGCATTCGGGCCCCGTGTTCAAATGAAATTACCATTCCACCCCAAAAGTTTCATTGTATTTCGCTTGCTTTGGACGTTCAATTGATTCTTCGCACAGTCCATCTTATTACAATCCAATCCCAGGAACAATGTCTCTTGAGGTTGGTCTGAAAGAATAACCGTCATTGGAACTCAAATGTTTTTGAGTAGTATGAACTTTGTTTCACCGAAAATATCCCACTTTTATATAAATAAGCTTCGACTCAAAAAATATTTCGAATAATTCGTATCATGATCAAATTATTTCATCATTTGCGTTCGTTTAGTTATTTCATCATTTGCATTCGTTTAGATTGCTAATTGAAGTTGAGCGATCAACTATACAAATTCAAATGGTTCGAAATTGCTAAGATCAAAATCAAAACAGTTCTAGGCAGTTGAATGAATTGAAATAGAGATTTTGTTACCAGAGTGTGAGGATCCAAAGGAAGCATAGTAATATAAACTATCATTTTCTTAAATTTAAGATTCAATCGCTCACTCTTTCGATTCTTGTTCGGTCTATTCGGGTTCGCGAATGCTAAAGGCTGTACCTTGGGCACCAAATTGGTTGAACCAATACCTGAGGACTAAAGAAGTCAATTCCTTTCGCGTCATGAAGTAAAAGATCAGCCCGTGGAATGGCACTTGAGTAAAAGGAAAACTTTGGAGTAGGCGGAGGCATGTCAAATTCAAATAAGCTCAGGTGGAGGGCCAAATTGCGGCAAAGTGACTCTTCTTTTGTTGATTTCTCTTTTATTATTGGCACGAGGACTTGCATAGTTGCAAGCCATCAACTTTTAAATTTGTTTGAGCGCCCTTTTCCTCCATTTCTCGTTGGAGACTTGGAGTGCCGATTTCTTAGGAGACTGGACCATATAATAAACAGAAATTGATGGCCCGCAAGTCTT
This sequence comes from Rhodomyrtus tomentosa, assembly GCA_028455895.1. Taxonomy (NCBI): domain Eukaryota; kingdom Viridiplantae; phylum Streptophyta; class Magnoliopsida; order Myrtales; family Myrtaceae; genus Rhodomyrtus; species Rhodomyrtus tomentosa. The sequence continues at coordinate 12,728,981 of JAPCWY010000009.1, read as the reverse complement.
TTCTACTTTTAAGCCGCAGTGGAAGATATCTCGAGCTTGTAATAAAGAATTAGAAGCTAAAAATAGACATGGCCACGGATCGATTTGGGCCCGAAATCAGCCCGTGGACTAATCAGAACTAGCCCGTTAACCGGGCACTGCTGTTCCGAATTGAAACAGGCCTGACTAGTACAGGCCCGAAAACGGCGATTCTGGGCCGTTTCTGAACCACCTCTATTAAGCCTTAAAAAAAATAAAGGGGAAAGCTCTGTCTCCATTTGGGCCGTTCCTTAAAAATCGGAACAGGAACTGGTATTGGCCCTTCAAGGGCCAGTTCCAATTCCACCTTTACCACGAACCGGAACCGCCAGTTCACAACCTGTGGCCACGTCTACCTAGAAAGACCTTACTTAAATGAATAAGACCAATTTCTTGGGTTAAAAAAGGAAAAGATAAAAAGATTAGAAACTCTAAAAAGCACTTAGAAAACCGACCCGTTGAATTTTGCTTGGTTGAACGAGGATAACTTTTCTTGATTCTATCAAAATATACCTGCACCGCACGTGAAAAAAGCAAGTTCATCCCAAATTTTTGCAAGAATCACCAGCCTCAAACGAGAGTGAAGGTTATTTTTGGAACCCTTGTAACCGTTTATCAAACGTGAAAAACCAATAGATACACGGGCAGAAACTCATTTGCCAGCCTAACATCACCATTTCAACCGTAACAGTTCAATATGCCTCATGTAGCAAGTACACAGGCAAATTCTCTCGCATAAAGCATGCTTTGGACCAATCTTGAAGCCTTCATTTGGCCTAAGCAAATCCATATCAAAACTATTCAGCAGATGGCTCTTGGCCGAACTTGCGAAAATATCATGATACTGACTTTTGCAAGGTCTTAGTAGCATTTCGTATGTTAGATAGGTCGTCCCCACGATTTCAAAAAGGAAAACAAGACGTCCATGACAAATAGAATCAGATCTGAGAGTGAAAGATTCAAGAGAATCCAACTCGAAAGGATAACGTGAGAAGCCTGAAACTAAATTGCTAAACTTACATGACCACAACATACAATCGGCCTAATTTTAGATAACACTCGAGGATAAATGCAATCCAAAATACACAACAGAGCGAGTAAATACTAAGTCAACCATCTACATATGGTCCATCCTCCCGTCATCGTCAGCGATCCCATCCCTGCAACAAAATTAAAAAATCAGCACAAAGAGGTTTCATAATAGTCCCAGGCCCAGCACGATTGTTCAATGAGAAACACAAAAACTAGCAAACTACCAAGAACTGTTAGTAACAAAACACCTCATTATAGTTATGCAAACATCCAACATAATTCTTTTCATCAGCAAAGGAGAAATAAATCCTGACGCTTTTTCAGGCACAACTCAATATATTTGTGGAAATTCCAATTTTGCTTGCTAGAGGAGGTTCCAAAAGGGTAATATACCCTATCGGAGAAAAGCAAGCTACATAGTTAGAAATTGAAGTTTATAAAGTCACAATAGAAACAAGGCAACCTAATTATGTGACAGTACACTGATATTAATTGCTCGGCTAAAAAACTCACGTTCCTTCCACCATCAAACAATCTAAACCCTTCAAGGAGTTCACAGCTGAACCCTGCCACCATCACCCAATGGAACTCTCAATATCAAATTCACCTCTACATGGCATTTGTCTCCACTCAACCCTGGCTCTCCCTCTGTCTCTCGGCATATTTTCTCATATGGTAAACAATAACATCAAATTTACAAAATAGACCTACTGGACATCCAATTAGTTTGGGATAAAGGCGTTGTTGATGTTGATGTTGATGTTGATGTTGATGTTGATGTTGATGTAGGCCTACTGGACAACCAACTAAACATCCCCTCACCCCCTTGCAAGCATGAACAATCTAGAAACTTCTCCATCAAGACCATGGTTCCAAAGAGTGTGTGCTGTGCCCATGTATAGCATGAAAGTAGGACTGCTAAATTTCACACAAACCATAAAAAGAACTCAGATATTGTGAACTAACTATTCCTAGATTGAAAGCAAGGAAAAGAGAGAGAAACATCCTTGCTCAGATCACATACACTATGATACAATTAGTTGAGTGTTTCTTCCCTTCTCTTTTGGCCCATGTTCAAGACGCATCATGGGGCATGTCAGACAATCGAATGAGAATCTACCTAAGTCAGACAATGTCCTACAATCTATTTCAATGAAACCTGAAGTGAATATCCACTGTGATCCTGAAAGGTAACAATCACATCAGTAATCTTTACAAAGGAAAGTCTCAGGTTTTGAGGACATACCGCCAAGAAGAAGTGAGATTCCTAGCTTTCCTGTCCAACTGAAGATTTTCTAAAGCAGCTGATGCTCGGACGATATCATCAGGGAGCTCATCATTGTCATTTCTCCAATTATACTCATCTTTTCTATAATTAGATGTTGAGGAGCCAGCTCTCCTACCTATAAGTCAAACAACAGTAAGCAAATCCAAATCAAACAAAAAACTAGATGTAAATGGATAACAAGTTTCATTACTCACCAGATGCCTGGGCAGCTGGAGCAGACCTAAAATGAAAATCCAGAAAGTTGTATTAGCGCTACGGAATAGATGAATATAGATCACCAACAAATGGGACAAAGCATGTGGCTTTATCAGCACCTTCCCAACGGGGGTAAGCCCCCAGCAACAGATGATGAAGGTCTACGAGCATCCCGAGACTCTAATGGCATGGAATCGCCGTCTGTAGCAGTCACTCTCCTTCCCGCACCCCTTGGTTTGGTTATAGTCTGTCAAAATATGAGTCAAGTTTCACAAGAAATAACAAACAGAATCTGACAAACTTATGCTCTTTAAACAACCTAAAGCACGTCGTCAAGTACATGGTAAAAATGTTCTATATACAGATTGATCACAGCTCACAAGTTCAAAGCTGTGAGCGAAAAGAATAAAATAAGGAAAAGATCAGGCACCAGACCTCGTATTTTAAAAATCCTTCAAGCACATCCAACAGCAAAGGACCACTATCTCCATTTCGGTTAATATCATATCCATTCTTGCTGCTAAACTCCTTCAGTTCAGCTTTCCAAAACTCCTTTTGCTGCGAGGTTCATTTGAAAAATCTCAATTGAACTCAGCAGTCTTCTATAAGAACAGAACATTTAATGGTTCTTGCAATTAGGCGAGGAGAAAACTGCATTGAAATTACTTGATTACCAAATTACACTCGGGCAGATAAACTTTTAACGTGTGGTTCAGTTGCGCCCAGTCCAAGTATTCAGAAATTAATGCTGTCAACAGCCTCCCTGTATGAAAAAACCAGGAACAGTTGAATAAGATCACCACATTAACAAGCACGTGCCATTTACATTGTACAAACCTTAAACGCCAAAAGAAGATATCTGAAGAGTCTACGTCACCATCCATCAGCCAACAGCCGAGCGATTAGCAGAAAATGGAAGTATATCTCTATCGTCCATACCAAAGGACCTGAAAATAACCTGAAGGAGAAGCATGAAGTTGTTTTGCCCGTTCATTGCAGCTACCTAACAAAGCAGGAGGTAAACCTTCTGTTTCCACAACATGATCCTCCTCTTCAATTGCCTCAAACACACTTGCCCTCAGTTCAGCCTAGCAATCAAAATAAATAGTCAAGGGAACACCCAAAGCGCATTCAATAGCCTAAATCGCGCCAACCCTGTGTTCAACTTAGCAAGAAAAATAGAATAGTGGAAGGAATAACAATAGCACAGAGGAAGACATATAGAATGCAAATGGCATCGAAGAAGATGAAGATCCTCAAGCTGGAAAGAAGATCCACACACATGGACAGTCAATGTATACACGTTCTGCCGAGTTACTTGAATTCGTGCATTACTATAAGAAAGCCGACAATTCATTCATAAACGTTTCACCTAAAAGTCGTGCTAAAAAGCAACTTGTTCAACAGTCCAAGAAATGCATTCAACATGTGATCGTGATCCTCAATATTTTCAAAGCTTAACAGTCACCACTACAGCAAATTTACTTCAGCTAAGAAGATGTGATTCTCTCCTTTTCGCCCCTCCCAAAGCAGGGCCAGCAGATATTGCGATGGGGCAACTAAATAATTGTAATAAGCAATACAAGAAGCCAGCAGCTTACAACAAACCCAAAAACTGTAAAGAAGTAGCTGAGTAACAAATTAAATTCTCCGGGGCCAATTAAAGAGGAAAAAAAAAGGCCTTTAGTCAACTGCCATCCAGTTCCCGATGTTTCTTATGCGACTTTGCCAGAATTTGCATATACGGGCAATTTCCGGTGCTAAAATACAACCAGTCTCTCTCTTCGCGGAGGAAGCGCGAGAAAGAATTACAACAAAAAGGAGCCATATCCAAATAGAATGACATCGTAGCGAAGCAATTGAATCTGTACTTCTGCGATGAAAATGCACGAACTTGGTCAAGCCAAAAAAGAAAATCTGTTCAATTTTTTTTTTTTTTGGGGGGGGGGGGGGGGGGGGGGGGGGGGGGGGGGGGGCGCGGCGCTAGGTAAAGCTGTTCGATTGGCATAACCCCAGATCCAAAGCGACATCGCCCACGCATTCCCCGAGCTAAGGACAAGCTCGAATTCCCCGCATTTCCAATTGGCACGCCCAAATCTTCACTTTTTTTCCGTCGACCCAAAGGGAGAATAGAGAAGCGAGCACAGGGAAACTTACCCGGATCTTCGCCAGGACACCTTTCTTCTCGAGAGTGCGAGTGACTAGGGTTTTGAGGTCCATCATCTCTCTCGTGTAGTCTTCCATGTCTCTCTCTCCAATTTCTTCTCGAGCTTGCTCCGTGATCACCGGACAGTGCGTGCGGACCGAAACTGAAGCTTCGCTTCGCTCATCCGCCCAAAAGCTCGCTCTCCTTTGCCCGATTTCAGAGAGAGGGAAAGAGGGAGAGAGGGAGGGGACCAAAGCTGGCTGGTGAGAGGTGAATCGATGGAGGTAATAATGCGATGGATGCCGGGGTTATTTTTTTATTGTTGGGGGTGGGGTCCACCGGAAGATGAGCTCGCATCAGTGTCGTCCAACTTCTCATCAGGTTGGAAAAATACTTTGAATGGACCGGGTCCATTCAAATCCGATCCGCCATCCGCCGGGCCCGTCCGCATTTCGGGTCGTGGATCTTAGCTGATTCAATTGCTGCTCGGTTTGGATCCGTCTTGAGATTGAGGTTGGGTGGTGTGACCTCACTTTAGTCCCACTTGCGACGACTGAACAGAAAGTCAGGGCGAATCAACTCTCCACTTCATTATCGGTCTATGTAAAGGGAAAATTTACTTGCATGAACCGTGCTTAACGGACGCGATCCGACATCGGCTCACATTTAACGTCGCGGATCTTATCCCTGCTAAATTATGGGGTTTGGGATTGAGGTTGGTGACCGAAAGAGGTCCGAATGGATCCAATTTCCAACTTCACAACTGATGTGAAAGAGAAATCTAAAAAGCTCTAAACATACTATACGATAGTTAATTTAATACTAAACATTTTAAAATTTTGATGATTTAGTCGTAAATCTTTAAGCAATTTGCCAATGTAGTTCTTGCTAGGTTTAGTACTAAATAGGACTAAATTAATACGATTAAATGGTTTAGTGCACTAAACTAACAATTGTCCAAAAATTTAGTACTAAAGTATAATTGAAATGTTTGGTACTAAATTGAATGCCGTACAATAGATTTATGACTTTTTGGACAAATTTTACAATGCTTAGCAATGCGATCGGGACGTCACCTAACATTTGAGAGCGTGGTTCTTAGCTGCGACCAACTGTGACTGGGGTGGCTCGGTCTACTATTGAGGTCACAACCTCACTTGTAGCACTAGTTACAAGTGAACGTGGTCCGAGGAAATCAGCTCATAGGAATGCGTAACCAACCATGTAAGACTGAGTGAACCTGAAGCACCATTTATTTCACGAAAAATAATTTGGAGAAAGAAATGATTTTCGGATTTTTCGAATTTTGGTACATAGAAAATAAGCTATTTAAGGAAAATATTTTCCACACATGGAAAAAAACTCATTCAAAAGTGGAGAAAATATTTTCTTATTTTTAAGAAGAGAAAAACATTTTCCCTCATCTTTGCTCACTCAACTCTTTTACATTCATTTTTTTATTAATTTAAAAATTTTCCAATTTTTTTTTTATTTTTTTACTTTTACTTTTTTAATTTTTTTCTTAAGAATGAAAATAGAAGAAAATAAAAAAGGAAAATTATTAAAATACTATAAAGTTGTCCATGTATGAGTCGGTTGTGCCAATTTAGCATCCGTCATGCAACATAGGATGACCAGCGTCCACGTTGACGATTTTCAGCCAAAATTGATTAGATTGACTCAATTGACAAAATATGAAAAGATTTAGGACTCAATTAACAAAATAAAAAGGTTTAGGACTGAATTGACAAAAGTGCAATATGTTTAAGATTTTTTGGACAATTTTTTCATTAAGCATGTGTCCTCGTTTGAGGGCATGTTTAACGTATGCACATCACTTTGGTTTATTTTCGTCTTTTAAGTGGCCATGTTGTACTCGCTTAAAAGTTGAATAGTTTTATTGGAACTTTGTTCTCAAAGTCCCTTAAAAAATTGAATGAGAAATGAAGAGTTGTTTCGGTTCATAACCCTTCATCGACGAAACTATACGATTTCGTGATCTTTCGTCTAATACTTTCGATGAAATCGTGCCTTTTCATTGACGAATCCTTTCGATGAAACCATATGTCTTCGTCACTCTTCGCTTCACTTTCTATAAATGTAAAGCATTGATCGTCGTATTAGAAACTACTGTCATTTTAGTAATTCATATTTCATAATCATTAGTGTGTACGATTATTCCACCAAGTTGCGTTCAAAGTTTTCCTCTGAAACAAGTACCGCTTTCGAGGAAAAACAATCCATTCTATCCTAGGAGGCAATTGTCCAAAAACCTTAGGTATCGGTTGAGGGGACAAATTTTCTAAGGATACAACGTGAATTCGTTGGACTCGGATCATTCATCTTCATTCAGATTAGTAGTTTGAGATTGGTTTCAAGTTTGTCTATCAACCTAATTTTTTATAAGAACATAAAGTCCTGCTTATAGATAACGATAATTTTAATATACGAACTTCTACCTTTTTAGTGAATAACAATCTTAAGACAAATTTTTGTTTTCCTGCGTTGGGTTTGTATAGTTATTTTTGTCGTACGTTTTTGGTGTATTATTGTTAGTTTCGTCGGATGAAAATTATGTTTCATTACATATTCGAATTCTTCTCGTCGATACGAGAAAAATGAGTGGTCGCAATTACTGAGAGGATGCCGAAAATTGGCGCAGCACCCACACGCGCCCCGGTAGTGGCGGTGCGTGACGCTCATCGACGATTGTTAATGTTTAAGCCTTTGTTTATGTTTTTTGTTCGATAAAATTTTAAAATAATCACGTAGTTAGATAGGGCTCGTCGAAACGAGCATTTGGAGTGGTAGACGGTTGACGGAGGTCGCCGGGAGGCAGCGCGAGCGTCGACACGCACCTGATGGTGGTTGCGCGTAGGACCCACTCACCTGAGGCATGTACCGTCGTGTTGGTTGACTTTGGTCAACCGTCGATGCTGACGTCAGCATGGTGTCATTGCCACGTGTCACGGGGCAATCCGACCCAGATGTTGATTTGTTGACCGGTTCGACAACTTTTCAAAATTTCATTTTGGCCCTTGAAATTTTTCAAAATTGTAATTTCATTCTCGAAATTTTGGCAAATTTCATTTTTCCCTCAAACTTTTTGAATATTTCAATATAGTCCTTGATCTTTCTAGAAATTGCGCTTCGGTCCTCATACTTTGTGAAATTACACATTGACCCCATTGACCATGCGCTGACTAGTCAAGATAGAAAATTTGACAGGCTAGTACAAGCGCATATGAGTTATGTTTGGGGTGTGTGAGGTACCGTTGTGTTCGTCTCGAATTGATATATTATTTAGATATATTTGATGCATATGAGATTGTTAAAATGCATATGAATCCCTATATACGTGTATTTTTCAAGGGCATTTTGTAGGGGTGATCGGTTCCCGGTCTGGTCCAATTCCCCTCAAGAATCGGGAACCGGACTGGTGCTACCGGTTCCTATTTTTCGAAATCGCGGATTAGACCGGCCACTTAGTTGATTGGAGATCGGACCTGACCGTCGGTTCAGTCCGGTTCCTAGGCGCTTCCAAGGAACCAATTACATTTCTTTTTTCCAGCCGTTAACAAGTGGGTCACAAATTTTTTTCACAATCGTTGTTTTTTGTGCTGCTTTTGACAAAGGTTTCACAAAAGAAGAATGATGAAGAGGCTTCGGCTTGGCCTCATACAACAAGAATTGTTACTATCTCTTATTTTTGGAAGTTTTTCTTGTCCCACTAATTTGTAGAGAGAAAGACAATAACAGTTTTGTTGAAATATTCCTCAATCTCTCTCATATCCTGTAAATGCTGCGATCAACCTTCCTTTGAACTACTTTGAAATTCAATCGGTTCAGTCCAAGCGGTCCGATACGATTTTATACCCCTAGAAGTGGGAACCGGACCGTCAGGCTACCGGTTCTAATTTTAAGAACCGCGGACCGGACCGTCGCCCTCTAGAACCAGTAACCAGACGGTCCCGGTCTGATCGGTTCGATTTGCTCACCCTTTGTATTTTGGGTTATGTCCACTAAACTTCATAAATGGCTTCAACATCAATGACCTTTATAGAAAATTTGGTCGGCTCGTTCGAGCGCGTATGAGCTCTATTTGGGGAGTGTGAGATACCTTCGCGTCCGCCTCGAAAATATCTTCATTTTGTTATATTATTTGGATATATTTGATGCATATAAGATTGTTAAAATGTATATAAAAATTCCTATGTACGTGTATTTTTCAAGGGTATTTTGGGCTATGTCCACTTAGCTTCAAAAATGGCTTCAACATCAATGACGCTTATTGTGTCTATCCCGACTCATGAAGAGAAGCCAGGAAAGTGCAACATGATTGATTTCAAGAGATGACAATAGAAAATATTGTTCTATCTCATGACATTGAATTTGGCAAGGTTCCTCAATGAGGATGCTTCTAAGTTGGATGAAGGAGAGACAAACATGGAAATGATTGTTGTTGTAAATGCGTAGAAGCATTTTGACTTCCTATATTGCAACTAAATCCCCAATGATATGGACAATTCTCTCCATAATGTTTATAGTCCAATGAAAATGGGTAAGGAATTATGAGAAAGTCTGGATAAAAAATACAAAGTAGAAGATGATGGGTTCATCATTGACAAGTTTCGAGACTTCAAGATGGTTGATTTCAAAACTATCTTAAGTCATTAGGAGCTTCAAGTGTTTATGCATAACATTCATATCGAAAGGTATGATTCTAAGTGAATCATTTCAAATGGCTACTTTTGTTGAAAGGCTATCACCGTCTTAAAAAGATTACAAGAATTATTTCAAAGTGTAGGGGTGAGAAATATTATGTATAATGATAAATCTCGACATATATATCGAAGACACGATACTGTAAAATAACTTCTCTCTAGTGTATTTATCACAATTAACTATGTGAAGTCAAAGCATAATGTTGCGGATCCATTAACTAACGGCCTAGCTAGAGAAATGATTGTGAAAACATCAAGGGGAATGAGTTTAAGGCCTATAAAATAAGTCATCATAGCGAAAACCCTACCTAGTTGACTGGAGATCCCAAGATCTAGGTTTAAGGGACAACTAAGTTATGAAGGCAGTGTAAAGTACTGTAAATTCTTACTCATTCTCATATAGACACAATACTAATATGTGGATGTTAAGCGTAACCTTTTAATGATTCTAAATCGAGTATATGATATACTACACATTTAGAAATCACTTATGTGAGTGTGAAGTGAGGGCTGCTTCTGTGAGAATTTGAAAGGCCGAATTCTCTAAAGTACTCATGAGACCAGGCGGTGTTCATGGCAAAAAACGAATACAACAGTGAGAACTAACTTTGTTTGAGAGATAGTTGTGTGATTTTTGTTGTCCAGGCTTACATCAAAGATTGACAGTTCAAAGACATCAAGTCTACTGATTGACCGAGTAAGTCCGATAGATCTCACTAGGAAAAGTTCAAAGTCTCAGACTACTTATCTCGATACAATGTACGCTCAACATTCTCTCATGGAATATTTGTACATTGCATCTCATGCGTACACAAAGAGTTATGATGTCTGAATTTCTCATTCATGTGGGGAATTGTTGGAACTTTAATCTCAAAATTTCATAAAAAAGTTGAATGAGAAATGAAGAGTTGTTTTGGGTCGTAACCCTTCATCGATGAAACCGTACGACTTTGTGATATTTCGACGAAATCGTGCATTTTCGTCGACGAGTCCTTTCGATGAAACCATATGTCTTCGTGACTCTTCACTTCACTCTTTATAAATGTAAGACATTGACTGTTGTTTAAGAAACTACTGTCATTTTAGTCATTCATTCTTCATATTCATTAGTGTGCGCGATTATTCCGCCAAGTTGCATTCGAAGGTTTCCTATGAAATAAGTATCGCTGTCAAGGAAAGTCGATCCGTATCTTGGAAGGTAATTGTCCAAAAACCTTGATACCGGTTGCGGGGACAAATTTGTCTTAAAAGACACAAAGTGAATTCATTAGGTTCGAATCATTCATCTACATTCATATTACTCGTTTGCGATTGGTTTCAGGTTTGTCTATCAACTTAATTTTTCTATACGAATATCAAGTCCTGCTTATAAGCAACAACAATCTTAATATACGAACTTTTACCCTATTAGTGGATAACAAGTTTAAGATAATTGCCAATTGATTCCATAATTATCTTTCTTTTGAAAAATGGTTATAAATCTTTCGTCCTACTACTTTGTGAATTATTTTTCCTTAGGCTAACTCATATATTTCAATATTCTCTTTCTCACTATATTTAAAACTTTTGCCTCTTTTTTATGATACTTACATGATATGTGGAGGCCTATTTATTGAGGAAATGTTTTAAATAAAGCTCTGAAATACTATCATATTGTCAAATAAAGGTCTGAAGCGGACATTGTTTCAAAAAATGACCTAAAATTTCCTCATTGTTTCAAAAAAGGCTTGATCAAGGGTATTTTTGTATTTTTATATTTTTTTTTGTAATTGTTATCCTTTTTCTTTTTTCTTTTATTTTTCCCCTTCCTTTTCAATGGTGGCCAATATCAGGCAATGGCCAGTTGCAACCGATGGCTGGTCACCAGCAGGGTTACGCGATCGTCCCTCGCCATCATGCCCTCGTCGACCACAAACAAAGCCAATCTGCCATCACCTGAGGCCCTCGCTACCTGTTGGCAATCCCTCATTGGCTGCAACAAAGAAAAAAAGAAATAGGAAAAATGAAAAGAAAAAGGAAAAAAAAATATGAAGAAAATGCCTTTGGTCTGGTTTTTACTTGAAATAATGAGGGCATTTCAAACCTTTATTTGATAAAACAATGATATTTCGGACCCTTATTTAAAATTTTTCCTTTTATTATATTTTATAAAGAGGGAAAGTGGTTTTTTTTTCTATGACAAGAGTTTGTACCTTGGAGGCAAATCCCAAGTTCTCGAAATATCTTGCGAACCTCATGATCAAATGTGAGCATAAGCATGAGTTTGTATTGTGGGCTTAATCCATGCAAACAAATCAGATTGCTAATTATCGAAACCTATTAGACTGCCTTTGGTAGTCAAGATAAAAATTAGGATATGATAAAATTTATCATATCCTGCATTTGGCTCATGCCAGGAATATGATAAAATGGGATATAACCTAGATATAATTATCCCACGGGGAGGTGGGATAAGGGTGGGTAGGATTTCTTATGTCGTAGATAGAAAAGCTATTTTTTAATTATAAAATTATGAAATAATAAAATTAAAATATTAATTAATTTTGAAATTCTAATATTAATGCTAACATAAAAATTAAAAATAATTTTTTTATATATACCTGTATGTATTTATAAATTTGATTTTCTTTCTACTTTATAATATATATTTTGTGCTTAAACACATACTTCATATCCGTATCATTACGTATTTTATGTATGATAATATACTTTATTATTTAATAAAAATATTTATTAAGAAATTGTGAAACATAATAAAAATAATGAAAAAGATATATAAAAATTTAAAAATAACTAAATAAAAATGAAGTAGAAGAACCATATTTTAAATGAACAAATTTGAACTTGAAAATGATCTTTGTAATGCTCCAACAATGTAGGACAATGAAATCTCTGGCAAAAAAAGAAGAAGAAAAACCTAGAAATCTTCATTTCCTTATTTTATGCGTCTATGATTCATTTTGAAGTTTGAGCATCCTGTTGTAGTTTTTTGGTTCATGTCAAATCTTTATGAAAATGGCATGAGAGTCGAAACTTTTTCTTGATAATAGGTTCTTAGTTCACTTCAAATGTTTATAAAAGCAAAAAGAGAGTCAAAACTTATTATCCTCCCCAGCTTTATGGTTGATATTAAAATTTAACCAAAAAAACGAGAATTTTTTTTTTTTTTTGTAATTGCAAATATGATCTCTCTTTCTTACGAGAGTTGAGAGTGAATTAAGAGGGATTCTTATGCTTTCTGTTTGTCCATTTTCATGTTCATTTACATCGATATGTACAAAAGCCAAATAATGAACATCATAGGATATGCACATATCCAATTTTATTACTGTAATTCACCAAACAATGGATATGATATGAAAACCTAGATTTTATATCATATTCTATCCAATCCTATCATGACTAAAAATCCAAACAACCAAATGCGGCCTTACATTATTCTCAAACAAGTGTTAAAATTTCATTTCATGTGTCCTTATTAGCATATCCTATTTATGTGGGAAAATTGTCAAAAAAACCTTTCACACTTTTTGCCAATTCAGTTATAAACATTTTCACCTTTTGTCGATTCAGTCCTCCTATTGGCCGGGAGTTGCTGATGTAGATATCAATAGTCACACGTGATACCGCTGATTCTGAAAGTGGACAAATTTTAATACTTGTTTAAAATTGTATATTTTTATTGATTTTTTTCCTTCTTTTTTCCCTATGGCATCAGGTGAGGGTCGTCGTCGCCGGATCGGACGTGGACCCCTGTTTGAAGTATCCTCTATTTGCATCATTGTCTAAATCGAATCACTTAACCCAACATCTTACGGCACGAGCTAACAATAGCCATACACTACTTGTGTCTGTGTTCCCGAAGCTCGAACTGATGACTTCCACCACGTCAAGGTGACATTCTACGCTTGATGCCCTAGGTAATAAAGAAGGAAAATAAAACGAAAATAAAAATAGAAAAAGGAAAAAAAATCAAAATATATTATTGAAATTTATCTACATTAGCATCGGCGGTGCCACGTAGGACGATAGGTGTCCATGCCAATGATTTCCAACTAATAGAACTGAATTAGCAAAATGCGAAAAGGTGGAGGACTGAATTGGTAAAAGTGTGAAAAATTTAAGACTTTTTTGACAATTTTTCCTTATTCGTGCTTTGTGGATCTTAGCAGTTGTTTTGCTTAACCATGTTTCTTTGCATCACTTGCATATATTGTATGTTGTCCTCGGCTCCGATATAATTACTCTGCATTAAATCAGTAAATCTCCCCAAAGTATATTCTGTAACGATCACCTAGGGGGGTTCCAAGTGATTGATTGAGAGCGGTACTTAGTTTCAAGCATTGAGGAAAGTAAGTTTTCTCTGCGTTCTAAAACAATAATTTCGAGACTATTTTTAGGTTTATGAGTAATCGAATCACTATCACTAATTTCTATTTTATAACAGTAGTGCTCGCTAAATTTTATAACTTTTTTTTTTGCAATTGTGCACTTTGTCTTTAACTTCGATGTGAAGTTTAGTTTCTTTGGTCTCATGACGCTTACTTGTTGTTTACACCTTATATGACGTTATTGGCTTTTAGGGAAAAACAGAATAACTTTAATTTGAAGGTAAAATATGCTATGAAAAAAAAAACATTTCAAACTGCATTAACTCTAAGGTATCTCCAAAAGATTATAAAATTGAGAGGAATGTGCACATGCATAGGCCTGAAATTTGGTATCTTAAAAAAAAGGAATCTCGATGTAACTCCTTAATTGAGGTAAGATATGGTGTGTTCTTGCCGGGCCAAGGTGACTGAGGAGGAAATTAGAAAGGCCGATGTTATGTTCCTGTCAAACTTGGCTTTGGCCAATGGGAGGATTCAATTCAAATTGAGATAATCTTGATTTAGAAGGAGGTTTGGATTAAGGGAGATCGGGCACAACATAAGAGCTTCACATATAAATATTGACATGTTGAATACACCGGTGAGGACATTCGACGAAACAAGTCCCACATTGAAGATGATGTAAAGTGATGTAGTTAATATTAGGGTCAATACCACGTGTGACATCTGAATTTCGACTCTATCTCGAAGCTTATGAATGAATGAATGCATATCGATGTATTTCAATTAAATCTCAATCAGAATTGATCTATCTTGAGTCGACTAATCAAAAGAGCCTTTGCTAAATATAGTTGCAAAAGAGTTATGATCTAAAGAACTTGACGAGAAGAAGTATGTTGGCTTTGGTGTTACAGTATTTGGACCTGTCATTGGAGCTTCTCAATCTCAGGAGTCTGGTCTTCCGAATAATGGCTGGTAGGGATCTGTTTTGTTTCCGTTAAATAAAGCTTCTTCTGGAAATCTTCTAACATCTTCTTTGAGACATATGTAGCATAGTCTACCTGATCAAGACGAGTAGCAATTGAGTTTATGGTTACATTATAAGCTAGAGCATTCATTGTTTGCCAGCTCAAAACAACTTCAACTAGAGTAGGGCCTTTCCATCTTCCTTAAAGATCAACATCATTAGGAGTTGGGATCTTCTAAGAATGAAAGTATTTCTCTTGCCAATCAGAAAAACTTTGCACAGGAGAAAATCTGAAGGGGGTTTGTAAAGGGGGAAAGTCCTCTAGTCTGAACATACAAATGTTGGGTAAACCAGGGGGTGGTTCAAGTCTAGGATTGCAAGTGTATGGCTTAGGGAGTTTGATGGAGTAAGAATTTTTCTTTACCCATTTGAAAATGGGTTTGTCGAATGGTAAAGTGATGGATTTCTTTGGTGGTGGAGGTGAAGGAGTTGGCTTAGGATCTTCCGAGGGATAGGCGGGTAGAGGTGGAGAAATCTAAAAAGGTTTAGGAAAACCATACTTAATCATGTATTGCCAGTGCCCATTGTCTTCGCCAAGAGGTCCTATAGTGATCACCGTCAAGGTACCTTTGGTAAAGGGAATCTTTCTTCTTTTTCTTTTTCCTGGTGGAAGGTTTGTCATCCTCATCGTCTGGGTTTAAGCAGTAAGAATAGGAGCAATCAACATCCCAAAAATAATGTTCAGAGGGATCCTTGAAATAGTGGATATGTCGTCCATGTTCATCAAAGAATAGGACATGAGTTTTAGGATAAGGGTTTTCCATACTGACCGACTTAGTTAGACATGGTGTGAAGCACAATATGGTACAAAATGATGGCAAAACAGAGGAAGAAGTGTCTTCCATTTCTTTGGTGAACTTGATGGTAACAGTACCATCATTTTTCTTGGTGTATTATGGCTCATAAGATTGGACAAATCAGGAATTTTGATGAAGTTTTTCGTAGTTGATCAACCAACTGTCGGGAAAGAGCTTAACAAGCTGATCTCTTGGAAGTTGACAAGGGACATGGATACATGAAGTCTGGTCATTGTCAATAGAGATAAGAAAACATCTTTTGCATTGGGAAGGCTAAGATTAATAGCATGATTTTGTACTCTATATACCATATGGTAGTAAAGAGTAGCAATTATAGTTGATGTGGTTTGAGGAGCACCGGTGATTTGTAACTAAACTTTCAAAACAGAAAAAGGTTGGGATCTGCCAAGGCCGTGTTGAAATTTGGAAAGAGGGTAACAAATGCTGTGCCTGCGTTCATAGTAGTCTGAACCGTGCCAATGCAAGCATGTTGATATTCCAGAAAGCGAGTATCAAGAAGAGCACATACAACAACTGGTAAGCCTTTTCGTCCATGCAAGGATAAAGCCAATCGGATGGCTTCGAAGTGAAGATGAATATAACCCTGTTGAGACCATTGAGCAAATTGCTCTTGTTGCATAGACAGGATAGGATGCTGATCAAATTTGGTGGACTGAACACACTCTTTGACAGAACGAGGAGTATGTTTTATGAGATGTTTGATGGATCTGATTGGAGAGAAGGATGGTGGTTTACAAAAGGTAGAGTAATGGTCCATGAGGTAACTGTGTTTTAGAGATTTTTCAATAGAAGCAAGGGACGATAGCTGGTCATGCCAGTAGTGTGCTATACACCAACGGCCTAGTATGCCAGGTCGAATGGCATTAATAACTGGAATACGTGTGGCGTTCTTTAAGTGCAAACTGATTTGATATTTTTGGCTGTTTGCCTTGATTGACTGACTATTGAGTCGTGGCAAGTATTGCATTATGCGTGATCCAAGACGCGATAAGCTTGCATGTGGTTGAGAATGTACTGTTGGGTTGTGCCTATTCTTGTGTTAGCTAGACCGTTGTGTAGATCGCAATGCTATTGATTTGCCATCGTTTTGTACTGCATGTTTAAGCCGCCCTAAGCGAATCAATGCCCTAACTAGACTTAGGCATTTACTCACTGAGATTTATTTCTCACATGGTTATTTGTTGACCTTTTTCAAGACTAAGGTAGTGGAGGTCTAATGTCGTGGTTGTCGTGGATGACGACGATTATGTAGCCTATTTTGGAGTAAATATGACTTTAACCCTTACTCGACCCATCTCTCCTTGTTGTTGGTCTTAGGGAGCCGCCCCGAAGTATGGGTTGTATGTTGTACTAACTCTGTAGAGTTAATGAGTCTCTGCTAATGAAATGATTGTTTTTTGCTACTGAGTTATTGGTTGAGTATCATGCTTTCCTGTTGCTACTTATTATATGTTGTCTAGGTGTCATATGCTTCCGCATGCGTAATTAGAAGTTAAAATATTGAGGGTCGATAACTTGTTTGAGACGTTGTCCTTATGACCTAAAGCGTTTAAGTAGGATTGTCGAGTATTCGAGGATTGGGGCGTGACATCAGTTGTTGGCGGGGGTAGGTGGAGGTCAATAATGCGAATTGGTTGGCTGCTCGGGACAGTCAACGGGTGGCAGTGATGGGCAGCGATCTTCGAAGATCTGTGGTGGGCGGGGACAGACGATGGTCGATGGTTGGCGATGGTCATGGGCAGTGGCCGGCAAAGGTCGATAGCTGATAGAGGTCGGCGGCGGCGAAGCTGTGTATGATAAAAAAGAGGGTGAAAACGTAATGAAAAGAGGGTGAGCCGAGAAGTACTTTTGAGTTGGAGAAGCCATTCTTTTAACTTCTTAAAACGGGGGAAAAAAATAACTTCGCAAGTGAAAATTCACTCCAAAAGTGAAAATTCATTTCAAAAGTAAAATTTTTTATCAAACGAATTTCTGCTTCAGAAATTATATTATCAAATGAATTTCTTCTCCAGAAACACTTATCGAGTAGAAATCTACTTCTAAAAGTGTTATCATACGCACCAGCGGAGCATTTGGTTGGTTGTTAGAATTGATGATCGTCGGAAGTGGATCGGAACGAAGTTTCACAAGGCCTGCACATGAACGTCACCTCAGCGGTAGTTAATGGGGGAACGATAATGGGAAAAAAAGGACTCTTCGAAAGGAGAATGTACAAGTCCAGATGTTCTAATGGTGGTGAGTCCTTCGGCAAAAATCTTCAAGTGACATTGCCGGATAGGGTCAAGTTTAGAGGATCTGTAAATGTGGTGCTCGTATTGATCCGAATGTCCGAATAAAAATATGTGAATATCCCAGTATTTTGTGTTCTATTGATTGCAAATCTTCTCGTGTAGATTAAGGCTCCATTTTTTTCGCGATAAGTGAATGATCCAAAAAATATTTTCCTAAAAATAATCGATTTTAACGCTAGAGTAATTTAGCCAATACAAATATTTTCGTTGTCGATAATCATTTATATCTAAATATTCTCGTGAGCAATAAAAAAAAATTAGCTCATTCATTTTTGTTAGCAGCATAAGTGATAATCAATTTTAGAAAAATAAATTTTCAGATTATTTATCTTTCTCTAAACAAGTGGAGCCTAGGGTTCATAGTAAGCATCAGAAAACTTGAAGTAGTTTTCCTCGTACCACCAACCTGGCAATGCCTCATTATTATGCTTGCCTTACCTGTAGCTGTTCCGAATTTTGGAAGCAACTATCTACATTAGGTCCGAGCAAATCAGACCGCTCGGACCAAGATCGCCCGGACCAGACCGAGACCGGCAGTTTGGTTCTCAGTTCTAGGGGCGGCGGTCCAATTCCCGGTTCTAGGGGCATAAAACAGGACCGGACCGGATAATTTGATTTTTTTAAAATTATCCCTAAATAGATTAAGACTGGTTCTAGGCGTATTAGCTAAGTATAAGTCATCTAGATTAGCCACATTTCAATGCAAAAGCTCCCAAAACCTACAGTGTCTTCACGAGTGACCGAAGGTTAAATTATAAAGGATCTTATATTCAGCAACTTCATTCCCCAAGAAATCAGTCCATAATTGTCTTAGATCACTGAATTTGCGGCATTTAAGTTAAAGACATAATAGAATACCATCTTGAATAAATATACCTACAATATACTCAGTTCATGAACAACAAAACTTTTGGTACTATAGCACATCTTTAGTTTTAGATGGTTTTGTTGAAGAAAATTCTCCCGATTAAAGACTAATCATTGTGGTAAAATAACAAAGAGGAGTTTACACGTACTAATCTGGAAGTGTAATCTAAAAGCTGCATGATTTTAGAGAATCGGACCAAAGGATGTTACAATATTCTAGCATCTTAGAGGACCTTGTAAATTTGCTAATTCAATTTGATCTATCAAAGAGTGTGGAATATTTTGTAGTATTAAAATAGTTCTTAGGAATCGCCCGAAAATCAGATCGGACCATTAAAAAATGAGAATCGAAACCACCGGTTCAGTTCTCGATTCTTGAAAGGAACCGGACCGAATCGGGAATCGATCACTCCTGATTTGCATTGGTTCTGTTTTATGGAAATTGTCATCATTTTGCTTTATCTAATTTTCTCAGGAAGACCGGAGGACTGTAGATTTTAAAGGGTTTAGTCATCTGATTCCCAATTTGTTGATGCATTTAAATATTAATTTTGGAAACGGATTCGACCACCTATCCCGTAACTAGGAATGCAAGACTCGTGTGCGAGATTCCAAGCGTGTAAGGCGATACTTTTGCTCCAAAAATAAGCTTTTAGTAAGAATTTGATTTTTTTTTTCTTTTTTACTTTTGTTTCTGAGCAGAAATTGATTTTTTTTTTAACTTTTTCAAGTGGCTCCAAAATTATTTATGAAGCAAAAAAAATGCTTAGAAGTGAAAAAATAAAGTTAGTAACTAAATGAATTTCTACTTCAGAAGCACTTTTAGAGCAAAAAATATATTTTAAAAATATGTCATGCGGGCACTCAGCTTCCAAGAATTTCACCCTTTTTGAGATTTAGAAAGAGAGATACTAGGAGGAGGTTTGGTTTCCAACTTTGGGATCAAGCACTGTGCTAATCACATTGACTTGATTAATGAAATTAAGTGCAAGCTGCCTATAAATTAAGCTAATGCAGTGACCACTTCAACCTTCACCTTTCAAAAAACAAGAAAGGAAAGAAATCCTTGAAAAACCAGCGCATAAATTTAAAATACACTAGGACCATATGTGGACAAAATTGTAATCTATTGTGAGATTTTGTGCATGACAATCAACTATTCTAAAGACTTAAGCTGTGAGATGAAGGGTGTGGTTCAATATTTAATTAATTTGATGCTTCTTCTTATGCTTAATTTGGTCTTTTTGCTTAGTATTAGGCTTGAAAATATTTCATTGGGGAGGCAAATAAGAACCTGAAAATGTTTGAACTCAAGACCTCATTCTCTGGTACCACATAAGATTTTGTTGCATCACAACTAACTATTCTAAAAGGCTTAAACTATTAAATGAATGTGATATTGCCACAAATTAACAAGGTAATATTTTCATTTATTCATGAAAAGACGCTCGGAGATTTGGAGAAAGATGCAATGAATAGGATTTTCCTAATCCTCCTTCACCGTGTAATAGTGCGCCTACATGTCTTAATTGACGTTGTTTTTCAACCGTTGGTTCGATATTCAATTAATCTAGCATTCAGGAGATTGGCAAATAATTAACAAATATCTCATTTTCTTAATTTAAAGTTCGAAATAGTTGCCAAGTATATGGTCAATTGCTCAACTTTACCTTTACAAAATTCAAAATTTTATTAGAAGAGTAAATCAAAATCTCCGCATGTTATTTGGTTCTCACAGGCGATTCTTAACTAACTAATTAATGGGCTTGCAACAAAAACATACTTTTTGTGTGTGGAAATAACGGAGCTTTCATTACCAAACAGAACTTAGGTTACACGATTTACCAAAATCAAACCATAAAGAGCGGGGAGGCTTGGATAACCAATTTAGTGGAGTGGGAACCATCTCCATGAGCTCTAGCAATCCAGTCCGCGGCTTGATTAGTTTCCTCGGGCTCATAAATGATCTTAACTACTCCACTAATAGCCCATGGGTAATCCATGCAGCCCAGAATGCTGTCCACCACAGATACGCTATCTGAAGAAAATATCACGTGCAGATCACTTTGAAACACAATTGCAGATTTGGATGTAATTCTGTCTTCTCGGGTCTTCCATAGCCTCGACAAAGTCTTCCTCACCACGAGGGCTTCAGCGACGAGAGCAGAGGGGCGCATAGATCGGCTCTACAAAGCCGTCCACCACGCAGCCACGATCGTCTCTCCAGATGCCGGCCACCGATCCTTCCATGGACGAACAACACCAAGAGCTGTCAACGTTAATTTTGAGGGTGTTCACCGGCGGAGGAAGCCACTGTGCCGGAATCATACTGTCTTTTTACTGTTCGACTCTTCTGCGGATTCCATCTAACATGAAGTTTGTTCATTGCAGTCACTACTTCAAAATATGAGCTAGGATTGGGGTCTGGAGCTTGGAAAATCAAGTTGTTGCGCGCCTTCCAAATCATCCACAGGAGACCAGCAAAGAGAGCATTCTGTGTTGGGCCGTTACTAGTTAAGCGCACCGTGTGAATGCTCAAATCCTTTGCACCTAAAGGCTCACTTAATCCCACGGTTCGTCGAAATTAGGCTCGCGCTTATCTGGTTTAACTTATAAATTCTCTTGTTTTTTAGTCCGTTTGTATAGGATCCTAAAGGGTGAATACTGCACAAAAAATTTCGAAGGAAAACAATCAATAGATCTCAACCGCATTTGTTTTTTATTTCGTCAATTATGCTTAATCACTTACGTTATAAATAGTTTTAACTTGGATGATTTGAAGGGAGATGTACCCCCACTTGGAAATTGTCCAAAAAGTCCTAAAAATACCGTAGTTTCGTCAATTTGGTCCTAAATTTTTTATTTTGCTAATTGATTCCTAAAACTTTTCTCATTTTGCTAATTGAATCCATCGAAAATCATTGATGTGGACAGCAGCCGTTCTACATGACACTGTCGACCCTGATGTAGACAAGATTTAGTAATATTTTTACCATTTTTATTTTCAATTTTTTTTTAAATTTTCCTTTTTCTTCTATTTTTCTTTTTGTTTGTTATTTTTTTTCTTTCGTTTGCCAGCCATCGGGTTGTTGATGGTCGACACCCTCACGCGAGGACAGTCGACGCCCGCCTAGGGGAGGGTAACCCTTCACCACCTGAGGCTAGCAAAAGGAAGAAAAAACAAACAAAAAGAAAACAAAGTAAAGGAAAACATAAGAAAATAAATACAAAGTATCACTTATTTTTGTCCACATCAATACCGACACCGTCATGTAGGAAGGTCATTGTCCATGTCATCAATTTTCACTAAATGGACTCAAATGTCCAAACATGAAAATGTTAAGCACTCAATTAATAAAATTAAAGTGTCCAAGACTGAACTGGCAAAATTGTAATAGATTTATGATTTTTTGAACGGTTTTTCAATTTCCACGCTGTAGATTATTTCACACCATTTACACATCATTAAGTTTTTGGACAAACAAAACTATAGACAGTAAACAAATATTTTTTTGCTACCAAATTTTAGGTCCCGACAGAAAAAAAAAAACAAATTTGAGCTATTAAACAAATGTACGAAATGAAAAGTTTCATGATTGAAATGCAGTATCAAGTTTCACGCTACTACCGTCAAATAGAAAACGAAGAGTTTTAATTTTATTTCGCTTCTGGAAGGGACCGGGATGAAGCGAATAGAGAGTACGGTCGATAATCGGGGAGAAGTCCCCCAGGCGGAGAGGAAAATGAAGGCTACTAATCAGATTCTGACCGACGCCCATAATTCACCATGCAATTTGGTCTTGGATCTCCGCGCTGACTTGGTCTCCAGGACGAAAGTGGCCCGGCCCCTATAAAGACAGAGAAGAGAAGAGAAGAGAAGAGGGGGCAGAATCGATCAGAGTTGAGAAAGAAACCAATGGACGATGCTCTCGCTTTATATGTTTCTCATGCAGGTCCTGTTGCTTGCGGCTCGACGCTTTACGACGTGTTTTTGACCTTTCCAGGAGGCTCCGACGCTGCTCCCGAGTCTTTCGCCAGCCTCCTCCTCGCCGGCCTTGCTGCCTCCGGGGTCTCTGTATGCGGACCCGACGAAAGCCAGGCAGTTAGTTCGCCCTCGCTTCTTCCCGGTGAGGCCTTCCGGCGGCCCAAGATCTGCATTCCTATCCTCTCCAAGGACTACCCGTCCAGCAAGCGGTGCCTCCACGAGCTCGTGCAGATGATGGAGGGCAAGAGAAGCGAGCGACAGATGGTGTTGCCTATTTTCAACCGAGTGGAGCCATCGGAGGTGCGATACTTGACCGGAAGTTATGAAAAGGCCCGCCGTTCCGACATGGATGGAGTGCGGGGAGCACTTTTCGAAGGGAGCATGTTGCATGGATGGAAGGTCACTGACGGGTACCAACCTGGGTACCAACCTCCTCTCCACCCAATATCTTTTCTACTCTCTTTCCTCAATCATATTTTTAGACGAATTGTTCGGTTTGTCTTATAACAGACAACATTACATTACAATCTAAACCCTTCAGTCCTTTATCCTCGTTTCTATTATAACTTTTGACTCTTGTCAATTCATTCTTCTTATTCAAGAAAAAAAAAATGCAAGTGTCCATCTAATTCTTTTCTCCTGTTTTTGTTTCATCCCATCCTAATTTGCCATCCTTTTCAACGGTTGTGATGTTTGGCAGACGCGAACAACAACTAGTGAAGACAGTGTGGTTCAAACGGTTCTGAGATGCTTACGGCCAGATTTGCAGAAAGTTTCTCGGGTCGCCCGGTACAACGTATTCTTGAACTTCAGAGGTGCAGATACTCGCCACACCATGGCTTATGAGCTCTATACCCAACTTGTGGTCGCCGGAGTTTCTGTTTTCAATGACGACACCGACCTTCCCATTGGTGAGCAGTTTGGCTCACAGCTTGTCGGCGCGATCACGCGGTCTACCATCCACGTTACCATCATTTCTCCAAATTACGGTTCCAGCAAGTGGTGCATGCGTGAGCTCGCAAAAATGATGGAGTGCAAGGAAACCATGGGACACAATCTTGTCCGTTCTCTCCGGTAGGAATTCCATTGAACTGGGTAGGAGTTCCATTGAACAGGGACGTCGAGCGCCAAATTCCTTGGATGCCTTGTGTGCCCGTGAGAAGGGTTCTCATGCCATCATGGAAGACCAGCGGGTGGTCGCAGAGGTTGTAAGAATGTCTTGGTATCACCATCGAAGGGGCAGGTACAAACTCACGTCTTGTTTCCTTCCTTGCACAAGATCTTCGCACGACCAATGTAGATTCGTCGTACATCCTTACGTATCTTCATTTCTTGTGTTATTTGACAGGCTTGATCCAACATACGCGAGAGATATCGTTCAGCATGTTTTGGTAGAGTTGCGGGATCACTTTCAACTCGATGTACCCGAGCATTCGCTTAGAATTTATGACTGTGAGGTTTGCGGATGAGATTAGAATCGAGCAAACGGGCCAGTTCAATGTGAAAACCAAACCGATCCACCTTTACGGACAGATTTGAGGCTGGCATAAAGTTATAAAGTCGATCAAAAAACATTTGGCTCTTACCAGAGAACTCAAAACCACATCCCGCGCTCAAAAAGAGATGTCCTCACGATCTGTAAATGAAGGGTGTGGTTTTGAGTTTTTTGGTCGAGCCAAATGTTGGAGAGTTGGTCTCCTGGACGGTGTACTCGTATTGTATGAAAACTGACAATAGCAACTGGCAAGTAGTTTATAAATTCTTGTTAAACAATTCAGTATATGACAAGTCGATTCAAGTGATATTGATGTTGCATGGAAAATTACCAAAAAATTTCTAAACCTATTGCAATTGTACCAATTCAGCCATAAACTTTTTTTTGTCGATTTAGTCTTAAATCTTTTGCTATTGTGTCATTTCAGTCCATCCGGCGAATTTTAGCCGGTCGGTGCATACGTAAATAATGCCGGCCAACGATCGAATATTTTAATATATATATTATGATTTTTTTCTTTTTTTAATCTTTTTCCCCTTTTTTTTTTTCTACCCCTCCCCTCTGGACCTCCAACCGGTTGCCGGGTGGTGAGGGGAGGGGCAGAAAAAAAGAGAAAAAGAAAAAAGAAAAATAAAATAACATAAAAATCATAAAAAAATCATAAATTTTTAAAAATATATATTAAAAATTCGGTCTCCGACTAATGAAAATTCTCCGGATGGATTAAAATAGGATTTAAGATTGAATCGACAAAAAGAAAAAAGATTTAGGATAGAATTAATGCAGTTGCAATAGGTTTAAAATTTTTTTGATAATTTTCCCAACAGTTGTACGATATTCCAAAAACATCATAGAATGTAAAACACGATTTACATTTCCCTAAACCCCTTTGCATTTGCGGAGGACCCATTTCCGAAACCGAGCCAAACATACCTTGAGTCTAGAGCCTCCTCACCTAAATCTAATCCCCCAAACCAAAATGGCAATTGCCGTGTCTTCCTCTCCATCCTCTCGCTCACTCACTACAACCTCTCTCGGGGGCCACTCACCTGTTGCATGCCCTCCCTAAATCGTATGCCCTCGACAGTCGACGCCTCTCAGTCTTACCCTCTCACCCTATCACATGGTCCAGCTCGATCCTGGTCCTTCGGATCGCGAAGTCTATTGGGAAGGAGGAGATCTTGTCCATCCGTCTCAAACCGAGGCAAGAACAAGGAATCCGAAGAGGAGTTGTCGCGATTGGGGTCTCAATCTCACTAGAGGTGTCAAAAATATCCGGGCCAAGTGGGCCGGCTCAGCCCAAAAATTTGCTTAAATTTTAGAACCTTTTCGAGCCAATTTTGATACTTAGGTCGGCCTGCCGCCTACTTTTTTTAACACCCATTTTTTCAGTTTTAATTTAATTTAATTTTTATTTTTTATATTCTTTCATTTGATGGGTTTGT
The DNA here is from genome assembly GCA_028455895.1 of Rhodomyrtus tomentosa. Lineage (NCBI taxonomy): Eukaryota > Viridiplantae > Streptophyta > Magnoliopsida > Myrtales > Myrtaceae > Rhodomyrtus > Rhodomyrtus tomentosa. The sequence continues at coordinate 12,703,319 of JAPCWY010000009.1, read as the reverse complement.
TAATTGATTTTGATTTTCAAAATAAAATTGGCCCGGCCCGGATCGGGTTGGCCCGAGCTTGGTACTGCTCAGTCTCGGGTTGGGTCTTCGTGATCTAAAATTAGGCTAATAGATTATTAGGTCAATTAAATTAACTAACCTAACTTGAACCCTCCCAAGTACTATCAAATCGCAACTTAGGTTCATTTATATATAAAAAAAATGTTCAATTGGAGTCGTCACTAATCATTTAGTGTAGATTGATTATAAACCTATATAAAATAGAGTGAGAACTATTTTATATCTACGACTAGAGAAAATGAGTTCGGGGACTTAGCTACATTAATTAAAAAAGTAATGCCCTTTCGGTACCCAATTTCATGAAAAATCCTTAGTTTGATGAGTTGAATTTTTTTGGTTTTACTTTTTTTAAATGCAATGCTAATACAATCTACATGTGAAATGATATGACATGACAACATTACATGACGTGGCAAACATGCATGACATGGTATGATGACATGGTAAATATGCACAACATGGAAAATGACATACCAATATGACGCGGCAAATTAAATATGCAATGTGAACAATTTTTTTGGTATTTTTCCTTAATTTTCGGATTTATGAAAAAATAAAGTAAAGGCTATCCTAAAGCTAATTTAAGAAAAGCGTGGGATTTTTTAGGAAATTTATTCAACCATGAAAACATAGAAAATTTGAACAAAAATAAATAATGTTGCCTATAAAACACATTTAAATCTAAAAATTTGATTTTATTCACAACATCCCTGATTAGGGTTAGCAGCAAGTCAATAATATTTTACAGAATAACCGGTCTCTATATACATATGGCAAATCTTGAAATTCTATTTAGGAATTAGCAATCCGCTCCGATTTGACGTCTGATTCACACGTATGAGCACAATCGTACTATGATATTAAAGTCATATATTGACTTTAATATACATTTTTGAAGGGGCAAGGCACAATTGGGAGCATATGTTATGGGCAATATTGTTTATTAATGTGCAAATTTTATAAACAAAGCAAAACAATCAATCACGACAAAAATAAAATGAAAAGATAGACAATTTCGAATGTTTAGAGGGATTGTCGAAGATTATGAGATTGGGGTACATCTTTCCTCCTCCAAAAAATTTCATTTAGTTTTAATTCGAGAAATTATCTTTAATGTTTGGAAAAATTAATTTGGATAAATCTAAAAAAAACGAATGTCATCTAATCCAAACAAACTTTACCCATGAACGTGTAGATAAACTCTCAAACCTTATCTCTAACCAAATAATATTTAGGGAGATGGCAAGAGATAATATAAGAGCATAACCCATTCAGCTCAACTTGTAATAGATAATCATAAAATCGAAAAAGTTGTTCATGACAAATCAAACTTATTATGATCTATAACAAAGATATCCAGAGACAACATCACTGCACCAACCGAAATAAGGAACAGAGAAAAAGATTATCCACATAGCACGAGGAATTCGATCTTGGAGACATATTTGCCAAACAATTTCCCCTCTTTAGCACGTCCAAACCTTGACCTTGTCCATATTAAATTTAACCGTAGGAAACCAGTGAACAGTTTGACGTTTTGAAAAGTTTTCAACCGTGTCAAGTTTATCCAAACGATCCGATGATTAAACTGGGAACGAATCCCACGTCACAATGCCCGATTTTCGGTTCGTGAAAAAAGCTTAGGTTCTCTTAGTTTTGATCGTGAAATTATGTATCGAATGGGACCTAGGAACAACATGCAAGCTGACGAGCAAACAAACATGGATCTGCGACCAAGGGCTAAGAAATATTACCTTCTCCAAGCAATTTCCAGCAAATGCTCAGTCTGAAAAATTCGCGCAAGAACGAGCCCTTTTGTGCTCGTCTTGTTGCCGAATCTCTTCTTGAATCTAGGCTGAAAAACAGCTGGACGCGGGCAGAGTCGCAGATGGACAGCAGGCTACTTTGGGTGATCGCCGGCGAAGACGGGCTGGTTCAAGCGGCGACTTGCCGGAGGGCTGCGATGGCAGGGACGTCCAGGCCTAGGTAGCCGGCCGGGGTAACGGCGAGAAGTGGCGCACAGCTTTGGATGAGCGGCAAATGAATCTCCAACGAGGGTGCTTAACGAGAACTCGGATCGGGCGAGGATTATCTCGACCGTCGGGGGGAAGCAATCAAACTCGCCAAACTTTCTCTCAATATTCTGCTCGCTATAAAATCCGAAACTTTGCAATCACTTCTCCTGTGAAGGTGAATGATATCTTGTATATATAGAGCTAGGCACAACTAATCATGTTAGGGGTATGACTTGTTAATGACCGTTGGATCATTGTTCCTAGCTAGAGTAGGATTTGTTTCAAGCCGTTTGATTTCAGGTTCTCGCTTCCAATAGAACACTTAGTTAAGATAAGGACCCGATCCAACTAAACCCTTGATTAAATTTGAACTTGGCAGAATCCAAACCCTCTAAAACTCTTGATAAATTTCGGCTAACTAAGATGGACATGATGCATGGTCGAATATTAATGTCTCATGGGCTCATGTCAGACTTAGTTCGAACTTTAAGACCATGACATATAATTAGCTAAGGCCCATTTAAAATTAATTAGCCAAAATAGGCTGGTTAGAAATTCGGACCATAACCATGCAAAATGCGGCAATCTCCATTCTTGTCATGGCCGAATTATCTGAGTACAAATAACGGGCTTGTCTTTAAATTCTCGATCTTCAATCGGTGCTTATTCCGTTAAATTGAAAGCCTAACTAAGCTTGAATGGACTGATTTTGCAAGTCAGTCCAACTATCCTATGTGAAATTTGGCACCCCCTGTGCTGGTCTGAAAAACTTCAAACCGATTCTGGCACATCTGTATGCCAAATTACGCTCAATTAACTCATCTCTGACTCTAAATGTAGACGACATGCATTTGACTGAAAGTAAATTTGCAATGCATGAAGATTTATATTTTTTTTTGTGAGAATTATGATTAAACTTCATTTTATGTTTAAATGAAATGAATTTCTAAAAATCAAAATTTAGGTATCAATATGTCAGGCTAGGTTGACCCTTAAGTCTCACCATCTCACCCTCAATCTCAGCCTTTCACCCTATCGCATGATGCTCTCATGCCTTGTAGGTCGAACACACACTCTCTCTTGCTAGTTATGTCAATATCAATAACTTTCCTTTATGGTCCGGTTTCTGGTTGTTATGGAAGTCACGAAAAATAAATTAGTCCAAGAAAATGTTCTTTGCGTGAAAATAACACATTGAAGAGTGGGAAAAACAATTTACTTGTTTTTTAAAAGGAAATCTTTTTCCCTCCATTTTCCTCCTTATCCTTCTTCCTATTCTTTTTAAATTTTTTTTTCTTTGTTGTCGTTGAATCTTTTTATTTTTTTATAATTTTCTTTCTTTCTTCATTTGTAGGTCACTAGTCGCAGTGTCGGCAAGGGGCAAAGAAAGAAAAAAAATAAAAAATAACGAAATAAAAAGTTATTAAAACAATCCAATAAACTTTTTTTTGAAAAAAATTATGTACTTTCTTTTTAAAATTACAAAAAAATTAAGTTACAGCAGACCATCCATATAAGACTGCCATGCCAATCATTTCTGATTAAACGACGTCGCACAAAATCAAATGAAGGAAAATATTTTCCTAACCAAACCACAAAAAGTTCATTTTCAAGTTTCACTCAAACATAAATGAATATTTTCATTTTGCTAAAATATAAAATTTCAATTTTTTTTAGAAATATCATATTTTTTTCGCGAGATGAGTCGAGACTAAATCTTTATTCTTTTAATTATCTAATAATAACTAATGAGATACTAAATTCTGAAAAACATAATCCCCATGCAAAAGTGCCGTTTAAAGGGCGTAAAACCAAATATATATATATATATATATATATATATATATATATAACTTTAGCATTTGTATCAATTATATCCATTTTTTTTTTTGTCTCATAGAAAACCTCCAACTTTTACTTTTGTCATAATTCTACCCAATTTTTTTTTACTTTTGTCCCAATTTTACCGACCTAGTATTAAAACAACATCAACTTTTAATTTTGTCTCAATTTTTTGGCCTAGTACCAAAAAAACCTTCAACTTTTACTTTTATTCTAATTTTACCACCATCAGTCTTTTGTTCATAATCACCGTTAGTTAATCTTATGCGACTCGAATTTTCTTGCCGAATTTACTAATAAATTTTCGAAATTTAGAAACAATAGGTTTAAAAAATAATGAGATTTTAAAAAATTCGTCAGAATATTTTCATGTCTAGCCATTCTTTGAGCTGTTGAGTGCCGAAAAGAATGTGAAATGCATCATCTTTAGTGACTATATATCTCTCAATAATATATAGGGTTAACAAAAATAGAAGAGAATTTCGAAATTTTTTCATGTAAGTTTGGCTGAGATGTAATTCATTAATAACATGATAATATCATATAAGATTAATTAACGATGATTATAGACGAAAGACTAACGGTGACAAAATTGAAACAAAAGTAAAAGTTGAAGGTTTTTTTTTTTGTACTAAGCCATTAAAATTGGAACAAAGGTAAAATTTTTGAATAGAATTATGATAAACGTAAAAGTTGAGGGTTGGTAAAATTGAGACAAAAGTAAAAGTCAAGGGTTTTTTTTGGTAATAAATCGGTAAAATTGAAACAAAAGCAAAAGTTTTGGATAGAATTATGACAAAATTAAAAGTTTGAAGTTTTTTATTAGAGAAAAAAAGTTTTGAACATAATTGTCACAAATACTAAAATTGAAGTTTTTTTGGGTGTTGGACCTTGACTAAAGTAATAAAAAAAATATATATTTTAAAGTAACCAAAAGAATATTTTAAAAAAATCCGTTAAAAAAAAGTAACCAAAAAAAAAAAGTTCGGTAACCAAAAAAGGTCGGTTATGAAGGAGGGTACAGTAAAATAAATTTAAAGTAATTTATTTGCTCTTATTATTCCTCGGCTTTGGGTGGCTTCCATTAGCGACGATACCTTCTACATTCTGATTCCTCTGATCACCCATTAATTATTCTTTTAGCAGCAGAAGCAAGGCAAAGAAGAAATGAATATATTCTCTCTCCCTCTCACTTTCTCTCTCCAAAAGCTCACTGTCTTCTCCTCCTTTCCCCAACCCTAATCTCTGCAACAATCCTCCACTCCACCTCCTTCAATGGCGCCCGTTGACCCCCACTCCTTCACCGACTCCGCCCACCCTCTCACCACCCACATTCACCTCTCCCTCTACTTCGACTTCCCTTCCTCCACCATCCACTCCTCCGCCCTCCTCTCCCTCTCCTCCCCCCACTCCGGCCCTCTCTTCCTCGACACTCGCTCCCTCAACGTCCTCTCCGTCCTCGACCCGCAAACCCGCAACCCGCTTCCCTACTCCCTCTCCGGACCCGACCCCATCAAAGGCCAGAACTTGGTCGTCTCCCTGTCCAACCATTCTTCCATCCTCGTGGTATACTCCACCACTCCCTCGTCTTCGGCTTTGCAATGGCTGAACCCGCCTCAGACGTTCAACAAGACCTTCCCTTTCGTCTACACTCAGTGTCAGTCGATCCACGCTCGCGCGGTCTTCCCCTGCCAGGACACCCCCGCGGCGCGGATCTGCTACTCTGCGCGGATCAACATCCCGCGCCAGCTCTCCGCGGTGATGTCCGCCCGTCACGTGGATCGCCGCCCTCCCGCGGCGGGGGAGGGGGCGGCGCTACCCTGCGGAGACGCGCTGTGGTGCGTGGAGGGGAGGGTGGTGGAGGAGTTCGTGATGGAGCAGCCAATCCCGCCTTATTTGTTTGCGTTTGCGATTGGGGAATTAGGTTTCAGGGATGTCGGGCCTAGGACGAGAGTTTACTCGGAGGCGGCACCTGCAGTGTTGGACGCGGCGGCGGCAGAGTTCGCCGGGACAGAGGACATGATAAGGCAAGGGGAGAGGTTGTTCGGAGATTATGAGTGGGAGAGGTTTGATTTGTTGGTGTTGCCTCCAAGTTTTCCTTATGGAGGAATGGAGAACCCCAGAATGGTCTTCTTGACTCCGACGGTGATTAAGGGGGACGCTAGTGGTGCGCAGGTCGTTGCCCATGAGCTTGCTCATAGCTGGACGGGAAACTTGATCACTAACAAGACTAATGAGCACTTTTGGCTAAACGAGGTACAAGAACTTCACCTAAAATGTTTTTCCGGCACTTAATGCAACAAATGTACTTGTTTTGGATTGCTTATGGTTGATCTGACAAGTTCGATTTCTTGAAGTGCCTTAGGATATTTTGTCGGAGTAGTGTATTGAGTTTGAGGTAGCCTTTTTAGTCACGATCATTCGTGTGGTCCTTGGTTTCTTGAATGTTTTGCCATGAGACGATGTGTTCAGTTGTTTTGTGAGTAGAATTTTTGTTGTTTCAGTCAGTGAGGATTTTTCTCTTTGTAGTTGCGGCATGTCTTACATGCTTTTGGGAACGGAAATTTTATGATATAGGGCTTTCAAGTTTCCATTTTTATTGGGCGGTCTTGTGATTAGGATACATGATACTTGTTTACCTATCTGAATCAAAAGATGGATTTTGGAAATACTCGTCAACAAGGAGTCCATTAATCTGAGTCATTTTTGGAAGCATGAAACATGGCCCCTTGTGCATTTAACTTAGAGGGTACATAATTTCCCTGTTGTGAAGTTTTGATGGGATTTTGGATCTGCCCTCATGGATTAGCTGTTCTTTTCCAATTTTTTACAGGGATTTACAACTTATGCTGAGAGGAGAATTGTGGAGGTGGTCCAAGGGGAAGAGAGGGCCGCGTTGAATATTGGAATTGGTTGGAGAGGCTTAAACGAGGAAATGGAGAGATTTAGCGACAATATGGAGTTCACTAAGCTCAAAACTAAGCAGGAAGGAGTGGACCCAGACGATGTGTATTCTCAAGTTCCTTACGAGAAAGGTTTCCAGTTTCTATGGCGGATTGAGCGCGAGGTATCATCTTTATAGCATTAATGTATGAGGTTCATCCGCATAATTTGTTCTGGGCATGACATTCTGTCCTACAATTCTTAGGTTGGAAGGCCTGTGTTTGATGAATTTCTGAAGAAGTATATTGCCACCTTCAAGTTTAAATCAATTGATACAGAGACGTTCCTAGAATTCCTGAAAACCAATATTCCTGGAATAGAGAAAAAGATTGACTTGGTTTTGTGGACGGAGGGTGCTGGCATTCCTCTAGATGCCTTTGAACCTATCTCAAATATATACACAAAGATTGTGACATTGGCTAATGAGTTTAAAGCCGGGAGGATGCCCGGAGAGGATGAGGTTGCTGACTGGCAAGGGCAGGAATGGGAGCTTTACCTGGAGAACCTTCCAAAATCTGTTGAAGCTTCTCAGGTAGTATATCCTTAATCGCTTCTTATTTTCTTTCTTCATCGAAATTTATCTAATTTACATGACTACGCTGTAGAGGTTGGTTGACTGATCATGGAGGCATTGAGTATGTAGTTTCTTCGACAGTTCTTAGTTGTTCATAGAGACAGATGGTGTATTTAGATAGGAAACATGGCTTATGATACTTGCGCTTGACTTTTGTTTCCCCCTTAAGTCTTGAACTGTTTTTTGGCTATGTCTTGAAATTTGTACGTCTTGCACCAAGCCAACTAGTAGACTTGGCCAAAGACTTTTATAAGCTTGCTTGGGGCTCAAGGCTGGCTTTTTGGAGAGGGTTCCTCAAGAATTCCTTAAAAAAAAAAAGTTTTAGTTCTTCTCTGATATGAGAATGATGTTCTTGGACGTTGCACCAGCTTGTGGTTGAGAATTGAAGTGAGTAATGATGCTGACTTTTGAGATGTCTCCTGCATAAATGCATACTCTCTGACATTACTTGATTCTTACGACCTTTCGCATCCTAATTTCGGGAATGAGCCGACAAAGATGTTTGGGTAGCTTCTATGTTCTTTTTGGGATAAGAATATAAACGAGGGCTTGGCTTAGTGGTGCATTACCCCTACCAAGAAACTATGTAGTCTTGGATTCAGTTCCTTCCTACCCTCCCTTATTATTGTACCTATCAAAACAGAAATTTTATCACTTTACTCGGTGGAATTGCTCAAGCTTAGTTTCCAGTATCTGTTCTGCTGGTTGAGAGCGTTAATCTTGTAGTTCTTTATGGAAATAAGGCCATTAGAAAAGGGCAATTAATATGCAGGGAGTAAACCTAAAAGTTCAGGGCCTTCAGGCAAAAGGATCTCATATTCACTTTGCTTAAACAATCAGAAGTGGTGAATGTCTGTTATGTATGATTGTGCAGATTTTAGCCTTGGATGCTCGATACAGGCTATCAGAATCGAAAGATTATGAAGTGAAGGTGACATTTCTCCAATTGGCAATTTCCTCTAGGTGCAGTCAGTATCATGGCGAGGTGGAGAAAACTTTGAAGGAAGTAGGAAGGATGAAGTACCTCCGTCCGCTCTACACTGCTCTTGTACAGGGGAACGGAAGGCAAGAAGAGAAGATTTTTGCAAAAAGGGTTTTTGCAGAGGCTCGCGACTGTTACCACCCGATAGCACAGGGTGTGGTCGAGTCAATCTTCTCCAAGCACATGTAAAACCAGTATATATCAAATGTAAATGCCAGATCCTGAATCTGGAATTCTCATGACTAACATAAAGCTGTCTTTTGCTGTAGATCTTTGCAGCCTGGGGGAAATCGCTACTGCTTTTTTTTTTTGTTAAGTTTCGGAAGATACATCTTGAATGATCTGGTGATCCCGTTCGTCGGGATAAAAAGTTAATGGAATGTCTCTAATTATCAATATCTTTCTTGATTGTGTGCTTTTCATGTTTTAGCGGGGACTAGTCGGGTGCTTTGAGAGGGTGGGTGTCCAAATAACAAAGGGGAAACAGGCAAGTTGCATGTGCTAATTTGGTATTTGCCAACCTAAGAGAGACTGGACCAAAGCTGTTGTGTTCGTCCGTTAAAGAGGATGTCTGAAAACTTATCTACATTTAACTGCATCTCATCACATGTTACCCCATGGACATCATCGGTCTTGTTTTGTCGTCTTAACTATAAAGCTCAACCTAGAATGATTGGTCTTCTTCATTCAGATGACCAAATGCGGTTCCCATTGCTAGGCACGTGATTCTATTCAACCGGTATCTTCTTGATCCTCCTCGTGAGTTAAGACTCGGGAGTCCAATCACTGAAAGTTTCAATCCGATGCGCATCAAGAGTACCAGACACAGAGTAAATCCTTTCCTCTTCCAAGAACACAAAAGATGCTGCAATTCAAACCATGACCCAAAACCGAAAACTGATTTTCTGCACCTTATTCAAACCGGAAGTTTTAATGCTATATTGTCAAAATCACAAAGGTCCCCTGCTCCCAGTTGAATTCACTTACAAGTGCCCAAATTCTGCTACGACAGGGCGAAAATACTCAGCCATTTGACAGCGAGCATGCAAATCATGAAATGACTGCACCAGCTTATCACAAACCCTTTCACTCCTGACACACTTTTCCCTACCAGGACGCGTAACACCATCACCCCGAAATGTTGTATAGGAACAAAATTGTGCGCCACAAGATCAAAGATGAGCAAGTGCAATCACTGGCATAGAGCTCATTCAAAAGATACAAGATCTTTGTTTGAGCTAGAACCATTTGCCATTAACTACTTATCAAGGTGAGTATCGAATTTTACCAAGAAAGTGCATCCGACTGATAATCCAATAGAATGTACCTGGCGCTCAGCCCAAATTTTTGTTGGAGTTCAACGCCAAGGTTGTGCACTCTACAATTTTGTAATGAACTCGCAATTTACATATACTTGAAAAGAATGGATAGCAGCACAAAACAGAGTGAATCTAACATGATACATGAAAGTGGTTAGCATTGCATAACTGATCTACAAACCATTCTACAAAACTTCAACGTCCTTCTATCGAATTCAACAGCACCTGAACTAAACTTTGAGTAACCTTAGCTTTTCTTCATACAATGCAAATCTTCTTCTTTCACCCACTTTCTTGATTGTTTTTCCATTTTTTGGCCTTGATTACACCAATGCAAGTAAACAATCACATAAATATACACTTACAGACATGAAGATCGACGCTTAAAAACCTTACTGCCCGCCACTTTCTTCCTCCAATTTCTTCACAAAGGCCTGCAAGACCATGACGACATCCCTGGCCGGCGCCTGTAAAGTCCCAACCAATCCAATCCCAGGACTCTGCAAAGCACCCAACAGCTTTGCATATACCTCGGCTCTCGTGGGCATATTCTCGAGCACCTTGAACTCATCGGGCCCGTAGAACTCCCCCTCGAAGACCGCGCCACTGAAGTCGTTCTCCAGCTTCTTCTCCTTCATGAAATCCCTGTAAGGCTTGATCGCCCCCGGGATCTCCTCGCTGTGCACGAAGAGCCACGCGTTCATGCCCTTCATGCACGGCTTGAGGGCCTCCCACTCGGTCCCCTCGATGGCCTTGAAGACGAGGGTGTTCTTGGCGACGAGGAGCCTGGTGGTCTCCGGGAGGGCCCGCCGGAGCTCCTGGAACTGCTTGACCGTGAAGCCCTTGTACCTGATTCCCGCGACGAGGTGGCAGTTCTCGAGGTGCTGCTTCACGGTGTCCACGGTCTCTTCTTTCCTGGAGCGAGAGATGGCGGCCCGGATGGAAGGGAAGTGGGGGCGACGGCGGGAGGGTCTGGGGCAGAGGGTCGGGGGGAGAAATGGGTTTGCGGGGCGGTTCAGGACGGCAGAATTGGGGGGCGGTTTGGAGGAGGAGGAAGACAGGAGAGTGGCCTCCATTGCAGGCGCGTTGGAAGAAGATGAAGATCAGACGAGCGAAGAGAGAGAACTCTTCTTGGGTGGCTTATCTTATCGGCAGGCGGAAGCCAATTTTACTGAGCGTTGTGGCTTTGTTCGGGGAATTGAGGAAAATTGGAAAAACATTGAAAGGCAGCAAAGTCCACGGAAAGCTGTAACTGCAAGCTCGTTTTCGCGAAGTCTTTTTCGTATTTCCTTCCTAGAAAGAGATTTTTTTTTTTTTAGAGGTATTAAAGGCATGAGAGTCCGCTTCGGATTAACGTTAAATAAGTTTAGAGGGTTGCAGCTGCTCCATGAAGCTATCTATAAATGGCGATCATCTATGGCTTACTTTGTAACCATGATGGCGAAGAAGAAGAAGAAGAAGAAGAAGAAGTTATCCGGCAGTTGAGGGCCATGCCACAAGAGGAATTTATCCAGTTTATTGAGGAAACTCGACGAATTCAGTAGGATAACCAACGGACGATGCAAAACTTACTTGCCGCAATCCAACGGTTGTCTACAAACCCCAACCCTAACCCCCCGACGTTCTTCCGATCGAGCGTGTTCCAATCGCTCGCGTCCCATAAATAGCTGTGAAAAAGAGGGCTAACTCCCAGCGACTGCGTCAAGCCTATGCTGAGGATTCCTTAGAAGACAAAGGTGAATTTCTTGAGCCGAACTGTCAGGGCTACCAGAATAGAGGCTACCGACGCGAACCAAAACAATATCAATTGAAGGTCGACTTCTCCACCTTCAATGGCAATCTCAACATCGAAGACTTCCTTGACTGGCTTTAGGAAGTCGAGAAATTCTTTGACACCATGGATATTGAAGAGGATCGCCAAGTGAAACTGGTGGCTTATAAACTGAAAGGTGGTGTCTCGGCGTGATGGGAGCAAACGCAGCTGTCCCATACCCGTCAAGGCAAGGCTTCCGTCCAAACCTAGAGTCGGATGATGCGGATGCTCAAGATGTTGTTCCTTCCCCTTGACTATGAACTAGTTTTGTTCCTGCAATTACTTGATTGCAAACAATTAGGTTGGATGGTTCAAGCCTACACAGAGGAATTTCTCCAGCTTTCAGCCCACAATAATCTTGTTGAGTCGGAAGCGCAACAAATTGCTAGGTATATCTATGGCTTATGCCTAGATATTCAAGATCGTGATTCGTTGCATCGTATATATTTTGTAGAAGATGCACAAGAGATGTCCAGAAAAATAGAGTTGCAACTAGAGTGGACCAACTTCTCAAATCGAATGAGCAATTATACTCCTCAAGGGATGTTTTGATGAGGAAACTTACAAGATGCTGTTGGATCTTCTAATTGGCAATCCAACACTATGAATCGAAATTCAGGGAATACTGTTAAGGCGTCCAAGCCTCCTAAACCTCATGCACCAAAGGTTCGTGATGTTGCTCAGAATGCCTACATGAAGCCCTATCTAAGGAAGTGCTTTAAGTGCAACAAATCTGGACACCACTCAAGTGTCTATCCACAACAAAAGGCGGTGAACCTGGTCGAGCATGAAGAAGAGCTTTACGAGAATGACTGGGAAGATGAAGAAGAAGTGGCCGATGAAGAAGGAGAGCATGTTAATTGCGTGGTCAGACAGCTGCTATTAGCCCCACGAAAGGATGATTCACAACGGAATAGTTTGTTCCGCACCCGTTGCACTATTAGCGAAAAGGTTTGTGATGTCATTAAAGACAGTTGTTGATCATCTCCAACTGAAGATAAAAGCTCATCTATCGCCATATACGATTGGTTGGATTCGTAAGGGGCCTGAACTAAAGGCAACTCATATTTTTTGTTTACCTATTTCTATTGGAAAATCGTACAAGGATACGATAGTTTGTGATGTTGCTGAGATGGATGCCTATCATGTCTTGCCGGGACGATCGTGGCAATACGATGTCGATATTACTCATTGAGCGCGTGAAAATATTTACTCCTTTGTGTGGGAGAAGACGAAAATCACTCTTCGTGCTTTAAATGAAGTTGCTTGTATCTCGTGAACTACCCAAAAGCAGAAGAAAACTGGTGTTTTACTTAATGTTTGTAAAATAAATTGCATGTATTTGATCTTAGACAGTGGATCCAAGCAAGAAGTCGTCACAATTCCAGAAGCCCTCCAATTATTGCTGAAGGCTTTCTTTGGTATTATTCTTGAGGATTTACCTAATGGATTACCACCAATGCGAGATATCCATCACTAGATTGACTTTCTACCTGGTGTTAGTCTTCCAAACCTACCATATTATCGCATGACTTCGAAGGAAAATCTGTATAATAGGAGAAGGTGAAAGAACTTCTTCGGAAAGGTTTTGTACGAGAGAGCATGAGCCCTGCGTCGTTCCCACTCTACTTATACCGAAGAAATATTGGAGCATGCGAATGTGTGTCGACAATTGAACAATTAACAAGATTACTGTGAGGTATCAATTTCATATCCCTCATTTGGATGATATGCTTGGCAGGTTGGCAAGATCAAAGGTCTTTTTGAAGATCGATTTGCAAAGCGGATACCATCAAATCCACATGAGACCCGAAAATGAATGGCAGACAACGTTCAAAATAAGCGAAGACTCTATGAATGGTTAGTCATGCCCTGTGAACTTACTAAATCTCCTAGCACTTTTAAGCGTTTGATGACGCAAGTCTAGACATGGCCACAAGTCAATTTGGGCCCGAAATTGGCCCGTGGACTAACCGTAATCGGCTTGTTGATCGGGCCCTTCGATTCCGAACCTAAACTAGCCCGGCCCCTCATGGGCCGGTTACGGTTCTTCAATTTGTCAAAATCGGCCCAAAATTGACAACTCATATTATAGCAGTTGGGCCTAAGCATAATGGCTATAAGGCCAACTTTTGCGCAAAAAAAAAAAACTTGGGAAATGGCTCTTTCCCCAATTTTGGCGTTTGCATTTCAAACGACGCTCCCCCATTCCCCTAATTTTTTTCTTAATACTCCTCCCCCTTTCACTCTTTTCTCTCAATTTCTTTCAATTCTCTCAATCTGCTCAAATCTCTTCATCCCCGCCCAATTCTTTCAATTTCTTAAATCGATTTTTTGTCCAATTCTCTAAAAAAATGGTAAGTGAAAGCAGAGCTGGTGGTAGGGGAAAGAGCCCAATGGGAATGTGGGAATCCGATTATCCTCAACCTCATCAATATGATCATCGTGAATTTATATATTGGGTAGACGGCAATGATAATATCAACTATATTCCCAACATCGAGCACTTCCCAACGCAAGGTCCGGAGGGTTCATCCAACTTATGTCAACATTTCGACAAGATACATGTAGGCGGAGGCAAGTATAAGATCAACTATAAATAAACTATAAAGGAGACGGCTATGGAATAAACCGTTAGCATCTAACACAAAAACATGCAATGCAAGCGGGATCGATACTAGCCAACAATAAATATTTCGGGTACATCAATCCTAACACTTCTCCTTTATTTCGCTACAACAATCAACTTTATAAAGAAATGTTAGCTGAATATGTTGCCATTGAACATTTAGCGTTTACTACTGGTGAAAAATTTAGTTTGAATTATTTGATAAACACTGCACATACTCAACAAGCAAAATTTGTTCCAAGAACTACTCTTAACCGTGAACTTTTTAAGGTTTATAAAAAAAAGGGGTTTGAAATTTTTTTTACAAATTTCAATGGACATGTGCATATATGTAGTGACATTTGGAGTGATCCTTCAAAAAAGAGTTCATACATTTCAAGCATTTAATGATAGACATACGACCAATAATATTGATAAAATAATTAGGTAAATTTTAGAAGAATATAACTTAATTAATAATTTTTTCGATAGGTTTTGATAATACCGCTACAAATACCGCTTCCATTCCTAAGTTAGAAAATATTTGTAAACCCTCTTTTGACGAATAATTTTTTATATTTGTGCTTGACATGTTTTAAATTTATGTGTACAAGATGATTTACGAACTCTTGAGGTTTTTCTCACACCAATAAAGAAAGCAATTAAAATTTTATAGAGTCATCCCCGAGTTATGAAAGAATGGAGCATATTTTGTAAAGCAAAAAGATTTTCAAAAAGATGTTCCGGCTTGTTAAAATTTTACTTACAAGTTGCTTAATCAATCTTTTGCTTATAAAGATTTATTATGTGCTTTTATTTCAAATAATATTTTCGAAATTAATTTATTACAGCAAGAGTGGGATATTTGCAAACAAAATTAGATTTTTTGAAAGTTTTTAATGATGCTACTTTTACTTTATCTGGTATTTATTATCCTCCTAAGAATTTATTTTTAATAGAGAGTGTTAATATTGCTGGTGTTTTTGCGATAATGAAATAGATGTTGAATTAGCTCCGACTATTATACCAATGCGAGAAAAATGGTTGAATTATTATTATAGCATTCTTCTTGTTTATTTAGTTGCTATTATTTTCGATCAACATACTAAATTATAAGGCTTATATGATTACATGCATGATTATTATTATGATTGTTTACATTTGAACGAAAAAGTGAATATTAGAACTATACAAGGAGAGGTTAAAGACGCTATAATAACATTATATAATGAATTTTGTAGTAGATATGATTTAAGTGATAGTAGATCTTTCCAACCTAGTGCCTCACAAAGCGAGTGGGGTGGTAGACTTAGTAGAAGGTATAATCTGCTTATTAGTATGCAAACAAATATAAAAAGGAGCAACAAGTAATATTAGAGTGGTGGAAGAGTCACTCAACCCATTATGAGTTCTTGCTCTCATCGCAAGACAGATGTTAGCAACCCCTTCTTCAACAATTGCAATTGAACAAATATTTAGTGATGGAGGATTGATTTTGAATGATCTTGTTCAAGATTAAATTCGGATGTTGTGGAGGCTCAAGCTTGTGTCGATGATTGGATAAAGGCTAGGTTTCGATAACAAGAGCTAAATTGAGATGACAAATTCTTTAATGATGATGGTGGAGGTACCACCACCACGGATACCATAACGGGTAGCGACGATTGATGATGAGGTAAGTTGGAGTTATCAAAGGTAAAAGAACTACATAGACTTTGATTCTTATATTCCTAAGAAGAAATGTAGCCGCTCATTAAGTTCAAACCCCTTTCCCCTTCATTTTTTCCCCAAATTTGATTACAATGTACAATTTATAATTGATAATTTATTATTTAAAAATTAAATTTAAAAATCGAAACTGGAACCCGCCCTTGAACTGATCAGAACCGGAACTACTCCTTCAAGGACCAGTTTCGGTTCAAGCATGGCCACAAACCAGAACCGCAGGTTCACGGCCCAGAACTGCCAGTTCCTGAACCGTGACCATGTCTATGCAAGTCCTCAAGCCTTTCTTGGGAAAATTTGTGGTGTACTTCGATGATATCCTTGTCTATAGCCCTGATGAGCAGCAACATGTAGACCACCTACGAAATATTTTGTAGGCTCTAGAGGTTAATCAATTCTATATCAACTTGCCCAAATGCAGCTTTATGGTTGATTAGCTATTGTTTTTAGGGTATGTTGTTAGTGCAGAAGGCCTTTGAGTGGATAAGGCAAAAGTTGTTGCCATTTGAGAGTGGCCAACACCCAAAACTGTTGAGGAAGTGCGGAGCGTTCATGGCCTAACAACATTTTACTATCGACTGATCCGCAATTTTAGTACCATCTTGGCTTCTATTATAGAGTGCTTAAAGAAGAGACAATTTAAGTGGAGCGATGGGGCAGAGGCGAGCTTTGCCTTAATCGAAGAGAAGTTGTCTATTGCTTCAGTTCTTATCTTGCCAAACTTCGACAAGGTATTTGAACTAGATTGTGATGCTTCAGGAGTAGGAATTGACACTGTTCTATATCAAGAGGGTAAGCCGGTTGCTTATTTCAATGAAACAATGAATGAAGTTTGGCGCCTGTGGTTTACTTATAAACAAGAATTCTTTGCTATGGTATGTGCCATTAAACATTGGCAGTCTTATCTCTACCAGCGTGAATTTGTACTCAACATTGATCACCAAGCGATTAAGTACATTAATCGTTAGAAGCATTTGAACATAATGCACGAACGTAAGTTTTCTTTCTTGGAACAATTCAATTTTGTGCTTCGTCATAAAGCAGGTCATCTTAGCAAAGTGGTTGATGCTCTAAGCTGCCGAGCTGCGTTACCTGTTACTATGCACAATGAAGTGGCGGGCTTTGAGTCTTTGTGCGACCTCTATCTCGAAGATGCGGACTTTCGAGATACTTGTGCTAAGTGTTAAGCTGCTGGCTCTAATGGTGATATGATTATTCATAACAATTCCTTGTTTTATGGCAACATGCTGTGTATTATGCGTAGTTCCTTTCGAGAGAAACTGATTCATGAACTATATGGTGGGATCATTGGAGGTCATTTGGGATGCGATAAGTTCATTGCCTTGGTGGAGGAACATTATTATTGGCCATAGTTGAATAGGGACGTTGGACGTTTTGTTCAGAAGTGTCCCGTTTACCAAACTGCAAAAGGGCATTCTCAGAATACTGGCCTTTATACACCACTCCCAATTCCATCTAGACCTTGGGTGGATATTTTCATGAATTTTGTCTTGGGACTCCCGCGAACCCAACGAGGTATGGATTTTGTCTTTGTTGTAGTGGACAGATTTATGAAGATGTCCCATTTTATTTTCAGTAAGAAGACATTCGATGTTTCTCATATTGCTGGCGTTTTTTTTTGCAAAGTGGTTCGTCTGCATGGTATACCACAGACGATTAATTCTGATCAGGATACCAAGTTTCTTAGCCACTTCTAGAGGACCCTAAGGAAATTGTTTGGTACAAACTTGCAGTACAATAGCTCCTTCCATCCTCAAACTGATGGCGAGACCGAAGTGGTTAATCGAACTATGGTAGACATCATCTGTTGTCTTTGCAACGATACGCCACAACAGTGTGTTCGATATCTTGTCGCAGCAGAATTTGCTTTAAAAAACATGATCAACTATTCCATTGGTAAGTCTCCATTTGAGGTTATTTACGATCGTGTACATCAGCATACTCTTTATCTGATTCCTCTGCCTAAGATTCTTGGTTATAGTGTGGCAACAGAAAATCTGGCAACCAAAATTATGGAGGTTCAATATGATATTGCACTCCACCTTGCTGCTTCTAACTTGAAGTACAAGTATGATGTTGACAAACAACATCGTTCCAAGTTTTTTTAAGAGAGCAATGAAGTCATGGTCAATCTACGCAAGGAGCAATTTCCTGTTGGCACTTATAATAATTTGAAGCAACAGAAGGTGGGTCTGTGTTGCATCCTTCGCGAGATCAATGATAACCCCAATGTCGTTGACTTTCCAACTGACCTTTCTATCTCCCCGACATTTAATGTGGCTAATTTGTTTGAATATCACTCCCCTGATATTCCTTTATATTTGAATCATAACTCGAGGACAAGTTCTTTTGAAGAGGAGGTGTCACGCCCCGCACCCCGGACATGAGCGCGACTTCCTACAAGCGAACTCTTGAGTCCCAAGATTCAGTTATTGAGAGATGCACAATAAAAGAAGCATGCAGAAGCGATATCATATACTCCTCCGTACAAGCATCCATGGGAACCTGGATAGCGAGAACATATTATGTATACATAACATTCCAAGAGTTCGTACAAAAGCGTAGGAGAACTAGTCCTACAGATGGGTCGGGGTAATAGTATTGCGCCAAAAGACATCCATAACAAGTCTTCAAGAGAAATTGGCCTACAAGGCCTTCATTAAAAGAAAACTACAACAAGTTAGAAACCATTAAGTCAAACTGCTGGAGTTGTTAGTCTCCTCGGCATCCTCAGTAGGCTCGTACTCTGAGAAAGTCTCAGAGCGTACCTCTACAGTATCCTCCATCGTCTCGTCCTCTGGCTGCTTCACCAGATTACCTATGAGACTTCGATCTCAATAACTTCAACGGTGTTTTCCAAGGTTGGGTTCCTCTTGGGAATGTTCCTCGAATCAGCTACAGATCCCTCGACCTCCACAGAATCCTGAGTGGGATGACACCAATTAGGAATAACCATACGGGGTACCTTAGTGGACTTTAGTGGTCCAGTAGTAACCTCGGCTACCCTACGAAACCAAGCCTCAAACCTATGAGGCTTCCAGTCCTTTTCACCCTCATCGACCCAAACTACAGTATACTTTCTAACGTACACAGTTCTTCGTCCGTCCAGGAACTCACCAAAATACGCAGCATCTCCTTCGAGTTGCCTAGTCTGGTCGGCAGCATCCTTACGGTTTAGGATGTGGAAACGGGGTCCCGCAACTGGGTGAGATTCACATCTCAGTAAGATAGGTCCTAACCCTAAGTTAGGTTGACCGCACACCCAAATGAATGCAGACAATGAACAAGAATATGCACTTAGCAATATGATGCACTCATCAGTTAATATGCCATAGAGATGTAAGCATTCGTCAACCAAACAGTAATAGCATCATATCATATCAATCAAGTCAGGCATGGCAATACTAAATCAAGCCACAAATTCCACCCTTCCAATTTCCTTATGGTTCTCGCCTGCGTTTAAAACGCCTCAGGCTCGATTTGCGTAATTACGCCTCAGACCATCAGATTGGTAAACCCGCGTAAACGTAAAAGGTTTCCAAATGCCATTCTAGGCTTGTGTCGACATATATCAAATTCCGTCCCGCTTTTCAATGCATCAGGACATTGGCCATTTCAACCCCATGTCTCAACGTATCAGGGTACAATTCAACACAACCCCACCTCTCAACGCCTCAGGGTATCACAAATCCTCATGCATGCCAGATATCATTTCAAATCAAATATCATGATCAAGCACAAGCTCACGCATCAAGCTAGATATCTATGGCATGCAAGGCAATCAATTTTATCACTCACATAAGGCAATCAATTCATGGCATATCTATTAAGCAAGCATTCAAGCAATCATCCATCTACCATGATGAACATTAAACAATTATACCATAACTCACGAAACTAACTCAATCCACACCCAAATCACCCAGTTGAGTCCAATCCTCCTAGCCAAGGTTTAGGAACTTCTTACCTTGAGCTTAAATCGAAAAAAAATCCTCCTCTAAGCACTTCAAAGGTTCGGCCCCAAAGAGTCCAAAATAGGGCAGCCGTCCACCTAAGATAATTCAATCCATTTCATCAATTTTTCCTTGTCAAATCCTCAAATCACCAAGCGTAAACCTCAATAACATATCCACTGACATTCTAATACACCTCAACGAAGAGTTTAGAGCTCGACGACACCATGAACAGGCCCCCATCATCTTGGCAAGAATAGAACCGAACAGGACATTTTTTGGTTCTGTTTAGTTCTCAACCAATCAGCCCAAAAACTATTCTAAATCCTCAATTTATCCACTAATCTACTTGCTAACATATAGTTCTATATGTTGGGAAGCCTCATCGAAAATTTTAGGTCAAGACGACGCCAAACAGTCCACAAACGACGCCCGGAACGACGGTATCGATCGTCATCGTTTGATTTAAGAAAATTTTGCAAATTATACATTGGTTATGCGGCATCACCCGTGCGCCAATCGTATAACGCTAGCAATGCATTCCTTAATCGTTCTTAGATCGGTCTCTTATGGCTCTAAATGTCCCCTCGACAATCCTTATGGTCAAAGTATCATTTCCTATTTGAGTTCCTTAGGTCACGTACCTTGCCTCGCGTTAGCCTTTTCCTTTTGGTCAGTTAACTCGATATTAATCAGATTCGAGCGAGATATAACTGAAACACATCGTTAGATATATTCTCATTAATAAGTCTCGAAATGACAGAAATATCAAAATGTCACAACTCTTCCTCCTTACATAAATTTCGTCCTCGAAATTTATAATAAACCTAGCTACTCAAACAAATGGGGGTATTGACGCCTCATCGTTTTCTCGCTTTCCCACGTAGCGCCCTCATTTCCATGGTGCTCCCAAACGACTTTGACTAATGGAATAGTCTTATTCCTTAGAATCTGCTCCTTTCGATTTTCGATCTTGACTGGCTTTTCTACGTAGGATACTTTATCATCCACTTCGATAATTGCGAGGGTCTATTACCAGTTCCGACAGTATCGATCGTCATCGTTCGATTTAGGAAAATTTTGCAAATTATACATTGGTTATGTGGCACCACTCGTGGTCCAATCGTATAACGCTAGCAATGCATTCCTTAATCGTTCTTAGATCGGCCTCTTATGGCTCTAAATGTCCCCTCGATAATCCTTATGGTCAAAGTGTCATTTTCCTATTTGAGTTCCCTAGGTCTACGTACCTTGTCTCGCGTTAGCCTTTCCCTTTTAGTCAGTTAACTCGAGATTAATCAGATTCGAGCGAGATACGACTGAAACACATCGTTAGATATATTCTCATTAATAAGTCTCGAAATGAAAGAAAAATTAGAATGTCACAACTTTTCCCCCTTAAAAAAATTTCGTCCTCGAAATTTACAATAAACCTAACTACTCAAACAAATGGGGGTATTGACGCCTCATCGTTTCCTCGATTTCCCACATAGCGCCCTCAGTTCCATGGTGTTCCCAAACGACTTTGACTAATGGAATTGTCTTATTCCTTAGAATATGCTCCTTTCGATCTTCGATCCTGACTGGCTTTTCTACATAGGATACTCTATCATCCACTTCGATAATCTCGTAATCTATTATATGTGTTGGGTTCGGCTCGTACTTCCATAGCATTGACACATGGAAGACGTTGTATACTTGGGACAAGTTAGGCGGCAAGGCAAGCCTGTAGGCTAAGGTTCCAATTCGTTCCAAAATCTCAAAAGGTCCTACGTACCTTGAACTTAGCTTCTATTTTTTTTTTCCAAATCGAGATAATCCTCTCATCGGCGACACCTTAAGGAAAAGATGATCGCCTACTTGAAACTCTAGAGGCTTACGTCGTTTATCCGCATAACTTTTCTGACGACTCTGTGGTATTTTTAGCCTATCTCGAATTATCTTCACCGCTTTCACCGATTGCTCTACCGACTCTGGGCCTGTAATACTTCTTTCTCCAATTTCGTCCCAGCAAATCGGCGTCCTACAAGCCCTTCCATAGAGTGCCTCAAAAGGTGCCATTCGAATATTCTGCTGATAACTGTTGTTATATGCGAACTCTACCAAATACAGTTGATCCTCCCATCCACCTTTGAGGTCTATCACACACGCTCGTAACATATCCTCGAGCGTCTAAATCATCCATTCGTTTGCGGATGGTATGTCATACTAAATTGTAGTTAAGTTCTCATGGCATCTTGAAGACTCTTCTAGAAGTTCGTCATGAACTTGGGATCTCTGTCCGATGTAATCGTCACGGGTACTTCATGTAGTCTCACTATCTGCCGCATATACAATTCGGCATATCTATCCATTGCGAAGTCCTTTCGCACCGGAATGAAATGCACAGACTTGGTCAATCGGTCCATGACTACACAAATAGAATCGTGGCCTCTCTGACTCCTTGATAGTCTCATTACAAAATCCATAGTCACGTGCTCCCATTCCATTTAGAAATCTCCAAAGGTTGTAGCAATCCACCAGGCTTACAATGTTGTGCCTTCACCTGCTGGTAGGTCAAGCATTTCGCCACATATTTCACTACATCCACCTTTATCACGTTCTACCAATAATGCTGACGTAAGTTCTGGTATATTTTCGTGCTACCTGGGTGGATACTATAATTGCTTCTGTGAGCCTCTGATAAAATCTTTTCTCCGAGCTCTTCTTCCTTTAGTACACATAGACGCCCTCGAAATTTCAAAATTCCATTCTCTGACACTTGGAACTCTGGCTTTCTTTTTGTCGAGTCCATTTCCAGGATTTTCTGAATTTCCGGGTCCATCGGCTGCAAGGCTCTTATCCTTTCTTGGATCTCGAGCTCTATTCTCAATGTAGCTACCAAAGTGGATAGCTGATAGACTTCCAATCTGAATTCGAAATCCCTCAAATTTTCAAATAACAACCACCCTTTTACCAGTAGATAGACAATACTCGATTTCCGACTGAGCGCATCCACGACTCTGTTCGCTTTCCCAGGATGATATAATATGTCGCAATCGTAATCCTTAAGCAACTCTATCCATCGACGATGTCTCATGTTCAGTTCCTTCTGGGAGAATAGATACTTCAGGCTTTGGTGATCTGTATAAATATGAAACTTCTTATCACACAAATAATGTCTCCAGATTTTTAGAGCAAAGATGATCGCTGTCAGTTCCAAATCATGAGTCAGATAATTCATCTCGTGCGGTCTCAGTTGACGGGACGCGTAGGCAACCACTCTTCCATGTTGCATTAGTACACAACCCAGTCACTTTAGCGAAGCATCGCTATATATTTCATAACCTCCAGGTCCTGATGGTATCGTCAATACCGGTGCGGTCGTTAACCGATGCTTGAGCTCTTGGAAACTCCTTTCACACTTATCAGTCCATTCGAACTTCGTTTCTCTCTTAGTCAATCTCGTCAGTGGAATGGCTATAGATGAAAAATTCTCCACGAAATATCTGTAATACCTCGCTAATCCTAAGAAACTCCGAACTTCCGTGACCGTAGTAGGCCTAAGCCAATTCATAATGGCTTCGATCTTCATAGAATCCACAACAATACCTTCTCTGGATACCACATGGCCAAGAAATGCTACTTTATTCAGCCAAAACTTGCATTTGCTAAACTTAGCGTAAAACGAGTGCTTCCTCAGAGTTTGTAAAATAATCCTCAGGTGTTCTTCGTTACCCTTTGAGTAAATCAGGATATCGCTAATAAAGACTATAATAAATCTATCCAAGAAATCCTTAAACACCCGATGCATCAAGTCCATAAATGTAGCTGGAGCATTGGTCAGTCCAAAAGGCATCACAGTGAATTCGTAATGACCATACCTTGTCCTAAAAGCTATTTTAGGTATGTCTTCCTTCTTAATTCTCAACTGATGATACCTAGTCCTTAGGTCAATTTTAGAGAATACCGCAACTCCATGCAATTGATCAAATAAATCATCAATCCTCGGCAGTGGGTACTTATTCTTTACAGTCACTTGATTCAACTGTCTGTAATCAATATATAAACGCAAGGACCCATTCTTTTTCCTCACAAATAACACCGACACTCCCCATGGTGAAGCACTCGGTCGAATAAATCCTTTATCCAATAATTCTTACATTTGCACCTTTAGTTCTTTCAATTTCGATAAGGACATTCTATAGGGTGCCTTCGAGATCGGCTCCGTTTTAGGAGCTAACTCGATCATAAATTTTATTTCTTGCTCTGGTGGCAACCCTGATAACTCTTGGGAAAAAATGTCAAGAAACTCACGCACTACCAAAATATTTTCTAATTTAGCCTTCTCGGCAGCCGTGTTCATAACTACGACTAAGTACACCTAACATCCTTCAGTTATCAGCTTTGTCGCTTCAAGTGATGAGACTAAAGGAATAGAGGTTCCTCCTCAACTTCCCACAAGTTCAAAATTTGGGCGGCTTTCCTGATAAAAACGGATTATCCTACTACCACAAACAACTATTGCCCTTTGCCTACCCAAACAGTCCATTCCTATGATCACATCAAAGTCATACATGGGCAACACAACCAAGTCTATACTCTTTTTACTACCGCTAATTACGATTTTACAATTAGCACAACCCAACGAAATCAGCACATTATTTTTCAACGGGGTGGCAACATGCAGAATCACACTCAACAGTTTCAACTCCATATCAACCAAATCAGCAAAGCGAGCAGACACAAACGAGTGTGATGCGCCAGGATCAAACAAAGCATAGGTAGTTTGGTCATACAAATAAACTGTACTTGTAACCACACCAGGCGCTTCTTCCACTTCCCTGCATGCTACTATATAGA
The DNA here is from genome assembly GCA_028455895.1 of Rhodomyrtus tomentosa. NCBI lineage: Eukaryota > Viridiplantae > Streptophyta > Magnoliopsida > Myrtales > Myrtaceae > Rhodomyrtus > Rhodomyrtus tomentosa. The sequence continues at coordinate 12,678,622 of JAPCWY010000009.1, read as the reverse complement.
CTCTCCCCTGAGCTGAGGGTCGGTTCTGGTCAATCTGGGAAGTAGCAATTGACGATCCTGCCTGTGGTCGTTGCCATTGAGGTTTATTCATTGGGGTTTGGTTCAGGCAAGTTTTCATCTAATGGCCCATCTGACCACACTTGAAGCATGCTCCATTCTTTGCCGGACAAGGTTTGTTACCATGTCTTATGCCACAGAGGCGGCAACTCCAGTTCATTAGGTTCGACGGCTTCACCATGTTCTTTCTTACTAGAGGGATGAAGCGTCTATTGCCAACCATAGGTCTTTTGCCGGACTGGCTGTTATCTTTGAATGAACTAAACCGCGATCCAGATGAGGCATTCCTCTCCTTCAAGCCCCTCTCGGTCATAGATATCCTTATAAGTCCTTAGGTTCAGAGCTATCATCTAGTAGCGAAGCTCTGGTCTCAATCCATCTTGAAATCTCTACGCCTTCTCCAGCGGATCCTCTACGGATCTAGGCGCATACCTTGACAATCTGGAGAACTCAGCTTCATACTGGTCCACGGTCAGATGACTTTGACGTAACTGTAAGAATTCTACTTGCTTCCTTTCTTGAGCCATCTCGGAGAAGTATTTGTCATTGAATGCCGTAGTAAAGGCATTTCAAGTCAAAGTTGTTCCTTTTGGAAATACTCCATTCTTGATGGCAGCCCACCAATCATTTGTGGTGCCTTCCAGCTGATACACTGCCAGTAGTACCTTTTCTTCGTCCGTATATCTCAAGACTCCAAAGGCCTTTTCATGTTTCTTGATCCATCTTGGCGCCAACTCAGGGTCTCTAGTCCCATCGAACTGGGTTGGCTTCAGCTTGATAAATTGTTCGACCAATTGGCCCATCTGCCTGGCTACAACAACTTCCTCCTAGGCATTTCCTACCTCATTGCTCTGGTCATGATCGCCGTTGTTTTCATTGCCTCCATTATTGCCGTTATTGGCGTTGACGGCAGCTATCGCGGCTCCCACCGCTTGAGCTATGGCAGCATCTCTATCTTAGGTCTGCTTGTCGATGAGGTCGCCAATCCTTTCTAGTGCTCTCACCACTCCGTCCATTCTCGGGTCTTCCACCACAAGTGGCCTCAAACTAGAGGCTCCACTCTTGGGTCTTCCAAGTCTTCTGAGCGAATTACTCATTCTGGTATACTTTTATTATGCCTGAACCACTATAATTCCACCATGAAATTAGTGACTTATTCATCTAATCAAGTCTAGCAATACTAAACTAGGTATGAAAGAAGCAGTCATAACATAGCAACCTCCCACACAACTATTTCCAGAGGCACTTTACTAAACAGTTCATGGCTATTCCTCAATTCTGTTTACTTCAACGGTTTACCAAAACCAGCCTTGCTCATTTACTCAATAGACCAAAATTCAGAAATGACTTTCAACGCTAAACATGGAACTTAATCCTCAAAAATCATTACAATCTTGTCAAGACCAAATGTCAATCACATGCGTCAAGTCATATGTCATGCATTTAGTGCCTAACTCTAACGAGTCTCCTAAGGTCTCGCTACCCATCCTGTCTCAATTTACTCCTCCGTATTACTCCAGTTATCAATCAACTTTGAATTGAGCCGACCTTACTCCGATACCAAGCAGGACGGGATGTCGCGCCCCGCACCCCGGACACGAGCGCGGCTCCCTGCAAGCGAACTCTTGAGTTATCGAGAGATGCACATTAAAAGAAGCATGCGGAAGCGATATCATATACTCCGTACAAACTTTCATAGGAACCTGGATAGCGAGAACATAATACGTATATATAACATTCCAAGAGTTCGTACAAAAACGTAGGAGAACTAGTCTTACAGATGGGTCGGGGTAACGGTACTGTGCCCAAAGACATCCATAATAAGTTTTCAAGAGAAATTGGCCTACGAGGCCTTCATCAAAAGAAAACTACAGCAAGTTAGAAATCACTAAGTCGAACTGCTGGAGTCGTCAGTCTCCTCGGCATCCTCGGTAGGCTTGTACTCCGAGAAAGTCTCAAAGGGTACATCCACGGTATCCTTCGTTGTCTAGTCCTCTGGCTGCTTCACAAGATTACCCTCTGAGGTTTCGATCTCAATCACTTCAACGGTGTCTTCCAGGATTGGGGTTCTCTCGGAAATGTTCCTTGAACTAGCTACAAATCTCTCGATCTTCATAGAATCCCTAGTGGGATGACACCAACTAGGAATAACCCTATGGGGTACCTTAGTGGACTTCAGTGGTCTAGTAGTAACCTCGCCTACCCCACGAAATCAAGCCTCAAACCTATGAGGCTTCCAGTCCTTTTCACCGTCATTGACCTAAACTACAATACACCTTCTAACGTACACAGTTCCTCGTCCGTCTAGGAACTCATCAAAATACGCAGTCGTCTCCTTCAGGTCGCCTAGTCTGGTGGGCAGCATCCTCACGGTCTAGGATATGGAAATGTGGTCCTGCAATGGGGTGAGATTCACATGTCAGTAAGATAGGTCCTAACCCTAGGTCAGGTTGATCATACACCTAGATGAATGCAAACATTGAACAAGAATATGCACTTAGCAATATGATGCACTCATTAGTCAATACGCCACAGAGATGCAAGCGTTTGTCAACCAAACAGTAATAGCATTATATCATGTCAATCAAGTTAAGCTTGGCGATACCAAATTAAGCTACAGATTCCACCCTTCCAACTTTCTTATGGTTCTCGCTCGCGTTTAAAACGCCTTAGGCTCGGTCCGTATAATTACGCCTTAGACCATCAGATTGGTAAACCCGCATAAACGTATCAGGTTTCCAAATGCCATTCTAGGCCTGTGTTGACACATATTAAATTCCGTCCCGCGTCTCAACGCATCAGGACATTGGCCATTTCAACCCCGCGTCTTAACGCATCAGGGTACAATTCAATACAACCTCGCGTCTCAATGTCTCAAGGCATAATTCAATACAACCTCGCATTTCAACGCCTCAGGATATCACAAATCCTCATGCATGCCAGATATCATTTCAAATCAAGCATCATGATCAAGCACAAGCTCACGCATCGAGCTAGATATCTATGGCATGCAAGGCAATCAATTTTATCACTCACACAAGGCAATCAATTCATGACATATTTATTAAGCAAGCATTCAAGCAATCATTTATCCACCATGACGAACATTAAATAATTATGCTATAACTCACGAAAACTGACTGAATCCGCACCCAAATCACCCAGTCGAGTCTAATCCTCTTAGCCAAGGTTTAAGAACTTCTTCCCTTGAGCTTAAATCGATGAAAATTATCCTCTAAGCACTTCAAAGGTTCGGCCCTAAAGAGCCCAAAATAGGGCAACCGTCCACCTAAAATAATTCAATCCATTTAATCAAGTTTTCCTTGTCAAATCCTCAAATCACCAAGCGTAAACCTCAATAACATATCCATTGACATTGTAATACGCTTCAACGAAGAATTTATAGCTCGACGACACCATGAAGAGTCCCCCATGATCTCGGCAAGAATAGAACCGAACAAGGCATTTTTTGGTTCTGTTTAGTTCCCAATCAATCAGCCCAAAAACTATTCTAAATCCTCAATTTATCCACTAATCTACTTGCTAACATATATCTCTACATGTTGGGAAGCCTCACTGAAAATTTGAGGTCAAGGCGACGCCAAATGGTTCACGAACGGCGCCGAGTTCTCCAAGTCTTCTACCGGTCAGTTTCTGTCCTTCAATCATAGCACCATTTTGGTGTCAAAACTCCATCAAATTCAGCCCAAATTTTTACCACAACTTAATATACAAGTGTCCTAGATGTCCACAAAATTTGGCCGAAAGATTGAGATAATTCGAAGTCCTATGAAGCTCAAAAGTCGACTTACCTCCAGCTGCGACGGATTCCGTTGACTCGCGGGAAAACGGTTAGTCGGAGCTCCTAAGTAGGTCAAACGCCGAGCTACCACTTGAAGGTGGTCAACAAGAGGATGAAGAAGACGCTAATGGTCGGCTCGACGGCTGGAGGTGTCCAGAAGTTGAGCTCGACAGCGGCAGAGTGGCGGTCAGGGCTGGTCGGGCGATAGAGTTCTCGGCTGAAGAAGAAGATGAAGATGGCTATGGAGATGGGGGTGTTCGATAGAATGAGGGAGTGAGAGAGAGCTATTCACCAAATTGAGAGTCAACCCAAGTGAAATGATAGGTTAAAAGTGAGTTAATAAATGCCAAAGCCTAATCCAATGACACTTGTCCACTAGTCAATCATGGGCTCATCCAAGGGCCGTCATTTTCTCTAATTTTCGGTAGCCATGGGGGTATTGCAATTGACCAAAATGCCATCATCCATTTATTAAGGCAAGGTCAAGAATTGACGGGCAAAATGTTAATTTTACCCCCGACGTCCGGAACCTCATTTTTTTGATTCAAATCTTCTTCAATGAGGCGACGTCCAATCCAATTATAATGTTGGAATCCTTGATTCTTCATTTTTTAATTTCGAGACTCATCTCTGAATCATTTCTCTTTTAAATATGATTTCAGCCAATCCTGAACTGACGGGTGGCTTTTGCAAACGTTACGCGTATCGACTCTGTGATTCTTATCACACTTAGGGCTTGTCAATTCATGGCGACTTTGGTTGTCATGTAATTGCAGGGGTCTATTACTAGTTTCGACGGTCTCGATCGTCATCGTTCGATTTAGGAAAAATTTACAAATTATACATTGATTATGCGACATCACCTGCGCTCTAATCGTATAACGCTAGCAATGCATTCCTTAATCGTTCTTAGACCGGTCTCTTATGGCTCTAAATGTCCCATCGACAATCCTTATGGTCAAAGTGCCATTTCCTATTTGAGTTCCCTAGGTTTACGTACCTTGCATCGCGTTAGCCTTTCCCTTTTAGTAAGTTAACTCGAAATTGATCAGATCCCAGCGAGATACGACTGAAACACATCGTTAGATATATTCTCATTAATAATCTCGAAATGATAGGAAAATCAGAATGTGACAGGAGGAGAATGATGTAGAACAAATGGTGTGTAATTTCCTAAAAAACACGATCACAAGAAATTAGGGCGATTCAATTGCTAATTTGCACTTGGGGCTGGCAAGCTCGGATTGCATTCATATATGATCGGTTGCATGGAAACGAACTGTTGATCAATACTCACTATTTCGTGGTCACCGACGTCGTATTTTCGCATTTTGGAGTGTTTAGATAAGTTTTCGGGTAATTTTACGAATTTATGCAATATTGCGATATATCTGACCGCAATATCTGATTTGAATTCCGTTTAGATTTGATTGTCATTATCTCGTTTTATGTTATCTTTAATTCTCTAAGAAGTCTTATAGGGCCTCCACTCTATGTGATCTCTGGGATTCATTCGACCAAATTTCAGTGTTTCTTTTGGGAAGTCTTTTCCAGTTAGTACTTCCCTGGGCCAGTTTGCTTTGATGATTTGAGTCAAATTTTTGTTTGTTGAATCGTTCTGAGCTGTACTTGAGACTTGGAAGCTGAGGCCTTTGGCCGAGAATCACTCCACCTATTTGTTAAATTGCCTGAACCAAGTTTAGATAGAGCGGCCTCTGATTTTGACTTGTTCCAAAAATATATCGATATATGTGATATGATAGGAATTTTCATCGAAAGTGAAGTGGTATTTTTATCCTATCTCGTTGTTGCCGAGACCAAATTGAAGTGTGCTTTTGCTATGTATCTTGTAAAATGCCATATCCAGTTAAACCTGAATGCATGAGTTGACGTTTAAGCTTAAACAAAGAGGAAGCGTGATTAAGGATTATTTAGCTGGAGATACTTTCTCGTCTATTTGGCTTGAGAATTGTGAGTTGCATTGGAAACAGATGCCATGTGTTTGTAAAACGGTTTAAGTGAAGTTGCATACTCGAGGAACTTCCGCCCAAATATGACCACATGGACGCTCGTAACATCTTCAAATCACGTTTGGTAGTTCAATCCACTCTTATCTATCTTGTTTCTTGAGATTTGGATGTATGGCCGAGAGCAATACTGATTTTCCCAGTGTTTCTTCTCTGTGTTCATGTATTCAGCCTTGTGATGTTTGGTGTTGGTCAATGGTGAAGTCTGTGATTTTCAGTCTAATATAGATTGCTGTTGAAGCTTTGGATGTTATCGGATTAGTAGGCAAATGTTGAAAGATGGATAGGTCATGTTCTGGGGCAGATGAAGAAAGCCGAGGGGGGAAAAGACAAGCATTTGAGAAAAATGGCGAAGGACGATGATAAAGTGGGGCTCATTTTCTTTTGAAAAGATTTCAGTCTAGCTCTAAGTGTTGGGCTTTAGTTGTAGTTTGGTGATGTGGGCCTGGCCTAATTAAATGGGTTCGGGTTTAATTTCGTTTGGCTGGGGTGCGAATTTTGTAGAGTGGTTTTTGGTTTAATTAAGTGGCTTCTTGTAGGAGCTCAAATGGGTCTATGGCCCACTCTATTCTCCATATTCGAAAAGGAAAATATTAAAAAATTAAGTAATATTAAATATTAAAGGATAATGAGAAAAAAATTAATAAATGTATGTAGTGAGTGATAGATAGTGCATGCTCTCCGGGTTATCCTAGTAGGCTAGCACTTGACATCAGTCTTATCAAACAAATGCACTTTTTTTTTGGTCAAAAAACAAATGCACTTGGAGCTATATATTTAACACACAACAAAATGCAATTGTGCAATCGTGGCCTATAATATAACATGGTATCAGCAAAACATCTTAACATATTAAAGTTCACATATGCAGTTGTAAAAGGAATTGAATCACCAGCGCCAATCTTATAAAATGAGCATGCTAGACTTGAGCGACATTTCTATTCAAATAGCTTAACACAGAACGACCACGACAATTTACCATTTGATAAAGGCCATCTTGCACCATTGCTCCGACAAGATGGGCCTCTGTTGCCTTTAAATCAAAAAGCCATTTCTAAAGTCACGCACAAAAGGATTCAATGAGGACGTGGTTAATGATTATATATATGGCCAAGACTCGGGTTAAGTATACCTTAAGTGCCATAAGTTGTGTACATCGCTTACTTTAGCACAAAAACTTTCAAATCGATCACTTTAGTGCTAAGTTTTTGTAACTTCGATCACTTAAGTGCCAACTTCTTTTAAAAACGATCATTTCAATGCCAAGTTCGATAAACCACGTCAACTCAAATAATAGAAAAAATACACGTGTCAAATTTTCGGCAAGCAATGCCGGCTTAAATTGGAGTTGACACTAAAATGATCGTTTTTTTTTTAAAGTGACATTTAAGTTATTGAAATTACAAAAAACTTAGTACTAAAGTGATCGATTTGAAAGTTTTGACACTAAAGTGGGTGTTGTACACAACTTATGACACTTGGGGTATCCTTAACCCGCCAATACTCATTTCATAAAGTAAGCCAATCACTCCTCAACCAACAATGTTCATAAGCTACATACATTAGTTGTCAAAATTCGAATGAGTATCCATCATCTTTTCCCCTCAAATGAGTATATCATCTTTTCCCTTTGCTCTTTTAAATTTCAGAATAGAGTAGAACTTAACACCTCACTTTCTTCCTATAGATCTAGGTACTTGTAGGCCATGTAGCATGTTCCAATCTCCTATTGTTAGGCTCACCAATTAACCGTAAGACTTGGCAAATGAATATGCTTTTGGTTAACTAGATTTTACAGCAACTACATGTGAGTCTCGTTCAATCATTAGTAGCAAAACAAATAAAGCCAAATTGAGCAACGAAATGCAACATATCCTTTACATGTCTATTGCACTAGTATTTGTCGGGGTCATCATTGTCTCTAATATTTAGTGCTAAACTCTCTAGCCTTTGCGGGTGCAAAATATGTCCCTTGATTATGTTTATGTTTTTTTTTTTTTGTAAAGTAAGTATGTATTGAACTTTCCAAAGCGTTAAGTACAGAGGAGTAGCCGAACACAAAAACCTCGTACCCATTACGATACTTGAAGGTATCCTAAAGGGTGCAAAGGTGTAACAGCATTGCAAAATACATCAAGTCGCCAAAGCGCACCAAGCAAAACGGGCAAAAGTAGTCGAAGAACAAGCAAAACAAAACGGGTAGCACATGAAGAAGACAACGCAACAACCCGAGAGGCCAAAACACACAGCCAAAGAAAAGCTAAAAAATTGAAGAAACAGCCAAAACAATGGCCAAATAAAATCCTAACAAATAGCAGCTAGGGAGGCGTAAAATCCTCAAAGATAGAGGGTGAGATGCCCTAATTCCTTTGCACACGCCTATTGTGGGGATGATCTTCAATACGAACAAAAATAAGACCTTTATCTCTCACCACCTTGACAAGGTGCTTAAGAATTTCCGGCATACATAGAGGCTTGTTCTTGAAAAAGATATGGTTTCTTTCGTTCCAAATAATATAACATAACGCCCAGGGAAGGACTGACCATTGAAGTGCCGCATAGCCCACCGAATAGTATCCTGCCACAGACAATTCCACCAAGATAAGTTGCATTTGGTTGCCCAAAACAAAGCCAAAGATCTAGTGATAGCACATCCAAAGAACAACTGGTCGACAGAATCAAGCCTATAACGGCAAAAGGCACACACCCCATTGGCAATTCTATGAGAAGAGATTGTTGCAATTGAATTAGTTGGATGAGTTTCGCAATGAAGCATATGAGAATACCAAGATCTATAAAGAGAGGACGAAGAGATGGCATGAGAGAGACATCTTAAGAAGCGAGTTTCATATGGGTCAAAGAGTTTTATTGTATAACTCACATCTTTGTTTATTTCCAGGTAAGTTGAAGTCAAGATGGTCCGGATCTTTTACCATCACTAAGGTTTTCCCTTATGGAACAGTTGAAATTACTAATGACAAGGAGGGAACCTCAAAGTGAACGGGCAACGTCTCAAGCCCTGCTTTGAAAGTGGTTTTGACTCACAAGCAACCATCATTGTCTTACTTTCACATGCTTAGAAGAGTTGAAAGAGTTAGACTACAAATTATAAAGCAAGCGCTTCTTGGGAGGCAACCCAAGAATTTTAATTTTTCGTATTTTAGCTTTATTTTGTTCTATTCACAAAAAAAAAAAAGAATCCTCTTGATAATAATTTTTCCTAATTACTTGATTTATTTTTGTAGGGACTTTTCTCCAAGTTTTCTCCAAGCTTTCTACGCAAACTACCCCCTATGACATGTGTTCATCATATTCCAGTGGAATTTCTCTGTCCTTTTTATTTTTTTCCTTTGCTCTTCAGCATTGAGGACACTGCTGCAATTTAGTTTGAGGGTGGAAGTTAAAATTTTCCCCGAATTTTTTTTTTCATGAAATCTTTGCTTAATTTAAAATTTGGATGCAATTTTCGACAAAAAATTTCAAAATCGGGAAAGATGTGTGAGTTAGTCTCGATCTTGAACATGTAGTCCATATTTTGAGCATTAATCCTTGTTTTTGAGTCATGTGTACTTGGAGAAGATTTATGTGAAGTATGTGATTCTCTTAGAAGTCACCAAGATCTTAGAATTTGTCTGATTTTTTCTCGGGGCGAAATTATAGGCCAAACTCAATTAAGAAAATGATTTAGACATTCATTGGATCGTTTAAGCCTTTCAAGCCAACCTTGTTTATTTATCCTTAGTCACCCCATTGAGCATGATATTGCCTAATTTCTTTAGATGCCCTTGTAATGTAGCCTGAGCTTATTGATATCAATTTTCCCTATACTCTATGGACACATTTAATTCTTTGTGATATCATAAACTCTGAATTCTTGACATGTTTGAAAAAAAATTGAAAAAGAAAAAGGAAGAGATAAGTGTGCAAAAAAATGAAAAAGAAATACATGTATATTGTTTTTTGAGTACTGCTTATACGGATCCCTATATCCAACTTTCAACTTGAGTGAGCTTTTTGGATACTCAATGGGTTGGAATTGCACTATATAAGGAGGGACTTAGGAAGAAATTTCGCTGTAAAGCGTGGAATAAGAAGCAATGAAAAAGAAAGAAGTTGAATCGAGAGAATCAACTGAGCTATGGAATTGATGTGTCTGTAGGGTAAATTGAGCTTAAACATATCTTTGTCAAACCCTTAACCAAGCCACATTACAAGCTTATTAATACCTATTGATTCTTGGTTGAGCTTATTATCTATATTAGAGGAGAGAGGAATGAATGACAAACTTATGAGATTTGGTTTTGTGGATTTTGAGGTTAGCAGTTTTCATATCAACATGGATTTATCTAGGTTGCATGTGAGTTGAGAAATTGAGGATTTCACATACACATGAATTGCATGTTTAGGGTTAGACTTATCTTGTCATTGATTCTGATGTTTTTTGTTGGGAATTCGAGCAACTATGATTGATAAAAAAAATTATTTTTAGTTGTAGTTTTGCTCGAGGACTAGCAAAATGTTAAGTTTGGGGATATTTGATAACTCTCTTTTATATAGAGTTTATTTACTATTTTAGACTTAATATTTTTTTTTGTTTTAATTAAATTTGATATCTACTTATTGATTTTAATTGATTTTGTAGTTAATACAATTTTCAGATATGCAAATTTAAAATCAAGGAGGGTCAAGCCTATCTTGGGGAAATATTCAAAATCCGAAGCTAAATTAGGAACGTGATTTAGATTTCTTTTTCTCGAAAATCAAAAAGATATCCATAGTCAAGAAAAGGAGGAACGTGATTTTTTGAGAGAAAAAGAAGTTTTGGGAAGACACGTTCTTGAAGATGACGTTCAATTTTTCTGCTATTCTTCCTTTCAATGCCAGATGCGAAGTGAAGAAGAAGAAGGCGAATTCAAAGTCAATTCTCAATTATTCTTGGTGCACTTGTTCTAGTTCTTCATCATGTTTAGTTTAATAATTATTTTTAGTTTAATTTTCATTATGTTCTAGATTACTTCTTGTTAGAGCTACGATGTAACTTAACTATGATGGATTAATTTTTCATACTCATTTATGCAATTCTAAAATTCATATGTGCGAGTTATATATCATGTTCTTAATGCTTTCAAGTGCTTGATCGCCACTTAAATGATATTTGTTGTATGTATGAGACCGAAAGGCGATTACGTGCAAGTGTTTTATGATATATAGCCATGAATTCATCATAGATAGAGATATCTTATGATTTTTGTGTGGCTTCGGTAGTAGGTAAATCAAGGTGATTTATTGAATTTGGAAACGTTCATAGATCTTAATGCGTTTAGATCTACTCAAATTCACATGGATCAAGTATGGATTGCCAAATCTAATTAGGGTTGTTATACTGGACCAAGGATAGTGATTTATATTAGGAAGTTCTACTATCACACTGTGAATTCGATTTAATTGCATGATGAGATTGGTTAAGTGAAATCGGATGCTCTAGCATTTTTCATTCTTGATAGAAGTTGTTTGCTGCTACTTTATATTCAAAATTTTTAATTTCTATTTGGTTTGCTGCAATGGCTAATTTATTTTTCTTTAAAATTTTCGAGTGCTTTATTGGATCTTTCATTGGTTAGATAAATTTGAAAATTGTTCACGTTTAGTAAGAATTTTTTTTTATTTGTCTACAATTTCCGTGGGAATGATACTTTTATTAATCACTTGATTACTTGTTCGATATGTACACTTGTGTTGCTAATCAAGAGATGTGTCGTATAAAAAAAAGGGGCTGCAACCGACCATGAATTAAAAGTTTTCCACACCACCGACATTGGCCAATCCCGAGAGAAAAACTCCCGAACTGAGGACTTCCTCGAGATACTAGACTAAAAAATGTCCATATTAGAGAAGAGTTTATAGAGAGGCCTACTTTGGTGCCAATAATCAAACCAAAAGGATATGGAAGCTCCATTACCAATTCCCCAACGGAAGATCAGAAAATAATCAAATCTGAGGTCAAGAACTTTCTTCTAGACCCAAGAACAATAAATAGGTTTGGGCATAACCCAAAAGTTATCATTCTTTAAGAATGTGGAGTGATCCATTTATACCAAAATGACTCCTTATCAGTGAATAAGACCTAAATATGCTTCGGCATGGCAGCCCTATTATAGTCAATAAGTCTTCTTATACCAAGGCCATCTTCCTCCTTAGGGAGGCAAATATTAGCCCAAGCATCCTTTGCACCCTCACAACACAAGTCCGGATCTTTCCAAAGTAATTGCCTGAGGATCAACTCTATAATAGATAGAATCGAAATTGGTAAGGTGAAAACAGAAGCCCAAAAGACAAGAATGGCATGAAAAACTGATTTAATGAGCTGAAGGCGACTCACAAAAGGTAAGTATCTATGGGACCAAGAGCGAGCACAAGCAGTAATTGAATTCACCAACGATGCACAATCGCCTTACTAGGTCTAGCTGCAACAACCGGAACTCCGAGGTAACGAAAAGGAAGCATAACTTCAGAGAAGACCAATAGTTCTCGGATTTGGTCCCACAATTCCAACGCACCACCCAAAAAGAAAACTTCATTCTTGGTGATGTTCGGTGATAAACCAGGCCGCACAAAGAACTTGTCCAAATCCTCTTTGAATAGGGTAATGGAGGTCAAGTCTGTCTCAGTAAATAAGAGAACATCATCGGCATAGAAGAGTGGGATAGTCGCATAGCCTTGCACCGCCAGTAAAACTTGAACCCGTGATGTCTAGTTTGGGCCGAAAGGTTCCCTTTAAAGACTTCCATAACTAAGGTGAACAGATATAATAACATGGGGTCCCCTTGGCGAATCCCTCTGTTATTTGCAAAGAAACCATGGAGGTCACCATTGATCGCAACCGAGAACATCGGAGAAGATACACATGCCATAACAAGCTTGGTGAATAAAGTAGGAGATCCAAAAGCTTGTAAAGTGAGCTCAAGAAATCCCCAATCAATTGTATCATATGCCTCCTGAAGTCAACCTTGATAGAACATTTCGGAAGGTACGGTTGATTATGTTTTTGTTTTGTTTTTTTTTTTGGTTAAGTGTTGATTATGTTTTTGTTAAACTTTTCTAACTGCAAAAAATCTCCAGGCTTTTACATTGTGTAAAATTCCATTTGTTTGATATACCACATGAGAGACAAAACATGCATAATATGTTTCACAGATTCCAATTCTTAGGGCGTCTTCATGAAGCGAGGTAACATCGTTACAATTGTAGCCCTGGCTGAGGTCATGCCTGAAGCTAATGATTAGCATGATTATGTGATAATGATAGGGGAAATTAATCAGCATCCATCAAGAAGTCAGTGAAACCTTTCAATCTCCGCTGTCTTCATCTTCTGAGATGCAAGGTCAGGTTACTCTTAAAAAAAAAGATGGGAAGGTTTGATTTGCTTCTTGTCGATCACTTTCGATCATGCTGATCATTATTCTGGCAATGCCAACTCTATTACATCCCTTCACGGTTGCACCCTAAGAATTGGAACCTGTGAAAGGTATTATGCATGTTTTATCTTTCATATCTTATACCAAACAAATAGAACTATGCACCCATAAAAACGAGTAGATTTTTAGCATTTAAAATGGTTCAACAGGAGACATAATCAGGATACTTACAAATTTTACATCCATAAAGCCAGGACGTTTTCAACACTAAATATTAAAGATAATGTTGGCAATCTAGCCAACCACTAGTGCAGTAGATGTGGAAGGTATTTATTGCATTTCCTTTGCTCAACTTGGCTTTATTTGTTTTGTTACCGATGTTTTCGAGGTGACTTATATGTAGTTACTGTAAAATCTAGTCAACCAAAATCACAGTCATTAGAGACCCAACGTCATACCAAGTCCTATAGTTAATTGGTGAAACTAATAGAAAGAGATTGGAGCGTATTAACGGGGCAAGATGGTCTTCATCAAATGTTTTGTCGCTCTTCTTTTAGACTTAAACTAATTGTCGTGGGCTTTTCCTTGTTAAATTACTTTGAACATGGACGTAGGTCGAGAACTTTCGCTCTTCTATAGGGGATAGTAGCATTCATAACAGCTCTGGTGATCTAATTCCTTTTACGCATACATATGTGTGATCTTTAATTTTCTAAAAGTTTATAGTCAATGTTAAGATGTTATGTTGATACAAGGTCAAATAGTGGGCTAATCAATTGTGTGTTAGAGTTGCAGTTATACATTTGTTTTACCTTTTTTTGTGTTAAATATCACTTTATTCCAAAAAAAAACCCCTCAAACTTTGACGTTTGTCCCAAAAATATCAATAACTTTTTTTTGTTTCCTAAAAAACCTTCAACTTTTGATTTTGTCCCAAAAAAAAAAAAAAACTCAAACTTTGTTCTTTGTCCCAAAAATATCCATAACTTTTTTTGTCTCCTAAAAAACCTCCAACTTTTGATTTTGTCTCAAATTTACCACATTTATTAAAAAAAGAGTGTTTCGCAATTGAACAGAATCCATGATTGTTTGACAAAGATAAAAATGTACTTCGAATTGTTGCTTATTGTCTCGGGATAAGGTCACACCATCATGCGGTTGAGAATCACTTGGAGTTTTGACAGAAGCTAAACGGCCGACGTCGGGGTTGTCGAGAATTGTACGAGATGGGTTTTGAGGTTTTTTTTTATGATTGGACTGGTAGATTTGGGACAAATTCAAAAGTTGAAGGTCTTTTAGGAGACAAAAAAAGTTTGTAGATTTTTTTTTGGGACAAAGGCCAAAGTTTGAGTTATTTTTGGGATTGGATTGGTAGACTTGGGACAAAATCAAAAGTTTGAGACTTTTTAGGAGACAAAAAAAAAGTTGTGGATATTTTTGAGAGAAAGGCTAAAGTTTGAAGTTTTTTAAGGATTGGACCGGTGCATGTTTGATAATATCGATATTAAGTGCTAGCTTGCTAAGATAACCAAGGAGTCATGCGCTCCCTATAACTTAATGCGTACATTATTGTTTGTTTCTTTTCTGTGGATGTCCCTCGGGTGAGAAAGGCACACCAACCTACACAGCATGGTGCCGATGCAATTGCATGATTTGGTGCCAACAATGTTCAATAATGTTCAATCTACGCAGATCCAAAATGTAGCTTCAGTGCAGTTGCATGAGAATCATTTGCATTGGCAGCTCGAGGCTTTGTTCTGTAAATTTTTGAATTGCGGGAAAGGGCCCTGTGTCTTTTGCCCCCTTTTCTCTTTTCAGATAACATTATATTATGCGTCTCAGTCCTTTGCATTTCATCAACGTTATGGGGATAGCTCAAGTGCATATTGGGGGTCACCATCTCCATAATCGGATATATGGGTTTGATGGTTTACCTATGAGAAAACCATCATGGCAGCTCTTAAGCAATATTCCATAGTCCACAAACTTCAAACACTTCTTTGCGAGCTTGAAGTGTCACGCCCCGACTTTCGAGTCCGCGACATCCCTTGCCAAAATCGCTACTACGTCACGAGGATAGCGTCCCAGGCAAAATATTGACCTATCACTTATTTATGCATACGGAAGCATGTTAACTCCTTGACATCAATTCAACATGGGATAGAATAGCAGGAGCCAATCACTACAACAATTCATCAGAAGATAATTTTACACACACACACACACACACACACACACACACACACACACACATACATACATACATACATACAGACATACATACATACATTATAGCAGATGAGTCTCAATACTATTGAGCTACTAATGTACGAGCACAACCCCATACTTCGAGGCAGCTAAACAAGACCTCAAAGGGTGATTCAGTTGGATACGACTAACTTCTCATCTACTTCCCCAGATTACTCCCACATCCATTTTTGGCATCCACGAAATTCCATCAGTAGGGACCTGAAAATGTTATCACACGACGGAGTGAAAATAAATCTCAGTGAATCAAGCATAAACTCAATTAGGAAACTGATTCGCCCTAGGCATCCTAACAGAAGGCTCATTAGGTATAACAACCAATCACAATTACAATATGATATTCATCCACATGCATACTTACCAGCCTTCAGCCACATGTAGTGCAATGCTTGACTTGACTCAGCAGTCATATCAGTCAATCACTCAGAACATACATCGCATTCACAAGTAAGCACATGACACCACACAAGTCCATTTATTAACGATGATTGTACTAGCGGCATAATGAGAGGATATATGCGATTGGCGTGATTCGATTCTCACAAATAACGCGATCCAGCACATTAGGGCGATTTAGCGTTCTACCAGCAGGACCGAGCTATGCTCATTTTCCCTCTCAGCAACGGCTACTACAAACGGTGTATCTAGTGCATCCGTTGCATGGCACAGCGGTAGGCATCCCTATACGGGACGTCGATCCATCACAAGCTGCGACCGACATCCGACAAATCCTGAATCCGTACTAAGTGGCACTAGATCAGAATTGTCGTGCTTTTGGCAAGTTGTATGGTTCTATATGATTGGTACAATACGAACTTGCTAGGAAAGGCGTCATCATTCCCTCATATGACTATACAATACACATCTAGCAACCAACCCATTTCATTATCTTCGATTAAGGTTGGATGCTCATATAGACGTCCTCAAAGACTCAGCCCAATGTCATTTTCATGCTAAAATATGTCTTACGATGTCACATTCGATCAATGCATATGCAAACTATCTACTAGTCACTACAAACATAAACGAGGTAATTAACCTCTAGATGACCGCTCAATCAATCAATGAACATATAATCACTTAATCTGCTATTTCGACGGAACAAACGACCTAATGAATATCATCAATTCAATGGCAAGAAGACAAATCTCATTAGGCCACATAAAGGCTCAATTTCTTGTAATACTCCTTTATTAGTCAATCCGATTTAAAAGTCGTCGATCGCTCGTTCGTTACTAACCTATCACTCGCTAGCGATCAAATCGCAACATACAGTCAATCAATCTAGCCATAGAGGGCCTAAACTAATATGATTAACTTAATTGATCGCGGTTATTTAACCTAAACCCGATTTATGCCTAAACCAACCACTATCGCGTCTTAAACGCCATATTTGACTAATTGACTATTCCTAGACGTAATTAGCACTCTAACCGGAGATTAGTGTCAACTCACAAGCTAATCACGCTTGTGCAGTCTTGGTGATGGCTGCTCGGCTCGACGACGATCCATGACAACGACAGTGGCGGTCCGCGAGACTCGCGACTAACTTAGTTCCCGGGGCTCCAATTCAACCCAAAGTGATCCGACAAGAATACAACACTCCGAGACAACGGTACCGGCTTGGGAGTGGCGGCTAGTGGCCAGAGGTGGCCAAAATAGCCACAACCAACACTGATTCTACTCAAAACAGAGCAAAGGAGGTGTCGGGAGGTAGGGGAAAGAACATGGGAGCTCGGGTTCGAGGTTGTTTTGGGGGTTTCTTAGGCCAATGGAGTAGGACTATGGCTCCGGGGTGTTTCGAGGGTCCTGTGGAGTCGGTGGATGGCCGTTGATGGCGACGGGAGCCGGCACAAGGCTTCGACGAAGCCGTGGATAGAACTGGGCAGGCTTTGGGTGAAAATATGGGGCTTGGATTTGGGGCTAGATCGAGCTCCACCGACGGTGACATCTCTCGCAAACTTCAAGGGATGTCGGAGGAGTCAAACGGTATCTGTCGGGGTCGGTGGTGAGCGGCAGTGCCATGGCGAAGGCGGCGAAGGAGCCTCGAAACCATCCCGAGCCCAAAACAGGGCAACCTTGCCTAAACAGAGATCTTCGGGCCTCTGCGGCTGTTCGAGAGCCACGTAGTGGTCATCGACGATCGAGTGATGGCTTAGTTTGGAGGGAGGATGACGAGGCGACTAGCAGCAAATAGTGGCCGCGGGAGCTGGTGTGACATGGGCAGTCCTGTTAGTCTGAAATAGGGTAGGGGGTGTAATCGGTTACTCCGACGACTTTTGGACGGTGTTCGGCGGTCAGACGGAGGTGGCAAGGTGGAGGAGGGACGGAGGAGGCGTCTGGAGGTGGTGGCCGAGCAAAACGGTGAGGAGGAAGGAGGAGGTGGCCTCGGTAGGGGGTGTTCTATGGAGGAAGAGAGAAAGAGAGAGCAAGGGGTGAGCGTGAGTGGGAGAGATGGAAGAGAGAGAAGAGAGAGAGACGAGTGGTAGGTGAGAGTTGACTTGATGATGATAGGTTGGTGGGATATTTACATGATGGGCCCACCATTTGAATTATTGAAGGGCAAAATTGTCTTTTGATAATTCAAAACTGAAATGAAATTCCGAAAACTTGACGAAGGGTAATTTTGGTATTGTCACAAGTTAGGCTCGATCGAGACTTGGATTGGGAGCGAGAATTGAATTCTTAATTCGCGATGATTAAGAAATTCGAAACCTAATATAGTTCGATCGAACTTTCGGAATTCTTTCAAAATCGTCGCTTAAATTCTTTCGATTCAAAATTTACACCCAGACTGAAATTCAACTCAATTTCCAAATTACTAATTTCAGTCACTTACAGAGGGTGAATTTTCAGGGCATCACATGAAGTCTGTTAGCCATGAGCTTCAAGTTTGTCTTTCCGCGAGCTTCAAGTCCTCCTTCAATGCCACTTTCCTTCTCATGCACATTTGCTTCTTTAGTGCCGTTTAGTTGGAGAAATTTGGTGCTACATGAGGAAATTGACCGTTAATGGGTTATGCTAATGTTGCTATTTTGCTTGGAGTTATATGTTTCACCATCTGCATTATCAAACATATGGGTTTAATTCATGTCGATATCTTGGACTGGAATGTTTTTTTTCCTGTAGGGAGGTTTATGCAAACTCAATAGTAGGTCTTTCTAATTCTATATAAAACAGTTGTAGAGCCAAAGAATATTTCCTCGATCATGTGGAGCCTTAACTTTGCAATTTTCTTTCTCACTATGTCCACACAATTTCTTCTATGGCCAATTTTCTCTCTAACATTGCAGTGAAGAAATTGAAACTTTCTTCAACTGGATTGATCCCTTTATTGGTGATGAGAACTCCCGCTGAATCTGTTAGGATGCACGTGTGAGTTGTGTTAAAGGAGTCTCACATTGAAGAATTGATATGGTGTTAAGTAGTTAATATATCCAATTTGACCCATAACTTATTGGCTTAAGTTTTTGAGTGAAGGTGAGTCCAACAATTCAACACTTCTAAATAATACAAGCATACGGAAGCGATAAAATATCTCCATACATGAAAACACAAAATGACTTTGGACAAAGGGTATGTCTTCTCATAAATATCAATTACAGGTTCAGATGTTACAATTCTAACTTCACGACAATATGAAATACCTAAGGTCACAAAAGAGTAAATCCATTTCCTACAATTACTTCCTCGAATACTCATCCTCGTCAAGTTCGGGTTTCCATCATCGAGACTTGAAAAATGTTAATCCCACGACGGGGTGAGATATAAATCTCAACAAACTTACCATAAACCTAAAACTAGGCCATTGGTACCTCTAGACATCATTTAAAAAGAGCATGTAATAGCTCATCAAAGAAATTAACACAAGGCATCATAATTGGCTTAAAAAAAACACAATTTAAGGACTTTCATAAAATCAAGACCAAGCTTCATACCAGCACGACATCAAGTTCATACGCCAAGATTTGTCACAATTTCATAACAACTTTCAATTTTAATGGCTAGGCCTGCGTCAATACGTCTCAAGTTCATTATGATTTCGATTCCAATGCCTATGCCTGCGTAAATACTCATTAGACTCAAAATCAGTTGACAACTCACGTTCTGATGCATCAGGTTAAGTCAAGTTGCAACCCGCGTTATGATGCATTAGGTTACAATGTCATTTCAATATTCGTGTCGACACGTATCAAGTCTATCCCGCATTCTGATGCATCAAGATATCAATTTTGTTATGGTTCTCTTTTCAATAGTTATGCCCACGTCAATACGCCTCAGGCTAAAAATAATTGGTAACCCGCGTTCTGACGTATCAGGTTCCAAAGCCATCACAATGCTTGTGTCGACGCGTAACAAGGCTATCCTGCATTCTAACGCATCAGTATACCAATCGACCTCACGTTCTGACGTATCAATGTTCGATTTGCCATTTTTTTTTTCATACTTCTCATCAAACTTGGGCTCACAAGCTAATATATTTCTCAAGGGCTCAATAGCCAAATCACATCTCAAGGCTCAATAGCCAAATCATATCTCGAAACTTAATAGCCAGATGATATCTCAAGTTTTAATAGCCAAATTATATATCCAGGCTTAGCAGCCAATTCGTTTCTCTAAACGACCTCATGATCGAGTAGAATTTAATTAAGCAAAAGACTAATATCTTATCATGAGAAACATCTATGGCCGAACACTCGTTATGCAAGGCACAAATTGCACATCAAGGTAATCAATCGAATAAGACATTCCCCTACCAATTCAAACACGATTCTCACATAATCAGTAATCAAGCAACCTCATGTTACACAGCCACTCAAGTATACATGCCCACCAAATGTCCACTCAACCAATTTAGGCATGAATATCATAAATTTACTCAAGAGTAGCAAGCATAGGTCGGTTAAGATAAGTCACTATCGACACATGTCCAAGTCAAGCACAATTGGCTCATAAACCACCAATTCTCTACTCAATTCCGTCCCTTAGTATCCTAACGTCTTAATAAAAATTTAGAGGTCGCTTACCAAGCTAATTGAGCTAGCAATTCTTGCCAATGACAACCACAATACTCGGTCCTCAACCGGCCAAAATAGGGCAATGCTCAGCCCTTAGGAAATCCAATAATTCAACAATTAAAACTCTTCCAAATTCAATTCTATTGCGTAACCACTTTACCAACACATCATACTATATTCTAAGATACCTTACCGAAGATTTTGAAGCAAGGCGACACTTCGGCGAGCCTCCAAATGGTTCGGTCCAATCTGTCCGCTACAGGGCAGTGTGCAGTTCCTAATAGAATCACACAAATCAGCCATTATAACACCCCTAAACCTCATTCCATTACACAACCATCTCGCCAACACATCAACCTACTTCCATAGATATCATATCATGAGTTTCAAAGCAAGGCGACGCCCCAAGTTCCTTCAAAGTGTCTCGGTTCCAACCAACCGGCAGGGGGTCAGATTCTGTCCTTGCGAGTTCATGAAGAAACAACCATTATAACTTATCAATTTCACCTTAAACTTCCACCAATAGTTTATTAACATGTCAAGCTAATATTTAAGGACCACTTACCACTTATTCCATGTGAATTTAGTCCTTAATCACCCGCAAAGTTCCCGGTTCAATCAGAACACAAAAGGGCAAATTATGTTCTTCGACAAATCACACAAAACCGACTATTAGAATCTTCTAAACTCCATCCTAGCTCACACACAGCTTTTCAACATATAAAACTAGGTCTTAAGATAGCATACCGAAAATTTCCAAGCAAGACAAAGCCTTAAGGATCCACCAAAAGTCACGGCTTCACACTAACTTCCGGTGACCATATTCTGCTCCTTGGAGTTCATGGGGATTTAACCATCAAACCCATCAATAATTCATCCCCAAACCCAAAATCATAATTATATATATCTTAAAAAGATTTGAGAGGTGGTCATACCAAGAATCAAGACTAAAAAGCTTGAAAATCCAAAGTGAACCTCCTCAGGTCGGAACAGAGTCGGGTAGCGACCTTTGCCCATTCAAAACGGCTCTACGGGATAAATGGCTGGGTGATTTGGGCTTATAATACCTTGTTGGAACGACAATAGAACGATCTTTCTAATAGTGGGTGGCTCGTCTACATCTGATAATGGAAGAATAAGTTATGACAGGAACAGTGAAGGGAGTCGTAGCTGGGCGGCGAGAGAGAAATCCGAGAGAGAGGGTTTTTAAGAGAAATTGCAAAAGAGAGGAGTGGCCAACCAGAATGAAGAAGAAGAAGAGAGATGGAGTCTTTTTTAATCCAAATTAGTCAAAGCTTGGAATGGTTGTTGGGATAAGACATGAGATAAATGCTAATTGGATAACTTGCTTCTTATAATGACACTTGGCATCATCACAATTAATATCTATTGGTTCAATGACTCTTATACCCCTCCATTTTCGACCAACTTAGGAGATTACTAAAAAACTAAAATGCACTTAATCCATTCTTAAGGCAAAGGTATGCTTCTAGAGATAAAATGGTAATTACAGTATGAAATTTCGCTTTTTCAATACAAATTGCCCTCGATAAAGCAACGACCAAATTTTTTCAAATGTTGGAATTCCTCATTGTTTGATATCCAATTTCGAGACCCTATTCCATGTCATTAGCCTTGAAGAGGGTCGAAATTCGGAATGTCACAACTCTTCC
This sequence comes from Rhodomyrtus tomentosa, assembly GCA_028455895.1. Taxonomy (NCBI): domain Eukaryota; kingdom Viridiplantae; phylum Streptophyta; class Magnoliopsida; order Myrtales; family Myrtaceae; genus Rhodomyrtus; species Rhodomyrtus tomentosa. The sequence goes on along the minus strand of JAPCWY010000009.1, from coordinate 12,656,362 downwards.
CCTTAACAAAATTTCGTCCTTGGAATTTGCAACTTTTCAATCATCCAGTCTCAAGGGGTACTGACGCCTCATCGCTACCTCGTTTTCCAAAGTAGCTCCTTTCGTTACTTGACATTTTCATAATGTCCTTGCTAGTAACAGTTGTTATCCTTCAGAAGTCGTTTCCTTTTGTCCTCAATCTGTGCTCACATTTCTCTGTTCCCTTTCGACATTTGTAATATTTGTTGGTAGTATGCCCTCGAGCATTAAAATCATCTTTCAATTGCCTATTCGTCCGAGGACAATACGCATGTCATACTACAATCTCGCGTTTCACATTCCTTGACAGAAGGCTTTTCCCAACGTTGTATTAGACTCAAGATCTTTACATATCCCACCATTACTAAACCATCGCAAGAATGTACTCTTTAGCGCCCATACTATTTAACGTATCATTCCCTTCAAACATCCTTTTGTACTATCAGAAATTCATGGGCTTTGTCAACTTGCCCTCATTATCCAATTCAGGTCATGGCCTTCTCGATCCCTCAAGCAAATTCATGATTACTTCCATAGTAACTCGCTATCGATTTGATTCGAAAATCTCCAACGATCATAGGAATTCATCAATCTTCAAGGTCATGCCTCTTTCTCGTCGGCATGTTTAATACTTGACCTCATGTTCGACTAACTCAACTTTTATTCCTTCTCATTGATAGAGTTGATGCAAACCTTGGCACACCTTTGTACCATTCCAATGTATACCATAACTCTCCATTTGAATTTTTGATTAGGTCATTTCTTTAGGTTTCTCTTCAATATTGGACTCGTACATTCGTCCATGGGATTTCAAGGTTTCTATCATCAACTTCGAGATTTCTTTCCCAAGTACTTGGAAGTCTGGATTTTCTCCATGTTATGTTTATTTTCTTAATCCTTTAGGTATCTGAGTCCGTTCATAGCAACAACTCAATTCCTTTTTGACCTTCAGGCTTGATGCTTCAGGTAGCCATCAAACTAGTCAATTGACAAACTTCCAATTTAGAAGTTGAATCTCTTATTCCTCGAGGTAAGGTTTGTCTTGTCATTACCAATTTCACAATGATCAGTTTTCAATTATATGCATCCTCTACTTAATTCACCCTTCTTTAGCGATATAGGATGTCGCAGTCATGACCTTTGGGTAATATCTCCAATCAACGCGACCTTTTCTTTAGTTCTCTTTGGGGCGGTCGATACTCTCAACTCTTATAGTTCATATGATTGCGAGGTTTTGTTTTATACATGGAACGTTCCCATATCCATAAGTAATCTCATCCATCAGAGTTGCCTCTCATTCAGTTACTCTTGGGAAACTACTATTTTATATTCTTGTGGTAGGTATAGATTTGAAACCTTCTCCCACACAAATAATGTTTCCCAAACTCTGTCACAAGGATATTGGTAAGTCAACTTCAATCATACACAAGGCGTTCCAACTCATATGGTCTTATTATCACGGCGTATTCGCACAACCCACTTCAGTTTGCTTTGCTACGTCTCAAATTTCTTTTCTGCGTCACGTCATTATAATCTTCATAAGCTTTTCAATTCCAAATAGAAACTCCATTATCGGCGTGGTCACTAACTTGACTTAAGTCCTTGAAAACTTTTTTCACGTTCATTCATCCATTCATGTTACATCTCGTCCTTAGTCCTTTTTATCGATGAAATAGCTCTTGTGGGAAATCTTCCCACGATCCGTCTATAGCAACCCATCAATCCCATAAAACTTCAAGTCTCAGCAACTCACATCAACCTTAGTCGATTCATCGCTTATTCCAAAATTCACCCTTCCTTAGCAATACAGGGTGTCGCAGTCATGACCTTTGGGCAATATCTCCAATGAACGCGACCTTTTCTTTAGTTCTCTTTAGGGCGATCGATACTCTCAACTCTTATAATTCATATGATTGCGAAGTCTTTTTTTATACAAGCAACGCTCTCATATCCATAAGTAATTTCATCCATCAGCGTTGCCTCTCATTTAGTTCCTCTCGAGAAATTACTACTTTATATTCTTGTGGTAGGTATAGACTTGAAACCTTCTCCCACACAAGTAATGTTTCCCAAACTCTGTCACAAGGATATTGGTAAGTCAACTTCAATCATGCATAAGGCATTCCAACTCATATGGTCTGATTATCACGGCGAATTCACACAGCCCACTTTGGTTTGCCTTGCTATGCCTTAAATTTCCTTTCTGCGTCACGTCATTATAATCTTCATAAGCTTTTCAATTCCAAACAAAAACGCCATTGTCGGCGTGGTCACTAACTTGACTTAAGTCCTTGAAAACTCTTTTCACATTCATTCATCCATTCGTGTTACATCTCGTCCTTAGTCATTTTTATTGATGGAATAGCTCTTGCGGGGAATCTTCCCACGATCCGTCTATAGCAACCCATCAATCCCAGAAAACTTCAAGTCTTAGCAACTCACATCGACTAAGGAATTTTACTTTATCAAGCCCGCAGGTCACGCTCTTCACATTTTGCGTCTTCTTTCTCAGTTCAGATGCTCAACCCCAATAACAATACGATTAGAACTTTCTCTACCTTCCACACTAGGGTTTCTTATCCTATGAAGGAAACTATATACTTCAGTGGCATTCTCTTACTTTGAATCCCCTTTGTCCTGCCTATTCCAGAGGATGCTAATTTTGGAGTCTAGGCCTATAGTTGTGTTTTTATTCCAAGATTCCAAATGTCACCATACTTGACATTTTTCTTCCAATGACTCAAGTCACCACAAGTGACAAGACTCCAAGGAGTTGAGGTTCTTCCTCAGTCTCCGCACATCCACAACTTGGACATCTCTATCGGTTAGATCAAATCTCCTCGAGGTTATAATCCGAGCACCCTTTTCGTTTACTCACCTATTCATTAAAATAACGAGTAGTTAGGACTATCAAGTCCATTCACTTCCTTTCCGCCAAAGACCATCTCATGGTCCAATCGTCCTTAAGGACATGCCCTATTCTTTAGGGGACAACAACTTATAACACCCCATTTCCAATTGTTCCAGTTCAATCTCAATCAATCTCATAGAATCATTAAATCCAGACAAACTAGCATGCCGGTTTCTCCTTAACACTTTCCATAGCAAGAGAGACGACTATCTATTCCTCTCCATGGGTCTTACGCCTAAGGAATATCCATTCCTTATAGGTGCATTTCACCATTCATAAGTAGAAATATTTTCACTTATATTTTTTTCGATCATCCACTTCTTTCCTTGGGATCCGTTACAATTCCTTAGAATTAGGAATAATTACTGGCTCTAAGGCTTCCGAATTCCAATCCACTTAGGGACTTCACGTCTCATTCAAAGGGTCCTTAATCTCCCTTAGTACACTTGGACGGCCTTGAGAACTCTGTCTTATATTAATCGACATTCCTTAGGTCCTTGCAAAGTTATTAGAGTTCAAGCAACCTTTGTCCTCAAACAGCCTAAAAAATTTACTTCTCGTAAAACAATTCGATAAGGCAATCCAATTAGATACTATGCCTTCAAGGAAAACTCTTCCTTTGATGACCTTTCATCAATCATCAACACCTCCTAAGGCTAATAACTACCAGAGTTACTTACCTTCCCTAGTGGGTTCAAAATCTCTAAGGTCTCCCTATCAAGTTTCCCAATTTAGAGGAAGGCAGTTTTCAAATGTGCTCTTTCCATAGAACTCGGCCACTTGAACTTCATAAGCCATCACACAAGTTATTCACTGGGCGGTTTTCACTTCTGCCTCTTGTCGCCTTTCTCATGGCTTTCATTGCTTAATTCATTAGCACTAGTATTAGTTGTCTTAGCGACTTGGATAACAATGGCAGCTCCTTCTCGAGTCTACCTACCCATCCATTTTCCCATTTCCATTCAAAGTTTTCATGACCCCTTTAACTCTTGGGTCTTCCACAGCTTGGGTTGACGGACTAAACGTTCCTCCGGTACTCATACTTTGGTTGCTCATCCTCACTATGGTTTCTCAGCACCTGAACCACTATAATTCTACTCAGCAATTAGAAACCTAAGTCATATACTCAAGTCTAGCTGTCTCAGGCTGCTCATCTCACATTTATCACCAGCAAACAACTATCTAGTGGTTCTTAGGCAACTATCAACTAATTTTCCATTATCAAAGGATTCCAAATCATCCTTAATTAGTAACCACTTATCAAGCCAGTCTAAACAAGGCAATTTCTCTAGTAATAGCCATCAACCAGGTAAGCCTTAGCTTGGCAATTATCAGACAAACACTCAAGGCATCAATTCAATGAGTCAATCGCTTTTACTTTAAGTCTAGAGACATCTGCCCCTTTAGTACAAACATAATAGGCTATCTCAATTATAGCCACACCTCTAACTCAATGCAATCAAAGCCAACCATTCATTCACAACCAGTCATTTAGCAACAACAACTCAGTGCTAAGTACAAAGCTTTATGGTCTTATAGTCATCCACGGTGACACCAATCTACATGTCAATCACCATGCAACTTTTAAAAATTCACTTTGAGGATCAAATCAGCGCAAATACGTCTCTTAACCAAAATCAGACTTAACTCGATACCTAGACTCTCCCTTTTAAGTTATGATTTTGGTCATTCTTGCCTCCTTACTATCTTAGAAGCATGTCAGGAGCCGCTCCTTGTCCGGATCTCTCTATCCCAACGATCACTTTTAGCCCTCATCAGACCTAGTCATTGCAGGTTATCACAAATTATACATCTACGGGAGAGTCTTATTCCACACGTCTCATACCATGCTTCATTACGGTTTATAGGTATCCCGTCAACTTGTCCCATACCAAGCGACGGTTTATTAAGTCCAATAGTGATAAGCTCATGCATGCACATTCCTCGACTTTCATTTTAATGCCACTAACACATGTACTGCATGATTGTCTTTATTACTTGTCACAACGCATTCGCCTTCAGATTAATTCTTATCAACATAAGATTTTTAATTCCACCAATGACCGTCACATCTCATAAATCAATTGCCTATGTTCAATCATTTACCTCAAATTGGGTCATTGATAAGCCACAATCACAATCATATAATCCAATTGACCCTCTGTTCATAAGCAATTCTCTGATAACCTCAAGCACACTTACAATCTCAAAATTCATGCTTATGACTCCTCAATTTCTGCTTGCTTTCTTGTGAACCTCAATAATATCACCGTTCAAGATCATCCATTAACATCAATACTAGGACCATTAGAATACAACACAAATTCAAACCTATACTCCTCAAGATTTAGAAATCAATACCTAATCTTGAGGGTCTCATTATCTAGTCGTCCTCAAGTCATCACTTCTTATCACTCCAAGTCTCAATCACGTTGGATGGAGATGACCATGCTCTGATACTAAACAAATGGGGATGTCACGTCCCGAACTCGGTAGGCTCGTGAGCAACCCTCCTCGGTCGTTTCGTTACGATGATACCCAAGATCCATCCACTCAAGTATACATGCCCACCGAATGTCCACTCAACCAATTCAGCCATGAATATCGTAAATTTACTCAAGAGTAGCAAGCATAGGTTGGTTAAGATAAATCAAGATGGACACATGTCCATGTCAAGCACAATTGGCTCATAAACCACCAATTCTCTACTCAATTCCGTTCCTTAGTATCCTAACGTCCTAACAAAATTTTAGAGGTTGCTTACCAAGTTAATTGAGCTAGTAATTCTTTCCAATGACAGCCACAATACTCGGTCCTCAACCGGCCAAAATAGGGCAATGCTCGGCCCTTAGGAAATCTAACCATTAAAAATATTCCAAATTCAATTCTATTGCGCAACCGCTTTACCAACACATCATACTATATTATAATTTTCCTTACTAAAGACTTTGAAGCAAGGCGACACTTCGGCGAGCCTCCAAATGGCTCGGTCCAATCTGTTTGCTACAGGGTAGTGTGCGGTTCCTAATGGAATCGCACAAGTCAGCCATTATAACACCTCTAAACCTCATTCCAACACACAACCATCTTGCCAACACATCAACCTACTTCATTAGATATCTTACCGTGAGTTTCAAAGCAAGGCGACGCACCAAACTCCTTCAAAGTGTCTCGATTCCAATCGGCCAACAGGGGGTCGAATTTTGTCCTCGCAAGTTCATGAAGAAACAACCATTATAACTGATCAATTTCACCTCAAACCTCCACCAATAACTCATTAACATGTCAAGCTAATATTTAGGGACCACTTACCACTTATTCCAAGTGAATTTAGTCCTTAATTACCCGTCAAGTTCCCGATCCAATCAGAACACAAAAGGGCAGATTCTGCTCTTTGATGAATTACACAAAATCAGCTATTAGAATCCTTCTAAACTCCATCCTAGCTCACACACAACCTTTCAACATATAATACTAGGTCTTAAGATAGCTTACCGAAAATTTTCAAGCAAGACAAGGCCTTAAGGATCCACCAAAGGTCACGGCTCGACATTGACTTTCGGTGACTAGATTTTGCTCCTTAGAGTTCATGGGGATTTAACCATCACAACCCATCAATAATCCATCCTCAAACCCACAATCATAATTATATATGTCTTAACAAGGCTTGAGATGTGGTCTTACCAAGAATCAAACCAAAACAAGCCCGGAAATCCAAAGTGACCTCCTCGGGTCGGAATAGAGTCGGGCAACGACCTTTGCTCATTCAAACGGCTCTATGGGACAAACAACTAGGTAAATTTGGACTCATAATACTTTGTTGGAACGGGAAGAAAAAGATCTTTCTAATAGTAGGTGGATCGTCACGATCTGATAACGGAAGAAGAAGTTATGGCCAGAACAGTGAAGGGAGTTATGGTTGGGCGGCGAGAAAGAAATCCGACAGAGAAGGTTTTTGAGAGAAATGGCAAGAGAGAGGGGTGGCTGGCAAAAATGAAAAAGAAGAAAGAGAGTCTTCTTTAATCCAAATTAGTCAAAGCTTGGAATGGTTGGTAGGATAAGACATGAGATAAATGCTAATTGGATAACTTGCTTCTTATAATGACACCTAGCATCATCATAATTAATATATTGTGGTTCAATGACTCTTATACCCCTCCATTTTCGGCCAACTTAGGGGATTACTAAAAGACTAGAATGCCTTTAATCCATTTTTAAGGCAAGAGTATCCTTCCAAAGGTAAAATAATAATTTCACACTTACAGTTCGAAATTTCATTTTTCCAATACCAATTCATTTCAAATGTTGAAATTTCTCATTATCCGATATCCAATTTTGAGACCCCATTCCATGTCATTAGCCTCGAAGAGGGTTGAAATTCAGAAAGTCACAAGCTCGGACTTAGACTCCCTCTTGACGATCTCCCAAGCGAAAAATATTAGACTTCTGCTTCGTGTTCCCAACAAATGGTATTAGAGCCGACGGTTGATTAGTGAGCCTTCAATCTGTTCCAGTGAATATCGCAAGAAGGAATCTGATTGCCAACACGAGTTCTGGGCCCATGGATGTTGTGGTGTAGCAACATGGGCTCGATAGACTTTAATGAAGATTCAAGTGGAGGTAAGTTGGCACGGAAGGATACTTGGATTAAGGGGGAGAAAAAAAAACCTAATACTAGACCTCACACATCGGGCCATGAGTCAGAGACTTGTTGGGACTAGACTTGTTGATAACCTTGGCTCTGATGTATCTCTCCCGTGTGACTGTTGGATTTAGATTTGTTGGTAACTTGGACTTTGATATCTCCCGTGTGATGATTGGGACTGGGTTTTAATATCACTGTTAGGTACTAGTGTTAGGTGGTCTTGAGCCTCTATCAACATATCTCTCATGTGCGACTATTGAGTCTAGATTTGTTGGTAACATGGACTTTGATTCTAGTGTTAGATGGTCTTGGCCTTCTATCAACCCAAAAGCTAGCTTAAAGGTTGAGACTTTCTCTCACACTTTCGAACCGATCACTAGCCCCTTCCACAATCGATATGGAACAACCCCAACAGAAACATCTTTGGGCTTTTACGAAGAACAAGGCTGATTGAAGCAGACATTCAACGAAGCAAGAAAGACAGAAGAATCTATTGAGTGCTTTGCTAATTTTATGGGTAATAATGTACTATATGTAGGAAGACGTTGTCGTGTCTTTTACAGCTTTAGTCTTTTTGTAGCAAGATAGGCTGTCATCACTGCATGTGATCAATGAGAGGTTTGATTTTTTTTTTTTTGTAAACTCATCTATTGTCTTCTCCTTCTTGTTGTGTTGTTCATGCTGTGAGCACATATTTATGTAGTAAACTCACATTGTCTCTTTTTATAATGCAAATATTAAAGTTCAATAAATTCAAGTGTTTAATTTTGAATGGATGAAGATCATTTGGGATGGTTGGATGATTATGCTTTTTGTGTTTACTTTTGTTTTTTTTGCTATAAAAAAACACTTTCATTCCATCAAAACAGAGCAAATATTACAAGGACAGAGAGGAGCCTACATTAAGATGGTTGATAAAAGAAGATTCTACTAACACTCTATTTTTCACTCTAGGAGGGAGATCATTAAAAAGAAAAGAAGAGATAGATCCTATATGATGAAATGTTCAATTCACGAGCTCAAGAGCAACTGCATTGCAGGTTTTACCAATCCACTTCACACTCTATCCTGGATTGTTGTTTAAGAGGAGACGAGAGTCTGAGATAAATGGATAAATGCACCAAGGGCAAGGGCCCTTATGTAGTATTGTATCAATAAGCACCTTGCAATCGCTTTCAAAGATTGCTCTGTGAATACCGAGAGATTGAGCAATATTGGTAGCAAGAAGAAAAGCTGCAGCTTCCACTTCCAATGGTGAGTTCCATCTTCCTCGTTTTGTCCACGCTTGAACAACTAAGCCTCTATCCGATCATGCAATAATGCCTATGGCTCTGTTGTTATCCTTCCACGCACCATCTAAATTAAACTTCAACTCTTGTTTTGAAGGAGGAATCCAAGAGTTTGTCCTCACCAAATTAGAATATGGTTCCTTGCTTAACTCATCTTTTTTCTCATTGCTAAAGATATTCAAATGTTCCATAAAATCATGCATAACCAACTGAACCGCTTGAGAAGGAATTGGAATAGTTCGACCATGTAACATTGCATTTCTATATTGCCACATTCTTGTGCAAATAAGTGCTATATAAAGGGTAAATAGCTTGCAATCCAATCACATTCTCTATGCTATTTTTCCTTGATTAAGAAAGTGGTTCACCATCTCTTAAGAAGATTTAAAATTCCAAGTAGATGAGATTATCCACGGAATTTGGGCAAGAGGACAAGTTGTAAACAAATGTATCGAATTTTCCTCCAAAGCTCCACACAACATACAAGAAGAATCTGGAATATGGTTACCTCGACAAGGTAAGACATTAGCTGCTATCCTCCAGAACATCATTTTGTGCCGCTCATAGACTCTAGCCTTCCATATTTTGTTCCAAATCTCTGAGTTGTTACCATTTTCTGTTCGTGACTTGACGAGTTTATAACAGATTTGACAGAAAAAGTTCCATTAGCAGTTGGATGCCAAATCGGTTTGTCCTCCCAAATGGAATTTGGCACATGGATCTAAAGAATGGTTTGGACTGAGGTTGCGCGAAACGTTTGATTTAGACTAAAAGATGATGATGGTGGTGGATCTTTTGCCAATAACACAATGCAAAATGACAAGCATTCTGCTTTAAATCAATAAACAATGAATGGATGAATGAACTTTGAACCAATGTATTTTTGTAGTGCAAGCTGCCTTTCGTTTCATTTATGTCGATAGTTTTATATTTTGTCGTCTACAGATGTGACGACCTAGATCTAGTAAGTACATAGGGATGGGTTAATGCAACGCCTTGGCAGTACGCGGGCGAGGCTAAACGCATGTCTTTTGTTCCTCGTCGCCCGTTCCAATCCCATACTTCTTTGAGAGGTTACCATTGTGTGATATTGTCTACTTTAGGTCGAAGCTATTACCCAGAGTAGAGAACTCCAAGTCTCATTAACTAGCCTAAGACTCCTCATAAATTGAAAATTCACAACTCCAACGGCTATGAGAATATTGTTCAGTCAACATGTGCTTATTTTGACCAACATCGACTAATACTATCTTTCTTTAATAAGAATTGATATGATCTTTTTATGTTTCTCATCCGAACGAAATTCACTAAGGCCCAAAGAAATCATGTTTTCATCCATGGGATTCCAAGTACCTAGATCAACTAAAAGTTCGATCCGACCTAAACTACTCATTTTAAAATGGTGCGAAAATCCATTGTTGCATTTCCTTATTTGAGATCTTAGGCGGGCAATCTCAAGCCGTTATTTACGGCGGCTTCAGATTTTTTTTTTTGACATAAAATTCACTTTAAGCTCAAGAATAATTTCACCGACCCTCATTTAGAATTTCCCCATTCTGAAGAACTACGGACGCCGACCGTTGCATTAGCACTAGCAGGGCTCTCAATTTTACGTGGATGTCCATCGTTGCATTCCCGACCACGAACAAAGCAGCAACTCTGCTCTGAGCGACTGAAGAGATGGGACTCCGCTCCTTTTTTGGGGTTTTTCAGTTCCGAGGCGGAGCTCCACTCGTGTCGTACAAACCTGCAGTTTCCTCTCCCCTCCAATCGCAGCCGAAAAGGTGCTTGAGTGGCGCTCTCTCTTCGTTTTGTAAGTGTGCAGGAATCGAAAGAAAGTCGTTCAATTCATGGGAGCTTTCGCGGTGTACCTGCAGGTCTTCTTTCGGAATTGCGCTCGACATCGATGGAGTCATTCTTCGGGGGCGGCTTCCGATCGGAGGCTCTTCCCGGGCTTTGCGACGTTTCTACGATGATTACGGTAAAAAATCACGTTTTCCCGATAATCCTGTGTGTTTTGATCCTTTTTTCGGTTCGAGGTTTTCGTTCTTCATGTAATTGTCATTATTGTTCTGCAGGCGTTTTGAAGGTTCCCTTTGTGTTCTTGACTAACGGTGAGCCAGTACGGTTGCTTCTAGATAATTAGCTTGCGGGGCTCTGTCTGATCATTTATGCTTCGGCTAAATCTATGGAGGCGATAGACAATTGTCTTTGTTTGTTTGTTATTCCTTTCTTGTAGTTTGACATCGCATCTTCGTGTCAACTCGTTAACATTTACTAGTTGTGAAAACTCGTGGTTCAATCATTGCCTTCCGTAGAATTTTAGCTGTGACTCTCTGGGCATTGGCCTTATCCGAGAGGTTTTATCTGGAAGAGTAGAGTAAGCTCGTAACCATTGCAACGTGCTTATAAATCATATGAATCCTAATGGCAACCTGTTTCATATTATCTGATAGGAGGTGGTATTCCGGAGTCTATGCGAGCCCTTGAACTGAGTCAGCTCCTGGGAGTGAACATTTTACCTGCTCAGGTACTGTTTCTAAGTGGGCTTGTAGAATGGACTCTCTCTCTCTCTTTTTTTTTGTTTGTTTTTTCTTTTTAACATTTATATCGACCATGGCATGACTGATGGAGCCCTTGCCACAGTTTGCTCTCTTTATGCTATCCTTCTGCAGGTGCTGCAGGGTCATTCTCCTTTCAGAAACCTGTTGAATAGGTATAGAATTGGCTTCATGCAAGCGATCTACAGTTGTAATTCAAATTATTGATTTGGAAGTTTTCCTATGTAATTGATGGTTTTATATTTGCATGCCCACATCTGCAACTACATTTCTGCTATCCTTTTAATGGAGTAACTTGATAAACTATGCTTGCAAAACTCATCATGAACTTTGTATCAACTTAATGTGAAAGACCTGACTTTTGTTGCTTACATATGGCATATAGTATTTCTCCTGTTTAATTCCTCGATGATGAAAATAATTTTTGTCAAGATGATTCACTTATCAAAGTCTGAATTTTTTTGCAAAGCAAAAGTCTTGACTTTTGAAAGTAAGACTATGAAATGAGAATTAAGTCTTATGTCACTAAGTTGGGTCGTTGTCCATGAATATTAATGATGCAGTAAGTTAATCTACCTTTATAAATGATTTTCTTTTTTTCTTTGTTTTGGTAAGCCTTATGTATGATAAAAATTGGTGATATTTTCCAGATATGAAAATGAACTCGTCGTGGCCACTGGGAAGGGAAACCCTGCTCTAGTGATGTCTGAGTATGGTTTCAAGTGTGTACTAGCCTAATATCTTTGACTTATTCATCTTTACTGGTTTATCTGAAACTATAATTCTGATAGTAACTTAGGGATTTTTTTCTTGCAGAAAAGTTTTATCGATGGACGAATATACTTCCTGTTTTGATAACATTGATCCGGTATCACAATACAAAGCCTGGACAAGTGATGATGTCTGCCCGAAGGATTTGGGGCCAAAGTGTGATATCTTCTCCGAGAGAGTGCAGGCTGCATTTGTTGTCAGTGATCCTGTAGATTGGGGCAGAGACATACAGGTACCCCACCGTATCATTTTTTTTTCAATGTTTCGGTTCTGTTAATTAATGCATCCATTTACATTATGATATGCCTCCTCCAAGTTTTAGTGTCCCTGGACATGTGTTAGTTTCCATGTCCAATAGTGAAATCCAATATCATTATGGTACTATTAGAAAGAATCTGCCTCTGGATTTCCTTTAGTCATTTAGTTCCGCTGGGTACAATGAAAAAATCTGGCCATACATGTGCAGCCTAAGGTCTGGACTCTACTGTAATAGGTCTGTAATAACAGAATAACTGCGACAGGTTCTCTGTGACATTCTAAGGTCTGGAGGGCTTCCAGGACAAAGGGGTGGACATCAACCGCCTTTATATTTGGCAGCGGATGATCTTGAATATCAGGTTGTTTCTTTGGTTGAAAACATGTAAAGTTCTATTGGATGCATCATCTTCACCTCTCTGGTTTAAAGTTTACAATTCTCAAATTAGTCAAGGGTACTCAGTGCAGGCTGCTTTTCCACTGGAACGACTCGGGATGGGTGCTTTTAGAATTGCTTTAGAGAGTGTCTTCAACAGGTAAAGTGTCTTTTTCTTAAAGGAACTGGGTATTGCGAGTTCAGTAAGTCATTGCAACTAATAGGTGCGTGAAAGTTGATTCTATGTCAATACGCTTGGATTTCACAATGCAGGGTTGAATTTCTACCTACTCTTTGTTAACTCATCTACTGCCATTAGTGTCTATTTGGGGGGCTTTCCCACCCGTCCTTCTCCCTCCAACATATGGCTTCTCCTTCCAAACCAAGTGTTCGACATGAGAGTGGGCAAAAATCCGGCTAATGACTTTTAATGCAAAAAAGGATTCTGTAAAATTAAAAATGAACTTGAATCACTTCAGATGAAGATAATTATGTGTTAAGAAAATGGATATGTTCAGCATGTGAAGCACTCGTAATGAGTCATAACCAATCATGAGTTAAAGGTTTAAAGTCAAGTTTCAAACATTTCAATGGAAGGTCTCGTGAAAGCCAATAGCTAGAAGACACTGATAACGCCCTAAGCCCCTTGCCAAATCCCTCAATCACCTAACAGACCCTTAATTGTTCTAACTCAGGCGCGTTTCTTTGATGTACGCAGCATTCATCATCATCCTTTGGAATATGTTTATTTCGGCAAACCTAATCCATTAGCGTTTGATAATGCTGAAATGACGCTGAGACAACTCTCGCCTTCACTCTATGGTGCTTGCGGCTTAGATGATGGATTATCCCAGTCACATTCCTTCAGTACCCTTTACATGGTCGGTGACAATCCTTCTGTAGACATCAAGGGTGCTCGACAGGTTGGTTAAGACGTGGTTCTGGAACCTATTGCTTCCTGTAGTTGCACCCACTGTGCACCCCTGGCTTCTTAATCCTTTTTTCTAATTTCGGTTTAATACCTAAAGTAAGAGAACTTATGCTTGATTTTCAGGCGGGACATCCTTGGTTCTCTATTTTGACCAGAACAGGTGTATTCAAGGGAGAAGATAATGACACGAGTTTTCCTGCAGATCTGGTAAGTTGACAAAGGAGCAAAAGGATATTTAAAACAGTTTGCTTCCGTAGCAAAAGAAGTTGAGTTGCGATTTTCCATATCTACTTTGATGGAAGATTGGTCCAAACAGCGGTTCAGTTTTTGAGCATTACGTCTTTGCATCGTTTGACAGGTTGTTGATACTGTCGAAGAGGCGGTGGACTACATCTTGAGCAGTGAGCACAGCAGATAATTGCAGAGCCTACTGCTAGTTTTTAAACCAACGGGCCTTGTTATTTCAGTAAGCATTCGGACTCATTCAATCTGAGACGAATTCGCCGTGGATATGCAGAATGGATTGTCTCACTACTTAGTTGGACTCCTGGAAGTGTTCAGATTCCTTACTTCATGTTGGAAACTTAATCCCATATAACTAAAACCTAATATGCGAAAACATGCCCAATAGAAATGACAAATTTATTCCAAATGCATTTTTTTTACCATAAAAATCCCAAATAGGTACACATATGACAAATTTAGGCTATGTTAATTTTCGTTAAATTGAGTTAATAACGCAAAAAATTTCAAATTGATAGGTAACGTGCACACCCTATAATTGACACGTATCATCCAACTCGACAACTTGACGGTAAAATTTAACGAAAACTAATAATGGATAAATTTGTCACAACTGTCTCAGTTTTGAGTAAATTTGTCACAAGTGTACAAAGTTGAGATTTTTCACGGTTAAAAAAATAATTTTGGGTTAAAATTGTCACAAGTTTACCAATTTGGAGTTTTTAGTGGAATTAACCCTTCCTTAATTGATATTTCAAGCCCAGTGATCTCACGACCTTATTTGGTACTCACTTGGCCACTTCAAATTTTTATTTGAAATAAATTGCACTTTAAACTCTTTTTAATGAAAATATTCCCACCACTCTTATTTAGATTTTCCCCGTTCTCAACAACGATGGACATTGACTTTACATCAGTAGGGCTCTCAATTTTACGTGGATGTTCATTGTCTCGAAATACCATTTCATTCGTTTCCTCGGATACAAGGGACAGACATTGTAGATCGACGGCAAAGCAAAATAAATCCCAGACAATTTCAAAAGAAAACAAACTCTAGATAACAAAAGAAATCATCAAAATAAAGTTATGGGTGACAAGCTCAAAGAGCACATCCATGATTTCTTGATATGAAAATCGACGGCCGATCATCGAACGCATCTTCAATGATGAGCACTCATCGAGATCTCTATATGATGCTATGGCTTCGTCTTTCAGCAGTGCGCCCTTGGGTTTGACATTCCCAACACCATCATCGAATAGAGAAAAAAGATTGAACGAGCATAAATTTGACATCCATGAAAGCGAAACCTTCATTAAGCTTCTCTGATCTTCTTCGAAACTGGACTTGTTTACTAACGAAATCCGAGAAAAACGAAATCCCGAAAACATACCCGTAGAAACCCCAAATCTAAATTAGAACGGGATAGAATCTCCTCAAAAATGGGAGAGAAAAGCTTCCAGATACAAACCTAATTCGGAAGTGTTGCTTTGGCATCACCGTTGATGTCGAATATAAAAAAGAAGCAAATAAAGATGTTCACCGTTTTTCCATATTTTCAACCGATTCCTTCCTGTGGTTGCCTTGTATTTGTCACTATTCACGGCTGAATATATACCCGAGTGTGCATTTTTCGTTTATTGCTCTTTGGGCATGTAGACAAGTTTTAATGATTCTATCAGTGACAATCTTCCTTTCCTTACAATGATTCTGTTACCAACCAATTCTCGGACGTATGCAAGTTTTCTTTCCGGTTTTTCTTTCAATCAAATTACAAACTGCATAGCCAAGAAATCAATTAAATTTCCGAAAAATTATACGGGATCTTTTCCTTATTTCCCGTAGGAACAATGCTATTCTTTATTGGGATTTTCAGAAGAAAACACTCTCTGCTCCGTCGACTTGACAAATTCAAAGTTTCACTATGCCAATCTTAAACAAGATTAACATGTCCACTGCCAGTTCAATTAATATTTATATGAACCTAGTTAACTATTGATGCAAATGCTCCTAATATCCATATGCCATTAACTGATTTTTGTGTTTGGGGATAGAAGTCGGTCCCCAATTTTATATCCAATATGCAGGTATATGGGATGTCGAAATTTAGGTGTCAACAAATATAATAGATTCGATTTCTGAATCTCACTTAAAAAAGAGAGTAAATGAAGATAGCGAGATCAACTAACCCATACAACCCAACGTGCATTGATGTAGTCATAGTAACCTTACCTTGCATCTCTGAAGAAGACAGAAATTGAAAGATTCCATTTTCTTCTTGATTGAAGCTGATCACTTTCCTCTATCATTATTACTGGATCATGCAAATCATTCAGGCATGTCCTTAGCTAGGGCTGGGAGGTGTTTCCATTCACTAAGGCAGAATTGTAATTCCATTACATCCCTTCACGGATACACCCTTAGAATTGGAATATGGCAATAACAAATTTTAAAATAATAAAAGCTAAGCGACATTTAGGAGCTAAAAAGTTCAACAAGAGACATAATCAAGACATTTAAAGATTTTACCCCATAAAAGCTAGGAGGGTTTTAAAACTAAATATTAGAGGCAATGTTTGCTAGAGACCGCGATCCCGCTAACTACTAGTGCAGTAATGCGGAAAGCATATGTTGCCTTTCCTTGCTCAAATTGGCTTTATTTGTTTTGATATTGATTATTGAAGCAGATTTACATGTAGTTTCTGTAAAATCTAGTCAACCAAAAGCATAGTCATTAGAATCCCAACATTACATCAAGTTTTATGCTCAATTCGTGAGACTAACAACAGGAGATTGGAACATATTACGCGGTTTAAAATTACCAAGATTTGTAGTTGTTTGATAGTACTTGCTACTCCTGCTTGTAGGGGGGGTGTTAACTTCTACTATGTTCTAGAATTAGAAGGGGAAAAGATGATGGATGCATATTCGACTTTTGATAGAGTGCATGGAGTCTGGAGCTCATTTTGTTTTATGTTCTTTTTCTACCTGAGTACCAGTATGAGCATTGCTACTTGAAGGGTGATTGGCTTAGTTTGTGAAATGAGTCCAACCCATATGTTCTAATTCTTAATCACATCCTTGTTGGATTCTTCTTTCGTTTGTGATTATAGAAACAACTTTTTTCCTTTTTTTCTTATTTTAGAGGTAATGGAGGCTGCCCTTGTTGGAGCAATGGTGCAATAGGTTTTTCATTTATCGCTCTTCCTTTTAAGCTTAAACTAATTGTCGTGTGCTTTCCCTTATTGAGTTACTTTTGAACAGGAATGTAGCTCAAGTCTAGTATGCTCGTGTTGATTGTTGTTGTTGTTGTTTTTTTTTTCTTTTTTTTTTGGTGTTAAATGTCGTCGCAAGTGCATTTGTACAATTGTAGGTATCTATCTGGCCTTCATGTCGAGATCTTTACATCTTCCTTTTTACCTAAAGTTGAGTAAAAAATTAATAAATTCGCCAAAAACAAAGTAAAGTGCAAATAAGAATAGTTTTAGGGCATAGTTAAGGGCAGATAGTTACCTACATCTTCATCCACATATTACGATGAGCTTGAGATGTTACCAAAAGTTGAAGCAAGTAGTTCTCAGTAGTGCTTTTGATGGGACTGAGAAAATGTTTTTCTACCGACCTAATTTAGAGAGTAGTCAAACAAATGTACGCGTAGCGACATTTAACATTGAGGAAAACACAATGGTATAACTGCAGCTCTAAAACATTTTAGCATTGATCACAATTGAGAGCTTTCATAAAATTAAAGCTTGCATATGTATGCGTAAAAGAAAGATTTTTTTTTTCCAATTTAATAATTATACAAATATTTACAAAATTAGATACTATTTGAAATTAATTACAACTTTGGGTCTCGGGCGCTGGATATGGTGGCGGCCGAGCTCCGTGCACTGGGCAGGGCAGCACGTGGCCTCCGCGCACTGGCCGCCCGATGCTCTCTGCCCACATCCATTGCGATGTGACGGGCTCGCCGCTAGCCGGCCCCATTAATTTATTTAGCAAGCAAATTATTAATAAAAATATGCATCTAGCTATGGAGGTTAAAAAAAAAAAACGTATCTTTAAACTTAATAAGTTTTAAAAAAAAACATGTAGTTATAAAAGTTTATAATGATAGATAACAATTCTCAACATCAATTTAATCGATCCCAAAAAGAACAATCCGCAACCTGAATTGCACTAACATGCACTAATGACGTCATCCTCCTACATGGCCTCCTGTTCCGCAATTAGGTGCTCTTCGTCGATGGGCGGGTCTGGTGTCGTAACGATGAGAACGAGCATCCGGAGGAGCAGGACGTGTAGATGACGAAAGCATACGTTGTGATGACTTATGAATCTGTAATGGAACTGTATCATCAAAGTCCGAAAATATGTCACGCCCAGACTGTGCATAGCCTACTATAGGATGGGCTTGAAATTGAGGAGGGAAATCGGATTCCCATGAAGCTGGA
Organism: Rhodomyrtus tomentosa; assembly: GCA_028455895.1. Taxonomy (NCBI): domain Eukaryota; kingdom Viridiplantae; phylum Streptophyta; class Magnoliopsida; order Myrtales; family Myrtaceae; genus Rhodomyrtus; species Rhodomyrtus tomentosa. The sequence continues at coordinate 12,637,907 of JAPCWY010000009.1, read as the reverse complement.
GAAGTAACTTGCATATCTGGCTCTTGATTATCACCATATTGAAAAGTAGAACCCCCGTGAGATGGGCTAACAAATTGGGCGAACTCTGTATCAAAATTTGTTTGGGCAAACCTTGGGGTGAACCTCGGACTAAATTTGATGTATGATATTACACGGTATATGGGACAACATTTCCACCTAGATAAGCTCAAGTGATCCTCCGGGTCGGCTGAACAATCTCAGGTGGGTCATTATCTTGTGGCCCAACTGGTGCTGCTATAGTTGCTGGCTACGGTGGTGGCATCATTGTTATCTGTGTCTCCTCATGTTGGGCATATAACGTTATCCTAAGTATCCATTGTACTTCTCTCCAGGCCTGAAGAGATGGATTGGCGGTGTCCAAAATATATAAGGCACGTTCGACACCATCGCTTTGGTAATGATACAAAAAATCACAAATTTTTTTAAATTTCAATAACTTATGTTAATAAAAAAAAAGTAACAATTTAAATTGAAAGTGCTTGCACTAACCGATGAACTCATTCCGGCTCCCGGAACGTATATTCACCTCCGTGTATGTCTACGGAACCACTCCATATACGCTGAATGAAAGTGAAGTGACTCATCTTCATGAGCATCTTGGACTATATATCTGTCACGATCGTCCCATATGTCGATGAGATTTATGTGCGTGGCTATCCAATCACTCTCAACTGGCCTTAACTCAATATCATGCAAGGCCGTATGATCGCTAGAAGCTATCGGTATGGGCTAATGCATAGAAAACTATCGTAGTATTCGATCTGGATAATGCCACTCAACTATCCAATAACGTATGAGTGGGACACAAGCCGTCCAAATATGTTGTCCCATCGGCTGAAATTTAGTAATTGCCGCATAATATCATCGGCGTAGGGTAGCCAAATAATCTATTATTGCAATAAAACATATCAAATTAAACGAAAAATTAATGTAAAAGTTAACATTATAATAAACTCGTTTATTGCTATCATTACTTACATCTTCAGATGACATTCTATCAAGTAAGTAGTGCAAATGTAGCAAAGTATGTGTGGGCACCGCCGTTGTCTGTGATGCCCGACTCCATTTGCAGGAAAAATGAGATCTTAATATATTATCCGTACTAGAAAGAATTAATGACTCACAAACTAAAAGCATTAATTTACATACCGGCTACCGAAAGGTTTATCTAGAAAAGGATTACAATTTCTCAGTGATGGGGAGATACATTTGAAATGCTCCCACGCCCAAATCTACAAACATGTAAGGCACCACCGATCTGCTTTGTGTCTAGGTCAGTTGCACTGCATAGTTCTCAATAGAGTCGCGCAAGCACTACTGAACCCAAACTGTACTCGGTAGGGTCGTTAAGGTTCTTTAGTTATAGAAGAAATAGCAAACTAATTTTGGAGGATGAATTGTCGGCAAAACAGATTCTCCAAGCAATCGAAGAATGAATGCTCTAGCATGCTGCTGCATAGTGACTTCATTGGCATCGTTTGGAATCTGAGTAAAGTGTTCTCTCTGCCAGACCAACCTCAATTGCGTGTCACGTAGATTGTCTGGATGAGCACCCAGTAGCACGTCATAGAGAGAGAGCCCCAATTCCTATTAGTAGGACTAGTAACTGCATGTCCATCAATGCGAAGGCTTGTCAGCATCGAAATATTCTGCAACGTGATCGTGCATTCACCATCCGGCATATGAAGGGTGTGGGTCTCCGACCTCCACCGCTCAATTAGTGCAGTAATCAGATATCAATCCAGCTGGAAAAATCCCATCATATAAACCTAATAAAAGCCCAAAGCTCGCAGATATGGGACTATGCACGAATCAACTTCATGTACATATATCGTCGATTTCCGACATATTAGCGCTTGATCATGATGACCCTGTGAAATGTGATAAGGAAAAGTGTTATTAGGAATTTTGATAATGTTGTTATAAGTGATAGATCAATTGCTAAATTAGTCAATTACTTTAGCGTCCCATATGGCCCGCGATCTATGTCTATCCTTCGTGTAAGTAGCGAATCATTCATAGGTCTCGGCTGAATGTATGTCCTCTGATCCATTTCTACAAATATATTACAGAGGACCACAATAAATATCACACTTTTGTCTATTATAACAGTAAAATAAATTCACATGTATCATGTGCACAAAGCACAGACGAACGGAGTAAATAAGTATCGTGCAATTATCATATTCCATCATTACAAAAAAAAAAAAATCGGTGATCAATGTTACACATAATTCAAAGAGAAACCGAATCAATATCGCACAATGTCATTTCATAACATTACAATAAATCAAAGTATCAATTATACATAATTCACACAACCGTGATTTATTATCGGCCAGATCTCACTGCACAAGTTTTTCTATTGTGCCATGATTTTCCACAGTTGCTGCAATAGTTACTCGCATTACTACTGCTCGTCGTCTTCCAATCCATCTCATTACGTATTTGTGATCCTTTCTTTCTAATACGCCTCGGGTCTGGTACTAATGGCAGGTCACCAGGTCCAAACCAGTAGTCAGAATGACCCAACGAGTAAAACATGTATTAATAGCACTGAAGGGTTTTATCCAATGAGCAGCATTCATCTACGTACTCATGGTAATCAACTCAATGTGCTTGGCATGCTGCAATTACGTGGGAACATGAGATTTTAATCTCTTCAAATTTCCCACATGTACAGCTTCGGTCGACTAGGCACACTATTTGTTTTTGACCCCCTAATCCTCTGTTTCTATCGCGTCCAGTTTTAATTTCGAAAAGTCCAGTATCAGAGTCGAAGCATGTCACTTCATGCCTATTTGCTTTGGCACTGTTTTTATCGAGCGTCGCATCCACAAATTGCGTATGAATACACCATTGCGCAACCTGCATCCTGTATGTCGTTCTTATCGTGTCGAAATACTTGCACAATTGGGAGAATATCTTATCGACCATAGCTGTTATAGGTAGACCACGATAACCCTTTAGCATCCAGTTGGCAGATTCAACTAAATTTGTTGTCATCGCTTCATATCTCATCCCTCCATCATAAGCTTTCGTCCATTGTTCACTTGGAATCTGGTCATACCATGCAGCTGTGCGTGTATCCCTACCCCTAATTTCGCTCATGATGCGATCGAACTTCCGTCGTTGATTAGCATAAGATGTATATTATAATAATGATTAGTACTATTAGATTTAAATTTATGAACACGTACTTTCCTCAAATATAAAAATTTCAAAATTTACCTGTCGTCTCAATAAGTCTTTTGCCATTCTCGTTTTTGAATGTTTTATTATAATTACTGACAAGATGCTGAACGCAAAACCTATGATGGCCATATGGAGGATGCCACCACGCTGTCTCCATTGCTCTTATAATCCCAAGATGTCTATCTGATATTATACAAATATTCTATCTTCTAGTGACATATGTCCGCAACATAGTCATAAACCAAGTCCAATTCGAAATATTTTCTCGACCGACCACAACAAATTTCAACGGGCATATATGATTATTCCCATCAAGTGAGGATGCAATGAGGATCGTTTCTAGATATTTCTCGTGCATAAAAGTACCATCAACAAATATTACAAGCCGACAACTTGCGAAGCTATGAATCATTTGTACAAAAGTTCAAAACATCTTATCAAAAATCGTGCTACTTTGATCCATGCTCTGCTATCTTCGATCACAAAATGAGAACCTGGACTATTTACCACCAATTCGTTCATGAGCGTCCTCAACTTATTGTACGACTCATCCCATCCTTCAAAAGATTCAGCAATTGCCATTTGTTTAGCTGCCTAAATTTTGCCGTAGGTAGGTTCGAACTTTACCTTGTTTTTAATCCCCGCCATTAGTGTGGCGATTTTGATATCAGTTAGGCAGTGACAATTGCTTTTACCTGGCTACACAAGTACTTCTGGTCAAGTTGCCGATGATCACGTGATGACGTCACGTCGTCCTCCTGCATGTGTGTGGCCCATTGTACTTAGTTATTTTCCCTAGTAGTGTAACCGTTTTCATAGTCGCTCGAAGCCTCCATCCACACGGATTATCTCGATTACCACAGTTTATCACATATTGAGAAACATTTGTTACATGACTACGAAAATAATGATTTCTTCTCGGAGAGTACTCTTTCGCAGCTAACTACAACACGTCTCGGGATGGAAATACCATGCCAATATCAAATTCATTTGATGGATCAAATAACGAATGGTCTGGCTTCACTCTTGTATCGACTTGCATTATATCAAAGTCGATTTCGAAATATGGCGATGGATCTACCAATGGCATAATGGAATTGTTGCAATGAGCGTTGTAGTAAACGTCTATATTGTCGCCGTCGACATTTTCTTTACCGCTGTCATCAGTGTTCATCCAATACTCATCTACTTCAACGAAATCTTCTCCATCATTATCATCATTATCATCTTCACCAACATTTGAGCCTTCCCCAACAAAATTGGTACCTTCCCCAACGTCATCTTCATAAACATGCTGGTGTTCATATACAGTTATATAGAACTATAAAAAACCCATCGAGCCACCCGAAAGTGCAAATTGATGGATCATCGTAACTGCATCATCATTATGCACCTCCATAATATCATACACAACATAATGCGAATCCATTGCACTCGAGTATCTATACATCAAGCTCCGCATGTACTGATTTGTTGTTATATTGAACATGCGCCCAATCGTAGCATGTAACTCATCAAATGGGGTTATATTTTCAGACTTGAACATAGCATATTGTCTGTCATCGTAATCAACGTCATATTGATTTCGTATTATTGTACCTCCCCAATACACAATCGTAAAAGATGTAGAAGACATTATACTAAATAAATAAATTATAAATTATTTCGCATATAAAATTACGTGGATCACGCGCTGAGTGACGAGAGCAACGAAATAATTAATGAGTTTGACGCATCTTCAGTAGCATATGTATTGTCTTTTAAAGCTTAGATTGACATTTTACTATAACAAATGTAATAAATGACATTTTTTAGGATTTAAATAGTCCTTTCTCGTTCCTAAATTCTTACTTTATTTAAATAGTTTTATAAATTCGTAAATAATAATAACAATAACACTATAAGAAATGTAAATAAATTATTCATCTATAAATAATAAATATATATATACCGAACAAATTGAAAAAAAAAATACCACATAGGAATTTCCCTCAAACTGCTGCTGGAGCGCACGCGCTGACTGAAGATGCCGATTGATTTTTTCTTTTATCTCAAATTCTACAAAGTAAAAAATTCACAAATTATTGGAAACATTACCAAAAATATTAGCAAAAACAAAACATACTAACGAGAGTAACGAAATAATTATTGAGTTTGATGCATCTTCAGTAGCATAGGTATTGTCTTTTAAAGCTCAGATTGACATTTTCATATAATAAATGGAATAAAGGACTTTTTTTAGGATTTAAATAGTACTTTCTCGTTCCTAAAATCTTACGTTATTTAAATAATTTTATAAATTCGTAAATAATAATAACAATAACACTATAAGAAATGTAAATAAATTATTCATCTATAAATAATAAATATATATAAGTATATACCGAACAAATTGAAAAAAAAATACTACATAGGAATTTACCTCAAACTGCTGACGGAGCGCACGCGCTGACTGAGGACGCCGATTGGTTTTTTCTTTTATCTCAAATTCTACAAAGTAAAAAATTCACAAATTATTTGAAACATTACCAATAAAAATAACAAAAAATATATACTAACGAGAGCAATGAAATAATTAATGCGTTTGACGCACCTTCATTAGCATAGGTATTGTCTTTTAAAGCTCATATTGACATTTTCATATAACAAATGGAATAAAGGACATTTTTTAAGGATTTAAATAGTCCTTTCTCATTCCTAAATTCTTACATTATTTAAATAATTTTATAAATTTGTAAATAATAATAACATTAACACTATAAGAAAATGTAAATAAATTATTCATCTATAAATAATAAATATATATAAATATATACCAAACAAATTGAAAAAAAAAGTATTACATAGGAGTTTACCTCAAACTGCTGACGGAGCGCAAGCACTAACTGAGGACACAGATTGATTTTTCTTTTATCTCAAATTCTACAAAGTAAAAATTCATAAATTATTTGAAACATTACCAAAAATATTAACAAACAAAAAAACATACTAACGAGAGCAACGAACGGACAAAACATACAACACGTATCAAAATTTAAGTAGCAGCGATAGGAAATGTAAAGTAACAGATGAAACTTTAAGTAGTAGCATAAGGAAATGCAAAGTAAAAAATTCATAAATTAATTTAAACATTATAAAAATATTAACGAATAGACAAAACATACAACACGAGTGTTGAAATAATATTTGGAGAGAGAACGAGGGCGAGGAAAAATGAATTATCTCGAGACAACAGAAGAGGAGACGAACAAGAGCGAGAACAGAAGAGGAGGCGAACGAGAGCGAGAACAGAGGAGGAGAAGAAGACAATGCAATCAAAAATCAAGAGGAGAAAAAGTGAAGGAATGAAGGAGCGAAATGCTCCCTAAATGCATGGCAGAGCCTAAAAAGGCTTTGCCAGGTACAATTTGCGCCCGTCAGTCTGAGAAGGCTTTCTGCTGGGCAAAGAGCCTTTTCAGGCTCTCCTATAGTCACGTGACGCGAGATTGCAAGATTGCTGGAACATCTGAAAGGCATTCTTATCTTATCCCCTTAAGCGAGTAAGAAATTTGTTTTTGGAAGGTATGAAGATGATAATGTTGGGGTTCTCCTCTACGGGGTTAGAACTCAGAAGTAGGGGTGAGTGATTGTTGGGCCAGCGCGGCCGATAGAGGCGCGTTGCGCCAGCCAGCGAGCGAATGACGTGGCCCTCACGAGCTGGAGAGACCAGCGCGCGAGGCTTAAGGTTGTAATTAATTTTACATAGTATTTAATTTTGTAAATATTTTTTAAATTATTAAATTGAAAAAAAAAACCTAAAAAGAAATTAAATCACCTGCACACATCTGACAAGGTGCGCAAAATAAGGAAAAGCCCACGACAGTTAATGTAAGCCTAAAAAGAAGAGCATGGGAACGAGGCGACCATGGGGCTAGCGGACGACAGTCTGAAGCTCGCGAGGAGGAGCATTGAGGATCGGGGACTGGACGAGAGGAACGATTTGCTCCAGGAGCAACGGGAGAGGAAGAAAAAAAGTGAAAAATTGAAGGAAGAACCTAGTCTAAATTTAATTGGTGGATTTTCTTCATTTTTTACCCAATTCCAAATTTCGCACAAAATTGCCCCTGCTTCAGTGGCCAGAAAATGTTGATCGCGGAACATTTGGCCGACCGACGATCTTAATCCCTTATTTGATACTCAGTTGGCCATTTCATACCTTTAATTGAAATAGAATTTACTTTAATTGAAAATGTTCCCACTCCATGCTCCTTTGTCGCTTCTCAATAATTATGGTCAAGTTACATTAGTAGGGCTCTCAATTTTACATGGATGTCCATTGTTGCATTTCCTTATTTGATATTTCAGGCCCAGTGATCTCAGGACTTTGTTTGGTACTCACTTGACCATTTCAAATCTTTATTTGAAATAAAGTGCACTTTAGACTTTTTTTTATGTAAATATTCCCACCACTCTTATTTAGAATTTTTTCCATTCTCAACAACAATGGACAATGACTTTACATCAATGGGGCTCTCAATTTTGCGTTGATGTCCATTGTCTTGAAATACCATTTCATTCATTTCCTCGGATACAAGGGCAAAACATTGTAGATCATCTGCAAAGCAAAATAAATCCCAGACAATTTCAAAAGAAAACAAGCTCTAGATAACAAAAGAAATCGTCATAATAAGGTTATGGGTGACAAGTTCAAAGAGCGCATCTGTGACTTCTTGATACTAAAATCGGCGGCCGATCACCAAACGCATCTTCAATGAGGAGCACACATTCAGATCTCTATATGATACTACGGCTTTGTCTTTTAGCGGTGCTCCATTAGGTTTGACATTCCCAACACCATCATTGAGTAAAGAAAAAAGATTGAACGAGCATAGATTTGACACCCATGAAAGCGAAACCTTCATTAAGCTTCTCCAACCTTTTTCGAAACTAGACTTGTTCACTGACGAAACCCGAGAAAAACGAAATCCCGAAAACATACCAGCGGAAACCCCAAATCTAAGTTAGAACGGGATAGAAATCTCCCCCAAAAAATGGGAGAGAAAAGCTTCCAGATCTAACCTAATTCGGAAGAGAAAAAACTTTCAAATGTGAGAAAAACAAGAAAATTAAAATAGAAGATCAAAACAGATTAAGAAAAGGAGGAGGGAGGGAGAGATCAAGCTCAAACCCTCCACTCCACGGTGGTTGAGGAAGAAAGTTGTGAAAAAGATAGGAGAGAGAGAAAAACTAGCCGCATAGGGTTGGGAGCGGGGCCGATTCCCCATTGTCGCATTCTCGACCACTGACAAGGGAAACTCTCCTCTAGTGATGTCTGAGTATGGTTTCAAGTCAGTGCTAGCCTAGTATCTTTGATTATTCATCTTTACTGGTTTCTCTAAAACTAGAGACCTGACAGTAAGTAAGGGATTTTTTCTTGCAGAAAAGTTTTATCGATCGATGAATATGCTTCATGTTTTGATAACATTGATCCTGTATCTCAATGCAAAGCCTGGACAAGTGATGATGTATTTGGGACCAAGGAGTGATGTTTTCTCTAGGAGAGTGCAGGCTGCATTTGTTGTCAGCGATCCAGTAGATTGAGGCACAGACATACAGGTATGCCACCGTATTATGTTCTTTCAATGCATTAGTTCTGTCAATTGATGCATCCGTTTATATTATGATGTCTTCTTTACGTTTTAGTATCCCCTGGATGTGTATTAGCATGTACAATGATGGAATCTGGTATCATTATGATATTACTAGATGGGATCTGCCTCTGGATTTTCAATTATTTTGTTCTGTTAGGTTACCATGAAAAATCTCGCAATACATGTGGAATCTATGGTCTGGACTCTACTGTAATAGCTCTGCAATAACAGAATAACTGCAACAGGTTCTCTGTGACATTCTAAGGTCAACCACCTTTATATTTTGCAGCTGATGATCTCGAATACCTGGTTCTTTCATTGGTTGAAAACATGTGAAGTTCAAACGGATGCATCATTTTCACTTCTCTATTTTAAAGTTCACGATTCTCAAATTAGTCGAGTGTACTCAGTGCAGGCTGCAGAATTGCTTTAGAGAGTGTCTTCAACAGGTAAATTGTCTTTTTCTTGAGGGAACTGGGTATTGCGACCTCAGTATGCAATTGCAAGCAATAGATGTGTAAAAGTTGATTCTACGTCGTTATGATTGGACTTAATGCAGGGTTTGATTTCTGCTAACTCTTCGTCAACTCATAGATTGCCTTTACCATCTATGGGCTAGGGTTATGAACTTATAATCTAAAATTTGATGATCGAGTTAATTCTGTGATTATAAGCATATATATATATAGAGAGAGAGAGAGAGAGAGAATTCCTATTCATTTAATTTCCTTGTTTATAAATAGAATAAAAAAATGTAGTTGATTTAGAGATGCTAAGACCTATTATCAAGAGGATTAGATGCTAAAGGTATCTATCCAGTAGTAAATCCTTTAGATTCAACGTCAATTATTATCCAACCTCGAATAGTTATATGAAACTACACAAAGAGCACGGTAAATTGAGTGATATCTAAGTCTTGAAAAAAGAAAGAAAGATAAGATTAGTAATTATCGAATTTGAAAAATGTTGTTTTTTTTAACATGAAATATAAAGAAGCCACCGCAATTGCCAGAAATGCTTAGGCCCGCTAAAGGCACAAACAGAGAGGGCAAGTTGTCAAGGGTAGAGCCTTCCTTTTGTTGGAATGAACTAGACCTTTATATATATATATATATAAAGCCGTGGAATTGAATGCATTTATTCATCAATGCTTCAGCCAAAGCCAACCAACTCTAACCCCATGCTGAACCGCCCATTGCCTTCGTGTCTATCTTTAGATTAAGGAAATGGTTACTCCACTACGGATGACCGTTGACTTCAATTCAAGGCTAAAGTTATAACTCAATTTTTTTTTAATTTTAAAATTCATTTATCATTTATCTGATTTTATCAATCTAAGATGGGCTTTGATGAACAAAAAAATTCTTTTTATGGATTACAGTACAGCGTGTCATTTCAATTTTTTGTTATTCGATTTTGCTATTTCTTTTTCTTTTTTTTTTGTAAGGAAGATACTAATAGTAAGGAAAATGGAATTTCCACAATGAATGCAAATCCCTCTGGTATAAGTACAAGACGCATAAGGGCTCTAACGGGCTCTAACCATATTTCGACTCATGATCAATCCATCGATACCGATAGAAAATAAATAGGCACTCAAGGAATTCTATAATATAAAAATAGAACTTGCATATTTTCGGATGAAAATACTTATACGCTTTAAGAAATTTGGATATGTTCACTGAGATTACGTCTAATAAGCCATAACCCAGCATGAGTTAAAGCTTTAAAGTCTAGTTTCAAACACTTCCATCCCCTACTGCTCCCTTTACTGTTATCATTCACTCGTTTTCCTTAGATATATGCAGAATTCATCGTCATCTTCCTTTGGAGTATGTTTCATTTGGCAAACCTAATCCGTTAGGCTGCGTTTGGTTGACAGAATAAAATTCGGGATATGATATATTTTGTCATATCCTATGTTTTGTAGTTGCCTAGCTTAGTATATAGAGGGATACACGAGGATATAGGGGGATAAAATAATCCTAGGAGAGGGGGTAGGATAGAGCCAGATAGGATTTCTCTTATCCATTGTTCAAGCCACCCCTTCTTCGCCATGTCCTATCTGCCTCTTCGCCACACCCAGCCGTCTCTCCGGCGGCGGACTGTCACTCTGGTTAGGAGGGCTGCCACGCCGATTTGGGGGGGAGGGGAGGGGAGGGGAGGGGAGGAGGGGCGCCTCTCTAGCGGTGGCAGCGGCTGCCTCTTTAAGGGTGCAATGCTCAGAACCGCTGCATCAAGGGAATGAAGACTGCTCGATGCGTTTTTATTCACCAGAAGATGATACCCACTTCCAACTCTGCCGCTTCATTTCGATCCAAAGCTTTGGGGCGATGATGCAGATGAATTGAGACCGGAGAGATTCGCCAACGGCGTTTCGAGCACTTCGAAGCATCGGTTGGCATTCTATCCATTCAGGTGGGGACCCAGAGCATGCCTAGGCCAAAACTTCTCGACAATCGAAGAAAAGATGGCCCTAGCAATGATATTGCAGAACTTCAAGCTTCAGCCCCGCATTCCGACATTACTCCAACCACAACATGGAGATCCAATGATTATGCGCTGGGTTCAACCTTCCAGGTCATTGCGAAAGTAAATCAGTAAGCCATGTCAACATTAGTTATTTTATGTCCCGAAGACGATGACGACAATTTTCTTGTCTCATTTGTTTCTATTTTCATTTTTTTTTCAAAGAGATTTGAAAATCTAATAAAATGTGCATATTTTCAAGTTTATTTATGTATGAGAATGTTATTTTTATAGTAACAAGATCGAAATATTTCATGAGCATCATGTAGAGGCATATATGTCCTTTATATTTATATATAGTTTCTATCAAACGCATGATAGGATAGGATATGAGAATATTTGACTTTAAATCCGCAATTCTCCAAATAGTGAATAGGATATGGTCAAATCCCTATATTTCTTATCATATCCTATTCAATCATATCCTGATCAGAAATCCCAACGACCAAACGCAGCCTTTGTGTTTGACAATGTTGAAATAAAGTTGAGACTGTTAAATTATGCCTCGAATTTGAGCCTTCATGCAAAACTGATTTGGAATCGGCTGATACAAATTAGAACTATAAATCAGATCTTTATTTGTTGAAGAATTGCTGCTATGGCTGTATCAAAGACCTACGGTGGACATCACTCCAATCACCTATTTGTTGGGTACATGCAGCGGAAGTCCGATACTTTTCTCATAGGATATACTGAAGGGCTTAGACTTGGGCTCCATCTTAGCGATATCCCTAGATGAAAGTATCGGACTTCTACTGTGTGTACCCAACAAATGGTATCAGAGTCGATGATTGATTTGTTGGTCTCCAATCTATTACGGTGAATATCTCGAGAAGGAATATGATAATTGCATCTCAAGAAGGAATCTGGTGCCAATGTAGTTTTCGAGTCGGTAGGAGTTGTGGTGTAACAACGCGGGCCCTATAGACGTTGATGGAGATTTAGATTGAGATGGAGCCAAATGCAGTTTTCGGGTCGGTCGACGTTGTGATGTAGCAACGGGTCGGTGGACGTTGTGGTGTACAACGGGTCCGATGGGTGTTGATGGAGATTCAAGTTGAGATATGTTGGTGCGGAAGTACACTTGGATTAAGGGGGGAGAAAACTTTACACTTGGATTCAAGTTAGGATGTGGTTGTAGGAAAAATATGATTGAATGGGATGAACAACATAATCAGAATTTGAGGCGTGATAACACTCTTTTTAAAAATTTATTTTCCCCACAAACGTTGCTAATGATTTCAGCAAATATCCTTCAGGATACAATAAAGTCTTAATGAAAATAGTGGAAAGCAATTCTGATATTTATCTAGGATTTCTCAAGGAAAATACTTGGAAACAATAACTATGTATATTTTTGAAAAAAACGAAAATTGAAGTTCAGAAGTGCCTGAAAAAGAACAAAGTCATTCAATATATAAAACTTGAAAGAAGATAACTTTTGATATCGCAAAAGGTGTCGTTCAATTATAAATTGATTGCTGATTAGTGTGAAAAATTACTTGTGACTAAGTGCGTCTAATAGTCGCACAACCATACCTAAGTATGATAGGGACATGCCCACACACCCATTTATCTTTATTTGAAAGGCTATAACATTCTAACTAATAAAGTGATTTTCTCTCTACCTTCCTTCCTACGTGGAATGCAAAAAAGACACTATTTTATTTTGTTTTTCAAACAAATATAAACAGCGGTTCTATTTTCGGTTTAACCCCTAAAGTAAGAGAACTCACGCATGATTTTCAGGCGAGACATCCTTGGTTCTCTGTTTTGACCAGAACAGGCGTATTCAAGGGAGAACATAACGACACCAGTTTTTCTGCAGATCTAAAAAAGTTCGCTCCCGGTCTCAAAGGAAATTGCGTTGCGATTTTCCGTAAGGAGGCGTATATCCTTTGATGGGAGATTGGTCCAAAAGGGGAAGGGAGGGGGAGGGGGTGTTCAGCTTTTGAGCATTGTGCCTTCACATTGTCTGGCGGGTTCTTGATCCGGTTGAAGAGGCAGTGACTACATCTTGAGCAGCGAGCGCAAGCTGATAGTTGTCGAGCCTACTGCTAGTCTTTAAACCGATAGGCCTGGTTTTTCACAAAGAATCAACGGAGATACGCCCGTTACGATTTACAATACAAGTGTCTCTCTATTGTGGAGTTGTGGATATCCAACTTGAATTACCCGTTTTTACAGTTCAAATCAATTTCTCGTTTGTGAAACCGTTTGGGTGAAATTGCATGCTTGAGGAATTTCCTCTCGGATCTGATCACATGGACGCTCGTAATATCTTCAAATCACGATTGGTAGTTTCGCCCTTGTCTGTCTTATTTGTGTTGTTTCATGAGATTTGGATATATGGCCGAGAGTAACGCCGGTTTTTCCTATGTTTTGTTCTCTGTATTCCTTGTGATGTTTGGTATTGGTCAATGGTGAAGTCTGTGATTTCCAGTCTAATGTGTATCGTTGCTGAAGCTTTGGTTGTTCTGTGATTAATGGGCAAATGTTGAGGATTGATAAGTTTATTCTAGGGCGTATGAAGAGAACCGGATGGTGAGAAGACGATCATTTGAGAAAAAATGATGAAGGATGCTGACAGAGTGGGGCTCGTTTTCGTTTGGAAAGATTTGGGTCTAGCTCTAAGTGTTGGACTTTAGTTGTAGTTTGGTGAGCTGGGCCTGGCTTAGCTAACTGGGTTCGGGTTTAATTTTTTTGGGGCCGAGTTTGAATTTTGTGAAGTAGTTTGGGTTCAATTAAGTGGGCTACTTGTAGGAGCCTTAATGGGCCTGGCCTAGTCTTTGGAGGCCTGCTTTCTGTCCTTAGTAGAAACGGGCTCAACAGCCCAGCCCAAATCCCATCTTCCTATAATTTTTTTTAATTAAAAACATTATTAAAAGATTAACAATGTAGCATTGAGTGACAGGGAGTGCATGCTGGTTAACCTAGAACGCTGGCACTTGATATGTGCCCTGTATCAAACAAATGCTCTTACAGCAATACCTAACGCACGAAAAAACACAACTGTGCAACTGTATCTCTAAAACACAATGCCTATCATTATCTAACCTGGCATCAGGATAACATCTTAATACTGATCGCAAGCTTTTAGAAAATTAAAGCTCGCAGATGTTAGGTATAAACGGAATTGAATCACTAGCAAAAATCTTACAAAGTGAGGATGCTAGACTTGAGCTACGTTACTGTACAAAGTAACTTAACAAGAGAAAGCACACGACAACTAGTCTAAGACTAAAACGAAGAGCAACAAACCATTTGAGATTTAAAACCATCTTCCGTCATTGCTCTAGCAAGATCAGCCTATGTTACCTTCGAAATTAAGAAGCCGTTTCTGAAATGACGAACGAAAGAAGAGTCCAATGAAGATGTGATTAATAATTTGACTTACTATTTTCACAAACTAAGTCAAATCACCGTTCAAGCAGCAATGTTCTTACTGGACCTCAAAAAGAAGAAGAATGAGAAACAGAAAGAGCTCCGTACATTAACTTTGGAGCGAAATCGGGTTGTTACTTTGTCAAAAGTCAAATGGGTATCCCTTTCCCACCGCAAGCAGGTACTCCACTATATATATTATAGTAATTTTAAGTCATGTAATTGTTACCGCCTAAGTTTGTGTAATCAGAATTGCAATTGAAAGACTAACCTGCAGCCAATGCAAACAAGTAAACAAAATATTGATCCGAGCCCAACGAATTGACGTTGTGTTATTAAGACAAATTTGCCCCCTCAATCAGTACCCAAGGACATTGAACAATTGTCTCCCAGGATAGAACGGATCGCGTTCCTCTCAAGCGGTACTTTTTCAAAGGACTCCGACGAACATCACTTTGCAAAGCTATCGCACAAATGATGCAGATGAGCAACGAGTGGTGAAACACAGAAATTTCAGTTGTCGAAAAGTGATGATCGGAGTTTGTATTTATAAACAATGAAGAGTTGCAAAGTTGAACATTTATGTTGACGAATGATTACAAACCAAACAGAGCTTTGTTTCGAATAAACATGTTCGTTCGCTTTATTTCGGACGGACATGTATGTTCGACGAACTTTCATGTTCACTCAACGCCGAACAGACATATCTGTTTTGAAGAAAAAGAATGTCCAGAAGTCGTGTCCCTTCAATTTAAAAAGAATAAAAAATGATGGTGTGTAAAAAAATAAAAATAAACGCGCGGACTCGGGCCCAGCCCGAGCCGAACCAAGCCTAGCCGGCCGACGGGAGGGCGGCGACGACATCCGCGTGTGGGCCGACCTAGCTTTGCGTAGGTCCTCCCCCGTCCACAAAAGTGCGGTGCCCCTTGGGCCCAAACCCATTTGTGAATTTTTAATATTTTAACACATCAACCATTTATTCTCTTTCCTATGTGAGACTCCCCGTCCTTCTTTTCTCATTCACTTCTTATGAGATTTTACACAAAATCTCAACAATCCCCCATATGAAGGAGATGTTCAAATATCATGACCCTCTGTGTATGCATGATATGCAATGTGAGATCATTTCATGAGAAAATATTGCATTAGGATAAGTAGTCTGAAACTTTGAATTTTTCCTAGTGAGACCTATTGGACTTACTTGGTCAATCAGTAGGCTTGATGTCTTTGAACTGTCGACATTTGGTGTAAGTCTAGACAATAGAAATCACACAATTGTCTCTCGAACAAAGTTGTTCTCACTGTTGTGTTCATTTTGGCCTTGAACACCGCTTGGTCTCATGAGTGCTTTAAAGATAGCCTTTTTAATTCTTTCAGAAACGGCTCTCACTTCATACTCACATATGTGATTTCTGAATATACGGTATGTTACATACTTAATTCAGAATCATTCAAAGCTTTCGCTTAACTTTTACATGTCGGTATTGTTTTCATCAGGGAATGAATAAGAATTTACAGTACTATACACTATCTTCATAACTTGATTGTCCTTTTGAACATAGACCTTGAGATCTTCAATCAACT
Source organism: Rhodomyrtus tomentosa (assembly GCA_028455895.1). Lineage (NCBI taxonomy): Eukaryota > Viridiplantae > Streptophyta > Magnoliopsida > Myrtales > Myrtaceae > Rhodomyrtus > Rhodomyrtus tomentosa. The sequence goes on along the minus strand of JAPCWY010000009.1, from coordinate 12,621,564 downwards.
AAGTAGGGTTTCCGCTATGATGACTTATTTATAGGTCTTTAAACTCATTCCCCTTGATGTTTTCACAACCAACTCTCTAATTAGGCCTTTTGTTAGTGAATCTGCAACATTATCTTTTGACTTCACATAGTCAATTGTGATAATTCCATTAGAAAGAAGTTGTCTTACAGTATCGTGTCTTCGACGTATATGTCGAGACTTACCGTTATACATGACATTCCTTGCCCTTCCTATTACCGTTTGACTATCACAATGAATACATGCAACTGACATTGGTTTAGGTCAATTAGGAATATCTTCCAAGAAATTTTGAAATCACTTTGCTTTTTCGTCAGCCTTATCCAAAGCAATAAATTCCGATTCTCTAGTAGATCTTGCTATACAAGTTTGTTTGGATGATTTTCAAGATACTGCTCCCCCACCAAGTGTGAACACATATCCACTTGTTGATTTTATGTCTTTTGTGCCGGTTATCCAATTTACATCACAATATCCTTCAAGTACCGCTGAATATTCTATATAATGCAAAGCATAGTCTTGAGTATGCTTCAAGTAGCCCAACACACGTTTCATGGCTTTCCAGTAATTTTCATTTGGACTAATTGTAAATCGACTTAACTTGCTTACCGCACAAGCCATGTCTAATCTAGTACAGCTCATGACATACATTAAACTGCCTAGTATATTAGCATACACATTTTGAGCCTTACTTTCACCAGTATTCTTTGAAAAATATAAATTAACATTTATCAGGGTACTTACTAGTGTAATGCCTAACTTTTTGCATTTTTCAAGAATTTTCTCAATGTAATGGGATTGCAATAAAGATAATCCTTCAGATGTTTTACGGATTTTAATTCCTAAAATAACATCTGCGACCCCCATGTCTTTCGTATCAAATTTACTCGTGAGCATGCATTTGGTTGCCTTGACAACCTCATTATTGCTTCCCATTATAAGCATATCATCTACATACAAGCATAAAATGACAAAAATATTATGAGTGTTCTTAACATATACACATTTATCGCACTCATTAATCTTGAAACCATTCGTCAACATGACTTGGTCGAATTTAGCATGCCATTATTTTATTGCTTGTTTCAAACCGTAGAGTAATTGATAAGCCGACATACTTTCCTCTCTCGTCCTGGAACAATAAACCTTTCAGGTTGTTTCAAATAAATTTCTTCTTCCAGATCCCTATTTAGAAAAGCTGTTTTAACATCCATTTGATGGATTGCAAGTCCATACATCGCTGCTATAGAGATTAACAACCGTATAGATGTAATTCTCGTGACAGGTGAATAAGCGTCGGAATAATCAAAACCTTCTCGTTGCTTGTAGCATTTTACTACAAGCCTAGCCTTATACTTATCAATAGTACCATCTGCTTTCATTTTCCTCTTAAATATCCACTTGCATTATAGTGGCTTATTACTAGGAGGAAGGTCAATCAATTCTCAAATATGGTTAGGCAAGATGGATTCAACTTCACTATTGATAGATTCTTTCCAAAGCGGAGCTTCTAGGGATTTCACAGCTTCCTTAAATGTCTGAGGCTCATTCTCTAACAAATATGTTAGAAAATCAATGCCAAAAGACTTAGAAGTCCTTTGTCTTTTGCTACGTCTAGGTTCATCCTCTATTGGATCACTTCTAGATGTATCATCTTGGGGCCTTTTCTCATTACCAATTGGCTCATATATTGTGTTAGACGAAAATATATTCTCAAAGAACGAAACGTCCCTTGACTCAATAATCATATTAACATGTATATCTAGGATCTTATACTTATGAACAAGAAATCGATATGCATTACTATTAAGAGCATATCTAAGAAAGACACAATCAACGATTTTTGGTCCTATGTTAATTTTTTTTTTTTTTGCTAGGTTTTGAAAAAAACTTTTCATGTCTTTCCCATTTAGGTCCGATTTGGATCCCTCCGTTGTTTCCTTTTCCTCCCGCACCTTTTCCTCCCAAAAAATTCCTCAATTAGCAGTCGTTAGGTCGAAAAATGGTAAAGTAAAGGATGGTAGTAGAGAGAGAGGTGGTAATGCTAATGACATCAATTCCATAAGGAAACAGCCATACATACCTTATCTCTTTCTCAACCTGCTAGCTCTCGAAGGGGGGATCGCCTTATTACACAACTGAAGGGAGAGATTTTGAGCGGTTGCTTCTCTGGAGAAAGATGGGCTGGGAGGTCTTCGCCAAGATCAAACTTCCGACTAAGATTTTTCTGCCCCAAATCCCTTCTCCACTCTCTGCAATCTCTTGTTTGACTATACTAGTCGTCTCACTTCTTTTACTGCCTCCGAGACAATCCTTTCAGCTACTGCAAAGAAGCATCCATCTCTTGTTGGATGGGATTCGCGAACTACAAGCTAAAGAAGTGGAAGATAGTCCCTAGCTTCAAATAAAGGGCCTGGCTTGAACAACCACCATTTTCAGGAGATTACTTAGAGTAGACAGACGGATTCACCACTACTTATTATATAAAGAAGAAGGAAACCTGACATACTATCACCTATTGATAGATCAGGATTTGAACCTACCACTAGTTGGTTAAGTACGCACCGACCGCTCTACCACAGGTTTACAAGTAGTGATTGAGATTGCATTGGATCGGACAGCTTTTAGTTATTCTTTTGCCTGCAAGCTCTCAACATATGTGAACTCTTTCGACTCTGGAACTAATTGGAGGGTCAGTATGCGAAGAGAGGTCTCCCTTGTAACAGGAGTGAAGAATGACCCGACCCGACCACAAGAAGACAGGCAGAGTGGCGGGGCAATGGTACCAGACGTTAAGGAGAGAGAAGTGAGTTGGTCTCAATGATAGCCCAGGCGAGTCTCGTGTGTGATAGTCTGACCCGGATGTTGGATATAGTTCCCTTTGGGTCAGGGTTCCAAACCTACCCTATCCCTTGTTGCCCCGGAGCTCGAGGTCTACTTCTACCTAGATACATACAGCTTGCCTTACCACCATTTCAGAGCCGATGCCCCCTTTTCTGATAGAGGGGAGTGAGAAAGAGATTTATTTTCGGATCGCCTAAGTCAATAGCTCAAAAATAGGTGGAGTTTGCCCTTTCCTTTGAAGCATAGTTAAGTGTTGCAACAGGGGGGTTGTTTAGCGAACAAGAAGCAAACAAATTCGAGCACCTTCCACCAGACTACTTTACTAGAAGTCGAATTCAGTACAGGAACTGGGTTAACAAAAGGGCCCGAGAACTACAGGGATCTGATACCTGGCTTTATTGGTATGAGAAGTCAGTTATGTAGGCAGACAACTTTTCCTAGGTTGTTTCGATCACGAATGGCCAAAGAATCGATTAGTAGTCTTCCTAATATTGCCATAAGACATTCTCTTCTCCATCTTGGAAACTGGCTAGCTATGAGGAGAAAAGTAGCCCAATGTATGGTTTGAATAAGCTTGATTAGGCCCGTTTAGCTTTAGCTCGTCTAGCTGCTTGGTTAGACAATAGTCTAAAAAAAAATTGTGAGTTCTTAACTCAAAGCTCTATTGCGCGGATAAAAAACCTAAAACGTGATATACCTGATTTGGAAGACAGAGCCTTAGAATTAGGCTTTCATCTTTAACCATCCTGGTCATCTGGACCCAACACTACTAAGAATCCCTTACGGGAAGCTTTAGGTGTTGATTGGTCCCAGAGAGACCGAAAGTTGACTATCTTCCAGACGTTACCAGTGGATGCAACTGCGGTCTGGACTCTTGTAGGCCACGTCGTTGCGGATGGCTTCCATTTTTAAAAGAAAACCAAGTGCGTCGAAGCTAACGGTCGAATCTTTCTGTGAATTGTGCAATCATTATGTGAGACCGCCCAGAAGATCTAGTGGGACTCGATCATTAGCAGAGGTGGGAAGGCAGCGAGCTTCGCAACAAAAGCAAAGCGAGCCCCTTACTCACTTCTCTCTAGAAAGCCCTGTGAGTCAAGCTTGAAAGCCGTTGCACGCTACTAGCGCGCATCCTTCAGCTGGCTTCAAAGTGCTAGTTGTAGCGCGCTAGTGCCTCTATAGAGTCAGGCTCTTCTGTGGAGTCGTAGTCCACGAGCCTTGTCTTCTCTCCAACGACTAGCTTCCCTTTCTTGTTCCGGTCCAACAACGAAGACGCTACCCTGCCCTTCTCCTGCCGTGGAAGGACTTCAGCCTGTGGTGTGGTCCAACCCATGGGCGGAGTAGCCCTCATCCCCCCCATTGCTCAGCGCTCCCTGCTACTTCGCTGGGCTTTTACCCGTCCCTGGCGTGGACGCGGGCTTCTATAAGAAAATGAAAGGCTCTCAACACAAGAAAACGCGAACGGCACGGATCCCACCCTAGTTCGCGCTCAACCCCTCTCTTAGTAAAATGGGTTTGATCCCCTTCGACCTATATAGTGAATTAAGGCCTCCGCCCTCAATCGGAAGGAAGGGATATCCTCCTTCCTTCATACCCCCAATCCCTTGGTTTTCAGCGAACCTGAACTTAGTAAGGATCATGTGCTCAACTCGAACTAATGCAGCTAAGATTATTCATAATGCCTTCCCTTATAATTCTATCTGTCTTCTTTTATGTTTGATGCCGACAGCTTCAGAGGCGAGATAGCATTAACTGAATGCGCGAAAGGATCTTACAAGCAATATGCTGACATGATAGCAAGGCCAGGCGAAGCCTGTCAAAGTCAAAAGACAATATAGAGAATGGAACGAGCATCAATCCATGAGCTGAGATGCATGAGGAAGGTGCTCCCCGGCCAGAGCTCCTAGCTGACGACCGGCTACCCCTTTCGAGCTCAGCTGACCCCTTCTTGATTCAGTTTTTTCCCTATTTGAGATAGATGAATCAATGAAACTTTTATCCCCGGTTCCTGCTTGGTCAATAAGGCCCCTATGTTTCATGCTATTCATGAAAAAAAACCTTTCAATGGTGTGAATAAAAAAGCCCTTCCTGCCTAGACAAGATTGTAGCATCCCTTCAAATCTCTTTTTAAAAAGAAAGTGTAATAGCTACTGCCCCCTGTTGGGCCTCCTCTCCGAGGACAAATCTCTGTCTCAACAATAACTCTTCTCTACAACGGGAGGAAGTCAATAAAGATGCAGAAGAAGATAATCAAAATCAAAATCAAAAGAAAGAAGAGGTTGTTAACCAGGGAAAGAAAAGAGGATGGGGACAGGGGAACTCCAACAAGTAATATAAGAGAGGGGATGGCCCTCTAAAAGGCGTACTGTTGCGGCTCTAAGGTGTGGATCATCGGGTTTTTTCTAGACTAGACCTTCGGGATTTTTTTTAGGATTCATACATGCATTGATCCAATCGGAGAACCTGCTCCAGAGCGACTACTTAGCCTAGCGTATCCTCCTGCCCGCCCCGGGTTCGTCGCAAAGTAGTACGCTCAAGTGGACTCCACCTAATGGACGGATACAGAGCTAGTATCCAAAAAGATCTTGGGATTACAAAAGTTATCTTGATTCTCAGGATGATTCTCCACCTTTCTATCAGTTGCAACATGAAGAATATGCCTTAGCTTATGGGTAAAATAAAGAAGTGTGCTATACTATTTATTACCGAAGGCTTAGGCTTCTATGGGATCGGCTGAACATGAGGGACCCCTTTCAAAGATAGGGGCATCGATTCTAAAGACCCTTGTCAGGAAGAATTTCATATAAGATAGAATAGCCTTATAGAGTAGAAAGGGGCTCTCTAAGTTTTTGATGAGTTTGAGGCCTAAGTTCGAGAATGTTAGATCCTCAATTCAACAACATCGAGTTCCTCCACCAGACATTGATAGAGCAGTTGCTGATGTGAGATTCGAGGACACTTTCTTCATATACTTTGGCTACAGCCTGATCAGCAATGACAATGTTATCACCGAGTACAACATACTTGTCAAAGTACAATCCCGGATACACCTTTTCTGCACAATACCACACCAAAATTGGATGTTAAGCAAATAAAGGCCAAGAGGCATGATAACTGAGAGGTTCTCCGGCAACAAACGAGACCCTTGAATTCGGATTCCTAACAAAGTTTACCTAAAATATGTTGCATGCTAATGTTGAATTAACAACAGCACAAGCAAACGACCCATCGAATAAATACTGCATCACTTCAAACAGAAAGACTAAAGGCCACCTATCTGTGGCCGACTTTAAGTCAAAAGAGAAGCAGTGTTTATTGCCAACTAATCGATCAAGAGGAGCTTCTTGATTAACATCGGTATCCTTTTCATTTGTTGCAATGAACCTAGCCAATAAGAACCTCTGATTGATCTAGTTTCCAATGGGGAAAATCCGCGGCAGTAGGGAAGACCCAATCTTTGTGAGGCGAGGGTTGCCTTCGTGCCTATGGGGGAACCGACGGTTGACTTCCTCGCTTTCTTCGATCACCGCAGAAGAGGCCCCTCAACCCTTTTCTGCATCAACCTCAATACATATACGAGCATAGTGCATTCTTTTCTGCCACTTTGTAGGTCCATCAGCAAAGAGAGGCCTTTGATGGGTAAGAGATGAATGAGGCCTTACGAGTGAACTGCCTTATAGCTCCGTAGGGAGACCGTAGGACTGACTTTTGGCAACTTCCCATGAAGTAGTGCTTTCTTCTTTGATCTTGGGCATCTCACTGGGCTAGCTAAAGGGTCGACGAAAGAGCTTGACCGCGGCATTCGGGTAAGGTAAATAGTAGACTTCGTTTGATAAGCGGGAAAAGATATCTTGTTCCATGCAGTGGCTTGTAGACTTGCTGCCGAAAGCTCTTTCTTGCACTTAAGGGCGGTTGGAAGGATAGCTGGGAATCCCACTTATCTTATAAGGAAAAAGTCTTTCTCAGTATCTAATGAACCGAACGCTTCAGCCGGGAAGAACAAAGTCACTACTGGACCAATGCTAGTAAGTGCCAAATCAAAAGGCAATGATAATGTTATCAGTAGCAGATGAAAGTATGGAAGCTGGATCAGGAGAAATCAAATCGGAATCTTCGAAATTGGGACAAAGATCTCCAACCGAATTGGCACTGCCACTGTTGAGTAATTCTCTTTCCTGGTGTGGAAGCCCCTGGACGCTGTGCAACAACTCCTCTGATTGGCTAGACATCTCCTTGTTCGGGTCATGCACACCACAAGTAGAAAAAACTGGATCTCTTATTTGCCTTCCAACGGACTAGCCTGCTTTCACAATACTCGAATTCATCTCGGGAACACACGAAACAAAGATATGAACTGGGTAAATAGAAATGGAAAAGAGATGTTTCCAATTCATCCAAATCAGAAACTTTTTCTACGTCCATATGATCTACTAAAGTGGATCGATATTGGCCAACTAATGAAAGCAGATCGTGGTCTATGGAGTCCCAAGAAGGTAAGAACTCCAACCTGTCCGATGCTTCTTCGGCCAAATACGATATACAAGTAGGACCTGCACTATGAGCAAGCTGTGCGAAAAACCGCTTCTTTTTTCCGGTTCCGCAACAACTTGGGCAAAATGAGGTTCTATCAGGAAACCATGGATTTTTTAGTTTTCGCCATTGGTTACTGGTCGAGCCACTGGAATGGAATGAGATAAGAATCTCTTGAGATCTTTCTTCTCCACTTACTTGTAACAGGCTTTCCCTCTGTAGAAAACTGCTTCTAAATGGCATATCAAATTTCTTTGTCGATCTTCAAAGAAGATTGACTCCTCCTACTTATCCTTCTCTCCTCCGCAGGTGTCCATTCAAAAAAACGAAAAAAAATGAAAAGCATAAAAAATTTCCTTTTCGAAAGAGGGAAAGATCACTCCTAAATGCAGCAGTGATATTATATACGATGCCACTTGCCTAAAACCCACACAATTACTTAACCTTTCATTTCATTTCCAACTTCGCTTCGGCCTAGCATCTTATGTCATTCTAGTTTAAATAAATTCAAAGAAAAGGTTCGCGCCCTAGAATGCATCCACGTCTTAGCCTTATTGGATAACTGAGCGCTGTTGTTCCCCTAGCATTACCTATGCTTAGACCCTTTATATGGAGCCTTTGATAAGAAGAAAACCCCCTTCAAGCTACCTCTCCCCGGGTGAATGCGTAAATTAGATTCTTCCCTCCAAAGCGCAGCCGAATTCCCTGTGTTAAGCATATGGGTTCTGAAGCCCAGTGAGAACTTTCAAACGACTGCCTGAATCAAATAGGGAGCACTTTTCCCATTTGACTTATCTTTTCTTTTCCGTTTTCGGCTTTCTTGCCTAGACTAAAAAAAGAGGGAGCATGCCTAGAATAATTTCACTGTAAAAAAAGAGTACCATCTCTTACGGAGAGTGGACGGAATGTAATAGAATTCCTAGCGAGAAGGCCCGGAAATGGCTCGCAAAGATTAGGAATTTCTCTCTCAAGGGATGGAACTGGCTGAACGAATAAAAACAACTCTACCTGGATTTACCTTTTTTGCTTCCTAAATCTGGCTCAATAACTTGCCTTATGGATTATTTTTACCCTTAGACTGGAACGGAACTAGCTTATGGCTAACTTGCCTTATGGATTTTTTTTTACCCTTGAACCAAATCTAGAACGCAACTCTACCTGGATTTACCTTTTCTGCTTCCTAAATCTGGCTCGATAACTTGCCTTATGGCTAAATCTAGCTCCGATTCGATCTTCCCCCTGGCTGGGAGGCATCTACCTGATCCCGATCGAAAAACAAAACAAGGATGAAGATTTGGTTTGACAAAAGCAATGGCTCTTTCCTACTTGCTTGAGGAACAGCGAGAAAGGTCTCTTCTTTCCTTTCGCTTTATTCACTGATCTGAAACTTAGCACTTGTTTTCTTGTTAGCAGCTAAATCACTCTCTCTTCTCGTAGTGGGCCTCTTTTCTTTCCCCCGTGTTCGGCCCCCAACCTTAGCCAAACACTCCTACACTTTGAGATATTTCAAATTAGGCATTTTGTCTTTCCACTTCTCATAAGGAATTTATTGTGTCTTTTTGTGGGGTACTCTATTTAAAATAAAGTTTGCTGTCAAGACAGCTTCCCCCCACAAATTTTGTGGTAAACTAGAACTATTCAATAATGCATTGATTGTTTCATTTAAAGATCCATTTTTCCTTTCCGCCACACCATTCGATTGTGGTGTATAAGGAGCGGTAATTTGGTGAATAATACCAAACTCAGTACAAATTTCCTCAAAAGAAAATTCATATTCACCTTCTCTATCGCTTCTTATTACTTTTATTTTCTTATCTAACTAATTTTTAACTTCAGACTTATAAGTTCTAAAAGCATTCACAGCTTCATCTTTACTGCTTAATAAATAGATATAACAATACTTCGAACAATCATCTATAAATGTGATAAAATACTTATTACCACCTCTAGAATGTATTACTTTCATGTCACAAATATCTATGTGTATTAAATCTAAAGATTCTGTTATTCTATTATTTACAGAATGAAAATAGGGCTTAGAGAACTTAGATTCAACAAACACTTGGCATTTTTCACTTGGACAGTCAAATTTCAACAATAATCCCATATTCATTAATTTCTTTATCGACTTATAATTAACATGTCCTAGTCTAGCATGCCAAATATCAGGAGACTCAAGCACACAAGTAGAAGAAGCTTTATTCATATCATCCTTGGTTACAACAGTCATTACATTCAGCTTGAACAAACCATCACTCAAATAACCCCTTCCTACATACATCTCATTTTTGGAGAGTACAAACTTGTCATACACAAACACCAATTTGAAGTAATTCTTGCTTAGAAGAGATCCATACATTAAATTCTTGCGAACATCTAGCACATGCAAAACATTATTTAGTGTCACGACTTTTTCAAATGTCATTTTCAGAGCAATCTTTCCAATACCTTCAACCTTTAAGGTCAATGAATTACCCATATAAAGTTTTTCATCACCCTCCACAGTGGTATAGGACAAGAACATCGATCTGTTTGCACAGATATGACGAGTTGCTTCAGTATCAATCCACCACTCCTTAGAGTTTCCCACCATGTTGCACTCAGATATCATGGCAGTAAGATTGATATCATCAACACCATCGGAAATATGTTCCACTATGTTGGCTTGAATTTTCTGTCTTTTATTGGCTCTGCAATCTTTGGCTCGATGTCCAGACTTTCCACAGTTGAAGTATTTGCCAACGAACTTCTTCAGGCCTTAAGTGAATCTCTCTCTAAACTTGTTAGGCATTTTCCTCTTCTTGTTGGGTTTCGTCCCTTCATCAACAACATTGGCCCTTGAGATCTCCAGATTTTTGTCAGCTTTATTCTCATAAAGCTTATTGTCTTCCTCAATCCTCAATCGAATAATTAAGTCTTCAAGTGATAACTCCTTTCTCTTGTGTTTGAGATAATTTTAAAATCTCTCCAAGACAGTGGCAATTTTTAAATGAATGCAGCCACTTGAAATTATTCACTTAGTGTCATTCCTTGAGCATGAATATCATGCATGATCACTTAAAGCTCTTAAATTTAACTTAAGACAGTTTTAGAATCGACCATCTTAAAATCCAAAAATTTACCGACAATGAATTTCTTCAATCCAGCATCTTCTATTTTGTATTTCTTGTCTAGACTATCTCATAACTACTTAGCCATTTTCAGCGGACTATAAACGTTATACAGGATATTGTCCAAATCGTTGAGGACATAGTTGTAACATAGGAAGTCAGAATGCTTCCATGCATCCATAGCAGCAACCTTTTCCTTGTTTGTCTCTCTAGGATCCAATTTAGAATCATCCTCATTGAGGAATCTTGCCAAATTCAAGGTTGTGAGATAGAACAACATCTTTTATTGCCATCTCTTTAAATCAGAACCATTGAATTTTTCTGGCTTTTCTCTATGATTCGGAATAGGAGTAATCGGAGTCGAACTCGAAGTCGAAACCATTTCTATTAAAAAATGAGAAAATATAATGTATATAATATCGAACAATTATATAAACGAAGTCACAGATTTTTTTTTCCAAAAAATATATATATAAGGACAACAGCAATTGGAATTCGACAAAGGACTATTTGAACTACATTATAGAATTTCGAGGAAAGACTTATTCGAATAGACCTGATATGTGAACGATATTACAAAATACTTCTAACGAAAATATCATGCAAACTAGGCACGAGGAACGTCAATAGCAAAAATTTGTCTTAAGATTGTTATCACTTAAGTTCGTATAATCAGAATTGCAATTGAAAGACTAACCTGCAGCTATTGCAAACAAGTAAGCAAAATATTGATCCAAGCCCAACAAATTGATGATGTGTCCTTAAGATAAATTTGCCACCTCAATCAGTACCCGATGACGTTGGACAATTGTCTCTCAATATAAAACGGATCGCGTTCCTCTGAAGCGGTACTTCTTCAAAGGACTCCGGCGAACGTAACTTTGCAGAACTATCGCACAAATGATGCAGATAAGCAATGAGTGGTGAAACACAAAAATTTCAGTTGTCGAAAAGTGACGGTCAAAGTTTATATTTATAGACAATGAAAAGTTGTGAAGGCGAACGTTTCTGTTGACGAAGGATTGCGAAACGAACAGAGCTCTGTTTCGACAACATGTTCGTTCACTTTATTCTGAACGGACATGTATGTTCAACGAACTTTCATATTCGCTCAACGTTGAACATACATATCTGTTCGGAAGAAAAAGAATGTCCAAAAGTTGCGTCCCTTCAATTTAAAAAGAATAAAAAATGACTATGTGTAAAAAAATAAATAAACTTGCGGACCCGAGTCCGACCCGAACAAAACCGAACCGAGCTAGCTGGCGGCGGCATGCGAGTGTGGGCCGACCTAGCTTTGCGTAGGTCCTCCCCCGTCCACAAAAGTGCGGTGCCCCTTGGAGCCCAAACCCATTTGTGAATTTCTAATATTTAAACACATCCACCATTTACTCTTTTTCCTATGCGAGACTCTCCATCCTTCTTTTCGCATTTACTTCTTATGGGATTTTACACAAAATCCCAACAATAATATGTTTCAATCTCCTGTTAGTTTCACCAATTAACCATAATACTTGGCGTGATATTGGGTCTTTAATGACTATACTTTTGGTTGACCAAAATTTATAGCAACTGTATGTAAATCTCGTCCAATAATTAGCATCAAAACAAATAGCCAAATTGAGTAAGTAAAGAAAACATATCCCTTCCGCATCTACTACACTAGTACTTGGCAGGATCATTTTTGGTCTATTGCAAACGTCGTTTCTAATATTTAGTGCCAAAACTATCTTCACTTTTACGGGTGTAAATTCTTTAAGTGTCATAGGGTGTCTCCGTGAAGGGACGTAATAGAGTTACAATTGTGACTCGATAAACCCCTTTCAGTCGTAGCTAATGGCATGTGTGAAGATAATGATCAGCATGATCTTGTGGTAATGATAGAGAAAAATTATCAATATCCATCAAGAAACAAATGGAACCTTCCAATTTCTGTTTTATTCAAAGAAGTAAAGTAAGCTACCTTGGCTACACCTCTAAAACAACAAAGACTAAGGCTAGCTATGATTTCTTAATAACAATCTACTTTCTTAAAAGTCAAAAAATAGAAATCCTGAAATCCTTAATAATACTTATAGCACAATTTAAATTGGTGAAACTTTCAAATTAGGGTATAAAGTGTGAACGTTTTCTCCAAAATGGTCTAGTGTAAACATTGTCTCATATAAGGCTTTGAAGTAGCCAACCTAGCCTCTAATAAGGCCTCTTGCTCATTGGCTGTCCAAATCTTTGCTAGACATCAAGCTTGTGTGTCTCACATGTATAGATGCACGTGATGTGCATGTGAGATACATGAGCTTATTGGTCGCTATCTTCATTTTCTCCTTTTATAAAGTTAGATTTAACTCGAGAATCTAGTTTGATGTATTTGAAGTCACTCTAAGCTCGTAATGACTTGCATTTCCTTGACACTATTTTAGCTCATTGTAATTGTTGCTTCTTTGGACAGGGTTCTCCTAATTATCCTTGCCTAGATGATATTTGAAAATAAGATCCTTAGGGGCTCCTCCTATTCTTCTTTCTTTTGCAACGCAAGGAGTATTTCGAGACTTCAAAGATATGAGAACTCCTCTCTACACCACAGGTGTGAGAAATAATATTCTCATTCTCATTCAAGAGTTATGTTTCCAAGTGTTTTGTCAAAATGGTAAATTTGTGTTTGAGTGATTATGAAAGTAAATGATAACCACTCAAATGCAGTTTCATTATTTGGACATAACAGTTGGAAACATAACTTTTGAGAAAGAATAAATATATTATCTCTCATAGTTGTGGCATAGAAAGGAGTCATGGTATCCTTGAAGCCTTGAACCACACTTTGCATTGCAAAAGAAAGAAAAATAGCAAGAGCCCTAGGGATCTTAGTTCCAGGTACCTGCTAGTAGGGGTTAGTATGAGAGAACCTTCTACAAACAAGCAACAACTACAATTAGTTAAAACATTGTCTAAATCATTGCTAGCTTACAATGACCTTAAATATAAAGACTAGATTCTCACACTGAATCTTACTAAAAAAAACAAGGTAACATAGCAACAACCTTATCTCTAATATGAAAGACAAAACGTGCATAATACCTTCCATATATTCCAATTCCCAGGATGTCTCCGGGAAGCGACGTAATTGAGTTACAATTGTACCACAATACCTAAAAACCTCTTCCAACCCTAGCTAATGGCCTGCCTAAAGATAATGATTAACATGATCCTGTGGTAATGATAAGAGGAAAGTGATCAATATCCATCAAGAAGAAAGTGAAACCTTCTAATTTTGTCTTTTTAAGATATGCAAGGTAAGACTACTCTGTCTGCCTCTTTAAAAAAACTAAGACTAAGGCTAGTTATGATTTCTCAGTAACACTCTACTTTGCCAATAGTAAAAAATAAAAATCCTAAAATCCTTAATAATGCTTATTGTGCAATTTAAATTAGGTGAACTTTTAAATTGGTCTAAAGCATGAAATTTTTCTCCAAAAAAGTCTAAACTGAAAATTATCTCATATGAGGTTTTGAAGTGACAAATTTAGTCTTTAATAAGGTCATTTGCTCATTGACTGGCATCAAGCTCGTGTGTCTCACGTGCATCTATGCATGTGATGTGCACACGAATATATGGCCTTGTTGGTCTCGCTATCTTCATTTGTTCCTTTTTTTTTAAGTAAGGTTGAGCCTGAGAAACTAGTCTTTATATCTAAGGTCACTCTAAGCTAGTAATGACTCGTATTGCCTTGACACTTTTAATTAATTATAGTTATTGCTTATTTGGATAGGGTTCTCCCAATATTAACCCCCGTTAGATGATATTTGAAAGGAAGATCTTAGGGGCTCCTCCTATTCTTCTTTCTTTTGCAATGTAAGGAGTTTTTCGAGGCTTCAAGAATACAAGAACTCCTCTCTATGTCGTAGGTATGAGAGGTAATATGTTTATTCTTTCTCAAAAGTTATGTTTGCAACAATTGTGTGAAAATATTAAAACTGTATTTGAGTGAGTATCAATTTTTTAAAAAAAAATAAGTAAATGAACATAGCAACAACATTATGTGAAAGACAAAACGTGCATAATACCTCCCATAGTTTCCAATTCTTGCTAACACAACGGCTGAAGATAATGATCAACATGATCTTGTGATAATGATAGAGGAAAGAACATCCATCATGTGATATTCTGAATTTTCTGCCATTTTGAGTCTATTGAATGAGAATGTATCTATCGACATATTTTAGTTTTGTCTGGCTCAGATCTGATCAATCTTGACAAAACTGACCAAAAAGGAAAGGTTAACACATGACAAGATACGTGGACTTAGGAAACTCGAAAAAAGAAATGACGCTTTGACCATTGTCGAAGGAATATTTAGAACCAATAGGGCTGATTAGATAACGATTAAGGAATCCGTTACTATCGTTATACGATTGGGGTGCGAGTGATACCGCTTAACCAATGTATAATTTGTAAATTTTCCTAAATCGAGCTATGATAATCGAGGCCATCGGAACAAGTAATGAACCCTCACAATTACTTGACAACAAAAACTGTTGTAACTTGAGTCGTCCTAAGTGTGATGAGAATCACAGAGTTAATACGTGTAACATTTGCAAAAACTGCCCGTTAGTTCGAGATAAAATGAAGATACGATCGACGGACAATTGATCACGAAATGGAAGCTCAAAATTGACAATTAGAAATAAAAAATTTCAATTTTAGATAAGGATTTGACGTCGTCTCACCAATGGTAATTTCGAATTGAAAAATTGAAGTTTCGGACTGAAATTGAAAAATTATCATTTTATCCTTGACCATTTGTCCTTGCCTTAACATTTCAGAAGGATGAAATGGTCAATTCCCACTCATACATATGGCTGCCGAAATAATGAGGTTGAGTGTGATTAATTGTATTGCTTGTCCATGCTAGTTTTGTTGATATACCTGATTTGGTGATGTCTTGCGCCATTACATCGATAAATGCTTACATCGGTTAGCATCTATGTGCGGTTTGGGGGGACTGGTCTTGAAGTATAAGTTTAGGTTGCACTTTCTAAGATGCAAATCGTAACCCGTAGTGAGACATTTTTCAGACCCCAAGCTTTAACTATGCTGCTGATCCGATTGGGCGATCCGAATGAGATGACCGCTCTTTTTGACAAGTTTCACATGAGGAAAAGTATTGTGTATGTAAGGAAATGTACGACCACTTGGGTAGACAAGGGGAAGTTAGAATTACCCCATCGCCTTGAAGCGTGGTTTCGTCGACTGGAAAATAGTTGCTTGATGGGACCTCTACTGCCTGAGGATGTTCCATTAGAGGTGGTTCCTCACTGGTGTTACTCGTCTCGACCGGAGATCGAGGTGGAGAATCTAGCGTCAGTGGGAGGTTCGAGAAATATTCCTGAAGAGTTGAAGTCTCCACCTATTGAGGAATACATGAACTACATTAAGCTCTCTACCGATACAATCTAGGCCACCAACGAAGACAACGAGGTGGAAACTAAAGAGGATTCCGAGGAAATGTCGGAGGAGGTGTCATCCAAATGATTTTCTAATTACAACTCAGAGAATGAGGAGGACGACAGAAGAGACGGATCAAGTGGTTCTTCTAAGTAGTTGAATGAAGGGGGTTCAAGCTAAAAGAGACTATGAATAATTTTGATATTAGACCTTGGGGAAGGCTAAGTGGTACCCTTTTGAACTTAGGCCCTAATTCCATTTCTTATCTGGGTGTGCGACTTTACCTTTTTGTCCTTTCCTTTCTGTCTACTGTATCTGGATGTTGTGTTATGTACAAATGGGTATGTTTTTAAATCATTCAAAATTTCCTTTTTATTTTTTTTTGTATGGATGTGTATGTCTCTCGTTCTGTATGCGCATTTTATTTCATTTCATATTAGGTATTGTGTGGTTCCTGGGTATTTACTGGCCTGAGGTGGATATAACAAGCTCTAAGGGACACGGGACGTTACACATCAAGAAACAAGTGGAACCTTTCAATTTATGTCTTCTTTAGAGATGTAATGTAAGGCTACTTGGCTGCATCTTTAAAACAACTAAGAATAAAGATAGCTATGATTTTTCAATAACACTCTACTTTGCCAAAAGTAAAAAAAATAATATAATAGAAATTATTGATTCTTAACAATGTTAAGGGCGCAATTTAAATTATAAGAAATTTCAAATTATGGTCTAAAGTGTGAACTTTTTCTCTACAATAGGTCTAGAATGGATATTATCTCATATAAGGCTTTGAAGTGGCCAACTTAGTCTCTAATAAGGCCACTTCCTCACTGGCCCAATCTTTGTCGGGCACTGAGCTTGTGTGTCTCACATGCAGAGATGCACAAAATATGCACGTGATGTACACGTGAGATACATGGGCTTGTTGGTCTTGCCATCTTCATTTTCTCCCTTTATTTTAAAGTAAGGTTCTACCTGAGAATCTAGTCTAGTATATTTAAGGTAACTCTAAGCTACTAATGACACGTGTTACCTTGACACTATTTTAATCAATTGTAGTTGTTGCTTGTTTGGACAGGGTTCTCCCTATATTAACCCATGCTTGATTATATTTGAAACTAAGATCTTAGGGGCTCATGCTTTATTTTCTTCTTTCTTTTGCAATGCAAGTAACTTTTGGAGGCTTCAAGGAACGAGAACTCCTCTTTATGCTGCAGGTATGAGAGATAATACGCTTATTATTTCTCAAAAGTTATGTTTCCAAAAGTTGTGAAAATATTAAAACTTCATTTGAGTGATTATCAATTAAAAAAATAAGTCAATGAACATAACAACAACATTATATGAAGGACAAAACATGTCTAATACCTTTGATATGTTATAATTATTGCTAACAGCACACCTGAAGATAATGATAGCATGATCCTATGGTAATGATAGAGGAAGGTGATCAACTTCCATATAGAAGCAAGTGGAACCTTCCAATCTTTGTCTTCTTCAGAGATGCAAGATAAGTCTATTCTAGTTGCATCTTTAAAACAACTAAGATTGAGGCTAGCTATGATTTCTCAATAACACTCTACTTTACCAAAAGTCAAAAAATAGAAATCTTAAATCCTTAATAATATTTAGGGCACAATTTAAATTAGAGGAAAATAAAAATTATGATCTAAAGTGTGAATATTTTCTCCAAAAAAGGTCTAGAGTGGATATTGTCTTATATAAGGCTATGAAATGGCCAACTTAGTCTCTAAAGGCCTCTTACCCACTGGCTGGCCAAATCTTTGTCAAGCATCGACCTTGTGTGTCTCACTTGTAGAGATGTACGAAAGATGCACGTGATGTGCATGTGAGATACATGTGCTTGTTTGTCTCACTATCTTCATTTGCTCCCTTTATTTTAAAGTAAGGTTCAATATGAGAATCTAATCTAATATATTTAAGATAACTCTAAGCTACTAATGACCCACATTGCCTTGACATTATTTTAACTTATTGCAGTTGTTTCTTGTTTGGATATGGTTCTCCCAATATTAATCCCTGCTAGATGAAATTTGAAAGTAAGATCCTTAGGGGTTCCTTCTACTTTTCTTTCGTTTGCAATGTAAGGAGTTTTTGGAGGCTTCTAGAATATGATAACCCCTCTGTATGCCAAGGCATGAGAAACAATATTCTAGTTTTTATTCAAAAGTTATGTTTCCAAGTGTATTGTGAAAATGGTACATTTTTGTTTGAGAGATTATGAAATTAAATGATAATCACTCAAATGCAGTTTAACTATATTGACACAACAGTTGCAAACATAACTTTTAAAAAAGGGTAAAAATATTATTTCTCATACTTGCGGCATATAGAGGAGTTTTGGTCTCCTTGAAACCTTGAAATACACCTTGCATTGTAAAAGAAAGAAGAATAGGAGTATTAAGGATTTTAATTTCAAGTCCCTTCTAGCAAAGTTTAGTCTGGGAGAACCTTATCCAAACAAACAACAATTGCAATTAGTTAAAATGGTATCAAGGCAATGGAAGTCATTACTAGTTTAGAGTGACCTTAAATATAATAGACTAGATTCTCCAGCTGAATCTTACTTAAAAAAATAAGTAAATGAACATAGCAACAACATTTGGGTTATCAAAAAAAAAAACATTGTCTATAATATGAAAAATCGTACATAATACCTTCCATAGGTTTCAATTCTTAGGGTGTCTCTGTGAAGGCACATAATCGAGTTACAATTGTACTCCGATACCTAAAATCCCCTTTTGGTCCTAGCAAAAGGCATGTATGAAGATAATAACCAACAAGATCCTGTGGTAATGATAGAGAAAAGTGATCATCATCCATCAAGAAGCAAGTCGAACCTTCCAATTTTCTTCTTCTTTAGAGATGCAAGGCGAGACTGCTCAAGCTCCATCTTTAAAACTACGAAGACTAAGGCTAGCTATGATTTCTTAATCATACTCTATGTTGTCAAACATACGAAAAAAAAAATAGAAATCGAGAAACCCTTAATAATCTATAGGGCGCAATTTAAATTAGGGAAACTTTTAAATAGTAGTATAAAGTGAGAACTTTTTCTCCAAAAAAGGTCTAATATGGACATTGTCTCATATAAGTCTTTGAAGTAGCCAACTTAGTCTAATAAAGTCATTTGCTCACTGGCTAGCCAAATCTTTCCTGGGCATTGAGTTTGTGTGTCTCACGTCCAGAAATGCACGAAATATGCACGTGATGTGCACGTGATGTGCACACGAGATACATGAATTTGTTGGTCTCTATATCTTCATTTACTCCTTTTTTTATGTAAGGTTCAGCCTAAGAATCTAGTATGGTATTTAAGGTTTCTTTAAGCTAATAATGACATACATTGCCTTGACACTACTTCAACTAATTGTAGATTTTGCTTGTTTGGATAGGGTTATCTCAAAATTAACCCCCGCTAAATGATATTTTGAAATTAAGATCCTTTGGGGCTCCTGCTATTCTTTATTCTTTTGCAATGCAAGGAGTGTTTCGAGGCTTCAAGGATACAAGAACTCTCTATGCCATAGGTATGAGAGATAATATTTTTGTTCTTATTCAAGAGTTATGTTTCCAAGTATTTTATCAAAATGAAAAGTTTGTGTTTGATGATTATGAAAGTAAATGATAATCACTAGATGCAGTATTTCTATTTTGGCACAACAGTTCAAAAACATAACTTTTAACTTTTGAGAAAGAATAAAAATACTATCTCTCATACCTATGGCATAGAGAGTAGTTCTACTATCCTTGAAGCCTTGAAACACACCTAAGCATTTCAAGAAAAAGAAGAATGGCAGGAGGCCTAATGATTTTAATTTCAACTTCCTTCTAGCAAAGATTAGAATGGGAGAACTCTCTCCAAAAAAGCAACAACTTCAATTAGTTAAAACAATGTCAAGGCAATGCAAGTCATTACTAGCTTAAAATGACCTTAAATAAAATAGACTAGATTATCAGGCTAAATCTTACTCAAAAGAAATAAATAAATGAACAAATCAACAATATTATCTCAAAATATGAGAGACAAAACATACATAATACCTTCCATATGCTCCAATTCTTAGTGTCTCCATGAAGGGATGTCATCGAGATACAATTGTACCACGATACTAGAAAACCTCTTCTGGGGCATGCTTGAAGATAATGACCAGCATGATCCTTTGGTAATGACTGAGGAAAGTGATCAACATCCATCAAGAAGCAAGTGGAACCTTCCGATTTCCGCCTTCTTCAGAGATGCAAGGTAAGGTTACCGCAGTTGCATCTTTAAAACAACTAAGACTAAGAGACTAGTTATGATTTGTCAATAACACTCTATTTTGCCAAAAGTAAAAAAAAAATAGAAATCTTTACATCATTAATAATGATTAGGGATCAATTTAAATTAGGAGAAACTTTCAAATTTGATCCAAAGTGTTAACTTCTTCTTTAAAAAAAAAAGGCCTAGAATGAACACTTTCTCGTATAAAACTTCGAAGTGGCCAACTTAGTCTCTAATGGCCTCTTATTCACTGGCTAGCCAAATCTTTGCCAGGCATCGAGCTTATATATCTCACGTGCAAAGACGCACGAAAAATGCACGTGATGTGCACGGGAGATATATGAGTTTATTGTTCTCGTTATCTTTATTTACTCTTTTTTTTTGTAAAGTAAAGTTTAGCCTGAGAGTCTAGTTTAGTATATTTAAGGTCACTCTAAGCTAGTAGTGACCCGCATTGCCTTAACACTATTTTAAATAATTGTAGATGTTGCTTGTCAGATACGGTTCTCCCATACCAATCCCTGCTAGATGATATTTGAAATTAAGATCTTTTGAGCTCATTCTACTCTTCTTTCTTTTGCAATGCAAGGAGTATTTTGAGGCTTCAAAGATACGAGAACTCCTCTCTATACCACAGGTATGAGAGATACATTCTCGTTCTTATTCAAAAGTTATGTTTTTAAGTATTTTGTCAAAACGGTAAATTTGCATTTGAATGATTAAGAAAGTAAATAATAATGACTCAAATGTAGTTTTACTATTTTGATAAAACACTTAGAAACATAACCTTTGAGAAAGAAATATTATCTCTCGTACATGTGGGTTAGATAGGACCTCCAGTATCCTTTATACCTCAAAACACACTTTGCATTGCAAAATAAAGAAGAATAGCATGATCTCTAAGCATCTTTATTTCAAGTACCTTCTAGCAGGGGTTAGTATGGAAGAACCATATCCAAATAAGCAGCAACTGCAATTAGTTAAAATAATGTCAAGGCAATGCAAGTCACTGCCAGTTTAGAGTAACCTTAAGTATAGCAATACTAGATTCTCAAGCTGAATCTTACTTTAAAAAATAAGTAAATGAACATAGTGAGACCAACAAGCCCATGTAACTCACGTGCACATAACGTGCATCTATGCACGTGAGACAAACAAGCTCGCTATCCAATAAAGATTTGGCTGACCAATGAGCAAGGGGCCTTATTAGAGGCTAAGTTGTTCACTTCAAGGTCTTATATGAGATAATATCCACTCTAGGCCTTCTTTGAAGAAATAGTTCACACTTTAGACCACAATTTAAATTGCTCCCTAAGTGTTATTAAGTATTTCAGGATTTAGTGATACTGAGAAATCATAGTAGCCTAAGTCTTAGTTGTTTTAAAATGCAGCTAGAGTAGCCTTACCTTGCATCTCTCAAGAAGACATAAATTGGAAGTTTCCACTTGCTTCTTGATGGATGCTGATCACTTTCCTCTATCATTATTATAGGATCATGCTAATCATCATCTTCAAGCTTGCCTGTAGCTAAGGCTAGAATGGGTTTCCAGTGATTGAGTTAGAATTGTAACTCTATTACATCCGTTAACGAAAACACCCTAAGAATTAGAATATGGAAGGTATTATGCACGTTTTGTCTTCCATAACAATAAGAAATTCTAAATCTATTTTTAGCAGTTAAAAATTTCAACGAGAGACATAATCAAGACACTCAAAGATTTTACCTCATTAAAGATAGGAGGTTTTTGGCACTAAATGTCAGGGACAATATTTGCAAGAGACCAACGATATTGCTAATTGTTAGCACGGTAGATGCGGAAAGGATATGTTCCCTTTTCTTGCTTAATTTGGCTTTGTTTGTTTTGATACATGTAGTTGCCGTAAAATCTGGCAAACCAAAAGCGTAGTCTTTAGAGACCCAACATTATGTCAAGTTTTCCGTCAATTGGTGAAACTTTAACCACAGGAGATTGGAAAGCATTACATAGCTTGAAATTACCAAAGATATGTATTTGTTTTGGAGTACACATGCTACTCATGCTTCTAGGGAAAGGGGTGGGGTGTTAACTTTTGATTCTTCTTTTTTCCTGGAATTTAAAAGAGGATAAGATGATGGATGCTCATTCGACTTTTGATTGGGCACATGGAGATTGGAGATCATTTTGTTTTATATGTTCTTTCGACTTAAGGACCAGCATGAACATCTCTCCTTGAAGGGTGATTGACTTAGTTTGTGAATTGAGTCCAGGCCATATGTCTAGTTATTTATCACATCCTTGCTGGATTCTTCTTTCGTTTGTGATTTCAGAAACGACTTTTTCTATATTAAATGTCACGGAGGCTGATCTTGTCGGAGCAATAGCGTACCATGGTCTTCATTTGTCACTCTTCCTTTTAAGATTAGACTAATTGGCGTGCGATTTCCCTTATTAAGTTACTTTGAACAGGAATGTAGCTCGAGTCTTGCATGCTCGTGTAACAAGCGTTGTGTTTTAGTTTGAGAGCTGGCTGTACAAATGTTTTTCTTCTCTTTTGTGTTAAATATTGTCGCAACCCAAAATTAGGCTAATAGATTATTAGGTCAATTAAATTAACTAACCTAATTCAGACCCTCTCAAGTCTTATCAAATCGCAACTTAGATTTATTTATGAAAAAAATATTCAATTGAAGCCGTCACTAATCATTTAGTGTATGTTGATTAGAAATCTATATAAAATAGCGGAGAAACTATTTTATCTCTACGAATCAAAGAAAATGAGTTCAGAGACTTGGTTATGTTAATCTAGAAAAAAACTAATGACTTTCGGTACTTAATTTTAATAAATAATCCTTAGTTTGATTATTTGAATTTTTTAAAAATTTTCTTTTATTAAATGCGATGCTATTGTAATCTAATTACATGACATATGAGATGATCTGACATGGCAACATTGCATGGCTTGGCATAATGACGTGACAAAGTGCCTAAACGATATGCAATGTGCATGACATTTTTTTTGGTATTTTCTATGCATTTTCGGATTTATGGAAAAACAAAGTGAAAAAGCTATCCTAAAGTCAAAAGAAACATAATGTAACTTAAGAAATCATGGGACTTTTTGGGATTTTTTTAGGAATTTATCCAAGCATCAAAACAATGAAAATTTGAACAAAAATAAACAATATTACCCATAAAACACCTTCAAATCTGAAAATCTGATTTTGTTCACAACATCCCCAATAGTAAGTGAATATTTTATAGAATAACCGTCATCCATATATACATAGGATAAACCTTGAAATTCTATTTAGGAATTAGCAATCCGCTCCTCGAGATCGATGATTTGATTTCTAATTCACACGTACAGGCACGATTGTACTTCGAGATTGAGGTCATATGTTGCCTCTAATGCATTTTTCGAGGGACAAGGTACAATTAGGAGCATGTATTATGAGCAATATTGTTTAAGATTGTGCAAACTTTATAAACAATCAAAACAATCAACCACGACCAAATAAAATGAAGAGAGTCAATTTGAATTTGAATTTTCGAGTGATTAGAGAGAGGTGATTGAAAATATGCATTGGGGTCCACCTTTCCTCTTCAAAAATCTTATCCGATTTGAATTTGAGAAATTATCTTTAGGATTGGAAAAGTTGCTATAGATAATTCTCAAAAAGGCATGGATATCATTCTGCATATACTAAAGATAACGACAAGCTGAAAAAAACATCCGCAAGTCAAAAATCATTCAATTAAGCTAGAACAGATAAAATTTCCACTTAGTCGCATCTTTATTCACACCAGGGATAACGTCGAATAGCCAATATGACTAAGTCATCATGGGACCGACCCCCCGGCCCAAACGGATAAATCTGTGATTAATCACACTCATACTGAACCATTTAGTCCTGCAGATTGACTACATGCCAAAATTTCCATGCTAGAAAATTCTCTTACTTCTATTTTTGACGTAATTCGACTACCATTGAGGAGTGATTTTTATTTAAGAAGAGACAAGTTCCAATTGAATTAAAATCGATTTCCCAAAGCATTCAAGCATCCGATTGATTAAAAAGTGAACGTCCAGACGTAAACTCATCCACCATACATGACAGGCTCGGCCAAAGAGATTATGCCCAAAACTATAGCTTTTTAGCTTGTAAAAACCTTCTCACACTCCAATTTAAATCAAGAAAATGTGATGAGCAATTTTAATTTGAGGAATTAAGATCCAACAATTGTCAGATCATTCGACCAAAACCTTTACAATCACAATGTTTACGCATCCTAAAACAGGTTTCGGCTTTGAACAAAAGTTGATGGGAAACTAACTTCTTTTCACTCCCAATTTGCAAACCAAAATGTGAACGGTAAACACATGCGCAAGTTATCAACTCGCCGAACATTGAATTGCAATCAAAGATCGAAGAAAAAAGCAAAAAATTCCAGCAACCTTACAGGGATGATTCTCGTCCAAAAAGGTCACCGGTTCAAGTTCAGATTGAGTTCCAAACTTCAGGAGATTAAGACCATTGGACGGTGAAGAATGATACTGGACGATAAACGGTGGTGCTTGGTCAAATGCGCATGATCGAGGTTGGGGACTCCTTGGACTTCCGGAGTGGTTGAACTCGTAGAATCCTTCCTCAATTTTCAAGTGCCGACAATTCTTTTCGACATCAAATTTCCACCAACACACGCTGGATGAATTTCATCCAAATCAGCGGGTCTTCGTGGGCGGACGGCGACAAAGCAATGGCAGCTCGCGTGTGAGAGAGTTTCGGTAAGGGGATTGCTTCGACCACAAGGGAAACAATCGAACCCTCAAACTCGCCAAAAAACTCTTCAATTTCTTCTACTAATCAAATAATTGCCTCCTCCCCTTTAACGTGAATGAAACGCTGCATATATATAAAAGTTGGCCAGAAGAGCCCTAGTACACGTAGGAATTGTGAATGACCGTTTAATTCGTAATCCTAGTCGAGGCGGAACCGTTATATCAAATTCTTTGAATCTCAAGGAGTCCCGATCCGAGAAAAGACTTGGTTATTTTAGTTAAATAAAGATGAAGTTTTAATTTCCTAAAACTCTAATCTCCATAAACTAAAACTTTACCGCCACTCAAGATAAGATTCTCTTTAAAAATTTAATCTTTACCGAGCAGATCACCTATGAATTTTTGGCCAAGGGATATGGTACCATGAGCTGGCCGAATTCTTCATTTTATGGGCCATAATTTTAAAGTCAATTCCGGGGCTTAATTAAGGTTTACTCTAAATAATGGACGTTAAATTTTAAAAGTCTTAATCAAGGTCAAATGGATCCGAATTAGCATGAAACTAGGTCCAATTAGCCCAATAACATTCGACACTCTTTAGGCTTAAGCAAAGCCTCATTATGAGTTTGGTTCAATCGCCTGTCAGATAAACCTCAATTGACTCACCTAAATGCAGATTACGTGATTGACGAAAAATAAACATGCAGCGTACGAGAATTTATTTTTGTGAGAATTATGATTAACTCTCATTTTATGAATGAATTTTCTAAAAATTAAAATTTAGGTCTCAATAAATATCATAATTCTATTTGTTTGATAATACCGATGTCAAAGTGCTAGCTTACTGGGATAACCAAGAGGCATGCACTCCTATCAATCAATGCGCACATTTTTTTCATTTTTTCTTCTCTGTGCTGCAGGAAGTTCCCCTGGTGAGAAAGGCACACCTAACTACACAGCATTGTGCCGATGCAATGGCACGATTTGGTGATGAAGGCACACATAACTACACAACTCAATGTTTTGTCGTGTTCTGTAAATTTTTGAAATGTGGGAAAGGGCCCTTTTGTCTTTTGCCTCCTTTTAACCGTTGAGGTAACATCATATTATTCATTCTCTGTTGCCTCCATTTAATTGTGTTCCTTTCTTTCTCAGTCCTCTGCATTTCATCGGTGTTGTGGGGATAGCTCAAGTGCATATTGGCACCATTTGCACATATGTTCAGATATATATGGGTTTCATTCATGTCCATATGTTGGACTGGAATGGTTTACCTATAAGAAAACCATCATGGCAGCTCCTAAGAGATGTTCCGTCGTCCGCCAGCTTCAAATCCTTCTTCGCGAGCTTCAAGTCCGTTTTCCATGAGCTTCAAGTCCGTTGTCCGCGAGTTTCAAGTCTTCATTCAGTGCCAATTTCCTTCTAGTGCACATTTTCTTCTCAGTGCCGCTCAGCTGGAGAAATTTGGTACCACACGAGGGAATTGGCTATTAGTGGGTTCTGTTAGTGTCAGTTTTTGCTTTTGAGTTATGTGCTTCACCATTTGCATTATCAAATAGATGTGTTCGATTCATGTCTATGTGTTGGACTGCAATGCTTTTTCCTACAGGGGGGTTTGTGCAGTCTCCGTGGTAGGACTTATTATTATATAAGTATTAGAGCCAATGAGCATTTCCTCTTCAATTGAGGTCGACTTCTTGGTCTTCTACGATAGACAAAATTTGTATTGTTTTTGGTATGTAAGATATGTGGCGCCCTAACTTTGCAGTTTTCTTCTCGCTATATTGACACATTTTCTTTTTCAGCCAATTCTCTCTCTAGCATTGCCGCGAAGAAATTGCTGCTTCTTCAACTGGATTGATCCCCGCATTGGTGATGAGAACTCCCGCCGAATTATCTCTAGGCTCTTGCTAATATCAACACGAATTGAAGCAGACCTTCGTCAAAGCAGAAGAAGAGAAGAATCTGTTGGGTATTTTGATAATTTAATGGGTGATGATTTATTCCATTTAGGAAGATGTGGGAGGGCTGTCATTGGTTGTCCTAAGTGCCTATTGGAGGTTTAGATTATTTGTGGTAATTAAGATGAGCAGTCATCACTGCATATGATCAATGGGAAGTTTAATTGTTTTGTAAAACGACCTATTGTGTTCTCTTTCTTGTGGTGTTGTTCATGCTGTGAGCCCATATTAAAATTGTGAACCTATGTTGTTGTCTGGTTTTTATAATGCAAATATTAAAGTTCAATGAATTCAAGTGTTTAATGTTGTGTAAGATCATTGATGATGGTTGCATGATGATGCTAGTTGTGCTTAACTTGATGTTGACGATGGTTGATGAATTGCCAACGACACAATACAAAAAGCCGCGCATTCTGCTTTAAATCAATACTAATGATGTTCGTCGCACGTATTGACATTGCTAATCTTCTTGTTCTCACATTTCTCAAAAAAGTGCCCATCTTTCGTCTCTTTCATGATGAGATCCTTACATCTTCCTCTTTACCTAAAGCTGAATTAAAAAAAAAAATATCAATCCACCAAAATGAAACGAAGTGCAAATGAGAATGGTTTTAGGACATAGCTAAGTGGAGATAGATATCTACATCTTCATCCATACATTACAATGAGCTTGAGACGTTGCCAAAACTTGAAGCAAGTAGTTCTCAGCTGTGGCTTTGATGGGGATGAGGGAGCGTTTTTCTACCGCATCATGTGAGTTATACCATTGGGGGAAACGCAATGGTATAACTGCCGCTCTAAAATACTTTTGACATTGATCACAATTGAGAGCATTTAGAGAATTAAAGCTCGCATATGTATGTGTAAAAGTAGTTAAATCACCAGCACAAATCTTACAAAGTGAGAATTTCAAAGTAACTTAATAAGGAAAATCCCACAACAATTAGTGTAAGCCTAAAAGGAAGATGGACGAAACATTTGATGAAGACCATCTTATGCTATTGATTTGGCAAGATCAGCCTCCTTATACTTTAAATTTAGAAAGCTAGACTCCAGAGAAGCCGTTTCTGAAATTACAAACGAAAGAAGAATCCAATGGAGATGAATAAGCATGGGCTCACGAGGAAGGATGATGAGAGTACGCAGTAGAAGTCCGATACCTTCTTTCGGGTAGATCGCCAAGAAAGAGCTCATGTCCGAGCCCGTTAACATATCCAGTCAAACCCACCGTAACTCAAAAGTTTAAGCTAATGAGTTATAGGCCAATTTGGATATATATTAAGTATTTAACACCACATTAATTCTCCAATGTGAGACTCTTCTAACATAACTCACACGTGCACATCCTTACAATCTTTCCATCACGTGTGAGCTCCAATGTTAGATTTGCTCTCCCTATCTCAAGTTGAATAGCCCAGCTTCATAAGCATAAAGTATACCTTTGGGCCCGCTCAGTAACCGCATGGGGGACATCAACCATCGGCTTTGATATCAGTGTTGGGTGGTCTTGGGCCTCTCTCAACCCAAAACCACCCAATACTGCTCAATACCACATCAATTCTTCAATGTGGGACTCTTCTAACATAACTCACACATGCACATGCTAACAAAGAAATTGAAGCTCGCCGACGACAAAACCCGAGAACGAAGAGATGAAGGTGGATTGCCGACAATAGACTCAAGCTCACGAGATTGTTGCGTTTCATTATTTGAGATCTCAAGGTTGCCAATCTCAAATTCTCATTTGAGATTTATTGGACTACTTCATACTCTTTTAAACTCCACTCTAACTCTAAGCACTTTTGTAAGAAATGTTCTCGTTTCAAGCTCTTATTTAGAATTTTCACTTCCTTGTGGAAAATGGTCACCGACCGTTATATTAGGAGGGCTCTCTGCTTTACATGGATGTCAATCGTTCCATTACCGCCCACGAACAGAACAGACACTCGGTTGGATGTCCATCGTTGCATTACTGACCACGAATGGAACAGACACTCTGCTCCGAGCGAGTGAAGAGATGAGACTCTGCTCTGTTTTTAGGGTTTCTCACTTACAGGGCGGATCTCCATTCGTGTCGTACAAACCTGCGATATCCTCTCCCCTCCAGTTGCGGCCGACAAGGTTCTTGATGGGTGCTCTCTCTTCGTTCTGTAGCCATCCGGAAATCGAAAGAAAGTCGCTCAATTCATGGGGAGCTTTCGTGGTGTACTTGCAGGTCTTCTTTCGGAGTCGCGTTCGACATCGACGTAGTCATTCTTTGGGGACGTGTTCCGATCGGAGGCTCTTCCAAGGCTTTGCGACTATTGTAAGATGATTACGGTAAAAATTCACGTTTTCCCGATCGTGCCGAGTACTTTTCAGCCCCTCTGGTTTTTTTTTTTTTGGTGAGGTTTTCTTTTTTCATGTAATTGTCATTGCCGTTGTCTTGCAGGCGTTTTGATGGTTCTCTGCGTTCTTGACTAAGGGTAAGCTTGTACTGGTTGCTTCTAGATGATTAGCCTGCGGGGCTCTTTCTGATCATTTTGTTATGCCTTTCTATTAGCTTGACATCTCATCTTTGTGTCAACTCATTGACATTTGCGAGTTGTGAGAACTCGTGGTTCAGTCTTTGCCTTCGGTAGAATTTTTAGGGGTGATTCTCTGGGCATTGGCGTTAGCCGAGAGGTTTTATCTGGAAGAGTAGAATAAACCCGTAAACATTGCAATGTGCTCATAAATCACATGATTACTAATGGCAAACTGTCTCATTCCGGAGTCTACGCGAGCACTTGAGCTGAGTCTGCTCCTGGGAGTGAACATTTCACCTGCTCAGCTACTGTTTCTAAGTGGACTTGTAGAATGGACCATGTTTTTTCACATTAATATGTCGACCATTGCATGAATGATGCAACCCTTGCCACAGTTTGCTTTCTTCATGCCATCCTTTTGCAGGTGCTGCGGGGTCATTCTCCTTTCAGAAATCTGTTGAATAGGTAATCAATTGGTTTCATGAAAGCAATCTACAGTTTTAATTCAAATTATTGATTTTGGAAGTTTAAAGCTTACGTAATCGATGGTTTTAAATTTGCGTGCCCATATCCGCAACTGCATTTCTGCGATCCTTTTAATTAACCATGCTTGCAGAACCCATCATGAACTTTGTATCAACTTGATGTGAAAGACCCTGACCTTTATTGCTTACCTGTGGTATATAGTATTTCTCCTGTTTAATTCCTCGATGATAAAATTAATTTTCATCAAGATGATTCACTTATCAAAGGCTGAAATTTTCTGCAAATGAAAAGACAATTGAGTGTTATGTCATTAAGTTTGGTCGTTGTCCATGAATATTAATGATGCGGTAAGTTAATCTAACTTTAGATATGATTTTCTTTTTTTTTCTTTTTCGTCAGTAAGCTTTATGTATAACTCCGTCTATATATGCTACATAGCTTGTCTCAAGCCAGATAAAGGAGGAGGGTCACGTCAAGCATAGCGAGCCAGTTATAAAAAAAAAGTTACATTTATAAGATGAACCATATTGATATTTCGTAGGAGCGCACCCTTCTTAGTGACGCATTGTATCGGCGCCCGAGTGTAGCGAAAAATGAGTAAGAGTCTTTGTACCAAGATAGATAGATGCAGGGATAAGGAAGTTAGCCTTGGGCCATCATTCCCAGAGTAATACGCCACATCGATGCCCATATATGGTGATAAATGAGCAAAGATCCTCACACTTTCGTGGACAAGTATGGGGGCAAGAAAAACCCAAGGGGTAGGGATTCGATTGAAGAGCTGGAATGTAGGAACCTTAACGGGTAAATTGAGGGAATTGACAAATACTTTTGCTAGAATGAGAGTGAATATTGATTGTCTGCAAGAGACTAAATGAAAACGAGAGAAGGCTAAGGCAGTGGATGGCACCGAATTCAAGCTATAGTATATAGGCACAACAAAAAGTATAAATGGAGTTAGGATTCTGATTGATAAAAATTTCAATGATAGAGTTGTTGATATTAAAAGAATAGGAGATAGGATTATTTGAGTTAAGCTAGTAGTGAGGAATTTGATTTTGAATATCCTTAGTGTGTGTGCCCTTCAAGTTGTACTGGAAGCGTTCGAGAAGAGCAGATTTTGGAAAGATCTCGAAGAAATTTTAAGGCAAATGACACACGATGAGAAGATATTCATATGAGGAGATCTAAATGGACATGTCGGTCATAGTAGAGTAGATTTTGACAGAGTTCATGGAGATTTTGGATATTGGATTAGAAATAAGGCTGACGAATACATCTTGAGTGTGGCATTAGCTTATAACTTGATGTTTGCAAATAACTTTTTTAGAAAAAGAGAGTCACATATGATCACTTTTCACAGTTGTCAAAATTATAACCAGATTGATTTCTTTCTTGCCATAAGAGATGATAGAGTCTCGTATGTAAATTGTAAGGTATACCCTAGTGAATGTGTAGTTACATAACATAAGTTGGTGGTCTTAAAAGTTTGGTATAACAAAGTACAAAAGATGAAGAGAAGTGCACAGCACCCCAGAGTAAGATGGTGAATGTTACATGAGGAGAAACAAATATAATTCAAGGAAAGAATACTACAGGAAGTATCGTGGCAGCTGGAGGGCGAAGTAATATGATGTGGAATAATATGTCTAACAGCATCCAAGCAGTGGCAAAAGAGGTGTTTGGAAAAATAGAGGAAATGGACATCAAACAAAGGAAATCTGGTGGTAGAATGAAGAGGCATAAGAGATAATTAAGCAAAAGAATGAGTGTTTCAGATGCCTATATAAATGTACTAATGAAGAGAATTTGTAAAAATTTGAATTGGCGAGAAAAAGTACCAAGAAAGTTGTGCGAGAGGCCAGAGGCAAGGTTTTCACCGATATGTACAACAAACTCGAGAGCAAAGAAGAAGAAAAGGGCATTTATAGACTTGTCAAGTCAAGAGACAAGAAAAGTAAAAAATCGACATAGGTTAGATGTATCAAGGATGAAAATCAAGCACTTTTGATAAGAGATGAAGACGTTAAGAGCAGGTGGATAAGCTATTTTGACAAACTTTTTAATGGGCAGAGCAATAGAAGTGAGGTAGATTTGGAAGATGCTTTTGATGATTCAAACAGAAGATTTGTGCGTAGAATTAAAGCACGGAAAGTTATGGAGGTATTAAAAAAGATGAAAACTAGTAAAGCCTTGGGACCCGATTGTATCCCTATTGAAGTGTGGAGATGCTTAGGGGATGTAGCAATAAGTTGGTTAACTAGTCTTTTTAACAAGATCCTCCGTACTAATAAGATGTCTGATGAATGGAGGATGAGTATATTTGTGCATATATACAAGAACAAGGGGGATATCCAGAATTGTTCTAACTATAGAAACATCAAGCTTATGAGCCATACAATAAAGTTATGGGAGAGAATTATTGAGCATCGTTTGAGAATGGAGATCAAGGTTTCTGTCAATCGATTTGGATTTATGCCAAGAAGATCTACATGGAGGCTATTTTCTTGATACCACAATTGATGAAGAGATATCGAAAAAGAAAGAAAGACCTTCATATAGTATTTATTGATCTCGAGAAGGCGTATGATAGAGTTCCAAGAAAGGTTTTGTGGTGGATTCTTGAGAAGAAAAAAGTAAATTCGAAGTATGTTGAGGCAATCAATTACATGTAAAACGGTGCTACTACATGTGTGAAGGCTTGTAATGGTACATCAAGTTATTTTCTAATCACAGTAGGTTTACACCAAGGTTCTGCTTTGAGCCCTTATCTTTTTGCCCTGGTTAAGAATGAGCTAACAAAAGATATTCAAGATGAGGTGCCGTGGTGTATGCTATTTGCAGACAATATTGTGCTTATTGATAAGATCAGGGCTGAGGTTAACAATAAGTTAAAAGTATGGAGAGCGGGTTAGAATCTAAAAGATTTACGCTAAGTCGAAATAAGACGAAATACTTAAAATGTGAGTTTGACACAGTAGGAAGAGGGGATCAAGAAACCATAAATATGCTCGGACAGAAGGTACCCAAAAAAGATACATTTAGATATTTGGGATCAATATTGCAAAAGGAGGGAGCAATTGATGAGAAAGTAAACCATAGAATCAAAGCAGGCTTGATGAAATGGCGCAGTGCATCGGGATTTTTGTGCGATCTTAAAATTCCTCTTAGGTTAAAAGAAAAATTTTATAGAATAGCAATTAGACATGCCATATTATACGGAGCTGAATGTTGGCCAGCATAAAAAAAACATGAGCATAAAATGAAAATAGCGAAAATGAAGATGTTAAAATGGATGTGTGGTCATATAAGGATGGATGAGATAAGGAACGAATAGATTCGACGAAAAGTTGGAGTAGAACTGGTAGCGGAAAAGATGAGAGAGTATAGATTGAGATGGTTTGAGCATATATTTCGAAGGCCCTTAGATGCACCGGTACGAACAGAAGTTTGCTATCGAGAGCATAATAAAAAGAAAGTAAGAGGTCGGTCGAAACTTACTTGGAAAAAAGCAGTAAAACAAGATTTAATGGAGTGAGAAATAAATTGGTGCACAATTTATCCTAAAACGGAGTAGAGGAATGATATTAGCGTTGTGAATGGGTAATTGATAGATAGCCAGATAGAGATTCATTTATTTTTACACATTTATCTCTTTTTCCTCGCTTAATTCTGCTTTTATTTTTATGATTCTTTGGGGTTCATCGAACGCTGACCCCAACTAGTTTGAGATAAATGTGTTATTGATGTTGATGTTGTTGGCAAACTTTATGTATGATAAATTGGTGATATTTCACAGATATGAAAATGAACTCATCGTGGCCACAGGGAAGGGAAACGCTGCTCTAGTGATGTTTGAGTATGGTTTCAAGTAAGTACTAGCCTAATATCTTTGATTTACTCATCTTTATTGGTTTCTGTAGAACTAGGATTCCGACAGTAACTTGGGGGTTTTTTCTTTGCAGAAAAGTTTTATGGATGGACAAATATGCTTCCTGTTTCGATAACATTGATCCGGTACCTCGACACAACGCCTGGACAAGGGATGATGGTGCCTCAAGGATTTGGGACCAAAGTGTGATGTCTTCTCTGAGAGTGCAGGCTGCATTTTGTTGCCAGTGATGCGATAGATTGGGACAGAGACATACAGGTCGACCACCATAGTTTCTTTCAATCTTGCAGTTCTGTTAATTAATGCATCCACTTACAATATGTTACGCCTCCTCCAAGTTTTCATATCCCTTGGATGTGTGTCAGTTTCCATGTCCAATAGTGGAATCCAGTGTCATTGTGGTACTATTAGAGAGAATTTGCCTCTAGATTTCCTTTAATCATTTAGTTCCATTAGGAACAATGAAAAATTTTAGAGTACGTGCAATTTAAGGCCCAGACTCTACCGTAATAGCTATATTACACCTGATTTTTAATCATCTTTCATCTTCATTTTATTTTCAAAATTAATTAAAAATAGCAAAAAAATCATAAAATTTCAAAATCAACTTTTGAAACCTTGGCCTAACCTTAGGAACCAATTTTGAACAAAAAAATATTTTTCTTAATTTTAAATATTTTTTCGAATTTATTTAATTATAAAAATACCCAAAAAATTATAAAAATACCATTCACGGTCAGAAATATACACAAAATTAGTCAATAATTTTATTCTAATTCCCTTTTCAAAATGATCACTTTAAATATCAAAAATCTGACTTGGGTAATTATGTTCCTTCACAAACATAAATCCAAATAGAGCTTAAAAATTTATTTTTGAGTCTTTTAATTTTCAATTTTCACTTCTAATAAGTTATGACATTTGAATCTAGAGTCTTGAAGTACAATTAGGTCAATTCGGCCTCCAATTTGATCAATTTTGATAAAAAGGACTCAGTTGCACAAATTTCTTTTCAATTTAGCCACCAGTTTTGCTAATCTTCAAATTAAACTCTCTCAAGCCATAACCATGAAAATAGAACACCTCTTCCCTACGATTCTCATCATTCTGAATTCGATGGTGGCCTTAATTCCGACTGATTCAATCATTTAGGCCTTCAATTATAGAAAAATCATTTTCGAATCCTATCCGCAATTTGAGATTTTCGTTAAATTTTCAATCAATTTGTTGCGAAAACACCCATATTCGATGGAAATCATGTTAGGAAAACCAATTTTGACCTCAATTTCATGAAAAATAGTCAAATTGGGGCTTGATCTGATCAAATTGGTGAAACTGGATCTACCAAGTCGAACCCGACTCGACTCAACAGACCCGGGTCTGCACCAATGCTCAAATGCATATTTTCGCACGTCTTCCTCTTTTCAATGACCATCCCACGCGCGACACCCTCAAGAATACTTAGTTTTGTCGCGTTGCACACCTCAAAGATTGTACCGAGCAACTGGCGGCCTAGAGATCCGAGAAAAAGGATAGTACGTGGATGAGCTAGTAGCTATTTCTACTATGAAGAGAATCTCATAAGTAAAGAATATGTTGGCAACGCAGTTTGCTATGAAAGACTTGGGAGAGGACAAGAAAATTTTAGGCATGAAAATCATCAAGGACGGGAAAAATAAGAAATTATGATTGTCACAGGAATACTATATGAGCAAGGTGTTGAAAAGATTCAATATGAGCGAGAAAAAACCGGTTACGACTCCTCTAGCGGTCACTTCAAACTTTTCAAAGATATGTGTCCGAGTACTCAAGCTTTGAAAGATGAGATGTCGGCAATGCCATATGCGTCAACAATTGGAAGTTTTGATGTATGCAATGGTAAGCACAAGACAAGACATTGCACATACAGTAGGAGTTGTGAGTAGATATTTGTAGAACCCAGGCAAAGAGCATTGGAATGCAGTAAAATGGATGTTGAGATATCTAGCAGATACATTAAATTACTCTCTTTGTTATGGAGTTACATCTCTAGAATTGCAAGGTCATGTGGATGCAAATCACTCTGGTAATCGAGATAGTGGTAAGAGTACCATTGGATATGTCTTTACAGTTGCGGTACAGTAGTGAGTTGGGTATCTCAATTATAGAACATAATGGCTCTATCGACGACAGAAGCAGAGTACGTGGCAATCACGGAAACCTCTAAGGAAATCATGTGGTTATAAGATTATCTGGAGGAGCTACATCGAAAGCAACCAGTGAGCACACTGTGGAGTGATAGTCAAAGTGTAGTGCACTTAGCAAAGAATGCAGCTTATCGCTCAAGGAGTAGACATATCAAGAAACGTTATCACTTCATCAGGTTAGCATTGAAATATAACGAGTTAAAGTTACAAAAGATTGATAGCTTAAAAAATCCAGCTGACATGTTCACTAAGGCAGTAAACAGAGAAGAGCATACTTTATGTACTACTGTTGTTGGTATTACTCCATGTTATTTGATGAGGAGTATCGCAGATGCACAAGTTCTAGCTGCTAGTTTTTGAAAAAGATGGATACAAAGTTGCTCGGTGCATCAGATATATTTGTCTTCAAGTGGAATATTGTTGGCGTGAAGCCAAAATATATCAAAAGATATCATTAAGATTTCTTTTTTGTCTTTTGTCTTTTCTTTTTCTTTTAGGTTAAAAGATACACCTTATATATTAGGAATATATAAGTTGTAGCTGCTAGAAGATAGAAGAGAAAATAGAACGCACAAAGTAGAAAAATAGAGAGAAAAGGAAAGAGAGAACTCGTGACGGCATTCTTGAGTATTTTCGTTTTCTTTTTGCTTCGATCTCGTGAAAATATCGTCAGTTGTATTCCTACTTTTCTCAAAACCTAGTGAATTCGCAGAGTGCCTCTGTGCGGAGACGTAACTCAGGTTTGGTTGAACTTCGATAACAAATTATCTGGTGTGTTTTTCTGATTCTATTTTTTTATTATTAAATTCTGCTAGTGCATATTGTTTATTTGGATTATGTTTTGAAATTGGGTCACGATTCCTGTCAAGTTGGACACACCAATCAAAAAAGAGGAATCAAGAAAGAGCTCGCTGACCTCCTTGAAGCAATTCACAGGCAAACAGTAGAGCAAGTACTCGGTGAAATGACGAGTAGTGTTTGTACTCAAAAGGCCGTCGTTGGTCGCTAAATTTGGAGAACTGCTTCCTAAAGCATGTTGGAGAGCGGGGGAAGATGTGGGACTGTCATAAATATGTTAGCATTATTCAGGGTCGATGCCGTCGCGTAATCGAAAAACGGTGTTACATTCCTGGCATTATTCACTGTCGATTTGGCGCGTTCTTGCGAGTCGAAAAATTGAACGGAATGGGAATGGAAATGGTTCGATCTTCTGAACGTGCGAAAGAGTTAGTTGGTCATCCCAGGTTGCAGAAATTCCTGGTGATAAATGATATTTGGTGAAGAAATAATACACAAACGGGACTTCAACTTCAAGTGTGTGCTCTCCTTTCTTCAGTCTTCATCTGTTGTCACACTGATCTAATAGATCATGAACAAACGAAAGGGCTTTCCTAGAAATATATACTGGACTTGCTGAAATAAGCTTGTAAAAGGGGCATTCAAATCATGTGCAGATCAACAGCTTAATCATCCTGCTATTTGTCGCTGTCTTCGTGTAATCAAAGGGACTCATTGAAGGAAGAAGTTGATGATCGATGGAAATCGGTGTGCATATAGGTTATGTCAACCGTTCCTATGTAAAAGTGACAAAATGGGTCTAGAACTCATGTAAGAGTGCATCTCATAATAGGTTTCCTCAAATTCTAAAAACAGGCTTTAATTGGGCCGACCCTCGGCCCCGACCTGGGAGGGGCCATCTATTGTTGGATTTAGAAGGGAAAAAAAAACAAAAGAATGAACGAAAAAGAAAATATATATAAAAAATTCATTAATTCGTTCACGCCAACTATTTCTTATTAAAATTGGTCGAAATTATTAAATTGAAAGAAATTAACTCGATAGTACATGTTAAAGATCAAGTAATATTAGCAAGGGGGTTGAAATCCTGACCTTTTCTTCGGACTATACACAAAACATCATCGATCAAATGGACATGTAGACGGGTTGCGGCCCAAAGATAAAAGAGCCTCTGACCTTGTTGTTCCGTAGACGGATTGTCAACTTTGAATTTCTGACCCCCTCTTCAAATTTAATACGCAAAACGGACACGTCAATGTCAGTCAAATGAATTATGACGTCGGCAACCCGACGTCAGATCCTGAGATTTTCGAAGATATTGCTGACCCTGAGATTATTTTTTTATTTAATTATTTTTTTAATTGGTTTTTTGCTTAGCGTTCGCTTTCCGGCCGAAAGGGTGGTGGTGGGTCAATTTCAAAGGAGAATATAAAGCCAAGACACGTCCAGCTATTTCCGGCACGTGTCTCGATCTCCAACGGTGCATGCGCAAGGGTAAAGAGAATGGCAATCGACTGTGGTTGATATGGAAAAATCTCCAGGTCCATTGAATCCCAGCAAAAAAAAAAAAAAAAAAAAAGCAAAATTTCAGTGCCTTCAATGAATGTCGATGAGATCGCAGCCCATCTTAAAAGAGCAACTTAAGTGTCATCAACCAATTGTTTTCTTTGTTAATACCAACAACAACGACACACAAAAACCGAAACTTATATACACTCATGCCACATTTACCCCAATTAATTTTCACGTCGCAAAAAAAAAACATATCAACCCATTATTCACGTTAAATTGTTGACGTGGACACGTGAGTGACGAGAAACTCTGGTGTGATCAGCGTTTGAAATGGAAATGCAATAATAATGGGGTATCTTAAACAATGTCGTTCTGAGAAAGCCATTTTCTAAGTGAATCGAGACTGTGAAATCTATTAGAAATTTGTTTAAAGTCTCCTTCACATTTCAAAAATATGTCAGAATCTCTAATTTTGTACTGATATTTTTGTCATGAGCGTGCCGGTTTAGGATTATGTTTTACATTAAAAATTAATTTGATGTAAACATGACATCAATGTACAATTTTGAGATTATTTTATGGTGTAATAAAGGCTTTTACCTCCAACCCCCAACCCAAACCTTCCCCAAAAAACAAAAATCAAAATCAAAATATGAGCGTGTCCGAATTTATTTTTGCATCACAATCAACTTCATCAATATGATTAGTGACCCAAGAAATTTGGGAACTTTGCAACATCCCATTTTGGTGGTGCATCATAGTCGATAGAAAAGACAAGAAAAACATGAAATCAAACAAAGAAAATGGTGAGGAAAGCAAACTCAAAATGATTTGTGATGTGCCAGCGAAGCACGTGCACCATTTGCACATAATAACACCACAAACACTCATTTCCTATGTATCCATGCATAATAACCCATCATCATCATCACCATTCCTAGAAATGTCCTAAATAATCTCAACTACTGGCCTATATATATAGGTCAGAGGCAATATTGTTGTATACATGTGAGATTGGTTGATGTGAAGCGCGCACAACTTCTAAGTCCAGATCGTACTAGGACAATGAGTATGAGATAATCTATACTTTTTAATACTAAAATTTGGGCGAATATGTAACGTTATCCTTTAAACTTCTAGTTCTTTTAATATGACATTTGAACTATTCCAAAACATTGTTGAGCAAAAAAAAAAAAAAAGAACTATTGTTAAATGTTTAA
Source organism: Rhodomyrtus tomentosa (assembly GCA_028455895.1). NCBI lineage: Eukaryota > Viridiplantae > Streptophyta > Magnoliopsida > Myrtales > Myrtaceae > Rhodomyrtus > Rhodomyrtus tomentosa. Next base: position 12,582,011 of record JAPCWY010000009.1, on the reverse strand, counting down.
TCTAGTATCTCAACTATTCATCATAAAGTCAAATTAGTCATTCGGTGCAATTCACAAGTTTTCACAATTACGCTATCGCTCAAAATTTTTGAACATTTTTTTTCTTCAATCCATTTCCTAAGTCAACAAAAAAAATGTGCTATCTTTTTATTTCCTTTTTGTTCTCCGTAGATATTACTATAGGTCTATTTAAGTACACTTTGACTTATGTCTCTATAATAGTAAAAATCTGAACTAATTATACTTTTATAGGATCCTATTCCTTAACATCTTGTAACAATATTCATTATCTATAGGTCTACCGTAATTATATTAATATAAATATTTCTCCTAATTTTTAGGTAGATAAAAATTTCAGACTTTTTTTCCTTACCAAAAAAAAAATTCAGATTTTTGTGTTTTACGCTTTCGTCACCGAATTCAGTTAAATCTGTAAATTACCAAGTTAAAACAGTGTGAATGTCGACCCAATACAGCTCTGATGAGGTTCAATTTTAACTATTATTGGGATAAAATAGACATAAATGGAACTATCGTGAAAACTATAAAGACAAAGTAAATAAATACCCTTCATTGGACTTCATTATGAAAAGTTGATAGACAATATAAATTGACAGTTTAGTGACGGAATCGAGCATTTGAAAATAGTTAAGGATTATATGGAGCAAATTAAAAATTTAAAAGACGACATTACATATTGGACCAAAATTTAAGCGGCATTTAGATGGTTATGGCCACGTGTATGGGCCCTAATATTAATTTTATGGAATATGTAAATTTCCAACATTTCGTAGGATTGGGAAAAGAGAGAAAGAAACGCGAAGGGCCGGTTTGCGCATGTGCGAATTTCCCTCCCCTTTCGCCGTTTAAATAAAAAACCGCAAAACGTTTGAAATTCGTCTCCCTTCTCAGAGATCGACGATGCCCAACCGTGAGCAAATTTTCCCGATGGCCTCTCTTCTCCTCCCGATGGCCGCGGCCTTTCTCCTCGCCCCCGTGATTCTCACCACCACTGTCGTCGACGACCTCCGAATCCTGCGGCCGCCCCCCGAGTTCAACTCCACCATCGCTGGCAACTGCATCCGCAACCCTTCCCTCCGGTACTGCGGCAACTCTCGCCCTCCGGACGACCTCGATGAGATCTTCAAGTCCACTATTGTCGCGAGCCACCTCTGCAACGAGTCCCGGAATCCTAATTGCGTCGAGTCCTTCGACAAGATCGACATTCGGGGCCGCCCCAAGATAGCGCCGCTCTACCTGTCCTTTGACTTCTTCTGGAAGTACTGCCCCCTAACGATCCGGTCCATCGACTTCTCCAACAACTCGCTGAGGGGCGAGTTCCCGACCAGCGTTCTGGCGTGCACACAGGTTGAGGCCCTCGATTTCAGCCGCAATGAGCTTTGGGGCGATTTCCCCGTTGAGAGGCTGACGTCGCTGGTCAACCTGACCGTCCTCAACCTTTCATACAATCACTTCTCGGAGTGTAAATTGTCCGAGAGCCTGGCCTTCAGGCGGTTCAATTCGAGTAATTTCGTTCACTCGGGCCTCATTCCGAACAAACAGAGTTTCGCGGTCAAGGCGCTGTTTCTGATGATCGGATTGCCGGCTATGGTGTTTTTAATAGTGAGTTTCATCGCTATACTGTATCTTAGAAGGCGCGGTCTGTCATCGGAATCTCGACAACCGAGACGTCACTTCACTACATCGATGCTTAAGGCGGCGACCAGCGGATTCTTACGTGAAAACTTAGAGGGGACGAGTGATGGAGTTGACATTTACAGAGGGACTCTGAGAGATGGTACTCAAGTAAGGATCGAGATATACCGGAGTGAGATTTCCAATGAAAGCACGAGAAAATTCATCGAAGAGTGCGAGGTTCTCGTCCAATTGCGCCACAAGAACCTGGTGCGAGTACTTGGTTGGTGCGAGGATTGGGTACTGCGAGCGGTCGTGACGAAATGGACGGACGGAGAGAGCCTGGACATGTGGTTGACAGAGAGAGCTCCACCGTTGAAGCACAGGTTGAAAATATTGGTTGGAGTCATGGAAGGCATGTGTTATTTGCATGAATCTTGGCCTCGAGTGGGGTACGATCTCAGGACCAGCAGTATTATCCTGTCCAAAAATCTCGAACCGCTGATTGCCCGGTTCGAGTTCGACAGTCGAAACGACACCTCGAAGAGTAAGTTCATTTGTGTCTCAACCTGCAATTTCCCTCCATCCCATTGTTTAGCAAAATTGCAACACTTAAGACTGTAATTTGGCCCTTTTCTTGATCAGACAAACACAAGTTTGGAGTTCTTTTGTTGGAGATGATCACAAACCGAGGGAAAATGGGAGATCTCGAGGCGGGCGAGGCCCGTTTTATCGAGCACATCCGAAAGAAAAATTCGCAGAACTTGATGGACGAGAGGATCATGATGGCAGGTTCCACAATCGAACGAACTCGGCAGGTGATTGAGATCGGGTTGGCGTGCATCGATCACTCTGCTAACGAGCAGCTGAAGATGGATCATGTCCGCCGTATCCTGCTGCGAATTTACAGATCATTCCATGTTCGCGGATCTCCTAACCATGGATGATTAAGCAGAGATAGAGGCAAGAGATTCAAACACGGTCTATAAGGCAGACCTCGTCAGGAGACCCGGGTTAGGCTAGCCATGGAGAATTGCGTTTCTGAGAGTGGGAGCTCTGTTCCAAATGTTTTCTTTGAATTGGTTTGTTCTGTTTCAACGTGTATAAACTCGTTAATTCAATTGCCTTACAATTTCCTCAAGTTAAAAGACTTTTGAGCGTTGGTGCCGCACTAGAGTCATCCGAAAGGTACTTCCTCGTGCCGAATTTGAAGCAGTTGTATGGAGCGGTGAAATGCGTACAGATCAGGAAAAACACTAACGACTAATGCACGATGCCGGGCCGACACCATGAGGATCCCATCAGACCGCCCCGTACAGGACTTCGATCTCCGAGCTTCAGCAATGTTACTGATCAATTCCAGTGTAGGTATTATTTCACGGGTTTTTTTTCGATTTAATTTTTTTTTAAAATTATTTATAAAATTAAGTTTAAAAAAAATATTGATCAATTTGGGCCTCGCGTGCCACTTCAAGTAGTGCGTGAGACCCGTATAGCGCGTTGCTTTATGCAGCGTGCAAGTGGTAAACCAAGCAAACAATTGCTCGCTTGGTTTTTTTTTTTTTTGCTTGCTTTTTTTGCATGCTTTTTTTTTGTTTGTTTCATTTTTTTGGTGAATGGCAATTGTATGGAAGAGTTCTACGATGAACGTGTCGTTCGAAACATACGTTATATATTTTTCGACGAAATTTGCAAGTACTTATTTCGTTGCAAATTTCGTCGGAAAATATATAATGTACATTTTCAACGACACGTTCGTCGTAGGACTCTCCCATACAATTGCCATTCACCAAAAAAATGAAACAAACAAAAAAAAAAGCATGCCAAAAAAAGCAAGCAAAAAAAAAAAAAAACCAAGCAAATGGTAGCGCGCTGCTGCGTGCAAGCCTCGCACGCTACTTGAAGTGGCACGAGATACCCAAATTAGTAAATATTTTTTTAAAAAACCTAATTTTATAAATAATTTTTTAAAAAATTAAATTGGAAAAAAACCCCACTCTAGCCTGCCTCCTCCCTCGGCTAAGAGAGGGGGAAAACGTGGTTTCCCAAATAAAAAAAAGGATTTGGAATAAATTATTATTCATTTCTATATATTAATTTTTTCTATTTGTTTATTTCTATATATTACTTTTTTCATTATATATTTCTTTTTTCCATTATCACCACCCCGGTCTCGCACCCCACTAGCCGCCACCGGTCGCCACCCACTGACCTCGCATTTTTCAAAAAAAAAATTCAACCTTTGTTAAACAAATTTTTATTCTAGAATCATAAATTTTATGTTGTAATCAAACGCATTTTTTCCTCAAAAATTCATCCGGAAAATAAAATTAAAAAAACTATTTCTGTTTCAAGAAACTATCTCTCAACGTGAATGACTTACACACGCACCCCTAGCATCAACACCGATTTGTAGGCGAAAGCCGTTGAGCTTTTTATTTTGTACGTTGGAAGAATGAGGGATGACTAATCCGGCCAGGCAAAAAATAGGTTAAAAAAGAAAAGGTATATTTGTCTGATGTAGCTGATGTGGCTTTCGTGATCTATAGTTTATCGTCTTCTTCTTCTATCTATGCATCCTTACAGTCAATCTTTCAGGGTCCTAACAGCGCCTCGATATGGTCACGGAAAAGAAGACTCCTGCGACCATCACATATTTGTCATTTGAACATGAACATACTTTCACTTTCTTCTAAAATCGGAGGGTCGACATGTGACAATAGAGAAGATTCGATGAAAATACAAGTGGCGTCGTTCGTGGGAAGCCGGATGTGAAGAAAATAAATTGAGATTGAGAAATCTACATAAAATATGTGTAAATGCTCTCGCATTCTTTAAATGTATGCCAGAGTCCCTAATTTTTTTTTCCCCTTAAATTTTGGTAGGCTGGTCACGAAGGTGTCGATTTAAGAATTTTTTGCGAAACGAAAAAATTCATTCTAAGATATATGTGGCATAAATATGCCGTTTTGTGATTAGCAAGCCGAGAAATTTGGGAAAAACTTTGCGACATCCCCATTTGTGGGGCTGGCGCATCATGGTCATTGGTCACCAGACAACGCATGCACCCATGCGATGCACATAACATGCATGACCAATCATCATCATCAGTTCTATTCTATATATAAAGTCAATGGGCTAGATAATCTCAACCACTAGACAATATATTTTTAGTTTTAGACATATGAGATAAGGTCGACGTGAAGCGTACGCAAAATCCTCCCGAACGGTTCTTATTTTCTTAAAACACGTTTTTAACACGAGGTTTCGGATAAATCAACGGACTGAAAAATGATGATGCCACCCTAAAACTGCGCCCATTTGCCATGCCATAAGGATCCACAGTTGTTAACAAAACAAAATTGTCCGGGCCCGCCGTCGCTGTCCTCAAAACGCCTTAAACTCAAAAAAACCGCCACCACCACTGCCTCCACGCGCGGCCGCCAACCGTCCCCACTTCCCTCAAAACAACCCGAACTCAAAAACAACCGCCACCGGGCCTGTCCGCCACCACACACTACCAAAACAGGGCTTCACTCCCACCAACCACGCTCAACCATCGTGGGCTCGCCCTCACCACTACTGCCCACGCTGCTCAGCCTCACCGCCATCAATCCGGCTCGACCACGACCCAGTTCTCTCTCCCCCAGTCAGATCCAAGATCAGCCATATCAGGAGTCGAGGCGCGCGCCGACCTCTGCATCATCATATCAGCGGGAGCTTCCAGAGGTCGCGAACTGCATATCTAAGGTGAAGGACCGCCATTGGATGTCTAACCAGAGAGAGAGAGAGAGAGAGATGAGCCATGCTCTGTTTCTGGATTAGTCGATTTTCTTCTTATCCCATATCAAGGAAGAACTCGAGATACACATGAAGAAAAGAATTCTGATCGACTATACAAAAGAAAAGAAAAGAAAAGTACATTGAAAAAGGAAAATCATGCACCAATCCATCGGTATACTCTTGAATAATGACGCCGAGCAACGTGCGGCGAAGGAAGGCTACGTGTCTTCAAAGGGCTCTACAGACTCAAACTTGCGGCCACAACAGCATGCTTTCCAAAGTATATGTGCAACCATCTTCGCGAGTCGCATGATCTGATCCGCCAATAACTTGAAGATCTTGACTTTAATCTGACCTCTTCTCGGCGGTAGGCTTGATTCGGGCTTGAGGATCGTCTTCTTCGTCTCCTCCCTGTTCTCCATTTCTCTGATCCTTTATGCAGGTAACCTCTGGCTCCGTTGGAGAAGAAACAGAGCAACGACAGACTGTGTTTCAGAGAGAGAGAGAGAGAGTCTATGGAAGAAGATTGAAGAAAGGGGATAGAGTGGAACAATGAGCTCAACTGGTGGGGGGTTCACGTGAGGGTTGAGCTAAAGGTGGTCAGAGCGGTTCACATGGTGTGTGAAAAGGCGCCTTTGGTTCAACGTTATGGGCCCTGTTTTGCCCTGCCCTTCTGGACTGCGTCTTTCGATTTACGACTTTGGCTCCAAAATTCCAGAATAAAATGTATAATCTAAATTTAGAAAAATTATGAAAAAAAAAAAAATCATATGCAACTTTACGGGTTAACATTTCAAGCGTTTTGAAAGGTTTCGTGCGTTTTGGGCAAATAAATATCAAAATCCGTTGGACCATCCGGATTCGACAAGATTTACCAACCCAAAAAAAAAAAAAAAAAGTGTGAAGAAGTTGATGGTGCCTTACACTTGCCATCCTTTACACCTATCCCACGACGCAAGCTCAACTTGTTCTTCTGCTCCATCTCGAGGCGCGATCACAATAACCCGATGCTCCTCTCCTAATCAGCAAAGTCGGTATTTGGTAATCGTCGGGTTCAATTTGAGTTAACTGCGAATAATTCGACTCTACTTGATACGAAAATGATTTGTTTCCCATCGAGATAAAGAGAGGGAATGGACATCTACGTGTTCGAGTACCACGCGAAAGGCTTTCTTAATGACCAAGATGAAACAAAAGATTCGCAATTCAAAGTGGTCCAAGGTTGGACCTGCCTGAGCGATTGGCTTTAGATGTTTTGCTTGTGGCTGCGGATTTGAGAGAGAGAGAGAGATGGGTCTAGAAGGTGTTGAATCTCTGCGTTCCCATTCGTAATTTACTAGCTCATTAAGTTGCATCAAGAGAGGGATGGCTTGAGACAATGAGACTCAAAGCCCGTCCTCTTAAAGACTCGATTTGGAGTTCTTCACACAGGTTGACAACACTTTTGCCAGCGCCAACTACGTATCGAGAAAATCCGACGAACATCGACGCGAGGATGGCGAGCTGATTAAAATCGAGCACATTGAAGACGATGCCTTGGAATATTGCTGGAAATAGAAATAGACCACAGTCCACGCACGTTTCTTTTCGATGGGAGATATTACTTTGATCCAATTATTCGGCAGTACATCATTAAACTATCTCTTCCTCATTCGCTGCAGAAACACTTGACCCCCATCGTCTAGTTGTCCCACCAGTCGTCCCCAAATTCAACAAACGAGGAAAAACAGAAGGTGTAAAGTGTATATGGACCGTCTACTTTGTGCGCTTTTTTTACCCAGAGTGAAGCTGGAAGCTGCACATGGACGGATTCCGTCACCGTCACCCCCTTTTAACTCCCCAAAGAAAAGAAAATGCATCCGAAAAGATGGCATAAAGAAGATAAACGTTCAAAATGCAGAAAATCTATCTCAGAAAGCTGCATTTTTTTCCACTCTCGGTCTCTCTTTCTCAGCACTTTGGAAGATCACAAAGCTTGTACCCCCCCCCCCCCCCCTCCCCCCAAAAGAAAAATGACAGAAAGACGCCATCAATTTGAGAGAGGTGGAGGATTATGATCTTCGATAAATGATACATGAAATTGCTAATTTGTAATGAAGTAGTAGTGTGTCAGAAAACAGAGCACAAAGCTAAAGAGACAGAAAACAGAGCACGAAACTAACAACACGCTTGATGCTCGCCAAGAAAGGAAGTCGCCTTTCGTTGAGATTTCTTGTATTTACATCTCTCTATTAGTATAGAAGCACCCGCTAAAGTGGCTACGATCTTTCACTGGTATGCAATGAGCCTTGCTCTGCTTCTGGATCAGCGAGTCTACTACCGAATCCACTGGGGATAAACATGAAAAGCATTCTGACCCACTGTACAAAAAGAAAAACCAAGACGAAAAGGACAATTATAAACAGATCATTGTCCACCTCCTGAAAGATGATGCTTGCAGTCCGCGGGGGGGTGGGTTGGCTACGTGTCTTCAAGTGGCGTTACGGAGGCGAACTTGCAATTGCAACAGCATGACTTCCTCTGTCTCTGTGCACCAATTTTGGCGAGCTTGACGATTTGATTCGCCAATAATTTGAAGATCTTGACTTTAATCTGACCTCTCTTTGGCGGTAGTCTTGACCTTGGCTTGTGGGTCGTCTTCTTCGTCTTGTCCCTGTTCTCCATTTCTCTGATCCTTGGCACAGGCAAGCTCTGGCTCTGCTGGAGAAGAAATAGAGCAACGGTGGACGCTGTTTCAGGGAGAGAGACGGAGAGAACCAGCTGGAAAGAAGATTGAAGAAGTGGAATGAAGTGAGGCGACGAGCTTGACTGGTGGGCCTTTATAGGATGGCGAGAGCTGTCCACGCAGTGTGAACACTGAACAGGCGCCCTTTGGGCCCGTTTTGCTTGGACCGTCTGACGTGTACTTACGATTAATTGAAAGCAAAAAAAAAATCTAAATATAGTGTATATATATGTATGTATATATATAAAGATACATCCATTACGAGTTAAAGTTTGGACAATTGGAAAGGTCGTACGTGTTTAGGGCAATTACAAGCCTAAATCCAAGTTCGACAACCTTACAAAAAGTTCGAACCCGAAATTACCCTGATTTCTTGTCTTCTCACTCCCTAAATGCGAATTAAAACTCGTTCCTCCATTCCATCTCAAATAGTCGAGGCACGTGCTCCGCTCGAAATTAGTCAAAATCATTGTTTGACAACTGTTCGATTCAATCCGAGTTATTTGCGAGTGATTTGACTCGATTCACACCAAAATGGTTTTGTTCCCGTCGCGGTAAAAAGTAAAATCAATTTTTGAGAACTTTAGTAGGGATTGCACGCAAGATGCTTTCTTGGAGACCAAGGTGGTCCATGCTCCTTGTTTGGTCCTACATTGACTAGAAGTTTTCTCTGTGTGATGCGTGTGTTTGAAAGGGAGAGTAATGGGTATAGAAGCCGTTAAATCTCTATGTTCACATTAGTAATTTGTGGCAAACGACAACCCCGAAAAGGAGAGCACAACATAGTTTTTTTTTTTTTTTTTTATCTTTTCATTTTATTTTTATCTTTGATTACTTTTGTTTTGTTTTAGATCATACTTTTTGACAACTTGGAGTGCAAGATTCGTGCACGTGGCTGGGAATGTTTTGGCATCTCAAAGAGGTCTCCTGCCCCCACCATCAAAATCGAAAGCTAATGTATCTCCTTCAAAAGTCAAATAATAAAATCCAAAATGAAAAAGGTTTAATCGATGTATACATTTTCTAGCCCCAAGATTTTTTTTTTAGCGCGCGATGATTAGCTCCCCAACATCGTAATCCGAGCAAATACGATACTCAGAGGTTGATCCATTCGCTACGTGGAAAACCATACCTTATGTCCATTAGAGATAACTGACAAAGCATTTATCAATTTATTTCAAAATATTGATATAGCATTTTTAGGTTAGTTTTTCTCCCTCTTCACAAATGCTGTCAAAAGGGAACGACTCGAACTTCTCTCGCGCTCGTTCGAACGATAGATTCTTGCAAGACCCATATATTGGAAGCTCTTAATCTGGGGTGTGATCGTACTCCAATACAAATTTGTTCCAATTTGGGCTTGTTTGTTGTGTGTTTTGCGCGCGTTCGTCGTATTATTAAAACATGAATTCGTTTCCCTCATGAAGTGACGACCACCCTACTGTGACCGTCAGTATCGAAAGACTCAAAACCCTATCACCAAGAACTTTATTTTCAAGTTCATCACGCTGTCGAAATCCTTTTCGCTAGAACGTTTCGAAATCTTAACATCACATCGAGGAGAGGGCGGCGAAGTGATTGGAAATCGAGGGCGTGAAGACAATATCGGAAATGATTTCGGAAATATACCTCAGTCGACATACGTTTCCTTCCAATGGGAGGTGGTGCTTGATCGAATCATTCATGGGGCGGGAACCATTTGAGGATCTCTCTCTCTCTCTCTCTACTTTATTTTGCCTTAAGAATCTTTTGACTCATTTGTCTACTGGTGAACCTTTCGCTTCCCACGATCATCACACATCAAGATCGCCGAGGAGGAGGCCGGCTCGCGTTTGACCGAAACAGCTTCGCCGCACCTGGCCTGTCCAGGAGGAGCTGAAAAGCTGTGTGTCAAAATGAATGGAGAATCCTACAAAGCGACCGGAGAGAAAGACGACGACCGAGATAGAATTCAATTCGAAGATTTTCATCCAAAAGTGAATGTTGACCAATCTCTCCCTCCCTCCCATCCTCTCTCTGTGTCACCATTCGTGCATATTTCAATAATGTGTTCCTGCTTTGACCGAACAGTCTGATAGAGGCCAGTTAAGGAAGGGTGTCCTGTTTTGGTCAGAATGCTTGACTTTGAGTTTGGGACAGATTTCATCGACCATTGGTGAATTGAAGATGATCTCAACCCTAGGCGGGAGTAGATATGGTACTTGTCCTCCAGAAATACTACGGGTGACATATTCTTTTCTAATGCCGACATTGTTCCAACGCGTCCAGCGATGTGGATTGTATATTGTAAATCCTAAGCAAGCATAAGGGGTGATGGTTGGTATAGCTAACTAATGGGACTTAGAAATATACCTGTCAAATTGGATCATAAACTCATTTATTAACCCGTATTTGATGGATTGAGTTATTACATGAGTAAGTTATTTTTAATAAATGGGTTGTAAATATGGTAAAACTTAAAATAATATGAGTATCCTATTTAAACTCTCTCTCTCTCTCTCGATTTCGTGATTGTTGACTTCAAATTCTTACCTCAATTTGGATAACAGTTTTTCCTATATTTGGTTAAACACAGAAGCATTTCATCAATATGATTTAGTCGTGTATGTGTTGGCATGGATTGCCATATTTATGTTATATAGAAATGAGTCAAAAACGAGTTAAATATGCCAATTTAAAATTCAACCATTTTCAAGGTCACTATTTTCAACTCAATCCATCTGTTTGACTTAGTGCACCTAACACCAGCAGAAAGTCTAGCTTTTAAGGCGATGATCGACTTCGGGAATTTGAGAAGATCAGGAATGTTGTTTGTGGGTGGGGTGGGGTTCCGGCCTTTTTCCCGATTTTCGAAGTCAAAGATCAAGTCCACATGGTTGTCCCTTTGATCTGATTTCCTCGGATGTCCGCGTTTTTGGCTCAATGATTGCAATTGGCTTTGGTAATCAAAATTTCACTCGGAAGTATTTAATATCTCTTAAAGCCATTGTAATGCTACACGATGATGATCGACCGAGTGAACATGAATTTTTTTTTTTTTTTGGATATTTAGGAAAAATACGATACCCCTATTTTCGAACGCCGCACCTTATCATCGTCGTCGCAGTCACTTGCCGCCCCCCATGTCTCTCTCTCTATCTCTTTCTCATGGAGGACCCTCGAGCTATGAAAGAGCGCTTCAAACTCATAGGAAAGGCGTCAAGGCATTTGCAACCTCGATCCAAGGCTGCCACGCTAGCATGGCCAAGGCCGTCGACAGTTGCCCCCGAGCACGTGTGACTAGGGTTAGGATTTATATTTTATTTTATTTTACTTTTATGGATTGAGAAATTTAGAAGAGGAGCGTGACCACTATAGAATATCAATTCATACGAGGTGCAATTAGGTATCTTGCATTTGACGTGGTCTTAGGATTAATTAATCACGAATCAACTAACTAATTAACTAATTGGTGATGATACATGCTCCGAATGAATTAAATGGTCGTGGGATCAAGAGGCCCACATTCTTTTGTCTTAAATTGTTCTTCACCAATGTTTCGAGCGGTCTTGGGTTAGGTGGGCGGGACACGGCTCTTTGCTTAGGACTTTTTCAGTTAGAAAATTCGAGGGACAACTTAGGAAATAATCAGCTGTGTCTGTGCTCAACGATAAAATGGAAAATTTGACCAATAGATCATGATATGCATCGTGCTTGTTGCGCGAAACAAGCGATCGAATAATAAAACAGACAATTTTGTTCTTGATGCGATTAAATATTGAAAGAAGAACATAATTATTATATTTTAACATCTAATTTATCGATAATCATGGGCTCGTTCTATGAGTTAGATCCTGTTTTAGACGGCATCACATGATTCTATCGATTACGTAAACTTAAAAATAGAAAAGCATTTTTGGTGCAGCGTTTTGCCTGTCGTGTGGGGCCCACGGGAAATGAGTTTTGCAAAATATATTTAAATTTTGGGATTTAACTAAACTAGTAATGCACTCAACATGTAAGATTGCGGAGTCATGTTGTATTAGTAATTTGCCCACTGCATTTTATATTTAAATCCTTGACCTTTTTTTTTTTTTTTAATTATGACTTATACGTGAAACATTTATAGATTAAACATCGAAAAACTTGACTTTCAGGACAAAGCTCACACTCAGGAAAAATGCTAAAAGATTCTGCAACAAACATTAATTAATTCAAATTCACGATTATTTTACACGTGAACGCGAATTGCCGCCCTCTTCTTCGCTACAGGAAAACATGTTATTGCATTTTTGCGGGGCTGGATTTCTGCTCTCAGGCGATCACTTGGCAGCCTGCATCTGGGATTTCTGCTCCATGTGTTCTTGAGCGAATCCGGGTCTGACGCATATGATTAAAAGCGCCTGTGCGAGATGATTTGAGATGAAAATTCACGTGTCTTCGAGGGAAGTCACTGATGCCAACTTGCAGCTACGTCCGCGGCAACAGCTGCATCCTCTGCTCTGTTTCGCAGAAGCCATGGATGCCAATCCCTTCGCTTTCTCGACCAACGATTTGAAGATCCTCGCTTTGATCTGCCCTCTCTTTGGCGGGATTCTCGCTGTGCTTCTCTTCGCTGATGAGGACGATGCCTCCTTGTGCTGTTCTTCCATTGCTCTGTTTTCTGTTGCTCTGAAGCAAATTGAAGATATGGCTGCAGCCTGCAGGGTAGAGAGAGAGAGAGAGAGAGAGTCAGTCAACTAGAAGGGAGATTGAAGTGATGAGCCGATGGTGGAGGGTTATATCAGGCCAGGGTGGTCAGACCATTTCACACAGTGTGAACATGAATAGCTAAATTCGACTTGGGCCAAAGAAAACCATAAAAAACAGTATTTAATTCAGGCCATGAAAAAATTCAATTTGGACAAAAGATGGTTCTAAAAAGCACTCGGATACAGCTGTCTGCCTTCTTTTTTTTTTTTTTAAGGAAATGTATTTACAGTGTCCAATTATCATTTTCGAAATTGAGATTCTATGTAGGATTTAATTGTCATCATTGCTTCAACAGTGACGGAGACTCTCTTTACAGTCAACGGCCTCATTGTCAGCTCAGTTACTCAATGGGTCATGATCTTTCAAATAAAAAAAGGAAAAAAAAGAAGAAGTCAAATCTGCAATTACAGTTCCACATATCTTATCTTATTTTGTGGATTTTCATGCCCGATTTTTTTTTTTTGGACGAGATTTTCATGCACGATTGAATGTGCACAAGTTGTCACAAACCAAAACATAGGCTAATTAATTCCAACGGATTGAATTTGCACTCATCTAGAAGCTTCGAGTGAAGTGAATTCCGTCTAAGTTCGTACACTCACCCCCTACTTGACCTTTAGGGTTTCGGCATCACCAACAATCCGACCTATCTCTACCTCTTTGTCTCTCATTTTCAAGATTTTTACTTGATTTCGAATTGATTCAAACGCTGAATATTTAGAAATCTTTTGTAGTAGTTCAAAGCTTTTTTTCATTGCTTGGATTGTCTTTTGTTTTCTTTTCCATTATGTTTTGAGAGTTTGTGAGTGAGAATAATTTTTTGTGGTTGTTCTTTTGGCCATCTGTTCAGTCAATAGCCACCGATAAGAAGTTTGTGATGTGACTCCATAAACTCTCCGAACTTAGGCCACTCTCTTATCCCGATTTAGATTTAGGTCTAAGTACAAAGATTTCACTCTCTCGAAATAGATTTAGATGTAAAGCTAAGAGTTTCTTATAAGTAATTGATCTGTGTTCCTTCACCATGATGCTGGTGTTACTACTCAGTGACGGTGATAGAGACTTCCACCTAGATGTGCATCGATAAGCGGTTGCAAATGGTGTGGGATTTCTCGGTGTGCTCATCACTGAATCTTAAGATTCACCACTATATTTTATGGTAGCAAATCTATTTTTGAAATATGAGAGAGTGATTCTAGCTGTTAAATGCGCTTTGTCATTTGCTTTTTGATATTTTTTTCTATAGATATTTGGGAATTGTTAGGTTTGAAGGTAGTCCATGTATATCTTTAGTATTATCCTGATTAATAAATAGAATCTTTCTTTTGACAAGTACCAAAATTTGAATACTTTATTTCATATGCCTTTAAATAGTCGGGTATTTATGCCCATAATCCTGAGCTATAAGAAAGGATAAATATTTCATGCAAAGTTTGGAACTTTTCTCTCTTTTTTTTTTTTTGGTCGAAGGGAAGTTTTACATTTACTCTCATAGAATCTGTACATTTATTTCCATGCCTTTGCTTCTTCTTTTTTTGGGTCTTTTCTAGATAATCGTCTTTTACAGGTGGAAACTTCTGACCTAAGTAAGTCCCAAAACTGCTTCTCTAGCCATGAAGAAGAGGAGAGGATGCTTAGGACTCTCATTGGGCTGAGCTAGGCAGAGCCGCTTTACGTTGTAGGGGTCCTTTCCGCTGTGAAAAAACCAAGAAGGACATTGGAAGCTCTTGTTCAAAGAAAAATATAGCGGCTGTCCCCTTGGACGTAAGATCGTACGTAAGTAAGTCCTTAAAAGGCTTAGTCTGAACTCTAGGACGTAAAATTCAAAAGTATTCCCTAAGATAAATAGAAATAAAAAAAATATTCTCTTAACTTAGAGGGATGATGGTGGAGAAGATAATAGATTCCACGTCATATTCGGATGAATTTCGCTGGGAAGGTTGTGCAGTGGCATGCTACGTTTAGGATGAATTATCGGAGTTTCGGTTCTTGCGGCGTTGGCCTGTGCTTTGCATAGTATTTGTTAACCAACTTGCTGGTGTCGTATCCTGGTTCTTTATAAATGGACTTGAGCAAGTCTTTAAACTATTTAATCTGAACTTTGAGATGTAAAACTTCAAGATTATTCCGTTGAATGAAAGGAAGAAAAATATTTTTTTTCTCAACTTGAGGGATGGCGGTGAGGAAGGCAGACTCCACGTCATCTTTGGATGGCTACCGTCAGGTAGGCTTGACTTGGGGTGAGTCATTGAAATTTCGGCTCCTGCATTGTCAGGGGTTAACAAGCACCGTGCCTTTATCTCTATTTCTATTTTTTTTTGTCTTATAATCTAATAAAGTAAATGTACTTTTCTAGATAATCATGTTAGAATATATTATAAATATATTTGTTGTGTGCTTTATTAATTGTTATTGTAAATTAATTGATCTAACAAAGAAAGATATATACAATTTTTTAATTCTATTCAGATATGTGGCTGGATAGTGTGGCCGAGATAAACATAACTTTAATGAGGGGATAGGTTTCATTTTCTATAAATAGAGCTCAAGTCCCTCCTCTAAACCTTAATGTCCACATAACCTCACATATAGAATCGTCTGAATCGATACATGAGTAGTTGTCTAATTGAAATCAGTGATAAATAGGGTTCATAGAGGAGAAACTCTTGAGCATCGGATTCTCGCAATTCCGCATCAAGGACGATGAATCCGAAATAAGGTGCATTAATTCTTTAACTCTATGGATTATGGATTCGTGTATCTATACGTACGATTGTTGATCGCGGCATACGAATTAAAATCGCAGTTTACATGTGGTATTAGAGTCTGTACGTTTTAGAACTCGAATCAAGATTTTAGTTAGTTTCGAATTTGTTTTTCCCGATTGTGCTTCGGATGACATCCAAACAAGTATGGCAGTTGCACATGTTGTATTTTTTTTTCTTTTTGGAGTTTCTCGAAACAGATTCGTATCCGTTCATATTTATGTGAATGGCGTTTCTTTAAAAAAACAAAAGGGAATAGTCCACATTATGGTGCATAGGGCTGATTTTTCTCTCTGTATATGCAATTAAAATTTTCTTTGGCTTGTGCTACGTGTTGTAAGGACGCACAAAGATTGGAATTGATCTCGTCGTTACTCAAAATTTGAAACAAGCAGGTAGTACTATTCAATACTATTTCGATCAGCTAATAATAATAATAATAATAATAAAAATTGCGTGCTGGATGGTGGATCTGAAGAGAAAAGTCCACGCTATAGAATTTTGTTCATCAAATCCAATTGATATATGGTTTATCCTGTTATGTTGACATCTCCGAATTTATGTATATTATGGTTTTGTGGATGGTAGGTTACAAAGAGAATAAGGCACGCGTGAGGGCGCATGAGAATTGGGATCGGTGAATTTTAGGTATCAATGTGTTGTATTCTCATGCTCTATAAGATGGTACTTTTATGGGTGTAAATACCTATGGAACTCCAAATACGTGCATTTTGTGGGATATTTTTGAATATTTTTCGATATTTCTATATGATTTCGTGAAATACAAGTACATGCTTAGTTACGTGGAGCATAATTTATCAATTACATGTTTATGGTTTGACATGAATTGTTGATGTATCGATAAAAATTAGTAAAGCGTGTAATTTCGAGGATGATTACTCTTAATTTCTGAAATTACATGCACACAGTAAATGTGAAATATAGAGTTATATCCCAATTTCAGGTAAATTCAGTTGGGTTGTTACCGTCAAAGCGGCACGCTTGGTTGAGTTTAATAAAGAACATGTTAAATAATATTGGGATGTCTCATGTTTTAATGTATAGTTATACTCTAAAATGAGGTAATTGTGTATTCTTTCATGAAGGGTTACATGTACAGCATATGGTTGAGGATTGATTAGTCTAAGTGTTGTCATATACCCAAAGATTGTGATTAACGAAGATTGAAATAAATTCTCATGGTTGCTGTAATGTAGGGAGTATACAAAGGTGATTATATGATGATGTATGTATTTCTCAAGGTGAAATTTCACATTATGCTAATTGAAAACGTTGATTGTCTTTTCGGTCACCGCTTTTATGAACGACAACTATGTTAAAATTGAAAATTGAGATTCATATGAGTTCAAGTTTTTAGAACTAAATGAGGATTTTCTATTTATGAAGGATTGACAAATATTTATATTGCTCTTTCTAAGAAAGGCCCCGTAGATCTCACTTTTATTAGTGAAAACTTTCAAAAATATTATGTGCTTATTGGGCAAAGAGCAATTGAATTCGCTTATTTGATATAAACCGGTCCATTAAAGAACACTTGAAATGTATTTTTGACAGTTAACTATACTATTAAATAAATAAAGAAAATCTTGGAGGGTTTGAAATTATATCTCATATATTACTAAGAGTGGTATATATCTGTAATACCTCCTCAACATCAGGTATGAGGTTCTATTAAGATTAAATATTACATCTTAAAGTTTGTGGAATTGCATATTAAGTAGTTCTGAAGTCATACTCATAAAGAAATATATAAACCACCAGTCATACTGACTATTTGGATCCATTAAAAGCATTATTTGAGAAAGATGGTAACCGCTATTTCTTTTATAAGAAGAACGATTACATAAAGAAATACTACAGTTGATACAAAAACTTGGTTATCAAAATATGAGCATAAAGTAATGACTCTTTGGTGTTGGTTTGTGAATTTATTCTATCTAAAGTCTCATCTGGTTTGTAATGGCTAGATAGAGGTGTAACATATTATGTTGCGTTTGCCATATATGAATTTATAAATTGAAAGATACTAAATCTGGATGAATCAAGCTCACTATAAAAATAACTATAAAGCTGATGTTGAATTGATGGGAATGTCATTTCGATTTTTGTTTTTAATGTAACATTAATAAACATGTTTTATGTACTCTCCTTAAAGACGGAATTTATTTTCCATTTCAAGTTTGGACATGTGTAGTTAGTCTTTTGAGATTTCAAATAAAATAATTACTATTTTTTAATTAAAATAAACATGGGTACCACTCTATGTCCAATGGATTGTACATATTATGTTTATTTCCTAATGAATTATACGTCACTTATACAATTGAAAAGTTATTTGCAAAAGATCTCTGCCTAGGGAACATTCATGCTCATTATGGAATAAATTTCTTAGTCACATCAGTAAATAAAGAATGGAAAGACTGATAAAAGCAAGCATTCTGCTTACTCTTAAAAGTGACCTAGACACATGCATAGATTGAAGCAGAGGTAAGATAACTAAGATAAAGGATGGAACTATAGTCGATAGTTATGATTTATTGAAGGTCATTTATACTTGCATAAGTGGATCATATATAGCAATATTGTGTAGGGTTTTTTTTTTTATCACATTTAAATGATGATTTTTCTCTATATGTATTTGTATTTGATTAAAGAAAGGTTTAATTTTGGTGACAAGTTCAACTTTTTTCTGACTATAGTCAACAAACTTAAAAAAAAATTATCAAATTTGATCAAGGTGATGAGTATCATGGTTGACATGGCAATACTGGATAGCTTAAAGAGTCATTTTACCGAATACTTAAAAAAAAGATATTGGGATAGTGACTTAGTTTGCTATTCTTGATATTCTTGAACAGAAATGTGTTGTCGAAAGACAAAATCACACCATATGAATATA
Organism: Rhodomyrtus tomentosa; assembly: GCA_028455895.1. Classification (NCBI taxonomy): domain Eukaryota; kingdom Viridiplantae; phylum Streptophyta; class Magnoliopsida; order Myrtales; family Myrtaceae; genus Rhodomyrtus; species Rhodomyrtus tomentosa. Next base: position 12,563,452 of record JAPCWY010000009.1, on the reverse strand, counting down.
GTGAAGAGTATGATTTGTAAAACCAATTTATATGACTTTTGTGGGGTAAAACTTTGAAAATAATCCATTATGTTTCTACTAAAACTATTTCATTGACTTCTTTTAAGACATAAATTGAACGTTAATCTAGTTTGAATCATATTAAGGTTTGGGGTTTTCATACAGAAATAAAGTTACATAATCCAACATTGGAAAAGTTGGATTTCAGAACTACTCAGTTTTATTTCGTACCTTACCCAGTTCATCTAAAAGGGTATTGATTTATCATCCCAAAAGATGAATGGAAATTATGGAATTACAGATAGCTAAATTGTCGGAGTTTGATATAGCCAAATAAGGGTAGTTGCTCACAAACTATTAAAGGTACTGGTGTGGTAGGGACCACTGTGTCATTTTTTCTGTCTATACAGATGATCATGGTCCATTCTAAGTTACGGTTTGATTCTATTGGGATTTAGACTCTTGTTATTAAGATAATTCCTGATAAAATTTATCAGACCCTATAAGTGCAGAATAAAAGTTAAAGTTACTCTTCCTAATTGATCTATTAAGAAAAGATAATCAGTTGTACCATCATACTAAATAGTCTATCCATAAGGGCATGACTGCAAAATCGACTATGTAATTGATATAGTAATTTATACAGTTGCTATTTCTTGTTCATAATTAGAACTATGGTTGGGTACATAGTAGATAAGATACAGACTATGAAATATACGGTGTTTGAAAGCTTATTAGCATGCCTCAAGGTCACAAGTTCATATGCTGCAATTGGGTGTACAAAACTTAAAAAGACTCCAAATAAAAGTTTTTAAGTTATCATATCTGATTACTTTTTAATTAGTGCTTTATTTAAGAAGTTTAAAGACAGACTAGCAGCCAAATCTTTCACTCGTAAAGAATGAGTAAACTTAAAATAATTTTTATTCAGTCTCTCATGAAGATTTTCAGAGTGATTAAGGTATTAATAGCTCATTATAATAATGAGCTTTACCATATAAATATTGAAACTTCTTTTTGATTGGAGATCTTAATTTGAAAGTCTTTTTTTATGTAACCCGAAGGTTTTGTAGTAGGTGATTCAGATAAACTTGTGCGTAAAGAAAGAGGAATCTCATATAATGCCATGGAATAAAGTTTGAACATATTCACGTGTATTCTAGATTGAAAAGTCTGTTTTATGGGTTTAAGTGAGTTTTTCAACAATTGTTGCTTGAAATTTCATGGTATTGTTGTTATATTCTATTTTGTCAAGAACAAAGTAAATTAGCATATACTACAAGATCAGTAGGAGGAATTTATTTTCCTTGTATCTTATATAGACGATATCTTGCTTGAAAGTGATTTTCTTGAATTACTACATAAGGTGAAGCAGATATTGTCAAAGCATTTCGACATGATTAATCTTAATAACGAGTTTTTTGTCCTAGGCATTGAGATCTATATGGATCATTCTTGCCACATATTGGGTTAATTCTAGAGGACATACATTGAGTGTATTCAGTATAAAGTGTTGCAATTCAGGAATTACTCCTGTAATTAAGAACAATAGACTGAATCTGTCATAGTGTCTTCATAAAGTTATGAAGAAAACACAAATAAAGAATGTACCATATCATGGTGCACTTAAAAGCATCAGTTTCGAGGTATTTAAAAGTGACAAAAGACTACATGCTAATTTATAAGCATATTCAAGATCTGCAGCTAGTAAAGCATTCAGATTCAGGCTTTGTTAGTTGTCAGGATGATGTGAAGTTGACAATTTCAGACATTTAAATATCTAAAGAGAAGTGCAGTACTATAGAAAAGCGTAAACAGAAATCTATGTAATCTTCGATAAAGAAAGCGAGTTTGTAGTATGCTTTTTAACTGCTACTCAAGTTATTTGGTTTCGGAATCTCATTAAAGAGTTGACCGTATTTAATTTTGTGGATAGGCCCATATAGTTGTATTGTGACTATAACTTTATAGTATTATTTATTAACAGCAGTAGAAGTCTCAGATGTCTAAACATCTATCGATTTAGTTTTTGACCATAAAGGTAACAGATGTAAGGGTGATACTATAAGAGAGCTTATTACACATATGATAAGGGTGCAGACTCACTAACTAAAGATCTTTGCTCATACACATTTAGATGACATGTCGCAAATATAAAGCATTCGGGGATGCTAATATGACATGTTAATTGATGGACTGAGTAAGCATCATGAGATGTTGTTGCTTAGTGGGAGCTGTTTTCCGCAGTTGCTCTAATAAAGTTTACATCTGTGTTTATTAGATTTTGTAATATTTTGGTATGTATCAATTCTATTGCATGCAATAAAACATTTATGATTACGATGATGTTCAATATATATATCAGGTGAAAATCTCAAGGAATCGTGTGAACCTTGAGTGATGGCTGAGACATTTATTTTTAGCCAAAATCATATGTCTTGTTACACGTAAAGTATAGTTAACTATAAAGGTAAGACATATGTTGGTTCGTTGGAATTGTAAATATGTTTTCTAGTGACACATCCAATTTCGTGACACATAAAGTGAGAGAATTGTGACTGACAAGGAGTACAACATATAAGGTGTATCTGTTATTTGAGATGTTATCCAATTGCCAAACTTCTATATCAAATCCATATCAGTAAATTTAAGAGTATTCGTGATCATGGATGGTTTTGTGTCTTCTGATGCAGTTACTGGTATGGTTCAGTATTTAAGACTTTATGAGATCGGATTGATTATTGAGAATTATCTCTATACCAATATAAAGATGCACATATGCAGTGCAATTTCAATTAAGATAGCCAAAGTGGGAGAATGTTGGAATAATTATAAAATATATTTGTTGTGGGCTTTATTAATTGTTATTGTAAATTAATTGGTCTAATAAAGAAATATATATATATATAGTTTCCTAATTCTAGTAAGATAATGGGTTGGATAATGTGGGCTGAGATAAACTTAATCTTTAATGAGGGGATAAGTTTCATTTTCTATAAAATAGAGCTCAAGTCCCTCCTCTAAACCCTAATGTCCACATAACCTCACATATAGAATCGTTTGAATCGATACGTGAGTGTCTCTTTCATTGAAGCCAGTGATAAAGGGAGTTCATAGAAGAGAAGCTCTTGGGTATCGGATCTCGCAATTCCGCATCAAGAACGATGAATCCGAAACAATGTGTATTAATTCTTTAACTCTATGGATTAGCGATTCGTGTATCTATACGTACGATTCTTGAGTCGTTGCATACGAATTAAAATCACAGCTTACAAATCGTACTTTATGGATGGAAACTTTGGTCTCTAAAAGACAATGTATAACAAAGAAAGTTCAAATTTGGCGACCGCTACTATTCAGAGTCTCTTATTCGGCGCCCACGCAGGTCACCCCGTGGTGAGTGAGAGCCTCATGGCTTTGGTTATACCGGGACAGTTTACATACATCCGTATATAGGGGAAAAATGGCAATTTTGAATAATACCTCAAAAGATCACTTTACGGATTAAAGAATCGAAACATTATAATCTCAATTTAGGAACGTCGGTAAGCGTTTTATCTTCCGATTTCTATGAATTAAGTCAGCGGAGAGTTTACGAGCACGACATTTTAATTACCATAAGATGAACTGGAAAATGAATGCTTTGGAGCATTTCACCACCATCGGTCTCGAGGGAAGTCACTGACGCCAACTTGTTTCTTCGGCTACAGCAACAGTTACATCCTCTGCTCTGCTTCGCAGAAACCATGGATGCCAAGTCCTTCCTCGCTTTGATCTGCCCTCTCTTCGGTGGGACTCTCGCCATTCTTCTCTTCTTTGATGATGATGATGATGATGATGGTGATGATGGTGTCTCCTTGTGCTGTTCTTTCATTGATCTGTTTTCCATTGCTCTGTAGCAAACTGGAGATATTGTCGCAGGGTAGAGAGAGGTAGAGAGAGGTAGAGAGAGAGAAAGGAGTCGACCAGAACATAAGGGAGATTGAATTGATGAGCTGACCGGCGAATGGTTCTATAAGGCCGGGACAACATGAATAGTTTAATTCGACTTGGGGCCAAAAGGAAAAAAAAGGGGAATTCTATTCCGATCCAATGAGAAATTCAATTTGGACAAAAGAAGGTTCTAAAAGGCAATCAGATACAGCTGTCCGCTTATTTCTCAAAAAAAAAAAAAAATATCAGGTTTAAATTGCCCATCTTATAAAATAAAAATTTATAGGAATTGAATTATCATCTTTCTTCAACAGTGAGGAAGACTTTGGCATGGTCAACTAGATTAGTCAAAGGGTCGTGAGTCCCACTTTTGACCATAAAGCAAGTCAAAATTGACTAGTCCGCAGAAGACAAGATCCAGCTATTCTTGCCAGCGCAGCTTCTAGACTTATAGTTAAGATGGCTTTGATGTTTGGTCAGTTTGTCTTTATATGGCGACATTTGTGGATTCAAAGACTACCCACAATTGTCGGGTTTGAGAGAGAGAGATTTGAATTTGAATCTTAATTATACAATCAAGTTCAATATATCACGTCTTTAACATAAGTTTTCTTGCACGATTGAGTAAGCATTGCCCGTCACAAACGAGAATATTGCCTAATTACTTCAACGGGTCTTTTTGCGCTTATTTAGAATCTTCGAGTGTAGCAGTCATGGCTAAATTTGACATTTAGTTTGATGGATCTCCACATAGCCGGATCTCCATGCCTCCACTCCTTGAATTGATGATAATCATTTAATATTTCACACAAGGTTCGGAACTTTTGCAATCTCAATTTTTTTTTTTTGGTCTACGTTTACAGTTGTCTTACTGATTAATTTCTGAAAAGGCGAACCACACACTACAAACTGTAAATATTCTCATGTTATAACCAACATCCGAGTTTCGACTTTCACCACGTGAAGCGGGAAATCCACGAACCCAAAATTCACTTAATCAAGATGAACTTCCTTGTCCTAAGAAAGAGTGTTCGAAATCCTCTTGCCTAGCAATCAAATTCCATTTTTCATTGCTAAAGTCAACGGATAAAAATTTGATTTTCTTTTCGTCAAAACAAACATTTCACTGCACTATCCAACACTTTCGAGCAAAGTTGGTGGGCTTCCAAACATACCTAATTGAGGTTCATTGGCCTGTTTCCTCGACCGCGTTGGAAAAGTGGGTCTCGACGGCCACAAAAAGCCAGGAAGCTTGATCCACGATGACGAGTTCACTCCTGAATCAAAGAGTTGAATCACCCGTTTTATCCATTCTAGCGATTTCCTAGCTCGAGATCCGGATGTTTATTCTCGAATCTGACCATGTTTCCTCTTTCTAGTTGTGTAACAGCAGGAGATGCTTTGTGTTTTCAGCCTTCAGGGTGTCTTTGGCACAAAGGGTAGAACGGGTCGAGCAAGGCCTTTCTTATATAAATTCTCTTGCGTAGGAACTGTGTTTTGACAGAGACACTCCACAAGAAGAGTCAAATTCTTCGGTTGGGAGTTCAATTTCCTAATCTTCGTCCATAAGGTCCCTGGGGTCTAAAAGGAGGAAGATGCTTGATTTGTGCTGTGTTGGAGGACCGTCTCTCCCATCGATTGTTCTCAACTTTTTACTGAGTTTGCTCCTGATTTGTGACCGGCCCTCGCTAGTTTTGTCTTTCCCAGGGATATGATAAAGAGGAATGGTCAACAATTCAATCACCATGTGCTCTTCGAATAAGCTATTCAGCATACGCTCTATCCACCTGGTGATTAACTCTGCCACTCTTATAGAATCTCCTTGTTTGTAGATCCTCCAATTAGGCCATCTTTCAGCCACCCATCTTTGGTGTGTAGAATTTGTTGTTCCACGTCGCTTGATAACTAGTCATATATGCTCTTTATATTCATGTAACCTCCACCCTCCATTAGTCAAATTCGTTTTAACAAACGACTCCTAGGCCGAGGAGATTGTGAAAGTGTCCATGCTTGCTTTTGCCCATTATAGGATCGCCCGCTTCTTTCGTGCATGCCGGACTTGAATCTCCCGTTGGATCTCATTACAGGTTGTAGATATCAGCTTCTCTTGCCAATTGCGCATTGGAAAAAGGCTTGTACGACTGTGTTTTGATCAAGATCTCATTGCCAACTTTAGACATCAGCTCCTCTTTTCAACCTTCCAATTTCATGTTTACCCTTGTTAAAATCCAAGTAAACATTTGCTTCTTTGGCTGATCAAATATTAAGTATTTCCCCACTTTCTCAATTTTTGGTGCTCTTAGCTCCTAAGCCATATTTCTTCCAAGATTTTGGAGGCAACCATTACCGAAACAAATTTCATAATTATTCAAATTAATGGCTTGGCTTGCATCGGAGCAATAGTAATTTAGAACAACTACTAGATTCTTATTATCTTTTTATCTTCCCATCCAAAAATAAAGATATAATCGTCTGCAAACAACAAAAGAGATAAAACTAACACACAATCTTTACAAATAAAAGTCATTGAAAATCTCTCATAGGGGCACATTATGTTGTTGGATTTTGAGGGTGTATAGGAAATAACATGGTTCGCCCATATAGGGTATCCCACCCCTGGCAATTATCTATTTTAAAAGTGACATATGATTGCATCCTTTCGTCGTTTTTTTTTTTTTAAAGAGGAATGACGTTCCTCTTATGCTCCGTAGAAAATACGAAGAACAGAGACGACGACGCCGTCGCCGATTCTCCCTTCTCCTTTTCGGAACATCAAACGTATGACAGATTCTCTCGACTGCATTGTTGCTCTTAATCTGTGAAAACACGAGGTATGTCCATTCTGTGATATACTTTTCCAATCACTGCCTCAATACAAATCCTAAGGCTGTTAATCTAGAGTAATTCTGTTGTTTGTAATCGGGATTTGTTCCCTTCATACCTCATCACCATTCATTCGGCAGTGAATTAGAGAAAAGCTCTCAAATCGGCCAATTATGCTACAAGCTTCGTTGATAAGTGTCACAATATGAGTATCGATGGAAAGCTAAAGGGAGGAAGATTTGTATTGCTTTCACATATTGAAATGTATGAATACAGCCCTATTTATAGTACACAGAGTCTAATTAATCTCGGTAAGAAATTTACAGAGAAGGAAAATACTCTAGTGAATCAATTAAACGCAATCATATCAATGTACGATATCAATCGGTCGTCACAGTATCTTCATTATATCAATTAGAGATAACCATGTCTCCAACACTCCCCCTCAATTTGGTGGTCTATACACATCGAGAATGCCTAACTTACTTAGTAGATATGTATGTTGTCTTTGACAAAGAGGTTTGACGAAGATGTTTGCAGGTTGCTCTGTTGTTCTAATTACTTTTGTCTTGATCACTCCATCTTGGATTTTATCTCCGATGAAATAACAATCTACTTCAATATGCTTCGTTCTTTCATAAAAAAATGGATTTACTGTGAGTTTAAGAGCAACATCATTGTCATAAAACAAATTATTGGTTCCCTTACCCATACGCCAAGATCTCCAAGCAATTCTCTTATCCAAGTAATAGCACAACTAGTTTTTGCCATTGCTCGATATTCTGCCTCAGTGGATGATAATAAAACAATAGATTGTTTCTTTATTTTCCATGAGAATAGTGAGTTTCCCAATTTGACGCAGAATTCGACAACATATTTTCTACTCATAGGACGAGTAGCATAATCTGTGTCGCAATATGTTGTCATCTCCTTATTGTTATCTCGAGATAGTAGTATACTCAATCCTGAACATCCTTTTAAGTTTTACTACTTTCAATGCAGCATTCATGTGGGACTGTTTTGGGTCATGCATGAATTGACTGAGAAATTTACCGCATAGCATATATCAGGTTTGGTTATAGTGAGGTAGATAAGCTTCCCAATAAGTCTCTGATATGCAGAAGGATCCTTGAGTAAGGGATCCTCATTCATTGGTGACAATTCCTTATCGTATTCAGCCGTCGTTAATTTAGAATTCTATTTAATGGGAATAACAGCTGGTTTGGAGCCCGATAGCCCTGCTTCCGATATGATTTCTATGGCAAATTTGTGCCGATTAAGACAAATTTCTTTATCTGCTCGTGCAATTTCAATCCCAAGAAAATATTTAGGAGGTCCCAAATCTTTAATATGGAAAGTGGAATGCAGGTAATTCCTGAATTCCTCGATGGCATATTCATCATTCCCCATAATTAGTATATCATCAACATATATTAGCTGGTAAATAGATGATGTACCTCCAATCCATGTGAATAAGGTATAATCGTGTTTTGATTGCTTGAATTTTGCAGCTGTGAATACATTCGTAAATTTAGCATACCATTGATGAGAAGCTTGTTTGAGTCCATATAGGGATTTGCGGAAGCGACATACTCGATCGCCCCTCTATCTGCGTAAACCCGATAGAAGATCCATATAAATTTCATCTTCTAAATCTTCATGAAGAAACACATTGTGAACATCCATTTGATGTAAAGGCTAATCACGGAGGGCAGCAATTGAGAGAAAAGATCGAACAGTGACTTCCTTTGCTACTAGGAAAAATGTCTCTTGATAGTTAAAACATTCTCGCTGTGTGAACCCCTTGCCTACTAGTCTAGCCTTATAATGCTCAATGGAACCATCTGCTTTATATTTGATTTTATACACCCACTTACACCCAATGGGCCACCGATGTGGTGGTAAAGAGATGACATCTCATGTTTTATTCTCCATTAGAGCTTGTAGCTCATCTTTCATCGCTTGCTGCCAGTGGAGATCTTTGGCGGCCTCGTTGTATGTGGACGTTTCCTGTTCCTCAGATATTCTACTAATGCAGCATATATGTTCTAGTGATAAACGAGCATAGCAAACATAAGAAGAGATTGGATAGCATGTACGAGATGAGTTCAAGGTAGAACAAATATGGTCCTTCATCCATGTCGGTGGTCTTGTCGCACAGCCTGAACGTCGAAGAGGAGCAGGATCGGATGGATTAGCATCGAGCAGTCCAGGAGGGATATGATCCAGAGATTGTGATGAACGAGTTATAGAATCCTCATATATTGGTGTCTCGTTGTCCATTTCCCCTAACGAACTTGGACTAGGTGCTGGAGATCCCACGGGAGATGACATTTGAGGAACCATAACCATCTGTGAATGTGGTAGATCTTCTTCACTCAAGAATTGACGAGAATTGATAGTTTGTTCCTGTTTTTTCGCTGAAGACTTTTCATCTTGGAAAGGAAAAATATTTTCATGAAAAATAACATCCATACTAACAAAGAATCGTCCAATCGAAGGATCAAAAACCTAATATCCCTTCTGAAGAGTAGGGTATTCCATAAATATGCACTTAAGGGCATAGGGACTCAATTTGTCCCGGGAGCCCACGGTAGATGCATAACATAAGCAGTCAAAGACACGGAGGTGATGCATATCTGGCTTTTTGCCAAAGAGTAGCTCGAAAGGAGTTTGTCCATTTAGGATCCGAGTTGGCATTTGATTGATCAAGTATGTTGCTGTGACCACACAGTCTCCCTAGAAAGTTTCAGGAATGGAAGCTTGATATTTGATGGCACGAGCAACCTCTAAGAGATGACGATGCTTTCTCTCGATAATCCCGTTTTATTGAGGTGTGTAAATACAGGAAGTTTCATGGAGGATGACATTTGAAACAAATAGGGAGGAACACTCATGATTAAAGAATTCACGTGCGTTATCAGTTCGAACCTTTTGCATAGATTTATGGAACCGATTTTTAACTAAGGCAAGAAAATTCTTCACATGGGAACTGACTTGACCCTTAGATTGCATTAGGAAAATCCAAGTCGCATGTGTATAACCATCCACAATCGTGAGGAAAAAAGAAGATCCATCACAGTGTGGTGTGTGATATGGTCCCCAAATATCCATATGTAAGAGAGAAAAAGCCGTATAGGCAAGTGAAGTGCTCTTTGAAAAAGTTAATCTTGATTGTTTTGTTAGAGGATAAATCGAACATTTTGGATGAGGAAAAGAAGCACTATGACCTAAACGCTGATGAGGCAGAATAATATTTTTATTAATGTTGGCATTACACAAGATGCCTTTATTCAAGGGAAAAAAAATGAAACATCAAGATTTCTGCCAAGTGCAGCCCAAAAATAGATTCCCTTGTGAATTTTACCCAAGCCCATCACTAGGGCCTGAAAGAAGCAAACGTCAGAATCGAAGAGGACACGACATGAATTGTTTTTACAAAGCTTGAAAACTAAAATGAGATTAAATTGGAATTCAAGCATAAGCAGAACATTTCTCAACATGATGGACTGGCTGAGTGAAACATTGCCAATTTTAGTGACGAAGGTATTGTTTCTATTTGGGAGACGTACTGAGCTATAAGGAGATGATTCATGAATATCAAAAAGGAAACGTTCATCAAAGACTATGTGGTCACTAGCACTTGAATCAATAATCCATGCTTTATTTGAAATGGAGATTAAGCAATGAGAAATACCTGCATAACTGTTTATCCTATCCTTCACTCCCAATTGACTTAAAGCTCTCATAATTTTTTGGAATTGATCATCATTGATAGGCTGATGAACTTTGGCATGTGCTGCGATGGAGATATCTCGTTCCTTTCTTTCTTTATCTGTTGGCTTTCCATGAAAATTCTAGCAATTCTCCCGAGTGTGATAAGGAGGCTTGCAAAAATCACAAAATTTACCTTTGCCTTAGTTGGAATTTTGGGCATATGATTTATTTGAGGGAGAATTATGGCGGTTAGATCCCTTCCACATAGGCGTTGATCTGGGGTGATATGCATCGTCCGATTTGGGCGCTGCGAAGATGAGCCGTCCATTATCTGATCGTGTAAAGTAGTTAGAGCCGTCCGATTTCATGAGTCCAAGGCCATCTGATTGAGCAAACAGGTCGGAGCCACTTGATTTAGAAGAGATTAGGTTGTCGTCTTTACCTAAGAGCCCTAGTGTTGCGAGCGATGTGCTGCATCCGCCATTGCCAGACCTCACCGCGAGCAGCCGTTGTTCAGGCGTGGCTTTGGCCGCGAGGACGACGTGGTCTCCGATTTGCAGATATTCCGAGGACGCTAATCGTTGTGATTCTTCCTGAACTGCAAGCTGATACATTCGGTCAAGAAGGGACGGGCTCCATGGCGAGGATTTGGCCGCGAAATGGTAAGTAACTCTCATTCAAGATAAGCAAAAAAACGAGTTACCTTCTCCCTGTCCTTGATTGCTCGATATTGAGCTAGAGTCCCATCTGGTCCCTCTAATTTTTCTTCAGCCATTTCTAGCTCATTCCAAAACCCAGATACTATGTGAATCCTTTGGGGCTGATTCAAGATCTCACTTTTCACATTCCATTTACACCAACTCCTAAGGAGTTGGCTTGCTGATTCCACGACGTTTGCTGGCTCAGGTTTACACCAAGAGTGCCATAAATTGTGTATGACGCTCATTTAAGTGCTATAACCTTTTTTTCGCTCACTTAAATATCAAATCGAAGCAAAACTGATTACTTGAGTATCAATTTCAAAAAATTCCCCTGCATGAATTTTCTTAATTAATTTTTATTAATTTTTCGTCACATGTAGATTTTTTTTATCATTATTTCACATTATTTTTCATTGTCATTTCATTTTTCTTTTGTTTTTATTTTATTTTATTTTTACATTGGCTGGTGAGAGTCAATCTTTGGCCATGAATCCTCTATTGAAGGGCGAGGGCCGCGATGGCCATGGGCTAGGGCTGTCATGGCCATCAGTGAGGGCACGAAAACCCTTGTCAGATCTAGGTGAGGGCCATCGCGACCCTGCCGATCCTCGCCCATGAATGTCGTAGCCCTTCTAACTGCAGCCGAGAATGAGGCGGCCCTTGCCCCTCGGCGAGGAATTCATGGTTGGTTGGCGAGGGTAGCTGATGAAACTTGTCAGCCAATGTTAAAAATCAGAAAAAAAAAATAGAGGAAAATAAAAAAATTTCAAAATAAACAAAAAAATAAATATATTCTAAAAAATATTTAAAAAATTCAAAAAAATTGAGCTAGTAATGCCACGTCAAGCTTTTCAGCGGTCATGCAGGATTTTCAGCAAGTCAAATTGCCGGTGACACAAAATTGATCGATTTTTAAAAGTTGTGGTACTCAGTTGAGTGAAAAAAAAAAAAATGAGGCATATACAAAGCAGTAATACTCGTAGACAGTAGTATGCTTACTTACCTCAACCGTTCGAAAAATGATTTCATTCCTCTCTTTCCCAATACCCCCACATAACTGCAGTTACCAATTCGAAGGACGGTAATTGGGTCGATTTTCTTTCGAATTTGAGTACCCTTTCTTCTATTCTGGATAAACCCCTCCTTGATATGTTGATTCGTCGTGCGGGGTTGGACCAGACTTCCAGATGTCTGCTCCGCAAAATCTCTCTTCGTTCCTTCCTGCTCCCCTTCATGTGCGACCGCTTGGTTGGGAGCTGGGATTGGACAGTGAATCCCGCTCCACGCCCGATCCAGGAGAGGCCGTGGCTGGTCGCGAGACACCAGATCTGAGGAACTTCGAAGGTCACTTTCCATGGGGGGTTTCCTACGGGAGTCCAGAGACGCACGCCTGAGGTCCTGCGACCTCGGTGTTGGCTCCTCTAAGGTTGCGCGACCTCGGCGTCGTCTCGCCTGAGGTTGGGCCGCCGCTTGAATGCCAGATCAAGGAGAGGTCGTGGTTGGTCGCGAGACGCCAGATCTGAGGGCGACGAAATTCGAAGGTCACTTTCCATGGGGGCTTTCTTGGTTACGGAGGGCGTCGAAGGTTGGTGGCACTGTTCTTGAAGAGGGTTGCAGACCACCATAGCCATGGAAATGAGCTTCGAACGACCAGATCTGAAGACGTTTCAAAGTTGCTTTGCAAAAATGAGTTATCCAAACACCACCCAAGCTTTTACCGGATACACCGTCACTCGAAGGTCCTTGGGAAAATGGCTTTGCATTCCCCCAAAATGTAGCCAAACGCAGCCGATGTCCATTTCCTTTCCATGTGAAAATACAGTGGTAAGTGCGCCGAGCAGTGACGTTAATGCAAACATTTACTGCGGGCTCTTCTGTCCATCTCTTAGTTGTAGCTGAGAATCTAGCGAATTTAACTGTGCTGTGTAGAGTGCTTTAAAAAAAAAAAAAAACTGTGCTTGCAAAAGGTTATTGCCAAATCGTCTAAAACCTTGGCTTCCTCAATTGATAGCTACTGAGCAAGGTGCTCTTATTAGCGGCCATCGGATTCAAGACAGTGTTTTCTTAATTACTTTGATTCTTGCCAAGAGTTAATATGAAATTGGAGCGCTGGAAAGAGAACTTGATATCTAAAGCAACGAAAGAGATAATGGTCAAGACAGTAGTCCAAGCATTGCCCTAGGATGCCGTGTCAATTTTCAGATTCCTTCCGCACCTCCTTTTTTGTGAAAACAGAATTCGCAAGATAAGATGCGTTTATTGGAAGAAATGGGAAGCGTGAAAATCATGAAAACCTAGTGACAATTAACAAAGCTATGCTAGGTAAACAAGCTTAGAGACTAGCACAAGACCCCAATGCCTTATGGTTCAAATTAATGAAAGGTTTTTACTCAAACTTGGGGACTGTTTGTTTCGTGAATAATATGATTGCTCGTAAAGATTAAAATAATTGACCAAATGTTTTCATTGTTGATAATACTTTGTAACTCATAGTTTTCGTGGACGATGAACATGTTTTCCTGTTGGTTCATTTTTTTGAAGCCATCGTCTTCATAAAAATATTTTCGGAAAAGTTGCACTGTTCCATAAGATCGTTGTCGTTGTAGTCTGATTTGCGTCCTTACTAGGTAAACGAGGCATGGAGTTGATACAACACACCATCAACGTTTGGTGTGACAACCAACATTTATGAAGCTCCATGATCTACCAAACCAACCCCAGTAAATTGCGGGCACATAGTGTTAAAATGAGACGCCGGATCCATCTATATTATGCCGTGCGGGACTCATCTGATTCCTGAGAGAGAGCGAGAGAGCAAAAGAGGGACCGAAATTGGTTCGATGGATGATCATCAGTTGGAGCCATCAGGCTCAAGGAAACTGCATGCCAACTGTTTTCCGTTCCCTGCGCAAAGCCACATTAGCGCAATGCTCAAATTGGCAAAATATCTGCATCACAAGGGCTTCTACATCACCTTCGTCAACACCGACTTTAACCACGCACGGTTGCTCAAAGCGAGAGCCGGAGGTCCTATCAGTGCCGTGGAGGGGGACTCTTTGAATTGCACTCGTTTTCGGTTCTTGACGGTACCCGATGGGCTTCCTCCTACGGACGCGGACGCCACGCAAGACCTGGCAGCGATCTGTGACTCAGTGAGGAAGTACATGGTGGCTCCTTTCTCCGATCTCGTATCCAATCTTCTTTGTCACGCTTCCGATGCTCCCACGGCAACTGGTACTACCAGCTTTCCTCCGGTTTCTTGCATCTTGGCCGATGGTTTCATGCCATTTACTGCATGTCCGGCCGCTGAGAAGTTTGAGATCCCCCTCATAAATTTGTGGACAATCCCGGCCTGTGCCCTCATGGGGTTCATGCAGTTTCGCACCCTCAAGGATAAAGGTCTCATACCTTTCCCAGGTAAATACATGAGTTGCTATCAGAGACTTCTTGTAGTTGAATATGCAAAGAGTTTCTCTCATGTGTATTTATCCAGTAAAATTAGAGTGTTTCTCTTGCACGCGCAGATAAATCCTCTCTAAGTAGTGGCTATTTGGACATCCCCATCGATTGGATCCCTGGCATGAAGAACATGAGGCTGCGCGACATGCCCAGCTTTTGCCGCGTCACCGACCCTGACGACACCTTATTCAACTACGCCATGGAAGCGGCTGAGAGAGCTCGTGGAGCCACAGCCACCGTCATTCACACTTTTGAAGCGCTCGAGCCACATGTGTTGAGTGCTCTGTCCTCTTTGGTCCCCCAACTTCACGCAGTGGGCCCATTCCAGCTAATTCCCGAAAACGGCCGGTCATACGTCCTGAAGAAAATCGAATGCAATCTATGGAAAGTGCACAGCGAATGCATCCAACGGCTGGACTCGAAGAGACCCAGATCGGTGCCCTATATCAACTTTGGGAGTGTAGCGTTTGTGACCAATCAGCAGCTGTTAGAGTTTGCGATGGGACTTGTCAATAGCGAACAATGCTTCTTGTGGGTCATAAGGCCAGACCTTGTGAGGAATGCAAGTGGAATGGACTTTCCTGACGAGTTTCTTCAAGAAATCACGAGAGGGAAGGGTCTTATCTCGGGTTGGTGCCCGCAGGAGAAGGTTCTGAACCACCCTTCCATTGGAGGGTTCTTGACCCACTGCGGGTGGAACTCGACCCTCGAGAGCTTGTCGGCCGGAGTGGCGATGCTCTGCTGGTCATGTCTGGCCGACCAACAGACGGTTTGCAAGTATATTTGTGATGAGTGGGAGGCTGGGTTGGAGATCAGGAGCGATGTGAAGAGAGAGGAAGTAGAGAGTCTTGTGAGGGAGTTGATAATGGAAGGAGAGAAGGGGAAGAAGATTAAGAAGAGGGCCATGGAGTGGAAGGAACTCGCAGTGCAGGTGGTCGGTCCACGCGGGTCCTCTTCCATTAGTTTGGACATGATTATCAAGGATGTCTTGTCTATTTAATTAGATGGTTGTGTAGAGTCGTACAACTAAAATTTACAAGTTGTTTGTGTTCTCCGGTCGTGATTTTAGTAATATGTGTCACTAAGCCATCATTGAAAAGAAATTAACAATTTTGTATGTAAATTTGGTACTACGATGAAGGAGGCAATTCTAGTAGGGTTGGACTGATTTATCTTCAACCCAGCTAGATTAGTCTAGCTCATGTACCTATTTTATTGTTTTACCAAACCCAACTGGACTAAGGTAATGGGGTCTCAAGATTCTGTCAACACTACTCGTTTATGAATTTCTCCTATCAAATGTATCTAAATAGACAGTTTGAAAAATCTCTACCTACTTATGATCCTATGATATTTGGCTTTGACATTTGAGGTTGAATATATTGTGTTTCATGCAAAGCCAGCCACTTTCAATAATGTGAAGTATCGACCGAAAAAACAAAAACTGGGATACAAGGTTTTTTTTTTTTTTTTTTGGGTGGGAGGTTGGAAGGAACGTGTTTACCTTAAAAATCGAAATCGGACCATTCAGTTTATGTTTGGTAGCTATCGAGATTACACCTGCATTGCATTTAATTGGAGGTCTATTCAGTTTAGTGTTTGAAGAGAGTGATTGTTCTTAGCAAACGTGAAAGTAGGAAAAAATTTTCTGTAGGATAATATACTCTAAACTAATCCTAAGAGACCTATTTGGCCTAAATGTATTGCTTCAAAGAGATATATATCTGAACACTGAATTATGACCAGCATAAGAAAAACACTCTATGTTTCAGAAACAAATGTCTTCTAAATTACAATCAAAAGTGACAATACTGTGTCTATTCAAATACACATAATCTGAATAGAAGTGCAGGTTCATGCTAGTAAAGGAACGAAAAAGGTACTATTTATTTACACTATTTAAATCATACATAATATTTCAATGAACTCAATGGCATTACGAATATCTTCTTCTTCTTCTTCTTCTTTTAAAGAGAGGTATATAGATTGTATCATTTTCTTCTACAACCAAAAACTATGATTTTGAAGACAATAATCTAACCATTAATCAGGTATGTTTTGCATGTAGTTTACGAAGAAGCAAATATTCAATGACTAAGGGTGATCAAGGTAACACTGATGTTTCAGAAATCAACTTTTTGTCAGAAGTCTATTCCGAAAATTATTTCTGATTAGAGAAATTCATTTGGTAACGGTTAAAAATTTTTACTTCTAAAACATTATTAACACAAAATTTTCTATGAAGAATGTATTGTCGGCGGCCGAAAAATTTCTACTTCATTTTTTAAATATACGATATACTAAAAATTTGCTTGTAGAAAGAGAAATGTTCGATGCACTAATCAACTAAACTAATTATAATCAATCGCGACGAACAGATTGTTATCGATGAAAATAGTGTGACCTTGAAACGGTTGGATTACCAGGATTCCATTGGCGCAAAAATCGAGTTAATGGGAGATCAGATGAAAAAGTTATGTTTGATCAAAGTTTAGCCAAATTCGATAGATACCGTGTATTGGAAGAAAAATACATTTCTCCTTGAATATTTTTTTAATGCCAAGATAGCAAGGGACACACACGGGCATAGAGAGAAAGGAAAATAATAAAACAAAACTATTCATTTTTGAGTTTCTCAAATGCTGCATTGAATCACAATATTACATGGGGCGTACTTTCTCCTCATCGACATGTATGGCGGAAAAGTCTAGGAATGTATTTGAGACTTGGTCGAGCAATGTCCACATGCTCGTGAAATCAAATCTACACAAATAATTGGAAAGAATTGCTAGTGTGCCTAAATTGTCTGCGGGGATGCAAAGCGACATACAACCTCCAACGCTTGCCACACCAAATCACGAATAAGGGTGAGATAGCGAGAATCAATATCTCCATCCTAAGAAGGGAAAAAGGAAACTCGCGAAGGAAATCATGAGAACGGTCCTTGTAAAATCCTCATCTGCTTTGTCGCCAATCGAATCCAATCTGTCCTTAAGACATCTATAAAGTAGTCTTTCTAGCGTTATGATTGGCCTGGTAATAAATTTTCAAATACGAGACATGTTTCCCAACGAAGCGACGTCCATGGGAGTCATTGAAATTTAATAAATATCAAGTTGGAAGGCATGCCTCTCACCTCCATTTTTCTATCAATTCAGTTAAGAGAGTCTTGCTGACGTCGTGGCTTGATATTACCAGGAGCTTACCAAAGCCGGTCCTCATTAACGAGTACCGTTGATTGGCGCTTAAACTTCTCTAAGTCTAACCGTAAAGGACCCTGTCAAAAGTGCGATGTCGATGGCCGGCATATCCTTGACATGAAGCTTTTCTTTCATTGGGGAATAACGGCAAAAGTACACTTTTAGTGCTAAAAGTTGTGTACGGAGAACAATTTGATGCAAAAAATTTCAATCGGATCACTTTGTGTGACAAAAGTTGGCGCTCACGTTTGAGAAGAAGAGATTTTTGTGGTGGTGAATATTATAGATTGCATGAGTCTCCTCCTTAGCCGATCACCTCCTCATTGTACGGCTATTATAAAGTCTTCTTCTTCCAAAGTACAACCTTGTATAGTTTATAATTTCTCTATTGTTCTCATTATTCTTTAAGTGACCGTATCCATTGTGGCAAGTCCTTAAATACTCTACCACATGAGATTAGCTCACATTCAATATCGAGACCTTTTTGCCTCGATGTATATTTTGACCACATCGACCTCTTTGCACATCACCTCTTCTATTTATGCTCCCTTGGCGCTTAATATTTACAAGCGGACTTTCATTTTGCTGCTCCCAAACTCCGGTATTACTAATCTCGGCTTAAATCCAAAAGCCATCTCAAGTTCTAATTTCATATGAACTTCTTTGTACATTCCCACTTCTTCCATTGTCACCATCCTAGGGACTTAATTTCTCACGCCGTAAGTTAGTTTTTTCAATTTCCTTTCTAATCTCCTTACCTTAGCTCCGTATTAAACCTTGAGTCCTTGTATTAAGAGTTGTGACATTCTGATTTTTCTGTCATTTCAAGACTCAGTAACGAATAATTGTCTAACGATGTATTTCAGTCGTATTTCACTCGGATTTAATCAATCTTGAGTTGATTGACCAAAAGAGAAAGGTTAACGCGAGATGAGGCACGTGGACCTAGGGAATTCGAATAGGAAATGACACTTTGACCATAAGGATTGTCGAGGGGACATTTAGAGTCATAAAAGGCCGATCTAAGAACGATTAAGGAATATATTGCTAGTGTTATATGATTGGAGTGCGGGTGATGCCGCTTAAACCAATATATAATTTACAAAATTTTCTTAAATCGAACAGTGACGATCGAGACCATCGGAACTAGTGATAGTCCCTCACAATTACATGACAACCAAATTCGCCATAAATTGACGAGCCCTAATTGTGATATGAGTCACAAGATCGATAAGCGTAATGTCTACAAAAGCCGTTCGTCAGCTCGGGATAGGTTGGAATCGTATTGGATAGAGAAATGATTTAGAAACAAGTCTTGAAATTTGAAAATGGAGAATCAAGGATTCCAACATTACAATTGGATTGGTCGTTGCCTTATTGAAAAAATTGAGAATCAGAAAAACGACGTTCTGGACGTCAGGGGTAAAATTACCATTTTGCC
This sequence comes from Rhodomyrtus tomentosa, assembly GCA_028455895.1. Lineage (NCBI taxonomy): Eukaryota > Viridiplantae > Streptophyta > Magnoliopsida > Myrtales > Myrtaceae > Rhodomyrtus > Rhodomyrtus tomentosa. Next base: position 12,544,178 of record JAPCWY010000009.1, on the reverse strand, counting down.
CCTCAAGCCCTAACCTTGCCTATGTTATTGGATGAGGGCATTTTGGTTATAAACCACACCCAAGATTACCGAAAATTTGAAGAAGCCATAGCAATTGGATGAGCTTTGATTGACACATTGGACAAGTGTCATGAGATTAGCCTTGAGTTGATAGGTTCACTTTTAACGTACCATTCAACTCAAGTTGATTCATGGATTTGTGTACATACCACTCTCTCTCTCTCCTCTTGGCCGAAACCCCCACCAATCTGCTCTTCATCTTCTTTTTCTTCCCTTCCTTCTTGCCGATCGCCCACTACCCGACCGGTTCTGCCGCCGCTGTTCACTGCCGTCGACCGCCACTTCCGGTGACTTCTAGCGCCGAGCCGACCACCTACTCCTTCCTCATCCTCTTGCTGGAGTTTTCGAAGTGGAAGCAAGCCATTTGGCTCAGTGAGGAGCTCCGACCAGCCGATCTCCTGAAAGTCGACGAAAATCATCGCAACTAGAGGTAAGCCACGTGTTAGACCTCTTAGGACCCTGAAATCTTGGAGTTTTTCAACCAAATTTTGTGGACATCTAGGGGACACATAAAATGAGCCGTGGTAAAAATTTTGGGTTAATTTGATGGAGTTTTGATCCCAAATGGGTCTTGTGTTTGAAGGGCCAGAAATGATCGGTTGAAGATTGGGGAGGACCGACGCCATTCAAGAACTTTCCGGCGTCACCTTGGCTCCAAATTTTCGGTGAGCTTCCCCAACCCCTAGAACTACATGTTAGCAAGTAGATTATTGAATAAATTGAGGATTTGAGATAGTTTAAGGGCTGATTAGTTGGGGTACACAAAGAATCGAAAATGCCCGGTTCTGTTCTGTGCATGCCGGTTCTGTTGAGAGCCATTGGCGTTGAAATTGAGTCTTAAATTCATCATTGAGACATGATAGGATGTTGAGGAACATGTCAATAAGGTTTATGTCCCATGGATCGGTGAATTGAGCAAGAAAAATTGACAATTGGATGAATTTCATTAGGTTGCACGGTTGAGTTGTCCTTGGACTATTTGGACCGAACTCCTGAGGTGCTTGGGAGAAGGATTGTGTTGCATTAAGCTTGAGATAAGGGGATTCTAAACCTTTGATAAGAGGATTGGACTCAATTGGGCGAGTCGAATGCAAGTTTGCTTAATTCTTGGAAGATTTTAAGGTGATTATTCATTGTACGTCCTAGGAGGATATAGATGACTCAAATGCTGGACCATGCTTATGCCTTGAGTGATTTGTTGCGTTTGAGTGTTGAACTTGATTGCTTCGTATGCCATAAGTGTGTTATTCGTGCATGAGTTGCACTTGATCGTGTGTGATATACATTAAATGAACTTATGGCTTATCTAAGGAGTTGTGACACCCTGAAGCGTACAAGACGCGGGGTTGTGTGGCTGAATGCCCTGAGGCGCGGGGTTTGAATTGAATGGCACCCTAAGGCGTATGAGACGCGGGGTTGAGAAGACCATAGTCCTGATGCGTTGGAACGCGGAATGGAGTTGTGATGTGTCGATACAGGCATAGAGTAACATTGAAAACTTGATGCGTTTACCCGGGTTTATCAATGAGACGATCTGATGCGTTCTAAACGTGGGCATGAAAGTGAGGAGGCTGGAAAATGGTGGAAGGTGCAATCTGGTTTGAAATGCATGCTTGAGTTTAATGATGTGATAAGATGCCTATGTGATAAGATGCCTTGATTGAATGCTTGACATCTGTGTGTTGCTTTATGAAAGTGGAATGCCTCATGCGATTTTGTATGAATTGTTTACGTTTGCTTTTGCCTGAGTGGACTGTCAGCCTAACCTAGGATTAGGACCCACCTTACTGAGATGCATATCTCACCCCGTTGTGGGACCCCCTTCTTTATAGATTCTAGGCCTTGAGGATGTGGCCCATTAGGTTTGGTGATCCCAAAGAGATGTCGGTTTATTTTGACGAGTTCCCTAACGGGCAGGGGACCATCTATGTTAGGAAGTATACAGACGTTTGGGTAGATGAGGGTGGTAGTAGCTGGAAGGTTCATAGATATGAGGTCTGATTTAGTAAGGTAGGAGATGTTTTCACAGGGCCACTGAAGCCTATTGAGGTGCCTCATGGAGTAATCCCTAGCTGGTGCCATTCCACCCGAGATTCAATGGAGGCTGAGGGGTCAGTCGTCGGTTTGAGGAACGGTCCTAAGAGGACCCTGACCTTGGAGGATACGGAGGAGGTCATAGTGGTCGAGGCCACCGAGGATGACTTGGTGGAGCCGTCCGCAGACGAGACCCTCGAGGATACGGTGGAGATTTGGTCAGAGACTTTCTTGGAGTATGAGCCTACCGAGGAGGCCGAGGAGACTAATGACTCCAGTAGCTCGACTTAGGAGCTCCTGGTTTACTAGTCTGACATTTTGACGGTGACTCTGATGCCTGTTCCTTTTTGGTGATGATGATGGACCTCTTTTGTACTCACCCTGTCACCCCTACTGACGAGCAGATCTGGTTTACTATGCTATTGTATGAACATTTGGATCTTATGTATTATTAGTGTTCTCGTTACCCAAGTCCCATTTTATATTTGTACGGAGGAGTTATTATATCGTCGCATCCACGTGTTTGCTTTTTATATGGTGTGTCTCTCGAACCATGTTTGAATCTTAGGATCTCGAGAGATAGTTTGTGCTTGTAGGGAGTCGCACGTTCGTGCCCGGGGCGCGGGGTGTGACAAGAGTCTAGCAAACGGGGGATGCCACAATTTCTCCCATCCTTATAAAATTTCATCCCCGAAATTTGATGCTAGCTTCTTTGGAGGTCTTTAATGAGGCTAACAAAATTTTAATCCCAAATGACGTCCAGTTGTGGAAAAAATGTTTTCGTTATATTGCATTTACAAGGTATAGATTTACAAATGTACATCCACAATCTTGGGGGTCGATCCAGTGACCACCTTCTCAAACCATGTCATTCCCGGGATGCCACTCGGCTATGGAGCCGATAGAGGTCATTTAAGGGTTTTAAATTCCTTATAACAACTCTTTTCATTACTAACAGCTGATACCCATCTTTCCCATTTCTTCATGAATAATCGATTAAGAATATCTTAGGAATGCAGAGCCAACTATAGAGATGAGCCAGTCGATCATCGTGTAATTTCATGTATTGAACTAGCATTCTACAGTGGTGCTTTTGGTAAAATGCAGCATATCTAGTAAAAAAGTCTAGATACTGACATGTGACTTCAAAGAGGTGAGGGTACCGTTGCCTCGTCGTCTCCTCAAGTTCTCAAGTGGCCTCCTCCATGCCATGATGTTGCCATAAGACTTTCACTAGAGAAATATTCTTGTTCCTTAAGACTTGTTCTTTTTTATCTAAGATTCGCACGGGATCTTCCACATATTCGCCTTTCTCGCTTACTTCAATGGTTTCATAATCCAATACATGATCTACGTCCAGATAATATTTCCTTAGCATGGAGACATGAAATGCATCATGGATGTTAGATAATTTTGGTGGTAAGGCTATCCGATATGGCATATCTCCTATCTTTTCTAGTATCTCGAAGGGTCCCACATATCGAGGACTCAGTTTTCCTTTTCTTCTAAATCTCGATATTCCTCCTATTGGTGAGACTTTCAGAAACACATAATCGCCTATCGTGAATTCCAATGGTCTGCATCGTCTGTCTGTATAACTTTTCTGATGACTTTGGGCTGTTCTAAGTTTATCACAAACAATTTGCACCGTCTCATTCGTGACTTGAATCAATTCTGGTCATGTAATCCTTTGTTCCCCCACTTCATCCCAACATAAGGGTGTCCTGCACCTTCGCCCATACAGAGCTTCAAATGGTGCCATATTGATATTCTTTTGATAACTGTTATTGTAGGCAAATTCTGCTATGTGTAATTTCTCTTCCCAGTTGCCTTTAAAATCCATAATGCATGCTCAAAGCATATCTTCGAGGATCTATATAACCCTTTCTATCTGGCCATCCGTTTGTGGATGGACAGTCGTACTAAACTGAAGTTTAGTCCCTCTAGCTTCTTGTAGGCTCCTCCAAAATTTTGCTGTAAATCTGGGGTCTCAATCCGAAGTGATGCTCACTGGAATTCCATGCAACCTCGCTATAGTTTGTACATACAACTCCGCAAACCTTTCTAAGGAGTAAGTTGTTCTAACAGCCAAGAAATGAGCTGACTTAGTCAATCGATCTACAATTACCCAAATAGAGTCATGGCCCTTCGATGTTCTTGGCAATTCCTAGACAAAATCCATAGTTACATGTTCCCACTTCCATTCAGGGATGTCTAATGGTCTTAACATCCCAGTGGGTTTTAGATGCTCTGCTTTTACCTATTGACATGTTAGGCACTTAGCGACGTATTTAACGATATCTTTCTTCATTCCATTCCACCAATAATGTTGCCAAAGATTCCGATACATTTTTGTGCACCCAGGTAGAAACTGTAATTACTTCGATGAGCTTCTGATAGAATTTCCTTTCTTAACTCTGCATCCTCAAAAACACATAAACGTCCTTGAGACTTAAGGATCCCGTCTTTTGATATTAAAAAATCCTATCTTTTAGCTTCTATCATCTCATCCCGAAGTTTTGAGATCTCAATATCCCTTCTTTTTAATTCTTTAATCCTTTGTACCATGTCACACCTCGAACCCGGTGGGTTCGCGCACATCCCTGCAAACAAACAACACATCTCCGTGATCCCAAGATCTACGAACAAGTCGAGAGATAATATTTAAACATAAGCATACGGAAGCGATACTCAAATAAATTCCCGTAAAAATATAAGTTAAGTGGGACCTGGACAGCAGGATAATTGTCATACATCATAACATAAGGTTCGTACAAATGCCGGCTACTACAATCCGCTAATAAACTAGGCGACGGGGTAGTACACAAAAGAGTCTCTCATGACATCCAAAAGGACAGGGTCGGGTTGCCTCCAAAAAGCTTAGGTCAATGAACTGGAACTCTAAGATGAACTGCTGGAATCCTCGGTATCCTCGGTATCCTCAGTCAGCTCGTACTCGGAGAAGGTCTTTAATGGAACCTCGATCGAATCCTCCATGGCCGCTTCATGTGACGGCTCCTCCAGGTCCTCCTTAGTCTCCTCCAGGACAATGACCTCATCCTTCTCCACGGTGAAGTCCAGCATCGGGGTCTTCTCTGGCCCATTCCTAAAACCAACTACAGACCTCTCTAGTAACTCCTGCTCCCCAGCAGTCTGACACCAAGCAGGGATAACACCCTGGGGTATCTCGTGGAGCTTCAGCGGCCTAATCTGCTCGTCCTCGACCCTCTTAAACCATGCCTCGAACCTATGAGGCTTCTAGTCAGGGCTACCCTCGTCGACCCATACAACCGTGCATTTCCTCGCATAAATGTTCCTCTGACTATCCGAGAACTCATCAAAACACGCCATCTCCTTAGGGTCCCCAAAACGTATAGGCCACATATCTAAGGCCTAGGATCTGTAAAAATAAGGGTCCCCAAAGGGGTGAAATACTCATCTCAGTAAAGAATCCTAACTCTAGGTCAGGTCGACCGTCCACTCAGGTAGTTGTACACCCCAATCATTCCAAACTCATAAACACACAGACAATCAGGCACAAATCAATTAAACAACAACATAAATATGACATGCATGCAACTATGACAACATGTCACACTCAAATGATAATGCACGCCTCCTCCGCCATCTCATCACAATCGCCTCTTCCTGCCTGCCTCAATCTCTGGCCCGCGATCTTGTCGCATCAGGCTCGGTCCGCGTAAACGCATCAGACCGTCATCGGCAACCCGTGTAAACGCATCAGATTTCGATGAATCTCCAGGCCAATAACATCATCTCACATCTCCGTCTCGCAAATAGTTCGCATTAGGACCGTGGCCATCTCAACCCCGCGATTTCATCGCATTAGGGCGCCACGCAACATCAACTCCACCCCGCGATCTCGTCGCATCGGAGTATCCACTTCCCCACCACATCTCATACGCCTCAAGGCCTCGCCATCTCATGCTCATGCCATGATTTTCAAATTGATTTCCATACGAGACAACATGTGCAATTCAGGTACAATTCAAAGAACTCATGGCATGCATAGCAAATCAAATGGTATCCGGACATGGCAAACGACTTAGGCACAAACAATGTCACACACAAACATCCTGTAACGTCTTAGGATATAAAGAAAGCTATCCCCTTGGACAAATCCTCATAAATCAATCAATTCCACCCCCGACTCATCCAATTGAGTCCAATCTCCCTATCCTAAGTTTAGAAATTCCCTTGCCTTGTGTTTGATTACACAAATTCTTCCTTGCAAGTGCCTCAAGTCTTGACCAAATCAATCCAAGGGTCAATTCACTGTGCAACCTAGCATATTCAACTAATTCCATCAATTTCCAAGTCCAATTCCTCAATCCATGAACCCCAATCATTCATACCCTAATCCTCAACATCTTTACACATCTTAAACATCAATTTGAGACTCATCACCATCTGTTCTTGCACCACCAGAACCGGTTTTGCACAGAACCAAACCGGTTCATTTCAATTCTGTGCAAACCGTGCACTTCCAGCCGTAAATCTTCATCAACTCCTTCATCTACTCACTATCCTACCTCTTAACATGTCTATCTAAGGGTTTGTGAGGCTCACCGAAGGTTTGAAGTCGATTGGTCGCCGGAATCCCGTTGAACGTCGTCGGTTCTTCCCAAGTCAGAATCTAGCAGTTTTTGTGCTAGGTTTACAAGACCGGTTCATGGTCAAAACTTCATCAAATTGAACCTCAATTTTTATCACAGATTCATACACATGTCTACTTAATCTCCAAGAAATTTAGCCTCAAAACTCCAACAATTCGGCCTTCAAAACTAAACCTACCTCAGGTTGAGTTCTATTTTGCCAGTTGGCGAAGTGACCCATCCTTTTTCTTGATGAACAATACTGGCGCTCTCCAAGGTGAGGTACTTGATCCAATAAATCCCCTATATAGTAATTCTTGCAACTGTACTTTCAACTCCTTAAGGGCCTTGGTGGTAGTCCGGTAGTTCTTCGGGGAAGACGTCTAAGAATTCTTGCACTACTGGAATCTCCTCTATCTTAGCCTCCTTCTTAGTTAGATCTTTAATGCTATCTAGAAAACCCTAACATCCAGTGCTTAATAGTTTATGAGCTTTTATAACAGATACGAAAGGCACAACCGTATCCGTTCCAATCCATTGGAATTCAAAACTAATCCTATTGGGAGAACTAAATCGAATCACTTTCTCGAAGCAATCCATATTGGCTCGCAATTTTTGCAGCCAATCCATGCCAATAATGGCATTGAAATCATAAAAACCCATAACTATTAAGTCAATTATTTGGCTTTGACCTCCTATCGTAATCTCTCATCCCTTACAAATCATGGTGGTCACTACATTATCTTTCAAAGGTGTGGATACACTAAGTGGTATCTTGAGTGTTTCAGGCTCTAGTCTACATAATTCAATGAACCTCGTTGATATAAAAAAATGCATTGCTCCAATATCAAATAGTACAAAAGCATCCTTGTCGATAAAGGAACCGTACCTGTTATAGTGGTCCTAGAGGCTTCTGCTTCCTCTCAAGTCATAGCATGAATTCCACCTTGAGCTGGGGGCCTTTGCTGAATCCCAAGGGGTTTCGCTCCATTGCCCTAAGCCTGTTGAATCTGTTGCCTCTTCTGCGGATAATCCCTTATTAAATGTCCTACTCGTCCACAACCATAGATTTCTCTCCCAGTGTCACATGACGAGTTATCGTGAGCCTTACCTCATCGGTTGCAAACCCTGTTTCGATATTGAGCTTGTCCTGATGCCTGGTTCCTCCTAGTCCAATGAAAATTCCCATAATTTCGCCTCTTAGTCTTGAGATTTTCCAAAACATTTAGGCCTCTTGTTATCCCATTATTGAGATGTCGAATGGCTGGTTCTAGCCTTCTGTTCTGCTTCTTTCCTTTCTCTTGACAACACTCGCTCCATAAGCTGAGCCCGTTCATAGAGTTTATGATAATCCCTGATCCTTAGCGGTGCTAGCTGCTTCTGAATTTCAATCTTGAGGCCATTTAAAAACCTCTTACATATGCGCTCCTGAGTTTCAATTAACTGAGGAGTGAACCTGGAGAGCTATGAGAATCTTGCTTCATATTGAGTCATGGTCTTGTCGCCTTGAGTTAGATTCAGAAACTCATAAATCTTTTGGTTCTTAGCATAATTAGAAAAGTACTGGCCATAGAAGGCATTAACGAATGCTTCCCAAGTTATTAATGTCCCTTGCGAGAAATACTACATCCTTACTTACATTCCACCAATGTTGGGCATTATCCTCTAGTTGATATTCCACCAAGGTGACTCTGTCATCGTTATCATAGTTCAGCAACCTAAAAATCTTCTCCATACTTTTTATCCACTCTTCAGCTTCATGAGGTTCTCCTAATCCTATGAACTGTGGTGGCTTCAACTTCAAAAATTGTTCCATTAATTTCTATATGTGTCTCTCACCTGCCTCCTCCTTATTCCTAGCCTGAGCTTGCCATGGTTGTGCTCCTATTGCTGCGCCAAGATTGGCCAAAGCTTGCAGGATCTCGTCCGTCCGATCACCTGTTCCCTCAGTCCTACCTCCTGATTCTACACCTGCATTTCCTCCAGAAGATGAAGCCCTTATCCTTCTCATGATGAACTATGGCTCCTACACATCAATCCTCAACTACTTAGGATCAATTTAGTCAATCCTATGACTACTAATAACTCTAAGCCCTGTTAGTAGTTTCCAAATGACTACTTACTACACATCAATTTAAGCAATCACACACATTAATTTCTATTGCGCATGCGTCTTACCATTCCAACTTCTATCGTATCTTATTACTCCAAGTAAAACCTATGCTTTGATACCACAATAGAGCTATGGCGTCCTAGGTCGCCACGCTATCGATCATTAGTCTCTAATCATATGATAACTAGGTCATTAGCATTCAAAAACCCTCTCATGGACAAAAAGTAGAATGTTCTATGGACCTTAATCACCCAACCAAAACTGGTATTTTAATTCCAATAACGAGATATAGGAAGCATGGCAAAACAATCATAAATAAAGGCTATGCTTTTTATTTATATACCATGAGCAACAACCATTTAAGGAGTTTATATATACAAGACATGGTCATCGCTCCCTAGGAAGGGATAACTACTCCATCTTCCAAACCAAAAGTCATCTACACCAAAAAGTTCTAAAAGTTTCTGATGGTAACTCCCTTCCTCAATCCTTCTCAGAAGGATTAGTGATCATCAGCTCCTCATCCTCGGAATCCCCTTGCTTCAAAGGCTCTGGTGGTGACATGTGAACCTCCGGCACAGCAGGCTCTGGAGGGAGAAGAGGTGCAGCAGGTGGTACAACTGGAGGTGCAGGTGCCACCGGCTCTATAGGATCCGGGGATGCATCAAAGACGTCCTCAGGGAAAGGGCCAACTAATGTCTTGCCTACTTAGATATAGACGGAGTACCAACGATATATAACTAACCCATGAGGGGCTCCCTCATCAACCCATAAGATATATACATGCATCACAAGTTTCAGATGTGGTACGTCAATATGAAACATATCGCGAAAGTAGGACTCAAAGTCATAAGGAACACCAAAGCGTCTAGGAGCAGCAGCCATAGATGCTAACCTAAAAATGTAACCACAAACGTGAGTTAGTGCGATGACTATTAAGAAAAACACTCAACCCCACCACAAGCTCTCTAAGACTTCCAAAGCAGGATTTATGTAAGCACATATACAATCGGAATAAGAGATAAGTCCTATAGTTTCAAACAAGGATCACAATACGATGGAAATGCAACGAAACCGGGAACATAACATGCTTTTCAATTATCTCACCATTGCAAGTCTTTTGACTTGCAACCCGTTACACCAGGACTCCACGATGCATGTCACGACTCTACCCCGCACGTAGCTCAGGGTCGTCAAGTCGCACAAATTCCCGTACGCAGCCCAGGGGCGTCAACTCAATTCAGTGCACTAAAGAGAAATTCTCCTCATTTCATTTCACCAATTGTTAATCCATGAATGCTGGTCGAGAGCCTTCCAACCTCTTATCTCAGTTTCGCATGCCACTTCACGAAGCAATATCATCAAGGTACAATCAAGATTCACATGAACAATCACATAAAAAGACAATGCCATCAATTACAAAAGCAAAGATAACATCTGCAAGCTTATCTAAGATTCGCACAAAACCTTGAGACATAGATTCTTCAGCTCATGACATTATCTCAAATTCAAGTTTGTTTTACTACAAAATGCTTATACCAGCTCTACTTCACAAACTGAACCGGCTGACTTCCTCTCTTTCCTCTCGGATTAAAGGAGTCTTGCACCCTAATTCACAATTTCAACAGGGTTAATCATCAAGTTTCAAACCCAAGGACTTATAAAAAAACCACTTTCAACTCCTCAAGTAAAAATCTTTCCAATCTCTTCATAAAATTTCATCGAACAATAAGTTTTCTTCACTTTTCCCAATTCGAAAATCTGACCTGTTTAACTTAGAATGGATTCTGCCTTGTATTCCTAAAATAGGTCCTAAACTCCTCTATTTAACTTGTCAACCGCACATCTACGTGGCCAAAATATAACATTTCTATGATCAAAGCAAGAAAAATCAATTTGCACCAGAACAATCCCTCTATCAGAGCAATGCAGCCCGTCACCGTACGCCACTTCAGTTCTCATGTACGTTTCTGCTGCAACATCTCTAAACCGACACGAGCTTATGCGTATATATTGATCTAGTCAATCTTATTAACAATTCAGCTCAGAATTCTATAATCGGCCCTTCATAAAGACATAATAAAAAAAGAAAGGCTTGGTTGCGGGAACCGATGGTGACGAAGGTTACTGGGCTGATGCGGCCAGTTACCGGGAACCGCAAGGTTGCAAGGTTCTCGAGAAAGGACGCTCCCTTTGTAAAGTAGGCATTTTGATAACTAATTAGAGTTGACATGAAGTGGATCACGGAAGAAAACGTATCACAATAGTGTATTCCATAGCTCCCCCTTCCTGGAGAGTATTCACTACCTGAGCCACAGAAGATGCTTTTTGACCAATAGCTACATAAACACATATTACATTTTGACCTTGTTGATTGAGAATCGTATCCATAGCTACTACTGTTTTACTGATCTATCCCTTATGCCCTAGGCGACACATGTGCTATAATGGTCGGGACAAAGGGTCACGATCCCGTGAGGGTGAGCTAACTCCAAAAACCCGTCCTCAATTCGGATTGTAGGCTGCAACTCGCCTGCATGAAGCCAGAATTGCTAGTAATTGCCGGTCAGCCATACGGCGGTGAATTCGTTCCTCATTACTAATGGAATCGAAATGATCTCTAGATTGAGAGATCATTTCGATTGGCTAGAATCCGTTACTTGAACGAAACTAGATCAAAAAAGAAAGAAGGTGAGTTCTTCTTTCTGTTATCACTTAGGAGCCGTGCGAGATGAAAGTCTCATGCATGGTTTTGAATGAGAGAAAGAAGTGAGGAATCATCTTTTCGACTCTGACTCTCCCACTCCAGTCGTTGCTTTTCTTTCTGTTACTTTGAAAGTAGCTGCTTCAGCTTCAGCCATTCGAATTTTCGATATTCCTTTTATTTCTCCGCGACCCAAGATTCGATTGATGATAAAGAAAGAGAATTCTTGGTTCAGTTTTCCACCTTGACGACAGAAAAAAAGGATTGATCAAATTCTATTGAGTTTGACTCATAGTGATCATTTATCAAAGACTCGGGCTTATTAGCTAAATGGCAATTGGCACATACAATACGCCCGATCGCTTCTCGTGGATTTTCATAATCCTGCTGTGCAAAAATGGGATATGCGTTTGAAATGGTTGTTCGAGTTAAAAAAATGTCAATTATTCCTTTTGAAACCCTTTTGTATTTGTATTAAATTAACATAGTAGTAGAAAGAATACCATGATATGTTTAAAATTCAAATGCTTTAGCTTTAACCATATTAATGGTCCCACATTATTGGTTAATCGAGAATCAAAGTGGATTTACCAATGAGTCACGAAATGCTATGGTTCTTAAATATTATTTATTCACTTAATTTATTCAGAAGTAATTCGTGGGATCATACATCTTTTACTTTATACTAGTTATAATGAAAAAAGTGCAGCTGATTTAGTCCAGCCAATTCTTGAAATAAACAACTTGCACACACTCCCTTGCCAAAAAAGATCACCAAGGATTACATTTAGATTTATTGGATTTGTTGCTAAAATATCGGTATTAAATCCGAAACTCCTGGCCGATGGCCAGTGACCCAAGGAAATGAAAGAATCGATTACATTTTTTTTTTGTATCACTTCACGTTTTTTCTATTTTTTCTTTATTTATTTTTTATTTATTTTCTTTATTCTATCCATTTTATATATTTAGATATAATGAATTCTTATTTATTTAATTTTCTTGTTTCTAAATAGAATAAAAATATAGTTGATTTAGAAATGGATTTTTTCAATAATAAGAATAATATTGATTAGAATCGGGGACCAAGTTTCATGTTAATAGGGGAATACTTCGTTTGTTGTAACACTCGCTAAAAAAAAGAGTTTCCTTTGCTAAGAATGGGAAGGACGAAAGCGAATCGGCATGCTAATTCCTCATCCTCAAATCCGCCCTTACCCCAGGGGTTAGTGTCCCAACGAATAAGTAATTGGAGGAGTGAAATATTGATATAATTTGAAAAAAACAAGGAGCAAGCCCTAGCCATAAAAAAATAAGAAAAAAATACGTATTTTTGATATTTGTCGGATTACACAAAGGGATTCGCAAATAAAAACACTAAGGCTACAACCAATCCATAAATTGTTAACGCTTCCATAAAAGCCAGACTAAGCAATAAAGTACCTCGTATTTTTCCGTCCGCCTCGGGCTGTCTTGCGATACCTTCTACAGCTTTGCCGCAGTAGTACCTTGACCGACTCTAGATCCAATAGAAGCAAGCCCAACAGCTAACCCAGCAGCAATAACGGAAGCGGAAGAAATCAGTGGATTTATGATAAGTTTCTCACAAAAAAAAAATGGTTAATGATACAATCATTCAATGAATTATGACTTAATTATTCCATCACTAAGATTCATCCAGAGGAAGTAACTAACAACTTTGAATTGAAGTAATGGAATAATATCATTGAATCATCCGAACTACCTTTATATCTCGTTTTTTGTTCCTATTGACGGGATTTTTGTGAATCCATACACCTTTTGTTCTTCCATTTCTTTGTTCCGAATCATTAGTTGAATTCTTCATTCTTGATTTGATTTTTGCACCTAAACTAGTACGGAACTACACTAGCCTATATCAGTCCACGGAAGTCAAGTTCCCTATTCAAAATCAGTTCTGAAAACTCCAAAGCGCGTTGACAAATGACAGACCACTATCCTATGATGAAGCTGAATGAATTTCTTGCCTTTGCAATGCTTCAATTCTGGGACTTCTATGCGTTTTCCTTCCCCGACTCAAGCTGTTCGAGAATCCCAACTGCCTCTGCCCACCTCCTCTGCTGATCGTGAGGGATGAAGGGTGATAAGAACAAGAAAATCTTCTCTCTTTGTCTAGCTAATGTATTTATAGCTAGAGGAATTAGGATTGTGCCTCTCATTCTTGGAGAAGTGGCAATTAGTCTATAGAAATCCCTATAATCTCTTAACAAATATCTAATTGCATGCCATGGTGTTGTGAAACTTCACCAGGTGTCCACGTTGGGAAAAATGCATGAATTAGTCCTCATTACTTAGCGCCATTTGTCCAAAACCTCAATGATTTGACCTTCCTCCATACATTTGTGTTAACCCTCATTGGCCGTTAATCCTTGGTGCTCACGTTCGAGAAGAAGAGGATTTTGTGGTGGTGAACATTATAGATTCCATGAGCCTCCTCCATTAGCCGATCACCTCCTCATTGTACGGCTATTATGAAGTCTTCTTCTTTTAAAGTACAACCTTTTGTAGTTTATAATTTCTCTATTGTTCTCATGATTCTTTATGTGGCTATATCCATTGTGGCAAATTCTCAAATATTCTACCACATGAGATTAGCTCACATTCAATATCAAGACCTTTTTGTCTCGATGTATATTTCGACCACTTCGACCGCTTTGCACATCACCTCTTCTATTTATGTTCCCTTGGCGCTTATTATTTACAAGTGGACTTTCATTTTGCTGCTCCCAAACTCTTGTGTTACTAATATCGGCCTAATTCCAAAAGCTATCTCAAGTTCTAATTTCATATGAACTTCTTTGTAAATTCCCACTTCTTCCATTGTCACCGTCCTAGGGCCTTAATTTCTCATGCCGTAAGTCAGTTTTCAATTTCCTTTCTAATCTCCTTACCTCAGTTCCGTATTAAACCTTGAGTCCTCGTATTAAGAGTCTAGCAAATGGGGGATGTCACATGTCGCCGGGCCAATTTCAGGTCTTGCATTTGCGTATGCAGGTTGGGCGCTCGTGCCCAAGTTTCAACTTGTCGGGCCTCCATTGGGGTAGATTTGCAACCCCCTACGCGAGGCATAATATTTATATTATGATGTTGCCACTCAAAAGGAGTGCAACCACATATAAAACACTTTAAGGCATTCATACTTTCTAATGTGAGACTAATGCTTTGTCAATTCCTACTTCCAACTCAATAGGTGTTCTTTGAGGAACAATTTATCATTCACTCACCCATCAAAATATCTCATATTTTCAATAGATAAATGCATCTCCCTCTAAATGTTTTGAAGCCTCGATAGAAAGAAAAACACGCGAACATAGAAAGAAAAAGGACCATTAGCGTGTGTGGAAAAATTTTTTGAAATCTTTTTGAAGATTAGGCCGAGCCATATCAACATGCTCATGAAATCATATTTACACAAATCAATTAGAAATAGATTCTAGGCATGTATGTCAAGATTTAATAAAGAATAACCGATGTATCTAAATACTTGAAGAAATGAAAGACAACCTCCAACCCATCACTCACATTTATTCTTTCTTCTAATCACCAATATTGTTAGTTTTGCAAACACGGCAGAACTACATGCCAATTGGTGTACCTTATAGAAATTATGAAGGACGATAAGATAATGAGAATTAATATCCTTATTCGAAGTCGGTTTATGAAAACTCATAAAAGGGCCTTGTAAAATTAGCATCGTCTACGTTCCCACGTGAAGCGTCCAGGAGAGCCATGGAAATCTCACTATAAAGGCACGCATTTTGTGGCTCCATCTCTCCATCGACTTTGTTAACAAAGTCTTACCAAGATTGTGGTTTGGTGCAAATAGCAGGTTACCAATCCTCATACTCATTATTGCATCTCATTGATTAGTGTTTAACTTCTCAAGTTGACTCCCAAGGGATGGTGTCGAATACGCAACCTCAATTGTCTGCATACTCTCGACATGCCTGTATCTTCTAATGCACGATATCAAGATTACATGAATAGAGATGCTTTCGAGGCATCAAACCATTAAAAGAGAAATGCATTTATTTTTCAATGCACCTCCATCGAATTTGGATAAATTTTGATCGAACGTAACTTTTCCATTTGATCTTCGTTAACTCAATTTTTTCCCTAACAGAAGACTGATAATCCAATTATTTCATAATGGCCTCTTGTAGCTTAGTTGTGACACATGATAAAACCGACGGTCACAAATTTTTTTCTCGATAACAATCCATTCGCTGTGATTGAATATAAGCAAACAGTTCTCTTTGTACGAGCAAAATTTCCATGCATCAAACATTTCAAACATGAGTATCAATCAACCTTATGTCCATCATAGCCTATTTTTGCTTTGACATTGTCAATTTCATGAGCAAAAAATGAGAAAACTCCAAATTCATTTACAAGAACAAAACATACAAGAAAAACTAGTGAAAGATCACAATAAATTAAAAATGACATGCAATAAAAAAAACCTCGAAGAAAATAGAACAATTAAGTTCACATCGTCTTGTTAATGTGTGCACATCCATTCATACGGCCAAAACTTCTCTGATTATTACAGCTTCCAATTCAACTGCAGTATGCTAAGTCTCCCTAATTATCTAGTACATGCAAAAAGTGTAGACTTAACAAATGTTCACCGCAGTCCTAAGTACTAGTTACCAACAGTAGAGGGCTAAAGCCGCCGGCGCCACCCCTAGGAAGGGCCGGCTGTTGGGAATATCACTAATATGGTGATTGTTGAAATCTTCAATTTTGTTTTGATGATAACAAAAATAATCAAAAGTTACTTATGTGTGCACTTGCTAAGTATATCAAGTTATATATGCACAAACCGAAATGCAAATGATGAGATAATGAGCATCAATTGTTCCTCAGACAAAAATTTACTCTGCTAATGTTTGGAGTGCTCTGTTGATCTTTTTGAGATTGGTAGCCGATCTTTGAGGTGAACAAGATATTGGGTAATGAAGATGTCTACAAGTTGGAAGGATCTTCAGATGAGGTGAACACGTGGAAGGATCTTGATCAAGGTGAATAAGCAGAGAAGAACGATGATATTTGTGACATTCTGATTTTCCTGTCTTTTCGAGACCTATCGATGAGAATGTATCTAAGGATGTATTTCAGTCATATCTCACTCGGATCTGATCAATTTCGAGTTAACTGACCAAAAAAGAAAGGTTAATGCGAGATAAGGTATATGGACCTAGGGAACTCAAATAGGAAATGACACTTTGACCATAAGGATTGCCGAGAGAGTATTTAGAGCCATTAAAGGCCGATCTAAGAACGATTAAGGAATGCATTGCTAGCGTTATACAATTGGAGCGTGGGTGATGCCGTTTAATCAATGTATAATTTGTAAAATTTTCCTAAATCGAACGATGACGATCGAGACCGTCGGAACTAGTAATAGACCCTCGCAATTACATGACAACCAAAGTAGCCATAAATTGACGAGCCTTGAGTGTGATATGAATCACAGAGTCGATACGCGTAACGTCTGCAAAAGTCGCCCGTCAGTTCGGGATAGTGTGAAATTACATTTGACAGAGAAATGATTCAGAGACGAGTCTTGAAATTAGAAAATAAGAAATCAAGAATTCCAACATTATAATTGGATTGGATGTCGTCTCATCGAAGAAAATTTGAATTAGAAAAACGACGTTCCTAACGTCGAGGGTGAAATTACCATTTTGCCCCTCAAGTTTTAGCCTTGCCTTAATAAATGGATAATGGCATTTTGGTCTTTGACACACCCCTAGCTGCTAAAAATTTGGAGAAGTAATGGCAATTGGATCATCTCATTGATTGACAAGGGGACATGTGTCAATGGATGATGGATTAGCATTAATTGATTAACTTTTAACCTATCATTCTTTGGGGTTTGACTCAAAAACTTGGTGCATACACTCCTCTCTCTCTCTCCCTCAACCGAACACCATCTCCACAGTCAACCTTCTTCTTCGTTTTCTTCTTCTCTTCTTTGGCCAAACCAGCTCTCACCCGACCAGCCCGTCGCCGCCACTTCGCGGCGCTCGACCTCCACTTCCGGTCGCCACCTAAGCTCGCGCTGACCACCAGCCCCTAGCCCTGCTTCTTGCCGAAAACCTTCAGGTGGAAGCTCGGCAATTGGCCATCAGTAGAGCTCTGGCCAGCCATTTTATCGAAAGTCGACGGATTCCGTCATAGCTGGAAGTAAGTCACCATTTAAGCTCAATAGGACTTTGATTTGTCTCAAACTTTTAGTCAATTTTTGTAGACGTCTAGGGCACATGTATACTAAGTTGTGGTAAAACGTTTGGATGAATTTGATGGAGTTTTGATGCCGAAATGGTGCTGTGTTTGAAGGATAAATTATGACCCGGCGAGGACCCTGAGAAATCGAACTTGTTCGTGAGCCATTCGACGTCGCCTTAACTTCAAACTTTTGGTGAGACTCTCTAACTTGTAGTACCATATGTTAGCAAGTAGTTTAGTGGGTAATTTGAGGTTTAAGGATAGTTTAGGGGCTGATTAACCGGGTACCAAACAGAACCAAAAATACCCTATTTCGGTTCTGTTCTTGCCGAACCCTTAGGGGCTGTTCATGGTGGAATCGAACTCTAAATTCTTCGTTGAGGAATATTAGAATGTCAATGGATATGTTATTGAGGTTTATGCTCAGTGATTTGATGATTGGGCAAAGAAAAATTGATGAAATAGATGGAATGTTATTAGGTGCAAGCTGCCCCATTTTGGATTGATTGGAGCCGAATACTTGAGGTGCTTGGAAGGGAGATTTTGTTGATTTTAGCCTAAGGTAAGGAGTTCTTAAACCTTGGCTAGGAGGATTGGACTCAACTGGATGAATTGAGTGCGAATTGAGTTAGTTTTTGTGAATTATGATGTGATTGATCAATGTTCATCCTTGCGAGTTGTTGATGGCTTGAATGCTTGTTAAATGCTTGTGCCATGAGTTGATTGCCACCTTTGAGTGATGAGTTTGACTATCTCGCATGTCGTAGATATTTAGTTTGTTGCATGAGTTTGTACTTGATCATGAAGTCTCGAATTGAAATGAATGTTTGGCAGGTTTTAGAAAGTTATGATATCTTGGGGTGTTGAGACGTAGGGTTGTGTTGAATTGTACCTTGATGCGTTAAGACACGGGGTTGAAATGGCCAATGTCATGATGCATTGAGACGCAGGACGAGATTTGTTAGGTGTCGACACAAGTTTGGAATAAAATTAAAAATCTGATGCGTTTACGCGGGTTTGTCAATTGGATGGTTTGAGGCGTAATTACGCGGACTAAGCCTGAGGCGTTTTAAACGCGAACGTGATTCATGAGATAGTTCTGGAGGGTGGAATTTGTGGCTTGACTTAGTATCTCCTGCCTGGCTTGATTATAAAGTTATGGATTCCATGATTGCTTGATTGATAGTTGCCTGCATCCTATGGTGTCTTTATGACTGTTGAGTGCCGTATGTAGTTGTCTGTGTATTCTTGTCCATGATTGCATTCATCTAGGTGTATTGTCGGCCTGACTTAAGGTTATGACTTATCTTACTAAGATGTGAATCTCACCCCGTTGTGGGACCATATTTTCAGACCCTAAGCCTTGAGGATACTGTCGACTCTACTAGGTGATCCCAAGGAGATGACAGCAAATTTTGATGAGTTTTCGAACTGTAAGAGGATTGTGTACGTTAGAAAATGTACAATGATTTGGGTCGACGAGGGAGGTAAAGACTGGAAACCGCATAGGTTCGAAGCTTGGTTCCGTAAAATATGCGAGGTTACCACTGGTCTGCTAAAGGACAAGGAGGTACCTTGCGGGGTTATTCCTAGTTGGTGCCTTCCCACTGGAACTTGGTAAAGGTTGATGGGTCTGTAGCTGGCTCGAGGAATATACCTAAGAAGACCCTAACTTTGGAGGACATGGTTGAGGTGATTGAGATCGACACCTCAGAAGACGAGCCGGAGGACGACACCATGGAGGACACCGTGGATGTGCATTTCGAGACCTTTTCTGACTACGAGCCTACCGAGGATGCTGAGGAGACTGACGACTCCAACAGCTCGACCCAGGGGTTTCCTGCTTTTACTTGACTAGCTTTTGATGACCTCGTTGGTCATTTTCTTTTGAGACTTTGATATAGTTATCTTTTGGTTCGGTCCCACTACCCCGACCTATTAGCAGGATTAACTCACCTGCACTTTTGTAAAAATTTGTGATGCACGGAGGAATGTATGTTATCGCTTTCGCATGCTTCTTTATTTTATGCATCTCTCGGTAAGTGAATCTTGGGACTCGAGAGTTTGCTCGCAGGGAGTCGCGCACCCGTACCCGTGGTGCGGGGTGTGACAATATTCGTGATGGCTTAGATGGACAAAGATTAGGTAAACAGTGGATGGACCTGAAAATGGTGAACAAGTATAGAACTACGATGTTTGGTAAACTTGGAAGGACCATGAAAATGAACAGCTAAGTGGAGTCGAAGTTGCCAATATGCTTGGAAGGACCTTAAAAAGGATTTGGTGTACCAAATTGTTATCGGAGCAGTAGATCGTTTGGCAAAGAGAAATTGCCGTTTATAGATCAGGTGGAAAATCGGGTGAACAATATCAATAGACTAGTAATGATCTGGACATCCTAGTAAAGATTTGGACATCCTGATTTTGGGTAAGGGATCGTGTAGATATTTGGTTCTGGAAGGTACTGAGAGCTTGATCAACTGACTGGATCTTGGGTCCCGAAGAAAATGCAGCCAAGGTAAAGATTGTATCGATATCAACGAGCTGAGTTTAGCGAAGACTAGGCACAAGTATGAAAATCTTAACAAGGATGAGAACAAGTCAAAGATGACGAAGTGTTTATAATGACTTGAAGGTACTATGGTCGATTTTTCATCAAGGTGACGTCTTTGGAAACTGGGATACTCAAGAGGATCATTGGATAATTGATCGCAAGTCATTCCCACGACTTTTCTAAAACAAGATCAATGGACCCAAACGATCATGTGAGATAATGTTTTTGTCGACATTGGGTCTGGTGATATTTTAACAATGGATATGTGTGGATGCTTCGTTAGAAGTAAATATAGCCATTGGCGGGTGAAAGATCCGCATAAAAAGATCAGAAAGTCCATCGGGTGGAATATAGTTATTGTAATCTGTCAACTTTGTGTCAGACTGTAGATGTTTCAAAACAATGTCAGAAACAGTAGCTGCAGCAGCTCCAACAGATCTCTAACAGCTAGTTGGACTTCGCAAGGCCTTTCAATTGGAAGAATGAAGATGTCTATATAATGAAAGACCTTCTAGGCCAAATATTAGAGAGAGAAAGAGAGAGAGAGAGAGAGAGCATAATGTAAAATGTATGCTTGCGGTGAGTGAGATTCTCTCACTGTTTCTGGGCTCTCCCGAAAGATCTTCTCTGGTAATATTTCTATTCTATAATCTTATTAAAGATCAAGTGTGCAAATAGTGAGAGCACTTATGATTTAAGTGGGGGGCCATGTCGGTGGGTTGTTGTGCTAGTCTCCCACGAGGAATAATCAAGGTGCGCGCAAGTTGACCCGGACACCTTGGTTATAAAAAAAAATAGTGAGAGCAGTACGTGAGTCCTGATAGTGTGATCGAAGGCAGTACTTGCTATTTGTAACTTGTCTTGTAGATTACTAGTGAATTCTAACCCTTGTAATGGCTATTAGTCTTGAGAATGAACGTAAGCCTGGGGATAAAGCCGAACCACTATATATCTATTTGCAAATCTTCTACCTCCTCTTTGTCACTCATAAACATCACCATCAATCAAACAGTAGCATGACCCGACTTATAATATGCCTTCGTCGATGTTTGACCAGATGTTTGTTATGTGCTTTGGTTTCCGTTAATCTTTATAGACTTATGCACACAATCAATTCATGTTATTAAAAATATCTATTGATCTTATGTTTACGATGTCTCTACAAATGTGTGTTTGCTTTTACTCAATTTTTTAGTCAGTCTTACACATATTCAGAAAATATTTTGTAAAAATATCTACTTACCAAATCGTTTTTATATCACTTATTGTTTTGTGTATTCTTATTCCTCATGATCTTTATACACTTTAGCATACACTCTTTTTATGGTAGTTCAAATATCTGCTGACCTGATTTTTATAATATCTCTGCAAATGTTTGACTCGTTGTTTGAAAATAAACTTGTTTTATTCCACAAATATTTTTCAAGGTTCTCGGACAACGTATTTACCCCCTCTAGGTTGTATTGTTAGCCTTAACCAGTCTGGAACCTGCCCGTTGACAGGGCCTATGGTTTCAAACCGCCATTTAAAAAAAATAAAAGAAAATGGCAATTGCTTGAAGTGCGATTCGAATCCATATTTTTGGTTGAAACAAGAGCCTTAAACCACTCAACTACCTTTATTTTGATTGTCCATATTGCAAATAAATTATAAAAAACTATAAGCAAATAGAACTGGCGGTTTCTTGAACCAGCCTGAAACCTGAACCGCCCTTTTATGGGCCAGTTTTGGTTCCAGCATTTTTAGGAATCGGAACCGCCGATTTTTGAGCCGGAAGTGGCGGTTCCGCGGAATCAATCACATCTAGTCCTAACGTCAGCGATGGTGGAGAATTTGTTGGCGAGGGTTGCCAGCCCCCTTGGTTTCGCCTCCCTTTCTTTCATAGCCTCCCCTCGAACCCAATTTGTTTTCCCGTCATTTTCTCATGCCATTTTCCGGCAAAATTTGTCGAGAATGAGGGTAGAGAAATTTCTGTTTTTGGGGGGTGTTCGGTTGCTGTGAATTTTTTTTTCTTCTTATCTTTCTTTTTTCCAGAACTATATGATCTTTTTACTTCCTTTCGCTGTCGTTTCTCCCTTTCGCTCCTCTATATGTGGATTGTTGGTGATGGGAGCGTGTTGCAGCACGGGCTGCGATGCAGGTCGGGACTGGGTTGGGAAAGTGAACGTTGATCGAGATGATGAGTTTGAGGGTGATGAAGGAGGAGGAGATGGCGGTGGGAGCGAAAGAGATTCTTGGGGTGTATATGAGCCTGAGAGGCTCTAACGATTCCTGTTGCAAGTTCACCAAACAAGGAAGGAAAGGCACCATAGCTACGTGGGATACAAATTTTAAGGAATTTGTCTCATAAGTTTATGTTATTATTAGGGGTGATCAGTTTTTGGTATGGTCTGGTTCTCCTCAAGAGTCGGGAATCGGATCGGTAGTCTCGATTCATATTTTTTGGAACTATGGACTGGACCAACCATCTCCTGGATCGAGAACTAGACCAGACCGAAGGTCCTGTCTGATTTTCGGGCGGTTCCAGGGACCAGATATGACAAATCTTTACGAATCTTAGACTTAAAAAATTTCTCATTATTTCCTGTTCATTCCAATATTTTTTGCTCAGGATTTTGTTTACAATAAATTTTGCTTATGGACTTAAGTACACCTCAAGTACCATAAATTGTGTACGACGCTCACTTTAGCGTCAAAACTTTCAAATCGATTACTTTAATTCTAAGTTTTTGTAACTTCTATCACTTAAGTGTCAACTTTTTTTTTAAAACGATCACTTTAGTGCCAATTCCGATTTAAGCTGATGTGGCTTGCCGAAAATCCGATACGTATATTTTTATTATTATTTGAGCTGATGTGGCTCATCGGACTTGGCACTAAAGTGATTTTGTTTTAAAAAAAATTACACTTAAGTGATCAAAATTTTAGAAACTTAGCACTAAAGTAACTGATTTGAATGTTTTGGCACTGAAGTGATTGAAGTTACAAAAACTTAGCACCAAAGTGATCGATTTGAAAGTTTTGAAATTAAAGTGAGCGTCATACACAGCTTATGATACTTGAATTGTGCTTAACCATTTGCTTGTGTATGTGTGTACGTGTGGGAGCATTCATATTTGATAGATGAAGATCGGTCCTCTACAATATGTTATGAAGCTTACTCCATCAATGATTAGAGTTATTTTTAAAAATATATTTAAAAAAATTGAACAATCCGATCCAAGTGGTCCGATCCTATATCCTTGAAATCGTGAACCGGACCACCCAGTCACTGGTTCTAATTTTAGGAACATAAAACCAGATCGTATGATTCTAGAACCAGGAACTGGACCACCGGTATTGGTCCAGTACGGTCCCGATCCGGATGGTTCCATTTTTACACCCCAAGTTACTATATCATATCATGTTCTTTTGAGGATTTTCTGGGCTGGCCTCTCTGTTGATGTTGCTTTTGGGAATGCTTTGCTTTTTTTTAGGAGCCGCACAATTTTCTTAATTCACTTCTCTGTCTATTTTTCTAGAGGAGATATGTCATGTTCTTGATATTTATTTGTTTTTGGTTGAAATGTTCTCGATAATTGAATATGGAACTTCTGGTTCTGTCTTGTTTCTGTTATAATCACAGATGATGAGCCTTTTTTTTATAGCTTATTTTTAAGTTAATTTTAAAAAAACATTATATTAAATCAAATTCGGAGCAAAACAACGTCGTTTTAGCCACGTCATCGTCACGCAAGAGAGAGAGTATTAAAAAAATTTACGTCAGCATTTTCCGTTAGTCAATTGGATGGAGTTAACTTTATAACTCGATTTTATCAATTTTACAAGTTTCAGCACTTAATTGAAATTTCTGTAAGTTTTAAGGCTCAATTACATTTTGATGATAAGTTTTGGAGCTTTTAGTGAAGAAAACAAGTTAGATCGAAAGTGAGAATGAAAAAAAAAAAAGTATAAAGCGGATCTCGATGAAAGTGAGCCAATTACTAACAAATTCTCAAGAGAAAATCATCCCATCTTCACCATTTTATTATAGTAGAATGTTGGAAGCAGGTAGTAGTTTTAGGGGTAGATGAGAATAAATAATATGCATAAATATGAAAGTTAGATTGGGAAAAAATATATATATTTAGAGTTAGACCATCAACTTCAGCTTTCCGCCTAAATATGTTAATTTGTGATGTTTTACCATTCTAAGCTTTTTTTATATACAGGCAAATTAAATTTTAAAACTATATCTCATCGTTTTCAAATATATTCAAATACTCAAAGTAAAAAAAAAATGACTTAACTGTAAAAAATGATTGGAACTTTTTTAAAAACTGCTTTGAATCAAGTATGCAGTTTTTAGTCCTATTTTCAATTACATTCTTCTCATTTAAAATGAACTTCTTTAAGCTTTTCTTGACTAATAAATTAGTGATTAACCAAATAACATAATTTCGAATCTCGACTACCCAACACAACAATAAAACCACCATTGTAAATTGACATGTGTGCAATTTTCAGAGCCATTCGTCAATCAACTTACTTTCTGCTTCTGGTACCTTACTGCCTGATTAAATCACAAAGTTAAAAGCACCATCCAACCAATATAATATATAGAGAGAGATCATACACTTGGGGAATTTAAAAAAAAATGCCGCTGAAATTTAAATATTAAAATAATATCATAAAATATTTTAAATTCTTACACTTGTGATAAATTTATCTCA
This sequence comes from Rhodomyrtus tomentosa, assembly GCA_028455895.1. Classification (NCBI taxonomy): domain Eukaryota; kingdom Viridiplantae; phylum Streptophyta; class Magnoliopsida; order Myrtales; family Myrtaceae; genus Rhodomyrtus; species Rhodomyrtus tomentosa. The sequence goes on along the minus strand of JAPCWY010000009.1, from coordinate 12,519,112 downwards.
AATTATTTTTTTAACGACCAAAACTTTTTAAATGATATGCTTAATTATTGCAAAAATAGGTATGACACATATATATACAATCGGAATATAAAAATCAAAACTTTGACTTACTGGATCTAAACTTAATTTTCATCTTCATTACATTTTATATGCACATACAATTATCAAAATCGTCTTGTATTGTATCAAGAAAACTTTATATGTGTAAAGGTATTTTGTATTATTCATTAATAAGTAGTGTTTTACAATAAATAAGACCCAAAGAATCTAAAGACAAATTTACCCTTTATTACCTCTAGCACTCTTCCTCAAGTCGAAGCAAATATATTGATCATCCTAGATTGTTACAAATATATTCTATCCTTCCATTTCTCAAAATTTTAGTAAAAATGTCTACAAGTTGTTCATCAATTCTAACATGACATTTAGTCTCCATTACATTTTATATGCACATACAATTATTGAAATCGCCTTGCATTGTATCAGGGGAACTTTATATGTAATCAACAATTTCGTCCTAGTAGTGAGAAAATAATAAAAACATTCCCAAAAATATAGTTTTAGTAGGATGAGTTATTGGAACACAAGTAAAAATATGCTTTTAATTGTGTAACCAAAAATTAAATAATTATTGGTCTCAACTTTCTCCGAAATGAATTTTAAATTATTATATATACCTTATGTATATGATCATGTCACCGGAAAAATCAGCGAACGTCCTCCTCAACAACCCCAAAATGAGGAGAGCAATCGGCCCTCACTGCTTGAAGACCATGCGCTACCTCCCTTCTCTCTCCTCTCCTTCCCCGCCGGCGCCGCCGCCTTCGTCCGCCCTCCGCTTTGCGGCGGCGCCGATACGCTCCCTCTTCTTGAGTCTCGCTAAGCCGAGCGCTCGCTTCGTTGCCTTTCTTCCTCCTCCTTCTCCTCGATATCAGCTGCGGGCATTCTCTGTCGCCAAAACCCTAACTCCGCCGGCGTCGTCCATCACCTCCCCCGCCGTCAGGTACTTTAGTCGCAACTTCGATGTGGATTTTGGTCGTCTCGCCGCGAAATGCATCTCGTCGGTGAACTCGGCTCACACGCTGGAGTGGAACGAACCAGTCTCGTGCTCCGAGGTGGTCGGTGAAGTCGAGAACGAAGAGATTGGAGTTGTTGAGGAGGACGCGAAGCCTTCTATACCTGTTAGAGCTTATTTTTTCTCCACCAGGTCTGCTTTTCTTTCTCTCTCTCTTTTTCTAAGTAGCTGTTTTATTGGTGCTCTCTTGTTGAGCTGCAGCTTGTAACTTTAAGTGTCTTAGCTTTGGATGTTCGGCTTGGGTGGATTAGCAAGGAGATATGGTAGACTGATATGACAGAAATTGCATGTTTGTTTTCATTTTGTCTTTTTAAATTTTTTATCTGTATTAGCTTGCAAATGCATTTCGATAGTCATCCTGCTGGACGTATGAGTGCGCTCACCGAATGCTTGTGTTTCTTGGAGACACGAGTGGACATGCTGCAAAGTGGAAACTGGAGAAGTAGGTGTTTGCTATGAGTTAGTCAATGTGATCAAGGAGGAGGAAAGGAGCAGATCATTTAGGAGTTGGGAATGAAGTGCATAGAGGGAATTGAAGCACACAAGTTCTGAAAAATATTGGAACTATCCTTTGAGCTTTCTTTGTGGAAGAGAATCGCACTTTCCATGTGATACTGCGCAGGCGGCATAGAAAAGGATGGTTTGTCTTTTTAGCCAAGAGAAGTGGTGAACTATGTCTGAGACCGTACATCGCTCAAAGAACCGAATATGAAACTTCATAGACTAGCGAGAAATCCTCTTTTGAAATCTGAATCTTATACTGTTTTTGCGGATTCCTTGTCTGTTGGGCCAGTTGAATTGTCTTAATCGAACTTGTTGTCTCAATTGTTTCCAGATTTTTTGTTGAGATTTGCGGTTCTCCTTTTTTTTGCAGTGTGGACTTGAGGAGCTTAGTGGATCAGAACAAAGCCAATTTTATCCCTCCAGCATCTCGTATGACAAATTACGTTGTCCTTAAGTTTGGCAATCTTTCCAATGTGGATGTAAGTCGCCTATCCCACTTCTGATTAACAGTGTTTTTCTGTTGAAATTTCGTTAAACTGTTGAAATCCTCGAATACATGACCATTTTTTTTGTCAACATCCTTTGTGCTTATTGAGTTGCTGAAGAAAGATCAGAGAAGATATTAGTGTTTTTCCCAATTTCTCATTGAAGGAAAATAGTTCAGTGAGGCATGTTTGAATAGAAGCTAAGATCTCTCCTCTGTATGCTAGAATTCTTAGATGCTGGTAAGACAATGAGGAAGTCCTGCAGTTTTATTCCACTTGGACATTCAGTGGCTGAACTAAACTTTGCTGATTGAAGAAGGTGCATAGGAAGTTGCCATTCTCATTGCTAAGGATTGAAATTGCGTATTTCTTCCAAATTGTTGGAAATTTATACTATAAGAATTTACCTTGGATAATAGATCTGATGTTTGAGAGACTGTTGCATTGCAAATGCTTGTAATATCTTATCTTTCGCTTAAGGCGAGGTTGTTCTCACTTTCAGGGATTAGGTGCTTGCTTAAGCGGAAGTGACTGCTGTTACATGGTGGTTTTTCAATACGGATCCATTGTGCTGTTTAATGTCCGTGAACAAGATGTTGATGGTTACCTGAAAATTGTTGAAACACATGCTTCAGGTTTACTTCCTGAAATGAGGAAAGATGGTGAGCCCATATATCCAAAATGTTCTTGTCAATTTTGATTTATCTTAACATCATATAATTTGGATTCAGTATTCCCACTGATGAGTTATATTTTGTTTGATTTGATTGTTGATTAATCTTTCTGGATTGATGTTAAAATGCTATGAAGGTGTACTTTCGTAACTAATTTAATATTGCTGAACATTATTACATTTCAGAGCTTGAATGTCTGCACAAATTTGAGCCTTTTCTTTATCTAGGTAGTACAATGTAAAGATTCTTTGTAACGAAACTGGTTGTTTGAAGTAAAAGCTTGCAAGATACATGCAACCATTGTTAAACATGAGGAAGAAAACTTTTATATTGCTCAAGGAGATGCCGAATTCCACCTTCTGTAACTCCTTAGGCTGCATCCCTTTCAGGGGAGAACCTGGTTTTGTTAGGAGTAAACTGCGGCATCACCATGCTGTGTGAAATCTCCTTCGGTCATGTGACTCCGTTTAGCTTGCTCACTCAGTTTTGTCTTCTATGAGCTTTCCCTACTTTGGTACTCGGTAGCATGCTTCTCCTATTTGTTGAGCCTTTGGTATTTGGTGTCTTATCTTGTTCTGCAGGCTGAAAATTTGGCATTCTTTTCTGTATTTATAACATGGACATCTTTTTTCTGAAATACAACGTTTGGTTGTTTTCATCAAAGCTAAATATTCTTGAAGGTCTACATATTTGTGTAATTTGCTAATCTCTTGGACTTCAGGGTATCTGAACTTTATTTTCTGATACGATAGAATATGAAGTAAGAGAGAAGCCGAAATTAAGCACATGGATGCAAGGGGGATTGGATTTCATTATGCTACAGTACTTAAATATCGATGGGATCCGTACTATTGGTAGTGTTCTCGGTCAAAGCATTGCCCTCGATTATTATGTTCGACAGGTGAGCTTAACATAAGCTGGAAAATCCCTCTTGGTGAATGCTTTTTAATTATGTTTGTTGTGATCATTTTCCTCCTCCCTTAGGTTGATGGGATGGTTGCAGAATTTACCGACATCAATCGTGGTATGGAGAAAACTGGAACTTTTGAGATGGATCGGAAGAAACTTTTTCAGCTAGTGGGGAAAGCAAATTCTAATCTTGCTGATGTGATACTTAAACTCGGGCTTTTTGAGAGGTAACAGTTCTGTTGTTATATGATAGGTTGAGAAGATCGTAACTGTTGGGTTGCTATCACCTCTTTTGAGGATCATATCATGTCCTGTTTGTCTAGATAGCTGAATATAGGAAACTGCTAATAGTTTTCGTTTTGTAGTTGAAGAAATCACCATAAGTTAGAGAAACAAAGAAATTGGAAGATTTGTTTAGGAATATTAGAATGGTAATGTTATTGACTAGACATGCACACACCCAATCCTTGAAAAGTTTACGAGACAGTCATCTCTACTGTACCTTAAATTGGCTTTGTTGCTTGATAATTTGAGCTTTTGTTATGGACTTTGATGGTAAGTTGGTGATATAGTCAAAGCTAAAGTATCCTGAGCAAGAGAATATTTTCCTCTGTTGAAACATACACACAAGGAAAGAATAGAGCCATGAAGAGGTGCACATAACGACGGTCCCTTTCTTTTCTTGGTCCATTAGTATAGACAAGTTCTCTCCTTCCTTCTTTTGTAACTTGTGTGGCTGTTCATCCAATTGATTTTGGTGATAACACCTTTGGTTTAACTTTGAACGCAACAATGGTAATATTTGTTGATTCTTAAAACGAGTTAAGCTTCACTGCCGTTTTAATCGCCTTTATCCGAGTTCAATCAATTCTTTTACTGCTTTATGTGCATTGCATAATATTGGGGACTCCATGGACTTTTCAGATCAGATATTGCGTGGAAGAATGCCAAATATGCTCAGATATGGGAATATCTGAGAGACGAATTCGAGTTAACACAGAGATTTGCAAGTCTTGATTTCAAGTTGAAGTTTGTGGAGGTATTATCCTTGTAGTCATGGAATTTCATGTTGGTCAATAGGAAGATTTAGACAAACTGTCTTAGGAGCTGACGTCTCGTTCTCTTTGCAGCATAACATTCGCTTTCTTCAGGAAATCCTGCAAAACAGGAAGTCCGATTTTCTGGAGTGGCTCATCATCATTTTGATAGGCGCTGAGATTCTGATTTCCGTCTACGATATTCTCACTAGGTCAGCCATTTCGAAACTCTAGCATTGATTTAGAACGACGCGGGAAAGTAGGAAATAGTTTCGAATGGCATTAGGTCCTACGTGTTTTAGTTTTATAGTTTACTGTGAATTCACAGCTCACAAATTTTCCCAGTATACCGTTGTACATAATATAGGCATGGACTATCGAACATGGGTGGTCCATTTGCTAATATTTATTTCAAGGAGCAATGCATTCTATTGGTTATCTAGTTGTACGTGCTTTCCGTTCTTCCGGATTTGCTTTGGGTTGAAATGAGAATATGTCCTCTGATTGACCTTAACACCAGGAAAAGACATTTGATTGGAAACTCTGATTCATTTTTTAATCCATGTTCTGCAGCACTAATTTGCATCGTGGTGCTCTTAGAGACTTCTTCGGACTCGCATGCGGTGGTCCGATTTTTTCTTTTTTCCTTTTTTTAATAAATGACGGAAAATCTCTCCTAGTTAGTAGAAGGCTTAGGCAGAGTCTACGCCTTATCTCTGCGTGCGGCTTCTAGTGCCACGTCTTGGGCTGACGCGGCATGTGTTTTTAGTTGAGCCCATTCACAACTCCACATGTGTTGATGATCTTGAAAAATATATAAAAAAAAATTGAAAATCTAGTTGGAATCTCTCTATTCCCCGCGAGTTCCCCCTTCTCTGTTCAGAGTCACTGGCGAGCTCTCCCATCTCCTCCATTCACAGCCACGGACGGCCACCGGCGAGCTCTCCTCCATCCGCAGCCACGCGTTGAAGTGCCTGCAATGTTGTCATTCTCGTCAGCTTCGTCAAGATTTTCGGTCCGGTGGAGAGTAAAGCTACCTCTTCATGTATGTTGCTAGCGACCAAGGTTGGACGGAGGGTTTGGATGATGCTCGTGTGACCGAGCCTGGGCCACGAGCTCCGAGATTTACAGATATGGATCTGAAGCCCAAGACGACGTTGCGCTGGAGTCCTAGCTGCCTCACTTCTCTACCTTATATTGCTGCAACAATCGACTTGAACAGTAGAGAGATGAACCCAGATTTGCTCCGTTTGCTTCCCTGGCATCCTCTCCACGAGATGTATGGGCTCCTAAGGGAATCCTCTAGTCCAGCCTTGCCTATGCTTGCCTTTGCCCGTGTTGTTCTTGCTGCGTGTGTTTGCAGAAGCAGCAGCATGGCTCTACATCTAGCAGTGGACAAACCTCGTCGCGAGCGACATGTGCTTGTGGGTGGCGCCACTGTGAGCTGCTGTGAAAGGGAGTGGCTTGGGCCATCGCCACCGGCAGAGCGCGGGAACGGACTAGGAGGGGTTAGCAAAAGAGCGAGATTATTAGCCTTTTTATTTATATCCATCGACATGTGGTGATTATTTCATTGACTTTCAATAAATATTCAAAAAAACTCTAATTTTAACATTTGTGACAATAATATTCAAAATCATTTTTGTCTCATAAAAATTCTCAATCTTTTACTTTTGTTCCAATTCTACCAATTTAATAAAAAAACCACAACTTTATCATCTATCCTAATTATATTGGAAACTTTTTTCTCATAAAAAATCCCTCAAATTTTATTTTTATCCTAATTTTACTACTGTCAAATTTCCGTCCATAAATACTTTTAGTTAATCCTACGTGGCTTGAAATGTCTACCAAACTTATCAATGGATATTCGAAATTTAGAAATAATAGGCTTTAAGGACGACAGTTTTAGACCATTCGTCCAAATA